>CM035116.1:32036039-36836039 GCA_020205555.1 Panax stipuleanatus | reverse complement strand
ATTTAAAACTACTGAGAGAGAAATTACCCTCCCAGAGTTGAACCAGGAAGTCAAGAAACTTAAGAAAGAAATTTTTGGTCTTAAGACTGAAATTTCAGACTTAAGAAAAGATATGACTGCTTTGATTTTAAGATTGCTAAACAGGCTGCTAAGGATAAGAAAAAGGCTAAGTATGAGCTTGGTACTCTTTGTGAACAATATGGTTTACCTCCTATTGCTCCCTCTCAAAGAAAGCATAGAAAAACCCAAATTGAAAAACACAAAAAGAGAAAGCATCATAAGAAGCGGTCTAGTAGTCAATCTAAAAATCAAGATAGTTATTATGAAAAACCCAAGTCTAGGAAAAGGACTCATAGTAAAAAATCTACTTCTAAGTCTCAAGATAAGAGTAAAATTACCTACTATAATTGTGGTAAAAAAGGACATTACAAGAGTGAGTGTAAGTTAAAACAAAAATTGAGTCAGTTAAATATTTCTACTGAAGAAACTGATAAGATTTTAGAGTTAATAAGAATTCAGACTGATGATGAAAATGATCACTCTGATATTCCTTATTCCTCTAGTAATGATGAAAATAGTCAAACCCCTAGTGATGATAATGAAGTCACCCTTTGTACTGATAATTGTAGATCTGATTGTTGTAAGACTATTAACGTACTTAGCAAAGAGGATCAAGAAAGCTCTATGTTAATTGAGTTAATTAGTAAACTTACTAATAAAGATTTAAAATTACAGTATATGAAACAATTAAAAGATTTATTTTCAAAAAATAATTCGGGAAAGGGTAAGGTAATTAGAGGTAATGAGAAACCTGTAATTAGTCTTAATAAAACCCTTGAGAGATTTAAAACTACTGAGATAGAAATTACCATCCCAGAGTTGAACTAGGATGTCAAGAAACTTAAGAAAGAAATTTCTGGTCTTAAGACTGAAATTTCAGACTTAAGAAAAGATACGACTACTTTGGCCTCTAAAGGTTCAGAACTTCATATTTCTGATTCTTCAGATAATGAAGATCAACCTGAATCTTCTGGTGTCAAAGATGATGAGTCTCTCCTAATGGTTCAAGGTAATTCTTTAAAAAGGTTAAAAGACATAACTATTCAAAAATGGTATATAATGGTTCGCCTAATGGTTGATGGAACTTTTGCAATACAACTTCCTGCCCTTGTGGATACAGGTGCTGATCTCAACTGCATTCAAGAAGGATTAATTCCTACCAAGTTCTACGTGAAAACTAGTGAACGTCTTAATTCTGCTAATGGTAGTAGCATGGAAATAAAATATAAACTGCCTAAAGTTCATATTTGTCAAGATAACATGTGTTTTAAAACTTCTTTTGTTTTAGTTCGCAACTTGACAGATAAGATAATTTTAGGACTTCCGTTTATATATTTATTGTATCCATTTACTACTAGTAACAATGGTTTAACAACTGAGCACTTAGGCCAGAAAGTGGTTTTTGAGTTTATCACTCAGCCTAAGGAAAGAGACTTGAAATTCATTCAAGATGAGTCCATTTCAAAGTCTTTGAATTTGTTAAACTGTAAAACTTCTCAGTTAAAATTCTTAAAATAAGAAATCAAATATAAGCAAGTTGAAGATCTTCTCCTTCTTGATAAAATTTAAGATAAGATTGAAGAACTTCGATTGTTTATGGTTAAAAATTTATATACTGATTCTCATAATGTCTTTTGGAAAAGAAGGAAACATGTGATTAGACTACCTTATGCTAAGGAATTCAAAGAACACTTGATTCTTACTAAGGCTAGGCCTATCTAGATGAGTCATCAGCAGATGGAACTTTGTAAGCAAGAGATTAATGACTTGCTTGCAAAAGGCCTAATAAAACACAGTAAGTCCCCCTGGTCTTGCCCAGCCTTCTACGTTAACAATGAAGCTGAGAAAGAGAGAGGTGTTCCTCGTCTAGTTATTAATTACAAGCCTCTTAATAAGGTTCTTGAATGGATTAGGTATCCCCTACCCAATAAGGCAGACCTTCTTACTAGGTGTCCCAAAAAAATGTTTTATTATGGTGAATATTAATGTGTTAATACCATCAGGAATACCGAAGCCAATATATTCACGGAAGATAGGCTGACCATTGTCATCTAACTGGCGAGCATGGATAATAGAATTCCTTGCATCTTCGTCAAGGTGTTTTCTCCACCAAGAACAAAGTACACCAGTGAAACCATTAGTTAATATCTCAACAATTTCAGGCTGAGTAAGACTGCTGAAAGCTGTGATATAACTATTGACAACCATAAACAAATGGTTCATTTTAGTAAGAATCTGGTGCTCGCTAAAACCATCAATATTCCATTCATAAATCTTATTAAATGAAACAGAAAATTGATTATCTAGATTTTTCTCCTCATACTAAAGGTCAGGGGGAGTGGGTCTAGAATACCAATTTTTTGTTATACTAGTGTTATTAAAAGTTAACTTATTTAACTGTTCAACAAGATCTGGTATAGAAGCAACTTCAGAACTAACTTTTGATTGGCTAATACCTTCATTGTCAGATTCTTCAACCTGGTCAATGATAGCAACAGTACCACTGGCTTCTCCAGAACTTGAACCAATCTTTTTTAATAACTTATCTATACATTTAACTAGTTCAGAATCTTTATTTGGCAATCCTTTCCTTCTCGATTTTCAGGGAGAGTTAATAAAGGTTGATCTTGTTTCTTTTCTGGATTTTTAACTAAAGTATTATCAAATTTTTCTTCAATTTTATCAAGCTGTTTACCAATCGTGGCTAAATACTGGTTGGTGAAATTATTTTATTCAATAATCTTTTTATCATCAGTTTTACCATCAGCAATCTTAAAAGGGCTGGCAACAACAGAAGTATTTTTAACCTATAAAAGAACAGTTTCTAAAGGAGGATGAGATGCTAAAATCTTAGACTTATCCTCCTTCATCCACTGACTCTTAGTAAGAACTTTACATTGTGAATGATATTTATCATACCAATCATAAAATGTAAGGTTCTCTTAATTAAGTTTAATATATTTTTTCCAATTATGAACAGTTTTATCTCTGTCATGCTTATCATACATATTACGAAAAGCATGGCGTTTTTCTTGGTTAGATTTGGAATTAAAATCTGCTACCAGACTATCCCAATCTAACTTAACAGCTTTAGTAATAACTCTTAACTGATGGTTAATAGGTGCTTCAAAATCAGAAGGGGTAGGACTAACAGAGACAGTAGGAGACACATCCTCAAAATCATCTTCTGCATTAGTTGCAGGAGTGTAACAAGGATGACTGGTCTGACCCTGATTAAGAATACCTTTCATTTTATTATCAGGCATAGAAAAATCACTTAAAACTTCGGTATCTCTTCTTGAAACAGAAGGAACTGAAGAATTAGTAAATTCTTCTATTATTAAAGGTCTTCTGGTACGTTCAAAGCTAACTCTGACAGTACCATCAGAAAATTGTTTAATATTGTCTAAATTTAACAAATTATTAATAACTGGTTTTTGTGGAATCTGTTGAGGGAGAATCCACTGACTAGGTAGCGTAATATCTTTCCAAAGAATAGTCCTTGGGGTCTGGATATTAGCGTTACTAGTACTGCTTTCAATTAAAACAGTGTGATCTTTAGGACTTTTATTAAGAGCATAAATATTTAAATTAGTTTTCATGACTTTGTAATAAATTCTGTATATTAAAGCTATAGGCTGAGAACCCTCAATAATTTGTTCAGAAGAAGCAAGTGTTAATTTTTGCTTCAGAATACCACCGAAGCCAATTTCGGAGGCGTCAGTTTCAACAATTTTAAAGGCAAATTCATTAGAGATGCCAAGGCAAGGCAAAACCTTAACATATTTTTTGACTTGTTGGACGATTGCAGTATGCTCATCAGTCCAAGGAGGAGGATTTTTCTGTAAACGAAGGAACAACGGTTTACAGATTTTTCTCAAATTTTGATAAAACTTGCCAACATAATTTAGAGAGCCTAAGAAACGTTGAAGCTGGGTTTTATCAATGATTTTATCGGGGAATTTTTCTGCAAATTGGATAACTCGTTGAATTGGGCGGACTAGACCACGATAAATATCATGACCTAGGAATTTGACTCTGGTTTGGAACAGGCTACATTTAGTAGAGGAAAGAACCAAACCGTTGATTTTAATGGCTTTGAAGAACGAATTCAAGTGTTTGAAGTGTTCATCAATCGACTTGGAGAAAACCAGAATATCATCAATATAAACAATAATGAAATGACTGAAAAGATTCAAAATTTTCATTGAGAATATTTTGAAATTCACTAGTTATTAATTACAAGCCTCTTAATAAGGTTCTTGAATGGATTAGGTATCCCCTACCCAATAAGGAAGACCTTCTTAGTCGGCTTAGTAATGCTACCATTTTTAGTACGTTTGACCTTAAGTCGGGTTTCTGGCAAGTCAGTATTCATCCTAACGATAGATATAAAACTGCCTTCACCACCCCCTTCGGTCACTATGAATGGGTTGTTCAAGCATTTGGCTTGAAGAACGCTCCCAGTGAATTTCAAAATATTCTCAATGAAATTTTGAATCCTTTCAGTCATTTCATTATTGTTTATATTGATGATATTCTGGTTTTTCCAAGTCGATTGATGAACACTTCAAACACTTGAATTCGTTCTTCAAAGCCATTAAAATCAACGGTTTGCATAATTGGGTTTTCCTATGCTGCCTTATACCGAAACCAATGAGCTCTGATACCAAAAGGCGGAAGAAGGAAGAAGATAGAGTGGCGCATACAAAACTGAATCACGACTATAGCAATCTATAAGAAATGATAACAGTTGTTCATATGTATTAACAATTGTTTAAAATAAAATAAACTTTTATTGAATAAAGAAATAATTACAAACAGATAACTTGAGATTACTTACAAATTGACTCGATTATAGAAACCTAGCATAACTAAGATAGAAGGTAAAAGAGTTGAAGATTAGTCAGATAGGAATCTGAGTCTTCTCAAACGCTCTAGTGGATCTCTGAATCCTGCCTTATACAAATGACTGAGCCTCTCTTATATAGGAATGAGAAAGGCAAACAGATTACAACTCAATAATTATAAAACATCTTTAACTATTGAACAACAGTAATGCTTTATCAAAAGATGAAAGCATTATTACAACTTTTGACTATTACAGACGCGTTAATATAAATTGATTACAACTTTTGACTAAACGACCACAGATGGCCGACAATTACAAATGACTCAACAAAACGACAAACTGACACAACATCTGCTTTCGTCTACTTTTGAAAAGGAGCACGGGCTGCTGGGGCAGGAGCATTTTGCATTAAAACGACAGCACTTGGCTGCCAAAGTAACTGTAGGCATCCTAAGCAAAAGGATCCTGAGCATCTTGAAGAGAGATGCTTCTATATGGATCATTAGGGCTAGAATGACTAGACTTTGACTAAGAAGATGAACAGACTAAGGGTACAGAGTCCTCACTGAGTTTATCCATTCGTTTTTGAATTAGGCGAGATAACTGTTTTAACTCGGAATTAGAATAATGATTAATATCCGCAAAAACTAACTTTGAATGGGAAGATTTTTTGGATTTTGATTTACAAGAAGAAGACTCCTTTGGAGGAGGAGCCGAATCAATAGGAGAAGGATTGGGAACTCAGTTGTTAAACCATTGTTACTAGTAGTAAATGGATATAATAAATATATAAACGAAAGTCCTAAAATTATCTTATCTGTCAAGTTGCGAATTAAAACAAAAGAAGTTTTAAAACACATGTTATCTTGACAAATATGAACTTTAGGCAGTTTATATTTTATTTCCATGCTACTACCATTAGCAGAATTAAGACGTTCACTGGTTTTCACGTAGAACTTGGTAGGAATTAATCCTTCCTGAATGCAATTGAGATCAGCACCTGTATCCACAAGGGCAGGAAGTTGTATTGCAAAAGTTCCATCAACCATTAGGCGAACCATTATATACCATTTTTGAATAGTTATGTCTTTTAACCTTTTTAAAGAATTACCTTGAACCATTAGGAGAGACTCATCATCTTTGACACCAGAAGATTCAGGTTGATCTTCATTATCTGAAGAATCAGAAATATGAAGTTCTGAACCTTTAGAGGCCAAAGCTGTCATATCTTTTCTTAAGTCTGAAATTTCAGTCTTAAGACCAAAAAAATTTCTTAAGTTTCTTGACTTCCTGGTTCAACTCTGGGAGGGTAATTTCTCTCTCAGTAGTTTTAAATCTCTCAAGGGTTTTATTAAGACTAATTACAGGTTTTTCTTTACCTCTAATTACCTTACCCTTTCCCGAATTGTTTTTTGAAAACAAATCTTTTAACTGTTTCATATACTGTAATTTTAAATCTTCATCAGTAAGTTTACTAATTAACTTAATTAACAAAGAGCTTTATTGATCCTCTTTGATAAGTACGTTAATAGTCTTACAATAATTAGATCTACAATTATTAGTATAAAGGGTGACTTCATTATCATCACTAGGGGTTTGACTATTTTCATCATTACTAGAGGAATAAGGAATATCAGAGTGATCATTTTCATCATCAGTCTGAATTCTTATTAACTCTAAAATCTTATCAGTGTCTTCAGTAGAAATATTTAACTGACTCAATTTTTGTTTTAACTTACACTCACTCTTGTAATGTCCCTTTTTACCACAATTATAGTAGGTAATTTTACTCTTATCCTGAGACTTAGAAGTAGATTTTTTACTATGAGTCCTTTTCCTAGACTTGGGTTTTTCATAATAACTATCTTGATTTTTAGATTGACTACTAGACCGCTTCTTATGATGCTTTCTCTTTTTGTGTTTTTCAATTTGGGTTTTCCTATGCTTTCTTCAAGAGGGAACAATAGGAGGTAAACCATATTGTTCACAAAAAGTACCAAGCTCATACTTAGCCTTTTTCTTATCCTTAGCAGCCTGTTTAGCAATCTTAAAATCAATACACAATTTTAATCCAATCTTTTAAATATAACTGATTATGTCGTCATATGTCAGGTTATCATAATCAATATATCCAAGAGTTTTATTGAGTTCTTCTCTAACCTTGTGTGTAAACAAGCTAGGAAGACCATTAACAAATTTTTCTTCCAAAAAGGTTTATTACTATCACTGCGCATCATAACACGAGAAATAAAAACATCTTTATACCACCTAAAATCACTTAGGGTGGGACAAGTGAGATTACTTAACTGGTCATGAATTCTCTCAGTCATATTACTAGGTGTCCCAATAAAATGTTTTATTATGGTGAATATTAATGTGTTAATACCATCAGGAATACCGAAGCCAATATCTTCACGGAAGATAGGCTGACCATTGTCATCTAACTGGCGAGCATGGACAATAGAACTCCTTGCATCTTCATCAAGGTGTTTTTCCCACCAAGAACGAAGTACACCAGTGAAACCATTAGTTAATATCTCAACAATTTTAGGCTGAGTAAGACTGCTGAAAGTTGTGATATAACTATTAGCAACCATAGACAAATGGTTCATTTTAGTGAGAATCTGGTGCTCGCTAAAACCATCAATATTCCATTCATAAATCTTATTAGAAGAAACAGAAAATTGATTATCTAGATTTTTCTCCTCATACTGAAGGTCAGGGAGCGTGGGTCTAGAATACCAATTTTTTGTTATACTAGTGTTATTAAAAGTTAACTTATTTAACTGTTCAGCAAGATCTAGTATAGAAGCAACTTCAGAACTAACTTCTGATTGGCTAATACTTTCATTGTCAGATTCTTCAACCTGGTCAATGATAGCAACAGTACCACTGGCTTCTCCAGAACTTGAACCAATCTTAGACAATATTAAATAATTTTTGATGGTACTGTCAGAGTTAGCTTTGAACGTACCAGAAGACCTTTAATAATAGAAGAATTTACTAATTCTTCAGTTCCTTCTGTTTCAAGAAGAGATACCGAAGTTTTAAGTGATTTTTCTATGCCTGATAATAAAATGAAAGGTATTCTTAATCAGGGTCAGACCAGTCATCCTTGTTACACTCCTGCAACTAATTCAGAAGATGATTCTGAGGATGTGTCTCCTACTGTCTCTGTTTGCATGATGGTCCTATCCATTTCAATTTCTTTCCTGATTTCCCTTTGAGTTTAAGTGATATTAATCTGTTAAAAGCTTTAACTTTGAATATTAAAACTGCAGGAGAGATAACTCAAATGATTGAGGGTTCTCAGCCTATAGCTTTAATATACAGAATTTATTACAAAGTCATGAAAACTAATTTAAGTATTCATGCTCTTAATAAAAGTCCTAAAGATCACACTATTTTAATTCAAAGCATTACAAGTAACGCTAATACACAGACCCCAAGGACTATTCTTTGGAAAGATATTACGCTAATAAACCTTTTTAGAAGAAAAATTTGTTAATGGTTTTCCTAGCTTGTTTGCACACAAGGTTAGAGAAGAACTCAGTAAAACTCTTGGATATATTGATTATGATAACCTGACATATGGCGACATAATCAGTTATATTCAAAAGATTGGATTAAAAATGTGTATTGATTTTAAGATTGCTAAATAGGCTGCTAAGGATAAGAAAAAGGCTAAGTCTGAGCTTGTTACTTTTTGTGAATAATATAGTTTACCTCCTATTGCTCCCTCTCGAAGAAAACATAGGAAAACCCAAATTAAAAAACACAAAAAGAGAAAGCATCATAAAATGTCACGGTATCATGGTATTGATTTTAAGATTGCTAAACAGGCTGCTAAGGATAAGAAAAAGGCTAAGTATGAGCTTGGTACTCTTTGTGAACAATATGGTTTACCTCCTATTGCTCCCTCTCAAAGAAAGCATAGAAAAACCCAAATTGAAAAACACAAAAAGAGAAAGCATCATAAGAAGCGGTCTAGTAGTCAATCTAAAAATCAAGATAGTTATTATGAAAAACCCAAGTCTAGGAAAAGGACTCATAGTAAAAAGCTACTTCTAAGTCTCAAGATAAGAGTAAAATTACCTACTATAATTGTGGTAAAAAAGGACATTACAAGAGTGAGTGTAAGTTAAAACAAAAATTGAGTCAGTTAAATATTTCTACTGAAGAAACTGATAAGATTTTAGAGTTAATAAGAATTCAGACTGATGATGAAAATGATCACTCTGATATTCCTTATTCCTCTAGTAATGATGAAAATAGTCAAACCCCTAGTGATGATAATGAAGTCACCCTGATAATTGTAGATCTGATTGTTGTAAGACTATTAACGTACTTAGCAAAGAGGATCAAGAAAGCTCTTTGTTAATTGAGTTAATTAGTAAACTTACTAATAAAGATTTAAAATTACAGTATATGAAACAGTTAAAAGATTTATTTTCAAAAAATAATTCGGGAAAGGGTAAGGTAATTAGAGGTAATGAGAAACCTGTAATTAGTCTTAATAAAACCCTTGAGAGATTTAAAACTACTGAGATAGAAATTACCATCCCAGAGTTGAACTAGGATGTCAAGAAACTTAAGAAAGAAATTTCTGGTCTTAAGACTGAAATTTCAGACTTAAGAAAAGATATGACTACTTTGGCCTCTAAAGGTTCAGAACTTCATATTTCTGATTCTTCAGATAATGAAGATCAACCTGAATCTTCTGGTGTCAAAGATGATGAGTCTCTCCTAATGGTTCAAGGTAATTCTTTAAAAAGGTTAAAAGACATAACTATTCAAAAATGGTATATAATGGTTCGCCTAATGGTTGATGGAACTTTTGCAATACAACTTCCTGCCCTTGTGGATACAGGTGCTGATCTCAACTGCATTCAAGAAGGATTAATTCCTACCAAGTTCTACGTGAAAACTAGTGAACGTCTTAATTCTGCTAATGGTAGTAGCATGGAAATAAAATATAAACTGCCTAAAGTTCATATTTGTCAAGATAACATGTGTTTTAAAACTTCTTTTGTTTTAGTTCGCAACTTGACAGATAAGATAATTTTAGGACTTCCGTTTATATATTTATTGTATCCATTTACTACTAGTAACAATGGTTTAACAACTGAGCACTTAGGCCAGAAAGTGGTTTTTGAGTTTATCACTCAGCCTAAGGAAAGAGACTTGAAATTCATTCAAGATGAGTCCATTTCAAAGTCTTTGAATTTGTTAAACTGTAAAACTTCTCAGTTAAAATTCTTAAAATAAGAAATCAAATATAAGCAAGTTGAAGATCTTCTCCTTCTTGATAAAATTTAAGATAAGATTGAAGAACTTCGATTGTTTATGGTTAAAAATTTATATACTGATTCTCATAATGCCTTTTGGAAAAGAAGGAAACATGTGATTAGACTACCTTATGCTAAGGAATTCAAAGAACACTTGATTCTTACTAAGGCTAGGCCTATCTAGATGAGTCATCAGCAGATGGAACTTTGTAAGCAAGAGATTAATGACTTGCTTGCAAAAGGCCTAATAAAACACAGTAAGTCCCCCTGGTCTTGCCCAGCCTTCTACGTTAACAATGAAGCTGAGAAAGAGAGAGGTGTTCCTCGTCTAGTTATTAATTATAAGCCTCTTAATAAGGTTCTTGAATGGATTAGGTATCCCCTACCCAATAAGGCAGACCTTCTTACTAGGTGTCCCAAAAAAATGTTTTATTATGGTGAATATTAATGTGTTAATACCATCAGGAATACCGAAGCCAATATACTCACGGAAGATAGGCTGACCATTGTCATCTAACTGGCGAGCATGGATAATAGAATTCCTTGCATCTTCGTCAAGGTGTTTTCTCCACCAAGAACAAAGTACACCAGTGAAACCATTAGTTAATATCTCAACAATTTCAGGCTGAGTAAGACTGCTGAAAGCTGTGATATAACTATTGACAACCATAAACAAATGGTTCATTTTAGTAAGAATCTGGTGCTCGCTAAAACCATCAATATTCCATTCATAAATCTTATTAAATGAAACAGAAAATTGATTATCTAGATTTTTCTCCTCATACTAAAGGTCAGGGGGAGTGGGTCTAGAATACCAATTTTTTGTTATACTAGTGTTATTAAAAGTTAACTTATTTAACTGTTCAACAAGATCTGGTATAGAAGCAACTTCAGAACTAACTTTTGATTGGCTAATACCTTCATTGTCAGATTCTTCAACCTGGTCAATGATAGCAACAGTACCACTGGCTTCTCCAGAACTTGAACCAATCTTTTTTAATAACTTATCTATACATTTAACTAGTTCAGAATCTTTATTTGGCAATCCTTTCCTTCTTGATTTTCAGGGAGAGTTAATAAAGGTTGATCTTGTTTCTTTTCTGGATTTTTAACTAAAGTATTATCAAATTTTTCTTCAATTTTATCAAGCTGTTTACCAATCGTGGCTAAATACTGGTTGGTGAAATTATTTTATTCAATAATCTTTTTATCATCAGTTTTACCATCAGCAATCTTAAAAGGGCTGGCAACAACAGAAGTATTTTTAACCTATAAAAGAACAGTTTCTAAAGGAGGATGAGATGCTAAAATCTTAGACTTATCCTCCTTCATCCACTGACTCTTAGTAAGAACTTTACATTGTGAATGATATTTATCATACCAATCATAAAATGTAAGGTTCTCTTAATTAAGTTTAATATATTTTTTCCAATTATGAACAGTTTTATCTCTGTCATGCTTATCATACATATTACGAAAAGCATGGCGTTTTTCTTGGTTAGATTTGGAATTAAAATCTGCTACCAGACTATCCCAATCTAACTTAACAGCTTTAGTAATAACTCTTAACTGATGGTTAATAGGTGCTTCAAAATCAGAAGGGGTAGGACTAACAGAGACAGTAGGAGACACATCCTCAAAATCATCTTCTGCATTAGTTGCAGGAGTGTAACAAGGATGACTGGTCTGACCCTGATTAAGAATACCTTTCATTTTATTATCAGGCATAGAAAAATCACTTAAAACTTCGGTATCTCTTCTTGAAACAGAAGGAACTGAAGAATTAGTAAATTCTTCTATTATTAAAGGTCTTCTGGTACGTTCAAAGCTAACTCTGACAGTACCATCAGAAAATTGTTTAATATTGTCTAAATTTAACAAATTATTAATAACTGGTTTTTGTGGAATCTGTTGAGGGAGAATCCACTGACTAGGTAGCGTAATATCTTTCCAAAGAATAGTCCTTGGGGTCTGGATATTAGCGTTACTAGTACTGCTTTCAATTAAAACAGTGTGATCTTTAGGACTTTTATTAAGAGCATAAATATTTAAATTAGTTTTCATGACTTTGTAATAAATTCTGTATATTAAAGCTATAGGCTGAGAACCCTCAATAATTTGTTCAGAAGAAGCAAGTGTTAATTTTTGCTTCAGAATACCACCGAAGCCAATTTCGGAGGCGTCAGTTTCAACAATTTTAAAGGCAAATTCATTAGAGATGCCAAGGCAAGGCAAAACCTTAACATATTTTTTGACTTGTTGGACGATTGCAGTATGCTCATCAGTCCAAGGAGGAGGATTTTTCTGTAAACGAAGGAACAACGGTTTACAGATTTTTCTCAAATTTTGATAAAACTTGCCAACATAATTTAGAGAGCCTAAGAAACGTTGAAGCTGGGTTTTATCAATGATTTTATCGGGGAATTTTTCTGCAAATTGGATAACTCGTTGAATTGGGCGGACTAGACCACGATAAATATCATGACCTAGGAATTTGACTCTGGTTTGGAACAGGCTACATTTAGTAGAGGAAAGAACCAAACCGTTGATTTTAATGGCTTTGAAGAACGAATTCAAGTGTTTGAAGTGTTCATCAATCGACTTGGAGAAAACCAGAATATCATCAATATAAACAATAATGAAATGACTGAAAAGATTCAAAATTTTCATTGAGAATATTTTGAAATTCACTAGTTATTAATTACAAGCCTCTTAATAAGGTTCTTGAATGGATTAGGTATCCCCTACCCAATAAGGAAGACCTTCTTAGTCGGCTTAGTAATGCTACCATTTTTAGTACGTTTGACCTTAAGTCGGGTTTCTGGCAAGTCAGTATTCATCCTAACGATAGATATAAAACTGCCTTCACCACCCCCTTCGGTCACTATGAATGGGTTGTTCAAGCATTTGGCTTGAAGAACGCTCCCAGTGAATTTCAAAATATTCTCAATGAAATTTTGAATCCTTTCAGTCATTTCATTATTGTTTATATTGATGATATTCTGGTTTTTCCAAGTCGATTGATGAACACTTCAAACACTTGAATTCGTTCTTCAAAGCCATTAAAATCAACGGTTTGCATAATTGGGTTTTCCTATGCTGCCTTATACCGAAACCAATGAGCTCTGATACCAAAAGGCGGAAGAAGGAAGAAGATAGAGTGGCGCATACAAAACTGAATCACGACTATAGCAATCTATAAGAAATGATAACAGTTGTTCATATGTATTAACAATTGTTTAAAATAAAATAAACTTTTATTGAATAAAGAAATAATTACAAACAGATAACTTGAGATTACTTACAAATTGACTCGATTATAGAAACCTAGCATAACTAAGATAGAAGGTAAAAGAGTTGAAGATTAGTCAGATAGGAATCTGAGTCTTCTCAAACGCTCTAGTGGATCTCTGAATCCTGCCTTATACAAATGACTGAGCCTCTCTTATATAGGAATGAGAAAGGCAAACAGATTACAACTCAATAATTATAAAACATCTTTAACTATTGAACAACAGTAATGCTTTATCAAAAGATGAAAGCATTATTACAACTTTTGACTATTACAGACGCGTTAATATAAATTGATTACAACTTTTGACTAAACGACCACAGATGGCCGACAATTACAAATGACTCAACAAAACGACAAACTGACACAACATCTGCTTTCGGCTACTTTTGAAAAGGAGCACGGGCTGCTGGGCAGGAGCATTTTGCATCAAAACGACAGCACTTGGCTGCCAAAGTAACTGTAGGCATCCTAAGTAAAAGGATCCTGAGTATCTTGAAGAGAGATGCTTCCATATGGATCATTAGGGCTAGAATGACTAGACTTTGACGAAGAAGATGAACAGACAGAGGGTACAGAGTCCTCACTGAGTTTATCCATTCATTTTTGAATTAGGAGAGATAACTGTTTTAACTCGGAATTAGAATAATGATCAATATCCGCAAAATCTAACTTTGAATGGGAAGATTTTTTGGATTTTGATTTACTAGAAGAAGACTCCTTTGGAGGAGGAGCCGAATCAATAGGAGAAGGATTGGGAAATTCCTTCTGAACTTGACCAACGATGCGATAAAGATCAAACTTATCCCACCATTTAACTGAAAACTCACGAGTAACATGAGTTATTTGACTACTGTTAGAGCGAGAAACATCCATTTCGGATGCAACAACAATATCAACAACAGGGGAATAAAACCCATAGTTCTATTTGAGAATCCATGGAATTTTATACTTGCTGACGAACAAAAGGGTAACTAGGACACAACAATTAGCTGGAATAGAAGGAGCTCTGCAACTAAAAACATTTAAAACTGACTGAAGCTCAATTGGGAGAATTTTATAGATAAGACCAAATCTTTCCCACCATAAAACAAACCAATGAGGAATTTGGTTTGTCAGCCTATCCTCCGTGAAGATATTGGCTTCGGTATTCCTAATGGTATTAACACATTAATATTCACCATAATAAAACATTTTATTGGGACACCTAGTAATATCACTGAGAGAATTCATGACCAGTTAAGTAATCTCACTTGTCTCACCCTAAGTGATTTTAGGTGGTATAAAGATGTTTTTATTTCTCGTGTTATGATGCGCAGTGATAGTAATAAACCTTTTTGGAAGGAAAAATTTGTTAATGGTCTTCCTAGCTTGTTTGCACACAAGGTTAGAGAAGAACTCAGTAAAACTCTTGGATATATTGATTATGATAATCTGACATATGGCGACATCATTCATATTGGTTTAGTTCAGGTCGTAGTTAAGCCCTTAACAATTAAGGGAATAAACTCAAGCATCTTCTTGTGTTTAAGAGATGCACGATATCTTAATTATGCTCCTAGCAGAATTGGTATCATGGAGTCACAATCAGCATAGGAAAACACAATTAGCTGGAATAGGAGGAGCTCTGCAACTAAAAACATTTAAAACTGACTAAAGCTCAATGGGGAGAATTTTATAGATGAGACCAAATCTTTCCCACCATAAAACAAACCAATGAGGAATTTGACTTTTGAATTTGTGGTCAAATTGAATGAACCACGAGTGACTAAAAGATGGAGTTTGAAACAGAAAGACTCTGTTCCAAGCTTTCATGTAATCATAATAGCAAAACTGGCTATCATGATTATTTAACTGTCGTAAATCGAAAGGATGATTACCCCAGTCAGACATGGAGATAATCCGTTTAATATAAAGAGAATGATAGATGATTTTTGAGGAATCATTTCTATCATAAATAGGTTTAATGAGGATTGACTGAGTTTGAAGAAGGACATCCTTATAATACATAAGAGATTTATAAGGAGCCAAAGGAATAAAATGCCAACCAGTTGGGAAGAACTGGGCAGCCAGTTTAATTGGATCATCAATTGATTTCATATGTCTCTCAATATGAAATAAATTGGTGGAATAAACAGGAACATACTCTGAAAAAGTACGTTGACTAGAAGAAGGGTTACTAGAAGAAGAAGCAAATAGATCAACCATTTGAGGAGGTTGGGCCAAAACCGAATTATAAGGCTTTGAACCTGAAATAAGAGGAGTAAATCTATTAACTACAGTAAGAGGGGTAACCGGGTGTGGGATTACAGCTCCCAAGGGCTTCTGACAAGGCGGGCCTGGGCCTGGAGGGCCAGGAGGCCTAACATTCTTGCTGGATCCCTTTTTGGAAGGAAAAATTTGTTAATGGTCTTTCTAGCTTTCAATTTGGGTTTTCCTATGCTTTCTTCGAGAGGGAACATGTTGCTACGCTCAAAAAAGTCATTTTGGGCCTCAGAAACCACAAAATATCACTTTTATGATTTATGAGAATTTTTAAAGGTCTCTCGGTATATTTTATCTCGCAAAATAATTTTATAGGCCATGCAAGTTTTTATTTCATCTAAATATGAAATTTTATATTTATTACATAATTCTATTGCTTAAAGTATGTCCGAAAGTTAGTTTCTTAGCATAAAATCTCATTTTCGATCAAAACTTGCCTCGTAAGGCTTTATTAACTTTATTAAGTCTTAAAACATTAACGGAACGCAAATCGGAACGTCTAATGTCAAATTCGCTCAACGTGTCGACATTCGTCGTCGCCCAATTTTGTATTATGACATGCCTATTCGCCTATTTTTAATTCTCAAACCACAAGTCGGATAATAGTGAATTTTTAGTATGTTATAGACCTCATGACATAGTATTTTTACCAAAAATTAGCTCGCTAAAACAGTTCATGAAAACCCTTCAAAATCTGCCTCAAAATAGCCTGCAAGCAAACTGCACAGTAGCAGCAGCGCGCCCGCGCGGCTTGCAGTGGCCTGCTGCTCCTGCAGCACGGCTTAGCGAGGCGGTTACTTTGCAATTTTCTCATGCGCTGCCCGTAACTCCGTTTAATCCAATTTTTAGATATGTTGTACATGGTATGGCAAAGTATTTTAAAAAAATATCAGGACTGATATTTGGGCATATTAAGCTGCCCGAACAGGGTGCTCAAATTGACCGTTCGCACAGATTTTTCAAGTTTTCGTTTAACGCTCAAAAGTCGTCGTAACGCGATTCAACCTAACTTTCTTACTAACTAAGCTTTAGTTAACATATTACGACTCGCCGAAAGTTTTAGCTCGTTTAAATTCCAAGTTCTTCGACATATTTACCCTCTACGGCCATTTATCAAACATGTTATGTAACGAATGAGATTTTGTATATTTAATTCTAAATATTTATTGAATTAAATAAATATTTATAGTTGAATTATTAATTGAGTTAAATAAATAATGTGATTGTTATGGAGTAATTTAATTAAGAGTTATATATTAATTAAATGAATATTTAATATTTAATTTAAATGATGTATATTGATTTTATAGTATAATTCTAATTTAATTGAGATAATTAAATTAGATGATTTATGTGGTGAGTGTTGCATGAAATTATAATTAGCGAGTAATTATAATTATTATGTGATTAATTGATGTTAGATTTTTATTAATTAAATTAGAATGTAAATATTTAATTAATTAAAGTATAACATTAAAGTATGTGTTAAAAAAAGATTTATTAAAGAAAAGAGTTTTAAAAGATCTTTGACAAACGAGGCCCTTGCACCTCTTTTAATCTTATTTTTCCAAACAAGGCCTTAAGCTCAAAAAGTTAGTTTTTTAAAATAATGTGATTTTAACCAAACATGGCCTTATGGCTATTCAAATTCAAATTTTTGTAACTTATGTAATTATAAGTAGTTAATATAGTAATTAGTATAATACTTATTATTATTATATGTTACATATATATGATATATGTATATGTATATTATATCTATAATATAGTACACGTTAAAAGATTCGTCAATTAGTTTTAGAAGAACAAAGAAAGAGAAACAGAGAAGAGAGTTAGAGAGAATACTCAAAGAAGTAGAGGAAGAAAAGAAAAGAAGAAGAAACTTTGAGAAAGCAAAAAGGAAGCAAGCCCCATCGTCATCTCCATCTCTTCTCTTAATACAAACTAGAAAGGGTATAATCCTAGAACTCCATGAATTTTATGTTGTTCTTCAATATTTTAATAGTTTAAAACTTCTCTGTAAAGGCTTTTTGAGTAAATTATTTGATCATGATGTATATATGTGATGTATATATATATATATATTGATGATTATATATGAGTTATATTGTTGTTTCAGCAATTCAATCCATGTAATTTTGTTAAACAAGAAGAAATCATGTATACAGTATTTTACTGAGAACTAATTTTGAAGAATAGCCTTTTAAACTGTCAAAATTGGTATGTGTTTGTCAATTATTGTTTAAATTGATCATGGGATATGTTAATATATTAAAATTAGAGTTATTGCAATTGAAATTACATGAATTGATTGAAAAACGAATTCGTAATAACAATTTTTGTCAAGAACGTTTGATATTGTAGTTTTCTTCAAAAATCATGAAAAACTTGATTTTGATTATGTGTTGTAAGTATTTTGTATGTTATAATCATGTTAAAAAGTCCAAAATATTGTTGTTATCAAGTTTCATGTTGAGAAAAATCGAATTCGGTGTGAAGAAATAAGCCAAATTGGCTTATTTCTCTGCCGTTCACGAACTGGGAATTTCCACCAGAAGTGGGACCCGCCTCAGCAGGTTAACATGTTGTTCGGGAATTTTGTTTTCCCTTCATTGAGTTTTCATGTCGCGTTTGTTTAGCTAACTTATTTTTATGACTTGTTAAGTGTAATAGGTAATGAGATAACATACTTTTGATGTGTTTAAGATAGATTGAAGTCTTATATGAATGTATTGCATGTGTATGGGTGTATTACTTTCATAAGGCACACATAATGATTTAAAGCATTATAAGCTTGTGAAATGTATGTCGTGAGTATAGACTCACGTATGTGGCTAGTTAGCAACCTATGTTGCAAACAACGTTGTGAGTTGAACTTGAGTATGAAGTTCAACGATTGGAACGTTATAGTTAGGTACTGATAGATGTTTTGAACATAATGTAATGTGTAGGGTAATTGTGGAAGTGATTATAATTATTAAAGTGTAGCTTGCGCTTGAGGCAAGTTCTCTAATCCTTATTCTTTTACGTTAAGCAAGTCTCTATTTCTAAGCTTGTTATTTATTTTGTGCAAGCTTTCTAAACCATTCTTGTACGCTATGCAAGCTTTATCATTGTATCTTTTCATCGTGCAAGTTCTCTAACCCTTGCTCAATATATCATGAAAGTTCATTTCCGTTTCTTAACTTGTTATGTATTGTACAAGTTTTACTGTATTCAAATATTCGTAAAGCATAAGTATTGAAATATTATTTAAGCAATGTGATCTTAACTTAGTTGTTCAAGCAAGATCTATGTGATCTATTGAATGCTTTAAATTATTTCCAAAGCATGCCTAGTTATCATGAAATCTATTGTTGTATCTTACATTTGATTCATAATTCTCATATTATCGAACTGTTAAAGTATTGTGAGTCGATTCAACTACTCCTAGTTGATGATAGTTGAAACTCCAAAGTTCCTTTTTCTATCCAAACCAAACTTTCTTTAGTGCGGACTTGTATTCAAATAATGAGAATGAACAACCCTATTTATTAGGGGACATTTATGCGAAAGCGTTAAGATGGTTGTGCACAATACATGGTACGAAGGGCTGATCCCCCTAAGCACAAGTTAAAGGTCCATAGTCTCAATGACTGTTAAAGGTTTTAAATAAAAATATTTATAACCTAGGACATAGTTCAAGGTCGTATGACCCTCAGATAAATTCTATACTCGAATTTTAAATATGATGAAAGAATTATTATTCAATTTTTTATTTTGATGAAAGTAAAGTCATTCAAACCTTTCGAAGTTATTCAGTTATGTCATATCACTGTTGTATTTCAAGTAAGCTTTTGTTTGCTTACTCTTGCATATTTTGTAACCCCTTGCAGTTAAGGCCGAGAATGTTGACGTACCGTCAACAAGTAAAGGAAAAGGAAAGATGAGCAAGTGAAGACTTGTTTCTTCAATATTTGATTGTAATAAAACTTAGTTAATGATGTTTTATTTTCGCATTTATTTGATTGATGTTAAGGTTTAGTTAACCCTGGGATTTTATATTGGATAAGTTGTAATCCTTTGTCAAGGAAGATTCTATTTAGATATTTATGAAGGTCGTAATTTACTTTGTAATTCTTTATTATTGGGTAGATGTATGATTTATTTAGAAAGTGAACACCAAATCTTGTGAAAACGAAGTACCCGGATTTGGGGTGTCACATGTTACGTGCAATCTTTGTTTATTCGATTTCTTAGCCGTTTATTAACGGTTTTCCCCCATTCCATTCATATACATCCCACAACACTAATATTTCTATTAACATGAATTCATATATATTTCATATACAAAATCAAACAACATAATAAACTTGAATAAGTAAAGTCTACTAACAAAACTTAGTTTTTCCATTCTTTTGAATTTAAAATCATTCAACTTCCATATTATATATACATAGATAAGAATAGACTGTATACAATGAAAACTCATCCCAATTTACACATTAAACTACCAATCTCCTATATTGAAATTTTAGTAACTAATTTCTACCATTACATAAACTTGAATAAAATTCAAATTCAATTAGAAATTATATACCTTTGAATTCTTTAATCTCCAAGCTTGATAACCTTTAACCTTTACTTCAATCTCTCCAAGCTCTCTCGCACAAACTCTTTCACTTAACCATTGAGAATAGTTCAAAACCTTCACCGCTATGAGAGAAAAGAAATCACGGGTTGGAGGAAGAAGAAGGAGAAGAAGACTTGAATAATTTTGTTAAGTCAAAATTTACTTGGAGCCAAAGGTTATTAAGAGTAAACCATACTCCTCCCTCTCTTCTCTCTTTCACGACAAGAAGGAAATTTTTTACTTGGAAAAGATAGTTTGCTACTGTAATTAGCTATAAGGTTATAACATCTAATTAACTTATTAATTAACTCAATTAATCTTCTCTTATATTAACTATTTTAATTACCACCCTCTTAGTAATTTAATTAATTAAATTACTACTTACCCCCAACTAAACTAATCTCTTGAAAATATATATATATAAATATATACTTTCCACCATTTCAATATATATCTAGTATATACCGTAAATAAAACATACTATATTTTTATTACATATTTATTTTATAATTATAAAATAAATATGCAAAAACATAATATCCTTCAAATAATACTATTTGCTTACTTAAGATATTATAAGAAAATATAATATCCTTCTCTTCATTCTCATAAATTCAAACAAGAATCTATTTACCTCATTAATATATTATAATAATTATAATCTACTTTTCTTATTAAAATAATTTCATATAAGAATTTATTTTAATATTCTTGGTGAAAGCATATACATTATATACTTAAACCACCTTTTTAATTTTTCTCATAATTGTTCACAACAATTATTGTTTCATTACTTAATAAATACATATACATAATACATATTTATTAACTCTCATTTACATGCTACATCACACATGCACAATTCACATATAGTAAATAAAAAAATTATTTACTATTTTAATCTTATTATTATAACAGAAATATAAGAAATTTTCAGGTTCTTACAACTTCACTTATTGTTCCACTTCAAATGACTTTCTTCCTTTTTAATTTAAATCAACTATTCTAGATTATTAACCAAGAACTCAAAAGTAGATATAACCATCTCTCAATGCATTACATCCAAACCCACTCAAATCCACAATCGATAGAATTAAGCAAGACACCTTAATTAACTAACTCACTATATCTCTACGTGAATTATACTTAAAAAAGGTTTAAAAACAAGTTCTCTTTAGATTACGTATGATGTATTGATATCTCTATCCTACACATGAATTATGAATTCTAACTTAATATAGAAATCACAAACATACGTCACTATGATCAGTTCTAATTCCATATATCATCTCTCGAGTTCATATGGAATAACAAGTAATTGGTGATAAAGCATTAACATAAATTAAGCGCAAACCATAGCAAATAATTTGGAAATAATCTGAATAAACTAAAATAAAAGCATGTCAATTCTTGGTTACATAATAAGCTCCGTGTAGACTTAAATAGTAGATTAGTTCATCATAGATAAAGTAAAAACTATCATCCACAAGGTAAATAACATCCTGAATACAAAGAATTGATGAAGAGAGAAAATATAATCTGAAAGTATATAGCTACTCGTCTTCAATCTCGCCTTGCGTTCTTCGTGCTTCGCCTTGCTTCAATCCTCCTCACGTGTGATCTCCCACATATTAGGGTATGTTAATGTCCCAGAATATGTCATAAATGCCCCTCTGTTAGCCTTATATATCCTCCTAATCGCAAGCCAAATATTCCAGCTTTATTTCTGTAGAATCCCATTCAAACAAGGAAACCATAAATTTCCTGCCGCGTACTTCGCCTAGGCAACCTTGTGAAATGCGCCCGGCGCACATGCGCCTAGGCGAGGTTACCAAGCACTAAAAGTGTGCCCCAGCAAAGATGCTGAATTCCTACAGATTTTCCTCGATTCACACTCAGTTCCTAGCCCTTGTCCTCCCAGCCATTTCCTGCACATAAACCAATGCGAATGCATGAAATGGAACCTAAAAATACTTGAATTAGGAATATCTTCGGTTTAAATGGTATCAATTCTTAGGTATAAAACCTACTTATCAAATACCCCCAAATTGAAGACTTTGGTTGTCCTCAATCAAAAACAACAAAGACATGAAAATAACAAGAAAAATGATCTATATGAATGCATATGCATGATCTACTTCCTATATGCCTACGAATCCAGCAATAGATCAGTATGATGTCCAACACAGGCCTCAAAGATATCATAAGATACTCAAACAATATATCAAATCAACGTGCAGTTCATCATTAACCAATCAGTCAATCCAAACCTGTCATCACCCATGTTGTGCGTGTGTGCTCGTTAACCATTCTAATCACCACCAGTTCAAGATTATCATATAATAGTCTTCTTATAGGGAAAATTTTTAGTTCCATTTCAGTTAATATGTAAACATGACAAAACCAGTTAAACATAGCAATTACCGAGTTTAGGGATCTCAAATGAGGCTTATTTCTCTTACTATTCATTTACGGGTGCGTTTTACGCTCCATCCCGCGCTCACATTCGACTGTGCAATGTTCGAATCTCTTAGACTTTTCAATGTTACCCGTTTAGCGAACTTTCGACCAACGACTCCCATACCAGATGGTTTTAGGGCGCTAGGTGTAAAAACATCCCCAAGGGCTTACTTATTCAAGTAACAAAGACCACAGACACCAACTAGTCAATGTGTTTATTCTTCTTCTTTTTTTCTCTTTTCTCAATTCTCTAATTTCTTTTGTTTTATATTTTCTTTCACCCCAATGACTCCACCAAACTCGAGTTTTTACGTCATTTTAACCTTTACTGTCAGTATACCAATGTCACCAAAATTTAACTAAGATTTTCCCCCAAAAAACCAATTATGAACCCTTGAACTATGTTGACTAAAACAGTTAAACTCTACGTGCTAACCAGTTACATAAGTTTCAGACAGGCTCATATTTTCATCTTGATTAACACTAGAACTCATCATCATTCTTCACCTTGTTCGAGTTAACATGCAATACCAAACTTATCATAGACCGAGCTAAATTCACACCAATCCAATGCTTAAATTCATGCAACAACCTATATGCCTAAATGCAAAGGAAAATATTTTTGTGATTTTTCTCAATTTTTACTTCTTTTTTTTAATATATGCATACCATATAACTAATGTAAAATTAAACTGATGACAATATGCTCTAATCTAGAATGCAATTAAACTATCATGCAAAATGAACTACTATATGCAAATTAACTAAATGACTACTCCTACCCCCAAACTTAAACTATGCAATGTCCTCATTGTATACAGATAAAGAATTATAAACGCGAGGACTGCCCTGAGTGGTCAAGTGTCATGCTCGACCGGTGGATCCTCGGTAGGTGGATCTTCAATTGGATCCTTAACAGGCTATAGTGGGGGGTAAGCTGGCAATGGCAGGGGAGCTGGGAATTGAAAATTTTCATCGGTGGGATTAAGGCGGGAAAAAGCAGCTGCCAGAGACGCGTTGAACTCATTCTGGGTGGCGAACATGTGATCCTTCCTTGAGGCCAACCCGTGTAGTCTCTGATCAAATTACTGCTGCATATTACGGAATTGATAGTTGAAAGTAGATTTTGTGCGGGACGAGTTTGAAGTCCCGGCTTGTTCTTGTTCTTGCTCTCTTTCCACATCAAAATCTACATCTTGTTCGTCTGCCCCTTCCTCATCCTCATAATCGGAAAATGTAAAGGCAAGACCGCGTTGGTGCGAATGCCCTCCCTTCTATACTGAGTACCTCTGAATTATATTGGAATCTAAGCACAGTAGTGGCTACTGGATAGGCTCAGTTGTGCTCCATTGTACCCCTACAAGGGCATATAATGCACATATAAGTGATGGATGAGGCAATCTGCTCTGTAGCATCCCATGCAGATTTTGGCGAATGGAGTGATGAATGATGCGGCCCACGTCGATCGATCAGTCTTTGATAATTGTATATAGTAGAACTGACTTCTCCTTCGCGACATCGCTCATGTGTGTAGATGGTAGCAGTTTTACACATAAGAACGTATGCCATATCTTCCCATATAAACTGAGATGGCTAGTCTGAAAGTGAGATCCATTCGACGACCATGTAGCGTCGGGCTTCCACAACTCAATCAGAATCTGCTCATAATTCAGTCAGCTTTCCTTGAGGGTCAAAAACGAACAACTCAGTTATGGAAGATTGTAGTAATCATTAATCTCTTGCATAGTAAACGGTACCATCTTGCCCCTCACGAATGCGAAGAACGGTGATTTGTCTGGGGCATTTGCGTAGAATTCCTTCACCACCACCACCACGGCGTTGTCCGGCTGTGCCGTGAAGGTTTCCCATCACCTCTCGTGATTCTGTTGAAGCATAGCCCCATCAAAATCATCGGGCGTCAAACCACGCTCCGGTGTCAAAGCCTTGGTTGATAAATACTCGAACATCTCCGCCGTCTCAGCATTCAAAAATTTTCGTTTGTCAAATTGTCAAGCTGGGGTGGATGAACTCTCCTCGCGTTGCCGTTTTTGATGTCTGGATGTCATGATGCAGACGGTATGAACCTTACTTGTAATTAAAGGAAGGAGCGATTGACGATTGTTGAGCCTTTTTATCAAACACCTTGTGTGCTAACTATGAGTGATTGATTGTCTTACCCCCAAACTTCACTTGTTTACCGTAAATTGTGAATTATCCACGCAATTGTGTAGAAACCTGAAATAAACCTTGACAAGCACCCATAATTGATGTTACTTGTGAGTTGTATGAAGAAATCTCAAGGATGCACTGTTTTTGTGAAGAAGTCCCCTCTATCCTCTAAATATGGGTGAAAGTTAAAACCCTAGATGGTGAAGAGTGATTGGCTTTGATGATGATCCCTTGAAATTGGAAGTGGAGAGTGTTTGGAGTATTATATGATCATGAGATAAGGTTTTCCTTTGGTTTTGGTATGGAGAGGTTAAGGCGAGGTGTTTTGCCCTTTAAATCTCGCTAGGGCAAGTATCACCAGACAACTCTGCGCCTAGGCGCGTTTTTCTCTTCCCCAATCTGTGCCAGGGCGCGTTTCACCAGAGAGTTCTCGCCTAGGCGAGCTTTTTAGGCCTTAATTCTGCGCCGGGGCGCAGGTGTGTTTTCTCCAAAAAATTTTATTTCTTTCTTTGGTAGCTCATCCTGTAACCATAACCTATAATCTTGTTATTTCCTCTTTTGTTCTCATGTGCATTTATTCTCCCATGCTGTAACCACAAACCATAAGCATAATTAGTGTGCATACTGAATCGAGGCTCGGACATAATTCCTACGCTAAGACGCGTCCTAGTCTACTACTACTTTACTTAATGAAATCATAAACAAACAAATTTCAAAACTTAAAATAATCAAATGATTGGGTTGCCTCCCATCAAGCGCTTAATTTAGAGTCTTTCAACCTGACTACTCCCTGTTCTTAAACTGGATCAGGGAGGTCAATTGAGTTTGCTTGGCGATCGAGATCACCACCCCAGTAGTGCTTTAAGCGTTGGTTGTTGACTTTGAATGTTTCAGACGAATCCCGGCTATATACTTTAACGGCCCCGTGTGGAAACACTATCTTGATTGTGAATGGGCCCAACCAACTGGATTTCAGCTTTCTGGGAAAGAGTTTCAACCTAGAGTTAAATAACAATACTGATTGGCCCGGTTCAAACTTTTTATCCACTATCTTCTGATCGTGCCATTTCTTGACCTTTTCTTTGTACAACTTTGAGTTCCTCTATGCCTGCAGGCGAAATTCATCTAACTCATTGAGTTGAAAAAGTCTTTTATCCCCCGCTGTTGTTAGATCAAAGTTCAGTTTCTTGATGGCCCAATAGGCTTTATGCTCGAGTTCTACTAGGAGGTGACACGCTTTTCTGTATACCAACTTGTATAGAGATATGCCGATCGGGGTCTTGTATGCTGTTCGATATGCCCATAGAGCGTCATCTAATTTCAATAACCAATCTTTCCGATTCGGGTTTACGACTTTCTCCAAGATTCTCTTCACCTCTCTATTAGATACCTCTGCTTGGCCACACGTTTGGGGGTGATAGGCAGTGGTAATTCTGTGGTTGACCACAAAATTAGTCAAGAGCTCTGTGAAGTACTTGTTGCAGAAGTGGCACCCCTCACTACAAAAAAATGGTGCTTTGGCAACAAACAATTTTCGTTGCTAAATGTGTGAAATTTCGTTGCCAAAGGGCATTTGCAACAATTTTTCGATCATTGGGTCTTCGTTGCGCAATGAGCGTTGCTAATTGTCTAGTAACGAAATATGTTTTTCATTGCCGAAAGTAAGATATTTCGCAACGAAATTTTGTTTTCGTGTACAATCATAGATCATTTAGCAACGAAATATTTTGTAGCAATTTTATTAAGAAATTGTTACTGAAAAATAACTTTCGTTGCAAAATCCGCGTAATTGGCAACGAAAATAATCCTTTTTTTCTCAAATAAGATGAAATTCGTTGCAATTGATACACATTTGTCAACGATGTTTGTCATTGCACAATAATATAGAAATTATTGCCTTAATTGGTTTTCATTGCCAATTGTGTAGTTTTTGGTAACGATGTTTGTAGCTAAATGTACAAAATAAACAGGTTATATATTAATTTGCAACGAAATTTTGCATTGTCATTGGTTTTGTTAAAGATAATTATGATCAATTAGCAACGATACTATTCGAAGGTGATTATTTTTAGAGAGCAACAAAAGTTATTGTCAATTAGCAACGACACTATACGTTACGGTTTGCTTTTTCTATGCAACGAAAGTTGTTATGATTTGCAACGATATAAATGTTGCCTTTTCTTTTGTTATGTAACGATTGTCAAAATTATTTTATAAACAAAATAAATTGTGGCTCAATAACCCCATAACAAATTATGACAGAAATACAAAAACTTAAATATTATTAATTAAATAAAATCATCCGGTACATGATCATTCATCATCTTTACAATCAACTATTAACTTTGTACGACTGAAAACTACAAAGTCCTTCTTAGTTAACTCTATCTACCATCAAGAGGTTAACACTAGTGATATATAAAAAAAAATCAAGAAAGAAATGTTTATAATGGGAAATAATACTTATGATTGGTACACAGGAGTTTCAACCATGGGTCATCCTCCAAGTATTCTGCTAATATTGAAACAGCATCAGCCACTACACCAATAAAGAGGTTAATTAAGGAATTTAAAAATATAATTAAGGAATTTACATACCTTTGAAAATCTCTTGTCCCTCTCATAATCAAGTCATGGGGGTGCATTTTGTAAGGTCATAAGCAGCACCTACAAAAGTAATACAAAAGGGACAATAGTTGAATAATCTTGTGCAAAAAGTAATATTATGTTTACTTCTATAATAAATTAGATGGTTCACAATGGTGAATCTATGATTAACCTTCATTGGAGGATTCTTAGAGAATGGTGCATGGCCATGAGCAAGTTTCAGTACTGTTATTCCAAATGACCAGATGTCTGCTCTGTTTACACAACATATCATCTAAGAATGCAGTATTATATATACATAATAATATAATATATATCCATACACGCACAAAATAATAGAAAAAATAGAGAAGCAGAGAAACATTGATATCAGACACAAGTCACCCACTCACTTGAATTAGCCACTTCCCTTTCCTTCTCAACAATCTAACAATGAATGAGCTGGGATAATTACTTACCCAACAAAATAGACTTGATAATTCAAGCCCATATGAACTGCAAACCACACTAGAACATATAACAAATAATTACCAAATTCACAACCAAGAAGCATGTCAATAACATAACCCAAAAAAATTTATTGCCGTATAAATAGTTTAAGCTTTCACTCTAATACTGTTTCCTATGGTTCCCAACATCCAAACAGAGACGCTAATGAATTGAAGGGAAACTGAAAAACCATAATTTAAAAAAACCAAAAAATAAAATTGGCTAGAAAGAATTCATAGAAAAATTCTTTTACATAAAAAAACACAAGGTTCAAAATTAAGTTTCTCTTTACTTTCCTTTCTATTGAACTCATTAATTAAAATAGATGGCATTTGACCTGATGCAGTAAAACATTCTATTTAAGGAAGAAATTCAAAACCCAAGAACCAAATTGCAATTAGAAGCACTACAAAAGCAGAAAACCATATACTTCAAGAACATATAATGTCACACACTCTTCAAGTGTACTCGCTGTCGACGTTGGGAAAAAATGCAGGTCGAGTTGGACCCGAATCTTTCTCTCTTCCTAAGTTTTGTCTACTCTTATTTTATCTTCTTTTTTGTGAAAAAGGGTTTTGAAGGGGTTTTTAGGAAAAGGCTAACATGTATCATGTCGACAATTTGAACGTTTTTCAGAGTCGCCAGTTGGTAGCTTTGAAATGGTTGTACCAACTCAACTGAGTTTTGTTTGAAAGGAGGCCAAACTTGCTGGACACTGTCGAAACTTGATCTTTGAAAACAAAGTTCTAAGTTTGGGGGCTTGGTTAAGTGTGGGGAAGGTGTTAGGCACCCTATAACTCCCGTGAAAACGTGGTACCACATCTTTTTAATATTTCCTTTTTAAATCTGAAATGTGTGTGTATTCTGGAAAAAATTGGGCCTACGCTTGATTGATTTGAAAGTATGAACGTGCTTCGTTGAACCTATATGCAAAGGGTTTGATTTAATTTGCAAAAGTCCTTTTTTAGACAAGATATTAAAATGATGTTTAGAAAGTAGGTTTTCAAACCCTTACGCTCTCATAGGAATAGAAGCCTGTTGATACTTCTATTTTTTATCTTGTCAGCCTTTTGGCTCAACTTGAATGGTGATTGTCGTGCTGCGAAGCATCCTCAACCACAAAATATATACAAGTGTCGGTCTTCTCATAGGCATGACAGCCATCGGAGTGACTCTGACACGACAACCCATATTTTCACTATGTTGAGACCTTAAACCCGGATAACCGGTTTAAGGTCTTTTGGATGTACATTTTTACAGAAAAAACTGGCAAGGTAAATTTGTAAAGCGAAGTTTGGCCATCGTGGGAATCAAATTCTGATCAGTTTAATCATGAATCCCACGATTCCTAGGCTCGTAGAGGGAAGCCAATAAAATTTGCACAACTCAAAATATGCAAAAAATATATATTTACATCGAACCGTCGCAAAAACCAAGGATTCATCAGTAAATCATGGCCTGCGCGTAGCCAAAGCGTCTTGTTCCCACTAGATAGCGATCTAAGGGCCGCGAGGTTGCTTTATAATGAATAAATTAGAAAAACTACTAGATTTAAGTAAATCCCAGCCATTCTAGCTTTCCGGTTCCGTCTGAACCTATTTTGAACTGTTTGAAAGATAGAATTGGCGAGATTTAAAGAAATCTAGTTCGCCCAAAGAGATGTCAGCGCCGATTCATATCAAATGAATATTTACAGTAACAATTTAATCACAATGAATAACAGATATATATATATATATATATATATATATATATATACGAAAGCTGTAAAGGGCAATGGGTTTTCACTCCGATGCCCAAACTGGAATATAAATATATATTTATAAAAACTGCAAAAGTCACGAAGTAATCCGGGCTTGACATAATGGAAATATATATCTATATAAGCTGTAAAGGGCGATGGATTTTCACTCCGATGCCCAGACTAGAATGGAAATATATATATATATATAAGCTGTAAAAAGCCACAGAGTAATTCAGGCTGAAAAAAATGTAAATATATATATATAGAAAATCTGTAAAGGGTGACGAACATTTTTTCCTTTGTCCGAATAGAAATGTAAGTATATATATATTTATAAAAGCAGCAAAAAGGCCACAGAATGATCCGGGCCGAACTGGAATGTAAAAAAGTTAATATATACAATTAATATATATATATATATATATACATATATTAAAGCTTTAAAAAGGCCACGAAATAGAAATCCAGGCCCAAATAAGTCAAAAAATTTATATATATATATATATATATATATAATCTTATATATAAAAGTAGTAAACTGCCACGAATTTGATATCCAGGCTTGACAGAATTGAAAAGTTAGTATATATATAGTTAAATATATACAAAAAGAAGCCAAACCCGGACTGGGAAGATAACCCAGTTCGGCGAAGTTGCTATAATCGTATATATATATATATATAAGTTGTTAAAAGCTATGGATCGATGATCCGAGCTGTGGAAATGCAAGAAAACGTGTTTATGTACTAAAATGTACGAAAACGTAAGCAAAAATAACCACAAAACTGAGTTTCGGGCATAATCAGAAAACAAAACTTAACGTGCAAGTGTATAAATGCGCAATGAATTAGTAGGAACTTTTTTATCGTAAAAATACTCACAATGGACTGCTACACGGGCTTTTTGCCACTTGGTAGGCTTCAAACGTCCGTTTCTACCAGTTAATTTTTGGTATGTGGTAGTATATGAGTATATCTACGTGTTAAAGCGATACAATTTGGGTTTGGAGTACAAGAATATGGCTGAGAAATGAAACGGGCAGAGGTTCAGAGCGTTTTTGAAATTATAAAATGAGCTGGGGGTGCACTCATATATATAGACTCGATGGAAGCGGGCCTATTCGCGACAGCTGCAGGTCTACCTACGGCGCCACGTGGCAAGCCTAAGGTGGGGTGGGTCCTATTGTCTTGAAGTACGTGCACTCCGAGAAACGCGAGGTCAAATTTGAAACTTTTAACTTTTGATCGGAGCGTCCGTTTAAGGCGTGCTATATCTTTCCGAAAAGCCCTCGCCGAGCGCGTCGCAATGATATGGAATTTAACCTTTTTTGAGTCCAAAAAGATAGGTTCATAACCAGGTCTTCGTTTTCCCGTAGTTTATCCGTTGAGCTGTCTTGCGCTGTTTCCACTCGGGATCAATGTTATAGTTCTTTCTAACCTTGGTGGCATCAATTCATCTTGAGTTTGACCGAATCGACTTTAAGTTGACAAAATAACCATTTTGCCCCTCCCGGGGCTACCTTCAGTGCTGGCATGGTCTTCGACTGATTTCCCGGGGTTGTCTCCGAGGTTTGGATCCCAGCCGATTCTGTTTGTTCTCAGGGTTATCTCTGAGGCTGACTTGGTTCTTCCAGGTTTGTCCATGGAGATGATGAGAGGCTTCGGGGTTGTCTCTGAAGTTGATTTGACCTCCTGGGACCTGACTTTCCAAGTTGTGACCGGAGCTGACATGTACCTCCCGGGTTGTGACCGGGGATGACTTATACTTCCCGGAATGAGACCGAGGATGACCTGTACTTCCCAGGATGAGACCGAGGCTGACCTGTACCTCCCGAGTTGAGACCAAAGATCACATGTACTTCCCGGGATGAGATCGGGGATGACCTATACTTTTCGGGATGAGACCGGGGATGACATGTACCAGAGATGGCCTGTACTTCTTGAGTTGAGACCGAGGATGACCTGTACTTCCCGGGATGAGACCGGGGATAACCTGTACTTCCCGGGATGAGACCGAGGCTAACCTGTACCTCCCTGGTTGAGACCGGGGATGACCTGTACTTCCCGGGATGAGACAGGGAATGACATGTACTTCCTGGGATGAGACCGGGGCTGAGTTGACTGTTTTGCCCTCCTGCAGGGTTAGTAATAGGAAGAAAAAATCTCGATTGTCTACAATAGAACTGAAGAAAATTCTGAGTGTCTACAGATGCCCCTCTTTATCATGTTTATGCAAAGTAATGAAATGAACAAGATAAAGAATTCTAGACACTGGGAATATGATGAATGCAGATGTAATGCAATGCATGGCATGATATGTGATGAATATTAGATACCTTCGAGGGGAATGGGGCTATCACTGACTGCTCACGTCATTATCTGCTGGGGATAACGTTATCCTGGATAACCGTTGGTGTTAGTAGGGTACCACTGGTAGGTGATCAGAGTTAGGCTATCATAGATTATTCTCGTCACTTTCTGCTGGGAATGACGTTATCCGTGATGGACCTGTTGACTCTGATGGGGATGACATTATTGATGCTACCTTGGTTTGAGACCAATAGTTTCCCCCGTCTGTCAATACTCTCCGTAGCGAATATTTTCCTTCAGCTGATACCGTTGTACATTTCTGAAGGCTCCTCTGCTGGGGATATATCTCTGTTGTCAATTTACCTCAGTGGGTTTCTTCCGATGCCTTTCCTGTCGATAATTTACACTGGTGGTTTGCAACAGGAAGTTAAATCACCAATCCTTCTCGATGCTCCCTCTAAGGATTTGTATAACAGATTCCATCATCTGTCCTTTGTGGGGATAGATTGATATAATGTTTCCGCCACCGAATCATTCTCGATGCTTCGCTGGAGTTGAGCCAACGGCTGAGCTGTCATTGGTCTGTACCCTACGCTTCGCTGGGGTTGGGCCAACGGCTGAAACTATCACCGGTCTGTACCCAATGCTTCGCTGGGGTTGAGCCAACGACTGAACTGTCATTGGTCTGTACTCGACGCTTCACTGGGGTTGAGCCAATAGCTGAACTATCACCGATCTGTACATAATGCTTCGTTGGGGTTGAGCCAACGGCTGAACTGTCACCGGTCTGTACCCGATGCTTCGCTGGGGTTGAGCCAATGGCTGAACTGTCGCCTGTCTGTACCCGATGCTTCGCTGGAGTTGAGCCAACGGCTGAACTGTCACCGGTCTGTGCCCGACGCTTCGCTAGGGTTGAGCCAACGGCTGAACTATCACCGGTCTGTACCCTATACTTAGCTGGGGTTGTGCCAATAGCTAATCTGTCACCGGTCTGTACCCGATGCTTCGCTCGGGTTGAGCCAAAGGCTAAAATGTCACCAGTCTGTACCCGATGCTTCGATGGGGTTGTGCCAACCACTGATCTGTCACCGATTTGTACCCGATGCTTTGTCGAGGCTGTGCCAACGGCTGAACTGTCACCGGTCTACACCCGATGCTTTGCTGGGGTTAAGCCAACGGCTGATTTGTCATCGGTCTGTACCCGACGCTTTGCTGGGGTTGTGCCAACGGCTGAACTGTCACCGATCTATACCCGACGCTTTGCTGGGGTTGTGCCAACGGCTGAACTGTCACCAATATGTACCCGATACTTCGCTGGGGTTATGCCAACGGCTAAACTATCACCGGTCTGTACCCAATGCTTTGTTGGGGTTGTGCCAACGACTAAACTGTCACCGGTCTGAACCCGATGCTTTGACAGTGGCAGTTTTTAGCAGTTTTGTGCAGTTTTTCACACTGGTCCCTGTATACCACTTAGGGATGTTAACCAATGGTTTTCATGAAATTTTTCCTTCTGTTAGGAATCAGCTGCTCAAACGCAGGATTTCAGGATAAACCGCTCAATCGCGTAGCAGTTTATTCTCCGATTTGACTTTTTAGCTCATGTAAACTCCATTTCAACTAAAATTGGACCAAGCTGAAGGGGATGGGGCCCACCCTAAGGAGCCGCAAGTAGAGGTGCGGCTACTGTGGGTGGGGCCGCTCCCTCCTGCAGATTTATATTGGGCAGCGGGGCTCTCATTATCTCATTTTCAGTTATAAGTTTCAAATGGAATCCGATTTTCTTTTTCAAATCTTCGGAGTTTGGGAAGCTTTTTTTAGATTCCGTCAGCGGCCACGCATTCTGCACGTCTCAAGTGATGTTTTCATCCCTTCTTTTCCAGTTTTAACCGGTAGAATTATGTAAACCACATAGGGTGCTTTTGAACTCAATGTATCAAAAATGTATGCTTATATGACTTGATAAAAAAATTAACTTCATAAGTATGCATATTTTACTACAATGCACGTTTTGATATAAGAAAATTTAAATTCTGAGACAGTCAATTTTGCTCTTTTTGATCAGTTTACTCATCCTTTTTGAGGCCTAGTGAGCCTGGATTTTTAACTAAAAAATGTCCATAGTAATTTGGCTACCATGTGAACTTCATTTTTGATTCTACTTTATAAATATGCACTGTTTCTGTTTTTGGGAAGGTGTGCTACTGAATGGCCACCTAGACATGCCTGTGTGCATGTGGACAGTCTATTTTACAAAGGAGACTGGCAAAAAAATAATCAAAAGCCTCAGCATTTAATAAACATGCAGTTTTAACTCTACTGGGGATTTTGACTGACCCATGCATGTTTTATAATTTAAAAATGCATAAAATACTGATTTAAATTAATAAGCCACAGGTTTTAGGCTTACCTCACCCTTTTTGAAGTGATTTGGAGACTTTGTCCATGTTATGGATCGAGATAGACCCAGGAGTGCTAGCAGGGTCGTTTCAGGAGTTAGACGGATGAGATTCTCTGATGTCTCTCAGCCACAGCCAGCCCAGCCGCCTCGTAGATTGACTGAGTCAGTGATCTGTCTGATCCAGGCTAATCTATCGGTTGATATAGATGATGAGGCTCCATTTATTGCTCCTTCCCCAGCTCAGGCTCCACGTGCAGAGCTTCCAGGCATTGTAGTGCCACTCTAGGAGCTGCTGAGAGACTTGAGTCGCCATCCTTCGAGATTCCTTCATGCCAACGAGGTGACTGAAGTTTCCTCTTTTTGGATTTTCTTTCTTTCTTTTGCCATTCTCGGGGCACAAGTTTGATATGGGTTGGCTTTTGATGCAAGTTCCTGGCTTTACACAGCCCAAAAGGAACTGGTTTAATGTGCATTCTCTTTACCACACTCTGCACCAGGATTACAAGGACATTGTTGATACCTGGGGGTTTCAGGCATTCTTTTCTATCCCTCCTCGTCGTTGCCCCCGGGGTTATATGAGGGCTTTTTATGAGCGCTAGTTCCACCAGACTCAGTCTCTCCAGTTGCTGGATTAAGAGGTGATGATGACACCTATGGATTGGAGGTTCATCACCGGTATAGAGTTTGAGGGTGAGCCAGTGCCTGTGGGGGCTGATATTACACCCACTGCTGTTCGATCTCTCTTGGGAGTTCCTGTGACGGCCATCAAGGGTCGGAAGGTCTGATCGGGTCCCTTGAGCGTAGATGCCCAGACTGGGGCTTTGACTGAGCCTCTACTTGATGATCAGAGGGTTAGAGATCGCATTATGAGGCGATTGTTTTTGGTGATCATCAGAGGTTGTTTCTTTACGGACAACTCTTCGATGGTGTCCTTTGCTCTGGTCAGTGCCACTCAGTACGTGGAGCGCCTCAGTGATTTCGATTAGGGTACCTATACCTTTGCCTATTTTCTCTGAGGTATGCGCATGCGCTCAGAGGGTGTGACAGAGGCTTGGTTAGGGTTCTACCCATTCCTACTGGTGAGTACATCTTTCTTGTACTATTTTGATTTTTGCATTTACATTTGTCAGTCTTGGTCACTGAGAAATTTTGATACTTACATGACCAGTTCTGGGCATATGAGAGGCTTCCTTAACTACGTCCCACCACCATTTTAGGCCTGGAGACCTATCCTCGGAGACGGCGCTGGCACCACTCTACTTTGACGAAGGTTCCTGTAGCTGAGGGATTCACCCATTCCCGCCTGCAGCTTGAGCTTTTCGACGGCCAGATCGATATCATGGGTACCGTATACCTCAGACTTTTTGACAGTCGGGTTTGAGGGTGGCTTTCCCACTTACCGGGAGTTTGCATTATCCACCCGCAGATTCCTATTTCTGACAGAGGGAGGTTGGGATCTCTATTTAAGAGAGCATGCTATCAAGAGCATTAAGGACATATCTAAATTCCCTTTGTTCCTCCTGCTTGGCATCATTGGCCACTAGTTCAGTACAATGATTTATTATAATTATTTTCCCATGTCTCGCAACCTACAGTACTTAATAGATTACATAATAATATCAAATAACGACTTATTACATAATCTAAATTAAGCTTAAACATAGTCAAATCCAGTCTTACTACATCATCTTAATACAACATTATAATATTTAAAACATAAAAGGGACTAGCTAGTCGGTAGCCTTTTTCTTGCCCTTGTCGGTACTCGAGGGTCCGCACTGCTCTGCCTTAACTGAAATATTTTAGGAAAAGCAAGAATGAGCAACAAGTTTGCTCAGCAAGTAATATAACAATAAGGGTGAGTAATATAGTTCTCGAATCTCAAAAAGGGTATAGCAAGGTATGATAGTCCAAGGATAGCAAGAATATCAACAGTTCTCAATAACAGTCACTAAGGACAAAAATATCAATAAGATTTAAGGCTAAATCAATTCAAGATTTCAAGATAATCGAATACTGATCAGTCACTAAGGACTATGAACTACTAGAATTAATAGAAATATACTGATAATCCAATAAAATAAGTACAACAGGTGATCAACCTAAAGTACCCTACGGTATGCATATCGTTCAATCATACTAAAGTGCGCACGTCGGTCTCCCGACAAATATAATTTTCCTTCAAAGAAGGTTGTTCATCTCAACACAAGATCCCGCACTAATCAATTAGTTTGGGTCGCTTTTCAACAATATAAGTCTAGCCGAATCAAATGGCATAGATCATAACAATTATAAGTTAAATCTCAAGATTTAAAGCTCGAAGAATATGAATCGACTTTTATCTTATAGATGAAGTATATAGTTTATAATACATAACTTGCAATCTCAAATGTTTACTTGCACGACAATAATAGTTCAAGATTAATGAATGCTCAATAAAGAGTAGGGTTAGGAACTTGCTTACTACGTTCCTTGAATAAAGTATACACAATGATAAGATACTTGCAATTAATAATACAAGAACGGTTTAAGGAAACTTGCATTCAAAGAGATAAGGTTTAGATACTTGCTTACAATATACATTGAATAAAGTAATGCAAGGGTCTAGGATACTTGCCTTAAGCGTAGTTTATCCTCGTTAAGTAAATCAAATCTTTCGAATCCCTATCGTAATATAGTTATGCGTATAGGATATTCATTAGTCATACAGTTTAACATTATACATTATCTTATTCATACAACCAACATATAAGTTAAGTCTTCAATCTTACTATACCGTCATATATCATGCATAGTACTATATCACTTCACGACTCTAGATTGACATAACTTACATTATCTTTTATCCTTAAGGTTCCTCCTTTCGAGTTAATTAAGTTTACATATCGTCATTATCACATAAAATCACAACAATTAGCAAACATACTCTTTTTAGCAAGTTATAGCATTGTTGTAAGTTATCCGTCAAAGTCGGGTTCAAGTATCAACATATGATATCACATAACATATATACATGTTAAAGAGTCTTGCATGTTTCCCAAGTCCATCTAAGTTCTCTCTTTGATGATATGGTTCTAGGTTAACACTTTTGATAACTTAAGGTCATTTAAGGTCATGAAAATCACAAGGTCTAACATACTCGCTTTTTAAACACATAAGGCATTCGTATAACTCGTGTTAGGCATACTCACGAATATTTATATCACATACATGCAACTAGCATCGTTTCGATTTGAAAATATGCTTCATTTATGCTTAACTTGAATCACGACACCTAATCATGGTATATATACATGTATGATACATAAGTGAGTCTAAGAGTGCTATCACATATGTCCATAAATTTCAGAATTCAAATCTCAAAATAGCATGTCAATGCTCACGTGCAAAGCTTGTATTTTGATTAGTAATGTTCACTAATTAGTCCAACATGTTCATGCTTCATTACGAATCATATAAACACAAGTTAACGGGTTATTCATGCATTTCTAAACCATACTACTATGCTCGCAAGATCAGAACATCAACATGGTTAAAGCATATCAAAGTTTGTTTTCAAAACTTCCATTTTCGTTAGGAATGTGCACTAGTAAGGTTCACATGTTCATATTATATTACGGAACCTATATACATAAGTTAACATGCTTCTCTTACATCTTTAAATCGTACTAATATGCTTGCAAAGTCAGAATGTTAACATGACTTATATACATCAAAATTTGATTATAAAAACCTTAAGTTTATTTTTAAGCTATAAGCTTTTTCATAAATCATGCATGCAAACATAGTAACATATGTTTATGTTATATCAAAGTACCCTTATATACATGAAAATCCTGTTTTCATGTTCGTCTAAACTATATAAGTAAATTGTTGCTTAACAGATTCATAGCAGAAATCAACAACTGCCTCCAGAGACCAGATGCACCTCAGTGTTATACCGACGCAGCTTTGCCACGTCTGGTTCACACCAGAAAACAGCTGGCTATGGCAGAAACTAGGCCAATTTCCAAACTTTCTTCACGAAAATAGTTTTAGACAACCACATTGCACTTATATCATACTTATAAGTCTATATAGCAACCAAGAAACATTTCTCAATCCAATTTAGCATGAATTGCCACAAAATCAAGAATTTGAACTTGGCAGAAAATAAGAAATGGAGTCCACGAAATGAGGAACAAGGAAAAAGAATTATACCTCTGTAATGCAAATGAACTTACTGCTATTGAATTCTCCAAAGTATCATAGTCTGCCCTTCCCAGCCAGAGGGACAGTGGATCGCATGTTGGGGCATTCATTGGCCCTTGTGGACTTCAAGGTTCCATATAGATTCATAAACGGCATTCTATCCTGTTGGATACTTGAGCAGCAGGTTTTCCTCTTCGGGCGACATGAGTTAACACCGACTTTAGAGGAGTACGAGCAGCTTACATGTTTGGCTTTGGACTTGCCTTGCGCTCGCACTGCTATTAGTAACATGAAGAGACCATTTATGCGGATGTCGTGTATGCATCATAGAGTAGTCATGCATAAGATTATTTCAGGATATGTGATCTTTATTGACTTTTTGATCGATCATTTTGGTAGACTGGATAGCTATGATCGACACACTGGTAATTTTATTATCTCGGCAGAGCAGTGGCATTCGGCCCGGATAGACATCTTGTTGATGTGTGTCACGGCTTACTTATACATGCCACTATATTTGGACCACTTAGATGTTGGGTTGATGGTCATGGTTCGTGCCCTTAAGCAGGGTAGCACCATCCTACCAATGATATTGGCCAAGACATTGAGGTCAGCTACCTATTGTAGTACCCATCTAGAGGGGTTTTTTAGAGGTAGATCTGTCTTGTTGTATGTATGGCTCATGACCCATTTGCGCCCGATTGGCCTCTTCAGACATCTGGGGTACTGCTTCACCCACGAGATAGCTATGTCTTAATCCTTTCAGCTAGAGAAGTGTTCGAATGCAGAGACATGGTCAGCTTTTCTGTCAGATATTGAGCATCTTTTTTCGATTCTGCCATGCTCAGGGATAGTCTCCCCTTATAGCTTCATTACCCATGTATTCGGCATAGACTACTTGCCCTTGGCGGGATTGAGAGGGGTGACTACTTACCATCCATTGGCAGTTATAGGTCATTTTGATCAGTACCAGAGCCTACACCAGTTTGAGAGGGATATTGATCAGCGAATATCAACTTCATTATTATCGTCAGCCGACCTGATCCGGATTTATGAGTGATGGACTCATAAAGAGAGGGCTGATTTCTCTACTAGCCATCCGGATTGCTCTCCGGAGTATTCAGCGTGGTTGGAGGCTAATATAGCGGCAACCGCACTCATCCAGTCATCTCCGATTGTGGATTCAGATGAGGAGGAGCCTATGGAGGTTTCTGATTCTCCTATGGAGGATGATTTGTTCATTAGTCTGAAAGCAGCGTTGGTTAGTGACTCGCCTATCATTCCTGCCAGGACAGATCCATCTATGGCGGATTCAATAGATAGGATGACTTTCGAGAAAGATCAGTCTAGGGCACTGATGTTGACTGCCCTTTTTGGCAGAGATATAGCTTTTCCTGATAGAGATGAGGCTCGAGCCACTAGGGATACGACATTGGTCGAGAGAGATGAGGCTCGATCTTCTCGAGATGCTACTTTTGTCGAGATTAAGGAGACTTTGATTGCTAGGGATGCTACTTTTGTAGAGAGGGATGAGGCCATAGCTTCCCGGGATCTCCACATTGCTGACAGTACTACTCTCCGATCATATACTCATGGCCTGGTTGCAGATATGAGTGCTTATATTGATGATCACAGTGCCATTATACAGATGGTTGTAGGTGTTCTGGCTCGTATGAAGGCTGAGGGTAATGCGCTTTTAGCAGCTCCTCCATCTTTAGAGAGAGATGTCATGTTGGCATTGCTATCCCGCTTATCATTGGGTCCATTAACTGGCTTTGTTTTTCATGCACATACAAGATCAGCCATTTTTTGTCATGTACAGGACACAGTGTATATATCAAACAATATTATATATCAAAGAAATATATTTTGATTCACTTCCCTGTTTGGATATATATTGTCACTGCTGAGTGATTACCACTTCTTTCATGACTTGCTGTTGTTGATGTATAATGAGCTTTTCCTTGACGGATTGACATTGAGATGTCAAAGAATATCTCAGATGGGCCTATTAATCAGGGAGGCTTGATAAGATTTATGTTTCGGTGTCTTGAGACTAGTTTTTTATTGGTTTTTGTATTTTCTTAAAGGTCAAACCGCACCATGAATGACTGCCTATGTACTCCCGGGTGTGGGGATATCAGGTCATTCGTGGTTCAGTTTTGTATGAGAGAGGCTTGAGAAGTGTCTCTTTTGAGTTTGGTTTGATGAGTTTTTGAGTTTTTTATTTGGTTTGACCGCACCAGGAATGGCTTCCTACGTAGTCTCGGTCTAAGGGAGATCAGGTCGTTCGTAGTTCAGTTTTCTAGTGAAAACTGAAACTGATTTGGTCGATTTATAGTACCAGGATGACGGCTGGCTTGTGTTTCAGACATAGTATCTTTTTATGGTGTCTAAGTTGATGAGTTAGGGAAATTCGCTCCTGTCCATTTCTTGCAATCTGATAGCTCCTCCTGTCAACACCTCTTTGACAATGAAAGGGCCTTCCCAATTTGGGAAGAACTTTCCTTTAGCTTCGTCTTGATTGGCCAAAACTTTCTTCAGCACCATGTCGTTTTCTTTGAATTGTCGAATTTAGACTTTCTTGTTGTATGATCGAGCAATCCTTTGTTGTTGTAATTGCCCTTGGAAAATAGTTGTAGCCCTCTTTTCATCTATCAGGGACAGCTGGTGGTACCGCTCTTGCAACCACTGGTCTTCGTCCACCTGAGCGTCTATTAACACTAGCAAGGACTCCATCTCTACTTCTATGAGAAAGACTGCTTCCATGCCATAGACCAATGAATAGGGGGTAGCCCCAGTAGAAGTACGCATTGACGTCCTGTATGCTAACAGAGTCAGAGGCAACAGGTCAGGCCATTCTTTGTGATTGGTGGACATTTTCTGCATAATCTTTTTGATGTTCTTGTTGGCCGCTTCGACAACACCATTCATCTTGGGCCGATAGATGACGGAATTGAGATGCTTGATGTGGAGCTTGCTGCACAGTTCTCTCATCATCTGATTGTTTAGGTTCTTGGCATTGTTTGATATGATCACCTCTAGTTGTCTATATCGACAGACGATATTGTTTCTGATGAAACCAATGATTACCTCTTTGGTGACTTTGGAAAAAGAGGCAGCTTCAACCCACTTGATGAAGTAATCGATCATGGTGAAGATGAATCGATGTCCATTGCTGGCTTTAGGTTCTACTGGACCTATCACATCCATTCCCCACATGGAGAAAGGTCATGTCGAACTCATATTGTGCAGCTCATTTGGAGGAGTGTGAATAGCGTTTCTATAGACTTGGCATTGATAGCATCTCCCGACGTGATCATCACAGTCGGCTTTGAGAGAGATCCAATAATGCCCTGTTCTCAATATTTTCTTGGCCAGCAAATGACCGCTCATATGTGGACCGCAAACTCCACCGCGGACTTCATCCATTAATCTTTGGGCTTGCTCTTTGTCGAGGCATCGTAACAGGCCTATTCCAGCATCTCTTTTATAGAGTACGTCTCCGCTCAAATAGAACTTTATAGCCATTTTGTGAATCCGCTTTCGTTCAGCTTGGCTTGCCCCAGTGGGTGTAGATCCATCTCGGAGATATTCCTTGATGTCTTAATGCCAAGGTTGTTTGATAGGAGATAATTCCTCTGATATTTCTCCAATGTAATTCCCGTATGTCAGGGCGTTTTGGTTTGTGAATTTGATGTCGGAAATTCCCCTCCTACCTGATATGTTGATCAGGGAAGCCAACGTTGCCAATGCGTCTGCAAAGTTGTTCCTTCCATGAGGGATGTGGATGAAGGTTATCTCTTGAAAATTCATGGATATGTTGATGACCTGCCAGTGATAGGGAAACAAATGCAGTTCTTTGGTGTGATATGCCCCAGTGGTTTGTCTGATAACCAACTCAGAATCCCCAAAGACTAATGGATGTTTGACACCCATGGATTAGGCTAATTTCAACCCCATTATGCAGCCTTCATACTCAGCTATATTGTTGGTGTTAACAAACTATAGCTTGGTAGCCACAAGATATTGTTCTCCTGTACCAGAGATGAGGACTGCCCCAGTTCCGGCACCTTCCATGTTCACCGCTCCATCGAAATACATTCTCCATGGTTGGACTGTATTCTCTTATCAGATTTGCTGAACTGTCATGATCCCATCATCCGGGAAATAAGTTTCCAGAGGTTCGAACCCTCCTGATGGTGCTTCGGCTAGTTGATTTACAATGCCTTGACCTTTGATAGACTTCTTAGTCACGTAGATAATGTCGAACTGTTGGAGGATCAACTGCCATTTGGACAGTCGACAATTTAACATTAGCTTGTTGAATACGTATTTCAGCGGATCCATGCAGGATATGAGATAGGTCGTCTGCCCATGGAGATAATGTTGTAACCTCATGGCGGCCCATGCCAACGCACAACAGGTCTTCTCGATCAGGGTGTACTTCTGTTTGCCACTGCTGAATTTTTTGCTAATGTAGAAGATGGCTCTCTCCTTGTTACTATCATCTTTTTGTCCCAGCATACAGCCCATTGCATTGGCATTGACAGACAGGTACATAAACAGGGGAACTCCATCCCTCGGTGGTACCAAGACAAGCGCTTCGATTAGCTGCTTCTTGATGGCAAGGAAGGCTTTCTGACAATCCTCATTCCATTTCGTTGATAAATTCTTCTGTAATAGCTTGAAGATGGGTTCGCAAGTTGCTGTGAGCTGGGAAATGAATCGGCTTATAAAATTGATTCTCACCAGGAACCCGCGTATCTCCTTCTTTGTTCGAGGTACGGGCATTTCAGTGATGGCTTTAATCCTGGTAGGATCCAGCTCAATGCCGTTATTGCTCACTAAAAATCCCAACTTGCCCGATTTGACGCCAACAGCACATTTAGCTAGATTCAGCTTGAGGTTGTACTTACGCAACCTGCTGAACAACTTTCTGAGATGGTAGATGTGATCGTCCTCATTCCAGGATTTGACGATGATGTTATCCACATAGACCTCTATTTACTTATGCATCATATCATGAAACAAGGCCATCATGGCTCGCTGAAATGTGGCCCTGGCATTGATGAGGTCAAAGGACAAACGTCTGTAGCAGAAGGTTTCCCAAGGAGTGATGAAAGCTGTTTTCTCCCTATCTTCTTAAGCGACCATGATTTGATGGTAACTAGCAAAGCAATACACGAAGGAATACATGTCGTACTGTGCCGTGTTGTCTATTAGGATGTGGATGAAATGTACCGGGAAATTATCCTTGAGACAGGTTTTGTTCAAATCCCTGTAATCCACACATACTCGTACTTTCCCTACGGGCTTGGGCACGGGATGTAACGAATGAGATTTTATATACTACTTTTAAATATTTATTAAATTAAATAAATATTTTATTTGATTTATTTATTGAGTTAAATAAATAAATTATGTAATTGTTGTAGAGTAAGTTAATTAAGTGTTATATATTAATTAAATGAATAATTAATATTTAATTTAATTAATATGTATTGATTTTATAGTATAGTTCTAATTTAATTGAGATAATTAAATTAGAGGAGTTATGTGATGAGTGTTTCATGAAACATAATTAGCGAGTAATTATAATTATGTGGCAACTTTTATATGATTAATTGATGTTGGATTTTAATTAATTAAATTAAAATGTTAAAGATTTAATTAATTAAAGTGTAACATTTAAAGTATGTGTTAAAAAAAATTATTAAAATAAAGAAAAGGATTTTAAAAAAATTTACCAAACAGGGCCTTAAGCTCAAAAAGTTAGTTTTTAAAAATAAACAGTTTTTGCCAAAACAAGCCTTAGGACTTTTTAAATTCAAATTGTGTAACTCATGTAATAATTATAATTAAATATATTTACTATATGGGTTAATTACTTGTCAGTTATATGTATATATGATATATGTATAATATATGTATATCAATAGTTTTACGTTAGTTAGTGTTAGAACAAGAGTTAGTCAGAAGAACAAAACAGAGAAAAGATAGAGAGAAAGAGAGAAGAAGAAGAGAAAGAAAGGGAAGCTTGAGAAATCAAAATAACTTCATCTTCTTCCTATCACTAAGCCAAAGGGTATAACCCTAACATATAGTTTTAGAAGTTTTATTCTCGTGTTCTTCGTACTTTAATTCTTTGTAAAACATGTTTTCATGTAATTTGAGTAATTATAATTTTTATAGGCTATGTATATGCTCATATATGAATTGTATACCTAATTAATTGTTTAATTCATATACATGTGATAAACATGAGGAATTCATGTTCTTCAAAGAGTTACAGTGAAAGTATTTTGAAATTTTATATATATGTATAATTTTCTCTTAAAAATCAAAGGAATTCATGTTTGATTGTTCATTGTGTTTAAATTAATAATAGGTGATAATAGCATATTTAGAAATTGATTGACTATACTTGAAATTGTGTAAATTAGTTTAAAAATAAAAATACAGTGTCACGCCCCCCAGAATAGGTCCAGTCAACCCAACCCATTCTGAGTCTTCAAATACATGGTACAGAATTCAAATACAAAATTTATATCACACGGTCGTGCAAAATACAACCACACAACTGTGAGTGTCAATACAAATATGTAGAAAATATTAATATTCAAACTAAGTCCTCATTACAATTATTATCACACTATTTATCAGAAATAGTGAGTACTACTACTGCTCTAACTCGGACCATCACTCTGTCCCCCGACTAGTTCCCGCAACATTCTCACTTCTTGAAGAGGACAATAGATAAAAAGGGTGAGCTCAACTAGCCCAGTAAAGAATATTATGACTAAGATAATAGAAAATAAATTATCGTTAGTCTTCAACAATTCAGATAAAATATTATGGACAACAAATTTTAGATCAATATTCGCAGCGGAAATAACAATTCATTAGAAGAGTTAAGTAGAGAATGAAGTCTACTATCTTCTATGATTTAAAAGTTCATCATCAATATCTTATCCCTGTAACATCAATCAATATACATCTCGAATCAAATATTCATCTTTGCACTACGAACTAAAGATATTCATTTGTATCATCAGTGGGTCATGTTCATCTCAACACCTGTCACCTTTGCACTACGGTCAAAGATATTCACCAGATAATCATTCATCTTTGCTCTACAGGCCAAAGATATTCAGTTATATCACCATTTAGGACTGAGGATGATGAAAAACAATATAAATAACGAATCCAGTGAGATAAAGAACAAAAATTAAGAATTCGCATTTTAATTTATCCAAGTTTAAAAATACTCCATAATAATATTTTGTGGAACAAAATTCAAGAATAGAGCTCAAAACTTGGATCCAATTAAAGATAGGAACCTTAACAAGCAACTTGGACAAATAGAAGAAAATTTAATTTTTCCGTGAATAGTGTCGTATACGTGAATAGTGTCGTATACGTGAATAGTGCCGTATACGTGAATAGTAACCCCGACAGAAAAAGTAAAAATTTTATAATAAAATTCATGACAATATTTTGGTATAATGATATGAAAAAAAATAACATCGTTTACGAAAGAAAATAGCATCCCTTACAAATACGAAAGAAATAATACCCCTTACCTTAGTAGAAATTTGGATACTGCAATAGTATAGTAGCAGAATACTCTTCTTCTTTCTCTCTTATTCTCTCTCTAAAGCTTCTCTCTGTATAACTCTGTGAATTGGTGGTGAGAAATAATGAAGAATTGAACTTCTATTTATAGAAGAACTGAAAGTGGCCCTTGATTTTAACGAATGTCCAAAATGACTCCTGGTAATATTAAAGAGACAACTACTATTTGCGAAAAGACAAATAACTCTTAAAAAAAACAAAGAGGCAAGTAACTCTTGAAACAACAAATAGACAAGTTACTATTTGAGTTACTATTTACGAAAGTGACTCTTAGATGATGACCTATGGATCCCAACTTATAAAATGCCACATATCACCATAACTTCCTCTAATGGTTATGTTACTCATCACACAATTAATCAACGCTTTTTAATACTTCCAAATTTCCAACCGAAAATGACCGAAATCCACAAAATAAATATTTCCTTATCATATAAATCAATAATTAATTATTCACAAATAATATTACAGAACTACAATATTGACAACCAGGTCGTTCCCAGGAAAGAGGGGGCCTTCCAATAAGGATTTCTCCTTACTGGGGCGCAATTAAATAATCCCTCCTAGACAAAACTTCCTTAGACATTGTCAATAATGCTATCTAATAATATTATTCAAATAATATGAATTATTGAGTTGATAATGTGAAATACTGTGCAGTGACAATTATTGAATCAATAATACAAAATATCAACAGTAGCAATTATTGAATCAATCATATAAAATAACAACGTAGCAATTATTAATATAAAATATCAACGTAACAATTATTGAATTAATAAAATATCATGCAATTATTGAATCAATAATATAAAATATTGAACAGTAATTACTGTAACAATAATTGAATAAGTGCCTTCTTTCGTAAGAATCAATAATTCGAAATACTGTGCAATACCGTGTGCTACTGTGCAACACCGCGTATTACTGTATTTTAACCACCGGGTATTTCAACAGTACTAACGGTAACAACTACGCCGTTATTTTATAAAAAGGTTATTTATGTCGCTTTCTATATCCGACAGTTATTCCGTTGTGGGGCCCACAAATAGCTGCGCCGTCGTACGAATATTTCCCGACAACAAGAATATTCTACGACCAAACGAAATTCTCCAACAACAATGAATATTTTATAACCACTTGATCATTTTAAAATATTTACGCATTTCACCCATAACTTTTCACATTTATCAAATCAACACCTTACTATTTCAAAATAATATATAAAAAATTAAATCTTTATTCATAAAAATTGGGGTCTTACATACAGTGTTCAATTTCATGAAGAACACTTAACAATGACTTTTCTTCAAAAATCATGAAATTAGTTGTTTTGATTATGTGCTGTAATGTTTATATATGTTAAATTCATATTAAAAGCTTTAAGTTTATGTTTTTTTATAAAATTGATATGAATTGTATTGACTGGAATTGAAATTTGGTGCGAAAAAATAAGTCAAATTGACTTTTTCTCTACACAATTCCCGAGCATATCTGCCGACCCTGCAAGGAGCCCGCTCCGGCGGGCCTATCAAGAGTAAAACCCCTGCCCCAGCGGGGGGGGGGGAGGGGTGCAGAAAGTCAAGATGGATTATTTCTTTGATGTATTTTATTGTATCATAAAAGGCTAATTGAATGTGATAATTTGATGACATGAAAATGAATATTAATATATTATATTAATAAAATATATAGTGTCATTATAATTTTGAATAATTATAATTAGAGTTAATGTTTAATTTAAATTATAATTTTGTTAAATTATAATGAATATTATTTGATTTATTTTAATCAAGTAAATGTTAATTTAAATTATAATTTATGTAATTATAATTTAATAAATGCATGATTAATTATAAGTTATAATTTGTGTATTATAATTCAATATTTGTATGATTAACTATAATTTATGTAATTATAATTTAGTAAATGTATGATGTAGTTTAATTAATTATAAATTTTAAATTGTTTATAATTTAATTAATATAAGATATGATTATAATTTGAGTAATTATAATTAGATTAAATGTTTAAATTATAATTCATTTAATTATAATTTAATTAATATGAAACACATAATTAGTATTGATTTAATTATGTGAGCATGCCTATGTGGTGTAATTAATTATGTGACAGTTAATTATTAACTTATTAATTAAACTAGAAAGAGTTAACCTATATGGGTTAACCAATTATGTGAATTAGTTACGTGTTAACTAATTTAGATTATTGTGATTAAATATATATGTGTAGGAGGTGTTAAAGAACAGGAGTTGTAACTGTAGCTTGCACTTGAGACAAGTTTTCTATCCTTAAACTCGTCAATTATATACAAGTTCTTTAATTCTTATATTGTGCAAATTTTCTAAACTCAAGCCTTATTTGAGTTATATTTATTGATCATAATGATGCTAATGATTCATACTCTTTATAAATTTCATATTGAGTAAATATTATTAAAGTTTATTATTGAATTAACATGACCTTGACTTAATTGTTCAAGCAGGGTCTATATTGTCTTTTAAATGCTTTAAGTTTGATTCAAAAGCATATAAGTTATCCATAATCTTTTATTTATGAATTATTCTTGATTGTCATAAGTCGATTCAACTATTCTTTAGTTGATGAACGTTGAATCCTAAATTATCCTTTAATCTTATCCAAACCAAACTTTCTTTGGTGCAGACTTGTACTCAAATACTGAGATGAACAACCCTATTTATTAGTGGAGGTTACTATGCGAAAGCGTTAAGATGGTTGTGCACAATACATGGTACGAAGGACGATCCCCCTAAGTACGAGTTAAGGTCTATAGTCTAAATGACTATTAAAGGTTTTAAATAGAAATGTTTATAACGTAGGACAAAAGTTCAAGGTCTTATGACCCTCAAATGATTTCAATATTTTAAATTCTAGTTATTAATGAAAGAATTATTATTCAATTCTTTATGGTTGATGAAAGTAAAGTTATTCAGATCTATTGAAACTACTCAATTATATCTTTATTATTGTTGTATTCCAGTGAGCATTTGTTTGCTCACTCTTGCATATTTAATAATCCCTTGCAGTTAAAGCCGAGAACGTTGGCGTATCGTCAACGAGTAAAGGGAAAGGCAAGATGAACAAGTGAAGACTTATTATCTTTTGATTTTGATTGTAATAAGACTTTATGTTATGTTTTTATTTCCGCATTATTATTTATGCTAAGGTTAGATAAACCCTAGGATGATTTTGAATAAGGGTGTAATTCCTTTTTAAGGAAGATTTTATTATTTATTCAAGGTTGTAATTTATTTTACATTCCTTATTATTGGGTAGATGTATATTTTATTTAGAAAGTGAGTACCAAATTGTGAGAAAATAAAGTACCCGAATTTGGAAGTGTCACACGGGAACTATGTTTGACAACCACTCCGGGTATGTTGATATCATGATGATGTCGACTTTGAATTATTTAACAACTTCTTCTTTGACTTTCAGACTCCGTTCTGGTTTCAATCGTTTGAGCTTCTGCTTAATTGGCTTGAATCCATCTTTGATGGACATTCGATGGATGACAATATCAGTAGACAGGCCAATCATGTCTTTATGTGACCATGCAAACACATCCTGGAACTGTGTGAGGAGTTCAATCAGGTCAGCTTTTTGATATGTGGTGAGGTTGTTGCCTATTTTATTAACAGCAATTAAACACGCAAGTATACGTGTTCGTTTATAACATCTAGCAAGCAAGGATATCGTTCCCACGAGGAAATAGATTAATATTACCAAATATAAAGTTCAATTCAATTAATCTTAAATTAAACTACGAATAATGATTATGATTTTGAGAATTCTAATTAACAACTAAAGTACATCGTCACAAGAATGAATGCAGATGGAATAGGTTAAGATCACAACTTCCCTTAGTATTTCATTTAAACCGATACACTCATTTAATTATTCAATCACTATGAATCGCTAACCAAGAATTCTTTATAATATTCAAGTACTTCTTCCGAAGACACGTAAACGAATCCTTATACATCCAGCAGTTACGCAACAGATTTACAAGGAACACCCTAAATAATTAATCCACTATATTCCTATGTGAATTAAGATAATTGGGGTTTGCAAGTACAGATTCTTTAATGGTTGCAAAAGACATAGATATATTCCTATCCTATATGCTAAACATATTAACCTTTTTCAGTTTATATGAACAGATGATATCATATCTAGATCTAACTCATACTCTATTTTCCAATTTCGTATAAATTATCCCGGTAATTGTTGATCAGACAATTAATCAATGAACACAAGATATGATAAACGATTCAAGAGTAATTAACTTAAATCAAATAAGGAGCATCAAATTCAAATTACATACTAAGTTCCGTTGCGATCTTAATAAAAAGTTAATTCATAATGATAGAGAAAAACATCATCCAAATTAAGAATCCAAACATCCCAAAGATTACAAAATTAAAGATAGAAGAAAGGGATAGAAGAAACTATTAAGCCGCTCCAAATCTCTAGCTTGATCTTCAACCTTTTGTAACTCTCCTTCATGATCTCCTTCAAAATCCTTCTTCCGTCGTATCTCTCTCTGTCCCTTACTTTTTAAAACCCTAATATCCAGTCTGATTGGCCTCCATTATACTCAGCCGCATAAATTAGCATCCAAAATCGAGCATGACCGCCTAGGCGCTTGTCCAAGGGCAAATCCAAGCGCCTAGGCTCTTGACCAGGATCAAGTAATTACAAAAATGCCATTACGCCTATTTTTGACTTCTTTTTAATTCTTTTCTCTTCCAAAATGACATATTTGCCCTTCCAACTCCACCTACAAGAAATAAACACAAAAACAAATAAATAGATCCTAAAAACTCTTAAAGATAACAATAAGTAAACTCAAACAATATCTAATTCGTAGGTATGACACCTACTCATCAGAGGTCTAGGCCTATCTGAATTTCTTTGAGGTTTTCTGAGGTTCCGATATTGATAGTGGTGGTTTGGTCGAGCTTTGGTTTGGATTTGTCTTCAACCCATTCTTTGATCTCCTCGGGCACCTCATGGTCATCTTCCTCCTCTTGATCAATCTCCATCAAGTCGAAGTTCATTTCTACATCAAAGTTGTAGTCACTGTGACAGGTTGGCATCTCATCAGCAGGGACAACCACATCCAATCTTGGAGTCCTGAAAATAAAATGCTTTCACTTTAATATATGCAACTGCTTAAATATACAAAGTATTTAGCAAAGCATGACAAAAGTTACTGCTATAGCTGTGCAATAAAACAAGCAATAAATGAAACCACGTTACAGGGCAGATAGATTCTTTGCCCTTTTACCCTTTTTAAATGAGGCAAGGGATGCTGCTCTAGTTATCCAGGGTCAGATCCTCATGAATAGGGAGGATCAAGGAATTGTGCTAGTCTGCCTCATCTCTGATGATGACTAAAACATCCTTTAGATCAGAGGTGGAATTTTTCTTCGAACTTCCCCCTTTTCTTTCTTGATGCGAGGGATTTGTATCTAATCCTCTTCATCACTATCTGGGATATCATTATTCATACCTTCGTAGTGTATGAGAACACGCATGTTAGCAAATGGATCTCGTCCTTCGTACAGGAGCTTTTCTTTTCCCTTTTTGCTATCCCCCTCAGGCTTTGGGGCTTTTCTCTCATTTACCAGTATGATTGGAGGAAACAATATGGCCGACACAACAGCAGAAATCTTCCTCATTGGCTTCACAAACCCTATATCAGTGAGGTTTGGCAATAGTATAGTGGAAGCATGAACCTTAGGATGCTTGTGTGGATTCCGGTGGTTTGACCTGGATGAATAACCCAATCCGACTTTCCCCGACTGACTCAGGATTTGTACGGGATTCTTGATACCTTGCTAATTCTTTCCTAACCCTTCTCCAGGGCAGAAACCCAAAGATACCATCTCCTGGCCCACTGTCATCACTTCAAGAGAAACCTTTGGTTTCAGAGCTGGTGCCCCAACTGGTAGGTATTGAGTACCACTCACCTCCAAGGCTTGAAAACTAGCAGATTCAATCCCTGCATCCTGGCTGATCACCGGCATGTCTCCTTGTATGCTGACAGGGTATTCCGGTTCAGTATTCATTGTGATTAGGTTGCCATTGATAATGTATTTGAGTTACTGATGGAGGGTTGAGGGAATTGCTCCTGCCATATGGATCCACGACCTTCCCAGCAACAGGTTATATCCGGTGGTGATGTTGAGCACCTGGAAAGATACATAGAAAGTGTGGGGACCAATCTCCAGAGGAAGCTTAGCTTCTCCCACATCTTCTCGACGAGACCCATCGAAAGCCTGGATAACCACATGACTGGTTCTGATCCGGTTTGGGTTGATCTTCATTCTTTCCAAGGTATCGTAGGGACAGATGTTTAGGGACGATCCTCCAGATGTTTAGGGACGATCCTCCTTCCCATAGTTCCAGGGAACTTTTTTCAGACTGGTAATTGGATACTGGGGTCTGAAAGGCAATATCAAAGATTCGGGCGCCGCCAACTTCTCATGATTTTGTGTTTCTTGGACCCATTTCCCCGACAATACTAAGGGTGCTTCGTCTAGCTTCTTCTTATAGGAGATAACCATTGTTTCTTGACTCAACGCATCGGGAATAAAGATAATTTCTTCATCAAGAAGGCCATAATCTTGATTCCCTCTTATCAATTCACCGCTTTCAATCATGTTCTGAATTAAGTGACGAAGTCTCCAGCAATCTTCAGTGTCATGACCGGGTGCATTGGAGTGATACTGACAGATTCGATCAGGCTTGAATTTCCTGGATCGAGGATTTACTGGGGGTAACAGATCTATAACCATCCCCTCATCGATCATCATCTAGAGGTTTTCCTTCATCGGCTGGTTCAGGTTAGTGAAATTCCTCTGAAAGGCGAATTCCCTATCAGCTTGAAACTTTCCTTCCTTAGTCACCTTGTCGGCCCAGGATTCATGCTAATGAAACCGGTAGTGATCCCTTATAGCGATGGGGATGATCTGCGGCGTAGGAGGACTTGCTTCATGCGGATTGGACTAGTTTATGAGCTTCCTGGTCACCTGATGTTGGTATACGACCAGCTCCGCCAGATGTCCAATCTGTTCCTTGATAGATTTGATCTCCTGTTCTATCAGGAACCGCCTTTCTAATAACTCCCAACTGTCTGGGCTATTGTTGCTGGATTGAGTTATTTCTCCGACGTATCGGAGGTATTTGGATCCTTCTCCATTTTGCATGCTAATATTGACACCCTTCTCTTTGTGCTGAGGGAGGGAATTATCCTGCAAATAGGGTTGCTCTGGTTTGGTCACCACGATCTCTCCATTATCTATCAAGTCCAGTTTTTTGTTCTTGAAAGACCAACAATTTTTTGTATCATGGCTCGGAGCTCCGGAATGGTAGGCACACTTCTTACTAGGGTCGAAATTCAGTCCACCGGTGTTGGTGGGTGGAAAGAGTTGCATAATCTTTTTTTGTGCCGTCAACAGTTTTAGCACATTTTCGAGTGAATCCCCTAAGGGGTTGAATGTTCTTCGACGCCTGGCCTCCACATTTTTCTGGAATGGCGGGTTTAAAGGTTGGGCTGAAGCTTGCAAAGGGGAATAGTTCCTCCTTTGAATGGGCATACTGCTCGACTCACTTCTCTGATTCTGTCCTTGCAATACTAAGGACACTTCTTCGTCTTTCTTCTTGTGTACCCTCCGGGGATTACTCCCGTAACTCCCGGACTGGATATGCTCGGCAACAACTTCTAACGCGGTCAGATCATTTATCTTCCCAAATTTGAGCCCCATTTCTGCCATTTCACCGTGCTTGATCATCTCCGAAAATGGCTTTCCTATACCTGCTAGGACCTTTTCATAATACGGACCTTTTTGAATGTCGGTGAATGTCATGACTATCTCAAACTCAGTCATAGGTGGAGTGACTTGTGCCGCCATTCGTCTCCAGCGTTTAGCATATTCTCTGAATGACTCAGTACTTTGTTTCTTGATTTTGGTTATTTGATATCTGTCTGGAGCCAGTTGAGACTGGAAACTGTATTGATTGAGGAAGGCATGTGTCAGCTCTTCCTAGCTGTGAAATTTGAAATTATCTAACCAGGCATACCAGGCTCTAGCCTCTCCGGTCAGGCTTTTCTGGAATAACTGCATTCGGAGTTTCTCGTCCTCTACATAAGATCCAAGCTCTCCAATGAATACTTTCAAGTGAGTGTAGGGGTCTCCCAGTCCATCATATTTCTCAAAATCAGGGACTCAAAATTTTTTGGGATAACGAGCCCAAGGAAAAATACATAAGTCTGAATAATTGACACTGCCAAGTGCCCTAGTCTCTTTGATAGACCGAATAATTTCTTCCGTCTGTTGCACTTTCTTCATAATGTCACCATCTTCCTGTTCTTTGTTAAGGATGGTGATTTCAGAGGTTTTGTTGGTAGTATCCTAGTTCTGTGGATCAGGAACCTGAGTGTCCTTCCTCCCAGTCTCTTGATTACCACCGGGTGTACTTGGTTCTGTGTGAGCCTGTGCTTGTTTCCCTCTAAGAGTTTTACTCTGCTCTATCAAGAAAGTGGCCAATTCGGCTACCTAATTCTTCAGTCCTTCAAACTCTTCCCAAGAGACGGGTGGATTCTGGCCGAGCGCTGGAAGCCATGTCCGGATATGGACTTAGTGCTTTCTTAGCCTTATATCTAGTGACAGGATCAATTTTTCACCTACAATAAACGTAGGCATGTCAATTTCCTGAGGTAGGTATGGATAAGATGCATGCCATGATGTGTTTTTAAGATTTTTTAATCTTATCCTGCAAAACAGAGGTCAGTTGTTTTGATGACAGGATTTACAAGACATGGAATGTACATTATTTACATTGGAATTGAAAACTTGATATTGATTGAAAGAGGAAGGCCTGAAGAAGCTTCCCTTCTGATTTAGTTAATCAAAGGCTGACCTGTCTTAGGCTACTCTCGCGGCATTTCGGCATAAAGGTCCCCAAATCATTGCAATCTACTAGAAGGAAAAATTAATCCGATCTTTCAACTGGAGCGGATCTGAGTATTTCTTTTTCATGAGCCCCGAAGACTTAGCCGTTCTCGAAGACATTACTCTGTCACCGACGGGTTTGTCTCCTGATGGAGGAATCACACAACATTCATTCACATACATCGCGTCTCACCGTATGCATATGATGACATTAGTGCAAAACACTAATATTTGTGCGAAGCACTAATATAAAGCAAGAAAGCTTTCATTCACATTCATTCAATGTAAAGACGCAGCATTCATACATACGCAAATAAGAAAGGAAAATTTTGAAAAAATTGAACGCGGTCTAAGCCCTCTACTGTCCCTAGCAGAGTCGCCACTTGTCGACTTCGGGAAAAAATGCGAGTCGAGTTAGACCCGAATCTTTCTCTCTTCTTAAGTTTTGTCTACCCTTATTTTATCTTCTTTTTTTGTGAAAAAAAGTTCTGAAGCGATTTTTAGGAAAAGGCCAACATATGTCATGTCGACGATTTGAACGTTTTACAGAGTCGTCAGTTGGTAGCTCTGAAATAGTTGTACCAACTCAACCGAGTTTTATTTGAAAGGAGGCCCAATTTGCTGGACACTGTCGAAACTTGATCTTTGAAATCGAAGTTCTAAGTTCGAGGGCATGGTTAAGTGTAGGGAAGGTGTTGGCACCCCACAACTCCTGTGAAAATACGGTACCGCATCTTTTCAATATTTCCCTTTTAAATCTGAAATGTGTGTGTGAGTGCTGGAAAAAATTGGGTCTACACTTGATTGATTTGAAAGTATGAACGTGCTTCGTTGAACCTATATACGAAGGGTTTGATTTGATTTGCAAAAGTCCTTTTTTAGACAAGATATTAAAATGATATTTAGAAAGCCGATTTTCAAACCCTTACGCTCTCATATGAATAGAAGCCTAATGATATATCCATTTTTTATCTTTTCAGCCTTTTAGCTCAACTTGAATGCTGATTGTCATGCTGCGAAGCATCCTCGACCACAAAATATATACAAGTGTCGGTCTTTTCATGGGCATGACAATCATCGGAGTGACTTTGACACGACAAACTATATTTTCACTATGTTGAGTCCTTAAACCCGGATAATCATTTTAAGGTCTTTCGAATGTACATTTTTACAGAAAAACTTACAGAATACATTTGTAAAGCGAAGTTTGTCCATCGTGGGAATCAAATTTTGATCAATTTGATCACGAATCCCACGATTCCTAGGCTCACAAAGGGAAGCAAATAAAACCTGCACAGCTCAAAATATGCACAAAAATGTATATTTACATCTAACCGTCGCAAGAACCAAGGATTCATCAGTAAATCCTGGTCTGCGCGTAGCAAAAGCGTCTCGTTCTCACTAGATAGCGATCTAAGGGCTGCGAGGTTGCTTTATAATGAATAAATTAGAAAAACTACTAGATTTAATTAAATCCCAGTCATTCTAGCTTTCCGGTTCCGTCTGAACCTATTTTAAACCGTTTGAAAGATAGAATTGGCGAGATTTAAAGAAATCTAGTTCACCCAAAGAGATGTCAGCGCTGATTCATATCAAATAAATATTTACAGCAGCAATTTAATTATAATGAATAAAAGATATATATATATATATATAGTTATATATACAAAAGCTGTAAAGGACGATAGGTTTTCACTCCGATGCCCGAACTTGAATATAAATATATATATTTATAAAAACTGCAAAAGCCACGAAGTAATCCAAGCTTGAAAGAATGGAAATATATATATATATATAAGCTGTAAAAGGCGATGGATTTTTACTCCGATGCCCGGACTAGAATGAAAATATATATATACATATATATATATATATATATTTATAAAAGGTGTAAAAAGCCACGGAGTAATCCAGACTGAACAAAATGTAAATATATATATATAGAAAAGCTGTAAAGGGCGACAGACATTTTATCCTTTGCCCGGACAAAAATGTAAGTATATATATATATTTATAAAAGCAGTAAAAATGCCACAGAATGATCCAGGCCGAACTGGAATGTAAAAAAGTTAATATATACAATTAATATATATATATATATATATTAAAGCAATAAAAAGGCCACGAAATAGAAATCCAGGCCCAAATAAGTCAGAAAAATTTATATATATATATATATATATATATATATATATATATATATATATATATAATTATATATATAAAAGCAGTAAACTGCCACGAATTTGACATTCAGGCGTGACATAATTGAAAAGTTAGTATATATATAGTTAAATATATACAAAAAAAAAAGTCAAACTAGGACTGGAAAGATAACTCAGTCCGGCGAAGTTGCTATAGACGTGTGTATATATATATATATAAGATGTTAAAAGCGACGGATCGACCATCCGAGCTGTGAAAATGCCAGAAAACGTGTTTATATACTAAAATGTACGAAAACGTAAGTAAAAACTGCCACGGAACTGAGTTCCGGGCATAATCAAAAAACGAAACTTAACTTGCAAGTGTATAAATGCGCAATGAAGTAGTAGGAACTTTCTGATCGTAAAAATACTCACAATGGACTGCTACATGGGATTTTTGCCACTTGGTAGGCTTCAAACGTCCATTTCGACCGGTTAATTTTTGGTATGTGGTAGTATATGAGTATATCTACGTGTTAGAGCGATAAAATTTGGATTTGGAGTACAAGAATATGACTGAGAATTGAAACGGACAGATGTTCAGAGCGTTTTTGAAATTATGAAATGAATTGGGGGTGCACTCATATATATAGACCCAATGAAAGCGGGCCTACCCACGACAGCGCCACATGACAGGCCCCGGGTGGTGGGTCCCATCGCCTCGAAGTATGTGCACTCTGAACAACGCAAGGTCAGATTCGAAACTTTCTAACTTTTGACCGGAGCATCCGTTTGAGGCGTGCTATACCTTTCCAAAAAGCCCTCATCGAGCGCATCGTAATGACATGGGATTAAAGATTTTCGGAATCCAAAAAGATGGGTTCATAACCAGGTTTTCGTTTTTTCGTAGTTTATCCGTTGAGCTATCTTGCGCTATTTCCACTCGGGATCAATGTTATGGTTCTTTCTTACCTTTGTGGCATTAATTCAGCTTGAATTTGACCGAATCAGCTTTAAGTTGACAAAATAACCACTTTGCCCCTCCCAGGGCTGCCTTCAGTGCTGGCATAGTCTTCGACTGATTTGCCGGGGTTGTCTCCGAGGTTTGGATTCCAGCCGATTCTTTTTGTCCTCATGGTTATCTCTGAGGCTGACTTGGTTCTTCCAGGTTTGTCCATGGAGATGATGTAAGGCTTTGGGGTTGTCTCCGAAGTTGATTTGACCTCCCGGGTTAGGACCGGGGCTTGACCTGACCTTCCGGGTTGTGATCGGAGCTGACCTGTACCTCCCGGGTTGTGATCGGGAATGACCTGTACTTCCCAGGATGAGACCGGGGATGACCTGTACTTTCCGGGATGAGACCGAGGCTGACCTGTACCTCCCGAATTGAGACCGGGGCTGACCTGTACCTCCCGAATTGAGACCGGGGATGACCTGTACTTCCCGGAATTAGACCGGGGATGACCTGTACCTCCCGAGTTGAGACCGGGGATGACCTGTACCTCCCGAGTTGAGACCGGGGATGACTTGTACTTCCCGGGTTGAGACCGGGGATGACCTGTACTTCCCGGGATGAGACCGGGGATGACCTGTACTTCCCGGGATGAGACCGGGGTTGAGTTGACTGTTTTTCTCTCTTGCAGGATTAGTAATAGGAACACAAAATCTCAATTCTCTATAATAGAACTAAAGAAAATTTCGAGTGTCTACACTCGCGCTTGTTTTCACTGAACATACGAGCTGCTTCGAGGGTTTTGGATCACAAAGTAATAACTGAGAAAACATAACTACTACAAGTTATTAGAATTGTAAGGAATTAAGCGAGAGCATAACATAAAACATGAGTAAAGAGTGCTCGATCATATTATTAGTAAGGAAAAAAGGGTGAACGAGTTCAATTATAGTTGTCAACAAATTATAAGCATACACCAGTCAGTCACGGTGGTCAACTCCTGAAAAAAATCAAAAGATCAATCAAAGAAAAAAGACAGCTTTAAATGTTAAAATTGAATCACTAAGAGTACACATTCAAATATGCTTGCACAAGGGAGGGAAGTGTTCGGCGAATTGACGAATTAAACCACAGAAGTAGACAGGCGTTAGAAATTAAACACTATATACCCATAACTAAAATTAAAAAGATTCCCACAAACCCAATGCTAAGGAGAAATCTGAATGCACAAATGTTAGTAAAATCAGTGAGTTCTTTGAATGCTAAATTTTTGCACAATAAGAGCTTTTTATCTCCTCCTATAAATATCATGAATTTATGAAGTTTAATGTCCTTGTTTCTAATCTTCTTCTTCATTTACTTAGTCAAAATGTACATTGGAAATTTATCTTTTTGCAACAGAGGATGTGCGGTCAAGGTGTATAACTTAACTCAATTAGAGGTTGACATAATATGCACCAATAACATGAGGGTGGACAAACCATATGCAAGGCATTAACAAGTAAATTATATTCTTGAGTTTCAGGAAGATTATTAGTAACAACAAACCAACAGGGTTGTCTCAATTCTGTAAGAATCACAAAAACTATATAAATGACATCTCATGAAGTGATGACAGACTCAAAGACACGCTAATTGAACAATAGAAAGTTATGGAGCTTTGTCCTTAATTTTTAAATTAGCTATTTCAGGAAAATGGCATACAAGGAATTAGTAAAAGTGAACAGCCAGACAATCTCCAGATAGGATTAATTATGAAAACCTCTCACTTTTTAGTTTCTATAGTTCTTCTTACATTTTCTTACCACAAAGCATGTGTTTCAAGATGCTCGTTTGATGGATTAATTTTAACTTTAATTGGTTTCAAACATATAGCACATCCACATGACAATGCTGGAAATTATAAAAGTCATATGTTACACAATCATAATCCAGTCAACTTACAAGATTCATCTTATAATAATGATCAGTGAGTAATGTAATATATCAGGCACAATACTTTATATGAACTGGGTAGATAACTTGCCCCAAATTTGGTGTTAACTACACCCAATGAGCCTGCTAGTTGATTGAAGCAACAAAATCATATGAACCAGTTAACATCATACTGTAATAAGAACTACAATTGGTTGTACCAATCAAATAATCAAATTATATGAATATATGATCACATTGTAGCAGTTATGTGTGTCAGATAAAACAACTCTTAGTTCAACATTGCTTACAGAAGTATGCAGGCAAGCAGATTAGCCGACAACTACAAAATAATCAACCAAATAATTATTTTTTTTCGGATACTCATGGGAAACCTGAGATGCGCTCAAATGATGTAGTGAAACAAAAGAAGAAATTTAAGGTGTTCCCTGAAATAGGGAGAGGGGGTAATGAGGTAGAGGGGGTTAAACTCTCGATCAGTTGCACTCTCTAGTACGAATTGGACACACCAGATTTCAATGTCTTACTATCAACATCACAATTAGGAAAATAGACAACTCGAATTTTGTTCTCTAATACTTGATGTAAGAAAATAAGGACTGTGAAATCTTTGAAAATAAAATTGCAATTATATTGATTTGGGATGGGAAATAGATTAACTTCCTCACATGTCTATTCATATGGCAATAAATTTGCTTCAATGGTAATGGTTTACACGACATTTTATGGTACACATTCATACTTCACACCAGAACTAGTCATGTGACCCAACAATTGAAGAATAATTTACAGCGTAAGTGATAACTAATCCTTTGAAAGGAATTGGCCTGGGACATAGGCCTGGTGTAGATCATATTTCTAAAGGATATTGTAGAAAACTCGATTTTACAAAGAAAGAAAATAGATTTTAGTTGAGGACAATTAACCACCGGTCACAAGCTCTAGAATTTAAGTCTATATATCAAATGTTTATAGCTACGGCTTACCGAGATAACAACATTGTGAGCACAACCATGTAGACTATAAACACAAAAGACTAACCAGAAAATAGAACGATTTTGAATTTCAATTATTGTTAATTACCTTGCAAGACTTTAGCAAAGGCGGCTAGAAAGTTGGGCTAAAGTATCTGAGCCGAATTTAAGCGATAAACCGAGCCTCGATTACGATCTAATTTGCAAGCCGTCGGAGCTCCGGTCCCTGAAAAATAGCCACACGATTCTCGAGAACCCGGAGAATCAATCGCTTTACACAACTCACCAAACACTAGAATCGTGGATCTACGTATCGCAAGAGCTGGTCAAACGAATTGGAAAGTAAATTGAAAGCAGAGAATTCGAATCCGCAACGAGCGATTGCTTGATACTGGAAAAAACTTGGAAACTCTTCACAGACATCGAAGATCTTCACCTTTTTATGGATCCGGACGATTTCCTCAAACTAAAAAACCAGCTCGCGATCAAAGCGTCATCGCTAAAGCATTTTGCTTTTGATCTCGCGGATTTGTCGAGATCACGAAACTCTCCAAGGAACTGAGGCATAAGGTGTCGTACATTTTGGGCGTGGAGGCGGATTCGACGGGCCGACCTCGGATTCAGGAAGCGGCGATGAAGCTTTACCGGAAAAAGGATTCTGCCGGATTCGAACGGATTCATTTGCTTCAAGCATTGCAAGGGATCGAATCCGCCTTCAAACGATTTTACTATTGGTATAAACAATTATTGTGAATGTTATGGGGAGTTTGGAGGCGAAGGGTAAATTCGTGAATGTGGATTCGGGCGATTTGTTGGGTCAGATATATTTGGAGCCGGCGTATTTTCCGAGTTTCGATGCTGCTAGACGTTTTTGGGAGATTACTGGCTCAGCCATGAAAGTCGAAGAAGCTAGGGCACTGTTTCTTCTCTGTTCCGATTTTGGTTTTCTTCTATGTTTCGATTTTGGAGGTTTTGGGTTTTTAGAAAAAATACGGAAGGCTTTCTCTTTAAGGAATTATGTGGTTTAAGGATTATATTAAGTTATTTTAAAATTTGTAATATTTATAATTTATAATTATATTTAAAAGTTTATATTGAATATTTAATTTTTTTAAAAATTATATTGTTCATTGCTTCATCCTCTCGACATCGCAAGTAAGCTTTGAAAGTACAAAATTTGTAACATATTAGTTTTGTAAGTTAATATATATATATATATATATATATATATATATATATTAATAACTTATATAACTTCTTAATTAATATATATATATATATATATTATAAAATTTGCAATATTTATAATTTATAATTAGATTCAAAAATTTATATTGAATATTTAATATATTTTTTCTCAAAATTATATTGTCAATTTCCCGCCTCCCGTCATCGCTAGTAAGTTTTGAAATTAAAAAAATTATAACAAGCTAATAGCTATACTTTTGTAAGTTAATATATATATATATATAAGTTACATTAATTAGTTTATATATATATATAAATAGGACGGATCAAAAACATTCATTCATTTTAAAATATTTAACTAGCATTCATTCAAATTGTGGGAAACAAATACAATAAGTTTAACTCTAGTCATAAATTTTAATTTTTTTAAAAAAAAATTATAATTATATGTTTTAGAACAAAGGCCATAAATTTTTTGCGAAAAAAAACAAAGAGATAAAAAAATTTAACTAGCATAATATTATATATAAGTCAAGTACTAGAAATATAGAGTTTTGTATCAAATAAAAAGAAAAATAGAATTAAATTACCAGTGGATGAATAATTTTCATTATATGGATAAGTTTAACTAGCATTCATTCAAAGATATCTTCAAAATAAAATATGAATAAATGCTAGTTAAACTTATTGTATTATCTTTATTTTTGAAGACATGCTGTGGTGAGTGTTAATCCTTTATGGTTTATTATTGTATTAAATAAGAAGATTTATTCTCTTTTTAGCAAATTTAAAATTATTTCAAAGTTGATAAAATGTTATTTTTAATAAAAAAAAATGTAATTAATATTATTAACATAAAAATAATATAAATTTTAATAATACATAAAAATAAAAAATCAATCTAGATATGTTTGGATAAATTACCGTATATTTTAGATATAGTGATTTGCTTGTTTGTTGGGTTACTTTTTATTCGGATAAATATATTGGTTTGAGAGAGAGATAGGAAGGGAATTATATATATATATATATTGCCACATGGCCACTTATTATTTTTTAAGTATTCATATATGGCAACTTACTCTTTTTATTTTTCCACCTGCATGTAGGTGGTAGGAATAAGAAGGGGACTCTAAATATATTTATAAATAAATATTCATATAAATTTATCTCTAAATATTATAAACAAATATTCATATAAATATTTAGAGATAAATTTAGATAAATATTCTTATATAAATATTTATATAAGAACATTTATATAAGAACAATCAACCATAATCATTTATATAAGAACATCTAAAATTTATAAATATTTGTTTATAAAAATTTATATAAACAAATATAAATATGAAATTTATAAATATTTGTTTATAAATTTATACATATTTCATCTAAAATTTATATATGAATATTGTTTATAAATATTTAGAGATAAATTTTTAAATATTTATATGAATACTTATATATATATATATATATATATATATATATATATATATAAGTATTCATAGTTACTTTATATAAATATTCGTAGTTACTTTATATATGTTTAGTTTAATGTTGAGATTTGATTAGTATTTTATTTAGTTTGACAAGAAATTTAAAAAGGAAATATATATATATATATATATATATATATATATATATATATATATATATATAACTGCTTACGTGTACATTTTCCAATTAATTGTCAAAAAACACAGCCCCCAAAAATCGAACCCAAAACCTCAAATTTAAAATCTTAGTCATGAAACAACTTCACTACACAAGAATATATGTTAATTTAGCAAAAGGATTAAAATTTATATCAAATCAATTCATTTTTCTAGCAAAATATTAAAATGATTAAGGTTTATACCAAATCAATTCATTATTATTATTAATTATTATTATTATTATTGTTATTCGGATACGGATTCGAATCTGGATATCAGATTCCGAATATCAGCTATCCGCTGGATATATTTACAGTCGAATGTTAAACGATTACAAATATGCATATATTTGTATTCGTATCAGTTTATTTACAGATACCTTTAAACTGAATATGGATATGTCCGTTTTTTCCCGAATGCCAATAATTTTTGTTTTTTTTTCAAATACGAACGCGGACGAATACGAATTTTCCGGTTACCATTTACAACCCTACTTATAAGTCATTTTTAAATAACTACAAATTGTTGCTTATTTATTATTACTTACAAAATAACTTATAAGTTAAAAAATAAGTCATTGTTAAACACATGAACAGTAGTAAATGACTTATAAGTTAGTACAAGTCATGATTCGATACAATTATTTTAATTAATAATGTAGTTGATATTTCTAAACACTTAAGAAGAAAATTAAAAATAAAATTGTTATTCAGATAAACATATAAATTTGCATTTACAATTTAAAATGATGTCATAAATTAACAAATAACAAATTTAATTAATAAAACTCTTTTTGTAGAATGGATGTGTAATATTTTAGTATTTCTAAAAGAAATATTTTTCACAATAAACTCAATAAAACTATATTACCATTGATTTTTTTTCTTTTCATTATCCACTCACTAGAATATTCTCATTTTCTTGGTAGTGATAATTGTAATACCCGAGAATTTCCTAATATTATTAAATAAATATATTAATGGATATGAGAATTTATTTGAAATATAAATAATTTTGTGTTATGTGAATAATTAATTCAATTATATATTAAATTGAATATTTATGACAATTGAGAAAAATATGGAGTTTATAATAAACTCGATGAAATGCCTTGTGTGGCACAGTGATGAGGATTTTTAATGATTATAATAATTAACGAATGAATTATTAAGTAAACAATTAATCTATATTAATTGTTAACTGTTATTGCAGAATATTAATTAATTGTTATAAAATATTAATGGTGATTAATTAATAATATGTGATTATTATTAGTGTGAAATATATAATAATAATAATCGACGTATTTATAAGTATAATAAGATTTACATTTATTCATGTAAGTGTTAATCAGTTATTGTGGACATTGATAATTGCATTGATTAATGAGCAATGGATTAATTGATATTATTATTAAATTAATTAATAAGATAAGTAAATCATTTATTTCTATATGCAAGCAGGCGAATTAAATGTATAGTAACTAACTATATGTTATGCATAATGTAAAGTGTAGTGTGACCATATAATAAGATTTATATTAAAGTAATGATTAATCATATAAGGGTTAATTAAATTGTTATGGAGATTAACAATTATATTGATTGATGAAGGATGTGTGTATATTATTAATTAATATTTAATTAATAAGATGAGTAATTCTATGTGCAAGCATGCGAATTAAATGTGTAACATATAGTAGCTAACTATGTATTATGTGAAGTGTAATATAACACTATTATATGGTAAGACTTATTGAATTATGGGAGTTACATGATAATGCCTATGTGACATGTGAGTATACAGTAAAAGAATATGACATGGATTATATATGTGTAAATTAATTGTACCACATTGCCATGTTAAAAGTATGTTGTGACTTAAAAGTATATATTATATAATCTAAGTGGACTTGTATAATATATCATGAACATATTGTAAACTATTAATTTTAATAAAGTGAGACATCATGAATATATGGTGAACAATATAATAATACATGAGATAATGTAATGTGATAACATCAGATTAAATTATACCAGTATGATAAAAATGTACATGGATTATATGTGTACAAGTCACACTTACTACATTATGTGAATCCATGTTAGTATCATTAGAATTACATTGTAACTATAATTGTGGCCTAATTATATAGTATATATACATGTAACATGTTTTGGCATAAGTGTTGTGTATATACAAATTCTAGAATGCTAATATATGGCCTTGTCCCAATATAATAGTCACTCTCCTTCCTCTCATGCACGTGAAAACCTCAAAGGCTAGTCTACTTCCTCATTCTTCTCCCAAGCTCAATCCTAGATCATAATTATATGGGGAGTGGGCACAATGATTTGATTCAACAACCCTTACCAACTCTCCATTAACCTCTATACAATTAAAGTTTACGTTGGTTTGATTTGTGGTATAATCTTATTGCCTGTGTAAAGATTTCTCTATAAATAGGAACTCTTCTCCTTCATATCTCTAATTGCTGAGAATTGCTTGAGTTTGATAAATTGAGAGTTATATATATATCAGTGTTCTTGAGTAGCAGCAAGTTCAGATTCTAGCAAAGGTATAATGACATGATTCATGTTCTTCATTTTCATTCTCTGTCAAAACTTCATTGCTTGTTCCTGTCAAAATCCAAATTCTTGACTATGATGAATTAGATTGCAATTGGATTAAAGGATGTTTATTTAGTTGTTATATAGTCTTATACATGTGTTAATGAGACAATGTGACTGATCACAATCAAGTTCGTGAAGTAATTTCGTGAGTTGGGCTAGAAACTGCCGTGGCTGCCTGCTGTCTGGTGCGAACCAGTAGTGGCGCAGCTGCGCAGGTTTTAGCCTGGGATGCGGCGCAGCTGCGCCGGCACCCTGCTGCAATTTTGTCTTCTGTTTAAAAAGCTGCTAAGTGTAATGAATTACTATAAGCTTAGGCAAGTATGTAAGCATGGGTAATGTATATATATGAGTATATTGATCTAATTTGAGCATGATATACTATATTAGCATGTATGGTTACCAAAAGCGTATAGTTTGAAATGAATTTAGAACTTTAGAAGTGAACTCGATATTATGCGTGCCATGTTTATATACTAACCTTGCAAGCACGTTAGTACCACCTAGAGACACATGAAGTGCATGTTAGCTTATCTATATTAGTTCCGTAATAAGATATGAACATGTGAACCTAACTAGTGCTCATTCCTAACAAAAATGTAAGTTTGAAGGTGGATATGATCATGTAAATGCTATATATACATTCTGATGTTATGAACATGTTTAGATAACTTTGAAATGCATGAATGAACCCTTAACTTGTGTTTATATGGTTCGTAAGGAAGCATTAACATGTTAGGCCCTATTAGTAAGATTTACTAATGGAAATACAAGCTTTGCACGTGAGCATTAACACGATACATGGAGATTTAAATTCTGATATTTATGGACACATGTGATAGTACTCTTAGACTCATTCATGTGTCATGCATGTATATATACCATGATTAGTTGCCGTGATTAAGGTTTAGCGTAAACGAAGCATGTTTTCAAATAATAACAATGCTAGCTACATATATACGATACGAGTACTCATGAGCATGCCTAATACAAGTTATATGAATATCTTATATGTTTAAAAAGCGAGCATGTTAGACCATATGAGTTCGTATCCTTGAATGGCTTTAAGTTATTGAAAGTATTGACTTAGAATCCATATCACATATATTTGAAACGAGGAAAGGTTGTACAAACATAAAAGTATCTTTTAATATGTTTATATGCTATGTGGTGTTGTTGGCTTGCATGACCGGACAGAAACCATAAGGCACAGCTCCGCCTTGGCTTGGCCAAAGGGCTGCGCAGCTGCGCTGGACCTAGGCTTAGCCATGGCGCAGCTGCGCCGGCCTGGAATCAGAAGCCATACAGTTTGATAATCTGATTTTGGACAGATAGCTTATATGATGCCTACATTGCTAAAAATGAAATATATTTAGTATTGATTGTGGTTTTATGTGATACTAATAATATGCGAGTATGTTTGCTAATTGTTGCGATCTTATATGATATGAGAATGTGTTTAAACTCTAAAAGAGGAAGTTAAGGATAGAAATTATATTCTATATAACTGTGTAGCTAGGTTAAGACTTAGCTTATGTGATTATCGTATGTACGAGATGAGATATAAAGTTAAATTATATGACTAATGAATATCATATATATACGTAACTGTAATTACGACAGGAATTCGAAAGTGTTGATTTGCTTTTCGTGGATAAACTACGCTAAAGGCAAGTTCTCTAACTTACACTCTTTTAAAGTGCAAGTTTCCTTACTTACACTCATTTATAAGTGCAAGTATCTTAGACCTTTGTGTTTACTGTATTCAAGGAACGTGGTAAGCAAGTTCCTAACTCTACTCTTTATTGAACATTCAATTGGCTTATGCTATTATTGTTATACGAGTAAACTCTTGAGATTAAATTCAGATATTATGAATCATATACTTCATGAATAGGATAAAAGTCGAACTATATTCTTCGGACTTAAATCTTGAAATTAAATGTATAGTTGTTGAGATCTATGCCACTTGATTCGGCTAGACTTATATTGTTGAAAAGCGACCCAAACCAATTGATTGGTGCGGGATCTTATATTTGACTGAGAAGAACAAAATATAACTGTCGGAGAACCGACACGCGCACTTGAGTATGATTGATTGTTATGCATAACGATGGTGCTTTAGGCTGATCACCTGTTGTACCTGTTTTTGTTGGATTTTCAGTTTATTACTGTTAATTCTAGTAGAAGTTCATAGTCCTTAGCGACTGCTCAGTATTCAGTTATCTTGAAATCTTGAATGGATTTGTTATTGAATCACATTGATATTATTCTGTCCTTAGTGACTATTATTGAAAACTGTTGATATTCTTGTTATCCTTGAACTATCAAACTTTGTTATACCCTTTCGAAAATTAAGGATTATATCACTTACCCTTATTGTATATTACTTGCTGGGCAATTTGTGCTCATTCTTGCTTTCCCTAAAATATTTCAGTTAAGGCAGAGCAGGGCGAACCTTCGGGCGTTGATAAGGGCAAGGGCAAGGCTACCAACTAGCTTGTCTCTTTTACGTTTTTAAATATTTTAATGTTGTATTAAGATGATGTTGTAAGACTGGTTTTGATTATGTTTAAGCTTAAGTTAGGTTATGTAATAGGTCGTTAATTGATATTATTATGTAATCTATTAAGTACTGTAGGTTGCGAGACTTGGGGGAATAATTATAATAAATTATTGTAAATTATTCTAGAATAGATTTTTCGCTGTGATGTGTGTTATTTAGTTATTATTATTGTGATGTATTACCATGAGCACGTGATGAACCGAATTCGAGAGACCAAGTGGCGGTCCTGGAATTTGGGGGCGTCACAATAATTATACAAAATAATACGATATACTAAAGTTTGTCGTCATAATTTTTATCGTACCAATCTATTAGGCTAATATAATATACTATTTTTAGGGATATACATTCTCATTTTAATATTCGTAAATTTTGTAATTGGAACTCTTTTTAAAAAAAAAAAGGAATCATAATTATTTATAGAGTTCATAAATAATTGTAAAATTGTGTAAAACATTAATAAATAAAATTATGAGTGTGAATGTAGAAAATAAATACAATAATTAATGATTTTTTAAATTAAAGTTTCTTATTTCATATGTTTGAACTAAAACAAGGAAATACTTTTACATGATATGTGTTTGATAATTATGTGTTTAATAAATAAATACATCTATATGATTAATAAAATAAATAATGATAGATAATACAATATTAATTATAGGGAATACTAAAATGTTACTCATTCATTCCAAAAAAAGTTTCATCGAGTATGTTTTTGTTAATTTATGAGATCCTAAATTCAAATTTTAATGTAATTTTATTTAATTGTTGAAAATTAAAATTTTATTTTAAATAATTATTTTATGTTATTTACATACAAAAATGTGAAAGAGAGAGGTTGAAACGTGATGAGTGGGTTTTAAACATACGAATTGCACATCGTTAAGGCTTATTTCTTTGTTAACTTTGAGTATTTTTAGTGTTCTTTTACTTGTTTTGTGTTTGTGTTGTAGAAAACGGCTTCGGGGGGTCAAAACATGAAAAATGGAGCTAAGTTGAATTCATGGTCTTGGCTTGGGACTTTGATTTTATTGTAGGGCTATTCCTTAGCTTTTCGAAACATCTTGAATCATCCCAATCGGAGTTTATATGAAAGAGTTATAAGCTTTTTACCAAACAAAAGTTGAAACCTCAGAGTTTGGAAGTTGCAATTTTCATAGCAGTCACTTGGAGCCGATTTCAACCTTGATCCAATTAGAATATGTTAATGCTCAAATAATGAAAGTTGTAGATCTCGTCGACAGCTTCGATTTGACAGGTAGTAGGCTCCGTAACTCTTCCTGGATCAAAAGTTATGCTCGTTTACTCAAAGAATGTCGCAACAGCGGAGCAACACCTGCCGGGGCGGGATTCCTTAGTATAAATGACCCGCTGGGGCGGGTTTAGAGGCTGACATATAGTACATACACCCGCTGGGGAGGGTAGGCGAGGCTAGGGAAGAAAAATGTCCTAATTTAAGTAGGATTTGGACGAAACGAAAGGATTTTGAACGTTGATTTGAAGAAGGATCATAAGAGGGCTATAAAAGGGGAAGAATAAACAAGGATTAAGAGAGATTTCATTAGATTAGCATAGATTATATTTTAATTAAATTAGATACAAACCCTAGTTGTAATAGGATTAGAGATTGACACAACTTGGAGGCCACTGAAGATCAAGAGCAGGAGCAAAAAGGAGCATGAGATTTGCTGACAACAGATTCTATTCTTGACGAGTGCATGATATTCATTTATTTTAATTCCTTTATGCGTAGTCTATTGCATGTTTGGTTGTTATTAATGGGCTTAATAAGTTTGTTTATGGGTTTCAGGTCAAAATGGAGATGGAACGAGGAAAACGAGAAGATTGTTGGGTTTTTAATGCTAAGTTGGATTCATGGTCTTGGCTTGAAACTTTGATTTTATTTTAGAGATATTCCTTACCTTTCCGAAACATCTTGAATCGTCCCAATCGGAGTTCATATGGAAGAGTTATGACCTTTTTACCGAACGGAAGTTGAAACCTCAGAGTTTGGAAGTTGCAATTTACATAGTAGTTACTTGGAGCCGATTTCAACCTTGATCCAATCAGAATCTGTCAATACTCAAAGAATGAAAGTTGTAGATCTCGTCGACAGCTTTGATTTGAGAGGCTGCAGGCCCCGTAACTCTTCTCGGATAAGAAGTTATGATAGTTTTACAAAAGGACGTCGTAGCAAAAAAAAGGCAAGTGCAGACCGCCCCTCGGGAAGCACTGGCAGCGCCTGTACACCAAATTTTCTGGCACGTTCAGACACCCAGGCTCTGACCACGCCTAGGGAAGCGCCGACAACGCCCGGCTGACGGGAAAACTCGTTTTTATTGCCATTTTGAGCAGAAATTGAGTTGGAATAGGATTTTGGGATGCCTAAAGTGTTAGAGTTTCTCTTAGGACTATAAATACTTGATTATAACTTATATTTGTGGGATCTTCTCTCCTATCTTTCATCTTTCATCTTGGATCTAGGAATTCTTGACGACATGGGCTAACACTTTCAATTCAATTCTGAAGGGATGTTGAACCTTGTTCTCAATTAATGGTTTGATCAAATTTATATTATTTATTATTTCGTATATGAGATTTATTTTGATTATCTACATAAACTTTCATGTATGCTAGATTAAGATATATATTAAGCAAACAATGTATGTCTAATCAAAGTAGCAATTAATGATGTTTTATTATGGTCAAGCTTTGAAATATTGTTAAGGTTTTTAGAAGACAAGTTAAATAATTCCTAATTGTGTAATTATTGCTTGGAATAATCTAATTCTCATTCTTCATGCTTCTATCATATTAAATCTAGACTGATAGTTCTAGGTTGTATGTTAGTTAGAATCTTTTGTTGGCGATCGTCGCATTAGATCTACACATAAGGAGAATTTTGGGTAATTTGCGATCGCGATTATCTAGGGTTATTAATCTCATTGAAAAGGTGAATAGTGTAATAACTTGATTAATTCATAATTGAGAAAAGGAGATACTGAACTGAAGAATTAAAGCTTTTTACTCATTGATATTTTCTTAATTCACTTTCGTTAATTAATCTGTTCAAACTAAAATCCCCCAATTCTTTGGAAATACTTGGATAACTAATAAACAATTCACTCTCTGTGGGATCGATCCTTTCTTATTACTATACTAATTCTTGAGTTAGTTGAATAAAGAGTAAGGTAAATTTTGTAGTGCTAGACGATAGCTACCAAATTTTGGCGCCGTTGCCGGGGAGTGTTATTTGTTTTTATTTATTCAATTGTTTTAATTTTTTTCTTATTATTATTTTCTTTTTCTTTTTTATTTTATGACTCAATCCTCTCACTTTATTGACTTAAATTTTGAACAAGAGTAGAGAAAACTGCAGATACAAAAGAAGCTCTTGTTCCAACACTTGAAAAGGAAAAGATGGAGGTGCCAAGAAATAACAGAACTTTAAAAGAACTGGTTACTCCTGACCTTGATCAACCATCCTTGCGTATTGAATATCCTACTTTAGATGTTTCTTTTGAACTTAACTATGGACTAATTCGTCTTTTGCCTATTTTTCGTGGTCTTACAGGTGAAAATCCATATAAGCATCTAAAGGAGTTCCATGTGGTGTGTTCCACAATAAAATCACAAGGAGTGCCAGAGGAGCAGATCAAGCTTAGACTTTTTCCGTTCTCATTAGCAGATTTGGCTAAAGACTGGTTATACTATTTTCCTTCAGGATCGATACGATCATGGACTGATATGCAAAGGTTATTCTTTGAGAAATACTTTCCTACTTCGAGAGTCGCCAACTTACGAAAGGAGATATGTGGAATTAGGCAGTTTAACGGAGAGAATCTCTATGAGTATTGGGAAAGTTTCAAGTAGTTGTGTTCCAGCTGTCCATTTCACGGAATCGATGACTATCACATGATTCAGTACTTCTATGAGGGGTTGCTACCAATGGATAGAAGCATGATTGATGCAGCAAGTGGAGGAGCACTGGTAGACAAGACTCCAGAAGTTGCAAGGAACTTAATTGCAAACATGGCAGCTAACTCACAGCAGTATGGAACTAGGATGGATCATACACCTCAAAGGGTAAATGGGGTAAGTACAAGTAATATTGAACAACAAATTTCTGAATTAACTGCTTTGGTTCGTCAAATGGCTACAGGGAATATGCAAGTTGCAAAAGAGTGTGAAATTTGCTCAAAGTCAAGACATACCAGTGATGTTTTTCCAATATTGCACGAGGATGAAACTATGCAACATGTCAATGCCGTGGGAACATTCTTAGGACATCATCATCATCAATATGATCCTTGGGCAGAAACTCACAATCCCGGATGGAGAGATCATCTCGACTTGAGCTACGAAGTACCTGCTAATTCTGGAACGTCTATGGAGGATATGTTCAAAGCTTTCATGAATCAGACGCAACAGTTCTGGCAAGAGACAAGGACTTCTATCCACATGTTGGAGAATCAGATGAGTCAATTTCTACCACCGTTAGCAGTATGGAATCTCAATGCTTAGGGAAGTTAACTCCTCAGTTTGTTGAGAACTTAAGTGCAATGGGATGTGACGAAGAGGAGCAAGAGGATTCAGTGCTTACTTCAGGAACATAAAATAATATAGAATTTGATGAAGAGAAGGAGCAAGAGGAAGAGGGGAATGATTTGATAAATTATGCAGATCTCTACAAGAAAGACGTGGATTCATCTCCATCAATACAACTAACAGAAACAATGAGTGATACACACCATCGAACTTTTAAAATGGAATTAGACAATGAAAAGTTCCAGTTCAATGCATATAAGGCTAAAAGGTATCTTGGTAATGTTAAATCTGTTTTTGCTATTGATGTTGTGGATTATTCAGTGCAGGAATCTTGTGATCGAATACAATTATACAAGGAGGATTTGAGGGCTGGAAAGGAGCAAAATCATGATCTCAGAGATGCTCCTGATGAATTGAAACTATTACCAGTCCACTTGAAGTTCACAAGTCCAATTATATAGAATGAGAGGGAAGATGTCAAGCCAATGACAATAAACAAGGGCAGCTGCTTCGGAGGTAACCCAAAATCTAAGATTTGATTTTTCTATCCCTTTACTTATTAGTTTTTTATTTATTTACATGTAGTTCTTTATTCTTTGCATGATTTTCTTACATTGGGGATAATGTAAGGTTTGAGTGTGGGGGGAAAGATTTAGTTTTTTTTAGGGATATTGATCCAATTTTGATAGGAAATTTGAAATTTTGATGCATTGCCTTAAAATTTTTGAAAAATTTGAGTTCCATAATTCTATTTGCCTATGTGTTCGAAGGTTAAAGTCAAAAATTGGAAATCAATGCTAAATTTCAAAATCTGTTTGATGCTTAATTGATTAATGATTGAGAAAAACTAAGTCATGATCCATAGTAATTGATTTAAATTGAATTTGTGTCGCATGAGTACTTGAACGTGTGATATATGCTCATTTGGCTTAGTTATCTGTGGAGTTGTCTATGTGCACTAATCTCATGCTTTAGAACTATTGAACTGCTTATGCTTTTTGCAGGACCATGTGGAAAAAAAACCCAGAAAAGTTGAAAATCAAATAAATTGTTGAAAAAGAGAAAAAGAAGAAAAAGAAAAATCATATGATGGGATGAGATGGAGCGTAAAATGCACTCTCCCATAAACACGTGCGAATAAGTGAGATGGAGCATAAAATGCACTCACTTACAAAAAAATATTGAGGAAGGTGAAATGGAGCAAAAAATGCATTCACCGAAAACAAAGAGTAAAATGAAAAGGGTTCTGGTAAAAAATAAAGTAGAAAAAGTATGAATTGAGTCTTGAGTGGTGTGCACGATTTTTGCTTCATGGTAACTAAGTTGAGTAAGTGTGTGGATCATAAAAGAGTGCTTATGTGAATACAATTTGACTTAATGAAATTCAATGGTGAAAAGGCATGGTTGTTGTTTTGAGTTAATTGGTGAAGCATTGATTATGTTTTTGTGGGTTTAGTGTTGATATTCATAATTTGATCTTGAAATCTTTTGACGTTATGGTTGAGTAGAGTTTTTGAAAATAAAATTTTTGGTTTACACGAGGACGTGTAAAAGCTAAGTGTGCGGAAATTTGACGAGTGCATGATATTCATTTATTTTAATTCCTTTATGCGTAGTCTATTGCATGTTTGGTTGTTAATAAGGGCTTAATAGGTTTGTTTATGGGTTTTAGGTCAAAATGGAGATGGAACGAGGTAAACGGGAAGATTGTTGGATTTTTAATGCTAAGTTGGATTCATGGTCTTGGCTTGGAACTTGGATTTTATTGTAGAGATATTCCTTAGCTTTCCGAAACATCTTGAATCGTCCCAATCGGAGTTCATATGGAAGAGTTATGACCTATTTACCAAGCGGAAGTTGAAACCTCAGAGTTTAGAAGTTGCAATTTACATAGAAGTCACTTGGAGCCGATTTCAACCTTGATCCTGTTGGGTTTGTACGAAATCGTGACGCAATCAAATTGCAAAATTAGCGAAAGCATGGTATATCAGAGTTTAAAAATTTCTACAAAACCATTACCCGGATCATCCTTTATGCAAATTATTAATTTAAAACGATAAATAAGAAGTTATGGAATCATACCCTTGTAGAACGAAGCTTCCACAGGTACGAGTTCAACTCCTTGTTCTTCGTGATCTCCTTAAATTTTCGGGTTAGATTCCTTCCTTTGATCAACGTTAGCCACCCAAGTGTTTGGCCTCTAGAGGTGATCCACCAAGGAAGAGGAATTATCAAGAAGGAGGGTGTTTGGCTAAACCTTAGTTTTCTATCCTCTATAAAAAAAGAGTACTCTCCAGCCATTGGAATTGCATCAACTGATATCTATTATAAGACTCCTCTTATATAGATATCGGTCAACCCTTCTAATCCTATAAGACATGAGATTTTATTTAATTAATTTAAACTCTTTTAATTAATTTGGGCTTCCCACCACATTGGAAATAATTAATTAAATTCGTTTAATTAATTTGTCTCCTAATCTTATTAGGAATAAATGAGAGTACTAATATTAAATTAATTACTAAACTCTTTTAGAAATTAAAATAATAATAATTGTAATAATATTAATAAGACATCTCTTATTAATTTATATTTAATATTTTTAAAATATTAAATAATAAATATTAAGCTATTTAATTTATTCTATCACCATAGATTAAATTAATTACACTTAATGCATTATTACGATTATGCCATTACCTTCTTAAATAATTATTCTTTCTTTTATGGTGTGACCCTTTAGGTTCTCCATATTAAACCGGTTGTGGATAAATCAATTAGAACAATTCTAATCTTATTTAAATAAATAAATTAAACTGATAATCTATTTAAATAAATAATATTTATTCTACAATAGGGATAAGCCTCCCTAGCTATTAACGACTTTCTAGATAATATAGATTTCAACATTAATCATAAAAGAACCTGTGAGTAAATAGTTACTGTATAATTCAATCCTTCCACAATACAATGTCCCAATAAAATATAAGACATGGATTTACTGTCAAGTCTTATTTTATTTAATTATAGGTATTTCGATTAGAAAATACACAACTCTATTTAATGCAAATTAGAAACTTCTTTCTAATTTCATTCCACCTTGGCCAAGGATTCCTAGGTTGTCATTTAATGAATCACATAGGACATATCTCCTCTTTTACTAGAGGTGGTAGATTCTTTATTGATCATTCATTATCTCCATATGTAACTCATTATACCCAAGCATACCCTATATATGCCTTAAAAGGTCTTAAGGAATAAGTCAAAGTATAATTTGTTACATACAAGATACTATGATGATCTCAAGTCCAAGGATCACTTGTACTACTATCACATTAGGAATTCCTATTGACAGACGAGTAAAACTCCATTAGGTATTCCATAGCGAGTCACGTTCAGTGAACTTATTCTCCAATAAGCACCTACATACTTGCTTTAGTGTCTCCACACAAATGACCATGAGATCAGTCATCCTCATCCAATGAGCAAGCAACATATGTACTAATCTATCCGGATTTACTAATTTCTATTTTAGTAATCCCACAATTGGGAACTATTTTAATTTTTAAGCTTTCTAAGAATTTAGATCTCATTAGCATGATCTCATCATGATTCTAAAATCATTGCTTAAAACTATGGGTTATTTACATATTATTAAAAACAGCACCATGTAGATAATTAAATGCCTTAAATGAATATTTTATTAATAAATAAATAAGATTGTTTACAAAGTATGTGCTTTATCATCATACATGATTGACTTGTATGCACACTACTATCAATCTCCCACTTGCACTAAAGCCAATCACCATGGTATCTCATACCTTTCTTCTCTAAGTGACAATCAAACTGCTGTTATGTTAAAGCTTTAGTAAATGGATCTGCAATGTTATCTTGAGAGTCTATATGCTCCTCTTTCAATGATATCTTTAATCAAGGTGCCGCAACACATGTTTAAATTCAAGATGAGACTTAGGAACTATTCCTAGTTCTGTAATGAACTTTTCATTCGAAACATCAACTTGCAGCTTCACGTACAGTTATATATTTTGTCTTTGTCACTAAACCAACAACCTTTTGTTGTTTGGAACCTTTCCAAATCACTGCACGATCTTTTAAGGTAACGACTTACTACAAAATGGATTTGCTATCGTCTTGGTTAGTTTAAAAACTTGAGTTTATTTAGCACTCTAGTTTAATTCAGACTCATCATGTGATATGAGGACATCCTTAGTGTCAGTTAAGTACTCTAAGATGTTTATCACTGTCTCACAGTGATCTTCTCCGGAATATTGGATGCTTCTCCCAAGTCCTTCATGGAGAAATGTTTAGATAACCAGATTTTAATCGATTGTAGCATAAGAACGTCATTCCTTATCAGTAATATATCATCAATATATAGTACAAGGAATGAAACTGTGCTCCCACTAACCATCTTGTACACACATGGTTCATCGTCATTTTTGATAAAATCAAACTCTTTGATTGTCTCATCAAAACAAATGTTCCATCTACTAGAAGCTTGCTTCAATCCATAAGTGGATTGTTGTAGCTCATATATATGATTTGCTTCAACTATTGAAACAAATCCATCTGGTTGTATCATATATACATTCTCCTTTAATAATGTATATTTGAGGAAGGGCGTCTCCACTTTCATTTTGCCAGATATAGTAATAATGAGCTGCAATCGCAAGTAAAATCCAAATGGACTTGAGTATAGCTTCAAAATCCATTTTAGATTTTATGGTCATCTACCATTTCTCTGAGTCTTTATTACTCATAGCCTGTTCGTAATTCAATGGATCATCATCATTCATGATGTGTACCTCATCGTCATCCTCTATGACGAATCCATACCTCTCAGGTATCTTCGGTACTCTTCAAGATTTACGAATAGGGTGTGATACAGTAGGTTCTTCCACTTGGTCAGGTACCTGACTCTGATCCGTAGTAATTTGTGATTCTTGAACTTCTTCAAGATATATCTTACTCCCACTGACCCCTTCATGGATAAACTCCTTTTCCAAGAAGGCAGCATGTTTCACAACAAACACCTTTTGATCAGTTGGATGATAGAAATAATACCCTACAGTTTCTTTAGGGTATCCCACAAATCTACACTTGTCGGATTTAGTCTGTAGCTTATCATGTTCAAACTTTTTGACATGAGATGGACAACCCCAAGTCTTAACATGCTTAAGATTTGGTTTCCTCCCCTTCCACATCTCATATGGAGTCTTTGGGGCGGATTTGGTAGTTACCTTGTTAAGTAAGTATGCAGCCGTTTTCAGGGCATAGCCCCAGAAGGAAATTGAAAGGTCGGTAAAACTCATCATAGATCGAACCATATCCAACAGTGTTCGATTTCTCATTTCAGATACTCCCATTCAACTGTGGTGTACCTGGTGGAGACCATTGTGAAATTATACCATTTTCTTTGAGACAATTGAGAAATTCACCGCTTAAGTATTCTCTACCTCGATCTGATCGAAGTATCTTAATACTCTTGCCCTTTTGTTTCTCTACTTCACTTCTGAACTCTTTGAACTTTTCAAATGATTCTGATTTGTATTTCATTAAATACACATATCCAAATCTTGAGTGATCATCAGTGAAAGTAATAAAATAAGAATACCCTCCCCGTGCACTTGTTGTCATAGGTCCACAAACGTCTGTGTGAATCAATGCCAACAACTTTGTAACTCTTTCTCCTTTTTCACTAAAAGGAGATTTAGTCATTTTACCTATGAGACAAGATTCACAAGTTAGATATGATTCATAATTGGATAGCTCTAGGAGCCCATCCTTATACAACTTAGATAATCTTGTTTCATTGATATGATCGAGTCTACAGTGTCACATATAGGTATAATTAATATCATCACTTTTCCTTTTCTTAGTTTGTTCAATTTGAAATATATATTTTTTGCAAGTCAAGTATATAAAGTACATTTCGTAAATTTCCAATACCATATAAAACATCGTCTTTATAAATAGAACAACCATTGTTCTTTATAATAACGTCAAATCCTTCCATATCCAATACAAAAATTGAAATAATGTTTTTAATAATATTCGGAACATAATAACAATTATTAAGATAAATGGTCTTGCCCGAGGGCATTGCTAAACAATAAGTTCTTACAGCTAATGCAACAACCTTTGCTCCATTTTCCCACTCGTAGGATCACCTCATCATTGTTCAGCTTTCTACTTCTGACCAGTCCCTGCACAGTGTTACATATGTGAGAACCATAGCCGGTATCCAATACCCAAGTAGAATTATGACTTTCAAAAAAAAATTAATTTCAATCATAAACAAACCTTGATTGGAAGTCGAAGCTTCTCCAAGCTTCTTCTCTGCTAAAAACTTCTTGCAGTTCCTCTTCCATTGTCCCGACTCATTGCAATGAAAGCACATTCCTTTAGCTAGTTCAGGTTTCTTTTGTTCCTTTTCTTTCCCCTTTCCCTTAGCCTTCTTGGATTTCTTCTTTTCAGAAGATACCTTGGGCCTCTTCCTTTTATTGGAAGAATCCACCATCAAGACATGGTTCTTCTTGGATGGGAAGTGACCTTCTGCAGTTTTCAGCATGTTAAGCAGCTCAGGAAAGCTTACATCTAGCTTATTCATGTGAAAATTAACCACAACTGCGAGAAGGTCTCAGGGAGTGACTGCAAGACCAAGTCTTGACTCAGCTCCCCATCCATGACGAACCCCAGCTGTCCAAGGCGTTCAATCAAATTGATCACCTTTAGGACATGAGTCTCGACGGCAGTACCCTCGGACATCCGAGATCGGAAGAGCTCCTTAGATATCTCATATCTACCAGTCCTACTCTGTTCACCATACAACTCCTTGAGGTGAAGCAGCATAGCAGGAGCATCCATGTTTACGTGCTGACGCTGAAGCTCGTTATTCATGGATGTGAGCATGATGCATTAAGCCACAGATGCATCATCTTGCCACTTATTGAAAGTGGCAATCTCTTCCTCAGAGGCTGTTTCCGAAACAGATTTAGGGATAGTTGAATTTAGGACATAAGAAATCTTTTCAGCAGTGAGAACAATTCTCAGATTTCTTAGCCAGTCCTCATAATTTGGACCGGTAAGCTTATTTGCATCAAGTATGCTTCGTAGTGAGATTAGTGATTTTGACATTTTTAAAATTCTGCATGTGAAAAGACAACATTTTAGCAAACATTCATTTTTATTAATTTTGCATACCAAAATAAATTTAGGACTTTATTTGAAATTGGTATCTCCCACTATTTTTCATCAAACTATATTACCCTCACTTATATAGTTCGGCAACATCTAATTAAAGATTTGCTAGTGAGATTAAGGATTCCATTTCAAATGTATATTGTGACGCCCCCAGAATAGGTCCATTCAACCCAACCCATTCTGAGTCGCCAAATACATGGTACAGAATTCAAATACAAACTTCATATCATACGGTCGTGCAAAATACGACCACACAACTGTGAGTGTCAATACAAATATGTAGAAAATATTAAGATTCAAACTAAGTCCTCATTACAATTATTATCACACTATTTATCAGAAATAGTGAGGACTACTACTGCTCTAACTCGGACCATCACTCTGTCCCCCGACTAGTCCCTGCGACATTCTCATTTCCTGAAGAGGACAACAGATGAAAAGGGTGAGCTCAACTAGCTCAGTAAAGAATATTATGACTAAGATAATGAAAAATAAATTATCGTTAGTCTTCAATAAATCAGATAAAATATAATGGACAGCCAATTCTAGGTCAATATTCGCAGCGAAAATAACAAATCATTAGAAGAGTTAAGTAGAGAATGAAGTCTACTATCTTCTATGATTTAAAAGTCCATCATCAATATTTTATCCCTGTAACATCAATCAATTTACATCTCGAATCAATATTCATCTTTGCACTACAGGCCAAAGATATTCATTTGTATCATCAATGGTCATGTTCATCTCAACACCTGTCATCTTTGCACTACGGCCAAAGATATTCATCAGGTAATCATTCATCTTTGCTCTACAGGCCAAAGATATTCATTTGTATCATCAGTGGTCAAGTTCATCTCAACACCTGTCATCTTTGCACTATGGCCAAAGATATTCATCAGGCAATCATTCATCTTTGCTCAATAGGCCAAAGATATTCATCAGGCAATCATTCATCTTTGCTCTACAGGCCAAAGATATTCAGTTACATCACCTTTTAGGACTGAGGATGATGAAAAATATTTTAAAGAACGAATCCAGTGAGATAAAAGACAAAGATTAAAGATTCGCATTTTAGTTTATCCAAATTTAAAAATATTTCGTAATAATTAATTGTGGAGCAAAATTCAAGAATAAAGCTCAAAACTTGGATACAATCAAAGATAGTAACCTTAACAGACAATTTGGACAAATAGAAGAAAAATAAATTTCCCCGTGAATAGTGCCGTATACGTGAATAGTGCTGTTTACGAGAATAGTAACCCCGACGGAAAAAAATAAGAATTTCAACATGAAATCCATGACAATATTTCTGTATAATGATATTGAGAAGAATAACATCATTTACGAAAGAAATAACATCCCTTACCTCAAAAAGATAGTACCTCTGACTGGAATATCGGATATAATACCGAAAGAAACTTGCACTGAATACTAATACTCAAAGTATAGAAATACTCACAAAAATATGCTCGATATTATAGAGAGAGAAAACTTCTGATTCTGGTGTGATTTTCAATTCTAACCTAAGCACCCTATTTATAGGAAAAGCTTAGGATGCCAAAGGAGACTAAAATAATAAAATAATATATTTTTTAAAAAATTTCCGCCGCCTGGCGGCTAAAAATTTTCCAACAAAAGTGGGGCCCGCCCATAATTTTTTTTTTCCCGAGACTTCAATAATTCATAACAAATAGCCCCTTTGTCAGAAAAATACAAATTCTATGTCCTTCCATAGGAAATTTTATTCTCTACAACTTTGCAGAAGAAAGTTTTTCCAAATTCCAAACATAAATTATCCGAAATCCACAACCAGATGATTTCTCACACCAAAATATTGATAAAAACTCATCAGCGCCAATTCCTTCTTTAATATCCACAAAATAAATATTTCCTTATCATATAAATCAATAATTAATTATTCACAAATAATATTACAGAACTACAATATTGACAACCAGGTCGTTCCCAGGAAAGAGGGGGCCTTCCGATAAGGACTTCTCCTTACTGGCGCGCAATTAAATAACCCCTCCTAGACAGAACTTCCTTAGATATTGTCAATAATGCTATCTAATAATATTATTCAAATAATATGAATTATTGAGTTGATAATGTGAAATACTGTGCAGTGACAATTATTGAATCAATAATCCCAAAATATCAACTGTAGCCATTATTGAATCAATCATATGGCAACGTAGCAATTATTGAGTCAATAATATAAAATATCAACGTAGCAATTATTGAGTCAATAATATAAAGTATTGAACAGTAATTACTGTAACAATTATTGAGTAATGGCTTCTCACGTAAGACTCAATAATTCGAAATATTGTGCGATACCGTGTGCTACTGTGCAACACCGCGTATCACTGTATTTTAACCACCAGGTATTTCAACAGTACTAACGGTAACAACTACGCCGTTATTTTATAAAAAGGTTATTTCTTTCGCTTTCTATATCCGACAGTTATTCCGTTGTGGGGTCCACAAATAGCTGCGCCGTCGTACGAATATTCCCCGACAACAAGAATATTCCACGACCAAACGAATATTCCCCGACAACCAGAATATTTTATAACCACTTGCTCATTTTGAAATATTTGCACATTTCACCCATAACTTTCATATTTATCAAAACAACACCTTACTATTTCGAAATAATATATAAAAAAAATTAAATCTTTATTCATAAAAGTTGGGGTCTTACATATATAACCTTGTGGATAGCACAACAAGCGATATACAAATAAATAGGTAAACAACTATTGTCAATTACATCACCTATGTAACTCCTTTTATTTTACCTCTTAAATCATAATGGTCATGTGTGTGCACATCCGAACTAAAATGATTGAAGTTAAGTCCAGCCTAGCACTTCCATAAATTTAAAAAAGAAAAATATTCATCTTTGTGGATAGCACAACAAGACTAGATCGTTCAATTTTCTTGATAAGCATCAAATGTTATTAATTAACATCTTAAATACTCAATACTCGCCTTGTGGATAGCACAACAAACTCATATTAAATATTTAATACTCTATTAATTAATCATGCTAGAAGGCGACGTTCGATATTCTAAATATCATTTGAACGCTTCGGACTTAATATTATTTCTTTGAGGGGTTTGTTATTATTTGTCTCATCTTATTTAGCGCGCATGCACATATATATATAAAATACGCGTCATTTTATTAAACATGCGAAGCATGTTTGCATAAAATATAATATATATAATATTTAGCATGCTTTATAGAATACTATATTCTACCCGGATTGATTATAGACTTTTATTCTAGTTTGGTTCACTAGAGCCACCAAGTGAACCAAAAGGTCAAACCTAGGAGTGCAAGAATTTAAATTCAAACGTAACTATTACATTTAAACCCGGGCTCCATACAAACGGGTCTTCACACGCTCCTTGCTCTCCAATTTCTTCAAGATAATTCTAACTCTTTCTATTACATTAAACTATTTAATTAAAATAGAAACCTTGATCAGCAGTCAAGGGAAAGTACATAGGAGGGAGATAGAATTTACACCGAGAAAAAAATCAGAGAAGACGAGGTACGCAGACCCCATTTAATAAAATCCATTCATTCAAGCATTCAACTAAAATAAAATACAATCACATTGGTCAAATAGTCCATAATCAATCCCCATTTATTATCATACATATCACCATATATATCAGTAAATAAATATTCATCTCATGAATTAAAAAATTCCATATATATATGAGTATCATTTAATGGATAATTTTAAATTGCATGAAATCCAATTTCAAGATTAAAATAAACTCTTTATATTAATTATAAAATTATTAAAAAATATTATATATATGTATTATATAATATCCTTCCACCAGATCACTTTCGCTTCTATTTGTTTTTTTGAAGTCCTTTTAAATCCTGGAACCTTAATATATAATATATATCATATAGTAACTTGACCCGCAGTTTTGCAACCAAATTGATAATTTTCCTAATGGGTCACCTAGTGTAATCATCTTTAAATCAAGTTACTTCCTTTGAGAAAACGTAATCACAGCAACGAAAGAGAGAAAAAAATAATAATTTTGTTTCCACCTTTTTTTTCATAAAAAATAATAATTTTATACAACTAAAATTATGCCCAAAAAATTATTTTAAATACATACCCATATGTATATGAAATTAAAATAATTAATAATTACATAAAGGTTTAGCTCTGATGCCACTGTTGGGTTTGTACGAAATCGTGACGCAATCAAATTGCAAAATTAGCGGAAGCATGGTATATCTGAGTTTAAAAATTTCTACAAAATCATTATCCGGATCATCCTTTATGCAAATTATTAATTTAAAACGATAAATAAGAAGTTATGGAATCATACCCTTGTAGAACGAAGCTTCAACAGGTACGAGTTCAACTCCTTGTTCTTCGTGATCTCCTTAAATTTTCGGGTTAGATTCCTTCCTTTGATCAACGTTAGCCACCCAAGTGTTTGGTCTCTAGAGGTGATCCACTAAGGAAGAGGAATTATCAAGAAGGAGGGTGTTTGGCTAAACCTTAGTTTTATATCCTCTATAGAAAAGGAGTACTCTCCAGCCATTGGAATTGCATCAACTGATATCTATTATAAGACTCCTCTTATATAGATATCGGTCAACCCTTCTAATCCTATTAGACATGAGATTTTATTTAATTAATTTAAACTCCTTTAATTAATTTGGGCTTCCCACCACATTGGGAATAATTAATTAAATTCGTTTAATTAATTTGTCTCCTGAGAGTACTAATATTAAATTAATTACTAAACTCTTTTAGAAATTAAAATAATAATAATTGTACTAATATTAATAAGACATCTCTTATTAAATTATATTTAATATTTTCAAAATATTAAATAATAAACATTAAGCTATTTAATTTATTCTATCACCATAGATTAAATTAATTACACTTAATGCATTATTACGATTATGCCATTACATTCTTAAATAATTATTCTTCCTTTTATGGTGTGACTCTTTAGGTTCTTCATATTAAACCGGTTGTGAATAAATCAATTAGAACAATTCTAATATTATTTAAATAAATAAATTAAACTAATAATCTATTTAAATAAATAATATTTATTCTACAATAGGGATAAGCCTCCCTAGCTATTAACGACTTTCTAGATAATATAGATTTCAACATTAATCATAAAAGAACCTGTGAGTAAATAGTTACTGTACAATTCAATCCTTCCACCATACAATATCCCAATTAAATATAAGACATGGATTTACTGTCAAGTCTTATTTTATTTAATTATATGTATTTCGATTAGAAAATGCACAACTCCATTTAATGCAAATAAACTCCTTTCTAATTTCATTCCACCTTGGCCAAGGATTCTTGGGTTATCATTTAACGAATCACATAGGACATATCTTCACTTTTACTAGAGGAGATAGATTCTTTATTGATTATTCATTATCTCCATATGTAACTCATTATACCCAAGCATACCCTATATATGCCTTAAAAGGTCTTAAGGAATAAGTCAAAATATAATTTGTTACATACAAGATACTATGATGATCTCAAGTCCAAGGATCACTTGTACTACTATCACATTAGGAATTCCTATTGACAGACGAGTAAAACCCCTTTAGGTATTCCATAGCGAGTCACGTTCAGTGAACTTATTCTCCAATAAGCATCTACATACTTGCTTTAGTGTCTCCACACAAATGACCATGAGATGAGTCATCCTCATCCAATGAGCAAGCAACATATGTACTAAAATGGGGATTTACTAATCCCCATTTTTGTAATCCCACAATTGGGAACTATTTTAGTTTTTAAGCTTTCTAAAAATTTAGATCTCATTAGCATGATCTCATCAGGATTCTAAAATCATTGTTTAAAACTATAAGTTATTTACATATTATTAAAAACAGCACCATTTAGATAATTAAATGCCTTAAATGAATATTTTATTAATAAATAAATAAGATTGTTTACAAAGTATGTGCTTTATCATCATACATGATTGGCTTGTATGCACACTACTATCAGATCCAATCAGAATTTGTCAATGCTCAAAAAATGAAAGTTGCAGATCTCGTCGACAACTTCGATTTGACAAGTAGCAGACCTCGTAACTCTTCCCGGATCAAAAGTTATGATAGTTTTACAAAAGAACGTCGCAGCAAAAAACAGGCAAGCGCGGACCGCGCCTCGGGAAGCGTTGGCAGCGCTCGTACACCAGATTTTCTGGCACGTTCTAGCACCCAAGTGCTAACAGCGCCCATGGAAGCACTAGCAGCGCCCGGCTGACGGGAAAACTCGTTTTTATTGCCATTTTGAGCAGAAATTGAGCTGGAATAGGATTTTGGGATGCGTAAAGTGTTAGGGTTTCTCTTAGGACTATAAATACTTGATTATAACTTAGATTTATGGGATCTTCTCTCCTATCTTTCATCTTTCATCTTGGATCTAGGAATTCTTGACGACATGGGCTAACACTTTCAATTCAATTCTGAAGGGATGTTGAACCTCGTTCTCAATTAATGGTTTGATCAAATTTGTATTATTTATTCTTTCGTATATGAGATTTATTTTGATTATCTACATAAACTTTCATGTATGCTAGATTAAGATATATATTAAGCAAACGATGTATGTCTAATCAAAGTAGCAATTAATGATATTTTATTGTGGTCAAGCTTTGAAATATTGTTAAGGTTTTTAGAAGACAAGTTAAATAATTCCTGATTGTGTAATTATTGCTTGGAATAATCTAATTCTCATTCTTCATGCTTCTATCATATTAAATCTAGACTGATAGTTCTAGGTTGTATGCTAGTTAGAATCTTTTGTTGGCGATCGTCGCATTAGATCTACACAAAAGAAGAATTTTGGGTAATTTGCGATCGCGGTTATCTAGGGTTATTAATCTCATTGAAAGGGTAAATAGTGTAATAACTTGATTAATTCATAATTGAGAAAAGGAGATATTGAACTGAAGAATTTAAGCTTTTTACTCATTAATTTTTTCTTAATTCACTTTCGTTAATTAATTTGTTCAAACTAAAAACCCCTAATTCTTTGGAAATACTTGGATAACTAATTACCAATTCACTCTCTGTGGGATCGATCCTTGCTTATTACTATACTAATTTTTGAGTTAGTTGAATAAAGAGTAAGGTAAATTTTGTAGTGCTAGACGACAGCTACCAATTATCTTCTCTACTCTTATTTCTATCTTTTAATGTTTATTTAATTGTGGATTCTTGATTTTGATTCAATAATAATGAACTAAATCTTTTGTTTAAGATTACAATGGATCTTATTGCGTAGCTTATTTTAATATGCTTTTCTATTAATTATTATGATCTATCGTTGAGATTGTCTATTATGATTTGGAATTAATTATTTAATTGCCTAGCTATCAATTACTGTGATAATCTACATGAACTTGAGAGACGGATTATAGATTCAGATCTAATCATAATAGCATGTGATTGTGTTTTTTGCATGGCATTGGAATTCATGATTTGTGTTTAGGATAGAGATATACCTTTACACCACATGTAATCTGATAAAGAACTTGTGCTTGAAATCCTCTTTAATTATAATTCACATAGAGATATAGTGAATTAGTTAATTAAGGTTTTCTTCTTAATTCTATCATATATGGATTTAAGTTGATTTGAATATGATGCATTGAGAGATGGTCATATTTATTTATGTGTTCTTGATTAACAATTCGAAATAGTGAACATAATTGATAAGTAGTGTATTATATTAAGGGAAGTAATAAGTGAAGTTGTGATCTTAAATCTCCGTAATCTTATCTTAAACTAGTGGTATTTAGTAGTAGTTTAATTATATATTGTTAATTCACATCTGTTTAAATAAGATTGAGTTGGTTACGGGTTAGTACTTGGTGATTTTTATTAAATAATTCCTCGTGGGAACGATACTTTACTTTCACTTTATTACTTGTTGACCACGTATACTTGCGTGTTGTGCGTAACTAGATTTTACCCAACAAAACGTGCTTATTGGGTTTATCTTAATTTTAGGCAACAATTTACTAGTCGTTGCAAAAAAATTGTATAAAATAAGCAACAAAAAAAAATTGTTGACAATGAATGTCGCCCATATTAGGCAACGAAATATAGCAACAAAAAAAATTGCGTTGCCGATGATAAGGATAAATCTCATCGGCAACAAAAAAAAGTAAATAGGCGGGGTTTTTTTTTCCCGCCAACGATTTGGCAACAAAATTTTGCAATGAACTGTGAATTTCGTTACGAAAAATGAAAGTCTTTCACAAACTTCAACGAATGACAAATTTCGTTGCTAAACATGCATTTTTTGCAACGACTTTATAAGTGGTTGCCCGAAAAATCATTGCCAAATATCCATTTTTTTGTAGTGCCTCATCATTGATGATTGTCCTCGGGGTGCCAAATCGTGTGAAGATATGCTTTTGCAAAAATTTTAACACAACCTTCGCGTCATTTGTCGGTAGCGCGACTGCCTCAACCCATTTCGACACATGGTCGACTGCCAATAGGATATATAAATTACTGAATGACGACGGAAACGGTCCCATGAAATCAATCCCCCATACATCAAAAACCTCGACTTCCAAAATCATGTTAAGTGGCATCTCGTTTCGCTTTGAAATGTTGTCCACCCGTTGACATCGATCACTGTTTTTCACACACTGATGTGCGTCTTTGAACAAGGTGGGCCAATAGAAACCTGCCTGGAGTACTTTTGCGGCTGTTCTTTCACTTCCATAGTGTCCCCCATATAATGAGGTGTGGCATGCCTGTAAGATGCTTTCGACTTCACTTTCTAGCACACATTTACGAAAAATTCTATCGGCACACTGTCGGAACAAAAACGGTTCATCCCACATATACCACTTCACATCATGTAAGAATTTCTTCTTTTGTTGGCGTGTCAAATCTGGTGGGAGAATATTACTTACCAAGTAATTTGCAAAATCCGCATACCAAGGGAACTCGCCATGAATCAGAAACAACTGTTCATCAAGAAAAGACTTATTGATCAATACTTTGTCCGTCTTGTCATGATTCGGATTCTCTAATCGTGAAAGGTGATTAGCCACCTGATTTTTTGTCCCCTTCCTATCTTTAATTTCTAAATCAAATTCTTGAAGGAGCAAGATCCAGCGAATCAGTCTCGGCTTTGCGTCTTTCTTTGCAACCAGATATCAGATGGTCGAGTGATCTGTGTATACCACCACCTTAGTCCCAACCAAGTACGAGCAAAACTTATCGAACGCGTACACAACCGCAAGTAATTCCTTTTCGGTGGTTGTGTAGTTCAACTGTGCATCAGTCAATGTTTTGCTCGCATAGTAGATGGCATGAAAAACTTTCTCTCGGCATTGTCCAAGCACAGCTCCTACGGCATAGTCACTGGCATCACACATTAACTCAAACGACAATGTCCAGTCCGGTGCTATGATCACAGGGGTTGTGGTTAGTTTCTTCTTTAACTGCTCAAACGCTGCTAGACAGTTTTCATCAAATCTGAAGGGTACATCTTTCTCCAATAGACTGGATAGTGGTTTTGTGATTTTGGAGAAGTCCTTGATGAAATGGCAGTAGAATCCGGTATGACCGAGAAAACTCCGAATACCTTTTACTGAAGTTGGTGGTGGCAAATTCTCTATTGTTTCTAATTTCGCTCGATCCACTTCCAACCCCTTTTCCAAAACTTTATGTCCAAGTATTATCCCCTATTGAACCATAAAATGGTACTTTTCCCAGTTGAGCACTAGATTAGTATCTACACATCTCTTTAGTACCATGACCAGATTTTCGAGGCACCTGCCAAAAGAATCCCCAAATACTGAGAAGTCGTCCATAAATACCTCAACACTGCGCTACACCATATCAAAAAAAATTGCCATCATTCATCTCTGAAAGGTCGTCGGAGCATTACACAGTTCGAATGATATCCTTCTAAAGTCAAAGGTGTCATATGGGCATGTGAACGTCGTCTTTTCTTGATCTTTCGGTGCAATTACAATCTGATTGTATCCTGAATACCCGTCTAGCAAACAGTAATACACATGTCCAACTAGTCTATCTAACATTTGATCAATAAACGGCAAGGGAAAATGATCCTTTCGGGTTGCCTTATTTAGCTTCCTGTAGTCCATGCAAACCCTCCAGCCGGTCACTGTCCTAGTCGGTATCAATTCATTGTTTTCATTTTTCACTACTGTCATACAACCTTTCTTCAGGACACACTGAACTGGACTCACCCATGCACTATCTGAAATTGGTTAGATAATTCCAGTATCAAGCCATTTTATTATTTCTTTCTTCACCACCTCTTTTATAATCGGATTGAGCCTCTGTTGCTGTTCCACTGTAGGCTTACCATCCTCCTAAATCAGAATCTTGTGCATACAGAATGAAGGGTTGATTCCCTTGATGTTGGCGATAGTCCATCCAATAGCAGACTTGTACTCCCGCAGAACTCTCAACAGCTTAGTTTCCTATAATTCGTTAAGCGCAGATGCAATAATAATAGGTAAAGTAGATGAATTACCCAAATAAGCATACCTGAGATGGGTAGGTAAGGGTTTGAGTTCGAGTGCAGGTGGTTCCTTTAGAGATGGTTTCATTCGAGCTGATGAAGTTCCTGCCACTTCCAAAGGCTCAACTGGTATTTTGAACCTGCTCAGTCTAGGCTGTGCATCTAACAGATGCATATATTCTATCAATTCTGGATCGTCACTGTCACAATCTCCTATCAATGTTATTTCCAAAGGATCGGTACTCACTATACGCTCTTATTCATCCCCCAGCGATAACACTCCTCATCCTCTTTGAGGAAGTTCTTGGCCTTGAAAACATTAAAGGTTACCTCTTGGTCTTGAACCCTCATGGTAAAATCTCATTTCTGCACATTAATGAGAGTCCTACCAATTGCCAAAAATGGTCGCCTGAGGATTATCGAAATATCCTTATCCTCTTCATAGTCCAAGATGATGAAGTCCGTTGGGAATATGAGTTTGTCAACTTTTACCAGAATATCTTCAACAATTCCCTGTGGATATGTCACAGATCTGTCCGCAAGCTGTAGGGAAATGTTTGTTGGTCTAGGTACCGGTAAGCCCAACTAAGTGTAAACTGAGAGTGGCATGAGGTTTATACTTGCACCTAAGTCACACAGACATTTGTTGAAGGCCAAACTACCTATTTTACATGGAATGGTGAAACTGCCCGGATCTTTCAATTTGGGTGGAAGCTTCTTTTGTAATATAGCACTACATTCCTCAGTTAATGCCACTGTCTCGAAGTCCTCTAACTTTTTTTTCTTCGATAAGATATCCTTCATGAACTTGGCGTAACTAGGCATCTACTCTAATGCTTCCGCGAAAGGAATGTTGATATGCAGCTTTTTGAACACCTCTAGAAACTTAGTAAACTGCTTCTCTAGTTTCTATTTTCAGATCCGTTGTTGAAAGGGTGGTGGTGGGTAAACTGTCGGTCCAACTACCTGTTCCTTTACCGCTGATTCTTCTCCTCCTTTATTCCCTTCCACTGTTTCTTTTACACTTGTCTCAACCTGCTTATCTGTCGTCGGGTTTTCTGCATCTTGCTCGGCTAACTGTTTTCCACTCCGAAGTGTAACAGCTTAACATTGCTCATGACCTCCCCTAGGGTTCTTTTCGGTGACACTCGGTAAGGTTCCTTGAGGTCTACTGTTCAACGCACTTGCAATCTGTCCCATATGAGTTTTCAAATTTTTGATCGCAGCCGCCTGAGACTTTATTGTTGCCTCATTCCCTGTTATGTACTTCACAAGTAGCTCTTCCAAATCTGTCTTCTTCTTGTGATGCGGAGCTGCCTGTTGGTGTTGATTTTGAAAACCAGGGGGTATGCTAGTCGTGGAGCCTGTTGCTGATTCTAATTTTGGTTCTGAGTCTGATTATTGCTTCATGAAAAATTGGGATGGTTCCTCGGCCCCTGAGTGTATGTATTCTGATATGTGTTTTGTGGCCTGTTGTAACTACCCATAAACTGTACTCAAGCTGGATTTATCGTATAATGGTCTGTCGAATGCTCCCCCGCACACATCTCACACACAACTGCTACCTGTTGCATATTTCCACTTGACATGGCATCCATTTTCTTTGATAATGATGCTGTTTGTGCTGAAAGAGCTGTCAATGAATCCACTTCCAGAATACCTACTGCCTTGGGTTGAGTCATTCTCTTAGTTGGCCATTAATAGTTATTTGCAGCCATCGTTTCTATCAAGTCACATGCCTCCTCAAATTTATTTGCCATGAAAGCTCCACCTGAGGCTGCATCAATGCTAGTCCGTGTATGTCCTCCCAACCCATTGTAAAATGTATTCATTTGCATCCACTGCGGTAGTCCATGGTGTGTGCTGACGTTAGGAAAAAATGCGGGTCGAGTTGGACCCGAATCTTTCTCTGCCTAAGTTTTGTCTACCCTTATTTTATCTTTTTTATGAAAAGGTTTTGAAGGGGTTTTTTAGGAAAAGGCCAACATGTATCATATCGACGATTTGAACGTTTTACAGAGTCGACAGTTGGTATATTTGAAATGGTTTTACCAATTCAACCGAGTTTTATTTGAAAGGAGGCCCAATTGCTGGACACTGTCGAAACTGAATCTTTGAAATTAAAGTTCTAAGTTCGGGGGATTGGTTAAGTTTGGGGAAGGTGTTAGGCACCCCACAACCCCCATGAAAACATTGTACCACATCTTTTCAATATTTCCCTTTTAAATCTGCAATGTGTGTGTGAATGCTGGAAGAAATTGGGCCTATGCTTGATTAATTTGAAAGTATGGTCGTGCTTCGTTGAACCTATATACGAAGGGTTTGATTTAATTTGCAAAAGCCTTTTTTTAGACAAGATATTAAAATGATGTTTTGAAAGCAGACTTTCAAACCATTACGCTCACATAAGAATTGAAGCATGTTGATATTTCCATTTTTATCTTTTCAGCCTTTTGGCTTAATTTGAATGGTGATTGTCGAGCTGCGAAGCATCCTCGATCACAGAATATATACACGTGTTGGTCTTCTCATCGGCATGACAGCCATCGGCGTGACTTTGACACGACAAACCATATTCTCATTATGTTGAGACCTTAAACCCGGATAACCGTTTTAAGGTCTTTTAGATGTACATTTTATAGAAAAACCGGCAGGGTACATTTGTAAAGTGGAGTTTGTCCAACATGGGAATCAGATTCTGATCAGTTTGATCACGAATTCCACGATTCCTAGGCTCACAAAGGGAAGACAATAAAACCTGCACAGCTCAAAATATGCACAGAAATGTATATTTACATCTATCCGTTGCAAGAACCAAGGATTCATTAGTAAATCCTGGCCTGCTCGTAGCCAAAGCATCTCGTTCCCACTAGATAGTGATCTAAGGGCCGCGAGATTGCTTTATAATGAATAAACTAGAAAAACTGCTAGATTTACGTAAATCTCAGCCATTCTAGCTTTCCGATTTCGTCTGGACCTATTTTGAACTTTTGAAAGGTAGAGTTGGCGAGATTTAAAGAAATCTAGTTCGCCCGAAGAGATGTCAGCGCCGATTCATATCAAATGAATATTTAAAGCATTAATTTAATCACAATGAATAAAAGATATATATATAATTATATATATACGAAAGCTGTTAAGGGCGATGGGTTTTCAGTCCGATGCCCGAACTGAAATGTAAATATATATATATATATATAAGCTATAAAAAAGCCATGGAGTAATCCAGGCTGGACAGAATTGAAATATATATATATATATATAAGCTGTAAAAGAGCCACAAAATGATCCAGGCTTGACAGAATTGAAATATTTATATATAAAAGTGGTAAAAGAGCCACAAAATTATCCAGGCTCAGTAGAAAGTATATATATATATATATATATATATATATATATATATATATATATATATATATATATATATATATATATATAAACTGTAAAGGGCGACGAACATTCTATCCTTTGCCCGGACAAAAATGTAAGTATATATATTTATAAAAGCAGTAAAAAGGCCACAGAATGATCCATGCCAAACTGGAATGTAAAAAGTTAATATATACAGTTAGTAAATATATATTAAAGCAATAAAAAGGCCACGAAGTAGAAATCCAGGCCCAAATAAGTAAGAAAAAGATATATATATATATATATATATATTGTTATATATATAAAATAGTAAACTACCACAGATTTGACATCCTGGCTTGACAGAATTGAAATGTTAGTATATATATAGTTAAATATACACATAAAAAATCAAAACCTGGACTGGGAAGATAACCCAATCCGGCGAAGTTGCTATAAACGTAGATATATATATATATATAGAAGCTGTTAAAAGCGACGGATCGACGATCCGAGCTGTGGAAGTGCCAGAAAATGTGTTTATGTACTAAAATGTACGAAAACGTAAGCAAAAACGGCCACGAAACTGAGTTCCGGGCATAATCAGAAAACAAAACTTAACGTGCAAGTGTATAAATGCGCAAAGAAGTAGTATGAACTTTTTGATCGTAAAAATACTCATAATGGACTGCTACACGGGCTTTTTGCCACTTGGTAGGCTTCACAAGTCCGTTTTCACCGGTTAATTTTTGGTATGTGGTAGTATATAAGTATACCTACGTGTTAGAGTAATAAAATTTGGGTTTGGAGTACAAGAATATGGTTGAGAAATGAAACGGGCAGAGGTTCAGAGCGTTTCTGAATTATGAAATGAGCTGGGGGTGGACTCATATATATAGACCCGATGGAAGCAGGCCTACCCGCGGCAGCTGTGGGTCTACCTGCGGCTCCACGTGGTATGCTCCAGGTGGTGGGTCCCGTCGTCTCATAGTACGTGCATTCCAGGCAATGCGAGGTCAGATTCGAAACTTTCTAACTTTTGATCGGAGCGTCCGTTTGAGGTGTGCTATACCATTCCGGAAAGCCCTCGCCAAGAGTGTCAGAATGACATGGGATTAAACCTTTTTTGAGTCCAAAAAAATAGGTTCATAACCAGGTTTTTGATTCCTCGTAGTTTATCCAATCAGCTGTCTTGCGCTGCTTCCACTCAGGATCACCATTATGGTTCGTTCTGACCTTGGTGGCATCAATTTGACTTAAGTTTGACTTAATCGGCTTAAATTTGGTAAAATTACCATTTTACCCCTCCTGGGGTTGCCTTTCGTGCTGGCATGGCCTTCAGCTGACTTCACGGGGTTGTCTCCGAGGTTTAGATTCCAGCCGATTCTGTTTGTCCTCAGGGTTGTCTCTGAGGCTAACTTGGTTCTTTTAGGTTTGTCTCTAGAGATGTTTTGAGGCTTTAGGGTTGTTTGCGAAGTTGATTTGACCTCCTAGGATGAGATCGGGGCTTCCCTGTACCTCCTAGGATGAGACCGAGGCTGAACTGTACTTTTTGAGTTGAGACCGGGGCTGACCTGTACCTCCTGGGTTAAGACCGGGGCCGACCTGTACCTCCCGGGTTGAGATCGGGGCTGACCTGTACTTCCCAGGTTGAAACTGGGGCTGACCCGTACCTCTTGGGTTGAGACTAGGGCTGACTTGTACCTCCTGAGTTGAGACCGAGGCTGACCTGTACTTCTCGGGTTAAGACCGGGGCTGACCTGTACCTCCCAAGTTGAGACTGGGGCTAACCTATAGCTCCTGGGTTGAGACCGGGGCAGACATGTACTTCTCGGGTTGAGACCGAGACTAACCTGTACCTCCCGGCTTGAGACCAGGGCTGACCTGTACTTCTCGAGTTGAGACCGGGGCTGACCTATACTTCTCGGGTTGAGACTGGGGCTGACCTGTACCTCACGGGTTGAGACCGGGGCTGACCTATACCTCCCGAGTTGAGACGGGGCCTGACCTATACTTCCCAGGTTGAGATCGGGGCTGACCTGACTGTTTTGCCCTCCTGCAAGGTTAGTAATAGGAACACAAAATCTCGATTGTCTACAACAGAACTGCAAAAAATTTCGAGTATCTACAGATGCCCCTCTTTATCATGTTTATGTAATGTAATAAAATGAATAGGATAAAGATTGTTAGACACTGGGAATATAATGAATGCAAATGTAATGCAATGCATGACATGATATATGATGAATGTTAGATGCCTTTGAGGGGTTAGGGTTATTATTGAATGTTTACGTCATTTTCTACTGGGGATAACGTCATTCATGATAACTCTTGGGGTAGCACTATCAGGCGGTTACTGGTAGGATATCACTGATAGGCTATCTCAAACTGTCCTCGTCATTTTTTACTAGGAATAAAATTACTCATGATAGCTTTTGGGGATTCTCTGGACGCCTACCTCGAATGGCATCTTGCAAAGTTAAGATGACTATCGAATTCTTCTTAGTGCTTCCTCTGAGTATCTGTATAACAGAATCCATCATCTGTCCTCTGTGGAGATAGATTGATACACTGTCTTCACCACCGGATCATTCCTGATGCTTTGCTAGAGTTGTTGCCAAAGGCTGATGTCACCGGACCGTTTCCAATGCTTCACTAGGGTTGTGCCAACGGCTGAACTGTCAGTAGTTTGTACCCGTCACTTTGCCGGGGTTGAGCCAACGGCTGAACTGTTACCGGTCTGTACCCGATGCTTTATTGGGGTTGAGCCAATGGCTGGACTATCACTGGTCTGTACCCGACACTTCACTGGGGTTGAGCCAACTGATAGTAGTGTGCATACAAGCCAATCATATATGATGATAAAGCACATACTTTGTAAACAATCTTATTTATTTATTAATAAAATATTAGTTTAAGGCATTTAATTATCTACATGGTGCTGTTTTTATAATATGTAAATAACCCATAGTTTTAAGCAATACTTTTAGAATCATGATGAGATCATGGTAATGAGATCTAAATTCTTAGAAAGCTCAAAAATTAAAATAGTTCCCAATTGTGGGATTACAAAAATGGGGATTAGTAAATCCGGATAGATTGGTACATATGTTGCTTGCTCATTGGATGAGGATGACTGATCTCATGGTCATTTGTGTGGAGACACTAAAGCAAGTATGTAGGTGCTTATTGGAGAATAAGTTCACTGAACGTGACTCGCTATGGAATACCTAATGGAGCTTTACTCGTCTGTCAATAGGAATTCCTAATGTGATAGTAGTACAAGTGATCCTTGGACTTGAGATCATCATAGTATCTTGTATGTAACAAATTATACTTTGACTTATTCCTTAAAGCCCTTTAGGGTATATAAAAGGGTATGCTTGGGTATAATGAGTTATATATGGAGATAATGAATGATCAATAAAGAATCTACCACCTCTAGTAAAAGAGGAGATATGTCCTATGTGATTCGTTAAATGACAACCCAGGAATCCTTGGCCAAGGTGGAATGAAATTAGAAAGGAGTTTCTAATTTGCATTATTTGGAGTTGTGCATTTTCTAATCGAAATACATATAATTAAATAAAATAAGACTTGACAGTAAATCCATGTCTTATATTTAATTGGACCATTGTATGGTGGAAGGAATGAATTATACGGTAACTATTTACTCACAGGTTCTTTTATGATTAATGTTGAAATCAATATTATCTGGAAAGTCGTTGATCGCTAGGGAGGCTTATCCCTATTATAGAATAAATATTATTTATTTAAATAGATTATTAGTTTAATTTATTTATTTAAATAAGATTAGAATTATTCTAATTAATTTATTCACAACCGGTTTAATATGGAGAACCTAAAGGGTCACACCATAAAAGGAAGAATAATTATTTAAGAATGTAATGACATAATCGTAATAATGCATTAAGTATAATTAATTTAATCTATGGTGATAGAATAAATTAAATAGCTTAATATTTAATATTTAATATTTTGGAAATATTAAATATAAATTAATAAGAGATGTCTTATTAATATTATTACAATTATTATTATTTTAATTTTTAAAAGGGTTTAGTAATTAATTTAATATTAGTACTCTCATTTATTCCTAATGAGATTAGGAAACAAATTAATTAATTAAATTTAATTAATTATTCCCAATGTGGTGGGAAGCCTAAATTAATTAAAGGAGTTTAATTAATTAAATGAAATCCCATGTCTAATAGGATTAGAAGGGTTGACCAATATCTATATAAGAGGAGTCTTATAATAGATATCGGATGATGAAATTCCAATGGTTGGAGAGTACTCCTTTTCTATAGAGGATAGAAAACTAAGATTTAGCCAAGCACCCTCCTTCTTGATAATTCCTCTTCCTTAGTGGATCACCTCAAGAGGCCAAACACTTGGGTGGCTAACGTTGATCAAAGGAAGGAATCTAACCCAGAAATTCAAGGGGAACACAAAGAACAAGGAGTTGAACTAGTACTTGTGGAAGCTTCGTTCTACATAGGTATGATTCCATAACTTCTTATTTATCGTTTTAAATTAATAATGTGCATAAAGGATCATCCGGGTGGTGGTTTTGTAGAAAATTTTAAACTTTGATATACCATGCTTCCGCTAATTTTTGCAATTTGATTGCGTCACTATTTCGTACAAACCCAACGGTGGCATCAGAGCCAAACCTTTATGCAATTATTAATTTATTTTTGATTTCATATACATATGGGTATGTATTTAGAATAATTTATTGGGCATAATTTGATTGTATAAAATTATTATTTTTTTTAAAAATGGCATTTTTTTTGGGACGAATCACAAATTTTATTTATGGGCGCTAATCTTGAATTCTGCAAAGAAAAGGTGTTGTCTCTTTCTTACTCCAAAAAGAAGGTGACTTCTTTTTAAAAAATAAACGTGAATTTATATATTATATATATATATATGATATATTTATATATTATATTCTAAATAATTTTATAATTAAAATAAAGAGTTTGTTTTAATCTTGAAATTAGATTTCATGTAATTTAAAATTGCCCATTAAATGATACTCATATATATATGGAATGTTTTAATTCATGAGATGAATATTTATTTATTGATATATATGGTGATATGTAAGATGATAAATAGGGATTGATTATGGACTATTTGACCAATGTGATTGAATTTTATTTTAGTTGAATACTTGAATGAATGTGTTTTATTAAATGGGGTCTGCGTACCTTGTCTTCTCTGATTTTTTTTCAATGTAAATTCTATCTCCCTCCTATGTACTTCCCCTTGACTTCTGATCAAAGTTTCTATTTAAATTAAATAGTTTAATGTAATAGAAATAGTTAGAATTATCTTGAAGAAATTAGAGACCAATGAGCAAGGAGCGCGTGAAGACCCGTTTGTATGGAGCCCGAGTTTAAATGTAATAGTTACGTTTAAATTTAAATTCTTGCACTCCTAGGTTTGACCTTTTAGTTCACTTGGTGGCTCTAGTGAACCAAACTAGAATAAAAGTCCATAATCAATCCGGATAGAATATAGTATTCTATATTGCATGCTAAATATTATATATATTATATTTTATGCAAACATGCTTCGCATGTTTAATAAAATAACGCGTATTTATATATATATATATATATATATATATATATATATATATATGTGCATGCGCGCTAAACAAGATGAGACAAATAATAACAAATCCCTCAAAGAAATAATATTAAGTCCAAAGCGTTCAATGATATTTGGAATATCGAACGTCGCCTTCTAGCATGATTAATTAATAGAGTATTAAATATTTAATATGAGTTTGTTGTGCTATCCACAAGGCGAGTATTGAGTATTTAAGATGTTAATTAATCACATTTGATGCTTATCAAGAAAATTGAACGATCTAGTCTTGTTGTGCTATCCACAAGGACGAACATTTTTCTTTTTTGAATATGGAAGTGCTAGGCTGGACTTAACTTAAATCATTTTAGTTCGGATGTGCTTACACTTGACCATTATGATTTAAGAGGCAAAATAAAAGGAGTTATATGGTGATGTAATTGACAAGAGTTGTCTACCTATTTATTTGTATATCGTTTGTTGTGCTATCCACAAGGTTATATACATTTGAAATGGGATCCTTATTCTCACTAGCAAATCTTTAATTAGATGTTGCCGAAGTATATAAGTGATGGTAATATAGTTTGATGAAAATAGTGGGAGATACCAATTTCAAATAAAGACCTAAATTTATTTTGGTATACAAAATTAATAAAATGAATGTTTGCTAAAATGTTGTCTTTTCACATGCAGAACTTTAAAAATGTCAAAATCACTAATTTCACTGCGTAGCATACTTGATGCTAATAAACTAACCGGACCAAATTATACGGACTGGTTAAGAAATATGAGAATTGTTCTCACTGCTGAAAAGATTTCTTATGTTCTAAATTCAACTGTCCCTGAATCTGTTTCGAAAATAGCCTCTGAGGAAGAGATTGCCATTTTCAATAAGTGGCAAGATGATGCATCTGTGACTCAATGTATCATGCTTGCATCCATGAATAACGAGCTTCAGCGTCAGCACGAAAAAATGGATGCTCCTGCTATGCTGCTTCACCTCAAGGAGTTGTATTCCGATCTCGGATGACCGAGGGTACTGCCGTCGAGACTCATGTCCTGAAAGTGATCAATTTGATTGAACGCCTTGGACAGCTTGGGTTTGTCATGGATGGGGAGTTGAGTCAAAACTTGGTCTTGCAGTCACTCCCTGAGACCTTCTCGCAGTTTGTGGTTAATTTTCACATGAATAATCTAGATGTCAACTTGCCTGAGTTACTTAACATGCTAAAAACTGCAGAAGGTCACTTTCCATCCAAGAAGAACCATATCTTGATGGTAGATTCTTCCAATAAAAGGAAGAGGCCCAATGTATCTTCTGAAAAGAAGAAATCTAAGAAGGCTAAGGGAAAGGGGAAAGAAAATGAACAAAAGAAACCTGAACCAGCTAAAGAAATGTGCTTTCATTGCAATGAGCCGGGACATTGGAAGAGGAATTGCAAGAAGTTTCTAGCAGAGAAAAAGCTTGGAGAAGCTTCGACTTCCAATCAAGGTTTATTTATAATTGAAATTAATTTTTTTGAAAGTCATAATTCTACTTGGGTATTGGATACCGGCTGTGGTTCTCACATATGTAATACTGTGCAGGGACTGGTCAGAAGTAGAAAGCTGAACAATGAAGAGGTGATTCTACGAGTGGGGAATGGAGCAAAGGTTGTTGCATTAGCTGTAGGAACTTATTGTTTAGCAATGCCTTCGGGCAAGTCCATTTATCTTAATAACTGTTATTATGTTCCGAATATTATTTAAAACATTATTTCAATCTCTGTATTGGATATGGAAGGTTTTGACGTTATTATAAAGAACAATGGTTGTTCCATTTATAAAGACGATGTTTTATATGGTATTGGAAATTTGCAAAATGGACTTCATACACTTGACTTACAAGAAAATATATTTCAAATTGAACAAACTAAGAAAAGGAAAAGAGGTGATATTAATTATACCTACATGTGGTACTGTAGACTCAGTCATATCAATGAAACAAGATTATCCAAGTTGTATAAAGATGGGCTCCTCGAGTTATCCGATTATGAATCATATCCAACTTGTGAATCTTGTCTCATGGGTAAAATGACTAAATCTCCTTTTAGTGGAAAAGGAGAAAGAGTTACAGAGTTGTTGGCATTGATTCACACAAAACGTTTGTGGACCTGTGACAACAAGTGCACGGGGTGGGTATTCTTATTTTATTACTTTCATTGATGATCACTCAAGATTTGGATATGTGTATTTAATGAAATACAAGTCAGAATCATTTGAAAAGTTCAAAGAGTTCAGAAGTGAAGTAGAGAAACAAACGGGCAAGAGTATAAAGATACTTCGATCAGATCGAGGTGGAGAATACTTAAGCGGCGAGTTTCTCAATTGTCTCAAAAAAATGATATAATCTCACAATGGACTCCTCCAGGTACACAACAGTTAAATGGAGTATCTGAAAGGAGAAATCGAACACTGTTGGACATAGTTCGATCTATGATGAGTTTTACCGACCTCCCAATTTCCTTCTGGGGATTGCCCTAAAAACGACTGCATACCTACTTAACAAGGGACCTACCAAATCCGCCCCAAAGACTCCATATGAGATGTGGAAGGGGAGGAAACCAAATCTTAAGCATGTTAAGACTTGGGGTTGTCCAGCTTATGTCAAAAAGTTTAAAAATGATAAGCTACAGACTAAATCCGATAAGTGTAGATTTGTGGGATACCCTAAAGAAACCGTAGGGTATTATTTCTATCATCCAACTGATCAAAAGGTGTTTGTTGCGAAACATGCTACCTTCTTGGAAAAGGAGTTTATCCATGAAGGGGTCAGTGGGAGTAAGATATATCTTGAAGAAGTTCAAGAACCATAAATTACCACGGATCAAAGTTAGGTACCTGACAAAGTAGAAGAACCTACTGTACCACACCCTGTTCGTAAATCTGGAAGAGTACCGAAGATACCTGAGAGGTATGGATTCGTTATAGAGGATGACGATAAGGTACACATCATGAATGATGATGATCCATTGAATTACGAACAGACTATGAGTAATAAAGACTCAGAGAAATGGTAGATGACCATAAAATCTAAAATGGATTTGGAAGCTATGCTCAAGTCCATTTGGTTTTTTCTTGCGATTGCAGCTTATTTTACTTAATCTGGCAAAATGTACGTGAAGACACCCTTCCTTAAATATACATTATTAGGAGAATGTATGTATGATACAGCCAGATGATTTTTGTTTCAATGGTTGGAGCAAATCATGTATATGAGCTACAACAATCCATTCGTGGATTGAAGCAAGATTCTCGTAGATGGAACTTTCATTTTGATGAGACAATCAAAGAGTTTGATTTTATCAAAAACGAAGATGAACCATGTGTGTACAAGAAGGTTAGTGGGAGCACTGTTTCATTCCATGTATTATATGTTGATGATATATTACTGATAGGGAATGAAATTCCTATGCTAAAATCAATCAAAATAAAGTTGTCTAAACATTCCTCCATGAATGATTTGGGTAGAACATCCCGTATTGGGGATATAAATATGTATTAATAGATTTAAAAGGATGTTCGGCTTAACCTAACGAAACGTATATTCATTAGATGCTAAAGGAGTTTAGCATGGCAAACTCCAAAAGAGTGCCTCATGATGATGAGCCATGGAGTGTATCTCTCTAAAATTGTCCTCAGTAAAAGAGAAATCGCATGAGTTACTATCATGTATACAATGAAATATACGAGACTTGATGTTGATCAGTCAGATTCTGGAGAAGATCACTGTGAGACAGTGATAAACATCCCAAAGTACTTAACTAACACTAAGGATGCCATCATGACACGTGATGGGTCTGAATAAATCTAGAGTGCTAAACAGACTCAAGTTTTCAGACTGACCAAGACGACAGTAAATCCACTATAGGGTAAGTCGTTACCTTGAAAGGTGGTGCAGTGAATTGGAAAGGTTCCAAACAGCAAAAGGTTGCTGATTTAGTGACAAAGACAAAGTATATGACTTTAAGTGAAGCTGCAAGTTGATGTTTCAGATGAAAAGTTCATTACAGAACTAGGAATAGTTCCTAAGTCTCATCTTGAATCTAAAACATGTGTTGCGGCAGTTTGATTAAAGAAATCATTGAAAGAATAGCATATAGACTCTCAAGATAACATTGCAGATCCATTTACTAAAGCTCTAACACAACAGCAGTTTGATCATCACTTAGAGAAGATGGGTATGAGATACCATGGCGATTGGCTTTAGTGCAAGTGGGAGATTGATAGTAGTGTGCATACAAGCCAATCATATATGATGATAAAGCACATACTTTGTAAACAATCTTATTTATTTATTAATAAAATATTAGTTTAAGGCATTTAATTATCTACATGGTGCTGTTTTTATAATATGTAAATAACCCATAGTTTTAAGCAATACTTTTAGAATCATGATGAGATCATGGTAATGAGATCTAAATTCTTAGAAAGCTCAAAAATTAAAATAGTTCCCAATTGTGGGATTACAAAAATGGGGATTAGTAAATCCGGATAGATTGGTACATATGTTGCTTGCTCATTGGATGAGGATGACTGATCTCATGGTCATTTGTGTGGAGACACTAAAGCAAGTATGTAGGTGCTTATTGGAGAATAAGTTCACTGAACGTGACTCGCTATGGAATACCTAATGGAGTTTTACTCGTCTGTCAATAGGAATTCCTAATGTGATAGTAGTACAAGTGATCCTTGGACTTGAGATCATCATAGTATCTTGTATGTAACAAATTATACTTTGACTTATTCCTTAGAGCCCTTTAGGGTATATAAAAGGGTATGCTTGGGTATAATGAGTTACATATGGAGATAATGAATGATCAATAAAGAATCTACCACCTCTAGTAAAAGAGGAGATATGTCCTATGTGATTCGTTAAATGACAACCCAGGAATCCTTGGCCAAGGTGGAATGAAATTAGAAAGGAGTTTCTAATTTGCATTATTTGGAGTTGTGCATTTTCTAATCGAAATACATATAATTAAATAAAATAAGACTTGACAGTAAATCCATGTCTTATATTTAATTGGACCATTGTATGGTGGAAGGATTGAATTATACGGTAACTATTTACTCACAGGTTCTTTTATGATTAATGTTGAAATCAATATTATCTGGAAAGTCGTTGATCGCTAGGGAGGCTTATCCCTATTATAGAATAAATATTATTTATTTAAATAGATTATTAGTTTAATTTATTTATTTAAATAAGATTAGAATTATTCTAATTGATTTATTCACAACCGGTTTAATATGGAGAACCTAAAGGGTCACACCATAAAAGAAAGAATAATTATTTAAGAATGTAATGACATAATCGCAATAATGCATTAAGTATAATTAATTTAATCTATGGTGATAGAATAAATTAAATAGCTTAATGTTTAATATTTAATATTTTGGAAATATTAAATATAAATTAATAAGAGATGTCTTATTAATATTATTACAATTATTATTATTTTAATTTTTAAAAGGGTTTAGTAATTAATTTAATATTAGTACTCTCATTTATTCCTAATGAGATTAGGAAACAAATTAATTAAATAAATTTAATTAATTATTCCCAATGTGGTGGGAAGCCTAAATTAATTAAAAGAGTTTAATTAATTAAATGAAATCCCATGTCTAATAGGATTAGAAGGGTTGACCAATATCTATATAAGAGGAGTCTTATAATAGATATCGGATGATGAAATTCCAATGGTTGGAGAGTACTCCTTTTCTATAGAGGATAGAAAACTAAGATTTAGCCAAGCACCAACCTTCTTGATAATTCCTCTTCCTTAGTGGATCACCTCTAGAGGCCAAACACTTGGGTGGCTAACGTTGATCAAAGGAAGGAATCTAACCCAGAAATTCAAGGGGATCACAAAGAACAAGGAGTTGAACTGGTACCTGTGGAAGCTTCGTTCTACATAGGTATGATTCCATAACTTCTTATTTATCGTTTTAAATTAATAATGTACATAAAGGATGATCCGGGTGATATTTTGTAGAAAATTTTAAACTTTGATATACCATGCTTCCTCTAATTTTTGCAATTTGATTGCGTCACTATTTCGTACAAACCCAACACCAACGACTGAACTGTCATCGGTCTGTATCCAATGCTTCAAAAGTGGTAGTTTTCGACAATTTTGTGCAATTTTTTAGCAATTTTCATCATTGGTCCCCGGATATTGCTTCGGGGTGATTACCAATGGCTTTCATGAAGTTCCATCCTCTGCCAAGAATTCGCTGCTTAAACGCAGAATTTCAAGACAAACCGCACAATCGCGTAACAGTTTTTTTCTCAGATTTGACTTTTTAGCTCTTGTAAACTCCGTTTCAACTCAAATTAGACCGAACCGAAGGGGACGAGGCCCAACCTGGTCAGCCGCAGGTAGGGGTGCGGCAGTCGCAGGTGGGCCCGCTCCTTCCTGAGGATTTATATTGGGCAGCAGCAAGCTCATAAACTCATTTTTAGCTTTAAGTTTTTATAGAAATCCAATTTTCTTTTTCAGATCTACAGAGTTCGTGCAGCTTTTTTCAAATTTCGTCAGCGGCCACGTGTTCTGCACGTCTCAGGTGATGTTTTTGTCCCTTCTTTTCCAGTTTTAACCGGTAGAATTGTGTAAACCACGTACGGTGCTTTTGAACGGAATGTACCAAAAATGTATTCTTATATGATTTGATAAAAATTTTCTGACTTCATAAGTATGTATATTTTATTGCGATGCACGTTTTTATATAAGAAAATTTGAATTCTGATACAATCAATTTTTGTTCTTTTTAATCATTTTTCTCATGCCTTTTTGAGGCCTAGTGAGCCTAGATTTTCAACTAAAAATGTTTATGGTAATTTGGCTACCATGTGAAGTTTATTTTTGATTTTTTTCATAAATATGAACTATTTCTATTTTTGCAAAGGTGTGCTATTGAATGGCCACCTAGACATGCCTGTGTACATGCGGACATTTCATTTTACAAAGAAGACTGACGAATTTTTTTCAAAAGCCTAAGCATTTAATAAACATGTAGTTTTGACTCTACTGGGGATTTTGACTGACCTATGCATGCTTTAAGATTTTAAAATGCATAAAATACTGATTTAAATTAACAAGCCACAGGTTTTAGGCTTACCGCACCCTTTCTGAGGTGATTTGGAGACTTTGTTCAGGTTATGGACCGAGATAGACCCGAGAGTGCTAGGAGGGTCGTTTTAGAAGTTAGACGGAGGAGAGTCTTCGATGTCCCTCAGCCACAGCCAGCCTAGCAGCCTCGTAGATTGGCTGAGGTAGTGATCCGTCCGATCCAGTCTAATATGCCGGTTGACATAGATGATGAGGAGTCTCCATTTGGTTCTCATGTCCCAGCTCAGGCTCCACGTACGGAGCTTTCAGGCATTGTAGTTCCACTCCAGGAGCTGCTGGGAGACTTAAGTCGCTATCCTTCGAGATTCCTTCACGCCAACGAGGTGAATGAAGCTTTCTTCTTTCTAGGTTTTCTTTCTTTCTTTTGCCATTCTTGGGGCACAGGTTTGATATAGGTTGGCTTTTGATGCAGGTTCCTAGCTTTACGCAGCCTAGAGGGAACTGGTTTAATGTGCATTCTCTTTACCACAGTTTGCACCAGGATTACAGGGACATTGCTGATACCTGCGGGTTTCAGGCATTCTTTTCTATCCCTCCTTGCAGTTGCCCCTGAGGTTATATGAGGGCTTTGTCTGAGCACTGGTTTTACTAGACTTAGTCTCTCCACTTGCTGGATTGCGAGGTGATGATGACGCCGATGGATTGGAGGTTCATCACCGGGATAGAGTTTGAGGGTGCGCCAGTGCCTGTTGTGGCTGATATTACACCCACTGTCATTCGGTCCCTTTTGGGAGTTCATGTGATGGCCATCAAGGGTCGAACTGTCCATTTTGGTCCCTTGAGCGTAGATGCCTAGAGTGGGGCTTTGACTAAGCCTCTGCCTGATGATCAAAGGGTTAGGGATCGCATCCTACGGCAACTATTCTTAGTGATCATCAGGGGTTATTTCCTGGCGGACAACTCTGCGACAGTGTCGTTTGCCCTGGTCTGTGCTACTGACATGTGGAGCACGTCAGTGACTTCGATTGGGGTACCTATACCTTTGCCTATTTTCTCTGAGGTATGCACATGTGCTCGGAGGGCGTGACAAAGGCTTGGTTAGGGTTCTACCCATTCCTACTGGTGAGTACATCTTTCTTATACCTTTTTGATTTTTGCATTTATATTTGTCAGTCTTGGTCACTGAGGACTTTTGATATTTGTATGGCCAGTTCTTGGCATATGAGAGGCTTTCTTGCCTACGTCCTACCACCACTTTAGGCCTGGAGAGAACCACTCCACTCTGACGGAGGTCCCTATAGCTGAGGGATTCACCCATTCCCGCCTACAGCTTGAGCTTTTGTTGGCTGAATCAATTTTATGGGTACCGTATACCTCAGACTTTTTGACAGTCGGGTTTAAGGGCAATTTCCCCACTAGCCGGGAGTTTGCACTATCCACCCGTACAGTCCCATTTTTGATAAAGGGAGGTTACTAGCTCTATTTAGGAGAGCGTGCTATCAAGAACATCAAGGGGCAGATCCGTATTCCCTTTGTTCCTCCTACTTGGCATCATTGGCCACTAGTTCAGCCGCTTACAGACATCCATATGGTGGGCATAGATGGCTTTACCCTGTCAGAGGGTCCATACAGCCAAGAGGCATTTAGTAGCTGGTGAAGTCCTCGCACTATTGGGGCTCAGACTCGTGCTACCTAGTTCATGGCAGCTATGGTGTCGGGGTCTGTGATGATGATAAACTGGATAACCTACCTTCGAGAGCCTACCCACATGGACCAGATTACAGGACTGACCCAGCAGTTGGAGAGAGCTCATTTGTTTATCAGCCATCTTAGCCGAGATCCATCAGAGACATCTTCTTTTATCCTTTCGGCTCCGGAGCGGGCCCCTCATCAGGACCATATTCCAGCTGTTTTGCTGGTGCTGATCCTCTCTTATATCGACCGAACATTCCCACTGGCCAAGATTCTATGTCTCATGAGGAGCTGGAGCAGGTTGATAGCCTGGAGACAGATATTCTGGATCTCTTTTGATAGCTTCCCTCGCAATATCTTTTGATAGGCCTCTGTTTTGGCGATTGGGTGGTTGTGCCCCATTTTGATAGGCTTATGTTAGTAGTTGGGCGGTTGTGACCTATATCCTTGTACTTTTTATTTTGGATTGTATTATCAGACAGAGATGATGTTTGTAGTAGATATTTTATTGTAGATATGCATGATATTTCCTATCTATTGCATCACATTTATCATTATCATTATGCATGTATTATGTCATATACATTCACTTAAACATATGAGTTTAAATTTGACCCCTGGATGGTTTTGTGATATGGTGATACAGATGTCGTCGTCGACAGTTAGCCGCATCTAGCATTTACCATCATCCGTGGTAGCATCATCCTTGAGGTCGTGGTATGATAGCTTGCCCTTCCCAGCCAGAGGGACAGTGGATCGGATGTTAGGGCATTCATTAGCCTTTTTGGACTTCCAGGTTCCATATGGATTCATTGATGGCATTCTATCCTGTTGGATACCTGAGCGGTAGGTTTTCCGCTTTGGGCGGCATGAGATGACTTTGCCTTTGGAGGAGTACGAGCGACTTACAGGTTTGGCTTTGGACTTGCCTTGCGCTCGCAGTGATAGTAGTGTGCATACAAGCCAATCATGTATGATGATAAAGCACGTACTTTGTAAACAATTTTATTTATTTATTAATAAAATATTCATTTATTAAAGGCATTTAATTATCTACATGGTGCTGTTTTTATAATATGTAAATAACCCATAGTTTTAAGCAATGCTTTTAGAATCATGATGATGATCATGCTAATGAGATCTAAATTCTTAGAAAGCTCTAAAACTAAAGTAGTTCCCAATCGTGGGATTACTAAAAAGGGGATTAGTAGATTGGTACATATGTTGCTTGCTCATTGGATGAGGATGATTGATCTCATGATCATTTGTGTGGAGACACTAAAGCAAGTATGTAGGTGCTTATTGGAGAATAAGTTCACTGAACGTGACTCGCTATGGAATACGTAATGGAGTTTTACTCTCCTATCAATAGGAATTCCTAATGTGATAGTAGTACAAGTGATTCTTGGACTTGAGATCATCATAGTATCTTGTATGTAATGAATTATACTTTGACTTATTCCTTAAAGTCCTTTAGGGTATATAAAAGGGTATGCTTGGGTATAATGAGTTACATATGGAGATAATGAATGATCAATAAAGAATCTACCACCTCTAGTAAAAGAGGAGATATGTCCTATGTGATTCGTTAAATGACAACCCAGGAATCCTTGGCCAAGGTAAAATGAAATTAGAAAGGAGTTTCTAATTTGCATTATTTGGAGTTGTGCATTTTCTAATCGAAATACATATAATTAAATAAAATAAGACTTGACAGTAAATTCATGTCTTATATTTAATTGGGACATTGTATGGTGGAAGGATTGAATTGTATGGTAACTATTTACTCACAGGTTCTTTTATGATTAATGTTGAAATCTATATTATCTGGAAAGTCGTTGATCGCTAGGGAGGCTTATCCCTATTGTAGAATAAATATTATTTATTTAAATAGATTATTAGTTTAATTTAGTTATTTAAATAAGATTAGAATTGTTCTAATTGATTTATTCACAACCGGTTTAATATAGAGAACCTAAAGGGTCACACCATAAAAGGAAGAATAATTATTTAAGAAGGTAATGGCATAATCGTAATAATGCATTAAGTGTAATTAATTTAATCTATAGTGATAGAATAAATTAAATAGCTTAATGTTTATTATTTAATATTTTGGAAATATTAAATATAAATTAATAAGAGGAGTCTTATTAATATTATTACAATTATTATTATTTTAATTTTTAAAGGAGTTTAGTAATTAATTTAATATTAGTACTCTCATTTATTCCTAATAAGATTAGGAGACAAATTAATTAAATGAATTTAATTAATTATTCCCCATGTGGTGGGAAGCCTAAATTAATTAAAGGAGTTTAATTAATTAAAAGAAATCCCATGTCTAATAGGATTAGAAGGGTTGACCAATATCTATATAAGAGGAGTCTTATAATATATATCAGTTGAGGCAATTTCAATTGTTGGAGAGTACTCCTTTTCTATAGAGGATAGAAAACTAAGCCAAAACACCCTCCTTCTTGATAATTCCTCTTCCTTGGTGGATCACCTCTTGAGGCCAAACACTTGGGTGGCTAACGTTGATCAAAGGAAGGAATCTAACCCTGAAATTCAAGGAGATCACGAAGAACAAGGAGTTGAACTAGTACCTGTGGAAGCTTCGTTCTACAAGGGTATGATTCCATAACTTCTTATTTATCGTTTTAAATTAATAATTTGCATAAAGGATGATCTGGGTAATAGTTTTGTAGAAATTTTTTTAAACTCTGATATACCATACTTCCGCTAATATTTGCAATTAGATTGCGTCACGATTTCGTACAAACCCAACAGTGGCATCAGAGCCAAACCTTTATGCAATTATTAATTTATTTTTGATTTCATATACATATGGGTATATATTTAAAATAATTTATTGGGCATAATTTTACTGTATAAAATTATTTTTTTTAAGAAAAAAAAATGCCATTTTTTTTGGACGAATTACAAATTTTTTTTTTGGGTGCTAATCTTGAATTCTGCAAGGAAAAGGTTTTGTCTCTTTTTTACTCCAAAAAGAAGGTGACCCATCAGGAAAGGACTCTTTTAATAAACCTGCAGGACTCTTTTAATAAAAGAAGGTGACTTCTTTTTAAAAAATAAATGTGAATTTATATTATATATATATATATATATATATTATATTCTAAATAATTTTATAATTAAAATAAAGAATTTATTTTAATCTTGAAATTAGATTTCATGCAATTTAAAATTGCCCATTAAATGATACTCATATATATATGGAATGTTTTAATTCATGAGATGAATATTTATTTATTGATATATATGGTGATATGTATGATAATAAATGGGGATTGATTATGGACTATTTGACCAATGTGATTGGATTTTATTTTAGTTGAATGCTTGAATGAATGAGTTTTATTAAATGGGGTCTGTGTACCTCGTCTTCTCTAATTTTTTTTTTCTTGATGTAAAATTCTATCTCCCTCCTATGTACTTCCCCTTGACTGCTGATCAAGGTTTCTATTTAAATTAAATAGTTTAATGTAATAGAAATAGTTAGAATTATCTTGAAAAAATTGGAGACCAAGGAGCAAGGAGCGCGTGAAGACCCGTTTGTATGGAGCCCGGGTTTAAATGTAATAGTTATATTTAAATTTAAATTCTTGCACTCCTAGGTTTGACCTTTTGGTTCACTTGGTGGCTCTAGTGAACCAAACTAGAATAAAAGTCCATAATCAATCCGGGTAGAATATAATATTCTATATTGAATGCTAAATATTATATATATTATATTTTATGCAAACATGCTTCGCATGTTTAATAAAATGACACGTATTTTATATATATATGTGCATGCGCGCTAAACAAGATGAGACAAATAATAACAAACCCCTCAAAGAAATAATATTAAGTCCGAAGCGTTCAAATAATATTTGGAATATCGAACGTCGCCTTCTAGCATGATAAATTAATAGAGTATTAAATATTTAATATGAGCTTGTTGTGCTATTCGCAAGGCGAGTATTGCGTATTTAAGATGTTAATTAATCACATTTGATGCTTATCAAGAAAATTGAACGATCTAGTCTTGTTGTGCTATCCACAAGGACGAACATTTTTTTTTTGAATTTATGGAAGTGCTAGGCTGGAGTTAACTTAAATCATTTTAGTTCGGATGTGCACACACTTGACCATTATGATTTCAGAGGCAAAATTAAAGGAGTTATATAGTGATGTAATTGACAAGAGTTGTCTACCTATTTATTTGTATATCGCTTGTTGTGCTATCCATAAGGTTATATACATTTGAAATGGGGTCCTTATTCTTACTAGCAAATCTTTAATTAGATGTTGCCGAACTATATAAGTGAGGGTAATATAGTTTGATAAAAATAGTGGGAGATACCAATTTAAAATAAAGACCTAAATTTATTTTGGTATGCAAAATTAATAAAATGAATGTTTGCTAAAATGTTATTTTTCACATGCAGAATTTTAAAAATATCAAAATCACTAATTTCACTGCGAAGCATACTTGATGCTAATAAGCTTACCGGGCCGAATTATACGGACTGACTAAGAAATCTGAGAATAGTTCTCACTGCTGAAAAGATTTCTTATGTCCTAAACTCACCTGTCCCTGGAACTGTTCCAGAAACAGCCTCTAAGAAAGAGATTGCCACCATTGTAAAGTGGCAAGATGATGCATCTGTGGGTCAATGCATCATGCTCGCATCCATGAATAACGAGCTTCAGCGTCAGCACGAAAACATGGATGCTCCTACTATGTTGATTCACCTCAAGGAGTTGTATGGTAAACAAAGTAGGACTGCTAGATATGAGATATCTAAGGAGCTCTTCCGATTTCGGATGACCAAGGGTAAAGTGAACATAAAGGAACAAAAGAAATCTGATCCAGCTAGCAAAGGAATGTGCTTCCATTGCAACGAGCCGGGTCATTGGAAGAGGAACTGCAAGAAGTTTCTGGCAAAGAAGAAGCTTGGAGAAGCTTCGACTTCCAATCAAGGTTTGTTCATGATTGAAATTAATTTTTCAGAAAGTCAAAATTCTACTTGGGTATTGGATACCGGCCGTGGTTCTCACATATGTAATAATGTGAAGGGACTGGTCAGAAGTAGAAAGCTGAACAATGATGAGGTGATCCTACGAGTGGGTAATGGAGCAAAGGTTGCTGCATTAGCTGTAGGAACTTATTATTTAGCAATGCCTTCGGGCAAGTCCATTTATCTTAATAATTGTTATTATGTTCCGAATATTATTAAAAACATTATTTTAATTTCTGTATTGGATATGGAAGGATTTAACGTTGTTATAAAGAACAATAGTTGTTCTATTTATAAAGACGATGTTTTATATGGTGTTGGAAATTTGCGAAATGGACTTTATACACTTGACTTACAAGAAAATATTTTTCAAATTGAACAAACTAAGAAAAGGAAAAGAGATGATATTAATTATACCTACATGTGGCACTGTAGACTCTGTCATATCAATGAAACAAGATTATCCAAGTTGCATAAAGATGGGCTCCTTGAGTTATCTGATTATGAATCATATCCAACTTGTGAATCTTGTCTCATGGGTAAAATGACTAAATCTCCTTTTAGTGGAAAAGGAGAGAGTTACAGAGTTGTTGGCATTGATTCACACAGACGTTTATGGACCTATGACAACAAGTGCACGGGGTGGGTATTCTTATTTTATTACTTTCACTGATGATCACTCAAGATTTGGATATGTGTATTTAATGAAATACAAGTCAGAATCATTTGAAAAGTTCAAAGAGTTCAGAAGTGAAGTAGAGAAACAAACGGGCAAGAGTATAAAGATACTTCGATCAGATCGAGGTGGAGAATACTTAAGCGGTGAGTTTCTCAATTATCTCAAAGAAAATGGTATAATCTCACAATGGACTCCTCCAGGTACACCACAGTTAAATAGAGTATCTGAAAGGAGAAATCGAACACTGTTGGACATGGTTCGATCCATGATGAGTTTTACCGATCTTCCAATTTCTTTCTGGGGATATGCCCTAGAAACGGCTGCATACCTACTTAACAAGGTACCTACCAAATCCGCCCCAAAGACTCCATATGAGATGTGGAAGGGGAGAAAACCAAATCTTAAGCATGTTAAGACTTGGGATTGCCCAGCTTATATCAAAAAGTTTGAAAATGATAAGCTACAGACTAAATCCGATAAGTGTAGATTTGTGGGATACCCTAAAGAAACTTTAGGGTATTATTTCTATCATCCAACTGATCAAAAGGTGTTTGTTGCGAAACATGCTGCCTTCTTGGAAAAGGAGTTTATCCATGAAGGGGTCAGTGGGAGTAAGATATATCTTGAAGAAGTTCAAGAACCATAAATTACCACGGATCAAAGTCAGGTACTTGACCAAGTAGAAGAACCTACTATACCACACCTTGTTCGTAAATCTGGAAGAGTACCGAAGATACCTGAGAGGTATGGATTCGTTATAGAGGATGACGATGAGGTACACATCATGAATGATGATGATCCATTGAATTACGAACATGCTATGAGTAATAAAGACTCAAGAAAATGGCTTGAAGCTATGAAATCCGAAATGGACTCCATGTATGAAAATAAAGTATGGACTTTGGTTTCACCACCTGAAGGCATTAAGCCTATTGGGTGTAAATGGGTCTTTGAAAGAAAGACTGGAGCGGACGGCAAGGTAGAGACCTATAAGGCCCGACTGGTTGCAAAAGGTTTCAAACAAAGACAAGGAGTTGACTATGATGAAATCTTTTCATCAGTAGCTATGCTCAAATCCATTCGGATTTTGCTTGCGATTGCAGCTTATAACGACTATGAGATCTGGCAGATGGACGTGAAAACGGCCTTCCTCAATGGGAAACTTGAGGAGGATGTGTATATGACACAGCCAGAGGGATTTGTTTCAAAGGTTGGAACAAATCAAGTCTGTAAGCTGCAACGATCCATTTATGGATTGAAGCAAGCTTCTCGTAGATGGAACATTCGTTTTGATGAGACAATCAAAGAGTTTGATTTTATCAAAAACGACGATGAACCATGTGTGTACAAGAAGGTTAGTGGGAGTGCAGTTTTATTCCTTGTATTATATGTTGATGATATATTACTGATAGGGAATGACATTCCTATGCTACAATCGATTAAAATCTGGTTATCTAAACACTTCTCCGTGAAGGACTTGGGAGAAGCATCCTATATTTTGGGGATAAAGATCTATAGAGATAGATCTAAAAGGATGCTTGGTTTATCCCAAGGAACGTACATTGATGCAATGCTAAAGAGATTTAGCATGGAAGATTCCAAAAGAGGTCTCATGCCGATGAGCCATGGAATACATCTCTCCAAGAAACAGGCCCCAAAGACACCTGAGGAGAGAGCCCGTATGAGTAAGATCCCTTATGCTTCTGCAATAAGATCTATCATGTACGGTATGATATGTACTAGACCAGATGTTGCTCATGCACTTAGTGTAACGAGCAGATACCAGTCGAATCCAGAAGAAGAGCACTGGAAGACAGTGAATAATATCCTAAAATTCTTGAGAAGGACTAAGGATATTTTTCTTATCTACGGTGAGTTTGAATTAAAACTCGAGGGCTTCACAGACTCAAGTTTTCAAACAGACCAAGATGACAGTAAATCTGTTTCGGGGTATGTTTTTACCTTGAACGGAGGCGCAGTGAGTTGGAAGAATTCCAAGCAGCAAACAGTTGCTGATTCAGTGACAGAGGCAGAGTATATAGCTGCAAGTGAAGCTGTTTGGATGAAGAAGTTCATAACTGAACTTGGTATGGTTCCTAGCATTGGAGAAGCAGTCCCCGTTTACTGTGACAACACAGGAGCAGTTGCACAGGCTAAGGAACCAAGGTCTCATCAAAAATCTAAACACGTGTTGCGGCGATTTCACTTGATCAGGGAGATCATTGAAAGAGGAGACGTCACCTTGGAGCGTGTAGACTCTCAAGACAACATTGCAGATCCATTTACTAAAGCTTTAACACAACAGCAGTTTGATCGTCACTTAGAGAAGATGGGTATGAGATACCATGGCGATTGGCTTTAGTGCAAGTGGGAGATTGATAGTAGTGTGCATACAAGCCAATCATGTATGATGATAAAGCACGTACTTTGTAAACAATCTTATTTATTTATTAATAAAATATTCATTTATTAAAGGCATTTAATTATCTACATGGTGCTGTTTTTATAATATGTAAATAACCCATAGTTTTAAGCAATGCTTTTAGAATCATGATGATGATCATGCTAATGAGATCTAAATTCTTAGAAAGCTCTAAAACTAAAATAGTTCCCAATCGTGATACCCTTTAGGGTATATAAAAGGGTATGCTTGGGTATAATGAGTTACATATGGAGATAATGAATGATCAATAAAGAATCTACCACCTCTAGTAAAAGAGGAGATACGTCCTATGTGATTCGTTAAATGACAACCCAGGAATCCTTGGCCAAGGTAAAATGAAATTAGAAAGGAGTTTCTAATTTGCATTATTTGGAGTTGTGCATTTTCTAATCGAAATACATATAATTAAATAAAATAAGACTTGACAGTAAATTCATGTCTTATATTTAATTGGGACATTGTATGGTGGAAGGATTGAATTGTATGGTAACTATTTACTCACAGGTTCTTTTATGATTAATGTTGAAATCTATATTATCTGGAAAGTCGTTGATCGCTAGGGAGGACTTATCCCTATTGTAGAATAAATATTATTTATTTAAATAGATTATTAGTTTAATTTAGTTATTTAAATAAGATTAGAATTGTTCTAATTGATTTATTCACAACCGGTTTAATATAGAGAACCTAAAGGGTCACACCATAAAAGGAAGAATAATTATTTAAGAAGGTAATGGCATAATCGTAATAATGCATTAAGTGTAATTAATTTAATCTATAGTGATAGAATAAATTAAATAGCTTAATGTTTATTATTTAATATTTTGGAAATATTAAATATAAATTAATAAGAGGAGTCTTATTAATATTATTACAATTATTATTATTTTAATTTTTAAAGGAGTTTAGTAATTAATTTAATATTAGTACTCTCATTTATTCCTAATAAGATTAGGAGACAAATTAATTAAATGAATTTAATTAATTATTCCCCATGTGGTGGGAAGCCTAAATTAATTAAAGGAGTTTAATTAATTAAAAGAAATCCCATGTCTAATAGGATTAGAAGGGTTGACCAATATCTATATAAGAGGAGTCTTATAATATATATCAGTTGAGGCAATTTCAATTGTTGGAGAGTACTCCTTTTCTATAGAGGATAGAAAACTAAGCCAAAACACCCTCCTTCTTGATAATTCCTCTTCCTTGGTGGATCACCTCTTGAGGCCAAACACTTGGGTGGCTAACGTTGATCAAAGGAAGGAATCTAACCCTGAAATTCAAGGAGATCACGAAGAACAAGGAGTTGAACTAGTACCTTTGGAAGCTTCGTTCTACAAGGGTATGATTCCATAACTTCTTATTTATCGTTTTAAATTAATAATTTGCATAAAGGATGATCTGGGTAATGGTTTTGTAGAAATTTTTTTAAACTCTGATATACCATACTTCCGCTAATATTTGCAATTAGATTGCGTCACGATTTCGTACAAACCCAACACGCAGTGATATGAGGAGACCGTTCCTGCTGATGTCGGGTCTACGTTAGAGTGTAGTCACGGATGAGATAATTTTCGGACGTGTGATCTCTATTGATTTTTTGATCGATCATTTTGGTAGACTGGATAGCTACGATCGACACGCTAATAACTTTATTATATTGGCAGAGGAGTGGCATTCAGCCCGGATAGACATCTTGCTGATGTGCATCACGGCTTACTTATACATGCCACTATACTTGGACCACTTAGATGTTGGGTTGATGGTCGCGGTTCGTGCCCTTAGACAGGGTAGCACCATCTTGCCGATAATATTGGCCGAGACATTGAGGTCAGCTACCTATTGTAGTACCCATCCAGGGGTTTTTTTAGAGGTAGCTCTGTCTTGTTGTATGTATGGCTCATGACCCATTTATTCCCGATTGGCTTCTTCAGACATCAGGGGTACTGCTTCACCCACGAGATAGCTATGTCCTACTCCTTTCAGCCAGAGAAGTGTTCGGATGCAGAGACATGGTCAGCTTTTTTGTCAGATATTGTTGCGCCGTTTCGGTGTTAACAAAACGGGCACAAACGCGTGGAAGCATACACGGTCAACAAGTAATAATTGTGATAAGTAAAGATCGTTCCCACGGAGAAAAGAAATTAAGTTTAAACTATCATGAAACAATTCTATAGCAATTTTTGGCTGCTCAAACGAGTATCAAAGTGTGAATTAATAACTAGACTGATTTTAAAGCTAAATTAACTAATTAACAGACGGTGGATTCAAATTGGAGAAATATGGGATCCTAACTTCACCTATTGCATCATCTAAATTACACACCTCATATCAAGCATAATTAATTACCTAGGATTGCTAGTCGAGAGCACGAATGTAAGAAATGGCTATCTTTTAATAAACCAAGTCCATATCATACAAAATCCACAAAAGAGATAGAATTCACATGAACATCAATAAAACCTAAATCACTATATGTCTATGTGATTTACAAGCAATATCGATTTAAGTGCAAGCTCCCAATTAACTACATATGGTAAGCCGGTATATTTCTATCCGGATTAGGAATCATAAAATTCACCACATGCAAGTTTCACGAACATATGCTAGCATGGCAAAATCTAAGTTTATACTTCCTCTTTCAATTCCATATAAACTATTACAGTAGATGGTGATCAAGCATCTAAATATTCTATACAACCATGCTAGGCAAACCATACAAAATCAAGAATACATATCAATGAGACATACAAACCTAGACTAAGCAATAAGATTCATTAGAATCCCATAATGGTAGTTAGTTCACCTCGGAACTGATAACCATTATGGGATTTGAGCAAAGTATTGAAGCAAATATAAAAGTAAAGAGAGTAGAGAGATGAAAAATGCAAATCTTGTGGTTCTCCTTTCAATAGAAGCTTTCAAGCTCAAGTTTAGACCACAATCAAACCCAAAGTGAAGCCCTAACTGTAACAATTGAGATTTTATATTTAATTTTAAATATTTATTAAGTTAAATAAATATTTTATGTGATTTTTTTTATTGAGTTAAATAAATAAATTATGTGATTTATGGAGCGATTTAATTAAGTGCTATATATTAATTAAATGAATGTGCAATATTTATTTAATTAATGTATATTAATTTTATATTATAGTTCTAATTTAATTGAGATAATTAAATTAGATGATTTATGTGTTAGTGTTACATGAATTATAATTAGCGAGTAATTATAAAATGTGACAATTTTATGTGATTAATTAATGTTGAATTTTAATTGATTAAATTAGTTGTTAAATGATTTAATTAATTAAAGTGTGACATTAAAGTATGTGTTAAAATAATTTGTTAAAATAAAAGAAAAAGGATTTTAAATAATTTTAACCAAACAAGGCCCTTGTGATTGTTTTAAACCTATTTCTACCAAACGGGGTCCTAACTATCAAAAAGCTATTTTAAATAAATTGTTTACCAAACAAAGCCTTAAGGTTTTTTGAATTTTAAAACTTACGTAACAGATATACTTAATAAGGGCATTATTATTTTGTCAGTTATTATATCGTATAAGTTATATCGTATTATATTATACGTTAGTTTAGTTTACGCTAAGTTAGTCTAAGCTAAAGAAAGAAGAGAGAAAAGAGCAGAGAAAGTTAGAACTATACAGTGTGTTAGAGAGGTAGAAGAAGAAGGAAAAAGGAAGAGAAAAGCTTGAGAAGGCTAGAGAAATCATCTTCATATTCTTCTTCAATCACTAAGCATAAAGGTAATTACTATCTCATAGTTTTAAAAACGTTAAGTAGTTGTTCTTCATTGTTTTAAGTTCTGTAAATTTTAGTTTCTGTGAATTTCATAAAATTGTAAAATCATGAATTATATATATATGTATTGTATCCATGTGTTGATTGTGGTAATTGTATGACATAAGAGGATTTTCAGAAATTAAAATTGTCAGAAACATGTTTTAATGAATAATATATGTTCATATGAAGTTCATGTATTCGGTTGAGTTTTGGAGTAAAAGTTAAGATTTAATTGTTTTAATATGCCTATTGGAATTGTTAGGATGCTATATCCTTAATCATGAAAAGAATACATGTGTTATAAGTAGAATTGATTTAGAATCAGATTTACAGTGGATTGTTTTGTAAAATATATGAGTTTTATAAAAATGTTAAAATTGAGTTTTTAAAACCTTTGATTCTTGTTGTTTGGACAAATTCGATGATTGGTAGTGGTTATAGCATGAGTATTAAGGCATGGGTATGAATTATATTGTTTGTGTTGCTATATTTTTGAGTTTGTTGGCTTGTTTGGGTTGTTCGGTAAAGCAGAGGGTCGCAACTGTCTGTGTTTGGCCGTGTTGCTGCACAGCTGCTCCGGCAGCAAGGCCAAGAGCAGCGCAGCTGCGCCGCTTACCCTTCCCTGATTAAACCCCTGCGCATCTGCGCCGGTTTCAAGGCAGTTGGTTGCGCAGCTGCGCCGTGCCCAGTACTGAGGTAGTAAAGTTTAAGTGTTGTGCAGTTTATTTTTTAGCCATAGTTTAATTGTTGCTAGAATAATAACCATGTATTAAGTGGCATTACCATATCATTAGCATGAAATTGAGAATTTTATAATTTGAGAAAAAGAAGTTTTGAAAACCTTAATGTAATATTTAAATTATAAGTTTTAATTGTTTAATTGGAATTTCGTTAATATGAATTATTTAATTATAATTTCAATAATTATAATTTAAGAGTAAATGTTTAATTTAAATTATAATTTTGTTAGATTATAATGAATATTAATTGATTTATTTTAATCAATTAGATGTTAATTGAAATTATAATTTATGTAATTATAATTTAATGCATGCTTAATTATAGATTATATTTGATAATTGCATGATTAATTATAATTTGTGTAATTATAATGCATGATATAGTTTAATTAACTATTAATTATGAATTGGTGATAATTTAAGAAGTAATTATAATTTAAGTAATTATAATTTGATTAAGTGTTCTGCCTTGTGTGATGGATTTCAAGGGAAGCTGGGAGGATCATCTACCATTGGTGGAGTTCGCCTACAACAATAGTCACCATGCGAGTATAGGCATGCCGCCTTACAAAGCATTATACGGCAGAAAATGCAGAACTCCTTTGTGCTGGGATGAAGTCGGTGAACGTCAATTGTTGGGACCAGAATTGGTACAACAAACCGTCGAAATTGTGAAGCTGATCAAAACGAGATTAGTTGCTGCTCAAGACAGACAGAAGAAGTATGCCGATTTACATCGACAGAACCGAGAATTCTTACCAAGAAGTTTTGTTTTCCTGAAGGTATCTCCTTGGAAAGGGAAAATTCGATTCGGTAAGAAAGGGAAGCTGAGCCCCCGATTTATTGGACCTTTTGAGGTACTACGAAAGGTGGGCGAGGTGGCTTACGAGATTGCATTACCTCCGGAGCTCAAGAATATACATAATGTCTTTCATATTTCTGTGTTAAGACTTTACAAGCACGATTATAAACATGTGATAGAATATGAACCTTGCTATTTGATAAAGACTTAACATATGAAGAAGTGCCTATTCAAATAGTTGATAGAAAGGAACAAGTACTTAGGAATAAAGTGATACCTTCTGTTAAGGTAATCTGGAGGAACCACAGTGCTGAAGAAGCTACGTGGGAACTCGAAGATGTTATGATGAAATCTTATCCGCATTTATTTGCTTAGTTGTGTGTAACCCCTTATATACTGATTCTGGGGACAAAATCCTTTTAAGGGGTAGACAGAATTTTTTTTATGTGCGATTATGGGGACATAATCCTTTTAACGAGAGAAGATTGTAATGATTGAGATTTTATATTTAATTTTAAATATTTATTGAGTTAAATAAATATTTTATGTGATTTATTTATTAAGTTAAATAAATAAATTACGTGATTTATGGAGCGATTTAATTAAGTGTTATATATTAATTAAATGAATGTGTAATATTTATTTAATTAATATATATTAATTTTATATTATAGTTCTAATTTAATTGAGATAATTAAATTAGATGATTTATGTGTTAGTGTTACATGAATTATAATTAGCGAGTAATTATAAAATGTGACAATTTTATGTGATTAATTAATGTTGAATTTTAATTGATTAAATTAGTTGTTAAATGATTTAATTAATTAAAGTGTGACATTAAAGTATGTGTTAAAATAATTTATTAAAATAAAAAAAGGATTTTAAATGATTTTAACCAAACAAGGCCATTGTAATTGTTTTAAACCTATTTCTACCAAACGGGGCCCTAACTATCAAAAAGCTGTTTTAAATAAACTGTTTACCAAACAAAGCCTTAAGGCTTTTTAAATTTTAAAACATACGTAACTGATATACTTAATAAGGGTATTATTATTTTGTCAGTTATTATATCGTATAAGTTATATCGTATTATATTATACGTTAGTTTAGTTTACGCTAAGTTAGTCTAAGCTAAAGAAAGAAGAGAGAAAAGAGCAGAGAAAGTTAGAACTATAGAGTGTGTTAGAGAGGAAGAAGAAGGAAAAAGGAAGAGAAAAGCTTGAGAAGGCTAGAGAAATCATCTTCATATTCTTCTTCAATCACTAAACATAAAGGTAATTACTATCTCATAGTTTTAAAAACGTTAAGTAGTTGTTCTTCATTTTTTTAAGTTCTATAAATTTTAGTTTATGTGAATTTCATGAAATTGTAAAATCATGAAGTATATAAATATGTATTGTATCCATGAGTTAATTGTGGTAATTGTATGACATAAGAGGACTTTCAGAAATCAAAATTGTCAGAAATATGTTTTAATGAATAATATATGTTCATATGAAGTTCATGTATTTGGTTGAGTTTTGGAGTAAAAGTTATGATTTAATTATTTTAATATGCCTATTGGAATTGTTAGGATGCTATATCCTCAATCATGAAAAGAATACATGTGTTATAAGTAGAATTGATTTAGAATCGGATTTACAGTGAATTATTTTGTAAAATATATGAGTTTTATAAAAATGTCAAAATTGAGTTTTTTAAACCTTTGATTCTCGTTGTTTGGACAAATTCGATGATTGGTAGTGGTTATAGCATGAGTATTAAGGCATAGGTATGAATTATATTGTCCGTGTTGCTATATTTTTGAGTTTGTTGGCTTGTTTGGGTTGTTCGGTAAAGTAGAGGGTCGCAATTGTCTGCGTCTGGCCGTGTTGCTGCGCAGCTGCTCCGGCAGCAAGGCCAAGAGCAGCGCAGCTGCGCCGCTTACCCTTCCCTGATTAAACCCCTGCGCAGCTGCGCCGGTTTCAAGGCAGCTGGTTGCGCAGCTGCGCCGTGCCCAGTACTGAGGCAGTAAAGTTTAAGTGTTGTGCAGTTTATTTTTTAGCCATAGTTTAATTGTTGCTAGAATAATAACCATGTATTAAGTGGCATTACCATATCATTATCATGAAATTGAGAATTTTATAATTTGAGAAAAAGAAGTTTTGAAAACCTTAATGTAATATTTAAATTATAAGTTTTAATTGTTTAATTGGAATTTCGTTAATATAAATTACTTAATTATAATTTCAATAATTATAATTTAAGAGTAAATGTTAATTTTAAAATATAATTTTGTTAGATTATAATGAATATTAATTGATTTATTTTAATCAATTAGATGTTAATTTAAATTATAATTTATGTAATTATAATTTAATGCATGCTTAATTATAGATTATATTTGATAATTGCATGATTAATTATAATTTGTGTAATTATAATGCATGATATAGTTTAATTAACTATTAATTATGAATTGGTGATAATTTAAGAAGTAATTATAATTTGATTAAGTGTTTGAATTATAATTGTTAATTATAATTTAGTTAAAAACATAATTGAGACAATTATGTGAGTATGTTATGTGATGTGATTAACTATGTGATAGTTGATTATTATTATTTATTTAATTAGAGTGAGTTAACTAGGAGGGTTAACCACTTATGTGAATTAGTTACGTGCTAACTAATATAGGTTATTGTGATTAAATATATATGTGTAGGAAGTATTAAAGTACGTGAATTGTGTTAGTAGCTTGCGCTTGAGGCAAGTCTTCTAACCCTAAACTTGTTAATTATATATAATTTCTTGAGTTCATATATTCTTTATTGAGAATGCCCTTTCCATTTCTGTATTGGACAATTGTATATTTAATTAAAATGATCTTAACTTATTGTCCAAGTAAGATCCAGTTATTATTTTAAATGCTTTAAGTTTACTTCTAAAGCATATGTTAATTCATAATTCTTTTATTTATGAATTATTGAAAGTCGATTCAACTAATCCTTAGTTGATGAACGTGAATTCTAAATTTCCTTGTAAGCTTATCCAAGCCAAACTTTCTTTGGTGCGGACTTGAATTCAAATTAATGAGTTGAACAACCCTATTTACTAGGGGAGATTACTACGTATAGCGTTAAGATGTTTGTGCACAATACATGGTACAATGGGCTGATTCCCCTAAGTACGAGTTAAGGTCCATAGTCTTATTGACTGTTAAAGGTTTAAATAGAAATATTTATAACCTAGGACAAGAGTTCAAAGGTTTTATGACACTCAGATAAATTCTATATTCGAATTTTAATGTTAATAGAGAATTATTATTCAATTCTTTATTGTTGAAGTAAGCTAAGTTATTCAAATCTTTTTAAAGATATCCTTTCATGTATATATTATTGTTGAACTCCAATGAGCTGTGGTTTGCTCACTCTTGCATTAAATAACAATTTCAGTTAAGGTTGATAACACTGATGCTCTGTCTATAAGTAAAGGCAAGGGAAAGCAAAGCAAGTGAAGGCTTGTTTTTATTTATTTGAAATGATTGTAATAAGACTTTTATGTCAAGTTTTGATTCTGCATTTTATTATTTATGTCAAGGTTAGAGTAACCCCGGGATTTATTTTGATGAAGGTTGTAACCCTTGTTTTAAGGGAGATGCTATTATTTTGATTAAAGGTTGTATTTAATTTTAGTGTCATATTGGGTAGAGGTATGTTTACATTAGAAAGTGAACACCAAATCATGTGAAAACGAAGTACCCAGATTTGGGGGTGTCACACTAACAATGAAATCTACTAGAACTAGATGAGAGCAAGAGTTAGTCTCCAAAACCCCACTCTAGTTCTCTAACCCTAGAAAATAGGAAATAGAACTAGGTAATAAAATGATGGTAATGAATGTTAAGTCCTCCTTATCTCTTGCAAATACACCAAATATATAGAATACACACTCAGCAGCAAAACTAAGTCAAAAGTTAATTTCTTAACCAGTGCGGCAGCGCGGCCCCATAGTACATTTGGGGCGCGGGTGCGCTGATATCCAGAGGAGTCTCTGGACTCTGCTAATTGGCGCTAGCGCGCGGTTGTTCTTTGTTAACCTGACGCGGCCGTGCGGGGCTGTTTCCTGCTGGTGAATTGCTGGTGTTGTGCTGCTATCTTGCTGCTTTCTTACTTGCTTCTTTCTCCTTCACGTCTTGCTGCTTTGAGGCCTTTTTTCACATGCCATATGCCAGTCCTCATGCCAAGCTCATCCTTTGTTTCCTCATAAGCTCTCCACATTGCCTTTTGCCAATTCCATGCCATTTTGTGCCATTATCATTCCATTCCATGCCATTTGAGCTTCCTAACTAAAATCTACAAAATAAAGATAAAACATATCAAAAGACACTAAAATGCCTGAGATTAAGCCATAATTCTAGCAAGTTGATAGACAATAATTAGGTATAAAACCTACTTATCATATATTGAGCATCCTTTTTCAATTCTGCCATGCTCAGGGCTATTCTCCTCTTATAACTTCATTACCCATGCATCCGGCATGGACTACTTGCCCCTGGCGGGATTGAGAGGGGTGACCACATATCATCCATTGGCAGTTATGGGTCAGTTTGATCAGTTCCAGAGCCTGCACCAGTTTGAGGGGGCTATTGATCAGCAGGTGTCAGCTTCTTCTATGTCGTCAGCCGACCTGATCAGGATTTATAAGTGTTGGAATCATAGGGAGAGGGCTGATTTCTCTACTAGCCATTCGAATTTCTTTCCAGAGTATTCAACATGGTTAGAGGCTGATATAGCAGCAGCTGCACTCATCCAGTCAGCTCCGATTGTGGATTCAGATGAGGAGGAACCTATGTAGAATCCTGATTCTCCTACGGAGAATGAGTTATTTATGGGCCTGACAGTAGCCTTAATTAGTAATCCTCTGAGTATCTCTGCTGGGACATATCCGGCTATGACAGATTCACTAGCTCGGATGACCTTCGAGAGAGATCAGGCCAGGGCTTTGATGTTGACGGTCCTATCTGGTAGAGATACAGCTTTTGCTACTAGAGACGAGGCTCGAGCTACTCAGGATGTATCTTTGGTTGAGATAGACGAGGCTCGATCTGTAAGACCCCGAATTTTATAAATAAAGATTTAATTTTCTTTATAAATTATTTTGAAATAGTTAGGGGTTGATTTAATTAATGTAGTAAGTTGTGGGTAAAATGCGCAAATATTTTAAAATGATCAAGTGGTTATAAAATATTCATTGTTGTCGGGGAATATTTGTTTGGTCGTAGAATATTCTTGTTGTCGGGAAATATTCGTACAACGGCGCAGCCATTTGTGGGTCCCACAATGGAATAACTGTCGGATATAGAAAGCGACAAAAATAACCTTTTTAAAAATAATAGTAAAACTGTTATGGTTAAACTGTTGAAATACCCGGTGATAAAAATACAGTAATACGCGTTGTGCACAGTAGCACACGGTATTGCACAGTATTTCGAATTATTGATTGTTACGTAAGAAGGCACTTACTCAATTATTGTTACAGTAATTACTGTTTAATATTTTATATTATTGATTCAATAATTGCTACGTTGATATTTTATATTATTGATTCAATAATTGCTACGTTGATATTTTATATGATTGATTCAATAATTGTTACGTTGATATTTTATATTATTGATTCAATAATTGCTACATTAATAATTGCATAATATTTTATTGATTCAATAATTGTCATTGCACAGTATTTCAAATTATCAAATCAATAATTCATATTATTTGAATAATATTATTAGATAGTATTATTGGCAATGTCTAAGGAAGTTCTGTCAAGGAAAGGGGTTAGGTTAATCTAATTGCGCACTAGTAAGGAGAAATTTTTATCGGAAAGCCCCCTCTTTCTTGGGAACGACCTGGTTGTCAATATTGTAGTTCTATAATATTATTTGTGAATAATTAATTATTAATTTATATGATAAGGAAATATTTATTTTGTGGATATAAAAGAAGGAATTAGTGCTGAGGTATTTTTATCAGTATTTTGGTTTGGAAAATCATCTATTTGTGGATTTCGGCCATTTTACGTTGGGAATTTGAAAAAACTTCCTTCTACAAAGTTGTAGAGAATTAAATTTCGTATGAAAAGGGCATAAAATTCGTATTTTTCTATTAAATGGGCTATTTATTATGAATTATTAAAGCTTCAGAAATAAATGTTTTAATATATATATATATATATATATATATATATATATTATATAAAGCATGTGGGATAAATTTTTCCTCCTTGGTATGCTGCCAAACTTGCCAAATTTTTCAAAACTTAGAAAATTCATCCGCCTGCAGTTTTGTCAGCATTGGCATGATAAGCCTTTTCTATAAATAGGGTGCTTAGTTAGAAATAAAAATCACACCAGAATCAGAAAATTTTCTCTTTATAATATCGAGCGTATTTCTTGTGAGTATTTAGATACTTTGAGTGTTGATAGCAGTGCAAGTTTTTGTCCACATAATATCCGATATTTCAGCCAAAACTACTCTCCTGTTAAGGTAAATGATGTTATTTTCTTCCGTAAACGATGTTATTCTTTTAAATATCATTATACCAAAAATTGGCATAGATTTTATTATGAAATTCTTACTTTTTCCATCGGGGTTACTATTCACGTATACGACACTATTCACGTATATGGCACTATTTACGAAAAAATTAAATTTTCTTCTATTTGTTCAAGTTGCTTGTTAAGGTTCCTATCTTTTATTGGATCCAAGTTTTTATCTTTATTATTGAATTTTGCTCCACAAAATATTATTATAGAATATTCTTGAACTTGGATAAATTAAATTACGAATCCCTAATCTTTGTCCTTTATCTCACTAGATCCGTTATTTATATTGTTTTCATCATCCTCAGTACTAAATGGGGATATAACTGAATATCTTTGGCCTATAGAGCAAAGATGAATGATTACCTGATGAATATTTTTGGCCCGTAGTGCAAAGATGAACATGTGTTGAGATGAACATGACTACTGGTGATACAAATGAATATCTTTGGCTTGTAGTGCAAATATGAATATTTGATTCGAGATGTATATTGATTGATGTTACAGGGATAAAATATTGATGGTAGACTTTTAAATCATAGAAGATAGTAGACTTCATTCTCTACTTAACTCTTCTAATGAATTGTTATTTTCACTGCGAATATTGATCTAAAACTTGTTGTCCATAATATTTTATCTGATTTGTTGAAGACTAACGACAATTTATTCTTAATTATTTTAGTCATAATATTTTTTACTGGGCTAGTTGTGCTCACCCTTTTCATCTATTGTCCTCTTCAGGAAATGAGAATATTGCAGGAACTAGTCGGGGGACAGAGTGATGGTCCGAGTTAGAGCAGTAGTAGTCCTCACTATTTCTGATAAATAGTGTGATAATAATTGTAATGAGGACTTAGTTTGAATGTTAATATTTTCTACATATTTGTATTGACACTCACAGTTATGTGGTCGTATTTTGCACGACCGTGTGATATATAAGATTGTATTTGGATTCTGTACCATGTATTTGGCGACTCAGAATGGGTTGGGTTGACTGGACCTATTCTGGGGGACGTCACAGTTAGTATCAGAGCTTAGGAATATGGTCTCTAGCGGAGATCTGGGAATAGAACTAGGAGGGGAAAGACGAGTAAAACGTTCACTAGTATGTCCTACCTAAGCTTATATGGTATTTAATTAGTCAGTCGGAGCATAAGGTTAATTTGTGATATGTTAATTTTTTTAATTAACCCTTGTTTTATGGCAGTATTTGAGAATGGCAGCTGAGAATGTTAACAATAGAGTGAATGAGACTGTGGAGACACTGTAAGAACCAGAATTTTCAGATATTATTAAATAAGGATTTAATAAATAAAATTCTTAAACCGTGAGATGGGTTCGAATAAAAATATATATATATATATATATATATATATGTGATATGAGGTATGTGGTATTTTGTTACATAGGGTTATATGAACTATGTAATAAGTGATTTTTGTGATTAATAAATATATTATTAATATATATCGTTAATTATCATAGAGACGATTCAATTGAGATAAAAGAAGTGGATAAAATTTCTATCTATATAATTTATAGAATTATTTTATCATAGTAAGTTGGTGACATTAAATATCCTTAATGTATAATCACCATATTCTTGTGTATGTGTATTAATAACTAATATGTTTGTAATATAGGTTATTAATAGCACTTAAGCTATCCGTGAATAGGTTTGAATAGTGAAGCAAGAGTTAGTTAAGGAATTAACTAATAAGAATAAATATTAGTTAATTTAAGTTGGAAGTTATATTAGGGAATAATATAATGTGAGTATTGAACCTTAACTAACTATGATGATATAGTACAGTGTTTAATTTACTTAAGTAAAGGAGTGAATTAATATATGCGTTGAATATGTAATTATAGTTGGTACTTTTATATATATTACTTAGAATAGTAATATGTGAGAAAACTTAATGTGCGAATAACGTTAAATATATATATACGTTATTAAAAGAGGATGGAAATCGTTATATCTTTAAATAAATATTTAATATTTGAAAAAATTATTTTGGGGAACAATTTATAGAAAAAAAGAGAAATAATTATTATATATTTCTAATAAAGGATATTAAAATAAATTCTAATATTGAATTATTTTAATAAAGGAGGAAATGTTATTTTTGAATAATAATATTACCTTATATGTTTTTGTATGAGGTAATAGGTATTATTAATTAATATGGTAAATATATTAAAACATATTTGCTATATGTAAATAAATTGATGGAAACAAATTATTATAATAGAAAATAAACTTGTTATCTATTTTCTATAAATAATATATGTACATGTGCCGTACATACTTTTAATAGATATTATATTAAGAATAATATCTTGAGACAATAAGTAAATTATTTTCTAATAAAGAATATCCTTATTTGGAAAAAATATAATATTTTATGTTATGGCTAAATACATAATTTCTAATGTATTTTCAAAAGGAGTTTAAATTATAAAAGAAAACTAAGTTATTTTAATAACCTGAGTTGCTATAGTACCGTAAGTGTTATAAATAATATTTGAATATTCTATTTGTAATATATATATGTGAACTTTGTGGCTTAATAGTCCTAAGTATATTGAACATGTGGTGGGTGAGTAATGTGGTGAAAATAAATAAGTGTCGAGAATGAGAATAAGCTTAGTGTAAGCTTGTGAGATATGTCTTGTGTGGCACGATAATAGATTCGGTAATGAATTGATTAATTCGAGGATGGAAGAATTATTAATTAAACAATTAATCTATATTAATTGTTATTATAGTAATATATTGATTTATTATTATAACTAATGATAATATAATAATAAGAAAATTTATTATAAATATAATCGAAATTGTATTAATGGAGAATGTGATATATTGCCTTATTATATTAATTATTTTTTTTATGAGCAATATGCTATTATCAAGTAATTATTTGATAATATGTTGATTAAAGAGTAAATGATTTATAATATAATAAGATTTATATTTATTTAACATGAGTATAAATCATATAAAGTGTTAATCAATTAGTGTGAAAATTATAATTCCATTGATTAATGAGAAATGGATTAATTAATATTATTATTAATTAATTGATGAGATAAGTAAATTATTTACGCATGCGAATAAAATGTATAGCGTATAATAACTAACTATATATTATATAAAGTGTGAAGTGTAGTGCAACTATATTATATAGTGTGTTGCAACAATTATGTGACTATACTATAGTAACCATGTATCAAGACTAATTAAACTACGTGAGTTACATGAGATGTGGGTGTGACAAGGTGTATATTAAGTATACAATAAAATAATATATCATGAATATATGGTAAACAATTATTGAATTAATGAAATTTAATAATAAAGGAGACAATACACTGTGATGGTATCCGAAAGAATTATATCCGGTGGGATGAACTGTACATGGATTTTACATGTGTGAGTTAAAATTTACTACATAATAGTAGTATTTATTTATTAGGATTACATGGTAACACCATTTATAACATAAGGGTATAGGAAATAAAATGTGCATACATGATGTAGCCTTAATAAGCATGATATATATATATATATATATATATATATATATATATATTACAGCAGTATAGTGTATTACAATTGCAAGTTGCTGAGTGCTCAACTTCTGCTCACGTGAATGGCTAGAAGCTATGCCTATTGATGTTTCTCAAATTCAACAAAACTAGCTAATAATTACAAGGGATGTGGAATTCATGATGAATTTCACCCACTCTCAACCACCATTCCTTAACCATTATACAAACTTGAAATATATGGGTTTGATTCATGAGAAAATTGGATTGTCTGGATATTTGAAATTCTATAAATAAGGCTTCCTCCTCCTTCATTTTGATTTGCTGAGAATTCCTTAAGGCTTGAGAGCATATAGAAAGTGAGAATGCTTTAGTGAGATAGAAGCATTGTGAGTTGGTATTTGACAGCAAGGTCGTATGAACCAAGTAGCAGAGGTATACTTCATTTCCTTGTTTTTCATTTAAGTTTACTGTCAAGTTCCAATTCTTGAAATTGAGCATGGATGGATTAATTGTTGAGTAAGAATAAGTTTGTTAAGTGTTTTATGAGTTATTAGAACTATTATATAGTTGCTCAGAATCAATTTGCTGTAGTAATTTTTGAAATGGGATTACAGTACTGCCGATGCAGTCTGCTCTGTTTTTGGCAGGCCACCTGCGCAGCTGCTCCAGTTTTGTACTGGCCAGCGGCGCAGCTGCGCCGGTACCAGACATGTGTTGGCCAAAGCCCTGCGCAGCTGCGTAGCTGCGCCGGTCCCTGATCCCAATTTCTGCAGATTTTATTCCTGCTTGATGTCTGCTAAGTGATAGTTATTGAAAGGAATTAGGACAAGCATGCTGGTATGATTAATATATATATATGGACTTTGTTAAACTAGTATGTGCATATTATATTCGGATCGCTTACGTGAACGATGAAGTTATAGTTTTGAAAATAAACTTAAGGTTTTATAAACGAATTTTGGCATATATAAGTCATGTTTATATTCTGACTTTGAAGACACATTAGTATGGTTTAAGAATGCATGAAAGGCATGTTGATTTGCATACATATATTTCATAGTATAACATGGGCATGCCGAACCTCGTTAGTAAACATTTCCAACGAGAATGTAAGTTTTGAAGGTGGATCTTGACATGTAAATACCATGTATGCATTCTGATTTTTCTGAGCATGTTTAGATAACTTAGAAATGCATATCAAACATGTCAACCTATATATAGATAGCACGAACATGTTAGGTTTTGTTAGTGAGCTTCACTAATGAAAATGCGAGCTTTGAACGTGGACGTTAACATGTTACCTTAAGATTTGGGATTTTGATGTGTATGAACATGTTTGATAGTACACTTGGACTCTCTCATGTATCATACGTATATATATATACCATGACTACATATCATAAAACCAAGTTTAGCGTAAACGAAGCATGTTTTCAAACTAATAATCGTAATAGTTACATGTATGAAGTATGAATATTCATGAACATGCCCAGTATAAGTTATATGAATACTTTGTGTTTAAAGAACTAGCATTATAAACTTTGTGATGTTCATGACCTTGAGTGGCCTTAAATTGTTGGAATGTTGACTTAGAACCTATATCATGTAGATTGCACGTGAAAAAGTTAAACGAGCATGAAAGTATCCTTTAATGTGTATACATGCTATGTAGAACCATATGTTAATACTTGAATCTGTGACGCCCCCAAATCCACGTTCCTTCGAAACCTCAGATTCGGTGCAGTCACGATACTACTATCGCCAAACTATTACACCTTTTATTTATTACTAAAAGAATATAACTTGCTTTATTATAATTTAGAATATAATTTCTATTTATATCCAAGATCTCGTTTTTACATCATATTCGATGTTACTAAAATGCGGAATAATTTAAACTTTTCAATATCCTTTGAATAAATTCTTCTTATTGATTCCACAATCTTAAATCAATTACAAACCCTTGAATCAATATATATGATTCACTATATCTGAATTATTGTATAAACGTTTACATCTCAATTCGATATCCTCTATGTATTAACTAATACATCTTTACAATACGACAAGTACTAAACATCGTAAACAACTATCAAGTACAGCTCCTAGAACCTAAACATGGTTCAAGCAATAATCTAAATAGTACTCTTCGTTGCGATACTATTTAACTTTTTCAATCAAGAAGCACGTAGTCTTTACCGTGAGTCCTTAACCTGTAAAAGTGGTTATTTGCAAGAGTTAGCTCGACAGCTCAGCAATTCTAATAGTTTTCATGCATCACATAGCATACAACATCATATTCAGTTCATGCATTTATAAACAATTTATATTTACTACGCATGTTACTTTTCACATAACAAGTATATCATCAAAGATCAACTTTCAATCTCATTTATATCTCATATACAGTTCATATATAAATTCACATTATCACAGCATAATATAATTCAACTAATAGTTATTGAATTCATATATCAAATAGGAACTGAAATACTTGCCTGATGCGTAGTTTAACAACTACGACTTAACTGCTTAAGAATATCTGCACTTCGTGTAATCCTACACAATTATATTAACCATAGAGATCACACTCATTAGTTATATGTATCCACACATTCTCAATGTAATAATAAAGGTTACATTATTGTCTAACTTGGTTCTTAGAACCTTCGTCTCACTTTCTTATCGTATTTCTTAGAACAACTATGTACGTATAAGTATACTTTAACCTTACGTACTTACTACCATTCTTCACATACACATGCCCGTCTACCACTAATCTATTTACATATAGCTAGTGTAGTCCATCTTTTGAACTAATCCTTCTCATATATCATTACTAATACATAAGACTATATAAAAGCAAATATACGCTATTTACCGTCGAAGTCGGATTCAAGTATTAACATATGGTCCTACATAGCATGTATACATATTAAAGGATACTTTCATGCTCGATTAACCTTTTCACGTTCAATTTACATGATATAGGTTCTAAGCCAACATTCCAACAATTTAAGGCCACTCAAGGTCATGAACATCACAAGGTTTATCATGCTAGTTCTTTAAACACATAAAGGATTTATATAACTCATATTGGGCATGTTCATGAATATTCATACTTCATGCATGTAACTATCACGATTATTAGTTTGAAAACATGCTTCGTTTACGCTAAACTTGGTTTCATGATATGTAGTCATGGTATGTATATACATGTATGATATATGAGAGAGTCCAAGTGTACTATCACATATGTCCATAAACATCAAAATCCCAAATCTTAAGGTAACATGTTAACGTCCACGTTCAAAGCTCGCATTTTCATTAGTGAAGCTCACTAACAAAACCTAACATGCTCATGCTATCTATATATAGGTTGACATGTCCGATATGCATTTCTAAGTCATCTAAACATGCTCACAAAATCAGAATATATACATGGTATGTATACGTCCAAGTTCAAATCTAAAACTAGAAGTTTTATTTTAAAATCATACGTTTTCCTTCCATAGTATATACTAACATGGCCATGGATGTACATGTAGTATCAAGAATACGTACTATAAGTTAATACCAACTTTCATGCATGTCTAGACCGTACAAATGCGCTTACAAGGTCAGAACAAACATGTTTATACAAGCATCAAAGCTCATATCGAAAACTATAAGTTTCATTTGAAAATTATGAGTTCTTCATCAATAATGTATACTATCATGCTTATGTCATGTCATGATACTCATATATACATGTTATTTATGTGTGCATGCTTGTTCTAATTAGATAACTTATGCTAGCAAATAACAGAACCTGCACAGAAAATAAAACCTATAAACTGGTCCCGGCGCAGCTGCGCAGCTCCCCAGTTCAAAACTGGAGCAGCTGCGCAGGGCCTTGGCCAACAAAACGTCTCGTACCGGCGCAGCTGCGCCGCTGGCCAGTACAAAACTGGCGCAGCTGCGCAGGTGGCCGGCCAGAAACAGAGCAGATTGCATCGACAGTACTGTAATCCCATTTCAAAAATTACTACAGCAATTTGATTCGGTACCAGCCATAATGAAATTCTATCATGCTTATAACTTTACTTAACACTCATATAACACAATGCCATATCAACTTTTCATAAGTTAACTAGAAATTGAAGAATTCTAGTATTCTTAGAAATTAGAAATCAAGAACTTAGTATTTCAAAACAATGAAGAACAAGGTGAGGGAGTTATACCTCTGCAAGTTCGTTTGCTGCTATATCAAGCCTCTCCTATACTGATAACTCTCTTAATAAACTTACTCACTTGGTTTATACTTTGAATTCTCAGCAATTAGAAAAGAGAAGAAGGAGAGCTTTATTTATAGCAATTTGTTTACACACACCATGAAATCCTCCACCAATTCAAACCAATGAATTAAAAGATTGTATGATGGTTATAGAGTGGAGTTGGTAGAGTAGTTGATTTTCACTATTAGGACCACTCCCCCTTCATGATTGTTGCTAGTTTGCTGAGTTTGAGAAATGGAGATAGGCTAGCCTTGTAGCCATTCATGTGTAGAGAAGATGGGACTCTCACTGTGGGAGAATTTTAATCTCAGCAACATAGCAAGTGTGAATACTTAGGCTATATACATGTACATTGTTTATACACTTAGGTTTAAAATAAAGTTACAATGTAATCCCAATAATTAATTAATACTATCATGTAGTAAATTCTAACTTGCACATATATAATCCATGTACATATCATCCTACCGGATATAATTCTTTCGGGCACCATCATAGTGTATTGTCTCCTTTATTATTAAATTTCATTAATTCAATAATTGTTTACCATATATTCATGATATATTATTTTATTGTACACCTAATATACACATTGTCACACCCACATTTCATGTAACTCACATATTTTAATTAGTCTTGATACATGGTTCCTATATATAGTATAATCACATAATTGTTGCACCACACTATATAATATAGTTGCACTACACTTCACACTTCATATAATATATAGTTAGTTACTATACGCTATACATTTTATTCGCATGCTTGCATATAGAATTAAATAATTTACTTATCTCATTAATTAATTAATAATAATATTAATTAATCCATTTCTCATAAATCAATAGAATTATAATTTCTACACTAATTGATTAACAGTTTATATGATTTATTATCATGTTAAATAAATATAAATCTTATTATATTATAAATCATTTACTCGCTAATCAACATATTATCAAATAATTACTTGATAATAGTATATTGTTCATAATAATAATTAATATTATAAGACAATATAACTCATTCCTCATTAATACGATTCCGATTATATCTATAATCAATTTCCTTATTATTATACTATCACTAGTTATAATAATAAATCAACATATTATTATAATAACAATTAACAGTATGAATTAATTGTTAAATAATAATTCTTCCATACTTGAATTAATTAATCGTCGGATCTATTATTCGTGCCACACAAGGCATTTCCCACAAGCTTAATCTTAAGCTTATTATTATTCTCATCACTTACTCATAACATATTCAATTAAATTAGAACTATTAAATCCAAGATCCACATATAAATATTTTACAAGTAGAATATTCAAATATTATATATAACCTTTACGGTAATATAATAACTCAAGCTATTAAAATGCTAAATTACTTCAATTAATTATACTTATAATAAGTATAACCTTTACGCTTATAGTAATTAATATATATACTCTATTAATTATTCAAATAATAATATTCACGATCACATAATAACTTAAGTTATTTAATATATTAAAATAACTTAGTTTTCTTTCATTAATTAAACTCCCTTGAAAATACATTAGAAATTATGTATTTAGCCATAACATAAAATATTATGTTTTCTCCAAATAAAGATATTCATTATTAGAAAATACTTTATTTATTAACTCAAGATATTATAATATAATATAATATCAAATAATTACATGTACAACACATGTACATATATTATATATAGAAAATAGATAGTGAGTTTATTTTCTATTATAATAAATTGTTTCTATCAATTTATTTACATATAGCAAATATGTTTGAATATATTTTTCATATTAATTAATCATACATATTACCTCATACAAAAACATATAAGAAAATATTATTATTCAAAAATAACATTTCCTCATTTATTAAAATAATTCAATATTAGAATTTATTTTAATATCATTTATTAGAATTATATATATAATAATCAATTCTCTTTCTTTTCTATCAATTGTCCTCAAAATAATTTTTTCAAATATTCATTTAAAGATATAATGATTTATATTTCTTTTTAATAACGTATATATATATATATATATATATATATGTATATATATATATTTATTAACGTTATTCGTACATTAGACTTTCTCACATATTACCATTCTAAGTAATATATATAAAAAGTAGCAACTATAATTATATATTCAACGCATATATTAATCCATTTCTTTACTTAAGTAAATTAAACAATGTCCTATATCATCATAGTTACTTAAGGTCCAATACTCACATTATATTATTCCCTAATATAACTCCCAACTTAAATTAACTAATATTTATTCTTATTAGTTAATTCCTTAACTAACTCATGCTTCACTATCCAAACCTATTCACGGATAGCTTAAGTGCTATTAATAACCTATATTATAAACATACTAGTTATTAATACACATACACAAGAATATGGTGATTTATACATTAAGGATATTTAATGTCACCAACTTACTAAAATAACTATATAAATTATTTAATATCGATAGGAATTTATCCACTTCCTTTATCTCCACTGAATCGTCTCTATGCTAAATAACAAATATATATTAATAATATATTTATTAATCACAAAAATTACTTATTACATAGTTCATATAACCCTATGTAACAAAATACCACATACCTCATATCACATATATATATTTTTATTCGAACCCATCTCATGGTTTAAGAATTTTATTTATTAAATCCTTATTTAATAATATCTGAAAATTCGGGTTCTTACAGAATCCGACTTTGACGGTTAATAGAGTATATTTGCTTTGTTATAGTCTTATGTGTTAGTAATGATAAATGAGAATGATTAACTCAAAAGATGGACTACACTAGCTATATGTAAATAGATTAGTGGTAGACAGACATGTGTATATGAAGAATGTTAGTAAGTACGTATGGTTAAAGTATACGTATACTTACATAATTATTCTAGAAATACGATAAGAATGTGAGACGAAGGTTCTAAGAACCAAGCTAGACAACAATGTAATACTTATTATTATATTGAGAATGTATGGAAGTGTATAACTGATGGGTGTGATCTCTTTGATTAATATAACTGTGTAGGATTACACAAAGTGCAGAGATTCTTAAGCAGTTAAGTTGTAGTTGTTAAACTACGAATCAGGCAAGTCTTTCAGTCCCTATTTGATATATGAGTGCAATAACTGTTAGTTGAATTATATTATGCTGTGATGATGTAAACTTATATATGAACTGTATATGAGATATAAATGAGATTGAAAGTTGATCTTTGATGATATACTTGTTATGTGAAAAGTAAAATGCGTAGTAAATATAAATTGTTTATAAATGCATGAACTGAGTATGATGTTATATGCTATGTGATGCATGAAAACTGTTAGAATTGCTAAGCTGTCGAGCTCACTCTTGCAAATAACCACTTTTGCAGGTTAAGGATTCACGGTAAAGATTTCGTGCTTCTTGATTGATAAAGATAGATAGTATCGCAACGAAGAATACTATTTAGATTATCGTTTGAACCCTGTTTAGGTTCTAAGAGTTGTACTTGATAATTGTATACGTTGTTTAAAATTTGTCGTACTGTAAAGATGTATTAGTTGATACATAGAGAATATTAAGTCGAGTTGTAAACATTTTTCGATAACTCAAATAGAATGAATCATATTTTATAGTTGATTCGAGAATTGTAATTGATTCAAAGTTATGAAATCAATAAGAAGAATTTATTCAAAGGATATTGAAAAGTTTAAATTATTCCGCATTTTAGTAACATCGAATATGATGTAACGACGAGATCTTGGATATAAATAGAATTTATATTCTAAATTGTAATAAAGCAAGTTTATTCTTTAAGTTATGAATAAAAGATGTATTAGTTTGACGATAGTAGTATCGTGACTGCACCGGATCGGAGGAAAGAGAGGAACCCGGATTTGGGGGAGTCACAGACACCTTTAATCACCAACCAGGAGAACGTGCAACAGGAAGGCAATGTTCATCCTTAAAAAAATAACACTGATCGGACGATAAATGATGAGATGTTTAGAAGTTTTTTGCAGTTCATGCAAAACCAGATGAGGGAAACTCGTGTGCAAAATACAGGTGGAGATAATAAAAACACGCGAATTGTCACTGCCAGGCAGTTCAAAGAATTGGGACCACCAGAGTTTTTGGGAAAGCCACATCCGATCAAGGCGGAGACGTGGGTTAAGCAAATTACCAAGATATTTGATGTCTTGGGATGCACGGAGGAACAAAAGGTTCCATTTGCTACCTTTATGTTCAGTGGAGAGGCAGAGTACTGAAGGGAATCTGTGAAGCGTACCCAGACTGCCGCACTCAAGATGTCTTGGGAAGCATTCCAGAAACTGTTTAATGACAAGTACTTTCCTGAAAGTATTCGTCATATGAAGGAGGTAGAGTTTATCAGACTGGAATAAAATAACATGACGGTGTCCCAGTACGAGGCTAAGTTCGCGGAGTTGTCCAGGTTTGCACCTCATTTGGTGGAGAATGAGGAATGTACGACGCTGATGTTTATGAGAGGTTTGAAACCAGAAATTCGTCAATACCTCATTTCTCACAAATTTTCTCTATATTCGGATGTAGTGAACAGGGCCCAGTTGTTAGAACGAGATAATGATTATGTTCAACCAAAGGACAACAACCAAGGTCGTACCGGTGGTAGCAGTCATCGGAACAATGACAACCAGCAGAGAGGAAAGTATCATGACAGAAGCGGTAACCACTCTGGTGGTAATCGTGGCCATAATAGTAGAACAAGGGAGTCGGGGGGAGATTTCAAAAAGAGAAGGTACAACAATGAGAACGTGAAGACGTCGACAGCAGCACCAGCATCAACTGTTTCTAGGCGAGGAGAACGACTACCCGTCGTATGCTATAAATGCAGGAAAGAGGGACACATCAGACCAAACTGCCCACAACAATTCAAAGCATGCTATAACTGTGCAAAAGAAGGATATATAGCTCGAGATTGTACTGTAGCGAAACCAAGTCCAGCGGGGGTGGTGATTTCAAAGGCGGTTTCGGACAAGTCAAAGTCGGTGGTTCCTGGAAGAGCGTTTGTCGTGACAGCCCAAAATGGGGGGAACCCACATGAGGTGATTACGGGTAAGCTAACCATAAACTCTTGCGAAGTTTACACTTTGTTAGATACCGGTGCTACCAATTCATTTATTTCACCTGCTTGTGCTCAACGATTAAATTTGACACCTAAGAAGTTAGACTTTGACTTATCTGTTGAAACTCCGTTAGGAGAAACCTTCGTTACATCTACAGTTTACAAATCTTGCTTGATTCAAATTGGTACCCTTACCTTACCTGTTGATCTTATATCTTTAAAAATACTTGCATTTGATGTGATTTTAGGAATTGACTGGTTAACCACTTACCATGCCAAAATTGATTGTTTTCGTAAGGTTGTTAGTTTTTATATTTCTAACCAACCTGTTGTGCGAATTCAAAACACCAAACCACTAAAATCTGTCAATGTAATTTCAAGTCACAAAGCTATTCGTTTATTAAAAAATGGATGTCAAGCTTTCTTAGCTCATGTCACTGATCTAAACTAGAATACGTCAGATTTGAATAATATTTTCGTTGTTAATGAGTGTTCTGATGTATTTCCCGAAGAACTTCCCGGTCTACCCCCAGAACGTGAAGTTGAATTCTTTATTGACCTTGAGCCCGGTACAAAACCCATTTCTAAAACTCTATATCGAATGGCTCCTATTGAACTTCAGGAGTTAAAGGTCCAACTACAGAAGTTGTTAGACATCGGTTTCATTTGTCCTAGTACATCTCTTTGGGGTGCTCCTATTTTATTCGTAAAGAAGAAAGACGGGAGTATGCGACTTTGTATTGACTATCGGGAGTTGAACCATGTCACCATCAAGAATAGGTATCCGCTACCTCGTATTGATGACCTGTTTGACCAGTTGCAAGGAGCATAATTCTTTTCAAAGATCCATCTTCGTTTTGGATATCATCAGCTGAAGATTAAAACTGAGGATATTCCGAAGACTGCCATCAGAACTCGGTACGGGCATTATGAGTTCTTAGTCATGTCTTTTGGATTGACTAATGCTCCTGCTGCTTTCATGGATATGATGAACCGTGTATTCAAGGATTATTTGGATCAATTTGTGGTTGTCTTTATTGATGACATCCTCATTTATTCTAAAAGTCGTGAAGATCATGAGCACCACTTGAAGCTGGTACTTCAAAAGCTTCGTGAGAACAAGCTATATGCCAAGCTGAAGAAATGCGAGTTCTGGCTTGAGGAAGTAGCAGTCCTTGGGCACGTGGTATCGAAACGTGGAGTATCTGTTGACCTGGCGAAGATTGAAGCAATACAAAGTTGGGAGCAACCTAAGTCGGTGACCGAAGTACGAAGCTTTCTGGGCTTAGCTGGTTATTATCGGAGGTTCGTAGAGGGATTTTCTCGAATCGCTACTCCATTAACTCAGTTAACTCGGAAAGATACAAAATTTGTATGGAATGAGGAATGCGAGAAGAGCTTCCAAGAACTCAAGAGGAGACTTATTTCGGCACCTGTTCTGATGATACCATCTGGTTCGGATGGATTTTTCATTTACAGCGACGCTTCAGGCAAAGGGTTAGGATGTGTTCTCATGCAACATGGGAAAGTCATAGCCTATGCCTCACGACAACTCAAAGAATATGAGAGAAATTATCCTACTCATGATTTAGAGTTGGCAGCTGTCGTTTTCGCATTAAAGATCTGGAGACACTACCTGTATGGAGAGAAAGTGGAGATATATACGGATCATAAGAGCCTCAAATATTTCTTCACTTAAAAGGAACTCAACATGCGGCAATGACGTTGGCTTGAGCTATTGAAAGATTACGATCATACCATTCAATACCATCTTGGAAAAGTGAACGTGGTAGCTGACACGTTGAGTAGAAGATCATACGCGGGAACGAATGCGATGCTATCAAGGCCTATTTTTTTTGATTTACAAAGGATGGAGATAGAGTTCAAGACTCCAAGGACCCATGCGATGATGTCAAGTATACGAGTAGAACCAGCTTTGATTGATAAAGTTAAAGATGCTCAAGCTACAGACCCGGAGCTGATGAATATGAGGAAGAAGATGCAAGAAGGTGCTATTCCAGAAGCAAGGATTGATGAAGAAGGAATACTTCGAGTCAACTCCAGACTTTATGTTCCTAACGATTCTAACTTAAAGTATAGAATCATGATGGAGGCACACAACACACCGTTTGCAATCCATCCTGGGAGTACTAAAATGTATCTTGATCTTCGACATATATTTTGGTGGAGCAATATGAAGAGAGAGATCGCGGAGTTTATCTCGAGGTGTTTAATGTGTCAACGTGTCAAGGCGGAGCATCAAGTGCCAAAGGGTCCATTTCAACCACTTGAGATTCCAAAGTGCAAGTGGGAACACATTACCATGGATTTCGTTACGGGTCTTCCCAAGGTTTCTCAAGGCATAGATGCGATTTGGGTTATTGTTGATAGATTAACCAAGTCTGCTCATTTCTTACCAATACGGGAGACTTATTCCCTTGAACGTCTTACTCGTATGTACGTGAATGAGATTGTGAGGTTGTATGGCATGACAGTATCTATAGTTTTGGATCGTGACCCAAGATTTACTTCACGATTTTGGATAAGTTTGCAGAATGCTATGGGCACGGAGTTACGATTCAGTTCGGCATATCATCCTCAAACAGACGGACAATCAGAAAGGACTATTTAAACTCTTGAAGATCTATTGAGACTCTGTGTTCTAGACTTCAAAGGGAGTTGGGATAAGTACTTACCATTGGTGGAATTCTCCTACAACAACAGTTATCAGGAAAGTATAGGCGTTGCTCCATTCGAAGCGTTGTATGGACGAAAGTGTCGCTCTCCAGTATGCTAGGATGAGGTGGGTGAAGCAACATTGTTGGGACCGAAGTTAGTACGTATGACTACGGAAAAGATTCAAATGATCCGGCAACGGATACAAACTGCACAAGATCGACAAAAGAGTTATGCGGATCTTCATCGAAAGGACATAGAATTTAATGTTGGGGACCATGTGTTATTACGTGTTGCTCCGTGGAAGGGAGTTACGAGGTTTAGAAATAGAGGAAAGCCTAATCCACGATTCATTGGTCCATTTGAGATTCTGGACCGAGTAGGAAATATGGCCTATAGACTCGCTTTACCTCCAAGCATGTCTCGTGTTCATAATATTTTTCACATATCCGTGTTGCGTAAGTATGTGAAAGATCCAAACCACATTATTGAGTTAGAACCGGACGAGATAGCTGAAGATTTAACGTATGAGGAGGTACCTGTCAATATTTTGGATAGGAAGGAGCATGTCCTACGCTCGAAAATTATACCTCAAGTTAAAGTTTTGTGGAGAAACCATGCTATTGAGGAAATGACCTGGGAGTTAGAATCGGAAATGAAAGCGAGGTATCCTCACCTCTTCGACACCCCAGGTACGTACGTCAATTTCGAGGACTGAAATTTCATAAGGAGGGTAGGATGTAAGACCCCAAATTTTATAAATAAAGATTTAATTTTCTTTATATATTATTTTGAAATAGTAAGGGGTTGATTTAATTAATGTAGTAAGTTGTGGGTAAAATGCGCAAATATTTTAAAATGAGCAAGTGTTTATAAAATATTCATTGTTGTCGAGGAATATTTGTTTGGTCGTGGAATATTCTTGTTGTCAGGGAATATTCGTACGAAGGTGCAGCCATTTGTGGGCCCCACAACGGAATAACTGTCGGATATAGAAAGCGACAGAAATAACCTTTTTATAAATAACGGTAAAACTGTTACGGTTAAACTGTTGAAATACCCGGTGATAAAAATACAGTAATACGCGTTGTGCACAATAGCACACGGTATTGCACAGTATTTTGAATTATTGATTCTTACGTAAGAAGGCACTTACTCAATTATTGTTACAGTAATTACTGTTCAATATTTTATATTATTGATTCAATAATTGCTACGTTGATATTTATATTATTGACTCAATAATTGTTACGTTGATATTTTATATGATTGATTCAATAATTGCTACGTTGATATTTTATATTATTGATTCAATAATTGCTATATTAATAATTGCATAATAGTTTATTGATTCAATAATTGTCATTGCACAGTATTTCAAATTATCAAATTAATAATTCATATTATTTGAATAATATTATTAGATAGTATTATTGGCAATGTCTAAGGAAGTTCTGTCGAGGAAAGGAGTTAGCTTAATCTAATTGCGCCCCAGTAAGGAGAAATTTTTATCGGAAAGCCCCCTCTTTTATGGGAACGACCTGGTTGTCAATATTGTAGTTCTGTAATATTATTTGTGAATAATTAATTATTGATTTATATGATAAGAAAATATTTATTTTGTGGATATAAAAGAAAGAATTAGTGCTGAGGTATTTTTATCAGTATTTTTGTGTGAAAAATCATCTGTTTGTGGATTTCGGCCATTTTACGTTGGGAATTTAGAAAAATTTCCTTCTACAAAGTTGTAGAGAATTAAATTTCATATGAGAAAGATATAAGATTCGTATTTTTCTGTTAAAAGGGCTATTTATTATGAATTATTAAAGTTTTGAAAATAAATATTTTAATATATATATATATATATATATATATTATATAAAGCATGTGGGATAAATTTTTCCTCCTTGGTATGCTGCCAAACTTGCCAAATTTTTCAAAACTTAGAAAATTCATCCGCCTGCAGTTTTGTCAGCATTGGCATGCTATGCCTTTCCTATAAATAGAGTGTTTAGTTAGAAATAAAAATCACACCAGAATCAGAAAATTTTCTCTCTATAATATCGAGCGTATTTCTTGTGAGTATTTAGATACTTTGAGTGTTGATAGCTGTGCAAGTTTTCGTCCAGATAATATCCGATATTCCAGCCAAAACTCTCTCCTGTTAAGGTAAAGGATGTTATTTTCTTTCGTAAACGATGTTATTCTTTTCAATATCATTATACCAAAATATTGGCATGGATTTTGTTATGAAATTCTTACTTTTTCCGTCGGAGTTACTATTCACGTATACGGCACTATTCACATATACGACACTATTCACGAAAAAATTAAATTTTCTTCTATTTGTTCAAGTTGCTTGTTAAGGTTCCTATCTTTTATTGGATCCAAGTTTTTATCTTTATTCTTGAATTTTGCTCCACAAAGTATTATTATGGAATATTCTTGAACTTGGATAAACTAAATTACGAATCCCTAATCTTTGTCCTTTATCTCACTAGATTCGTTATTTATATTGTTTTCATCATCCTCAGTACTAAATGGGGATATAACTGAATATCTTTGGCCTATAGAGCAAAGATGAATGATTACCTGATGAATATCTTTGGCCCGTAGTGCAAAGATGAACAGGTGTTGAGATGAACATGACCACTGGTGATACAAATGAATATCTTTGGCCTGTAGTGCAAAGATGAATATTTGATTCGAGATGTATATTGATTGATGTTACAGGGATAAAATATTGATGATGGACTTTTAAATCATAGAAGATAGTAGACTTCATTCTCTACTTAACTCTTCTAATGAATTGTTATTTTTGCTACGAATATTGATCTAAAACTTGTTGTCCATAATATTTTATCAGATTTGTTGAAGACTAACGATAATTTATTCTTCATTATCTTAGTCATAATATTCTTTACTGGGCTAGTTGAGCTCACCCTTTTCATCTATTGTCCTCATCAGGAAATGAGAATGTCGCATGAACTAGTCGAGGGATAGAGTGATGGTCTGAGTTAGAGCAGTAGTAGTCCTCACTATTTTTGATAAATAGTGTGATAATAATTTTAATGAGGACTTAGTTTGAATGTTAATATTTTCTACATATTTGTATTGACACTCACAGTTGTGTGGTCGTATTTTGCACGACCGTGTGATATATAAGATTGTATTTGGATTCTGTACCATGTATTTGGCCACTCAAAATGGGTTGGGTTGACTGGACCTATTCTGGGGACGTTACACGATCCACCTAAGATGCAGCTCTTGAGGATAGAGACGAGATCCGATCTGTCAGAGATGCTGCATTTGAGGAGTTGAGGAGGTTTTAATTGCTAGAGATGATGCTTTTGTGGAGAGGGACGAGGCCATAGCCACTCGAGATGTATATATTGCTGACAGCATAGCCCTTAGGTCATATACAGACAGCCTGGTTGGAGAGATGAGTGTTTTCATCGACGGTCACAACGCCACTATACAGATGGATGTGGATGTTCTGGCCCGTATAGAGGCTGAGGGTATTGCGCTTGCAGCGGCTCCTCCATCTTCAGAGAGAGATGCCATGTTGGCATTGCTATCCCGCTTGTCTTTGGGTCCATAGACTAGCTTTGTTTTCCCTGTACACACTAGATCAGCCATTTTTGTCATGTACAGGACACATTGTATATATCAAACAATATTATATATCAGAGAAATATATTTTGATTCACTTCTTTGTTGGATATATATTGTCATTGCTGAGTGATTACCACTTCTTTCATGACTTGCTGTTGTTGATGTATCACGAGCTTCTCCTTGATGGATTGACATTGAGATGTCAGAGAATATCTTGGACGGGCCTGTTGACCAAGGAGGCTTGATAGGATTTATGTTTTGGTGTCTTGGGACTGATTTTTTGTATTTCCTTGAAGGTCAAACCGCACCATGAATGGCTTCCTACATACTACCGGGCTGAGGGAGATCAGGTCATTCATCGATTCGTAGGACTAGGATAATGGCTGGCATGTGCTTCAGACATAATACCTTTTTATGGTGTCTGAGTTGATGAGTTGGGGAAATTCGTTCCCGTCCATCTCTTGCAATCTGACAGCTCCTTCTGTCAACACTTCTTTAACAATGAAGCGGCCTTCCCAATTTGAGGCGAACTTTCCCTTGGCTTCATCTTGATTGGCCATAACTTCCTTCAATACCAAGTCGTTTTATTTGAATTGCTGGATTCGAAATTTCTTGTTTTATGATCGAGCAATCCTTTCCTGATATAACTGCCCATAGAAATAGGTTATAGCCCTCTTTTCATCTATCAGGGATAGCTGGTGATACCGCTCTAGCAACCACTGGTCTTCGTCCATCTGAGCGTCTATTAATATTCTCAAGGACTCCATCTCTACTTCTATGAGAAGGACTACTTCCATGCCATAGACCAATGAATATGGGGTAGCCCCAGACGTCTTGTATGCTAACAGTGTTAGAGGCAACAGGTCAAGCCATTCTTTGTGATTGGCAGACATTTTTTGCATGATCTTTTTGATGTTCTTGTTGGTTGCTTCGACAGCACCATTCATCTTGGGCCGATAGATGACAGAATTTAGATGCTTGATGTGGAACTTGTTGCATAGTTCTCTCATCATCTGATTATTTTAAGTTCTGAGCATTTTCTGATACGATCACCTCCGGTTGTTCATATCGCCAGACGACATTATTTATGATGAAGCCACTGATGACCTCTTTGGTGACTTTGGAAAAAGATGCCGCTTCAACCCACTTGTTGAAATAATCGATCACAGTGAAGATGAATCGATGTCCATTGCTGACTTTTGGTTCAACTGGACCTATCACATCCATTCCCCATATGAAGAAAGGCCATGGCGAACTCATATTGTGCAGCTCATTTGGAGGAGTGTGTATGTCATTTCCATGGATTTGGCATTGTTAGCACCTCTTGACGTGGTCATCACAGTCAGCTTTGAGAGAGATCCAGTAATGCCCTGTTCTTAATATTTTCTTGGCCAGCAAAAGACCGCTCATATGTGGACCGCAGACTCCACCGTGGACTTCATCCATCAATCTCTGGGCTTACTCTTTATTGAGGCATCGTAACAGGCCTATTCTAGCATCCCTTTTGTAGAGTGAGTCTCCGCTCAGATAGAACTTCATAGCTGTAAGAACCGTGAATTTCATGAATAATTATTTTTTTTATATAATAAGAAAATGAATATTTATTGGAACATAATGTTTACGAGTTATGAGAAAAGTAATTCGATTATATTAAATTGAATTTAGAAGGAAATATGGAGGAATTCAACGAACTTGTAGAATGCCTTGTGTGGCATGAGAATGGAAATGATGATGATTTAATTAATTCAAGAGGGAAATCAATAAGCGAAGGATTAATTACTATTACATTGTTAATTAATTGTTCTTATTAATGAGTAATTACTAATAGTATGTTATTGGGAATAACAAAACATTTACGAATAAGTAATTGATGAATATAATAAGAGTTATATTTAATTGATTATTTGTTGAGTGCAAACATGTGATAGTTAATCATACAATAACGTTATTAAGTGTTATTATGAATAATAATCGGTTAAAGAGTAAATGAATTATTAAGTGAACAATTAATCTATATTAATTGTTAATATAAGAAATATAATGATAGTCTGTCGATTTATTATTAATGCAAGTAATAGTATAATAATAAGTAACTTATTTATAAATATAATAAGATTTGTATTGAGGAATGTGATTATTGATAAGGGTAAATTAATGAAGAAATTACTATGTAAATAATTAATTGTTATTTAATTATAATAGAATATTAATGGTGATCAATTATTAATAATATGTGATTATTATTATTGCAAGTAATATAATAATAATAAGTGACTTGGTTATAAGTATAATAAGATTTGTATTTATTGAATGTGGTAATTAATCCTATAAGTGATAATGAATTGTTATGGAGATTAATAATTACATTGATTGATGAGGAAGGGATTAATTAATATTATTATTAATTAATTAATAAGATAAGTAATTACCATTAAGAATAATAATATATAATCGAGTTGATTATTATTGCTATATGCCAAGCATGCGATAATCAAATATCGTAGCTATAGCTATATCATATAGTGTAATGTGGCCTTGAAGGCGACTATATTATTTATAGAAACCATATATTAAAAATTGATTAATATATATAAGCTACTTGAATAATGCCTATGTGACAATGTGAGTGTGTGGACATTAAAATAATACATTATGGATATATTATAAATAATTGTTGGATAGTAGAGTTTAATAATAAAGGAGACAATGTAATGTGATAATATCTGAGTAAATTATATCCGGTATTAACAAAATGTACATGGATTATATGTATTCCAACTTATTACCTTGCAATATTATTTTATGAGGACCCAAGTGTACATGGATTTTATATGTGTAAATTATTTTTACTACATACCTTATTGTCTAAATTAAAGTACATTATGACTCAAATTATAAACTAAGTATATGATATGTGTGTATAATAATTCAAGTGTTGTGTGTTACAAATGCTGACTTAGTATGCCTTGTCCCATAATAAGAGTCACAACTCTCCTACACACGTGAAAGGCTAAAGCCTACCATTCCTCTCAAACTCAGCAAACTAGGATAGCTTCATAGCAATCATCAATGGGGAGTGGTTTTCATGATTTCATTCACCAACTAAGTTACCAACTCCCTCTTCTCTAGCATACAATTCATTCTTCCGTAAGTTGAAAATGGATAGCAAAGCAATGGACTGGATAATGGATTTTCTTTAAATAAGCTCCTCTTCTTCTTCATTCCTTTTGCTAGGAATTTACTGATTAAGTGAGGATTGAGAGGTAGCATAGCATTATAGTGCAGAGTCTGAGAATTTAATGAGATTGTAGCAGTAAGTTCATTATACATAACAGAGGTATAGTATACCTCTCATGTTCGTCATTTTCATTTTCTGTCACTCATTTCTTAATTTTGCCAAATTAGATTGTGTTTGGATTGTAGAACCCGTCTATTGTTGTTATATGGATATACATACATGATGGAATTACTACATAACTTCCATGTCCTTTATTTCCATTTTCTGTTGGTATTCTGAAATTTCTATAAATCTTCAATTTTTGGTTTGAGTTGGAAATTCATGAATTGATGATTTGATAATGTTTATTTGATTGATATATAGCCTTAGAAACATGTTAAAACTGAAACGTGGTTGATTGAAACTGATTTTGAAAAGTAATTTCTGTGTTGGGCTGGAAACTACCGAAGCAGACTGCAGTCTGGCACGAACCAGACGTGGCACAGCTGCGCCGGTATAACACTGGGGCGCAGCTGCGCTGCGCCGGCCTCTGTGTTCAGTTTTGATTTCTACTTTAAATTCTGTTAAGTGATTGTGTAATTGCATAACTAAGATGAGCATGCGAGCATGAGTAGCATACATATATAAGTATGTAGACCTAATATGAGCATGATTTACTATGATTATATCCATGATTAATGGACGATTATAATTTCCAAAGTAAACGTAAAGTTTTGTAAACGAAATTGACTTATACGAACCATGTCGACATTCTGATTTTTCAAGCGTGATTATATGATTTAAGAATGCAAGAAAAGCATGTTAACTTACATATATATGTCTCATAGTATAACATGAGCATGTCAAACCTCGTTAGTGAACATTTCAAACGAAAATTTAAGTTTTAAAGGTGAACATTGGCTTGAAGGTATCATATATGTAATCTGATTTTTGCGAGCATGTTAGTATAATGTAGAGATGCATGAAAGATGTATTACCTTGTGTATATAGGTGTCATATTATAACTTAAGCATGTGGACCTTAATAGTGAATATTTAACTAAAGAAAAGTATACGTTGAGAATGGACTTTGACATATAAGTATGATATTCATATTTTGATCATATGAGCATGATAATATACTTATATGACTAATTATGACCATAAGCTAGCATGATTTGTAATACATAGTTTCCTTGCTTGTGTCCAATTGTTTAACTTTAAACTAAATGGTTTTTCAAAGGAAACTTGATATATTTGAAACTAATATCTATGAATACCATATGAGAGATGTTCTAACCTTGTGAGCATGTAAATTTGACTTAACTACCTATGCAATGTGAATATAAGGTGTTAAGTTTACGCTAGCATACGTGATTAAGTCGTAATGATTTCAAAAGCAAAGTTCGGACTTTTTGCAAACTAAGTTGCATGATCATAGTGTAATAACATCGCTAATATATCATGTATGTGCACATACTTGTTAAAAACAATGCGAGTTAATCGAGTATGAGGTTGATTAAGTTTTCAAACCAATAACGGTGCTAGTTATATATATGTGATGTGAATACTTGTGAGCATGCCTAGCTTGGGTTATATGACTACTGTATAGGTTTAAATGACAAGCATGATAACTTATGTGAATTCATGGCATTGTATGACCCTAGGTCGTTAGGAACCATGAATTAGAACTATATTATGTAAATCGAACGTGAAAAGGTTGAACGAGCATGAAAGTATCCTTTAATATGAATACGTGCTATATGATATCATATGTTGACACTTGAATCCAATTTTGACGGTTAACTTATAGAAATGCCATAACTTACTAAAATAAAATATATTTAGTATTGATTATGAGATGTTAATGATATGAGAATATGTTTAAACTCAAAACGAGGAACGTTAAGGATAAAAGTATATTAGTTGAGACTTGTGAATTAAATATGATACTATATATGATATAGTTGTGTAGCTAGGCTAAGATTTAGCTTGTGTGTTGATTGTATATCCAAGATAAGATATGATCTTATACTATATGGCTAATGAATATCCTATACATATAAATATATATATTACGATAGGGATTCGAAAGTGTCGATTTATTTAACGAGGATAAACTACGCATAAGGCAAGTTTCCTGACTTACACTCATTTATAGTGCAAGTATCTGAACCCTACTTTTATTGTGTTGCAAGTATCCTATCCTTGTGGTTACTTATTCAAGGAACGACGTAAGCAAGTTCCCTAACTTATACTCTTTTATTGTGCAAGTTTCCTTGAAACCATTCTTGTATATTAATTGCACGTATTTGACTACTCTTTTATTGAGCAAGTATTTGATTCATACTCTTTATTGAACACATATTCGAGCTTGTACTAACTTTGGTCGTACGAGTAAATAGGTGCTAGAATAATTCTTGCCTTACAAACTTATGTTTCATAGTTTGATTTAAATCACGATTATATTCTTTGAATTATTGTTGCGAGTATTGAACTCATAAATTGTTCTTATATACATTGTTGAAATTGTCTACGCCATTTAATTCAGCTAGTCTAATATCATGAATTGGAAAACAATCCACACCAATTACCATAGTGCGGACTCCTATAAATTGACTGAGTTGAACAACCCTTGTAAAAAGGGGAACTATATAGTCGGGGTGCCGACAGTGGTGTTGTAGGTTATGCATAACTCCAGGTACGATAGACTGATCCCCTAATTATACTTGTTTGGGTTACCAGAAATATTTTTGGTGATTCTAGTAGAAGTTCGTGGTTCTTAGCGACCACTCAGTATCCAGTATTTATTTACTTGAAACTTTGAATTCTTTGGATTCTTTTATAAATCCTTGGTCCACAGCGACACTTAGTGATATCTATTCATTCACTTGAAATTGTTGAAACTTTTGAATCCTTTAATAACTTCTCGACCTGTAGTAGTCCTTATTCAACTTCATAGAATAGATTTGGAAGTTATTGCTATTTATTTTGTTCACAACATTCTTATTTGAAATCCTGAGCGATTAATTTATGTTTTACCCTTGAGATTTAGAACTGTATATATTCCTGTTAACATTTATTGGCATATTACTTGCTGAGAAAATTTGTTGCTCACTCTTGCTTCCCATAAACATTTCAGTTAGGGCAGGGCAAGGTGGAACCCCAGGACAGGACAAATGGGAAGGCAAGGCTATGGAGTAGCTGTGCTTTCTATATTAGGATGTTTTCGTTATGTTGTATTAAGACTTATTTAATGTTATGTATTAAGATATGTTTGGTTTAAGTTATGAAGTGTATTAGTAATAGTTTCGAGACTTGGGACGAGAATATTTATGTTATATCAATGTAAATTATTCTGTTATTCCATTGTTTGAGATTTTAGTTGTTATTAGAATTAGTACGTGATAAAACGAATTCGAGATCAGTGACGGTTTGAATTTGGGGGCGTCACAGGTTGGTATTAAAGCTGTAGGTTATAAACCTTAGGAGCGAGTCCTTAGACTATAACCTTAGAAGAATTTAGAGAGTAGAAGGAGATAAAACTCATGTAGAGTTTTCTTAGAAAGCTAGTAGTGTTATGAAATATATTTTCATTCCATACAATGAAATTATATTTTACTCGGAGATAATAATAAAGTTCATTGGTTTTGTGATTTTGGATGTCAGAGATAGGTAAACCTAGTAGGGTTATGGATGAGGAACCACGTTAGGTACGTGTGGTGTCTGCAACACCCTTTATAATTGAACCTATTATATGAGTAGCCTTAACCTATTAGGAGTTGAGTCGGAATATAATAAGAAATCCACAGTGAAAGTTTTCTTTCGGGATTGGGGCATGTGCGAGGAACTTAGTAACTGAGAACTCAGAAATGAAGAATAAGATACAATAGTGGAAGGTAAAGTTCTAAAACTTCAGAATAGTAACTAATAAATATAGAAGTGAAGGAAGTAGGTAGTTATTGGAATAAGTGTTGCGGATGATAAAATAAATATAGATGCGAAACAGTGTTGTGAATCCCAATTTTAAGGATAATGTGGGAAATATCTTTCTAACCCCAACTTTGGTGGTACCCGAGAGGAGTATATATTGAGACTAGCAGAATGCTATACGATGTGATATGTTTTCTTGTGGCATGTTTTTATTAAACGTGCGTGTAGTAACCAGATTTTGTTAAATAATGACAAGGGAGAATAGCAATAAAACTTATACGTCTTAAGAAGTATTAGATGTTTAACAAATAGATGATAATACCATTTTATTTCTATACAAAAATGTCAATACCCCAAGGAGGAGAGACTCGTCAAGCAACAGAGAATGGAGATAGCTTACAACAATTAGTAGACCTTATAGTAAATGCTTTTGAAGAAGGAATCAATGATTATAAGAAGAGGCAGACAAAAACTTCTGAGGTAGGAAAAGATACTAATTTGACTAAAGAAAGACAGATTAATAATTCAAAGAAAGCGAACGAAGGTAGGATGGAATAGAGTAGTAGTGGTAGCAGTAAGAATTTCAAGAGGAAGTGGAATGAGAATAAGTATGTACGAGGAGAAGGACAACTATGGAAGAAGAAGATAGAAGCCTGTAAGGAATGTGGAAAGAACCACATGGGAGCGTGTTTGAAAGGAAAACATGTATGTTATAAGTGCGATGAGAATGGTCATATTTCTCGTAACTGTCATATGAACCATAGATTATTTTGCGTATGGATCTGAAAAACATCAAATACGTTATCGACAGAAGGAAACGAATGAGAAGGGAAACGGAAACAAAAGAAGACGGGACAACAACAACATCAACAACAATCCGAGGGGAAGTCACCAAGAAGGACTCAAGAAAAAGAACAAGGTTTGCCCGAAATATTGAAAGAGTCATCAAGGAGAGTGCTGGAAGGGACGAGGCGTTTGCTATAACTACGGCCAAGAAGGGCATATTTCCCCAAATTGCCCAAACCCGAAGAAGATCAGACGATGCTTTGCTTGTAAGTCAACAGATCATCAGGTTAAGAACTGCCCAAAGAAAGGAAGGAAGGAAGAAGACAGCAACAAAGGAAGCCACAGGGGGAAGCCGACAATAATCGAACTAGCTCAATCGAGCGAACCAATGCCAAGTACGACTAACATTATGATATATGATGCAGTGGCGTTCCAAGTCGTGATGTCAGGTGCTGTCTTAATCTATAATATAAATGCGTATATATTATCTAATCCGAGTGCTATCTTTCCCTTTGCATCTGAAGAACTGTGAGACGACTAAGTTACCCCAAATATGATTAGAAGATCCTTTAAATGTAGAAGTTGCGAATAAGGAAGTAATTTCCGTAGAAATTCGTTTGTCAATATTATTGCGCATAAATTAGGGAACGTAAGCTAAGCATAGACTTGATTTCGATAAAATTTGGAGAGTGTGATGGGATACTAAAAATGGACTGATTATATAACCATACTACAATAATTGATTGTTAGAAGAAAAATGTGAGCCTCCAGAATTCGAACTAGTCTAAGGAAGTGTTTTTTTGTAGCTCGTCATTTAGGCAATTGTGTTGCCTTACGATTATGCAGGCCAAGATATTGTTAAGAAAAGTCGGTGTAGATTGTTTCACTTTTATTATAGATACTAAGAGAACGGAAGTAGAAATAAATAATGTATTAGTAGAACCAGAATTTCAAAATGTATTCCCAGAAGATCTGCCCTGCCTTTCGCCAGACAGAGAAAACAGGTCGTAATAAATTTAGTACCGGAGACTGCACTGATTTTGAAAGCACCTATCTTTTGGCGCCGGTAGAAATGAAGAATTGATAATATAATTACAAGAAATGTTAGATTAAGGAAATATTCAATTGAGTGTGTTTTCCCTTGGGGAGCACCAGTGTTGTGTGTCAAGGAGAAGATTAGTTTTAGGGCACGTCAGATCCGGTAGAGTTGAAGGCGGTAAGTAATTGGGAGCAGTCGAAGACTACCACGACGAAATTCTCTATCACCTGGAAAAGGCAAACATGCTAACTAGGAAAAGGGAATGGAGAAATTATTCAAGTTGATAACTCGAGAGGAACTAATCAGGAAGATGTAGAGATTGGAAATAGAAGTGAAAGGACCCAGAGAGTCCAAAGGGAAGTTTATAACGGAGGTTTGTCCAGCGTTGTTGGATAGAGTGAAGGGATAACAAGATAAAGACAAAAAGTGCGAGAAGATAAAGAGGAAAAGTTCAGAAGAAATAATGGTATTTTGAGAATTGTAGATCGAGCGTAAGAGTCAACCGTACCTAAACTACAAGATAAGAATTTTCATAAGGCATGTAATTTGGCATATTTTGTTCACCCAGGAAGCACGAAAACGTACCGGGATCTTCAAAGACACTATTGGTGGTCAATATGAGACGAGAAGTTGTAGAGTGTATCGACCGATTAAAGAAGACAACGCGCTTTGTACCAATAGATATTCGATTCAATTTAAATCAGTTAGCAAAATTATGCGTAAAGAAAATCGTTTAGCGACACGAAATATCAGTGTTAATAATTTTCGATCGAGACCCGCGCTCCACTTCAAAGTTTTGGAAGAGCTTGCGTAATGGATTTCAAAGGTAACTTGGAATATCACTTACCCTTAGTAGAATTCGCTTATAGTAATAATTATTTTATGAATATCAGTATGCCATCGTACGAAACTCTCCACGGAAGAAAATGCAGAACACAACTACATTGGGATGAGGTCAGAGAACGACGACTTCAATTGGGACCGGATTTAGTACGACGAATGGCAGACGATGTGAAGACAAAAAGAGCCAAATTAGTAGTAGCTCAAGATCAACATGGGAAATACGCAGATTGCCATCGTCATAATCAAGATTTTGGAAGACGGTAGTTTCGTATTTCTTAAATGTTTCCCTGTGAGGGGAAGATAAGATTAGGTAAGAAAGAAGAATTGAGTCTGAGGTTCGTGAAACCTTTTGCAGTATTGAAAAAAGTAGGCAAAGTGGCGTACGAGGTAGCCTTATCTCTTGAACTTAAACATATCCATAGTGTGTTCTATATTTCTGTCTTACGATCATATAAACCTAATTATAAGCGTGTAATACCCTATGAACCCATTCGAGTAGGGAAGAATCTGGCATATGAAGAATTCCTGTCCAAATACTAGATAAGAAAGAACAGATATTAGGAAATAAAATTATATCTTTTGTGCAAGCGCTTTGGCGAAACCACGACGCCAAGGAAGCCACGTGGGAATTAGAAGATAGGACGGCGAGGGACTATTCCCATCTATCTGTGTAACCTTGTACCAATTCCGAGGACGGAATTTTTTATAAGGGGGGAGGATGTAAGAACCGTGAATTTCATGAATAATTTTTTTTTGATATAATAAGATAATGAATACTTATTGAAACATAATGTTTACGAGTTATGAGAAAAGTAATTCGATTATATTAAATTGAATTTAGAAGGAAATATGGAGGAATTCAACGAACTTGTAGAATGCCTTCTGTGGCATGAGAATGGAAATGATGATGATTTAATTAATTCAAGAGGAAAATCAATGAGCGAAGGATTAATTAATATTACATTATTAATTAATTGTTCTTATTAATGAGTAATTATTAATAGTATGTTATTGGGAATAACAAAACATTTACGAATAAGTAATTGATGAATATAATAAGAGTTATATTTAATGATTATTTTTTGAGTGCAAACATGTGATAGTTAATCATACAATAAAGTTATTAAGTGTTATTATGAATAATAATCGGTTAAAGAGTAAATGAATTATTAAGTGAATAATTAATTTATATTAATTGTTAATTGTTATTATAAGAAATATAATGATAGTCTGTCAATTTATTATTATTGCAAGTAATAGTATAATAATAAGTAACTTATGTATAAATATAATAAGATTTATATTGAGGAATGTGATTATTGATAAGGGTAAATTAATGAAGAAATTACTATGTGAACAATTAATTGTTATTTAATTATAATAGAATATTAATGGTGATCAATTATTAATAATATGTGATTATTATTATTACAAGTAATATAATAATAATAAGTGACTTGGTTATAAGTATAATAAGATTTGTATTTATTGAATGTGGTAATTAATTCTATAAGTGATAATGAATTGTTATGGAGATTAATAATTACATTGATTGATGAGAAAGGGATTAATTAATATTATTATTAATTAATTAATAAGATAAGTAATTACCATTAAGAATAATAAAATATAATCGAGTTGATTGTTATTGCTATATGCCAAACATGCGATAATCAAATATCGTAGCTATAGCTATAACATATAGTGTAATGTGGCCTTGAAGGTGACTATATTATTTATAGAAACCATATATTAAAAATTGATTAAATTATATAAGCTACTTGAATAATGCCTATGTGACAATGTGAGTGTGTGGACATTAAAATAATATATTATGGATATATTGTAAATAATTGTTGGATAGTAGAATTTAATAATAAAGGAGACAATGTAATGTGATAATATCTGAGTAAATTATATCCGGTATTAACAAAATGTACATGGATTATATGTATTCCAACTTATTACCTTGCAATATTATCTTATGAGGACCCAAGTGTACATGAATTTTATATGTGTAAATTATTTTTACTACATACCTTATTGTTTAAATTAAAGTATATTATGACTCAAATTATAAACTAAGTATATGATATGTGTGTATAATAATTCAAGTGTTGTGTGTGATAGTAGTGTGCATACAAGCCAATCATGTATGATGATAAAGCACGTACTTTGTAAACAATCTTATTTATTTATTAATGAAATATTCATTTATTAAAGGCATTTAATTATCTACATGTTGCTGTTTTTATAATATGTAAATAACCCATAGTTTTAAGCAATGCTTTTAGAATCATGATGATGATCATGCTAATGAGATCTAAATTCTTAGAAAGTTTTAAAACTTAAATAGTTCCCAATCGTGGGATTACTAAAAAAGGGATTAGTAAATCCGGATAGATTGGTACATATGTTGCTTGCTCATTGGATGAGGATGATTGATCTCATGATCATTTGTGTGGAGACACTAAAGCAAGTATGTAGGTGCTTATTGGAGAATAAGTTCACTGAACGTGATTCGCTATGGAATACCTAATGGAGTTTTACTCGCATGTCAATAGGAATTCCTAATGTGATAGTAGTACAAGTGATCCTTGGACTTGAGATCATCATAGTATCTTGTATGTAACAAATTATACTTTGACTTATTCCTTAAGACCTTTTAAGGCATATATAGGGTATGCTTGGGTATAATGAGTTACATATGGAGATAATGAATGATCAATAAAGAATCTACCACCTCTAGTAAAAGAGGAGATATGTCCTATGTGATTCGTTAAATGACAACCCAGGAATCCTTGGCCAAGGTGAAATGAAATTAGAAAGGAGTTTTTAATTTGCATTATTTGGAGTTGTGCATTTTCTAATCGAAATACATATAATTAAATAAAATAAGACTTGACAGTAAATCCATGTCTTATATTTAATTGGGACATTGTATGGTGGAAGGATTGAATTGTATGGTAACTATTAACTCACAGGTTCTTTTATAATTAATGTTGAAATCTATATTATCTGGAAAGTCGTTGATCGCTAGGGAGGCTTATCCCTATTGTAGAATAAATATTATTTATTTAAATAGATTATTAGTTTAATTTATTTATTTAAATAAGATTAAAATTGTTTTAATTGATTTATTCACAACCGGTTTAATATGGAGAACCTAAAGGGTCACACCATAAAAGGAAGAATAATTATTTAAGAAGGTAATGACATAATCGTAATAATGCATTAAGTATAATTAATTTAATCTATGGTGATAGAATAAATTAAATAGCATTAATGTTTATTATTTAATATTTTGGAAATATTAAATATAAATTAATAAGAGGAGTCTTATTAATATTATTACAATTATTATTATTTTAATTTCTAAAGGAGTTTAGTAATTAATTTAATATTTAGTACTCTCATTTATTCCTAATAAGATTAGGAGACAAATTAATTAAATGAATTTAATTAATTATTCCCATGTGGTGGGAAGCGTAAATTAATTAAAGGAGTTTAATTAATTAAAAGAAATCCCATGTCTAATAGGATTAGAAGGGTTGACTAATATCTATATAAGAGGAGTCTTATAATAGATATTAGATGATGCAATTCCAATTGTTAGAGAGTACTCCTTTTCTATAGAGGATAGAAAACTAAGCCAACCACCCTCTTCTTGATAATTTATCTTCTTTGGTGGATCACCTCTAGAGGCCAAACACTTGGGTGGCTAACGTTGATCAAAGAAAGGAATCTAATCCAGAAATTCAAGGAGATCACGAAGAACAAGGAGTTGAACTAGTACCTGTGGAAGCTTCGTTCTACAAGGGTATGATTCCATAACTTCTTATTTATCGTTTTAAATTAATAATTTGCATAAAGGATGATCCGGGTAATGGTTTTGTAGAAATTTTTTAAACTCTGATATACCATGCTTCCGCTACTTTTTGCAATTTGATTGCGTCACGATTTCGTACAAACCCAACAGTGGCATCAGAGCCAAACCTTTATGCAATTATTAATTATTTTAATTTCATATACATATGGGTATGTATTTAAAATAATTTACTGGGCATAATTAGTTGTATAAATTTATTTTTCATGGAAGAAAGAAAAAAAAAAAAAAAAAAGGAATCGCGATTACGTTTTTCTTTCTTTCTTTCCGTTACCGTCCATCTTGCTGTGTAAGTCTTCGTGGTTATTGTTTTAATTTCAAAAGCGTCCTGCAGCATCATGTTATGGACTTATGGTGACCCATTTGTATTATATATATAATGTACAATATAGTCAGGTTATATATATATATAAATATATATATATATATATATATATATATAATATAAGATTACTTTTATATTATATATATATATATATATATATATATATAATATTCTAAATAATTTTATAATTAAAATAAAGAGTTTATTTTAATCTTGAAATTGGATTTTATGCAAATTAAAATTGCCCATTAAATGATACTCATATATATATGGAATGTTTTAATTTATGAGATGAATATTTATTTATTGATACATATGGTGACATGTATGATAATAAATGGGGATTGATTATGGACTATTTGACCAATGTGATTGGATTTTATTTTAGTTGAATGCTTGAATGAATGGGTTTTATTAAATGGGGTCTGCGTACCTCGTCTTCTCTAATTTTTTTCTTGATGTAAAATTCTATCTCCCTCCTATGTACTTCCCCTTGATTGCTGATCAAGGTTTCTATTTAAATTAAATAGTTTAATGTAATAGAAATAGTTAGAATTATCTTGAAAAAATTGGAGACCAAGGAGCCAAGGAGCGCGTGAAGACCCGTTTGTATGGAGCCCGGGTTTAAATGTAATAGTTACGTTTAAATTTAAATTCTTGCACTCCTAGGTTTGACCTTTTGGTTCACTTGGTGGCTCTAGTGAACCAAACTAGAATAAAAGTCCATAATCAATCCGGGTAGAATATAGTATTCTATATTGCATGCTAAATATTATATATATTATATTTTATGCAAACATGCTTCGCATGTTTAATAAAATAACGCGTATTTTATATATATATGTGCATGCGCGCTAAACAAGATGAGACAAATAATAATAAACCCCTCAAAGAAATAATATTAAGTCTGAAGCGTTCAAATGATATTTGGAATATCGAACGTCGCCTTCTAGCATGATTAATTAATAGAGTATTAAATATTTAATATGAGTTTGTTGTGCTATCCACAAGGCGAGTATTGAGTATTTAAGATGTTAATTAATCACATTTGATGCTTATCAAGAAAATTGAACGATCTAGTCTTGTTGTGCTATCCACAAGGACGAACATTTTTCCTTTTTGAATTTATGGAAGTGCTAGGCTGGACTTAACTTAAATTATTTTAGTTCGAATGTGCACACACTTGACCATTATGATTTAAGAGGCAAAATAAAAGGAATTACATGGTGATGTAATTGACAAGAGTTGTCTACCTATTTATTTGTATATCGCTTGTTGTGCTATCCACAAGGTTATATACATTTGAAATGGGATCCTTATTCTCACTAGCAAATCTTTAATTAGATGTTGCCGAACTATATAAGTGAGGGTAATATAGTTTGATGAAAATAGTGGGAGATACCAATTTAAAATAAAGACCTAAATTTATTTTGGTATGCAAAGTTAAAAAAATGAATGTTTGCTAAAATGTTGTTTTCTTTCACATGCAGAATTTTAAAAATGTCTAAATCACTAATCTCACTACGAAGCATACTTGATGCAAACAAGCTTACCGGGCCAAATTATGAGGACTGGCTAAGAAATCTGAGAATTGTTCTCACTGCTGAAAAGATTTCTTATGTCCTAAATTCAACTGTCCCTGAATCTGTTTCAGAAATAGCCTCTGAGGAAGAGATTGCCACTTTCAATAAGTGGCAAGATGATGCATCTGTGGCTCAATGCATCATGCTCGCATCCATGAATAACGAGCTTCAGCGTCAGCACGTAAATATGGATGCTCCTGCTATGCTGCTTCACCTCAAGGAGTTGTATGGTGAACAGAGTAGGACTGCTAGATATGAGATATCTAAGGAGCTCTTCCGATCTCTGATGACCGAGGGTACTGCCGTCGAGACTTATGTCCTGAAAGTGATCAATTTGATTGAACGCCTTGGACAGCTTGGGTTCGTCATGGATGGGGAGTTGAGTCAAGACTTGGTCTTGCAGTCACTCCCTGAGACCTTCTCGCAGTTTGTGGTTAATTTTCACATGAATAAGCTAGATGTCAGCTTGCCTGAGCTGCTTAACATGCTGAAAACTGCAGAAGGTCACTTCCCATCCAAGAAGAACCATGTCTTGATGGTGGATTCTTCCAATAAAAGGAAGAGGCCCAATGTATCTTCTGAAAAGAAGAAATCCAAGAAGGCTAAGGGAAAGGGGAAAGAAAAGGAACAAAAGAAACTTGAACCAGCTAAAGGAATGTGCTTTCATTGCAACAAGCCGGGACATTGGAAAAGGAACTGCAAGAAGTATCTAGCAGAGAAGAAGCTTGGAGAAGCTTCGACTTCCAATCAAGGTTTGTTTATGATTGAAATTAATTTTTCTGAAAGTCATAATTCTACTTGGGTATTGGATACCGGCTGTGGTTCTCACATATGTAATACTGTGCAGGGACTGGTCAGAAGTAGAAAGCTGAACAATGATGAGGTGATCCTACGAGTAGGGAATGGAGCAAAGGTTGCTGCATTAGCTGTAGGAACTTATTATTTAGCAATGCCTTCGGGCAAGTCCATTTATCTTAATAATTGTTATTATGTTCCGAATATTATTAAAAACATTATTTCAATTTCTGTATTGGATATGGAAGGATTTAACGTTGTTATAAAGAACAATAGTTGTTCTATTTATAAAGACGATGTTTTATATGGTATTGGAAATTTGCGAAATGGACTTTATACACTTGACTTACAAGAAAATATATTTCAAATTGAACAAACTAAGAAAAGGAAAAGAGATGATATTAATTATACCTACATGTGGCACTGTAGACTCGGTCATATCAATGAAACAAGATTATCCAAGTTGCATAAAGATGGGCTCCTCGAGCTATCCGATTATGAATCATATCCAACTTGTGAATCTTGTCTCATGGGTAAAATGACTAAATCTCCTTTTAGTGGAAGAGGAGAAAGAGTTACAGAGTTGTTGGCATTGATTCACATAGACGTTTGTGGGCCTATGACAACAAGTGCATGGGGTGGGTATTCTTATTTTATTACTTTCACTGATGATCACTCAAGATTTGGATATGTGTATTTAATGAAATACAAGTCAGAATCATTTGAAAAGTTCAAAGAGTTCAGAAGTGAAGTAGAGAAACAAACGGGCAAGAGTATAAAGATACTTCGATCAGATCGAGGTGGAGAATACTTAAGCGGTGAGTTTCTCAATTGTCTCAAAGAAAATGGTATAATCTCACAATGGACTCCTCCAGGTACACCACAGTTAAATGGAGTATCTGAAAGGAGAAATCGAACACTGTTAGACATGGTTCGATCCATGATGAGTTTTACCGACCTTCCAATTTCCTTTTGGGGATATGCCCTAGAAACGGCTGCATACCTACTTAACAAGGTACCTACCAAATCCGCCCCAAAGACTCCATATGAGATGTGGAAGGGGAGGAAACCAAATCTTAAGCATGTTAAGACTTGGGGTTGTCTAGCTTATGTCAAAAAGTTTGAACATGAAAAGTTACAGACTAAATCCGAAAAGTGTAGATTTGTGGGATACCCTAAAGAAACTGTAGGGTATTATTTCTATCATCTAACTGATCAAAAGGTGTTTGTTGCGAAACATGCTGCCTTCTTGGAAAAGGAGTTTATCCATGAAGGGGTCAGTGGGAGTAAGATATATCTTGAAGAAGTTCAAGAACCACAAATTACCACGGATCAAAGTCAGATACCTGACCAAGTAGAAGAACCTACTATACCACACCCTGTTCGTAAATCTGGAAGAGTACCGAAGATACCTGAGAGGTATGGATTCGTTATAGAGGATGACGATGAGGTACACATCATGAATGATGATGATCCATTGAATTACGAACAGGCCATGAGTAATAAAGACTCAGGGAAATGGCTTGAAGCCATGAAATCCGAAATGGACTCCATGTATGAAAACAAAGTATGGACTTTGGTTTCACCACCTGAAGGCATTAAGCCTATTGGGTGTAAATGGGTCTTTAAAAGAAAGACTGGAGCGGACGGCAAGGTGGAGACCTATAAGGCCCGACTGGTTGCAAAAGGTTTCAAACAAAGACAAGGAGTTGATTATGATGAAACCTTTTCACCAGTAGCTATGCTCAAGTCCATTTGGATTTTGCTTGCGATTGCAGCTTATAACGACTATGAGATCTGGCAGATGGACGTGAAAACGGCCTTCCTCAATGGGAAACTTGAGGAGGATGTGTATATGACACAGCCAGAGGGATTTGTTTCAAAGGTTGGAATAAATCAAGTCTGTAAGCTGCAACGATCCATTTATGGATTGAAGCAAGCTTCTCGTAGATGGAACATTCGTTTTGATGAGACAATCAAAGAGTTTGATTTTATCAAAAATGACGATGAACCATGTGTGTACAAGAAGGTTAGTGGGAGCGCAATTTCATTCCTTGTATTATATGTTGATGATATATTACTGATAGGGAATGACATTCCTATGCTATAATCGATTAAAATCTGGTTATCTAAACACTTCTCCATGAAGGACTTGGGAGAAGCATCCTATATTTTGGGGATAAAGATCTATAGAGATAGATCTAAAAGGATGCTTGGTTTATCCCAAGGAACGTACATTGATGCAATGCTAAAGAGATTTAGCATGGAAGATTCCAAAAGAGGTCTCATGCCGATGAGCCATGGAATACATCTCTCCAAGAAACAGGCCCCAAAGACACCTGAGGAGAGAGACCGTATGAGTAAGATCCCTTATGCTTCTGCAATAGGATCTATCATGTACGGTATGATATGTACTAGACCGGATGTTGCTCATTCACTTAGTGTAACGAGCAGATACCAGTCGAATCGAGGAGAAGAGCACTGGAAGGCAGTGAAGAATATCCTAAAATACTTGAGAAGGACTAAGGATATTTTTCTTGTCTACGGTGGGTCTGAATTAAAACTCGAGGGCTTCACAGACTCAAGTTTTCAAACGGACCAAGATGACAGTAAATCTGTTTCGGGGTATATTTTTACCTTGAACGGAGGCGCAGTGAGTTGGAAGAGTTCCAAGCAGCAAACAGTTGCTGATTCAGTGACAGAGGCAGAGTATATAGCTGCAAGTGAAGCTGCAAAGGAAGCTGTTTGGATGAAGAAGTTCATAACTGAACTTGGTGTGGTTCCTAGCATTGGAGAAGCAGTTCCCATTTACTGTGACAACACAGGAGCAGTTGCACAGGCTAAGGAACCGAGGTCTCATCAGAAATCTAAACACGTGTTGCGGCGATTTCATTTGATCAGGGAGATCATTGAAAGAGGAGACGTCACCTTGGAGCGTGTAGACTCTCAAGACAACATTGCAGATCCATTTACTAAAGCTTTAACACAACAGCAGTTTGATCGTCACTCAGAGAAGATGGGTATGAGATACCATGGCGATTGGCTTTAGTGCAAGTGGGAGATTGATAGTAGTGTGCATACAAGCCAATCATGTATGATGATAAAGCACGTACTTTGTAAACAATCTTATTTATTTATTAATGAAATATTCATTTATTAAAGGCATTTAATTATCTACATGTTGCTGTTTTTATAATATGTAAATAACCCATAGTTTTAAGCAATGCTTTTAGAATCATGATGATGATCATGCTAATGAGATCTAAATTCTTAGAAAGTTTTAAAACTTAAATAGTTCCCAATCGTGGGATTACTAAAAAAGGGATTAGTAAATCCGGATAGATTGGTACATATGTTGCTTGCTCATTGGATGAGGATGATTGATCTCATGATCATTTGTGTGGAGACACTAAAGCAAGTATGTAGGTGCTTATTGGAGAATAAGTTCACTGAACGTGATTCGCTATGGAATACCTAATGGAGTTTTACTCGCATGTCAATAGGAATTCCTAATGTGATAGTAGTACAAGTGATCCTTGGACTTGAGATCATCATAGTATCTTGTATGTAACAAATTATACTTTGACTTATTCCTTAAGACCTTTTAAGGCATATATAGGGTATGCTTGGGTATAATGAGTTACATATGGAGATAATGAATGATCAATAAAGAATCTACCACCTCTAGTAAAAGAGGAGATATGTCTTATGTGATTCGTTAAATGACAACCCAGGAATCCTTGGCCAAGGTGAAATAAAATTAGAAAGGAGTTTTTAATTTGCATTATTTGGAGTTGTGCATTTTCTAATCGAAATACATATAATTAAATAAAATAAGACTTGACAGTAAATCCATGTCTTATATTTAATTGGGACATTGTATGGTGGAAGGATTGAATTGTATGGTAACTATTAACTCACAGGTTCTTTTATAATTAATGTTGAAATCTATATTATCTGGAAAGTCGTTGATCGCTAGGGAGGCTTATCCCTATTGTAGAATAAATATTATTTATTTAAATAGATTATTAGTTTAATTTATTTATTTAAATAAGATTAAAATTGTTTTAATTGATTTATTCACAACCGGTTTAATATGGAGAACCTAAAGGGTCACACCATAAAAGGAAGAATAATTATTTAAGAAGGTAATGGCATAATCGTAATAATGCATTAAGTATAATTAATTTAATCTATGGTGATAGAATAAATTAAATAGCTTAATGTTTATTATTTAATATTTTGGAAATATTAAATATAAATTAATAAGAGGAGTCTTATTAATATTATTACAATTATTATTATTTTAATTTCTAAAGGAGTTTAGTAATTAATTTAATATTTAGTACTCTCATTTATTCCTAATAAGATTAGGAGACAAATTAATTAAATGAATTTAATTAATTATTCCCATGTGGTGGGAAGCGTAAATTAATTAAAGGAGTTTAATTAATTAAAAGAAATCCCATGTCTAATAGGATTAGAAGGGTTGACTAATATCTATATAAGAGGAGTCTTATAATAGATATTAGATGATGCAATTCCAATTGTTAGAGAGTACTCCTTTTCTATAGAGGATAGAAAACTAAGCCAACCACCCTCCTTCTTGATAATTTATCTTCTTTGGTGGATCACCTCTAGAGGCCAAACACTTGGGTGGCTAACGTTGATCAAAGAAAGGAATCTAATCCAGAAATTCAAGGAGATCACGAAGAACAAGGAGTTGAACTAGTACCTGTGGAAGCTTCGTTCTACAAGGGTATGATTCCATAACTTCTTATTTATCGTTTTAAATTAATAATTTGCATAAAGGATGATCCGGGTAATGGTTTTGTAGAAATTTTTTAAACTCTGATATACCATGCTTCCGCTACTTTTTGTAATTTGATTGCGTCACGATTTCGTACAAACCCAACAGTGGCATCAGAGCCAAACCTTTATGCAATTATTAATTATTTTAATTTCATATACATATGGGTATGTATTTAAAATAATTTACTGGGCATAATTAGTTGTATAAATTTATTTTTTATGGAAGAAAGAAAAAAAAAAAAAAAAGGAATCGCGATTACGTTTTTCTTTCTTTCTTTCCGTTACCGTCCATCTTGCTGTGTAAGTCTTCGTGGTTATTGTTTTAATTTCAAAAGCGTCCTGCAGCATCATGTTATGGACTTATGGTGACCCATTTGTATTATATATATAATATACAATATAGTCAGGTTATATATATATATATATATATATATATATATATATATAATATTCTAAATAATTTTATAATTAAAATAAAGAGTTTATTTTAATCTGGAAATTGGATTTTATGCAAATTAAAATTGCCCATTAAATGATACTCATATATATATGGAATGTTTTAATTTATGAGATGAATATTTATTTATTGATACATATGGTGACATGTATGATAATAAATGGGGATTGATTATGGACTATTTGACCAATGTGATTGGATTTTATTTTAGTTGAATGCTTGAATGAATGGGTTTTATTAAATGGGGTCTGCGTACCTCGTCTTCTCTAATTTTTTTCTTGATGTAAAATTCTATCTCCCTCCTATGTACTTCCCCTTGACTGCTGATCAAGGTTTCTATTTAAATTAAATAGTTTAATGTAATAGAAATAGTTAGAATTATCTTGAAAAAATTGGAGACCAAGGAGCCAAGGAGCGCGTGAAGACCCGTTTGTATGGAGCCCGGGTTTAAATGTAATAGTTACGTTTAAATTTAAATTCTTGCACTCCTAGGTTTGACCTTTTGGTTCACTTGGTGGCTCTAGTGAACCAAACTAGAATAAAAGTCCATAATCAATCCGGGTAGAATATAGTATTCTATATTGCATGCTAAATATTATATATATTATATTTTATGCAAACATGCTTCGCATGTTTAATAAAATAACGCGTATTTTATATATATATGTGCATGCGCGCTAAACAAGATGAGACAAATAATAATAAACCCCTCAAAGAAATAATATTAAGTCTGAAGCGTTCAAATGATATTTGGAATATCGAACGTCGCCTTCTAGCATGATTAATTAATAGAGTATTAAATATTTAATATGAGTTTGTTGTGCTATCCACAAGGCGAGTATTGAGTATTTAAGATGTTAATTAATCACATTTGATGCTTATCAAGAAAATTGAACGATCTAGTCTTGTTGTGCTATCCACAAGGACGAACATTTTTCCTTTTTGAATTTATGGAAGTGCTAGGCTGGACTTAACTTAAATTATTTTAGTTCGAATGTGCACACACTTGACCATTATGATTTAAGAGGCAAAATAAAAGGAATTACATGGTGATGTAATTGACAAGAGTTGTCTACCTATTTATTTGTATATCGCTTGTTGTGCTATCCACAAGGTTATATACATTTGAAATGGGATCCTTATTCTCACTAGCAAATCTTTAATTAGATGTTGCCGAACTATATAAGTGAGGGTAATATAGTTTGATGAAAATAGTGGGAGATACCAATTTAAAATAAAGACCTAAATTTATTTTGGTATGCAAAGTTAAAAAAATGAATGTTTGCTAAAATGTTGTTTTCTTTCACATGCAGAATTTTAAAAATGTCTAAATCACTAATCTCACTACGAAGCATACTTGATGCAAACAAGCTTACCGGGCCAAATTATGAGGACTGGCTAAGAAATCTGAGAATTGTTCTCACTGCTGAAAAGATTTCTTATGTCCTAAATTCAACTGTCCCTGAATCTGTTTCAGAAATAGCCTCTGAGGAAGAGATTGCCACTTTCAATAAGTGGCAAGATGATGCATCTGTGGCTCAATGCATCATGCTCGCATCCATGAATAACGAGCTTCAGCGTCAGCACGTAAATATGGATGCTCCTGCTATGCTGCTTCACCTCAAGGAGTTGTATGGTGAACAGAGTAGGACTGCTAGATATGAGATATCTAAGGAGCTCTTCCGATCTCTGATGACCGAGGGTACTGCCGTCGAGACTTATGTCCTGAAAGTGATCAATTTGATTGAACGCCTTGGACAGCTTGGGTTCGTCATGGATGGGGAGTTGAGTCAAGACTTGGTCTTGCAGTCACTCCCTGAGACCTTCTCGCAGTTTGTGGTTAATTTTCACATGAATAAGCTAGATGTCAGCTTGCCTGAGCTGCTTAACATGCTGAAAACTGCAGAAGGTCACTTCCCATCCAAGAAGAACCATGTCTTGATGGTGGATTCTTCCAATAAAAGGAAGAGGCCCAATGTATCTTCTGAAAAGAAGAAATCCAAGAAGGCTAAGGGAAAGGGGAAAGAAAAGGAACAAAAGAAACTTGAACCAGCTAAAGGAATGTGCTTTCATTGCAACAAGCCGGGACATTGGAAAAGGAACTGCAAGAAGTATCTAGCAGAGAAGAAGCTTGGAGAAGCTTCGACTTCCAATCAAGGTTTGTTTATGATTGAAATTAATTTTTCTGAAAGTCATAATTCTACTTGGGTATTGGATACCGGCTGTGGTTCTCACATATGTAATACTGTGCAGGGACTGGTCAGAAGTAGAAAGCTGAACAATGATGAGGTGATCCTACGAGTAGGGAATGGAGCAAAGGTTGCTGCATTAGCTGTAGGAACTTATTATTTAGCAATGCCTTCGGGCAAGTCCATTTATCTTAATAATTGTTATTATGTTCCGAATATTATTAAAAACATTATTTCAATTTCTGTATTGGATATGGAAGGATTTAACGTTGTTATAAAGAACAATAGTTGTTCTATTTATAAAGACGATGTTTTATATGGTATTGGAAATTTGCGAAATGGACTTTATACACTTGACTTACAAGAAAATATATTTCAAATTGAACAAACTAAGAAAAGGAAAAGAGATGATATTAATTATACCTACATGTGGCACTGTAGACTCGGTCATATCAATGAAACAAGATTATCCAAGTTGCATAAAGATGGGCTCCTCGAGCTATCCGATTATGAATCATATCCAACTTGTGAATCTTGTCTCATGGGTAAAATGACTAAATCTCCTTTTAGTGGAAGAGGAGAAAGAGTTACAGAGTTGTTGGCATTGATTCACATAGACGTTTGTGGGCCTATGACAACAAGTGCATGGGGTGGGTATTCTTATTTTATTACTTTCACTGATGATCACTCAAGATTTGGATATGTGTATTTAATGAAATACAAGTCAGAATCATTTGAAAAGTTCAAAGAGTTCAGAAGTGAAGTAGAGAAACAAACGGGCAAGAGTATAAAGATACTTCGATCAGATCGAGGTGGAGAATACTTACGCGGTGAGTTTCTCAATTGTCTCAAAGAAAATGGTATAATCTCATAATGGACTCCTCCAGGTACACCACAGTTAAATGGAGTATCTGAAAGGAGAAATCGAACACTGTTAGACATGGTTCGATCCATGATGAGTTTTACTGACCTTCCAATTTCCTTTTGGGGATATGCCCTAGAAACGGCTGCATACCTACTTAACAAGGTACCTACCAAATTCGCCCCAAAGACTCCATATGAGATGTGGAAGGGGAGGAAACCAAATCTTAAGCATGTTAAGACTTGGGGTTGTCTAGCTTATGTCAAAAAGTTTGAACATGAAAAGTTACAGACTAAATCCGAAAAGTGTAGATTTGTGGGATACCCTAAAGAAACTGTAGGGTATTATTTCTATCATCTAACTGATCAAAAGGTGTTTGTTGCGAAACATGCTGCCTTCTTGGAAAAGGAGTTTATCCATGAAGGGGTCAGTGGGAGTAAGATATATCTTGAAGAAGTTCAAGAACCACAAATTACCACGGATCAAAGTCAGATACCTGACCAAGTAGAAGAACCTACTATACCACACCCTGTTCGTAAATCTGGAAGAGTACCGAAGATACCTGAGAGGTATGGATTCGTTATAGAGGATGACGATGAGGTACACATCATGAATGATGATGATCCATTGAATTACGAACAGGCCATGAGTAATAAAGACTCAGGGAAATGGCTTGAAGCCATGAAATCCGAAATGGACTCCATGTATGAAAACAAAGTATGGACTTTGGTTTCACCACCTGAAGGCATTAAGCCTATTGGGTGTAAATGGGTCTTTAAAAGAAAGACTGGAGCGGACGGCAAGGTGGAGACCTATAAGGCCCGACTGGTTGCAAAAGGTTTCAAACAAAGACAAGGAGTTGATTATGATGAAACCTTTTCACCAGTAGCTATGCTCAAGTCCATTCGGATTTTGCTTGCGATTGCAGCTTATAACGACTATGAGATCTGGCAGATGGACGTGAAAACGGCCTTCCTCAATGGGAAACTTGAGGAGGATGTGTATATGACACAGCCAGAGGGATTTGTTTCAAAGGTTGGAATAAATCAAGTCTGTAAGCTGCAACGATCCATTTATGGATTGAAGCAAGCTTCTCGTAGATGGAACATTCGTTTTGATGAGACAATCAAAGAGTTTGATTTTATCAAAAATGACGATGAACCATGTGTGTACAAGAAGGTTAGTGGGAGCGCAATTTCATTCCTTGTATTATATGTTGATGATATATTACTGATAGGGAATGACATTCCTATGCTATAATCGATTAAAATCTGGTTATCTAAACACTTCTCCATGAAGGACTTGGGAGAAGCATCCTATATTTTGGGGATAAAGATCTATAGAGATAGATCTAAAAGGATGCTTGGTTTATCCCAAGGAACGTACATTGATGCAATGCTAAAGAGATTTAGCATGGAAGATTCCAAAAGAGGTCTCATGCCGATGAGCCATGGAATACATCTCTCCAAGAAACAGGCCCCAAAGACACCTGAGGAGAGAGACCGTATGAGTAAGATCCCTTATGCTTCTGCAATAGGATCTATCATGTACGGTATGATATGTACTAGACCGGATGTTGCTCATTCACTTAGTGTAACGAGCAGATACCAGTCGAATCGAGGAGAAGAGCACTGGAAGGCAGTGAAGAATATCCTAAAATACTTGAGAAGGACTAAGGATATTTTTCTTGTCTACGGTGGGTCTGAATTAAAACTCGAGGGCTTCACAGACTCAAGTTTTCAAACGGACCAAGATGACAGTAAATCTGTTTCGGGGTATATTTTTACCTTGAACGGAGGCGCAGTGAGTTGGAAGAGTTCCAAGCAGCAAACAGTTGCTGATTCAGTGACAGAGGCAGAGTATATAGCTGCAAGTGAAGCTGCAAAGGAAGCTGTTTGGATGAAGAAGTTCATAACTGAACTTGGTGTGGTTCCTAGCATTGGAGAAGCAGTTCCCATTTACTGTGACAACACAGGAGCAGTTGCACAGGCTAAGGAACCGAGGTCTCATCAGAAATCTAAACACGTGTTGCGGCGATTTCATTTGATCAGGGAGATCATTGAAAGAGGAGACGTCACCTTGGAGCGTGTAGACTCTCAAGACAACATTGCAGATCCATTTACTAAAGCTTTAACACAACAGCAGTTTGATCGTCACTTAGAGAAGATGGGTATGAGATACCATGGCGATTGGCTTTAGTGCAAGTGGGAGATTGATAGTAGTGTGCATACAAGCCAATCATGTATGATGATAAAGCACGTACTTTGTAAACAATCTTATTTATTTATTAATGAAATATTCATTTATTAAAGGCATTTAATTATCTACATGTTGCTGTTTTTATAATATGTAAATAACCCATAGTTTTAAGCAATGCTTTTAGAATCATGATGATGATCATGCTAATGAGATCTAAATTCTTAGAAAGTTTTAAAACTTAAATAGTTCCCAATCGTGGGATTACTAAAAAAGGGATTAGTAAATCCGGATAGATTGGTACATATGTTGCTTGCTCATTGGATGAGGATGATTGATCTCATGATCATTTGTGTGGAGACACTAAAGCAAGTATGTAGGTGCTTATTGGAGAATAAGTTCACTGAACGTGATTCGCTATGGAATACCTAATGGAGTTTTACTCGCATGTCAATAGGAATTCCTAATGTGATAGTAGTACAAGTGATCCTTGGACTTGAGATCATCATAGTATCTTGTATGTAACAAATTATACTTTGACTTATTCCTTAAGACCTTTTAAGGCATATAGGGTATGCTTGGGTATAATGAGTTACATATGGAGATAATGAATGATCAATAAAGAATCTACCACCTCTAGTAAAAGAGGAGATATGTCTTATGTGATTCGTTAAATGACAACCCAGGAATCCTTGGCCAAGGTGAAATAAAATTAGAAAGGAGTTTTTAATTTGCATTATTTGGAGTTGTGCATTTTCTAATCGAAATACATATAATTAAATAAAATAAGACTTGACAGTAAATCCATGTCTTATATTTAATTGGGACATTGTATGGTGGAAGGATTGAATTGTATGGTAACTATTAACTCACAGGTTCTTTTATAATTAATGTTGAAATCTATATTATCTGGAAAGTCGTTGATCGCTAGGGAGGCTTATCCCTATTGTAGAATAAATATTATTTATTTAAATAGATTATTAGTTTAATTTATTTATTTAAATAAGATTAAAATTGTTTTAATTGATTTATTCACAACCGGTTTAATATGGAGAACCTAAAGGGTCACACCATAAAAGGAAGAATAATTATTTAAGAAGGTAATGGCATAATCGTAATAATGCATTAAGTATAATTAATTTAATCTATGGTGATAGAATAAATTAAATAGCTTAATGTTTATTATTTAATATTTTGGAAATATTAAATATAAATTAATAAGAGGAGTCTTATTAATATTATTACAATTATTATTATTTTAATTTCTAAAGGAGTTTAGTAATTAATTTAATATTTAGTACTCTCATTTATTCCTAATAAGATTAGGAGACAAATTAATTAAATGAATTTAATTAATTATTCCCATGTGGTGGGAAGCGTAAATTAATTAAAGGAGTTTAATTAATTAAAAGAAATCCCATGTCTAATAGGATTAGAAGGGTTGACTAATATCTATATAAGAGGAGTCTTATAATAGATATTAGATGATGCAATTCCAATTGTTAGAGAGTACTCCTTTTCTATAGAGGATAGAAAACTAAGCCAACCACCCTCCTTCTTGATAATTTATCTTCTTTGGTGGATCACCTCTAGAGGCCAAACACTTGGGTGGCTAACGTTGATCAAAGAAAGGAATCTAATCCAGAAATTCAAGGAGATCACGAAGAACAAGGAGTTGAACTAGTACCTGTGGAAGCTTCGTTCTACAAGGGTATGATTCCATAACTTCTTATTTATCGTTTTAAATTAATAATTTGCATAAAGGATGATCCGGGTAATGGTTTTGTAGAAATTTTTTAAACTCTGATATACCATGCTTCCGCTACTTTTTGTAATTTGATTGCGTCACGATTTCGTACAAACCCAACAGTGGCATCAGAGCCAAACCTTTATGCAATTATTAATTATTTTAATTTCATATACATATGGGTATGTATTTAAAATAATTTACTGGGCATAATTAGTTGTATAAATTTATTTTTTATGGAAGAAAGAAAAAAAAAAAAAAAGGAATCGCGATTACGTTTTTCTTTCTTTCTTTCCGTTACCGTCCATCTTGCTGTGTAAGTCTTCGTGGTTATTGTTTTAATTTCAAAAGCGTCCTGCAGCATCATGTTATGGACTTATGGTGACCCATTTGTATTATATATATAATGTACAATATAGTCAGGTTATATATATATATAAATATATATATATATATATATAATATAAGATTACTTTTATATTATATATATATATATATATATAATATTCTAAATAATTTTATAATTAAAATAAATAGTTTATTTTAATCTTGAAATTGGATTTTATGCAAATTAAAATTGCCCATTAAATGATACTCATATATATATGGAATGTTTTAATTTATGAGATGAATATTTATTTATTGATACATATGGTGACATGTATGATAATAAATGGGGATTGATTATGGACTATTTGACCAATGTGATTGAATTTTATTTTAGTTAAATGTTTGAATGAATGGGTTTTATTAAATGGGGTCTGCGTACCTCGTCTTCTCTAATTTTTTTCTTGATGTAAAATTCTATCTCCCTCCTATGTACTTCCCCTTGACTGCTGATCAAGGTTTCTATTTAAATTAAATAGTTTAATGTAATAGAAATAGTTAGAATTATCTTGAAAAAATTGGAGACCAAGGAGCCAAGGAGCGCGTGAAGACCCGTTTGTATGGAGCCTGGGTTTAAATGTAATAGTTACGTTTAAATTTAAATTCTTGCACTCCTAGGTTTGACCTTTTGGTTCACTTGGTGGCTCTAGTGAACCAAACTAGAATAAAAGTCCATAATCAATCCGGGTAGAATATAGTATTCTATATTGCATGCTAAATATTATATATATTATATTTTATGCAAACATGCTTCGCATGTTTAATAAAATAACGCGTATTTTATATATATATGTGCATGCGCGCTAAACAAGATGAGACAAATAATAATAAACCCCTCAAAGAAATAATATTAAGTCTGAAGCGTTCAAATGATATTTGGAATATCGAACGTCGCCTTCTAGCATGATTAATTAATAGAGTATTAAATATTTAATATGAGTTTGTTGTGCTATCCACAAGGCGAGTATTGAGTATTTAAGATGTTAATTAATCACATTTGATGCTTATCAAGAAAATTGAACGATCTAGTCTTGTTGTGCTATCCAGAAGGACGAACATTTTTCCTTTTTGAATTTATGGAAGTGCTAGGCTGGACTTAACTTAAATTATTTTAGTTCGAATGTGCACACACTTGACCATTATGATTTAAGAGGCAAAATAAAAGGAATTACATGGTGATGTAATTGACAAGAGTTGTCTACCTATTTATTTGTATATCGCTTGTTGTGCTATCCACAAGGTTATATACATTTGAAATAGGATCCTTATTCTCACTAGCAAATCTTTAATTAGATGTTGCCGAACTATATAAGTGAGGGTAATATAGTTTGATGAAAATAGTGGGAGATACCAATTTAAAATAAAGACCTAAATTTATTTTGGTATGCAAAGTTAAAAAAATGAATGTTTGCTAAAATGTTGTTTTCTTTCACATGCAGAATTTTAAAAATGTCTAAATCACTAATCTCACTACGAAGCATACTTGATGCAAACAAGCTTACCGGGCCAAATTATGAGGACTGGCTAAGAAATCTGAGAATTGTTCTCACTGCTGAAAAGATTTCTTATGTCCTAAATTCAACTGTCCCTGAATCTGTTTCAGAAATAGCCTCTGAGGAAGAGATTGCCACTTTCAATAAGTGGCAAGATGATGCATCTGTGGCTCAATGCATCATGCTCGCATCCATGAATAACGAGCTTCAGCGTCAGCACGTAAATATGGATGCTCCTGCTATGCTGCTTCACCTCAAGGAGTTGTATGGTGAACAGAGTAGGACTGCTAGATATGAGATATCTAAGGAGCTCTTCCGATCTCTGATGACCGAGGGTACTGCCGTCGAGACTTATGTCCTGAAAGTGATCAATTTGATTGAACGCCTTGGACAGCTTGGGTTCGTCATGGATGGGGAGTTGAGTTAAGACTTGGTCTTGCAGTCACTCCCTGAGACCTTCTCGCAGTTTGTGGTTAATTTTCACATGAATAAGCTAGATGTCAGCTTGCCTGAGCTGCTTAACATGCTGAAAACTGCAGAAGGTCACTTCCCATCCAAGAAGAACCATGTCTTGATGGTGGATTCTTCCAATAAAAGGAAGAGGCCCAATGTATCTTCTGAAAAGAAGAAATCCAAGAAGGCTAAGGGAAAGGGGAAAGAAAAGGAACAAAAGAAACTTGAACCAGCTAAAGGAATGTGCTTTCATTGCAACAAGCCGGGACATTGGAAAAGGAACTGCAAGAAGTATCTAGCAGAGAAGAAGCTTGGAGAAGCTTCGACTTCCAATCAAGGTTTGTTTATGATTGAAATTAATTTTTCTGAAAGTCATAATTCTACTTGGGTATTGGATACCGGCTGTGGTTCTCACATATGTAATACTGTGCAGGGACTGGTCAGAAGTAGAAAGCTGAACAATGATGAGGTGATCCTACGAGTAGGGAATGGAGCAAAGGTTGCTGCATTAGCTGTAGGAACTTATTATTTAGCAATGCCTTCGGGCAAGTCCATTTATCTTAATAATTGTTATTATGTTCCGAATATTATTAAAAACATTATTTCAATTTCTGTATTGGATATGGAAGGATTTAACGTTGTTATAAAGAACAATAGTTGTTCTATTTATAAAGACTGATGTTTTATATGGTATTGGAAATTTGCGAAATGGACTTTATACACTTGACTTACAAGAAAATATATTTCAAATTGAACAAACTAAGAAAAGGAAAAGAGATGATATTAATTATACCTACATGTGGCACTGTAGACTCGGTCATATCAATGAAACAAGATTATCCAAGTTGCATAAAGATGGGCTCCTCGAGCTATCCGATTATGAATCATATCCAACTTGTGAATCTTGTCTCATGGGTAAAATGACTAAATCTCCTTTTAGTGGAAGAGGAGAAAGAGTTACAGAGTTGTTGGCATTGATTCACATAGACGTTTGTGGGCCTATGACAACAAGTGCATGGGGTGGGTATTCTTATTTTATTACTTTCACTGATGATCACTCAAGATTTGGATATGTGTATTTAATGAAATACAAGTCAGAATCATTTGAAAAACAAACGGGCAAGAGTATAAACGGGCAAGAGTTCAGAAGTGAAGTAGAGAAACAAACGGGCAAGAGTATAAAGATACTTCGATCAGATCGAGGTGGAGAATACTTACGCGGTGAGTTTCTCAATTGTCTCAAAGAAAATGGTATAATCTCATAATGGACTCCTCCAGGTACACCACAGTTAAATGGAGTATCTGAAAGGAGAAATCGAACACTGTTAGACATGGTTCGATCCATGATGAGTTTTACTGACCTTCCAATTTCCTTTTGGGGATATGCCCTAGAAACGGCTGCATACCTACTTAACAAGGTACCTACCAAATTCGCCCCAAAGACTCCATATGAGATGTGGAAGGGGAGGAAACCAAATCTTAAGCATGTTAAGACTTGGGGTTGTCTAGCTTATGTCAAAAAGTTTGAACATGAAAAGTTACAGACTAAATCCGAAAAGTGTAGATTTGTGGGATACCCTAAAGAAACTGTAGGGTATTATTTCTATCATCTAACTGATCAAAAGGTGTTTGTTGCGAAACATGCTGCCTTCTTGGAAAAGGAGTTTATCCATGAAGGGGTCAGTGGGAGTAAGATATATCTTGAAGAAGTTCAAGAACCACAAATTACCACGGATCAAAGTCAGATACCTGACCAAGTAGAAGAACCTACTATACCACACCCTGTTCGTAAATCTGGAAGAGTACCGAAGATACCTGAGAGGTATGGATTCGTTATAGAGGATGACGATGAGGTACACATCATGAATGATGATGATCCATTGAATTACGAACAGGCCATGAGTAATAAAGACTCAGGGAAATGGCTTGAAGCCATGAAATCCGAAATGGACTCCATGTATGAAAACAAAGTATGGACTTTGGTTTCACCACCTGAAGGCATTAAGCCTATTGGGTGTAAATGGGTCTTTAAAAGAAAGACTGGAGCGGACGACAAGGTGGAGACCTATAAGGCCCGACTGGTTGCAAAAGGTTTCAAACAAAGACAAGGAGTTGATTATGATGAAACCTTTTCACCAGTAGCTATGCTCAAGTCCATTCGGATTTTGCTTGCGATTGCAGCTTATAACGACTATGAGATCTGGCAGATGGACGTGAAAACGGCCTTCCTCAATGGGAAACTTGAGGAGGATGTGTATATGACACAGCCAGAGGGATTTGTTTCAAAGGTTGGAATAAATCAAGTCTGTAAGCTGCAACGATCCATTTATGGATTGAAGCAAGCTTCTCGTAGATGGAACATTCGTTTTGATGAGACAATCAAAGAGTTTGATTTTATCAAAAATGACGATGAACCATGTGTGTACAAGAAGGTTAGTGGGAGCGCAATTTCATTCCTTGTATTATATGTTGATGATATATTACTGATAGGGAATGACATTCCTATGCTATAATCGATTAAAATCTGGTTATCTAAACACTTCTCCATGAAGGACTTGGGAGAAGCATCCTATATTTTGGGGATAAAGATCTATAGAGATAGATCTAAAAGGATGCTTGGTTTATCCCAAGGAACGTACATTGATGCAATGCTAAAGAGATTTAGCATGGAAGATTCCAAAAGAGGTCTCATGCCGATGAGCCATGGAATACATCTCTCCAAGAAACAGGCCCCAAAGACACCTGAGGAGAGAGACCGTATGAGTAAGATCCCTTATGCTTCTGCAATAGGATCTATCATGTACGGTATGATATGTACTAGACCGGATGTTGCTCATTCACTTAGTGTAACGAGCAGATACCAGTCGAATCGAGGAGAAGAGCACTGGAAGGCAGTGAAGAATATCCTAAAATACTTGAGAAGGACTAAGGATATTTTTCTTGTCTACTGTGGGTCTGAATTAAAACTCGAGGGCTTCACAGACTCAAGTTTTCAAACGGACCAAGATGACAGTAAATCTGTTTCGGGGTATGTTTTTACCTTGAACGGAGGCGCAGTGAGTTGGAAGAGTTCCAAGCAGCAAACAGTTGCTGATTCAGTGACAGAGGCAGAGTATATAGCTGCAAGTGAAGCTGCAAAGGAAGCTGTTTGGATGAAGAAGTTCATAACTGAACTTGGTGTGGTTCCTAGCATTGGAGAAGCAGTTCCCATTTACTGTGACAACACAGGAGCAGTTGCACAGGCTAAGGAACCGAGGTCTCATCAGAAATCTAAACACGTGTTGCGGCGATTTCATTTGATCAGGGAGATCATTGAAAGAGGAGACGTCACCTTGGAGCGTGTAGACTCTCAAGACAACATTGCAGATCCATTTACTAAAGCTTTAACACAACAGCAGTTTGATCGTCACTTAGAGAAGATGGGTATGAGATACCATGGCGATTGGCTTTAGTGCAAGTGGGAGATTGATAGTAGTGTGCATACAAGCCAATCATGTATGATGATAAAGCACGTACTTTGTAAACAATCTTATTTATTTATTAATGAAATATTCATTTATTAAAGGCATTTAATTATCTACATGTTGCTGTTTTTATAATATGTAAATAACCCATAGTTTTAAGCAATGCTTTTAGAATCATGATGATGATCATGCTAATGAGATCTAAATTCTTAGAAAGTTTTAAAACTTAAATAGTTCCCAATCGTGGGATTACTAAAAAAGGGATTAGTAAATCCGGATAGATTGGTACATATGTTGCTTGCTCATTGGATGAGGATGATTGATCTCATGATCATTTGTGTGGAGACACTAAAGCAAGTATGTAGGTGCTTATTGGAGAATAAGTTCACTGAACGTGATTCGCTATGGAATACCTAATGGAGTTTTACTCGCATGTCAATAGGAATTCCTAATGTGATAGTAGTACAAGTGATCCTTGGACTTGAGATCATCATAGTATCTTGTATGTAACAAATTATACTTTGACTTATTCCTTAAGACCTTTTAAGGCATATATAGGGTATGCTTGGGTATAATGAGTTACATATGGAGATAATGAATGATCAATAAAGAATCTACCACCTCTAGTAAAAGAGGAGATATGTCCTATGTGATTCGTTAAATGACAACCCAGGAATCCTTGGCCAAGGTGAAATGAAATTAGAAAGGAGTTTTTAATTTGCATTATTTGGAGTTGTGCATTTTCTAATCGAAATACATATAATTAAATAAAATAAGACTTGACAGTAAATCCATGTCTTATATTTAATTGGGACATTGTATGGTGGAAGGATTGAATTGTATGGTAACTATTAACTCACAGGTTCTTTTATAATTAATGTTGAAATCTATATTATCTGGAAAGTCGTTGATCGCTAGGGAGGCTTATCCCTATTGTAGAATAAATATTATTTATTTAAATAGATTATTAGTTTAATTTATTTATTTAAATAAGATTAAAATTGTTTTAATTGATTTATTCACAACCGGTTTAATATGGAGAACCTAAAGGGTCACACCATAAAAGGAAGAATAATTATTTAAGAAGGTAATGGCATAATCGTAATAATGCATTAAGTATAATTAATTTAATCTATGGTGATAGAATAAATTAAATAGCTTAATGTTTATTATTTAATATTTTGGAAATATTAAATATAAATTAATAAGAGGAGTCTTATTAATATTATTACAATTATTATTATTTTAATTTCTAAAGGAGTTTAGTAATTAATTTAATATTTAGTACTCTCATTTATTCCTAATAAGATTAGGAGACAAATTAATTAAATGAATTTAATTAATTATTCCCATGTGGTGGGAAGCGTAAATTAATTAAAGGAGTTTAATTAATTAAAAGAAATCCCATGTCTAATAGGATTAGAAGGGTTGATTAATATCTATATAAGAGGAGTCTTATAGTAGATATTAGATGATGCAATTCCAATTGTTAGAGAGTAATCCTTTTCTATAAAGGATAGAAAACTAAGCCAACCACCCTCCTTCTTGATAATTCATCTTCTTTGGTGGATCACCTCTAGAGGCCAAACACTTGGGTGGCTAACGTTGATCAAAGAAAGGAATCTAACCCGGAAATTCAAGGAGATCACGAAGAACAAGGAGTTGAACTAGTACCTGTGGAAGCTTCGTTCTACAAGGGTATGATTCCATAACTTCTTATTTATCGTTTTAAATTAATAATTTGCATAAAGGATGATCCGGGTAATGGTTTTGTAGAAATTTTTTAAACTCTGATATACCATGCTTCCGCTACTTTTTGCAATTTGATTGCGTCACGATTTCGTACAAACCCAACAGTGTGTTACAAATGCTGACTTAGTATGCCTTGTCCCACAATAAGAGTCACAACTCTCCTACACACGTGAAAGGCTAAAGCCTACCATTCCTCTCAAACTTAGCAAACTAGGATAACTTCATTGCAATCATCAATGGGGAGTGGTTTTCATGATTTCATTCACCAACTAAGTTACCAACTCCCTCTTATCTAGCATACAATTCATTCATCCATAAGTTGAAAATGGAGAGCAAAGCAATGGACTGGATAATGGATTTTCTTTAAATAAGCACCTCTCCTTCTTCATTCCTTTTGCTGGGAATTTACTGATTAAGTGAGGATTGAGAGGTAGCATAGCATTATAGTGCAGTGTCTGAGAATTTAATGAGATTGTAGCAGTAAGTTCATTATACATAACAGAGGTATAGTATACCTCTCATGTTCATCATTTTCATTTTCTGTCAAAAATCTCATTTCTTAATTTTGCCAAATTAGATTGTGTTTGGATTGTAGAACCCTTCTATTGTTGTTATATGGATATACATACATGATGGAATTACTACATAACTTCCATGACCTTTATTTCCATTTTCTGTTGGTATTCTAAAATTTCTATAAATCTTAAATTTTTGGTTTGAGTTGGAAATTCATGAATTGATTATTTGATAATGTTTATTTGATTGATATATAGCCTTAGAAACATGTTAAAACTGAAATATGGTTGATTGAAACTGATTTCGGGAAGTAATTTCTGTGTTGGGCTGGAAACTGCCGTAGCAGACTGCTGTCTGGCACGAACCAGACGCAGCGCAGTTGCGCCGGCCTCTATGTTCAGTTTTGATTTCTGCTTTAAATTCTGTTAAGTTATTGTGTAATTGCATAACTAAGATGAGCATGCGAGCATGAGTAGCATATATATATAAGTATGTAGACCTAATATGAGCATGATTTACTATGATTATATCCATGATTAATGGACGGTTATAATTTCCAAAGTAAACGTAAAGTTTTGTAAACGAAATTGACTTATACGAACCATGTCGACATTCTGATTTTTCAAGCGTGATTATATGATTTAAGAATGCAAGAAAAGTATGTTAACTTACATATATATGTCTCATAGTATAACATGAGCATGTCAAACCTCGTTAGTGAACATTTCAAACGAAAATATAAGTTTTAAAGGTGAACATTAGCATGAAGGTATCATATATGTAATCTGATTTTTGCGAGCATGTTAGTACAATATAGAGATGCATGACAGATGTATTACCTTGTGTATATAGGTGTCATATTATAACTTTAGCATGTGGACCTTAATAGTGAATATTTAACTAAAGAAAAGTATATGTTGAGAATGGACTTTGACATATAAGTATGATATTCATATTTTGATCATATGAGCATGATAATATACTTATATGACTAATTATGACCATAAGCTAGCATGATTTGTAATACATAGTTTCCTTGCTCGTGTCCAATTGTTTAACTTTAAACTAAATGGTTTTTCAAAGAAAACTTGATATATTTGAAACTAATATCTATGAATACCATATGAGAGATGTTCTAACCTTGTGAGCATGTAAATTTGACTTAACTACCTATGCAATGTGAATATAAGGTGTTAAGTTTACGCTAGCATACGTGATTAAGTCGTAATGATTTCAAAAGCAAAGTTCAGACTTTTTGCAAACTAAGTTGCATGATCATAGTGTAATAACATCGCTAATATATCATGTATGTACACATACTTGTTAAAAACAATGCGAGTTAATCGAGTATGAGGTTAATTAAGTTTTCAAACCAATAACGGTGCTAGTTATATATATGTGATGTGAATACTCGTGAGCATGCCTAGCTTGGGTTATATGACTACCGTATAGGTTTAAATGACAAGCATGATAACTTATGTGAATTCATGGCATTGTATGACCCTAGGTCGTTAGGAACCATGAATTAGAACTATATTATGTAAATCGAACGTGAAAAGGTTGAACGAGCATGAAAGTATCCTTTAATATGAATACGTGCTATATGATATCATATGTTGACACTTGAATCCGATTTTGACGGTTAACTTATAGAAATTCCATAACTTACTAAAATAAAATATATTTAGTATTGATTATGAGATGTTAATGATATGAGAATATGTTTAAACTCAAAACGAGGAACGTTAAGGATAAAAGTATATTAGTTGAGACTTGTGAATTAAATATGATACTATATACGATATAGTTGTGTAACTAGGCTAAGACTTAGCTTGTGTGTTGATTGTATATCCAAGATAAGATATGATCTTATACTATATGACTAATGAATATCCTATACATATAAATATATATATTACGATAGGGATTCAAAGTGTCGATTTATTTAACGAGGATAAACTACGCATAAGGCAAGTTTCATGACGTACACTCATTTATAGTGCAAGTATCTGAACCCTACTTTTATTGTGTTGCAAGTATCCTATCCTTGTGGTTACTTATTCAAAGAACGACGTAAGCAAGTTCCCTAACTTATACTCTTTAATTGTGCAAGTTTCCTTGAAACCATTCTTGTATATTAATTGCACGTATTTGACTACTCTTTTATTGAGCAAGTATTTGATTCATACTCTTTATTGAACACATATTCGAGCTTGTACTAACTTTGGTTGTACAAGTAAATAGGTGCTAGAATAATTCTTGCCTTACAAACTTATGTTTCATAGTTTAATTTAAATCACGATTATATTCTTCGAATTATTATTGCGAGTATTGAACTCATAAATTGTTCTTATATACATTGTTGAAATTGTCTACGCCATTTAATTCGGCTAGACCAATATCATGAATTGGAAAACAATCCACACCAATTACCATGGTGCGGACTCCTATAAATTGACTGAGTTGAACAACCCTTGTAAAAAGGGGAACTATATAGTCGGGGTGCCGACAGTGGTGTGGTAGGTTATGCATAACTCCAGGTACGATAGGCTGATCCCCTAATTGTACTTGTTTGGGTTACCAAATTTTTTTTTGGTGATTCTAGTAGAAGTTCGTGGTTCTTAGTGACCACTCAGTATCCAGTATTTATTTACTTGAAACTTTGAATTCTTTGGATTCTTTTATAAATCCTTGGTCCACAGCGACACTTAGTGATATCTATTCATTCACTTGAAATTATTGAAACTTTTGAATCCTTTAATAACTTCTCGACCTGTAGTAGTCCTTATTCAACTTCACAGAATAGATTTGGAAGTCATTGCTATTTATTTTGTTCACAACATTCTTATTTGAAATCCTGAGCGATTAATTTCCGTTTTACCCTTGAGATTTAGAACTGTATATTTTCCTGTTAACATTTATTGGCATATTACTTGCTGAGCAAATTTGTTGCTCACTCTTGCTTCCCATAAATATTTTAGTTAGGGCAGGGCAAGGTGGAACCCCAGGACAGGATAAATGCGAAGGCAAGGCTATGGAGTAGCTGTGCTTTCTATATTAGGATGTTTCCGTTATGTTGTATTAAGACTTATTTAATGTTATGTATTAAGATATGTTTGGTTTAAGTTATGAAGTGTATTAGTAATAGTTTCGAGACTTGGGACGAGAATATTTATGTTATATCAATGTAAATTATTCTGTTATTCCATTATTTGAGATTTTAGTTGTTATTAGAATTAGTACGTGATGAACCGAATTCGAGATCAGTGACGGTTTGAATTTGGGGGCGTCACAATAGCCATCTTGCAAATCCACTTTCGTTCAGCTTGGCTTGCCCCAGCGGGTGTAGATCCATCTCGAAGATATACCTTGATGTCTTGATACCAAGGCTATTTGATAGGAGGAATTTCATCTGATACTTCTCCAATGTAATTCCCGTATGTCGGGGTCTTTTGGTTTATGAATTTGATGTCGGGAATTCCCTTCCTACCTGATACGTTGATCAGGGATGCTAAAGTTGCCAATGCATCTGCAAAGTCGTTCCTTCCCCGAGGGATGTGGATGAATGTTATCTCTTCAAAATCTATGGATATTTTGACGACCTACAGATGATAGGTCAGCAAATGCAGTTCTTTGGTGTGATAGGCCCCGGTGGTGTGTTTGATAACCAACTCAAAATCTTCAAAGACTAGTAAACGTTGGATACCTATGGACTGGTCTAATTTCAACCCCATTATGCAGCGTTCATACTCAGTTGTGTTATTGGTGTTGTCAAACTGTAACTTGGTAGCCACATGATATTGTTCTCTTGTACCAGAGATGAGGACTACCCCAGCTCTGACACCTTCTATGTTCACCGCTCCATCAAAATACATTCTCCAAGGTTGGACTGTATTCTCTTGTCGAATTTGCTAATTTGTCATGATCCCATCATCCGGGAAACAAGTTTCCAGAGGTTCGAACCCTCCTGATGATGCTTCGGCTAGTTGATCTGCAATGCCTTGACCTTTGATGGACTTCTGAGTCACGTAGATAATATCAAACTGTTGGAGGATCAACTGCCATTTGGACAATTGATAATTCAACATTGGCTTGTTGAATACGTATTTTAGTGGATCCATGCGGGATATGAGGTAGGTCGTGTGCCCATGCAGATAATGTTGTAACCTCATAGCAGCCCAAGCTAACGCACAACAGGTCTTCTTGATCATGGTGTATTTCTGCTCCCCACTACCGAATCTATTGCTGATGTAGTAGATAGCTCTCTCCTTGCTACTATCATCTTTCTATCCTAGCATACAGCCCATGACGTTGGCATTGACGGACAGATACATAAACAGGGGAACTCTGTCCCTGGGAGGTACCAGGACAGGCACTTCGATCAACTGTTTGTTGATGTCAAGGAAGGCCTTCTGATAATCCTCATTCCATTTCGTAGAGGAATTCTTCCATAGTAGCTTAAAGATGGGTTCACAAGTAGCTATGAGCTGGGAAATGAATCGGCTTATAAAATTGTTTCTCCCTAGAAATCCGCATATCTCCTTCTCTGTTTGAGGTATAGGCATTTTAGTGATGGCTTTAATCTTGGTAGGATCCAGCTCAATGCCTCTATTACTCACCAGAAATCCAAACAACTTGTCTGATTTGACGCCAAAAGCACATTTGGCTGGATTAAGTTTGAGGTTGTACTTACGCAACCTGTTGAGTAGCTTCCCGAGAAGGTCGATGTGATCGTCCTCCTTCCGGGATTTGACGATGATATCTTTCGCGTAGACCTCTATCTCCTTATGCATCATGTAATGAAATAGGGCCATCATGACTCGCTGATATATGGCACTGACATTGATAAGGTCAAAAGATAAACGCCTATAGCAGAAGGTTCCCCAGGGAGTGATGAAAGCTGTTTTCTCCCTATCTTCTTCAGCAACCATAATTTGATGGTAACTAGAGAATCAATCCACAAAAGAATACATGCCGTACTGCGCCGTGTTGTCTATCAGGATGTGGATGAAAGGTACCGGGAAATTATCATTGAGACAAGCTTTGTTCAAATCTCTATAATTCATGCATACTCGTACTTTCCCTTCGGTCTTAGGTAAGGGAACAATGTTCGAGAGCCACTCTGAGTATGTTGATACTATGATGATGCTGACTTTGAATTGTTTGACAACCTCTTCTTTGACTTTCAGACTCCATTCAGGTTTCAATCGCCTAAGCTTCTGCTTAACTGGATTGAATCCATCTTTGATGGGCATTCGATGGATGACAATATCAGTAGACAGGCCAATCATGTCTTCATGTGACCATGCAAACACATCTTAGAACTGTGTGAGGAGTTCAATCAGGTCGACCTTTTGATCTGTGGTGAGGTCTAGGCCTATCTGGATTTCTTTGAGGTTTTCTGAGGTTTCGATATTGACATTGGTGGTTTGGTTGAGGTTTTGTTTGGGTTTGTCTTTGACCCATTCTTTGATCTCCTTGGGCTCCTCATAGTCATATTCCTCCTCTTGATCAATCTCCATCAAGTCGAAGTTCATTTCTACATCAAAGTTGTAGTCACTGTGACAGGTTGGCATCTCATCAGCAGGGACAAACAAATCCAATCTTGGAGTCCTGAAAGAAAAATGCTTTCGCTTTAATATATGCAACTGCTTAAATATACAAATAATTTAGCAAAGCATGACAAAAGTTACTACTATAGTTGTGCAATCAAAATAAGTAGTAAATGAAACCATATTACAGGGCAGACAGATTTTCTGCCCTTTTACCCTTTTTGAATGGGGCAAAGGACGTTGCTCCAGTTGTCCAGGGTCAGATCCTCATGAATAAGGAGGATACAAGATTTATGGCTGCCTGCCTTATCTCTGATAACGACTAATGTAGGGATTTCGGCACATAAACGCAGCGGAATTTAAAATTTTTCGAAATCCTAAAATAGGATCCATGCGAAAACATATTAATTCAGAGGTTTAGATTTGTTTTACCGATTATCCAAGTTTGAATGGAGACAATGGAAATTCTGGAACTGCTTGGAATCATCAACGCAATCCAACGAAACTACGCCTCTACAGAATCCACACGAACGCCCCACGAATCGTCACAATATTTGCAGCAAAGAGAGCTGTGGTACTAGCCGCCAAGATCTGGATTTTTGAAGCTTTTCTCTCTATTCTCTCTCTAAGAGCGGCTAGGGTTTTGTTTATGATGATTACCCTAAAAACGGCTGATATATCATTTATATATAGCAGTTAAAGAAATTATCCAAAACCTAATTCAATTAGAAAAGTAAAATTTGAATTTATATATATTATATCTTAATTAAGTCTTACTTAATTAATATACATATATACAAATTATCCTATTAATTTAAATTCATAATTTAAATACTATCAATCATATTGACATATTTAAATCCTTACAATTTAAATTAATTCCCTTTTAATTACGTTCTAAGTGTGTGACCGTATAAGTTATTATTACATTGACAATAATTTTAAAATTATATTATAAAATTATAAACAGTGAGCGGCATCTAGTAATGTATTACTGCTACCCAAGTAATAATAAGATCGGTGATTCGATGCAACCTTTTCGTGACCAATGTTTCAATGTGATTTAATCCTTTTAACCTCGACATCCTAGATTAAACTCGAGTCATGGAATGTGTCATACTCTTCATAATTTAATCTGAGTTTTCTTGATCAATGAGTAGACTATATGAAACAAATCACTATTTGAGCATGACCACGCATTTCATAGTCCTACCTAATCAAGAGGCCTATGGATATCACCCCAAATATATATAGGGTTAAATTCCATCTAGATCACTCATATTCCTCACACGATTCATGATGTACCCAATAATCACCTTTATTGTCCAACCTATTAAAGGTGACCTTTGATGATATCAAAGTATATAAATTCCCGTGTAGTAATATAGTGATTTCAGGTCGGAGGATCATTACATCATTGTCACTATGAGAATTGCTTATGACACTTTGCATAATGCTCCACGTAGAATTCTCATAGTGGGTCTGTCCAGTACATTGTTCTCTAACATGTACCTATGCATTGACTTAATATCTCATATATTTATGACCAATGAGATTTGGCCATCAGTCAATCTACATACTAGTCTCAATGTATCATTGTTGTCCCATTAACAATGATACTCGACTAGGGACATTTAAGAGCAATGATACTAATTGTAATTATATGATCTCATGTTCAAGTCACATACTTGAAGCTATATAATTTGTATCACTATTCTAAGGACTTTTATTATGCTAACATTTATATAACACAGTAAATAAAATAATAATAAAATAATTTATTTATTCAATCAAATATAATCTAAAAAATGTTAAGCAATGACATCAAAGAATTGGCCTCTTAGGGCATAAATTCTAACAACTAAGACATCCTTCATATCAGAGCCGGGGTTTTTCTTTAAAATGCCTCCCTTCTCTTTCTTGATGCTAGGAATTTGTGTAACAGATGAGTTTTTTCTTTGTTGTGATTCTGGGGGAAGAATCCTTTTAAGGAGGGAAGATTGTAACGAATGAGAATTTTATATAAATTTTAAATATTTATTGAATTAAATAAATATTTTAATTAATTTATTTATTAAGTGAAATAAATAATTTATATGATTGTTATGGAGTAATTTAATTAAGTGTAATATATTAATTAAATGAATATTTAATTTAATTTAATTGATGTGTAATAATTTTATGGTATAGTTCTAATTTAATTGAGATAATTAAATTAGATAAATTTTATGTGGTAATTGTTACATGAGATTATAATTAACAAGTACTTATAATCGTTATGTGGCAATATTTATGTGGTTAAGTGATGTTAGCTTTTAATTAATTAAATTAGAATTTTAAAATTTAAATAATTAAAGTGTAACATTTAAAGTATGTGTTAAAGGATTAAAAAGAGTTTTTAAAACCGTTTTGCCAAACAAGGCCCTTGCACCTGTTTTAAATCCGTTTTGCCAAACGGGACCTTAACTACTAAAAACCTGTTTTTTAAAATAAGCTGTTTTGCCAAACAAGCCTTAGGGCTTTTTAAATTTCAAATATTGTAACTTATGTATTAATTATAATTAGTATATGTATTAAGTAGATAACAGTTACATATATTATATAATTATATGTATAATATGTATATTATATTATATCAGTTATAATATATCTAAGCTACGTTAGTTAGAGAGTTAGAACAAAACAAAGAAGAAAGAAAGAACAGAGAGAAGAAGAAGAGAGAATGAAGAAGGGGGAAGGCTTTGAGAAATCAAAAAGATAATTATCACCATCATCTTCTTCTGCAAAATAATCAAAGGGTATAATCTAAACTCTTGAATTTTAAAGTTATGTTTTTACTGTTCTTCAAGGTTTTGCTTCTCTTTAATTAGTTTTCTTTAAAAATCATGTGATTATGATTATTACATGTCGTAGTATATATATATACATATATACATATATATATATATACATATATATATATATATACATATATATATATATATATATATACTATTATATAAGTGTTATGTGATAATCTAGATGGTTCAATTCACGTAAATATAATGAACATGAAGAAATCATGTTCATAACAATTTACGGTGAACTTACTTTGAAAAATAATCTTTAATTATCAAAATTGGTGTTTGATTATGCTTTGTTATGAAAATTGATAATAGATTATGATAATATGTTAAAAAATAAAGTTAATACAATTTGAATTACGTGATTTGGTTTAAAAACAAACTCACAGTATCAATTTTCATCAAGAATGCTTAACAAAGGTGTTTTCTTCAAAATCATGAAAATTAGTGTTTTGATTATATGTTGTGGTGTTTATACAGGTTAAAATCATGTTAGAAGTGTAAGGTTTTGTTTTCATAAAGTTTTATATACATTATGTTAGTTAAAATCGGACTTTGGTGCGAAGAAATAAGCCAAATTGGCTTATTTCTCTGCACAATTCGTGAGCCGGGGAACCCACCAGTGGGGGGCCCAGCCCCAGCGGGGATTTTTGCCTATAAACTCTCGCGCCCAGCGGGGCTTGTGGCTGTCTGCAAAATTATTTTATGCTTTTTGCTGTTTTTATGCGATACATGGTTAGCTAACTTAATGTGATGACATGTTAAGTGTATTAAACAATAAGATAACATATATTTGATATATTTAAAATAATTTGAAGTCTTATATTAATATGTTATATGTGTACCTGGATATTATTATCCTAGGGTACGATATGATAGTTTAAAGTGTTATATGCGTATGATATGTATGTTGTGAGTTTAGATTCACGTGTGTGGTTAGTTAGCGAGTTATGTTGTAAACCACGTTGTTAAGTTAAACTTAAGTAAGAAGTTCAACAGTTAAACGTAATGATTAGGAACTAATTGATATTGTAAATATAATGTAATGTGTAGGACGATTAAGAAAGTGATTTGTATATTATAAAGTATAGCTTGCGCTTGAGGTAAGTTTTCGAAACTCAAACTTTACTTGAGTTATCTTTATTGATTATAATGATGCGAGTTATTTGGATTCTTTATAAATTCCATATTGAGCAAATATCTTATCAAAGTTTATTAGTGAATTAACGCGACCTTGATTTAATCGTTCAAGCAAGGTTTATCTATCTTTCAAATGCTTTAAGTTATTTCTAAAGCATGCCTATTTAATATGAAGTCTATTGTTATGACTTATACTTGGTTCATAATTTTTGTATTATTGAACTCTTAAATTATTGTGAGTCAATTCAACTACTCCTTAGTTGATGATAGTTGAATTCCAAATTTCATTTTAGGCTTATCCAAACCAAACTTTCTTTGGTGCGGACTTGTATTAAATACTAAGGTGAACAACCCTTTTTAATAGGGGATTACCATGCGAAAATATTAAGATGTTTGTGCACAATACATGGTACGAAGGGCTGATCCCCCTAAGTACGAGTTAGGAGTCCATAGTTTAAACGACCGTTAAAGGTTTTAAACAGAAATGTTTATAACCTAGTACATAGTTCAAGGTTTTATGTGTGACGCCCCCAAATTCCAGGACCGCCACTTGGTCTCTCGAATTCGGGGTCTCTCGAATTCGGTTCATCACGTGCTCATGGTAATATATCGCAATAATGATAACTAAATATCACACAACCACAGCGGAAAATCTATTCTAGAATAATTTACAATGATTTATTATAATTATTCCCCCAAGTCTCGCAACCTACAGTACTTAATAGATTACATAGCAATATCAATTAACGACTTGTTATATAATCTAACTTAAGCTTAAACATAAACAAATCCAGTCTTACTACATCATCTTAATACAACATTAAAATATTTAAAACATATAAGAGACAAGCTAATTGGTAGCCTTGCCCTTGCCCTTATCAACGCCCGAAGGTTCGCCATGCTCTGCCTTAACTGAAATGTTTTAGGAAAAGCAAGAATGAGCACAAATTGCCCAGCAAGTAATATATAATAAGGGTGAGTAATAAGATTCCCAATTCTCGAAAAGGTATAACAAGGTTTGATAGTTCAAGGATAACAAGAATATCAACAGTTCTCAATAACAGTCGCTAAGGACAGAATAATATCGATATGATTTAATAATACGTCAATTCAAGATTTTAAATAATTGATTACTGAGCAGTCACTAAGGACTATGAACTTCTACTAGAATTGACAGTAATAAACTGAAAATCCAATAAAAAACAGATACAGCAGGTGATCAGCCTAAAGTACCCTCGTTATGCATAACAATCAATCATACTCAAGTGTGCACGTCGGTTCTCCGACAATTATATATTCCCTTCAAAGAAGGTTGTTCTTCTCAGTCAAATACAAGATCCCGCACCAATCAATTAGTTTGGGGTCATTTTTCAATAACATAAGTCTAGCCGAATCAAATGGCATAGACACTTTCACAATATTCAAGAACAATACTAAGTTCAACATGAATAATAGCTCTAATGAAATAAAAGTTCAAGTATGCTAATTCAATTCAAACAATTAAGTAGGAAACTAGTTCGCAATATACAAAGATAGAATACTTGTATCCAAAGAGATAAGTTTTAGATACTCGCTTACGATATCCGTTGAATAAAGTAATGCAAGGGTTTAGGATACTTGCCTTATGCGTAGTTTACTCACGTAAAGCTAGTCAACACTTTTGAATTCCTATCGTAATGATAGTCATTAGTCATATAATTTAACTTCACATTATATCTTCGAATATACGATCAACACACAAGCTAAGTTTTACCCTAGCTACACAATTATTTAGTATCTAATTTCTATTCTTAACTTTCTCTTTTCTCAAGTTGATCATATTCATACATCGTTACTATCATGTGAGACTACCACAATTAGCAAACATATTCGCATATTATTAATATCACATAAGACTACAATCAATACCAAATATATTTCATTTTAGCAAGTTATGGCATTCTCATAAGTTAACCGTCAAAATCGGGTTCAGGTGACATCATATAATATCACGTAGCATGTATACATTTTTAAAGGATACTTTTATGTTTGTATACAATCTTTCCTCGTTCTAATCATTTATGATTTTGTTTTAATTCACGATCCCTAACGACTTAGGGTTATACAATGCCATGAATTCACATAAATTGTCATGCTTATCATTTAGACATATAAAGTAGTCATATATTTTATTGATACGCATGTTCATATGTTTCTTATGTCAAGGATATGTGATTCTAGCACTATTACTAGTTCGTGACTTAATCAAACTCATGTTTGATTAACTTGCATTACATCTAACAAGTACGTACATATATGATGCCTTCAAACTACATTCAATCATGTTGAAAATATCAGAATGTAGAGTCCTAATATAACATGTCAAAGTCCACATTTAAAGCTTATGTTGTCATTAGTAAAGCTTGCTAATAAGGCCTAACATGCTCATGCTATCTAGATTCATATGTTAACATATTTGACCCGCATTTCAAGGTCACATAACATGCTTGAAAAGTCAGAATGTATACATGGTCTTTACATGTCAATATCAACCTTCAAAACTTGTATTTTTGTTAGAAAGGTGCACTAGTTGGGTTCACATGTTCATATTATATCACGATACATATATACTTAAGTCAATATGCATCCCATGTGTTTCTAGGTCATACAAACGTGTCTCAAAAGTCAGAATACTATTATGGTATTTATATATCCAAGTTCCTCTTTTCATAACTTTAAGTTTTCTTTCAAATATTCAACTAAAACTACTAGCATAGATTGCTATAACCTAGTAACCTTATTCCATATGTTAATGTGAGTTATATGCATATCCTAACAGTACATCATGCTCAATACATCAGAAGATATAAAAGAAATCATCAACAAATTCTGCAGTGTCGCGCGGCCGCGCCCAAATTGTACTAGGGAGACGCGCGGCTCCTGTTCCAGTCCAGAGAGCAGCCTGCAACGGCACATATCAAATCCAACTCACGAAATTACTTCACAAAAACTTTTCTAAGCAGCCACATTATGGTTTAAACATGTTTATAAGTCTATATAACAACTATATAAGGGTTCTACAAACCAATCATGAACCAATTTGGCATAATCAAGAATTTCAACAAAACTCAGAGAACAACAATGGAGTTCTTTTGACAGAAAATGAAAGTGAAGAACATGGAAATTGTATTATACCTTCTGCTAGAGCTTATTGCTGCCTCACTCCCTCTTTAACTGATATATATATATATATATATGGATACTCACTCTCTACTTTCCTTGCAAGAAATTCTCAGCAAAAGAAATGTGAAGGAGATGAGGCTATATTTATAGAACTCCCATTATACAGACAATGCAATTGTATCCCATATCAAACTAACGGATTATAGGAATGCATGAAGGTTATCAAAGGGTAGGTAATTAGTGGTTGGATTCATCATGAATCCCACTCCCTCCACAATCATGAGCTATGAAATGCTAGTTGCTGAGTTTGGGGAGAAGAAGAAGGAATAGGCCTTAGCTGTATGTCAAGCACGTGAAGAGCAAATGAGACACTTAAAATGAGACAATTGATTTAACTCCTCAGCATTTGCAAATACTACACTTGTATATACACACCATATACATATGTTATATATATATGTACTCTTAGGTTATAATTTAAATCACAATGTACTTCACATAATGTAATAAGTGTAATTTACACACATATAATCCATGTACGTTTATCTTACTGATATAATACAATCGGATACTACCACATTACATTATATCATATATTATAAAATTGTATTAATCAACAATTATTTATAATATATCCATGATACATTATTTTACTGTAAACACACTCACCTTGTCACATAGGCATTATCATGTATTCCTAACATATAGTTTTAATATAACATAATCACATTATACTTCATGTAATATACAGTTTCTACGTGTAATATATTCGCATTGCATTATATAACATAGTTTATGTATATACATGCATGGTCACACTTAAGTGTCTCTTTACCCTATATAATATAGTTGTATTCCATATACTTTATATATTCAAGTATTGCACATTTGTACATATCAATATAATTGTTAACCTCCATAACAATTTAATTAACCCTTATATGATTAATTATCACTTTGATATAAATCTCAGCACAATTATAAACAAGTGGTTTATTATTATTATATTTCTTGCAATAATAATAATCACGTATTATTAATCAATCACAGTTAATATTCCATAACCATCAACTAATATTTTACAATAGCAATTAACAATTAATATAGATTAATTGTTTACTTAATAATTCATTCGTTAATTAATATAATTATTAATATTTCCCATCACTGTGCCATACTAGGCTCTCAACGAGTTTATCGTAAACTCCACATTTTTCTCAATTGTCATAGATATTCAATTTAATATAATTGAATTTAATCATTCTCATAACACAAAATCATTTATATTCAAATAAATTCTCATTTCCATTAATATAATTATTTAATAATAATAGGAAATTCTCGGGTATTACATCCTCCCCCCTTATAAAAATTCCGTCCCGGAATTGCTACAAGGTTACACAAACAAATGGGGATAATCCCTCATTATCCTATCTTCTAATTCCCACGTTGCCTCCTCGACATCGTGGTTACGCCAAAGTACTTTTACAGACGAAATAATTTTGTTTCTCAAAGTTTGCTCTTTCCTATCTAATATCTGGACAGGAATTTCTTCATACGCCAAGTTCTTCTCCACTTGAATGGGCTCGTAAGAAATCACATGTTTGTAGTCGGTCTTGTACGGTCGCAACACGGAAATGTGAAATACGTTGTGGATGTGCTCCAACTCAGGTGGCAACGCAACTTCGTATGCCACTTCGCCCACTCGCTTCAGTATTTCGAACGGTCCTATAAATCTTGGACTTAATTTTCCTTTCTTGCCGAAACGGATCTTTCCTTTCCATGGAGATACTTTCAAGAATACGAAACTGCCGACTTTGAAGTCTCGGTCCTGTCGATGCAAATCTGCATATTTCTTCTGGCGATCTTGAGCTGCTACTAATCGGGCTCTTATCACTGTCACCATGTCTGTGGTTTGTTGTACTAACTCTGGTCCGAGTATTTGTCGTTCTCCGACTTCGTCCCAACATAATGGCGTTCTGCACTTTCTTCCGTAAAGAGCTTCGTACGGTGGCATGCCGATACTCGCATGGTAGCTATTATTATATGCGAATTCTACTAAGGGTAGGTGGTCGTCCCAATTTCCCTTAAAATCCATCACGCAAGTCCTAAGCATGTCTTCTAGCGTTTGTATTGTTCGCTCACTTTGTCCGTCTGTTTGAGGATGATAAGCTGTACTCAACCTCAACTGCGTTCCCATTCTTTCTTGCAAATTCTTCCAAAAATTGGACGTGAAGCGCGGATCTCGATCAGAGACAATTGACACCGGCATTCCATGTCGTGAAACAATTTCTTTTACATATAGGCTTGCTAATTGGTTCAAACTGTAGCGGATCTTGATTGGTAGAAAGTGTGCGGTCTTCGTTAGTCGATCCACGATAACCCAAATGGCATCATAACCTTTCTGTGTAACTGGAAGTCCTACCACGAAGTCCATGGTAATATGCTCCCATTTCCACTCTGGTATTTCTAACGGTTGTAGTAAACCACTCGGCCGTTGATGCTCTGCTTTAACGCGTTGGCAAGTCAAACATCTACTGACACACTCTGCGACTTCCCATTTCAAATTGGGCCACCAAAAATGTTGCCTTAGATCTCGGTACATCTTTGTGCCTCCCGGATGAACGGAATATGTCGTATTATGTGCCTCGTGCAAAATCTCTTCCCTCAACTCGGTTACCGCTGGTACCCACACTCTTCCTTCAAATCTCAAAATACCATCTTTATCCATTCGAAATTTTTCTTCCTCATTTTCCGTGATCCTCTTTCGGATTTTCTCACACTCTTCATCCTTTTCTTGGGCTTCCTTTACTTTATCCAACAATATCGGATGAGCTTCCATTACAAACAACTTCTCACCAGACTTTTCTGGTCCTTTCACTTCTATCTCCAATTTCTCCATCTCTCTTATCAACTCTTCCTGAGTCGTCAAATTAAACAACTTCTCCCTTCCTTTCCTGCTCAGAGCGTCGGCAACCACATTTGCCTTTCCCGGGTGATAAAGAATATCGCAGTCATAGTCTTTGATTAATTCTAACCACCTTCTCTGCCGCATGTTTAACTCCTTCTGTGTGAAGATATATTTCAGACTTTTGTGGTCCGTGTATATCTCACATTTTTCTCCGTATAGATAATGCCTCCATATCTTTAACGCAAAAACTACTGCCGCTAACTCTAAGTCGTGAGTAGGGTATCGTTTTTCGTAATCCTTTAATTATCGTGATGCATATGCAATGACCTTGCCGTGCTGCATAAGCACACAGCCAAGTCCCTTGTGCGATGCATCACTATACACCACAAAATTTCCCGCATCATCTGGTAATGATAATACAGGTGCTTCGCTCAATCTCTTCTTCAACTCCTGAAAACTCTCTTCACATTTGTCGGTCCATACAAATTTCACCGTCTTTCTAGTCAAATTGGTCAGCGGGGTTGCTATCTTAGAAAAATCTTGGATGAATCTTCGATAGTACTCAGCTAACCCTAAAAAACTTCTTACCTCCGTCGGTGTTCTTGGTTGTTCCCAATTACTTACTGCTTCAACCTTCGCAGGGTCTACAGAGATTCCATTCTTATCCACCACGTGGCCTAAGAATTGAACCTTCTCCATCCAAAATTCGCACTTAGAAAATTTTGCATACATCTTCTCCTTCCTTAGTGCCTCCAAAATAATCTTTAGATGTTTGGCGTGTTCTTCCTCTGTCTTCGAGTAGATCAAAATGTCGTCGATAAAGACCACTACAAATTTATCCAAGTATGGCTTGAAAACTCGGTTCATCAAGTCCATAAATGCTGCCGGAGCATTAGTCAATCCAAATGACATTACCAAAAACTCGTAGTGTCCATAACGGGTTCGAAATGCAGTCTTTGGTATGTCCTCATCCCTCACTTTCAGTTGATGATATCCTGTTCGTAGGTCGATCTTCGAGAAACACTTTGCTCCCTTCAGTTGATCAAACAAGTCGTCTATCCTCGGTAGCGGATATCGGTTCTTGATCGTTATTCTGTTCAATTCTCGATAATCGATACAGAGTCTCATCGATCCGTCCTTCTTCTTAACGAATAGCACTGGTGCTCCCCAAGGAGAAACACTCGGTCGAATGTAACCCTTATCCAACAACTCTTGCAATTGTATCATCAATTCCTTCATTTCTACTGGCGCCATACGATATGGAGCTTTTGAAATCGGTGCCGTTCCCGGTGCTAAGTCTATTACGAATTCGATTTCTCTGTCTGGCGGAAGACCAGGCAGATCGTCTGGAAATACATCTTGAAATTCATTCACTACGGATATATCCTTAATTTCTACTCCCTTTTTTCGAGTATCAACGATGTAAGCTAAATAACCTACACATCCTTTCCTTAACAATTTCTTGGCCTGCATCATCGTAACGCAACACGATTGCTTAAGCGATGAGCTACCATAAAACACTACCTTAGACTTACTCGGAGTCTGAAGGTTCACACATTTGTTCTGACAGTCAATTATCGCCGCATGGTTATACAACCAATCCATTCCTAGTATCACATCAAATTCTCCCAATCTAATAGGAATCAAGTCTACGCTCAGTTTATATTCTCTAATGTTTGCGTGACAATCTCGATAAATGTATTTTACAGGGATCACTTCCTTATTAGCAACTTCTATGATCAAAGGATTTTCTAATCGTTCTCGGGGTGTACTAAGTTTACTAGCAAATTCTTCAGATATAAAAGAACAGGTGGCACCCGAATCAAATAATACATAAGCATTTATATCATTGATTGGGATTATACCTGACACCACGTCCTTCGCAGCCACGGCGTCCTGGACGGTCATGTTAAAGGTTCTGGCGGTTGGGCGGTTGGATTGTGCCGGTCCACCGATCATCAGCTTGTTGCCTCCTTGCTGATTACTACCCCCGCCACTTCCCTTCTTTGGGCAGTCCTTAATCCTGTGCTCCGTCGAGCCACACGCAAAGCATCCTTGTATCTGCTTTGGTTTCGGACAGTTGGGCGAGATGTGCCCTTCCTGTCCGCAGTTGTAGCAAGTGCCACGTCCCTTCCAGCACTCACCCTGGTGATTCTTCCCACACTTTGGGCATCCTTCAGCCTTCTTCTTGAAACCTCCACGAAAATTCCCTGATTGATTATTGTTTTTTTTGTTGTTATTCTCCCACTTTCTCTTTCCCAAATTACTTCCTCCACTGCTGCTTCCTCCGGTACGATTCTCTCCTCCAGCATTCTTTCCTTTCTTCTCTTTGTTATACAGGCTTAAGGCCTCACTGCCACCTTCCGCAATGATTGCCTTTTCCAGTAATGTTGCAAAGGAATCAATTTGAAGAACTGATACCTTATTGAACAGCCACGGCTTCAACCCTTGTTCGAAGCGTCTAGCCTTTCTTTCTTCATCACCAACTTGGTGCTCCGTAAATCGCGCTAGTTCGTTAAACCTAGCCGCGTATTGCGCCACCGTCATCTCACCTTGTTTTAACTCTAGGAATTTCACCTCCATCCTATTCTTCATACTCTTCGGAAAGTAATTCTCGAAGAACAGTGTCTTAAACTTATCCCAAGCTATTATCCCTTCTCCAGCTCTTTGTTGATTAGCCTCCCACCAGTAGTTCGCTTCTCCCCTCATCATGTACGTGGCAAACACCGTCTTCTGATCTTCGCCTACGCTAGCTATAGTGAAAGCTTTTTCGATCTCTTTGATCCACGTTTGTGCGACGATTGGGTCGGTAGTTCCCTCGAACTCTGGGGGTCCTACACTCTTAAAGTCTTTAAAGGTTGTTACTGGCACAGTCTGAGGGTTCGGGCTAACGGGTTCATTGTTCCTTCCCCTTAAGGCTTCTCCTAACAAGTCTACCAGTTTCTGGATCGGGTCTACTTGTTCCCTCTCGTTGTTAACAGATTCTTCGGGTGCTGTCAATCTACGTCTCGGCGGCATTATCTGCATCACAAGTTTTCATTTTATTATTATTCAAGTATATTACTTAAGTATTTCTTCTTCTTTTTTTTTTAATACTAAAAAAATTATAACATATTTCTAAAATAAACTTCATTTATATTCATATGCCAAATCGTTTCATTACATGATTTCCCTAGCATACTGCTATAAATGTTATCACATATATCCCCTAATATCACAAAAGACGGGGAATATACCAACCTACTACCATACTACCCCTCTAACAAAAGCTAACTCGGGATTTACATCAACATCCCACATCTTACACAAAAGATCGGGATTACAGCATAGTATATACAATACATAAAGACACAACTAGTACTACCACTAGACTGACTAAGGAAATCTCATCCCATCATCCCGCGCTCCACTGCGCTCTTGTACTCCAACTGTGCTATATACACAACCAGCTCTCGGCTCAAGGTATGTAGAGTCTGTCCCTGTTCTGTCGGGTAGTGGTACACACCATCAATCACCCTTTCAAAAGCTGAACGGAACACATACCCCATCTTGTTCATCTTTCTCTTCTTGCACCTGACCTCGTCCTCAAGGTCGTCAGCTCTCTCATTGGACGCTTCCCACTTCTCCTCGAAGTGTAACCTATCCATCACCTCCAACTCTAGCTGAGTACGGAGTGCATCTTTCTCAGTCTTCTCACTCAGCTCCCTCTGCTCAACCTCTTCTAGCTTCTCTGCCAAATCTACATTCCTAGCCACTGACCTGTGAAATAGAGTCCCCATCTGGATCCCTGCCTCCCTACGGTAGGCAATCTCCACCTCTAACTCTTGCATAGTCAGCTTCCTCTGGTGGTCCTCGTCCCTCAGCTTCTGGAACTCGGACTCTCTCTCTTGGGCCTCTGCCTCCAGCTCTTGGACCCTGCAGTCTAACTCTAGGATCCGCTCCTCGTATTCTCCTAACATCTGCTCCTCTATAGTAGCCTCATCAGAGTCCTCTACTGGCTCATCCTCCATCGGCTCCTCCTCTGGATCAGTCTCTATCTCAATCTCGATCTCATCCTCGTCATCCAACTTGGATGGTGCAACTGCCTGCACTGGCACAGCCTCTAGAGGTGCCTCGTATACTACATGTATATCTCTGGGCTCCTCCTCTGCTACTCTACTAGTTACACCTGTGTCTGTCATCCTACAATCACAACACAAGGCAAACAAACAGCAACTCCATTAGAATGTTAAATAAAACATAAGTTCATTGTAAAGAATGAAGTTACATTTCATAACAGACTAAGTCTCTCAAGGAAAACTCTACATGAGTTTTATCTCCTTCCTAACTTCTAAGTTCACCTAAGCTATAGTCCAAGGACACTCGTTCCTAAGGTTAATAACTACAGCTTTGATACCAACCTGTGACGCCCCCAAATTCCAGGACCGCCACTTGGTCTCTCGAATTTGGTTCATCACGTGCTCATGGTAATACATCACAATAATAATAATTAAATATCACACGATCACAGCGGAAAATCTATTCTAGAATAATTTACAATGATTTATTATAATTATTCCCCCAAGTCTCGCAACCTACAGTACTTAATAGATTACATAGCAATATCAATTAACGACTTGTTATATAATCTAACTTAAGCTTAAACATAAACAAATCCAGTCTTACTACATCATCTTAATACAACATTAAAATATTTAAAACATATAAGAGACAAGCTAATTGGTAGCCTTGCCCTTGCCCTTATCAACGCCCGAAGGTTCGCCATGCTCTGCCTTAACTGAAATGTTTTAGGAAAAGCAAGAATGAGCACAAATTGCCCAGCAAGTAATATATAATAAGGGTGAGTAATAAGATTCCCAATTCTCGAAAAGGTATAACAAGGTTTGATAGTTCAAGGATAACAAGAATATCAACAGTTCTCAATAACAGTCGCTAAGGACAGAATAATATCGATATGATTTAATAATACGTCAATTCAAGATTTTAAATAATTGATTACTGAGCAGTCACTAAGGACTATGAACTTCTACTAGAATTGACAGTAATAAACTGAAAATCCAATAAAAAACAGATACAGCAGGTGATCAGCCTAAAGTACCCTCGTTATGCATAACAATCAATCATACTCAAGTGTGCACGTCGGTTCTCCGACAATTATATATTCCCTTCAAAGAAGGTTGTTCTTCTCAGTCAAATACAAGATCCCGCACCAATCAATTAGTTTGGGGTCATTTTTCAATAACATAAGTCTAGCCGAATCAAATGGCATAGACACTTTCACAATATTCAAGAACAATACTAAGTTCAACATGAATAATAGCTCTAATGAAATAAAAGTTCAAGTATGCTAATTCAATTCAAACAATTAAGTAGGAAACTAGTTCGCAATATACAAAGATAGAATACTTGTATCCAAAGAGATAAGTTTTAGATACTCGCTTACGATATCCGTTGAATAAAGTAATGCAAGGGTTTAGGATACTTGCCTTATGCGTAGTTTACTCACGTAAAGCTAGTCAACACTTTTGAATTCCTATCGTAATGATAGTCATTAGTCATATAATTTAACTTCACATTATATCTTCGAATATACGATCAACACACAAGCTAAGTTTTACCCTAGCTACACAATTATTTAGTATCTAATTTCTATTCTTAACTTTCTCTTTTCTCAAGTTGATCATATTCATACATCGTTACTATCATGTGAGACTACCACAATTAGCAAACATATTCGCATATTATTAATATCACATAAGACTACAATCAATACCAAATATATTTCATTTTAGCAAGTTATGGCATTCTCATAAGTTAACCGTCAAAATCGGGTTCAGGTGACATCATATAATATCACGTAGCATGTATACATTTTTAAAGGATACTTTTATGTTTGTATACAATCTTTCCTCGTTCTAATCATTTATGATTTTGTTTTAATTCACGATCCCTAACGACTTAGGGTTATACAATGCCATGAATTCACATAAATTGTCATGCTTATCATTTAGACATATAAAGTAGTCATATATTTTATTGATACGCATGTTCATATGTTTCTTATGTCAAGGATATGTGATTCTAGCACTATTACTAGTTCGTGACTTAATCAAACTCATGTTTGATTAACTTGCATTACATCTAACAAGTACGTACATATATGATGCCTTCAAACTACATTCAATCATGTTGAAAATATCAGAATGTAGAGTCCTAATATAACATGTCAAAGTCCACATTTAAAGCTTATGTTGTCATTAGTAAAGCTTGCTAATAAGGCCTAACATGCTCATGCTATCTAGATTCATATGTTAACATATTTGACCCGCATTTCAAGGTCACATAACATGCTTGAAAAGTCAGAATGTATACATGGTCTTTACATGTCAATATCAACCTTCAAAACTTGTATTTTTGTTAGAAAGGTGCACTAGTTGGGTTCACATGTTCATATTATATCACGATACATATATACTTAAGTCAATATGCATCCCATGTGTTTCTAGGTCATACAAACGTGTCTCAAAAGTCAGAATACTATTATGGTATTTATATATCCAAGTTCCTCTTTTCATAACTTTAAGTTTTCTTTGAAATATTCAACTAAAACTACTAGCATAGATTGCTATAACCTAGTAACCTTATTCCATATGTTAATGTGAGTTATATGCATATCCTAACAGTACATCATGCTCAATACATCAGAAGATATAAAAGAAATCATCAACAAATTCTGCAGTGTCGCGCGGCCGCGCCCAAATTGTACTAGGGAGACGCGCGGCCGCGCGGCTCCTGTTCCAGTCCAGAGAGCAGCCTGCAACGACACATATCAAATCCAACTCACGAAATTACTTCACAAAAACTTTTCTAAGCAGCCACATTATGGTTTAAACATGTTTATAAGTCTATATAACAACTATATAAGGGTTCTACAAACCAATCATGAACCAATTTGGCATAATCAAGAATTTCAACAAAACTCAGAGAACAACAATGGAGTTCTTTTGACAGAAAATGAAAGTGAAGAACATGGAAATTGTATTATACCTTCTGCTAGAGCTTATTGCTGCCTCACTCCCTCTTTAACTGATATATATATATATATATATATATGGATACTCACTCTCTACTTTCCTTGCAAGAAATTCTCAGCAAAAGAAATGTGAAGGAGATGAGGCTATATTTATAGAACTCCCATTATACAGACAATGCAATTGTATCCCATATCAAACTAACGGATTATAGGAATGCATGAAGGTTATCAAAGGGTAGGTAATTAGTGGTTGGATTCATCATGAATCCCACTCCCTCCACAATCATGAGCTATGAAATGCTAGTTGCTGAGTTTGGGGAGAAGAAGAAGGAATAGGCCTTAGCTGTATGTCAAGCACGTGAAGAGCAAATGGGACACTTAAAATGAGACAATTGATTTAACTCCTCAGCATTTGCAAATACTACACTTGTATATACACACCATATACATATGTTATATATATATGTACTCTTAGGTTATAATTTAAATCACAATGTACTTCACATAATGTAATAAGTGTAATTTACACACATATAATCCATGTACGTTTATCTTACTGATATAATACAATCGGATACTACCACATTACATTATATCATATATTATGAAATTGTATTAATCAACAATTATTTATAATATATCCATGATACATTATTTTACTGTAAACACACTCACCTTGTCACATAGGCATTATCATGTATTCCTAACATATAGTTTTAATATAACATAATCACATTATACTTCATGTAATATACAGTTTCTACGTGTAATATATTCGCATTGCATTATATAACATAGTTTATGTATATACATGCATGGTCACACTTAAGTGTCTCTCTACCCTATATAATATAGTTGTATTCCATATACTTTATATATTCAAGTATTGCACATTTGTACATATCAATATAATTGTTAACCTCCATAACAATTTAATTAACCCTTATATGATTAATTATCACTTTGATATAAATCTCAGCACAATTATAAACAAGTGGTTTATTATTATTATATTTCTTGCAATAAAAAAAAACACGTATTATTAATCAATCACAGTTAATATTCCATAACCATCAACTAATATTTTACAATAGCAATTAACAATTAATATAGATTAATTGTTTACTTAATAATTCATTCGTTAATTAATATAATTATTAATATTTCCCATCACTGTGCCATACTAGGCTCTCAACGAGTTTATCGTAAACTCCACATTTTTCTCAATTGTCATAGATATTCAATTTAATATAATTGAATTTAATCATTCTCATAACACAAAATCATTTATATTCAAATAAATTCTCATTTCATTAATATAATTATTTAATAATAATAGGAAATTCTCGGGTATTACATCATGACCCTCAGATGATTTCAATATTCGAAACTCTAAATGATGATGAAAGAATTATTATTCAATTCTTTATTATTGATGAAAGAAAAGTTATTCAAATCTTTTGATGCTATTCAGTTTATGTCATTATTATTATTACATTCCAAGTGAGCTTTTGTTTGCTCACTCTTGTAATTAAATAACCATTGCAGCTAAAGTCGAGAACATTGACGTACTGTTAACGAGTAAAGGGAAAGGAAAGATGAACAAGTAAAGACTTGTTGTGTTTTGATTATGATTGTAATACGACTTCGTTTATGTTATATTTTATTTTCCGCACTTATTGTTTATGTTAAGGTTAGTAAACCCTGGGATTTTATTCAATTAAGTTGTAATCCTTTTATAAGAAAGATTTTTATTTAATAATAAGATTGTAATTTATTTTGTATTCCTTATAATTGGGCAGTAGTTGTATGTTATATTTAGATAGTGAACACCAAATCATGTGGAAATGAAGTACCCAGATTTGGGGGAGCTTATCAAGGACTACGACTTCAAGATTCTTTACCATCCGGGTAAAGCGAACGTGGTTACCGACGCTTTAAGCAGAAAGGGTCGGGAGAAGTTGAATGTGTTAACTGATCAGGGTCAGTTGATAGAAGAGATGGCTAAGTTAGAGCTGTAAGTCAAGTATCTGAAGGAATCGGATGAGAAGCTGTTTCAAGTAACTACTGGTTCTACTCTGGTAGACAAGGTGAAAGAGGCACAACTTCAGGACGAGGAGTGCAAGAAGATCCGTAAGAGAATAACCGATGGTGAAGAAATCAAGTTTAAGATCGATAGTGAAGGACTGCTACGATTTAGAGGGAGAATATGGGTAGCTCCAGTACCAGACGTTAAAGAGGAAATTTTGAACGAGGCTCACAGTTTGAGATATTCGATTCACCCTAGAAGTAAGAAGATGTACCAAGATCTGAGATAGCATTTCTGGTGGCGGAATGTGTTGCGAAATGTCTAACGTGCCAGAAGGTCAAAGCAGAATACCAGAGACCAAGCAGATTGCTACAATTACTGGAGATTCCAGAATGAAAGTGGGGGCATATCACGATGGATTTCGTGGTTGGTCTTCCAGTGACGCAGAAGGGTTTTGATGCGATATGGGTGATAGTGGATCGACTGACAAAGTCAACACCACTACAAGAAATAGGGCTATCAGCAACCGACTATCAGCGATCGTTGTCGGGTCGCACTTGGCTATCAGCGACCGTTATCGGTCGTTCAGAGCCGTCGCATATTATCTGGTCGCTAGAATGTACAAAAGCGACCACTATTTGCGACCGACGGATCTGCGACCGATATTAGCTACCAGTTCCGTCGCTAAGCCGAGTCAGCATTGTCAGGGTCGAAAGGCTGACGTGGACCACGTGTCCGCGACCATCATTTGCGATCGTATTCGGTCGCTAACTCCCTGAGCCAATAACGGTCGCTGATGTATAAATATATAAAAAAATGTTTTTCCTGTTTTCTGGATTTCCCAAAAAACTGTACCTATTGTATATCCCAACATATATATAAACTTCCAACCAACACATACACATACACCAAAATAGTATAAACTATATAAACACTAAAAACTTATTATGAATGAAGAAATATATATTTACAAATCTCAAGTGTGTAAGTTTAGAGTCATCCAAAGAATGAATATAACAAAATAATTACATATATAGTCCAAAATAGTATCGGCCGTCATGCATCTTCGTCCAAATTAGTATCTGAATGATCACCCTGTAATATTTAACAAAATAATAAAACAAGTTAATTACATATATAGTATATATGTATATAGTACATATAAATGACTAATTAATTTGATTGTAATATAAATACTAAGATTATCTGGTCGTCAGTTTCCTGCAGTGGTGAAGCTGCTGCCGCCACTGCAGCAGCTAACTCATTAGGAGGCAGATCCCCCAAATGTCCGCCCAGTATACGAAGAAGATCACGATCTCGACAGATCGCTCTCACACATTCAGCAGGAGTATGATGACCTAGATGGGTCGATGACTATGTAGACTGGGTAGCAGAGTTGCTTGTGCCAGTGATGGTTGGGCATCGTCGTTGTCCTCTGCCTTTGACGTAATTTTTCTTCATAACTGACGCCCTCTCCCATAGCTATTGATCAATGACTGGACGTGGAGTGCCTTCAGGATAACGCTCGTTCAATAAGCGCTTATAAGTATCCTGTCAGCAAGTTAACAATTAAATAGTTAAAAATAAATATTAAATTCTAAATAATAACATAAACTTGATAAACAACATATATCAAAGTTGGCAAAACTTATTACAGCGATCTGGACAGCATCAAGAAGACCATCACGGGTGGCTACGTACACATCCAACCAATGGATAGGCGTACCTTGAGACTGAGACTCCTATACAAAACATACTCCCATACTAAGTAAACATGTGATATATATTCTACAAACCATATATGATTGTAAACATATTAAAAATATTCTATCAAATATTCATACATACCCTAGCACTGATATTCTGCACCTGTGATATACTGCCGCCCTTGTAGGTGCCTTTCGCCTTTTCGCCAGCAGGTACACCCGAGGATTTGTTGGTGGCCGCAGTCGTGTGTTTCTTGACCCAGGGCTCAGCTCTCCATTGGGCACACATCCCAGCCCATATGGTTTGGGTACACCACCAGGGGTTTTGCTCGTGCATGTGCTACTCTTCCTGGCCTGGATGGTCGACAGATGCATTGTGTAGGGCTTTTATGTATTCTTTATTCAAATTATCTTTGGTGCGGACTGCGCACTTCTGCCAGAATAGTGTCTGTATCACAGAGGCATGCGCGTCCTCCCATCTATACCGTTTCTGCAAATAAAACAATAATAATAATATTACAACGGTACTCTATATTAACATATAATCTATATTAACATATAATCTAACACTACTAAACAATTAAAAACTTACTTGAAATTCAGCCCATAATGCATCCTTGTGGGAGATAGGTGTACTCACCCACGTAATCACAAGCGTCGGCTAGTTCTGCAGGCATAATTGTAAAATGCACTTGACTATCTTGTTATCTGGAAAGTCACTACGATATACAACAAGTTACATTAAAGATACGTAGAGTTATTATAATATTTAAAGCAATTTACATGGAAATGTAAAATGTTTATATATATACAGAAAGCGAACGTACGTGCTGTCAAGAGGAGGATGAATAGAAATAAGAATCCGGTTATTTGGATTAGCCAGGGCCTTCGGCACATGATTAGGCCCCCGACCCAAGTCGCGCTTCTTTAGTGCTGCTGAAGACGAAGCCATTTATATTTTTACAAATTTTAAGATATTATTATGAGTTATATATATTTGAATAAAAAATGACAATAATGACAGGAAATTGCATAAAATAGTTGTAGACACTCAAAATTTTCCTTACCCAATACTAACACTGTAGGAGGGCAAAACTGTCAATCAAGCTAACCCCGGTCCCGACACCAGACATCCAATCTATATTAGGCCACCAATGCCGATCCTTCAGCCTAAATTTGATCACCAATATTGGTACTCCAGCTAACTCCGATCGTCAATCTGACCGTCAATCCAACTCCGATCGTCAATCGGACCGTCTGATCATCCCCAATCTCATTATCGGGACATCAGCTCAAACCCAATCATCGATATCAGGACAACCACATCACTGATCAAGCATATTGGGATGTCAAAGCAGCCTCGACAGCAACCCGGGACTTACAAATCAGCCCCGACAGCAACCCGGGAGGTACAAATTAGCCCCGACAGCAACTTGGGAAGTACAGCTCAGCCCCGACATCAGTCTGGGAAGTCAAGTCTACTTCGGACATAAACCTGAAGCACCACAACACTTATATAAGAAAACTTGAAATGACTAGGTCAGCCACAGAGGTAACACTGGGGACAAACAGACTCGAATGGGATCCAAGTCTTGGAAACAGCTCCCAGAAGTCAACTAGAGGCCATGCCGACACCAGGGCAACCTCGGGAGGGGAAAAATGGTTATTTCACCAACTCTCATCCGATTCAGTCAAACTCAAGCCGAATTGATGCCACCATGGTCAGATAGAACCACAACGGTGATCCCGGGTGAAAATAGCACCAGACGGCTTGACGGATAAACTACAGGGAAACGAAGACCCGGTTATGAACCCATCATTGGGGACTTAAAAAGGGTTAAATCCAATGACATTGCGACACTCTCAGCAAGGGCTTTTTGGAAAGCTATAGCACGCCCCAAATGGACGCTCCGATCAAAACTTATGAAGTTCCGAACCTGACATCGTGTCGCCCCGGCATGCACGCACCTCGAGACGACCAAACCGGGCATGTGGGTCCCACCTAGGGGAGCTGCAGCTCTACCTTTGGCTGCTGTAGGTAGAGTGGAGGCTCCCTGGCCTATAAATAAACATGTCGTTCATTTTCAAGAATTTTAAAACGCAGCGAAGCTCTGCCCGTCTGATTTTTTGACTTTTACACCTCTTCTAAACTCAAATATTTTTAATCAAACACGTAGACAAATCCATATACTACCATATATCAAAAAACCACCGGTATAATTGGTCGTTTGAAGCCCACTAAGTGGCAAAAAGCCTGTTTTACAGGCTATTGTAAGTATTTTTATGATCAGCAAGTTGCTATTACTACTTTGCACTGTTTTAACACAAAATTTCACTTTCTAAATATGCCCGGAACTTTGTTCTGTGGCCATTTTCTTCAAAACTTGATACATTTTTGTACATAAACTCCATTTTCAACATTTTAACAACTCGAATTGATGATCCGTCAGCTTTAACAGCTCCACTGCACTTGCACACACATTTTGGCAACTTCGCCGGAATGGGTTATCTTCCCAGTCTGGGTTTAGCCCTTTTTTGTATATATTTAACTGTATATATACTAACATTTCAATTTTTTCAAGCCCGAAAGTCAAATTCGAGGTAGTTTACTGCTTTTATATATATTTACGCATATATAAACGACTCTCACCATAACTGGTTCTCTCATCGGTATTGGTTGACTACATTTCTGTCAATATATATATATTTATATATTTTCAGTCCGGCCTGGATTATTTCGTGTCCATTTTACTGCTTTTGCACACTTCTCCATAGTGGGTGCTCTCCCCAGTCACTAGGTGACTATTTTTCTGTCAATTTCAATTCCAGTACGGGCACAGGCGCGAAAACCCATCGCCCTTTCTACTGTTTTTCTATATATATATATATATATATATATTTCATTTCTGTCACAGCCTGGATTATTTCGTAGCTATTTGTAGTTATTTAATAAATATATATATTTCAATTCTAGTCCGAGCTTGCGAGTGAAAACCCATCGCCCTTTTTACAGCTTTTAAATATATTTAACAATATACATTGCTTTACTCAATTTATTCAACTGCTGCATTTAATATTCATTTTTTATATGAATCTGCATTGACATATCTGCGGGCGGACTAGATTTATCCAAATCTCGCCAATTCTAGCTTTCAACTGGTTCAAATAGGTCCCGATAGAATCTGGAAGCTATAATGGCTGATATTTCTTTAAATCTAGTTATTTTTATAGTTTCAGCTTCAAAAGCAACCTCACGTCCCTTAGATCGCTATCTAGTGGGAACGAGACGCTTTGGCCGTGCGGACTGAGATTTACTGAATGAATCCTCGGTTTTGGCAATTTTGGGATATTTATCTATTTTTGTACAAACTTGAACTATCTAGGTTTATTGGCTACTCACATGTGAGCCTAGGAATCGTGGGATTCATGATCAAACTGATCAGAATCTGATTGCCACGATGGACAAACTACAATTTACAGATGTACCCTGCTAATTTTTCTGTAAAATATACATACACAGACCTTAAAACTGTTATCCGGATTTAAGGTCTCAACATAGTGAAAATATGGATTGTTGTGTCAACGTCCCTCCGATGGTTTTATACCCATGAGGAGACCGACACTTATATATTTCTGTGGTCGAGGATGCTTCGCAGCCCAACAAATCACCCCTTGCATGCAGCCTTAAGGATATAAAGATAAAAATTGAAAGTGGCGATGTGTTTCAATTCCTATGTCAGCGTAGGGGTTTGATAAACAGCTTTCAAAACATCATTTTCATTCAAAAGAAAAGCTTTTGTAAATCAAATTAAATGCTTTTGCAAATCAAATCAAAGACTAATTTTCAAATCAAATCAAACCCTTCGTATAAAGGCTCAACGAAGCCCGTCAAAGCTTTCAATTAATCAAAAGGCCCAATTTTCAAATAGCATTCACTCACGCATTTCAGTTTTAAGGGAAATATTGAAAAGATTGCGGTACCGTGTTTACACGTGAGTCGTCGGGTGCCTAACACCTTCCCCACACTTAACCAAGCCCCTGAACTCAAAACTCCGATTTTAAAGATCAAGTTTTGACAGTGTCCATCAATTGGGATTCTTTTCGAATCAAATTCGGTTGAGTTGGTACAACCATTTTCAAAACTACCAACTGGCGACTCTGTTTTAATCAAATCAAATCGTCGACATATACACATGTTGGCCTTTTTCCTAAAAAACCCTTCATAACTTTTTCACAATAAAAAGAATAAGGGTAGAGATAACTTAGGGAAGATCGATTTGAGAAAAATCGGGTTACGAACCGACCAGTGGGATTTCTTAAATTTTCCAACGTTGACAGGTGGCGACTTTGCTGGGGACAGTAGAGGGCTTAGGCCGCTTTCAATCTTTTCGAACATTTCCCTTTCAAAACTATTGAATGCGTGAAATCCTGCGTCTCCACAGTCAATGGATAAGTGAATGCTGCATCTTTCATTGAATGTATAAATTCTACGCCTTTACATTGAATGAATGAGAATGAATGCTTTAGTGCTTCGCACCCATATTAGTGCTTTGCACGAACTGTCATTACATGCATAAGCGGTGAGGCCGATGTATGTGATTGTATGTTGTGTGTCCCTCCACCAGGAGGCTAACCCGGTCGGTGATAAGTAAGGACTCTGGGGAAGACTAAGTCTCCGAGGCTGCCTCTTGAAAATGCACCACCCAGATTTGCTCCAGTTGAACGATCAGATTAACTTCCCTTCAAGTAGATTGCGATGATCTGGGAACCTTCATGCCGAAACAAAAGCCGCGAGAGTAACCTAGGATAGGTCAGCCTCTGATCAACCGAATCCGACGGGATGCTTCTTTATGCCTTCCTCTTTCAATTCCATGTCAAGTCTCCAATTACTAAGGAGCACAATGTAAATGACAATAATGAAAGATTTACTTTCCTGTCAGATATCCTGCCATACTGCCATCAAAACAACTAACCTCGGTTTTGTAGGATAAACTTAAAAGACACATCATGCATCCAATCCTTACCTATATCAGGAAATTGACACGCCTACGTTTTATTTTAGGTAATGAAAAATTGGTCCTGTTACTAAGTCTAAATCTGAGAAGGCACAAAGCATATCTATCGACATGGCTGAAAGTAGCCAATGCGAGTCGGGCTTCGTATCTCGAAAAGAGTCTGAGGGACTTAAGAATCAAATAGCAGAGTTAGCTATCCTTCTAAGGGAACAAAGTAAAAGCACTCATGGCCAGGCAACAAAGTCCTCCTCACAGGATGGTAATCAAAGTGTTGACAAAAAAGGGGAAATGCAGATCCCTGAACCTCGATCCAGTAAACGAACCAATAAAACCCCTGAAATCACAAATCTAAGGGAAGACCAGGAAACTGGCGATCTCTGAAGGAATGTTCGACAAATGGAAGAAACCATCCGCTCATTCAAAGGGACTGGAAACCTTGGAAATGTCACCTATTCAGATCTCTGCATATTCCCGGGGGCTAGATATCCTGCCAAATTCCAAGTCCTAGAGTTTGAAAAGTACAATGGGGCAAGCGATCCTTATACGCACTTGAAAGTATACATTGGCGAGCTAGGGTCTTATGCTGAAGATGAAAGCCTCCGAATGTAGGTTTTCCAAAAGAGTCTCACTGGAGAGGCTAGGACGTGGTATGCCCTACTTGACAATGCCAGAATTCACAGTTGGGAAGAGTTAGCTCATGCCTTCCTAACTCAATACAGCTTTCAGTCTCAGATGGCTCCGGATCGATATCAATTGGCCAAAGGCAAAAAGCAGAGCAACGAGTCTTTTCATGAATATGCCCAAAGATGGAGACGTCTGGCAGCACAAGTCAGCCCGCCTATGACCGAAGCTGAAATGGTGATGACTTTCAAAGACATCCAGAGGCACCTTACTATGAGAGGATCCTGGCCGGAATAGAAAAGTCATTCTTAGAGATGATCAAACATGGAAAAATGACAGAGATGGGCCTGAAAGCAGGCAAGATCAAAGATCTTACAGCCTTGAAAGTAGTTACCGATCATATACAGTCTGGCAACTAAACGAGTGATCCCATAAGGGTACCCAAGGAAGGCGATGAAGATGTATCCCTCATTGTACAGGGGCAGTCTAGGAGACCTAACCATAGTCCCCCCATTTGGAAGAAGGAAGGCAATCTACCGTCACAACATACTGCATTCAACAATTACCAAGAGAGAAAGAGAAAACTCGAAAGAACTGAAAATCGGGTGTTCACTCCACTAGGCGATTCCCTTGAAAACATGTTGGTGATGTTAATGTATCACAAGAAAATTACCGAGCTGGCTCCACCTCTGGATCCAAAAAGCAAAAGATACGATCCTAGCCAGAAATGTGCTTATCATTCTGGATCTCTGGGCCACGATACGTAAGAGTGTTGGTCCTTAAAGTATAAAATTCAAAACCTGATCGAAAACAGTGATATTGTGGTCCAACAACATGACCATCCAAATGTCAATGCCAACCTTCTGATACAACATGATACGGATGGAGTAAACATGATCGGGTCAGGAACCGATGAAATGTATCCAAATCGTAAATACATACGAAGGATAGAGGAATACCCCCAAAGGAACATAACAAATATCCTCAAGTTGGAAAATACAGAGGAGGGTCTGACGATAATACAAAAATTGGATGCGATTCAACATCAAGTAACTCTGCTGGCTAATCTGGTAGTGCGCCAACATCAGGATACGAGGCAAGTTTTCACTCAACTATCAGAAAGACAAGAGAAAGAGGAGGTTACTCAGAAGATAAGCATATCTCCCTCCAATCTCAGCCAGCTAATCGAAGAAGATCAAAGCATGCTGAATAGACAAGAAAGGTGGAGTGATAAAATTTCCGGAAGATCCCGACAAAGGAAAAATAGTCCAGAGAAATGCGAATTCCCAAATAAGAAATATCAATCAACATTCCAAACACGAGAAAACCCTCGAAATCCTACGGCACCGAGAGTCGGGGAGAGTCGACGAAGAAGGGTATTCACACCTGTGGAGGACTTATTGGAAAATATATTAGCATTGTTGGTTGCGCAGAGAAAGATTACTGAGTTTCTCCCTCCTACCAAGCCCGAGACAATAAGTTACGATGCCACAAAGATAAATCGCTATCATTCTAACTCACCTGGACATGCAACTGAGGAATGCTGGTCTCTAAAGCACAAAATCCAGGACCTCATTGAAAATGGAGAACTGAAGAAAGAATTCCCTATGACCAGAAAAGGTGAGAGGGAGATAAAGAGCTCAAGATGTCCACTCGAAGCAGGTAGTTCAAAGGATGTGACGGCTATGAGCATCAATCCTGGCACAACACAAGGTGGACCGACCGTAATACTGGGAGTGACTGAAGAAATAAAAGAAACTCCCAATGAAGTTCATCCACCATCATCAAATATCTTGATGCCCAAAGCCAACAGCGACATGCCTGAACTTATCCTTTTAGAAGATGAGGAGGAGATATTAATCCTTCCCCGTATGGAAAAAGCCCAAAAGGAAAGTTCCTTGCGAGAGATATAACATCAGTGCGAGGGGGATTTCATACTCAAATCCTCTCAAGGCTATGAGAAAGGTGAAGAAGCAGACGAAGAAAAAAGGTGGCAAAATTCTCAAGGAAGAAGCCAACCCAACGAGGAACATAGAGCTCATCCCTTTATGCAACGAGTCCAATTTGAGCCTCCCTAAGGGATATACTGATTTAGGAAGCGATCAATTTATGGCCGGGATTGAAGATATTCAGAGCCAAGAGGGAACCTCTCTCACAAGCCTCGAAGATGACATAACCACGGACTATTGGAGTATCAGGCCTCAGCTAGCCAGGAGGACGTAGATCTAGAGGAAAGTTGCGAGTTCTAGAGGATGTCGGGAAGTTATCCTTTTCTTAGCATTATGCCTTTTACTTTCCATGCATACAACATCAAAAGCCCAAAAAAAAATTAAAATCAAATCAAAAAAAAAACAAAAAGAGAAAAAAACAAAAATCGAGCCTTTCAAGCCTAAAGCATGAACTACGAAAGACTTGATCTCCCTCAACCCAGGAGTACTTAGGCAACCATCTATGGTGCGGTCAAACCAAGCAAAAATCCAAAGAACCTTCAAATCCTAACATTAAAATTCAAAAACATATCAAGCCAAACTCAAACCCAAAGAAGACACTTCTCCAGCTTCTCACACAAAAACAAGAACTACGAATGACCTAATCTCCTTCAGCCCGGGAGTACGTAGGCAGCCATCTACAGCGCGATTGGACCTTCAAGAAAAAATAGAAAAAAACAAAATTAAAGACTAGTTCCAAGACATCGAAGACAAATAAAAGCCATATTCTATCAAACCACCTTGTCAACAGGCCTTGCTGAGGAAAATCAAAGCTAGTCTCTGAACCCGTAGATAAGCGGGAAAACAGTGCCAATATGGCATCTCTCTAAAGATAAAGGAGCAGCTGCAAGCTCCTACCTTGGTCTCCATACGAGCCAGAACATTCACTACCATCTGCATACTATGGTCTCATCCCTCTCAACAAAGGCAGCCTCCCGAGTGGCTCGAGCCTCGCCTCTATCAACAAAAGTCATATCTCTACTAGAATGGGCCGTCAACATCAACACCCTGGCCTGATCTCTCTTGAAGGTCATCCGAGCTATCAAATTTTCCATAACCAGATCTGTTTCGGCAGGGACACTCGGTAGATCACCAACCAAAGTTATGGTCAAAGCCATCACCACCAACCATCACAAGCCCTTGAGTCAAATTCATTGGAGTCCAAAGGCATCTAGACATCAATCGTCAAAGTTGGAACAACAACACAACGATATATCAAGCATAAACACCCGCAAGGACTTTTAAAGAGCTGAAGCCTCAATCTGAAACCTTCATCAAAGCAGAAGAAAGGTCATCAAAGCCAATTGCTCCTACAAATCAAAGACAATGACTGGGGCATCCAAGCATTAAAGCCAAAATCCACTACCTGAAAACCATGGGGGTCATGCGAATTAAAGACTCTTGCGATCTCGGCATCTTATCATCCCATCAACCAAGTAATCCTCTAAGATGAAAAGCAAGATTGGGGCAAGTTCAGAGTCAACAACAACCCAATGTGGGGACCATTACAACAAGACTAGACCAATTTTGGAAATTACGCAACTCAACACTGGGGCATTTATCAACCATCCAATCATCATGCACCAGTCGGTACCATCATCATGGTCCATCTTCATTCCATCGTCCATAATTGGCGATTCGGTATGGTCAATCGGTCTTTTCCAATTATAATTTTGCGATCCGCTGATAAGGTATGACTCTTTCATCTCTTTATGTGTTTTTAATTTCCATGCATTAGCAATAATACACATAAGTCCTACATGAGAGTCTCAGGAAAAGAAAAAAAGAGATTTCTGCTTAACTTGTTATGAATTGGATTAATTCTAATAAGCGTCCGTGGAGCAAGAATCATAAAAGTGATTAGAGAATTAAGACTATTCAATCTTTTGATTAGGCACGACATCCTAGTTCAAAGCACTTTTTAGAACAAACTTGACCTCATATGTGTGTCTGCACTTTGCGATTGACCTGATTCTTAGTTATGGGGTATGAAACTATGACGACAAGGATGATAATTAGTAGCCACCCTAATGCCTCAAATTATGGTATGGGTTACTCGAGTAATTAAGCCCGAGGGGTGTCTCTACACCTGGTGCCCTAAAGCCATCTGGTTTGGGAGCCATCGACCCAACGCTCGTTATATAGGTAACTCAGTGCCTAAGAAAATGAGCATTACAAGAAATCAAAACCTGAGCAGATCCGAATCGTGGCCTAGGCAACTCGAGCAATTAAGCCCGAGGGGTGTCTCTACACCTGGTGCCCTAAAACCGTCTGGTTTGGGAGTCATCGGCCTAATACTCGCTACACGGGTAATTTAGAGCCTAAGAAAATGAATCTTGCACCAGCTCAGATGAGGATCAAAAAGAGTAGTCCGCCTAGCTTATCTTGAAGTGTGGCCTTTGTTACTCGAGCCAGTAAACCTTAAGGGGTGTCTTAACACCTAGTGCCCTAAAGCCGTTAGGTTTGGGAGTCATTGGTCCAAAACTAGTTACATGGGTAACACTGAAAAGCCTAAGAAAATGAGACAAAGTTAAGCAAGGAAAAAAGAAAAATTTTCAAGATAAAAATGAGATCATCTAGAGTCATGGAAGAGAAACCCCTGCTAAGGGTTGCGTCACACATAGTGCACATGTCATATGATCTTAATCTTGTGAAGAAGCAGTGTCTAAAGCGAAGATGAGATGTCTCTGATGAAGGGAGATAAGTCTTGTGAACCTAATATTACCCATGAAAAATGACCATGGACGCTTAAAAGTTTTCTTGCAATTTCATAACTTGTCAAGGAAAATTTGGATTTCCTTATGAAAAATTCATTTTCATACTCCCTTTCAAGACCTTTAGTGATAAGATAAGAGCTCATTCAATACAAGCATTCAATTTCAACTTCAAATGCCTCAATCACAAGATCATACTAATCCCGACGGCCCGAGCCATCAAGCTGTCGACACATATTGTTTTTTATCTGAATGTGCAGGATATTGCTCACCATAGACGTGGTCAACAAAGAGAGTTTTTTCCTATAAACCCCAGTAACAACCTGCGAAAGGGCTGGGACATTTCTCCATTTTAAGAAATGGAAAGGATCTACAGTGGGACCAAGTTCCTCATCAAAAGAAAAGGGAGAGTTCCTAAAAGAAATCAAGGCGACATCAGCTGTCCCTCCACAAAAAGGGAAAAGTCTTCAACAAAGTCTTTAACTCGGGAAGAACAGATGTTCGATGACCAAAAGATCTAGCGAAGGAAATCTACATTGTCAAATATGTCAACCTGCGCTAAGTCCTCACAAGTTGAGGACTCTACACTAAAGTTCAAATTTAGGCAATGAAAGAACGGGCTACATCCTCCAGGATGTCAGCATCATCTGGTTTATCGGCTAAGCCAGAACTAATCTAGCAAGGTCACAAGTAAAAAGCTTGACCTTTTCACACTTAATGATCAGCCGATGGCACAACCCCAGCGAAGCATCGGGAGATGATCTAGGAGCAAAAGTCATATAATACTCCATCTTCACAAACGACAGATAATGGAATATGTTATACACATCCTCAAAGGGATCACCGAGGTCAATCAAATCAAATAAATCCCGATCTCCAATCGGGCTGGCAGATCAACTCTGATCCATCCCCATCAGACACGATATATGAAAGGAGAACATCTGAACCTGTGAATGACAAAAGGAGCCATATGGAAGTTGAAGCTGCTAAGCCTAGCAAATTTCATGCGAAAGAAACTCCAAATTACCTCAGAGAGGGTCAGGTATGGTTTTACATCAATTCAATTAAGCATATGCATCAACTTAGGACAAATTAAGATCATCATATCATGTCTGGTCTACACATGTGCAACAAGCGCTACACCAGCTCACATTTCCATCAAAACATTAGGCATGCATACCCAATAGAGTCAAATATGCATACACATTAAACACACAACCTCGATGAAAAGTCTGCTATCGTTTGAGTAGGCATCGTGACAGTCCAATAATCAACCATTGTCCCTACCATCAGGGTAAGAACTTTTGCAAACTACCGGTGTAAGTTATCATCAAGATAAGCATCGAGAGCACCCACTGAGGTAACTCAGTGAAAAAGATATATCCCCATCAGAGGAGTCTTCAAAAAGGTACAAACGGCATCAAAAAGTATGCCCCATGAAGAGTATCAACAGATGTGAGAAACCATTGGGCTTAAACCAAGGTAGCACCAAGGGCCATCACAGACAACATCATCCCCATTAGAAATATGGGAAACATTTCAGTTTATCTTCATCAAGCAAGCATCAGCAACACCAATGGAAATCAGACCGTTGGAGTCAACACCAGCACAGACATCAACAGCATTGATGAAAGCTAACCGTGGATATCGGCACCAACTCAAATACCGATAAAGGTAAAGCGATCTGCGATGCGATGTGATGCGATATGCGATTTGCAATGCGAAGCGATGCGATATAATTTGCAATACGATATGCGATTTGTGATACGATATGCGATTTGCGATACAAGATGCGATTTACGAAAAGATGTTAACATTCATTGCATTGAGATTTACATTATTAATATCTTGTCATATTTTAAGTGTCTAGAAATCTTTATCCTGTTTATTCCATTACATTACATAAACATGATAAAGAGGGGCATCTGCAGATACTCAAAATTTTCCTTGCCAAATACTAACACTGTAGGAGGGTAAAATCGTCAATCAAGCTAACCCCAGTCTTGACACCAGACATCCAATCTAAATCCGGCCACCAATGCCAGTCCTTCAGCCTAAATCCGATCACCAATATCGGTACTCCAGCCAACTCCGATCGTCAATCTGACAGTCAATCCAACTTCGATTGTCAATCGGACCGTCAGATCATCCCCGATCTCAATATCGGGACATCAGCTTAAACCCAATCATCGATATCAGGACAACCACAAGCACCGATTAACCATATTGGGATGTCAAAGTAGCCTCGGCAGCAACCCGAGATGTACAAATTAGCTCTGACAACAACTTGGGAGGTACACATTAGCCCCGACAGCAACCCGGGAAGTACAGCTCAGCCCCGACATCAGTCCGGGAAGTCAGGTCTACTTTGGACATAAACTTAAAGCACCACAACACTTTCAAAAGAAAACCTGGAATGACCACATCAGCCACAAAGGCAACACTATGGACAAACAAACTCGAATGGGATCCAAGTCTTGGAAACAGCTCTAGGAAGTCAACCAGAGGCCATGCCGACACCCAGGGCAACCCCGGGATGGGAAAAATTGTCATTTCACCAACTCTCATCCGATTAAGTCAAAATCAAGCCCAATTGATGCCACCAAGGTCAGAAAGAACCACAACGGTGATCTTGGGTGAAAACAGCACCAGACGGCTCGACGGATGAACTGCGGGGAAACGAAGACCCGGTTATGAACCCATCTTTGGGGACTTAAAAAGGATTAAAACCAATGTCATTATGACACTCTCATCAAGGGCTTTTCAAAAAGCTATACCACGCCCCAAACGGACGCTCCGATCAAAAGTTATGAAGTTTCGAACCTGACATAGCGTCGCCCGGCAGGCACGCACCTCGAGACGACCAAACCGAGCACATGGGGAGCCGCAGGTCTGCATGTGGATGCTGCAGGTAGAGTGGAAGCTCTCTGGCCTATAAATAAACGTGCCCCCCGTTCATTTTTAAGAATTTTGAAACGTAATGATGCTTTGCCCGACTGATTTTTTGACTTTTACACCTCTTCTAAACCCAAATATTTTTACTCCAACACATAGACAAACCCATATACTACCACATATAAAAAAACCACATGTAGATTTTGTCGTTTGAAGCCCACTAAGTGGCAAAAAGCCTGTTTTGCAGGCTATTGTAAGTATTTTTACGATCAGCAAGTTGCTATTACTACTTTGCACTATTTTAACACAAAATTTCACTTTCTAAATATGCCCGGAACTTTGTTCTGTGGCCGTTTTCGTCAAAACTTGATACATTTTTATACATAAACTCCGTTTTCAGCATTTCTACAACTCGGATTGATGATCCGTCAGCTTTAACAGCTCCACTGCACTTGCACCCACATTCTGGCAACTTTGCCGGACTGGGTTATCTTCCCAGTCCGGGTTTAGCCCTTTATTGTATATATTTAACTGTATATATACTAACATTTCAATTCTGTCAAGTTCGGATGTCAAATCCGAGGTAGTTTACCGCTTTTGTATATATTTACGCATATATAAGTGACTCTCACCATAACTGGTTCTCTCACCAGTATTGGTTGACAACATTTCTGTCAATATATATATATATATATATATATATATATATATATATATATATATATATATATATATATTCAGTCCGTCCTGGATTATTTCGTGGTCATTTTACTGCTTTTGCAAACTTCCCCATACTGGGTGCTCTCCCTAGTCACTAGATGACTATTTTTCTGTCAATTTCAATTCTAGTACGGGCACAGGGGTGAAAACCCATCGCCCTTTTTACTATTTTTCTATATATATATATATATATATATATATTTCATTTCTGTCACAGCCTGGATTATTTCGTGGCTATTTGCAGTTATTTAATAAATATATATATTTCAATTCCAGTCCGGGCTTACGAGTGAAAACCCGTCGCCCTTTTTACACCTTTTATATATATATTTAACTATATATATATTTCTTTACTCAATTTATTCAACTGCTGCATTTAATATTCATTTTTATATGAATCTGCATTGACATATCTACGGGCGGACTAGATTTATCCAAATCTCGTCAATTCTAGCTTTCAACGGTTCAAACAGGTCCCGATAGAACCTAGAAGCTATAATGACTGAGATTTCTTTAAATCTAGTTATTTTTATAGTTTTAGCTTCAAAAGCAACCTCACGTCCCTTAGATCGTTATCTAGTGGGAACAAGACGCTTCGGCTCTGCAGACCGAGATTTACTGAACGAATCCTCGGTTCTGGAAATTTTGGGATATTTATCTATTTTTGTACAAACTTGAACTATGCAGGTTTATTGGCTACTTACATGTGAGGCTAGGAATCATGGGATTCATGATCAAACTGATTAGAATCTGATTCCCACGATTGACGAACTCCAATTTACAGATGTACCCTGCCAGTTTTTCTATAAAATGTACATACACAGACCTTAAAATGGTTATTCGAATTTAAGGTCTCCACATAGTAAAAATATAGATTGTCGTGTCAGCGTCCCTCCGATGGTTTTATACCTATGAGGAGACCAACACTTGTATATTTCTGTGGTCGAGGATGCTTCGCAGCCTGACAAATCACCGCTTGCATGCAGCCTTAAGGCTATAAAGATAAAAATTGAAAGTGGCGATGTGTTTCAATTCCTATGTCAGCGTACGGGTTTGATAAACAGCTTTCAAAACATTATTTTCAATCAAAAGAAAAGCTTTTGTAAATCAAATTAAATGCTTTTGCAAATCAAATCAAAGACTGATTTTCAAATCAAATCAAACCCTTCGTATATAGGCTCAACGAAGCTTGTCAAAGCTTTTAATCAATCAAAAGGCCCAATTTTCAAACAGCATTCACTCACGCATTCTAGTTTTATGGGAAATATTGAAAAGATTGCGGTACCGTGTTTACATGGGAGTCGTGAGGTGCCTAACACCTTCCCCACACTTAACCAAGTCCCCGAACTCAAAACTCTAATTTCAAAGATCAAGTTTCGACAGTGTCCAGCAATTGGGCCTCTTGTCAAATCAATTTCGGTTGAGTTGGTACAACCATTTTCAAAACTACCAACTAGCGACTCTGTTTAAATCAAATCAAATCGTCGACATATACACATGTTGGCCTCTTTCCTAAAAAATCCTTCAAAACCTTTTTCACAATAAAAAGAATAAGGGTAGAGATAACTTAGGGAAGATTGATTTGAGAAAAATTGGGTTACGAACCGACTAGCGGGATTTCTTAAATTTTCCAACTTCGACAATAGTTAAGTACATAAACATGACAATGATATAAAGAACATCTAATACTAAACATTTTAGTATATTTACCTAAACTTTGTTATATCTACACAAATAGTTAATTAGTTTTTTCCTTGTTATTGCAATATGAATGCAAATGCAAATGCAGAACTAATCTGCATAACTTGGTTCTAAAATTATCCTTGAGCTTCACATATATGCTTTTGTAATCATCTTGTAGGCTAATAAGTCTCTTACAAATTAACTAAGAGATTTTCAACTATGTTTATTCAATAAAACACTTGCTAGACTATAACTTTTCACTAAAAAGTGAAGCACCTTTCAACTTTTTGTTAATGTGGACTTTGGGAGAAAGATTATATTTCAAAAAGTAATATATATACATATATATATATATATATAACAGTAATATTAGCATATTAACAGTAATATTAACATATATATAACAGTAATATTAACATTGTCTTCTATGTTATTCCAAATTTTCAAACTTTATAATGAAACATTAAAGTCTTTATCTTCTAATTGCAAAGAATCAAATTAAAACAATAGTAATTGGGATATAACCACACTCCAAAGTCTTGATCCTATCATATCTTCAATTTTACTGTAACAGGTCCAATTCATTTGAATTCTTAGTTTTAGGCGATTTGGGGGCATCTCTAATTTCCTTGTTCTTTCCCCTTTTTGTTGTGATTCCAATCATTAGTTTCCTTTTGTTTTATTCATATATTGCCAAATCAATTCGTTTCTTACAATATCTATCACCAATTTCAAATTCTAACAATAAACTAATTAACCAACAATTTTAATTCTGAAATAAGCCAAAATACTAACATATTGCTACAATTTTGACTCTGAAAAAAGCCAAAATACTAACAATTTTGACTATGAAATAACAGTAATATTAACATATTGCTACAACTTATTAGCAAATATATATATATATATATATAGAGAGAGAGAGACCCTTCCCTACATTTGGTACGAAATCTTACCTAATTTGCGGTGGCGGTGAGAGCAGCGGTGTAGGCGTCGACGACAACAATGGTGGCGGGTGACGGCGTTGGTGGTGGCTGGTCCTTCGTCTGACTTCTCCTTCCCTCCCTCTTCTCTTTATCCCCTGCTCCTTTTTCTCCCTTTTCTTTTCTTCTGCTGCTGCGGATCGAGCAAATGCCTGAACCTAGATTAAAGAAAATCTGCGACCGCCATCAACGACCACACGCGGTCGCTGATTTTTAATGACGTGGATGTATCAGCGACTGATAGTGAGTGGTAGCACAAAACCTCTGCACCAAATTTTCAGGCGAATTTTAGGGCGGGAAATTCATACCAGCGACCACTCAACGACCGCTTATGGTCGCTCATATAAGCTAGCGACTAGATTCACATGCGGTCGCATATAGCGGTCGCATATAGCGATCGCTATTACTACTATTAGCGACCGTATATGGCGGTCGCTGAAAGTGATGGTCGCTGATAGACCATTTTCTTGTAGTACACATTTCCTACCGATCAAGATTAAGTTCAACTTGGATCAGTTAGCGAAGCTGTACGTTAAGGAAATTATCTCTCGACACGGTGTTCCATTGTCAATTGTGTCAGACAAAGATCCACGTTTCACATCAAATTTCTAGAAACGTTTACAAGAGTGCTTGGGAACGCAATTACGAATGAATACGGCGTACCATCCGCAAACTGATGGCTAAAGCGAGAGAACGATTCAGACGTTAGAGGACATACTGAGAGCTTGCGTTATGGACTTCAAAGGAAGTTGGGATAATCAGCTATCGTTGGTGGATGTGACATTCCAGATTTTTAAGAATTTATGAATGAGAATTTAATAAATAAATTCTTATTATGAGATGTTTTGAGTATGAGTATGTGTATATGTGTTATATATTGTGAAATATATAATTTGGTGTGAAGAGAATTGTATATATTAATTTTAATATTTATTGAATTAAAATAAATATTTTAATTAAATTATTTATTGAGTTAAATAAATAACTATGTGATTAATATGGAGTAATATAATTAAGTGTATTATATTAATTAAATAATTATTTAATATTTAATTTATTTAATATGTAATGATTTTATGTTATAGTTCTAATTTAATTGAGATAATTAAATTAGATGTAGTGATGTGGTAATTGTTACATAAAGTTTAATTAGAGAGTAACTATAATGTGACAATTTTATGCGATTAATTGATGTTAAACTTTTAATTAATTAAATTAATGTGAAGATTTAATTAATTAAAGGATAACATTAAAAAGATATTTTAAAGGATTTATTAAAAGAATAAAAAGAGTTTTTAAAACCGTTTTCCCAAACAAGGCCCTTGCATTGTTTTAAATCCGGTTTGCCAAACGGGGCCTTAACTATTAAAAACCTATTTTAAAAATAAATTGTTTTGCCAAACAAGCCTTAGGGCTTTTTAAATTTCAATTGTGTAACCTATGTATTAAGTACAATTATTATAATTATTATGGTAATTTTGTGTTATAAGTTATAAGTTATAAGTTATAAACTTTATATTTATGTTTATACTTATAATATATGTATATTATATTGCATATACATACATTAGTTTAGAAGTTAGAAGAGTTAGAGAAAATAGTCAGTGTTATCAAAGAAGAGAAAAATATAGAGAGAAAACACTCTATGATTTTTACAAAGAAAATTGAAAGGAGATTGGTGATTCCGAGAATCAAAAAAGGGATTATCAGAGCTATTCTCACCATCTAACGAAGCTTAATCAAGGATTGAAGGTAGTAATTCACCTCTTGTTCTTAGTTTCCTTGTAATTCGAGTTTCATAGATAATTGGAATTATAATCGATGATTTGGTTAATTACAGGTTATATGAATTGATAGATGTTGTAATCCATTAATTCGAATGCTATAAGCGATTTTTAGAAATCAAAGTATTGTAAAAATAAGGTTTTTCATGAAGAAATTGTGGTCTTATGAGTTTTCTTATATTGGTTGATTTTAGAATGAAAATTGATGATATAGTATGTATTAATATGCAAAATTGAAAGACGTTCATGATACTATCTTAAATAACGAAAATAATGCATGTATTATGAATGTAGTCGGTTGAGAATTGAAATTTTGGTGAGTTATTTTGTTAAAAGAATAAGTTTTATGAAAATAGCAATTTACAATGAACTAACTTGAAAAATAGTTTCTTAAATATCAAAATTAGTGTTTGGTTGTGATATGTTATGTAAATTGATCATAGATTATAATAATATATCAAGAAACGAACAAAACATGATTTGAATCATGTGATTTGGGTTAAAAACGAACTCACGGTGTTTATTTTCATCAAGAACGCTTAATAATGGTGTTTTCTTCAAAATCATGAAAATTAGGTGCTTTGATTATGCGTTGTGGTGTTATTGTATGTTAAAATCATGTTAGAAGTTTAAAATTTTGTTTGTATAAAGTTTAATGTATATTGTGTTAGTTAAAATCGGACTTTGGTGTGAAGAAATAAGCCAAATTGGCTTATTTCTCTGCAAGTTTGCGAGCCGGGGAACCTAACAGTAGGGACCCCAGCCCAAGTGGGGCTTTTGGCCTAGGAACTCCCACCCCAGCGGGGCTACATGCTGTCCGGAATAGTTTAAGTAGTGTAATGTAAAACTTCTTTGACCTCCTATAGAAAAACGGCCATAACGTTTTCATACAAACTCCGATTGAGGAGATTCAAGATGATCCGGAATGAGCAAGAGTAGACCTACAACTTTTGTTCTTTAACTTTTTTTATTTGAGGTCGTTAGCAGGGGTCAAAATGGTCATCTTTGTGACTGATGCGTATTCAAAGATAATCGGAGGGCGTCGAACATGCACATACGCAAGTATAGTGTTGTCGACGATAATAGATGTTGTTTTAAGTTATAAAACATGAATGTTAGTAAATATAATGATACTTAACATTAATAAATGATGTATTAGATAAGTAATGTAAGCACACTAAGCATACACAAGAGAGACGATTCGGGCGTGTGACAAATGAACGTCAAAACGCTGTGACAAGTGTTAACGAACGTAAAAAGCGTTTTAAGTCAAATGAAATGAACATTATAAGATATGAAATGGGATTAATATAAAACCCATAAGTAGTCCTAGCAAGACTTAAACACTTGAATGAATTTTGAATATTACTTAAAAGAAATATAGTGAGATATAAGTCGAAAGTTAACACAATCAAATTGAACATTGATAGTAGGAAGAGTTATGAGATGTAGAGTAGAGTTTACATTACAACTACTATGTGTTACTATGTGACTAATAGTTGATGTGCATGATTATATAATTGTATAGGGCACGTGAAGTGCAGATAGCTGTTAGCTGTTAATCTGTTATTGGTAAACAATGATCAAGGCAAGTCTTTCAATTCCTATTTTCTACGTGAACTTGATGATGAACTGTTTTAAATTGTTTTGCAAAAAGTATGATATGTTATATATGTTGCAAGTATGAAATGTTAAAGTCAATTTATGACTAAATTGATTGATTAAAGAATGTTGATTGAGTAAGGAACTCAATCTTTATATTTGTTATGTAAATTAGAGTATGTATGCTATGTTACTTTGATGATTATGAGATGTATATTGAGCATGTTATTATATGCTATGTGATGCATGAAAACTGTTAGGTCTTGCTGAGCTGTCGAGCTCACTCTTGCAAATAACCACTTTTGCAAGTCAAGGATGCAAGGTAATAATGCGTGCTAGTTGAATGTTATGATCAATAGCGATGCAAGAAATTATTTATTCTAGATGAGTAATGTGTTTGTTTTGGATGTATTATACATGTTAAAGTTGTAAGGTTGAGCTAACCGATGTATAGTGGATATTGCTTGTGATGTAATACTTTGTATAGTAACTTAGAGGAAGCGATTCATGTAATAGAATTGAATCAAAGTTAAGGTTGAGATTCAGGGTAATAAAGAAAGAATTATATAAAAGTTTTAATTATTTTGCATTTTTATAGTAATTGTATCATCGGATAATGATATAAAGATAGATTAAAGTTGTATTGTTAACGATCGAGAAGGAGAATATTATTGTAAGAATTTTGGGGTCGTTATAGTGGAGTTCGCCTACAACAATAGTTACCACGCGAGTATCAGCATGCCACTTCCCGAACTCCATTATGCTGGGATGAGGTTGGTGAACAACAACTGTTGGGACCAGAATTGGTGCAACAAACTGCTGAGATCATTAAGGTAATTAGAACGAGATTGGTTGCTGCTCAAGACAAACAAAAGAAGTATACCGATCATCATCGATAGAACCGAAAATTTGCAGTGGGAAGCTTCATTTTCCTGAAAGTATCTCCCTAGAAGGGAAAAGATTCAATTGGCAGGAAGGGGACGCTAAGTCCCCGATTTATTAGACCTTTTGAGATACTACGAAGGGTTGGCGAAGTAGCTTACGAGGTTACGTTACCTCCGGAGCTAGATAATATACACAACGTATTCCATATTTCCGTGTTGCGACCGTAGAAACACGACTACAAACATGTAATAGAATACGAGCCTTTATAGTTTGATAAAGACTTAACATATGAAGAAGTGTCTGTTCAAATAGTTGATAGAATAGAACAAGTACTTAGAAATAAAGTGATATCTTATGTTAAGGTAATCTGGAGGAACCACAGTGCTGAAGAAGCTAAGTGGGAACTCGAAGATGTTATGATAAAAACTTATCCTCAATTATTTGTGTAATTTCTTGTATACCGATTCTGGGGACAGAATCTTTTTAAGGGGGGAAGAATATAACAGATGAGTTTTTTTTGTTGTGATTCTTGGTACAGAATCCTTTTAAGGAGGGAAGATTGCAACGAATGAGAATTTTATATGATTTTGAAATATTTATTGAATAAAATAAATATTTTAATTAATTTATTTATTGAGTGAAATAAATAATTTATGTGATTGTTGTGGAGTAATTTAATTAAGTGTAATATATTAATTAAATGAATATTTAATATTTAATTTAATTGATGTGTAATAATTTTATGTTATAGTTCTAATTTAATTAAGATAATTAAATTAGATGAATTTTATGTGGTAATTGTTAAATGAGATTATAATTAGCAAGTAATTATAATTGTTATGTGGTAATTTTTATGTGGTTAAGTGATGTTAGCTTTTAATTAATTAAATTCGAATGTTAAGATTTAATTAATTAAAGTGTAACATTTAAAGTATGTGTTCAAGGATTAAAAAGAGTTTTTAAAACTGTTTTGCCAAACAAGGCCCTTGCACCTGTTTTAAATCCGTTTTGCCAAACGGAGCCTTAACTACTAAAAACCTATTTTTTAAAATAAATTATTTTGCGAAACAAGCCTTAGGGCTTTTAAATTTCAAATTTTGTAACTTATATATTAATTGTAATTAGTATATGTATTAAGTAGATAGAAGTTACATATATTATATAATTATATGTATAATATGTATATTATATTATATCAGTTATAAAATATCTAAGCTACGTTAGTTAGAGAGTTAGAACAAAACAAAGAAGAAAGAAAGAATAGAGAGAAGAAGAAGAAGAGAGAAAGAAGAAGGGGGAAGGCTTTGAGAAATCAAAAAGATAATCATCACCATCATCTTCTTCTCAAAACAATCAAAGGGTATAATCTAAACTCTTGAATTTTTAAAGTTATGTTTTTACTGTTCTTCATGTTTTTTGCTTCTCCATAATTAGTTTTCTTTAAAAATAATGTGATTATGATTATTACACGTCGTAGTATATATATATATACACACACACTATTATATAAGTGTTATGTGATAATCTAGATGGTTTAATTTCACGTAAATATGATGAACTTGAAGAAATCATGTTCATAGCAATTTACGTTGAACTTACTTTGAAAAATAATCTTTAATTATCAAAATTTGTGTTTGATTATGCTTTGTTATGAAAATTGATAATAGATTATGATAATATTTTAAGAAATAAAGTTAATAAAATTTGAATTACGTGATTTGGTTTAAAAATAAACTCACAGTATCAATTTTCATCAAGAACGCTTAACAATGGTATTTTCTTCAAAATTATGAAAATTAGTATTTTGATTATGTGTTGTGGCGTTTATGTAGGTTAAAATCATGTTAGAAGTGTAAGGTTTTGTTTTCATAAAGTTTCATATACATTATGGTAGTTAAAATCAGACTTTGGTGCGAAGAAATAAGCCAAATTGGCTTATTTCTCTTCACAGTTCGCGAGTCGGGGAACCCACTAGTGGGGGGCCCAGCCCCAGCAGGGCTTTTTGCCTATAAACTCCCGCCCCAGTGAGGCTTATGTCTAAGTCCCCAAATTTTATGAATAAGTTTTAATTTTCTTTATATATTATTTTGAAATAATAAGGTGTTGATCTGATAAATGTGATAAGTTATGGGTAAAATGTGCAAAGTTTACAAAGTAAGCAAGTGGTTATAAAATATTCGTTGTGTCGGGGAATATTCGTTTGGTCGAGAAATATTCTTTTTGTCGGAGAATATTCGTACGACGGCGCAGTCATTGGTAGACCCCACAACGGAATGAATGTCGGATATAGAAAGCAACAGAAGTAACTTTTTTATAAAAATAACGACAAAACTGTTACAGTTAGTACTGTTGAAATACCCGATGGTTAAAAATACAGTAATACGTGGTGTTGCACAGTAGCACACGGTGTTGCACAGTAGCACATGGTATTGCACAGTATTTCGAATTATTTATTCTTACGTAGGAAGGCACTTACTCAATTATTGTTACAGTAATTAATGTTCAATATTTTATATTATTGATTCAATAATTACATAATATTTTATTGGTTCAATATTTGTTAAGTTGATATTTTATATCAATAAATGCTACTTTGCTATTTTATATTATTGATTCAATAATTGTCATTGCACATTATTTCAAATTATCAAATCAATAATTCATATTATTTGAATAATATTATTAGATATTATTATTGGCAATGTCTAAGGAAGTTCTGTCTAGAAAAGGGGTTGATTAATTGCGCGCTAGTAAGGAGAAATCCTTATCGGAAGACCCCCTCTTTCCTGGGAACGACCTGGTTGTCAATATTATAGTTCTGTAATATTATTTGTGAATAATTAATTTTTGATATATATGATAAGGAAATATTTATTCAATGTGATTTAAATGGAGGAATTTTTAACATGTGACATTTGTTAAAAGTTGGTATGTTATCTTGTCCGATAAAATAATTTATTCAAATATATTATTATAATATTACATTATAGTAGTATGATGTGATTATATAATAGTATGATTTTTATAATTTGAATGGTAACATTATTATAGTAAATTCATGGTATAAAAGTTAAACGAGATGGAAGAATGCAAATTGAATTTGAACTCTTATAATGCAAACAATGATGTCATCGGAGCGATGAGATAAGCAAGGATGTCATCGAAGCGATGAGGTAAGCAATGATGTCATAGGATCGATGATGTAAGCGACGATGCCATAAATTATAGCGAAAAGACTATTTTATCCTTACTCTACCGAGCCTATAAATAGAAGCTCATTTTTTCATTATTTCTCACCAATTCACTAAGGCTATAAAGAGAGAAAGTATAGAGAGAATAAGAGAGAAAAAAGAAGAGTATTCTGCTATTACACTAGTGCAGTCTCCAAATTTTTAAGGTAAGGGGTATTATTTCTTTCGTATTCATGAAGAGAGTTATTTTCTTTCAATATTCGTAAGGTTGTTATTCCATTCTTTATTATTCTGTTGGAATAACCTGTCTACGCGGACTACCGCATGCATGGTGAAATCCTGTTGTTATTTCATTCTTTATTATTCTGTGGGAATAACCTGTCTACGCGGACTACCCCATGCCTGGTGAATAACCCTTCGTATTCAGTTGTTATTAAATTATGGAAATAATCTGTCTGAGCGGACTACCGCTAGACTAGTGAAAATCCAATTACAGTTTCGTATATTGTTTCATTTCAGATTCCTAACTCTAAACTTACTACGGTAAGTATTGCTTCTAGAATTCCTGAAATGATCAGAAATTCCTTGAGTTTTGCGCTTCATCTAATATTATTTCACTAGAATATTGGTCTGAACTTTCTTGTGAAATTGTTATCTTTTCATGTCGAGTTACTATTCATGAGTTACTATTCACGGGGTACTATTCACGATAAAAAAAATTTCTTTCCAAATTATCTTTGATTGGATCCAGGTTTTGATCTTCATTCTTGAACTCTAGATAAATTCTCTAATATTTGTCCTTTATATCACTGGATTCGTTATTCGTATTGTTTTCATCATCCTTAGTTCTAAATGGTGATATAACTGAATATCTTTGGCCTATAGTGCAAAGATGAAATATTACTTGATGAATATCTTTGGCCTGTAGTGCAAAGATGAATGATTACCTGATGAATATCTTTGGCCCGTAGTGCAAAGATGGACAGGTGTTGAGATGAACATGACCAACTGGTGATACAAATGAATATCTTGCCCGTAGTGCAAAAGATGAATATTTGATTCGAGATGAATATTGATTGATGTTACAGGGATAAAATATTGATGATGGACTTTTAAATTATAGAAGATAGTAGACATCATTCTCTACTTAACTCTTCTACTGAATTGTCATTTCTGCTGCAGTTGTTGATCTAAAACTAGTTGTCCATAATATTTTATCTGATTTGTTGAAGACTAACGATAATTTATTCTTCATTATCTTAGTCATAATATTCATTACTGGGCTAGTTGAGCTCACCCTTTTCTTCTATTGTTCTCTTCAGGAAATGAAAATATCGCGGGTACTAGTCGGGGAATGGAGTGATGGTCCAAGTTAGAGCTGTAGAAGTCCTCACTATTTTTTTCTCTTTAAATAGTGTGATAATAAATGTAATGAGGACTTAGCATGAATGTTAATATTTTCTACATGTCTGTATTGACACTCACAGTTGTGTGGTCGTATTTTGCACGACCGTTTGATATGAAAGATTGTATTTGAATTTTGTTCCATGTATTTGGCGACTCGGAATGGGTTGGGTATTGAACCTATTTTGGGGGCGTCACAAGTTAAACGTAATAATTAGGAACTAATTGAAATTTTAAACGTAATGTAATGTGTAGGACGATTGAGAAAGTGATTTGTATATTGTAAAGTGTAACTTTCGTTTGAGGCAAGTTTTTTAAACTCAAACATTACTTGAGTTATCTTTATTGATTATAATGATGCGAGTTATTTGTATTCTTTATAAATTCCATATTGAGAAAATATCTTATCAAAGTTTATTATTGAATTAACGTGACCTTGATTTAATCGTTCTAGCAAGGTTTATCTATCTTTCAAATGCTTTAAGTTATTTCTAAAGCATGCCTATTTAATATAAAGTCTGTTGTCCCCGATTGGGTATGACAAATACGCGCAAGTATATGCGGTCAACAAGTAATAAAGAGTAAGTACAGATATCGTTCCCACGGAGAATTAATTGATAAAAGACACCAAACCACTAGCACATAATCATTTCAGTCTTATTTAAACGAGTGGTAAAGAGTTTAAATATTAAACTAGACAAGTAATTAAACTTAAACTAATTAACCCTAGAGTAAAATCAGATAATAAAGACATGAGATCCTAATTTCCCCTAATAATTCATCTAAGTCGACATACTTCTAGTTAGGTCAAATTAATTGTCACAGTTTGCTAGCCGAGAACACAAAAGTGAGATACGACCATCTTTCGATGCACCTAATCCATATCACATACAATCCACAGATGATAGAACGCACATGAACACCCACATTATCTAAACCCCTATATGTTTATGTGATTTATAAATAATTAGGGTTTAAGTCCAAGTTCTCAATTGACTACGAGTGGCGCTTCGGTATATGTCTATCCTAAGCACAAATAATACATTCAACGCCATGTAAACATACAATCACCCGCTACTACGATTAGATCTAAACCCACATTTCGTCTTTCAAGTCAATATAGGTTATCATGGTAATTGGTAGCTAATCAATTAAGCAAATAAAGCACAAATCGTAATAGACAATCTCATAGCAATCAATAAGACCAACATGGAAGAATATCAAATTAAACTACTCATTAGGTTTCATTGAAATCTTAAAATAAAACTTAAGTCATAAATAACTCAAATATACCATCCACAAATTGAATAAACATCATCCGAATACAAAAAGATAACAAGGAGAATATATAGATAGAGAATATAAATCTGAGTTCTTTCTCCAAGCTTGGATATTTGATGCTATCCAAATGCTTCAATCTTTAATTCTAATTAAACCCTATAAACTAACTATCTAAACCTAACCTTAATCTACTCCTAATCTAGACAAAGAAAGTAAAGAGAAGAAGAAGAACAAAGCTATTTAGGGCTAGAGCTCCTAAATGGAGGGATATGGTATAATCAAAATGGGCATAAAAACCTAATTATAAGCCTCTCCCGATCTGTCTAAGAAAAAGTCAAAATCTGGCAAAGACTCGAGCTGGCACGGCCGCGCGACTTTAGGCTTTGGTACTGGCGCGACCGCGCGAGTGCAAAATCTTGCTCTCTGTTTCCTGCTAATCGACCGCGCGGGACCTGAAAAGTTGTTGCTGCTTTGCTTTCTGCTACATTCTTTCTCCTGCACCTCTTGCCTTGTTGACTCATTTGCTTCTTTGCATCATCACAGTCCCATCAATCTGCTTGACTCATTTCCATTATCATGCCATCATCTCTTTTAGCATTCTTTCAGTCGTTTTAGCCCATTGCGCACCAAGAGAGTTCCTAAACATGAAAACTACAAAATAAAGCAAAAATATATGAAACACACAAAAATACTTGAGTTTAAGCCACGAAATGAGCTAGATAATATCTGAATAAGTGGTCATAAAAAGCACTTATCAAAGTCTATTGTTATGACTTATACTTGATTCATAATTCTTGTATTATTGAACTCTTAAATTATTGTGAGTCGATTCAACTACTCCTTTGTTGATGATAGTTGAACTCTAAATTTCTTTTTAAGCTTATCCAAACCTAAACTTTCTTTGGTGCGGACTTGTATCAAATACTGAGACGAACAACCCTATTTAATAGGGGATTACTATGCGTAAGTGTTAAGATATTTGTGCACAGTACATAGTACGAATGGGTGAACCCCCTATGTACGAGTTAAGAGTCCATAGTCTAAACGACTGTTAAAGGTTTTAAATAGAAATGTTTATAACCTAGGACATAGTTCAATGTCTTATGATCCTCAGATGACTTCAATATTCGAAACTCTAAATGATGATGAAAGAATTATTATTCAATTCTTTATTATTGATGAAAGAAAAGTTATTCAAATCTTTTGAAGCTATTCAGTTTATGTCATTATTAGTGTTACATTCCAAGTGAGTTTTTGTTTTCTCACTCTTGCAATTAAATAACCATTGCAGCTAAGAGATGAGAACGTTGACGTACCGTCAACGAGTAAAGGGAAAGGCAAGATGAACAAGTGAAGACTTGTTGTGTTTTGATTATGATTGTAATACGACTTCGTTTATGATATGTTTTATTTTTCTCACTTATTGTTTATGTTAAGGTTAGCAAATCCTGGGATTTTATTCAATTAAGTTGTAATCCTTTTATAAGGAAGATTTTTATTTAATGATAAGGTTGTAATTTATTTTGCATTCCTTATTATTGGGCAGTAGTTGTATGTTAAATTTAGATAGTGAACACCAAATCATGTGGAAATGAAGTACCCGGTTTTGGGGGAACTTATCAAGGACTACGACTGCGAGATTCTTTACTATCCGGGTAAAGTGAATATGGTTGTCGACGCTTTAAGCAGAAAGGGTCAGGAGAAGTTGAATATGTTAACTGATCAGGGTCAGTTGATAGCAGAGATTGCTAAGTTAGAGCTGGAAGTTAAGTATCCGAAGGAATCGGATGAGAAGTTATTTCAAGTAACTATTGGTTCTACTCTAGTAGACAATATAAAAGAGGCACAACTTCATGACGAGGAGTGCGAGAAGATCCGTAAGAGAATAATCGATGGTGAAGAAATCAAGTTTAAGATTGATAGTGAAGGACTGCTATGATTTGAAGGGAGAATCTGGGTACCGCCAGTACCAGACGTTAAAGAGAAGATTTTGAATGGGGATCACAGTTCGAGATATTCGATTCACCCTGGAAGTATGAAGATGTACCAAGATCTGAGAGAGCATTTCTGGTGGCCGAATATGAAAAGAGACGTGGCGGAATGCGTTGCGAAATGTCTAACGTGCCAAAAAGTCAAAGAAGAACACCAGAGACCAAGTGGATTGCTACAACCGCTGGAGATTCCGGAATGGAAGTGGGAGCATATCACGATGGATTTCGTCGTTGGTCTTTCAGCGACACAGAAGGGTTTTGATGCGATATGCGTGATAGTGGATCGACTGACGAAGTCAACACATTTTCTACCAATCAAGATTAAGTTCAACTTGGATCAGTTAGCGAAGCTGTACGTTAAGGAAATTATCTCTCGACACGGTGTTTCGGTGTCGATTGTGTCAGACAGAGATCCACGTTTCACGTCGAGTTTCTAGAAACGTTTACAAGAGTGTTTGGGAACACAATTATGAATGAGTACTGCGTACCATCTGCAAACTGATGGCCAAAGTGAGAGAACAATTCAGACGTTAGAGGACATACTGAGAGCTTACGTCATGAAATTCAAAGGAAGCTGGGATGATCATTTACCGTTGATGGAGTTCGCCTACAATAATAGTTACCACGCGAGTATCGGCATGCCACCTTACGAAGTGTTATACGACAGGAAATGTAGAAGTCCATTATGCTGGGATGAGGTTGGTGAACGATAACTATTGGGACCAGAATTGGTGCAACAATCTTCTGAGATTGTTAAGGTAATCAGAACGAGATTGGCTGCTGCTCAAGACAAATAAAAGAAGTATGTCGATCATCATCGACAGAATCAAAAGTTTGTAGTGGGAAGCTTCGTTTTCCTGAAAGTATCTTCTTGGAAGGAAAAGATTCGATTTGGCAGGAAGGGGAAGCTGAGTCCTCGATTAATTGGACCTTTTGAGATACTAAGAAGGGTTGACGAAGTAGCTTATGAGGTTGCGTTACCTCCGGAGCTAGATAATATATACAACGTATTCCATATTTCTGTGTTGCGACCGTACAAACATGACTACAAATATGTAATAGAATACGAGCCTTTACAGTTTGATAAAGACTTAACATATGAAGAAGTGTATGTTCAAATAGTTGATAGAATAGAACAAGTACTTAGAAATAAAGTGATACCGTCTGTTAAGGTAATCTGGAGGAACCACAGTGCTGAAGAAGCTACGTGGGAGCTCGAAGATGTTATGATGAAAACTTATCCCCAATTATTTGTGTAATTTCTTGTATACCGATTTCGGGGACAGAATCTTTTTAAGGGTGGAAGAATGTAACAAATGAGTTTTTTTGTTGTTGTGATTCTGGGGACAGAATCGTTTTAAGGAGGGAAGATTGTAACGAATGAGAATTTTATATGAATTTTAAATATTTATTGAATTAAATAAATATTTTAATTAATTTATTTATTGAGTGAAATAAATAATTTATGTGATTATTGTGGAGTAATTTAATTAAGTGTAATATATTAATTAAATAAATTTTTAATATTTATTTTAACTGATGTGTAATGATTTGATGGTATAGTTCTAATTTAATTGAGATAATTAAATTACATTAATTTTATGTGGTAATTGTTACATGAAATTATAATTAGCAAGTAATTATAATTGTTATGTGATAATTTTTATGTTGTTAAGTGATGTTAGCTTTTAATTAATTAAATTAGAATGTTAAGATTTAATTAATTAAAGTGTAACATTTAAAGTACGTGTTAAAGGATTAAAAAGAGTTTTTAAAACCGTTTTGCCAAACAAAGCCCTTGCACCTGTTTTACCAAACAGGGCCTTAATTACTAAAAACCTGTTTTTTAAAATAAGTTGTTTTGCCAAACAAGCCTTAGGGCTTTTTAAATTTCAAATATTGTAACTTATGTACTAATTGTAATTAGTATATGTATTAAGTAGATAGCAGTTACATATATTATATAATTATATGTATAATATGTATATTATATTATATTAGTTATAATATATCTAAGCTACGTTAGTTAGAGAGTTAGATCAAAACAAAGAAGAAAGAAAGAATAGAGAGACGAAGAAGAAGAGAGAAAGAAGAAGGGGGAAGGCTTTGAGAAATCAAAAAAATAATCATCACCATCATCATCTTTTGCAAAACAATCAAAGGGTATAATTTAAACTTTTGAATTTTTAAAGTTATATTTTTACTGTTCTTCATGTTTTTGCTTCTCTGTAATTAGTTTTCTTTAAAAATCATGTGATTATGGTTATTACATGTCATAGTATATTTATATATAGGGATATATGTAGCTACACAGCTGTGTAGCTACACAGTAGGCTATAGCGACGATTTTCAAGGGCTATAGCGACGGTTTGTCTGTCGCCATAGATATTCTGTCTATAGCGACAGACAAACCATCGCTATAGCCCTGAAAAACCGTCGCTATAGCCTACTGTGCACTGCACAGCTATGTACTTACATTTTTCCCATATATATATATATATATATATATATACACACACACACACACACTATTATATAAGTGTTATGTGATAATCTAGATGGTTTAATTTCACGTAAATATGATGAACTTGAAGAAATCATGTTCATAGCAATTTACGTTGAACTTACTTTGAAAAATAATCTTTAATTATCAAAATATGTGTTTGATTATGCTTTGTTATGAAAATTGATCATAGATTATGATAATATGTTAAGAAATAAAGTTAATCCAATTTGAATTACGTGTTTCGGTTTAAAAATAAACTCACAGTATCAATTTTTGTCATAAACGCTTAACAATGGTGTTTTCTTCAAAATCATGAAAATTAGTGTTTTTATTATGTGTTGTGGTGTTTATGTAGGTTAAAATCATGTTAGAAGTGTAAAGTTTTGTTTTCATAAAGTTTCATATGCATTATGTTAGTTAAAATCGGACTTTGGTGCGAAGAAATAAGCCAAATTGGCTTATTTCTCTGCACAGTTCGCTAGCCAGGGAACCCACCAGTGGGGGGCCCATCCCCGACAGGGCTTTTTGCCTATAAACTCCCACCCTAGTGGGGATTGTGGCTGTCCGAAAAATTATTTTATGCTTTATGTAGTTTTTATGAGGTACATGGTTAGCTAACTTAATGTGATGACATGTTAAGTGTATTAAACAATAAGATAACTTATATTTGATATGTTTAAGTTAATTTGAAGACTTATATTAATATGTTATGTGTATACTTGGAGTTTTTATCATAGGGTACGATATGATAGTTTAAAGTGTTATATGCGTATGATATGCATGTTATGAGTTTAGACTCACGTATGTGGTTAGTTATCGAGTTAAGTTGTAAACCACGTTGTTAAGTTGAACTTAAGTAAGAAGTTTAACAGTTAAACGTAATGATTAGGAACTAATTGATATTGTAAATGTAATGTAATGTGTAGGACGATTGAGAAAGTGATTTGTATATTGTAAAGTGTAGCTTGCGCTTGAGGCAAGTTTTCAAAACTTAAACTTTACTTGAGCTATCTTTATTGATTATAATGATGCGAGTTATTTGTATTCTTTATAAATTCCATATTGAAAAAATATCTTATCAAAGTTTATTATTGAATTAACGTGACCTTGACTTAATCGTTCAAGCAAGGTTTATCTATCTTTCAAATGCTTTAAGTTATTTCTAAAGCATGCCTATTTAATATGAAGTCTATTGTTATGAATTATACTTGGTTCATGTAACGACCCCAAAATTCAAACAATACAACTCTCAACATCGGTCGTTAACAATACATCCTTATTCAGACTTTACATCATTAATCAATGATACAATCACTAAAAATACGAAATATTTAAAACTTTTATATTATTCCTTCTTTATTTCTCTGAATCCCAACCTTTATCATTACACAACTTTGATTCAACTTTATTTTGTGAATCGCTTCGTCAGAGTTATTATAAACTAAAACTTACAACCACGTTCAATAACCCTTATACATCGGGTAAAATTTAAATTTTACAACTCAACATCTGTTAATCATCATACATTATCAAATACATTATCTGAAACCTTAAACAGGGTCCAAAATAATAACAAATCAGCCAAAGTATATAAATCTTCATGCATTACATCTGATTCATTTCTTTCATGTAGCACATAGCGTTACCTTGAATCCTTAACCTGCAAAAGTGGTTATTTGCAAGAATGAGCTCGACAGCTCAACAAGATCTAACAGCTTTCATGCATCACATAGCACATAAATACATGCTCAACATACATCTTATAATAATTAAAGTAACATGACATACATCATTTACTTCACATAACAAATATAAAGATTGAGTTCCTTACTCAATCAACATTCTTTAATCAATCAATGTAGTCATAAATTGACTTTAACATTTCATGCTTACAACATATATACAACATATCATGCTCTTTGCAAAATAATTTAAAATAGTTCATCATCAAGTTCACGTAGAAAATAGGAATTGAAAGACTTGCCTGGATTGTTGTTTACCAATAACAGTTTAACAGCTTAAAGATATCTGCACTTCACGTGCCCTACACAATTATATAATCACGCACATCAACTATTAGTCACAAAGCAACGCATAGTAGTTATAATGTAAACTTTACTCTACATCCCATAACCTTTCTTATTAATCAACACACAATGTTCAATTTGATGTGTTAACTCTCGACGTATATCTCACTATATTTCTTTTTAGTAGTATTCGAAATTCATTCAAGTGTTTAAGTCTTGCTGGGACTACTTATTGGTTTTATGTCAACCACATTTCATATATAATAATGTTCGTTACATTAGAATCGAAACACTATTTAAGTGTATTACCACATTATACGGCGTTTCGACGTTTATACGTCACACGCCTAACTCGCCTCTTTTGCATGTGCTTTGCATGCTCCTATATTGGGTTACATTACTCTATAATATTTCATTCTTATTGAAAACATAATATTAAACAAGGTCATACACACTCGTTACGGCGTTGAGACGCTTGAACGTCCGTACGCCAAACTTGTCTATTCGAACGCCCAAATGACACGCATTTGCGCACGCTTAGCACGTCCATACGAATTGTCTAATACTCAAGGATTAATGTTAAGTATCATTATAATACATAATAGTCATGTTATGAAAGTTAGAGCATTATTTTACATGGTCTGGAGCATTACATGTGCATACGTGCATGCCCGACGCCTCCCGATTGCCTCTAAAAACACATCAGTCCCAAAAATGACCATTTTTACCCCAGCTACTGAAATCAAATCAAAAATCTTAAAGAACAAAAGTTGTAGGTTTACTCGTGCTCGTTCCAAATCATCTTGAATCTCCTCAATCGAAGTTCGTATGAAAAAGTTATGGCTATTTTACCACATGACGTCAAAACAGTCCCGGACTGACACTGTACCCGGCGCAGCTGCGCCTCAAATAGCCTTGGGGGCAGCGCAGCTGCACCCCTGGCAGCGTGCTACACAAATTTTCTTTCCTAGTTTGTGTTTCTGGCGAATTTTCTAACCCTTTCCTCCTTCCCATATTCATAAATTGAGTTATACGCATCCAATTGAGTCCGTTTTCGACTCTATGGATTCGTGAAACACTGAACTACTCATCTACATAATAATCATAACACTTCAAAAATATTAACAATTCATTTTAAGGGTTCCAATTCAATGTTCATGCTAATTTTTCATATTTTACACATCTTTAGCGAATTCATTCACTATGAATTCGTTTTACATCCGTTTTGACTCGTTCAACTTGGGTTGTTTTCATTTTTTCGAGTACTATCATAATACATCATTAATTTCAGATTTTCATCAAGAATTTATCATCAATTTTAGTCTCTAAGTAGATAAAAACATATATATTTCAACCAAAACTCTAAACTTCATCTTTCAACACATTCTTACGAACTTGATCACTACAAAACAACTTTAGATGATATAGAATAGGTTATACCAACCCATCAACACAGTTATTCAACAACTTATCAAATCACACAACCAAATAACTTCTATAAAAAATTCAAGAATAGGGGTTGAGGTTTTAGAATTGATTCTTACCTTGAATTTTCTTTAGTGTTAACCAATGATGGAAATTGATTAATCAATCTTCTTATTCTTCTGTGATTCCTCAGACTTCTTTCTCTAACTTACAGAGAGTTTCTTCTCTTTTCTCTCATTCTCTTCTCTGTTTCTCCCTTTCTCTTTTCTTCTTTCAGTTTAGACTTAGAAACAAAACTTGTAAACTCATATAACTGATAATATAATACGTATATTACTAATACTTATTATATTACTTAATATACAATTAAATTAGGGGTTATAGAAATCCAAAAGCCACAAGGCCATGTTTGGCTAGCCCCTTCAAATCTCCTTTTAATTTATTTTAATTCCTTCCTTATCATATAGTTTATTTGTCACAACCATTATTAAATTAAATTATAATCTCTATTTAGCCAACACAATATTTAATTAGCTAATATAATTATAATTTTATTTAATAAATCATTAACGCTCTAATTCAATTATTTAATTAAATTAAAATATTTATATTCCATTAGCGTAATAAAATACGCACTTATTACAAAATCATTCCCCATAATTTTATTCTATATTATCATACTTGAATAAATTATTCCATAATAATTTTCATCGAATATTTATCTTATTCCATAAGTATTCCAACTAAAATATTTATTTAATTCATCTAACACCAATATTTATTTATAATTATATTGGTTCTTCTCATTCTCATACTTATTTACATACACTTGGCTAAATATAATATATTAAGCCATTACATAAACGTATTACTCTTCCATGTAATATGTTACCTTCATATTTTATTAAAATAATTATATTTATATTAATTCACTATTTTAATTAAGTGAATTACTTACATTATTTATGAGATTTAATTCATAATAAATCCACTGCCAACAAGGAATAATAACCAAATTATATTACTTCATAAATATAATATTTAACTTTATTAAATTAACTAATAATATTCACACCACATCGTATACTTCACAACATATAACATATATCCAAACTCAAAACATCTCGTAATAAGAATTTTATTTATTAAATTCTTATTATAATAATTTTTGAAAATTCGGGTTGTCACAGTTCATAATTCTTGTATTATTGAACTCTTAAATTATTGTGAGTCGATTCAACTACTCCTTAGTTGATGATAGTTGAACTCCAAATTTTCTTTTAAGCTTATCCAAACCAAAATTTCTTTGGTGCGGACTTGTATCAAATACTGAGATGAACAACCCTATTTAATAGGGGATTACCATGCGAAAGCTTTAAGATATTTGTGCACAATACATGGTACGAAGGGCTGATCCCCCTAAGTACGAGTTAAGAATCCATAGTCTAAACGACTGTTAAAGGTTTTAAATAGAAATATTTATAACTTAGGACATTGATCAAGGTCTTATGACCCTCAGATGATTTCAATATTCGAAACTCTAAATGATGATGAAAGAATTATTATTCAATTCTTTATTTTTGATGAAAGAAAAGTTATTCAAATCTTTTGAAGCTATTCAATTTATGTCATTATTATTGTTACATTCCAAGTGAGCTTTTGTTTGCTCACTCTTGCAATTAAATAACCATTGCAGCTAAAGTCGAGAACATTGACGTATAGTCAACGAGTAAAGGGAAAGGCAAGATGAACAAGTGAAGACTTGTTGTGTTTTGATTATGATTGTAATACGACTTCGTTTATGTTATGTTTTATTTTCCGCACTTATTGTTTATGTTAAGGTTAGCAAACCCTGGGATTTTGTTCAAATAAGTTGTAATCCTTTTATAAGAAAGATTTTTATTTAATGATAAGTTTGTAATTTATTTTGCATTCCTTATTATTGGGTAGTAGTTGTATGTTATATTTAGATAGTGAACACCAAATTATGTGGAAATGAAGTACCCGGATTTAGGGGTGTCACAATTTGGATCTGATCCTCTTCGTCACTGTCTGGGATGTCATCATTCATACCTTCGTAGTGTATCAGAACCCGCATATTGGCAAATGGGTCTCGTTCTTCGCACATGAACTTTTCTTTTCCCTTTCTGCTCTCCCCTTCAGGCTTTAGGGTCTTTCTCTACTTACCGGTATGACTGGAGGAAACAACATGGCTGACACAACGGCAATGATCTTCCTCATTGGCTTCACAAATCCAGCATCAGTGAGATTTGGCAATAATATAGTGGCAGCATGAGCTTTTGGATGTTTGTGTGGGTTCCGATGGTTTGACCTGGATGAATAACCCAATCCGGCTCTCCCTGACTGACTCGGGATTTGTACCGGGCTCTTGATTCCTTGTTGATTCTTTCCTAACAATTCTCCAGGGCGAAAACCCAAAGATACCATCTCCTGGCCCACTGTCATTACTTTAGAAGAAACCTTTGGTTTCAAAGCTGGTGCCCCAACTGGTAGGTATTGAGTATCACTCACCTCCAAGGCTTGAAAACTAGCAGGTTCAATCCCTGCATCTAGACTGATCACTGGCATGTCTCCCTGTATGAAGACAGGGTATTCCGATTTGGCATTCACTGTGATTAGGTTGCCATTGATAATGTACTTGAGCTATTGATAGAGGGTGGATGGCACTGCCCCTGCCATTTGAATCCTGGCCTTCCTAGCAATAAGTTGTATTCAGTGGTGATGTTAAGTACCTGGAAGGATACATAAAAGGTGTGGGGACCAATCTTCAGTGGAAGCTCAATCTCTCCCACGGCTTCTCGGCGAGACCCATTGAAAGCCCGGATAACCACATGACTGGTTCTGATCCGGTTTGGGTTAATCTTTATTCTCTCCAAGGTGTCGTAGGGATAGATGTTTAGGGACGATCCTCCATCAATTAGCACCCCTCCAATCACATACCCGGATGACATCACTGCTATGTGCATGGACTTACAAAGACCTGTTGAAAATATGTTCTATCACGTGACGAAATTTCTCGATATCCACTGTCTTTGGCAGGTGGGCTTCTTCCAGTACTTTTTTCAGAATGTTGCGATGATCCACCGATGAGAAGACCATATCTAGGATTGACATTTGTTTGGGTGCATCTTTCAAACTTTGCACCACCTTGATTTCATTGTGTCCCATTTTACTGAGGAACTCTTCGACTTTCTCTTCAGCCACCTTTTCTTTGGCCTTGATGACTTATTTGATCACCCGCTGAGGCAGGTAATGTAATACCCGAAAATTTCCTAATATTATTAAATAAATATATTAATGAAAATGAGAATTTATTTGAATATAAATGATTTTGTGTTGTGAGAATGATTGATTCAATTATATAAAATTGAATAATTATAATAATTGAGAAATTTATGGAGTTTGCGATAAACTCGTTGATAGCCTTGTGTGGCACAGTGATGAGAAAGATTAATGATGATATTAATTGACGAAGGAATTATTCAAGTGAACGATTAATCTATATTAATTGTTAATTGTAGAATATTAATTGATGGTTATGGAATATTAACTGTGATTGATTAATAATATGTGATTATTATTATTGCAAGAAATATAATAATAATAAACCACTTGTTTATAAATATGCTGATATCTATAGTTGTTAAGGTGATAATTAATCCTATGATTATTAATTAAGTGTTATTAATAATTACAAGGAATGGACTAATTATATTATTAATTAATTGATAAGATGAATAATTTATTTATTTGACATTACGAATAATGAAACAAATTTGTGAAGTTATTAATATAATAAGATTATATTAGTTGTTATGTGCAAGTATATTTAAACTATACTATATGATTGTACATATTAAAACTATGTGTTTTGAATACATCATGATGCCTAGGTAATAATGTGAGTATGCATTAAAGTGAGACATCATGAGTATGTGGTAGATAATTTAATAATACTTAGTTATCTTATGTTATCTTTATTAATTATTAAACAATTATCTTTAATAAAGAAGATGATGTAATGTGAGGATACCTGATAAAACTATACCAGTATGATAAAATATACATGGATTATATGTGCTCAAATTGCATTTACTACATTATGTGAATTCACGTTAGTATCATTAGAATTACATTGTAACTATAATTGTGGCCTAATTATATAGTATGTATACATGTAACATGTTTTGGCATAAGTGTTGTGTATATACAATTTCTAGAATGCTGAGTATTATGTCCCACATGGAATGACCAATACCCCTCCTTCCTCTCATTCACGTGAAAACCTCAAAGGCTAGTCTACTTCCTCATTCTTCTCCCAAGCTCAATCCTAGCTCATAATTATATGGGGAGTGGGCACAATGATTTGATTCAACAACCCTTACCAACTCTCCATTAACCTCTATACAATTCAAATTTACATTGGTTTGATTTGTGGTATAATTTCATTGCCTGTGTAAGGATTTTTCTATAAATAGGAACTCTTCTCCTTCATATTTCTAATTGTTGAGAATTGCTTGAGTTTGATAAATTGAGAGCATATATAATATCAGTCTAGAGTTGTAAGAATTGAATAGCAACAAGTTCAATCACTTACAGAGGTATAATATACATTCCTTGTTCTTCATTCTTCATTCTCCATTTCTGTTTCTGCAAAAAAAAATTTGAGATTTCTTAATTGTTGGTTATGGACACTATGTATATTGATTTATACAAAGCTTGCTTAGTAGTTCCATGGACTTATATACATGTTGAGATTGGAATGTAGTTGTTCTCCATTCTCATTTTTCTGTCAAGAACTCCATTTTCATCTTTCTGTCAAAACTTAAATGTTTGATTTTGTGAAATTTGATGACAATTGATTGTTAGAATGATTATTTGGTGGTTATATAGTCTTATAATGTGATAAGGAAGCAACGTGGTTAATTAGAAATCGAATTCGTTTGGAATTTCTGTGTTTGGATTTTGAAACTGCCTTTTTCTAGAGCTGTCTGCCGTTGGCTGGGAGCCGGGGCAGCTGCGCCAATTTTACACTGGGCAGCTGCGCCAGCAGCCTGCAGTAGTTCCCTGCCTCCTGCTTGATTCTGCTACATAAAAGTTTATTTGTATAATTTAGATAAACATGCTAGCATGAGTACTACCTATATATGAGTATATTAACATGACATGTACGTGTTGCTATGATTTCATGCAAAATTAATGGAATGATGTATAACGTTGAAATGAACATAAAGTTTCATAAAACGAACGTTAGTGTAAATGAAGCATGTTAGTATTCTAATTTTCGAGGCATGTTAGTATGATATAGAGACACATGATTTGAATGTTAACATGCATATCTAAACTTCATAATGTGACTTGAACAAGTGAACCTCAATAATGAACCTTTCTAATGAAAACATAAGCTTTGAACATGAACTCTAACATGTTATACTGAGACTCTAGGTTCTGATTTTTTGAGCATGTAATATAACCTTGAAATGCTTATCAGACATGTTAATATACGAATAGAGATAGCATGAACATGATAGGCCCTATTAGTGAGATTTACTAGTGAAAATATGAGCTTCGATTCTGAACCTTAACATGTTATTGTAAGTTTCGTATTCTAATTTTATAGACACATGTGATAGTACTCTTAGACTGATTCATGTGTCATGCATGTATATATACCATGATCAGTTGCCGTGATTCAAAATTTGCGTGAACGAAGCAAGTTTTCAAACTAATGATAATGATAGTTGCATGTATACGATATGAATACTCATGAACATGCTTAATATAAGTATATGAACACCTTATGTGTTTACAAGGCGAGCATGCTAGATTTTGTAACATCATGACCTTGAATGGTTTTAAATTATCGAAAGTGTTAACTTAGAAACTATATCACATATGTTTGGAATGAGGGAAGGTTATACAAACATAAAAGTATTCTTTAAAATGTATACATGCTACGTGATATTATATGATGTTACTTGAACCCGATTTTGACGGTTAACTTATGGGAATGCCATAACTTGCTAAAATAAAATATATTTAGTATTGATTGTGGTCTTATGTGATATTAATAATATGAGAGCATGTTTGCTAATTGTTGCGATCTTATATGATATGAGAATGTGTTTGAACTCAAAAGGAGGAACGTTAAGGATAGAAATTATATTCTATTTAACAGTGTTGCTAGGTCAAGACTTAGCTTATGTGATTATCATATATACGAGATGAGATATAATGTTAAACTATATGACTAATGAATATCATATATACATAACTATATTACGATAGGATTCGAAAAGTGTTGATTAATTTACGGGGATAAACTACGCTTAAGGCAAGTTTCCTAACTTACACTCTTTTACGGTGCAAGTATTCTATCCTTGTATATTGCGAACTAGTTTCTTTACTTAATCGTTTGAATTGAATTAGCATACTTGAACTCTTATTTCATTAAAGTTATTATTCATGTTGAACTTGGTATTGTTCTTGAATATTGTGAAAGTGTCTATTCCATTTAATTCGGCTAGACTTATATTATTGAAAAGCGACCCAAACCAATTGATTGGTGCGGGATCTTGTATTTGACTGAGAAGAACAACCTTCTTTGAAGGGAATATATAATTGTCGGAGAACCGACGTACGCACTTGAGTATGATTGATTGTTATGCATAACGTAGAGTACTTTAGGCTGATCACCTGTTGTACTTATTTTTGATTTGGGTTATCAGTTTAATACTGTTAATTCTAGTAGAAGGTCATAGTCCTTAGTGACTGCTCAGTATTCAGTTATCTTGAAATCTTGAATTGATTTACATTGATATTACTCTGTCCTTAGCGACTATTATTGAGAACTGTTGATATTCTTGTTATCCTTGAACTATCAAACCTTGCTATACCCTTTCGAGAATTGAGAATTATATTACTCACCCTTATTGTATATTACTTACTGGGGCAAATTGTGCTCATTCTTGCTTTCCCTAAAACATTTCAGTTAAGGTAGAGCATGGCGAACCTTCGGGCGTTGATAAGGGCAAGGGCAAGGCTACCAACTAGCTTGTCTCTTTTATGTTTTTAAATATTTTAATGTTGTATTAAGATGATGTAGTAAGACTGGATTTGATTATGTTTAAGCTTAAGTTAGATTATGTAATAAGTCGTTAATTGATATTATTATGTAATCTATTAAGTACTGTAGGTTGCGAGACTTGGGAGAATAATTATAATAAATCATTGAATATTATTCTAAATTAGATCTTCTGTTGTGGATGTGTGATTTTAGTTATTATTGTATTACCATGAGCACGTGACGAACCGAATTCGAGTGACCAAGTGGCGGTCCTGAATTTGGGGGTGTCACAGGTTGGTATCAAAGCTATAGTTATAAACCTTAGGAACGAGTGTCCTTAGACTATAACTTAGGCGAACATAGAAGTTAGGAAAGAGATAAAACTCATGTAGAGTTTTCCTCGAGAGACCTAGTCTGTTATGAAATGTAACTTCATTTTATACAATGAACCTATGTTTTATTTAACATTCTAATGGAGTTGTTGTTTCTTGTCTATGTTTATGATTATATATGGCAGATATGGGAGTACCAGCTAGAGTGGCTGAGGATGAGCCCAGGGATATTCATGTAGTGTACGAGGCACCGATAGAGGTTGTGCCAGTACAGGCTATAGCACCATCCGAGTCAGATGACGAGGATGAGATAGAGGTAGAGCTGGATTCTGAGGAGGAGCTGATGGAGGACGAGCCGGTTAAGGACGAGCCTTCAGAGGAGGAGCCCATGGAGGACTCCTACGAGCCTAATCTAGAGGACCATATACTAGGCGAGTATGAGGAGCGGATCCTAGAGTTGGACTGTAGAGTCCAGGAGTTAGAGGAAGAGGCCAAAGAGAGAGAGAGAGTCAGAGTTCTAGAAACTGCGGGACGAAGACCACCAGAGGAAGCTGGCCATGCAAGAGTTGGAAATAGAAATTGCTTATCGCAAAGAGGCGGGAATCCAGATGGGAACCCTATTTCACAAGACAGTGGCTAGGAATGTGGATATAGTAGGGAAGCTAGAAGAGGTTGAACAGAGGGAACTAAGCGAAAAAACTGAGAAGGAAGCACTTCGTACTCAATTAGAATTAGAGGTGGTGGATAGGATACACTTCGAGGAGAAATGGGAGGTTGCCTATGAAAGAGCTGACGACCTGGAGGATGAGGTCAGATGTAAGAAGAGGAAAATGAACAAGATGGGGTACGTGTTCCGTTCGACATTTGAGAGAGTGCTTGATGGTGTGTATCACTACCCGGCAGAACAGGGACAGACTCTACACACTATGAGTCGAGAGTTGGTAGTTTATATAGCGCTGTTAGAGTACAAGAGCGCTATGGAGCGTGGCATGATGTGACGAGATTTCCTTAGACGGATTAGTAGTAGTCTAGTAGTATTCTCTTTATGTATTGTATATACTATGTTGTAATCCCAATCTTTTGTGTAAGATGTGGGATAGTGATGTGAACCCCGAGTTAGCTTTTGTTAGAGGGGTAGTGTGTTAGTAGGTTGGTATATTCCCCGTCTTTTGTGATATTAGGGGATACATGTGATAACATTTATAGAAATATGCTAGGGAAATCATGTAATGAAACGATTTGGCATATGAATATAAATGATCTTATTTCATAAACGTGTTATAAATTTAGTCTTTTGTATTAAAAGAAAATACTTAAGTAATATAATTGAATAATAAAATGAAAATTTGTGATGCAGATCATGGCACCAAGACGTAGATTGACTGCACCCGAAGAGTCAGTGAACAACGAGAGGGAACAAGTAGACCCGATCCAGAAATTGGTAGACATGTTAGGAGAGGCTTTAAGGGGAAGGAACAATGAACCCGTTCGCCCCAACCCTCAGGCTGTGCCAGTAACAACCTTTAAAGACTTTAAGAGTGTAGGACCCCCAGAGTTCGAGGGAACAACAGACCCAATCGTCGCACAAGCGTGGATCAAGGAGATCGAAAAAGCTTTCACTATGGCTCGCGTAGGCGAAGATCAGAAGACAGTGTTTGCCACGTACATGATGAGGGGAGAAGTGAACTATTGGTGGGAGGCTAATCAACAAAGAGCTGGAGAAGGGATAATAGCTTGGGATAAGTTTAAGACGCTATTTTTCGAGAATTACTTCCCGAAAAGCATGAAGAATAGAATGGAGGTGAAATTCCTAGAGTTAAAACAAGGGGAGGTGACGGTGGCACAATACGCGGCTAGGTTTAACGAACTAACTCGATTTGCGGAGCACCGGGTAGGAGATGAAGAGAGGAAGGCTAGACAATTCGAACAAGGACTGAAGCCTTGGCTATTCAATAAGGTGTTAGTTCTTTAGATCGATTCTTTTGCAACACTGCTGGAGAAGGCTATTATCGTCGAGGGAGGAAGTGAAGCTTTGAGCTTGTATAACAAAGAGAAGAAAGGAAAGAACACTAGTAGTGAAGATCGTGGAGGAAGTAGTGGCAGAGGGAGTAACTTCGGGAAGAGAAAGTGGGACAAAAACAATAATAGCAGCAGAAACAATAATCAAGGTGAGAGTCACCAGGAAAATTTCAAGAAAAAGAGTGGAGCTTGTAATAAGTGTGGAAAAAGTCACCAAGGGGAGTGCTGGAAAGGAAAGGGCACGTGTTATAACTGCGGCCAAGAGGGGCACATATTGCCAAACTTTCCGAAGCCAAAGAAGATCCAAGGGTGTTTTGCTTGCGGCTCAACTGAACACCGTATTAAGGATTGCCCGAAGAAGGGAAGTGGCGGAAGTGGTAGCCAACAAAGGGGAGGAAACAAGCTTATGATCAGCGGGCCGGCACAATCTAACCTCCCAACCACCAGAACTTTTAACATGACCGTCCAGGACGCCGTGGCTGCGAAGGATTACATTTAGGATTAGGAATAGGCGTAGTAATCGGACCTGCTTTTTACATATCTCTCATAGAAGGAATAGGAAAAGGCCTTATAGAAATATTTTAAATTTAAAATGGATCAGTCGGCCTGGTCTACGAATCTATTCTAACTATCAACGAATTCCTAGAATTTTATGTCAGGTATCATCCCAATCAATGATATAAATGCTTACGTATTATTTGATTCGGGTGGTACCTGTTCTTTTATATCTGAAGAATTTGCTAGTAAACTTAGTACACCCCGAGAACTATTAGAAAATCCTTTGAACATAGAAGTTGCGAATAAGGAAGTAATCCCGGTAGAATACGTTTATCGAAATTATCGCATAAATATTAGAGAACATGAACTGAAAGTAGACTTGATTCCTATTAGATTGGGAGAATTTGACGTAATATTGGGAATGGATTGGTTGTATAACCATGCTACGATAATTAACTGTCCGAACAAATGTGTGAACCTTCAGACTCCGAGTAAGTCTAAGGTAGTGTTTTATGGTAGCTCATCGCTTAAGCAATCGTGTTGCATTACGATAATGCAGGCCAAGAAATTGTTAAGGAAATGATGTGTATGTTATTTAGCTTACATCGTTGATACTCGGAAAAAGGGAGTAGAATCTAAGGATATGTCTGTAGTTAATGAATTTCAAGATGTGTTTTCGGACGATCTGCCTGGTCTTCCGCCAGACAGAGAAATCGAATTCGTGATAGACTTAGCACCGAAAACGGCACCGATTTCGAAAGCTCCATATCGTATGGCATCGGTAGAAATGAAGGAGTTGATGGTACAACTTCAAGAGTTATTGGATAAGGGTTACATTCGACCGAGTGTGTCTCTTTGGGGAGCACCAGTGTTATTCATTAAGAAAAAGTACTGATCGATGAGGCTCTGTATCGATTATCGAGAATTGAACAGAGTAACGATCAAGAACCGATATCCGCTACCAAGGATAGACGACTTGTTTGATCAACTGAAGGGAGCAAAGTGTTTCTCAAAAATTGACTTACGAACAGGATATCATCAACTGAAGGTACGGGATGAGGACATACCAAAGACTACGTTTCGAACCCGTTATGGACACTACAAGTTTTTGGTAATGTCATTTGGTTTGACTAATGCTCCGACAGCATTTATGGACTTGATGAACCGAGTTTTCAAGCCATACTTGGATAAATTTGTAGTGGTTTTTATCGACGACATTTTGATCTACTCGAAGACAGAGGAAGAACACGCCGAACATCTGAAGATTGTTTTGGAGGCACTAAGGAAGGAGAAGATGTATGCGAAATTTTCTCAATGCGAATTTTGGATGGAGAAGGTTCAATTCTTAGGCCACGTGGTGGATAAGAATGGAATCTCAGTAGACCCTGCAAAGGTAGAAGCAGTAAGTAATTGGGAACAGCCAAGAATGCCAACAGAGGTAAGAAGTTTCTTAGGGTTAGCTAGGTACTATCGAAGATTCATCTAGGATTTTTCTAAGATGGCAACCCCGTTGACCAATTTGATAAGGAAGACGGTGAAATTTGTATGTATCGACAAATGCGAAGAGAGTTTTCAGAAGTTGAAGAAGAGATTGAGCGAAGCGCCTGTGTTATCACTACCAGATGATGCGGGAAATTTTGTGGTGTATAGTTACGCATCGCACAAGGGGCTTGGCTATGTGCTCATGCTACATGGCAAGGTCATTGCGTATGCATCACGACAATTGAAGGATTACGAAAAACGATACCCTACTCACGATTTATAGTTAGCGGCAGTAGTTTTTGCGTTAAAGATATGGAGGCATTATTTATACGGGGAGAAATGTGAGATATACACGGACCACAAAAGTCTGAAATATATCTTCACACAGAAGGAGTTGAATATGCGGCAGAGAAGGTGGTTAGAATTAATCAAAGACTATGACTGCAATATTCTTTATCACCCAGGTAAGGCAAACGTGGTTGCCGACGCTCTGAGCAGAAAAGGAAGGGAGAAATTGTTTAATTTGACAACTCAGAATGAGTTGATAAGAGAAATGGAGAAATTTTAGATAGAAGTGAAAGAACCAGAAAGGTCTGAAGAGAAGTTATTCATAATGGAAGCTCGTCCAACATTGTTGGATAGAGTAAAGGGAGCACAAGAGAAAGATGGAAAGTGTGAGAAGATCAGAAAAAAGGATCGCAGAAAAAAGAAGAAGAAAGATTTTGAATGGACAAAGACAATATTTTGAGATTTGAAGATAAAGTGTGGGTACCAGTGGTAACCGAATTGAGAGAAGAGATTTTGCACGAGGCACACAACACGACATAGTCTGTTCATCCGGGAGGCACAAAGATGTACTGAGATGTGAGGAAACACTTTTGGTGGCCCAATCTGAAACGGGAAGTCACAGAGTGCGTTAGTAAATGTTTGACTTGCTAACGCGTATAAGCAAAGCATCAGCGGCCGAGTGGGCTACTACAACCGTTGGAAATACCGGAGTGGAAGTGGGAGTATATTACGATGGACTTTGTGGTAGGACTTCCAGTCACACAGAAGGGATATGATGCCATTTGGGTTATCGTGGATCGACTAATGAAGACCGCACATTTTCTACCAATCAAGATCCGCTACAGTTTGAACCAATTAACGAGTATATACGTAAAGGAGATTGTTTCACGACATGGAGTGCCGGTGTCAATTGTCTCTGATCGAGATCCAAGCTTTACGTCAAATTTTTGGAAGAGTTTGCAAGAGAGAATGAGAATGCAGTTAAGGTTGAGTACCGCTTATCATCCTCAGACAGATTGAAAAAGTGAGAGAACTATACAAATGCTGGAGGACATGCTTAGGACTTGCGTGATGGACTTCAAGGGAAATTGGGACGACCACCTACACTTAGTCGAATTTGCGTATAACAATAGTTACCATGCGAGTATCGGCATGCCACCGTACGAAACTTTTTACAGAAGAAAGTGCAGAATGCCATTATGTTGGGATGAAGTCGGAGAGCGATGAATACTCGGACCAGAGTTAGTACAACAAACCGCAGACGTGATGACAATGATAAGAACCAGACTAGTAGCAACTCAAGATCGTCAGAAGAAATACGCAGATTTGCATCGGCAGGACCGAGACTTTTAAGTCAGCAGTTTTGTTTTCTTGAAGGTATCTCTATGGAAGGGAAATATCCGTTTCGGCAAGAAAGGAAAACTAAGTCCAAGATTCATAGGACCGTTCGAGATACTGAAGCGAGTGGGCGAAGTGGCATACAAAGTTATGTTACCACCCGAGTTGGAGCACATCCACAATGTGTTCCACATTTCCGTGTTTCGACCGTACAAGGCCGACTACAAGCACGTGATTTCTTACGAGCCAATTCAAGTGGAGAAGAACTTGGCGTATGAAGAAATTCCTGTCCAGATATTAGATAGGAAAGAACAAACTTTGAGAAATAAAGTTATTTCGTCTGTAAAAGTACTTTGGCTTAACCACTATGTCTAGGAGGCAACGTGGGAGTTAGAAGATAGGATGATGAGGGATTATCCCCATTTATTTGTGTAACCTTGTAGCAATTCCGGGACGGAATTTTTATAAGGGGGAGAGGATGTAATACCCGAGAATTTCCTAATATTATTAAATAAATATATTAATGGAAATGAGAATTTATTTGAATATAAATGATTTTGTATTGTGAGAAGGATTGATTCAATTATATAAAATTGAATAATTATAATAATTGAGAAATTTATGGAGTTTGCGATAAACTCGTTGATAGCCTTGTGTGGCACAGTGATGAGAAAGATTAATGATGATATTAATTGACGAAGGAATTATTCAAGTGAACGATTAATCTATATTAATTGTTAATTGTAGAATATTAATTGATGGTTATGGAATATTAACTGTGATTGATTAATAATACGTGATTATTATTATTGCAAGAAATTTAATAATAATAAACCACTTGTTTATAAATATGCTGAGATCTATAGTTGTTAAGGTGATAATTAATCCTGTGATTATTAATTAAGTGTTATTAATAATTACGAGGAATGGACTAATTATATTATTAATTAATTGATAAGATGAATTATTTATTTATTTGACATTACGAATAATGAAACAAATCAGTGAAGTTATTAACATAATAAGATTATATTAATTGTTATGTGCAAGTATATTTAAACTATACTATATGATTGTACATATTAAAACTATGTGTTATGAATACATCATGATGCCTAGGTAACAATGTGAATATGCATTAAAGTGAGACATTATGAGTATGTGGTAGATAATTTAATAATACTTAGCTATCTTATGTTATCTTTATTAATTATTAAGCAATTCCCTTTAATAAAGAAGATGATATAATGTGAGGATACCTGATAAAACTATACCAGTATGATAAAATGTACGTGGATTATATGTGCTCAAATTGCATTTACTACATTTTTTGAATCAACGTCAGTATCATTAGAATTACATTGTAACTATAATTGTGGCTTAATTATATAGTATGTATACATGTAACATGTTTTGGCATAAGTGTTATGTATATACAATTTCTAGAATGCTGAGTAATATGTCCCACATGGAATAACCAATACCCCTCCTTCCTCTAATTCACATGAAAACCTCAAAGGTTAGTCTACTTCCTCATTCTTCTCCCAAGCTCAATCCTAGCTCATAATTATATGGGGAGTGGGCACAATGATTTGATTCAACAACCCTTACCAACTCTCTATTAACCTTTATATGATTAAAATTTATGTTGGTTTGATTTGTGATATAATTTTATTGCATGTGTAAGGATTTCTCTATAAATAGGAACTCTTCCCCTTCATATTTTTAATTGCTGAGAATTGCTTGAGTTTGATAAATTTAGAGCATATATAATATCTGTCTAGAGTTGTAAGAATTGAATAGCAGCAAGTTCAATCACTTACAGAGGTATAATATACTTTCCTTGTTCTTCATTCTCCATTTCTGTTTCTACAAAAAAAATTCTGAGATTTCTTAATTGTTGGTAATGGACACTATGCATATTGATTTATACAAAGCTTGCTTAGTAGTTACATGGACTTATATACATGTTGAGATTGGAATGTAGTTGTTCTCTATTCTCATTTTTCTGTCAAGAACTCCATTTTCATCTTTCTGTCAAAACGTAAATGTTTGATTTTGTGAAATTTGATGACAATTGGTTGTTAGAATGATTATTTGGCGGTTATATAGTCTTATAATGTGATAAGGAAGCAATGTGGTTAATTAGAAATCGAATTCGTTTGGAATTTCTTTGTTTGGGTTTTGAAACTGCCGTTTTCTGGAGCTGTCTGCCACTGGCTGGGAGCCGATGCAGCTGCGCCAGTTTTACGCTGGGCAGCTGCGCAGCTGAACCAGTAGCCTGCAGCAGTTCCCTGCCTCCTGCTTGATTCTGCTACATGAAAGTTTATTTGCATAATTTAGATAAACATGCTAGCATGAGTACTACCTATATATGAGTATATTAACATGACATATACGTATGTTGCTATGATTTCATGAAAAATTAATGGAATGACGTATAACGTTGGAATGAACTTAAAGTTTCATAAAACAAACGTTAGCGTAAATGAAGTATGTTAGTATTCTGATTTTCGAGGCATGTTAGTATGATATAGAGATGTATGATTTGAATGTTAACATGCATATCTAAACTTCATAATGTGACTTGAATAAGTGAACCTCAATAATGAACCTTTCTATTGAAAACACAAGCTTTAAACATGGACTCTAACTTGTTATACTGAGACTCTAGGTTCTAATTTTTTGAGTATGTAATATAACCTTAAAATGCGTGTCAGACATGTTAACATACAAATAGAGATAGCATGAACATGATAGGCCCTATTAGTGAGATTTACTAATGAAAATATGAGCTTTGATTGTGAACCTTAAAATGTTATTGTAAGTTTCGTATTCTGATATTTATGGACACATATGATAGTACTCTTAGACTGATTCATGTGTCATGCATGTATATATACCATGATTAGTTGTCGTGATTCAAAATTTGCGTGAACGAAGCATGTTTTTAAACTAATGACAATGATAGTTGCATGTATACGATATGAATACTCATGAACATGCTTAATATAAGTATATGAACACCTTATGTGTTTACAAGGTGAGCATGCTAGATTTTGTAACATCATGACCTTGAATGGTTTTAAATTATCGAAAGTGTTAACTTAGAGACTATATCACATATTTTTGAAATGAGGGATGGTTATACAAACAGAAAAGTATTCTTTAAAATGTATACATGCTACGTCATATTAAACGATGTTACTTGAACCCGATTTTGACGGTTAACTTATGGGAATGCCAAAACTTGCTAAAATGAAATATATTTAGTATTGATTGTGGTCTTATGTGATATTAATAATATGAGAGCGTGTTTGCTAATTGTTGCGATCTTATATGATATGAAAATGTGTTTAAACTCAAAAGGAGGAACGTTAAGGATAGAAATTATATTTTATATAATTGTGTCGCTAGGTCAAGACTTAGCTTATGTGATTATCATATATACGAGATGAGATATAATGTTAAACTATATGACTAATGAATATCATATATACATAACTATATTACGATAGGATTCGAAAAGTGTTGATTAATTTACGGGGATAAACTACGCTTAAGGCAAGTTTCCTAACTTACACTCTTTTACGGTGTAAGTATTCTATCCTTGTATATTGCGAACTAGTTTCTTTACTTAATCGTTTGAATTGAATTAGCATACTTGAACTCTTATTTCATTAAAGCTATTATTCATGTTAAACTTGGTATTGTTCTTGAATATTGTGAAAGTGTCTTGCCATTTGATTCGGCTAGACTTATATTATTGAAAAGCGACCCAAACCAATTGATTGGTGCAGGATCTTGTATTTGACTGAGAAGAACAACCTTCTTTGAAGGGAATATATAATTGTTGGAGAACCGACGTGCACACTTGAGTATGATTGATTGTTATGCATAACGTAGAGTACTTTAGGCTGATCACCTGTTGTACTTATTTTTGATTTGGGTTATCAGTTTAATACTGTTAATTCTAGTAGAAGTTCATAGGCCTTAGTGACTTCTCAATATTCAGTTATCTTGAAATCTTGAATTGATTTACATTGATATTACTCTGTCCTTAGCGACTATTATTGAGAACTGTTGATATTCTTGTTATCCTTGAACTATCAAACCTTGCTATACCCTTTCGAGAATTGAGAATTATATTACTCACCCTTATTGTATATTACTTGCTGGGAAAATTGTGCTCATTCTTGCTTTCCCTAAATCATTTCAGTTAAGGCAGAGTATGGCGAACCTTTGGACATTGATAAGGGAAAGGGCAACGCTACCAACTAGCTTGTCTCTTTTATGTTTTTAAATATTTTAATGTTGTATTAAGATGATGTAGTAAGACTAGATTTGATTATGTTTAAGATTAAGTTAGATTATATAATAAGTCGTTAATTGATATTATTATGTAATCTATTAAGTACTGTAGGTTTCGAGACTTGGTGGAATAATTATAATAAATCATTTTATATTATTCTAAATTAGATCTTCCGCTATGGATGTGTGATTTTAGTTATTATTGTATTTCCATGAGCACGTGACGAACCGAATTCGAGTGACTAAGTGGCGGTCCCGAATTTGGGGGCGTCACATGTAAAATGAATTCTCCTTTAGTACAATGGCAATATTGTTTGAGGTGGAACCTTCATCATTCCCATAGTTTCATGGGACTTTCTTCAGACTGATCACTGGATACTAGGGTCTGAATGGTAATATCAAAGGCTCGGGCGCCACCAACTTCAAAGGATTTTGTGTTTCTTGGACTCATTTCCCTGGTAGCATTAGGGGTGTGAGGGCTGGCTCCTTATCACAAGAAATAACAGCCACTGTTTCCTGACTCAATGCATTGGGAATAAAGAGAGTTTCTTCATCTGGGAGGCCATAATCTTGATTCCCTCTTATAAGTTCACCATTTTCAATCATGTTCTAAATTAAGTGACGAAGTCCCCAGCAATCTTTGGTGTCATGACCGGGTGCATTGGAGTGATACTGACAGATTCAGTCAGGCTTGAATTTCTTGGATCGAGGATTTACTGGGGGTACCAGATCTATAACCATCCCCTAATTGATCAACATCTGGAGGATTTCCTTCATCGGCTAGTTTAGGGTAGTGAAATTACTCTGAAAGGCAAATTCTTTGTCTGCTTAGAACTTTTCCTCCTTGGCCACCTTGTCTGTCCAAGGTTCATTTTTATGAAACCGTTAATGGTCCCTCTTAGTAATGGGACTAATTTTTGGCATAGGAGGACTTGCTTCAGTTTGGCAGGATTGGTTTATCAGTTGTCTGGTTACCTGATGCTGATATACGACTAGATCTGCCAACTGTCCAATCTGTTCCTTGATAGACTTGATCTCATGTTCTATCAAGAATCGCTTTTCTGATAACTCCCAATTATCTATGCTACTGTTGCTGGATTGAGTTATTTCTCAGACTTATCGAAGGTATTTGGATTCTTCTCCATTTTGCATGCTAATCATGTTGACACTCTCCTCTTTGTGCTGAGGGAGGGGATTATCCTGCACATGCGGTTGCTCTGGTTTAGTCACAACGATCTCTCCATTGTCTATCAAGTCCTGGATTTTGGGCTTGAGAGACCAACAATCTTGTGTATCATGGCCCAGAGATCCAAAATAGTATGCGCACTTCTTACTCGGGTCAAAATTCCATCCACCGGTGTTGGTTGGTGGAAGGAGTTGCACAATCTTTTTCTATGACGTCAACAGTTTTAGCACATTTTCGAGTGAATCCCCTAACGGGGTGAACGTTCTCCGACGCCTAACCTCCAAATTTTTCTGGAATGCCGGGTTTGAAGGTTGTGCTGGAGCTTGAAAAGGGGAATAGCCCTTCTTTTGAATGGGCATACTGATTGACTCGCTTCTCTAATTCTGTCCTTGCAATATGAAGGACACTTCTTCGTCTTTCTTCTTATGTACCTTCCGGGGATTACTCCTGTAACTCCCGGACTGGATATGCTCGGCAACAGCTTCTAAGGCGGTCAGATCCTTTATCTTCCCAGATTTAAGCCCCATTTTTGCAATCTCGCCGTGTTTGATCATCTTCAAGAATGACTTTCCTATACCTGCTAGGACCGTTTTATAATATGGAGCTTATTGAATGTCGATGAAGGTCATGACTATATTAGACTCAGTCATCAGTGGAGTGACTTGTGCCGCTATTTGTCTCCAGCGTTGAGCATATTCTCTGAATGACTAAGTGCATTGTTTTTTGATTTTGGTTATTTGATATCTATCTAGAGCTAGTTGAGACTGAAAACTGTATTGATTAAGGAAGGCATGTGCCAGCTCTTCCCAGCTGTGGATTTTAGAGTCGTCCAGACGGGCATACCAAGCTCTAGCCTCTCCGATCAGACTTTTTTGGAATAACTGCATTTAGAATTTCGAGCTCTAGCCTCTGCATAGGATTCGAGCTCTCCAATGAACACCTTTAAGTGAGTGTAGGGGTCTCCAAATCCATCGTATTTCTCAAAATCAGGAACTCAAAATTTTTCAGGATAATGAGCCCCAGGGAAAATACATAAGTTTGAATAATTAACACTGCCAAATGCCCCAGTCCCTTTGATGGACCGAATGGTCTCTTCAATCTGTTGGACTTTCTTCAGAATGTCACCAACTTCCTGTTCTTTGTTAGGGATGGTGATTTCAGGGGATTTGTTGGTAGTATCATGGTTCTGTGGATCAGGAATCTAAGTTTCCTTCTTCTCGGTCTCTTGACTGCCATCGGGTTTTTCTAGTTCTGTATGACCATGTGCTTGTTTCCCTTTAAGAGCTTTACTTTGCTCTCTTAGGAAAAGAGCCAATTCGGCTATCTGGTTCTTCAGTCTGTTAGGAATAAGCATGAGAATGTTATTCCTATTTATATATGATTTGATTATGATCTTAATGAATGAATATGCAAATATTTCTGCATTGATGAAAGCTGTAAAGTCCTTGGATAGATAATAAGAATATATGTACAAGGACTTAGACTGAAATGATCAAATATGTTAGGTTGATCCTACATGAACAAAACAGCATTGTGAAGTCCTTCAAAGGAAATGATGTACAAGGACTAGAAATAGAAAGATCAAGCTTGTTAGGTTGATCTTATGCAATGTAATAGATAGGTCTATTTGATCGTCGAGCACTGCACCAGCCTTCGTAGTCTGCCAAGAGAGACAAGGAAGACTCGAGAACTATCAAGGCGGAATCGTAGTATGCAAGAATAGTAGATCTCAGAATTTATAGTCTGCTAGGAGAGACGAGGCAGGATCGTAGTGTGTCGAGAAGAAATTTCTTAGAACCGTAGTCTGTTGAGGAAGTCATGTTCAGAATCGTAGAGACAGCCTGTCTAAGAGCCGACCGAGCGCCTGCCAAAGCTAATTCAAGAATCGTAGGCCACACTTGAATTAGTGGAGTCTACTGATCATATCAGAGGCAGAGATCGTAGTCGAGCCAAATCAGACAAGGACAGCAAGTGTTAAAGCAGAAATAGTAGTCTGTCAGTTGATCTGATCTCGGAGTCTTAGTGTCTGCAAAACCAAAGCAAAATTGTAGTCTGCAGAACTAAGGCTTCGACAAGTTATCAAATGCTCACAACGACAAAGAAAGAATCGTAGTGTTAACACGATTCTCAAAAGATGAGCACACCCAGAATATCCAAAGTATGAAGCCTCTGGTCAGAGCTGTAAAGATACAATCTACCTGAAGGAAGCCAGAGAGCACTCATCGAATGGCCTACATGAAATCAGAAGATCTAAGCACCAACTCAATCAGCGTCCTGTTGAGAAGTGAAGCCATTCAAGAAAAGTCTTCGACAAGCAAATCTCAAGAAGACTTCAGATGAAGTGACTGACTAAAGAAAGTCGGTAGATGCAGTGTCTGTCAAGATAAACAGAAGACAACAATCTTGGGTGTTACTAGGATAGTAATGCTTGCAAGATGAAGAATTAGAACTGGTGAAACTTGCACAGAGATACTGACCAATCTATGAAGAACAAACAGAAGTGATTAACCATAGGTCAGACCATTGATGATATGTGAACGGGAGATCACAAGGAGAAAGAGAGCTGGGTATGCCACAAATCTGATGTGTCTTGCAACTAAGAAAGGACAGAGCAATCAGACAAGTTATCAGTTCCTGATACAAGTCAAGGCAAGTAGAAGTGTTGAAGCACTGCACAAGTGAAGTAAGAGAGGTTCTACATTGCAAATTAAAAGAACACTCTTAGAATCGTAGTGTTGTCTAAACTAGTCAAAGAGCAACATTCAACAAGGCAAACTACAATTCAATTCAAGGTCATCTGCATCAAAAATGTAGAGTTCGATCATCTGAGTATTGAACCATTGACAATGGTTCAATATGAAGTCTGACATTCGAATGTTGCTGATTGAAAGCATCGATGTAGAAGGACAACTCCTGTGGATTCGAATCATGGAATCAGAAAGGAGAAATAAAGGTGACTACCAACCTGACACGGAAAAGTGAAATCTTTGAAGTGGTAGGTGAAATAGCATACTGCTGTGTCAGTAAAGTCAAAAAGGAGATGTCACGTCACATCAACAGTCTGCACCAAATAACTCAAGATCTGCGAAGCAATTCAAATAGCTTCCAACAGCAATTTTCCAACGGGAAGATCATGGAAGGGTATTACAGTGAGACTACGAAAGTGGAAGTGAAGCAGATTGGAAGAAGGTCTCTAACAGTTGAAGGCTTCACTCAACAACGATGAGAATGTCATTGAAAATGGCAGCTAAGCTCAGAGCCGAGAAGGCCAAGAAGATAGCATTCAGAAAAGTGGCAGAGTAGAAAGAAGATTCGAAGAGCCACTCTACGAATCACCATGAAGAGCCAAAAGCTGAAGGAGAATAGATGCAAAATCATTCAAGAAAGGTTCAAGGAATGCTAAGGACCAGAAGAAGTTGATCAGCAATGACAAGTCTTAGCAGACTCAAGTGGTGATGGTGCACAGCTGAGATCAGATGAAGATTAGCTGCACCATAGAAGAAGACTGCTAAGAACACAAAGATATTGAGCTTCATGAACATCTATCCAGTGGTGGTCCAGACTCGACATAGCATACAAAGTGGACCACACCAAGCTGCTAAGTATAAGAGATGATCAAGCTTCAAGTCATCTTAGCAGCAAAACACCAACAACAACTACAACAACAACAAGTGGCCAGGGCCTAAGGGGTCCTTGTCCAGAGGGACTAAATTGAGTTCCAAGGCTGCTAACCTTGAAGAGTTCTTAGTGAACTAGAGAAGTACCAAGGCTGCTGGCCTTGAAGGAATCTTAGTGATTCGGGGTGCTGCCCCTTCCTTAGTGGAATTCCTGCTAGTGAAACAGAGAGTGGATTAGGAGCTTGAGTCTTTGAACCACTTAAAATCCCTTGTGTCTTTTACATTCAGTCATTTACTTTCTGTCATTTACATTACATACTTAAATGCTATAACTGCCATGGATGTAATAACTACTGACAACTAAACTGACTCCACGAATAATGTGTAACAATGTTTATGAATATATCAATAAAGGGGATCTTTAACTTATTCCGTTGTGCTTGAAAAGATTCTTATGTTTATCATATGCTAATTCATTAGCAATATAAAATAAATTGGAAAAGTATTTTAATTTAAAAAGGATCTATTCAACCCCCCTTCTAGATCTATTGGGTGCCTACTAGGAACCAACACAGTCCTTCAAACTCTTCCCTAGAGACAGGAGTAGATTCTTGCTGAGCACTAGAAGCTATGTCCGAAGATGGACTTAGTGCTTTCTTAGACTTAGATCTAGTGATAGGACCAATTTTTCACCTACAAAAAATGTAGGTGTGTTAATTTCTTGAGGTAGGTATGGATATGATGCATGCCATGATGTGTTTTTGAGGATTTTTAATCTTATCCTACAAAACAGAGGTCAGTTATTTTGATGACAGGATAATATGATAGGATGTACAAAATAGGGAATGTATATTTACATTGGAATTGAAAACTTTTAATGAATTGAAAGAGGAAGGAATGAAGAAGCTTCCCTTCGAATTTGGTTAATCAGAGGCTGACCTATCTTAGGCTACTCTCGCGGCTTTTCGGCATGAAGGTCCCTAGATCATCGTAATCTACTAAAGGGGAAATTAATACGATCTTTCAACTGAAGCGAATCTGAGTGGTGCTTTTTCACGAGCCTCGAAGACTTAGCCGTCCTCGAAGACATTACTCTGTCACCGACGGGTTTGCCTCTTAGTGGAGGAATCACACAACATACATTCATATACATTGCGTCACACCGTATGCATATGATGACATTGGTGTGAAGCACTAATATTTGTGTGAAGCACTAATATAAAGCAGGAAAGCATTCATTCATATTCATTCAATGTAAAGACGCAACATTCAAGCATTCATTCAATGTAGAGAAACTCAGCAGTCACACATACACATATATGAAAGGGAAATTTTAAAAAGATTTCAACACGGCCTAAGCCCTCTACTGTCCCCAGCAGAGTCGCCACCTGTCGACGTTGGGAAAAAATGCGGGTCGAGTTGGACCCGATTCTTTCTCTTCTTAAGTTTTGTCTACCCTTATTTTATCTTTTTTATGAAAAAGGTTTTGAAGGAGATTTTTAGGAAAAGGCCAACATGTATCATGTCGACGATTTGAACATTTTACAGAGTCGCCAGTTGGTATATTTGAAATGGTTGTACCAACTTAATCGAATTTTATTTGAAAGGAGGCCCAATTGCTGGACATTATCGAAACTGAATCTTTGAAATCGAAGTTCTAAGTTTGGGGGCTTGGTTAAATGTGGGGAAGGTGTTAGGCACCCCACAACTCCAGTGAAAACACGGTACCACATCTTTTTAATATTTCCCTTTTAAATCTGCAATGTGTGTGTGAATGCTGGAAGAAATTGGGCATATGCTTGATTGATTTGAAAGTATGGTCGTGCTTTGTTGAACCTATATATGAAGGATTTGATTTGATTTGCAAAAGTCTTTTTTTAGAAAAGATATTAAAATGATGTTTTAAAAGAAGGTTTTCAAACCATTACGCTCACATAGGAATTAAAGCATGTTGATACCTCCATTTTTATCTTTTCAACCTTTTGGCTCAATTTGAATGGTGATTGTTGGGTTGCGAAGCATCCTCGACCACAAAATATATACAAGTGTTGGTTTTCTCATGAGCATGACAGCCATCGGAGTGACTTTGACACAATAAACCATATTCTCATTATGTTGAGACCTTAAACCTGGATAACCATTTTAAGGTCTTTGGATGTACATTTTACAAAAAAACCGACAGGGTACATTTGTAAAGTGGAGTTTGTCTATCGTGGAAATTAGATTCTGATCAGTTTGATCACGAATCCCACAATTCCTATGGTCACAAAGGGAAGCCAATAAAACATGCACAGCTCAAAATATGCACAGAAATGTATATTTACATCTATTCGTCGCAAAAACTAAGGACTCATCAGTAAATCCTGGCCTGCTCGTAGCCAAAGCATCTCGTTCCCACTAGATAGCGATCTAAAGGCCGTGAGATTGCTTTATAATGAATAAACTAGAAAAACTACTAGATTTACGTAAATCTCAGTCATTCTAGCTTTTCGGTTCCGTCTGGACCTATTTTGAACTGTTTGAAAGGTAGAGTTGGCGAGATTTAAATAAATCTAGTTCGCCTGAAGAGATGTCAGCGCCGATTCATATCAAAAGAATATTTAAAGCAATAATTTAATCACAATAAATAACAGATATATATATATATATATATATATATATATATATATATATATATATATATACACGAAAGCTGTAAAGGGCGATGGGTTTTCACTCCAATGCCCGGACAGAAATGTAAATATATATATATATATATATATATATATATATATATATATATATAAAAGCTCTAAAAGTGCCATAGAATGATCCATGCTCGACATAATTGAAATATAAATATATAAAGGCGGTAAAAGAGCCACAGAATGATCTAGGCCAAATTGGAATGTAAAAAGTTAATATATATATATAGTTAGTATATATATATATATATATATATATATTAAAGCAATGAAAAGGCCACGAGATAGAAATCTATGCCCAAATAAGTCAGAAAAATTTATATATATATAGTTATATATATAAAAATAGTAAATTGCCACAGATTTGACATCGGGGCTTGACAGAATTGAAATGTTAGTATATATATATTTTAAATATACACATAAAAAAAGCCAAACCCAGAATGGGAAGATAACCTAGTCCGACAAAGTTGCTATAGATGTAGGTATATATATACATATATATATATAGAAGCTGTTAAAAGCGACGGATCAACGATCCGAGCTGTGGAAGTGCCAAAAAACGTGTTTATATACTAAAATATATGAAAACGTAAGCAAAAACGGCCACGGAACTGAGTTCCGGGCATAATTAAAAAACAAAACTTAACGTGCAATTGTATAAATGCGCAAATAAGTAGTATGAACTTTCTGATCGTAAAAATACTCACAATGGACTGCTACACGGGCTTTTTGCCACTTAGTAGGCTTCAAACGTCCGTTTCCACCGGTTAAAGTTTGGTATGTGGTAGTATATGAGAACACCTACGTGTTAGAGTAATAAAATTTGGGTTTGGAGTACAAGAATATGGCTGAGAAATGAAACGGGCAAGGCTTCAGAGCGTTTCTGAATTACGAAATGAGCTGCGGGTGCACTCATATATATAAACCTGATGGAAGCGGGCCTACCCACGGTAGTCGCAAGTCTACCTGCAGCTCCACATGGCAGGCCCTCATTGGTGGGTCCTGTTGTCTCGAAGTACGTGCATTCCGAGCAATGTGAGGTGAGATTCAAAACTTTCTAACTTTTGATCGGAGCGTTCGTTTGAGGCGTGCTATACCTTTCCCGAAAGCCCTCTCCGAGATGGTCTCAATGATATAGGATTAAACCTTTTCCGAGCCCAGAAAGATAGGTTCATAACCAGGTTTTTGATTCCTCGCAGTTTATCCGTTGAGCTGTCTTGCGCTGCTTCCACTTGGGATCACCGTTATAGTACGTTCTGACCTTGATGGCATTAATTCGGCTTGAGTTTGACTGAATCAGCTTAAAGTTGGTAAAATGACCATTTTGCCCATCCCAAGGTTGCCTCCAGTGCTAGCATGGCCTTCGGCTGACTTCTTGGGGTTGTCTCTGCGGTTTGGATTCTAGCTGATTTTGTTTGTCCTCAGGGTTGTCTCTGAGGTTGACTTGGTCCTTCCAGGTTTGTCTCTAGAGAGTTGTGAGGCTTCAGGGTTATCTCCAAAGTTGATTTAACCTCCCGAGATGAGATCAAGGTTGACCTGTACCTCCCGGGATGAGACCAGGCTGACCTATACTTCCCAAGTTGAGACCGGGGCTGATATGTACCTCTCGGGTTGAGACCAGGGCCAACCTGTACCTCCTGGGTTGAGACTGGGGCTGACCTGTACTTCTTGGGTTAAGACCGGGGCTGACCTGTACCTCCTGGGTTGAGACCGATACTGACCTGTACTTCCCAAGTTGAGACCGGGGCTAACCTGTACCTCCTAGGTTAAAACTGGGGCTGACTTCTACCTCTCGGGTTTAGACCGAGGCTGACCTATACCTCCCGGATTGAGATCGGGGCTGATCTGCACTTCCCAGGTTGAGACTGTGGCTGACCTGTACCTCCCGACTTGAGACCGGGGTTGACCTATTCCTCCCTGGTTGAAATCGGGGCTGACCTGTACTTCCCAAGTTGAGATCGGGGCTGACCTGTACCTTCTGAGTTGAGACCGGGGCTGACCTGTACCTCCTGGGTTTAGGTCGGGGCTGACCTGTACTTCCCGGGTTGAGACCGGGGTTGACCTGACTGTTTTGCCCTTATGCAGGGTTAGTAACAGGAACACAAAGTCTCGATTGTCTACAAGAGAACTACAGAAAATTTCAAGTGTCTATAGTGTGGGCATTTCCTCAACAGCTCTTTATACCTTTCCCATGCTTCGTATAGAGATTCTCGCTACTGCTGTGCAAATGAAGAAATATCTGTTCTCAATCTCTGTGTTTTTGCTGGCGAGAAGAACTTAACCAAAAAATTTTGGGCCAAATCGTTCCAAGTGGTGATTGACCCCGGTGGCAGAGAATGGAGCCAACCCTTTGCCTTATCCTTGAGAGTGAACGGAAATAACCTCAGCCTGATAGCATTATCTGACACCCCATTGCACTTGAATGTATCACAAATCTCTATAAACTGACAATGTGCTCGTTCGGGTCGTCATTCGGTAAACCCCCCAAACTGATAATTTTTCTGCACCATTTATATAGTACTAGGCTTGATCTCGAAGTTATTAGCATTAATCGCTGGCCTAGTAATACTCGACTGAATTTTTGATATTCGCGGTGTAGCATAATCCCAAAGTGCTTTATGTTCCTTTTCAGCCATGTTATCCGGTGTTTCAAGTGCTTCTCGAGTTTTTTCAATCCACTTACTCAACCTCTGAAACCGTTTGTCGATGTCGTCCTCGAAAGGCAACAAATCAGGCTTCTTTGATCGATTTGCATGCACTACTCAAGAGTACCTGAAACAATAAATAAAACAAAAATAAGTATAATAAAAAAAATGTTTAACTAAAACTGACTTACTTAAACTGATATTGTAAGTGATAAAAGCAATTACAGTCCCCGGCAATGGCGCCAAAAACTTGTTAGGTAAAATCTAATACACACAACACGTAAGTATACGTGGTCAACAAGTAATAGAGTGAAAGTAAAGTATCGTTCCCACGAAGACAATAACTACAATTTATCCAAATAATTACTAATTTTATACTATCTCAATTTTATTAAACTAAGGATCAAATGATGATATTTATGAAAAACTACTACTTAGACTATAACTAACACTATCCAGGAATTTAACAAGTTTTCAGAGAATTAAGCCTACAACTTCACTTATTATTCCACTTCGAATGACTTACTTTCTTTTAATTTAAATAAACTATTCCAGATTATTAACCAAGAACACAAAAGTAGATATAACCATCTCTCAATGAATTACATCCAAACCCACTCAAATCCACAATCGATAGAATTAAGCAAGACACTTTAATTAACTAACTCACTATATCTCTACGTGAATTATACTTGAAAAAGGTTTAAAAACAAGTTCTCTTTAGATTACGTATGATGTATAGATATCTCTATCCTACATATGAATTATGAATTCTAACTTAATGTAGAAAATGCAAACATACGTCACTATGATTAGTTCTAATTCCATATATAATCTCTCGAGTTCATATGGAATAAAAAGTAATTGGTGATCAAGCAATAACATAAATTAAGCTTAAACCATAGCAAATAATCTGGAAATAATCTCAATAAACTAAATTAAAATCATGTCAATTCTTAGTTACATAATAAGCTCCGTTGTAGACTTAAATAGTAGATTAGTTCATCATAGACAAAGTAAAAACTATCATCCACAAGGTAAATAACATCCTGAATACAAAGAATAGATGAATAGAGAAAATATAATCTGAAAGTGTATAGCTATTCATCTTCAATCTCACCTTGCGTTCTTCATGCTTCGCCTCACTTCAATCCTCCTCACGTGTGATCTCCCACAAATTAGGGTTTGTTAATGTCCTAGAATATGTCATATATGCCCCTCTGTTAGGCTTATATATCCTCCTAATTTCGAGCCAAATATTCTATCTTTATTTCTGCAGATTCCCATTCAAACAAGGAAACCATAAATTTCCTACCGCGTACTTTGCGTAGGCGAAGATTTAACCCTTGTGAAATGCGCCCCGACGCACATGTGCCTAGGCAAGGTTACCAAGCATTAAAAGTGCGCCCCGACGAAGCTGCTGAATTCCTGTAGATTTTCCTCAATTCACACTCAGTTCCTAGCTTTTGTCCTCCCGGTCATTTCCTGCACATAAACCAATGCGAATGAATGAAATGGAACCTAAAAATACTTGAAGTAGCAATATCTTCGGTTTAAATGGTATCAATTCTTAGGTATAAAACCTACTTATCAATGTGGGAGGGCATGTGCTAGCACATGCTAGCACATGGGCTTGACATGGGCAAAGGAGGTTTGGTCTAAAGACCAAATTGCCCTAAGCCTTGCAAAGTCTATGAATAAGGGGCTTGGGGGTCATTTGTTGGTTTAACAACTTGATAACATATTGAGAGAGAAGAGAGAGAGCTAAGAGAGAGAAAAAGAGAAGCTAACTTATTCCATTGATAAGAATCAAGCAAACAAGAAGCAAGAAGTTTACTAATCTCTTAATCAATCAAGAACAACCAAGAACGCAAAGAGGTATACATATCTAAACCTTAAATTTCTTCTTTCAATACATAATTCATATAGAAGTGAATTGGTGGAGCATGATTAATGAGAAGTAATAAGGTTGGCCATATAGTGGACTTAAAACACTAATAAGCCATGAAGAAATGAAATCATAATAATTGATTAAGAACTAATGAAGAAACTATTAAAATTATGAGAATTTGAGTAATAAGTATGTGAAACCATTAAAACATAGAAGTTTGTAGTGGTTAGAATCACTAATGAATAACCAATGGATTAATTCCATTTGGTTTGGAATAAAAATATTGAATGACAAAGATTCAACGAAAGTTACACGATTAGACGTTAATCGTCGAAACCGTGAATTTTCCCAAAATAGAAGTCAAAAGTCGTCGTTTGATTCAAAAACATTGGTTTTTAATGGCGTAAAGTGTAATTAGGTAAATAAGACTTGTGAGAGCAAGAACGAACGAATTCGGACTTAAAACGAAGAATTCCGTGTCAAACGTTCACGAACGTTTAACAAACGCGTGAAAATGGATTAATCGGCAAATTTCTCGCCAACGGATTTAGAATTGAATTTTGATTTGATGAAATCATAGAACTTAGAATTTATAAACTAATGGCTTTCGAACGAGCCAATTCCGAGTTGTAACGATCATGTTACGAGCTTGGGAAATTAAACTTTGAAAATATTTTTCTGAGGCTAGGGGTTAGCGCTGCAGCGCCGCCCATGCCTTGTGTTCCAGCGCTGCAGCGCTGGGACAAAGGATTTTCTCTACGAGCCAGCGCCGCAGCTCTGACTTTAAGCCTATGTTTGGCGCTACAGGGCCCTTAAGTGAAATTTTTTCGACGTGAATGTTTATTAACCTAGCTTGCTACATGGTAATTATGGGGCAAGTATATGGTTAATATTCATGAAGAGAAATCACTTAAACAACATGTTTAAGAATGGTTTTAGGAATTAAACGTTGACAAAACGTATTTAAATTTAAAACTCAAAAACCGATAATGTAAACCGTGAATCGTAATCGAGTTGTGAGCGTGCCTTAAGGTTACATAACATGTATTAGAGGTGCATGGTACTTGACTGATATCAAGTGAATTTAAAACTTACCTAATTTCCATATGGCGTCTGATGACGGGAATTCGATGGAAATGTGTTCGACGTATCGAATTGATTAGGGTTTCGTCGATTGTTGTGCATAACGATGATCGACGAGAGTCGGTTTATGACCTATAAATGTTAATAAGCCGTGAAGAATGTTAAATAACTTGAACGGATGTTATTAGTTTAACAATTCGGCTAAGTTATACGAGAAGGAGAAGATAGTTACACAATGTATATCAGTTGTGATAATCTAATTAGTATGCTATGTGTTATATCTTGTAGAGGTTGTAAAAGACCAAGTAAAGTAAACTTATAGGTTTAAAGAAGCAAAGGCAAGTTTTCTAACCTTGTTCCAAGTTCTGCTTGATGCACGTTTTCTAAACTCTTGTCTATACTTTATGTTGGACAAGTTGTCATGATACATAGTTGCCTATGCATGAACTGTTATTGGATAGTCGATGCCATTTGATTCAGCTAGACGTATATGTAAAGTATTTTGATTGATTTTTCATAAATATTTTAAAGTATTCTTGATGTGCTATACTATGCCAATTGATTTAGAACGGATTCAAAGGAAAACCTGAGTATGAATACACAAAGGTTTTAACGTCGTTAATTTGACCGGCACTGAGATGCCACAAAGCTTAAATGTGAAAACGTTTAAGGATAGAGTGTTGATCAACATAGAGTATGTGACAACTCGAGAATTTATAAGATTTTAAATGATTAAATAAAGGTTAAGGAATAAAATCTAGATGAGAATTTGAGGATTTAGTTAAAAAAATTTAAAGAAGAACCTAAATGGTTTATTATTTGATAGAGAATAGAGGAATTATGGGTTATAAAATTTATAAACCCCATAGATGAATCTATATGTATTTGATGGAATATTAAGGATAAGGTACTACGAAACCTATAAAGTTTGGTGACCTACTATATAAATTAGGTATGTGAATTATGTGTGTGATTAAATGAATATAATGTGTATACATTTATTTTGTATATATAGATAATTAAGATTATGTATATATCAAAAATATTGAGCATTAGTTCTAGTGATAGTAGATTTAAGGGATTAAGATGATGTTATAGCCCAATGAATTAATTAAGTAGCTCAATTATTTATTTAAGCATTGGACTTGTAGCTAATTTGATTTAATAGTAATTAATATGTTAAACTAGCCCAATATATTATGTATAGGCAAGAATAGTGATGACCCAATTTAATTAATAGAGGAAGTCCAAGTTCATTTTAGTTAATAAGCAAAATAATAAAAGTGCAATCCCAAAAGGAAATTATGTGAGAGCCCAAGCTTGGCCCAAGCTTAGCCCACTTGAGGAAGAGTATTTAAGTCATTAAGTAATTATAAAATTAAAAAGTATAAACTATGTTGTTTTGCAAGTCCAAAGAATAAAAATTTCAAGCCCAAAGATTTATTTGAGTAGCACAATTGAGGTACCAGCCTCTGATGAGGGAGGCGGCAGAGGCCCCGGTAAATATCCCTGACCCTTTGGGTGCGACGGAGGTCCCCCATCCCATAGTCCATAACGGGCTATAACGTGATGATCAATGACAGCCATAGGCGGCTGAGTGATGTCGTCTTTCTCCCTTACCCTTCTTTGATCACACGCCTATGCAAAAGGACGGGTGTGGTATGGGAGAAAGACTACATCACTCAGCCGCTTATGGCTGTCATTGATCATCACGTTATAGCCCGTTATGGAGTATGGGATGGGGGACCTCTGTCGCACCCAAAGGGTCAGGGATATTTACCGGGGCCTCTGCCGCCTCCCTCATCAGAGGCTGGTACCTCCGCTCAAGCGCCTGAGCCCCCATCTTCTGAGGCTATGCCACCTGGGGCCTTGGTAGAGATTTTAAGCAGCCTTAATTTTCTCCACTGCAAGGTTGATACAGTGGCTCAATGGCAGAGCCAATTCAATCACTATCATGCGGAGTTTGCAAATACAGTCTCCAGTATCTATTATGCTCAGGGAGGAGACGACGCAGAGTCCATGCCCTTTCAATTTCCAGAGCCTCCAATTTTTGCGCCTTATCCTCCACCATTTCCAGCAAGAGTAGAGGATCGCGAGGAGGAGCCAGCGCAGGCTGATGATGAGGCTGATGATGATGGCGGAGGTGATGGTGCTCCAGAGGGTGAAGGCCAGTGAGGTCATTGGCAAATTTCAAGCTTGGGGGAGATTTCCTTTTTAAGTATTTTTATATATGAATTGCTGTCATGTTTCTTTTGGGCGGTATAGCCCCAGACTATCATTTGTGGATGTTTTATGTTTTCGGTTTATTTTGGGATGCATGTATGATGCATTGGTACGTTGGTTTTTTTTTTTAGGTATATAAACGTTTGTTTTGGGTTTATAATATTTAAGTGCTTGTGCTTTATTTTGGTTGTTATGTTTTAAGCTATATTTTGGGGTATGTGCAGATAATTGGTTTACTTGATGCCATGTGTTATGGCTTCTCCTTATTTGGGCAGGGTGTTATTTTTTGTTGCTTCATGCCTAATTTATTTTGATCCCCCCTTTCACCCCGTTCTGTAACTGTAAATATGCTGGGTGAGGGTGTTTTAGCTGTTAATTTTTGATCGTGGCTAATGACAAGCGTCTAGTAGTTGTGGCTGTCTCTTAGAGTCGTGTCAAGCATGTATGTGTTAGGGGTTGTGAATCGATAAGTCGAGACTGTTTTTGATCCGTCCTTAGCAAGCACCGATCAACTGTTTTAGCTAATTATTTTTTGATTTTATTTCGCACGTTGATTGCTTTGAGAGTATGTTCATTCTTATAATCTTTCATTTCTGCAAGGTAATAAAGGGCTTGGGTGCTTTTACAATTTTGGATCTTGGACTCTGGCATGTTGTAGAATAAAATTAATAAAAATAGAATTAATTGAAATGGAAATTGAATATCGAAAGTCTTGCGGTGGGTCGAGATGGAGCGTAAAACGCACTCGCCCATAAACGCAGGACCGATGTTGAGATGGAGCATAAAATGCACTCGTCAAATAATCTTCAGATTTCATAAAGTCTAATTTGGCTTATGTTGATTACGTGGCCTTTGTTGCTCGAGTGATTAGATTCATAGGGGTGTTCCACGCCTAGTGCCCTAAAGCCGTCTGGCTTGGGAGTCACTGATCAAAAGCTCATTTATGGGTAGCTCTGTTTAGCCTAAGATAATTAAGGACTGTCCGAGTCAGATTTTTCTGTCTTCATGCTAGAGCCTTTTGATCTTTTCCTGTGCTTGCATCTTAGTCTTAATGCTTGTTGATTGTTTAAGTTGCGTAGTGTGCATATTGGTTTTAGCTTTCGACTGTGCGAGTTTTTTTTGAGCTATGTTTAGTTTGGATGGTTGGTTTTCGCTCACATAGAATGGATCAAGTACAGTCTCATGCTTGCAAATTCGATTTTAAGCCCCCTTTCATGTCAGTGTTTGTCCTATTCTCGGAGAGGCTCTATAAGTACGCTTTGAAGCCGTGGTAATATTCTATAGTAGTAGTTCCCTTTCGCGTCTTCCTGTATTGTAGGTGTGGATGTTAGATAGTTTGCTTAAGGGCAAGTAAAAGCTTAAGTTTGGGGCTGTTTGAAGTGTGGTATTTATATCGCATATCAAATTCTCTAAAGCTTAAGACGTTGCTTGTTTTTGTTTTATTTGTTGAGCTTTTGTATATATTCTATTGTTGTTATGCTCTTCCTGTTGATGCAGGGCTGTTTAGGTCATTTTCAGCTTGCAGGGGCAAAATTGTCTTTTTCTACACTCTGGCGCCGCAGCGCCAGATCCTAGTCTTAAGCCCGCGCCGCAGTGCCAACTTCTGGTTCATGCTGATGTCATCTGGAGCTGCAGCGGCCCGGTCCTTCTTATTCTCGAGCCGCAGCATGAGTGGCGTCGCAGCGCCACCAAGCAGTTACGGGCTCCGCGCCGCAGCGTCACCTCCGGTGCCTAGCCTGTGGTTAGCGTTTAATGACCTAAAAATAAAGGAGGAAAAAGGAGAGATAGAGAGTGATAACAGATAATATTTTGTAGAGAATCTAGACCAGAAAGAAGCTGTGTTTTAGGGGAGAATAGTTATTGCAGCATACACAGCTCAGGAGTTGCACGGAGAAGAGAAGACTTGGAGACAGAAAACCTTACAACAGGAGTTTTCTTATTCTAAATCTTTCAGTTATTTGTGTATTACTGAGCAATGTTGAATGTGATAGAAATGTGTATTAGCACCATGGTTATGAACTAATTCCTTTTTAGGATTGCAATGTAACCTAGTGTTTAGCCTAATTAACTTTCTCTCCTATTTATATTAATGAATCATTTTGGGAATGGGTTGTTGTATTTCTTGCTTATTGACTAAATGCTTGACAGAGTTTTTGGCAGTGATATTAATGGATATTGAATATTGGACATTAATATCTGGCTTTTAAAATACAATAACACTTGTTATGCCCTTGCCTAAAGGAGGGTGTGCATAAACTGCTTAATAGGATAGACATATCTCTATTTGCCTTGTGTAGCCTTGAGACTGAGCTTAATGACCCTAGCCTAGTTATTTTCATCAATAGATATATTGTGATTCATCTAGCTAGGGATGTGCATTTGGCCTTCGACAGAAGCATATGCATAGTTCTATTCTCGGCTGACCATTCCTTGATTTGTTTGTATTGTGGAGAGTTAGGAGATTAGGCGACACATTAGGGAAATTGTAATCCTAGCTTGTTTCCCTATTACTTCAATTTCTCCCGCTTCCTTTAGTTGTAATCGCATAGTTTAAAATACCACCTCCAATCATTTGTTTAGATAAGATAGTATATAACTTACATTAGTATTTGATTTGCATTTAAGACTTCGTCCTCGTGGGTACGACACCCTACTTATCTTATATTACTTGTTGACCGCGTACACTTGCGCGTCAATTGTCGTTGCATAAATCGAACAACAGTATTCATAAGTCAATAAGATACAAAGAAGAATCTTGACAAGTAATAAAGATCCAGAGTTACCTAACTCTGATAATAAAGATGAACAGTAGTAATGAATAGATAGATGCTAAAAGACTAAAAGTATAAAGGGAAAGAAGATCGTAAAATAAAACGATCAGAACATAGAAAAGAATCGTAATATAATACGATTATAATATCAGATTATAACGTGATCTGATGAGGTCATAAAAGGACAGATGATCAATCAAATGATGAAAAACTTTCTAGCAAAATTGCTGTATGACATTTGTACTATGAAATTGTACTATTAAAACTCATGAAAGAGTTGTGAATTGTAGATACAGATTACATAAAATTCGTATCGAGTAAAGAAGGAACTAGGATTATGTGGGATTTTAATTGAGGACTCATGTGATAGCTGAGTTGTACAACCCTTTGTATGGGCGGGGGTTTTGTGCTTGGTTTAACGACTACTTAGTTTATCATATTGATAATCATTGAAATGTCAGTGTCGCGCTATTTGCTATATGTATGATGAGAAGGTGATTCTTTTCTCATGTGTATAACGGATAGGTAGAGAATATAAGATTAGTTGCGAGTTCTTAAAACTCATACTTATGGTAAGTTCGTGACTCATAATTATATGAAGTGTTTTGAACCCCTCAGCGAATGGACGACAATGGTCTGTCTAGGACAAGTTCTTAAACTCATATAATTGTGGAAAGTTCCTGAACTCATAACGTGTGGTAAGTTTGACGAACTGGGTATAATTAAGTGTGAATGGAGTATTAATGATAATAGGAATAGATAGACTGATTAAGCAATGGATCATTAGTAGAAGCGTTGGTATTCTAAATCTTCTAGTTATGCTAGACTTCGAAATTTTTGACATTAAGCTAAATACGCACTATGTGCCTTTTAAAAATGAATTTTTATTCTCAACTCCTGGTGACTAGTGTGTATGTGTGGACTTCGGGACACTAACACATGGTTACCTGTTGAGATGATAAAACTAATTTACAATATCTATGCTAATTATTTCGGCTAGACGACAATGATTTAAAATATCAAAATGTGTTTTATTTATCATTGATGCATCATGTAACCTGGTGCAGAGATGATAAAAAGTTGATGAATTTATAAATACATGAATACTTAGTGTTGAATTCGATCTAAAAATTGTTGTCCCACTATTGTATGATGTGTTATAACAAAGTCACACAATGACGGAATCCTCAAACGGGCTATAAATACAGTACGGTATCATGATGTCATTTTCAAAATATGTTTTTTAATTAATTGCCAACGGGGTTTGGCTAGACATAAATACTTCGATTGAAATTGAATTATTGGTATGAGTCTAAGCTATTTGATTCAGCTAGACCAACGTTTATGAAAAATTCTGAGCCTTCTTTAAAAATTTTCCCAAAACAAATGGTTTTGGTACGAAATACGAGCATCCCAAAATTTGGAAAAATTTTGTGCGCCTAAGGCGAATAAGAGGAAGAGGAACGGGGAAAAAAATTGTTCCGACCAGCAGTACTTAATAAGTACAGGGCATAACGGGCTAATTACCCTCTATGTTCGTAAGTCATGACAGTTAGCGGATGAATTTTTGTATAACCTTTTTGAAAATAAAAGTTCGTAGTCTATATGACTCCTCAACATGATTTGAAAATTTTAACTCTGGTGAGTGATGTTTTGGGTAACATTTGATAATGAGTATGAAAGGTGTAAGGTGTAAGGTAAATTTCGGGGACGAAATTCTTAGAAGAAGGGGTGAATGTGACAACTCGAGAATTTATAAGATTTTAAATGATTAAATGAAGGTTAAGGAATAAAACCTAGATGGAAATTTGAGGATTTAGTTAATAATTTTAAAGAAGAACCTAAATGGTTTATTATTTGATTGAGAATAGAGGAATTATGGGTTACAAAATTTCTAAACCGTAGAGATGAATTTATATGTGTTTGATGGAATATTAAGGATAAGGTACTACGATACCTATAAAGTTTGGTGACCTAATATATAAATTAGGTATGTGATTTATGTGTGTGATTAAATGAATATAATGTGTATACATTTATTTTGTATATATAGATAATTAAGATTGTATATATATATAAAAAATATTGAGCATTAGTTCTAGTGATAGTAGATTTAAGGGACTAAGATGATGTTATGGCCTAAGGAATTAATTAAGTAGCTCAATTATTTATTTAAGCATTGGACTTGTAGCTAATTTGATTTAATAGTAATTAAGTTGTTAAACTAGCCCAATATATTATGTATAGGGCAAGGATAGTGATGGTCCAATTTAATTAATAGAGGAAGTCCAAGTTCATTTTAGTTAATAAGCAAAATAATAAAAGTGCAAGCCCAAAAGGAAATTATGTGAGAGCCCAAGCTTGGCCCAAGCTTAGCCTACTTGAGGAAGAGTATTTAAGTCATTAAGTAAGTATAAAATTAAAAAGTATAAATAATGTTATTTTGTAAGTCCAAAGAATAAAAATTTCAAGCCCAAAGATTTATTTGAGTAGCCCAATTGGTGGCCCAATTGAATGAGGACTTATGGGATGTTAAGTAAGCTATTTGGGCCTTAAAAGGAAGACAAAATTGAGCCCAAGATGGCCTTAGGGCCAAAAATTATGAGGTGGAGGCAAGGGGGGAGGTGAATGTAATGATTAGGGTGCTTTAGTTGGTGAACAACTTTGCAAGGTGTCAAGCATTGGTTTGCTCTTTTCTTTTCTCCAACCTTACAAGCTAACCAAGGAGTGCAAGCAAGATAATAATGATTAAGGAGAGAGAGAGAGAGAGAGAAGGAAGAATCCTGCAATGAAGGAGAGGAGAGAGAGAGAGAGAGTTCTTATGATTTCTTAAGTTCCTAATCAATCTTTGGAGGAAGAAGATGAAGGAGAATCAAGGTATAAAGATAAATTCTAGCTTTATTCTCTTTTCTTTAATTACTTTGATATGAAAAGGGGTTTTATGATTTTGGAAGTGTAAAAACTTTAATCTATGTGTTTTCTTGAGATTCATGTATGAATCTAACATATTCAAGTGTTAGAAATTGGATCTAAAGCATAAAAGGAGAACTAGGTTTTTTAAAAACCTAGAAAACTTAATTTTCTTAGCTTTGATTGTGTTAATCTTTTGTTTGGTGGTTATTTGATAGAATAGATCATAGATCATGATAGATCCATGGGTATATGAGATATTAGTATGTGTTATGATGTTTTAATGATGGGTTATGTTGATGAATAGGTGAGGATATGGAAGATTTCTTAAAAATCACCAAGTTTTGAAAAATAGATTTTTGTGAAAACGAAGTATGAAACGGAAACGACCATATCTCCTAGTGTATTTTGAATTTTTGAGTGTGGTCAATTTCTGGAGTTAGATATACAAGTCTTCTAACTATTCCACGAGGAATCACTGTAAAAGGAGTTACAGATTTTTGTGTGGACTGATTTTAGCAAAGGAAGTAAAATTTCAAAATAGCCAAAAAGTGGCTGTCTGGGATTTTCAAGGGCAGTTTAGTCCACTTATTAAATAAAATAAATTCCAATCTTTTGGGACATTAAAATCTTGTGTCCAAAAATGAGCTCATTTCTACTTAAATTGAGCAAGTTATGACTATTTCAATATTTGTATTTTTCCGACAAAAATCGCTATAACCGGAGTTGTATAACTCCGATAGCCACGAAATTTAAATTGTAAGCTCACGTTAACATGTGTAAGATCCCGCCAAGAGTTGGGAATTTCTGGAGTTAAGCGTGAGGTAGCTATTTTCTTAAGGAATTAACTAGAAATGGATTTTTGAAAAATATTTAAGGGAGTTAAAAATTTTCAGAAAAATACTTTTTGTGTATGGAATATATGTATATATGATTGGCCAAAGGATAGGAAAATAATAAGCTATTTTGGTATTTTAGTGAAAAATGAATTTCAGCTTCTTGAAATGAACATTTCGGGTTGCTGAAATGGAAACTGAAAATATTAGGAAGACAGTTTGGTTTTAGCTTGCTGAAATGAAAGCTGAAATGCCAAGAAAAGGAAATAGTTTGGTTTCAGCTTACTAAAATGAGATATTAAGTCTCTTGAATAGTAAACAGTTTACCGAGTTATAATATTAACTTATAAATGAACGAGTAAGTATTAAGTCTAAAAGTAGTACAGTCGTATTCTGTAATAGTTGATGTATAGTAGCTGGGCTAAACGACTCCTTCATATGGGGAGGTATCTACGAATTAGTAACCGATCTAACTCACTGTGAAAATAGTGTAGACGAGACGAAAATTAATTTGTTAATTGTTTGTGGGATACCATTCAGTATACTATATTGAATACTATTAAAGGCTAGATGTGTGCTAGGTTTAAACTTGTATATATGTATAGTGTTAAGGTTATCTAATATTTGACTATGTGTTTAAATGTTAGATAGTTTACTTATAAAGTATGTTATGCTAATTTAAAGATCAATCTTATAACTGATAGAACTTTTCAATAAAGTGATTAAACTAGATTGCGTAGCAATAATCGACAGTTCAAGCAAGTTTTCTAACTCGAACTCGAATTGTTATTGTAAAGCATGTTCGTGATTAATCATTGTTGATTACTCACATCTATATTGATTATTCATTCGCACTTAGTGCATGTTGCATATGTTCATCAAGTATGAAAAGTTGATCACCTTCATTACCATAAGGTTTAGTTAAAATTGTTCATTATCCTTGTTGACATTAAACATTATTGATTGATTCATTCATTTATTGAAACTCTGATTTATGCTCTTTCACAATTATTATTTTGTTGAAAATTCAAAAGCTTATTCTTTTTAATCATGATATATCTTCATTTGAACATAATCTTAAAGACGAAACTTCGGACACAGTCAAAGGCAAAGACAAGTTCCAGGATAGAATTATTATACGGTTCAAATGGTAACAATATTGAAGGCATATGACATTGTATGTTGTATAGGATATTGAATACACGTATTAAGTTAAAGTTATATACCTTGGGATTTTGTTATAAAAGTTATTGTATAAATAATTTATGTTTATATCTTTTGCAATAGTTATAGAAATGATGTATCGTAACGTACTAGGTCCGAGGTTTTGGGGACCCGGATTTGGGGGTGCTACAGTTGGTATAAGAGCTGTAGGTTATAAACCTTAGGTAGGGGTACCTTAGGCTATAACCACAGGGATGAGGATAAAGAATAAACTCAAATAGAGTTTGAAATTTAAGCGATGAATTTGGGCAATGTATTAATAAGTCAATAAGATTCAAAGAAGAATCTTGACAAGTAATAAAGATCCAGAGTTACCTAACTCTGATAATAAAGATGAACAGTAGTAATGAATAGATAGAGTCTAAAAGTCTAAAAGTATAAAGGGAAAGAAGATCGTAAAATAAAACGATCAGAACATAGAAAAGAATGGTAATATAATACGATTATAATATCAGATTATAACGTGATCTGATGAGGTCATAAAAGGACAAATGATCAATCAAATGATTAAAAACTTTATAGCAAAATTGCTGTATGACAGTTGTACTATGAAATTGTACTATTAAACCTCATGAAAGAGTTGTGAATTGTAGATACAGATTACATAAAATTCGTATCGAGTAAAGAAGTAACTAGGATTATGTGGGATTTTAATTGAGGACTCATGTGATAGCTGAGTTGTACAAACCTTTGTATGGGCGGGGGTTTTGTGCGTGGTCTAACGACTACTTAGTTTATCACATTGATAATCATTGAAATGTCAGTGTCGCGCTATTTGCTATATGTATGATGAGAAGGTGATTCTTTTCTCATGTGTATAACGGATAGGTAGAGAATATAAGATTAGTTGCGAGTTCTTAAAACTCATACTTATGGTAAGTTCGTGACTTATAATTATATGAAATGTTTTGAACCCCTCAGCGAATGGACGACAATGGTCTGTCTAGGACAAGTTCTTAAACTCATATGATTGTGGAAAGTTCCTGAACTCATAACGTGTGATAAGTTTGACGAACTGGGTATAATTAAGTGTGAATGGAGTATTAATAATAATACGAATAGATAGACTGATTAAGCAATGGATCATTAGTGGAAGCGTTGGTATTCTAAATCTTCTAGTTATGCTAGACTTCGAAATTTTTGACATTAAGCTAAATATGCACTATGTGCCTTTTAAAAATGAATTTTTATTCTCAACTCATGGTGACTAGTGTGTATGTGTGGACTTCGAGACACTAACACATCGTTACCTGTTGGGATGATAAAACTAATTTACAATAATTTTTGAAATATTTAAAGAATCGTCTATGCTAATTATTTCGGCTAGACGACAATGATTTAAAATATCAAAATGTGTTTTATTTATCATTGATACATCATGTAACCTGGTGCAGAGATGATAAAAAGTTGATGAATTTGTAAATACATGAATACTTAGTGTTGAATTCGATCTAAAAATTGTTGTCCCACTATTGTATGATGTGTTATAACAAAGTCACACAATGACGGAATCCTCAAACGGGCTATAAATACAGTACAGTATCATGACGTCATTTTTAAAATATTTTTTTTAATTAATTGCCAACGGGGTTTGGCTAGACATAAATACTTCGATTGAAATTGAATTATTGGTATGAGTCTAAGCTATTTGATTTAGCTAGACCAACGTTTATGAAAAATTCTGAGCGTTCTTTGAAAATTTTCCCGAAACAAATGGTTTTGGTACGGAATCCGATAAGACTGTGGTAAGCATCCCAAAATTTGGAAAAATTTTGTGCGCCTAAGGCGAATAAGAGGAAGAGGAACGGCGAAAACAATTGTTCTGACCAGCAGTACTTAATAAGTACAGAGCATAACGGGCTAATTACACTCTATGTCCGTAAGTCATGACAGTTAGCGGATGAATTTCTGTATAACCTTTTTGAAAATAAAAGTTCGTAGTCTATATGACTCCGTAGCATGATTTAAAAATTTTAACTCTGGTGAGTGATGTTCTGGGTAGCATTTGATAATGAGTATGAAAGGTGTAAGGTGTAAGGTAAATTTCAGAGACGAAATTCTTAGAAGAATGGGTGAATGTGACAACCCGAGAATTTATAAGATTTTAAATGATTAAATAAAGGTTAAGAAATAAAATCTAGATGGAAATTTGAGGATTTACTTAAAAATTTTAAAGAAGAACCTAAATGGTTTATTATTTGATTGATAATAGAGGAATTATGGGTTACAAAATTTCTAAAACGTAGAGATGAATCTATATGTGTTTGATGGAATATTAAGGATAAGGTACTACGATACCTATAAAATTTGGTGACATAATATATAAATTAGGTATGTGATTTATGTGTGTGATTAAATGAATTTTATGTGTATACATTTATTTTGTATATATAGATAATTAAGATTGTATATATATCAAAAACATTGAGCATTAGTTCTAGTGATAGTATATTTAAGGGACTAAGATGATGTTATGGCCTAAGGAATTAATTAAGTAGCTCAATTATTTATTTAAGCATTGGACTTGTAGCTAATTTGATTTAATAGTAATTAAGTTGTTAAACTAGCCCAATATATTATGTATAGGGCAAGGATAGTGATGGCCCAATTTAATTAATAGAGGAAGTCCAAGTTCATTTTAGTTAATAAGCAAAATAATAAAAGTGCAAGCCCAAAAAGAAATTATGTGAGATCCCAAGCTTGGCCCAAGCTTAGCCCACTTGAGGAAGAGTATTTAAGTCATTAAGTAAGTATAAAATTAAAAAGTATAAATTATGTTGTTTTGCAAGTCCAAAGAATAAAAATTTCAAGCCTAAAGATTTATTTGAGTAGCCCAATTGGTGGCCCAATTGAATGAGGACTTATGGGATGTGAAGTAAGCTATTTGGGCCTTTAAAGGAAGACAAAATTGAGCCGAAGATGGCCTTAGAGCCAAAAATTAGGAGGTGGAGCAAGGGGGGAGGTGAATGTAATGATTAGGGTGCTTTAGTTGGTGAACAACTTTGGAAGGTGTCAAGCATTGGTTTGCTCTTTTCTTTTCTCCAACCTTACAAGCTAACCAAGGAGTGCAAGCAAGATAATAATGATTAAGGAGAGAGAGAGAGAGAGGGAAGAATTCGGCCATGAAGGAGAGGAGAGAGAGAGATTTCTTATGATTTCTTAAGTTCCTAATCAATGTTAGGAGGAAGAAGATGAAGGAGAAGCAAGGTATAAAGATAAATTCTAGCTTTATTCTCTTTTCTTTAATTACTTTGATATGAAAAGGGGGTTTATGATTTTGGAAGTGTAAAAACTTTAATCTATGTGTTTTCTTGAGATTCATGTATGAATCTAACATATTCAAGTGTTAGAAATTGGATCTAAAGCATAAAAGGGGAACTAGGTTTTTTAAAAAACTAGAAAACTTAATTTTCTTAACTTTGATTGTGTTAATCTTTTGTTTGGTGGTTATTTGATAGAATAGATCATAGATCATGATAGATCCATGGGTATATGAGATATTAGTATATGTTATGATGTTTTAATGATGGGTTATGTTGATGAATAGGTGAGGATATGGAAGATTTCTTAAAAATCACCAAGTTTTGAAAAATAGATTTTTGTGAAAACGAAGTATGAAACGGAAACGACCATATCTCCTAGTGTATTTTGAATTTTTGAGTGTGGTTAATTTTTGGAGTTAGATATACAAGTCGTCTAACTATTCCAAGAGGAATCACTGTAAAAGGAGTTACAGATTTTTGTGTAGGACTGATTTTAGCAAAGGAAGTAAAATTTCAAAATAGCCAAAAAGTGGCTGTCTGGGATTTTCAAGGGCAGTTTCGTCCACTTATTAAATAAAATAAATTCCAATCTTTTGGGACATTAAAATATATGTTATAAAGTAGCTTGTGTCCAAAAATGAGCTCATCCCTACTTAAATTGAGCAAGTTATGACTATTTCAATATTTGCTTTTTTTCGACAAAAATCGCTATAACCGAAGTTGTATTACTCCGATAGCCACAAAATTTAAATTATAAGCTCACGTTAACATGTGTAAGATCCCGCCAAGAGTTGGGAACTTCTGGAGTTAAGCGTGAGGTAGCTATTTTCTTAAGGAATTAACTATAAATGAATTTTTGAAAAATATTTAAGGGAGTTGAAAATTTTCAGAAAAATATTTTTTGTGTATGGAACATATGTATATATGATTGACCAAAGGATAGGAAAATATAAACTATTTTGGTATTTTCGTGAAAAAAGAATTTCAGCTTCCTGAAATGAACATTTCGGGTTGCTGAAATGGAAACTTAAAATGTTAGGAAGACAGTTTGGTTTTAGCTTGCTGAAATGAAAACTGAAATGTCAGGAAAAGGAAACAGTTTGGTTTCAGCTTACTGAAATGAGATATTAAGTCTCTTGAATAGTAAACAGTTTATCGAGTTATAATATTAACTTATAAATGAACGAGTAAGTATTAAGTCTAAAAGTAGTACAGTCGTATTCTGCAATAGTTGATGTATAGTAGCTGGGCTAAACGACTTCTTCATATGGGGAAGGTATCTACGAATTAGTAACCGATCTAACTCACCTGTGAAAATAGTGTAGACGAGACGAAAATTAATTTGTTAATTGTTTGTGGGATACCATTCAGTATACTATATTGAATACTATTAAAGGCTAGATGTGTGCTAGGTTTAGACTTGTATATATGTATAGTGTTAAGGTTATCTAATATTTGACTATGTGTTTAAATGTTAGATAGTTTACTTATAAAGTATGTTATGCTAATTTAAAGATCAATCTTATAACTGATAGATCTTTTCAATAAAGTGATTAAACTAGATTGCGTAGCAGTAATCGACAGTTCAAGCAAGTTTTCTAACTCGAACTCGAGTTGTTATTGTAAAGCATGTTCGTGATTAATCATTGTTGATTACTCACATCTATACTGATTATTCATTCGCACTTAGTGCATGTTGCATATGTTCATCAGGTATGAAAAGCTGATCACCTTCATTACCATAAGGTTTAGTTAAAATTGTTCATTGTCCTTGTTGACATTAAACATTATTGATTTAGTCATTTATTTATTGAAACTCTGATTTATGCTCTTTCACAATTATTATTTTGTTGAAAATTCAAAAGTTTATTCTTTTTAATCATGATATATCTTCATTTGAACTTAAACTTGCTGGGCAAATTTGTGGCTCACCCTTGTTATATCACGATAAACATTCCAAGCTTAAAGATGAAACTTCGGACACAGTCAAAGGCAAAGACAAGTTCCAGGATACAATTATTATACGGTTAAAATGGTAACAATATTGAAGGCATGTGACATTGTATGTTGTATAGGATATTGAATACATGTATTAAGTTAAAGTTACAGACCTTGGGATTACTGTTGTAAAAGTTATTGTATAAATAATTTATGTTTATATCTTTTGCAATAGTTATAGAAATGATGTATCGTAACGTACCAGGTCCGAGGTTCTGGGGACCCGGATTTGGGGGTGCTACAGTTGGTATAAGAGCTGTAGGTTATAAACCTTAGGTAGGGGTACCTTAGGCTATAACCACAAGGATGAGGATAAAGAATAAACTCAAATAGAGTTTGAAATTTAAGCGATGAATTTGGGCAAGGTATTAATAAGTCAATAAGATTCAAAGAAGAATCTTGACAAGTAATAAAGATCTAAAGTTGCCTAACTTTAATAATAAAGATGAACTGTTGTAATGAATAGATAGAGTCTAAAAGACTAAAAGTATTAAGAGAAAGAAAATTGTAAAACAAAACGATCAAAACATAGAAAAGAATCGTAATATAATACGATTATAATATCAGATTACAACGTGATCTGATGAGGTCATAGAAGGACAGATGATCAATCAAATGATTGAAAACTTTATAGAAAAATTACTGTATGACAGTTGTACTATGAAATTGTACTATTAAAACTCAAGAAAGAGTTGTGAATTGTAGATACAGATTAAATGAAATTTGTATCGAGTAAAGAAAGAACTAGGATTATGTGGGATTTTAATTGAGGACTCATGTGATAGCTGAGTTGTACAAACCTTTTTATGGGCGAGGATTTGTGCTTGGTCTAACGACTACTTAGTTTATCACATTGATAATCATTGAAATGTTTGTGTCGCGCTATTCGCTATATGTATGATGAGAAGGTGATTCTTTTCTCATGTATATAATGGATAGGTAGAGAATATAAGATTAGTTGTGAGTTCTTAAAACTCATAGTTATGGTAAGTTCGTGACTCATAATTATATGAAATATTTTGAACCCCTCAGCGAATGGACGCCAATGGTCTGTCTAGGACAAGTTCTTAAACTCATATGATTGTGAAAAGTTCCTGAACTCATAACGTTTGGTAAGTTTGACGAACTGGGTATAATAAAGTGTGAATGGAGTATTAATGATAATAGGAATAGATAGACTGATTAAGCAATGGATCATTAGTGGAAGCGTTGGTATTCTAAATCTTCTAGCTATGCTAGACTTTAAAATTATTGACATTAAGCTAAATACGCACTATGTGCCTTTTAAAAATGAATTTTTATTCTCAACTCCTGGTGACTATTGTGTATATGTGGACTTCGGGACACTGACACATCATTACCTGTTGAGATGATAAAACTGATTTACAATAATTTTTGAACTATTTAAAGAATAGTCTATGCTAATTGTTTCGGCTAGATGACAATGATTTGAAATAACGAAATATGTTTTATTTATCATTGATGCATCATGTAACCTAGTGCAGAGATGATAAAAAGTTGATGAAGTTGCAAATACATGAATACTTAGTGTTGAAATCGATCTAAAAATTATTGTCCCAAAATTGTATGATGTGTTATAACAAAGTCACACAATGACGGAATCCTCAAACGGGCTGTAAATACAGCACGGTATCATGATGTCATTTTTAAAATATTTATTTTAATTAATTGCCAACGGGGTTTGGCTATACATAAATATTCTGATTAAAATTGAATTATTGGTATGAGTCTAAGCTATTTGATTCAGCTAGAACAACGTTTATGAAAAATTCTAAGCGTTCTATGAAAATTTTCTGGAACCAAATGGTTTTGGTGCGGAATCCGATAAGACTGAGGTAAGCATCCCAAATTTTGGGAAAATTTTGTGCTCCTAAGGCGGATAAGAGGAAGAGGAACGGGGAAAAAAATTGTTCCGACCAGCAGTACTTAATAAGTACAGAGCATAACGGGCTAATTACCCTCTATGTCCGTAAGTCATGACAGTTAGCGGATGAATTTCTGTATAACCTTTTTGAAAATAAAAGTTCGTAGTCTGTATGACTCCTCAACATGATTTGAAAATTTTAACTCTGGTGAGTGATGTTTTGGGTAGCATTTGATAATGAGTATGAAAGGTGTAAGGTAAATTTTGGGGACAAAATTCCTAGAAGAAAGGGTGAATGTGACAACCCGAGAGTTTATAAGATTTTAAATGATTAAATAAAGGTTAAGGAATAAAACCTAGATGGAAATTTGAGGATTTAGTTAAAATTTTTAAAGAATAACCTACATGGTTTATTATTTGATTGAGAATAGAGGAATTATGGGTTACGAAATTTTTAAACCCTAGAGATGAATCTATTTGTGTTTGATGGAATATTAAGGATAAGGTAATACGATACCTATAAAGTTTGGTGACCTAATATATAAATTAGGTATGTGAATTATGTGTGTGATTAAATAAATATAATGTGTATACATTTATTTTGTATATATAGATAATTAAGATTGTATATATATCAAAAATATTGAGCATTAGTTCTAGTGATAGTAGATTTAAGGGATTAAGATGATGTTATGGCCCAAGGAATTAATTAAGTAGCTCAATTATTTATTTAAGCATTGGACTTGTAGCTAATTTGATTTAATAGTAATTAAGTTGTTAAACTAGCCCAATATATTATGTATAGGGCAAGAATAGTGATGACCCAATTTAATTAATAGAGAAAGTCCAAGTTCATTTTAGTTAATAAGCAAAATAATAAAAGTGCAAGCCCAAAAAGAAATTATGTGAGAGCCCAAGCTTGGCCCAAGCTTAGCCCACTTGAGGAAGAGTATTTAAGTCATTAAGTAAGTATAAAATTAAAATGTATAAACTATGTTATTTTGCAAGTCCAAAGAATAAAAATTTCAAGCCCAAAGATTTATTTGAGTAACCCAATTAGTGGCCCAATTGAATGAGGACTTATGGGATGTTAAGTAAGCTATTTGGGCCTTAAAAGGAAGACAAAATTGAGCCTAAGAAGGCCTTAGGGCCGAAAATTAGGAGGTGGAGCAAGGGGGGAGGTGAATGTAATGATTAGGGTGCTTTAGTTGGTGAACAACTTTGCAAGGTGTCAAGCATTGGTTTACTCTTTTCTTTTCTCCAACCTTACAAGCTAACCAAGGAGTGCAAGCAAGATAATAATGATTAAGGAGAGAGAGAGAGGGAAGAATCAGGCCATGAAGGAGATGAGAGAGAGAGAGAGAGTTCTTATGATTTCTTAAGTTCCTAATCAATCTTAGGAGGAAAAATATGAAGGAGAAGCAAGGTATAAAGATAAATTCTAGCTTTATTCTCTTTTCTTTAATTACTTTGATATGAAAAGGGGGTTTATGATTTTGGAAGTGTAAAAACTTTAATCTATGTGTTTTCTTGAGATTCATGTATGAATCTAACATATTCAAGTGTTAGAAATTGGATCTAAAGCATAAAAGTGGAACTAGGTTTTTCAAAAAACTAGAAAACTTAATTTTCTTAGCTTTGATTGTGTTAATCTTTTGTTTGGTGGTTATTTAATACAATAGATTATGGATCATGGTAGATCCATGGGTATATGAGATATTAGTATGTGTTATGATATTTTAATGATGGGTTATGTTGATGAATAGGTGAGGATATGGAAGATTTCTTAAAAATCACAAAGTTTTGAAAAATAGATTTTTGTGAAAACGAAGTACGAAAAGGAAATGACCATATCTCCTAGTGTATTTTGAATTTTTGAGTGTGGTCAATTTCAAGAGTTAGATATACAACTCTTCTAACTATTTCAAGTGGAATCACTGAAAAAGGAGTTACAGATTTTCGTGTGGACTGATTTTAGCAAAGGAAGTAAAATTTCAAAATATCCAAAAAGTAGGTCGTCTGGGATTTCCAAGGGCAGTTTCATCCACTTATTAAATAAATTAAATTCCAATCTTTTGGGGCATTCAAATATATGTTATAAAGTAGCTTGTGTCCAAAAATGAGCTCATTCCGACTTAAATTGAGCAAGTTATGACTATTTTAATATTTACATTTTACTGACAAAAATTGCTATAACCGGAGTTGTATAACTCTGATGGCCACGAAATTTAAATTGTAAGCTCACGTTAACATGTGTAAGATCCCGCCAAGAGTTGGGAATTTCTAGAGTTAAGCGTGAGGTAGCTATTTTCTTAAGAAATTAACTGGAAATGGATTTTTGAAAAATATTTAAGGGAGTTGAAAAATTTCAGAAAAATACTTTTTGTGTATGGAATATATGTATATATGATTGGCCAAAGGATAGAAAAATAATAAGCTATTTTGGTATTTTCGTGAAAAAGGAATTTCAGTTTCTTGAAATGAACATTTCGGGTTGCTGAAATGAAAACTGAAAATGTTAGGAAGATAGTTTGGTTTCAGCTTGCTGAAATGGAAACTGAAATGTCAGGAAAAGGAAACAGTTTGGTTTCAGCTTACTGAAATGAGATATTAAGTCTCTTGAATAGTAAACAGTTTACCGAGTTATAATATTAACTTATAAATGAACGAGTAAGTATTAAGTCTAAAAGTAGTACAGTCGTATTCTACAATAGTTGATGTATAGTCGCTGGGCTAAACGACTCCTTCATATGGGGAAGGTATCTATGAATTAGTAACCGATCTAACTCACTGTGAAAACAGTGTAGACGAGACGAAAATTAATTTGTTAATTGTTTGTGGGAAACCACTCAATATACTATATTGAATACTATTAAAGGATAGATGTGTGCTAGGATTAGACTTGTATATATGTATAGTGTTAAGGTTATCTAATATTTGACTCTGTGTTTAAATGTTAGATAGTTTACTTAAAAAGTATGTTATGCTAATTTAAAGATCAATCTTATAACTGATAGGTATTTTCAATGAAGTGATTAAACTAGATTGCGTAGCAGTAATCGACAGTTCATTCAAGTTTCCTAACTCGAACTCGAGTTGTTATTGTAAAGCATGTTCGTGATTAATCATTGTTGATTACTCACATCTATACTGATTATTCATTCGCGCTTAGTGCATGTTGCATATGTTCATCAGGTATGAAAGGCTGATCACCTTCATTACCATAAGGTTCAGTTAAAATTGTTCATGGTCCTTGTTGACATTAAACATTATTGATTCAGTCACTCATTTATTGAAACTCCGATTTATGCTTTTTCACAATTATTATATTGTTGAAAATTGAAAAGCTTATTCTTTTCAATCATGATATATCTTTATTTGAAATTAAACTTGTTGGGAAAACTTGGTGCTCACCCTTGCTATATCACGATAAACATTCTAGGCTTAAAGACGAAACTTTGGACACAATCATAGGCAAAGACAAGTTTCAGGATGGAATTATTATACGGTTAAAATGGTAACAATATTGAAGGCATATGACATTGTATGTTATATAGGATATTGAATACAGGTATTAAGTTAAGGTTTCAGACCTTGGGATTATTTTGTAAAAGTTATTGTATAAATATTTTATGTTTATATCTTTCGCAATAGTTATAGAAATGATGTATCGTAACGTACCAGGTCCGAAGTTCTGGGGACCCGAATTTGGGGGCACTACAGAGTACTACAGGCTGATCACCTGGACGTGTTCGTAAGATATATCGAGCATACGACCTTAGTGCTAGGATGTTCCTTTATGAGTAGGTAAAGAATGTTCATGGTCTGCGACCAACTCAGATTCTTAAGCGACATTGTGTCCTTAAGAATGATTTTCAAGGAGTTCAAAATGCTATTTTGATTATTCCTATTATTTCATAACTATTGTACAGTTATAAAAGATGAAGTCAAATGATTTTTGATTTTGTGATTGCAAAGTAAAATATTAAACTTGATGAGCTAGTTTTGCTCACTCTTGCTTAAAACTATATGATTTCAGCTAAGAGCTATCTGATCGAAGGATCCGGTAAGGACAAAGGCAAATTCAAGATGGATAACTAGTTATCCTTGTAATAACTTAGTATTATTCCTGTAACAAATGATATTATAACACAAATGAATGTAAAGGTTATAACGAACTTGGGATGGGATTATTGTAATGAAACATTTGGTAAACTTATGCATGTTATTGAAGTATTCAATTAAATGTATGAGTAGATAATAACACCGTGTAGCACCTTATCCAAGGGTTGAAAGTACCCGGATTTGGGGGCATCAGAGGTTAGTATCAAAGCTTTAGGATATAAACTTAAGGGGGGAAAACCTTAAGCTATAACCTTGAGAAAAGATGTAGAAGTTAGAAGTAAATAAAACTCAGGTAGAGTTTTAAAGACGAAAGTAACCTTAAATATATTAAATGTGATATGTGTTTATAATATTTTGATTATTTACTAATCAAGTTATTTGTGTCTTATTATAGATATCAGGAGATATAGCTATTTATAGCAAAGTCAATGAAGCATCTGTCAACATCATAGACAATGCACCAATTCCAGTAGTAGAAGTGTCGATAGTAAATATAGAAGAGACTGATCCGGAAGAGGAGGATGTAAGACCCCAAATTTTATAAATAAAGATTTAATTTTTTTTATTTATTATTTTAAAATAGTAAGGGGTTGATTTAATTAATGTAGTAAGTTGTGGGTAAAATGCGTAAATATTTCAAAATGAGCAAGTGGTTATAAAATATTCATTGTTGTCGGGAAATATTCGTTTGGTCGTGGAATATTCTTGTTGTCGGGGAATATTCATACGATGGCGCAGCCATTTGGGGGCCCCACAATTGAATAACTGTCAGATATAGAAAGCGACATAAATAACCTTTTTATAAATAACGGTAAAACTGTTACCGTTAAACTGTTGAAATACCCGGTGATAAAAATACAGTAATACGCGTTGTTGCACAGTAGCACACCGTATCGCACAGTATTTCGAATTATTGATTCTTACGTAAGAAGGCACTTACTCAATTATTGTTACAATAATTACTGTTCAATATTTTATATGATTGATTCAATAATTGTTACCGTTGATATTTTGTATTATTGATTCAATAATTGTCACTACACAATATTTCACATTATCAAATCAATAATTCATATTATTTGAATAATATTATTAGATAGCATTATTGACAATGTCTAAGGAAGTTCTGTCTAGGAGGGGTTATTTAATTGCTCGCCAGTAAGGAGAAATCCTTATTGGAAGGCCCCCTCTTTCCTAGGAACGTCTTGGTTGTCAATTTTATAGTTCTGTAATATTATTTGTGAATAATTAATTATTGATTTATATGAAAAGGAAATATTTATTTTGTGGATATAAAATAAAGAATTAGTGCTGAGGTACTTTTATCAGTATTTTGGTGTGGAAAATCATCCGTTTGTGGATTTCGACCATTTTTCGTTTGGAATTTGGAAAAACTTCCTTCTACAAAGTTGTAGAGAATTAAATTTTCTATGAAAAAAATATAGAATTCGTATTTTTTTTGATAAAAGAACTACTTATTATGAATTATTGAAGTTGCGAAAATAAATATTTTTTTTATTAAAAACATGGGTGGGCCTCACTTTTGTTTTTTGGTGGAAAAATTATAAATTCTAAGCTGGTGTGCATTGGAATTTCAGAAGGTTGAAGCCACCGGTAGCAGGTAAGTCAGCTTTGGTATTCTGGCATTTTCCTATAAATAGGGTGCTTAGGTTAGAATTGAAAATCACACCAGAATCAGAAGTTTTCTCTCTCTATAATATCGAGCGTATTTTTGTGAGTATTTAGATACTTTGAGTGTTGCTATTCAGTGCAAGTTTTCTTCAGTATTATATCCGATATTCCAGCCAGAAGTACTATTCTTTTGAGGTAAAGGATATTATTTTCTTTCGTAAACGATGTTATTCTTCTTAATATCATTATACCAAAATATTAGCATGAATTTTATAATGAAATTCTTACTTTTTCCGTCGGGATTACTATTCACGTATACGGCACTATTCACGTATATGGCACTATTCACAAATACAATACTATTCACGGAAAAATTATATTTTCTTTTCTTGTCCTTTATTTCACTAGATTCGTTCTTTAAGAGTATTTTTCATCATCCTCAGTCTTAAATGGTGATACTTGATGAATATCTTTGGCCTTTAGAGCAAAGATGAATGATTACCTGATGAATATCTTTGGCCCGTAGTGCAAAGATGAACAGGTGTTGAGATGAACATGACCACTGGTGATACAAATGAATAACTTTGGCCGTAGTGCAAAGATGAATATTTGATTTGAGATATATTGATTGATGTTACAGCGATAAAATATTGATTATGGACTTCTATATCATAAAAGATGGTAGACCTCATTCTCTACATAACTCTTCTAATGAATTGATATTTTCGCTGCAGTTGTTGATCTAAAACTTGTTGTCCATAATATTTTATCTGATTTGTTGAAGACTAACGATAATTTATTTTCCATTATCTTAGTCATAATATTCTTTACTGGGCTAGTTGTGCTCACCCTTTTATTCTATTGTCCTCTTCAGGAAATGAGAATGTCGCAGAGACTAGTCGGGGGACAGAGTGATGGTCCGAGTTAGAGCAGTAGTAGTCTTCACTATAAAGTAGTATGATAATAATTGTAATGAGGACTTAGTTTGAATGTTAATATTTTCTACATATTTGTATTGACACTCACAGCTTGTATAGTCGTCCTGCTCACGACCTTTTGATATAAAAGTTTGTATTTGGATTTTGTACCATGTGTTTGGCGACTCAGAATGGGTTGGGTTGATTGGACCTATTCTAGGGGCATCTCAGTTGGTATCAGAGCTTAGGGATATGGTCTCTGGAGGAGATCTGGAAATAGAACAAGGAGGGGAGAGACAAGTAAATCCTTCGCTAGTGTGTCCTACCTAAGCTTATCTGATGTTTAATTGGTCAGTCGGAGTATAGGGTTGATATGTTAATTTGTTTAATTAACCTTTGTTTTATGGCAGTATTTGAGAATGGCAGCTGAGAATGTTAACAATGGAGTGAATGAGACTGTGGAGACACCTTTAATCACCAACCAGGAGAACGTTCAACATGAAGGCAATATTCCTCCTATAAACGACCCTACCAACCAGACGATGAACGAGGAAATGTTTAGAAGTTTTGTGAAGTTCATGCAAAACCAGACGAGGGAGACTCGTGTGCAGAATACATGTGGAAATAATAACAACACGCGGATTGTCACTGCCAAGCAATTCAAAGAGTTGGGACCACCAGAGTTTTTGGGAAAGCCAGATCCGATCAAGGCGGAGATGTGGGTTAAGCAAATTACCAAGATATTTGATGTCTTGGGATGCACGGAGGAACAGAAGGTTCCATTTGCCACCTTTATATTCCGTGGAGATGCAAATTACTGGTGGAAATCTACGAAGTGTACCCAGACTGCCGCACTCAAGATGTCTTGGGAAGCATTCCAAAAACTATTCAATGACAAGTACTTTTCTGAAAGTATTCGTCATATGAAGGAGGTAGAGTTTATCAGACTGGAACAGAACAACATGACTGTGTCCCAGTACGAGGCTAAGTTCACAGAGTTGTCCAGGTTTGCACCTCATTTGGTGGAGAATGAGGAACGCATGATACTGATGTTTCTGAGAGGTTTGAAACCCGAAATTTGTCAATACCTCATTTCTCACAAATTTTCTCTATATTCGGATGTAATGAACAGGGCCCAGTTGTTAGAACGAGATAGTGATTATGTTCAACCAAGGGACAACAACCAATGTCGTACCGGTGGCAGCAATCATCGAAATAATGACAACCAACAGGGAGGAAAGTATCATGACAGAAGCGGTAACCACTCCGGTGGAAATCCTGGCAATGATAGAAGAAGTGAGTCGGGGCGAGATTTCAAGAAGAGAAGGTACAACAATGAAAACGTGAAAAAATCAACAGCAGACGTATATGTAAAGTATTTTGATTGATTTTTCATAAATCTTTCAAAGTATTCTTGATGTGTTATCCTACGCCAATTGATTTTGTACGAATTCAAAGGAAAACCTGAGTATGAATACACAAAGGTTTTAACGTCGTTAATTCGACCAACACTAAGCTGCCACAAAGCTTAAAAGTGAAAATGTTTAAGGATGGAGTGTTGATTAATATAGAGTACTACAGGCTGATCACCTGGACGTGCTCGTAAGATATATCGAGCATACGACCTTAGTGTCGGGATGTTCCTTTATGAAAAGGCAAAGAATGTTCATAGTCTGGGACCAGCTCAGATTCTTAAGAGACTATGTGTCCTTAAGAATGATTTTCAAGGAATTCAAAATGCTATTTTGATTATTCCTATTATTTCATAACTATTGTACAATTATGAAAGATGAAGTCAAATAATTCTTGATTTTGTGTTTGCGAAGTTAAATATTAAACTTGCTAAGCTAGTTATGCTCACTCTTGCTTAAAACTATATTATTTCAGCTAAAAGCTATCGGACCGAAGGATCTAGTAAGGACAAAGGCAAATCCAAGATGGATAACTAGTTATCCTTGTAATAGCTTAGTATTATTCCTGTAATGAATGATATTATGACACAGAATGAATGTAAAGGTTATAACGAACTTGGGAAGGGATTATTGTAATGAAACATTTAGTAAACTTATGCATGTTATTTAAGTATTCAATTGAATGTATGAGTAGATAATAGCATCGTGTAGCACCTTATCCGTGGGTTGAAAGTACTCGGATTTGGGGGTGTCACAATTGCTACATAAATCAAATTGCCACACAATTATTATTTATTTATTTAATCATAATTTCATGTAACAAATTAGTAAACCTCTAATTTAATTATTAAATTAAATTAGACACCACTATAATTATTCATCAACTCATTAAATCATTACTACAAAAATAAAAACTTAATAATTCATTTAATTTAATAATATCAATTAAATTAAAACTTTAACTACAAAATTACTAAACATCATCTTAATTAATATATTAGACTTAATTAAATTACTCCATAACATTAATTATTTATTCAACTCAATAAATAAATCAACTAAAATATTTATTTAATTCAATAAATATTTAAAATTAAATACAAAAATCTCGTTCGTTACAAGACTTGCACAATATATAACAGTTAGTATAACAACAATTCGTTTACTCAAAGTGAGAGAACTTGCACAATGCACAAAGTTGTGTAAGTTAGAGAACTTGCCTTTCGCGTAGATTACCAATTTATAGCTTAACGCCATCGCAAATTCCTATTATCATTGTAATGACCCAAGTCCCACATCATCTAATTTAAAACATTTACCATTTTCTAAGTCTATAAATAGAAGGGCTTATCCCTTTTATTTCATTCACCAACAATAAGGCCTCCAATTTTGAGAAAGGCTTTGTTGTGAGAGGATTTTTTATAAAACCTCCTTAGTTAAATATTGGTTTCGAGTGCATGGGCAGTCTGTGGAATTCGTATTTTTGGGTATGTTTCTTACGTAATTTAATGTTTTGTTATTATTTAAATATTGTATTTAGTTTGTTAGTTAAAGTTGATGTTTTAGTATATTTTGTTAGTAATAAGGAATTTGTATTGTTGTTATTTTTGTAGTTTTAATTATTGCTTTGTATTTAGATTATTATTTTGGGATAATTGTAATATTTGTTTGAAAAATGATTAAATACTAAAAGAATATATTTGCAAATATACTTATAGTAATAATAATAATAAGAGAGCTGTTAAATAATAGAATTATATCCTTACGCCCTTTATTTGTTTTAAATTTATATTTAGGAATTGTTCGGCTATTAAATTTGTGTTCAGTGATATCGAGGTAAGTGACTTTTCAAGCTATTTAGAATTTTAAAATTTTCATTTATAATTATTTATGCTTTAGTAATTATTCGGATGCTTAAATGTATTGTTTCAAAAATTGCTATACTTTATTTACGGCTTCCATTTGAATAAAAATGTTACACTATTTTGTTTAAAAACCTGGATCAAGTATCAAAATAGAATTTTGATTTAAATAATGATATTATGTGATTTGGAAATGTAAAATAAGTATAATTTTGAATATCGAAAATATTGAGATTTTTTTTTAGAAACCTCAGTCCGTCTATGTACAGAAACGTTAGTGTTTACGCTAGTTCCGGAATGATTTAGGACCTACTGAGGCGCACACCTTTATATACCCTTCGGGGGGCTGTCTTTGGGGAGCGTGCATGATAAGATACCTTAGTAGGGGGCGTATCATTGACATTATCGAACCATTGGGCCGTGTTACAGGGCTGTTGTAACCTTAGTCATCGGGGCTGTGGATTAAAAGATACATTGAATATATTGAACATATCAAAATCGTTTATTGGAACATATTGAAATCGTTTTCGAATTATGTTTTGTGATTATTGATTTTGGTTTTAAAAGTATATATTGACTAGTGTTAATGAACAAGAAAAGATTTTTTTTGAAAATTATGTTTATTACTGTTATTGAATTCAAAAAGTTATTTTAAAAAAGTGTTTTGTAAATTGTATTTAATCCACCTAAATAGTAAAGATTGTCATTTGCTGGGCTTCATTGCTCACTCTTATATAATTTCTACAGGGACACTTGTTAAAAGCCGAGCATTGTGGCACTTTTATGGAAGACCGGGAGATATTTTGTTTAAGAAGTTTAGGAATATTTTAAAGTTATAATAAGACTTTTGTTTAATGGAGTTGTGTCTTTAAAGTTATGATTTCGATATTTAGTTGTTGAATCTTATTATAATTTTGATAACAAAAAGTTGTTTGGTTTCAAGTTAGTTTCATTATTGTGTTTTCGTTTGGGCTGCGCTATTGATATTGTTGCCTTACGAGTCTTTGGGCTTGCATAGTGTGGCATTCCGGACATGTAGCGGGTTCGGGGTGTTACACAGATGGTATCACAGCGGTGGCCCTTCAAAGTGTGTTTGGTTGAAAAACTAACACATTTTCTGGGGAGTGATTTTGGGAATTAAAATGTGGGTATAGTCTTGACTAAATTTAAGAATTTGGAGTGTGAGATAAAATAAGGTGAAAAATATTTGTATTATCTTGTTAGTTGTCGGTTTGCTTTTTGAACGTGAATTTTTTGTAAAATAGTATTTTGTTTGTTAAATAAACTTGGATATTTCAAATTTCATTTAGATATATGTTTTGATAGTAGTTGTGTATAGTGTTGTTTAGTGGGGATTAATTTATTGTGTAGAAAATGCCTCCTAGAAGAAATAACCCTACTAACAACAATGGTGGCGCTGATGGTATGGCTCAGCTCGTTAATACCTTAGTGCAGCTAGTACAGAATCAACAGTCTCTGGTCAACGTAGTATAATAGCGGAATTCAAGCGATTGAATCCGCCAATTTTTGAAGGAGCTACGGATCCTGCTATCGTTGAAAGGTGGATTCAAGAAATGGAGAACACATTTGATTTGCTAGGGAGTACTGAAACTAATAAGGTGACATTGGAGGTTTACCAACTTTAGGGTGGGGCTTATGATTGTTGGCTTATGGAGAAAAGAAAACAAAAGGGAAATTCTTAAGAGGGAGATCCTGAACCCTACACTTGGACCATGTTCAAAGAGGCATTTACCAACAACTATTTTCCTAGAACGATTCGGGCACAAAAAGAGAGGGAATTCATTAGGTTAGAACAAGGGAACAAGACGGTTGCTGAATATGAAGCCGAGTTTGCGAAGCTCGTTAAGTACGCATCTACCTTATTACCAGATGAGGTGACAAAAGCCTGTAGGTTAGAGGACGAGTTACGGGTCGACAGAAGGCATAGCGTTGCGACTTTTGAGCTACCCACATATGACGCGGTGCTCCATATGGTGTTGGTTATTGAGAAGGGCTTAATAGAGATTGAAAATGTGAAGAATGCCAATCGAAAGAGGGAGGAACCTTCTGGGGAAGAGTCGATCCATGAGAGACCTGCGAAAAGAATAAATACCCAAAATGGTAGATTTCGGGGAAATCAAGTAAACCAAGAGGATAAATTAAAATGTGGGAGATATGGTAGGAACCACCCAGACAAAAAATGCCATTGGAACACGGGTGCGTGCTTTCATTGTGGAGAGTTAGGTCATAAAATTGCACAATGTCCCAAGAATCCTCCACCGAAAGGAGATGCAAGGAAGGAGGAAGTAAACATATCAAGTCCAAGGCTAACTCGAGGATGCGTGTTTCAGCTTTCAGGCAATAAGTATTAAGGTATGTAACATTTTTTGATATGTGCTTAATAATTAAATAGTAAATTTCTTTAAACATATAATATTAGTGTTTTTTTTTATTTGGAAATTTGGAGGACCAAATTGTTTTAAGGGGGAGGTAATGTAATGACCCAAGTCCCACATCATCTAATTTAAAGCATTTACCATTTTCTAAGTCTATAAATTGAAGGGCTTAACCTTTTTATTTCATTCACCAACAATAAGGCCCCTAATTTTGAGAAAGGTTTTGTTGTGGGAGGATTTTTTATAAAACCTCCTTAGTTAAATTTTGGTTTTGAGTGCATGGGCAGTCTGTGGAATTCGTATTTTCGGGTATGTTTCTTAGGTAATTTAATGTTTTGTTATTATTTTAAACATTGTATTTAGTTTGTTAGTTAAAGTCGATGTTTTAGTATATTTTATTAGTAATAAGGATTTTGTATTGTTGTTATTTTTGTAGTTTTAATTATTGCTTTGTATTTAGATTATTATTTTGGCATAATTGGAATATTTGTTTCAAAAATGATTAAATACTAAAAGAATATTTTTGCAAATATACTTATAGTAATAATAATAATAATAAGAGAGCTGTTAAATAATAGAATTATATCCTTATGCCCTTTATTTGTTTTAAATTTATATTTAGGAATTGTTCGGCTATTAAATTTGTGTTCAGCGATATCGAGGCAAGTGACTTTTCAAGCTATTTAGTATTTTGAAATTTTCGTTTATAATTATTTATGCTTTAGTAATTATTCGGATGCCTAAATGTATTGTTTCAAAAATTGCTATACTTTATTTACAGCTTCCATTTGAATAAAAATGTTACTCTATTTTGTTTAAAAACCCGGATCAAGTATCAAAATAGAATTTTGATTTAGATAATGATATTATGTGATTTGGAAATGTAAAATAAGTATAATTTTGAATATCAAAAATATTGAGAAATTTTTTTTTAGAAACCTCAGTTCGACTATGTACAGAAACGTTAGAGTTTACGCTAGTTTCGGAACGATTTAGGACCTACTAAGGCGCACACCTTTAGATACCCTTCGGGGGTGCTATTTGGGGTACGTGCATGATAAGATACCTTAATACGGGGCGTATCATTGACATTATTGAACCATTGGGCCGTGTTACAGGGCTGCTGTAACCTTAGTCATCGGGGCTGTGGATTAAAAGATACATTGAATATATTGAACATATCGAAATCGTTTATTGGAACATATTAAAATTCTTTTCGAATTATATTTTGCGATTATTGATTTTGATTTTAAAAGTATATATTGACTATTGTTAATGAACAAGAAAAGATTATTTTTGAAAATTATGTTTATTACTGTTACTGAATTTAAAAAGTTATTTTGAAAAAGTATTTTGCAAATTGTACTTGATCCACCTAAATAGTAAAGATTGTCATTTGCTGGGCTTCATCGCTCACTCTTACATATTTTCTACAAGGATACTTGTTAAAAGCCGAGCATTGTGGCACTTTTGTGGAAGACCGGGAGATATTTTGTTTAAGAAGTTTAGGAATATTTTAAAGTTATGATAAGACTTTTGTTTAATGGAGTTGTGTCTTTAAAGTTATGATTTCGGTATTTAGTTGTTGAATCTTATTGTAATTTTGATAATGAAAAGTTGTTTGGTTTCAAGTTAGTTTCATTATTGTGTTTTTGTTTGGGCTGCGCTATTGATATTGTTGCCTTGCTAGTCTTTGGGCTTGCATAGTGTGGCATTCCGGACATGTAGCGGGTTCGGGGTGTTACAATCATATTCATGTATATATATATACACATTAGTTATACATACTTAATATATTCCTCAACAATCATACACATCTATCCTATACTTGGTTGGCCATGTGCTTTATGTATATACATTCAACCATTTATTCAATACGCATTCAAACCACATAGTTGCATATTCAACTTTGTTTTTGGTTGTTCAAAGTCTTATTTAGAAATCTATTAGAACTTTTGAAATCTTGATCTTATATAGCCATTGCATGTTTGAATACTTAAAACATCACTTTTATACTGTAACATAATCTAAGACGTTAATATATATATGCTTTACGATTCAGACCAAAGTTAAAACAATCAGACAACACCGGTATGTAGCGTGACTGTGCTACATTATGAACTGGGAGTGGCGCGGCCGCGTTGCTCCCTATTCAGTCCAAAGTTGAGTTTTTAATTACTCAGATCATTACCTAGCATACTGAAACTCTAACACATCATATACACATGTTAAGAAGGTTTGGATAAGGTTTGATGCCTCCTAAGCTCATTTTAAGTTTAATTTTAAACGTTATGGTTTTATTTTAAAATTTCCATTCAACAAGGCTTAATAAGTTCTTTTCATAAATGTTAATTGTTGTAGACACTCGAAATTTTGCATTCCTGTTACTAACCCTGCAGGAGGGCAAAATCGTCCTTAACCTTCCGGAGACAACCCTAGAAGTTCAAACCAAAGACAGGAACCCCGGCGACAACACCAAAATGTCAAGTCAAGCCCCGGTCACAATTCGGGAGGTACACGAACCCCGACGACAACACCGGGAGATCCAATTCAACACTGGGTTGTCAAGTCAAGCCCCAATCACAAACTGGGAGGTATAAGAAACCCGATGACAACACCGTGAGATCCAATTCAACCCCGACGACAACACCGGGATGTCAAGTCAAGCCCCGGTCACAACCTTGGAGGTTCAGGAACCATGGCGACAACACCGGGAGATCTAATTTAACCCCGGCGACAACACCGGGATGTCAAGTCAAGCCCCGATCACAACCCAGGAGGTACAGAAACCCCGACGACAACACTGGGAGATCCAATTCAACCCTGGCGACAATACTGGGATGTCAAGTCAAGCCCCGACTACAACCCGAGAGGTACAAGAACCCCAGCAACAACACCGGGATGTCAAGTCAAGCCCCGGTCACAACCCGGGTGGTACAGGAACCCTGTAACACCCCCAAATCCGGGTACTTCGTTTTCACATGATTTGGTGTTCACTTTCTATCTATAACAAACATCTATCCAATATATCTCAAAATAAATTACAATCTTTATATAAAATCTCCCTTAAAACAAGGGTTGCAACCTTAAAAAAAATAATCCCAGGGTTACTCTAACCTTGACATAAACAATAAAGTGTGAAATAAAAACATGACATAAAAGTCTTATTACAATCATTTCAAAATAATTAAACAAGTCTTCACTTGTTCATCTTTCCCTTGCCTTTACTCGTAGACGGGGCATCAACGTTATCAACCTTAACTGCAATTGTTATTTAATGCAAGAGTGAGCAAACAACATCTCACTGGAGTTTAACAATAATAAATACATGAAAGGCTATCATTAAAAAGATCTGAATAACTTAGCTTACTTCAACAATAAAGAATTGAATAATAATTCTCTATCAACATTAAAATTCGAATATAGAAATTTATCTGAGGGTCATAAGACCTTTGAACTCTTGTCCTAGGTTATAAATATTTTTAGTTAAACCTTTAACAGTCAATAAGACTATGAACCATAACTCGTACTTAGGGGGATCAGCCCTTTGTACCATGTATTGTGCACAAACATCTTAACGCTATGCGTAGTAACCTCCCCTAATAATTAGGGTTGTTCAACTCAGTAATTTGAATTCAAGTCCGCACCAAAGAAAGTTTGGTTTGGATAAGCTTACACGGGTAATTTAGAATTCACGTTCATCAACTAAGGATTAGTTGAATCGACTTTCAATAATTCATAAATAAAAGAATTATGAATTAACATATGCTTTAGAAGTAAACTTAAAGCATTTTAAATAATAAACTGGATCTTACTTGAATAATAAGTCAAGATATCTTCGGTTAAGTAAATAATCGTCGAGTACAGAAATGAAAAGGACATTCTCAACAATGAATATATGAACTCAAAGAACTTGCGTAGAAATAGCGAGTTTAGGATTTAGAAGACTTGCCTTAAGCGCAAGCTACTTAACTCAATCACGTACTTAAACACTTCCTATATACATTCAATCATAATAACCTAAATTAATTAACACATAACTAATTCACATAAGTGGTTAACCCTCATGGTTAACTCACTCTTATTAAATAAATAATAATAATCAACCATCACATAGTTAATTACATCACTTACATATTCACATAATTAAATTAATTATGTATTTAACTAAATTATAATTACTCAATTACAATTCAAACATTTAATCTAATTATAATTACTTAAATTATAATCACAACTTAAACTATAAACAATTATAATTTAAAATCAATTAAACTACATCATGCATTATAATTACACAATTTATAATTAATCATGTATTTATCAATTTAAAATCCATAATTAAACATGCATTTATTAAATTATAATTACATAAATTATAATTTAAATTAACATCTAATTGTTTAAAATAAATCAACTAATATCATACTTTAAATTAAACACTTACTTTTACTTATAAATAATCAATTTATAATTAAGTAACTCATAGTACAATTAAAACAATTATAATTTATCATTTAAGTACTACATTAGGTTTTATAACTTCCTTTTTCTCAAATTATGAAATTGTCAATTTCATGTTACTGATATGGTAATGCCACTTGATACATGGTTATTATTCTAGCAATAATTAAACTATGAATAAAAATAAACTGCACAACACTTGAACTTCACTGCCCCTGCACTGAGCACGGCGCAGCTGCGCAGCCAGCAGCCTTGGAACCGGTGCAGCTGCGCAAGGGTTGGATCAGGGAAAAGCAAGCGGCGCAGTTGCGCTGCTTCTGGCCTTGCTGCCGGGGCAGCTGCACAGCAACGCGGACAGACGCAAATAGAAACAACACTCTGCTTCATTGCTTAACCCAACAATCCAACAACCGGCAATACCAAGCAATACAACATTGTAAAAACATATATTGCAACACTACACATGCATAGCATGACTCAAATCACCAACATTCATTTGTTCATCAAGTATTAAAGGTTTTAAAAACTCAATTTTGACATTTTTATAAAACTCATATATTTTCCAAAATAATCTACTGTAAGAAATTTTCTCCATCAATTCAACTTATACTACATGCATGATTCTCATGATCGAAGATAATATCATAAACAATTCTAATCATGCATATTAATACATACGAATTTCATCAATTCACCCTAAAATTGACCAAAATCATTTAACTCATAAGAACAAAATTTCCAATATTTAATCACCAATTTGATTTTCTGAAAATTCTTTAAAGCATATAACCCACTACAAACAACACATGAATACAATCTATATATATACCAATTCATGACTATACAACCTTCATGAAATTTAACTTTTGACAGAGAATAACAAAATATACAAGGAACACATATAGATGGAATTCTAACCTTTTAGCTTTGAGTTATGAAGAAAATATGATGAAATACTTGTCCTATCAACCCTTTGTTCCTCCTTTCTTCTCTGATAATCTCTGTTCTCTCTTCTTCTCTCTTCCTCTCACTTTCTTCTTAGCTTTTAGTTTAGACTTAGGAAAAACTAACGTATAATATAATACGTAGTAATAGATATAGGCTTAATTATATAATATAACTGACAAACTATATTAAGTATAATGTCAGTTACAAATTTCAAAAGCCATAATGCCTTGTTTGGCAAAATAAGGTTATTTTCAAAAACAGATTATTAATGCTAAGGTATTGTTTGGTAAACAGTTTATTTAAAACAGCTTTTTGATAGTTAGGGCCCCGTTTGGTAGAAATAGGTTTAAAACAATTACAAGGGCCTTGTTTGGTTAAAATTATTTAAAATCCTTTTTCTTTTATTTTAACAAATCATTTAACACATATTTTAATGTCACCTTTTAATTAATTAAATATTAAACAACTAATTTAATCAATTAAAATCTAACATCAATAAATCACATAAAATTTGTCACATAATTATAATTACTCGCTAATTATAATTCATGTAACACTTCATCACATAATTCATCTAATTCAATTATCTCAATTAAATTAGAACTATAATATAAAATTAATATACATTAATTAAATAAATATTACACATTCATTTAATTAGTATATATCATTTAATTAAATCACTCCATAAAATCACATAATTTATTTATTTAATTCAATAAATAAATCACATAAAATATTTATTTAACTTAATAAATATTTAAAATTAAATATAAAATCTCAATTGTTACAAACACCGACGACAACACCGGGAGATCCAATTCAACCCCGGCGACAACATTGGGATGTCAAGTCAAGCCCCGGTCACAACCCGGGAGGTACAGGAACCCCGGCGAGAACACCGGGAGATCCAACTCAACCCCGACGACAACACCGAGATGTCAAATTAAGCCCCGGTCACAACTTAGGAGGTACAGGAACCCCGACGGCAACACCGGGAGATCCAATTCAACCTTGGAGACAACACCAGGATGTCAAGTCAATCCTCGGCTATAACCTGGGAGGTACATGAACCCCGACAACAACGCCAGGAGATCCAATTCAACCCCAATGACAAAACCAAGATGTCAAGTCGAGTCCCGGTCACAACATGGGAGATGTTGTTACCCAAGAGATAACCTTGGGAAGCCAAGTCAACTTCAGAGACAACCCCGAAGCATCAAATTATCTCCAGAGACAACCCTGGGAAGCCAAGTCAACCTTAGAGACAACCCTGAGGACGAACATAATCGACTGGGTTCAAACCACGAAGCCAACCCCGAGAAAATAGTCGACAACCGTGCTAACACAAGAGACAACCCCTAGAAGGGCAAAACAGTCATTTTACTAACATGAAGCCAATCCGGTCAAAATCAAGCCGAATTGATGCAATGAAGTTCAAAAAGAGCCATAACATTGATCCCAAGTGAAAACAGCACAATACAGCTTAACGGATAAATTGCGAAAAAATAAAGATCCGGTTATAAACCCATCTTCTTGGATTCAAAAAATATTAAGTCCTATGTCATTATGACGCTCTCAAGAAGGGCTTTCTGGAAAAGGTATAGCACGCCTCAAACGGACGCTCTTATCAAAAGTTATGAAGATTCAAACCTGACATCGCGTTGCTCAGAGTGCACGTACTTCTAGATAACGGGACCCACGGGAGTGGGCCCCACTTGGGGAGCCTCAGGTAGACCTGCGGCTATCGCGGTTACACCTGCAACCATCGGGTCTTTAAATATAAGACCCCCTTGCCAAAAAAAGAGAAAAAAAATAGGAAAACGCTATAAAACTCTGCCCGTTTCGTCCCTTAGCCCTACTTCTTCTACTCTAAACATCAATTTTATTCTTCTAACACGTTTGTATACGTGTATTCTACGATATACCAAAAATTAACAGGTGAAAACGTCCATTTGAAGCCTACTAAGTGGCAAAAAGCCAGTGTAGCAATCCATTGTAAGTATTTTTACGATCAGAACTCGTTTCCTACTTTATTACGTATATTTGTACGTGCACGTAAAGTTTCATCTTTTGTTTTTGCCCGTAACTCAGTTCAGTGGCCATTTTTTCTGACTTTTTAGTACATTTTAGTTCATATATACGTTTTTTTTGCATTTGCACAGCTTGGATCGTCGATCCGTGGCTTTTACTTGCTTTTATGTATTTATATATATATATATGTACTAACTTGTTCGGCCTGGACCACTGATTCGTGGCCTTTTCAGCTTTATTATATATATAATTGACTATATATATACTAACTTTTAATTCAGTTTCGCCTGAGTTAAAAATCCGTGGCCTTTTTACCGCTTATATATATATATATATAATTTTTCTGATTTCGTTTGGCCTGGATTGCTAATTCGTGGCCTTTATTGCTTTAATATATATATATATATATATATATATATATATATATACTAACTGTATATATTAACATTCATACTTTCAGTTTGGTCTGGATTGAAAATTCATGGCCTTTTTACCGCTTTTATAAATATATATATATATATATATATACATATATATATATATGGTCCGGATCTTAGGCTCACCCAACTAAAAGCTCACCCAAGCTCACCCCTCTTTAGCGACGGACCGGGCGACGGTTTGGTCCGTTGCTATATATACAATCGTGGTCTTAGTTTTTAGCGACGGACAACATATAGCGACGGACAACATATAGATGACAATTATATATATAGCGACGGACCAAAACGTCGTCCGGTCCATCGCGAAAGGGGGGTGAGTTGGGTGAGCCTAAGATCTTTATCGTATATATATATATATATATATATATATATATATATATATACATTCTGTTGAGCCTAGATCATTTCGTAGCTCTTTACAGCTTTGTTATATATATATATACATAGATTTACATTTAGTTGAGCATGGAGAAATTCGTGGCTCTTTACCGCTTTATATATATATATATATATTTACTTTTATGTCAAGCCTGGATTACTTCGTGGATCTTTTACAACTTTTATATATATATATATATATATATATATTTATATTTCTGTCCAGTCCTGGGATTGGAAATCCGTTGCCCTTTACAACTATATATATATATATATATATATATATATTTACATTTCTGTCCGGGCCTGGGATTGGAAATCCGCCGCCCTTTACAGCTTTCGTATAATTATATAATCATATATATATATATATATTTTATTCATTGTGATTAAATATATATTTCAATTATTCATTTGATATGAATTTGTTTTAATATAAATTTTGTGCTTTAGATTTCTTTAAATCTAGCCCTTTCTATCTTTCAAAAGGTTCAAAATAGGTCCAACTGGAACCTGGTAGGTAGAATGGCTAAGATTTATTTAAATCTTGCTTTCTTTCTAGTTTTTTTAAATATTAAAGAAACCTCACAACCCTTAGATCCCTATCTAGTGGGAACGAGAAGCTTTGGCTACGCGCATACAAGGATTTGACTGGTGAATCTTTTGTTTTGTGACGTTTAGATGTAAATATACATTCTTTGTGAATATATGTGTTGTGCAGGTTTACTTGGCCTCCTTCAGTGAGCCTAGGAATCATGGGATTCATGATCAAACTTATCAGAATAAGATTCACACGATGGATAAACTCCACATTACAAATGTACCTTGCCAGTTTTTTTTGTAAAGATGTACATCTGAAAGACCTTAAAACGGTTATCCAGGTTAAAGCTCTCAAACATAATGAAATATGGTTTGTCGTACCAGAGTCACTCCGATGGCTGTCATGCCCATGAGAAGACAGACATTTGTATATATTTTGTGGTCGAGGATGCTTCGCAGCCCGACAATCACCATCCAAATCGAGCCGAAGGCTGAAAAGAATAAAAAATGGAAGTATCAACATGCTTCAATTCCTATGCGAGCAAAAGGGTTTGAAAACTAACCTTTTCAAACATCATTTTCATATCTTATGTAAAAAAGAACTTTTTGCAAATCAAATCAAACCTTTTGTATATAGGTTCAACGAAGCACGACAATACTTTCAAAATTAAACGTAGGCTCAATTACTTCCAGCATACACACACATTGCAATATAAAAGGAAAATATTGAAAAGATGCGGTACTGTGTTTCAAGGGAGTTGGGGGGTGCCTAACACATTCCCCCCACTTAACCAAACCTCCGAACTTTAGAATCTTGGTTTCAAGATCAAGTTTCGGCAGTGTCTAGTAATTGAGCCTACTTGTAAAATCAAATAAAACTCGGTTGAGTTGGTACAACCATTTCAAATCTACCTACTGGCGACTCTGTAAACTTTCAAATCGTCGACATGATACATGTTGGTCTTTTCCTAAAAAACTTCACCCTTCATAAAACAGACAAGATAAGAGTAGAAAACGACAAAGACTTAGGAAGAGAGAAAGATGAGGTCCAAAAGTTGACCGAATTTTTTCTCGACGTCCACAGGTGGCGACTCTTCTGGGGACAGTAGAGGGCTTAAGCCGCATTCAAATCTTTTCAAAATTCCCTTTTTCTATTTGCGTGTCTGTGAATGCTGCATTTACATTGAATAGATGTGAATGAATGCTTTACTGCTTTATATTAGTGCTTCGCACAATGTCATCAGTTCATACGGTGAGACACGATGAATGTGAATGTATGTTGTGTGATTTCTCCACTAGGAGGCAAACCCGTCGGTGTTTGATTACTGGACTCAAAGGAAACTAATCATGCGAGGCTCAAGAAAGTCACCACTCAGATCCGCTCCAATTGAAAGACTGGATTAATTTCCCCTCTAGTATATTGCGATGATCTGGGGACCTTCATGCTAAAAAGCCGCGAGAGTAGCCTAAGATAGGTCAGCCTTTAATTAACCAAATCTGAAGGGAAGCTTCTGCATGCCTTTCTCTTTCAATTCAAATGTCAATCTTCCAATTTCAATGTAAATTTCAAGATTCAATGTAAATATACATATCTTGTAAAACCTGTCATGATATCCTGTCAGTGAAATAACTGACCTTTGTTTTATATGACAAGATTAAAAAACCTCAAAAATAAACACATTGCATAGCATGCATCCTGTTGATATATATACATTAAAATTAACACGCCTACGTTTATTGTAGGTAAAAATTGGTCCCGTCTCCAGGTCAAAATCTAAGAAAGCACTAAGTCCATCTCCAGACACGGCTTCAAGTGCTAAAACAGAATTTACCCATGTTTCAAGGGAAGAGTTTGAAGGACTAAAAAACCAAATAGCCGAATTGGCTATTTTCTTGAAAGAACAAAGCAAAGGTTTTCAAGAGAAACAAACAACCGGTCATACAGAACCATCTACACCCGGTGGCAGTCAAGAGACTAGAAAGAAAGACACTCAAATTCCTGAACCCCAAAACCAGGATATGACCAAAAAAACCCTTGAAATCATCAACCTCAACAAAGAGCAGGAATTTGATGATATTCTGAAGAAAGTACAACAAATGGAAGAAACCATCCAGTCCATCAAAGGGACTAGGGCATTTGAGAGTGTCAATTATTCAAACTTATGTATATTCCCCAGGGCTTGTTATCCAAAAAATTTTTAAGTCCCTGATTTTGAGAAATATGATGGATTAGGAGATCCCTACACCCATTTGAAGGTATTCATTGGAGAACTCGGATCCTATACAGAGGACGAGAACCTCAAAATGAAATTATTCTAGAAGAGTCTGACCGGAGAGGCTAGAGTCTGGTATGCTCGTCTGGATAATTCCAAAATTCACAGCTGGGAAGATCTGGCACATGTCTTCCTCAATCAATACAGCTTTCAATCTCAAATGGCTCCAGACAGATATTAAATAACCAAAATCAAAGAGCAAAGCACCAAGTCATTCAGAGAGTATGCCCAACGATGGAGGCGGGTGGCAGCACAAGTCACCCCGCCTATGACTGAGTTTGACATAGTAATGACCTTCATCGACATCCAAGAAACTTCGTATTACGAAAGGGTCCTATAAAGAATAGGAAAACCATTCTCAAAAATGATCAAACACAGATAGATGGCCGAGATGAGGCTAAATTCTGGGACGATAAAAGAACTTACCGCCTTGGAAGCTGTTTCGATCATATCCAATCTGGGAGTTATAGGAGTATTCCTAGGATAGTACACAAGAAGAAAGAGGAGGAAATGTCTATAGTACTGCAAGGACAGAATCAAAGGGGCGATTCGAGCAAAATGCCCATTCAAAGAAGGAACTATTCCCCTTTTTAAGCTCCAGCCTGATAGTAGTGTGCATACAAGCCAATCATGTATGATGATAAAGCACATACTTTGTAAACAATCTTTTTTCTTTATTAATAAAATATTCATTTATTAAAGGCATTTAATTATCTACATTGTGTTGTTTTTATAATATGTAAATAACCCATAGTTTTAAGCAATGCTTTTAGAATCATGATGATGATCATGCTAATGAGATCTAAATTCGTAGAAAGCTCTAAAACTAAAATAGTTCACAATCGTGGGATTACTAAAAAGGGGATTAGTAAATCCGGATAGATTGGTACATATGTTGCTTGCTCATTGGATGAGGATGATTGATCTCATGATCATTTGTGTGGAGATACTAAAGTAAGTATGTAGGTGCTTCTTGGAGAATAAGTTCACTGAACGCGACTCTCTATGGAATATCTAATGGAGTTTTACTTGCCTGTCAATAGGAATTCGTAATGTGATAGTAGTACAAGTGATCCTTGGACTTGAGATCATCATAGTATCTTGTATGTAACAAATTATACTTTGACTTATTTCTTAAGACCTTTTAAGGCATATATAGGGTATGCTTGGGTATAATGAGTTACATATGGAGATAATGAATGATCAATAAAGAATTTACCACCTCTAGTGAAAGAGAAGAGATGTCCTATGTGATTCGTTAAATGACAACTCAGGAATCCTTGGCCAAGGTGGAATGAAATTAGAAAGGAGTTTCTAATTTGCATTATTTGGAGTTGTGCATTTTCTAATCGAAATACATATAATTAAATAAAATAAGACTTGACAGTAAATCCATGTCTTATATTTAATTGGAACATTGTATGGTGGAAGGATTGAATTGTATGGTAACTATTTACTCATAGGTTCTTTTATGATTAATGTTGAAATCTATATTATCTGGAAAGTCGTTGATCGCTAGGGAGGCTTATCCCTATTGTAGAATAAATATTATTTATTTAAATAGATTATTAGTTTAATTTATTTATTTAAATAAGATTAGAATTGTTCTAATTGATTTCTTCATAACTGGTTTAATATGGAGAACCTAAAGGGTCACACCAGAAAAGGAAGAATAATTATTTAAGAAGGTAATGGCATAATCGTAATAATGCATTAAGTATAAATTAAATAGCTTAATGTTTAATATTTAATATTTTAGAAATATTAAATATAAATGAATAAGAGATGTCTTATTAATATTATTACAATTATTATTATTTTAATTTCTAAAAGAGTTTAGTAATTAATTTAATATTAGTACTTTCATTTATTCCTAATAAGATTAGGAGACAAATTAATTAAATGAATTTAATTAATTATTCCCAATGTGGTGGGAAGCCTAAATTAATTAAAGGAGTTTAATTAATTAAATGAAATCCCATGTCTAATAGGATTAGAAGGGTTGACCAATATCTATATAAGAGGAGTCTTATAATAGATATCAGTTGATGTAATTCCAATTATTGGAGAGTACTCCTTTTTAATAGAGGATAGAAAACTAAGGTTTAGCCAAACACCCTTCTTCTTGATAATTCATCTTCCTTGGTGGATCACCTCTAGAGGCCAAACACTTGGGTGGCTAACGTTGATCAAAGGAAGGAATCTATCCCGGAAATTCAAGGAGATCACGAAGAATAAGGAGTTGAACTCGTACCTGTGGAAGCTTCATTCTACAAAGGTATGATTCCATAACTTCTTATTTATCGTTTTAAATTAATAATTTGCATAAAGGATGATCCGGGTAATGGTTTTGTAGAAATTTTTTAAACTCTGATATACCATGTTTCTGCTAATTTCTGCAATTTGTTTGCGTCATGATTTCGTACAAACCCAGCAGTAGCATCAGAGCCAAACATTTATGCAATTATTAATTTATTTTTGATTTCATATACATATGGGTATGTATTTAAAATAATTTATTGGGCATAATTTTATTGTATAAAATTATTTTTTTAAGAAAAAAAAATGCCGTTTTTTTGGGACGAATTATAATTTTTTTTATGGGCGCTAAACTTGAATTCTGCAAAGAAAATGCGTTGTCTCTTTCTTACTCCAAAAAGAAGGTGACCCATCAGGAAATGATTCTTTTAATAAACCTGCAGGACTCTTTTAATAAAAGAAGGTGATTTCTTTTTTAAAAAATAAACGTGAATTTATATTATATATATATAACCTGATTTGTTATATATATATATATATATATACGGTAATATCAAATATATATATATGATATATATATATATATATATATGATATATTTATATATTATATATGTTCCTAATAATTTTATAATTAAAATAAAGAGTTTATTTTAATCTTGAAATTGGATTTCATGCAATTTAAAATTGCCCATTAAATGATACTTATATATATATGGAATGTTTTAATTCATGAGATGAATATTTATTTATTGATATATATGGTGATATGTATGATAATAAATATGGGTTGATTATGGACTATTGACCAGTATGATTGGATTGTATTTTAGTTGAATGCTTGAATGAATGAGTTTTATTAAATAGGGTCTGCGTACTTCGTCTTCTCTAATTTATTCTTGATGTAAATTTTATCTCTCTCCTATGTACTTCCCCTTGACTGCTGATCAAGGTTTCTATTTAAATTTAAAATAGTTTATGTAATAGGATTAGTTAGAATTATTTTAAAGAAATAAGAGACCAAGGAGCAAGGAGCGCGTGAAGACCCATTTGTATGGAGCCTGGGATTCAAATGTAATAGTTATATTTAAATTTAATTCTTGCACTCCTAGGTTTGACCTCTTGGTTCACTTGGTGGCTCTAGTGAACCAAACTAGAATAAAAGTCCATAATCAATCCGGGTAGAATATAGTATTCTATATTGCATGCTAAATATTATATATATTATATTTTATGCAAACATGCTTCGCATGTTTAATAAAATTATGTGTATTTTATATATATATGTGTATGTGCGCTAAACAAGATGAGACAAATAATAACAAACCCCTCAAAGAAACAAGATTAAGTCCAAAGCGTTCAAAGATATTTGGAATATCGAACGTCGCCTTCTAGCATGATAAATTAATAGAGTATTAAATATTTAATATGAGCTTGTTGTGCTATCCACAAGGCGAGTATTGAGTATTTAAGATGTTAATTAATCACATTTGATGCTTATCAAGAAAATTGAACGATCTAGTCTTGTTATGCTATCCACAAGGACGAACATTTTGTTTTTGAATTTATGGAAGTGTTAGGCTGGACTTAACTTAAATCATTTTAGTTCGGATGTGCACACACTTGACCATTATGATTTAAGAGGCAAAATAAAGGAGTTATATGGTGATGTAATTGACAAGAGTTGTCTACCTATTTATTTGTATATCGCTTGTTGTGCTATCCACAAGGTTGTATACATTTGAAATGGGATCCTTATTCTTACTAGCAAATCTTTAATTAGATGTTGACGAACTATATAAGTGAGGGTAATATAGTTTGATAAAAATAGTGGGAGATACCAATTTAAAATAAAGACCTAAATTTATTTTGGTATGCAAAATTAATTAAATGAATGTTTGCTAAAATGTTGTCTTTTTACATACAGAAATTTAAAAAATGTCAAAATTACTAATTTCACTACGTAGCATACTTGATGCTAATAAACTAACTGGACCAAATTATACGGACTGGTTAAGGAATCTGAGAATAGTTCTCACTGCTGAAAAGATTTCTTATGTTCTAAATTCACCTATCTCTGGAACTGTTCTAGAATAATCATCTAAGGAAGAAATTACCACCATTGTAAAGTGGCAAAATGACGCAGCTGTGGCTCAATGCATCATGCTCGCATTCTTGAATAACGAGCTTCAGCGTCAGCATGAAAACATGGATGCTCCTACTATGTTGCTTCACCTCAAGGAGTTGTATGGTGAACAAAGTAGGACTGCTAAATATGAGATATCTAAGGAGATTTTCCAATCTCGGATGACCAAGGGTAAGGTGAACATAAAGGAACAAAAGAAACCTGAACCAGCTAGCAAAGGAATGTGCCTCCATTGCAATAAGCCGGGTCATTGGAAGAGGAACTGCAAGAAGTTTCTGGCAAAGAAGAAGCTTGGAGAAGCTTCGACTTCCAATCAAGGTTTGTTCATGATTGAAATTAATTTTTCAGAAAGTCAAAATTCTACTTGGGTATAGGATACCGGCTGTAGTTCTCACATATGTAATACTGTGAAGGGACTGGTCAGAAGTAGAAAGCTAAACAAGGATGAGGTTGTCCTACGAGTGGGAAATGAAGCAAAGGTTGCTGCATTAGCTGTAGGCACTTATTGTTTAGCACAGCCCACGTGCAAGTCCATTTATTTACATAATTGTTATTTTGTTCCGAATATCATTAGAAACATTATTTTAAATTCTGTATTAGATATGGATGGATTTGAAATTATAATAAAGAACAACAATTGTTTAATTTATAAAAATAATGTTTTATATGGTATTGGAAATCTGCGAAATGGACTTTATATATTTGACTTGCATGAAAATATACTTCAAATAGAACAAACTAAGAAAAGGAAAAGAGATTATATTAATTATACCTATATGTGGCACTGTAGACTCGGTCATATCAATGAAAAGAGATTATCCAAGTTGCATAAGGATGGGCTCTTAGAGCTATCTAATTATGAATCATATCCAACTTGTGAATCTTGTCTCATGGGTAAATGACTAAATCTCCTTTTAGTGGAAAAGGAGAAAGAGGTACAGAGTTGTTAGCATTGGTTCACACAGACGTTTGTGGACCTATGACAACGATTGCACGGGGTGGGTATTCTTATTTTATTACTTTCACTGATGATCACTCAAGATTTGGATATGTGTATTTAATGAAATACAAATCAGAATCATTTGAAAAGTTCAAAGAGTTCAGAAGTGAAGTAGAGAAACAAACGGGAAAGAGTATTAAGACTCTTCGATCAGATCGAGGTGGAGAATACTTAAGCGGTGAGTTTCTCAATTGTCTCAAAGAAAATGGTATAATCTCACAATGGACTCCACCAGGTACACCACAGTTAAATGGAGTATCTGAAAGGAGAAATCAAACATTGTTGGATATAGTTCGATCCATGATGAGTTTTACCGATCTTCCAATTTCATTCTGGGGTAATGCCCTAGAAATGGCTCATATCTACTAAATAAGGTCCCCTTGAAATCCGTCCCCAATATTCCATATAAGACATGGATAGAGAGGTAATCTGGTCTTAAGCATGTTAAGATCTAGGGATGTCCAGCTTATGTGAAAAAATTTCAAAATGACAAGCTAGGGACAAGATCTGATAAGTGCACGTTTGTGGGATATCCTAAAGAAAGTTTGGGATACTATTTCTACAATCCTACTGAGCAAAAGGTGTTTGTTGCGAAACACACTGCCTTCTTGGAAAAGAAGTTTATCCTTGAAGGGGCTAGTGGGAGAAAAATAGATCTTGAAGAAATTCAAGAACCACAAACCACTACAGATCAAGTGGATGAACTTGTCCAAGTAAAGACACCTACTGTACAACACCCTATTCGTAAATCTGGAAAAGTACCGAAGATACCTAAAAGGTATGGATTCGTCATAGAGGATGACGATGAGGTACACATCATTGATGATGATGATCCATTGAATTACGAACAGGCTGTGAGTAATAAAGACTCAGAGAAATGGTAGATGACCATAAAATCTAAAATGGATTTTGAAGCTATGCTCAAGTCCATTTGGATTTTTCTTGCAATTGCAGCTTATTTTTCTTAATCTGGCAAAATGGACGCAGAGACGCCCTTCCTCAAATATATATTATTAGAGGAGAATGTATGTATGATACAACCAGATGATTTTTTGTTTCAATGGTTGAAGCAAATCATGTATATGAGCTACAACAATTCATTCATAGATTGAAGCAAGCTTCTCGTAGATGGAACATTCGTTTTGATGAGACAATCAAAGAGTTTGATTTTATCAAAAATGAGGATAAACCATGTGTGTACAAGAAGGTTAGTGGGAGCGCTGTTTCATTCCATGTATTATATGTTGATGATATATTACTGATAGGGAATGAAATTCCTATGCTAAAATTGATCAAAATAAAGTTTTCTAAACATTCCTCTATGAATTTGGGTAGAACATCATATAAATCTGTATTAATAGATTTAAAAGGATGTTCGGCTTAACCCATGGAAACGTATATTCATTAGATGCTAAAGGCGTTTAGCATGGAAAACTCCAAAAGGTGCCTCATGATGATGAGCCATGGAGTGTATCTCTCTAAAATTATCCTTAGTAAAAGAGAGATCGCATGAGTAACTATTATGTATGCAATGAAATATAATAGACTTGATGTTGATCAGTCATATTCTGGAGAAGATCTCTATGAGACAGTGATAAACATCTCAAAGTACTTAACTGACACTAAGGATGTCATCATGACACATGATGGGTCTGAATTAAACTAGAAGACTAAACAGACTCAAGTTTTCAGACTGACCAAGACGACAGCAAAATCCATTTTATGGTAAGTCGTTACCTTAAAAGGTGGTGCAGTAAATTGGAAAGGTTCCAAACAGCAAAAGTTGTTGGGTTAGTGACAAAGACAAAGTATATAACTGTAAGTGAAGCTGTAAGTTGATGTTTCAGATAAAAAGTTCATTACAGAACTAGGAATAGTTCCTAAGTCTCATCTTGAATCTAAACATGTGTTGCGGCACTTTGATTAAAGAAATCATTGAAAGAGGAGAGTGTAGACTCTCAAGACAACATTGCAGATCTATTTACTAAAGCTTTAACACAACAGCAGTTTGATCGTCACTTAGAGAAGATGGGTATGAGATACTATGGCGATTGGCTTTAGTACAAGTGGGAGATTGATAGTAGTGTGCATACAAGCCAATCATGTATGATGATAAAGCACATACTTTGTAAACAATTTTTTTTCTTTATTAATAAAATATTCATTTATTAAAGGCATTTAATTATCTACATGGTGCTGTTTTTATAATATGTAAATAACCCATAGTTTTAAGCAATGCTTTTAGAATCATGATGATGATCATGCTAATGAGATCTAAATTCTTAGAAAGCTCTAAAACTAAAATAGTTCACAATCGTGGGATTACTAAAAAGGGGATTAGTAAATTCGGATAGATTGGTACATATGTTGCTTGCTCATTGGATGAGGATGATTGATCTCATGGTCATTTGTGTGGAGACACTAAAGTAAGTATGTAGGTGCTTATTGGAGAATAAGTTCACTGAACGTGACTCGCTATGGATTACCTAATGGAGTTTTACTCGCCTGTCAATAGGAATTCCTAATGTGATAGTAGTACAAGTGATCCTTGGACTTGAGACCATCATAGTATCTTGTATGTAACAAATTATACTTTGACTTATTTCTTAAGACCTTTTAAGGCATATATAGGGTATGCTTGGATATAATGAGTTACATATGGAGATAATGAATGATTAATAAAGAATCTACCACCTCTAGTAAAAGAGAAGAGATGTCCTATGTGATTCGTTAAATGACAACCCAGGAATCCTTGGCCAAGGTGGAATGAAATTAGAAAGGAGTTTCTAATTTCCATTATTTGGAGTTGTGCATTTTCTAATCGAAATACATATAATTAAATAAAATAAGACTTGACAGTAAATCCATGTCTTATATTTAATTGGGACATTGTATGGTGGAAGAATTGAATTGTACGGTAACTATTTACTCATAGGTTCTTTTATGATTAATGTTGAAATCTATATTATCTGGAAAGTCGTTGATCGCTAGGGAGGCTTATCCCTATTGTAGAATAAATATTATTTATTTAAAAAGATTATTAGTTTAATTTATTTATTTAAATAAGATTAAAATTGTTCTAATTGATTTATTCGCAACCGGTTTAATATGGAGAACCTAAAGGGTCACACCATAAAAGGAAGAATAATTATTTAAGAAAGTAATGACATAATCGTAATAATCCATTAAGTATAATTAATTTAATCTATGGTGATAGAATAAATTAAATAGCTTAATGTTTAATATTTAATATTTTGGAAATATTAAATATAAATTAATAAGAGATGTCTTATTAATATTATTACAATTATTATTATTTTAATTTCTAAAAGAGTTTAGTAATTAATTTAATATTAGTACTCTCATTTATTCCTAATAAGATTAGGAGACAAATTAATTAAATGAATTTAATTAATTATTCCCAATGTGGTGGGAAGCCTAAATTAATTAAAGGAGTTTAATTAATTAAATAAAATCCCATGTCTAATAGGATTAGAAGGGTTGACCAATATCTATATAAGAGGAGTCTTATAATAGATATCAGTTGATGCAATTCCAATTATTTGAGAGTACTCCTTTTTTATAGAGGATAGAAAACTAAGGTTTAGCTAAACACCCTCCTTCTTGATAATTCCTCTTCCTTGGTGGATCACCTCTAGAGGCTAAACACTTGGGTGGCTAACGTTGATCAAAGAAAGGAATCTAACCCGGAAATTCAAGGAGATCACGAAGAACAAAGAGTTGAACTCGTACCTGTGGAATTTTTGTTCTACAAAGGTATGATTCCATAACTTCTTATTTATCGTTTTAAATTAATAATTTGCATAAAGGATGATCCGGGTAATGATTTTGTAGAAATTTTTTAAACTCTGATATACCATGCTTCCGCTAATTTTTGCAATTTGATTGCGTCATGATTTCGTACAAACCCAACACAGCCCAACCTTCTAATCCTCCATTTCAAAAAAATGCGGAGGCCTAGACGTCGAAGAACGTTCCCCCCTTAGGGGATTTATTAGAAAATGTGCTGAAATTGTTGACAGAACAAAATAAGATTATTCAACTGGTTCCACCAATCAGTAACGGCGAACGAAATTTTGACCCGAGTAAAAAGTGGCATACCATTTCGGATCCTCAAGCCACGATACACAAGACTGTTGGTCTCTCAAGCATAAAATCCAAGACTTAATAGATAACGGTGAGATTGTGGTGACCAAACCGGAGAAACCGCATGTGCAAGATAATCCCCTCCCTCAGCACAAAGAGGAGAGTGTCAACATGATTAGCGCAAAGAATGGAGAAGGATCCAAATACCTTCGGTATGCCGGAGAATCAACTCAATCCAGCACCAATAGCCCGGACAGTTGGCAGTTCTCAGAGAGACGATTTTTGATAGAACAAGATATCAAGTCTATCATGGAGCAGATTGGACAGTTGGCGGATCTGGTTGTGTATCAACATCAGATAACCAGGCAGCTGATAAATCAAACCAACCAGCATGAAGTGAGTCCTCCCACACCAAAAATTAGCCCCATTGCTATGAGGGATCATTATCGATTTCATGAGCATGAACCCTAGGCCGACAAGGTGGCCAATGAAGAGAAGTTTGAAGTAGATAGGGAATTCGCCTTCTAGAGGAACTTCACTAATTTGAACCAGCCGATGAAGGAAATCCTCCAAATGCTGATCAATGAGGGGATGATTACAAATCTGTTACCCTCGGTGAACCCTTGATCCAAAAAATTCAAGCCTGACAGAATCTGCCAGTATCATTCTAATACATCCAGTCATGACATCGAGGATTGCTAGCGACTTTAACACCTAATTCAGAATTTGATTGAAAGTAGTGAGCTGATAAAAGGAAATCAAGATTGTGGTTATCCCGATGAGGAGGCACTCTTTATTCCCATGGCATGGAATCTAGAAACAGTGGTTGTTATTTCCTATGAGAAGGATATTGTTAGGTTTGTACAAAATCATGGGCGCAATCAAATTGCAAAAAATTAGCAGAAGCATGGTATATCAGAGTTTAAAAAATTTCTACAAAACTATTACCCGGATCATCCTTTATGCAAATTATTAACTTAAAACGATAAAAAGGAAGTTATAGAACCATACCCTTGTAGAACGAAGCTTCCGCAGGTATGAGTTCAACTCCTTGTTCTTCGTGATCTCCTTGAATTTCTAGGTTAGATTCCTTTCTTTGATCAACGTTAGCCACCCGAGTGATTGGCCTCTAGAGGTGATCCACCAAAGAATAGGAATTATTCAAGAAGGAGGGTGGTTGGCTAAACTCTAGTTTTCTATCCTCTATAGAAAAGGAGTACTCTAAAATAATTGGAATTGCATCAACTGATATCTATTATAAGACTCCTCTTATATAGATATTGGTCAAACCTTCTAATTCTATTAGACATGGGTTTTCATTTAATTAATTGAACTCCTTTAATTAATTTAGGCTTCCCACCACATTGGAAATAATTAATTACAGTTATTTAATTAATTTGCCTCATAATCTTATTAGGAATAAATGAGAGTACTAATATTAAATTAATTCCTAAACTCCTTTAGAAATTTAAATAATAATAATTGTAATAATATTAATAAGACTCCTCTTATTAATTTATATTAAATATTTCCAAAATAATAAATAATAAACATTAAGCTATTTAATTTATTTTATCACTATAGATTAAATTAATTTCACTTAATGCATTATTATGATTATGTCATTACCTTCTTAAATAATTATTCTTCCTTTTATGGTGTGACCCTTTAGGTTCTCCATATTAAACCGGTTGTGAATAAATTAATTAGGACAATTCTAATCTTATTTAAATAAATAAATTAAACAAATAATCTATTTAAATAAATAATATTTATTCTACAATAGGGATAAGCCTCCCTAGAGATCAGCGACTATTCATTTAATATAAATTTCAACATTAATCATAAAAGAACTTGTGAGTAAATAGTTACCGTATAATTCAATCCTTCCACCATACAATGTTCCAATTAAATATAAGACATGGATTTACTGTCAAGTCTTATTTTATTTAATTATATGTATTTCGATTAGAAAATGCACAACTCCAAATAATGCAAATTAGAAACTCCTTTCTAATTTCATTCCACCTTGGCCAAGGATTCCTGGGTTGTCATTTAACGAATCACATAGGACATCTCTTCTCTTTCACTAGAGGTGGTAGATTCTTTATTGATCATTCATTATCTCCATATGTAACTCATTATACCCAAGCATACCCTATATATGCCTTAAAAGGTCTTAAGAAATAAGTCAAAGTATAATTTGTTACATACAAGATACTATGATGATCTCAAGTCCAAGGATCACTTGTACTACTATCACATTAAGAATTCCTATTGACAAGCAAGTAAAACTCTATTAGGTATTCCATAGCGAGTTATGTATAGTGAACTTATTTTCCAATAACCACCTACATACTTGCTTTAGTGTCTACATACAAATGATCATGAGATCAATCATCCTCATCCAATGAGCAAGGAACATATGTATCAATCTATTCGGATTTACTAATCCCCTTTTTAGTAATCTAATTATTGGGAACTATTTTAGTTTTAAGCTTTCTAAGAATTTAGATCTCATTAGCATGATCAACATCATAATTCTAAAAGCATTGCTTAAAACTATAGGTTATTTACATATTATAAAAACAACATCATGTAGATAATTAAATACCTTTAATAAATAAATACTTTTATTAATAAATAAATAAGATCGTCTCCAAATTATATGCTTTATTATCATACATGATTGGTTTGTATACATACTACTTTCAATCTCCCAATTGCATTAAAGCCAATCGCCATGGTATCTCAAACCCATCTTCTCTAAGTGACGATCAAACTGCTGTTATGTTAAAGTTTTAGTAAATGGATCTGCAATGTTGTCTTGAGAGTCTACACGCTCCAAGGTGACGTCTCTTCTTTCAATGATTTCTTTAATCAAAGTTTCGCAACACATGTTTAGATTCAAGATGAGACATATGAACTATTCCTAGTTCTGTAATGAACTTTTCATCTAAAATATCAACTTGCAGCTTCACTTACAGTTATATACTTTGTCTTTGTCACTAGACAAGCAACCTTTTGCTATTTGGAACCTTTCCAATTCACTGCACCACCTTTTAAGGTAACGACTTACCCTATAGTGGATTTGTTGTCATCTTGGTTAGTTTGAAAACTTGAGTCTGGTTAGTCCTCTAGTTTTGTAGCTCCTCCAAATTCGGGTCCCCAGAACCTCGGACATGGTGCGTCACGATACATCATCTTCATACATATTCTATAAACTAATGCGGAATATATAAACATATATTGTTTATTTCACATGATTCTATAACATATCCCAAGGTCTGTTAACCTTAACTGAATACACACCTTAAGTAATTAAAAATGTTTACATCATTACTTGCATCAGATAACTAATAGTTATAAATGTATATAATCTACTCTTGGAGTTTACCTTTTCCACTGTCTTTCTTCGAGCCTTCTCTTTAATCTGAAATTTATTGTCATGATATAGCAAGGGTGAGCAACGACTTTACTCAGTAAGTTTAAATACAATAAGGATATATCATGATTGAAAGACAGAATAAGCTTTCGAATTTTCAACAATATAATAATTGTGAAAGAGCATAAATCAGAGTTTTAATAAATGAACGACTGAACCAATAATGTTTAATGTCAACAAGGACCCTGAACAACTTTAACTGAACCTTAGGGTAATGAAGGTGATCTGCCTTTCATACCTGATGAACATATGCAACATGCACTAAGTGCGAATCAATAATCAGTATAGATGTGAATAATCAACAATAATTATTCACTACCATGCTTTGAAAATATAACTCAAGTTTGAGTTAGGGAAAACTTGCATGTACCGTTGATTACTGCTACGCAATCTAATTTAATCGCTTTATTGAAAAGAACTATCAGTTATAGGATTGATCTTTCACTTAGTATAACATACTTATCTCATAATATTATTACTTTAAAAATAAACTATCTAACACTTAACCACATAGTCAAATATTAGATAACCTTAACACCATACTTATTTACAAGTCTAAACCTAGCACACATCGAGTCTTTAATAGTATTTAATATAGTATACTCAGTGGTTTCCCATAAACAACCAAAAAATTAGTTTCCGTCTCGTCTACGCTGTTTTCACAGTGAGTTAGATCGGTTACTAATTCGTATATACTTCCGCTCCCTCATGGAATCGTTTAGCCCAGCTACTTTACATCAACCATTGCAGAATATGACTGTACTACTTTAGACTCAATACTTACTCACTCACTTTATAAGTTCTTATTATAACTTGGTAAACTATTTATGAATTTAGAAGACTTAATATATATCATTTTAGTAAGCTGAAAACAAATTGTCTTCCCTTCCTAACCTTTTCAGTTTCCATTTCAGCAAGCTGAAACAAAACTAACTTCTCTTCCTGACATTTCAGTTTCTATTTCAGCACCCTGAATTGTTCATTTCAAGAAGCTTAAATATCCTTTTCACTAAAATACTAAATTAGCTTATTGTTTTTCTATCCTTACATATATTCCATACACGAAAAGAATTTTTCTGGAATTTTTCAACTCCCTTAAGTATTTTTCAAAAATCCATTTCTAGTTAATTCCTTAAGAAATTAGCTATCTCATGCTTAACTTTAGAAATTCCCAACTCTTGGCGAGAACTTACACATGTTAACTTGGACATTCAGTTTAAATTTCGTGGCCATCGGAGTTATAGAACTCCGGTTATAGCAATTTTCGTCGAAAAAACTCAAATATTGAAATGGTCATAACTGGGTCAATTTAAGTCAGAATGAGCTCATTTTTGAACACAAGCTACTTTATCTCATATATTTTCATGTCCCAAAAGATTGGAATTTTTTTCATAAATTAAGTGGATAAAACTGCCCTCAATAGTTTTGGACAAAATGCTTTTTAGCATTTTTAAGATTTTGCTTCCTTTACTAAAATCAGTCCACACAAAAATCTATAACTCCTTTTTCAGTGATTCTAGTTGGAAACGTTAGAAGACTTGTATATTTAACTCCATAAATTGACCACACTCAAAAATTCGAAACACAATAGGAGATATGGTCGTTTGAATTTCATATAGCATTTTCTAAAAATCTGATTTTAAATCTTTTGTGATTTCTAAGAAATCTTCCATATTCTCATCTAATAACCAATATAATCCATCATCAATCACCATAATACATACCAATATATCATATATTCATAGATCTATCATGATCCATGATCTATTTCACCAAAAATCACCAAACATAAGATTAAACACAACCAAGGCTAAGAAAAATTAGGTTTTCTCACTTTTGAAAAACATATTTTCTATTTCATATTTTAGATCTTACATTTGATCATAAAAAGGTTTAGATCTAAACATGAAATACTATTAAACATATAGATCTAAGGTTTTAACCTTAAGATCATAACTTTTTAAAAATCAAAACTTAAATCAAACAAAGAAGAAAATAGATTATATAAGTAGGAATTTTTTATACCTTCTCTTGATTTTTCTTTCTTTTTCTTCCTAGACCTTGATTTAAGAACTTATGAAATCTCAAAATCATCCTTCTCTCCTCTCCCTATCCCCACCAAACTCTCTACTCTATCTCTTGTTTCTTTTTTGTTCTTTTATTTTCTCTTTCTTAGTAGCGTAGGAAAATAAAGTGAAACAAAATGAAATAGATGTTTTGTTTACAATTAAAAATGTATAGATACAAAGCATATATCTATTCTCTTTTCCCACATGCTAGCCTCCTCTCTCACTCTCTCATAAATTAAGTTGTTTATTGTAACTTTTGTCAAAAGTGTTGGTTCCATTAAAGGAGTGACACATAAGTGGTAGTGGGTGAACCACTAAAGGAAACAATCATGATATTCCTCCCCTCTTTCCCTACTTGTATATTCGGCCACTTGGCCTTGTTTTTCCGATCCATTTTGTTTTATATTATAATTTATTAAATGACTATAATACCCTTCCTTAAGTGGCTAAGCTTGGGCCCTCATTAATTTCTTTTGGGCTTGTCTTTTCTTAATTTGCTTACTAACAAAAATGAACTTGGGCTTCCTCTATTAATTAAATTGGGCCATTATTATACTTGTCCTATACATGATATATTGGGCTAGTTTAACAACTTAATTGCCCTTAAATCAAATTATCTACAAATCTAATGCTTAAATAAATAATTGGGCTACTTATTTAATTCTTTGGGCCATAAAATCTATTATCACTAGAACTAATGCTCAACATTTTTGATATTTACATATTCTTAATTATCTTTATATACAAAATAAATGTAGACACATTATCTAATGTATATTTATTTAATCATACACATCATTCACATAAAGTCATAACATACTCCACTAAGTGTATTAACTTAATAGCCCTAATTAACTTAATAAATTATAAGTACTCACATAATCATACAAGATAATCTAATAGGTTGATATATATTTCATAAATTTATTAGATTAAGTCATTAGTATATAGTTAAAATACTATGACAATTAAATAAATATAACACTTGAGGTTATTTAATTTAAATACCTAATTTATATATTAGGTCACCAAACTTTATAGCTATCGTAGTACCTTATCCTTAATATTTCTTCAAGTACATATAAATTCATTTCTAGGGTTTAGAAATTTTGTAACCCATATATTCTCTATTCTCATTCGAATAGTAAACCACATAGGTTCTTCTTTAAATTTTTTAAATTATTCCTCAAATTCTCATCTAGGTTTTATCTCTTAACCTTTATTTTAGTCATTTAAAATCTTATAAATTTTCAGGTTATCACATTCACCCTTTCTTCTAAGAATTTCGTCCTCGAAATTACAGCGTACTATTTCCTACTCCTTTTATTCACTAAAACTAGGTTTTCAATGTTACCTTTATCTGATTTCATCCTCATTTAATGAGTACATACGGCTTCCTTCTATGAGGAACTATTCTATCATCACATTCTGCCCAGACTTCTCTCTAAGGAGTTAAAAACTTTTCAAATCATGTTGAGCGGTCATGTAGGCCGTGAACTCTCAAGTTTAACGGTATTCACCGTAACCAAATTTAAAATATGATGTAGTAGGCATGTGTACAATCACGAAGAAGGTAAACTACCGATGCTAGTACCTTAGTTATTAGAACGACTATATGCGTTCAAAGATTGGAATATATTATCCAACCAGTATATCCCCATTTTTCGGGGTTGTTCACCTCAGACTTAATATTAGAGTCCGTACCAAAATAATTTGGTTCGGGATAAATTCTCAAAGAGATACTTGAATTTTCATAAACATTTGTCTAGCTGAATCAATTAGCTTAGACGTAATCCAATAATTAGAACATCAATCAAAACATGGGACTGGCCAAATTTAATTGGCACTTGACTTTTCTTTAAAATTCTAAAAATCATTTTATGACGTCATGATACCGCACTGTATTTACAGTACGTTTGAGAATTCCGTCATTTTTGTGACTTTGTCATAATACAATATACCATAGTGGGCTGACGATCCTTAGATCACATCCAACACTAGGCAATAATGCATTGATGACTCCATTGTTTTTATCATCTTTGCACCAGGTTCCATGATGCATTGATGATATATAAAATACATTTTGATAGTTCAAATATGTTTTGTCTAGTCGAAACAATTAACATAGACTCTTCTTGAAAAAGTTCAAAACCATTGAAAAATTATTTTTAGTGTTATCATGCCGCCACAGATAATGATGTGTTAGTGGTTCGAAGTCTACTTCTACACAATTGTAACCATGTGTTGTTGATAACAAAAATTTATTTATATTTTTAAAGGCACATCAGTGAGAATTTAGCTTGATGTCAAAAATTTCGAAGTCTGGTACAGCTAGAAGATTTGGAATACCTATGTTTCCACCGTCAACTTCAATTTCTCTAATGATCCATTACTTAATAATTCTATCTATTCTATCACCATTAAAACTTACTATAGTAAAAATCCTTAATTCTTCATCCACAACTGTCCTATACCTCAGAATAGTTCATCAAACATACCACACGTTATGAGTTCAGGAACTTTCTAATATAATATGAGTTTAGGAACTTATCCTAGAAATATGTAGTTCAAGAATCAATCAGGAACTGCCCATACTTTTAAGGGTTCAAAAACATACCATACGATTATGAGTCACAAACTTACCATAAGTATGAGTTTTAAAAACTCGCACCTATCTTATATTCTCTACCTATTCGTTATACACATGAGAAAAGAATCACCTTCTTAACATACATATAGCGAATAGCGTGACACCAACATTTTAATGATTATCAATGTGATAAACTAAGTAGTCGTTAGACCAAGCACAAAACCCCCGTCCATACAAAGGTTTGTACAACTCAACTATCACATGAGTCCTCAATTGAAATCCTACATATTCATAGCTCCCACTTTACTCGATATGAATTTTATTTAATCCGTATCTACAATTCTATAACTCTTTCCTGAGTTTTCATAGTACACTAGTCGTACAATAATTTTACTATAAAGTTTTCAATCAAATGATTGATTGTTTGTCCTCCTATGACCTTATCAGATCACGTTGTGATATGTTCATATAATCGTGTTATATTATAATTCTTTCCTATCTTTATGATCGTTTTATTTTACGATCTTCATATCTTAATAATGAATTTTCTGAATTCATCTCTTATCACTTAAACACTATTTGAGTTTATTCCTATTCCTAATCTCAGCGGTTATAGCCTAAGGTAACCCTACCTTAGGTTTATAACCTACAACTCTGATACCAAATGTAGCGCCCCCAAATCTAGGTCCCCAGAACCTCGGACATGGTGTGTCACAATACATCATTTTCATACATATTCTATAAACTAATGCGGAATATATAAACATATATTGCTTATTTTATATGATTCTATAACATATCCCAAGGTCTGTTAACCTTAACTGAATACACACCTTAAGTAATTAAAAAGGTTTACATCATTACTTGCATCAGATAACTAATAGTTATAAATGTCTATAATCTACTCTTGGAGTTTGCCTTTGCAACTGTCTTTCGTCGAGCCTTCGCCTTAATCTGAAATTTATTATTATGATATAGCAAGGGTGAGCAACGACTTTGCTCAACAAGTTTAAATACAACAAGGATATATCATGATTGAAAGAAAGAATAAGCTTTCAAATTTTTAATAATATAATAATTATGAAAGAGCATAAATTAGAGTTTCAATAAACAAATGATTTAACCAATAATGTTTAACGTCAACAAGGACCCTGAACAACTTTAACTGAACCTTAGGATAATGAAGGTGATCAGCCTTTCATACCTGATAAAAATATGCAATATGCACTAAGTGCGAATCAATAATCAGTATATATGTGAATAATCAACAATAATTATTCACTACTATACTTTGAAAATATAATTCAAGTTTGAGTTAGGGAAAACTTACCTGTAACGTTGATTACTCCTACGTAATCTAATTTAATCGATTTATTGAAAAGACCTATAAGTTATAAGATTGATATTTCAATTAGTATAACATACTTATCTCATAATATTATTACTTTAAAAGTAACTATCTAACACTTAACCATATAGTCAAATATTAGATCACCTTAACACCATACTTATTTACAAGTCTAAACCTAGCACACATTGAGTCTTTAATAGTATCCAATATACTATACTGAGTGGTTTCCCACAAACAACCAACAAATTAGTTTTCGTCTCATCTACATTATTTTCATAGTGAGTTAGATCGGTTACTAATTCGTATATACCTCCGCTTCCCTGAAAGAATTGTTTAGCCCGGCTACTATACATCAACCATTGCAGAATATGACTGTACTACTTTAGACTCAATACTTACTCACTCACTTTATAAGTTCTTGTTATAACTCGGTAAACTATTTATGAATTCAGAGACTTAATATATATCATTTCAGTAAGCTGAAACCAAATTCTCTTCCCTTCCTAACCTTTTCAGTTTGCATTTCAGCAAGCTAAAACAAAACTGACTTTTCTTCTTGACATTTCAGTTTCCATTTCAGCACCATGAATTGTTCATTTCAGGAAGCTGAAATACCCTTTTCACGAAAATAACAATTCAGCTTATTATTTTTCTATCCTTACATATATTTCATACACAAAAAGAATTTTTGTGGAATTTTTTAACTCACTTAAGTATTTTTCAAAAATCTATTTCTAGTTAATTCCTTAAGAAATTAGCTACCTCACGCTTAACTCTAAAAATTCTCAACTCTTGGCGGGATCTTACACATGTTAACATAGACATCTAGTTTAAATTTCGTGGCCATCGGAGTTATAGAACTCTGTTATAGCGATTTTTGTCAGAAAAACCTAAATATTGAAATAGTCATAACTTGGTCAATTTAAGTCGAAATAAGCTCATTTTTGGACACAAACTACTTTATCTCATATATTTTCATGTCCCAAAAGATTGGAATTTTGTTCATAAATTAAGTAGACAAAACTGCCCTCAACAGTTTTGGACAGAATGCTTTTTAACATTTCAGATTTTACTTCCTTTACTAAAATCAGTCCACACAAAAATCTATAACTCCTTTTTCAGTGATTCCACTTGAAAATATTAGAAGACTTGTATACCTAACACCAAAAATTGACCACACTCAAATACGCAAAATACAATATGAGATATGGTCTTTTAAATTTCTTGTTGCGTTTTTTAAAAATCTGATTTTTAATCTTTTGTGATTTCTAAGAAATCTTTCATATTCTCACCTAATAACCAAGATAACACATCATCAATCACCATAATGCATACCAATACATCATATTCATGGATCTATCATGATCCATGGTCTATTTCACCAAAAATCACCAAACATAAGATTAAACACAACCTAGGCTAAGAAAAATTAGGTTTTCTCACTTTGAAAAAACTTATTTCCTATTTCATACTTTAGATCATACATTTGATCATCAAAAGATTTAGATCTAAACATGAAACACTATTAAACATATAGATCTAAGGTTTTAACCTTAAGATCATAACTTTTCAAAAATTAAAACTTAAATTAAACAAAGAAGAAAAATAGATTATATAAGTAGGAATTCTTTATACCTTCTCTTGATTTTCCCTCCTTTTTATTCCTAGACCTTGATTTAAGAACTTATGAAACCTTAAAACCCTCATTCTCTCCTCTCCCGATCCCCACCGAACTCTTTCCTCCCTCTCTTGTTTCTCTTTTGTTCTTTTATTTTCTCTTTCTTAGTAGCTTAGGAAAATAAAGTGAAACAAAATGATATAGATGTTTTGTTTACAATTAAAAATGTATAGATACAAAGCATATATCTATTCTCTTTTCCCACATGCTAGCCTCCTCCTCTCTCTCTCATAAAGTAAGTTGTTACTTGCTAGTTTTGTCAAAAGTGTTGGTTCCACTAAAGGAGTGACACATAAGTGGTAGTGGGTGAACCACTAAAGTGAATAATCATGATATTCCTCCCCTCTTTCCCTCCTTGTATATCCGGCCACTTGGCCTTGTTTTGCCCATCCATTTTGTTTCATATTATGATTTATTAAATGACTATAATACCCTTCCTTAAGTGGCTAAGCTTGGGCCCTCATTAATTTCTTTTGGGCTTGTCTTTTCTTAATTTGCTTACTAACAAAAATGAACTTGGGCTTCCTCTATTAATTAAATTGGGCCATTATTATACTTGTCCTATACATGATATATTGGGCTAGTTTAACAACTTAATTGCCCTTAAATCAAATTATCTACAAGTCCAATGCTTAAATAAACAATTGGGCTACTTACTTAATTCTTTGGGCCAAAAAATCTATTATCACTAGAACTAATGCTCAACATTTTTGATATTTACATATTCTTAATTTTTTTTATATACAAAATAAATGTATACACATTATATAATATATATTTATTTAATCATACACATCATTCACATAAGTCATAACATACTCCATTAAGTGTATTAACTTAATAGCCCTAATTGACTTAATAAATTATAAGTACTTAAATAATCATACAAGATAATCTAATAGGTTGATATATATTTCATAAATCTATTAGATTAGGTAACTAGTATATAGTTAAAATACTAGGACAATTAAATAAAAATAACACTTGAGGTTATTTAATTCTAATACCTAATTTATATATTAGGTCACCAAACTTTATAGGTATCGTAGTACCTTATCCTTAATATTTCTTCAAGTACATATAAATTCATTTTTAGGGTTTAAAAATTTTGTAACCCATATATTCTCTATTCTCATTCGAATAGTAAACAATATAGGTTCTTCTTTAAATTTTTAAATTATTCCTCAAATTCTCATCTAGGTTTTATCTATTAACCTTTATTTTAATCATTTAAAATCTTATAAATTTTAGGGTTGTCACAAGTTTAATTCAGACCCATCATGTGTCATGATGACATCCTTTGTGTCAGCTAAGTACTTTAGGATGTTTATTTATCACTGTCCTACAGTGATCTTCTTCAGAATATGACTGATCAACATCAAGTCTCGTATGTTTCATTGCATCTATGATAGTAACTCATGAGACACCTTTTGGAGTTTTCCATGCTAAATGTCTTTAGCATCTAATGAATATACGTTCATTGGGTTAAGCCGAACATCCTTTTAAATCTATCTATATAGATTTATATCCCCAATGTAAGATGTTCTACCCAAATCATTCATGGAGGAATGTTTAGACAACTAACAACTGCCTATCCAAGTGAGGTACCAAGTCCAAGTGAGGTACCAAGTCAGAGGACTTGAAGAAGTTCAAAAGTGAACTAAGTGAAGATCCAAGTTAAAGGACTTGAAGAGTTCAGAAGTGAACTAAGAGCAGATCCAAGTCAAAGGACTTAAAGAGTTCAACAGTGAACTAAGTGAAGTTCCAGGACTGCTGGCCTTGAAGGGATCTAAGTGATCTATTTGTAAGAAGACATCCTTAGTGGATTTTCTACTCGTGGAGTAGAAGAGTGGACTAGGAGTCGCGTTGGCTCCGAACCACTTAAAACCCATGTCTCATTGTCTCTCATTAACTGCTATAACTGTTATATCTGTTATAACTACTTTAACTGTTTATCTAGCCTTAACTGCATTATCTTGAAGGGGAACAAAACATATATTTCGCTGCAGTCAGTATCACCAATACTGACTAAGTATTTTAAATAGAAAAATTTTAAAATATCTATTCAACCCCCCTTCTAGATAACTAACGTGCTTTTGGGAACTAACAAGGGTTTTTAAAGAGATTTTATGGAAACCTGAGTAAGGTAGGGTTTCGATGATTCCGAGGACGGAATCCTTATAAGGAGAGAAGGATGTGACAACCCGGATTTTCAGAAATTGTTAAAATAAAAATTTAATGAATGAAATTCTTATTATAACGTGTTTTACGTGTATGTAAATATATATATATATATATATATATATATATATACATATTCATATATTGGGATGATGAGGTTTAATAGTTAATTTAACTATTGAAGAAATTAAATAAAATTATTACGAAAAGAAAATTAACTAAATATTATTTGTTAATTTAATTAAGTTAAAGATTATATTATGAAGTAATATAATTTGGTTATTATTCCTTGTTGGCAGTGGAACTATTATGAATTAAATCTCATAAATAATATGAGTAATTCACTTAATTAAAATAGTGAATTAATATAAATATAATTATTTTAATAAAATATGAAGGTAATATATTACATGTAAGAGTAATACGTTTATGTAATGGCTTAATATATTATATTTAGCCAAGTGAATGTAAATGGGTATGAGAATGAGAAGAACCAATATAATTATAAATAAATATTGGTGTTAGGATTAATGAATAAAATAAATATTCAATGAAAATTATTATGGAATAATTTATTTAAGTATGATGGTATTAAATAAATTGATTAATATTTAAGTAGTGATTAGATGTATGGATTAAATACATTGTATTGAGATAATTTATGCGAGGAAAGGAATTAAATAATTATATATTATAATTATATAATTCATGTGAGTTAATTAAAATAAAGGGAATAAATATTAATTATTTTAATGGAAAGGGTTATTTTAAGTTAAGGGTTATGTATATAATTTCGTAATGTATGGAGCAATAGTTATACATATTATAATTGTATAATTATTCAATGTAGTTAGCTAAATAATTTAGCAACATAGTTAAAGTGTGACATTTAGAGAAAAGAAGATATACTATATGATAAGGAGAATTATTAAAATAAATTAAAAAGGAGATTAAGGGTTTAGCCAAACATAGACTTGTGACCTTTTGCCTTTGTAACACCCACATTAAGCCATCAGCTGTAACACCTAAGTTAAGCCATCAGTTTATTTTACGTGGTTTAGCAAAATAGAGAGAAAGAGAAAGACTTAGAGAGAAAGTAAGAGAAAAGAGAATTCTCTATGAAGTTGAGAGCAAAAGTCTGAGGATTAAAGAAGGGAAAGAAGAGTAATCAAGTAATCTTCATCTAAACTAAGGAAGGAATCAAGAGGTGATAATCCAATTCTAGTTTCTTAAGTTTTTATTTTCTTGGGTTCTTCATTGTAAATTATTTTGGTGGGTTGAATTGATGAGGAATTGGTAATATATTTTTATGGATATATATAATCTGTTATGTATCATCTATAAGCAATTTTTAGGTAATTGGATTCATGAAGTTATGCTAAAGATGAAGAACTTGTGTTCTTAATGAATTATGTATGTTATGGCTTAGTTGAAGTAAAAGTTTAGTTATGAAATCATGATGAAAATCTTAAATTGATGATGTATTATGATAGTACTCGAAAAAGACAAAAATAACCCAAGTTGAACGAGACAAAACGGATGTAAAACGAATTCGTAGTGAATGAATTCGCTAAATATATGTAAAACATGAAAAATTATCATGAACACTGAATTGGAATCCTTAAAATGAATTGTTAATATTTTTGAAGTGTTATAATTATTATGTAGATGAGTAGTTCAGTGTTTCACGAATCCATAGAGTCGAAAACGGACTCAATCGAATTTGTATGGCTTGAGTTATGGAGATTAGAAGGAGAAAAGAGTCAGAAAATTCGCAAAAACAGCAAACTGGAAAAAAAAATCACGTAACAGGCTGCTAGTTGCGCAGCTGCGCTGCCCCCAAGGCTATTTGGGGCGCAGCTACGCTGGAACAGTGTCAGGAGGGACTATTTTGACCTCTTGTGGTAAAACAGCCATAATAATTTCATACGAACTCCGATTGAGGAGATTCAAGATGATTCAGAACGAGAACGAGTAGACCTACAACTTTAGTTCTTTAAGTTTTTTAATTTGATGTCAGTAGCAAGTGTCAAAATGGTCATTTTTGGGACTGATGTGTATTCGGAGGCAATCGGAGGACGTCGGGCATGCACTTATGCAAGTGTAATGCTTCTGACGGTGATATTGTCTTAAGTTATAAAACATGAATGTTAGTATATATAATGATGCTTAACATTAATAAATGATGTATTAGATTAGTTGTATAAGCACACTAAGCATGCACAATAGAGACAATTCGGGCGGGTGACGAATGAACGTCGAAACGCCGTGATAAGTGTTAATGAATGTAAAAAGTGTTTTAAGTAAAATGAAATGAACATTATAAGAAATGAAATGGGGTTAGTATAAAACCAATAAGTAGTCCTAGCAAGACTTAAATACTTGAATGAATTTCGAATATTACGAAAAAGAAATATAATGAAATATAAGTCGATAGTTAACACAATCAAATTGAACATTGTGTATTGATAATAGGAAGGGCTATGAGATGTAGAGTTAAGTTTACATTACAACTAATATGCTTTTCTATGTGACTAATAGTTGATGTGCATGATTATATAATTGTGTAGGGCACGTGAAGTGCAGATATCTGTAAGCTGTTAAACTGTACATTATTGGTAAACAACTATCAAGGCAAGTCTTTCAGTTCCTATTTTTTACGTACACTTGATGATGAACTGTTTTAAATTGTTTTGCAAATAGCATGATATATTGTATATATGTTGTAAGCATGAAATGTTAAAGTTATTTTATGACTACATTGATTGATTAAAGAATGTTGATTGAGTATAGAACTCAATCTTTATATTTGTTATGTGATGTAAAGCATGTATGCCATGTTACTTTAATTATTATGAGATGTATGTTGAGCATGTATTTATGTGCTATGTGATGCATGAAAGCTGTTAGATCTTGCTGAGCTGTCGAGCTCATTCTTGCAAATAATCACTTTTGTAGGTTAAGGATTCAAGGTAACTCTATGTGCTACTTGAAAGAAATGAATCAGATGTAATGCATGAAGATTTATATACTTTGGCTGAATTATTATTATTTTGGACCCTGTTTAAGGTTTCAGATAATGTATTTGATAATATATGATGGTTAACAGATGTTGAGTTGTAAAGTTTAAATTTTACCCGATGTATAAGGGTTATTGAACGTGGTTGTAAGTTTTAGTTTATAATAACTCTGACGAAGCGATTCATGAAATAAAGTTGAATCAATGTTATGTAATGATAAAGGTTGAGATTCAGGGATAATAAAGAAGGAATAATATAAAAGTATTAAATATTTCGTATTTTTAGTGATTGTATCACTGATTAATGATGTAAAGTCTGAATAAGGATGTATTATTAACGACCGATGTCAGGAGTTGTATTGTATGAATTTTGGTGTCGTTACAGTTGGTATCAGAGCTGATAGGTTATACACCTTAGGTAAGAGTACCTTAGGCTATGACCTTAGAGAATGAGAAGTTAACTTACGTATAACGAAAAGGTGATTCCTTTCACATACGTAGAAGTATAGGATGTGTTAAGTCCTAGAAATGTTATAAGAAGAAGGTGAGAATAACGAGGAATAAAACTCGAATAAAATGTTGAACTTTATGAACGAAGTTAGAAATTCTTAAAAGAAGAGTTAATAAATAAACAAGAAGATTCAAAGAAGAATCTTGAAGAGATATGAAGATGAGAATCAGAAGTTACCTAACTCCAATAATAAAGATGACAAATAACGATGAATAGACGAAGTCTATAATATTAAATCATAATGAGGTCATGATATAACATGATGAAAGGAAAAGATAAGAAGTTTTAAAACAAAACGATAATGAGATAAGAAAGAATCATAAGGGAGATGATTATAGAATAAGGTCACGACGTGATAAAGTTGAAAGACAGATGGTCAGTAATGATTGAATAGTTATAGTCTGATGCTATAACGAGAATGTACTATGATATAGTACGAGGTTAACTCACGAGGAGTTATAAATGATGAGATGCGGAAAATTCATATCGACTAAAGAGCAAGTTATGAGCAAGATAGAGTTAGGTAGGATTTCAATTGAAGAATCATGTGATGGCTGAGTTGTACAAACCTTTGTATGGGCGAGGGTTTTGTGCTTGCACTTAGTTTATCACATTGATAATCATTGGAATGTTGGTGTCGCACTATCAATGTATATGTGGTGAAAAGGTGATTCTTTTCTCATGTGTATATTTGATAGTTAGAGACTATTAAGATTAGTAAGATGTTATTAGGATTAAGTGCGAGTTCTTAAAACTCATGCTTATGGTAAGTTCATGACTCATAATCATATGGTATGTTTGGAACTCCTCAGCGAATGGACGCCTATGGTCTGACTAGGAAGTTCTTAAACTCATATTATTGTGGAAAGTTCCTGACTTTCAAAGTGTGGAAAGTTTGATGAACTATACCTAGAATAGAAAGGTTATGGTACAGGAAGCATTGTTGTTATTTAAGGTTGATAGAATGATTAAGTAATGATGGAGTAAAGATTTAATTGATGGAGAAAGTTTTATATTCTAAATCTCCTAGCTTTGCTAGATTTTTGAAATTTATTGACTTCGTGCTGATGTTGCACTTTTGTTTTCTTGAAAAACATTGGATCAAATAATGGAACCAATGAGTTTTTTTAAAATGGTGCTATTATTCACATGTCTATGCTAATTGCTTCAGCTAGACAAAAATAATTTTAAAATTTCAAAATGTAATTTATGTGTTCTATGCATCATTTGATATGGTGTAAAGACAATAATCGAGGAAGTTATCAATGCAGTTAAACCTAGTGTTGGATGTGATCGTATGATCGTCAGCCCACTATGGTATGATATAGTATGACGATGTCATGTAATGACAAAATCCTCAACGTACCATTATTATAGTACGGTATCAGGATATTATGAAAAGATTCATTTATTTTTAGTTTCCTTAAATTATCAAAAAAAAGAGATTTATTTACTTTTAGTTTCTTTAAATGAAAAAAAAAATATTTGAGTTGGTTAAAGATATATATATATATATATATATATCGATTGATGTCCGAGTTATTACTAGAAGTCTATGCTACTTGATTCAGCTAGACGAATATTGAAAGATGTTCATGAAATTCAAGCGTTCTTTGTCAAACTATACCAAACAAAATTATTTTGGTGTGGATTCAAATGTTAAGAAGCTGAGGTGAACAACCCTGTAAAAGGAGACATGTTATCAGAGACAATGGTTTCGAAAGTAACGCACATAGTCGTTACGATGTTAAGATGTAATATGTTGTGCACGAGGTATGGGTACGATAGGCTGATCACATAGAGTACTTGCAGAGAGTGTTTTCAGTCTGTGTGATTGCTAAACATTCTGTTAAAGATGGATTAAAGTGGTGATACACTATTAAACCTGGAGAAGAGTTCAAGGTCTTATGACCCCTCAGCATGAATTGGAATCTTTTAAATTCCTGTTATTCATATCGATTCCCAATTATTGAGCAATTGTGGAGGATTCTTATTATTCTGAAGGTGAAGGTGGCAAGAATGATATTCCTTAGAAAGAAATAGTTGTAGAACACAACAAGTTAGTGAATAAGATTAACGTAAAATCTACTTTGATAGATTGAATGAATAAAGATTAATAAAAATTTCGAGGACGAAATTCTTAGAAGAAGGGGTGAATGTGATAACCCGAATACTTATAAGATAGTGAATTATGAAGTATATGTCTTCGACGAGTAAAGTATATGGTAATGATCCTTAGAAAGGAAATGAACGAGTTAGAGAATATATAATATTTAAAACATAATTGTGTTTAATTGAAAGTTATAAAATAAAACCTAAAATTTGTTGAAGAACGGAATGTAGTAGAATATATATGTATAACCTATATTAAGGTAATGTGTTGAAGTTATTCAACGATAAGTGTTGTTGGGAATTGCATATTCAGATTTGATATTAAAAGTAAATATAAATGCTTAAGTGTACAGTCCTTAAGAGAATCATTGTACAAGAACTTAGATGATAGATCAAATATGTTAGGTTGATCTGAGCCTTAATGGTTATCATTTATGTAAATGAATGTATAGAAGAAAAGATCAAACTTGTTAGGATGATCTATTTGAGGTGTAAAAGTTAAAGTCTTGACAGAATCGTAGTCTGTCAAAGACAGCATTCGAAAGATAGGGAAGAATCGTGGAGCTTAAGCAAAAGTATCGGAATCATAGGCTGCTAAGAGATTCAAGCCTACAGAAGTTAAGGCAGAAAACGTGGAGCTTGAGTGAAGATATACAAACTAGAAGTCTTCCGAAGAATCAAGTCTGCAGAGGCCAAGGCAAGAATCGTCGAGCTCAAGTGAAAGCATCAAAGAATAGTAGTTTGCCTCAGAAGCCACACTGAGAGTCATAAAAGTTGAAAAGCATCTGCCGAGCCAAGTTAGGAATCGCAGAGTGCTATCAGAAGTGTGAAGTCTGCAAGACAAGCAAGCAAGGAATCTTAGTCTACCGAGAGCTTAAGAGAAATCGTAGTGTGCTCTACGAAGAAGTCTGAATCACGCTGTGCAAAGCCAACACACAACGATTGTGTCACAATGACCATAGTCATAGTGTTCCTCCAATCAACATCAAAGATTAAAGATCTAATGAAGGGAGGAAGAGCAACAAATGAAGAAAGGATTATAGTCGTTGACAAAGTGATAGTCCAAATACTTCCATATTCATCTTTAGTCCAAATCGAAGAAGCGTATTGTATAAGCTAAGGATAGGACTAAAGTAGCCTGCAGAAAACACCTTTTCAGGTGTTAAGTGAAAGATACAGTTTGCTGTGTCAGTGAGCCAAGCGGCAGAGCAGCAGAAAAGCAGGGCGTCAACATCACTGCACAGAAAACGTCTGGAGCATTTAATGAAGCAACGGGAGCATTCAAAATGGCTATTTTTGAATGGCTCTTTTATAAGGAAATCAGACAAGGATTCAGACTAAGTAAGCAAGACGCATAAAGAAAGAATACATTGACAAAAGCTCAAGAACACTCAACGAGCAACACTACGATACTGAAGAAAGCTTGCTTAGCTACTTAGTCCTTTGAAAGACAGAAGCTGAACTACAACTGAGTAGCACACCTCAAACTAACAACTGCCTATCCAAGTGAGGTACCAAGTCAGAGGACTTGAAGAAGTTCAGAAGTGAACTAAGTGAAGATCCAAGTTAAAGGACTTGAAGAGTTCAGAAGTGAACTAAAAGCAGATCCAAGTCAAAGGACTTGAAGAGTTTAAAAGTGAACTAAGTGAAGTTCTAGGGCTGCTGGTCTTGAAGGGATCTAAGTGATCCATTTGTAAGAAGACATCCTTAGTCGATTTCCTACTCGTAGAGTAGAAGAGTGGATTAGGAGTCGCGTTGGCTCTGAACCACTTAAAACCCTGTGTCTCATTGTCTCTGATTAACTGCTATAACTGTTATATCTGTTATAACTACTTTAACTGTTTATCTCGCCTTAACTGCATTATCTTGAAGGGGAACTAAACATATATTTCGCTGCAGTCAGTATCAACAATACTGACTTAGTATTTTAAATAGATAAATTTTAATATATCTATTCAGCGCCCCTTCTAGATAACTAACGTGCTTTTGGGAACTAACAATTGGTATCAAAGCAGGTTCTCATATCTAAGCATACAAGCTTGAGAAGATCCTATGGCACAACTGTTAAACGAAACCAAGATAGGTGGAGGAAGCAAACCACCAATGTGCAACAAAGATAAATTTGCAAACTGGAAAGTTCGGATGCAGGCTTACATGGATTCAATAGATGATGATCTATTTGAAACTATTTTGAACGGGCCCTATATTCCAAGAAGGCTTGCACCAACTCCAGAAAATCCAGACAACATAGTGGTCAAGGTCAAATCTGAATGGACTGAAAATGAGAAGAAAGATGTTCAGCTTGACAAGAAGGCTAAGAACATCTTGTTCCAGTCTTTAGAAGACAGTCTGTTCGAAAATGTGGTTAACTGCAAAACTGCAAAGGAAGTCTGGGAAGCATTACTCATCATGTATGAAGGAACTGAAGAAGCCAGAGAAAACAAGCAATCTCTACTGACTCAACAGTATGAGATGTTTGCTCATGTCTCAGGAGAGAATGTGACTTCCACTTATGAAAGATTCACTACACTGCTCAACTCTCTCAGAGCCTATGGAAAGACCTATCCAAACAAAGACCTAGTCATCAAGTTCATGAGGTCTTTGCTAAGCAAATGGGATGCTAAGACCACTGCAATCAGAGAGTCAAAGAATCTGCATAAAATAATAATTCAACAGCTCTATGGAAACCTTCTTACATACGAGCTTGAACTGACTCAACGAGCAGAAACTCTATCAGAAGGAAGAAGGAAGGACAAAGGAGTTGCTCTCAAAGTAAAGGAAGAGATCTCCAGGGCACAAGTGGAAGATGAGTCTGACTCTGATGAAGAGGATAACATTGATGATGATGAAGCTGCAATGCTGGCCAGAAGATTCAAAAGACTTATGCTCAAAGGCAGAAGCAGCAAACCTAAGAAGTTCAACAACAGCAGTAGTCAGAAGCAGATCAATGACCTATGCTATAACTGCAAAAAGCCTGGGCATTTCATTGCCAACTGCAACAAGCCTATCAGGGAAGAGCTGAAGAGAAAGTCAAATCAAAAGAAGGAGCTCAAAGGCTACAGAAAGAATAAGAAGAAATACAAAGGGCTTATAGCTGGAAGTTCATGGAGTGATTCAGACAATAACACTAACACTAAGTCTGAAGATGATGAAGCACCTCAGAAAGCCAACCTATGTCTGATGGCCAAAAATGCACTAAGTAGGAAAGATGCTGAAGCAGTCATAGACAAGGTATTTGACTTTAACTCTCCTAATATAGACATTGATGATTTAAGAACTGGCATTCGTGATATGTCAACTGATCTATATCAACATATGAAGTCGCTAAAAGTTCTATCTAAAGATTATACTGACCTTCAAAAGGAGAAAGAAAAGGTTCAGAAAGAGCTGGAAGTAACTCTACTAAATTCTAACTCTCTCTCTCTCTACACTTGAAGATGAGAATAAAATCTTAAGAGAGACAAATGAACTGACCATACAGAGAGAGTCAGATCTAACCTCTAAGATTGAGGAGCTAGAAAAGACTATCTCTACATGGAATAGATCTTCTTCATCCATGGACTCCCTGATATCCAATCAGAGAAGTGTCTCTAATAGAACAGGCTTAGGCTTTAGGGAATCAACCTCAGAACCCTGTGTGGAAAAGACTAAAGAGATTAATGTAAGTAATGCTTCTAACTTAAATAGAAGTATTACATTCGTTAAGTCCACACAAAAGGATGAACCAGTGCAACCTTGCTATTCTGAACCAAGTCGTGTTCCTAAACACTACGGATCTCATGCTAGCTTAGGGTTTAGAAAAGTGAAGAGTAATTCAGTCACCACTATCCAACCTCGACGAATCATAGAGTAGAGTAAAACTGACTCCACCGATCAACTTGGAAGGAATCGTGGTGTTGAGACTCACTCAGCACAGAACATAAACTCCAGGGCTACATGGAAAAGGAAGTGCAATTTAAGGGTAAAGTCAACAAATATCCACACAAATCCAATTTGAGAAAGCATCCTCACACACACACAAATATAAATTATGTTGGATGATTTGCATGTGGAAGGTTTGGTCATAAAATTGCATCATGCTTTCATAATACTGTGCATGGAAGACCCAAAGTCAAGCAGATTTGGATTCCTAAGGGTACTACCATTGCAGGACCCATGCTAGTCTGGGTAACAAAATGAAAGCTAAATATGTTTGCAGGAAATGAGCACCACGACTACCACATGGTATCTGGACAGTGGTTGCTCAAGGCATATGACCGAAAATAAAGCCCTCCTGTCAAATTATACAGAGAAGGAGGGACCAACAGTTATCTTTGGAGATAACAGCTCTGGCAAGACAAGAGGCTATGGTTCATTTGGAAATGGTGCAAGGTCCTTCAGCAAAGTGGCTTATGTTGATGGTCTAAAGCATAATCTTCTTAGCATCAGCCAACTATGCGATAAAGGCCATCTAGTTACCTTCCTCAACAATCAATGTCAAGTCAGAGATCTGGAGACATCCTCTATCAAGTTGACAGGAACAAGAGAAGGAAATGTATACATTGTCAATCTTGCTCAGCTTAGTACTGATGAGACAGTATACTTCTTTGCTAAAGCCACTGAAGAAATAAGTTGGCTTTGGCATAGAAGATTATCTCATCTCAACTTCAAGAGTATGTCTAAACTGGCCTCCAAAGATCTGGTAGCAGGATTACCCAAGTTCAACTTCATCAAAGAAAGACCATGCAATGCATGCCAGCTTGGAAAGAAAACAAGGAGCTCATTCAAAGGCAAAACAGTCAACTCAATTGATAGGCCCCTACAGTTACTTCACATGGATCTCTTTGGGCCAATTCCGACTGTGAGCTTAGGAGGGAAGAGATACTCACTAGTCGCGGTGGATGACTACACCAGATACACATGGGTGTTCTTTCTCAACTCAAAAGATGAGACAAGCTCCCAACTGATAAAGATGTTCAAACTGGTGATGAATGAAAAAGGAGAGACTATCAAGGCTATAAGGAGTGATCATGGCAGAAAGTTTGACTTCTCAGAAATGGACCAGTTTTGTGCAGACAATGGCATCAGTCACAACTTCTCAGCACCACGAACTCCTCAGCAAAATGGAGTAGCTGGAAGGAAGAACAAAACACTTATAGAAGCCAGAAGAACTCTACTTGCAGCAGCTCATCTGCCTGAATACTTTTGGGCAGAAGCCATCAACACTGCGTGCTACACACAGAACAGATCTCTTGTACACTCTACGCTAAAGAAGACTCCCTATGAGCTGTGGAAAGGAAGAAAGCCAAATGTCAGTTACTTCCATGTGTTCGGCTGTTCATGCTACACTCTCAACAATGGAAAGCAATATCTGACTAAGTTCCAACCTAAGTCAGATGAAGGAATCTTCCTTAGTTATGCCACAGACAGCAAAGCCTATAGAGTGTTCAACAAGAAGACACTAAGTGTTGAAGTCTCAATCCACATCATCTTCGATGAAACAGAATCGAATAAGTCTGCACCACCAGACACTACGATTGACGATACTGACACTACGAATGAAGTGGTCACTACGACAGCAGTTCCTAAAGAAAGAATCGTAGTGTCCGAAGAAGAAATCGTAGAGAGAGCTGAACCAAATGACGATTCTGAACAACAAGAAGCAAAAGTCAATCTTGAGGAGTTCAGAAAAGAAGGCACCAAAAATGATGTTCCAACAGGGAAGAGGTGGGCAAGAGATCACACTCAAGATTTAATTATTAGTGATCCAACTGCCAGAATAAGAACAAGATCTGCAACTCAGAAGGAATGCTTCTATTTGAGTTTTCTATCTCAAATAGAACCCAAGAAGATTGAAGATGCCATGCTAGACGCAAGCTGGATTAAAGCCATGCAAGAGGAACTTAATCAATTTGAAAGAAGCAAAGTCTGGAGATTAGTTCAAAGACCAAAGAGTCACCCAGTCATCGGCACCAAATGGGTCTTCAGAAATAAAATGGATGAAGATGGGGTGATCACTAGAAATAAAGCAAGACTGATGGCCAAAGGTTATTCTCAAGAAGAAGGCATAGACTACGATGAGACCTTTACACCAGTGGCCAGACTTAAAGCTATCAAAATGTTCCTTGCATTTGCTGCTCACATGAAGTTCAACGTATTCTAGATGGATGTCAAGTGTGCATTCCTAAATGGTGAACTTCAAGAAGAAGTCTACGTGGAGCAACCCCCAGGTTTTGTCAATCCAACCCTCTCTGATTATGTCTATAGATTACATAAAGCCTTATATGGACTTAAACAAGCACCTAGAGCATGGTATGAAACATTAACAAACTTTCTTATTGAATAAGAATTCACTAGAGGTAAAGTAGACACTACACTATTCCTTAGGAAACACAAAGATAAAGTCTTACTAGTTCAAATATATGTAGATGATATTATCTTTGGTTCTACTGAAGTAAAATCTGTGCAAGAGATTTGCCAAGTTTATGCAGAGCAAGTTTAAAATGAGCATGATGGGTGAGCTGAACTTTTTCCTTGGACTACAAGTAAAACAAACTGATGAAGGAATTTTCATAAGCCAAGCCAAGTACATTAAAGACTTACTCAAGAAATATGGCATGAAATCAGCTACTCCCATAAAAACACCAATTGCTCCAGCAACTAAGCTTGACAAAAATAAGAAAGGTAAAGGAATTGTATTACTCAATACAGAGGTATGATATGTTCCCTTCTCTACTTAACTGCCAGTATACCAGATATAATGTTTGCAACATGTATTTGTGCTAGATTTCAAGCTAATCGTAAGGAATCACACTTAACTGCTGTAAAAAGGATTTTCAGGTATGTTAAAGGTACACCTTATTGGGGTCTATGGTATCACAAAGAGTCCTCATTTGAACTGACAGGATATTCAGATGCTGACTTTGCAGGATGCAAAATAAATAGAAAAAGTACCAGTGACACTTGTCAACTACTAGGCAATAGACTAGTGTCCTGGTTCAGCAAGAAGCAAAACTCAGTATCAACTTCAACAGCAGAAGCTGAATATATTGCTGCGGGTAGCTGTTGTGCTCAAATCCTATAGATGAAGAATCAGCTAGCAGATTATGGGTTTGATTTCAAATCTATACCCATACACTGTGATAACACAAGTGCTATAGCAATAACAAATAATCTTGTCATTAATTATAGGACCACGCATATAGAAATAAGATATCATTTTATTAGGGATCAAGTTCAAAATGGGACAATATCCTTGCAATACATTCCTACTGAAAATCAACTTGTTGATGTATTTACAAAACCCTTAGATGAATCAAGATTTAATAAACTAATAAGTGAGTTAGGTATGTTAAATTTATAATCATAAATTCTATGCTCTAGATGGTGCTAACCTTGCAGATGTAAAGGCTAAGTCAAAATTGTAGAGATGACTAAGAGGAACCACGATCGTGGAGTGATTCAGTTAAGACATAAAGGCTCACTGTGATAGCAACAACAAGCCAAGCAACCTTTTTGATAAGCGTCCTAGGGACAAACCTGATCCTTAGTGTCTAACTAAGAGGTTGGCCCTTCCTGAGCAACCTTAACCTAGAAGGTTTGCCATTTTAGAAGGCATCACAGAAAGCCATAGAGTCAATGATCAAGAAGCAAGCAAAGGATTGAACTTAACAATCGTGGAGTGGATCTATACATTCGTAGTCTTCTCACAAGGGCACAACAGCTCAGGGGGAGCTAAGGGCAGAATAGAGATTTCCACATAGATTAAAATCGTGGAGTTTTGCAGAATCCGACACGTGTCCCACGACGCTGAATATATGAAGGGAAGTGTTTAAAACTATTTTAAACTGTCATATGTTAGTTCATCTTTGAATTTCAAAAGACTATCTTTCTCTCTCTCTCTCTCAAACAAAACCCTAAGTTTCAGAAAGCTAAGCCAAGTTCATTCATTTCAGGAAAATTAATCTAAATCAATGGCTGTTTCCAGAATTGTCTCGGGTTTTCAGCTATGCTTTGACGAATTTGAAGATGCTAGTCCAGAAATGCACAAAAAATATTTCATGCTAAATAAAGCTAGACTCAAGGATGCCCTAAATACCGACGCACTTGTATTCACAAAGATGGTGAAAGAGTTCTATACAAATGGAATTGTTGAAGGAAACTTCATCCTCACCAAAGTCAAGGGCGAGCAGATTCGACTCAACTCAGAAAGCATAAACCTTGCCCTAGGGTTCATCAATGAAGGTCTTCCATCACTGGACTGAATCGATTTTCATGAAGGCCTAAAGAAGATAAAACACAACAAAGCTGAAGGAAAGAGTGGCTACAGGAAGAAAGAGTTTCCCCAAGAATATGAGTTTCTTGATGAAATTATTGGAAAATGCATATGCTGCAAGAGCTCTGGCCATGATACTGTCAATGAAAAACAACTGAAGCTCATGACAGCTATCAGGTACAGAGTTCTGCTCAACTATGGAGCTCTGCTAATGGAATGGTTTGGAAAATGGATGGAAAGCTCCAAGAAGACCAAGAGTACTGCAAAAATGCCTTATGGGAGATTTATCAGCATGATACTAGAAGCTACACTGGGTGACAAGATTGAAGATGAAGAAGGCGTCTCCATTGTCCCCAACCAGAACATAACCCAGCAATTATTTCAAAACTTGAAGAAAAACCTAGCAAAAATTGTAAAGATAAAATCTGAAATTCTATTTGCTGTAAGGGAGGAAGCCTGGGAGGTAGAAGAAGAAGGAGTAACTGAAGAAAATGCTGAAGCCTTGATAAGAAGGAGGAAAGGAAAGAAGAAGATGAATGAAGATGTATTAATGGCTGAGGAACCCCAAGACCCAACCACTGATGCACTTCAAGCATGCCCTGATGCTGAAATGGAGTTTAATAGCTTAATAACTGAAAGAGCTATTACTCCTGAGGCAGCTCAAGCATCAGAGGAGACTCTGAAAGAGATGGAGAAGAGGAAGAAGAGGGAAACAAGTGAGGACATGGCTGAAAGAAGTGTTAAGGGTCAAAAGAAGAAGAAACGCAGTCACAAACCAAGGAAGCTTACACTTACTACGATTGAGGAGTCTTCACCAATCGTAGAGTCTAGGCAGGCTGCTAGTATGGAAGAAGATGCTGCAACAGTCTCTCAGCCTGAACAGACAAATAGGGCTGAAGCTGAAGAAGGTTCTGAAGATGCAGTCAAGCCCAAGAGAAAGAGGACATTGGTCAAGAAATACATTCTTATCAATGAGGAAGTATTGAGGGAAGAGGACAGAAAAAGAGCTGATGAGAAGGATAAACAAATTACTGAGTCGCAGGAAGAAGAAACTCAGGAAGGTCAGAATCAAGAGAATGCTACAGCTAAGGGGGTGCCAAAAAATGCAAAAATTGAGGGGGAGCTACCAGAGAATCTGAAAGAAGTAATGCTAAATCAGTTTCCAGTCACAGAGTCCCAAATCTCTGTGACTGATGAACCACATAACCAACTCATCTTCGTCGAGCTACCCGTTAACCATCCAATAATGATTAAGCACATCACACGAGTTGTCAAGGAAATGCTTGCAAACTCAATCAGTGAAACACCAACCTTAGATGACACATTATGATTTGGGCATGCTGATCAATCAGAAGAAGAAATCGTAGAGTGTCCAGAACAGCTCAAAGAGACACAAACACATACATCTAAGCCAAACACTACGCCTATCCAGCAAACTCCTAACCCTCTAACCCAAGCAGACATTCCATCATCCTTCAACAATGAATAATTTGACATAACTCTTGCTCTCGAAAGTTTGCCAAGGAGAGATTAACAAACTACAACTACTTCTCCTCCTCCAGAAACACAACAAATTCTAGATCAATTGGCTCTCATGCCAACAAAGGAGGAGCTGACTACCACACTAAGTCAAATAGGGTCATAATCTGAAAAGGTCCTTGAAGAACATTCTCTTGCTCTTCACCATAGAGTCGACAACATTCTCGACTCGGTCAAGACTCTGCCAGGACATTTGGGAACGGAACTAACTAAATCATTAAGGGCGATCTTCAGAGAAATGGCTAAAAGCATCAAGGCAAGAGATGCTATTCATTTTGCCGAGGCCAAGAAGCAGAAAGAAGCCTTGCTGCTAATGCAAAAGAATCAGCAAACTCAAAATGAGCTGATGGCGGAACAAATTTTAGCACTGCGTATTGCTTTGAACCAATTCCAAGAATGCAGTGTTGCTCAAATCTCCCAGAACAACGATAACGTGAAAATGCTTCAGCAACAAAGAAGGGTCACTGAGGCTTTAGTTGCTAAACAAACCAGTGACATTTCTTAACAAAGAACTCAAATGCATGCCCTGGTAGACGAAATCAGATGGCTCTCAGACGATATTCGAACCCTTGATGATGACATAAAGGGGGAGAAGATTGGGCAAGGAGATAAAGGCAGAGGTGGAAGACCGGGGCAGATGCACATTCAACCACCACCTCTGCAGCAGGAAAGGCAAAGGCAAACTCGTACTGTTCAATCGTCGGGTGGCAACTCCAGGAGTCCAAATGTTCAAACTCCACGATCTGATCAGTATCTGCAGCAGCCTCAAGTGGGAATACCTCTTCAAAGACAGCAAGGTCAAGTGTCTGGCTCACAAGGCATGACTTCTGCACAGTCCAGATATGAGCTATAAGACCTTGAATGGAGAGATGAGCAAACCAGAAGGATGAGATCTGCTGAGTCTTCGAGGAGCAAGAGACAAAGAAAATAGAGATAAGCCTAAACTTAATTTTTTATTGATGTTTTTATGATTGAATGTAATATCTCTTTAAACATCAATAAATTCATGCTTATTCTCTAGAAATTTCAGTTGCTCACTGAAACACTAAGCTATATTTACTTTCTAACATTATGCATTTAGAAAATGATGCTATGATCTAAATCTCCTTGATTATGTCAACATCAAATAGGGGGAGATTGTTGGGAATTGCATATTCATATTTGATATTGAAAGTAAATATAAATGCTTAAGTGTACTGTCCTTAAGAGAATCATTATACAAGGACTTAGATGGTGGATCAAATATGTTAGGTTGATTTGAGCCTTAATGGTTATCATTTATGTAAATGAATGTATAGAAGAAAAGATCAAACTTGTTAGGTTGATCTATTTGAGCTGTAAAGTTAAAGTCTTGACAGAATCGTAGTCTGTCAAAGACAGCATTCGAAAGATAGGGCAAAATCGTGGAACTTAAGCAAAGATATCGGAATCATAGTCTGCCAAGAGATTCAAGCCTACAGAAGTTACGGCAGAAAACGTGGAGCTTGAATGAAGATATACAAACTAGAAGTCTGCCGAAGAATTAAGCATCAAAGAATCTTAGTTTGCCTCAGAAGCCACACTGAGAGTCATAAAAGTTGAAAAGCATCTACTGAGCCAAGTTAGGAATCGCAAAGTGCTATCAAAAGTGTGAAGTCTGCAAGACAAGCAAGTAAGGAATCGTAGTCTACCGAGAGCTTAAGAGAAATCGTAGTGTGCTCTATGAAGAAGTCTGAATCACACTGTGCAAAGCCAACACACAATGATTATGTCACAATGACCATAATCGTAGTGTTCCTCCAATCAACATCAAAGATTAAAGATCTAATAAAGGGAGGAAGAGCAACAAATGAAGAAAGGCTTATAGCCGTGACAAAGTGATAGTCCCAATACTTCCATATTCATCCTTAGTCCAAATCGAAGAAGCGTATTGTAGAAGCTAAGGATAGGACTAAAGTAGCCTGCAGAAAATACCTTTTCAGGTGTTAGGTGAAAGATACAGTCTGTTGTGTCAGTGAGCCAGGCGGCAGAGCAGCAGAAAAGCAGGACGTCAACATAACTGCACAAAAATGTCTGGAGCATTAAATGAAGCAACGGGAGCATTCAAAACGGTTATTTTTGAATGGCTCTTTTTTAAGAAAATCAGACAAGGATTCAGACTAAGTAAGCAAGACGCATAAAGAAAGAATACATTGAAAAAAGCTCCAGAACACTAAACGAGCAACACTACGATACTGAAGAAAGCTTGCTTCGCTACTCAGTCCTTTGAAAGACAGAAGCTGAACTGCAACTGAGTAGCACACCTCAAACTAACAACTGCCTATCCAAGTGAGGTACAAAGTCAGAGGACTTGAAGAAGTTCAGAAGTGAACTAAGTGAAGATCCAAGTTAAAGGACTTGAAGAGTTCAGAAGTGAACTAAGAGCAGATCCAAGTCCAAGTGAAGTTCTAGGGCTACTGGCCTTGAAGGGATCTAAGTGATCCATTTGTAAGAAGACATCCTTAGTGGATTTCCTACTCGTGGAGTAGAAGAGTGGATTAAGAGTCGCGTTGGCTCTGAACCACCTAAAACTATGTGTCTCATTGTCTCTCATTAACTGCTATAACTGCTATATCTGTTATAACTGCTTTAACTATTTATCTCGCCTTAACTTCATTATCTTGAAGGGGAACAAAACATATATTTCGTTGCAGTCAGTATCACCAATACTGACTAAGTATTTTAAATAGAGAAAATTTAAAATATCTATTCAACCCCCCCTTCTAGATAACTAACGTGCTTTTGGGAACTAACAAGTGTTTTTAAAGAGATTTGATGGAAACCTGAGTAAGGTAGGGTTTCGGTGATTCTGAGGACGGAATCCTTATAAAGAGGGAAGGATGTGACAACCCGGATTTTCATAAATTGTTAAAATAAGAATTTATGAATGAAATTCTTATTATGACGTGTTTTGCGTATAAGTAAATATATATATATATATATATATATATATTCATATATTGGGATGATGAGTTTTAATAGTTAATTTAACTATTGAAGAAATTAAATGAAATTATTACGAAAAGGAAATTAACTAAATATTATTAGTTAATTTAATTAAGTTAAAGATTATATTATGAAATAATATAATTTGGTTATTATTCCTTGTTGGCAGTGGAATTATTATGAATTAAATCTCATAAATAATATGAGTAATTCACTTAATTAAAATAGTGAATTATTATAAATATAATTATTTTGATAAAATATGAAAGTAATATATTACATGTATGAGTAATACGTTTATGTAATGGCTTAATATATTATATTTAGCCAAGTGAATGTAAATGGGTATGAGAATGAGAAGAACCAATATAATTATAAATAAATATTGGTGTTAGGATTAATGAATAAAATATATATTTAATGAAAATTATTATGGAATAATTTATTGAAGTATGATGGTATTAAATAAATTGATTAATATTTAAGTAGTGATTAGATGTATGGATTAAATAAATTATATTGAGACAATTTATGCGAGGAAAGGAATTAAATATTTATATATTATAATTATATAATTTATATGAGTTAATTAAAATAAAGGAAATAAATATTAATTATTTTAATAGAAATGGTTATTTTAAGTTGAGGGTTATGTATATAATTTCGTAATGTATGGAGTAATAGTTATACATATTATAATTGTATAATTATTAAATGTAGTTAGCTAAATAATTTAGCAACATAGTTAAAGTGTGACATTTAGATAAAAGAAGATATACCATATGATAATGAGAATTATTAAAATAAATTAAAAAGGAGATTAAGGGTTTAGCCAAACATGGACTTGTGACCTTTTGCCTTTGTAACACCCACATTAAGCCATCAGCTGTAACACCCAAGTTAAGCCATCAATTTATTTTACGTGATTTAGCAAAATAGAGACAAAGAGAGAGACTTAGAGAGAAAGTAAGAGAAAAGAGAATTCTCTATGAAGTTGAGAGCAAAAGTCTGAGGATCAAAGAAGGGGAAGAAGAGTAATCAAGTAATCTTCATCTAAACTAAGGAAAGAATCAAGAGGTGATAATCCAATTCTAGTTTCTTAAGTTTTTATTTTCTTGTGTTCTTCATTGTAAATTATTTTGGTGGGTTGAATTGATGAGGAATTCGTAATATGTTTTTATGGATATATATAATTTGTTATGTATCATCTATAAGCAATTTTTAGGTAATTGGATTCATGAAGTTATGCTAAAGATGAAGAACTTGTGTTCTTAATGAATTATGTATGTTATGGCTTAGTTGAAGTCAAAGTTTAGTTATGAAATCATGATGAAAATCTTAAATTGATGATGTATTATGATAGTACTTGAAAAAGACGAAAATAACCTAAGTTGAACGAGTCAAAACGGATGTAAAACGAATTCGTAGTGAATGAATTCGCTAAATATATGTAAAACATGAAAAATTAGCATGAACACTGAATTGGAACCCTTAAAATGAATTGTTAATGTTTTTGAAGTGTTATAATTATTATGTAGATGAGTAGTTTAGTGTTTCACGAATCCATAGAGTCGAAAACGGACTCAATCGGATGTGTATAGCTTGAGTTATGGAGATTAGAAGGAGAAAAGAGTCAGAAAATTCGCAAGAATAGCAAACTAGGAAAAAAAATTGCGTAACAGGCTGCCAGTGGCGTAGCTGCGCTGCCCCCAAGGCTATTTAGGGCGCAGCTGGGCCGGAACAGTGTCAGCAGGGACTATTTTGACCTTTTGTGGTAAAATAGCCATAACATTTTCATACGAACTCCGATTGAGGAGATTCAAGATGATTCGGAACGAGCACGAGTAGACCTACAACTTTCGTTCTTTAAGTTTTTCAATTTGAGGTCATTAGAAAGGGTCAAAATGGTTATTTTTGGGACTGATGTGTATTCGGAGGCAATCGGAGGGCGTCGAGCATGCACGTATGCAAGTGTAGTGCTTCTGATGGTAAAAGATGTTGTCCTAAGTTATAAAACATGAATGTTAGTATATATAATGATGCTTAACATTAATAAATGATATATTAGATTAGTTGTATAAGCACACTAAACATGCACAAGAGAGACAATTCGGGCGGGTGACGAATGAACGTCGTAACGCCGTGACAAGTGTTAATGAATGTAAAAAGTTTTTTAAGTTAAATGAAATGAGCATTATAAGATATAAAATGGGGTTAGTATAAAACCAATATGTAGTCCTAGCAAGACTTAAACACTTGAATGAATTTCGAATATTACGAAAAAGAAATATAGTGAAATATAAGTCGATAGTTATTAAAATCAAATTGAACATTGTGTATTGATAATAGGAAGGGTTATGAGATGTGGATTAAAGTTTACATTACAACTAATATGCTTTGTTATGTGACTAATAGTTGATGTGCATGATTATATAATTGTGTAGGACACGTAAAGTGCAGATATCTGTAAGTTGTTAAACTGTACATTATTGGTAAACAACGATCAAGGCAAGTCTTTCAGTTCCTATTTTCTACATGCACTTGATGATGAACTGTTTTAAATTGTTTTGCAAATAGCATGATATGTTGTATATATGTTGTAAGCATAAAATGTTAAAGTCATTTTATGACTACATTGATTGATTAAAGAATGTTGATTGGGTAAGGAACTCAATCTTTATATTTGTTATGTGATGTAAAGCATGTATGCCATGTTACTTTAATTATTATGAGATGTATGTTGAGCATGTATTTATGTGCTATGTGATGCATGAAAGTTGTTAGATCTTGCTGAGCTGTCGAGCTTATTCTTGCAAATAATCACTTTTGCAGGTTAAGGATTCAAGGTAATGCTATGTGATACTTAAAAGAAATGAATCAGATGTAATGTATGAAGATTTATATACTTTAGCTGAATTGTTATTATTTAGGACCATGTTTAAGGTTTCAGATAATGTATTTGATAATGTATGATGGTTAACAGATGTTGAGTTGTAAAGTTTAAATTTTACCCGATGTATAAGGGTTATTGAACATGGTTATAAGTTTTAGTTTATAATAACTCTGACGAAGAGATTCATGAAATAAAATTGAATCAAAGTTATGTAATGATAAAGGTTGAGATTCAGGGATAATAAAGAAGGAATAATATAAAAATTTTAAATATTTCGTATTTTTAGTGATTGTATCACTGGTTAATGATGTAAAGTCTGAATAAGGATGTATTATTAACGACCGATGTCGGGAGTTGTACTGTATGAATTTTGGGGTCGTTACAAGTAAGCAAGGATCGATCCCACAGAGAGTGATTTAATTTATATTTATCCTTTGATTTCTAATAAAAAGAGGATTTTGAATTGATTAACTAAATTAATAATAAACTGATAAGAATAAACAATGATTTAAAAAGTTTCAATTCTTCAGTTTAGTATCGCCTATTCACAATTATAGAATAATCAAGTTTCATAATATTTATCCTTCCATGAGATTAACAACCCTAGATAACCGCAATCGCTAATTACCCGAAATTCTCCTTAAGTGTAAATCTAATGCGACGATCGCCAACAAAAGATCCTAACTATCATATAACCTAGAACTATCAGTCTAGATTTAATATAATAGAAGCATGAAAAATGAGAATTAGATTATTTCAAGCAATAATTACACAATCAAGAATTATTTAACTTGTCTTCTGAAAACCTTAATAATATTCAAAAGCTTGACCACAATCAAATATCATTAATTGCTACTTATGATCAGATATACATCATTTGCTTAATATATATCTTAATTTAGCAGATGATATCAATTTACTAATTTAATCCTACAAAATCACGATAGTAAATTGAATAGCATACAAGAAGTTTATGTAAATAATCAGAATAAATCTCACATATGAAGAAATAAATAAAGTAACTTAATCAAACCATTAATTATGAACAAGATTTAACATCCATTCAGAATTGAACTGAAAGTGTTAGCCCGTGTCTTTAATATTGTAGATGATAGAATGCTCTATACACTGACTATTACATCTATTTATAGTGCTAGACAAAATCCTAAATCCTATGAGAACTAGAAATCTAAATCCTAAAAGAAATTATAAATCATAACTAGTTCCCATAAAGAAATAGAATCTTATAAGAAAATAAAATCTCAGTCCAAAGCAATCCTAATTCTAATAGCAATATCAATCCAATTCCATGTAGACAGATGCCAAAATCTGCTTTTAGAAACTTTCCAAAAATCCAAGATTTCTAAATTTTCTTTTTCTCTTCAATTCAGCTCCAAATCAACTTGTTCTCATCCTTTTAGCTTTAATTCACCTGCAAACAATAAACAACTTATTAAGCTCATATACAAATGAAACATGCAATAAAATCAAACATAAAGGAATAAAAAAACATGAATATTGTGTATTTATCAAATCCCCCCACACTTAGTCTTTTACACGTCCTCGTGTAAACCAAAAGTTTGATTTCCAAAAAAACTCTACTCAACCATAATGTTAAAAGATTTTAAGATCAAATCATCATTATCAACACTAAACCAACAAAAACATAATCAATGTTTCATTAATCAACTCAAGATAACCACCTTGCCACTTCACCAATGAATTTTATTAAGTCAAATTGGATCCACATAAGCACTCTTCTATGATGCACACATTTACTCAACTTAGTTACAATGGAGCAAAAATCGTGAACACCACTCAAAAACTCAAAACATATTTTTTCTGCATTATTTTTTTTACCAGAACCCTTTCATTTTCCTCTTTGTTTCCGGTAAATGCATTTTATGCTCCGTTTCACCTTCCTCAATCATTCTTTTGTAAGTAAGTGAATTTTATGCTCCATCTCACTTATTCGCACGTGTTTTATGGGAGAGTGCATTTTACGCTCCATCTTATCCCACCATACGGTTTCTCTTTTGTTTCTTTTTCTCTTTTTCAACAATTTTTTTGATTTTTAACTTTTTAATTTTTTCTCCACATGGTCCTACAAAAAGCATAAGAAGTTCAATAGTTTTAAAGCATGAGATTAGTGCACATAGATAACTCCATAGATAACTAAGCCAAATGAGCATATATCACATGTTCAAGTACTCATGCGACCAAATTCAATTCAAATTAATTACTACAGATCATGACTTAGTTTTTCTCAATCATTAACCAGATTTTGAAATTTAGCATTGATTTTCAATTTTTGACTTTAACCTTCGAACACATAGGCAAATAGAATCATGGAACCCAAATTTTTCAAATTTTTTTAAAAGGCATCAATTTTTTCAAATTTCTTATCAAAATAGGATCAATATCCTTAAATTAAATAAAAACCATAATCTTTCTCCCTACACTCAAATCTTACATTGTCCCCAATGTAACAAAATCATGCAAAGAAGAAAGAACTACATGTAAATAAAAAAAACTAATAAGTAAAGGGATATAAAAGTCAAATATGAGATTTTGGGTTGCCTCCCAAGCAGCTGCCCTTGTTTATTGTCATTGGCTTGACATCTTCCTTCTCATTCTACGTAATCAGAGTTGTGAACTTCAAGTGGACTGGTAACGGTTTCAATTCATTAGGGAGATCCTTTAGATCCTGATTTTGCTCCATTCCAGCCCTCAAATCCTCCTTGTATATTTGTTCAAGAGATTCCTGCATTATAGAGTCAACAACATCAGTAGAAAAAATAGAATTAATATTACTAAGATACCTTTTAACTTCATATATGTTGAACTGGACATGTGCCTCATCCAATTCCATAGTTAAGGTCCCATGGTATGTATCATGGTGTGTTTTTGTTGTTTGCACCGATGTATTATCTATATCATCTTTGTAAAGATCTGCAGAACTTATCAAATTGTTCTCCTCTTCCTCTTGTTTATCCTTTTCAGACTTTGAACACCTGATTTCTTCTTCAAATTTAGTAGTAGCCTCAAGCGCTTCCAACTGGTTTCCACTAGTGAACTCCTCGTCATCTTTAAGTTCTTGTTCCCTATTTGCCATTTCTTCCAAAAAAAAATATTATACGACTCTGTATATAACTCTGAGTTTTTTTCAACTTTCCAATACGTTCTTAGAACTTGGGGGAAAGGTAGTATCGGTTCTTAAGCTGAAAGATGTGGAAATTTATGCTCGAGTACAACACTACTGCTTGTTTCACTATTGTCTGACTTGTTTTATTCTGAAAGCATTGACTTTCCTTGCTGCCAATCCTCTGCACCACATCTTAATGTTATTGCACTTACATTTTCAACAGTCTAAGAAAGTGATCTCCCTGAGCCTTGAGATTCTAACCTCCCTACTGTGGTTGCAAGCTGACCAACTTGGTCCCACAGATCTTGAACATAAGTTTTTCTCTCCTGCTGGAACTGCTGTAGTTGATTCATGAACTGTTGTGTTTGGTTCATGAATTCCTTGAACATATCCTCCATATTTGTCCCAGAATTGACAGTTCTTGGTTTTTTGTGTGGTACTAAGGTTGAGCTTGTTGAAAACCTTACATATTCCTTGTAGTCATTTGTCAAACTATAGCAGTTAATTCAGAAACCTGTTGCTCAATATTACAAGTGCTCACCTCCTTTACCCTTTGTGATATATGAGTCATCCTAGTTTCATACTGCTGTGAGTTGGCTACCATGGTTGTAATTAAGTTCTTTGCAGTGTCTGGAGTTTTGTCTACCAGTGCTCCTCCACTTGCTATATCAATCATGCTTCTATCCATTGGTAGCAACCCCTCATAGAAGTACTGTATCAAGTAATGATCATCAATTCCTTGAGGTGGACAGCTGGAACACAACTTCTTGAACCTTTCTCAATACTCATAGAGATTTTCTCAATTGAACTGCCTGATTCCACATATCTCCTTTCTTATATCAACAACTCTTGATGCAGGAAAATACCTCTCCAAGAATAACCTTTGCATGTCAGTCCATGATCGTATTGATCCTGAAGGTAGATAGTATAACCAGTCTTTAGCCAAATCTGCTAAGGAGAATGGAAAGAGTCTAAACTTGATCTGTTCCTCTATCACTTCTTGTGCTTTCATCGTGGAACACACCACATGGAACTCTTTCAGATGCTTATATGGATTTTCACCTGCAAGACCACGAAAAGTAGGCAAAAGATGAATTAGTCCATAGTTAAGTTCAAAAGCAACGTCTAAAGTAGGATATTCAATACACAAAGATAGTTGATCAAGATCATGAATAGCCAGTTCTTTTAAAGTTTTGTTAGTGTTTGGCACTGCTATATTTCCCTCTTCAAGTGTTAGAACAAGAGCTTCTTTTGTATCTACAGTTTTCTTTATCTCTTGATCAAAATTTAGTCAATAGGGTGAGAGAATTGAGTGATAAAATAAAAATAAAACAAAAATAATAAAAAAACGAAAACAAAGAATAAACAAAAACAAACATCACTCCCCGGCAACGGCGCCAAAATTTGGGAGCTGTCGTTTATACTCCTAAATTAACCTCACTTTCACTTTACAAATTCAAACAATTAGCACAGTAGTAAGCAAGGATCGATCCCACATAGAGTGATTTATTTTATATTTATCCTTTGATTTCTAATAAAAAGAGGATTTTGAATTGTTTAACTAAATTAATATTAAACTGATAAGAATAAACAATGATTTAAAAAGTTTCAATTCTTCAGTTTAGTATCACCTTTTCACAATTATGGAATAATCAAGTTTCACAATATTTATCCTTCCATGAGATTAACAACCCTAGATAACCGCAATCGCTAATTATCCGAAATTCTCTTTAAGTGTAAATCTAATGCGACGATCGCCAACAAAAGATCCTAACTATCATATAACATAGAATTATCAGTCTAGATTTAATACAATAGAAGCATGAAGAATGAGAATTAGATTATTCCAAGAAATAATTACACAATCAGGAATTATTTAACTTGTCTTCTGAAAACTTTAATAATATTCAAAAGCTTGACCACAATCAAATATCATTAATTGCTACTTATGATCAGATATACATCATTTGCTTACTATATATCTTAATCTAGAAGATGATATCAATTTACTAATTTAATCCTGCATAATCACGATAGTAAATTGAATAGCATACAAGAAGTTTATGTAGATAATCAGAATAAATCTCACATATGAAGAAATAAATAAAGTAAATTTAATCAAACCATTAATTATGAACAAGGTTCAACATCCCTTCATAATTGAATTGAAAGTGTTAGCCCATGTCTTCAATATTGTAGATGATAGAATGCATTATACCCTAACTATTACATCTATTTATAGTGATAGACAAAGTCCTAAATCCTATGAGAACTGAAAATCCAAATCCTACAAAAAATTATAAATCATAACTAGTTTCCATAAATAAATAGAATCTAATAAGGAAATAAAATCTTAGTCCAAAGCAATCCTAATTCTAATAGCAATATCAATCCAATTCCATGTAGAAAGATGCCAAAATCTGCTTTTAGAAACTTTCCAAAAATTCAAGATTTCCAAATTTTCTTTTTCTCTTTAATTCAGCTCCAAATTTACTTGTTTCCATCCTTTTAGCTTTAATTCACCTACAAACAATAAACAACTTATTATGCTCATATACACATAAAACATGCAATAAAACCAAACGTAGAGGAATAAAAAATCATGAATATTGTGTACTTATCAGTATCATTCATACATTCTCTTCTAATAATATATATTTGAGGAAGGGTGTCTCCACGTTCATTTGGCTAGATTTAGTAATAATAAGCTACAATTGCAAGTAAAATCTAAATGGACCTAAGCATTGCTTCAAAAATCCATTTTAGATTTTATGGTCATGTACCATTTTCCTGAGTCTTTATTATTCATAGCCTGATCGTAATTCAATGGATCATCATCATCCTTGACGTGTACCTCATCGTCATCCTCTATGACGAATCCATACCTTTCATGTATCTTCGGTACTCTAACATATTTACGAATAAGGTGTTGTGCAGTAGGTGTCTCTACTTAGACAGGTTAATACAATTGATCTGTAATGGTTTGTGGTTCTTGAATTTCTTCAATATCTATTTTTCTCCCACTAGCCCCTTCAAGAATAAACTCATTTTCCAAGAAGACAGCGTGTTTTGCAACAAACACCTTTTGCTCAGTAGGATTGTAGAAATAGTATCCCAAACTTTCTTTAGGGTATCCCACAAAGGTGCACTTATCAGATCTTGTCCCAAGCTTATCATTTTGAAAACATTTTCACATAAACTGGACATCTCCAAATCTTAACATGCTTAAGACCAGGTTTCCTACCTGTCCACATCTTATATGGAGTCTTGGGGACGGATTTCGAGGTGACCTTATTTAATAGATATGTAGCCGTTTCTAGGGCATAACCCTAGAAGAAAATTAGAAGATTGATAAAATTCATCATGGAACGAACCATGTCCAACAATGTTTGATTTCTCCTTTCAGATACTCCATTTAACTGTGGTGTACCCAGTGGAGTCAATTGTGAGATTATACCATTTTCTTTGAGACAATCGAGAAACTCACCGCTTTAGTATTCACCACCTCCATCTGATTGAAGAATCTTAATACTCTTGCCCGTTTGTTTCTTTACTTCACTTTTGAACTCTTTGAACTTTTCAAATGATTCAGATTTGTATTTCATTAAATACACATATCCAAATATTGAGTGATCATCAGTGAAAGTAATATAATAAGAATACCCTCCCCATGCATTCGTTGTCATAGGTCCACAGACGTCTGTGTGAACCAATGCTAACAACTCTGTAACTCGTTCTCCTTTTCCACTAAAAAAAGATTTAGTCATTTTACCCATGAGACAATATTCATAAGTTGGATATGATTCATAATCGGATAGCTCCAAGAGTCCATCCTTATGCTACTTGGATAATCTTGTTTCATTGATATGACCGAGTCTACAATGTCACATATATGTATAATTAATATCATCTCTTTTCCTTTTCTTAGTTTGTTCTATTTGAAATACATTTTCATGCAAGTCAAGTATGTAAAGTCCATTTCACAAATTACCAACACCATATAAAATATTATTTTATAAATAGAACAACTGTTGTTCTTTATTATAATTTCAAATCCATCCATATCTAATACGGAAATAGAAATACTGTTTCTAATGATATTCGGAACAAAATAACAATTATTTAAATAAATGGACTTGCCCGTAGGCAGAGCTAAACAATAAGTGCATACAGCTAATGCAACAACCTTTGCTCCATTTCCCACTCGTAAGACAACCTCATCCTTGTTCAGCTTTCTACTTCTGACTAGTTCTTGCACAGTATTGCATATGTGAGAACCACAGTCGGTATCCAATACCAAAGTAGAATTTTTGACTTTCAAAAAAATTAATTTTAATCATGAACAAACCTTGATTGGAAGTCGAAGCTTCTCTAAGCTTCTTCTCCGCCAAAAAGTTCTTGCAGTTCCTCTTCCAATAACCCGACTTGTTATAATGGAAGCACATTCCTTTGCTAGCTGGAGCAGGTTTCTTTTGTTCCTTTGTGTTCACCTTGCACTTAACCTTCTTAGATTTCATTTTTTCAGAAGATACCTTGGGCCTATTCTTTTTCTTGGAAGAATCCACCATTAAGACATGATTTTTCTTGGATGGGAAGTGACCTTCTGCAGTTTTCAACATGTTAATTAATTCAGGCAAACTGACATTGTGACGCCACCAAATCTAGGCCCCTTTTATTACCTCGGATCCGGTGTAGTCACGGTACTACTAGTCGAACTATTACATCTTTTATTCATTACTTAAAGAATATAACTTCACTTTATTAAAAGTTAGAATATAAATTCTTTTCACATCCAAGATCTTGTGTAATGACCACAAACTATTATAAGTTACAATCTTGGTCATTTACCATTCCTGTCTTATATTATGTTCGATATTATAAAAATGTAGAATAACTTAAACTTTTTCAATCTTCTTTGAATAAAATCTCTTATTGATTTCAAAGCTTGAATCAATTACATAACCTTGAATCAATTACAGAATATGATTCACTATGTTCAAATTACTGCATAAACGTATACATCTCGGTTCAAAACCCCTCTGAGTTTCATAACATAACTTTACAATTTTAACATGTACAAAACATTTCAATCTAATATTGTGTACATCTTCTAGAACTTAAGCATGGTTCAAGAGCATATATTTAAATAAACAGAAACCTTCGAACTCTATCACGTAGCACGTAACTATTATCGTGAGTCCTTAACATGCAAAAGTGGTTAATTGCAAGACTGAGCTCGACAGCTCAGCAATTCTAACAATTTTCATGCATCACATAACATATAATATCATACTCAGTTCATGCATTCATAATCAATTAATATTTACTACGCATGTTACTTTTCACATAACAAGCATATCATCAAAGATCAACTTTCAATCTCATATATATCTCATATACAGTTCATATATAAGTTGACATTCTCATGGCATAATACAATTCAATTAACAGTTATTGAATTCATATATCAAATAGGAACCAAAAGGTTTGCCTGACTCGTAGTTTATCAACTACGACTTAACTGCTTAAAGCTATCTGCACTTCGTGTATTCCTACACAGTTATATAATCATGGATTCAGACTTATCAGTCATACATTTCATACGCTCTTAATATAAGAACAAATATTGTTTCCTAACTTAGTTTTATTTTTACTTGAACTTAGGATAATCATGAGACTAGCTCATTCTACTATCATATTTATCTAAACAGTCTTGTTTCATGTCTTGTAGTCCTTAAGGATAACACATGAACATAACTAGAGGCTATGCAGTTAACAAACTGCTCTTGGAAACTCTGCAGAACGGCGCGGCCACGCTACATATAAGCTTGGAAATGGCGCGGCCACGCTACATATAAGCTTGGAAATGGCGCAGCCACGCTACTCCCTGCCAAAACCAGACTTGGGCTTTTTAATGCTCAGTCTAGTCCTAACATACTATGCATTCTGATATATATTATACACACACATTAAGTAGGTTTTCATCTTCATGTCATATTCAAACTATTTAGTTTTGAATTAAATAGCTCTATGTTAAGTTATTTAGATCAACAAGGCTTAACACTTCATTTAACAACGTTTCAATGTTATAAGATTTTAAACTATGTATTGGTACTAATCAACCTTTAACGCGCATGCTCACATGTATCTATTTCATTTACATAGCCTTCCTCGAAAACTTGTTTTAAACCATATTTGAAACTATTAGTTCTCAAAAACTTTCAAGTTTTCCTTCAAGTCATCCTAAACCAAGCTATAACAAATCCATGTATATGCAAGGCATTTTAAAACTTTATTTACACATAGTTAATAAAATTTCTCTTTTGAAAACTTACTTCAAAACATGCTCGGATAGGTTATATCATACTTAACAACCTTCTATATGCAATATATATTGAAACCACCTTCCTAATCCATTCTTGCACATGACTAGGTCACATACACATGTTCAAAACTTTAAAGGACACAAGGTTCGTCAAGTTTCATTTTTCAAAGCTTTAAGTTTCCTTCTTAGAAAATCATTAATACCAAGCTAGTGCAACCTTTTGGATGCAAGGCCACTGTAGGCCTCAAGTCTGACTACTAATATGCCTATTTAAGTTATACACACATGCTTAGAATACCAGAAGCACAAAAATCACTTTTCTTGATCTGCCCACCAGCGCGGCCGCGCTGGTTTTGTATGGGGAAGTGGCGCGGCCGCGCCACCTCGGTTCAGGTTCAGGATTGGTTCTGCTTCTGCAGAATTCCCATGAACTAATTATCTATTACTTCAATGTAGCATGCTTTAGACCAACTACACTACACCATAAACATGCATATAACTCTACTATTACTTCTATATCAACTTAAAATCAAGAATTCAATAATTTATAAGAATTCTCAAATCTTAAAACTCAAGAACACAATTAAGAGTTATACCTCATTGAAGCTTGAAGGGACAGAGGTTCCTCTCACAATCAGATTTCTCCCTCAAACTCTCTATAACAACTTAGCAATTATTTAGCAACTTCAATTTGTGAATATGAAGCTTCATTTTATAGAGAAATCATGGACCAAATTTGGTTCTTGCACATTGAATCAAACCAATGGGAGAATGAAGAAGACATTGGACAAGAGAGGTTTGGTGGAGGGTCACTATTGAGACCACTCCCCCTTCCTCATCACCATCATTGCATAGCCATTATTGCTTTCTTACTAGACTTTATCAACTCTTAGCATAGACCAAGGGTCTAATACACGTGAATGAGAAAGAGTGGGACTATGAATATGAGACAAGCATTTTAAACTCAGTATTTGGCAATTTTATGCATACATACTTAGGTTTATCTCCTTTTGGCTTATTAAGTCAATTTTCATAACTTTATGTTACTACACCACATTAAGTTGTAGGTATACATATATATATATATATATATATATATATATATACACACACATGTACACCCACATATTACAAGCATATCAATACATATAATAATGTACTTCATGTACATTGTTTTAATCCAATAATATTTTAATTGGGCCAAATGTATTTTAGTTGGGTATCCTCCACCCATTATTTTCCATAAAATTTATTATCTCCAATATACTCACATATTATAATAATAATTAATACTTCCAATTAAATCTCCTTGATTTAACTTCACTATTTATGTCACACAAGACATAATTATGTGAACTTAGTAATTAATAGTCCACAAGCTTATAGTAATATAATCTCATCAAATAATATTTTTCTTATCATTATACCTTATAATATGCTCATGATGTAATATCATTACATTACTTATTATATGCTCTCTTAGCAACAATTTAGCAATTGAACTAACAACTCCACACACCAATGCATTGCCTCTAATTATTATCAAGCTATTACCCTCCTATGGTCATTACCCAAAGGGCAAAGGGGAGTTGGTGGCTAACTCCCACCAACTAGTACTATTCATGTACCCTAGCCACTTAATTAACCATCATTGCTCTCACATGGGCTAACTTGCAAGCTTATATCTAATAACTTAATGTTATTATCATATGATATGATAGGGTCCCACATACACCCAATCATATAATCATATAATCTATGTACATTTGACAATACCGAATATATTTTAATTGAGTAGTGTCACACCCCATTATTGTAAACTTTATTATTTCAATTATACTTAACCATTGAAATAATTATTAACAACAATTATTTATTTAGTTTAATTTAATATCCTTCACAAAGTACACATTAATGTACCACACATAATACATTGTCACATAAGTCCATTTATGTAACTCATGTGACTCATTTCACTTTACCCTATAGTTTCTTATATTATATAGTTTTCTTGAAGTGTTACACTTCATTTCATATTATATAGATGTGGCTACTATATAACTTATAATTACACATCATTGCACATAGCAATTTATCCACATAATAAAACTAATTAATTCCTTTAATTATTTAGTCATTAATTTATTTAATGAATGTCTATCCCACCACTTTGCCACACTAGGCATACCTCACAAGCTAAATATTAAGCTTATCATTACTTCCGCCACACTTAAATATTCTTTTTAATATAAGGTTTGTGTGACACATGCGTTCTAATGTCAAGCTACCTTAAATAACTATACACTTATAATATATATATCATTTATGCGTAGAATAATTAAGATTTACTCTATTATTATAAAATCTACGATAAAATAATAACTTAAGTTATTTAATACATTAAAATAACTTAGCTTTCTTTTATTAATTAACTCTCTTGAAAATACATTAAAAATTATCTATTTTGCCATAACATGACATAAAAATGTTGTTGTCATGATTTTCTCCCAATATAGGCATTAATTATAATAAAATGACGTACTCATTTTCTTAAGATATTATTTTAATATCATATCTAAGTATTATTAAAATAGTTACATGTATGACACATGTACACCTTTTATATAGAAAATAGGCCATAAGTTTATTTTCTATTATGATAAATTGTTCCCAAAATAATTTCTTTAATCTATACATTTAACTATATCCCAATATTAATTAATTCTTTAATTAATATTTATTTAAAGATATATATTGGTTTAACAACGTATATATATTTTATTAACATCGTTCGTACATTCACATAATACCATGCCAAGTAATATATAAAGGCACTTACTATAATCACATACTCCACACACGTATTAACTCACTATTTACTTAAGTGATCTTAAACCCCTTACTATATCACCATAGTTAATTAAGGCTTTAATATTCAAATTATATTATTCTATAATATAACTTCCAATTTAATATAAATTAACCAATATTTATACTCAGTTAACAAACTTCCATAATAAATATTTATTCAATTCACGCTTTGCTATCTAAAGCTTGATCACTAATTATGATACATATTAATCATATATATCCTCAAGTTCAGATTACACAACTTTCTCAAAAATTTCTACAGCCCAGCGCAGCTACGCTGGTATAAGGCTTGGAAGTGGCGCAGCTGCGCCACCTTAAGTTAAGGGGCAAACCCGTTCTGCTATAGCAGAACCAAAATCTAAGTTCTTAAATACTTAGCACACGCTTGTAAATTGCTAACTTACTATACCAGTTAACCAATAACTTTTGCTACTTGTTTCAATGACTTAGAGATTAAATTTTAAATTCAAACTCTATTTTTCTTTAATAGTTATTCAACTATAAAATCTCATATATATAGAATTCCTTCTTATCGAACCACATACTTTAAGATGTATAACACCTATATATATATTCTTATTTAAACCCAACACATGCCGTAATAATTTTATTTATTAAATTCTCATTATTAATAGTTCTTGAAAATTCGGGTTCTTACATCCTCTCCCCCTTATAAGGATTCCATCCTCGGAATCACCGAAACCTCCTCTACTCGGTGCCATTCCGAATATTACATATTCTTTTGAATAGTTTTATCCATTCTCTTTTCGAAAGTTTTATTATTATAACTTTCTCAATCGCATTCTATCACTTTCTCCTTTCTTAGGAACATTCTACTTACTACATTCATCCTCCAGAAGAATAAGAATCTTCCACGATCTTTCAATAATTGGGAAGTAGTATGAATAACTCAGATTCAAAATTTATACTAAGGGGTCACAAGACCGTGAACTTTTCTCCAGGTTTACTAATGCTTCAACAAAATTCTTCACACTGCAAACCAGAGTGTTTATCAATCACAAAGACTGAAAACACCCTCCACACGTACACTAGGTGGCTGGCCTATTGTACCACTACGTTGAGCCACAGCGTAGTGTTTTGTAACCACTATATGCGTTACGTTCGGAACCATTATCCTCGAAAACATGTCCCCTTTATAGGGTTGTTCACCTCAGCTTTTCAACATCTAAACCCGCACCAGAGCAATCTGCTTTGGCATAAATACACAAGAATGCTTGAATTCCATAATTATTCTCTAGCAGTCTTCTAGCCGAATCAAATAGCTTAGACTTTTATCAACAACTCGGACATCAATCCAAGTTAATCAACTTAATTAAACTTTTTCATAGTTCAAATAAAAACCAGAAATTCTTTTATGACATCATGATACCGTACCACCTCAGTCATACGTTGAAGATTCTGTCATTTTATGACTTTATCATACTACATCATACCATCATGGACAGACGATCTTACGATCGCTCCAGACACTATGTTTGATTGCATTGATAACTTTATCATTTACCATCCTACACCATATCAAATGATGCATATGGTCAAAATAACCTTTTTGAAAGATTTTCAAATCATTTTTGTCTTAGCCGAAACAAATAGCATAGACATACGAATAACGGTATCGTTTTTAAAACTCATTGGTTCAGTTATCTGACCGAACCTTTTTCTCAAGAAAATCGAAGTGCAAACACTAGCACGAAGTCAATAAATTTTGAAAATCTAGCGTAGCTAGAAGATTTAGAAAAATCCAAATTTCTCCATCAACTTCAATCTCTTACTCCATCAATGCTCACTATACCAAAACTCTTAATACTAGATATATAATATATCTATTCCCAGTATAGTTCATCGAACTTACCACACCATGGAAGTTCAGGAACTTACCACAATAATACAATTTTAGGAATTTGTCCTAGCAATACGTAGTCCAAGAACCAACCAGGGACTGTCTAGACGCTGAGGGCTCAAAAATACATATGATTATGAGTCACAAACTTGTCATAGACATGAGTCTTAAGAACTCACATCTAATCTTAGTATTATCTAACTTAATCTTAGAAACCTCTATCTATCAGAATAAACATGAGAAAAAAATCACTTTTTCGTCATATGTATAATGATAGCGCGACACCAACATTCCAATGATTATCAATGTGATGCACTTAGCGTAAGCACAAAACCTCTGCCCATACAAAAGTTTGTACAACTAAGCCATCACATGAGTCCTTAATGAAAATCCAACACTTAACTCTATCTTACCCTTCACTTGCTCTTTGCGCATTACGAACTTTATATGTTTCATCACATACAAATCCTCATGAGTTCATCTCGTACTATTTCATAGTACATTCTCTCATAGCATCAAGCTATAATCACTTAGTTGTTACAGACTATTTATCATTTCATAGTTCAATCCGATCACATCGTGATCATCGGTTTACCTTTAGGGTTCTTTCCCTATTATCAACTATACTCCATTCGAGTTCATTCTTATTATCTTTGTCATATTCATCTTATAAACATCGTCTTAACATTTTCATTATCGGAGTTAGGAAACTCCTGATTCTCATTCTCTAGATACTTCAAGATTCTTCTTTGAATCTTTACGTATATATATTTTAAATCTTATCTTTCCCTTTCTCAGGTTATAGTCTAATGTACACTTACCTAAGGTTTATAACCTACATCTTTGATACCAACCTGTGACGCCCCCAAATCCGGGTCCCTTTTATTACCTTGGATCCGGTGTAGTCATGGTACTACTAGTCGAACTATTACATCTTTTATTCATTACTTAAAGAATATAACCTCACTTTATTAAAAGTTAAAATATAAATTCCTTTCACATCCAAGATCCTGTGTTATGACCCCAAACTTTTATAAGTTATAATCTTGGTCATTTACCATTCTTGTCTTATATCATGTTCGATATTATAAAAATGAGGAATAACTTAAACTTTTTCAATCTTCTTTGAATAAAATCTTTTATTGATTTCATAGCTTGAATCAATTACATAACCGTGAATCAATTACAGAATATGATTCGCTATGTTTGAATTACTGCATAAACGTATACATCTCGATTCGAAACCCCTATGAGTTTCATAACACAACTTTACAATTTTAACATGTACAAAACATTTCAATCTAATATTGTGTACATCTTCTAGAACATAAGCATGGTTCAAAAGCATATATTTAAATAAACAAAAATCTTCGAACTCTATCACGTAGCACATAACTCTTATCGTGAGTCCTTAACCTGCAAAAGTTGTTATTTGCAAGAGTGAGCTCGACAGCTCAACAATTCTAACAGTTTTCATGCGTCACATAACATATAATATCATACTTAGTTCATACATTCATAATCAATTAATATTTACTACGCATGTTACTTTTCACATAACAAGCATATCATCAAAGATCAACTTTCAATCTCATTTATATCTCATGTACAGTTCATATATAAGTTAACATTCTCATGGAATAATACAATTCAATTAACAGTTATTGAATTCATATATCAAATAGGAACTGAAAGACTTGCATGACTAATAGTTTATCAACTAAGACTTAACTACTTAAAGCTATCTACACTTTGTGTATTCCTACACAGTTATATAATCATTGGTTCACACTTATCAGTCATACATTTCATACGCTCTTAATATAAGAACAAATATCGTTTCCTAACTTGGTTTCATTTTTACTTGAACTTAGGATAATCATGAGACTAGCTCATTCAACTATCATATTTATCTAAACAGTCTTGTTTCATGTCTTGTAGTCCTTAAGGACAACATATGAACATAACTTAAGGCTATGCAGTTAATAAACTGCTCTTGGCAACTCTGCAGAACGGTGCTGGCCGGGCTGCATATAAGCTTGGGAGTGGCGCGGCCACGTAACTCCCTGCCAAAACCAGACTTAGGCTTTTCATTGCTCAGTCTAGTCCTAACATACTATGCATTCTGATATATATTATACACACACATCAAGTAGGTTTTCATCATCATTTCATATTCAAACTATTTAGTTTTGAATTACATAGCTCTATGTTAAGTTATTTAAATCAACAAGGCTTAACACTTCATTTAACAACGTTTCAATGTTATAAGATTTTAAACCATGTATTGGTACTATTCAATCATTAACACACATGCTCACATGTATCTATTTCATTTACATAGCCTTACTCGAAAACTTGTTTTAAACCATGTTTGAAACTATTAGTTCTCAAAAACTTCCAAGTTTTCCTTCAAATCATCCTAAACCAAGCTATAACAAATCCATGTATATGCAAGGCACTTTAAAACTTTATTTACACATAGTTAATAAAATTTCTCTTTTGAAAACTTACTTCAAAACATGCTCGGATAGGTTATATCATGCTTAACAACCTTTTATATGCAATATACATTGAAACCACCTTCCTAATCCATTCTTGCACATGACTAGGTCACATACACATGTTCGAAACTTTAAAGGACACAAGGTTCGTCAAGTTTTATTTTTCAAAGCTTTAAGTTTCCTTCTTAGAAAATCATTAATACCAAGCTAGTGCAACCTTTTGGATGCAAGGCCACTGTAGGCCACAAGTCAGACTACTAATTGCCTATTTAAGTTATACACACATGCTCAGAATACCAAAAGCACAAAAATCACATTTCATGATCTGCCCACCAGCGCGGTCGTGCTGGTTTTGTATGGGGAAGTGGCGCGACCTCGCCACCTAGGTTCAGGTTCGGGATTGGTTCTGCTTCTGCAGAATTCCCGTGAACTAATTCTCTAATACTTCAATGTAGCATGTTTTAGACCAACTACACTACACCATAAACATGCATATAACTCTACTATTACTTCTATAACAACTTACAATCAAGAATTCAATAATTTCTAAGAATTCTCAAATCTTAAAACTCAAGAACACAATTAAGAGTTATACCTCATTGAAGCTTGAAGGGATAAAGCTTCATTTCATAATCAGATTTCTCCCTCAAATTCTCTATAGCAACTTAGCAATTATTTAGCAACTTCAATTTGTGAATATGAAGCTTCATTTTATAGAGAAATCACAGACCAAATTTGGTTCTTGCACATTGAATCAAACCAATGGGAGAATGAAGAAGACATTGGATAAGAGGGGTCACTATTGAGACCACTCCCCCCTTCATCATCACCATCATTGCATAGCCATTATTGCTTTCTTGCTAGCCTTTATCAACTCTTAGCATATACCAAGGGTCTAATACACATGAATGAGAAAGAGTGGGACTATGAATATGGGACAAGCAGGCTTCTTTTAAATAGGCGCTACTTATACATTATAATATATATATATATATATATATATATATATTCTAATGGTAACGTGAATTCAGACTTTTGAATCCTACAGGAGGTTTCCACTTTGGAATATACTATATATATACATATAACCATGTTAACAGGATGGATTCTTTTGAATCTCTTTCAAGGACGGATCCCCTTTTTAAAACCATCCGTGGGTTACCGTTTAAAAACATAATTTGTGGCTTGTTTCTTCAATAATCCGGATCCAACGCAAATATCAGCGAGATGCACGGCGGAAGAAAGAAATAAAAAATCGCGATTCAATTTTTTTTTCTTTAATAAAAAATAATTTTATACAATTAATTATGCCCAATAAATTATTCTAAATGCATACCAATACATATATGAAATCAAAACAATTAATAATTGGATAAAGGTTTGGCTCTGATGCCACTGTTAGGTTTGTACGAAATCATGGACGCAATCAAATTGAAAAACAAATTAGCGGAAGCATGGTATATCAGAGTTTAAAAAATTTCTACAAAACCATTACCTGGATCATCCTTTATGCAAATTATTAATTTAAAACTGATAAATAAGAAGTTATGGAATCATACCCTTGTAGAACGAAGCTTCCACAGGTACGAGTTCAACTCCTTGTTCTTCGTGATCTCTTTAAATTTCTAGGTTACATTCCTTCCTTTGATCAACGTTAGCCACCCAAGTGTTTTGCCTCTAGAGGTGATCCACCAAGGAATATGAATTATTCAAGAAGGAGAGTGGTTGGCTAAACCCTAGTTTTCTATCCTCTATAGAAAAAGAGTACTCTCCAACAATTGGAATTGCATCAACTGATATCTATTATAAGACTCCTCTTATATAGATATTGGTCAACTCTTCTTTTAGACATGGGGTTTCATTTAATTAATTAAACTCCTTTAATTAATTTAGACTTCCCACCGCATTGGGAATAATTAATTAAATTCATTTAATTAATTTGCCTTCTAATCTTATTAGGAATAAATGAGAGTACTAATATTATATTAATTCCTAAACTCCTTTAGAAATTAAAATAATAATAATTGTAATAATATTAATAAGACTCCTCTTAATAATTTATATTTAATATTTCCAAACTATTAAATAATAAATATTAAGCTATTTAATTTATTCTATCACCATAGATTAAATTAATTACATTTAATGCATTATTATAATTATGCCATTACATTCTTAAATAATTATTCTTCCTTTTATGGTGTGACCCTTTAGGTTCTTCATATTAAAGCGGTTGTGAATAAATCATTTAGAATAATTCTAATCTTATTTAAATAAATAAATAAAACTAATAATCTATTTAAATAAATAATATTTATTCTACAATAGGGATAAGCCTCCCTAGCGATCAACGACTTTTCAGATAATATAGATTTCAACATTAATCATAAAAGAACCTGTGAGTAAATAGTTACCATACAATTCAATCCTTCCACCATACAATGTCCCAATTAAATATAAGACATGAAATTACTGTCAAATCTTATTTTATAAAATTATATGTATTTCGATTAGAAAATACACAACTCCAAATAATGCAAATTAGAAACTCCTTTCTAATTTCATTCTGCCTTGGCCAAGGACTACTAGGTTGTCATTTAACGAATCACATAGGACATTCTATTCTTTTACTAGAAGTGGTAGATTCTTTATTGACCATTCATTATCTTCATATGTAACTTATTATATCCAAGCATACCCTTTGATATATCATAAGGGTCTTAAGGAATAAGTCAAAGTATAACTCATTACATACAAGATACTATGATGATCTCAAGTTCAAGGATCACTTGTATTACTATCACATTAGGAATTTCTATTGGCAGGCAAGTAAAACTCCATTAGGTATTCCATAACGAGTCACATATAGTGAACTTCTTTTTTAATAAGCACCTACATACTTGTTTTAGTGTCTCCACACAAATGATCATGAGATCAATCATCCTCATCCAATGAGCAAGCAACATATGTACCTATCTATCCGAATTTATTAATCCCCTTTTTAGTAATCCAATGATTGGGAACTATTTTAGTTTTAAGCTTTCTAAGAATTTAGATCTCATTAGCATGATCAACATCATGATTCTAAAAGCATTGCTTAAAACTATGCGTTTTTTATATATTATAAAAATAGCATCATGTAGATAATTAAATGCCTTTAATAAATGAATACTTCTATTAATAAATAAATAAGATTGTCTCCAAAGTATATGATTTATCATCATGCATGATTGGCTTATATGCATACTACTTTCAGATATAGCCATCACACCCCTGATATTGCAAGGGAAAGGGTCCAAGAAGTACAGAATCCTGTGAGAGTGGCGGCGCCTGAGCCTTTAATACTGCCCTTCAGACCGCAATATCCGGTGGTCAGCCTGAAGAGAGTCCCATGGAACTATAGGAAGGATGAAGGTTTAATCCCAAACAACATTGTCATTGTATAAAAGGAAAACCCATTGTACCTGCCTCAGCAGGTGATCAATTCAGTCATAAAAGCTAAAGGGAAAGTGGCTGAAGAGAAAATCGAAGAATTCCTCAGCAAAATGGGGCATAATGAGATCAAGGTGGTGCAAAGCTTGAAAGATGCACCCAAATAGATGTCCATCCTGGATCTGGTCTTATCCTAGGTGGATCATCATAACATTCTGGTGAAAGTACTGGAGGAAGCCCATCTGCCAAAGACGGTAGATACTGAAAATTTTTATCACTTGATAGAACACATCTTCAACAGCAATGTGATATCTTTCACTGATGATGATATACCCATTGAGGGGATGAGTCATTTCAAGTCATTGCACATAGTAGTGATGTCAACAGGGTATGTGAGCGGAGGTGTGCTGATAGATTGAGGATCGTCCCTAAACATCTGTCCCTACGATACCTTGGAGAGAATGAAGATCAACCCAAACCGGATCCGTACCAGTCATGTAGTTATCCGAGCTTTTGATGGGTCTCACCGAGAGGTTGTGGGAGAGATTAAGCTTCCAATGGAGATTGGTCCCCACACTTTCTATGTATCCTTCCAGGTACTCAACATTACCACCAGATATAATTTGGTTATGGGAAGGCCGTGGATCCACATGGCAGGAGCAGTTCCATCCACCCTTCATCAGCAGCTCAAGTACATTATCAATGACAACCTAATCACGGTAAATGCCAAACCAGAATACCCTGTCTGCATATAGGGAGACATATCGGTGATCAGTCTGGATGAAGGGATTAGACCTGCTAGTTTTCAAGTTTTGGAGATGAGCAATACTTAGTACATACCTGTTAGGGCACTAACTTTGAAACCAAAAGTTTCTCCCGAAGTAATGACAGTGGGTTAGGAAATGGTATCTTTGGGTTTCCACCCTGGAGAAGGGTTAGGAAAAATCAGCAAGGTATCAAGAGATCGGTGCAAATCCCGAGCTAGTCAGGGAAAGCCGGATTGGGCTTTTCATTAGGGTCAAACCATCGGAGCCCACACAAGCATCCAAAGGTTTATACTTCCACTATACTACTGCCAAACCTCACTGATGTCGAATTTGTGAAGCTAATGAGGAAGATTCCTGCTGTTGTGTCAGCTATGTAGTTTCCCCCTGTAATACCGATAAGTGAGAGAAAAGCCCAAAGCCTGATGGGGAAAGCAAAAAGGGAAAGGAAAAGTTCTTGCACGAATAACGAGACCCATTTGCTAACATGTATTTTTTGATGCACTACGAGGGTATGAACGATGATATCCTAGACAGTGACGAAGAAGATCAGATCCGAATTCCTCGCATCAAGAAGGGGAAGGGTGGCAGTTCAAAGAAAAACCTCAGTTCTAATGTAAAGGATGTCTCAGTCATCATCAAATAGGAGACAGACGAGCACAAAGCCTTTATCCTCCCTATCCTTAAGGATCTGATATTAGATAATTAGAGCAGCACCCCGTGCTTTATTTAAAAAGGGTAAAAGGGCAGAATGTCCATCTTCCCTGAAATACGGTTTCATTTATTGCTTATTTTATTGCACAGCTATAGAAGTAACTTTTGTCATGCTTTTGCTAAATGCTTTGTATGTTTACACAATTTCATATATTAAAGTGAAAGCATTTTGTTTTTAGGACTCCAGAATTGGATTTGTTTGTCATTGCTGATGAGATGCCAAACTGTCACAGTGACTACAACTTTGATGTAGAACTGAACTTCGACTTGATGAAAATTGGTCAAGATGGGATAAATAACTATGAGGTGCCTGAGGAGATCAAAGAATGGGTCGAAGACAAACCCAAACCACACCTCGATCAAACCACCACTGTCAATATCGGAACCTCAGAAAGCCTCAAAGAAATCCAGATAGGCCTAGACCTCACCCCAGACCAAAAAACCGACCTGATTGAAATCTTAACACAGTTCTAGGATATTTTGTATGGTCACACAAAGATATGATCGGCTTGTCTACTGACATTATCATCCATCGACTCCCCGTCAAAGATAGATTCAAGCCAGTCAAGCAGAAGCTCAGTCGATTGAAACTTGAATGGAGTCTAAAAGTCAAAGAAGATGTTGTCAAACAATTCAAAGCCGGCATCATCATGGTATCAACATACCCGGAGTGGCTGTCGAACATAGTTCCTGTGCTTAAGCCCGGAGGGAAGGTACAAGTATGCATGGATTACAATAACTTGAACAAAGCTTGTCTCAAAGATAATTTCTCGGTACCTTTCATCCATATCCTGATAGATAATACAGCACAGTATGACATGTAATCTTTCATGGATTTCTTTGCTAGTTACCATCAAATCATGGCCACTGAAGAGGATATGGAGAAGACAGCCTTCATCACTCTTTAGGGAACCTTCTGTTATAGACGTTTATCATTTGGCCTCATCAATGTCGGTGCCACGTATCAGCGAGCCATGATGGCCCTAATTCATGACATGATACATAAGGAGATAGAAATTAATGTGGATGACATCATCGTCAAATCCTGAAAGGAAGACGATCATATCAGCCATCTCAAAAAGATGTTCAACAAGTTGCGTAAGTATAACCTCAAGTTGAACCAAGCCAAATGTGCTTTTGGTGTCAATTATCGGGTAAGTTATTGGGATTTCTGGTAAACAATAGAGGCATTGAGCTGAATTCCACCAAGATTAAAGCCATCACAGAGATGCTAGTACCCCGGACAGAGAAGGAGATACGCTGGTTCCTGAGGAGGATCAATTTCATAAGCCGGTTCATTTCCCAGCTCACAGTAACTTGTGAAGCCATCTTCAAGTTACTAAGGAAGAATTCCTCCACAAAATGGAATGAGGATTGCCAAAAACCTTTCCTTGCCATCAAAAAGCAGCTGATGGAAGCGCCTGGCTTGGTACCCTCGAGGGATGAAGTTCTTTTATTTATGTACTTGTTCGTCAATGCCAACGCAATGGGCTTTATGCTGGAACAGAAAGATGATAGTAGCAAGGAGAGAGTTATCTACTACATCAACAAAAGATTCAGCAGCGACGAACAAAAGTACACACTGATTGAGAAGACATGTTTTACGTTAGCATGGGCCTCTATGAGGTTACAACATTATCTACATGGGCACACGACCTATCTCATATCTCAAATTGATCCACTGAAGTACGTATTCAATAAGTTAATGTTGAATTATCGATTATCCAAATGGCAGTTGATACTTCAATAATTCGACATTGTCTATGTGACTCAGAAGTCTATCAAAGGTCAGGGCATTGCAGATCAACTAGCCGAAGCACCGTCCGGAGGTTTTGAGCCTTTGGAAACTTATTTTCTAGATGATGGGATCATGACAATTCAACAAATCCATCAAGAGAATGCAGTTCAACCCTAGAAAATATATTTTGATGGAGCAGTGAACATAGAAGGTGTCGGAGCTGGGGCAGTCCTTGTCTCTGGTACATGAGAATAGTATCATGTGGCTACCAAGCTACAGTTTGTCAACACCAACAATGCGACTGAGTATGAAGGCTGCATAATGGGGTTGAAACTGTAATGACTGTGAATTTTAAACTCCGTTATTAATTTAATATGTGATTTAAATTTTAATAAGTTAGTATTGTGAGTTTATTTAAACCTTATGTGATTATGTGATTATAGCCTATACGAATAAATGCTAGGAATATGAAAGGGAATCACTAATGGTTTATTAAATTAGTGAACTAGCCCTGAGACTGTTATATCAAAAGAATTGATAAGAGAATTAGTAATTAAATATTCAACTACTTGAATATAGTATAGAGATTTAAATGTAATTGATTAATTTATATTTTGAGTAATTAATCGATAATGTATGAAATTATTGTCGTCAAAAATAATATATTTAATAAATATAATAATATTATATTTACTTGATTAATTATTTCATACAAGCATGCGATATTAAACCTTTAATATATGGTACTTAACTATATATTATATATAGTACAAGGTGACACATTGATATAACTATACATTATAAACTATATAGTGAGATTAATGACATTATGTGAGTTAAATGTTATGTGTGGGTAAAATTTTATAAATACCTTATTACCTTATATTAATATGAATAAACATTATTAATTGATAATGCCTTTAATAAGTTATTATAATTATTATAATAACAGTTTTGATGGTAAGTAATAATAATGCATAATTTGTTGGGTTTGTACGAAATCGTGACGCAATCAAATTGCAAAAATTAGCGGAAGCATGGTATATCAGAGTTTAAAAAAAAATTTACAAAACCATTACCCGGATCATCCTTTATGCAAATTATTAATTTAAAACGATAAATAAGAAGTTATGGAATCATACCCTTGTAGAACGAAGCTTCCACAGGTACTAGTTCAACTCCTTGTTCTTCGTGATCTCCTTGAATTTCCGGATTAGATTCCTTCCTTTTATCAACGTTAGCCACCCAAGTGTTTGGCCTCTAGAGGTGATCCACCAAGGAAGATGAATTATCAAGAAGGAGGGTGGTTGGCTTAGTTTTCTATCCTCTATAGAAAAGGAGTACTCTCCAACAATTGAAATTGCATCAAGTAATATCTATTATAAGAATCCTCTTATATAGATATTGGTCAACCCTTCTAATCCTATTAGACATGGGATTTCTTTTAATTAATTAAACTCCTTTAATTAATTTAGGCTTCCCACCACATGGGAAATAATTAATTAAATTCATTTAATTAATTTGTCTCCTAATCTTATTAGGAATAAATGAGAGTACTAATATTAAATTAATTACTAAACTCCTTTAGAAATTAAAATAATAATAATTATAATAATATTAATAAGACTCCTCTTATTAATTTATATTTAATATTTCCAAAATATTAAATAATAAATATTAAGCTATTTAATTTATTCTATCACCATAGATTAAATTAATTTCACTTAATGCATTATTACGATTATGCCATTACCTTCTTAAATAATTATTCTTCCTTTTATGGTGTGACCCTTTAGGTTCTCCATATTAAACCGGTTGTGAATAAATCAATTAGAACAATTCTAATCTTATTTAAATAAATAAATTAAACTAATAATCTATTTAAATAAATAATATTTATTCTACAATAGGGATAAGCCTCCCTAGCGATCAACGACTTTCCAGATTATATAGATTTCAACATTAATCATAAAAGAACCTGTGAGTAAATAGTTACCATACAATTCAATCCTTCCACCATACAATGTCCCAATTAAATATAAGACATGAATTTACTGTCAAGTCTTATTTTATTTAATTATATGTATTTCGATTAGAAAATGCACAACTCCAAATAATGTAAATTAGAAACTCCTTTCTAATTTCATTTTACCTTGGCCAAGGATTCCTGGGTTGTCATTTAACGAATCACATAGGACATATCTCCTCCTTTACTAGAGGTGGTAGATTCTTTATTGATCATTCATTGTCTCCATATGTAACTCATTATACCCAAGCATACCCTTTTATATACCCTAAAGGGCTTTAAGGAATAAGTCAAAGTATAATTCATTACATACAAGATACTATGATGATCTCAAGTCCAAGGATCACTTGTACTACTATCACATTAGGAATTCCTATTGACAGGCGAGTAAAACTCCATTAGGTATTCCATAGCGAGTCACGTTCAGTGAACTTATTCTCCAATAAGCACCTACATACTTGCTTTAGTGTCTCCACACAAATGATTATGAGATCAATCATCCTCATCTAATGAGCAAGCAACATATGTACTAATCTATCCGGATTTACTCCCCTTTTTAGTAATCCCATGATTAGGAACTATTTTAGTTTTAGAGCTTTCTAAGAATTTAGATCTCATTGGCATGATCATCATCATGATTCTAAAAGCATTGCTTAAAACTATGGGTTATTTACATATTATAAAAACAGCACCATGTAGATAATTAAGTGCCTTTAATAAATGAATATTTTTATTAATAAATAAATAAGATTGCCTCCAAAGTATATGCTTTATCATCATACATGATTGGCTTGTATGCATACTACTTTCAATCTCCCACTTGCACTAAAGCCAATCGCCATGGTATCTCATACCCAACTTCTCTAAGTGACGATCAAACTGCTGTTGTGTTAAAGCTTTAGTTAATGGATCTGCAATGTTGTCTTGAGAGTCTACACTCTCCTCTTTCAATGATTTCTTTAATCAAAGTGCCGCAACACATGTTTAGATTCAAGATGAGACTTAGGACCTATTCCTAGTTCTGTAACGAACTTTTCATCTAAAACATCAACTTGCAGCTTCACTTACAGTTATATACTTTGTCTTTGTCACTAAACCAACAACCTTTTGTTGTTTGGAACCTTTTCAATTCACTGCACCATCTTTCAAGGTAAACACATACCCTGAAACAGATTTACTGTCATCTTGGTCTGTTTGAAAACTTGAGTCTGTGAATCCCTTGAGTTTTAATTCAGACCCACCGTAGACAAGAAAAATATCTTTAGTCCTTCTCAAGTACTTTAGGATATTCTTCACTGCCTTCCAGTGCTCTTCTCCAGGGTTTGACTGGTATCTGCTCATTACACTAAGTGCATGAGCAACATCCGGTCTAGTACATATCATACCGTACATGATAGATCCTATTGCAGAAGCATAAGGGATCTTACTCATACGGTCTCTCTCCTCAGGTGTCTTTGGCGTCTGTTTCTTGGAGAGATGTATTCCATGGCTCATCGGCATGAGACCTCTTTTGGAATCTTCCATGCTAAACCTCTTTAGCATTGCATCAATGTACGTTCCTTGGGATAAACCAAGCATCCTTTTAGATCTATCTCTATAGATCTTTATCCCCAAAATATAGGATGCTTCTCCCAAGTCCTTCATGGAGAAGTGTTTAGATAACCAGATTTTAATCGATTGTAGCATAGGAATGTCATTCCCTATCAGTAATATATCATCAACATATAATACAAGGAATGAAACTGCGCTCCCACTAACCTTCTTGTTCACACATGGTTCATCGTCGTTTTTGACAAAATCAAACTCTTTGATTGTCTCATCAAAACGAATGTTCCATCTACGAGAAGCTTGCTTCAATCCATAAATGGATCGTTGCAGCTTACAGACTTGATTTGTTCCAACCTTTGAAACAAATCCCTCTGGCTGTGTCATATACACATCCTCCTCAAGTTTCCCATTGAGGAAGGCCGTTTTCACGTCCATCTGCCAGATCTCATAGTCGTTATAAGCTGCAATCGCAAGCAAAATCCGAATGGACTTGAGCATAGCTACTAGTGAGAAGGTTTCATCATAGTCAACTCCTTGTCTTTGTTTGAAATCTTTTGCAACCAGTCGGGCCTTATAGGTCTCTACCTTGCCGTCCGCTCCAGTCTTTCTTTTAAAGACCCATTTACACCCAATAGGCTTAATGCCTTCAGGTGGTGAAATCAAAGTCCATACTTTGTTTTCATACATGGAGTCCATTTCGAATTTCATAGCTTCAAGCCATTTCCCTGAGTCTTTATTACTCATAGCCTGTTCGTAATTCAATGGATCATCATCATTCATGATGTGTACCTCATCGTCATCCTCTATAACGAATCTATATCTCTCAGGTATCTTCGGTACTCTTCCAGATTTACGAACAGGGTGTGGTATAGTAGGTTCTTCTACTTTGTCAGGTACCTGACTTTGATCCGTGGTAATTTATGGGTCTTGAACTTCTTCAAGATATATCTTACTCCCACTGACCCCTTCATGGATAAAATCCTTTTCCAAGAAGGCAGTATGTTTCGCAACAAACACCTTTTGATCAGTTGGATGATAGAAATAATACCCTAAAGTTTCTTTAGGGTATCCCACAAATCTACACTTATCGGATTTAGTCTGTAGCTTATCGTTTTCAAACTTTTTGACATAAGCTGGACAACCCCAAGTCTTAACATGCTTAAGATTTGGTTTCCTCCCCTTCTATATCTCATATGGAGTCTTTGGGGCGGATTTGGTAGGTACCTTGTTAAGTAGGTATGCAGCCGTTTCTAGGGCATATCCCCATAAGGAAATTGGAAGGTCGGTAAAACTCATCATAGATCGAACCATGTCCAACAGTGTTCGATTTCTCCTTTCAGATACTCCATTTAACTGTGGTGTACCTAGAGGAGTCCATTGTGAGATTATACCATTTTCTTTGAGATAATTGAGAAACTCACAGCTTAAGTATTCTCCACCTCAATCTGATCGAAGTATCTTTATACTCTTGCCCGTTTGTTTCTCTACTTCACTTCTGAACTCTTTGAACTTTTCAAATGATTCTGACTTGTATTTCATTAAATACACATATCCAAATCTTGAGTGATCATCAGTGAAAGTAATAAAATAAGAATACCCACCCCGTGCACTTGTTGTATAGGTCCACAAACGTCTGTGTGAATCAATGCCAACAACTCAGTAACTCTTTCTCCTTTTCCACTAAAAGGAGATTTAGTCATTTTACCCATGAGACAAGATTCACAAGTTGGATATGATTCATAATCAGATAACTCAAAGAGCCCATCTTTATGCAACTTGGATAATCTTGTTTTATTGATATGACCGAGTCTACAGTGCCACATGTAGGTATAATTAATATCATCTCTTTTCCTTTTCTTAGTTTGTTCAATTTGAAAAATATTTTCTTGTAAGTCAAGTGTATAAAGTCCATTTCGCAAATTTCCAACACCATATAAAATATCGTCTTTATAAATAGAACAACTATTGTTCTTTATAACAACGTTAAATCCTTCCATATCCAATACAGAAATTGAAATAATATTTTTAATAATATTCGGAACATAATAACAATTATTAAGATAAATGGACTTGCGCGAAGGCATTGTTAAATAATAAGTTCCTACGGCTAATGCAGCAACCTTTGCTCCATTCCCCACTCGTAGGATCACCTCATCATTGTTCAGCTTTCTACTTCTGACCAGTCCCTTCACATTATTACATATGTGAGAACCATAGCCGGTATCCAATACCCAAGTAGAATTTTGACTTTCTGAAAAATTAATTTCAATCATGAACAAACCTTGATTGGAAGTCGAAGCTTCTCCAAGCTTCTTCTTTGCCAGAAACTTCTTGCAGTTCCTCTTCCAATGACCTGGCTCGTTGCAATGGAAGCACATTCCTTTGCTAGCTGGATCAGATTTCTTTTGTTCCTTTATGTTCACTTTGCCCTTGGTCATCCGAGATCGGAAGAGCTCCTTAGATATCTCATATCTAGCAGTCCTACTTTGTTCACCATACAACTCCTTGAGGTGAATCAACATAGTAGGAGCATCCATGTTTTCGTGCTGACGCTGAAGCTCGTTATTCATGGATGCGAGCATGATGCATTGAGCCACAGATGCATCATCTTGCCACTTTACAATGGTGGCAATCTCTTCCTCAGAGGCTGTTTCTAGAACAGTTCCAGGAACAGGTGAGTTTAGGACATAAGAAATCTTTTCAGCAGTGAGAACTATTCTCAGATTTCTTAGCCAGTCCGTATAATTCGGCCCGGTAAGCTTATTAGCATCAAGTATGCTTCGCAGTGAAATTAGTGATTTTGACATTTTTAAAATTTTGCATGTGAAAAATAACATTTTAGCAAACATTCATTTTATTAATTTTGCATACCAAAATAAATTTAGGTCTTTATTTTAAATTGGTATCTCCCACTATTTTTATCAAACTATATTACCCTCACTTATATAGTTCGGCAACATCTAATTAAAGATTTGCTAGTGAGAATAAGGATCCCATTTCAAATGTATATAACCTTGTGGATAGCACAACAAGCGATATACAAATAAATAGGTAGACAACTCTTGTCAATTACATCACTATATAACTCCTTTTATTTTGCCTCTTAAATCATAATGGTCAAGTGTGTGCACATCCGAACTAAAATGATTTTAGTTAAGTCCAGCCTAGCACTTCTATAAATTCAAAAAAGAAAAATGTTTGTCCTTGTGGATAGCACAACAAGACTAGATCGTTCAATTTTCTTGATAAGCATCAAATGTGATTAATTAACATCTTAAATATGCAATACTCTCCTTGTGGATAGCACAACAGGCTCATATTAAATATTTAATACTCTATTAATTTATCATGCTAGAAGGCGACGTTCGATATTCCAAATATCATTTGAACGTTTCGGACTTAATATTATTTCTTTGAGGGATTTGTTATTATTTGTCTCATCTTGTTTAGCATGCATGCACATATATATATAAAATACGCGTCATTTTATTAAACATGCGAAGCATGTTTGCATAAAATATAATATATATAATATTTAGCATGCAATATAGAATACTATATTCTATCCAGATTGATTATGGACTTTTATTCTAGTTTGGTTCACTAGAGCCACCAAGTGAACCAAAAGGTCAAACCTAGGAGTGCAAGAATTTAAATTTAAATATAACTATTACATTTAAACCCGGGCTCCATACAAACGGGTCTTCACGCGCTCCTTGCTCCTTGGTCTCCAATTTTTTTCAAGATAATTCTAACTATTTCTATTACATTAAACTATTTAATTTAAATAGAAACATTGATCAGCAGTCAAGGGGAAGTACATAGGAGGGAGATAGAATTTTACATCACGAATTTTTTTTTTAGAGAAGACGAGGTACACAGACCCTATTTAATTAAACTCATTCATTCAAGCATTCAACTAAAATAAAATCCAATCACATTGGTCAAATAGTCCATAATCAATCCCCATTTATTATCATACATATCACCATATATATCAATAAATAAATATTCATCTCATGAATTAAAACATTCCATATATATATGAGTATCATTTAATGGGCAATTTTAAATTGCATGAAATCCAATTTCAAGATTAAAATAAACTCTTTATTTTAATTATAAAATTATTTAGAATATAATATATAAATATATCATATTTATTTTTTTAAAAAGAATTCACCTTCTTTTATTAAAAGAGTCCTGCAGGTTTATTAAAAGAGTCCTTTCCTGATGGGTCATCTTCTTTTTGGAGTAAGAAAGAGACAACACATTTTCTTTGCAGAATTCAAGATTAGCACCCAAAAAAAAAAATTGTGATTCGTCCCAAAAAAAAAAACGACATTTTTTTTTTCTTAAAAAAAATAATTTTATACAATAAAATTATGCCCAATAAATTATTTTAAATATATACCCATATGTATATGAAATCAAAAATAAATTAATAATTGCATAAAGGTTTGGCTCTGATACCACTGTTGGGTTTGTACGAAATCGTGACGCAATCAAATTGCAAAAATTAGCGGAAGCATGGTATATCAGAGTTTAAAAAAATTTCTACAAAACCATTACCCGGATCATCCTTTATGCAAATTATTAATTTAAAACGATAAATAAGAAGTTATGGAATCATACCCTTGTAGAACGAAGCTTCCACAGGTACTAGTTCAACTCCTTGTTCTTCGTGATCTCCTTGAATTTCCGGATTAGATTCCTTCCTTTTATCAACGTTAGCCACCCAAGTGTTTGGCTTCTAGAGGTGATCCACCAAGGAAGATGAATTATCAAGAAGGAGGGTGGTTGGCTTAGTTTTCTATCCTCTATAGAAAAGGAGTACTCTCCAACAATTGAAATTGCATCAAGTAATATCTATTATAAGAATCCTCTTATATAGATATTGGTCAACCCTTCTAATCCTATTAGACATGGGATTTCTTTTAATTAATTAAACTCCTTTAATTAATTTAGGCTTCCCACCACATGGGAAATAATTAATTAAATTCATTTAATTAATTTGTCTCCTAATCTTATTAGGAATAAATGAGAGTACTAATATTAAATTAATTACTAAACTCCTTTAGAAATTAAAATAATAATAATTATAATAATATTAATAAGACTCCTCTTATTAATTTATATTTAATATTTCCAAAATATTAAATAATAAATATTAAGCTATTTAATTTATTCTATCACCATAGATTAAATTAATTTCACTTAATGCATTATTACGATTATGCCATTACCTTCTTAAATAATTATTCTTCCTTTTATGGTGTGACCCTTTAGGTTCTCCATATTAAACCGGTTGTGAATAAATCAATTAGAACAATTCTAATCTTATTTAAATAAATAAATTAAACTAATAATCTATTTAAATAAATAATATTTATTCTACAATAGGGATAAGCCTCCCTAGCGATCAACGACTTTCCAGATAATATAGATTTCAACATTAATCATAAAAGAACCTGTGAGTAAATAGTTATCATACAATTCAATCCTTCCACCATACAATGTCCCAATTAAATATAAGACATGAATTTACTGTCAAGTCTTATTTTATTTAATTATATGTATTTCGATTAGAAAATGCACAACTCCAAAGAATGTAAATTAGAAACTCCTTTCTAATTTCATTTTACCTTGGCCAAGGATTCCTGGGTTGTCATTTAACGAATCACATAGGACATATCTCCTCCTTTACTAGAGGTGGTAGATTCTTTATTGATCATTCATTGTCTCCATATGTAACTCATTATACCCAAGCATACCCTTTTATATACCCTAAAAGGCTTTAAGGAATAAGTCAAAGTATAATTCATTACATACAAGATACTATGATGATCTCAAGTCCAAGGATCACTTGTACTACTATCACATTAGGAATTCCTATTGACAGGCGAGTAAAACTCCATTAGGTATTCCATAGCGAGTCACGTTCAGTGAACTTATTCTCCAATAAGCACCTACATACTTGCTTTAGTGTCTCCACACAAATGATTATGAGATCAATCATCCTCATCTAATGAGCAAGCAACATATGTACTAATCTATCCGGATTTACTAATCCCCTTTTTAGTAATCCCATGATTAGGAACTATTTTAGTTTTAGAGCTTTCTAAGAATTTAGATCTCATTGGCATGATCATCATCATGATTCTAAAAGCATTGCTTAAAACTATGGGTTATTTACATATTATAAAAACAGCACCATGTAGATAATTAAATGCCTTTAATAAATGAATATTTTTATTAATAAATAAATAAGATTGCCTCCAAAGTATATGCTTTATCATCATACATGATTGGCTTGTATGCATACTACTTTCATAATTGAACTATAATTGGAAAATGTACATAAATTATATGTATATACACTACTTGATACATTATATCATTATTTGCTCATTAGAAATAACATTATAGCACACATTTAACTGTATATGGAATGGATACATGTAGCTTAAGTATATACTATATGTATATATGTGTATAACATAAGTATTGTAATTACTAGTTGCTAAGTAATTGGTTTGTTCCAATACGAGTGCCCATTTCATTCTTCACACGTGAACTCCCACATGGCTACACCACTATACTTCTCCTCAATTTCTTCACAAAGCTAGCTAATGATTTCAAGGGGTATGGAATCCATGATGAGAATCACCAACTCTCAACCACCCTCTCTTATCCATTGAACATTCTTACAATCCTTTGAATTAATTTGGAAGGTAATTGAGTTGTCTGGATATCCATTTGCCTATATATAAGACATTCCTCCTTCATTGTTAACATTGCTGAGATTTTCATAAGTGTAAGTTCTGAGAGAGATTATCAGTGAGGGAGAATTGTTTAGCAGCAAGAGGTATAAACAATTATGTCATGCTCTTATTTTTGTAAATTCTTAAAATTCATACGTGCTTGATTTCATTTAAATTGGATGATTATTGGATAAAGAGATGCTTGCTAAGTGTTATAAAAACTTCTAAATATGTTAGAATTACAATATGTCATGATAGAAACAAATTTCATAATTATTTTCTGAGTTGGGTTTGCAGATCTGCCGAAGCAGTTTAGCTTCAGGTCTGGCCGACAGCCTGCGCAGCTGCGCCAGTATTGTACTGGCCAGCGGCGCAGCTGCGCCAGGACCTGTTCTTGATTGTTGTTTTCTGTTAAGTGCTGTGATGTACTAACATGTGATATATCATTGGAGCAAGCTTGTGAACATGATTTAACTTGTAGATATTAGTACAATGACATGATATAAGTATGTATAATCATGATAGTGTACACTATTGATGAAAAGCCTTGTAGCTTATAAATGAACTTAGAATTTGCTAAAGCGAACTTCTACAAACGTATCATGTAAACATTCTGATTTTTTTGAACATGATAGTATGGTTTATATTGACATGAAATGCATGTTTAAAGTGTTAATCATACACTAGCATACTTGATTGAAAGATTCAAACGATTTCAAAGAAAGACTTTGGAACTTTTAAAGCAAACTTGACCAAGGTTAATGTCTTTTAGTTTCTGACCATTTGAGAACGTTTATGTGACTTAGTTATGTGTTCAAAGACATGTGAGTTATGATCACGAGACACTTAATATGTACTATAATGCCTTTGTTGACTTAGTACAATTTTGAAAGAGAACTTAGAAATTGGAAGCAAATGTCATTGATCAATACGTGAGATACGTTCTAAGCATGCAAGCATGTATATTAAGATCTCATTATGCTTATAGACTTGTTGACATGAGTGTCATTTTGATTAAACATAGTTTTCACCTATGCACCCATATTCATGAAAAGGAATTTCTAAGGCATAAATTATGTGGATTAAAGTATACATGTGTAGTATACACACGAGTATGCATGTTAAATATTGTATAGTCTCGATAGGTGATATTATGGCTTTAATAGTTGGTCCTTGAGACATGAAATTGATTAACTTAAGGTTTACCGGCATTGAACATTATAACCTTGAGATATGAACAAAACCTTGCAATGTATGTATCTTAAACTGTATTACATGATTAAATTGAAGTGCTATGTGTTCAAGCATATATTGATGCATAGGAACTAGATAATCTAAAGTTATTAAATCTAAGACAGGATTAGATTGACTTATGTGAACTATGTGCTAGACTTATATGATAAGTAGATTCTTGTAAGTGTAGACTCATATTAGTTTACATATGCTAATTGGAATACCGACTTGTTAATGTTAGGTTATTTCAACGAGATTTAATTAAAGCAAGAACTTATTTGTAGCTGAGCAAACAGGCAAGTTTCTTAACTTCATTTTGATTATTATATTAAATGCAAGTTCCCTAACTTTACTCAAATTTATATTGAGCAAGTCTCAGAACTTCACTCTTTGGTTGTGCATAGTTCTTTTGAACCTGTTCTTGTATTATTGTGCAAGTTTTATATCCTTCTCATTTTGTATTGAACATGATTGTTGAATTGAAAGTTATTTATTTAAGCTTGAATCTTATTTCCAAGCATGCTATTAGGTGGTTTACTTTCTTTACAATTATTCCACATCGATTTTATTGATACTCGCATTTGGTGCACTTGAGTTCGTACAGTCTTGGACTTGTACCGTATTTAAAGTTCTATAATTCTTGAACTGCGTCAGATTGAGTCTGAACCCTTGTTCGGTCAGACAATTGTATGAAGTTTTATAAAAGCTATCCAGACCAATTGATGGTATGGATTCTTAGACTGAAAAGAACACCCCTTTTATATAGGGAAGTACCCCACGTATCTAGTATAAAGATATAAACATCAGAATTAAATGTTATGCATATACATGGTGTACGCGAGGCTGATTCGCTCAAGTACTTATTCTGTAGCCAGTAACCAAAGGGTCAATTAGCTATTGATTCCATTGGAGTTTTATAGTTTGAAGTCTACTTAACTATCAGTTAGTCTAAAAGCAATCATTATTCTTGCTTTCGATATTTATATTGTTGAATTCATTATCAGATATTTTCTATTCATTGTGATATATCCTTTATTGTTGTATTTAAACTTGCTGAGCAAACTTGTTGCTCATTCTTGCTATAGCATGACTTCTATTGCAGTTAAGCCCGAGACTTCAGGGAAGGACAAGGTAAAGGAAAGATGTAGGAATAGTTTGCAAGGAGCAGACTTTGCTTTATGATTAGTTTAATTACTATTATGTAATATGAACCCTAATGATTATTCTAGGGTATGTTTGTATGTTGTATTAAGGTTATCGAATCTTGGGACTGGTAACACCTTTTGAATGAACAACATACGTTTATTATATTCCGCATTTAGTTATTGTATGTTGTTTAGAGGTGGATATTTGTATTGTATCGTGACGACCGAATTGGGATTTGAGAACCCAGATTTGGGGGTGTCACAAAAACTAGACCAGTCCATGGGTATCAAGCATTTAATAGTCTGTGGGGATTCTGAGTTGGTCATTAGACAAACCACCGGGGCGTATCACACCAAAGAATTGCATTTGCTGCCCTATCACCGGCAGGTTATCAACATATCTATGTATTTTGAAGATATAACTTTCATCTACATCCCTCGAGGTAGAAACAACTTTGTGGATGCATTGGCAACATTGGCTTCACTAATCAACATATCAGGTAGGAGGGGAATTCCCGACACCAAATTCACAAATTAAAAGGCCCCGACATATGGGAATTACATTGGAGAAGTATCAGATGAAATACCTTCTATAAAATAGCCTTGGTATCAAGATATCAAGAAGTATCTCCGAGATGGATCTACACCCGCTGGCACAAGCCAAGCCGGAAAGAAGCGAATTTACAAAATGACTATGAAGTTCTATCTGAGCGGAGATGCACTCTATAAGAGGGATCCTGGAATAGGCCTTTTAAGATGCCTCGATAAAGATCAAGCCCAGAGATTGATGGATGAAGTCCACGGTGGAGTCTGTGGTCCACACATGAGCGGTTATTTGCTGGCCAAGAAGATATTAAGAACATGGCATTACAGGGTCTCTCTCAAAGCTGACTGTGATGATCACGTCAGGAGATGCTACCAATGCCAAGTCCACGGAAATGCTATTCACGCTCCTCCAAATGAGCTGCACAATATGAGTTCGCCATGGCCTTTTTCCATGTGGGGAATGGATGTGATTGGGCCAATAGAACCCAAAGCCAGCAATGGGCATCGATTCATCTTCACCATGATCGATTATTTCACCAAGTGGGTTGAAACTGCCTCTTTTCCCAAAGTCACCCAGGATGTAATCATTGGTTTCGTCAAAAACATTGTCGTCTGTCGATACGGACAGCCTGAGGTTATCGTCTCAGACAACGCCAAGAACTTAAATAATCAGATTATGAGAAATTTATGCAGCAAGTTCCACATCAAGCATCTCAATTTCTTCATCTACCAACCCAAGATGAATGGTGCTGTCGAAGCAGTCAATAAGAACATCAAGAAGATCATGCAAAAAATGTACGCCAATCACAAAGAATGACCTGACTTGTTGCCTCTGACCCTATAAGCATACAGGACATCAATGCGCACATCTACTGGGGCTACCCCCTATTCATTGGTCTATGGCATGGAAGCAGTACTTCCTATAGAAGTAGAAATGGAGTCCTTGCGAGTGTTAATAGACGCTCAGCTGGAAGAAGATCAGTGGTTGCAAGAGCGGTACCACCAGTTGTCCCTGATAGATGAAAAGAGGTCTACAACCATTTTCTACGGGCAATTATATTAGCAAAGGATTGTTCGATCATACAACAAGAAAGTCCAAATCAGTTAATTCAAAGAAAATGACTTGGTATTGAAGAAAGTCCTGGCCAATCAAGATGAAGCCAAAGGAAAGTTCGCCTCGAATTGGGAAGGTCCCTTCATTGTCAAAGAAGTGTTGAAAGGAGGAGCTATCAGATTGCAAGAGAAGGACGGAAGCGAATTTCCCCAACTCATCAACTCAGACACCGTGAAAAGGTACTACGTCTAAAGCACATGTCTGCCACAATTCTGGTCCTACGAATCAATCAAATCAGTTCGAGTTTTCACTAGAGGATCAAACTACGAATGACCTGATCTCCCTCTACCCAAGAGTACGTAGGCAGCCATTCCTAGTGCGGTCAAACCAAACAAAAAGTTTAAAAAACTAATCAAACCAAACCCAAAAAAATAATTTTCAAACCTCTCACACAAAACTTGAACTACGAATGACCTGATCTCCCTCAACCCGGGAGTACGTAGGCAGCCATTTATGGTGCGGTGTGACCATCAGAAATAAAAAACTAATAAAAAAACAAGTCCCAAGACACCGAAGCCCTATAAAACCCAAATACTATCAAGTCTCCCTGGTCAAAAGGCCCTGCTAAGATATTCTCCAACATCTCACTGTACATCCATCAAGGAGAAGCTAATGATACATCAACAACGACCAGTCATGAAAGAAGTGGTAATCACTCAACAATGACAATATATATCCAATAAGGAAGTGAATTAAAATATATTTCTCTGATATATAATACTATTTAATATATACATGGTGTCCTGTACATGACAAAAATGGCTGATCTAGTATGTGAAGGAAAAACAAAGCTAGTCTATGAACCCATGGACAAGCGGGATAGTAGTGCCAATATGGCATCCCTCTCTGAAGATGGAGGAGCAACTGCAAGCTCAATACTCTCAGTCCACATACGAGAAAGAACATCCATAGCCATCTATGTGACGCCCCAAATTCCAGGACCGCCACTTGGTCTCTCGAATACGGTTCATCACGTGCTCATTGTAATACGTCACAATAATAATAACTAAACAACACACATGACAATGGAAAATCTATTCTAGAATAATTTACAATAATTTATTATAATTATTCCTCCAGGTCTCGCAACCTTCAGTACTTAATAGATTACATAATAATATCAATTAACGACTTATTACATAACCTAACTTAAGCTTAAACATAATCAAAACCAGTCTTACTACATCATCTTAATACAACAATAAAATATTTAAAAACATAAAAGAGACAAGCTAGTTGGTAGCCTTGCCCTTGCCCTTATCAACGCCCGAAGGTTCGCCCTGCTCTGCCTTAACTGAAATGTTTTAGGGAAAGCAAGAATGAGCACAAATTGCCCAGCAAGTAATATATAATAAGGGTAAGTGATATAATCCTTAATTTTTGAAAGGGTATAACAAAGTTTAATAGTTCAAGGATAACAAGAATATCAACAGTTTTCAATAATAGTCGCTAAGGACAGAATAATATCAATGTGATTCAATAACAAATCAATTCCAGATTTCAAGATAACTGAATACTGAGTATTCGCTAAGGACTATGAACTTCTACTAGAATTAACAGTAATAAACTGAAAATCCAACAAAAATAGGTACAACAGGTGATCAGCCTAAAGCACCATCGTTATGCATAACAATCAATCATACTCAAGTGTGCACGTCGGTTCTCCGACAATTATATATTCCCTTCAAAGAAGGTTGTTCTTCTCAGTCAAATACAAGATCCCGCACCAATCAATTAGTTTGGGTCACTTTTCAATAATATAAGTCTAGCCGAATCAAATGGCATAGATACTTTCACAATATTCAAGAACAATACTAGGTTCAACATGAATAATAGCTTTAATGAAATAAGAGTTCAAGTATGCTAATTCAATTCAAACGATTAAGTAGGAAACTAGTTGGCAATATACAAAGATAGAATACTTGTATCCAAAGAGATAAGATTTAAATACTCGCTTACGATATCCGTTGAATAAAATAATGCAAGGGTTTAGGATACTTGCCTTATGCGTAGTTTACTCACGTAAAGCTAGTCAACACTTTTGAATCCTATTTATAATGTATTACATGTATAGGATTTTCATTAGTTAACATATTCGGTACATAAGCTTGTTACTCAATTTAAATATACACACATGGTTCTAACTTAGTCTTATAACTTTATACGTACGTCATTGCGTACTTGTATGCTCGTAGCATGAAATTAGTTTATGCAGTCAAGTAATATAGTTATATCATGTATGGCAATATAACACTATATTGATTATGCCTTTCTTATTCATGGAGTTTCGTTTATAAAATAAATATCATCATGCTTTACTACCAACACTTGTAAACACATACTAATAGAGATCTGACCAAGTTTAACAGCTTAGGCAACATTCATATGTTAACTAACACAACCAGAAACAAGCAGACTGCACCAATCCAGAAAATAGACTGGCGCAGCTGCGCCCTGGTTAGGCCTAGAGACGGCGCAGCTGCGCTGTCCCCTGGCCAGACCAGGGTTGAGCTTTTGCTTAGCTGCTCCTGTCCATCTCGTAAGTATTTATCAACATACAGAATATACACATGTTTAAGAGTATTGCATGCTTGCATAGTCCTTCTAAGTTCAATCTTTCATAACATGGTTCAAGATTAACATCTTAAATAATTTAAGGCCTTACAACGCCATGAATTCACATAAGCTATCATGCTTGTCACTTAAACATATAAGGTGGTCATATATTTCGTTGATAAGCATTCTCACATGTTTCAATGTCATATATGCATAACTAGTATCGTTATTGGTTTTGAAAACATGCTTAAACTCATACGTGGTTACCTTGCATTGTATCTAACAAGTGTGTGTATATGTATGACATCTTAGTGAGGTTAAGAGCACCCTCATGCATGTTCAAAATATTAGAACACTATGACTTCGATTCATGCAACTTTAGTTTTCCATAACTTTCAAGTTTAACCTATGAAATCGTTTTAAAAGAAAATTATATATATTAGTGTAATCTCAACATGTTAAGCTATCACTTCATGAATAACTAAGCCATATAATCATGCTTAAGAGGTCAGAACATTAATATGATACATACATACCAAAGTTCTCTTTAAGAACTATAAGTTAAATTTCAAACTTCAAGTCTTTTCATCAATAATGTATACCAACATAGCTATGAACATGCATGTCATCGCAAGTAACATATATATATGGGTGAAACCAGTTTTCATTCTTGTCTAGATCATACTAATATGTCTCGAAAGTCAGAATACTAACATGCGTCATATATGTTTAACGTCCGTTCATGAAACTTTAGTTTATTTTCACAATTATATGTCATTTCATATACTTTACACGCAAACATAGCAATATATGTTCATACTAGGTCTAGGCATATCACTATACATGTTTAACCAGACACCAAGCTTGTTTAAACCTATACAAGCAAGCCATGACTCAACAGATTGCAACAGGATGCAGAAAACTATAGCAGGGTGCCGGCGCAGCTGCGCCGCATCCCAAGCTAAAACCTGCGCAGCAGGCAGCCACTACTGGTTCGCACCAGACAGCAGGCAGCCACGGCAGTTTCTAGCCCAACTCACGAAATTACTTCACGAACTTAATTGTGATCAGTCACATTGTCTCATTAACACATGTATAAGACTATATAACAACTAAATAAACATCCTTTAATCCAATTGCAATCTAATTCATCATAGTCAAGAATTTGGATTTTGACAGAAAACAGAAATGGAGTTTTAACATAAATGAAAATGAAGAACATGAATCATGGGATTATACCTTTGCTATGAATTAAGCTTGCTGCTATCTCAATAACACTAATATATATATATATATATATATGCTCTCTAGTCTCACTTAGCCAAAATGCTCAGCAAAAGAAATGTGAAGGAGATGAGGCTATATTTATAGAACTCCCATTACACAGACAAGGCAATTACCTACCATTTCAAACCAACGAAAAATTGAATTGTAGGGAGGTTACAAGGGGGTTGGTAATCAGTTGGTAGATGAAATCATGAGAGCCACACCCTTCTTAATCATTTGCTAGCCTATGTTGCTGAGTTTAAGGAAGAATAGGGGAGTAGGATAGCTTGTATATTTCACGTGAAGGAGAAAGTGACTCCCCCCAGCAAAACAATCCTCAGCCTTCTTGCAACATGCATATATACATACTTAGGCTATATACATATATATTCATACTATATATTTAGATTATAATTAACATTATAATGTAAGTCACATGCTTAATATATCAAGGTAGTAGATGTGATATGGTAATGTAACATATATATAATCCATGTACATTTATTAATACCGGATATAATCTACTCGGATATAATCGCATCACATTATCTCCTTTATTAATTTCATTATTACATTATATAAATAATCATCAATTATTATTTATATACATGATACACTATTTTAATGTATACCCACACATCATTTGTCACCTACACATATCATAACATATAGTTTCATAAATCTTAATATATGGTCACACTACACTTTACATTATGCATAACATATAGTTAGTTACTATACATTTAATTCACCTGCTTGCATATAGAAGTAAATGATTTACTTATCTTATTAATTAATTTAATAATAATATCAATTAATCCATTGCTCATTAATCAATGCAATTATCAATGTCCACAATAACTGATTAACACTTACATGAATAAATGTAAATCTTATTATACTTATAAATGCGTCGATTATTATTATTATATATTTCACACTAATAATAATCACATATTATTAATTAATCACCATTAATATTTTATAACAATTAATTAATATTCTGCAATAACAGTTAACAATTAATATAGATTAATTGTTTACTTAATAATTCATTCGTTAACTATTATAATCATTAAAAATCCTCATCATTGTGCCACACAAGGCATTCATCGAGTTTATTATAAACTCCATATTTTTCTCAATTGTCATAAATATTCAATTTAATATATAATTGAATTAATTATTCTCATAACACAAAATCATTAATATTCAAATAAATTCTCATTTTCATTGATATATTTATTTAATAATATTAGGAAATTCTCGGGTATTACAATCTACATAGTGCTGCTGTGACCATCTATAAAAGTGCTCATATCTGTAACCAGGCTGTGGGTATACGATTTGAGTGTCGTTGTAATACCCGAGAATTTCCATATATTATTAAATAAATATATTAATGGAAATGAGAATTTATTTGAATATACATGATTTTGTGTTATGCGATGAATTAATTCAATTATATATAATTGAATAATTATAATAATTGAGAAATTGGTGGAGTTTGTGATAAACTCGTTGATTGCCTTGTGTGGCACAGTGACGTAATATAAGAATGATTATATTAATTTAAGCGAACAATTAATCTATATTAATTGTTAATCGAAGAATATTAATTAACTGTTATAAAATACTAATGAGGATTGATTAATAATATGTGATTGTTATTATTGCAAGAAACATAATAATAATGAGCAACGTGTTTATAAATATAATAAGATTTATCTCAAAGTGATAGTTAATCATATAAAGGTTAATTAAATTGTTATGGAGGTTAACAATTATATTGATTGATGTAGGATATGTGTATATTATTAATTAATATTCAATTTATAAGATGAGAAATTATATGTGCGAGCATGCGAATTAAATGTATAGTAACTATATGTTATGATATGTGTAGGTGACAAATGATGTGTGGATATACATTAAAATAATGCATCATGGATCTATTATAAATAATTGTTGAGTAATACAATTTAATAATATATGATATAATGTAATAGTATCCGATTGTATTATATCGGTAAGATAAAATGTACATAGATTATATGTATTCAAATTGCATTTATTACATTATGGGGAGAACATTGTAATTATAACCTAAGAGTACATATAATACATAACATAAGTGTAGCATATAGTCCATTTGTAAGAATGCTGAGATTTGCTTGGCTTGTCCCAATATGATAGTCACTATCTCTTCACACGTGAAATGCATCATGAAGCTAGCCTACTCCTACCTTCTCAAACTCAGCAAAATAGCAATGATCATTGCAAGGGGAGTGGCCTCAATAGTGTAAGCCAACTGCTAAATACCAACTCTCCCATAACCACCATGCAATCCTCTCTTCCGTTAGTTCAAAATGATGAGCAAAGCTATGGACTGAATAATGGATTCTCTATAAATAAGCTCTCCTCATTCTTCAGTTCTTTTGCTGAGCATTTTGGCTAAGTGAGACTAGAGAGCATATATATATATATATCAGTGTTATTGAGATAGCAGCAAGCTTAAATCATTTACAGAGGTATAAATCCTCTTCGTGTCTTCATTGTCATTTTCTGTCAAAATTTCTATTCGTGAATTCTTGATTTCAGTTGGAAGTTATGGTTTTGTGAATTGAGAATAATAATTAGTTGTTTAAAGGACTTATATATGTGATTAGAATTACTATATATGCTTCATTGCTCTTCAATTTCATTTTTGGTGTTTCCATTTCTGAGATTTCTGTAAAAACATCAAATATCGTGAAATTAGTTGGTGTTCATGAAATTGGGAATTGATAATTGCTATTGACTGTTATATAAGCATATATGTATGTGTTAGTAAGTTAAACAAGTCTAATATCTGGGTATGGTATGTTGAAATCGATGAAATGGGAGGTTTTGGGTCGATTTTCGCTGCCGTCTGAACCAGAAAACTGCCTCGACGCCGCAGCGCCGCAGCCCGCGCCGCAGCGCCACACGCGCCGCAGCCCGCGCCGCAGCCCGCGCCGCAGCGCCACTCGCGCCGCAGCGCCAGTATTAAACTACTGTGCCGCACCGCAGCGCCAGCCTCTGTGATCAGTTTTTTTGTATTCTGCAACAAAACTGTTATGAACTAATTGTTTGATTTTTGTTTAAACAAGCATGAAAGCATGATTAATACTTATATATAAACCTAATGAGGCAATGTGAGCATGTTTTAGTATATTAGCATGCATGATTAACTAAACGACATATAGTTTGGAAACGAATTTAAAGTTTCATAAACGACGTTAACATATATGAAGCATGATAATATTCTGACTTTCGAGACATGTTAGTATGACCTAGAAACACATGAAATGTATACTAACTTATGTATATAGGTTCCGTGATATAATATGGACATGTGAACCCAACTAGTGCACCTTTCTAACAAAAATACAAGTTTTGAAGGTTGATATTGACATGTAAAGACCATATATACATTCTGACTTTTCGAGCATGTTTATAGGGCCTTGAAATACATGAAAAGCATGTTAACTTACATATATAGGTTTCATAAGGAAGCATGAACATGATAGACCTTATTAATAAACTATACTAACAAAGTTTAAGCTTTGAACGTGAACGTTGGTATGTTATGACGAGAATTAGAATTTGACATTTATGGACACATGTGATAGTGCTCTTAGACTCATTCATGTGTCATGCATATATATATACCATGATTAGTTGCCATGATTAAAGTTTAGCATGAACAAAGCATATTTTCAAGATAATAACAATGCTAGCTACATATATGCAATACGAGTACTCATGAGCATGACTAATACAAGTTATATGAATATCTTATGTGTTTAAAAGCGACCATGTTAGACCATATGAGTTCGTGTCCTTGAATGGCTTTAAGTATTAACTTAAGAACCTATACCATGTACGATTGGATTTGGAAAAGTTATACAAGCATGAAAGTATCCTTTAAATATGAATACATGCTACGCGATATTATATGATGTTACTTGAACCCGATTTTGACGGTTAACTTAAGGAGATGCCGTAACTTGCTAAAATGAAATATATTTAGTATTGATTGTGGTCTTATGTGATATTAATAATATGCAAGCATGTTTGCAAATTGTTGCGATCTTTTATAATATGAGAATGCGTTTAAACTCTAAAGGAGGAACGTTAAGGATAGAAATTATATTCTATATAACTGTGTAGCTAGGTAAAACTTAGCTTATGTGTTGATCGTATATTCAAAGAGAAAATGTGAAGTTAAATTATATGACTAATGAATATCATATATATACGTAACTGTATTACGATAGGAATTCGAAAGTGTTGATTTGCTTTTCATGGATAAACTACGCTAAAGGCAAGTTCTCTTACTTACACTCTTTTAAAGTGCAAGTATCCTAACCGACGCATTTACTTTATGCAAGGAAATCTATAATTGTGAAAGTTTCCTAACTTATACTCTTTTACTATGCAAGTATCCTATCTTGTGTATTGCGAACTAGTTTCCTATTTAATCGGTTGAATCGAATTAGCATACTTGAACTCTTATTTCATTAAAGCTATTATTCATGTTGAACTTAGTATTGTTCTTGAATATTGTGAAAGTGTCTATGCCATTTGATTCGGCTGGACTTATGTTATTGAAAAGCAACCCAAACTAATTGATTGGTGCGGGATCTTGTATTTGACTGAGAAGAACAACCTTCTTTGAAGGGAATATATAATTATCGGAGAACCGACGTGCACACTTGAGTATGGTTGATTGTTATGCATAACGAGGGTACTTTAGGCTGATCACCTGCTGTATCTGTTTTTGTTGGATTTTCAGTTTATTACTGTCAATTCTAATAGAAGTTCATAGTCCGTAGTGACTACTCAGTATTCAATTATTTGAAATCTTGAATCGACTTATTATTGAATCATATTGATATTATCCTGTCCTTAGCGACTGATATTGAGAACTATTGATATTCTTGTTATTCTTGAACTATCTAATCTTGTTATACCCTTTCGAGAATTGAGAATCTTATTACTCACCCTTATTGTATATTACTTGCTGGGCAATTTGTGCTCATTCTTGCTTTCCCTAAAACATTTCAGTTAAGGCAGAGCATGGTGAACCTTCGGGCGTTGATAAGGGCAAGGGCAAAGCTACCACCTAGCTTATGTCTGTTATGTTTTAAATATATTAATATTGTATGAAGATGATGTAGTAAGACTGGATTTGATTATGTTTAAGCTTAAGTTAGATTATGTAATAAGTCGTTAACTGATATTATTATGTAATCTATTAAGTACTGTAGGTTGCGAGACTTGGGGGAATAATTATAATAAATCATTGTAAATTATTCTAGAATAGATTTTCCGCTGTGATCGTGTGATATTTAATTATTATTATTATTGTGATGTATTACCATGAGCACGTGATGAACTGAATTAGAGAGACCAAGTGGCGGTCCTGGAATTTGGGGGCGTCACAGTCGTACTGTCCGCAATATATATATATATCCCGGGTAGCTATGGCCTCATCCCTCTCTACATAAGCGGCATCCCGGGCAACTAATGCCTCCTCAATCTCCTCAAAAGCTGCATCTCGGATAGATCTGACCTCATCTCTCTCCTCAAGAGCTGCATCTCGGGTAGATCGAGCCTCGTCTCTCTCAACTAATTCCACGTCCCGAGTAGCTCGAGCCTCGTCTCTAGCGGTAAAGGTTGTATCCCTGCTAGAAAGGGCTGTCAACATCAACGCCCTAGCCTGATCTCTCTAGAAAGTCATCCGAGCTAATGAATCAGCAATAGTTGGATCTGTCCTAGCAGGAACACTCAGAGGATCACTAACTAAAGCCGCTGTCAAGCCGGTAAAAAGATCATCCTCTGTGGGAGAATCAAGGTCCTCCTTAGGCTCCTCCTCATCTAAATTAATACTCGAAGCTGACTGGATTGCCACAACCAATGCAATATCAAACTCCAACCATGTCGAATACTCTGGAGAACGATCTGGATAGCTAGTAAAGAACTCAACACCATCTTTGTGAGTCCAACACTCGTAAATCCTGATCAGGTCAGCTGACGACAAAGATGAAGCTGATATTCGCTGATCCATAGCTCCCTCGACATGGTGGAGGCTCTGAAACTGATCAAATTGACCCATAACTGCCAGCGGATGGTAGGTGGTCGCCCCTCTCGAACCCGCTAGGGGCAAATAGTCCATGCCGACTGCATGAGTGATGAAACTATAAGGGGAGCTAAGCCCTGAGCATGATAAGATCAAAAAGGGATGATTGATCTCTGATAGAAAAGCCGACCATGACGCTGCATCTGAACACTCCGCTAGCTGGAAGGAGTAGGACATGGCTATCTCATTGGTAAAGTAGTACCCATGATGTCTGAAGGTGCCGATCAGACTCAAATGTGTCATGAACCATACATATAGCAGAACAGAGCTACCTCTAAAAAAACCCCTCTGGATGGGTACTTGAAAATGTCGCCGACTTCAAGGTCTCGGCCAATACTATAGGCAAAATTGTACCACCCTGTCTAAGGGCACGAACCACTACCATCAAGACAATATACAAGTGGTCCAAATATAGCGGCATGTATATATAAGCTGTAAGACCCCAAAGTTTATGAATAAAGATTTAATTTTTATATATATATTGTTTTAAACAGTAAGGTGTTGTCTTGATAAATGTGGTAAGTTATGGGAGAAATGTGAAAAATTTTCAAAGTTAACAAGTGGTAATAAAATATTCATTGTTGTTGGGGAATATTCGTTTGGTCGTGGAATATTCTTGTTGTCGAAGAATATTCGTACGACGGCGCAGCCATTTGTGGGTCCCATAACGGAATTACTGTCGGATGAAGAAAACGACAAGATTAAGTTTTTCTAAATAACGGCGTAGTTGTTACCGTTAAAACTGTTGAAATGCCCGGTGGTTAAAATACAGTAATACGAGGTGTTGTACAGTAGCATACGGTATTGCACAGTAATTTAAATTATTGGTTCTTACGTAAGAAGTCACTACTTAATAATTGTTACAGTAATTACTGTTCAATATTTTATATTATTGATTCAATAATTGCTACATTGATAATTGCATAATATTTTATTGATTCAATAATTGTCATTGCACAGTATTTTAAATTATCAAATTAATATTTTATTATATTTGAATAATATTATTAGATAGCATTATTGGCAATGTCTAAGGAAGTTCTGTCTAGGAGGGGTTGTTTAATTGCGCGCCAATAAGAAGAAATCCTTATCAGAAGGCCCCCTCTTTTTTGGGAACAACCTGTTTGTCAATATTGTAGTTCTGTAATATTATTTGTGAATAATTAATTATTGATTTATATGATAAGGAAATATTTATTTTTGTGGATATAAAAGAAGGATTTAGTGCTGAGGTATTTTTATCAGTATTTTGGTGTGAAAAATCATCCGTTTGTGGATTTCGGCCATTTTTTGTTTGAAATTTGGAAAATCTTCCTTCTACAAAGTTGTAGAGAATTAAAGTTCATATGGAAAGGACATAAGATTCGTATTTTTCTGATAAAGGGGTTATTTATTATGAATTATTGAAGCTTCGAAAATAAATGTTTTAATATATATTATATAACATGTGGGAAAGTTTTTTTTTTCAAAAGAGGAGGCTGCAGAATTTCAAAGCTTGTGTGCTGTTAATTTTCTCCTGTGTATGTTATTTTGTCAACCATTGTGTGCTACCTCTTTTCTATAAATAGGGTGCTTAGTTAGAAATGAAAATCATACTAGAATCAGAAAATTTTCTCTCTATAATATCGAGCATAATTCTTGTGAGTATTTAGATACCTTGAGTGTTGATAACAGTGCAAGTTTTCGTCCACATAGTATCTGATATTCTAGCCAAAACTACTCTCCTGTTAAGGTAAGGGATGTTATTTTCTTTCGTAAATGATATTATTCTTTTCAATATCATTATACCAAAATATTGACATGGATTTTATTATGAAATTCTTACTTTTTTCGTCTGGATTACTAATCACGTATACAGCACTATTCACGTATACGATACTATTCACGAATGCGATACTATTCACGAGTACTATTCACGAAGTAAGATTTTTCTTATGAAATTTCTATCTTTTTCTTGTCGAGGTTACTATTAACGTATACGGCACTATTCACGTATACGGCACTATTCACAAATACAGTACTATTCACTGAAAAATTAAATTTTATTCTATTTGTCTTTGTTGTCTGTTAAGGTTCCTATTTTTGATTGGATCCAAGTTTTGAGCTTTATTCTTGAATTTTGCTCCACAAAGTGTTATTATGGAGTATTTTTGAACTTGGATAAACTAAAATACGAATATTTAGTCTTTGTCCTTTATCTCACTGAATTCGTTCTTTAAAATATTTTTCATCATCCTCAGTCTTAAATGGTGATACGAAAGAATATCTTTGGCTTGTAGTGCAAAGATGGATGATTATTTGATAATATATTTGGCCTGTAGTGCAAAGATGAATGATTACCTGATGAATATCTTTGGCCCGTAGTGCAAAGATGACAGGTGTTGAGATGAACATGACCAACTGGTGATACAAATGAATATCTTTGGCCCGTAGTGCAAAGATGAATATTTGATTCGAGATGTATATTGATTAATGTTATAGGGATAAAATATTGATGATATACTTTTAAATCATAGAAGATAGTATACTGCATTCTCTACTTAACTCTTCTAATGAATTATTATTTTCGCTGCGAATATTGATCTAAAACTTGTTGTCTATAATATTTTATCTGAATTGTTGAAGACTAACGATAATTTATTTTCCATTATCCTATTCATAATATTCTTTACTATGCTAGTTGACTCACCCTTTTTATCTATTGTCCTCTTCAAGGAATGAGAATGTTGCGGGAACTAGTCGGGGAACAGTGTGATGGTCAGAGTTAAGATCTGTAGAAGTCCTTACTATTATATAAAATAGTGGGATAATAATTGTAATGAATAAGGAATGAATTTGAATGTTTATATTTCGTATTATATACGATTTGCGTTGAAATTCATAGTTGTATGGTCGTATTTCTCACGACCTTTTGCTATAAAAGATTTGTATTTGAAATTCTGTACTATGTATTTGGCGACTCAGAATGGGTTGGTATTGAACCTATTTTGGGGATGTCACAATTGGTATCAGAGCTTAGGGATATGATCTCTGTCGGAGATCTGGCAATAGAACTAGGAGGGGAGAGATGAGTAAATCTTTCGCTAGTGTATCCTACCTAAGCTTATTTGGTATTTAATTGGTCAGTCGGAGAATAGGGTTAATGTGTGATATGTTAATTTATTTAATTAATCCTTATTTTATGGCAGTATTTGAGAATGATAACTGAAAATCTAAACAGTGGAGTGAATGAGATCGTTGAGGCACCGCTAATCACCACCCAGGATAATGTAATGTCGGGAGAAGAAGAAATTAGAAATATTCATGTGGTGAGTGAAGAATTAATAGTTGCACTCGAGCTAGTCGCAGAGGTAGCAGCTGAGAGTGAGGAAGAAGAGGAACCTGAGGAGGAGGATTTATTAGGAGAATTTTATGATCGAAATATATAACTGCAAGATCGTATTCATGAGTTAGAAGAGTAGGGTGAAGAACGACAGACAGCCGTGGAACAAAGGGATACAACAATTCAAGAAAGGGATACAGAAATTCAAGATTTTTCTACTCGATATGCGAGGCTTGAACAAAAGCTCTCTCTGGCAGAGAATATGATATTAGAGCTAGAATCTGAAAATGTAAATGTCAATGATCAGCTGAAAGAAGAAGCAACGAAACGAGTGAGAATTGAAGATGCATGGGTAAAAGCCGCACGACGCGTTGATATTTTAGAAAGAGACGTCTGATCCAAGAAGGCCAAAATAGACGATATGGATTTCACTTGTTGGACAACAATAGGAAGAATCCAACATCGAGTTTGTGTTAGGTTTGTACGAAATCGTGACGCAATCAAATTGCAAAATTAGCGGAAGCATGGTATATCAGAGTTTAAAAAAATTTCTACAAAACCATTACCCGGATCATCCTTTATGCAAATTATTAATTTAAAACGATAAATAAGAAGTTATGGAATCACACCCTTGTAGAACGAAGCTTCCACAGGTACTAGTTCAACTCCTTGTTCTTCGTGATCTCCTTGAATTTCCGGATTAGATTCCTTCCTTTGATCAACGTTAGCCACCCAAATGTTTGGCCTCTAGAGGTGATCCACCAAGGAAGATGAATTATCAAGAAGGTGGGTGGTTGGCTTAGTTTTCTATCCTCTATAGAAAAGGAGTACTCTCCAACAATTGAAATTGCATCATCAAATATCTATTATAAGACTCCTCTTATATATATATATTAGTCAACCCTTCTAATCCTATTAGACATGGGATTTCTTTTAATTAATTAAACTCCTTTAATTAATTTAGGCTTCCCACCACATGGGAATAATTAATTAAATTCATTTAATTAATTTGTCTCCTAATCTTATTAGGAATAAATGAGAGTACTAAATATTAAATTAATTACTAAACTCCTTTAGAAATTTAGATAATAATAATTGTAATAATATTAATAAGACTCCTCTTATTAATTTATATTTAATATTTCCAAAATATTAAATAATAAACATTAAGCTATTTAATTTATTCTATCACCATAGATTAAATTAATTATACTTAATGCATTATTACGATTATGCCATTACCTTCTTAAATAATTATTCTTCCTTTTATGGTGTGACCCTTTAGGTTCTCCATATTAAACCGGTTGTGAATAAATCAATTAAAATAATTTTAATCTTATTTAAATAAATAAATTAAACTAATAATCTATTTAAATAAATAATATGTGCATGTGCGCTAAACAAGATGAGACAAATAATAACAAACCCCTCAAAGAAATAATATTAAGTCCGAAGCGTTCAAATGATATTTGGAATATCGAACGTCGCCTTCTAGCATGATAAATTAATAGAGTATTAAATATTTAATATGAGCTTGTTGTGCTATCCACAAGGCGAGTATTGTGTATTTAAGATGTTAATTAATCACATTTGATGCTTATCAAGAAAATTGAACGATCTAGTCTTGTTGTGCTATCCACAAGGACGAAAATTTTTCTTTTTTGAATTTATAGAAGTGCTAGGCTGGACTTAACTTAAATCATTTTAGTTCGGATGTGCACACACTTGACCATTATGATTTAAGAGGCAAAATAAAATGAGTTATATAGTGATGTAATTGACAAGAGTTGTCTACCTATTTATTTGTATATCGTTTGTTGTGCTATCCACAAGGTTATATACATTTGAAATGGGATCCTTATTCTCACTAGCAAATCTTTAATTAGATGTTGCCGAACTATATAAGTGAGGGTAATATAGTTTGATAAAAATAGTGGGAGATACCAATTTAAAATAAATACCTAAATTTATTTTGGTATGCAAAATTAATAAAATGAATGTTTGCTAAAATGCTGTTTTTCACATGCAGAATTTTAAAAATGTCTAAATCACTAATCTCACTACGAAGCATACTTGATGCAAACAAGCTTACCGGGCCGAATTATGAGGACTGGCTAAGAAATCTGAGAATTGTTCTCACTGCTGAAAAGATTTCTTATGTCCTAAATTCAACTGTCCCTGAATCTGTTTCGGAAACAGCCTCTGAGGAAGAGATTGCCACTTTCAATAAGTGGCAAGATGATGCATCTGTGGCTCAATGCATCATGCTCGCATCCATGAATAACGAGCTTCAGCGTCAGCACGTAAATATGGATGCTCCTGCTATGCTGCTTCACCTCAAGGAGTTATATGGTGAACAGAGTAGGACTGCTAGATATGAGATATCTAAGGAGCTCTTCCGATCTCGGATGACCGAGGGTACTGCCGTCGAGACTCATGTCCTAAAGGTGATCAATTTGATTGAACGCCTTGGACAGCTGGGGTTCGTCATGGATGGGGAGCTGAGTCAAGACTTGGTCTTGCAGTCACTCCCTGAGACCTTCTCGCAGTTTGTGGTTAATTTTCACATGAATAAGTTAGATGTCAGCTTGCCTGAGCTGCTTAACATGCTGAAAACTGCAGAAGGTCACTTCCCATCCAAGAAGAACCATATCTTGATGGTGGATTCTTCCAATAAAAGGAAGAGGCCCAAGGTATCTTCTGAAAAGAAGAAATCTAAGAAGGCTAAGGGAAAGGGGAAAGAAAAGGAACAAAAGAAACCTGAACCAGCTAAAGGAATGTGCTTTCATTGCAACAAGCCGGGACATTGGAAAAGGAACTGCAAGAAGTATCTAGCAGAGAAGAAGCTTGGAGAAGCTTCGACTTCCAATCAAGGTTTGTTTATGATTGAAATTAATTTTTCTGAAAGTCATAATTCTACTTGGGTATTGGATACCGGCTGTGGTTCTCACATATGTAATACTGTGCAGGGACTGGTCAGAAGTAGAAAGCTGAACAATGATGAAGTGATCCTACGAGTGGGGAATGGAGCAAAGGTTGCTGCATTAGCTGTAGGAACTTATTATTTAGCAATGCCTTCGGGCTAGTCCATTTATCTTAATAATTGTTATTATGTTCCGAATATTATTAAAAACATTATTTCAATTTCTGCATTGGATATGGAAGGATTTAACGTTGTTATAAAGAACAATAGTTGTTCTATTTATAAAGACGATGTTTTATATGGTATTGGAAATTTACGAAATGGACTTTATACACTTGACTTACAAGAAAATATATTTCAAATTGAACAAACTAAGAAAAGGAGAAAGAGTTACAGAGTTGTTGGCATTGATTCACACAGACGTTTGTGGACCTATGACAACAAGTGCACGGGGTGGGTATTCTTATTTTATTACTTTCACTGATGATCACTCAAGATTTGGATATGTGTATTTGATGAAATACAAGTCAGAATCATTTGAAAAGTTCAAAGAGTTCAGAAGTGAAGTAGAAAAATAAACGGGCAAGAGTATAAAGACACTTCGATCAGATCGAGGTGGAGAATACTTAAGCGGTGAGTTTCTCAATTGTCTCAAAGAAAATGGTATAATCTCACAATGGACTCCACCAGGTACACCACAGTTAAATGGAGTATCTGAAAGGAGAAATCGAACACTATTAGACATGGTTCGATCCATGATGAGTTTTACCGACCTTCCAATTTCCTTCTGGGGATATGCCCTAGAAACGGCTGCATACCTACTTAACAAGGTACCTACCAAATCCGCCCCAAAGACTCCATATGAGATGTGGAAGGGGAGGAAACCAAATCTTAAGCATGTTAAGACTTGGGGTTGTCCAGCTTATGTCAAAAAGTTTGAACATGATAAGCTACAAACTAAATCCAAAAAGTGTAGATTTGTGGGATACCCTAAAGAAACTGTAGGGTATTATTTCTATCATCCAACTGATCAAAAGGTGTTTGTTGCGAAACATGCTGCCTTCTTGGAAAAGGAGTTTATCCATGAAGGGGTCAGTGGGAGTAAGATATATCTTGAAGAAGCTCAAGAACCACAAATTACCACAGATCAAAGTCAGGTACCTGACCAAGTAGAAGAACCTACTATACCACACCCTGTTCGTAAATCTGGGAGAGTACCTAAGATACCTGAGAGGTATGGATTCGTTATAGAGGATGACGATGAGGTACACATCATGGATGATGATGATCCATTGAATTACGAACAAGCTATGAGTAATATAGACTCAGGGAAATGGCTTGAAGCCATGAAATCCGAAATGGACTCCATGTATGAAAACAAAGTATGGACTTTGGTTTCACCACCTGAAGGCATTAAGCCTATTGGGTGTAAATGGGTCTTTAAAAGAAAGACTGGAGCGGATGGCAAGGTGGAGACCTATAAGGCCCGACTGGTTGCAAAAGGTTTCAAACAAAGACAAGGAGTTGACTATGATGAAACCTTTTCACCAGTAGCTATGCTCAAGTCCATTCGGATTTTGCTTGCAATTGCAGCTTATAACGACTATGAGATCTGGCAGATGGACGTGAAAACGGCCTTCCTCAATGGAAAACTTGAGGAGGATGTGTATATGACACAGCCAGAGGGATTTGTTTCAAAGGTTGGAATAAATCAAGTCTGTAAGCTGCAACGATCCATTTATGGATTGAAGCAAGCTTCTCGTAGATGGAACATTTGTTTTGATGAGACAATCAAAGAGTTTGATTTTATCAAAAATGACGATGAACCATGTGTGTACAAGAAGGTTAGTGAGGGCGCAATTTCATTCCTTGTATTATATGTTGATGATATATTACTGATAGGGAATGACATTCCTATGCTACAATCAATTAAAATCTGGTTATCTAAACACTTCTCCATGAAGGACTTGGGAGAAGCATCCTATATTTTGGGGATAAAGATCTATAGAGATAGATCTAAAAGGATGCTTGGTTTATCCCAAGGAACGTACATTGATACGATGCTAAAGAGGTTTAGCATGGAAGATTCCAAAAGAGGTCTCATGCCGATGAGCCATGGAATACATCTCTCCAAGAAACAGGCCCCAAAGACACCTAAGGAGAGAGACCGTATGAATAAGATCCCTTATGCTTCTGCAATAGGATCTATCATGTACGGTATGATATGTACTAGACCGGATGTTGCTCATTCACTTAGTGTAACGAGCAGATACCAGTCGAATCCAGGAGAAGAGCACTGGAAGGCAGTGAAGAATATCCTAAAATACTTGAGAAGAACTAAGGATATTTTTCTTGTCTACGGTGGGTCTGAATTAAAACTCGAGGGCTTCACAGACTCAAGTTTTCAAACGGACCAAGATGACAGTAAATCTGTTTCGGGGTATGTTTTTACCTTGAACGGAGGCGCAGTGAGTTGGAAGAGTTCCAAGCAGCAAACAGTTGCTGATTCAGTGACAGAGGCAGAGTATATAGCTGCAAGTGAAGCTGCAAAGGAAGCTGTTTGGATGAAGAAGTTCATAACTGAACTTGGTGTGGTTCCTAGCATTGGAGAAGCAGTTCCCGTTTACTGTGACAACACAGGAGCAGTTGCACAGGCTAAGGAACCGAGGTCTCATCAGAAATCTAAACACGTGTTGCGGCAATTTCATTTGATCAGGGAGATCATTGAAAGAGGAGACGTCACCTTGGAACGTGTAGACTCTCAAGACAACATTGCAGATCCATTTACTAAAGCTTTAACACAACAGCAGTTTGATCGTCACTTAGAGAAGATGGGTATGAGATACCATGGCGATTGGCATTAGTGCAAGTGGGAGATTGATAGTAGTGTGCATACAAGCCAATCATGTATGATGATAAAGCACGTACTTTGTAAACAATCTTATTTATTTATTAATGAAATATTCATTTATTAAAGGCATTTAATTATCTACATGTTGCTGTTTTTATAATATGTAAATAACCCATAGTTTTAAGCAATGCTTTTAGAATCATGATGATGATCATGCTAATGAGATCTAAATTCTTAGAAAGTTTTAAAACTTAAATAGTTCCCAATCGTGGGATTACTAAAAAGGGGATTAGTAAATCCGGATAGATTGGTACATATGTTGCTTGCTCATTGGATGAGGATGATTGATCTCATGATCATTTGTGTGGAGACACTAAAGCAAGTATGTAGGTGCTTATTGGAGAATAAGTTCACTGAACGTGATTCGCTATGGAATACCTAATGGAGATTTACTCGCCTGTCAATAGGAATTCCTAATGTGATAGTAGTACAAGTAATCCTTGGACTTGAGATCATCATAGTATCTTGTATGTAACAAATTATACTTTGACTTATTCCTTAAGACCTTTTAAGGTATATATAGGGTATGCTTGGGTATAATGAGTTACATATGGAGATAATGAATGATCAATAAAGAATCTACCACCTCTAGTAAAAGAGGAGATATGCCCTATGTGATTCGTTAAATGACAACCCAGGAATCCTTGGCCAAGGTGAAATGAAATTAGAAAGGAGTTTCTAATTTGCATTATTTGGAGTTGTGCATTTTCTAATCGAAATACATATAATTAAATAAAATAAGACTTGACAGTAAATCCATGTCTTATATTTAATTGGGACATTGTATGGTGGAAGGATTGAATTGTACGGTAACTATTTACTCACAGGTTCTTTTTTATTAATGTTGAAATCTATATTATCTGGAAAGTCGTTGATCGCTAGGGAGGCTTATCCCTATTGTAGAATAAATATTATTTATTTAAATAGATTATTAGTTTAATTTATTTATTTAAATAATATTTATTCTACAATAGGGATAAGCCTCCCTAGCGATCAACGACTTTCCAGATAATATAGATTTCAACATTAATCAAAAAGAACCTGTGAGTAAATAGTTACCGTACAATTCAATCCTTCCACCATACAATGTCCCAATTAAATATAAGACATGGATTTACTGTCAAGTCTTATTTTATTTAATTATATGTATTTCGATTAGAAAATGCACAACTCTAAATAATGCAAATTAGAAACTCATTTCTAATTTCATTTCACCTTGGCCAAGGATTCCTGGGTTGTCATTTAACGAATCACATAGGACATATCTCCTCTTTTACTAGAGGTGGTAGATTCTTTATTGATCATTCATTATCTCCATATGTAACTCATTATACCCAAGCATACCCTATATATACCTTAAAAGGTCTTAAGGAATAAGTCAAAGTATAATTTGTTACATACAAGATACTATGATGATCTCAAGTCCAAGGATTACTTGTACTACTATCACATTAGGAATTCCTATTGACAGGCGAGTAAATCTCCATTAGGTATTCCATAGCGAATCACGTTCAGTGAACTTATTCTCCAATAAGCACCTACATACTTGCTTTAGTGTCTCCACACAAATGATCATGAGATCAATCATCCTCATCCAATGAGCAAGCAACATATGTACCAATCTATCCGGATTTACTAATCCCCTTTTTAGTAATCCCACGATTGGGAACTATTTAAGTTTTAAAACTTTCTAAGAATTTAGATCTCATTAGCATGATCATCATCATGATTCTAAAAGCATTGCTTAAAACTATGGGTTATTTACATATTATAAAAACAGCAACATGTAGATAATTAAATGCCTTTAATAAATGAATATTTCATTAATAAATAAATAAGATTGTTTATAAAGTACGTGCTTTATCATCATACATGATTGGCTTGTATGTACACTACTATCAGTTTGGAATTACCTTGTGCATAGCAGTCAACCCCAATTTGATATGGATCGAAGAGTAATGATTCAAATCATGGATCAGGAGTACGGCAAAGCAGTTGAGGGTGGAATGAGCTTTATAGCAAAGTCAAGACCAGCTGGGATAGTGACACCAAAGACTGTCCCAGACAAATCAAAGTCGGTGGTTCCTGGAAGAGCATTTGTCGTGACTGCCCAAAACGCGAGGAACCCGAATGAATTTATCACGGGTCTGTTAATCATAAATTTTTGCGAAGTCTATACCTTATTAGATACCGGTTCTACCCATTCTGTTATTTCACCTACTTGTGCTCAACGTTTGAACTTGACTTCTGAGAAATTAGACTTTGACTTATCTGTTGAAACTCCGTTGGGTGAAACCCTCGTTACATCTATAGTTTACAAATCTTGTTGATTCAAATTAGTACCCTCACACTACCTGTGGATTTTATATCTTTGAAAATACTAGCATTTGACGTGATTTTAGGAATTGACTGATTAACCACTTATCATGACAAAATTAATTATTTTCGTAAGGTTATTAGTTTTCATATTCCTAATCAACTTATTGTGCGAATCTAAACCACCAAACCACTAAAATAAGTCAATGTCATTTCAAGTCATAAAGCTATTCGTTTTTTTTGAAAAACGGATGTCAAGCTTTCTTATCCCATGTCACAGATTTAAACCAGAATACGTCAGATTTGAATGATATTTCTATTGTTAATGAGTTTCCTGATGTATTTCCCAAAGAACTTCCCGGTCTACCCCCAGAATGTGAAGTTGAATTCTTTATTGACCTTGAACCCGGTACAAAATCAATTTCTAAAACCCCATATCGAATGTCTCCTATTGAACTTCAGGAGTTAAAGGTCCAACTACAGGAGTTGTTAGACATCAGTTTTATTTGTTCTAATACATCTCATTAGGGCGCTCTTGTTTTATTCGTAAAGAAGAAAGACGGTAGTATTCGACGTTGTATTGACTATCGGGAGTTGAACCGTGTCATTTTCAAGAATAGGTATCCGTTACCTCGTATTGATGACTTGTTCGACCAATTGCGAGGTGCTATGGTTGAAGTACCATGAGGGTCACAGTTGGTATCATATATTTAGATCATTTTGTGGTTGTCATTATTGATAACATCCTAATATACTCCAAAAGCCTCAAATATTTCTTTACTTAGAATGAACTCAATATGCGAAAACGACGTTGGTTGGAGCTATTGAAAGATTACGATCATTCCATCCAATACTATCATGAAAAAAGCGAACGTGGTAGCTGACGCGTTGAGTAGAAGATAGTATGCGGGTACAAATGCGATATTGTCAACACGAAGCCCATTTTGTATGATGTACAAAGGATGGAGATAAAGTTAAAGACTCCGGAGACCCACGTAATGATCTCAAATATACTTGTAAAACCAACTTTAATGGATAGAGTTAAACCTGCTCAATCTACAGATCCGGAGCTGACGAATATAAAGAAGAAGGTGCAAGAACATACTATTTCCGATGCAATAATCGATGAAGAAGGAATACTTCGAGTCAACTTCAGACTTTGTGTTCCTAACGGTTCTGATTTGAAGTATAAAATCATGATGCAAACACACAGCACACCGTTCGCAATCCATCTTGGAAGTACCAAAATGTATCGTGATCGTCAACATACAATTTCGTGGAGCAATATGAAGACAGGGATCGCGGAATTTATCTCGAGGTGTTTAATTTGTAAACGTGTCAAGGCAAAGCATCGAATGCCAAAGGGTCAGTTTGCAGAAAGTTATAAACACCGAGTTACGATTTATTGGTCCATTTGAAATTCTTGACCGAGTAGGAACTGTGGCCTATAGACTCACTTTACCTCTAAGCATGTCTTATGTTTATAACATTTTTCACATATCTATGCTACGTAAATATGTGAAAGACCCAAATCACATTATTGAGTTAGAAATAGACGAGATAGCCGAAGATTTAACGTACGAGGAGATACCTGTCAAGATCTTGGATAAGAATGAACATGTCTCACGCTCAAAAATTATACCTCAAGTTAAGGTTTTGTGGAGAAACCATGATGTTGAGGAAATTACCTGGGAATTAGAATCGAAAATGAAAGCGAGGTATGCTCACCTCTTCGACATAGCAGGTACGTACGTCAATTTCGAGGACGAAATTTTATAAGGAAGGGAGGTTGTAAGACCCCAAATTTTATGAATAAAGATTTAATTTTTTTTATATATTATTTTAAACAGTAAGGTGTTGTATTGATAAATGTGGTAAGTTATGGGAGAAATGTGCAAATTTTTCAAAGTTAGCAAGTGGTAATAAAATATTCATTGTTGTTGGGGAATATTCGTTTGGTCGTGGAATATTCTTGTTGTCGGAGAATATTCGTACGACGGTGCAGCCATTTGTGGGTCTCACAACGAAATAACTGTCGAATATAGAAAACAACAAGAATATGTTTTTCTAAATAACAGCGTGGTTATTACCGTTAAAACTGTTGAAATACCCGGTGGTTAAAATACAGTAATACGAGGTGTTGAACAGTAGCACACGGTATTGCACAGTAATTCAAATTATTGGTTCTTACGTAAGAAGTCACTACTCAAAAATTGTTACAGTAATTACTGTTCAATATTTTATATTATTGATTCAATAATTGTTACATTGATAATTGCATAATATTTTATTGATTCAATAATTGTCATTGCATAGTATTTCAAATTATCAAATCAATAATTCACATTATTTGAATAATATTATTAGATAGCATTATTGGCAATGTCTAATGAAGTTCTGTCTAGGAGGGGTTGTTTAATTGCGCGCCAGTAATGAGAAATCCTTATCGGAAGGCCCCTTCTTTCTTGAGAACAACCTGGTTGTCAATATTGTAGTTCTGTAATATTATTTGTGAATAATAATTATTGATTTATATGATAAAGAAATATTTATTTTTGTGGATATAAAAGAAGGAATTAGTGCGGAGGTGTTTTTATCAATATTTTAGTGTGGAAAATCATCCGTTTGTGGATTTCAGCCATTTTCTGTTCGGAATTTGGAAAAACTTCCCTCTACAAAGTCGTAGAGAATTAAATTTCATATAGGAATGACAGAAGATTCGTATTTTTCTGATAAAGGAGCTATTTATTATGAATTATTGAAGCTTCGGAAATAAATGTTTTAATATATATTATATAACATGTGGGGAAGTTTTTTTTTCAAAAGAGGAGGCTGCGGAATTTCAAAGCTTGTGTGCTATTAATATTCTCCGTGTATGTTATTTTGTCAACCATTGTGTGCTACCTCTTTTCTATAAATAGGGTGCTTAGTTAGAAATGAAAGTCACACCAGAATCAGAAAATTTTCTCTCTATAATATCGAACGTAATTCTTGTGAGTATTTAGATACTTTGAGTGTTGATCACAGTGCAAGTTTTCGTCCACATAATATCCGATATTTCAGCCAAAACTATTCTCCTGTTAAGGTAGGGGATGCTATTTTCTTTCGTAAATGATCCCAAAATATTGGCATGGATTTTATTATGAAATTCTTATTTTTTCCGTCAAGGTTACTATTCACGTATACGGCACTATTCACATATACAATACAATTCACGAATACGGTACTATTCACGAGTACTATTCACGAAGTATAATTTTTCTTATGAAATTTCTATCTTTTACATGTCGGGGTTACTATTCACGTATACGGCCCTATTCACGTATACGGCACTATTCACAAATACAATACTATTCATCGAAAAATTAAATTTTATTCTATTTGTCCGAGTTGTCTGTTAAAGTTTCTATTTTTGATTGGATCCAAGTTTTGAGCTTTATTCTTGAATTTTGCTCCACAAAGTGTTATTATGGAATATTTTTGAACTTGGATAAACTAAAATACGAATCCTTAATCTTTGTCATTTATCTCACTAGATTCGTTCTTTAAAATATTTTTCATCATGCTTAGTCTTAAATGGTGATATGAAAGAATATATCTTTGGCCTGTAGTATAAAGATGGATGATTATTTGATGAATATCTTTGGCCTGTAGTGCAAAGATGAATGATTACCTGATGAATATCTTTGGTCCGTAGTTTAAAGATGACAGGTGTTGAGATGAACATGACCAACTGGTGATACAAATGAATATTTTTGGTCCGTTGTGAAAAGATGAATATTTGATTCGAGATGTATAATGATTGATGTAACAAGAATAAAATATTGATGATAGACTTTTAAATCATAGAAGATAGTAGACTTCATTCTCTACTTAACTCTTCAAATGAATTGTTATTTCCACTACGAATATTAATCTAAAACTTGTTGTCCATAATATTTTATCTAAATTATTGAAGACTAATGATAATTTATTTTCCATTATCCTAGTCATAATATTCTTTACTGGGCTAGTTGAGCTCACCCTTTTTATCTATTGTCCTCTTCAGGGAATGAGAATGTTGCGGGAACTAGTCGGGGAACAGTGCGATGGTCAGAGTTAAGATTTGTAGAAGTCCTCACTATTCTATAAAATAGTGGGATAATAATTGTAATGAATAAGGAATGAATTTGAATGTTTATATTTCGCATTATATACGGTTTGCATTGAAATTCATAGTTGTATGGTCGTATTTCTCACTACCTTTTGTTATAAAAAATTTGTATTTGGAATTCTATACCATGTATTTGGCGACTCAAAATGAGTTGGTATTGAACCTATTTTGGGGGCATCACAGTTGGTATCAGAGCTTAGGGATATAATCTCTGGCGGAGATCTGGGAATAAAACTAGGAGGGGATATACGTGTAAATCATTCGCTAGTGTATCCACCCAAGCTTATTTGGTATTTAATTGGTCAGTCGAAAAATAGGGTTAATGTGTGATATGTTAATTTGTTTAATTAACCCTTGTTTTATGGCAATATTTGAGAATGACAGTTGAAAATCTAAACAATGGAGTGAATGAGATCGTTGAGGCACTGATAATCACCAACCAGGATAATGTATTGTCGGGAAAAGAAGAAATTAGAAATACCCATATGGTGAGTGAAGAATTAAAAGTTGCACACGAGCTAGTCGTAGAGGTAGCAGCTGAGAGTGAGGAAGAAGGGGAACCTGAGGAGGAGGATTTATTAAGAGAATTTTATGATCAAAATGTAGAACTGCAAGATCGTATTCTTGAGTTAGAAGAGCAGGGTGAAGAATGACAGACAGCCGTGGAACAAAGGGATACAACAATACAAGAAAGGGATACAGAAATTCAAGATTTTGCTACTCGATATGCGAGGCTTGAACATAAGCTCTCTCTGGCAGAGAATATGATATTAGAGATGGAATCTGAAAATGCAAATATCAATGATCAGCTGAAAGAAGAAGCAATGAAACAAGTGAAAATTAAAGATGCATGGGTAACAGCCGCACGACGCGTTGATATTTTAGAAAGAGACGTCCGATCCAAGAAGGCCAAAATAGACGATATGGATTTCACTTTTTGGACAGCAATTGGAAGAATCCAACATCGAGTTTGGCATTACCCTGTGCATAGCGGTCAACCCCAATTCGATATGGATCGAAGAGTAATGATTCAAATCATGGATCAAGAGTGCGACGAAGCAGTTGAGGGTGGAATGAGCTTTATATCAAAGTCAAGACTAGCTGGGATAGTGACACCAAAGACTGTTCCAGACAAATCAAAGTCGGTGGTTCCTGGAAGAGCATTTGTCGTGACTGCCCAAAACGCGAGGAACCCGAATGAATTTATCACGGGTTAGTTAATTATAAACTTTTACGAAGTCTATACCTTGTTAGATACCGGTTCTACCCATTCTGTTATTTCACCTACTTGTGCTCAACTTTTGAACTTGACTTCTGAGAAATAAGACTTTGACTTATCTGTTGAAACTCCGTTGGTTGAAACCCTCGTTACATCTACAGTTTACAAATCTTGTTGATTTAAATTAGTACCCTCACATTACCTGTGGATTTTATATCTTTGAAAATACTTGCATTTGACATGATTTTAGGAATTGACTGATTAACCACTTATCATGACAAAATTAATTATTTTCATAAGGTTGTTAGTTTTCATATTCCTAATCAACCTGTTGTGCGAATCCAAACCACTAAACCACCAAACCACTAAAATCAGTCAATGTCATTTCAAGTCATAAAGTTATTTGTTTATTGAAAAACGGATGTCAAGATTTCTTAGCCCATGTCACAGATTTAAACTAGAATACGTCAGATTTGAATGATATTTCTGTTGTTAATGAGTTTCCTGATGTATTTCCCGAAGAACTTCCCGGTCTACCCCCAGAACGTGAAGTTGAATTCTTTATTGACCTTGAACCCGGTACAAAAATAATTTCTAAAATCCCATATCGAATGACTCTTATTGAACTTCAGAAGTTAAAGGTCCAACTACAGGCGTTGTTAGACATCGGTTTTATTCGTTCTAGTACATCTCATTGGGGTGCTCCTATTTTATTCGTAAAGAAGAAAGATGGTAGTATACGACGCTGTATTGACTATCGAGAGTTGAAGCATGTCACCATCAAGAATAAGTATCCATTATCTCATATTGATGACCTGTTCGACCAATTACGAGGTGCTATGGTTGAAGCACCATGAGGGTCACAGTTGGTATCAAATATTTGGATCATTTCGTGGTTGTCATTATTGACAACATCCTAATATACTCTAAAAGCCTCAAATATTTCTTTACTTAGAATGAACTTAATATGCAAAAATGACATTGGTTGGAGCTTTTGAAAGATTACGATCATACCATCCAATACCATCCTAAAAAAAGCGAACGTGGTAGCTAACGCGTTGAGTAGAAGATAGTATACGGGTACAAATGCGATATTGTCAACACGAAGCCCATTTTATATGACGTACAAAGGATGGAGATAGAGTTAAAGACTCCGGAGACCCATGTAATGATGTCAAATATACGCGTAAAACCAGCTTTAATGGATAGAGTTAAAGCTGCTCAATCTACAGATCCGGAGCTGACGAATATGAAGAAGAATGTGAAAGAACATACTATTCCCGAAGCAAGAATTGATGAAGAAGGAATACTTCGAGTCAACTTCAGACTTTGTGTTCCTAACAATTCCGATTTGAAGTATAAAATTATGATGGAAACACACAACACACCGTTCGCAATCCATCTTGGAAGTACCAAAATGTATCGTGATCGTCAACATATAATTTGGTGGAGCAATATGTAGAAAGAAATCGTGGAGTTTATCTCGAGGTGTTTAACGTGTAAATGTGTCAAGACGAAGCATCGAATGCCAAAGGGTCAGTTTGTAGAAAGTTATAAACACCGAGTTACGATTTATTGGTCCATTTGAAATTCTTGACCGAGTAGGAGCTGTGGCCTATAGACTCGCTTTACCTCTAAGCATGTCTCATATTTATATAACGTTTTTCACATATCTGTGCTACGTAAATACGTGAAAGACCCAAACCACATTATTGAGTTAGAACTAGACGAGATAGCCAAAGATTTAACGTACGAGGAGATACCTGTCAAGATCTTGGATAAGAAGGAACATGTCTTATGCTCAAAAATTATACCTCAAGTTAAGGTTTTGTGGAGAAACCATGATATTGAGGAAATGACCTAGGAATTGGAATTGAAAATGAAAGCGAGGTATCCTTACCTCTTCGACATAGCAGGTACGTACGTCAATTTTGAGGACGAAATTTCATAAGGAAGGGAGGTTGTAAGACCCCAAATTTTATGAATAAAGATTTAATTTTTCTTTATATATTGTTTTAAACAGGAAGGTGTTGTCTTAACAAATGTGGTAAGTTATGGGAGAAATGTGCAAATTTTTCAAAGTTAGCAAGTGATAATAAAATATTTATTGTTGTTGGGGAATATTCGTTTGGTCGAAGAATATTATTGTTGTCGGGGAATATTCATACGACGGTGCAACCATTTGTGGGTTCCACAACGGAATAACTGTCGGATGAAGAAAACGACAAGAATAAGTTTTTCTAAATAACCGCGTGGTTGTTACCGTTAAAACTGTTGAAATACCTGATGGTTAAAATACAGTAATACGAGGTGTTGCACAGTAGCACACGGTATTGCACAGTAATTCAAATTATTGGTTCTTATGTAAGAAGTCACTACTCAATAATTGTTACAGTAATTACTGTTCAATATTTTATATTATTAATTCAATAATTGCTACATTAATAATTGCATTATATTTTATTGATTCAATAATTATCATTGCATAGTATTTCAAATTCTCAAATGAATAATTCATATTATTTGAATAATATTATTAGATAGCATTATTGGTAATGTCTAAGGAAGTTCTGTCTAGGAGGGGTTGTTTAATTGCGCGCTAGTAAGGAGAAATCCTTATCGGAAGACCCCCTCTTTCCTAGGAACAACCTGATTGTCAATATTGTAGTTCTGTAATATTATTTGTGAATAATTAATTATTGATTTATATGATAAAAAAAATATTTATTTTTGTGGATATAAAAAAAGGAATTAGTGCTGCGGTATTTTTATCAGTATTTTGGTGTGGAAAACATACATTTGTTGATTTCGGCCATTTTCTGTTCGAAATTTGGAAAATCATCCTTCTACAAATTTGTTGAGAATTAAATTTCATAAGAAAAAGACATAAGATTCGTATTTTTCTGTTAAAGGGGCTATTTATTATGAATTATTGAATCTTCGAAAATAAATGTTTTAATATATATATATATATATATATATATTATATAACATGTGGGAAAGTTTTTTTTTTTTTTAAAGAGGAGGCTATAGAATTTCAAAGCTTATGTGCTGTTAATTTTCTCCGTGTATGTTATTTTGTCAACCATTGTGTGCTACCTCTTTTCTATAAATAGGGTGCTTAGTTAGAAATAAAAATCACACCAGAATCAGAAAATTTTCTCTTTATAATATCTAGCGTAATTCTTGTGAGTATTTAGATACTTTGAGTGTTGATAACAGTACAAGTTTTCGTCCACATAATATCCGATATTCCAGCAAAAACTACTCTCCGTTTAAGGTAAGGGGTGTTATTTTATTTCGTAAATGATGTTATTCTTTTCAATATCATTATACCAAAATATTGGCATAGATTTTATTATGAAATTCTTACTTTTTCTGTCGAGGTTACTATTCACGTATACGGCACTATTTACGTATACTATACTATTCACGAATACGGTACTATTCACGAGTACTATTCACGAGGTATGATTTTTCTTATGAAATTTCTATCTTTTTCATGTCGGGGTTACTATTCACGTATACGGCACTATTCACAAATACGGTACTATTCATCGAAAAATTAAATTTTCTTCTATTTGTCCGAGTTGTCTGTTAAGGTTCCTATCTTTGATTGAATCCAAGTTTAGAGCTTTATTCTTGAATTTTGCTCCACGAAGTATTATTATGGAGTATTTTTGAACATGGATAAACTAAAATACGAATCCTTAATCTTTGTCCTTTATCTCACTAGATTCGTTCTTTAAAATGTTTTTTATCATCCTCAGTCTTAAATGGTGATACGAAAGAATATCTTTGGCCTGTAATGCAAAGATGGATGATTATTTGATGAATATATTTGGCCTGTAGTGCAAAGATGAATGATTACCTGATGAATATCTTTGGCCCGTAGTGCAAAGATGACAGGTGTTGAGATGAACATGACCAACTGGTGATACAAATGAGTATCTTTGGCCCGTAGTGCAAAGATGAATATTTGATTCGAGATGTATATTGATTGATGTTACAGGGATAAAATATTGATGATAGACTTTTAAATCATAGAAAAGAGTAGACTTCATTCTCTACTTAACTCTTCTAATGAATTGTTATTTTCGCTACGAATATTGATCTAAAACTTGTAGTCTATAATATTTTATCTGAATTATTAATGACTAACGATAATTTATTTTCCATTATCCTAGTCATAATATTCTATACCAGGCTAGTGGAGCTCACCCTTTTCATCTATTGTCCTATTCAGGGAATGAGAATGTTGCGGGAACTAGTCGGGGAACAGTGTGATGGTCAGAGTTAAGATCTGTAGAAGTCCTCACTATTCTATAAAATAGTGGGATAATAATTGTAATGAATATGGAATGAATTTGAATGTTTATAATTCGTATTATATACGATTTGCATTGAAATTCATAGTTGTATGGTCGTATTTCTCACGACCTTTTGTTATAAAAGATTTGTATTTGGAATTTTGTACCATGTACTTGGCGACTCAGAATGGGTTGGTATTGAACCTATTTTGGGGGCGTCACATAAGCCGTGACGTACATCAGCAAAACATCTACACATGCGAACTGCCACTCATCTAATGAATGGTGAAATCTCCAGAATATCGCTCGTAGCTGTCTTGCCGGCCAAAGAGATCGATCAAAAAGTCTATGGATATCCCATGTCCTGCAATGATCTCTTTAGTGACGACTCTGCATCTCAGACTCGACATAGTCATAAATGGTCTCCTCATGTCACTGATGGCTGTCTAGGCACAAGGCAGATCTAGTGCCAAACTTATAAAGCACTCATACTCCTCTAAGGTAGTGTTGTTCGATTTATATAATGACAATTAACGCGCAAGTATACGCAATCAACAAGTAATAAAGTGTAAGTACATATATCGTTCCCGCAAGGAATTAACAGATAAAAGGCCGCCAAAGCACTAGCACATAATCATTTCAGTCTTATTTAAACGGGCGGTGAAGAGTTGGAATTAAAACTAAGTTAACTAGACAAGGAATTAAACTTTAACTAATTGATCCTAGAGTAAAATTAGGTAATGAAGACAAGAGATTCCAATTTCCCCTAATGATTCGTCTAAGTCAATAAACTTCCAATTAAGTTAAATTAATCATTACAGTTGCTAGCCGAGAACACGAAAGTGAGAGAAGGTCATCTTTCGATGCACCTAATCCATATCACGTGCAATCCATAGATGATAGAACGCACATGAACACCCACATTATCTAAACCCTTATATGTCTATTGTTTTTACAAATAAATAGAGTTTAAGTTCAAGTTCTCTATTGACTACGAACGGCGCTTCGGTATATGTCTATCCTAAGCATAAATCATACGTCCAACGTTATGTGAACATATAATCGCCCGCTACTGCGATTAGATCTAAACCTACACTTCGTCTTTTAATCCCACATAGGTTATCACAGTAATTGGTTGTGACTCAATTAAGCAATTAAAGCATACATCGCAATAGACAAACACATTGCAATCAAATAAGACCATCATAGAAGAAATATCAAATTAAACTACTCATTAGGTTCCATTGAAACCTCAAAATATGATTTAAGTCATAGACAACTAGAATATATTATCCACAAGTAGATTATACATTATCCAAATACAAATTGAATACAAGGAGAGTTGAGAGATAGAAATTGCAAATTTTTGTTCTTTCTCCAAGTGTGGATCTTCAATGTCAATCTCTCGCTTTAATTTTCTTCTCTAATCTAACCCTAGAATCTAACTAACTAACTAAACCCTAATCTAACACTAATCTACTCCTAATCTAGACAAGGAATTAAAAGAGAAGGAAAAGAGAAACTAGGGCTTAGGGCCAAATATTACTCCCTAATGGAGATGCTCGGCCAAATGAGGGCCAAAGCCCTTATATCATATGCCTCTCCCGATCTGCTATGCAAAGTCAAAGCTGGATGGAATTTAAGACTGGCGCAGCCGCGCGCGCCCAAGCCTATTTCCGGGAGCGGCCGCGTGGCCCTGGAATTCTAGATTTTGCATGCTTTTCCTTGTGCAGTCCTGGCTTCATGAATTCCTTTGATATTTCTTACACCTATTGCATTCTTAAATCTTTTTTTAGCCGTGTAGCATCCAGTTGCATCATTATTCCATGCCATCATCATGCTTTAAAGCTCTTTTAAGCACTTTGCCCCATTTAGGTGATCTTTCATCCTTTAACGCTCAATAATCGCCAAGAGAGTTCCTAAACCTGAAAAGCACAAAACAAAGAAAAAACACATTAAACGCACAAGATTACTTGAGTTTAAGCAACAGAATGAGCTGGTTACTATCCGAATAAATGGTCATAAAGACCACTTATCTAATACCATCAAACTTAAACGTTGCTTGCCCTCAAGCAACCAAAATAAAACTAAACACAAGATGCAATGCAATATATACCATGTATGCAACCTACGCTATCATAAATACAACTCCAGGTTCCAGTAAGTATTGAACTTCAAAGCAATGCCTTAGAAAAACCACAAGAGAATTAAATAGATAGGATAACCAAGACAAGACCATAAGCATATTCTTGCAAATCCAAAACTGTCAGCACTGTTGTATTGTACGTTGTGTGCCTAGCAACCTTTAATCATGCATTCAGACAAATATATCACATACTATGCTTCTTAGGGGGAAATCAAGTTTCAACTCAAGGAAAGCAGTAAATCATATAAGTTCTAACTAAAACCATGTATTACTAAAGTTAAGAGTCAACAGGGGGTTTTCATTAAACTCTTATTACTTACGAGAGCGTATTCGCACTTTTTTGTGTACACAATCGATTGTGCAATGCCTAGTCCTCTTAAGCTTTTCAATGATATCCATGTAGCGAGCTTTTGACCAACGACTCCCCAGACTAGACGGACTTAGGGCGCTGGGTGTAGAGACACCCCGAGGGCTTACTTGCTAGAATATCAAAGGCCACAGAACTCGACGTAGCTGAAGTGTTTATTCTATTTTTTTCTTTTTCTGAATCTTTTTTCTTTTATTTTGTTTTCTTTTTCTTTTTTGCAGAGGAGTGCGTCTTACGCTCCATCTCCCCGCTTAGCATGCATAACCTCTGTTTTCCCCCAAACATAAGCTTTTTACAGTCTAGTTATTATCTTATGAGAACTGAAATTCTTTTCTTAAAACATAGATTTCCCACTAGAAGATAGGTATGTAAACATTTAAACTAAGCATGTCATGATGGTTACTCTATCGTGCTAACTAGATACACAGTATCTGACAGATAAGGATTTACATATATGACCTTCAAATCAAGCTTAAGTCTCAAATCAGTTCGAAAATCAAATGAATTCAATTTTTTCATAGGCCAAATACATAACTCATCAACTGAAACTGGATTCATGCGTAATGTCCAAACACAGAATGCAAAACAAAATGCATAATTTTAAAATTTTGACAAATTTTAACTATTTACAACCTACATGCACTAAATGAACTAACACAACATGAAATGAACTAACTACATGCAAAAACAAAACCAATACCCCCAAACATAAAATACTCAATGTCCTCATTGAAGGTAAAGGTAAAAAGAAACTCCCCTATTTGGCTTCATTGTCGCCCTCGTCCTCATCATCCTCCTCAGACGGTGTGTCTAGAGGTGGATAAGCTGCGGCGGACCTATATGTAGGGAACTGCACCTAAACTCCCATATGGCCGAACGCGTGGGACAATGCCCCGTAGAAATCTGTCGTAAAGGCCTGGAAGTTTGTGCACATGGAATCCATCCTGCACTGTAGACGCCTCTCCATCTTGTCTATATGCTCATGCACTGATTATGAGGACTAGGACTGATCTGGTGGTGGCATTCTCTCTGCAGTCTCCTCAGCCTCTGTCTGATCTGGTAGAATAAACCCTGCTCCCAAAGAATGAGATATGCCCCCTTTCCAAACCATAAATGACTCAATGGCAGGGTGGTCAAGGGTGCTCATGGGTATCTGCATCAGCTCTACATCTGACCACATAACTCTGTTTGCAATGCATAGCCTGGTGATCACTGATGCGTGTGGGATACTAGCTGAATTACCGCCTCTCAAAAATCGACGGATAGAAGTATTAATCACGTACCCCAAGTCGATCATCTTGCCCTTAATGATCCCATAAAGCAAAATAGCTCGGTCCTTAGTGACCTCATTCTGATGCTGTGTCGGCATTAGATTCGCATAGATAAAGATGTACCACGACTTCCCATACCTACTTATGGCGGACTAAGGGAAATACAGCTTCAGATAAATCCCCTGCTTTAGCTTCCAAGTGGTTCCTGGCTTGCACAGATAATCACAGATAGTGTCTAACTCTGACCCCCACTCCCTAGCATATAGAGAATCAGCCGCATCTAATGCAATGTTTGGTAGATCGAATAACTAGTTGATGCGCTCCTTTGCAAAAGATACCTCACATCCCCTCACGAAGACCTTATTTGACGTTGTGAATTTTGCGTTGGCATAAAATTCCTGAACCACAGAGATTGGGGCTGCCAAAGGCTCATCACAGAATAAGTTCCAGCCCCTCCCTCTGATCATCAATGCCATACCCCTGTCCAGGTTTTCATCAAGTGCTAACCCTGGCTCCGGTACAAAAGTCCTACCCACCAATGCATTATGAAAGAACTTCTGAGCTTTCAGACTGATGAACTTGTGGTCATCATAGTCGATGCCACCTCCCCTTTGCTCAGAATCACTATCCCTGGATGTGGACTCCCTCCTACTCCTCTTGGATGCCATAAGAAATGAGAATTGAAGAACAAAAATCCAATATTATGCTTCATGAATTAACCCAACTCAATAATATTGCTATGCCTTCTGACCCCCACTCACTGTCTCAATTGATCAGGTTGAGATGATGGAAGTGAGGGGTGTGTTGCAGAATTCGACTGAGGAGGTAGGCGTTTTTGAAATTAGGGCTTGAGTGGAGGGAATTTGTGTATGTAGGGAGGGTTGAAGATGAGGATAGGGTTTGGATATAGAGGTAGAGGTAGAGTGATGTTAGGAATTGAGATTTGGAAGTAGAGAGGGAAATAGGCAGAGTTCAAGTGCTAAAGAAATGAAGTGGTGTCTCTAAAATCTGCCGAGTTTTTCTTTAAATCAGGCCTAGTCTGCGCGACCCGCGGCCGCGCGCCCACTCAGGCTAAATTGGGCGCGGTCGCGCCCTATGCCATTTTCTGTTTTCTGCAGCAGCTTGCAAGTATTTGAGGCTATGTCATTTGAACCTTGCATTTAAGCAGCTTTCACCTGACAAAAGGATCTAAGACTTATTAAGCCCTCTACATAATCAAAACTTACTACTTACTATGTACTTCTAAGAGAATCAACACAAGATGATATAAGCATGTGATTCCCAAAAATTTCTCTATGTGTGTATAAGCAATGCAAGTGCATCAAAAATATGCTCAATAAACTTTTTAATCCCAAAAATTATACGCATTCATGCCTAAAACCAAAAATATAAGCCTTGAACCTTGTAAAACAAAAATGTGGAAATATTTACAACTAAGAACTATACTACTGAGAATTAAACATGGGGAAAGGAAATAAGGACAAACAATTAGAATTAAACAGTAAGGGAGAAAGAGAAGTGATGGAGTGCCTCCCATCGAGCATTTGATTTATAGTCCTCTAGCTGGACTGTGTCTGACCACTGTTATCCGACTCCCCGACGATATTTGAGAACCCTTCCATCCATTAGAATTGTCGTGTGAGCTTGGAGGCTTCCCATCATGAGAGGATTCAGAATTAAACTACCTAGCTTATGATTTGAACAAGAATTCCCCATTGTGAAGGTTGGGGAGCTAGGCACTGGTTCTGTTGTGTTCATGAAATGGTTGAGGCATTAAGTTTCATCAAACACAACTGGCTCTTCTTCTATTCTCTCTTCTACTGACCACCATGGTTTCAAGACTGCAGACTCTCTCATATCATAGAGATCCATTTCTGTAATGTGGCTTCCATGGGGGCAAGGCTGTGCAAACTTGACTGGCTTTTCAAACATAGGCGGAGAAGTCACTTGGGGTATTGTCACGGTTGGTTCATACTTTTCCACATCCCCAATCGTCTCCTCGATTTCCATTGCCTTAGGCTCGTCCTGTTTCAAGTGCACCTCAGACTCTCCATCAGTTTCTGCATCCATATCATAGCACCACGTATCCTGGGGATCATTACTTATGGCTTCAGTCATTAGAGGTACAAAATCTTGCATTGTCATATCTTGCTCAAACACTTCCTCTTTCTTTAAAGTCGTGCTAATTTGCTCTACCCAAGTCTGAAGATCCTCAATTGACTTTTGTTCTTCAACCAAGATCTCCTTGTTGATGCTAATGAATTTCCCCACAAACTTTCCAATCTTTCCTTTTCTGTTTCAGTCTCGGGATCCATGTACTGAGTCGCACTGGTTGAAGTATTGCTGATTAGGGCCATCTGAGTCTGAAAAATTTGGTTTGATGGTTCTTGGCTCCTAAGCATCTCTTCTTGGTTTGCTAAGCTCCTATACATGAATTCCATTGTTGACTATTCTCCTTGTAAACATGGAGATTGATATGGGGGTTCTGGTGCATATATTGGACTGTGATCGCAGTATTGGTCTTTATAGCTCACAGTATGGGTCTTCCCTTGCTCATCTTCTTTCATCAAGGCCATGCTAATTTGCTCTGCCAGTTTTGAATAGTCTTGACTGACAGTGCTTGCTCAATCAAGATGTCCTTCAATGATGCCATGCCACCTCCTTCGTCCAATCTTTCCTGGTCTGTATCACCCTCAACATCTATGTATTGAGGCTCATAAGTTGGAGTCTGGAGTGTGCATTCTGGGGCGCATGTGGGATTTGGATCCCAGTATTGGTCTTGATAATAGTTTGCTGAAGGGCCTGGGTGATACCCCCAATCTTGCTGATAATTGGGATAAGGTTCATTACAGGAGTACTCACCCCCATACTGTTCTTGTCCGTAACTGACAGGCTCCTGATGGCTCGTGTAGCTCTCAGCACCATAACCATAAGTCATTGCTGGCTCTCGACTCTGTTGGGCTAAAACAGTATCCAACTTCCTCGAGAGAACCTCTACTTGTGCTGAAAGTGTTGCAATTGGGTCGACGCCATCAATCCCTATTTCCCTTGGTTGCTCTTGATTCGTGTAGTTCCACGGATAGAAATTTAAATCCATTGTACCAGATAAGAGAATATAAGAAGAGAATTAAATAAAAATAAAAATAAAAAGTTTAAATTAAGACTAATTTGATTGAACTAATGTTGGTAAACAGTTATCGAAATAATTCCCCAGCGACGGCGCCAAAAACTTGTTGTCCGATTTATATGATGACAATTAACGCGCAAGTATACGCGGTCAACAAGTAATAAAGTGTAACTATAGATATTGTTCCTACAATGAATTAACAGATAAAAGGCCGCCAAACCACTAGCACATAATCATTTCAGTCTTACTTAAACGGGCGGTGAAGAGTTGGAATTAAAACTAAGTTAACTAGACAAGGAATTAAACTTTAACTAATTGATCCTAGAGTAAAATCAGGTAATGAAGACAAGAGATTCCAATTTTCCCTAATGATTCGTCTAAGTCAATAAACTTCCAATTAAGTAAAATTAATCATTACAGTTGCTAGCCAAGAACACGAAATTGAGAGAAGGCCATCTTTCAATACACCTAATCCATATCACGTGCAATCCACAGATGATAGAACGCACATGAACACCAACATTATCTAAACCCCTATATGTATATGGTGTTTACAAATAAATAGGGTTTAAGTTCAAGTTCTTTATTGACTACGAGCGGTGCTTCTGTATATGTCTATCCTAAGCACAAATCATACGTCCAACATCATGTGAACATACAATCGCCCGCTACCGCGATTAAATCTAAACTTACACTTCGTCTTTCAATCCCATATAGGTTATCACAATAATTGGTCGAGACTCAATTAAGCAATTAAAGCATATATCGCAATAGACAAACATATAGCAATCAAATAAGACCATCATGGAAGGAATATCAAATTAAACTACTCATTAGGTTCCATTGAAACCTCAAAATATGATTTAAGTAATAGATAACTCGAATAGATTATCCACAAGTAGATTATACATTATCCAAATACAAATTGAATACAAGGAGAGTTAAGAGATAGAAATTGCAAATCTTTGTTCTTTCTCCAAGTGTGGATCTTCAATGTCAATCTCTTGCTTCAATTTCTTCTCTAATCTAACCCTAGAATCTAACTAACTAACTAAACCCTAATCTAACACGAATCTACTCCTAATCTAGACAAGGAATTGAAAGAGAAGGAAAAGAGAAACTAGGGCTTAAGGCCAAATATTACTCCCTAATGGAGATGCTCGGCCAAATGAGGGCCAAAGACCTTATATCATATGCCTCTCCCGATCTGCTAAGCAAAGTCAAAGCTGGCTGGAATTTAATACTGGAGCGGCCGCGCGCGCCCAAGCCTATTTTCTTGGCGCGGTCGCTGCAGCCCTGGAAATGTAGATTCTGTATGTTTTTCCTTGTGCAGTCCTGGCTTCATGAATTCCTTTGATATTTCTTGCACCTATTTCATTCTTAAATCTTTTGTTAGCCGTGTAGCATCCAGTTGCATCATTATTCCATGCCATCATCATGGTTTAACGCTTTTTTGCAGTTTGCCCCATTTAGGCGATCTTTCATCCTTTAATGCTCAATAATCACCAAGAGAGTTCCTAAACCTGAAAAGCACAAAACAAAGGAAAAACGCATTAAACGCACAGGATTACTTGAGTTTAAGCAATAGAATGAGCTGGTTACTATCCGAATAAATGGTCATAAAGACCACTTATCAGGTAGGAGTCAACTCATGAAGGCCAAAACAGAAAACCTGCCGCTCAGGTATCCAGCATGATAATATGCCATCCACAAATCCATGAGGAACCTGGAGAGCTAGAAGGGCTAGAGAATGCCCTAGCATTTGGTCTACTGTCCCTCTAGCTGTGAGGGGCAGACTGTCATACCACGATCACAATGAAGATGCCACCAAAGACGGCGGCGAATGCTCAATATGGCTGACTGTGGATGACGACATCTGTATCACCGTATCATAAGACCATCTAGGGTTCAAATCTAAACTCACCTGTCTAAGTGCATATCTATAACATAATATAGGCATAATGACAATGATAAAAATGATGCAATAGATAGGAAATATCATGCATATCTAGAATAAAGTATCTACTGCAAGCATCATCTCTGTCTGCTCATAAGGTGCAAAAATAAAAAGTACAGGGAAATGGGGCACAGCCGCCCAACTACTAACAGAGGCCTATCAAAAGATATAGCGAGAAATGGAGCACAGCTACAAAATAGCAAAACAGAGGCCTATCAAAAGATATAGGGAGAAAAGCTAATCGAGGAGGTCTAGAATATCTGTCACCAGACTATTAACCTGCTCCGGCTCCTCTTAAGTCACAAAATCTCGGCCAATGGGAACGTCCGGTCAATACATAGGAGGATCAGGACCTGCAAAGCTGCTAGAAAATGGACCTGTGGAAGGGCCAGCTCAAGAGCTGGAAGGATCAAAAGAATTTGCCTCGGATGGATCCCGACCAAGGTTCCTGATGAAGAAATGAGACCTCTCCAACTGCTGGGTCAGTCTTGTAATCTGGTCCAGATGAGTAGGCTCTCAGAGACAAGCTATTCAGTCTGTCATCATCACCGACTATTGGGTAAAATCTAGTTACGCACTATACGCAAGTATACGTGGTCAACAAGTAATAAAGTGAAAGTAAAGTATCGTTCCCACGAGGAATTATTTAATAACTATCACCAAGTACTAACCCGTAACCAACTCAATCTTATTTAAACGAATGAATTAGTATTTCGAATTAACAATATGTAAATAAACTATTACTAAATACCACTACTTTAAAATAAGATTACGGGGATTTAAGATCACAACTTCATTTATTACTTCATTTAAATTAATACACTTTTTATCAATTATGCTCACTATTCTGAATTGTTAATCAAAAACACATAAATAAATATGACCATCTCTCAATGCATCATACTCAAATCAACTTAAATCCACATAAGATATAATTAAGAAGAACACCCTAATTAACTAATCCACTATATCTCTATATGAATTACAATTAAATAGGATTTAAAACCCAAGTTCTTTATCAGATTACATGTGGTGTAAAGGTATATCTCTATCCTAAACACAAATCATGAATTCCAACGCCATGTAGAAAACACAATCACATATTATTATGATCAGATCTAAATCTATAATCCCTCTCTCGAGTTCATATAGATTATCACAGTTATTATTAGCTAGACAATTACACAACAAAGTCCAAATCACAATAGACAATCCCTACGATAGATCATAATAATTAGTAGAGAAGCATATTAAAATAAGCTACGCAATAAGATTCATTGTAATCTTAAACAAAAGATTTAGTTCATTACTATTGAATCAAACCCAAGAATCCATAATTGAATAAACATTAAAAGATAAAAATAAGAATAGAGAAGAGAATAGAATCTGTTGTCAGCAAATCTCATGCTCCCTCTTGCTCCTGCTATTGATCTTCAATGGTCTCCAAGTTACTTCAATCTCCAATCCAATCCCAACTAGGGTTTGTACCTAATCTAATGAAATCTAATCTAAACTAATCCAGTATAATGGAATATATTTCTCTAATCCTTGTGTATTCTTCTCCTTTTATAGCCCTCTGATGATCGTTCTCTAAATCAACTCTCAGAATCCTTTTCCCAATTAAATTCTAAAAATTAGCATTTTTCTCCCAATATGCCCGCCTAGGCGGGCTTTTTGTACTAGAAACCCCTGCCTAGGCGGGGATACAGTAACTGAAATTACAAAAATGCCATTAAGTTTCATTTTTCATGTTTTGACCCTCCGAAGCCGTTTCCTATAACACAAACACAAAAACAAGTAAAAGAACACTAAAAATACTTAAAGTTAACAAATGATTAAGCCTTAACGGTGTCCAATTCATAGGTATAAAACCCACTCATCACCGACCCTGGCACCATGTCTGCCATAAATTGGGTAGCACGAGTCTGAGCCCCAATGGTACGAGGACTCCAGCAGCTGTGAAATGCCTCCTAGCTGTAAGGACCCTCTGACAGGATGAAGCCATCTATGGCCACCAGTGGAATGTTTGTGAATGGCTGAGCTAGTGGCCAATGATGCCAAGCAGGAGGACCAAAGGGAATACAGATATCTTTCGTGGCACTCCAAATAGCATGCTCTCCCAAGTAGAGCTCCCAGCCTCCCTCAGTCAAAAATGGAACCAGACGAGTGGACAATGCAAACTCCCGGCCAGTGGGAAAGCCATCCTCAAACCCGACTGTCAGAAAGTCTGAGGTGTAAGGGACCAACGAGATCGACGCGTCCTTCAATAGCTCTAACTGCAGGCGGGAGTGGGTGAATCCCTTTGCTATAGGGACCTCCATCAACGTGAAATGATGCCAAAGCCGTCCCCTCAGGTAAGTCTTTAGGCCCAAAGTAGTGGCTGGGCGTAGGCAAGGGAGCCTCTCATATGCCCAAAACTGACCATGCAAATATCAAAAGTTCTTAATGATAAAGAAAGACAAACACAAATGAGGAAATAAAAAGGTGCAATAGAAATGTACTCACCAGCAGGAAGGGATAAAAACCTAGCCAAGCCTTTGTCACGCCCTCCTAGCGTATGCGCATCTCTACGAGAAAATAGGCAAAGGTGTAGGTACCCCAATCAAAATCACTGAGGCGCTCCACATATTGAGTAGCGCTGACCAGGGAAAAAGACACCGTCAAGAAGTTTTCTGCAAGGAAACAACCCCTGATGATCACTCAAAACAGTTGCCGCAGGATGCAATCTCTGACCCTCTATTCATCAGGCAGAGGCTCAGTCAAAGCCCCACTCTGGGCATCTACGCTCAAAGGACTAGAACGGACCGTCCGACCCTTAATGGTCGTTGCAAGAACTCCTAAGAGGGACCGAACTGTAGTGGGTGAAATGTTAGCCACAACCGGCACTGGCTCACCTGCAAACTCTATCCTAGTGATGAACCTCCAGTCCATAGGCATCATCATCACCTCGCAATCCAACAAATGAAGAGACTAGGTCTGGTGGAACCGGCACTCAGATAAAGTCCTTAGATAACCCCAGGGGCAACGACGAGGAGGAATAGAAAAGAATGCCTCGAACCCCTAGGTGTCGACAATGGCCCGATACTCTGGATGTAGAGTATGGTACAAGAAATGGACATTGAACCAGTTCCCCCTGGGCTGTTTAAAGCCGTGAACCTGCATCAAATAGCCATTCTAGATCAAACATGTGCCCTTGAAATGGAAAAAGAAAGAAAGAAAATTCAGAAGAAAAATTTCAGTCACCTCGTTGGCATAAAGGTATCTCAATGGATGGCACCTCAAATCTCCTAGAAGCTCCTGAAGCGGCACCACAAAGGCTGGAAGATCCCCATGTGGAGCCTGAGTTGGGGTAGGATCAATAAATGGGACATCCTCATTGTCCACATCAACCGGCGGCTCAGCTAGGATGGGACGAATCACAGACTCAGCCAACCGGCGAGGCAGCCAAACTAGACGTGGCTGAGGAAAATCAGAGACTCTCCTCTGCCGAACTCCTGAAGTAACCCTACTTGCACTACCGTGTCTATCTGGCTCCATAACCTGGACAAAGCCTCCAAATCACCTCAGAAAGGGTGAGGTAAGCCTTAAACTTGTGACTTATGTAATTAAATTATTACTTTATGTATTTTCATGCTCTAAAACATGCATGAGTTAACCAAAATCCCCAGTAGAGTCAAAATTTCTTATTTTTTAAATGCTCAGGTTTTTGAAATTTTTTGCCAGATTCTCATTTGTAAAATGAATTGTCCGCATGCAAACAAACATGACTAGGTGGCCATTCAGTAGCACACCTACCCAAAAATAGAAACAGTTCATATTTATGAAAAAAAATCAAAAAGTAAACTCCCCATTGCAACTAAATTACCATGGACATTTTTAGTTGAAAATCCAGGCTCATTTGGCCTCAAAAGGGATGAGTAAACTGATCAAAATAGGCATCAATTGACTATCTTAGAAATCAATTTTTTTTACATCAGAACGTTCAGTACAGTAAAATATGCATATTTACTAAGTCTGAACATTCTTATCAAGTCATATAGGCACGCCTATTCCATACATTGTGTTTAAAAGCATACTATGTGGTTTATAACATTCTAACGGTTAAAACTAGAAAAGAAAGGATGTAAATGTTACCAGAGATGTGCAAAATGTTTGTACAGTGATGAAATCTAAAAAAGCTACTCGAACTCCGTAGATTTGAAGGAGAAAATCGGATTTTCTTTAGAACTCAAGTTTAAAAATGAATTTTAAAAGCCACGGGAGCCAAGTTATAAATCGCAAGAAGGAGCGGTCCCACCTGCGGCAGCCGCACCTCTACCTACATCTCCCTAAGGTGGGCCCCACCCTCTCCTGTTCGATCCAGTTCAAGTGAAAACGGAGTCTATAAAATCTAAAAAGTTAAATTCGGAAAAAAAATTGCTACGCGATTGAGCGAATTGGCCTGAAATCCTGCGTATAAGCGGCGAGTTTCTGACGAAGGAAGAAACTTCATGTAAGCTATTGGTTAAGATCCTGAAGTGATATTCAGGAGCCAATGATGAAAATTGCTGAAAAACTACAAAAAATTGCTGAAAACTACAAAAAACTGCTAAAAACTGCCTCTGTTAGAGCATCAGGAACGATTCGGTGGTGTAGCCGTTGAAGGCTACTTCAGCGAAGGTCAGAGGGTCTGACACTATCAGCCGTTGGGGACAACTTCAGCGAAGCATCGGGAACTATCCGATGGTGAAGTCGTTGAGAACTGATTCAATGAGGGTCAAAATGAATGACATTCCAGCCATTGGCGACAACCCCAGCGAAGCTTCAGGAACGATACGGTGGTGAAGCTGTTGAAGGCTACTTCAGCGAAGGTCCGTTGGCGACAACTCCAGTGAAGCATCGGGAGTGAGGCAGTGATGGAAACAGTATATACGTTTATCCCCGCAGAGGACAGATGATGGAACTTGTTATATAAATCCCCAGTTGGAGCACCGAGAAGGATTGGTGATTTAATCAACCGTTATAAACTACCGTTCGAGTAGGTACCGAGAAGGTTTAGTGATGGTCAAACCCTTCAAACTACCGTTCGAGTAGAAATTAAGTCAAAATCAATAAACCGTGGTAGATTACCGTTCAGGTAGGTATCGACCGAACAATAATTTAAACCAATGGCGACAACTCCAATGTAACATCGGGAAAGATCCGATGATGTAAACCGATGGAAACTATCATCACGGTAGGTATCAGGAATCCCCAATGAGGTAACTCAGCAAAAGAGGAACATCCCCAGCGTAGGAAAAGTTAGAAAACTGATTTCGAGACACGAGACGTTGGTGACAACCTAACGTTAAGTTCAGGAATGCCAAATGGCATTAGCCAAGAGAAAATCTTCCCCACAGATGATTATCAACTGACATGGTAAACCATTGGCTTTAAACCAGTGTAGCACCGAGAAAGATTCGGTGATGATCAAGACTTTACAAGCTACCGTTCGAGTAGACAGCCAAGAGAATGCACCAAGGGCTATCATGGATGACGTTATCCCCAACAGAAAATGGCATAAACAGTCAGTGATAACCTCAACACCACGAAGGTATATAACCTTCATAACATATCACATCATGCAATGCATTACATTTGCATATGTCATATTTCCAATGTCTAGCAATCTTTATCATGTTCATTCCATTGCATTGCATAAACATGACAAAGAGGGGCATCTGTAGACACTCAAATTTTTTATTCCTATTACTAACCCTGTAGGAGGAAAAAGCTGTCTTTTACCTTCCGGAGACAACCCTGAAAGTTCAAACCAAAGATAGGAACCCCAACAACAACACCGGGATGCCAAGTCAAGTCCCGGCTATAACCCAGAAAGTACAGGAACCCCAGTGACAACACCAGCAGATCCAATTCAACCCCGATAACAACACCGGGATGTCAAGTCAAGCCCCGGTCACAACCCGGGAGGTACAGGAACCCCGAAAAGAACACAGGGAGATCCAATTCAACCCCGACGACAACACCGGGATGTTAAGTATGGCCCTGGCTATAACCCGGGAGGTACAGGAACCCCGACGACAACACCGGGAGATCCAATTCAATCCCGGCGACAACACCGGGATATCAAGTCAAGCTCCAGTCACAACCTGGGAGGTACAGGAACCCCATCGATAACACCAAGAGATCCAATTCAACCCCGGCGACAACACAGGGATGTCAAGTCAAGCCCCGATCACAACCCAGGATGTACAGGAACCCTGGCGACAACACCAGGAGATCTAACTCAACCCCGGTAACAACATCGGGGTGTCAAGTCAAACCCGGCTACAACCCGGGAGGTACATAAACCCCGGCGACAACACCAGGAGATCCAATTCAACCCCGGCGGCAACATCGGGATGTCAGGTCAAGCTTTGAATACAACCTAGGAGGTACAGGAACCTCGACGACAACATCGGGATGTCAAGTCAAGCCCCGGTCACAACCCTGGAGGTACAGGAATCCCGACGACAACACCGGGAGATCCAATTCAACCCTGGGGACAACACCAGGATGTCAAGTCAAGCCCCGGTCACAACCCTGGAAGTACAAGAATCCCGACGACAACACCGGGAGATCCTATTCAACCCCGACGACAACACCGGGATGTTAAGTCAAGCCCCGGTCACAACCCGGGAGTTACAGGAACCCTGTCGACAATACCGAGAGATTCAATTCAATCCTGGTGACAACACGGGGACATCATGTCAAGCCCCAGTCACAACCTGGGAGGTACAGGAACCCCGACGACAACACCGGGAGATCCAACTCAACCCCGACAACAACATCGGGATGTCAAGTCAAGCACCAGCTATAACTCAGGAGGTACATGAACCCCGGTGACAACACCGGGAGATCCAATTCAACCCCGACGATAACATCGGGATGTCAGTCAAGCCCCGACTACAACCCGGGAGATACATGAACCCCGGCGACAACACCGGGATGTCAAGTCAAGCCCCGATCACAACCCGGGAGGTACAGGAATTCCAACGACAACACCGGGAGATCCAATTCAACCCCGGGGACAACACCGGGATGTCATGTCAAGCCCCGATCACAACCTGGGAGGTACAGGAACCTCGACGATAACACCGGGAGATCCAACTCAACCCCGACGACAACACCGGGATGTCAAGTTAAACCTCAGCTATAACCCAGGAGGTACAGGAACCCCAACGACAATAGCGGGAGATCCAATTTAACCCCGGCGACAACACCAGGATGTCAAGTCAAGCCTCGGTCACTACCCGGGATGTATAGGAACCCCGACGACAACACCGGGAGATCCAACTCAACCCCAGCGACAACACCGGGATGTCAAGTCAGGCCCCGATCATAACCCGGGAGTTACAAGAACCCCAGCGACAACACCAGGAGATCCAACTCAACCCCGGCGACAACATTGGGATGTCAAGTCAATCCCTGGTCACAACCCGGGAGATACAGAAACCCCGATGACAACATCGGGAGATCTAATTCAACCTCGGCGACAACACTGGGATGTTAAGTCAAGCCCCGTCTACAACCCAATAGGTACAGAAACCCCGATGATAACATCGGGATATCAAGTCGAGCCCCGGTTTCAACTTGGGAGATGTAGTCACCCCATAGAGAACCCTGGGAAGTCAAGTCAACTTCGGAGACAACCCCGAAGTATCAAATCATCCCCAGAGACAACACTGGAAAGCTAAGTAATCCTCAGAGACAACTTTGAGGACGAACAAAATCGACTGGGTTCAAACCTCGGAGCCAACCCTGAGAAAATAATCGACAACTGTGCCAACACAAAAGACAGCCCCTAGAAGGGCAAAACGGTCATTTTAACAACTTGAAGCCAATCCGATCAAAATCAAGTTGAATTGATGCAATGAAGGTCATAAAGAGCCATAACATTGATTTCGAGTGAAAATAGCACAATACAGCTCAACGAATAAACTGCGAAAAAATGAACACCCGGTGCCATTTTCTTGGATTCGAAAAAGGTTTTGTCCCACGTCATTGTGACGCTCTAGGAAAGGGCTTTCCGAAAAGGTATAGCACGTCTCAAACGGACACTCTGATCAAAAGTTATGAAGATTCGAACCTGACATCACGTTGCTTAGAGTGCACGTACTTCAAGACGATGGGACCCATGGTAGTGGGCCCGACTTAGGGAGCCGCAAGTAAACCCGCAGCTACCACGTTTACACCAGCAACCATCGGGTCTTTAAATATAAGACCCGCCATGCCAAAAAAAAGAGAGAAAAAAAAAAGGAAAACGCTCTGAGACTCCGCCCGTTTCGTCTCTTAGCCCTACTTCTTGTACTCCAAACTTCAATTTTATTCTTCCAACACGTTTGTATACTGTATTCTATGATATACCAGAAATTAACTGGTGGAAACGTCCATTTGAAGCCTACTAAGTGGCTAAAAGCCCGTGTAGCAGTCCATTTAAGTATTTTTATGATTCGAACTCGTTTCCTATTTATTACGTATATTTGTGCATGCACGTAATCTTTTTATTTTTCCCGGAACTCAGTTCCGTGGCCGTTTTTACTTACTTTTTAGTACATATATACATTTTTTTGCATTTGCATAGCCTGGATCGTCGATCCATGGCTTGTACTTGCTTTTATGTGTGTGTGTATATATATATAGGAGCATTTTAAGAGCATAACTTTTAAACAAGCATAACACCTTTAGCGACGGACCAAATTGTGTCATTTCTGTCGCCATAGGTCCGTCCGATGCTATAGGTCTTATCCGACGGACAATATATAGCGACGGACAGACCTATGGCGACGGACAGACCTATGGCGACGCATTTAGCGACGGTTTGGTCCGTCGCTAAAGGGGAGTTATGCTCTTTAAGAGTTATGCTCTTGATCCTTGCTCATATATATATATATACATATATATATATATATATATATATATACATATATATATATATATATATATATATATATATATACTAACCTGTTCGACCTGGATCGCTGATTCGTGGCATTTTCAGCTTTATTTAATATATAATTGACTATATATATACTAACTTTTAATTCAGTTTGGCCTGGATTGAAAATCTGTGGCCTTTTTATCGCTTATATATATAATTTTTCTGACTTCGTTTGGCATGGATTTTTAATTCATGGCCTTTATTGCTTTAATATATATATATATATAATAATTGTATATATTAACATTCATACTTTAGTTTGGGTTTCGATTAGAAATTCGTGGCCTTTTATCGCTTTTATATATATATATATATATATATATATATATATATATATATATATATATATATTTACATTCTGTCGAGCTTGGATCATTTCGTGGCTCTTTACAACTTTGCTATATATATATTTACATTTAGTTGAGCCTGGAGAAATTCGTGGCTCTTTACCGCTTTATATATATATATATATATATATATATATATATATATATATATATATATATATATATATATATATATATATTTACTTTTCTATCAAGTTTGGATTACTCCGTGACTCTTTTACAGCTTTTATAAATAATATATATATATATATATATATACTTTTCTGTCAAGCCTGGATTACTCCGTGACTCTTTTACAGCTTATATATATATATATATATATATATATATATTTATATTTCTGTCCGGGTCTGGGATTGGAAATCTATCACCCTTTACAACTTTATATATATATATATATATATTTACATTTCTGCCCAGGCCTGGGATTGGAAATTCGTCGCCCTTTATAGCTTTCGTATATATAGAATCATGTATATATTCTTTATTCATTATGATTAAATATCTGTTTCAATTATTCATTTGATATGAATTTATTTTAATATAAATTTGGTGGTTTAGATTTCTTTAAATCTAGCCCTTTCTATCTTTCAAACGGTTTAAAATAGATCCAACCAGAACCTGGAAGCTAGAATGGCTAAGATTTATTTAAATCTAGCTTTTTTCTAGTTTTGTTAAATATTAAAGCAACCTCGCGACCCTTAGATCCCTATCTAGTGGGAACGAGAAGCTTTGGCTACGCGCATACAAGGATTTGGCTGATGAATCCTTTGTTTTGCGACGTTTAGATATAAATATACATTCTTTGTGAATATCTGTGTTGTGCAGGTTTACTTGGCCTCCTTCTGTGAGCCTAAGAATCGTGGAATTCATAATCAAACTGATCAAAATCTGATTCCCACGATGGATAAACTCCACACTACAAATGTACACTGCCAGTTTTTCTGTAAAGATGTACATCCGAAAGACCTTAAAACGGTTATCCGGGTTTAAGGTCTCAAACATAATGAAATATGGTTTGTCATGCTAGAGTCACTCAGATGGCTGTCATGCCCATGAGAAGACCGGCATTTGTATATATTTTGTGGTCGATGATGCTTCGCAGCCAGACAATCACCATCCAAATCGAGCCGAAGGCTGAAAAGAATAAAAAATGGAAGTATCAACATGTTTCAATTCCTATGCAAGCAAAAGGTTTTGAAAACCAACCTTACCAAACATCATTTTTATGTCTTATCTAAAAAAGGACTTTTTGCAAATTAAATCAAACCTTTCGTATATAGGTTCAACGAAGCACGACAATACTTTCAAAATCAAACATAGGCTCAATTACTTCTAGCATACACACACACATTGCAATATAAAAGAAAAATAATAAAAAGATGTGGTACCGTGTTTCACAGGAGTTGGGGTGCCTAACACCTTCCCCCACTTAACCAAGCCCCCGAATTTTGGAATCTCGATTTCAAGGTCAAGTTTCGACAGTGTCCAGTAATTGGGCCTACTTGCAAAATCAAACAAAACTCGGTTGAGTTGGTACAACCATTTCAAATCTACCAACTTGCGACTCTGTAAAACTTTCAAATCGTCGACATGATACATGTTGGCCGTTTTCAAAAAAAAACATCACCCTTCATAAAACAGACAAGATAAGGGGTTGAAAACAACAAAGACTTAAGAAGAGAGAAAGATCAGGTTCAATAGTTGACCAGATTTTTTTCCCACGTCGACAATTGTGATAACCATAAAACCACATAATGAGGCTACATAAACCTTTACTATGCATGCTCACATGTATTCAACTCATTTACATATAGGTAGTATAGTTCATCACTTGAAAACTTATTTTAAACCATTCTTGAATAGTCTATGTCATGCCTAACTAGATGGGTGCACATATCAGTTACATTATGAGGCATAAATGATCTTACTCTGCTTGCATATACGGTCAGAATAGTTCTCAAGATGCTTATTTTCAAAGCTTCTAAGTTTTCATTGAAAAATTGCTACTAAACCATGTTAAGGTAACATATTACATGCAAGACCTCCTAGAGCTATATTTTAGAAGTATAAAGAATCCTAGCATGTCATCTCATCAGGTCAGAATGCAAAGGACACAATGCTCATCAATATTAGTTTTCAAAACATCTAAGTTTTTTTTAAAACTCATGCTAAACAAAACTAAAGTAACTTCTTTTATCCAAAACAACTTTGAATCACATGTTAGACCCATTTGTTTACATAAATAAGTTAAACACACATGCTCAAATTATTAGAAGGCAACAAAAACCATTTTTAGGCACTAAGGACCAGCGCGACCGCACTGGTTTGAACTGAGGAAGTGGCGCGACCATTCCACTTCGAGGTAACCTCAGACCAGACTCTATTTTTGCAGAACTCAGGATTCCAAAACACCAAGCATGCATATAATGACCAATATCATGATTCAAAACATATATATAACTCAGATAACACAATGATACCAATTTCCAAACTAATTACCAAATAATTCATGTTAATTCTATAAATTTATCTAATTCGAAGCTATTACAAGGATATACATTTCCATAATGCTTTTGCTATTCTATAACTGATTCAAACTTAAAGAAACATGGATGTTTAGACTTATGCACCTTTGATGATCTCTTCTATGTAAAAAGAGAATTAGGACACTTCGTCTTTTGAATTGCCTTACCAAATAGCAAAAGTTGTGACAACCCGAAAAATCGGATTGTCCAGAAATTAAGATTAAAGAATTAATAATTAATAAAATAAATTTTTATTAATTATTTCTATGTTATGTGTTTATTAATCATTATATAACATAGGATGATTAGAAACCGGGGAGGATTCTAGTTCCGATTTATAATGAATGAGTAAGAATTTTCAAGACGAAAATAAAAGATTTTCGAAAATAAAAATATTTCCTAGAAAAATATGAAATAGGCACTATTCATATATTGAAACACTAAGGGTTAGAGTTTGAACCCTAAGCCTTTCTGGGAGATTGGAATGTCGGAATGACATTCTGTCGAAAGATTTGACAGTAATATACCGTGAAAAGTTAAGTTAGCCGATAAAAGTTTTTCTCGAAAAACATGCAAAAATTGGACGAACTGAAAATGACAAAAAGTATTGTTATGTACTTTTCATTCGTTTAACTAAGTTAGGGGAAAACGTGAAGGAAAAGGCTTAACGTCAAAAAGTATTTTTTTAGTTTTTCAAAATTTCGAAAAACGTGTAAAAATTATGCGGTAGACGAAAGACGGAATATCTGAAATTATTTAGATTCCAAGAAAGTCAGTTTTTCAAACTGTCAGACAAATTTTGAAAAACGGAACACGAAGCTTCCAGAAGAAGCCTCGTGAATAGTAAGGAGGTTGGTTAAAGAGGTGTGAATAATGACTTTTAAGACTAAAAGACTATTTTGCCCCTCATCTTGCAAGGCTTATAAAAGGAAGCCATAGCCTTCATTCTTTTTCACCAACAACTTTGAGAGAGAGAGAAAGCTTGAGAGCTTGAAGAAGAAAAAGAAGGAAGAGAAAGAGTATGGATGCTCGGATCGAAGAAGATCGAGAAATAGAAAAGCTAGCAAATGTCCGGCTGTGTCTAGAGGAAGAAGAATAAGGAAGAAAGGTGATCAAAAACCTAACTTCTAAGTTATTTCTTTTTAAGTTTACTATGTTAAATACATAGCTTAAAGAAAAGAAAAGTAAAAGATGTTAAAAGATGTTAATGGATGATCCGGATGAGTAATGTTAACTCTCCGATGTTATAAGTATGAATTATCAAACTTATAACGTTAAAATACGAGAAAACATAAAATCATAATCATAATATTAATTAAAAATGAAGAACGAACGAAGAACACGAAGAACGCAAAGAACGCGATAATTAAAAACCATAGTAAGTTAGACGCTTATGATTGGTGAGAAACGTAGATGAATAACCAATATATTGATTGTATTTGGTTTAAAGTAAAAATATAGAGAAATGAAGATTCGACGAAAGTTTACGCGATTAGACGTTAATCATCGAATCGTAAATTTTCCCGGAATGAAAGTCAAAAGTCACCATTTAATTCAAAAACCTTGGTTTTTGATGGAGTAACATATAATTAAGTAAACAAGACTTACCAGAGCAAGAACGAACCAATTCGGAGTAAAAACGAAGAATTGAGCGTCGAACGTTCACGAACGTTTAACGAAAACGTAAAAAATGGACAAAACGGTGACTTTTCTGTCAACGGATTTAGAAATGAATTCTGACTGGATGGAATCGTAGAATGTAAGATATGTGTACTATTAGCTTTGGAACGATCCAATTCTGAGTTATAACGATCGCGTTATTAGCTCGGGAATTTCAAAATTTGAAAAACTTAGAATTTTTTTCAATGGAACAGAGTTGGCATCACAGCACCGCCCAAGCCTTTGTAGCTGGTGCCGCAACGCCAGACCAGGGTACCGGTTACTGCAGGTCGGCGCCGCAGTGCCAAGATTAAGCCTTAAGCCGGCGCTGCAGCGCCCTTAAGGGAAATTATTTCGACACGATTATTTTATGTCCCAACTTTTTACATGGTAATTATGGGCAAGTATATGATTAATATTCATGAAGAGAAATCACTAAAAAAATATGTTTAAGAATGGCTTTATGAATTAAACGTTGAATAAACGTATTTAAATTAAAAACTTAAAACCCTAAAATGTGAACCGGGGATTGTGGTTGAGTTTAATACGCTCCTCAAGGTTACATAAGATGTAATAAAGGTGTGGCATGCGAGAATGTTAAGAAATGAAGATAAAACTTATGTAATTTCTATATGGAGTCTGATAACGGGAATTCGATGGAAATATGTGCAACCTAGCAAACCGATTAGGGTTTCACTTGTCGTGGTGTCTAACAATGATCGACGAGAGTCGGTTGATGACACATGAATGATAATAAGTCATAACGAACGGTAATAAGAGAATGAAGAATAACGTATAATGTTGAAAAGCCGAGTTAATGGCAATAACTTGAATGAACGTTCCGAGTCGTATGGACCGGACGTGGTAAGAAATGTTATAAACGGATAGAAGAAATGAATATGGGGATTGGTCGCGTAAACTTATATTACAAGAACGCGAACCATAAGAAGTAAGGTGAAGTTCAGCTAATGTTTAATTCAAGTATATGACTAATGGATATGTGTTTCCTATATACATTATAGGGATTGTGATGAACGATAAGGCGTAAGCAGTACGCAGCGTTAAGGCAAGTTCCCTAACTTCGTTCATTTTCATATGAATGCAAGTTTCCGAATCTTGCTCAAGTTCTAATTGATGCGAGTTTCCTAACTTCATTCATACATTATTATGAATGTTACTTTCTTAACTTTCTCAGTTATTGTACATGAGAAAGTATTTCTTATGTGCAAATGTGTGATATTTGTACAAGGTGTTGGTATGTATGAGGCCTTGTGCCACAATGATAACACTTCTGTGTTTTTGTGAGATGAACTGTTCTGTGATCGAACTGTTGTTGTTAAGTCTGTGTTAATGATTCTAGCCAGATATAATATGTATGAAAAGTTAGAAGGATGAAAGTAGGACAAAGCATATGTCATGTATGTTGTAAAATGATTGGAATTAGAACGTATTCCTATTATTCGAGCTGCTTCATAACCATTGTTCGGTTATGGAAGTCTTAAAAGACTAGACTTATTAATATTCAACTGCTATGACTTGCTGAGCAATTGAATGCTCACACTTTCTTGAAATAAAAACATTTTCAGCGAACGACAGTAGTATGTATTAAAGGATCTGTGAAGATCAAGCTGATCGATGTCCTGATATGGTGGGATGCTATCGTTGCGAATACCATTAACATCACAAGATGAAGTATTGTTCATGTTATGAACAAGCATGAAGATCAAGCCAAGCCTTGTAGAATAGTTAAATTGAACTATTCTATAAATATGGTGACTAGTTAAGTCACAATTGTAAGATGATAAGAATAATGTAATTATCATTATTTTTAATTAATAAAAGTTTTCAAGGTAATAGAACTTGGGAATGGAATGATATATCATTAATCTTCAGGATTAAATGATGTATGTATGGAATGGGAAGTACTCGTAACGTAAGGAATTCGGGTGTGAAGATAAATCAGATTTCGGGGCGTCACAAGTTGGTATCAGAGCTGATAGGTTATAAACCTTAGGTATGAATACCTAAGATTATAGCCTGAGAGAGAAGGGTAAGAAAATCGTTGAGATAAATGATTAAGGAAGAAGATCACTACGCGATCTCGTTAAATCATAATAATAGATTTTCTGTTAAATGATAGATGAGTTATAGTTGATTGCTATATTGAAATGGTACTATGAATAGTACGAGAAGAAGAACTCAGAAGAGTTGTAAGGTGTACGAATTAAAGAAAATTCGTAGTAAGTCAAGAGAGAGTTAGAAGGTTGTAAATATCAATTGAGGACTCATGTGATAGTTGAGTTGTATGAACTTTTGTTATAGGCAAAGGTTTGTGCTTTGGTGTAACAACCACTCAGTCTGTTACAGTGATAATCATTTGAATGGTAATGTCGCGCTATCAATATTTATATGACGAGAAGGTGAATCTTTTCTCATGTGTATATTGGATAGTAGATTGTATAAAGTTAGGTTCGAGTTCTTGAAACTCATACTTATGAAAAGTTTGTGACACATAGTTACATGCTATATTTCTGAGCCTTGAGCATATAGACAGTCATTGATTTGTTCTTGGATTACATATTGCGAAGATAAGTTCTTAAACACATATAAGTGTGGCAAGTTTAATGAACTATACTAGGGTATAAGAATGGTTAGACTAAAAACAAGTTATCTTCAGTATAAGTAGCACTTAAGGTGCTAGAAGAGGTTAATATTGTCGCAAATATGACAATGAAGGAAGAAGAAGGAAGTAGAAAATTCCAAGTCTTCTAGCTATGCTAGATTTCGAAATTATTGACATCGTGTTGATGTATAAGTCTTTGAATCAAAAATATTGGTTTTAACTTTTGGAAACCAATGGATTTTAAAAAGAACTATTTTTTATATGTCTATGCTAATCGCTTCGGCTAGACAGAATTTGATCGAAAATATCAAAATAAATTTTATGTCATTTGTGCATTGGATGCATAGATGGAAAAAAGACAGAGTTATTATTACATTTGAGCACACCCTAAAGTGTATGGCAGTATGTAGTATGACAAAGTCATAAACTGACGAAGTCATAAACTGACGAAGTCCTCAACGTGCTGTAAATCAGTACGGTATCATGACGTCATTAAATGTTTTGAAGTATTGGGAAAGAATTTAAAAGGAGTAGTCGATGTCAATTGATTTGACTAGATGACTGTTTCAAGTTGGTGTCCAATTTATTGGTGGTCTGAGCTATTTGATTTGGCTAGACAAATGGTATATCATGTTTAAAAGAAATCAAGTTTCCTTTGAGAAGTTATGCCAAACCAAATTATTTTGGTGCGGAATCTGAATACATAAGTCAAAGGAGAACACACCTCTAAATGGGATTGTACAATAGGTTGATCACCTAAAGTACCAGATGAGGTAGTTTACTTTCTTTGTGATTGTAAACATACCAAATGAGGTAGTTTACTTTCTTTGTGATTGTAAAGAGGCCATAAAGAGTTAGTTTACTTTCTTTGTGATTGTAAACATGCCGACAAAGAATGGTTTACGATGGGAATACCCGTTAAATCGATTAAGAGTTCATGGTCTTTATGACCCCTCAGCAAAGTATGAAAAGTTTTAAAGGAATCTTTATATTCCTAGTCATTCGTTTGACTTCATAATTCATGTGTAGTTGTGAAGATTCTTGAATGAAGGGAAGATGAGAACTTCTTGTGAGAGAAGTTGAGAAGAATAGTATGTTAAAGGAATCCTTAAATTCCTCGGTATTCATTCTACTTCATAATTTTTGATAAATTGTGGAGATTCTGGAATGTTTGAAAGATGAGAACTTCCTCGAATAGGAGGTGAGAGATGATTATGTTAAAATTTTGGTGACGAAATTTATATAAGAAGGGGTGAATGTGATATCTAGAGAGATTTGAAATATGGTTGTCATGATGTTTATTATTTGATGATTATAACCAATAATGATCCTTGGGGGGAAGGATGTTGATGTGTTAATGAGAAGGAATGATTAGGTTAATACCTAATTGAGATGATATGTTGAGCTTATTCAACATAAATAAGAAGAAGTAAGATTAAACCTTCGTTGATGGCTATAAGGATAAAGCATCCGGGTATGGATGTGGTTTTAGAAATTCCGAGGACAGAATTTTTATAAGGAGGGAAGAATGTGATAACCCGGAAAATCGGATTGTCCAGAAATTAAGATTAAAGAATTAATAATTAATAAAATGAATTTTTATAAAAAAATATTTTTATTTTCGGAAATCATTTATTTTCATCTTGAAAATTCTTACTCGTTCATTATAGCTCGCAACCAGAATCCTAAGCCTAAGCCTTTCTGGGAGATTGGAATGTCGGAATGACATTCTGTCAAAAGATTTGACGACAATATACCGTGAAAAGTTAAGTTAACCGATAAAAGTTTTTCTCAAAAAACATTCAAAAATTGGACGAACTAAAAACGACGAAAAGTATTGTTGTGTACTTTTCATTCGTTTAACTACGTTAGGGGAAACGTGAAGGAAAAGGCTTAATGTCAAAAAGTATTTGTTAGTTTTTCAAAATTTCGAATAATGCGTAAAAATTATGCGATAGACGAAAGACGGAATATCTAAAATTATTTGGATTCCGAGAAAGTCAGTTTTTCGAACTGTCAGACAAATTTTGAAAAACGAAACACGAAGCTTCCAGAAGAAGCCTCGTGAATAGTAAAGAGGTTGGTTAAAGAGGTGTGAATAATGACTTTTGGGACTAAAAGACTATTTTGCCCCTAATCTTGCAAGGCTTATAAAAGGAAACCTTAGCCTTCGTTATTTTTCACCAACAACTTTGAGAGAGAGAGAAAGCTTGAGAGCTTGAAGAAGAAGAAGAATGAAGAGAAAGGGCATGTATGCTCGGATCAAAGAAGATCGAGAAATAGAAAAGCTAGCGAATCGCCGGCTTTGTCTAGAGGAAGAAGAATAAAGAAGAAAAGTGATGAAAAACCTAACTTCAAAGTTATTTGTCTTTAAGTGTTCTATGTTAAATATATAGCTTAAAGAAAAGAAAAGTAAAAGTTGTTAATGGACAATCCGGATGAGTTATATTAACTCTCCGATGTTATAAAGATGAATTATCAAGCTTATAACATTAAAATGCAAGAAAGCATAAAATTATAATCATAATATTGATTAAAAACGAAGAACGAACGAAGAACACAAAGAATACGATAATTGAAAACCATCGTAAGTTAGATGCTTATAATTGGTGAAAACCGTAGATGAATAACTAATGGATTGATTCAATTTGGTTTGAAGTAAAAATATCAAGAAACGAAGATTCGGTGAAAGTTTACGCGATTAGACGTTAATCGTTGAATCGTAAATTTTCCCAGAATGAAAGTTAAAAGTCGTCGTTTAACTCGAAAACCTTGGTTTTTGATGGCGTAACATAAAATAAGGTAAACAAGACTTACGAGAGCAAGAACGAACCAATTCGGAGTGAAAACAAAGAATTGAGTGTCGAATGTTCATGAATGTTTAACGAAAACGTAAAAAATGGACGAATCGGTGAATTTTCCGTCAACGGATTTAGAAATGAATTCCAACTGGATGGAATCGTAGAACATTAGATATGTGAACTATTGGCTTTGGAACGAGCTAATTCTGAGTTATAACGATAGTGTTATGAGCTCAGGAATTTCAGAATTTAAAAAACTTAGAATTTTTTTCAATGGAATAGGGTTGGCGCCGCCTAAGCCTTTGTAGCTAGTGCCGCAGCGTCAGACCAGGGTGCCGGGAACTTAAGGTCGACGCCGCAGCGCCAAGATTAAGCCTTAAGCCAGCGCTACAGCGCCCTTAAGGAATTTTTTTTCGACACGGTTATTTTATGTCCCAACTTTTTACATGGTAATTATGGGGCAAGTAAATGATTAATATTCATGAAGAGAAATCACTTAAACAATATGTTTAAGAATGTTTTTATGAATTAAATGTTGAATAAACGTATTTAAATTTAAAACTTGAAACCCTAAAATGAGAACCGGGGATCGTGGTCGAGTTTAATGCGTGCCTCAAGGTTACATGAGATGTAATAGAGGTGTAGCATGCGAGAATGCTATAAAATGAAGATAAAACTTATGTAATTTCTATACGAAGTCCGATAAAGGAAATCCGGTGGAAATGTGTGCGACATAGCGAACCGATTAGGGTTTCGCTTGTCATGGTGTCTAACGATGATCGACGATGTAATAACCAAGAATTTCAAGTCACTTTGTAAATAGATATATCAATTACGAATGATATTGAAAATTTTGTGGCATATGGTGGTTGAGTGATTAAATTTAAATAACAAGTGTGTTATGAGAATTTAATAGGAAGTCCCTCTTATGAAATAATTAAAGTAGTAGACTAGCTTAAGAATGTTAACAATCAAGAAAGTTGATTAAGATGATGAACCCTAATTAAATATTCAATTTACTTGTAGGTGGCAAGTCTAATTGGGTTATAAAAGTATAGTCGTATTCTTGATTTATGGGTATGTGCAATAGTCCATGTAGTAAGTGATACTAGTGGGCTAGCCCAATTGAATGATTAATCAAGCCCACTAATTTTATTAGGAGATATAATTTAATGGCATTAGTGAAATAAATTAACTTAGCCCAACATGTGGAATTAATAGTAGTAGCCCAAGTAATATATAACTAAACTTGACTATTAATAGCCCAAACTAATTAATTGTAAGCCCAAACATTAATTAAAGAGGCCCAACCCTTGGTCCATGAAAGAAAGGACATTTAATCATTATAGTAAGTATATAACGCAATAAAAATAAATCTATAATGGGTAAAATGGGGGGTATGGCTGACCACTAAGGGGCAATATGGGAAGGATTTTGAAATTTTATTAAGCTTGTACAATATCTTGGATATAATCTTTTGAGCCCAACACCCATGACAAGTGTCACCTTCCTAGCATGTCCAACCCTTTTATGTAGTGACTAAGCAAGCAAGTAATGATTAGGGGAGAGAGTTAGTGGGAGCATGCTTATAATTTTCAATTATACCTATTTCCACTAACTACATTTCATTTGCATACTTACACTTCAAAGCTCCTTAGTTATAGAAAGAAAGAAAATATAGAGAGAAAAGAGGTAGAGAATTTCGGCCAAGGAGGTAGAAGAAGAGAGGTCTTGAGCTTCATGCATGCTAAGTTTGTAAGATACTTTGGCAAGATAAGAAAGATAGCAATAAAAACTAGGCATTGATTCTTTTTATTTTTAAAGTTTGATTTCTTATTTGGTGGGTTTTTGATGAAACAAGAGTCTGAAGTTTTATTTTTGATAAACTCTTCATCTATTGGTGTATAAATATTTTATTTGATGATCAAAACATTTTTGAAGTTGAATGTAAGATCAAAAAGGGAGATTTGTACCAAATGAGTAGAGAAAGACACATGCATGCATGCACTAGGTTATTTTATAATAGATTCTTATGATGCATGTTGAATATGGATAATATTATGATTAGAGTGTTAGATCATGGGTTTATCATAGGAGACTTGTGGATTTTTATGAGTTCATGTGATTGAGATTTGGAAAAAGATGTTAGATGGATTTTTGAAGGAATTTTCGTTTAACTAGTATGCTTTATCATGTGCATGTTAAAATCTACAAGAGTTATTCAAGGTTTTCTTTCTTTTTATGCTAGATGCATGAGTTAAGGGCTAAACCCTTTTGGAATCACTCAAATATGTTTTAAAATGAGCAAGTTATGAATTAAATCCCAAACTACCCAATTGTTGAGAATATGCTACTGATCAGTCACTTGTGGACTATTTTCTGTAACCAAAACAAACTGAAATTTAGTGTTTGATATATGGAAAATGTAGTTCAGGAAAATAAGAATCCAACGATACTAAATGGACCCAAATCCGAGATGTAGATCTCGAGATATGAGCGTTTTCGTAAAGGACCTCAAATCTGAAAAATGACTAAACTGTTATGAATGTTCTTGCAAATCAGCCCACTTTGACATTGATTTCCGGGACCTAAACAAAGAAGAAGCTGATGTTTGATGAATGAAAATTGGAGTTCGGAAAGATACAAATCCAACGCCTCCGACGGAACCAAAATTCGAGTTGTAGACTTTGTTATACAAGCGTTTCCGTGAAGGATCCCAAATTTGGAAATTCTGGACGAAAATTTGAGTGTCAATATGAAGTGTAATGAAAATGGGTTATTGTAATAAATAACTTTAAAGCCACTAATGAGCTAGTAAGTTAATTACATATAAAATAAATTTTAATTATTATTTAAATGATATTAAATAATAATTAAAATGAGTTAATGTTAATAAGATAACTACTTATTATTTAATTAAGATTAAATAATAAATTGAGTTAATTAATTTATTAATTATTATTTAATTAATATTAAATAATAATTAAAGTATAATTAAGTAAGATTAAGTAATTACTTACTTACTTTGACATGAAAGTTTATAGAATTAATTATTAATTATTTGAATAATAAATAAAGATGAATGTCAATTAATTATCCTTTTAATAATAATAAGGAATGATTAAAGAAGAATAAAGTGAATAAATCAAATATTATTTATTCAAAGATGAGGGAGTTATTAATTATTATTTAAAGATAAATAATAATTTAATTGTTCATTATTTAATTAACATTAAATAATGAGGAGTTATAATTGGTTATTAGTAAGTAATAACTAAAGGTAAATAGTTAATTACTATTTAACTAATATTAAATAGTAATCGAAGAAAGAGGGAGTTAACAATTGAACGAAATTAAATAACTCCTTAATTAAATAATTAAAATAAATTGTTTAAAGATTTAATGATTGTTTATCACTTAAGGAAAGCCTTATTAACTATTAATCCTTAACCTAAGATCAATTAAATATCTTATATGATTAATGATAGTACATTAGATGCATGTACCTTGTGAATGTATTATTGGTGAGATAATAATACAAGTAAGTGTATTGATGAAATATACGCAGTACTAATTGACAGATCTACCTTATCAATGATAGGTCATTCAAAGATTGTTAATTAAAACTAGAAAGTTGTAGCTCGCTAATGATGCAAGTTTCCTAACTCAAACTCGAGTTATTATTGTTCAAGCATGCTGGTGGTTAAATATTATTGATTTTTCCACATCCTGATGAATTCTTGTGAATCGCACTTGGTGCAAATTGAATTCCTGTTCTACTATATGTTAAACTTTTATGATATGGATCTATGCTAGTTGTGTCGGCTAGATCAATTATGTTTAACATTGCTTATGAGATGGATCTATACTAGTTGTGTCAGCTAGGTCAAGCATGTTTAAAATTTATTTATGAGATGGATCTATGCTAGTTGTGTCAACTAGATCAAGCATGTTTAAAATTTGTTAAATCAAATTCGTTTTAAAGAGTTATGCCTACTCAATTGATTTGATAAGGACTCTTGACTGAGAAAAGAATGTTATTAAGGCATCACATTGGAAACAAGGAAATAATTGTTGCTGTCAAGTAAGTGTTTATGCATATTACACCGAGTACGAAAGGCTGATCCCCTTGACTACCAAACTGTAAAGGACCAGTTTGAATACTGACACCCTTTACAGATCTATGTTCATGGTCACGTTGGACCACTCAGTATCTATGGTTCATGGTCAGGTGGACCACTCCGAACCTATTTGTATCTATGGTTCATGGTCATGGTGGACCACTCCGAACCTATTATTCAAATGTTCGAATAATAAGAAAGCAATTCATGTTCTTCTACAATCATATTCTATTGTTGAACTTTGAGCGATAAATTTATTTCTATCATAATATATCTTCTTGTGTTTATACTTGCTAAGCAAATTTTGTTGCTTACTCTTTCTATATCATGACATTTGTTTCAGCTAAGCCAGGATCGTCTAAGAGAGACAAAGGAAATGGCAACGCTCAGGAGTAGTTTGATTATGAACTAAGAAAGTATTTAGTTTTAATATTGGATGTAAACCTTTTGTAATATTAAGGGTATATGTTATGTTAAGGTTGAGACCTTGGGATTTATGATCAAGACTTTATATTTATGAACAACGTATGTTTATTATTTCACAATAGTCTTAGAATTTTTATGTTGTTGATGGATCGTGAGCACCGAATTCGAGGAAAGAGGACCCGGGTTTGGGGGCGTCACAGGTTGGTATCAGAGCTGTAGGTTATAAACTTTTGGAATGCGAAACCTAGGTTATAACCTTAGGAGAAAACTCGTACAGAGTATGTTAAGTGGTGAATTATGGAAAGTCATCAACTAAGATAAGAAGATGATAAATAAGATTCAAAGAAGAATCTTGAAGAATTATAAGATAAGAATCTGGAGTTACCTGACTCCAATAGTAAAGATGAAAGCTAAAGTGGGGTTATTAGAGTTTCAACTGGGTGAGAGAACCCTAGTGAATCAAGTGTTGAAGTTTGAATTCGATCTGGAGATTTCAGATAAGATCATAATCGAGGAAATATGGATTAAAGCAGCCAATAGGGTGGACCATCTGGAGTTACTTCTAGAAGAGAGGAACGTCAGACTAGGGTCTTTGGGACGAGCATTGGATGCAGCATATGCAGGTCCTAGTGTTGGTCAGGTGAGATCGCAGTACAAGACTAGAGAGTCTAGCCGATCAGTGCGACGCCGTGTGATGGGAGATGCACTGCAGGAGCAGAAGCATGCCCGAGGGACATCTGGCAACCAGTGAGGCAATGGTTGGTGGTATTGATGCAGTAGTACCATTTTTGTTGATAGGGTTAATTTAAGCATGATGTAAACCTCTAGCTGTGAGAGGTCGTATGCAAATATGATGTACCCCTATCTTGTGTGTAGGGGCATATACCTTTTGATGGATTCTATGTCTAGTTGTTTAGAATGGGATAGTTGGTATTTGTTGAAATATGCCAGACATATTTGTCACCAAAACATTTGGTTTATGAATATCAATGCGCTTTTATGACTAAATGTTTAGTTACATAGATAAATCTTGTGAATGAAGATAGTAAGTATCTATGTGATTATTGAAAGTTTTATTTAGCTGAAAGGAATGTTTCAGCAGGCTGAAATGATAGTTCGGCAAGTTGAGCATGATGAAAATGTGATTAGTAAAGTTAACTTATGTGTTGTATTTTAAATACTTATAACATATAATGAAACTCGAAGTGATAATGTATGACAAAAAGTGATAATAAATTGACAAAGTTTATAAGAAGAAAGGTGTAAAATCATAATATAATATGATTAAGGGGAAAGAAGATCGTATAATAAAACGATCATGAGATAGAAAAGAATCATAATATAACACGATTGTAAGATACGATCACAACATGATCTAATGAGGTCCAATGAGGACGGATAATCAATTTATTGATTGAAGACTTTATAGCAGAATGGCTATACGAATATGGTACTATGAAATGGTACGAGTTAAACTCAAAAGAGTTGAAAAGGATGATATGGATTAAATAAAATTCGTATTGAGCAAATGGGAGACTAAGATTATGTGGGATTTTAATTAAGGACTCATGTTAGCAACTAAGTTATATGGTTCCTTGTATGGGCGGGGAATTTATGCTTGGTTTTAGAACCACTTAGCTTCCTATATTGATATAGTGGTTGAGTTGAACAATTCCTTGTATGGGCAGGGAGTTGTCCTTGGTCTAACAAACCGCTTAGCTTCATATATTGATTAGTGGCCGAGTTGACCAATTCCTTGTATGGGCAGGGGATTGTGTTTGGTTCGACAACCACTTAGCTTCTTACATTGATAATCATTGAAATGTTAATGTCGCGCTATTCGCTATATGTATGTTGAGAAGGTGATTCTTTTCTCATATGTATGACGGATAGGTAGAGAATAACAGTAAAAAGCGTAAGTAGAACAATGGTAATAACTTAGGAATGCAACAAGGAAGTACACCACATAAGAGGTCAACATGTAGTAAGTGTGGAAGATATCACTCTATGGGATGTTTGAAGGAAAAGGCTGTATGTTTTAACTGTGGCCAGCTAAAACATATCGCACCAAAATGTCCTAACCCAAAGAGGGAGGGCTGCTATTCTTGTGGAGGATCAGGACATCGTTATAGGGACTGTCCATCTAAGAAGAGTACTGACGGGGGAAGTGGAAACAAGAACGGTACACCAAAGTTAGCAATCGAAGGGCCAACTCAGCAAAACAAGCCAACGGCCCGAACTTTCAACATGACTGTGCAGGACGCAATTGTATCCAAGGAGGTGGTGTCATGTATAATTTTGATCAATAATATAAATGCATATGTATTGTTTGATTCGCAAGCTACCTGTTCTTTTTTGTCTGATGAATTTGCTAGAAGATTTAACTTACCCTATGAAAAGCTAAAGTACCCTATGAACATAGAAGTTGCAAACAAAGAAGTGATCCCTGTAGAATTTATCCATAAAAATTATGGTGTGGAAATAAGGGGACATAAGTTAAGCATGAATTTGATTCCGATACGCTTAGGGGAGTTTGATGTTATCCTAGGTATGGATTGGTTGTTTAACCATAAGGCGATTATAGATTGCCAAAAGAAGAGTATACACCTTAAGACCCCAAATCAGTCTAAGGTTGTATTTTATGGTAGCAAGTCGCCAAGATAAAAGAGTTGTCTGACGATGATGCAGGCCAAGAGAATGTTACGAAAGGGATGTGAAGGTTATTTGGCTCATGTAGTGGATACACGGGTGGTGAATTCGGATATGGGGCAGATACTTATAGTGAATGAGTTTGAGGAGGTCTTTCTAGAAGAACTTCCAGGACTCCCGTCACACAAAGAGATAGAATTTGTGATTGATTTAGTGCCGGGGACAGGGCCAATATCGAAAGCACCATATCGAATGGCTCCGGTAGAAATGGAAGAATTGTTACTCCAGCAATAAGAGCTGTTGGACAAGAAGTACATCCAACCTAGTGTGTCTCCATGGGGAGCACCTGTGCTGTTTGTAAAGAAGAAAGATGGCTCGATGAGACTATGTATGGACTACAGAGAGTTGAATAAGGTGACAATCAAGAACAAGTATCCGTTACCAAGAATAGACGATCTGTTTGACCAACTTAAAGGAGCGAGGTATTTTTCTAAGATTGACTTAAGGACTGGTTATCATCAATTGAAAGTAAGGGCAGAGGATGTACCAAAGACATCATTTAGGACTCGTTACGGTCATTATGAGTTCCTAGTGATGTCATTTGGACTGACGAACGCACTAGCTGCTTTTATGGATTTGATGAACAGAGTATTTAAACCAGTACTTGGATAAATTTATGGTTGTGTTCATTGACGATATTCTGGTATATTCGAAGAATGAGGAAGGACATGCAGAACATTTAAGGATAGTACTGGAGACGTTAAGAAAGGAGAAGCTTTATGCAAAATTTTCAAAATGTGAGTTCTAGTTGAAGAAGGTTCAATTTTTGGGACATGTCATCAACGACAATGGAATTTCTATTGATCCGACAAAAATAGAAGCGGTGAGAAATTGAGTACAACCGAAGACACCGACAGAGGTCAGAAGTTTCTTGGGATTGGCAGGATATTACAGGAGATTTATTCAAGATTTCTCGAAGATAGCAACACCATTGACTAATCTGACAAGGAAGACTGTTAAGTATGTGTGGACAGAGAAGTGTGAACAGAGTTTTCAGGAATTAAAGAAAAGATTAAGTGAAGCACCTGTGTTGTCTCTACCAGATAGCACAGGGGGTTTTACAGTGTATAGTGATACGTCACACAAGGGACTGGGTTGCGTATTAATGCAGAATGGTAATGTTATTGCGTACGCATCACGACAATTGAAGGACTATGAGAAGGGATACCCTACCCATGATCTGGAATTGGCTGCGGTATTGTTTGCCCTTAGGATTTGGAGACATTATCTCTACGGATAAAAATATGAGATATACACAGACCACAAAAGCCTGAAGTATATCTTCACACAGAAAGAGTTAAATTTCAGGCAGAGGAAATGGTTAGAATTGATCAAGGACTTTGATTGTGATATCCTATATCATCCAGGAAAGGCCAACGTAGTGGCAGGCGCTTTAAGCAGAAAGAGCCAAGAAAGATTGTTCGTATTGACAGAACAAGAAGAATTAGTCAGAGAAATGGAGAAAATGGAGTTGGAGATAAAAAAATCCGAGGAATTTGGATGAAGTAACAGGAACGGAAGCAAGTCCAAATTTACTCGACGAGGTGAAGGAGGCACAAGGAAATGACGAGGAATGTAGTGACCTAGAAAAATGATTAGATGAAGGTGAGCAATTAAAGTATAAAATTGACAGCACTGGATTGCTGAGATTTGAAGGGAGGACTTGGGTACCCGCGGTGCCCGAATTAAGAGAAGAGATTCTACAAGAGGCCCATACTATGAGGTATTCAATACATCTAGGAAGCACCAAGATGTATCAAGATTTGCGCCAATATTATTGGTGGCCTAATATGAAGAGAGAGGTTGCAGAATGTGACATCAGATGTTTAACCTATCAGAGAGTTAAGGCAGAGCATCAACGACCAAGTGGACTGTTACAGCCATTGGAAATTTTGAAATGGAAATGGGAGCACGTCACAATGGATTTTATGGTAGGACTTCCAGCGACACAGAAAGGTTATGACGCCATATAGGTGATTGTTGATCATCTCACAAAGTCAGCACACTTTTTGCTGATCAGGATCAGGTATACTTTGGATCAGTTGGCCAAGTTGTATATCAAGGAAATAATTTTGATACATGGAGTGCCAGTATCAATTGTGTCTGATAGAGATCCGCGCTTCACGTCTAACTTTTAGAGGAGTCTTCAAGAAAGAATGGGGACACAGCTAAGGCTAAGTACTGCATATCATCCACAGACTGACGGGCAAAGGGAGAGAACGATTCAAACGCTAGAAGATATGCTTAGGGCCTGTGTGATGAACTTCAGAGGAAGTTGGGAAGATCATCTTCCATTAGTAGAGTTTGCGTATAATAATAGTTATCATGCAAGCATTGGAATGCCGCCATACGAAGCCCTGTATGAAAGAAAGTGCAGAACACCCTTGTGTTGGGATGAGGTAGGTGAACGACGACTGTTAGGGCCAGAGTTGGTACAGCAGACCATGGAAATCATCAAAGTGATAAGAGCCCGGTTAGTAGCAGCTCAAGATCGACAGAAGAAATACGCGAATATTCATCGTAAGAAAAGGGACTTCAAAGTGGGAAGTTATGTATTCCTGAAAGTATCTCCCTAGAAGGGGAAGATAATATTTGGAAAGAAAGGCAAATTGAGTCCGAGATTTATTGGACCGTTCGAGATATTAAAGAAGATAGGTGAAGTAGCGTACGAGTTAGCTTTACCCCCTGAACTCGAGCATATTCATAATATATTTTATGTGTCAGTGTTGCGACCATATAAACCTGATTACAAGCATATAATATTGTACGAGCCGATTCAAGTCGAGAAGGACTTATCATGTGAAGAAATTCCTACTAAAATTTTAGATAGGAAAGAGCAGAGGTTAAGAAATAGGGTTATACATTCAGTCAAAATTCTTTGGAGGAACCACAACGCTGAAGAAGCTACATGGGAACTCGAGAAAAAGATGAGAGAGAGTTATTAGAATCTTTTTGAGTAACCTTAGGTGGAATTCCGGGGACGAAATTCTTATAAGGAGGGGAGAATGTAATAACCAAGAATTTCAAGTCACTTTGTAAATAGATATATCAATTATAAATGATATTGAAAACTTTGTGGCATATGGTGGTTGAGTGATTAAATTTAAATAACAAGTGTGTTATGAGAATTTAATAGAAAGTCCCTCTTATGAAATAATTAAAGTAATGGACTAGCCTAAGAATGTTAACAATCAAGGAAGTTGATTAAGATGATGAACCCTAATTAAATTTTTAATTTACTTGTAGGTGGCAAGTCTTATTGGGTTATGAAAGTATAGTGGTATTCTTGATCTATGGGTATGTGCAATAGTCCATGTAGTAAGTGATACTAGTGGGCTAGCCCAATTGAATGATTAATCAAGCCCACTAATTTTATTGGGAGATATAATTTAATGGCATTAGTGAAATAAATTAACTTAGCCCAACATGTGGAATTAATAATAGTAGCCCAAGTAATATATAACTAAACTTGACTACTAATAGCCCAAACTAATTAATTGTAAGCCCAAACATTAATTAAAGAGGCCCAACCCTTGGTCCATGAAATAAATGACATTTAATCATTATAGTAAGTATATAACACAATAAAAATAAATCTACAATGGGTAAAATGGGGGGTATGGCCGACCACTAAGGGGCAATATGGGAAGGATTTTGAAATTTTATTAAGCTTGTACAATATCTTGGATATAATCTTTTGAGCCCAACACCCATGACAAGTGTCACCTTCCTAGCATGTCCAACACTTGTATGTAGTGACTAAGCAAGCAAGTAATGATTATGGGAGAGAGTTAGTGGGAGCATGTTTATAATTTTTAATTATACCCATTTCCACTAACTACATTTCATTTGCATACTTACACTTCAAAGCTCCTTAGTTAGAGAAAGAAAGAAAATATAGAGAGAAAAGAGGAAGAGAATTTCGGCCAAAGAGGAATAAGAAGAGAGGTCTTGAGCTTCATGCATGCTAAGTTTTTAAGCTACTTTGGCAAGCTAAGGAAGATAGCAAGAAAAACTAGGTATTTATTATCTTTATTTTTAAAGTTTGATTTCTTATTTGGTGGGTTTTTGATGAAACAAAAGTCTTAAGTTTGATCTTTGATAAACTCTTCATCTATTGGTGTATAAATGTTTTATTTGATGATCAAAACATTTTTGAAGTTGAATGTAAGATCAAAAAGGGAGATTTGTAACAAATGATTAGAGAAAGGCACATGCATGCATGCACTAGGTGATTTTATAATAGATTTTTGTGATGTATGTTGAATATGAGTAATATCATGATTAGAGTGTTAGATCATGGGTTTATCAAAGGTGACTTATGGATTTTTATGAGTTCATGTGATTGAGATTTGGAAAAAGATGTTAGATAGATTTTTGAAGGAATTTTCGTTTAACTAGTATGCTTTATAATGTGCATGTTGAAATTTACAAAAGTTATTTGAGGTTTTCTTTCTTGGTATGCTAGATGCATGAGTTAAGGGCTAAACCCCTTTGGAATCCTGCAAATATGTTTTAAATGAGCAAGTTATGAATTAAATCCCAAACTACCCAACTGTTGAGAATATGCTACTGATCAGTCACTTGTGGACAATTTTTGGTAACCAAACCAAACTCAAATTTAGTGTTTGATATATGAAAAATGTATTTTGGGAAAATACGAATCCAACGATACCAAATGGACCCAAATCCGAGATGTAGATCTCGAGATATGAGCGTTTCCGTAAAGGACCTCGAATCTCAAAAATGACTAAACTGTTATGAATGTTCTTGCGAATCAGTCCACTTTGATACTAATTTTAGGGACCTAAACAAAGCATAAGCTGATGTTTGATGAATGAAAATTGGAGTTCAGAAAGATACGAATCCAACGCCTCCGACGGAACCAAAATTCGAGTTGTAGACTTCGTTCTACAAGCGTTTCCATGAAGGACCCAAATCTGGAAATTCTGAGCGAAAATTTGAGTGTCAGTATGAAGTGTAATGAAAATGGGTTATTGTAATAAATAACTTTAAAGCCACTAATGAGCTAGTAAGTTAATTACATATAAAATGCAATGTAATGAATTATTTAATTATTATTTAAATGATATTAAATAATAATTAAAATGAGTTAGTGTTAATAAGATAACTACTTATTATTTAATTAAGATTAAATAATAAATTGAGTTAATCAATTAATTAATTATTATTTAATTAATATAAAATAATGATTAAAGTATAATTAAGTAAGATTAAGTAATTACATACTTACTTTGACATGAAAGTTTATAAAATTAATTATTTATTATTTGAATAATAAATAAAGATGAATGTCAATTAATTATCCTTTTAATAATAATAAGAAATGATTAAAGAAGAATAAAGTGAATAAATCAAATATTATTTATTCAAAAATGAGGGAGTTATTAATTATTATTTAAAAATAAATAATAATTTAATTGTCTATTATTTAATTAACATTAAATAATGAAGAGTTATAATTGGTTATTAGTAAGTAATAACTAAAGGTAAATAGTTAATTACTATTTAACTAATATTAAATAGTAATCGAAGGAAGAGGGAGTTAACAATTGAACGAAATTAAATAACTCCTTAATTAAATAATTAAAATAAATTATTTAAAGATCTAATGAGTGTTTATCACTTAAGAGAAGCCTTATTAACTATTAATCCTTAACCTAAGATCAATTAAATATCTTATCGGATTAATGATAGTACAGTAGATACATGTACCCTGTGAATGTATTATTGATGAGATAATAATACAAGTAAGTGTATTGATGAAATATACGCAGTACTAATTGACAGATCTACCTTATCAATGATAGGTCATTCAAAGATTGTTAATTAAAGCTAGAAAGTTGTAGCTCGCTAATGATGCAAGTTTCCTAACTCAAACTCCAGTTATTATTATTCAAGCATGCTGGTGGTTAAATATTATTGATTTTTCCACATCCTGATGAATTATTGTGAATCGCACTTGGTGCAAATTGAATTCCTGTTCTACTATATGTTAAACTGTTTATGATATGGATCTATGCTAGTTGTGTCGGCTATATCGATTATGTTTAACATTGCTTATGAGATGGATCTATGCTAGTTGTGTCAGCTAGGTCAAGCATGTTTAAAATTTGTTTATGAGATGGATCTATGCTAGTTGTGTCAGCTAGATCAAGTATGTTTAACATTGCTTATGAGATGGATCTATGCTAGTTGTGTCAGTTAGATCAAGCATGCTTAAAATTTGTTAAATCAAATTCGTTTTAAAGAGTTGTGCCAATTCAATTGATTTGATAAGGACTCTTGACTGAGAAAAGAATGTTATTGAGGCATCACATTGGAAACAAGGAAACAATTGTTGCTGTCAAGTAAGTGTTTATGGGTATTACACCGGGTACGAAAGGCTAATCCCCTTGACTACCAAACCGTAAAGGACCAGTTTGAATACTGACACCCTTTACAGATGTTTATGGTCATGTTGGACCACTCAGTATCTATGGTTCATGGTTATGGTGGACCACTCCGAACCTATTTGTATCTATGGTTCATGGTCATGGTGGACCACTCCAAACCATTTATTCAAATGTTCAAATAATAAGAAAGCAATTCATGTTCTTCTACAATCATATTCTATTGTTGAAATTTGAGCGATAAATTTATTTCTATCATGATATATCTTCTTGCGTTTATACTTGCTAAGCAAATTTTGTTTCGTACTCTTGCTATATCATGACATTTATTTCAGCTAAGCCAGGATCGTCTAAGAGAGACAAAGGAAAGGGCAAGGCTCAGGAGTAGTTTGATTATGAACTAAGAAAGTATTTAGTTTTAATATTAGATGTAAATCTTTTGTAATATTAAGGGTATGTGTTATGTTAAAGTTGAGACCTTGGGATTTATGATGAAGACTTTATATTAATGAACAACGCATATTTATTATTCCGCAATAGTCTTAGAATGTTTATGTTGTTGATGGATCGTGAGCACTAAATTCGAGGTAAGAGGACCCGGGTTTTGGGGCGTCACAGATGAGAGTCGATTGATGACACATGAATGGTAATAAGCAGTAACGAACGGTAATAAGAGAATGAAGAATAACGTATAACGTATAACGAACGGGTCGTATGGACCGAACGTGGTAGGAAATGTAATGAAAGGGTAAAAGAAATGAATATGGGGATTGGTCGCGTAAACTTATATTACAAGAACGCGAACCATAAGAAGTAAAGTGAAGTTAAGCTAATGCTTAAGTCAAGTATATGACTAATGGATATGTGTTTCCTATATGCTTTATAGGGATTGTGATGATGAACGATAAGGCGTAATCAGTACGCAGCGCTAAGGCAAGTTCCCTAACTTCGTTCATTTTCATATGAATGCAAGTTTCCTAATCTTGCTCCAATTCAAATTGATGCAAGTTTCCTTACTTCATTCATACTTTATTAATAATGTTAGTTTCTTAACTTTGTCAGATATTGTACATGAGAAAGTATTCTTATGTGCAAATGTGTGATATTTGTACAAGGTGTTGGTATATATGAGGCCTTGTGCCACAATGTCAACACTTCGGTGTTTCTGTGAAATGCACTGTTCTGTGATCGAACTGTTGTTGTTAAGTCTGTGCTAATGATTCTAGCCAAACATAATACGTATGAAAAAGGTAGAAGGATGAAAGTAGGATAAAGCACATGTGATGTATGTTGTAGAATGATAGGAATCAGAACGTATTCTTATTATTCAAGCTGCTTCATAGTCATTGTTCGGTTATAGAAGTCTTAAAAGACTAAAGTTGTAAATATTCAACTGTTATGACTTGCTGAGCAATTGAATGCTCACACTTGCTTGAAATAAAAACATTTTCAGCAAATGACGATAGTATGTATTAAAGGACCTGGAAGATCAAGCTGATCGATGTCCTAATATGGTGAGATGCTATGGTTGCGAATACCATTAACATTACAAGATGAAGTACTGTTCATGTTATGAACAAGCATGAAGATCAAGCAAAGCCTTGTTGAATAGTTAAATTGAACTATTCTGTAGATATGATGACTAGTTAAGTCACAATTGTAAGATGATAAGAATAATGTAATTATCATTATTTTTAATGAATGAAAGATTTTAAGGTAATAGAACTTGGGAATGGAATGATATATCATTAATTTTCAGGATTAAATGATGTATGTATGAAATGAGAAGTACTCGTAACGTACGGAATTCGGGTGTGAAGATTTCAGGGCATCATAAGAGCTCTCCTTGGAATTTTCTTTAATCTCTCAACTCATAATATCCCTCTTGTTATTAGAACTTCAGCAAAAAATTAGCAAGCTTTGCAAGATAAATTGGGGTCTCTACTTATAGGAAAATTAATACTCAACAATCTAGTTATTAACCAAAGGAAAAAGGGAAGTTGGGGAAAGAATTACCAACTCCCACCAACCTAGTCCTTAACACATGATGAACCCACATGGGTTTTGCATGTGAAGCTCAAAACTCAGCACTTTTGCAAAAGGGGAAGGGGTTGGACGGTTTGGGAGGGGGGGAATATACATGCATGCTACATTTTTATTTTGCTTATTTCTAGCTTATGTACACATGCGCCTATATATATATACACACACACACTCATCCTAGATATATATGCAAATAAATATAATCATATGTTCCATGTACATGGGGTTAGTACAAATAATATTTGAATTGAGCTAAATGAACTTACTTATACACATTGGGTTCAGTTATTGATCCAACACATCACGCCTTAATTGTGGGAGTCACAATTTTATTTTCTCAACATTCTTATTCTTTTAATTACACATAAATAACATCTTTAAAAAGGGATCTTGCTAAATTTGTGTAAGAGAAGAGAACCTAAATGTTATATTAGGGGCATAAAGTTGATTATAAATCTAATAATAATTGTCGACATCGGGAAAAAATCCGCGGGTCGGGTCACATTCCGGATCTTTCTCTCTTCCTAAGTTATCTCTACCCTTACTCTTTTTATTTGTGAAAAAAGGTTTTGAAGGGTTTTTTAGGAAAAGGCCAACATGTATCATGTCGACGATTGAATGTTTTATAGAGTCGCCAGTTGGTAGATTTGAAATAGTTGTACCAACTCAACCGAGTTTTATTTGAAAGAGGTTCAATTGCTGGACACTATCGAAACTTAATCTTTGAAAACAAAGTTTTGAGTTCGGGGGCTTGGTTAAGTGTGGGGAAGATGTTAGGCACCCCACAACTCCCTTGAAAACACGGTACCTCATCTTTTCAATACTTTCTTTTAAATCTGCAATGTATGTTTGAATGCTGAAAGAAAATTGGGCCTATGTTTGATTGAAAAGTATGTCTATACATCGTTGAACCTATATACGATGGGTTTGATTAGATTTGCAAAAAGTCTTTGATTTGATTTGCAAAAGTGTTTGATTCGATTTGTAAAAGCTTCTTTTTTCGATAAGGTTATTGAAATGATGTTTTGAAAGAAGGTTTTCAAACCCTTTACGCTAACATAGGATTTGAAGCACATTGATACTTCAGTTTTATCTTTTCAGCCTTAAGGCTCAATTTGAATGGTGATTGTCGGGCTGCGAAGCATCCTCGACCACAAAATATATCCAAGTGTCGGTCTTCTCATGGATATGACAGCCATCGGAGTGACTCTGACACGACAAACTATGTTTTCACTATGCTGAGACCTTAAATTCGGATAACCGTTTTAAGGTCTTTTGCATGTACATTTTTACAGAAAAACTAGCAGGGTACATTTGTAAAGTGGAGTTTGTCCATCGTGGGAATTAGACTCTGATCTATGTGATCATGAATCCCACGATTTCTAGGCTCACATAGGGAGGTCGATAAACCTGCACAACTCAAATTTGTACATAACTATATCCAAATGTCCCCAGAACCAAGGATTCATCAGTAAATCTTGGTTCGTACCTGGCCGAAGCATGTCGTTCCCACTAGATAGCGATCTAAGGGCCGCGAGGTAGCTTTTATAACTGAAACTAGAAAAATACTGGATTTAAATAAATCTCAACCATTCTATCTTTCCGGTTCCTTCTGGACCTATTTTGAACCGTTTGAAAGCTAGAGTTGGCGAGATTTATTGAAATCTAGTTCGCTAAAAGAAATGCCAGTGCCGATTCATATCAAATGAATATTTACACCAACAATTTAACAAAAATGAATAAAGCCATATATATATATATAATTATATATATGAAAGCTGTAAAGGGCGATGAATTTTCACACCGGTGCCCGGACTAAAATGAAATATATATATATATATATATATATATTTATAAAATCTATATAAAAGCCACGGAATGATCCAGGCTGGACAGAATATAAATATATATAGAAAAACAATAAAAGGCGGTGGGTTTTCACTCCGAGGGCCGGACTGAAATGGAAATATATATATATATATATATATATATATATATATATCTTTATAAAAGTTGTATAAAAGCCATGGAAGGATCCAGGCCGAACTGAAATGTAAATATATATATATATAGACAGAAAAGTAGTAAACCAAGACTGAAAAGATAACCCAGTGTGGTGAATGTTGCTTATATATGCATATATATATATATATATAAGCAGTAAAAAGGCCACAGAATGATCCAGGCCGAACTAGAATGTAAATATATATATATATATATAGACAGAAAAGTAGTCAACCAAGATTGGGAAGACAACTCAGTGTGGTGAATGTTGCTTATATATGCATATATATATATAAGCAATAAACTACTGCGGATTTGACATCCGAGCTTGACAAAATTGAAAAGTTAGTATATATACAGTTAAATATATACAAAAAAGGCAAAATCGGACTAGAAAGATAACCCAGTCTGGCGAAGTTGCTCAATACTAAGATGCAAGTATATAAAAGCAGCTGGAAATGACGGATAGTCAATCCGAGTTGTAGAAATGCCAAAAAATGCGTTTAGGTACTAAAATGTACCAAAAGTTAACAAAAAGGGCCACAGAACTAAGTTCCGGGCATATTTAGAAAATAAAACATGATATGCAAGTGTATAAAAGTGCGAAGAAGTAATAATAACTTTCTGATCGTAAAAATATTGAAAATGGACTGCTACACTGGCTTTTTGCCAAATCGTAGGCTATAAACGTCCAAATCTACCGATTATTTTTTGATATGTGGTAATATGTGGGTATATCTACGTGTTAGAGTGAAAAAATTTGGGTTTGGAAGACAAGAAAATTGCTGAAAAACCAAACAGGCAGGGGTTTACAGCTTTTTTTCTTTTTTCAAACGAGCTGGGTGTGAGCTCATATATATAGACCTAGGAGCCTCTACTCTACCTGCTGTTGCAGTAGGAAGAGGTGTGGCTCCACGTGGCAGGGCCCACGTGGTGGGTCCTATTGCATCGAAGTACATGCACTCCTAGCAATGCAATGTCAGGTTCGAAACTTTCTAACTTTCTATCGGAGCGTCCGTTTGAGGCGTGCTGTACCTTTCCGAAAAGCTCTCATCGAGAGTGTCATAATGACATGGGATAAAACATTTTTCCGAGTCCAAGAAGATGGGTTCATAACCAGGTCTTTGATTCTTCGCAGTTTATTCGTTGAGCTGTCTTGCGCTGTTTGCACTCGGGATCATTGTTATGGTTCGTTCTAACCTTGGTGGCATTAATTCAGCTTGAGTTTGACTAAATCATCTTAGAGTAGGTAAAATGACCGTTTTGCCCAGGGTTGCCTTCAGTGTTGGCACGGACCTTCAGTTGACTTCTTGGGGTTATTTCCAAGGTTTGGATCCCATTCGAGTCTGTTTGTCCTCAATGTTGTCTCCGAGGCTGACTTGGTCGCTCCAAGGTTTTCCCTAGAGATGTTGTGATGCTTCAGGATTGTTTTTGAAGTTGACCTGACCTCTTAGGTTGAGACCGGGGCTGACCTGTACTTCCCGGGTTGAGATCGGGGTTGACCTGTACCTCTCGGGTTGAGACCGGGGCTGACCTGCACCTCCCGGGTTGAGACCGGGGCTGACCTGTACCTCTCGAGTTGAGATTGGGGCTGACCTGTACCTCCCGGATTGAGACCGAGGCTGACCTGTACCTCCTAGGTTGAGACCGGGGCTGACCTGTACCTCCCAGGTTGAGACCGGAGTTGACCTGTACCTCCCGGATTGAGACCTGGGCTGACCTGTACCTCCCAGTTTGAGACCGGGGCTGACCTGTACCTCCCGAGTTGAGACCAGGGTTGATTTGATGGCCCAGTATTGATACTGGGGTTGATTTGATGGCCCGGTATTGAGACCAGGGTTGATTTGATGGCCCAGTATTGAGACCGGGGTTGATTTGATGACCCAGTATTGAGACCGGGGTTGATTTGATGACCCAGTATTGAGATCGAGGTTGAGTTGATGGCCTGGTATTGAGATCGGGGTTGATTTTATGACCCGATATTGAGACCGGGGTTAATTTGATGACCCGGTATTGAGACCAGGGTTGAGTTGATGGCCCGGTATTGAGACCGGGGTTGATTTAATGACCCAATATTGAGACTGGGGTTGAGTTGATGGCCTGGTATTGAGACCGGGGTTGAGTTGATGGCCCAGTATTGAGATCGGGGTTGATTTGGAAAGACCGTTTTGGCCTCTTATAGTGTTAGTAACAGGGAAACAAAATTTTGAGTGTCTACAGATGCCCCACTTTATCATGTTCATGCAATGTAATGAAATGAACAGGATAAAGATTAGTAGACACTGCAAATTTAAATGCAAATGGGAGGCAATGCATGATAGGGTATGTCATGAATGTCAGATACCTTCGAGGGGGTAGGGTTATCACTTGATTGATTACGTTAGTTTCTGCTGGGGATAACGTTACTCGTGATAACCCTTGTGGCGGCACTGTCAGACGATTACTAGTAGGATAACAACTAACAGGTTATCAGAGTTAGTCTGTCATAGATTGTTCTCATCTCGTTCTGCTGGGGATGACGTTATCCGTGATGAACCTGCCAACTCTGTTGAAGATGATATTATTGATGCTACCTTGGTTTGAGACCAATGGTTTTCCATGTCTGTCAAGACCCTTCACAAGGCATATTTTCCTTCCCAGCTAATGTCGTCGTATCTTTCTACCGGTTTTTCCCCTGGGGATATATCTCGATTATCGAGCACCTCGACGTGTGCTTCCGATGCCTATCTTGATGATAATTTACACCGGTAGTTTGAAACAGGGGGTTTGAATCACCAATCCCTCTCGGAGCTCCCTTTGAGGATGTGTATAATACATTCCATCATCGGGGATGGATTATTATATTGTTTCCATCACTGGATCACTTTCGAAGCTTCGCGGGGTTGTGCCAACGGCTAAGATGTCATCATTCAGTACCCGACGCTTCATTGGGGTTGTGCCAACGACTGAAATATCGCTGTGGTTGAGCCAACGGCTAAACTGTCATCGGTCAGTACCCGACGCTTCGCTAGGGTTGTGCCAATGGTTGAACTGTCACCGGTTTGTACCCGACGCTTCGTTGGGGTTGTGCCAACAGTTGAACTGTCACCGGTCTGTACCCGTCGCTTTGTTGGGGTTGAGCCAATGGCTGAACTGTCACCGGTCTATACCCGATGCTTCATTGGGGTTGAGCTAACGGCTGAAATGTCTTCAGTCTGTACCCGACGCTACGTTGGGGTTGATCCAACGGCTGAGATGTCGTTGGGGTTGAGCCAACGGGTAAACTGTCAACGGTCAATACCCGACGCTTTGCTGTGGTTGTGCCAACGGCTGAACTATCACCAGTCTGCACTCGACGCTTCATTGGGGTTGTGCCAATGGCTGAACTATCATCAGTCTGTACCCGACGCTTCACTGGGGTTGATCCAACGGTTGAGCTGTCAACTGTCTGTACCCGACGCTTCGAAAGTGGCAGTTTTCTGCAGTTTTGCACAGTTTTTTGGCAGTTTCTCTGCATTCTTCATCATTGATCCCCAAACATTGCTTCAGGATGAATACCAAGGGTTGTTAGAGAGTTCCCCTTTCTGTCAGGATTCAACTGCTTAAACGTAGGATTTCAGGACAAACCGCTCAATCGCGTAGCGATTTTTCTTCAGATTTGACTTGGCAGCTCATATGAACTCTGTTTTAACTCAAACTGAACCAAGACAGAGGGAGCGGGGCCCACCTTGGGGAGCCGCAGATAGAGGTGCGGCAGTCGCAGGTGGGCCTGCTTCTACCTGTGGTCTTATATTTACTGCAGGAGTTCATTTGAAATCAGTTTCATTTCAAGTTTCAAACGGAATCCGATATTCTTTTTTAGATCTACGGAGTTTCTACAGCCTTTTTCAAATTCTGTCAATTCCCACGCGTTTAGCGCATCGCATGTAACATTTTACATCCTTTTGTTGCATGTTTTGACCATTAAAAGCATGTAAACCACGTAGGGTGCTTTCAGACGCAATGTATGAAAAATGTATGCCTCTATGACCTGCTAAAAATTTTCTTACTTTATATGTATGCATGTCTTACTATAATGGAAGTTTTTACATAAGAAAATTCGGATTCTGAGACAGTCATATTTTGCTCTTTTTTGATCAGTTTACTCACCCTTTTTGAGGCCTAGTGAGCCTGGATTTTCAACTAAAAATGTCCATAGTAATTTGGCTATTATGTGAGGTTTAATTTTGATTTTATTTCATAAATATAAACTGTTCCTATTTTTGGGAAGGTGTGCTACTAAATAGCCACCTAGACATGCCTATGTGCATGCGGACAGTCCATTTTACAAAGGAGACTCTGGCGAATATTTTTCAAAAGCCCGAGCATTTAATAAACATGCAATTTTAACTCTATTGGAGATTTCTGACAGACCCATACACGTTTAGGGTTTAGCTTTTGAAAAATATGTAGTTTTGACTACACTGGAGATTTTTAACTAACCCGTGCACATTTTTAGGGTTTAGCTTTTGAAAAACATGCAGTTTTGACTATACTGGGGATTTTTAACTGACCCATGCATGTTTTAAGACTTAGAAATGCATAAAATACTAATTTAAATTAATAAGCCACAAGTTTTAGGCTTACCACACCCTTTCTGAGGTGATTTGGAGACTTTGTCCTGGTGATGGACCGAGACAGACCCGACAATGCTAGCAAGGTAGTTTCAGGCATTAGACGGAGGCGAGCTTCTGATGTTCCTCAGCTACGTCCAGCTCGACCGCCTAGAAAATTAGCAGAGTCGGTGATTCGTCCAGCATAGGACGAGCAGCCGATTGATATTGATGATGAGCAGGCTTCTTTTGCTGATCCTGCACCGACTCAGGTCCCACGTGCGAAGCTTCCAGGCATTGTTGTGTCGACCCAGAAGTTACTGGGAGACTTGAGTCGTCATCCATCGAAGATTTTCCACGCCAACGAGGTGACTTAAAGTTTTCTTCTCTCCTAATTCTCTTTCTTTCTTTTGCCATTCTCGGGGCACAAGTTTTGGACATGGGTTGGTTTTTTATGCAGGTTCCCGGCTTTACACAGCCCAGAGGGAACTGGTTTAATGTGCACTCCCTTTACCATACTTTGCACCAGGAGTACAGGGATATCATTGACGGCTGGGGGTTTCAGGCCTTCTTTTCTATTCTTTCCCGTCGTTGCCCCTTGGGTTATATAATAGCTTTATCTGAGCGTTGGTTCCACCAGACTCAGTCTCTTCATTTGTTGGACAGCGAGGTGATGATGACACCTATGGATTGGAGGTTCATCACCAGCATAGAGTTCGAAGGTGAGCCCGTGCCTGTTGTGGCTGACATCACACCCACTGTCGTTCGGTCCCTACTGAGAGTTCTTGTGACGGCGATCAAGGGTCGGACGGTCCGATCGGGTCCCTTGTGTAACGAATGAGATTTTGTATATTTAATTATAAATATTTATTCAATTAAATAAATATTTTAATTGATATTTTTATTGAGTTAAATAAATAAGTTATGTGATTATGTTATGGAGTAATTTAGTTAAGTGCTATATGATTAATTAAATTAATGTGTAAGTAATTCTGTGGTGTAGTTCTAAATTAATTGAGAATAATTTAATTAAATGAATATTATGTGGTAATTGTTACATGAGATTATGATTAGCGAGTAATTATAATTGTTATGTGGCAAATTTTATTTGATTAATTGATGTTAACTTTAATTTAATTAAATTAGAATGTTAGAATTTAATTAATTAAAGTGTAACATTGAAAGTATGTGTTAAAAGGATTGATTAAAATAAAATAAAAGGATTTTAAAGAGTTTTACCAAACAATGCTCTTACTTCTGTTTTAATCCAGTTTTATCAAACAAGGCCTTAGTTCTAAAAATCTGTTTTTAAAATTAAAGGGGTTTTGCCAAACAAAGCCTTATGGCTTTTGATTTTCAAAATAAAATTTAATTGATATATATTTATTGGGTGAATTAAGTTTTGTCAGTTATATTATATAATTATATGTTATATCTATTTTGTCAGTAAAGTCTAATATAGATATACATTAGAAGAAAAGGAAGAACAAAGTAGAAAATAACTAAGAGCTAGAGAGAAAAGAGAGAAGAAGAAGAAGAAGAAGAAGAATGAGGAATCTTGTTAATCAACTCAACACCATTATCTTCTTCTTCCAATCAATTAACAAAGGGTATAACTCTAACTTTATAGTTTTTAGAAATTGTATGTTGTTGTTATTCATGTTTTAGTTCTCTATAACTTGATTTTTATGAGAATTTGTGTAATATGGTTCATATATGTTTAATATGTGTTATAACTTGCTTATATATGATTCATATGGTTGTCTAAGTAATTAATTTCATGTAAATATGATGAACATAAAGAAATCATGTTCATAGCAATTTACAGTGAACAAGTTTGAAAAATAGTCTTTAAATTATCAAAATTTGTGTTTGATGATGCTCTATTATGTAAATTGATCATAGATTATGATAATATATCAAGAAACAAAACTTAACATGCTTCGAATCGTTTGATTTGGTTTAAAAACAAAGTCACGGTGTTAATTTTCTTCAAGAACGCTTAAAAATGGTGTTTCTTCAAAATCATGAAATTAAGTAATTTGATTATGTGTTGTGGTATTTATGTATATTAAAAACATGTTAGAAGTTTAAGATTTTGTTTTCATAAAGTTTTATATGCATTGTGTTAGTTAAAATCGGACTTTGGTGCGAAGAAATAAGCCAAATTAGCTTTTTCTCTGAACAGTTCGTGAACCAGATTTTTCACCAGCATGGGGACCCGCCCCAGCGGGTCTGTGAAGGGTAAAACACCCGCCCCAATGGGTGTGAAGGCTGCCCAGAAATTTTATTTGGGTTCCGAGTAGTTTTTATGCAGTACATGATTAGCTAACTTAATGTGATGACATGTTAAGTGTATAAAACAATAAGATAACATATTGTTGACATGTTTAAGACAATTTGAAGTCTCATATTAACATGTTATGTGTACGTAGATATTATTATCATAGGGTATGATTATGATATTTAAGTGTTATATACGTGTGATATGCATGTTGTGAGTTAGACTCACGTATGTGATTAGTTAGCGAGTAAGTTTACAAACCACATGATTAAGTTGAACTTAAGTAAGAAGTTCAACAGTTAAACGTAGTGGTTATGAAACTAATTGATGTTGTAAACGTAATGTAATATGTAGGATAATTGTGGAAGTGATTGTAAATTGTAGCTTGCGCTTGAAGCAAGTGTTCTAAACTCAAACCTTACTTTTACATTTATGCAAGTTTTTCTAATCCTTATTTTATTGAACAAATTCATTATTGAATTGTTGTGACCTTAACTTAATTGTTCAAGCAAGGTCCATATTAACGTTCAAATGCTTTAAGTTTATTTCTAAAGCATAATTATTAAATATGATGTCTATTATTATGACTCATAGTTATTCTTAATTCTTTTATTATCAAAGTCTAAATTATTGTAAGTTGATTCAACTACTCCTTAGTTGATGATAGTTGAACTCTAAATTTCCCTTGAATCTTATCCAAACCAAACTTTCTTTGGTGCGGACTTGTTATTGAATACTGAGATGAACAACCCTATTTAATAGGGGTTTTCCATGCGAAAGTGTTAAGATGTTTGTGCACAATACATGGTACGAAGGGTTGATTCCCCTAAGTACGAGTTAAGAGTCCATATAGTCTAACGACTGTTAAAGGTTTTAAATAGAAATGTTTAAAACCTAGGACATAGTTCAAGGTCTTATGACCTTTAGATGAATCCTAAATCTTATTATTGATTATCGATGAATGAATTATTATTAATTCAGTTGAAGCTATTCAAATATTATGTCATCATTATTATTGTTGTTATTTCAAGTGAGCTTTGTTTCCTCACTCTTGCAATTAAATAACCATTACAGCTAAAGTCGAAATAGTTGATGCACCATCAACTAGTAAGGGCAAGGCCAAGGTGAACAAGTGAAGGCTTGTTGTATTTGTTGATTATGATTTGTAATAAGACATAAGACCTTACTATGTGATGTTTATTTTTTGCAATTTATTTATGTTAAGGTTAGATAACCCTGGGATATTTTGAGAAAGGTTGTAATCCTTTTTATAAGGAAGATTTTAATTATTTATGAACATTGTAATTTGTTTTGCATTCCTTATTATTGGGCAGTAGTTGTATTTTATTTAGATAGTGAGCACCAAATCACGTGAAAATGAAGTACCAAGATTTGGGGGTGTCACAGGTTGGTATTAAAGCTTTAGGTTATGAACCTTAGGTGGGGGAAACCTTAGGTAGTAGCCGTGTAGGAGATCGAAAAGATAGTGATGATAGTAAAGATAATAAACTACCTTACGTGCTATGTGTTTACGTTTATGTACACAAAGAGTATCGATCGATATCACGTAATAATTAAACTTTAAAATTTTGTTGTCAGGATGACGAACGTTGGAAAGTCTATTCAGGCTAGGGAGGAGTTACCCCAGATACCTAGGGACGAGGAGCCTCGAGACATCCAGGTTGTCTGGGAGCAGTTGGTTCAGAGAGAGCCATCTCAATTGATCACAGTAGTTGGTCAGGAGCATGACCCAGTATCTAACCAAGATGACGAAGATGAGTCAAAGGAAGAGGAGGAGGATCCTGAAGTGGAATTTCCACCTCACTCGACTAGCCCTGAGATGTACGAGGAGATCTACGATAGCAATGTGGAGCCACATGGTCGAGTTGAAGAGCTTGAGGAACTGGTAGACGAGAGTCGGACTACCATACAACAGAGAGATGAGACTATTCAAAAGCTGGACGATGAGCTTGGATACACGAAGTGGGATCTAGTCCACGTGGAGAGCGAAAGAGATGATGCATTGGCTGAACTAGCGAAGCTGAAGAACGACATCCAAGAGGAGTCAGTGAAGCGCGCCAGAGCAGAGGAAATGAGTTTGAGGGCTACTCAACGTGCAGATCGAGCTGAGGACGAGGTCCAAGTGAAGAAGGCCTAGCTGAGGGAGACAGACTATGCTTTCCATACGGCTATAGATAGGGCCCAGGATCGTGTCTTCTATTACCCAGCTTATTTTAAAGATTTATCGTGGTACATGGTGGATCGTAAAACAGTGTTCTAGGTGATGGAAAAAGAACGTAGAGAGGCTGTGCGACGTCTTAACGTGCCTAGATAGTAGATTCTTTAATTATATGTTTCTTTATATATTAATAAATATAAATCCCAAAATTTGAGATAATAATGGGATAAGATAATGATGTAATCCTATAACTTGTTTCAGTTTAGGAAAGATGATGTAAATAACAGAGATGCTATCTATTCTATGTTTTAAAACTATGAATGAATAAAATATCAAAGCTATTTGACGTGCTATGTGTGCAAATGTGAATTAAGATATTTTAAATGTTTAAGTATAAACTTGAATATCTAAGAAATGAGTAAAGGATCTAATAGGAGTATTTCTTAACAGACAAATGCCTCCTAAAAGAAGACCCACACGTCTACACCTAGAGGGTTCGACGAATAACAACAACAACAATGACGGGACGAATCCCAATTCAGTTCAACAATTGGTGAACCTGCTGATAGGAGCACTTGTGAATCAGCTGCAAGTCCAAGGCATGACATTTAAGGAATTTAAGGCAGTAGGATAGTCAAAATTTCAAGGATCGGTGAATCCGTTAGGGGCCCAAACATGGATAATGGAGATGGAGAAGGTCTTCGATGTGGCCAAAGTAAACGATGACTAGAAAATGACTTTTGCGACGTTCATGTTAGAAGTCGGAAGCTAGCTTCTGGTGGCAGGCTAACAAGACTAGAGAGGGGGAAGGTGTGATAGCATGGGATCGTTTCAAAGAGATGTTCTTTGAAATGTACTTCCCCATAAGCTCACAGAACCAGATGGAGGTTCAATTTCTGGAGCTGAAACAGGGAGGGATGACGAGCCCAGAATACGCCATAAAATTCAACGAGCTGGCCAGGTTCGCAACATACCAGGTCAGTATTGACGAAAGGAAGGCGAGAAGGTTCGAGCAGGGACTAAAGCCTTGGCTCTACAACAAAGTCTCTATGTTCTAGCTAAAGACGTTTGTAGCTGTGCTGGAAAAGGCCATCCTCGCTGAAGATGGAAGCGACACGGTGACCAAGTACAACCAAGATCAAAAGAAGAAGAAGAATGAGACAGAAAATAAGGCTGGTGGTAGAGGGGCTATCAACTAGAAAAGGAAGTGGAATGATAAGACATCTGCTGGAAGTCAACAGGGAATCCAGCAGAAGAGAAGGACTGAAGCATGTGCTACATGCGGTAAGAATCACACTGGAGTGTGTCTAAAGGGAAGGCGAGTATGCTTCAACTGTGGTTAGGAAGGCCACATTGTGCCGAATTACCCAAATCCGAAGAAGGGACCTTGCTACACATATGGATCTAAGGATCACATGGCTCAAAGTTGCCCAAAGAAACCAGCTGGAGGTTCAACAGAAAACGGAGGAAATGGCAGTGGCAGTACTTTGACTATCGCTAGACCATTGCAGGTGGTTCGACCCACTGCTAGGACATTCAACATGATGGTGCAGGATGCTGTGCAGTCAAAAGATGTGGTGTCAGGTATTATTCTGAATAATAGTATAAATGCATATATATTATTTGATTCGGGTGCTACTTGTTCGTTCATATCTGATGACTTTGCTAAGACTTTAGACTTACCTAAAGAGGAATTAATTTATCCCTTGAACATAGAGATTGCGAATAGGGAGGTCATTCCTGTTAGGTTTGTTTACAAGAACTGTAGATTGGACATTAAGGGTCATGAGTTGAGGGTAGATTTGATTCCGATAAAACTTGGGGAGTTTGATGTTATACTGGGTATGGATTGGTTGTTTAACCATGGTGCGATAATCGATTGTCTGAAGAAGTTTTTAAGCCTTACAACTCCGTCGAAGGTAGTATTTTATGGTAGCAAATCGCCTAGACAAGCAAGTTGTCTAACGGTTATGCAAGCCAAGAAGTTGCTGAAGCAATGATGTGTAGGGTATTTAGCCTACATAGTGGATACTCGTAAGGAGAGTCCAAAGATAGAAGAGATATCAGTGGTTAGGGAGTTTGTGGATGTATTTCGGAACGATTTGCCAGGACTTTCGCCAGGTAAAGAGATAGAAGTTGTGATCGGCTTAGCACTAGGAACTACTTCGATTTCGAAAGCTTCGTACAGAATGGCTCCGATCGAGATGAAGGAACTGATGGTTCAACTGCAAAAACTACTGGACAAGAAGTATATTCAGCCGAGCGTTTCACCGTGGGGAGCGCCAGTATTATTCGTGAAGAAGAAAGATGGATCGATGCGGCTTTGCATTGATTATAGGGAGTTGAACAAAGTTACGATCAAAAATAGGTATCCTTCACCTAGGATCGAGGACTTGTTCTATCAACTGAAAGGTTCTAGACACTTCTCGAAAATAGATTTGAGAAGTGCATATCATCAGTTGAAAGTAAGAAGAGAAGATATACCGAAGACGACTTTTAGAACTCGGCATGGACATTACGAGTTCTTAGTGATGTCATTTAGTGTAACGAATGCACCAGCTTGCATTTATGGACTTAATAAATAGGGTGTTTAAGCCATTTCTGGAAAAGTTTGTAGTGGTGTTCATAGATGACATTTTGGTTTATTCCAAAACTAAGGAGGAACACGCTGAACATTTGAGGCTGATATTAGAATCGCTGAGACGGGATAAGCTATACGCAAAATTCTCGAAGTGCGAATTCTGGTTAGAACGTGTGCAATTCCTTGGCCTCGTGATTAACAAAGATATGATTTCGGTAGATCCGTCGAGGGATGAAGCCGGGATGAATTGGGATCAGCCAAAGATACCGTCTGAAGTTAGGAGTTTCTTGGGATTGGTAGGATACTACAGAAGGTTTATTCAAGACTTTTCCAAAATCGCAACTCTGTTGACGAATTTGACTCGTAAAACAGTTAAGTTTGTTTGGACGAAAATGTGTGAGGAGAGTTTCCAAGAACTGAAGAAGAGGTTGAGTACTGCACCTATGTTGTCATTGCCTGATAGTATAGGAAATTTTGTAGTATACAGTGATGCCTCACATAAGGGATTAGGCTATATGTTGATGCAGAATGGCAAAGTCATTGCTTATACATCACGTCAGCTGAAGGACTATGAGAAAGGGTATCCGACCCATAACTTAGAATTGGTGGCAGTAGTGTTTGCTCTGAAGATTTGGAGACACTACCTTTATGGAGACAAGTGTGAGATATACACAGATCATAAGAGCCTGAAGTATATCTTTACACAGAAAGATTTGAACATGCTCCAAAGGAGATGGTTGGAACTTATCAAGGACTACGACTGCGAGATTCTTTACCATCCGGGTAAAGCTAACGTTGTTGTCGATGCTTTAATCAGAAAGGGTGGGGAGAAGTTAAATATATTACCTGATTAGGACCAGTTAATAGAAGAGATGGCTAAATTAGAACTGGAAGTTAAGTATCCGAAGGAATCGGATGAGAAGATGTTTCAAGTAACTACCGGTTCAACCTTGGTGGACAAGGTGAAAGAGGCACAACTTCACGATGAGGTGTGACACCCCTAAATCCGAGTTCTCTAATCTCGATTCGGTCATCACGATACAATACAAATATCCACCTCTAAATAATATAAAATAACTAAATGCAAAATATAATAAACGTATATCGTTCATTCAAAAGGTATTACTAGTCTCAAGATTCGATAACCTTAATACAATCATATAAATATACCCTAGAATAAGCATTAGGGTTCATATTACATAACAATAATTAAACTAATCATAAAACAAAGTTTGCTCCTTGCAAACTATTCCTACATCTTTCCTTTACCCTTGTCCTTCCCTGAAGTCTCGGGCTTAACTGCAATAAGAGTCATGATATATCAAGAATGAGCAACAAGTTTTCTCAGCAAGTTTAAATACAACAATAAAGGATATATCATGATGAATGGAATATATCTGACAAGAAATTCAACAATATGAATAGCAGAAACAAGAATAATAATTTCTTTTAGAATATCTGATAATCAAGTAGACTTTGAACTATAAAACTCCAATGGAATCAATAGTTGATTGACCCTTTTGTTATTGGCTACAGAATATGTACTTGAGGGGATCAGCCTCGCGTACGCCATGTATATGCATAACATTCAACTCTGCTGTTTGTATCTTATATTAGATACATGGGGTACTCCCCTATATATAAGGGGTGTTCTCTTCAGTCTAAGAATCCCTACCATCAATTGGTTTAGATATCTTTTATAAAATTTCATACAATTGTCTGACCGAACAAGGATTCAGACTCTATCTGACGCAGTTCAAGAATTATAGAACTTTAAATGATGTACAAGTCCAAGACTATACGAACTCAAGTGCACCAAGTGCGAATATCAATAAGATCGATGTGGAATAATTGTAAAGTAATTAAACCACCTAAAGCATGCTTGGAAATAAAGTTCAAGCTTAAATAAATAACTTTCAATACAATAATAACCTGCTCAATAAAATATGAGAAGGATAGGAAACTTGCACAAATAAGGAGTGTAAGTTAGGGAACTTGCATTCAAATCAATTGAAGTTAAGAAACTTGCTTACAAGATTCATTGAATAAAGTAGTGCAAGGATTTAGGATACTTGCACAATAAAAGTAGGGTTCAGATACTTGCACAATAAAAGTAGGGTTCAGATACTTGCAAATAATAATACAAGAACGGGTTCAAAGAGACTTGCCTGTTTGCTCAGCTACAAATAGTCTAGCTTTATTTAAATTGCATTAAAACAACCTAACATTAACAAGTCGGTCTTTCAATTAGCATGTGTAAACTAATATGAGTCTACACTTACAAGAATCTAATCATCATATAGGTTTATCACATAGTTCACGTAAGTCAATTTACTATGCCGGAGTCCATAAATATCTAATCCTGTCTTAGATTTAATAACTATAGAATATCTAGTCTCTATGCATCAACATAGGCTTGAACATATAGCACTTCAATTTAAGGATGCAATACAGTTTAAGATACACATATTGCAAGGTTCTGTCTATAATTCAAAGTTAAAAGGTTCAATGCCGGTCATTCTTACACTTTAAGCAAATCAAGTTCATGCTTCAAGTCCACTACTATGGTCATATTATCACATAACGAGGCTAAACAATACTAAGTATGCATGCTCGTGCGTATACTACTCATGTATACTTTAATCACATAGTTCATACTTGAAATTCATTTCTTGAATACGTGTGTATAGGTGTTATCCATGTTTAACCAAACTGATTCTCACGTCACCATGTCTATAGGCATAACGAATCCTAATATACATGCTTGCAGGATCATAACGTAACTCACATGATAATTGATGATATTAGCTTCCAAATCCTAAGTTTTCTTTGAAAATTGCACTAAGTCAACTTAGTACATGCAAGGCATCTCAACATATAATTCATATGCATTTGAAACACATATCTTGTAAGACCCCAACTTTTATGAATAAAGATTTAATTTTCTTTATATATTATTTCGAAACAGTAAGGTGTTGTTTTGATAAATATGAAAGTTATGGGTGAAATGTGCAAACATTTTTAAAATGAGCAAGTGGTTATAAAATATTCTGGTTGTCGGGGAATATTCGTTTGGTCGTGGAATATTCTTGTTGTCGGGGAATATTCGTACGACGGCGCAGCTATTTGTGGGCCCCCACAACGGAATAACTGTCGGATATAGAAAGCGACAGAAATAATTTTTTTACAAGATAACGGCGTAGTTGTTACCGTTAGTACTGTTGAAATACCCGGTGGTTAAAATACAGTGATACGCGGTGTTGCACAGTAGCACACGGTATCGCACAGTATTTCGAATTATTGAGTCTTACATGAGAAGCCATTACTCAATAATTGTTACAGTAATTACTGTTCAATATTTTATATTATTGACTCAATAATTGCTACGTTGATATTTTATATTATTGACTCAATAATTGTTACATTGATATTTTATTGACTCAATAATTTCTACGTTGCCATTTTATATGATTGATTCAATAATGGCTACAGTTGATATTTTGGTATTATTGATTCAATAATTGTCACTGCACAGTATTTCACATTATCAACTCAATAATTCATATTATTTGAATAACATTATTAGATAGCATTATTGACAATGTCTAAGGATGTTCTGTCTAGGAGGGGTTATTTAATTGCGCGCCAGTAAGGAGAAGTCCTTATCGGAAGGCCCCCTCTTTCCTAGGAACGACCTGGTTGTCAATATTGTAGTTCTGTAATATTATTTGTGAATAATTAATTATTGATTTATATGATAAGGAAATATTTATTTTGTGGATATTAAAGAAGGAATTGGCGCTGATGAGTTTTTATCAATATTTTGGTGTGAGAAATCATCTATTTATGGATTTCGGATAATTTATGTTTGGAATTTGGAAAAACTTCCTTCTACAAAGTTGTAGAGAATTAAATTTCCTATAGAGGGACATCGAATTTGTATTTTTCTGACGAAGAGGCTATTTGTTATGAATTATTGAAGTTTCGGAAAATAAATATTATTTAATGGGTGGGCCCCACTTTTGTTGAAAATCTAAATTTTGGGAAGCCGCCAGGCGGCGGAAATTTTTTAAAAATAATAATATTTTATTATTTTAGTCTCCTTTGGCATCCTAAGCTTTTCCTATAAATAGGGTGCTTAGGTTAGAATTGAAAATCACACCAGAATCAGAAGTTTTCTCTCTCTATAATATCGAGCGTATTTTTGTGAGTATTTCAATACTTTGAGTGTTGCTATTCAGTGCAAGTTTCCTTCGGTATTATATCCGATATTCCAGTCAGAAGTATTGTTCTTTTGAGGTAAGGGATGTTATTTTCTTTCGTAAATGATGTTATTTTTCTCAATATCATTATATCGAAATATTGGCATGGATTTTATGTTGAAATTCTTACTTTTTCCGTCGGGGTTACTATTCACGTATACGGCACTATTCACGAAAAAAATTAAATTTTCTTCTATTTGTCCAAATTGCTTGTTAAGGTTACTATCTTTGATTGTATCCATGTTTTGAGCTCTATTCTTGAATTTTGCTCCATAATTGATTATTACGAGGTATTTTTGAATTGGATATACTAAAATACGAATCCTTAGTCTTTGTCTTTTATCTCACTGGATTCGTTTTTTTTAAAATGTTTTTCATCATTCTCAGTCCTAAAAGGTGATGTAACTGAATATCTTTGGCCTGTAGAGCAAAGATGAATGATTACTTGATGAATATCTTTGGCCTGTAGAGCAAAGATGAATGATTACCTGATGAATATCTTTGGCCTGTAGTGCAAAGATGACAAGTGTTGAGATGAATATGACCACTGATGATACAAATGAATATCTTTGGCCTGTAGTGCAAAGATGAATATTGATTCGAGATGTATATTGATTGATGTTACAGGGATAAAATATTGATGATGGACTTTTAAATCATAGAAGATAGTAGACTTCATTCTCTACTTAACTCTTCTAAGGAATTGTTATTTCCGCTGCGAATATTGATCTAAGATTGGTTGTCCATTATATTTTATCTGATTTATTAAAGACTAACGATAATTTATTTTTCATTATCTTAGTCATAATATTCTTTACTGAGCTAGTTGAGCTCACCCTTTTCATATGTTGTCCTCTTCAGGAAATGAGAATGTCGCAGAGACTAGTCGGGGGACAGAGTGATGGTCCGAGTTAGATCAGTAGTAGTCCTCACTATTTCTGATAAATAGTGTGATAATAATTGTAATGAGGACTTAGTTTGAATCTTAATATTTTCTACATATTTGTATTGACACTCATAGTTGTGTGGTCGTATTTTGCACGACCGTATGATATGAAGTTTGTATTTGAATTCTGTACCATATATTTGGCGTCTCAGAATGGGTTGGGTTGACTGGACCTATTCTGGGGGCGTCACAGTTGGTATCAGAGCTTAGGGATATGATCTCTGGCGGAGATCGGGGAATAGAACTAGGAGGGGAGAGACGAGTAAATCCTTCACTAGTATGTCCTACCTAAGCTTATATGGTATTTAATTGGTCAGTCGAAGCATAGGGTTCATATGTGGGATGTTATTTGTTTAATTAACCCTTGTTTTATGGCAGTATTTGAGAATGGCAGCTGAGAACGTTAACAACGAAGTGAATGAGACCGTGGAGACACCTTTAATCGTTAACCAGGAGAACGTGCAACAAGAAGGCAATGTTCATCCTGAAAATAACGCTGGTCAGACGATAAACGATGAGATGTTTAGAAGTTTTCTGCAGTTCATGCAAAACCAGACGAGGGAGACTCGTGTGCAACATATAGGTGGCGATAATAACAACACGCGAGCTGTCACTGCCAAGCAGTTCAAAGAATTGGGACCACCAGAGTTTCTGGGAAAGCCAGATCCGATAAAGGCGGAGACGTAGATTAAACAAATTACCAAGATATTTGATGTCTTGGGATGTACAGAGGAACAGAAGGTTCCATTCGCCACGTTTATGTTCCGTGGAGAGGCAGATTACTGGTGGGAATCCGTGAAGCGTACCCAGCCTGCCGCACTCAAGATGTCTTGGGAAGCGTTCCAGAAACTGTTTAATGACAAATACTTTCCTGAAAGTATTCTTCATATGAAGGAAGTAGAGTTTATCAGACTCGAGCAAAACAACATGACGGTATCCCAGTACGAGGCTAAGTTCGCGGAGTTGTCCAGGTTTGCACCTCATTTGGTGGAGAATGAGGAACGTATGACGCGGATGTTTCTAAGAGGTTTGAAACCCGAAATACGTCAATACCTCATTTTTCATAAATTTTCTTTATATTCGGATGTAGTAAACAGGGCCCAGTTATTAGAACGAGATAATGATTATGTTCAACCGAGGGACCACAACCAAGGTCGTACCGGTGGCAGCAGTCATCGGAGCAATGACAACCAGCGCGGAGGAAAGTATGACAGAAGCGGTAACCACTCCGGTGGTAATCGTGGCCATGATAGTAGAAGAAGCGAATCGGGAGGAGATTTCAAAAAGAGAAGGTATAACAATGAGAACGCGAAGATGTCAACATCAGCACCAGCATCAACTATTTCGAGGGGAGGAGAACGACCACCAGTCGTATGCTATAAGTGCGGGAAAGAGGGACACATCAGCCCAAACTGCCCACAACAATTCAAAGGATGCTATAACTGTGGAAAGGAAGGACATATAGCTCGAGATTGTCCTGTTACGAAACCAAGTTCAGCGGGGGTGGTGATTCCAAAGGCGGTTGCAGACAAGTCAAAGTCGGTGATTCCTGGAAGAGCGTTTGTCGTGACAGCCCAAAACGGGAGGAATCCACACGAGGTGATTACGGGTAAGCTGATCATAAACTCTTGCGAAGTTTACACCTTGTTAGATACCGGTGCTACCCATTCCTTTATTTCACCTGCTTGTGCTCAACGTTTGAACTTGACTTCTAATAAATTAGACTTTGACTTATTTGTTGAAACTCCGTTAGGAGAAACCTTTGTTACATCTACAGTTTATAAATCTTGCTTGATTCAGATTGGTACCCTTACCTTACCTGTTGATCTTATATCTTTGAAAATACTTGCATTTGACGTGATTTTAGGAATTGACTGGTTAACCACTTGCCATGCCAAAATTGATTGTTTTCGTAAGGTTGTTAGTTTTCATATTCCTAATCAACCTGTTGTGCTAATCCAAACAACCAAACCACTAAAATCAGTCAATATCATTTCAAATTCCAAGGCTATTCGTTTATTGAAAAACGGATGTCAAGCTTTCTTAGCTCATGTCACTGATCTAAACCAGAATACATCAGATTTGAATAATATTTCCGTTGTTAATGAATTTCCTGATGTATTTCCCGAAGAACTTCCCGGTCTACCCCCAGATCGTGAAGTTGAATTCTTTATTGACCTTGAGCCCGGTACAAAGCCCATTTCTAAAACCCCATATCGAATGGCTCCTATTGAACTTCAGGAGTTAAAGATCCAATTACAAGAATTGTTAGACATCGATTTTATTCGTCCTAGTACGTCTCCTTGGGGTGCTCCTATTTTATTCGTAAAGAAGAAAGACGGGAGTATGCGACATTGTATTGACTATCGGGAGTTGAACCATGTCACCATCAAGAATAGGTATCCGTTACCTCGTATTGATGACCTGTTCGACCAGTTGCAAGGAGCGCAATTCTTTTCAAAGATCGATCTTAGTTCTGGATATCATCAGTTGAAGATTAAAATTGAGGATATTCCAAAGAATGCTTTCAGAACACGGTACGGGCATTATGAGTTCTTAGTCATGTCTTTTGGATTGACTAATGCTCCTGCTGTTTTCATGGATATGATGAACCGTGTATTTAAGGAGTATTTGGATCAATTCGTTGTTGCCTTTATTGATGACATCCTCATTTATTCTAAAAGCCGTGAAGATCATGAACACCATTTGAAGTTGGTACTTCAAAAGATTCGTGAGAACAAGCTATACGCCAAGTTAAAGACATGCGAGTTCTGGCTTGAGGAAGTAGCATTTCTTGGGCACGTGGTATCGAAACGTGGAGTATCTGTTGACCCGGCGAAGATTGAAGCAATACAAAGCTGGGAGTAACCTAAGTCGGTGACCAAAGTACGAAGCTTTCTGGGCTTAGCTGGTTACTATCGGAGGTTCGTAGAGGGATTTTCTCGAATCGCTACTCCATTAACTCAGTTGACTCGGAAAGATACGAAATTTGTTTGGAGAGAGGAATGCGAGAAGAGCTTCCAAGAGCTCAAGAGGAGACTTATTTCGGCACCTGTTCTGACAATACCATCTGGTTCGGATGGATTTGTTATTTACAGCGATGCTTCGACAAAGGGTTAGGATGTGTTCTCATGCAACATAGGAAAGTCATAGCCTATGCCTCGCGATAACTCAAAGAATATGAGAGGAATTATCCTACTCATGATCTAGAGTTGGCAGCTGTCGTTTTTGCGTTGAAGATCTGAAGACATTATCTGTACGGGGAGAAAGTGGAGATTTATACGGATCATAAGAGCCTTAAATATTTCTTCACTCAGAAGGAACTCAACATGCGGCAACGACGTTGGCTTGAGCTGTTGAAAGATTATAATCATACCATCCAACGTGGTAGCTGACGCGTTGAGTAGAAGATCATATGTGGAAACGAATGCGATGATGTCAAGTATACGCGTAGAACCAGCTTTGATTGATAAAGTTAAAGCTGCTCAAGCTACAGATGCGGAGCTGATGAAGATGAAGAAGAAGGTACAAGAAGGTGCCATCCCAGAAGCAAGAATCGATGAAGAGGGAATACTTCGAGTCAGCTCCAGACTTTGTGTTCCTAACGATTCCGACTTGAAGTATAGAATCATGATGGAGGCACACAACACACCTCATTTGCGATCCATCCTGGGAGTACTAAAATGTATCGTGATCTTCGACATACATTTTGGTGGAGCAATATGAAGAGGGAGATCGCGGAGTTCATCTCGAGATGTTTAACTTGTCAATGTGTAAAGGCGGAGCATCAAGTGCCGAAGGGTCCATTGCAACCACTGGAGATTCGAAATGGAAGTGGGAACACATTACGATGGATTTCGTTACGGGTCTTCCCAAGGTTTCTCAAGGCTTAGATGCGATTTGGGTTATTGTTGATAGATTAACCAAGTCTGCTCATTTCTTGCCGATACGAGAGACTTATTCCCTTGAACGTCTTGCTCATATGTACGTGAATGAGATTGTGAGATTGCATGGCATGCCAGTATCCATAGTTTCGGATCGTGACCCAGATTTACTTCACGATTTTGGATCAGTTTGCAGAAAGCTATGGGCACGGATTTACGATTCAGTTCGGCTTATCATCCTCAAACAGACGGACAATCGGAAAGAACTATTCAAACTCTTGAAGATCTATTGAGACTTTGTGTTCTAGACTTCAAAGGGAGTTGGGATAAGTACTTACCATTGGTGGAATTCTCCTACAACAACAGTTATCAGGCAAGTATAGGCGTAGCTCCATTCGAGGCATTGTATGGGAGAAAGTGTCGCTCTCCAGTATGTTGGAACGAGGTGGGTGAAACAACATTGTTGGGACCGGAGTTAGTACGTATGACTACAGAAAAGATCCAAATGATTCGACAACGTATACAAACGGCACAGGATTGACAAAAGAGTTATGCGGATCTTCATCGAAAGGACGTGGAATTTAATGTTGGGGACCATGTGTTATTACGTGTTGCTCCGTGGAAAGGAGTTACGAGGTTTGGGAAGAGAGGAAAGCTCAACCCACGATTTATTGGTCCATTTGAGATTCTTGACCGAGTAGGAAATGTGGCTTATAGACTCGCTTTACCTCCAAGCATGTCTCGTGTTCATAACTGTGTTTCACATATTCGTGTTACGTAAATATATGAAGGATCCAAACCGCATTATTGAGTTAGAACCAGACGAGATAGCTGAAGATGTAACGTACGAGGAGGTACCTGTCAAGATCTTGGATAGGAAGGAGCATGTCCTACGCTCGAAAATTATACCTCAAGTTAAAGTTTTGTGGAGAAACCATGCAATTGAGGAAATGACCTGGGAGTTGGAATCGAAAATGAAAGCGAGGTATCCTCACCTTTTCGACATACCAGGTACGTACGTCAATTTCGAGGACGAAATTTCATAAGGAGGGGAGGTTGTAAGACCCCAACTTTTATGAATAAAGATTTAATTTTCTTTATATATTATTTCGAAACAGTAAGGTGTTGTTTTGATAAATATAAAAGTTATGGGTGAAATGTGCAAACATTTTTAAAATGAGCAAGTGGTTATAAAATATTCTGGTTTTCGGGGAATATTCGTTTGGTCGTGGAATATTCTTGTTGTCGGGGAATATTCGTACGACAGTGCAGCTATTTGTGGGCCCCCACAACGGAATAACTGTCGGATATAGAAAGCGACAGAAATAATTTTTTTACAAGATAACGGCGTAGTTGTTACCGTTAGTACTGTTGAAATACCCGGTGGTTAAAATACAGTGATACGCGGTGTTGCACAGTAGCACACGGTATCGCACAGTATTTCGAATTATTGAGTCTTACGTGAGAAGCCATTACTCAATAATTGTTACAGTAATTACTGTTCAATATTTTATATTATTGACTCAATAATTGCTACGTTGATATTTTATATTATTGACTCAATAATTGTTACATTGATATTTTATTGACTCAATAATTGCTACGTTGCCATTTTATATGATTGATTCAATAATGGCTACAGTTGATATTTTGGTATTATTGATTCAATAATTGTCACTGCACAGTATTTCACATTATCAACTCAATAATTCATATTATTTGAATAACATTATTAGATAGCATTATTGACAATGTCTAAGGATGTTCTGTCTAGGAGGGGTTATTTAATTGCGCGCCTAGTAAGGAGAAGTCCTTATCGGAAGGCCCCCTCTTTCCTAGGAACGACCTGGTTGTCAATATTGTAGTTCTGTAATATTATTTGTGAATAATTAATTATTGATTTATATGATAAGGAAATATTTATTTTGTGGATATTAAAGAAGGAATTGGCGCTGATGAGTTTTTATCAATATTTTGGTGTGAGAAATCATCTATTTATGGATTTCGGATAATTTATGTTTGGAATTTGGAAAAACTTCCTTCTACAAAGTTGTAGAGAATTAAATTTCCTATAGAGGGATATCGAATTTGTATTTTTCTGACGAAGGGGCTATTTGTTATGAATTATTGAAGTTTCGGAAAATAAATATTATTTAATGGGTGGGCCCCACTTTTGTTGAAAATCTGAATTTTGGGAAGCCGCCAAGCGGCGGAAATTTTTTAAAAATAATAATATTTTATTATTTTAGTCTCCTTTGGCATCCTAAGCTTTTCCTATAAATAGGGTGCTTAGGTTAGAATTGAAAATCACACCAGAATCAGAAGTTTTCTCTCTCTATAATATCGAGCGTATTTTTGTGAGTATTTCAATACTTTGAGTGTTGCTATTCAGTGCAAGTTTCCTTCGGTATTATATCCGATATTCCAGTCAGAAGTATTGTTCTTTTAAGGTAAGGGATGTTATTTTCTTTCGTAAATGATGTTATTTTTCTCAATATCATTATACCGAAATATTGGCATGGATTTTATGTTGAAATTCTTACTTTTTCCGTCGGGGTTACTATTCACGTATACGGCACTATTCACGTATACGGCACTATTCACGAAAAAATTAAATTTTCTTCTATTTATCCAAATTGCTTGTTAAGGTTACTATCTTTGATTGTATCCAAGTTTTGAGCTCTATTCTTGAATTTTGCTCCATAATTGATTATTACGAGGTATTTTTGAATTGGATATACTAAAATACGAATCCTTAGTCTTTGTCTTTTATCTCACTGGATTCGTTTTTTTTAAAATGTTTTTCATCATTCTCAGTCCTAAAAGGTGAAGTAACTGAATATCTTTGGCCTGTAGAGCAAAGATGAATGATTACTTGATGAATATCTTTGGCCTGTAGAGCAAAGATGAATGATTACCTGATGAATATCTTTGGCCTGTAGTGCAAAGATGACAAGGTGTTGAGATGAATATGACCACTGATGATACAAATGAATATCTTTGGCCTGTAGTGCAAAGATGAATATTGATTCGAGATGTATATTGATTGATGTTACAGGGATAAAATATTGATGATGGACTTTTAAATCATAGAAGATAGTAGACTTCATTCTCTACTTAACTCTTCTAAGGAATTGTTATTTCCGCTGCGAATATTGATCTAAGATTGGTTGTCCATTATATTTTATCTGATTTATTGAAGACTAACGATAATTTATTTTTCATTATCTTAGTCATAATATTATTTACTGAGCTAGTTTAGCTCACCCTTTACATCTGTTGTCCTCTTCAGGAAATGAGAATGTCGCAGGGACTAGTCGGGGGACAGAGTGATGGTCCGAGTTAGAGCAGTAGTAGTCCTCACTATTTCTGATAAATAGTGTGATAATAATTGTAATGAGGACTTAGTTTGAATCTTAATATTTTCTACATATTTGTATTGACACTCACAGTTGTGTGGTCGTATTTTGCACGACCGTATGATATGAAGTTTGTATTTGAATTCTGTACCATGTATTTGGCGACTCATAATGGGTTGGGTTGACTGGACCTATTCTGGGGGTGTCACATATCTAAACCATATAAACGTATTCAAATGGTCAGAATTTACAAGATATAAGTCTTGGTCAAGTTCACTTCAAAGTTCTTAAGTTTTTCCTTTGAAATCATTTGAACCTTTCAATCATGTATGCTAGTGTGTGCTCAACACTTTAAACATGCATTTCATATCTATTTAGACCATACGATCGGGTTCACAAAATCAGAATACACACGTGATACACATATGTCAAAGTTAATATTGAAAACCATAAGTTCATTTTAAAATCATAAAGCTTTTCATCAATAGTGTATACTATCATTATTATACATGCATCATGCTATGCCAAGATACTCATATATGTGTGTTAATCATGTCCACATGCTTGCTCTAATTTATACCAACCAGTTAGCATATAACAGAACTTAACAGAAGGAAAAAATCATGACCAGGGCCTGGCGCAGCTGCGCCGCTGCCCAGTACAAAACTGGCGCAGCTGCGCCGTTGTCCGCCCAAACCTGAAGCTGCTCTGCTTCGGCAGAACTGTAAACCCATCTCAAAATTTCTTACGAAAATCAATTCTATTCCAACCACATTATAGTTTAATCAAGCTTACTAACTTACATAACACTTAACAAGCATTTCCCAATTCAAATATCAATCAATACATGCTTAATTCAAGAATCAAGGATTTAGAAATTTGAACATAGTTATGGGAGTATACCTCTGTTAAAGAATTGAGCTGCTAAAGAAATTTCTCCCTCACTAATAACTCTCTCAAAACTTACTGGCAATTCTACACTTAGTGAATATCTCAACAATTGCAATATAGAAGGAGAAGAGCTAATTTAAAGGCAAACAAATAAACAGACATTACAATTCTCCATTAGATCAAACTAAAGGAATGTAGGATTGTATAATGGTTAAGGAAGAGTGGTTGAGAGTTGGTGAATTCATCATAAATCCCACTCCCCTTATAATCATTTGCTAAAATTGATGAATTTGAGAGAAAAGTAATAGTGTAGCTAGTTTCTTAGTGTTCATGTGGGAAGAAATGAGAGGTAACTCTCAATTAGGGACAAGGAAATAATCTCAGCACTTGCAAAAATGTAATACAACACTTGGGTTAAACATCTATACACATAATATATACACTTAAGTTATATTATATATATACACATTTCATTTCATATAGCTTAGGTTATGAATGAATTAGAGTCACAATGTCATTTCCAATGAGTAACTGTAATATTCCAAAATTTAAATAGGAATATTAATATAAACAGTTAATATAACTATGATTAATATCTTGTGTGATGTGTAGTTAACATTATCATTGGTATATATATAAATATATATAATTATATATCAACAAATAAGATATAACTATGTACAGATATATGGAAAGTTTTATAGGTAAACCCAATTTATAATTTTATTTAAATAAGGAATTCTAACCCTAAATGTTATAATAAATGGGAATTCTAGTATAATATATTGATAATGTTATATATTATGATTAGTATATACATATATTAATTTAATATGATGTATTAAATAGTTAATTGGAAAAGATTGTACGAAAACCCTAATTAGGGATTAGGAAACCCTAACCCTAATCATAAAACCCTAATCTAATTAAAAATCCTAATTCTAAACTGATAAACCCTAGTTGTTCAGTATTGTTTATAAACTTTCTAAAGAGTATAGGAAATGACTAAATTACCCTTGTATTTAAGTGGAAAATTACCAAAATACCCTTAGTACATGTAAAATGACTAAAATACCCTTATTTTGTTTTGTTATAAATGAGATAAGCACAAATCTTTTACTTGGTAAGTAAAAGATTTGCCTTATCTGATTTTTACCACAAGAGTTTGACAACACAACCTATTCAATTAATGCTATAGGTTTACTTGTCAAAATAATAGAGGAATTAGGTTTTTACCCTACTTGAACTTATCACATAAGGCTAGCACCTAAGAACATAAGGCCACGGTTAATACACTTAATGTATACCCCCAACTGACTCATAAACAACCCCCAGCAAGCTAGAACCGGAATCAGAAAGAGGAAGAAAGCAAAAAAGTACTCAAAAAGGTTAAAAACATAAACCTAGTTAAATTTTTGAATTTTGAAGTTTTAATTGTTGTTATTATTGTTTAAATATGTTCATTGGTAAGTTAGTTAGTGATCTGGGTTGCTAAAACACGAATCCATAACATTTAAAAGCATCAAAATTGAGTTTTAAGCAAAACTGCCGAAGTGTCAAAACAGGGTCTGACAACAAATAGCAACCCTCTTATCTCGTTAACTGTTTGTTGTATAGGTGTGTTTAAAGTTGGTAGTTGTAGTATGTAATGTTGTTAATGGACTAGAAGGGATAGACTGACAATCGAAACATAGGATTAGGAGTTATAAACCGTCAAAGGTCGTTCACCGAGCATGACCGGCTGCTTTCTGGGTAACCCAGAAAGCTTAAGAACACGATCTGACAGGTGGTTTGACCGCCTAGATCTTTTTCCTGTCAGTCTGGTTGGGTGTTGGATGTTAATGTGATTATACCTTGACATGAGTACTACATAACTAGAGCACTGTCAAGCCCTAAAAAGTCACTGGCTGGAAAATAAAAACGGTCAAATCCCGTTGACCGTCCAGATTTGATTTCTGGGTAACCCAGAAATTTAAAGCAACGATCTGACAGGTTGTTTAAGAGCTTGGATCTTGTTACCTGTTGAGAGATAGACTCTGAGACTGCTCAAACCATGTACCCTTGTAGTTGGTCTATAGAGCCCGACGACTAGAACACCAAAATATTAACCGGCCGGCAAGATATAAGACCCTAAAGGTCGTTGACTGAACCTTTCTAGGCAGTCCAGAAAGGAAGAACAGCTTCAGGGTAGTTGATTTGACCGATTGTGTAAACTTATAGAGATATTTTTAAGTAGTGAATTAATCATGGACGTGTACTACTACATCAGTACTACAACTTCATCAGATTAGATTACCCAGAAACTAGGTTAATCGCCAGAAAAATGGAGTCAAACAGAGCCCCTGGCCGTTGACCAACGTGTTCTTGGCTGAGCCAAGAACACCTATAGCCACACTTCTGTCGCTAAAGGTCTTTAGCGACAAGCAATATTTGAAAATTAATTTTATTAATTAAAATAAATATAAAAAATTTTGAAAAATCATTTTTTAGTATAATAAATAATTTTCAATATTTTGACATAAAATTTATTCATATTTAATATATTTAAATATTAATAATAAATTACTTAAAAGTAAGATTAATGATTTAAAATCATTTTAATTAATAATAATAATTTATTTAAAAATGATAATAATGATTTAAAAATCATTATTAAATAAAATAAATTATTTAAACATAATAGGGATGAATTAAAAATCATTTTAAAGGGTTAATTAAATATTTAAAAATAATATTATTAACTTAAAAATTATTTTAAATGATATTAAATCATTTAAAAATTATTTTAAGCATTTGGAAATTGTAGTAAATAATATCTAAAGCATATAAATAAGATATTAAAAACTTTTCAATAAAATTATTGAAAAACTAATTCGATAACTATTCCAACTAGTGTCCCAAAAAGAAGGAGAATGGCAAGAATATCAAATGTTTCAAATGTGGGGAAGAGGGTCATGTGTCAAGATTTTGTTCAAAACCCAAGAAGGTGAATATGGGAGGAGGTCAGAATTCTAACAATAAACAAGGAGCAACGACTGCAGGAGTTACTCAGAATCGTCCGAATGCACGCACTTTCAATATGACAGTGAGGGGCACTGTGGCGGCACAAGATGTGGTGACAGGTATCATACCAATTGATGCTGTAAATGCTTATGTGTTATTCGATTCTGGTGCTTCTTGTTCGTTTGCATATGTGGATTTTGTTAAAAGATTAAAAATACCATGTGAGGATCTAGATGTACCTTTTAATGTAGAAATTGCTAACAAAGAGATAATCCCTGTTCATACTGTACATAAAAATTATAGTGTAGCAATTCAGGGGCATACATTACCGGTAAACCTTATACCTATACAACTAGGGGAGTTTGATGTAATATTGGTAATGGATTGGTTGGGTAGGCATAAGGCAGTGATTGATTGCAAATGGAAATAAGTAAGTTTAAAAACACCCTTGAAAACAAAGGTAGTGTTTAAAGGAAGTTGTTCACCGAAGCAAGTTCGATGTTTAACTGTTATGCAAGCTAAGAGATTGCTTCGGAAGGGTGGTATAGGGTATTTAGCCTATGTGGTGGATACAAGAAAAGAAGGGGGAAAGTTAGATCAAATACCTATAGTAAATGAGTTTTCGGATGTGTTTCGAAGTGATCTACCTGGTCTTCCACCTGACAGGGAGATTGAATTTGTGATTGACCTTGCACCAGGAACAGCACCAGTTTCAAAGGCACCATATAGAATGGCACCCGTAGAGTTGAAGGAGTTGCATGTTCAGTTACAAGAACTTTTAGATAAGAAGTACATACAACCTAGTGTTTCACCATGGGGAGCACCTGTGTTGTTTGTAAAGAAGAAGGATGGGACGTTAAGATTGTGTATAGATTATCGAGAGTTAAATAAGTTGACCATCAAGAATAAGTACCCTCTACCAAGAATTGATGATTTGTTTGATCAGTTAAAAGGAGCGGAGCATTTTTCAAAAATTGATCTACGATCGGGTTATCATCAACTGAAGGTGAGAAGAGAAGATGTACCAAAGACCGCCTTTAGGACCCGATATGGGCATTATGAGTTTCTTGTGATGTCTTTTGGATTAACAAATGCACCAGCAGCTTTTATGGACTTAATGAATCGAGTGTTTAAGTCATGCTTGGATAAATTTGTGGTGGTGTTTATTGATGATATCTTAATATACTCTAAGACACGGGAGGAACATGAGGAATATTTGAGGGTGGTGTTAGAGATATTAAGAAAGGAACAACTTTACGCAAAATTTTCCAAGTGTGAGTTTTGGTTGGAGGAAGTTCAATTTCTAGGGCATGTAATTAATAAGAAAGGGATAGCAGTGGATCCAACAAAGATAGAAACAATCATGAATTGGGATCAACCAACAACACCAACAGAAGTTCGCAGTTTTCTTGCAGTTTTGGGTTTCTATTGCACAGCTGTCACTTGGAGATCAATTCAAACCTTCATCCATCCATTATTTCTCAATGCTCAAAGAATAAAAGTTGTAGATCTCTTCGATAGCTTCGATTTGACAAGTGGCAGGCCCCATAACTCCTCTCGGATCAAATGTTATGGCTGTTCTACCAGAGTGCAGTGCAGCAGAATTCCAGCAGCGCGGCCCCGCCAGTTTGTAGTGTATTTTGGGCCCGACCGCACCCGTCCCCAGGCTAAAAATCTGATATTTACTTCCAGCTCGCCCGCGCCCAATTCCAGGCCATTCCCAGCGCGGTCGCGCCACTTTTGAACGTGACTAGACTTGACTTTTTCATTAAAGAGTGAGATTTGAAGCAAATGGAGGGGGCATTCATATTAGGGCTTAGAGATAGAAACATAGGAGTAGATTAAAGGGGATTCCACCCTTAGGTTAGATTAGATTACATATTCTCCTCTCTTCTCTTCTTCTCTTGATTAGATTAGGTTAGATTAGAGTAGAACCCTAGGTTTAACTATAGAAGAAGATTGAAACAAGTGGAGAGCATTGAAGAATCAATATTGGAGCTTGAGAACTCAGATTTGCAATTTTCTATCTTTATACTCTCTTTGCTCTCTATTTGTAATCTCATGATGTGTATTCAACTTGTGGATGATAGATGTGCTTCATTATGATATCTTAAACTCTATTTTGAGATTTCAATGGAACCTTTTGAGTAGTTTATATTGATATTCTTCCATGTTGGTCTTATTGATTGCTATAGGATTGTCTGTTATGATTCATGCTTTCATTGCTTAATTGATTAGCTACCAATTATTGTGATAACCTATATGGACTTGAAAGACGAAATGTGGGTTTAGATCTAATAGTAGTAGCGGGTGATTGTATGTCTACATGGCGTTAGACGTATGATATGTGCTTAGGATAGACATATACCTAAGCGCCGCTCGTAGTCAATTAAGAACCTAGACTTAAACCTTTATTATTTGTAGACCGCATAGACATATAGTGGTTTAGGTAATGTGGGTGTTCATGTGCATTCTATCATCTGTGGATTGTATGTGATATGGATTAGGTGCATTGAAAGATGGCCTTATCTCACTTTCGTGTTCTCTACTTACAATCTGTGACGATTAATTTGACCTGTGAGTATGTTGATTTAGATGAATCATTAGGGGAAGTTGAGATCTCATATCTTCATTATCTAACTTTACTCTAGGGTTAATTAGTTTAAGTTTACTTATTTAGTTTTTAATTAAAACTCTCTATCGCTCGTTTAAATAAGACTGAGATGGTTATGGGCTAGTGGTTTGGCGAACTTTTATTATTTAATTCTCTGTGGGAACGATATTTGTACTTACTCTTTATTACTTGTTGACCGTGTATGCTTGCACGAATTTATTGATCGGTAAAATGACCAACAGCCCTGTACTCCGGATGCAGAGTATGGTACAAAGAATGCATATTGAACCAATTCCCCTCTGGGTTGCGTAATGCCGGGAACCTGCATTAAAAAGCTAATCCTGATCAATCTTGTGCCTTGAAAATGACAAAAGAAAGAAAAAAAATCTAGAAAAAAAACTTCAGTCACCTCGTTGGCGTGAATGTATCTCGATGGATGACGCCTTAAATCTCCCAGAAGCTCCTGAAGTGGCACCACAATACCTGGAAACTCCGCACATGGAGCCTGACCTAGGATGGGATCAATAAAAGGTACATCCTCATCGTCCACATCAACCAATGGATCAACTCAGATAGGACGAATCACTGACTCAGCCAATCTGCGAGGGGCCGGGCCGGCCGTGGCTGAGGAACATCGGAGACTCTCCTCCGCCTAACTCCTAGAACGACCCTGCTGGCACTACCGGGTCTAGCTGGCTCCATAACCTAGACAATGTCTCCAAATCACTGTATAAAGGGTGAGGTAAGCCTAAAATATGTGGCTTTTTAAATTAAATCAGTAATTCCTGCATTTTTAAGTCCTAAAGCATGCATGGGTCAACCAAAATCCCCAGTAAAGTTAAAATTGCATGTTAATTAAATGCTTGGGCTTTTGAAAAAAATTTGCCAGAGTCTCCTTTGTAAAATGAACTGTCCGCATGCACACAGGCATGGCTAGGTGGCCATTTAGTAGCACACCTACCCAAAAACAGAAACAGTTCATATTTATAAAAAAAAATCAAAAGTAAACTTCACATGGTAGCTAAATTACCATGGACATTTTTAGTTGAAAATCTAGGCTCATTAAGCCTCAAAAAGGATGCGTAAACTGATCATAAAGAGCATCAATTGACTGTCTCTGAATTCAAATTTTCTTACATCAAAACGTTTAGCACAGTAAAATATGCATATTTACTAAGTCTGAAATTTTTTATCAAGTTATATATGCATACATATTTGATACATTGCGTTTAAAAGCACACTACGTGGTTTGCAACATTCTAATAGTTAAAACTGGAAAGGAAAGGATGTAAACGTTACCAGAGATGCGCAGAGCGTTTGTACAGTGACAGAATATAAAAAAAGCTACCCGAACTTTGTAGATTTGAGAAAGAAAATCGGATTTCCTTTAGGATTCAAAATTGAAAATGAATTTGAAAAGGCACGAGAGCTCAACTTAAACTTGTATGAGGAAGCAGCCCCACCTGCGATTGTCGCACCCCTACCTGGGACTCCCTAAAGTGGGGCCCACCCCCTTCGGTTCGATCCAGTTCGAGTGGAAACAAAGTTTACAAAAGCTAAAAAGTCAAATTCAGAAAAACATTGCTACGCGATTAAGCAGATTGGCCTGAAATCCTACGTATGAGCGGCGGATTTTTAACGAAAAGAAGAACTTTATGTAAGCCATTGGTTATCATCCCGAAGTGATATCCGGGGACCAATGATGAGAACTGTGAAAAACTGCTGAAAACTGCCATTGTTAGGGCGTCGGGAAGGTTCGACGGTGCGAACGGCAGGTTCTGACTGTATCAAAGCATCCAGGTTGATCCGAGGGTGTGATTTGTCAAAAAGAATACCCCCACGCCAAGATTGATCATGTTTGACAGTTCAGTCGTTGGAGAAAACTCCAGCGAAGCATCGGGAGCGGTCCGGTGGTATCAGCCGTTGAAGGCTACTTCAGCGAAGGTCAGAGGGTCTGATACTATCAGCCGTTGGGGACGACTCCAGCGAAGCATCGGGAACGGTCCGGTGGTATCATCCATTGAAGGCATTTTAGCGAAGGTCAGAGTATCTGACACTATCAGCCACTGGCGACAACCCCAGCGAAGCATCAGGAACGGTCCAGTGATATCAGCCGTTGAAGGCTACTTCAACGAAGGTCAGAGTATCTGACACTATCAGCTGTTGGTAACAACTCCAGCGAAGCAACGGGAACGGTCCGATGATATCATCCGTTGAAGGCTACTTCAGCGAAGGTCAGAGTATCGGACACTATCAGCCGCTGACGACAACCCCAGCGAAGCATGGGGAACTGATCCGATGATATCAGCCATTGAAGACTACTTCAACGAAGGTCAGAGTATCTGACACTATCAGCCGTTGGTGACAACTTCAGCGAATCATCGAGAATGGTGGTGAAGCCATTGAAGGCTACTTCAACGAAGGTCAGAGGGTCTGACACTATCAGCCGTTGGCAATCACTCCAACGAAGCATCGGGAATAAGCCGGTGACAAAAATAGTGTATCAGTTTATCCCCATAGAGGATAGTTGATGGAATCCGTTATACAAATCATTAGAGGGAGCACCGAGCTAGAAGGATCGATGATGCAACCGACCGTTGCAACCATCGTTCGAGTGAGCAATGAGGAGGTTCTGTAACGATCGACTATGTAAACTAACGTTCGAGTATGAACCAAGTTAAGATCAATCAACTTGTGTAGGCTACCAGTTGGGTAAGCATCAACAGAAACGTCGTCATTGACTAAACAATAATTTAAACCGTTGGTAACAACTCCAACGTAGCATCGGGAAAGGCCCGATGTTGTAAACCGGTGAGAGCTATCATCAGGATAGGCATTGAGATTCTCCAATGAGGTAACTCAGCATTGAAGAATATCCCCAGTGGAGATGAAAATCAGAAAGGTCATCTAAAGGCAAAAAGTGTTGGTGACAACCCCAACGTCGAATTCATAGATGTCCAACGGCCTCAACCGAGAGAAAATCTTCCCTAAGGGCTATCACGGATGACGTTATCCCCAGTAGAAAATGACGTAAAAAGCCAGTGATAGCCCCATTACCACGAAGGTATCTAACATTCATAACATATCATTCCATGCATCGCATTACATTTGTATCTATCATATTTCCAGTGTCTAGAAATCTTTATCCTGTTCATTTCATTGCATAACATAAACATAATAAAGAGGGGCATCTGTAGACACTTAAAAATTTTTCATTCCTATTGTAGACACTCGAAAATTTTGCGTTATTGTTACTAACCCTGCAGAAGGGTAAAACTGTCTTTTTACCAGGTGACCATACCGGGATGTAAAGCAGCCCCGGCGATAACCCCGGGATGTCAGGCTCAACCCTGGTCACTATACCAGGATGTCAAGTCAAACCCCGGTAACACCAAGATGTCGGTGAAGCCCCGGTAACCATAACAGGATGTCAAGCAGCCCTGGTGACAACCCCGAGATGTCAAGCTCAACACCGGTCACAATACCGGGATGTCAAGTCAAGCCCCGACAACACCGAGATGTCATGTCAAGCACGGTAACCATACTGAGATGTCAAGCAGCCCCGATGACAACCCCATGATATCAAGCTCAACCCCGATAACTATACCGGGATGTCAAGTCAAACCCTGGCAACACCGGGATGTCAAGTGAAGCCTCGGTAACCATACCGGGATGTCAAGCAGCCTTGGTGACAACCCCGAGAAGTCAAGCTCAACCCCGATCACTATACCGGGATGTCAAGTCAAACCTCAGCAACACCGGGATGTCAAGTGAAGCCCCGGTAACCATACCGGGATGTCAAGCAGCCCCGGTGACAACCCCATGATGTCAAGCTCAACCCCAGTCACTATACCAGGATGTCAAGTCAAACCCCGAAAATAACGGGATGTCAGTGAAGCCCCGATAACTATATCGGGATGTCAAGCAGCCCCGGTGACAACCCCGAGATGTCAAGCTAAACCTCGATCACTATATTGGGATGTCAGTCAAACCCTGGCAACAACAGGATTTCAAGTGAAGACCCGGTAACTATACCGGGATGTCAAGCAGCCTCGGTGGCAACCTCGGGATGTCAAGATCAACCTTGGTCACTATACAAGGATGTCAAGTTAAACCCTAGTAACACAAAGATGTCAAGTGAAGCCCCGGTAACCATACTGGGATGTCAAGCAGCCTCGGTGACAACACCGGGATGTCAAGCTCAACCCCGATCACTATACCGGGATGTCAAGTCAAACCCCGGCAACACTGGGATGTCAAGTGAAGCCCCGGTAACCATACCAGGATGTTAAGCAGCCCTAGTAACAACCTCGGGATGTCAAGCTCAACCCCGATCACTATATCGGGATGTCAAGTCAAACCCCGGCAACACTGGGATGTCAAGTGAAGACCCGATAACCATATCGGGCCCCGGTGACAACCCCGGGATGTCAAGCTCAACCCCGATCACTATACCGGGATGTCAAGTCAAACCTCGGCAACATCGGGATGTCAGTGAAGCCCCGGTAACCATACCGGGATGTCAAGTAGCTCCGGTGACAAACTTGGGACGTCAAACTCAACCTCGGTTACTATACCGGGATGTCAATTCAAACTCCGGCAACACCGTGATGTCAAGTGAAGTTCCAGTAATCATATGAGGATGTCAGCACCCCGGTGACAACCCCGGGATGTCAAGATCAACCCCAATGAATATACCAGGATGTCAAGCCAAACCCCGGTAACACCAGGAAGTCAAGTGAAGCTTCGGTAACCATACCGGGATGTCAAGCAGCCCAGGTGCTCAACCCGGGATGTAATGCTCAACCCCGATCACTATATCGGGATGTCAAGTCAAACCCCGGCAACACCGGGATGTTAAGTGAAGCCCCGGTAACTATACCGGGATGTCAATCACCCCGGTGACAACACCGGGATGTCAAGCTCAACCCATGACACTATACCAGGATGTCATGTCAAACCCCGACAACACCGGGAAGTCAGATAAAGCCCTGGTAACCATACCGGGATGTCAAGTAGCCCCGATGACAACCCCGTGATGTCAAGCTCAACCCCAGTCACTATATCAGGATGTCAAGTCAAACCCTGACAACACCGGGATGTCAAGTGATGCCCCAATAACCATACCGGGATGTCAAGTGAAGCCCCGGTAACCATATCGGGATGTCAGAAGTCCGAGTGACAACCCCGAGATGTCAAGCTCAACACCGGTCCCTATACCGGGATGTCAAGTCAAACCCCGGCAACACCAGGATGTCAGTGAAGACCCGGTAACCATACTGGGATGTCAAGCAGCCCCAGTGACATCCTTGGGATGTCAAGCTCAACCCCGATCACTATACTGGGACGTCAGTCAAACCCCGGTAACACCGGAATGTCAAGTGAAGACCCGATAACCATACTGGGATGTCAAGCAGCCCCGGTGACAACCCCGAGATGTCAAGCTCAACCCCGTTCACTATATCGGGATGTTAAGTCAAACCCCGATAACAGCAGGATGTCAAGTGAAGCCCCGATAACCATATCGGTATGTTAAGCAACCCCGGTGACAACCCCGGGATGTCATGCTCAACCCCGGTCATTATACCAGGATGTCAAGCCAAACCCCGATAACCATATCGGGATGTCAGGCAGCCCCGGTGACAACCTCGGGATGTCAACTCAACCCCGGTAACTATGCCGGGATGTCAAGTCAAACCCCGACAACACCGAGATGTAGGTGAAGACCCAGTAACCATACCGGGATGTTAAGCAGCCCTGGTGACAACCCCGGGATGTCAAGCTCAACCCCAGCCACGATACCAAGATGTTAAGTCAAACCTCGACAACACTGGGATGTCAAGTGAAGCCCCGGTAACCATACCGGGATGTCAAGTGAAGCCCCGGTAACCATACAGGGATGTCAAGAAGCCCTGGTGACAACCACGAGATGTCAGTGAAACCTTGATAACTATACCGGGATGTCAGGCAGCCCCGGTGACAACCCCGAGATGTCATGCTCAACCTCGGTCACTATACTGGGATGTCAAGTCAAACCTCGATAACATCGAGATGTCAAGTGATGACCCGATAACTATATCGGGATGTCAAGCAGCCTCGGTGACAATCCCAGGATGTCAAGATCAACCTCGGTCACTATAGCAGGATGTCAAGTCAAACCCCGGTAATACAAGGATGTCAAGTGAAGCCCTGGTAACCATACCGGGATGTCAAGAAGCCCCGATGACAACCCCGGGATGTCAAGCTCAACCCCGGTCACTATACCGGGATGTCAAGTCAAACCCCGGCAACACCGGGATGTCATGTGATGGCCCGGTAACCTTACCGGGATGTCAAGCAGCCCTAGTGACAACCCCGGGATGTCAAGCTCAACTGCGATCACTATACCGAGATGTTAAGCAGCCCCGGTGACAACCCCGAGACGCCAAGCTCAACCCCGGTCACTATACCGGGCTGTCAAGTCTAATCTCAGCAACACCGGGATGTCAAGTGAAGCCTCGGTAACCATACCGGGTTGTCAAACAGCTCTGATGACAACCTCGGGATGTCAAACTCAACCCCGGTTACTATACCGGGATCAACTCAAACTCCGGCAACACCACGATGTCAAGTGAAGCCCTAGTAATCATATGAGGATGTCAGTAGCCCCGGTGACAACCGCGGGATGTTAAGATCAACCCCAGTGTCTATACCAGGATGTCAAGTCAAACCCCGGTAACACCAGGAAGTAAAGTGAGGCCCCGGTAACCATAGCGGGATGTCAAGCATCCCCGATGACAACCCTAGGATGTCAAGCTCAACCCAGGTCACTATACCGGGATGCCCATTCAAACCCTGACAACACCGGGATGTTAGATGAAGCCCTGGTAACCATACCGGGATGTCAATTAGCCCCGGTGACAACCCCGAGATGTCATGCTCAACCTCGGTCACTATACTGGGATGTCAAGTCAAATCTCGATAACATCGAGATGTCAAGTGATAACCCGATAACTATACCGGGATGTCAAGCAGCCTTGGTGACAATCCCAGGATGTCAAGATCAACCTCGGTCACTATACCAGGATATCAAGTCAAACCCCGGTAATACAAGGATGTCAAGTGAAGCCCTGGTAACCATACCGGGTTATCAAGCAGCCCCGATGACAACCCCGGGATGTCAAGCTCAACCCCGGTCACTATACCAGGATGTAAAGTCAAACCCCGGCAACACCGGGATGTCATGTGATGGCCCGGTAACCTTATCGGGATGTCAAGCTCAACCGCGATCACTATACCGCGATGTCAAGCAGCCCCGGTGACAACCCCGAGATGTCAAGCTCAACCCCGGTCACTATACCGGGATGTCAAGTCTAACCTCATCAACACTGGGATGTCAAGTGAAGCCTCGGTAACCATACCGGGATGTCAAGCAGCTCTGATGACAACCTCGGGACATCAAACTCAACCCCGATTACTATACCGGGATCAACTCAAACTCCGGCAACACCACGATGTCAAGTGAAGCCTTAGTAATCATATGAGGATGTCAGCATCCCCGGTGACAACCGCGGGATGTTAAGATCAACCCCAGTGTCTATACCAGGATGTCAAGTCAAACTCCGGTAACACCAGGAAGTAAAGTGAGGCCCCGGTAACCATAGCGGGATGTCAAGCATCCCCGGTGACAACCCCGGGATGTCATGCTCAACCCCGATCACTATATTGGGATGTTAATCCAAACCCCGGCAACACCGTGATGTCAAGTTAAGCCCCGATAACCATACTGGGATGTCAAGCATCCCCGGTGACAACCCTAGGATGTCAAGCTCAACCCAGGTCACTATACCGGGATGTCAGTCAAACCCTGACAACACCGGGATGTCAGATGAAGCCCTGGTAACCATACCGGGATGTCAAGCAGCCCCTGTGACAACCCCGGGATGTCAAGCTCAACCCCAGTCACTATATCAGGATGCCAAGTCAAACCCCGACAACATCGGGATGTCAAGTGAAGCCCCGGTAACCATACCAAGATGTTAAGAAGTCCCAGTGACAACCCCGGGATGTCAAGCTCAACCGCGGTCATTATATCGGGATGTCAAGTCAAACCCCGGTAACACCAGGATGTCAAGTGAAGCCCCGGTAACCATATCGGGATGTCGAGCAACCCCCGGTGACAACCCCGGAATGTCATGCTCTGTTACAACCCGAGAATTTATAAGATTAATAAAGTCTTAAATGATTAAATAAAGGTTAAATAATAAGACCTAGACTGAAAATTTAGTATGAATTTAAAATTTTCTGAATGACTTATATGATTTTATGATTATATGTGTGTACAATATGTGGTTAAGGGTTAAGTATGAATCAGATAAAGGGTAACATGGTAAAACCCTAATGTTATATTAAGAACTTTAATATTCAGATATGAAACCCTAACTATTGATTTTGAAACCCTAGGTCAGTTGATGAAAATCCAACCCTAATTAGGAATAGGGATTTGATAGTTAATACAGTCATTATAATTGTATCTATGATTATGTGTGTATAGTAAGGGATTAATGATCAAATGCTGATCAGATAAGGTATAACCTTAGTAAACCCTAATGGTAGGTTAACAACCCTAATATGCAATTAGGAAATCCTAATTTCTTATTCGGGAATCCTAAACCCTAATTTGTAAACCTTAATGGTAATTAGCAAACCCTAATGTTATTTATCAAACCCTAAGGGTTAAATTTTAAGGGAAACATAGGAAATTACCGAACTACCCTTAAAATTGTGTGAGAAATTATTAGAATACCCTTTTGGAGGCCAAATGACCGAACTACCCTTAAAATTGTGTGAAAAATTATTAGAATATCTTTTTGGAGGCAAAATGACCAAATTACCTTTAAAATTATATGTGAAATAATCAAAATACCCTTCAATCCATGTGAACTTAAATCAACCAATCAGAGAAGAGATGATGCAAGCATGACATCATCCTTAAAGAAACACAGATGATGCAAGCATGACATCAGCATTAAAGAAACACAAAAGGTGATGTCATCATGATGATGTCATCATGATGTCATCGAGGGACTAAAGTGCAATTAATGAGGTACTAAAGTATAATTAACCAGGGTACCAAACTGTAATAAGCCAGGGGCAAACTGTAAAAAGCTGAGCCCCTAATGTGCAATTATTGAAACTATATTTTCCTTTAAATAGGAGCCATTTCTCTCAAAACCAAAAATATGGTTAGAGAGAGAGAGGAGAATTTTGGTAGAGAGAAAGGGGGGAAAGTTATGGTGAGTTTCAAGATTTCAAAGGATTAGTTAATGCTTGCAACTCCAAGAGGTATTTACTCTTGTGGTTATTATGTTCATTATTCTTTATATATTTAGTAAAAATTATACTTTTACAAGCGTTATAATGTCCGATTTATTTCTCTTATAAAGTAGAAAATATACTTTTATAAGCAGTTATAATGTCCGATCTATTTCTCTTATAAAGTAGAAAATATACTTTTATAAACAATTGCTATGTCCGATTTTCTTCAATTATTTAGTAAGCATACTCCTGTTATAAGCAGTTATAATGCTGAAATTATCTCAAATACAATAGTAGAATATTCATTTTATAAATCAGTATAATACTCGATTTATTTCAAATATAGTACACGAATATTCATTTTTACAAGCATTTATAATGCTCAATTTATTTAAATATTAATGATATTAAATTTATTTAATAATTGTATTAAATAAATTACTTAAAAATAATTTTAATATTTTAAAAATTATTTAAAATGATATTAAAGTATTAGAAAATATTTTAAGTTATATTGAAGGACTTTTAATATTTTGGGATGGAATTTCATTAATAAATTAATATTAATGATAATAAATTTATTTAATAATTATATTAAATAAATTATGTAAAAATAGTTTTAATGTTTTAAAAATTATTATTAAATAAAATAAATTATTTAAAAATAATATTAATGATTTAAAAATCATTTTAAATGGTTATTAAATATTTAAAAATAATATTAATAAATTAAAATTCATTTTAAATGATATTAAATCATTTAAAAATTATTCTGATCATTTGAAAAAAAATTTATAAATAATAACTAAAATATCTAAATAGGATATTAAAACTTTTAAATAAAGTTTATCGAAAACTAATTCGATAGATATTCAATAAAGTAATAAAATACCGATCGGACTCCAAAAATCAACCCAGACACTAATAGTTTAATTAGAAATTAATTGTTATCATTTCTAATGTCTATTATAACATATATAGGTTACAAGTATACTTTCAAATAACTTAAGTAGCCGATCGTGATAAAAGGCAAGTTTTTCTAACTTCATTTAATTTTAATATTAAATGTAAGTTCTGTAAATTGATATACGAAATTGTTATAACCATTATTCGTGATATCTGTAATTTGAAAAAGGTTATGACTTATTGTTTAAGCATAACCAAGACATATGAACTTTTTCTTGCGTAAATTATTTTGATTTGATATCAAAGCATAGACTATGGTGAAACCAATATTGTTTGGTACAAATATATATACTGATACTATAAATGACCGACAGTTTTACATTAACCGGGTGGTTATACATGACCGGCAGTTTTACATTGCCCGGGTGGTTATTAATGATCGGTTGTTTGACACTAACCGGGTGGTTGTATAGGATGATATGCATACTCCTAGCTGGTGTGGTTAGCCAAATTAACCCGGGTTGCTAAGTCTATATGACTGACAGAAACTGTGACACCCCCAAATCCGGTATCTTAATTTTCACAGGATTTGGTGTTCACTATTCCAATATCATACAACTATCTACCCATAAATAATAAAATTCATTTATTAGATAAATAAATCATCATCTGAAATAATAATACATCATAAATCCCAGGTTAAACTTAACCTTAAATCTCTGTTGCGAAAACGTAAATAAATAAGTCTTAAGTCATCACACATAAATCTTGAACTTTAACATTCTTAACATCAACACAAGTCTTCAACACTTGTTAGCTTTTCCTTTGCCCTTGCTACTAGAAGGTACATCACTTCGTTCATTATTAGCTGCAATGTTATTATGCAAGAGTGAGCACGAATGCCCGCAAGTATAAAAATATGACAGAATAATAACATGCGAGTGAAAGAATTCTGAATAACAGAAAGCTCAACATTTGAATCAAGAATATTAATCAAGAGTCAAATTACTTCTCAACTTTTGAATCAATAATATTAATCGAGAGTCAAATTACTTCTGAGGGTCATTAAGACCTTGAACCGAGTCTTAGGTTGTCAAGTATATTAACCTTTCAAACCTTTAACAGTCATAAGACTATAGACTTTACTTCTCGTACTTAGGGAGATCAGCCCTTCGTACTGATACTGTGCGCATTATCTTAACGCTTAAAGCATCTTCATTAATCCCCTATATTAGGGTTGTTCATCTCAGTTTGACATCAGAATCCGCACCAAATAAAGTTGGTTTGGATAACTCAATAAATGATATTCAAATTGAATATTAACTTCTCAAGGTATACAATCGAATAAGTATTGTACACTTAAATGATACTTTTGAAAGAATCATGACATCTCATGTAAAATTCTAAACTTGGATATTCAAGAGTAAGAATTTGCTCAACAATAGTAATTAAGCATAGCAATTGCTTAATTTAAAGAGTTTAGTTTAGGAAACTTGCCCAACAATAATAATAAGTTAGGGATAGAAAACTTGCCTTTTGCGCAAGCTACAGTTATTACTCACTTCTTTAATTACTCTTACCTATCACACATTTATAATATCAATTAATCACAGGTTCGATATGATTATTGATTTACAATTAGTGTTCTTTGAACTCATTATTAGGTTTTTCAAATAATGGTTTACGTTGATTAATTAACATGTTAATTAATCACATAACTTAAGTTATTAACTTGTATTAATAACTTATTACTTACATCACATGCCTTCATATTTATTAGACTTAAAATAATGTCTTCATATTTATATCACATTATTTAACCTTTACAAATAATAGTTTAGGTCACGTAATTAAGTTATTAATTAATCACATAACATAAATCAATAAACTCATATCAATATTTTATCATATTTATACAACATGTGTTCATGTTCATTAGACTCAAAATACATTTCACAATTTTCCAACACTTAGCAATTTTTTTCAAAATTTTCGGACAAGCGCGGCAGCGCGCCATTTTGCCTTGCAGCCGGCGCGGCTGCTGAATTTCAGAATCTGAAGTTCGCGAACAAACACAGATTTTCTCCCATTTTCTCCCAATTCACATCATTACACTGATTAATAACGTTACCCATAAAGTATAAACTTCATAAAAATATTATACAACACTTATATCATGTTCTTAACAATCATAATCACATAGTTACACAATCTAAATACTTTTAATTTCACTGTTCTTCAACATTTTGCAAACTTTAAAGAAAAATATAAAATTTCTCATGCGGATTCGTTACTACACCGAATCCACTCATTCTAATTTTATTTTCTTTGTTTTAACATATACAATCATATTCATGTATCAATTTAAATATAAACATATGATTTAATCATTAATTTAACCCATATGGGTTATTCACCCATATTCAATACTCTGTAATTTCATAAACCCAATTATTAACAAAATTACTTGGTGTGATCAGTGTAAATCATGGATACATGATCCAACACATAATATTAACATATACGGTCACATATATAATAACCTTACACTTTAATTTTCCAAAAACAAGTACTGATAGAGAAATTTTACAATATCGTAGAAAACTCTATAACTTTTTGAAAAACCAATTAAAGCCAAATTATATAAAATTGATCCTTTAAAACATGTTTATATGTTAAAAAAAATACGTTATGATTCCATACCCATATAGATAAAGCCATATCGTAACCCAATTGAGAAACCCAATTTTCACAGAAAACTTAAAAGTACGTATTTAAGAAATCTTAATTTTGAAAACTTAAAAGAAGAATTATCCTTTTGTATGAAGATAACACAATCACAGACAATACTTAGGATTTCTCAAATTTCTTTCTCTCAATCTCTTCTCAATTCCTTCTTCTTTTTCTCTCCGACTTTTCTCTGAAAAACTTCTAAGTTTCTTCTGATAATAACTTAGAAATAATAAGTATACGTATTATATAAATGTTACCGTTGTATAATAAACGGAATAACCTCTCTTAAGGCCTTGTTTGCCTTCCTCTTCTTTTCTTTCTTTCTCTTTATTTTAATAACTAGTTTATAATATAGTTAATGTAACACTTTAATTAATTCAATTAATCTTATCTAAATTAATTAAATAAAATAATATAATTCACATTTAAATCACATTGTCACATAATTAATATTTTTATTTATTAATTATGTCAATTCATTAATTAATTATTAAATTAACTAAAGTAACATATGCTTAATTAATTAATTCAATTAATCAAATAAACTCCATTAAATATATTCTTTGAACTATTAAATTACTACATATTAATTTAATTAATGTCACACATATAACTAAATTAATCTACCACAAATTCATGAATTAATTATTTAATTCAATAATTAAATCATTAAAAATATTTATTTATTTCAATAAATATTCAAATATCTTTACAAAATTCTCGTTCGTCACATCTTTCCCCCCTTTAAAGGATTCTGTCCTCAGAATCGCGGTTTGATTAATAATTTCATCCCATCACATTCTCATAACCAAAATATTTATTTATTTCAATAAATATTCAAAACAACTTTGCAAAATTCTCAATATATATTTATTTCAATAAATATTCAAACAACTTTGCAAAACTCTCGTTTGTCACATCTTTCCCCCCTTAAAAGGATTCTGTCCCCAGAATCACATTCACAGATTCAAGAAAATAAATGTGGATAATTCTTTCTCATATTCTCTTCGAGTTCCCACGTAGCTTCTTCAGCGTTGTGATTCCTCCAAATTACCTTAACAGAAGGTATTACTTTGTGCCTGAGAACTTGCTCTTTCCTGTCAACTATCGGAACAGGAACTTCTTCGTGTGATAAATATTTCTCAAATTGTAGGGGTTCATATTCTATCACATGTTTGTAATCGGGTTTATAACGTCGTAATACCGACACATGGAAAACGTTGTGGACATGCTCCAGTGCCGGAGGTAAAGCTACCTCATAGGCTACTTCTCCAATTCTTCAGAGTACCTCAAAGGGTCCAATGAACCTCGGGCTCAATTTTCCCTTCTTACCAAATCTGATCTTTCCTTTCCAAGGAGAGACCTTCAAAAATACAAAACTACCCGATTCAAACTCTACATTCTTGCGGTGTGGATCGACATATTTCTTCTGCCTATCCTGAGCTGCTACTAATCTTGTCCGAATCACTTTAACTATTTCTGCCATTTGTTGGACTAACTCTGGTCCTAGCAATTGTCTTTCACCAACTTCATCCCAGTATAGTGGAGTTCTGCACTTTCTACCGTATAATGCTTTGTAAGGCGGCATACCAATACTAGCGTGGTAACTATTATTATAACCAAATTCTACAAGCGGCAAATGATCATCCCAATTGCCTTTAAAATCCATTATGTATGCTCTAGGCATATCCTCTAATGTTTGGATCGTTCTTTCACTTTGCCAGTCAGTCTGAGGGTGATAAGCGGTGCTCATCCTCAACTGTTTTCCCATGCATTCTTACAGTCGCTTCCAGAAATTCGATGTGAAGCGCGGATCACGGTCAGAAATAATTGACACTGGCACCCCGTGCCTCAAAACAATCTCTTTTACATATAACTTCGCCAATTGTTCTAGGTTAAATCTGATTTTGATCGGAAGAAAGTGTGCGGATTTCGTTAATCGATCGACGATAACCCATACTGCGTTATAGCCTTTCTGGGTCGTCGAAAGGCCAACAACAAAATCCATTGTAATATGTTCCCATTTCCATTCTGGGATTTCTAAAGGTTGTAACAAACCACTTGGTCTTTGGTGTTCTGCCTTGACCCTTTGACAAGTCAGACACTTAGCAACACAATCGGCCACGTCCCTCTTCATATTTGGCCACCAAAAGTGTTGTCGTAAATCCTGATACATCTTGGTACTCTCGGGATGAATGGAATACCTCGAACTATGAGCCTCGCTCAAAATGTCCTCCTTGATTTCTGGTATTGGCGGTACCCAAACTCTACTTTCAAATCTCAACAATCCTTCGCTGTCCATTTTAAATCTAAGTTCAGTCCCTTCAGATATCTTTTTCTTTACTTCCTCGCATTCCTTATCTAGTATTTGAGCTTCCTTAATCTTATCCAACAAAGTTGTAACAGCTTGCATATGAAAGAGTTTCTCATCAATCTCCATTGGACATCCTACTTCCAATTCCAGCTTTTTCATTGCTGAAATCAATTCTTCCTGTGCTGTCAGCATCATCAACTTCTCCCGACCCTTTCTGCTTAAAGCGTCGGCTACAACATTCGCTTTGCCTGGGTAGTATAAGATATCATAATCATAATCCTTTATTAACTCCAGCCACCTTCTTTGGCGCATATTCAAGTCTTTCTGTGTGAAAATATACTTCAAACTCTTATGGTTTGTATATATTTCACACTTCTCCCCATATAGATAGTGTCTCCAAATCTTTAAAGCGAATACCACCGTAGCCAATTCCAAATCATAGGTTGGATATCCCTTCTCGTAATCTTTTAGTTGTCGTGACGCATACGCAATGACTCTGCCGTTTTGCATAAGCACACAGCCTAGCCCTTTATGCGACGCATCACTATATACCATAAAATTTCCTGTGTCATCCGGAAGGGACAACACAGGTGCTGTACTTAACCTTCTCTTAAGTTCTTGAAAACTTTCCTCACATTTCTCCGTCCAAACGAATTTCATAACTTTCCTAGTCAAATTCGTTAATGGAGTGGCGATCTTGGAAAAATCCTGAATGAATCTTCTGTAATAACCAGCTAATCCAAGAAAACTTCTTACTTCCGACGGTGTTTTCGGCTAATCCCAATTCATCACTACTTTGACTTTGGAGGGATCCACCGAAATTCCGTTCTTATCAATCACGTGTCCGAGAAATTGCACCCTTTCAATCCAGAATTCACACTTTGAGAATTTGGCATACAATTTCTCTCTTCTTAATACTTCTAACGTCAACTTCAAATGCTCAACATGTTCTTCCTTGGTCTTAGAATAGACCAATATATCATCAATAAAAACCACTACGAATTTGTCCAGAAACGGCTTGAACACTCCATTCATTAGGCCCATAAATGCTGCAGGCGCATTTGTTAGACCAAATGACATAACCAAAAATTCGTAGTGACCATATCGTGTCCTAAACGCTGTCTTCGGGACATCTTCTAGCCTTACCTTCAACTGATGATAACCACTTCTCAGGTCTATCTTCGAGAAATATCTCGCTACTTTTAATTGATCAAACAGATCATCAATCCTTGGCAACGGATACCTATTCTTAATGGTAACCTTGTTCAATTCTCTATAGTCGATGCAGAGTCGCATCGTTCCATCCTTCTTCTTAACAAATAATACCTGTGCTCCCCACGGTGATACGCTCGGTTGAATTTATTTCTTGTCCAACAGCTCTTGTAGCTGTACCATCAATTCCTTCTTTTCTATCGGAGCCATCCGGTACGGGGCTTTCGATATTGGAGTCGTTCCTGGCACCAAATCGATAACAAAATCTACTTCCCTGTCAGGCAGAAGTCCTGGCAGATCATCTGGAAAAACATCCACGAAGTCTCTTACGACTGGTATTTCTTCTAACTTTGGATTCTCTTTACGACTATCGACTATGTAGGCTAAATACCCCATACAGCCCTGTCTTAATAACTTCCTGGCCTGCATCATCGTCAGACAACTCTCTTGTCTAGGCGATTTACTGCCATAAAATACAACCTTTGACGGAGTCATAAGGTTAATACATTTCTTCTGGCAATCAATTACTGCTCCATAATTGAATAACCAATCCATTCCCAGGGTAACGTCAAATTCCCCAAGTTTAATCGGGATAAGATCTACATTCATAACGTTACCCTTAATATCCACTCTACAGTTCTTGTGTATATACTTAACAGGAATTACTTACTTGTTCGCAATCTCTATATTCATAGGGATTTCTAATTCGTCTTTAAGCAATTCTAAATTCATTGCAAAGTCATCGGATATAAATGAACAAGTAGCACCCGAATCAAATAAAACATAAGCATTGACTTTATTGATCGGACTGATACCTGACACCACATCACGAGACTGCACAGCGTCTTGTACGGTAATGTTAAATGTCCTTGCAGTTGGTCGGTTTGTCGAAGTCGGTCCGGTAATGGTAAGAGGATTTCCACTATTATTTCCCTTATGTCCACCTGACCTTGCCCCTCCAGATGCCTTCTTTGGACAGTCTCTAGCCAAGTGATCCTTTGACCCACACATGTAGCAGGTGCCCTTCTTAGGGTTAGGGCTGTTAGGTGCTATGTGGCCTTCCTGACCACAATTGTAGCAAACTATTTTTCCTTTTATGCAGACTCCCAAATGTGTCTTCCCACAGGTTGGGCATTGTTCTAACTTTTTCTTCTGACTACCTTGCTGACTTACAGACGACGGGTTATCATTCCATTTTCATTTATGATTATTAGTTCCCCCTGTGTGACTGCCACTAGCCTTATTATTTCCTTCACTATCATTGTTCTTCTTCTTTTGATCCTGGTTGTACTTAGACACCGCTTCGCTTCCACCTTCAACGAGAATGGCCTTCTCCAGAACTCCAGCAAAAGTGTTTAATTGAAACATTGACACCTTGCTATACAACCAGGGTTTCAGCCCCTGTTCAAAATGCCTAGCCTTTCTTTCGTCAGTATGCACCTGATATTGGGCAAACCTAGACAATTCGTTAAACTTTGCCGCGTAGTCGGGCACAGACATATTCCCCTGTTTCAACTCCAGAAACTGCACCTCCATTTGATTCTGGGAGCTGGTCGAGAAATACATCTCGAAAAACATTTCTTTAAACCCTTCCCAGGTTATTACACCTTCTCCTCCCCTGATCTTATTTTCCTGCCACCAGTAGCTGGCTTTTGATTTTAACATAAATGTCGCGTAGGTGGTCTTCTGGTCCTCCCTAACTCGGGCGACCTCAAAAATTTTCTCCATTTCCATAACCCAAGTCTGAGCTTCTATCGGGTTCGTGGAACCCTTAAAATTTGGCGGTCCCACTGCCTTAAAGTCTTTAAATGAGGTGTTCGGTGGAGCTTGAGGCTGATTGTTCATCGCTCCAGCCAACAGATTTACCAACTGCTGAACGAGATTCGCATTGGTATCATTGTTGTTATTGGTTGACCCTTCTTGGGCTTGTCGACGATTTTGTCTCCTTTTTGGCGTCATATTTTTGTTAAGAATATATGCTCATTAGATCTTTATTCAATCTCTTAAATATTTAAGACTTAACTCAAATATTTAACATAACCACTTTAACTCTTTTCTTTTCAAATAACCTTTGATATTTTATTTAAATCAAAAGTTTTAAACATAGTACTATAGCATCTCTGCCATTTACTTCAACTATCCCAAGATAAAGAATCTTCAGGATTTAGTTTCTCAAAATATTCTTTTGTTTTTAATCACATCGAAATTTACATTAACTATTCCAAAGAGTATCACATAATGTTAAATACTTTAACATACTCACTTAACCCATATCATCTTGAACAACTTTATTATTTTATTAAAACCAAAAGTTTTTAATACAATACGATAGCATTTCTGCCATTTACATCAACAATCCTGAAATAAAGTTTCTACAGGATTTACATTATCACAATATTCCTTTGTTTATAATCACATCGGAATTTATATTATTTACGATTATTTAAACATTAACAATATCATATTGTCCTATCACGGCCTACTAAGGCGTCGGACAGCTTCACTACGTTCCTTCTCTATAATGCGGGACATAGTCCTGCGATCTAACATATACCCAGGCAGTCCCTCGAACTGAATTGGATATCTCATAACTCGGTCCTGGGCCTCATCCATTGCCCTCAGAAACGTGTAGCACGTCTCTGCAACCTTAACTCTCTTTGCACGCGCATCATCCTTTTCCAGATCTGCACGTCGTGCATTTCTCTCCCAAGCTTCTTCCACTATGGCGAGTCTTTCAGATTTCTCTTTCAACTCATTCTTTAACTTTTCTATCTCCTCTGTCTTCTGCTCAGTTTGGCCCTTCTCATGAACCAAATCCCACTCTACATTGCCAAGACGGGTGTGGAGTGTCTCAATCTCACCACCCTGAGCAATTGACTGCTCCCTCAACTCCTGAATTGTATCTCGTAACTCTACATTGCGATCATATAAAAAATCATACATATCAGCACTGACAGAGTTCGGTGGGAACTCCTCAGGGTCTTCCTCCTCTTCTTCCTCCTCCTCGGCTGCCTCAGCCAAAATCTCAACCTCCTCAGGGTCCTCCTCTAAGTCCGTCTCTGGGTCATGCTCCTGACCAAAATCTAGAATCACAGCAGATGGCTCTGGCTATACTAACTGCTCCCAGAAAGTATGTATGTCCCGGGGCTCCTCATCTCTAGTCTCTAGGGGTACAACATCCCTGGGTTGACTAGCTCCTCCAATATCTGACATCCTGACAAAATAAGTTTTAAGTCTTAGGTTTTTTTACGTGATGCTAATCAATACACTAACAAGTATGAACACATAAGCACATAGCACATAAGGTAAATTTTATTTTCTTTCCTAGAACTCAATCAGAGTTATCATTACTATCTTCACGAAGGCTACTATCCTAAGGTTTTTCCCCCACCTAAGGTTCATAACCTACGGCTCTGATACCAACTTGTGACACCCCTAAATCCGGTATCTTAATTTCCACAGGATTTGGTGTTCACTGTTCCAATATCATACAACAACTACCCATAAATAATGAAATTCATTTATTAGATAAATAAATCATCATCTTACATCATCTGAAATAATAATACATCATAAATCCCAGGTTAAACTTAACCTTAAATCTCTGTTGCGAAAACGTAAATAAATAAGTCTTAAGTCATCACACATAAATCTTGAACTTTAACATTCTTAACATCAACACAAGTCTTCAACACTTGTTAGCTTTTCCTTTGCCCTTGCTACTAGAAGGTACATCACTTCGTTCATTATTAGCTGCAATGTTATTATGCAAGAGTGAGCACGAAAAATAACATTCGAGTGAAAGAATTCTGAATAACAGAAAGCTCAACATTTGAATCAAGAATATTAATCAAGAGTCAAATTACTTCTCAACTTTTGAATCAAGAATATTAATCGAGAGTCAAATTACTTCTGAGGGTCATTAAGACCTTGAATCGAGTCTTAGGTTGTCAAGTATATTAACCTTTCCAACCTTTAACAGTCATAAGACTATAGACTTTACTTCTCGTACTTAGGGAGATCAGCCCTTCGTACTGATACTGTGCACAATATCTTAACGCTTAAAGCATCTTCATTAATCCCCTATATTAGGGTTGTTCATCTCAGTTTGACATCAGAATCCGCACCAAATAAAGTTGGTTTGGATAACTCAATAAATGATATTCAAATTGAATATTAACTTCTCAAGGTATACAATCGAATAAGTATTGTACACTTAAATGATACTTTTAAAAGAATCATGGCATCTCATGTAAAATTCTAAACTTGGATATTCAAGAGTAAGAATTTGCTCAACAATAATAATTAAGCATATAGCAATTACTTAATTTAAAGAGTTTAGTTTAGGAAACTTGCCCAACAATAATAATAAGTTAGGGATAGAAAACTTGCCTCGTGCGCAAGCTACAGTAATTACTCACTTTTTTAATTACTCTTACCTATCACATATTTACAATATCAATTAATCACAGGTTCGATATGATTATTGATTTACAATTAGTGTTCTTTGAACTCATTATTAGGTTTTTCAAATAATGGTTTACGTTGATTAATTAACTTGTTAATTAATCATATAACTTAAGTTATTAACTTATATTAATAACTTATTACTTACATCACATGTCTTCATATTTATTAGACTTAAAATAATGTCTTCATATTTATATCACATTATTTAACCTTTACAAATAATAGTTTAAGTCACGTAATTAATTTATTAATTAATCACATAACATAAATTATTAAACTCATATCAATATTTTATCATATTTATACAACATGTGTTCATGTTCATTAGACTTAAAACACATTTCACAATTTTCCAACACTTAGCAATTTTTTTCAAAATTTTCGGACAGGCGCGGCCGCGCGCCATTTTGCCTTGCAGCCGGCGCGGCTGCTGAATTTCAGAATCTGAAGTTCGCGAACGAACACAGATTTTCTCCCATTTTCTCCCAATTCACATCATTACACTGATTAATAACGTTACCCATGAAGTATAAACTTCATAAAAATATTATACAACACTTATATCATGTTCTTAACAATCATAATCACATAGTTACACAATCTAAACACTTTTAATTTTACTGTTCTTTAACATTTTGCAAACTTTAAAGAAAAATATAAAATTTCTCATTGCAGATTCGTTACTACACCGAATCCACTCATTCCAATTTTATTTTCTTTGTTTTAACATATACAATCATATTCATGTATCAATTTAAATATAAACATATGATTTAATCATTAATTTAACCCATATAGGTTATTCATCCATATTCAATACTCTGTAATTTCATAAACCCAATTATTAACAAAATTACTTAGTGTGATCAGTGTAAATCATGGATACATGATCCAACACATAATATTAACATATACGGTCACATATATAATAACCTCACACTTTAATTTTCGAAAAACAAGTACTGACAGAGAAATTTTACAATATCGTAGAAAACTCTATAACTTTTTGAAAAACCAATTAAAGCCAAATTATATAAAATTGATCCTTTAAAACATGTTTATATGTTAGAAAAATACATTATGATTCCATACCCATATAGATAAAGCCATATCGTAACCCAATTGAGAAACCCAATTTTCACAGAAAACTTAAAAGTATGTATTTAAGAAATCTTAATTTTAAAAACTTAAAAGAAGAATTACCTTTTTGTATGAAGATAACACAATCACAGACAATACTTAGGATTTCTCAAATTTCTTTCTCTCAATCTCTTCTCAATTCCTTCTTCTTTCTCTCTCCGACTTTTCTCTGAAAAACTTCTAAGTTTCTTCTGATAATAACTTAGAAATAATAAGTATACGTATTAAATAAGTGTTACCGTTGTATAATAAACGGGTTAACCTCTCTTAAGGCCTTTTTTGCCTTCCTCTTCTTTTCTTTCTTTCTCTTTATTTTAATAACTAGTTTATAATATAGTTAATGTAACACTTTAATTAATTCAATTAATCTTATTTAAATTAATTAAATAAAATAATATAAATCACATTGTCACATAATTAATATTTTTATTTATTAATTATGTCAATTCATTAATTCATTAATTAATTATTAAATTAACTAAAGTAACATATGCTTAATTAATTAATTCAATTAATCAAATAAACTCCATTAAATATATTCTTTGAACTATTAAATTACTACATATTAATTTAATTAATGTCACACATATAATTAAATCAATCTACCACAAATTCATGAATTAATTATTTAATTCAATAATTAAATCATTAAAAATATTTATTTATTTCAATAAATATTCAAATATCTTTACAAAATTCTCGTTCGTCACAGAAACTCGTAATATGTGGGGTTTGGCAGATCAAACCTCAGTATATATATGTGAAAAATACTCTGAACTTTAAGTTCCTTCAATTCAAATACTGTGTGAGTATAAACTGTAATTCTTTAAAACTTGCTGAGCATTTTAAAGCTCATCCTTACAAATATTCTTTTCGTTTGCAGCTGCATCTAATACCCCAGAAGGTTCAGGAAATTATATTTTTGGTTAGAAGTAAATTTATAAGAACGAATGTCTATTGTATTAAGACAAAGATTGTAATTTGGTATCTCTATGATGTAATAGTTGAACAATATGTAACCAGATATTATAATATTGTTAAGTTATTAGTTGAATGGTTTTACCTTATTAATAGTGAATAGTACCAAGTACAGTATCTATATAAACTATACATCTGAATGAGGGTATTGAATGATCTTGGGAGTTCTGTAAGCACTGAGGTCGCTCCCCAGTTCCAAGAACAATCTTATCATTTGTACTGTGAATGTCAGATAGATAGGAAGTATTGATATGCAAGAAATATCTGTAATATTATAACTCTGTACATCCAAATGAGGGTATCCAGATATGGTAATTGTTCTAACGAGAACTCTTAACTGAATTGGGATACTGTGAATTTTTCTTTTATAGAAGTTATTATCTTATAGAATATTTACGTGAGCACCAAATCTGCTACAGAAAATATAGAGAATTTGGGGGTGTCAAGTTAAACCCTGACAACACCGGGATGTCAGGTGAAGACTCGATAACCATACCGGGATGTCAAGCAGCCCCGGTGACAACCCCGGGATGTCAAGCTCAACCCCAATCACTATACCAGGATGTCAGGTCAAATCCCGACAACATCGGGATGTCAAGTGAAGCCCCGATAACCATACCGGGATGTCAAGCAGCCCCGGTGACAACCCCGAGATTTCAAGCTCAACCCCGGTTACTATACCGGGATGTCAAGTCAAACTCCGGCAACATCGGGATGTCAGGTGAAGCCCCGATAATTATATCGGGATGTCAGCAGCCCCGGTGACAACCCCAGGATGTCAAGCTCAACCCCGGTCACTTTATTAGGATGCCATGTCTAACCCCGACAACACCAGAATGTCAAGTAAAGCCCCGGTAAACATACCGGGATGTCAAGCAACCCCGGTAACAACTCTGGGATGTCAAGCTCAACCCCGATCACTATTCTAAGATGTCAAGTCAAACCCTGGCAATATCGAGATGTCAAGTGAAGACCTAGTAACCATACTGGGGTGTCAAGAAGCCCTGTTGACAACCACAGGATGTTAAGCTTAACCCCGGTCACTATACCGTGATGTCAAATCAAACCCCGGCAACACCGAGATGTTAAGTGAAGACCCGGCAACCATACCGGGATGTCAGCAGCCCTGGTGACAACCCCGAGATGTCAAGCTCAACCCCGGTCACTAAATCGGGATGTCAATCAAACCCCAGCAACACCGGGATGTCAAAGTGAAGCCCCGGTAACCATACCGGGATATCAAGCAGTCCCGGTGACAACCCCAGGATGTCAAGCTCAACCCCGGTCATAATACCAGGATGTCAAGTCAAACCCAAATCATACTGGGATGTTAAGTGAAGCCCCGGTACCATACCGAGATGTCATACAGCGCCGGTGATAACCCCGGTATATCATGCTCAACCCCGATCACTTTATCGGGATGTCATGTCAAACCCCGACAACATCGAGATGTCAAGTGAAGACTCGATAACCATACCGGGATGTCAAGCAGCCCCGGTGATAACCTCGGGATGTCAAGCTGAACCCCGGTCACTATACCAGGATGTTAAGTCAAACCTTGGCAACAACGGGATGTCATTTGAAGTTCTGGTAACCATATCGGGATGTCAAGCAGCCCCGATGACTACCCCAAGATGTCAAGCTCAACTCCGATCACTAGATCGCGATGTTAAGTCAAACCCCGACAACACCTGGATGTCAGATGAAGCCCTTGTAACCATATCGGGATGTCAAGCTGCCCAGTGACAACCCTGAGATATCAAGCTCAACCCCGTTCACTATACCAGGATGTCAAGTCAAACCCCAAAATCACCGGGATGTCAAGTGAAGCCCCGATAACCATACCGGAATGTCAAGCAGCCCTGGTCATAATTTGAGAGGGACAGCAACCTAGAGACAACCCTGGGAAGCCAAATAAACTTCGGAGACAACCCTGAAGCATCACATCATCCCCATAGGTAACCTTGGAGAAGCCAAATTAACCTCGAAGATAACCCTGCAAACGAATAGAGTCGGCTGGATTCAAAACCTTGGAGACAACCCAAGAAGAGAAGTCGAAGACCATGCCAATATAGAAGACAACCCCTGGAGGGGAAAAATGGTCCTTTTTACCAACTTAAAGCCAATTCAGTTAAAATCAAGCTGAATTAATGCAATAAAGGTCAAAAAGAACCATAATATTGATCCCGAGTGAAAACAGCATAATACAGCTCAACGGATAAAATGCGAAGAAATGAAGATCTGGTTATGAACCCGTCTTCATGGACTCAAAAAAGGTTTAGTCTCATGTCATTGTGACGCTCTCAGCGAGGGCTTTTCGAAAAGGTATAGCACACCTGAAACGGACGCTCCAATCAAAAGTTAGAAAGTTTTGAACCTGACATCACGTTGCTCGGAGTGCACGTACTTCGAGATAATAGGACCCACCACGTGGGCCCTGCCATGTGGAGCCGCAGGTAGACCCGTGACTGTAGTGGGTAGTACTGCCTCCATCGGGTCTTTAAATAAAAGAGCCCCCCTTTTGCCAAAAAAAAGAAAAAAATAGAAAACGCTCAGAAACTCTGCCCATTTCATTTTCTAAACCGACTTCTAGTACTCCAAACCCAGATTTTATTACTCTAACACGTAGGTATACTCAGATACTACCACATACCAAACATTAACTGGTGGAAACACCCGTTTGAAGCCTACGAAGTGGCAAAAAGCTCATGTAGCAGTCCATTGTAAGTATTTTTACGATCAGAACTTGTTTCCTACTTCATTGCACATTTATACACTTGCACGTAAAGTTTCATCTTCTGATTTTGCCTGGAACTCAGTTCCGTGGCCTTTTTGCGTACTTTTTAGTACATTTTAGTACATATATATGTTTTTCCGCATTTGCACAGCCCAGATCAACGATCCGGGTCCTTTACTCGCTTTTTTGTATATATATACATATATGTACTAACTTGCACTGCCTGGATCGCTGATTCGTGGCCTTTTTGACTTAATTATGTATCTATTCAACTATATATATATATATATTAACTTTTCAATTCTGTAAAGCCCGAATGACAAATCCGTGATAGCTACTATTTTTATATATATAACTATATATATATAAATTTTTCTGACTTCGTTTGACCTGGATTGCTAAATTCGTGGCTTTTATTGCTTTAATATATAAATACTAACTGTATATATTAACATTTATATTTCAGTTTGGCCTGGATTAGAAATTCATGGCCTTTTTATCGCTTTTATAAATATATATATATATATATATATATATATATATATATATTTCTATCCGAGCCTGGGATTGGAAATCCATCACCCTTTATAGCTTTTAGCGACTGACCAAACCGTCGCTAAATGCGTCGCCATAGGTCCATCCGTCACCATAGGTCCGTCCGTCGCTATATATTGTCCGTCAGATAAGACCTATGGCGTCGGACGGACCTATGGCGACGAACAAACGACGGTTTGGTCCGTCGCTAAAGGTGTTATGCTTGTTATGTCTTTTAAGAGTTATGCTCTTGAAATGCTCCCTATATATATATTTACATTATGTCAAGCTTGGATCATTCCGTGGCTCATTTACAGCTTTTCTATATATATATATATATATATATATTTTAATTCTGTCAAGCCTGGATTACTCCGTGGCTTTTTACAGCTTTTATAAATATATATATTTCCATTCCAATCCGGGCATAAGATTTGAAATCCGTCTCCCTTTATTGCTTTTATACATATATATATTTTCATTCTGTCAAGCCTGGATTACTCCGTGGCTTAATATAGCTTTTATAAATATATATATTTCCATTCCAGTTCGGGCATAGGAGTGAAAACTCATCGCCCTTTACAGTTTTCGTATATATATAATTATAAATATATTCTTTATTCATTGTGATTAAATATCTGCTGGAAATATTCACTTGATGTGTATTGGCACTGATATCAATTCTGGCAAGTTAGATTTCTTTAAATCTAGCCTTTTCTACATTTCAAACGGTTCAAAATAGGCCCAACCGGAATCGGGAAGCTAGAATGACTGAGATTTATTTAAATCTAGCTTTCTTTCTAGTTTTAATCATTTCAAAGCAACCTTGCGACCCTTATATCGCTATCTATTAGGAACGAGAAGCTTTAGCTACGTGCATGCCAGGATTTGACTGATGAATCCTTGGTTTTTGTGACGTATAGATGTAAATATACATTTTCTGTGAATATTTGGGTTGTGCAGGTTTTCTTGACTTCCCTTTGTGAGCCTAGGAATCGTGGAATTCATGATCAAACTGATCATAATCTAATTTCCACGATAGACAAACTTCACATTACAAATGTACCCTGCCAATTTTTCTGTAAAATGTACATTCGAAAGACCTTAAAACGATTATCCGGGTTTAAGGTCTCCAACATAATGAAGCAATGGTCTGTCGTGCTAGAGTCACTCCGATGGATGTCATGCCCATGAGAAGACCAGCACTTGTCTATATTCTATAGTCGAGGATGCTTCGCATCCCAACAATCACCATTCAAATTAAGCCACAAGGCTAAAAAGATAAAAGATGGAAGTATCAATAGGCTTCTATTCCTACGTAAGCGTAAGGGTTTGAAAAACCACCTTTCAAAACATCATTTTCATATCTTATCTAAAAGGACTTTTTGCAAATCAAATCAAATCCTTCGTATATAGGTTCAACGAAGCATGTCCATACTTTCAAAACAAACAAATGTAGGCCCAATTTCTTCTAGCATTCACACACACATTGCAAATAAAAAGGAAAATATTGAAAAGATGCGGTTTCGTGTTTCACGGGAGTTGGGGGTGCCTAACACTTTCCCCCCACTTAACCAAGCCCCCGAACTTAGAATTTCGATTTCAAAGACTAAGTTTCGACAGTGTCCAACAATTGGGCTTACTTTTAAACAAAACTCGGTTGAGTTGGTACAACCATTTAAAAATCTACCAACTGGCAACTCTGTAAACCATTCAAAATTGTCGACATGATACATATTGGCCTTTTACCTTTCACCCTTCATAAAACAGATAAGGTAATATGGGTAGAAAACAACAAAACTTAGGAAGAGAGAGAGATTCTGTCCAACTCGATGGTTTTTTTTTCCCGATGTCGACAATATATATATATATATATATATATATATATATATATATATATATATATATATATATATATATATATATATATACTAACTTTGTTAGCATGGATTGCTAATCCGTAGCTTTTTATCGCTTTAATATATATATAATTATATAATTATATATATTTATATTTATAATAACTCGTTTGGCCTGAATTGCTAATCTGTGGCCTTTTCAGCTTCAATATATATAAGCATATATATATATATATATATTTACATTTCTCAGTCAAGCCTGGATTGGAAAGCCGTGGTTCTTTACAGCTTTAATATATATATATATAAGTATATATATATATATTCTTTATTTAATGTGATTAAATATATGTTTTAACTATTCATTTGATATAAATCTATTCTAATGTAAAGTTTGTGGACTATATTCATCTAAATCTAGACATCTCTAACTTTCAACCGGTTCAAACATTGTCAAACTGGAACCGTTGAGCTAGAATGGCTAAGATTTATTCAAATCTAGCTTTCATTCTAGTTTTATAAATTTTAAAGCGACTACGCGACCCTAGATCAGTATCTAGAGGGAACATAAAGCTTTGGCTACGCGCATGCAAGTATTTAACTGATGAATCCTTTGTCTTGTGACGTCTAGATTTCCATTTACTTTTTATGTCAATATCTTTATTGTGCAGGCTTTATGATAATATTCTGTGAGCCTAGGACTCACATGATCTATGATTAACCACATGGATCTAGATCCGATTCCCATGATGGACAAATTTGCACTGTAAATACATTATGCCTGTCTTCTTGTAAATGTAAATCAAAGGGACCTTAAAACGGTTATCGGATTTAAGGTCTCGACATAGTAAATTGTGGGTTGTAGTGCTCGGGTCACTTCGATGGCTTTCATGCCTATAAGGAGACCAAAACTTGTATATACATTCTTTGGTCGAGAATGCTTCACATCCCGACAATAAAAATCAAAACTAGCCGAATGCAGAATAAAATGGAAGTATCAAAAGGCTTCAATTCCTATGTTAGCGAAATGGTTTGAAAACCATCATTCAAAATGTAATTTCTATATATTGTCTAAAAATGGACTTTTCATTAAATCAAACCCTTCGTATATAGCTCCAACGAAGAACAACACTACTTCCAAATCAAGCAATTAGGCCTAATTACTGCAAGCATACACACACAATGCAAATAAAAAAGGGAAGCTAAAAAGATGCGATAACCGTGTTTCACGGAAGTCGGGGGGGCGGGGGTGACTAACACCTTCTCCCGCTTAATCAAGCCCCCGAACTCTATGAATTTGGGTTCCAAGGCCAAGTCAACAGAGTCTAGTAATTGAGCCTACTTGCACACTTTTCAAAAAAAATTGATTGAGTTGGTACAACAATTTCAAACATACCAACTGGCGACTCTGTAAAATCAAACCTTTCAAATCGCTGACAGTATATGTCGGCCTTTTCCTAAAAATTCACCCTTCAGATCAAACAAATAAAACAAATAAGGGTAGAAACACATTAGGGAAAGAAAGATCGTCCAAAGATTTTTTTCCCAGCATCGACACCAAGTTAGTTCACATTAAATTCAATGGACTAACTTAATTTGCCTTGCCTCTATCTTGTTTATTGGGTTTTAGAAATTTCATATTCAATCTTTGCTTTACTTCCAATTCTTTTAGAAAACTTGGCTTGATAAATCTATTTAATACTAGGTGAGGTTAAACCTTACTTAATACTTGTATTTATCGTTTGAGAGACTCATATGCGCATGTTACAAGGTTCAGTTAAATATCAGACTTTTTTTTGACAACTTTACATTATGCGCTGTGTTAGTTCCCAAAGGTACGTTAGTTATCTAGAAGGGGTTGAATAGATATTTTAAAATTTCTTTATTTAAAATACTTTGTTAGTATTGATTATACTGACAACAACGGAATATATATTTTGTTCCCCTTCAAGATATTGCAGTTATGGTTTGATAAGAAGTTATAGTAGTTATAACAGATATAACAGTTATAGCAGTTAATGAGAGACAATGAGACAGAATGTTTTAAGTGGTTCAGAGCACACAAGGCTCCTAATCCACTCTTCTACTCCACGAGTAGGAAATCCACTAAGGATGTCTCTTACAACTGGATCCCTTAGATCCCTTCAAGGCCAGCAGCCCTGGAACTTCACTTAGTTCACTTGTGAACTCTTCAAGTCCTCTGACTTGGATCTGCTCTTAGTTCACTTTTGAACTCTTCAAGTCCTCTAACTTGGATCTGCTCTTAGTTCACTTTTGAACTCTTCAAGTCCTCTGACTTGGTACCTCACTTGGATTTGCAGTAGTTGTTTGAGGTGTGCTACTCAGTTGCAGTTCAGCATCTGTCTCTTAAAGATTGAGTAGCGAAGCAAGCTTTCCGCTTTCAGGATCGTAGTGTTGATCGTTGAGTGTTCTTGAGCTTTTCTCTTGATAATCTTTCTAATTGTATCTTGCTTGCTTAGTCTGAATCTTTGTCTGATGTCCTTATAAAAGAGCCATTCAGAATTAGCCGTTTGAATGCTCTTGTTGCTTCATTTAATGCTCCAGACATTTTCTGTGCAATGATGTTGACGTCTTGCTTTTCTGCTGTTCTGCCGCCTGGCCCACTAACACATCAGACTGTATCTTTCACCTAACACCTGAAATGATGCTTTCTGAAGGTAGCTTTAGTCCTTTTCTTAGCTTCTTCAATATGCTTCTTCGATTTGAACTAAAAATGAATATGGAAGTATTGGGACTATCACTTTGTCAATGGACATAAGCCTTTCTTCATTTGTTGCTCTTCCTCCCTTCATCAGAACTACAATCTTTGATGCTGACTAGAGGAACACTATGATTATGATCATTGTGACATAATCGTTGTGTGTTGGCTTTGTACAGCTTGATTCAGGCTTGATTGTAGAGGACACTACGATTTCTCTTAAGCTCTTGGTAGACTACGATTCCTTGCTTGCTTGTCTTGCAGACTCCACACTTCTGATAACACTCTGCGATTCTAAACTTGGCTCGTCAAATGCTTTTCAACTTTATAATTCTCAGTGTGGCTTCCAAGGCAGACTACGATTCTTTGATGCTTTCACTTGAGCTCAACGGATCTTGCCTTGTCCTCTGCAGACTTGATTCTTTGGCAGACTACTATTATGGACATCTTCATTTTAAGCTTCACGATTCTGCCTTTTCTTCTGCAGACACAAATCTCTTGGCAGACTACGATTCTTGATATCTTCGTTCAAGCTCCACGATTCTGCCTTTTCTTCTGCAGACTTCGAATCTCTTGGCAGACTATGATTCTTCATATCTTTGTTCAAGCTCCACGATTCTGCCTTGTCTTCTGCAGACTCAAATCTCTTGACAGACTAAGATTTTGGATGTCATCGTTCAAGCTCCATGATTCTGCCTTGTCATCTGCATGCTACCTTTGACAGACTACGATTCTGTCAAGGCTTTAACTTTTACAGGTCAAATAAATCAACCTAACAAGTTTGATCTTTTCTTCTATACATTTATTTACATAAATGATAAACATTAAAGCTAAGATCAACCTAACAGTTTTGATCTATCATCTAAGTCCTTGTACAATGATTCTCTTAAGGACTGTACACTTAAGCATTTATATTTACTTTCAATATCAAATCTGAATATGCAATTCCCAACAATCTCCCCCTATTTGATGTTGACATAATAAAGGAGATTTAGATCATAGCATCATTTTCTAAATGCATAATGCTAGAAAGTAAATATGAGTTAGTGTTTCAGTGAGCTGCTGAAATTTCTAGAGAATAAGCATGATCTTATTGATGTTTGAAGAGATATTGCAATCAAGCATAGAAACATTAATACATAGTTAAGTTTAGACTTATCTCTATTTTCTTTGCCTCTTATTCCTTGAAGATTCTGTAGCTCTCATTCTTTTGATTTGCTCATCTCTCCATTCAATGTCTTCTAGCTCATATCTGGACTGTGCAGAATTCATGCCTTGTGAGAAAGAAGCTTGACCTTGATATCTTTGAAGAGGTATTCCCACTGGAGGCTGCTGTAGATGTAAGAACTCGAATTTTCAGATATTATTAAATAAGGATTTAATAAATAAAATTCTTAAACTGTGAGATGGATTCGAATAAGAGTATATATATGTGATATGAGGTATGTGGTATTATGTTACATAGGGTAATATGGGCTATGTAATATGTGTTTTTGTGATTTATAAATATATTATTAATATATATTTGTTATTTATTTTAGAGACGATTCAATTGAGGTAAAGGAGGTGGATAAATTTCTATCGATATTAAATAATTTATAGAATTATTTTATCATAGTAAGTTGGTGACATTAAATATCTTTAATGTATAATCACCATATTCTTGTGTATGTGTATTAATAACTAGTATGTTTATAATATAGGTTATTAATAGTACTTAAGCTATCCATGAATAGGTTTGGATAGTGAAGCATGAGTTAGTTAAGGAATTAACTAATAAGAATAAATATTAGTTAATTTAAGTTGGGAGTTATATTAGGGAATAATATAATGTGAGTATTGAACCTTAATTAACTATGATGATAGAGTACAGTGTTTAATTTACTTAAGTAAAGGAATGAATTAATACGTGTGTTGAATATGTAATTATAGTTGATACTTTTTATATATATTACTTAGAGTGGTAATATGTGAGAAAGTTTGACGTGCGAATAACGTTAATAAATATATATACGTTATTAAAGGGAGATGAAAATCCTTATATCTTTAAATGAATAATTAATATTTGAAGAAATTATTTTAGGGACAATTTATAGAAAAGAAAGAGAAATAATTATTATATATTTCTAATAAAGGATAATTTCTAATATTGAATTATTTAATAAAAGGAGGAAATGTTATTTTTGAATAATAATATTTTCTTATATGTTTTTGTATGAGGTAATATGTATGATTGATTAATATAGTAAATATATTAAAACGTATTTGCTATATGAAAATAAATTGATGAAAATAATTTATTATAATAGAAAATAAACTTATTATCTATTTTCTATATATGTACATGTGCCGTACATGTAATTATTTTTAATAGATATTATATTAAGAATATTGTCTTGAGACAATAAGTAAATTATTTTCTAATATTGAATGTCCTTATTGGGAGAAAACATAATATTTTATGTTATAGCAAAATACCTAATTTCTAAGGTATTTTTCAAGGGAGTTTAATTTATAAAAGAAAACTAAGTTATTTTAATAACTTGAGTTGCTATAGTACCATAAGTGTTATAAATAATATTTGAATATTTTTATTCGTAATATATTTATATGTGAACTTGTGACTTAATAGTTCTAATTATATTGAACATGTTATAAGTAGTAATGTGGTGGGAGATGAGTAAGTGATGGGAATAATAATAATCTTGAGATTAAGCTTCTGAGAAATGTCTTGTCTGGCACGATAATAGATTCGGTAATGAATTAATTAATTCAAGAATGGAAGAATTTTTAATTAAACAATTAATCCATAGTAATTGTTATTATAATAGTATATTTCTTTATTATTATGGCTAGTGGTAATATAATAATAAAGAGATTGATTATGAATATAATCGAAAATTGTATGGATAAGGAATGAGGTATATTATCCTATTATATTATTATTTTGGATAATATAATATTATCAAGTAATTATGTGATAATATGTTGATTAATGAGTAAATAATTTATAAACATAATAAGATTTATATTTATTTAACGTGATAATAAATCATATAAAGTGTTAATCAATTAGTGTAGAAATTATAATTCCATTGATTAATGAGAAATGGATTAATTGATATTATTATTAATTAATTGATGAGATAAGTAATTTATTAATGTGCAACCATGCGATATTAAAAGTGTAACGTATGATAGTAAACTATATGTTATGCGAAGCGTAAAGTGCAATGCGACTATGTTATTTATGAAGATAAACTATATAGTAAAGTTTATTGAGTTGTAAGAGGTACATGAAATGTGTGTGACAATGTGTATATGAGTGTACAATAAAATAATATATCATGGATATATTGTAAACAATTTTTGAATTAATAAAATTTAAGAGACAATACCATGTGATGGTACCCGAAAGAATTATATCCGGTAGAATGAAAAGTAAATGGATTATATATTGGTGTATATACCTATTTGTTACATTGTATTTAGAAGGGACATTGTGACTTAAAAATATACTATGTGAACATACACTATAGTATATATATTATGTATATGGAGGTATTAATTTAAGTGAATAATTATACATTGATGTAGGAATATATGTAATATACATATGTATGTTGCACAAAGGAATACAATGCTGAGTTTATTAAGCCTTGTCCCATAATGAGAGGCACAATTCCTTCTCACGTGAATAACTAAATTGCTAGTCTACTCCCTATTGCTCTCAAACTCAGCATTCCATAGCAAATGATGAGCAAGGGTGAGGAATTCATGATGAGTTCCAACAACTCTCAACCACTCTCCCTTAACCATTGTGCAATCTTGAAATCCTTTGGGTTGGTTTGGAAGGTAAGAGCATTGTCTGTGTATCAATTGGTCTATAAATATAGCTCTCCCCTTCATGTTTTCATTTGTTGAGAAATCTTAATAAGTATAAGATATAGAGGTAGTTCATTGTATTGGCAAGGAGTCAGTGAATTGAGGAAGTGGATATAGCAGTGGTATAACTCCTTTCTTGTTCTTCATCTTTGTTTTATGAGAATTTCTAATTCTTGAATTTAGTAAGAAATTCATGATAATGTGATCAAGAATTGTTTGTTAGTTGATATGTGGGCTGATATATATGTTAGTATGGCTAGGTAGCTTGTCTGGAATCAAATTCAATAAGAATTTTGGTACTTAGGCTGGAAACTGTCGTAGCTGCCTGCTGTCTGGTGCAGACCAGTGGTGGCGTAGCTGCGCGGGTTTAGCACTGGGATGCCACGCAGCTGCGCCCGCACCCTGAACCAGTTTCCTGTTTTCTGCTAAAGGCTGTTATGTGCTAGATTAATAACACTACTTAGACAAACATGGGAACATAATTGACATGCCTATATAAGTACGTTAAGACAATGAAACCATGTTTTATTAAGATTTCTTGCAAGAATGATAAAGTTATAGTTTTGAAAATAAACTTAAGGTTTTATAAAAGAATTTTGGCGTATATAAGTCATGTTTATATTCTGACTTTTGAGACACATTAGTATGGTTGAAGAATGCATGAAAGGCATGTTGATTTGCGTACATATGTTTCATAGTATAGCACAAGTATGATGAACCTCACTAGTGAACATTTTTAACGAAAATGTAAGTTTTAAAAGTGAAATTTGACATGTAAAGATCATATATGTATTCTGATTTTTTTTGGCATGTTTATATGGCCTTGAAATGCATGTCGGACATATTAACTTACGGATATGGATTTCATAATGAAGCATAAACATGTTAGGTCTTGTTAGTGAGCTTCACTAATGAAAATACGAGTCTTGAACGTGAACGTTAACATGTTACCTTAAGATTTGGATTTTGATGTTTATGGACATATGTGATAGCGCTCTTGGACTCTATCATGTATCATACATGTATATATACCATGACTACATGTCGTGAAACCAAGTTTAGCGTAAACGAAGCATGTTTTCAAACTAATAATTATGATAGTTACATGTATGAAATATGAATATTCATGAACATGCCCAACATGAGTTACATGAATACTTTATGTGTTTAAAGAGCTAGCATGATGAACTTTGAGATGTTCATGACCTCGAGTGGCCTTAAATTGTTGAAATATTGACTTAGAACCTATATCGTGTAAATTGAACATGAAAAGGTTGAACGAGCATGAAAGTATCGTTTAATATCTATACATGCTATGTAGGACCATATGTTAATACTTGAATCCGACTTCGACGGTTAATAGAGTATATTTGCTTTGTTATAGCCTTATGTGTTAGTAATGATATATGAGAATGATTAACTCAAAAGATGGACTACACTAGCTATATGTAAATAGATTAGTGGTAGACAGGCATGTGTATGTAGAGAATGGTAGTAAGTACGTATGATTAAAGTATACTTATACGTACATAGTTATTCTAAGAATACGATAAGAAAGTGAGACGAAGGTTCTAAGAACCAAGTTAGACAACAATGTAACCTTTATTATTACATTTAGAATGTGTGGATACATATAACTAATGAGTGTGATCTCTATGGTTAATATAACTGTGTAGGATTACACGAAGTGCAGATATTCTTAAGCAGTTAAGTCGTAGTTGTTAAACTACGAATCAGGCAAGTCTTTCAGTTCCTATTTGATATATAAATTCAATAACTGTTAGTTGAATTATATTATGCTGTGATAATGTGAACTTATATATGAATTGTATATGAGATATAAATGAGATTGGAAGTTGATCTTTGATGATATACTTGTTATGTGAAAAGTAACATGCGTAGTAATTATAAATTATTTATAAATGCATGAACTGAGTATGATGTTGTATGCTATGAGATGCATGAAAACTGTTAGAATTGCTGAGCTGTCGAGCTCACTCTTGCAAATAACCACTTTTGCAGGTTAAGGACTTACGATAAAGACTTCGTGTTTCTTGATTGATAAATATAGATAGTATCGTAATGAAGAATACTGTTTAGATTATTACTCGAACCATGTTTAGGTTCTAGTCATTGTACTTGATATTTGTTTATGAGGTTTAATGCTTATCGTACTGTAAAGATGTATTAGATAATACAAAGAGGATACTAAGTTAAGATGTATTCGCTTATACAGAAATTTGAATAGAGTGAATCATGATATAGTTTGATTCAGGAAAATGTAATGGATTTAAGTTATGGAATCAATAAAAGATTTTGTACAAGGAAGACTGAAAAAGTTTAAATTATTCCGCATTTTAGTAATATCGAATATGTTGTAAAGACGAGATCTTGGATATAAATAGAATTTATATTCTAAATTGTAATAAGCAAAGTTGTATTCTTTTACTAATGAATAAAAGATGTAATAGTTTGACGATAGTAGTATCGTGACTGCACCGAGTTCGAGAAAAGAGAGGAACCCAAATTTGGGGGCGTCACAAGTTGGTATCAAAGCTGTAGGTTATAAACCTTAGGTAAGTGTACCTTAGACTATAACCTGAGAGAGGGAAAGATAAAGATTAAAATATATCGAAATGAAGATTCAAAGAAGAATCTCGAAATATATAGAGAATGAGAATCAGAAGTTTCCTAACTCCGGTAATGAAAATGTTAAGATGATGTCTATAATATGAATATGACAAAGATAGTGAGAATAAACTCAGATGGAGTTTGGTTGATAATAGGGAAAGAACACTAAGGTAAACCGATGATCACGACGTGATCTGATTGAACTGTGAAATGATAGATAGTCTGTAACGAATAAGTGTGTATAGCTTGATGCTATAAGTGAATGTACTATGAAAAGTACGAGATGAACTCATGAAGAGTTGTATGTGATGAAACATAGAAAGTTTGTAACGAGCAAGTGATAGAGTAAGATTGTGACGAACGAGAATTTTGTAAAGATATTTGAATATTTATTGAAATAAATAAATATTTTTAATAATTTAATTATTGAATTAAATAATTAATTCATGAATTTGTGGTAGATTAGTTTAATTATATGTGTGACATTAATTAAATTAATATGTAGTAATTTAATAGTTCAAAGAATATATTTAATGGAGTTTATTTGATTAATTGAATTAATTAAATAAGCATATGTTACTTTAGTTAATTTAATAATTAATTAATGAATTAATGAATTGACATAATTAATAAATAAAAATATTAATTATGTGACAATATGATTTAATGTAAAATTTATTATATTTTATTTAATTGATTTAAATAAAATTGATTGGTTAATAAAAGTGTTACAATTAACTATATACTAAACTAGTTAATTAAAATAAATGAAAAAGGAATTAAGGGTGTAGCCAAACAAGGCCTTAAGGGGAGTTAGTCCGTTTGTGATACAACGGATATATTATGTATACATATATTATTCTGTTAAACGGAATTGTTTTCATTTTGTTCAAAGTCAGAGAAAGAAAAAAAAAACTTAGAAATTTTCAGAGAGAAGAAGAAGAAGTGAGAAAGAGATTTGAGGAATCCTGAGTGTTGTATTAGATTTATCTTCATACTAACAAAGGGTAATCTTCTTTCAAAGTTTTTAAAATTAAGTTTTCCAAAGTTTTTCATATACGTATTCTAAAGTCTGTGAAAATTTGGGTTTCCCAATTGGGTTATGATATGGCTTTATCTGTATGGGTATGTGATTATAACATGTTTTCTAACGTATATACATGTTTTAAAGTAATCAATTTTATATAATTTGGCCTTAATTAGTTTTTTCAAAAAGTTACAGAGTTTTCTACGATGTTGTAAAATTTCTCTGTCAGTACTTATTTTTGGGAAATTAAAGTATGAGGTTATTATATATGTGACCGTATATGTTAGTATTATGTGTTGGATCATGTATCCATGATTTACACTGATCACACCAAATAAATTTGTTAATAAATGGGTTTGATGAAATTACAGAGTATTGAATATGGGTGAATAACCCATATGGGTTAAATTAATGATTGAATCATATGTTTATATTTAAATTGATACATGAATATGATTGTATATGTTAAAACAAAGAAAATGGAATTGAAATGAATGGATTCGGTGTAGTAACGAATCCGTAAGGAGATTTTTATGTTTTTCATTAAACTCTTGAAAGTTATGAAGAACAGTGAATTTGATGATGTTAATTCGTATAATTTTATGTGTTAAAATGTTAAGAATGTGTTAGAAGTGTTATATAATGTTCCTATGAAGTTTATACTTCATGGGTAACACTACAAATCATTATATTGGTGTAAAATTAGAGAAAATGGCCAAATTCTGTGTTCGTTCGCGAACTTCAGATTTTGAGTTTCCGCAGCCGCACCTGTCCGAAAATTTTGAAAAAATAAAAATAAAATTCTAAGTGTTGGAAATTTATGAAATGTGTTTTGAGTCTAATGAACATGAACACATGTTGTATAAATATAATAAAATGTTGATATGAGTTTAATAATTTATGTTATGTGATTAATTAATAAATTAATTACGTGATTTAAATTATTATTTGTAAAGGTTAAATAATATGTTATAAACATTAAGACATTATTTTAAATCTAATTAACATGATGACATGTTATGTATGTAATGAGTTATTAATACAAGTTAATAACTTAAGTTACGTGATTAATTAACAAGTTAATTAATCAACGTAAACCATTATTTGAAAACCTAATAATGAGTTTGAAGAATACTATTGTAAATCAATAATCATATCGAACTTGTGATTAATTGATATTGTGAATGTATTGATAGGTAAGAGTAATTAAAGAAGTGAGTAATAATTGTAGCTTGCGCACGAGGCAAGTTTCCTAAACTCAAATCTTTATATTTGAGCAAGTTTCCTAACTATACTCTTTGAATTGAGCAAGTTTTCTATCCCTAACTTATTATTATTGTTGGGCAAGTTTTCTAAACTAAACTCTTTAAATTAAGCAATTGCTATGCTTAATTACTATTGTTGAGTAAATTCTTACTCTTAAATATCCAAGTTTAGAATTTCACATGAGATGCTATGATTCTTTTAAAAGTATCATTTAAGTGTACAATACTTATTCGATTGTATACCTTGAGAAGTTAATATTCAATTTGAATATCATTTGTTGAGTTATCCAAACCAACTTTATTTGGTGCGGATTCTGATGTCAAACTGAGATGAACAACCCTAATATAGGGGATTAATGAAGATGCTTTAAGCGTTAAGATAGTGTGCACAGTATCAGTACGAAGGGCTGATCTCCCTAAGTACGAGAAGTAAAGTCTATAGTCTTATGACTGTTAAAGGTTGAAAAGGTTAATATACTTGACAACCTAAGACTCGGTTCAAGGTCTTAATGACCCTCAGAAGTAATTTGACTCTCGATTAATATTCTTGATTCAAAAGTTGAGAAGTAATTTGACTCTTGATTAATATTCTTGATTCAAATGTTGAGCTTTCTGTTATTCAGAATTCTTTCACTCGCGTGTTATTATTCTGTCATATTTTTATACTTGCGGGCATTCGTGCTCACTCTTGCATAATAACATTGCAGCTAATAATGAACGAAGTGATGTACCTTCTAGTAGCAAGGGCAAAGGAAAAGCTAACAAATGTTGAGGACTTGTGTTGATGTTAAGAATGTTAAAGTTCAAGATTTATGTGTGATGACTTAATACTTATTTATTTACGTTTCCGCAACAGAGATTTAAGGTTAAGTTTAACCTGGGATTTATGATTTATTATTATTTCAGATGATGTAAGATGATGATTTATTTATCTAATAAATGAATTTCATTATTTATGGGTAGATAGTTGTATGATATTGGAACAGTGAACACCAAATCCTGTGGAAATTAAGTTACCGGATTTGGGGGTGTCACAAAGATAGAGTTAAGTGTTGGACTTCCATTAAGGACTTATGTGATGGCTTAGTTGTACAAACTTTTGTATGGGTAGAAGTTTTGTGCTTGCACGGAGTGCGTCACATTGATAATCGTTGAAATGTTAGTGTCGCGGTATCATTCTACATATGTTGGAAAGGTGATTCTTTTCTCATATTTATTTTGATAGATAGAGATTTCTAAGATATAATTAGATAATATTAAGATTAGGTGCGAGTTCTTAAGACTATGCCTATGACAAGTTCGTGACTCATAATCGTATGGTGGGACCCCTCAGCGAATGGACGATTTTGGTCTGACTAGGATAAGTTCCTTAACCCATATGATTGTGGTAAGTTCCTGAGCTTCCATGGTATGGTAAGTTGGTGAACTGTACTGAGAATAGATATATTATATAAGAGTTTTGGAATAGTGAGCATTGATGGTAGTAAGAGATTGAAGTGATGGAGAAATTTGGATTTTTCTAAGTCTTCTAGCTATGCTAGATTTTCAAAATTTATTGACTTCGTGCTACTGTTTGCACTTCAGTTTTCTTGAGAAAAACATTGGGTCAAGTTACTGAACCAATGAGTTTTAAAAACAACATCGTTATTCGTATGTCTAAGCTATTTATTTCGGCTAAGATAAGAATAATTTGAAAATCTTTCAAAATATATTTTGACTGTGTGCATCATTTGAAATGGTGTAGGATGGTAAACGATAGAGTCATCAATACAATCGAACCTAGTGCCGGAAGTGATCGTAAGATCGTCAGCCCACTATGGTATGATGTAGTATGGCAAAGTCGCAAAATGACAGAATCTTCAACGTACTATTAAATGGGTGCGGCATTTTGACGTCATAAAATGTTTTTTGGTTTTCGTTCAAATTATGAAAAGTTGACTAAATTATTTCAATTGATGTCCGAGTTATTGATAAGAGTCTAAGCTAATTGATTCGGCTAGGCGACTGTTGAAAAGTGATTATAGAATTCAAGCATTTTTGTGTATTTGCGCCAAACCAGATTGCTCTGGTGCGGATGTAGAAGTTGAGAAGCTGAGTTGAACAATCCTATAACGGGAACCTATTTTCGGAGACAGTGGTCACGAACATGACTCATATAGTCATTACAACACGCTACGTTGCGGCCCAACGTAGTAGTACAATAGGGTAGCCACCTAGTGTACGTGTGGAGGGTGTTTTCAATTCTTGTGATTGATAAATATTCTAGTTTACAGTGTAGAGACTCATGTTGAGACATTTGTAAATGTGGAAGAGTTCACGGTCTTGTGTGACCCCTCAGCATTATCTGAAATCTGAGTTATTCATACTACTTCCCGATTATTGAAAAATCGTGGAAGATTCTTATTCTTCTGAAGGATGAAGGTAGTAAGTAGAATGTTCCTTAGAAAGGAAAAAGTGGCAGAATGCGATGGAGAATGTTATAATAATAAAACTTTCGAAAAAACAATGGATAAAAAATTATTCAAAAAAATAGGTAATATTCGGAATGGCACCGAGTAGAGGAGTTTTCGGTGATTCCGAGGACGGAATCCTTATAAGGGAGAGAGGATGTAAGAACCCGAATTTTCAGATATTATTAAATAAGGATTTAATAAATAAAATTCTTAAACTGTGAGATGAATTTGAATAAGAGTATATATATGTGATATGAGGTATGTAGTATTATGTTACATAGGGTAATATGGGCTATGTAATATGTGTTTTTTTGATTTATAAATATATTATTAATATATATTTGTTATTTATTTTAGAGACGATTCAATTAAGGTAAAGGAGGTGGATAAATTCCTATCGATATTAAATAATTTATAGAATTATTTTATCATAGTAAGTTGGTGACATTAAATATCTTTAATGTATAATCACCATATTCTTGTGCATGTGTATTAATAACTAGTATGCTTATAATATAGGTTATTAATAGCACTTAAGCTATCCGTGAATAGGTTTGGATAGTGAAGCATGAGTTAGTTAAGGAATTAACTAATAAGAATAAATATTAGTTAATTTAAGTTGGGAGTTATATTAGGGAATAATATAATGTGAGTATTGAACCTTAATTAACTATGATGATATAGTACAGTGTTTAATTTACTTAAGTAAAGGAGTGAATTAATATGTGTGTTGAATATGTAATTATAGTTGATACTTTATATATATATATTACTTAGAGTGGTAATATGTGAGAAAGTTTGACGTGCGAATAACGTTAATAAATATATATACGTTATTAAAGGGAGATGGAAATCCTTATATCTTTAAATGAATAATTAATATTTAAAGAAATTGTTTTGGGGACAATTTATAGAAAAGAAAGAGAAATAATTATTATATATTTCTAATAAAGGATAATTTCTAATATTGAATTATTTTAATAAAAGGAGAAAATATTATTTTTGAATAATAATATTTCCTTATACGTTTTTGTATGAGGTAATATGTATGATTGATTAATATAGTAAATATATTAAAACGTATTTGCTATATGAAAATAAATTGATGGAAATAATTTATTATAATAGAAAATAAACTTATTATCTATTTTCTATATATGTACATGTGTCGTACATGTAATTATTTTTAATAGATATTATATTAAGAATATTGTCTTGAGACAATAAGTAAATTATTTTCTAATATTGAATGTCCTTATTGGGAGAAAACATAATATTTTATGTTATGGCAAAATACCTAATTTCTAAGTTATTTTTCAAGGGAGTTTAAATTATAAAAGGAAACTAAGTTATTTTAATAACTTGAGTTGCTATAGTACCGTAAGTGTTATAAATAATATTTGAATATTTCTATTCGTAATATATTTATATGTGAACTTGTGACTTAATAGTTCTAATTATATTGAACATGTTATAAGTAGTAATGTGGTGGGAGATGAGTAAGTGATGGGAATAATAATAATAATCTTGAGATTAAGCTTGTGAGAAATGCCTTGTGTGGCACGATAATAGATTCGGTAATGAATTAATTAATTCAAAAATGAAAGAATTTTTAATTAAACAATTAATCCATAGTAATTGTTATTATAATAGTATATTGCTTTATTATTATGGCTAGTGGTAATATAATAATAAAAAGATTGATTATGAATATAATCGAAAATTGTATTGATAAGGAATGAGGTATATTATCCTTTTATATTATTATTTTGGATAATATGATATTATCAAGTAATTATGTGATAATATGTTGATTAATGAGTAAATGATTTATAAACATAATAAGATTTATATTTATTTAACGTGATAATAAATCATATAAAGTGTTAATCAATTAGTGTAGAAATTATAATTCCATTGATTAATGAGAAATGGATTAATTGATATTATTATTAATTAATTGATGAGATAAGTAATTTATTAATGTGCAACCATGCGATATTAAAAGTGTAACGTATGATAGTAAACTATATGTTATGCGAAGCGTAAAGTGCAATGCGACTATGTTATTTATGAAGATAAACTATATAGTAAAGTTTATTGAGTTGTAAGAGGTACATGAAATATGTGTGACAATGTGTATATGAGTGTACAATAAAATAATATATCATGGATATATTGTAAACAATTTTTGAATTAATAAAATTTAAGAGACAATACCATGTGATGGTACCCGAAAGAATTATATCCGGTAGAATGAAAAGTAAATGGATTATATATTGGTGTATATACCTATTTGTTACATTGTATTTAGAAGGGACATTGTGACTTAAAAATATACTATGTGAACATACACTATAGTATATATATTATGTATATGGAGGTATTAATTTAAGTGAATAATTATACATTGATGTAGGAATATATGTAATATACATATGTATGTTGCACAAAGGAATACAATGCTGAGTTTATTAAGCCTTGTCCCATAATGAGAGGCACAATTCCTTCTCACGTGAATAACTAAATTGCTAGTCTACTCCCTATTGCTCTCAAACTCAGCATTCCATAGCAAATGATGAGCAAGGGTGAGGAATTCATAATGAGTTCCAACAACTCTCAACCACTCTCCCTTAACCATTGTGCAATCTTGAAATCCTTTGGTTTGGTTTGGAAGGTAAGAGCATTGTCTGTGTATCAATTGGTCTATAAATATAGCTCTCCCCTTCATGTTTTCATTTGTTGAGAAATCTTAATAAGTATAAGATATAGAGGTAGTTCATTGTATTGGCAAGGAGTCAGTGAATTGAGGAAGTGGATATAGCAGTGGTATAACTCCTTTCTTGTTCTTCATCTTTGTTTTATGAGAATTTCTAATTCTTGAATTTAGTAAGAAATTCATGATAATGTGATCAAGAATTGTTTGTTAGTTGATATGTGGACTGATATATATGTTAGTATGGCTAGGTAGCTTGTCTAGAATCAAATTCAATAAGAATTTTGGTAATTAGGCTGGAAACTGTCGTAACTGCCTGCTGTCTGGTGCAGACCAGTGGTGGCGCAGCTGCGCCGGTTTAGCACTGGGATGCCGCGCAGCTGCGCTGGCACCCTGAACCAGTTTTCTATTTTCTGCTAAAGGCTGTTATGTGCTAGATTAATAACACTACTTAGACAAACTTGGGAACATAATTGACATGCCTATATAAGTACGTTAAGACAATGAAACCATGTTTTATTAAGATTTCATGCAAGAATGATAAAGTTATAGTTTTGAAAATAAACTTAAGGTTTTATAAACGAATTTTGGCGTATATAAGTCATGTTTATATTCTGACATTTGAGACACATTAGTATGGTTGAAGAATGCATGAAAGGCATGTTAATTTGCGTACATATGTTTCATAGTATAGCACGAGTATGATGAACCTCACTAGTGAACATTTTTAACGAAAATGTAAGTTTTAAAAGTGAAATTTGACATGTAAAGATCATATATGTATTCTGATTTTTTTTGGCATGTTTATATGGCCTTGCAATGCATGTCGGACATATTAACTTACGGATATGGATTTCATAATGAAGCATAAACATGTTAGGTCTTGTTAGTGAGCTTCACTAATGAAAATAAGAGTCTTGAACGTGAACGTTAACATGTTACCTTAAGATTTGGATTTTGATGTTTATGGACATATGTGATAGCGCTCTTGTACTCTCTCATGTATCATACATGTATATATACCATGACTACATGTCGTGAAACCAAGTTTAGCGTAAACGAAGCATGTTTTCAAACTAATAATTGTGATAGTTACATGTATGAAATATGAATATTCATGAACATGCCCAACATGAGTTACATGAATACTTTATGTGTTTAAAGAGCTAGCATGATGAACTTTGAGATGTTCATGACCTCGAGTGGCCTTAAATTGTTGAAATATTGACTTAGAACCTATATCGTGTAAATTGAACATGAAAAGGTTGAACGAGCATGAAAGTATCCTTTAATATGTATACATGCTATGTAGGACCATATGTTAATACTTGAATCCGACTTCGACGGTTAATAGAGTATATTTTCTTTGTTATAGCCTTATGTGTTAGTAATGATATATGAGAATGATTAACTCAAAAGATGGACTACACTAGCTATATGTAAATAGATTAGTGGTAGACAGGCATGTGTATGTAGAGAATGGTAGTAAGTACGTATGATTAAAGTATACTTATACGTACATAGTTATTCTAAGAATACGATAAGAAAGTGAGACGAAGGTTCTAAGAACCAAGTTAGACAACAATGTAACCTTTATTATTACATTTAGAATGTGTGGATACATATAACTAATGAGTGTGATCTCTATGGTTAATATAACTGTGTAGGATTACACGAAGTGCAGATATTCTTAAGCAGTTAAGTCGTAGTTGTTAAACTACGAATCAGGCAAGTCTTTCAGTTCCTATTTGATATACGAATTCAATAACTGTTAGTTGAATTATATTATGCTGTGATAATGTGAACTTATATATGAATTGTAGATGAGATATAAATGAGATTGAAAGTTGATCTTTGATGATATACTTGTTATGTGAAAAGTAATATGCGTAGTAATTATAAATTATTTATAAATGCATGAACTGAGTATGATGTTGTATGCTATGAGATGCATGAAAACTGTTAGAATTGCTGAGCTGTCGAGCTCACTCTTGCAAATAACCACTTTTGCAGGTTAAGGACTTACGATAAAGACTTCGTGCTTCTTGATTGATAAAGATAGATAGTATCGTAATGATGAATACTGTTTAGATTATTACTCGAACCATGTTTAGATTCTAGTCATTGTACTTGATATTTGTTTACGAGGTTTAATGCTTGTCGTACTGTAAAGACGTATTAAATAATACATAGAGGATATTAAGTTAAGATGTATGCGATTATACAGAAATTTGAATAGAGTGGATCATGATATAGTTTGATTCAGCAAAATGTAATGGATTTAAGTTATGGAATCAATAAAAGATTTTGTACAAGGAAGACTGAAAAAGTTTAAATTATTCCGCATTTTAGTAATATAGAATATGTTGTAAAGACGAGATCTTGGATATAAATAGAATTTATATTCTAAATTTTAATAAGCAAAGTTGTATTCTTTTACTAATAAATAAAAGATGTAATAGTTTGACGATAGTAGTATCGTGACTGCACCGAATCTGAGAAAAGAGAGGAACCCGAATTTGGGGGCGTCACAGTAGATATTGATTAGATCGTGGAGTTTGAACATTTGGACTCCTGGGGTTGCCACCCAACGATTGACCAATATGAGTTTGCCTTTGCCTTCTGTGACAACCCGAAAAATCAAATTGCCTAGAAATTTAGATTAAAGGATTAATAATTAATAAAAGATATTTTATTGATTATTATTATGTGATATATGGTTATTAATCATTCTATGACATAGGATGATTAGAAATGGGGAGGATTGTAACGACCTCAAAATTCATACAATATAATTCTCATCATCGATCGTTAGCAATACATCTTTAATCTATCTTTACATCATTATTCGATATTAAAATCACTAAAAATGCGGAATATTTAAAACTTTTATAAACTTTCTTTCTATATTGCCCTGAATCGCAACCTTAACATTACAAATATTTGATTCAATTATATTACATGAATCGCTACAACGAAAGGACTATACAAAGTCTTACATCACTAAGCAATATCCATTATACGTCGGATAACTCAACTTACAACTTAACAATTAAGTTACAATGAAAACATCAACTACAATTTGAAATTTAACAAAATTAATATTCTTGAACATTGATCTCTATAAATCACTTAACACGTATCTTTACCTTGCATCCTTGATCTGCAAAAATGGTTATTTGCAAGAGTGAGCTCGACAGCTCAGCAAGATCTAATAGTTTTCATGCATCACATAGCACATAATTAACATGCTCAACATTAAAGTAACATGGCATACATGCTTTAATCACATAACAAATATAAAGATTGAGTTCCTTACTCAATCAACATTATTAAATCAATCAATGTAGTCATAAATTGACTTTAACATTTCATGCTTGCAACAAATATAACATAGCATACTCTTTGCAATATAATTTAAAACAGTTCATAATATCATCAAGTTCACATAGAAAATAGGAACTGAAAGACTTGCCTGGCTCGTAGATTACCAATTACCAAAAAACAGCTTAATATAATCTGCTTCATGATCCTACATAACGTATTACCATACGCATCAATTATTAGTCTCCTAGCAACGCTTATCAAACGTCTAAGTAAATGATACTTTATACTTTCTAATTCTTTTCTATTTACTCATTTAACACTCGCTGTCAAATCATATGTATAATTAACAATATCAGTTAATTATCACATAGCTAATCCTCATCGTTAGTTAACCAATTTAGGTTAACTCATTCCTCTTTAACTCATAAGTTACTAATTAATTACCACATAATTAATCACATCACATAATCATTTTACATTTCTCCTGATTAATCAACTAATAATTACATACACATTTTAAATTATAATTAAACAAATTATGATTTGAACATCCACTTTAATCAAACTACAATTAAACAATCATAATTTATAATGAATCAACTACATCATGCATTAAATCATAATTTAAGCATACTTAACTTAACCCATTACTTAGATTATAAATACTCAATTTCTATTCATGCCCTCATTAAATTATAATTATATAAATTATAATTTAAATTACACTTTTACCTTGATTATAATTATTCCAAATTATAATGACATATTAAGTTATAATTAAATAAATTATAACTTATAATCAATTAAACTATATCATGCATTATAATTACACAAATTATAATTAATCATGCAATTATCAATTTATAATCCATAATTAAACATGCATTTATTAAATTATAATTACATAAATTATAATTTAAATTAACATCTAATTGATTAAAATAAATCAACTAATATTCATTATAATTTAACAAAAATTATAATTTAATTTAAACATTTACTCTTGATTATAATTATACAAATTACAATTAACCAATTCACCATTAAACAATAATTCAATTAATACTTTAAGGTTTTCAAAACCTCTTTTCTTTTACAATTACCAAATTGTCAAATTCATGTTATCAACATGCTATTGCAACTTAAATATATGATCATTATTCTAGCAACAATGTAACTTAGTCATAAAAATAAACTGCACACTTAAATAAAACTCACTGCCTCTGCCCAGGACACGGCGCAGCTGCGCAGCCTCAAGCCTTGGCACCGGCGCAGCTGCGTAGGTGACCAGCCTTAGAAAACCCAGTGGCGCAGCTGCGCTGCTTCTGGCTGTGCTACCGGTGTAGCTGCGCAGGTACACAGACAGAAGCAGGCAGTGCAGCCTCCCTGTTTCACCGATTAAACCCAACATGCCATCAAACGGCAATAACAAGCTACTAGAACAATGTATAGCATATACTTGATACAATACACGCATATAACATATCTCCAAACACAAAAATATTTAAACAACAATAATCAAAAGTTTTAGAAATCAAATTTGATATTTTCATAAAACTTATATATTTTATAAAACCATTCACTGTAAATCACTTTCTCAAGCAATTTAACTCTATATACATACATTATATACGTAATTGAAGATAGCATCAAACAAATTCTTAATAAACATATTCACATATATCAATTTCATCAATTTTTTCAAACTAAAATCAACCATAATATTTAAAACTCATATGAACTCATACGAACATAACTTTTCTATTAAAACATATTTCTACAATCAATTTGGTTTCTGAAAATCATTTTTTATGGCATCTAATTAAATTTATAAACAGTATATTAACAAAATTCCAACATATATTCAACAAAATTACTAACTTTCATGAAAAACGTTTTTACAGAGAAGTTCCACAACATAAAACACATTATTAAAACTAAATCTAGAAGTTATACCCTTTGATTAGGCTTAGGAGAAGAAGATAATGGCTTAGCGAGAATTCTTTCAAGGTCTCTTTCCCCTTTCTTTCTCTTCTTCTTCCCTTCTTCTCTTTTCACTCCATCTTTCTCTGTGTTTTCTCTCTAACACAGACTAACCTTTGTTTTGTTCTTTTAACCAACGTATATACAAAATATACATACAACATATATACATAATATATAACTTACAATATTAATGTATATAATAAATCCTATACTAATTACAATTAAAATAGAGGTTACACCTTTGAATTTTTTAAAAGCCCTAAGGCTTGTTTGGCAAAACAAGTTATTTTAAAAACAGATTTTTAGTAGTTAAGGTCATGTTTGGGTAAAACAGTTTTAAAACAAAAGTAAGGGCCTTGTTTGAAAAAAATCATTTAAAAACTCTTTTTTTTATTTTAATAAATCCTTTTAACACATACTTTAATTTTACCCTTTAATTAATTAAATCTTAATATTCTAATTTAATTAATTAAAAGTCTAACATCAATTAAGCACATAAAATTGTCACATAATTACAATTAATTGCTAATTATAATTGCATGTAACACTCATCACATTACTCATCTAATTTAATTATCTCAATTCAATTAGAACTATAACATACAATCATTATATCAATTAAATTAAATACTAAATATTCATTTAATTAATATACTACACTTAATTACATTACTCCATAATAATAACATAATTATTTATTTAACTCAATAAATAATTCAATTAAAATATTTTTTTACTCCAATAAATATTAAAATTAATATTTAAATTATCTTCACATAGATTCACATATTTCACATATATGACACGTATTCACATACTTAAACTCAAAACATCAGATAATAAGAATTTTATTTATTAAATTCTCATTTATAAATTCTAAAAATCTGGGATGTCACATTCTTCCCTCCTTATAAGGATTCCGTCCTCGGAATCACCGAAACCCTACCTTACTCAGGTTTTCATCAAATTTCTTTAAAAATATTTATCGTTGAATAACTTCAACACATTACATTAATATAGGTTTTATATTTCCTACTACATTAAGTTCTTCAACAAATTCTAGATTTTATTTCGTAACCCTAAATTAAACACAATTATGTTTCAAATATTATATATTCTCTAACTCGTTCATTACTACATACTCTACTCGTAGAATTTATATACTACATAATTCACCATTTATAATTATTCAGGTTATCACATTCACCCATTCTTCTAAGAATTTCGTCCTCGAAATTTTAGTCTATCAATCTTTATATATCAATCTATCAAAATAGATTTTATAAATTATTGCATTCTACCACTACTTCTTTCTAAAGAATATCCTTCTCGCTACATTCTCCTTCAGAATAATAAGAATCTTCCTCAATTGCTCAATAATTGGGAAGCGATATAAATAACTCAGGAATTTAAAAGATTCCAATAATGCTGAGTGGTCGCAAGACCTTGAACTTCTTTCTAGGTTTAATAGTGCTTCACCCCCGGTGCTTCACCCCCTGTACTTCACACTATAAACCGCATTGGTACTCTAGGTGGCCAGCCTATCGTACCCCTACGTCGGGCCCAAACGTAGTACATTGTAACGACTATATGCGTTACACTCGAAACTATTGTCTCCGATAACATGTCCCCTTTATTAGGGTTGTTCAACTCAGCTTCTTAACATTTGAATCTGCACCAAAATAATTTGGTTTAGCATAGTTTGACCAAGAACGCTCGAATTTCATAAACATCTTTCGACATTCGTCTAGCTAAATCAAGTAGCATAGACTTCAAGCAAAAATTCGGACATCAATCGAAATATATATATATATATATATATATATATATATTTAACCAACTCAATAAAATAATATATATATATATATATATATTTTCGTTTAAGGAAACTAAAAGTAAATAAATCTTTTTTTTTAAGGAAAATAAAATAATAAGTAAATATTTTCATAATATCCTGATACCGTACCGTAGTAATGATACGTTGAGGATTTCGTCATTACATGACGTCGTCATACTACATCATACCATAGTGGGCTGACGATCATACGATCACATCCAACACTAGGTTTAACTGCATTGATAACTTCCTCGATTATTTTTACACCATATCAAATGATGCATATGAAATACATTTTGAAGATTTAAAATCATTTTGTCCAGCTGAAGCAATTAGCATAGACATGTGAATAATAGCACTATTTTAAAAATTCATTGGTTCCATCATTGATCCAATGTTTTTCAAGAAAACAGAAGTGCAACATCAGCACGAAGTCAATAAATTTTGAAAAACTAGCAAAGCTAGGAAATTTAGAATATAAAAACTTTCTCCATCAATATAAATCTTTACTCCATCATTACTTAATCATTCTATCAACCTTAAACAACATCAATGCTTTCTATATTATAAACTTTCTATACCCAGTATAGTTCATCGAACTTACCACACTTTGAAAGTTCAGGAACTTGCCACAATAATATGAGTTTAAGAACTTGTCCTAGCAATACGTAGTCAAAGAACTGATCAGAGACTGTCCATATGCTTAGGGGTTCAAAACATACATACGATTATGAGTCACGATCTTACCATAAATATGAGTTTTAAGAACTCGCCTAACCTTAAGATCATCTAATGTAATCTTAATATCATCTAGTCTAATCTCTATTGACTCTAACTATCAATTATAATATGAGAAAAGAATCACCTTCTCGTCATAATTATATTGATAGCGCGACACCAACCTTCCAACGATTATCAATATGATAAACAAAGTGTAAGCACAAAATCCTGCCCATACAGAAGTTTGTACAACTCAGCCACCACATGAGTCCTCAATTGAAATCCCACTTAACTCTATCTTACTTATAACATCTCGTTCTATACTCGATACAGACTTCCTGTATCCCATCATTTATAACTCATCGTGAGTTAATCTCGTACTATATCATAGTACATTCTCGTTATAGCATCAAACTGTAACTATTCAATCATTACATACCATCTGTCTTTTACAACTTCAAAAGATCACGTTGTGATCTTATTCTATAATCATCTCACTTATGATTCTTCCATATCTCATTATCGTTTTATTTTAAAACTTCTTATCTCTACCTATCATCATGACATATCATAATTTCATTATGCTTTCAATCTTATAGACCTCGTCTATTCATCGTTATTCGTCATATTTATTATTGGAGTTAGGCAACTCCTGATTCTCATCTACATATCTTTCCAAGATTCTTCTTTGAATCTTTTTGTTTATTAAACAACACTTCCTTTAAGAATTTCTAACTTCGTTCATATAGTTTAATATTTTATTCGAGTTTTAGAATCACCTTTTCGTTATACATAACTTAACTTCTCATTCTCTAAGGTCATAGCCTAAGGTACTCTTACCTAAGGTGTATAACCTATCAGCTTTGATACCAACTGTAACGACCCCAAAATTCATACAATATAATTCTCATCCTCGATCGTTAGCAATACATCTTTAATCTATCTTTACATCATTATTCGATATTAAAATCTCTAAAAATGCGGAATATTTAAAACTTTTATAAACTTTCTTTCTATATTGTCCTGAATCGTAACCTTAACATTACAAATATTTGATTCAATTATATTACATGAATCGCTACAACGAAAGGACTATACAAAGTCTTACATCACTAAGCAATATCCATTATACGTCGGATAACTCAACTTACAACTTAACAATTAAGTTACAATGAAAACATCAACTACAATTTGAAATTTAACAAAATTAATATTCTTGAACATTGATCTCTATAAATCACTTAACACGTATCTTTACCTTGCATCCTTGACCTGCAAAAATGGTTATTTGCAAGAGTGAGCTCGACAGCTCAGCAAGATCTAATAGTTTTCATGCATCACATAGCACATAATTAACATGCTCAACATTAAAGTAACATGGCAAACATGCTTTAATCACATAACAAATATAAAGATTGAGTTCCTTACTCAATCAACATTATTAAATCAATCATTATAGTCATAAATTGACTTTAACATTTCATGCTTGCAACACATATAACATAGCATACTCTTTGCAATATAATTTAAAACAGTTCATAATATCATCAAGTTCACATAGAAAATAGGAACTGAAAGACTTGCCTGGCTCGTAGATTACCAATTACCGAAAAACAGCTTAATATAATCTGCTTCATGATCCTACATAACGTATTACCATACGCATCAATTATTAGTCTCCTAGCAACGCTTATCAAACGTCTAAGTAAATAATACTTTATACTTTCTAATTCTTTTCTATTTACTCATTTGACACTCGCTGTCAAATCATATGTATAATTAACAATATCAGTTAATTATCACATAGTTAATCCTCATCGTTAGTTAACCAATTTAGGTTAACTCATTCCTCTTTAACTCATAAGTTACTAATTAATTACCACATAATTAATCACATCACATAATCATTTTACATTTCTCCTGATTAATCAACTAATAATTACATACTCATTTTAAATTATAATTAAACAAATTATGATTTGAACATCCACTTTAATCAAACTACAATTAAACAATCATAATTTATAATGAATCAACTACATCATGCATTAAATCATAATTTAAGCATACTTAACTTAACCCATTACTTAGAATATAAATACTTAATTTCTATTCATGCCCTCATTAAATTATAATTTAAATTACACTTTTACCTTGATTATAATTATTCTAAATTATAATCACATATTAAGTTATAATTAAACAAATTATAACTTATAATCAATTAAACTATATCATGCATTATAATTACACAAATTATAATTAATCATGCAATTATCAATTTATAATCCATAATTAAACATGCATTTTTTAAATTATAATTACATAAATTATAATTTAAATTAACATCTAATTGATTAAAATAAATCAACTAATATTCATTATAATTTAACAAAAATTATAATATAATTTAAAAATTTACTCTTGATTATAATTATACAAATTATAATTAACCAATTCACCATTAAACAATAATTCAATTAATACTTTAAGGTTTTCAAAACCTCTTTTCTTTTACAATTACCAAATTGTCAAATTCATGTTATCAACAGCTATTGCAACTTAAATATATGATCATTATTCTAGCAACAATGTAACTTAGTCATAAAAATAAACTGCACACTTAAATAAAACTCACTGCCTCTGGCCAGGACACGGCGCAGCTGCGCAGCCTCAAGCCTTGGCACCGGCGCAGCTGCGTAGGTGACCAGCCTGAGAAAACCCAGTGGCGCAGCTGCACTGCTTCTGGCTTTGCTACCGGTGCAGCTGCGCAGGTACACAGACAGAAGCAGGCAGTGCAGCCTCCCTGTTTCACCGATTAAACCCAACATGCCATCAAACGGCAATAACAAGCTACTAGAACAATGTATAGCATATACTTGATACAATACACGCATATAACATATCTCCAAACACAAAAACATTTAAACAACAATAATCAAAAGTTTTAGAAATCAAATTTGATATTTTCATAAAACTTATATATTTTATAAAACCATTCACTGTAAATCACTTTCTCAAGCAATTTAACTCTATATACATACATTATATACGTAATTGAAGATAGCATCAAACAAATTCTTAATAAACATATTCACATATATCAATTTCATCAATTTTTTCAAACTAAAATCAACCATAATATTTAAAACTCATATGAACTCATACGAACATAACTTTTCTATTAAAACATATTTCTACAATCAATTTGATTTCTAAAAATCATTGTTTATGGCATCTAATTAAATTTATAAACAGTATATTAACAAAATTCTAACATATATACTAACTTTCATGAAAAACGTTTTTACAGAGAAGTTCCACAACATAAAACACATTATTAAAACTAAATCTAGAAGTTATACCCTTTGATTAGGCTTAGGAGAAGAAGATAATGGCTTAGCGAGAATTCTTTCAAGGTCTCTTTCCCCTTTCTTTCTCTTCTTCTTCCCTTCTTCTCTTTTCACTCCATCTTTCTCTGTGTTTTCTCTCTAACACAGACTAACCTTTGTTTTGTTCTTTTAACCAACGTATATACAAAATATATATACAACATATATACATAATATATAACTTACAATATTAATGTATATAATAAATCCTATACTAATTACAATTAAAATAGAGGTTACACCTTTGAATTTTTTAAAAGCCCTAAGGCTTGTTTGGCAAAACAAGTTATTTTAAAAACAGATTTTTAGTAGTTAAGGTCATGTTTGGGTAAAATAGTTTTAAAACAAAAGTAAGGGCCTTGTTTGGAAAAAATCATTTAAAAACTCTTTTCTTTATTTTAATAAATCCTTTTAACACATACTTTAATGTTACCCTTTAATTAATTAAATCTTAATATTCTAATTTAATTAATTAAAAGTCTAACATCAATTAAGCACATAAAATTATCACATAATTACAATTAATTGCTAAATATAATTGCATGTAACACTCATCACATTACTCATCTAATTTAATTATCTCAATTCAATTAGAACTATAACATACAATCATTATATCAATTAAATTAAATACTAAATATTCATTTAATTAATATACTACACTTAATTACATTACTTCATAATAATCACATAATTATTTATTTAACTCAATAAATAATTTAATTAAAATATTTATTTACTCCAATAAATATTAAAATTAATATTTAAATTATCTTCACATAGATTCACATATTTCACCATATATGACACGTATTCACATACTTAAACTCAAAACATCTGATAATAAGAATTTTATTTATTAAATTCTCATTTATAAATTCTAAAAATCTGGGATGTCACAAGGATTCTGGCTACGAGCTAGAATGAACGAGTATGAATTTTCAAAATGAAAATAAAAGATTTTTGGAAATAAAAATATTTTTGAGAAAAAGACAAAATAGACACTATTCATGAAACCCTGAGGGTTAGGTTTTGACCTTAAGGGTTAGGGTTCATGGAACCCTAAGCTCGTTCGAGAGTTTGAAATGTTGGAATGACATTCTGTCGAAAGATTTGACTGTAATATACCGTAAAAAGTTAAGTTAGCCGAGAAAAGTTTTCTCAGGAAGAAAATGACGAAAATCACTATTCATCCGTTTCTGTTCGTGAATTTATTTTATAATTCTGAGAAACGCGTAATGATAGGATTTTGAGACGAGATAGAATATGTAATAATATTTCATTTATGGCTTGCAAAGTTTTCGCTTGCGGACTTAAAACCCTAAGGGTTAGGGAAAGTGGAATTAAAGAATTAAATAATTTTGTTTAATAATAAATGATTATTATACAAAATGAATACGCGTATAATACTAATTATTCTACGAGTATAATACGAGGAGGATACGAGAATTAGTATGACGTATAATACAAATTTTATACGACGTAAAATGGATTTTATGTGAAGTAAATCTAATACTTAAACCCGTGGGTCGAACCAGCGGGTAAACGGTTGGTTTAAACCCATGGGGCAACCCATGACCCAAGAGACATGGGAGAGCACATGGAGGCCATGTGCTAGAACATGCTAGCACATGGGAGGACAAAGTTTGGCATGTGGGAGACATAGGTTGCACATGGGCTCAAACTGGGGCACAAAGAAAGGGTGAGGAGGTGGGAATAGTGAGGAGGTTGGGCCTAAAAGACCCTTAAGCCTTTGGTCTTGCCAACTCTATAAATAGAGGGCTTGGCCCTTCATTTTTCCTTGTTTGAAATGCCACCAACTTATACGAGAGAGAGAGAGAGAAGAGAAGAGAAGAGAGAAGAGCTTGATGAGCAACCAAGAAGGAAGAGAAGCTAGTCTAAGACTTTGTCAAGAACAAAGTCTAAGGAGGCAAGAACACTTATAAGGTATAACTGTTAAACCTTAATCTTCATCTTTCTTTAATTTTAAAGATTGATAGAGAAGTGAAAATGGACAAAGCATGCATGTTAGTAAGTATGGAGATTGGTATTAGTGGACTTTAACATACTAAGAACCAAGAACAAGTGAAAACCATAGTTAAATGGTTAAGAATTAATGAACAAATGAGTTAAAACCATAATGATTGGTTAATGAATGAAAAAGATGTTAAAAGATGTTAGTGGATGATTCGGATGAGTTATATTAACTCTCCGATGTTATAAGGTTGGATTATAAAACTTATAACGTTAGAATACGAGAAAATGTAAAATTATAATCATAACATTGATTAAGAGCGAAGAAAGAACGAAGAACACGAAGAACGTAATGAAGAAAAGCATTAAAACTTAGATGTTTAATATGGTTAGAATCTTAAATGAACAACCAATGGATTGATTCCATTTGGTTTGACGTAAAAATATCAAGTAACGAAGATTCGACGGAAGTTTACGCGATTAGACGTTAAGTGTCGAAATCGTAAATTTCCTGGAATGAAAGTCAAAAGTCGTCGTGTGATTCAAAAATGATGATTTTTGATTGCAACACGTGTAATTATGTAAACAAGACTTGCGAGAGCAAGAACGAACGAATTCGGAGTTAAAACGAAGAAACGAGCGTTAAACGTTCGTGAACATTCGACGAACACGTAAAAATAGATTAATCAGCGAATTTCTCGCCAACGGATTCAAAAATAAATTCTGACTTGATAGGGTGATAGAGCATGTCATTTATGAACTTTTGGCTTTGGAACGAACCAATTCCGAGTTATAACGATCATGTTACGGACTTCGGAATTTCAGAATTTTCAAAGACTTAAAAAAAATTTCTAAGTTGCAGAGCTGGTGCCGCAGTGCCAGCCAATAGGCTTAAGCCGGCGCCACAGCGCCACACCCGGGAGAAAGCTCTGGAGAGTAGCGCTGCAATGCCACTCCAAGGGCAATATCTGGCGCCGCAGCGCCAGCATGTGAGAAAAGTTGACATTGTTAATAATTACTTAACCTTTTGCATATCATTAAGGGGCTAGTAAATGATGTAATGTAAGCTTTAAACAACATGTTTAATCAATGTTTATGAGAGTTAAACGTTGAACAAACGTAATTAAACTTAAGCTTGGAAACATTAACCAAAGTTTAAGTTGAAGAACAAGTTAAGATCTCGTCAATCATCATACTTAGTGATAATTGATGAGAGTTCGAGTGAACATAAAATTCACTTAATATAACACTTAAACAAGTGATTTAAACCTTAAGTAAAGGTTGAATGAGATTGAGAGACGAGTAACGTGAACGCAGGATACGTGAACATTTCTCGTGAATCGTATCGGCGTTAAGGGAACGTTCTAAGTATACATTGGTTGTATGACTTAGACGTTAACAAGTGTTGGCATAGAAAGATATAATGAGTGTGACACCCCCAAATCCGGGTACTTCGTTTCCACATGATTTGGTGTTCACTTTCTAACTATAACAAACATCTACCCAACATATCTCAAAATAAATTATAATCTTTATTCAAAATAATAAAATTTCCCTTAAAACAAGGGTTACAACTTTCTCAAAAATCAATCCCAGGGTTACTCTAACCTTGACATAAACAATAAAGTGCGGAATAAAAACATGACATAAAAGTCTTATTACAATCATTTCAAAATAATTAAACAAGTCTTCACTTGTTCATCTTTCCCTTGCCTTTCCTCGTAGACGGGGCATCAACGTTATCAACCTTAACTACAATTGTTATTTAATGCAAGAGTGAGCAAACAACAGCTCACTAGAGTTTAACAATAATAAATACATGAAAGGATATCTTTAAAAAGATCTGAATAACTTAGCTTACTTCAACAATAAAGAATTGAATAATAATTCTCTATCAACATTAAAATTCGAATATAGAATTTATCTGAGGGTCATAAGACCTTTGAACTCTTGTCCTAGGTTATAAATACTTCTATTTAAACCTTTAACAATCAATAAGACTATGGACCTTAACTGGTACTTAGGGGGATCAGCCCTTCGTACCATGTATTGTGCACAAACATCTTAACGCTATGCGTAGTAACCTCCCCTAGTAAATAGGGTTATTCAACTCAGTAATTTGAATTCAAGTCCGCACCAAAGAAAGTTTGGTTTGGATAAGCTTACAAGGGTAATTTAGAATTCACGTTCATCAACTAAGGATTAGTTGAATCGACTTTCAATAATTCATAAATAAAAGAATTATGAATTAAAATATGCTTTAGAAGTAAACTTAAAGAATTTAAATTAATAAACTGGATCTTACTTGAACAATAAGTCAAGATCTCTTCGGTTAAGTAAATAATTGTCCAATATAGAAATGAAAAGGACATTCTCAACAATGAATATATGAACTCAAAGAAACTTTCGTAGAAATAGCGAGTTTAGGGTTTAGAAGACTTGTATAAAAATTAATACAAGATCAGAGTTTAGAAAACTTGCCTTAAGTGCAAGCTACTTAACTCAACCACGTACTTTAACACTTCCTACATACATATATATTCAATCACAATAACTTAAATTAATTAACACGTAACTAATTCACATAAGTTGTGACACCCCCAAATCCGGGTACTTCGTTTCCACATGATTTGGTGTTCACTTTCTAATTAAAACATACATATACCCAAATAAAATTTCAAACTAATTACAACCTTCATAAAACCTTAATAAAATCTTCCTCTAGAAAGAATGGCAACTTGTTCAACAAAAATCCCAGGGTTATCTAAACCTTAACATCATTCAAATAACGTAAATGCGGAAATATAAACATAACCAACTAAGTCTTATTACAAAAACAACTTGACGTCACAAGCCTTCACTTATTCATCTTTCCTTTTCCTTTACTTGTTGATGGTATGTCAACATTCTTGGTCACAACTGCAAATGGTGGTAAAGCAGGCAAGAGTGAGCAAACAAAAGCTCACTTGGATTTACAATAGTGATATGACAAAAGTGAATCGTTTCAAAAGAGTTTGAATAACTTTACTTGCATCCATATAAAGAATTAAAATATAATTCTTTCATCAATATATAGGATTCGAATATGAAATCATCTGAGGGTCATAAGACCTTGAACCATTGTCCTAGGTTATAAATATTTTTATTTAAACCTTTAACAGTCAATAAGACTATGGACCCTTAACTCGTACTCAGGGGGATCAACCCTTTGTACCATGAATTGTGCACAACCATTTAACGCTTTCGCATAAACTTTCCCCTAATTAATAGGGTTGTTCCTTCTCAGAAATTGAATACAAGTCCGCACCAAAGAAAGTTCGGTTTGGATAGATAAGGGAACTTTAGAGTTCAACTGTCATCAACTAGGAGTAGTTGAATCGACTTACAGTCCTTTACAGTTCAATAATATAAGAATCATGAACCAATTTCAAAATATAACAATAAACTCATAATAGATAGGCATGCTTTTAGAAGCTTTCTATAAACTAAGTAGATCTTTCTTGAACAATTAAGTCAAGATCATATTACTAAAATAACGCTTTAATACTTACGCTTTATGAGTATGGTATAACTTGTACCACATATAACAAGTGAATGAACTTTTATGATTTATTGAGCAAGGGTTAGGAAACTTGCACAATGAAAATATACAATGAATAGGCTTGTATAGCATTCAAGAGTAGATTAAAGAACTTGCACAATATAAATAACAAGTTTAGAAACTTGTTTAACATAAGAGAATAAGGGTAAGAGAACTTGCCTTAAGCGCAAGCTACACTTTAACAACTATACGCACTTCACAAACACCTTACACATTTATATTACATTCAAACCATCTATTAGTATCCAATTACAACATTTAAACCATTGAACTTCATATCCAAGTCCAACTCATAGTATAATTTACCACATTGGTTACTAATTAGTCAAGTACGTGAGTCTATACTCACGGCATGCATTAATAAGCCTATACTTCAATGAATCGTGTTATGTGCCTCGTGAAAGCAACACACAAACACACACATGTAACATATTCATAATATACTTCAATCTAACTTAAACACATCAAAAACATGTTATCTTATTATACATTTCACTTTCCAAGTCTTAGAAACAAGTTAGCTTAACAAACGGGGCATAAAAACTCAAAAACAAAATTCCAGATTTTCTTGGCAGCAGCCCCACCCGCTGGGGCGGGTCCTCCCTGCATAAAACACCCGCTGGGGCGGGTGTTCCCCCTGCCACAGCGCCCGGCTCGCGAACTGGTGGAGAATTAAGCCAATTTGGCTTATTTCTTCACACCGAATTTAATTTTTCCCAACATGATAAACATAAAACTAGATACTAACAATATTTTAAACTTATTATCATGCTCGTAACATATATAATTCATAAAACACATAATCCAAAACAAGATTTCATGATTTTCAAAGAAAATACAATTTTAAGCGTTCTTGACGAAAATTGCTACTACGAATTCGTTTTTCATCCAATTCAAGTGATTCCAATTGTGATAACTCATATTCTTAACATATTAACATAATACATGATCAATTTTAACAATAAGTCAAAATCAAACATCAATTTGATAGTTTCAAAAGCCGTTTTTAGAAATAGTTTCACCAAAAATCACTATGAACATGCTTCGTATTGTTTATCAAAATTTCATGGATTGAATTGCTAGAATCATCATATAACTCATATATAATCATGTTATATCACCTATTACACATAATTCATGCTCACCTCAAGGATTTAAAGAAATTTTCAACATAACTTCATAATCTAACACTATGAACATGAATTTCATAGTGTTCATCATATACTTGTGAATTGAAATTCTTAAACAACTATGAAACTCTCATGTAAACATATATATATATATATATATATATATATATATACATATCCCATTCACATATCAAAATAAATAGCTTTCATAAAGAGACTTTCACATAGAGTTCTAAAACCATGAAAACATAAAAGAATATGCTTTGAAAACTTGTTTTACAACAATTGTATTTTGAAAACCCTTTCATGGCATACAATTACATATAAAAACATATGAACACCATATATACATATAATTTCATGATTGAAAAAAACCTAATTTGACAAAGAAGAAAACACAACACCTATGAATTAGTTCTAGGGTTAAGATTATAACCTTACTAGTTTTAGGTTAAGAGAGAGATGATGAAATTGGGCTTGCTTTGCCTTGTTCTTCTTCTTCTTCTTCTTCTCTGAGAATTCTTTCTAACCCTCTTCTTCTTTTCTTTCTTTGTTTTGTAAAACTAACGTAACTTTTTGTTTTTAACTGACATATATAATATTATACATATACATATATAATATATGTAACTTATAAATAATATAATACTTATAACCATAATAAGTATTATTAATTACATAGGTTATAGAATTTGAAAAGTCCAAGGCCATGTTTGGCAACCTCTTAGAAAAATAGGTTTTTAGTGCTAAGGCCTTGTTTGGGTAAAATAAGATTAAACAAGTACAAGGGCCTTGTTTGGCAAAACACTTTAAAATCCTTTTCTAGTCTTTTAATAACTCTTTAAATCCATAGATTAAATATTACACTTATTTAATTAAATTACAACACTCTAATTCAATTAAATAAACTAACATTCACATAATACCAAATTGTCACACAATTGAATTTCCTTTATTAAACATAATTCGTGTACAAATTATTATCACTTAGCACATAACATTAAATCTAATTAAATCATTCTTAATTAAATTAAAATTATGCTACACCATTGCTAACATATCAATTTAATTAATCATATAGCACTTAATTAAATTGTCCACAACACTCGCACACTTTATTTATTTATCTTCACAATTAAATTCCATAAAATATTTATTTACTTCAATAAATATTTACAATTAACATATAAAATTCTCAATCGTTACAGTCTTCCCTCCTTAAAAGGATTCTGTCCCCAGAATCACAACATAAAAAAAAATCTCATAAAAATTCTCACCTCATAAAAATTCTCATCTGTTACATTCTTCCCCCCTTAAAAGGATTCTGTCCCCAGAATCGATATCTAAGGGGTTACACACTTCAATTAAGCAAATAATTGAGGATAAGACTTCATCATAACATCTTCGAGTTCCCACGTAGCTTCTTCAGCACTGTGGTTCCTCCAAATTACCTTAACAGAAGGTATCACTTTATTCCTAAGTACTTGTTCTTTTCTGTCAATAATTTGAACAGGAACCTCTTCATAAGTTAAGTCTTTATCAAATTGTAAAGGCTCGTATTCTATTACATGTTTATAGTCATGTTTGTAAGGCCGTAACACGGAAATATGAAATACGTTATGTATATTCTCGAGTTCCGGAGGTAATGCCACTTCGTAAGCTATCTCGCCAACTTTTTGTAATACCTCAAAAGGTCCAATAAATCGGGGACTCAGCTTCCCTTTCTTGCCAAATCTAATCTTCCCCTTCCAGGGAGATACCTTCAGGAAAACGAAGCTTCCTGGTAAGAATTCTCGGTTCTGTCGATGTTGATCGGCATATTTCTTCTGTCTGTCCTGAGCAGCAACCAATCTTGTTCTAATCAGCTTCACAATTTCCGCAGTTTGTTGTACCAATTCCGATCCCAACAGCTAACGTTCACCAACTTCATCCCAGTATAGAGGAGTCCTGCACTTTCTGCCGTATAACGCTTCGTAAGGCGGCATGCCAATACTCGCATGATGACTATTATTGTAGGCGAACTCTACCAACGGTAGATGATCATCCCAGCTCCCTTTGAAGTCCATCACACATGCTCTCAGCATATCCTCAAGCGTTTGAATTGTTCTCTCGCTCTGACCATCGGTTTGAGGATGGTACGCTGTACTCATTCGCAACTGCGTTCCCAAACATTCTTGCAAACGCTTCCAGAAATTTGACGTAAAACGCGGATCTCTGTCTGACACAATCGACACTGGAACACCATGTCGAGAAATGATCTCCTTAACGTATAATTTAGCTAATTGTTCCAAGTTATATTTAATCCTGATTGGTAAAAAGTGGGCTGACTTCGTCAGTCGATCCACAATAACCCATATCGCATCGAAACCTTTCTGAGTCGCTGGAAGACCCACCACGAAATCCATCGTGATATGCTCCCATTTCCACTCTAGAATTTCTAATGGTTGCAGCAATCCGCTAGGTCTCTGGTGTTCTGCCTTGACTTTCTGGCACGTTAAGCATTTCGCAACGCATTCAGCAACGTCCCTCTTTATATTCGGCCACCAGAAATGATGCCTGAGATCTTGTTACATCTTCGTACTCCCAAGGTGAATTGAATATTTCGAGCTGTGAGCTTCGCTCAAGATTTCCTCCTTAACTTCCGGTACTGGCGGTACCCAGATTCTACCTTCAAATCGTAGCAGTTTCTCACTGTCGATCTTGAATTTAAACTCTTCGCCATCAGCTATTCTCTTCCGAATCTTCTCGCATTCTTCATCGTGAAGTTGTGCTTCTTTTACCTTGTCCACAATAGTAGAACCAGTGGTTACTTGAAATAATTTCTCATCCAATTCCTTTGGAAACTTTACTTCCAGCTCTAATCTAGCCATCTGCTCTATTAACCGATTCTGATCAGTTAACATATTCAGCTTCTCCCGACCTTTCCTGCTCAAAGCGTCGGCGACAACATTAGCTTTACCCGGATGGTAAAGTATTTCACAGTCGTAGTCCTTGATCAGTTCCAACCATCTCCTTTAGCGCATGTTCAAATCCTTCTGGGTAAAGATATACTTCAGACTCTTGTGATCTGTGTATATTTCACACTTCTCTCCATATAAGTAGTGTCTCCAAATCTTTAGAGCAAACACTACTGCTGCCAACTCCAAGTCATGGGTCGGATACCCCTTCTCGTAGTCCTTCAGCTGACGTGACGCATAGGCAATGACTTTGCCGCTCTGCATCAACACACAGCCTAATCCTTTATGTGAGGCATCACTATATACCACGAAATTCCCCGAACTATCCGGTAAAGATAATACAGGTGCAGTACTCAACCTTTTCTTCAACTCTTGAAAACTCTCCTCACACTTCTCCGTCCAAACAAACTTAACTATTTTACGAGTCAAATTCGTCAACGGGGTTGCGATTTTAGAAAAGTCTTGGATAAATCTTTGGTAATAACCAGCCAATCCCAAGAAACTCCTCACTTCAGACGGCGTCTTCGGCTGATCCCAATTCATTACCGCTTCAACCTTCGACGGATCTACTGAAAAACCCTCCTTGTCGATCACGTGGCCAAGAAATTGCACACGTTCCAACCAAAATTCGCATTTTGAGAATTTAACGTAAAGCTTTTCTCGTCTCAATACTTCTAAGGTTAGTCTTAAATCTTCAGCATGCTCCTCCTCGGTCTTGGAATAAACCAGGATGTCATCTATAAATACTACCACGAACTTATCCAGAAATGGTTTGAACACCCTGTTCATTAGGTCCATAAATGCAGCTGGGGCATTCGTGAGACCAAATGACATCACCAAAAACTCGTAATGACCATACCGAGTCCTAAAAGTAGTTTTCGGTATATCTTCCTTCCTCACCTTCAACTGATGATACCCGCTTCTCAAATCAATTTTTGAGAAATACCTCGCACCCTTCAGTTGATCAAATAAGTCATCGATCCTAGGTAATGGATACCTATTCTTGATCATAACTTTATTCAACTCCCTATAATCAATGCAGAGACGCATCGATCCGTCCTTTTTCTTCACGAATAAAACAGGCGCTCCCCACGGCGAAACGGTCGGTTGGATATACTTCTTGTCTAACAGTTCCTGCAGTTGAACCATCAGTTCCTTCATCTCGACTGGAGCCATTCGATATGGAGCCTTTGAAATTGGAGCAGTTCCCGGCGCTAAATCGATCACGAACTCTGTCTCCCTATCTGGCGGAAGCCCTGGAAAATCGCTCAGAAAAACGTCCACAAACTCCTTAACTACCGATATCTCTTCTACCTTCGGGCTCTCCTTACGCGTATCTACTATGTAGGTTAAATATCCTACACAGCCTTGCATCAAAAGTTTATTAGCTTGCATCACCGTCAGACAATTTTCTTGTCTAGGCGATTTACTGCCATAGAACACTACTTTCGATGGAGTCGTAAGGTTTACCGACTTTTTCTGACAGTCGATTACCGCCCCATGGTTGAACAACCAGTCCATACCCAATATGACATTGAATTCCCCAAGTTTAATCAGAATTAAATATGCTCTAAGCTCCTGACCTTTAATGTCCAGTCTGCAATTCCTATAAACGCTCCTAATAGGAATAACCTCCCTATTCGCAATTTCTATGTTCAAAGGGTAAACTAACTCCTCTACAGGTAAGTCTAGGGTTTTAGCAAAATTATCAGATATGAATGAACAAGTAGCACCCGAATCAAATAATACATATGCATTTATACTATTGATCGGAATAATACCTGCCACCACGTCTTTTGATTGCACCGCGTCTTGCACCGTCATGTTGAATGCGCGGGCAGTGGGTCGAACGGCCTGTAGTGGCGATAGTCCGGCAAGAGTCATAGTGCTGCCGTTGTCCTTTCCTCCATTCCCTATTGACCCTGCCGCTGGCTTCTTAGGGCAATTACGAGCCATGTGATCCTTGGATCCACATGTATAACAAGCTCCTTTCTTGAGGTTTAGGCAATATGGCGCGATGTGGCCTTCCTGACCACATTTGTAGCATACGCGTTTCCCTTTCATGCACACTCCAGTGTGAATCTTTCTGCATGTAGCACACTCTTCAAGCTTCCTCTTCTGATGGCCTCCCTGCTGACTCCCAGCAGAGCTATTGTCATTCCACTTCCTTTTCTGATGAATAGCCCTGCTACCACTAGCCTTAGTTTCCGTTTCATTCTTCTTCTACTTATCTTGGTTGAATTTATTCACCGCTTCGCTTCCCCCTTCAGCTAGAATAGCCTTTTCCAGCACGGCTGCAAACGTGTTTAGCTGGAACATAGAGACCTTGCTGTAGAGCCAGGGTTTCAGTCCCCGCTCAAACCTCCTCGCCTTCCTAGCATCCATGCTGACCTGGTAAGTAGCAAACCTGGCCAGTTCATTAAACTTCGCCGCGTATTCCGACACTGACATCGTTCCCTGCTTCAGCTTTAAGAATTGGACCTCCATCTGATCTTGTGAACTCACTGGGAAGTACATCTCAGTAGAACATCTCTTTGAAACGTTCCCACGTTATGACTCCTTCTCCCTCTCTAGTCTTATTCGCCTGCCACCAGAAGCTAGCATCTGCCTTCAACATAAAAGTCACAAATGCCGTTTTCTGGTCTTCACTGACCCTAGCCACGTCAAATACCTTTTCTATTTCCATAATCCACGTCTGAGCATCTATAGGGTTTGTCGATCCCTTAAATTTCGGCGGTCCTACTGCCTTAAACTCTTTAAACGTCGTGGCTTGCACTTGCGACTGATTCGCCACTGCTCCTGCCAGCAGGTTCACTAATTGCTGAACTGTATTAGGGGGGTTTGTTGCATCGTTATTGTTGTTGTTTGTTGAACCCTCGGGGTTTTGACGTGTTACTCTTCTTCTAGGAGGCATTTTCTGATAAGAAAATATTATTATTAGATCCTTTATTCAAATCTTAAGTATTCAAGTTCACACTTAAAGGTTTGAATATATCAGTTCACATAGAACACAAAGCACGTCAATAAACTTCTTTTATTCATTAGTCATAGTTTAAAAACATCAATCAGATAGCATTTCTTCCATTTACATCATCCTTCCTGAACTGAAAAAGTTGCAGGATTACATTATTAACTTATCCCATTCTTATCTCAATTATGGGATTTAGTTGATCTATTTCAAAAGCAACACATAAACAAAAGCTCTACTACTACTGCTACTACTACTATTACTGCTATTGCTGTTACTGCCTAGGCATATTAATACGTCGCACAGCCTCTCTGCGTTCCTCTTCCATTACCTGTAATGCCGTTCTTCGGTCCACCACATACCACGGTAAACCTTGGAACTGAGCTGGGTAGTAGAAAATACGGTCCTGAGCTCTTTCTATCGCTGTATGAAAAGCATATTCTGTTTCCCTCAGCTTGGCCCTCTTGGCTTCAGCTTCATCTTCAGCTCGATCAGCTCGTTGATTAGCCCTCAAGCTTGACTCTTCAGCCCTGGCACGCTTCCTCGACTCCTCCTGGATGTCTTGCTTTAGCTTTGCCAGTTCAAATCGAGCAGTATCTCTTTCAACTTCCATATGTATCAAGTTCCACTGCGGATCTCCCAGGTCACTTGCAATTTCTTCGATCGTATTGTCTCGTTGCTGGATAGTTTCCTCGAGATCTCCTACTCGTCCATGAAGCTCCACGTTGCTATCGTAGACTGCCTCGTACATCTCAACACTAGTAGAGTGAGGAATTCCTCTTCGGGATCCTCTTCCTCCTCTTCAGACTCGTCCTCGTCCTCGTCCTCTGGAATAGGTGTCAGCTCACGCTCCCGACCAGCTATGGTGATCACTAGAGATGGCTCTCTCCTAACCAGCTGCTCCCAGACAACATGTATGTCACAGGGTTCCTCCCCTCCAGGCACCTGAGATACAACCTCTCTAGCCTGACTAGATTCTCCAATGTTCGTCATCCTGACAAAAGAATTTTAAAGTTTGTTATTACGTGATATCGAGTCATCACTATTCGAATACCTAAACGTAACACATAGCACATAAGGTAGTTTATTATCTTTACCTATCACATCTATCTTTTCGATCTTACCATAAGGCTACTACCTAAGGTTTTCCCTCACCTAAGGTTTCATAACCTACAGCTTTGATACTAACCTGTGACACCCCCAAATCCGGGTACTTCGTTTCCACATGATTTGGTGTTCACTTTCTAATTAAAATATACATCTACCCAAATAAAATTTCAAACTAATTACAACCTTCATAAAACCTTAATAAAATCTTCCTCTAGAAAGAATGGCAACTTGTTCAACAAAAATCCCAGGGTTATCTAAACCTTAACATCATTCAAATAACGTAAATGCGGAAATATAAACATAACCAACTAAGTCTTATTACAAAAGCAACTTGACGTCACAAGCCTTCACTTATTCATCTTTCCTTTTCCTTTACTTGTTGATGCTATGTCAACATTCTTGGTCTCAACTGCAAATGGTGGTAAAGCAGGCAAGAATGAGCAAACAAAAGCTCACTTGGATATACAACAGTGATATGACATAAGTGAATTGTTTCAAAAGAGTTTGAATAACTTTACTTCCATCCATATAAAGAATTAAAATATAATTCTTTCATCAATATATAGGATTCGAATATGAAATCATCTGAGGGTCATAAGACCTTGAACCATTGTCCTAGGTTATAAATATTTCTATTTAAACCTTTAACAGTCAATAAGACTATGGACCCTTAACTCGTACTCAGGGGGATCAACCCTTTGTACCATGAATTGTGCACAACCATTTAACGCTTTCGCATAAACTTTCCCCTAATTAATAGGGTTGTACCTTCTCAGAAATTGAATACAAGTTCGCACCAAAGAAAGTTCGGTTTGGATAGATAAGGGAACTTTAGAGTTCAACTGTCATCAACTAGGAGTAGTTGAATCGACTTACAATCCTTTACAGTTCAATAATATAAGAATCATGAACCAATTTCAAAATATAACAATAAACTCATAATAGATAGGCATGCTTTTAGAAGCTTTCTATAAACTAAGTAGATGTTGCTTGAACAATTAAGTCAAGATCATATTACTAAAATAACGCTTTAATACTTACGCTTTATGAGTATGGTATAACTTGTACCACATATAACAAGTGAATGAACTTTCATGATTTATTGAGCAAGGGTTAGGAAACTTGCACAATGAAAATATACAATGAATAGGCTTGTATAGCATTCAAGAGTAGATTAAAGAACTTGCACAATATAAATAACAAGTTTAGAAACTTGTTTAACATAAGAGAATAAGGGTAAGAGAACTTGCCTTAAGCGCAAGCTACACTTTAACAACTATACGCACTTCACAAACACCCTACACATTTATATTACATTCAAACCATCTATTAGTATCCAATTACAACATTTAAACCATTGAACTTCATATCCAAGTCCAACTCATAGTATAATTTACCACATTGGTTACTAATTATCAAGTACGTGAGTCTATACTCACGGCATGCATTAATAAGCCTATACTTCAATGAATCGTGTTGTGTGCCTCGTGAAAGCAACACACAAACACACACATGTAACATATTCATAATATACTTCAATCTAACTTAAACACATCAAAAACATGTTATCTTATTATACATTTCACTTTCCAAGTCTTAGAAACAAGTTAGCTTAACAAACGGGGCATAAAAACTCAAAAACAAAATTCCAGATTTTCTTGGCAGCAGCCCCACCCGCTGGGTCCTCCCTGCATAAAACACCCACTGGGGCGGGTGTTCCCCCTGCCACAGCGCCTGGCTCGCGAACTGGTGGAGAATTAAGCCAATTTGGCTTATTTCTTCACACCGAATTCGATTTTTCCCAACATGATAAACATAAAACTTGATACTAACAATATTTTAAACTTATTATCATGCTCGTAACATATATAATTCATAAAACACATAATCCAAAACAAGATTTCATGATTTTCAAAGAAAACACAATTTTAAGCGTTCTTGACGAAAATTGCTACTACGAATTCGTTTTTCATCCAATTCAAGTGATTTCAATTGTGATAACTCATATTCTTAACATATTAACATAATACATGATCAATTTTAACAATAAGTCAAAATCAAACATCAATTTGATAGTTTCAAAAGCCATTTTCAGAAATAGTTTCACCAAAAATCACTATGAACATGCTTCTTATTGTTTATCAAAAATTCATGGATTGAATTGCTAGAATCATCATATAACTCATATATAATCATGTTATATCACCTATTACACATAATTCATGCTCACCTCAAGGATTTAAAGAAATTTTCAACATAACTTCATAATCTAACACTATGAACATGAATTTCATAGTGTTCATCATATACTTGTGAATTGAAATTCTTAAACAACTATGAAACTCTCATGTAAACATATATATATATATATATATATATATATATACATATCCCATTCACATATCAAAATAAATAGCTTTCACAAAGAGACTTTCACATAGAGTTCTAAAACCATGAAAACATAAAAGAATATGCTTTGAAAACTTGTTTTACAACAATTGTATTTTGAAAACCCTTTCATGGCATACAATTACAAATGAAAACATATGAACACCATATATACATATAATTTCATGATTGAAAAAAACCTAATTTGACAAATAAGAAAACACAACACCTATGAATTAGTTCTAGGGTTAAGATTATAACCTTACTAGTTTTAGGTTAAGAGAGAGATGATGAAATGGGGCTTGCTTTGCCTTCTTCTTCTTCTTCTTCTTCTTCTCTGAGAATTCTCTCTAACCTTCTTCTTATTTTCTTTCTTTGTTTTGTAAAACTAACGTAACTTTTTATTTTTAACTAACATATATAATATTATACATATACATATATAATATATGTAACTTATAAATAATAAATATAATACTTATAACCATAATAAGTATTATTAATTACATAGGTTATAGAATTTGAAAAGTCCAAGGCCATGTTTGGCAACCTCTTAGAAAAATAGGTTTTTAGTGCTAAGGCCTTGTTTGGGTAAAATAAGATTAAACAAGTACAAGGGCCTTGTTTGGCAAAACACTTTAAAATCCTTTTCTAGTCTTTTAATAACTCTTTAAATCCATAGATTAAATATTACACTTATTTAATTAAATTACAACACTCTAATTCAATTAAATAAACTAACATTCACATAATACCAAATTGTCACACAATTGAATTTCCTTTATTAAACATAATTCGTGTACAAATTATTATCACTTAGCACATAACATTAAATCTAATTAAATCATTCTTAATTAAATTACAATTATGCTACACCATTGCTAACATATCAATTTAATTAATCATATAGCACTTAATTAAATTGTCCACAACACTCGCACACTTTATTTATTTATCTTCACAATTAAATTCCATAAAATATTTATTTACTTCAATAAATATTTACAATTAACATATAAAATTCTCAATCGTTACATAAGTAGTTAACCCTCATGGTCAACTCACTCTAACTAAATAAATAATAATAATCAACCATCATATAGTTAATTACATCACTTACATATTCACATAATTAAATTAATTATGTAATTAACTAAATTATAATTAAATAAATATAATTCAAATATTTAATCTAATTATAATTATTCAATTATAATTACCTCTTAAATTATCACCAATTCATAATTAATAATTAATTAAACTATATCATGCATTATAATTACACAAATTATAATTAATCATGCAATTATAAACTTAAAATCCATAACTAAACATGCATTTATTAAATTACAATTACTTAAATTATAATTTAAATTAACATCTAATTGACTAAAATAAATCAATTTCTATACATTATAATTTAACCATATTATAATTTAAATTAAATATTTACTCTTAATTATAATTAATCAAATTATAATTAAGTAACTCATTTATAATAAAATATTTATAATCTAATTAAAGTTTTCAAAAAAAATTTATTTCCTAAATATAAATTTGTAACAATCATATAACAACATATTATATCATTTAAACATATGTCCACTATCAAAGAATAATTAAACTAAGGCTTTAAAATAAACTGCACAAGAAACTAAAGTCACTGCCCAAGCACTGTGCACGGCGCAGCTGGCAGCCAGCAGCCTGGGCACCGGCGCAGCTGCGCAGGGAAAGGATCTGGGAAGGGCAAGCGGCGCAGCTGCGCTGCTCCTGGCCTTGCTGCCGGCGCAGCTGCACAGCAACTCGGCCAGACGAAGACAGCCACAGCTCTCTGCTTTACCGAACAACCCATACAAGCCAACAAACGGAAAATTACAGTAACGTAGCCACTGTAACTCCATACACATGCAATAATACATAACATAACATGTTTCTACAACATAACAACCATCTAAATAATGATAATCACAAGTTTTAAAAATCCAATTTGGTCATTTTCATGAAAACTCATATTTTTCCAAAATAATCCACTGTAAGAAATTTTCTCCATCAATTCCACTTTATATACATACATTATATAAGTAATTGAATAAAATCATCATAACCAATTCTAATTAGGCATAATAACACATATAAATTCCTAAATTTTCCATTCTAAAACTAATCAATATACATAAAACCATATAAACAAAACTTTTTCCATGAAACTTGTTTTAACAGTAGTTTAATTCTTGAAAATCCTCTTATGTCATACAATTACCACAATCAACACATAGATATAATACATATATATATAATTCATGATTTTTACAATTTCATAAAATTCACAGAAAACTAAAATTTACAGAAACTTAAAACAATGAAGAACAACTACCTAACGTTTTTAAAACTATGAGATAGTAATTACCTTTATGCTTAGAGATTGAAGAAGAATATGAAGATGATTTCTCTAGCCTTCTCAAGTTTTTCTCTTCCTTTTTCCTTCTTCTTCTTCCTCTCTAACACACTGTATAGTTCTAACTTTCTCTGCTCTTTTCTCTCTTCTTTCTTTAGCTTAGACTAACTTAGCGTAAACTAAACTAACATATAATATAATACGTAGTAATAGATATACGCTTAATTATATAATATAACTGACAAATATAATAAGTATAATGTCAGTTACACATTTCAAAAGCCACAATGCTTTGTTTGGCAAAACAAGGTTATTTTTAAAAACAGATTATTAATGCTAAGGTATTGTTTGGTAAACAGTTTATTTAAAACAGCTTTTTGATAGTTAGGGCCCCGTTTGGTAGAAATAAGTTTAAAACAATTACAAGGGCCTTGTTTGGTTAAAATTATTTAAATTCTTTTTTTTCTTTTATTTTAATAAATTATTTTAACACCTACCTTAATGTCACACTTTAATTAATTAGATATTTAATATTCTTATTTAATCAATTAAAATCTAACATTAATTAATCACATAAAATTGCCACATAATTATAATTACTCGATAATTATAATTCACGTAACACTTCATCACATAATTCATCTAATTCAATTATCTCAAATAAATTAGAACTATAATATAGAATTAATATACACATTCATTTAATTAATATATATCATTTAATTAAATCACTCCATAAAATCACATAATTTATTTATTTAATTCAATAAATAAATCACATAAAATATTTATTTAACTCAATAAATATTAAAAATTATTTTACAAAATCTCAATCGTTACAATGAGTCGTAATGAATGGTAATAAGAGAATGAAGAACGTACAATGTGAAAAGCCGAGTTAATGTTAATAACTTGGATAAACGTTCCGGGTCGTATGGAACGGACGTGGTAAGGGAATGTAATGAAAGAATAGAAGTAATGAACGTAAGGTTGGTCGCATAGACTTATATCACAAGAACGCGAACCATATGAAGTAAAGTAAAGATAAGCTAATGTATAAGTCAAGTATTTGACTAATGGATATTTGTTATTCCTTATGTGATATATAGGGATTGCGATGAACGATAAGGCGTAAAAAGTACGCAGTGCTAAGGCAAGTTTCTAAACTTCCTTCATCCTTTATGATGAATGTTAGTTTCTTTACTTCCTCAGATGTTGAACATGAGAAAGTATTTCGTATGTGCAAATGTGCGATATTTGTACAAGGTGATAGTAGAAATGAGGCCTTGTGCCACAATGTTAACACTTCGGTGTTTCTATGAAATAAACTATTCTGTGATTGAACTGTTAAGTGTAAAGGAGTTCGGTTTATTCATGAACCGTTCTTATTAAGTCTGTGCTAATGATTCTAACAAGACAGAATGCGTATGGAAAAGGTAGAAGGATGAAAGTATGATATGTGAAATATGATGTATGTTATAAAATGATAGGAATCAGAACGTATTCCTATTATTCGAGCTGCTTCATAGCCATTGTTCGGTTATTGAAGACTTAAAAGAACTTTGATTCTTAGTTTGGTTGTTTACTCAACTGCTATGATTTACTGAGCAATTGAATGCTCACACTTGCTTGAAATAAAAACATTTTCAGCGAACGACGGTAGTATGTGTTAAAGGACAAGATGAAGATCCTAATGATGGATGTCTTGCTACGATGAGATGCTATGGTTGTGAATACCATGAGCATCACAAGATGAAGTACTGTTCATGTTATGAACAAGCGAGAAGATCAAGTCGAGACTTGGGGGAATAGTTAGATTAAAACTATTCTATAGATATGGTGACTATTTAAGTCACACTTGTAATGTGATAAGAATAATGTATTTATCATTATTCTTAATGAAGATATGTTTGGAGGTATTAGAACCTGGGAATGGTGTGAATATATCATGTATCTTCAGGATATAATGATGCATGTATGGAATGGGAAGTATCGTAATGCACGGAATTCGGGTGCGAAAAATAGGTCGGATTTCGGGGCGTCACAGATTGGTATCAGAATCTGATTGGTTATAAACCTTAGGTAAGAGTACCTAAGACTATAGCCTGAAAAGAGAAGGGTAAGAAAATCATAGAGATAAACGATTAAGGAAGAGACTACTACGTGATCTCGTTAAATCGTAAGAACAGGTTTCCTGTTAAACGATGGATGAGTTATAGCTAATTGCTATAATGAAAAGGTACTGTGAGATGGTACAAGGGAAAGAACTCGGTAGGGTTGTAAGGGATAGTATACGAATTAATGAAAATTTGTTGTAAGTCAAGAGAAGTTAGAGGGTAGTAAATTTCAATTGAGGACTCATGTGATAGTTGAGTTGTGTGAACTTTTGTTATGGGCAAGAGTTTGTGCTTTGGTGTAACAACCACTCAGTCTATTACCATGATAATCATTGAAATATTAATGTTGCGCTATCGATATGTATATGACGAAAAGGTGAATCTTTTCTCATGTGCACATGTGATAGTAGAATGTATTAAGTTAGGTGCGAGTTCTTGAAACTCATACTTATAAAAAGTTTGTGACTCATAGTTGTATGCTATGTTTCTGAGCCCTAAGCATATGAACAGTCCTTGATTTGTTCTTGGATTACATACTGTGAAGATAAGTTCTTAAACACATATGGTTGTGGAAAATTCCTAAACACATAAAGTGTGGTAAGTTGATGAACTATACTAAGGTATAGGAAGTTAGACTGAAAATAAGTGATTTTCAGTATTAGTAGCACCTTAGGTGCTAAAAGAGGTTAATATTATCGCATGCATGACAATAAAAGAAGAAGGAAGTAGAAAATTCCAAGTCTTCTAGCTATGTTAGATTTTGAAATTTTTGACATCGTGCGGATGTGAACGTCTTTGGATCGAAAATATTGGTTTCAACTTTTGGAAACCAATGGATTTTAAAAGAAATATTCTTTGTATGTCTAAGCTAATTGTTTCGGCTAGAAAAAATTTAATTTGAAACATCAAAATGAATTTTATATCATCTGTGCATTGAAGGCATAGGTGGTGAAAAGACGGAGTTACTATTACATCTGAACATACCTTGAAGTGTATAACAGTATGTAGTATAACAAAGTCAGAAAATGACGAAGTCCTCAACGTGCTGTGAATCAGTACGGTATCACGACGTCATTTCACGTTTTGAGTTATTGTGAAAGAATTTAAAAAGAGAAGTCGATGTCAATTGATTGACTAGACGACTGTTTCAAGTTGGAGTCCAATTTATTGGTGGCCTGAGCTATTGATTTGGCTGGACAAATGGTTTATCATGTTTAAAAGAAATCAAGCTTTGTTTGAGAAGTTGTCCCAGGCCAAATTGTTTTGGTGCGGAATCTGACAAATAAGTCTAAGGTGAACAAACCCACCGTTTTGAGGTTGTACAATAGGTTGATCACCTAATGTACCGGAAGAGGTAGTTTACATTCTTTGTGATTGTAAACTGACCGACAAAGAATTGGTTCTCGGTAAATACCGATAAATCAAGTTCAATGGTTCATGTGGTCTCTAGGACCCCACAACAAAATGTTTTAAAAGGAATCTTATATATTCCTTGTCGTTCTTTCAAACTTTATAATTAGTGTGTAGATTATGAAGATTACTGAATGGGGAAGATAAGAAGTATGGGGCCTTAGTGCCAGTATGTTCCTTTATAAATATAAAGGCAACGTATGAAACGTTTCTAAATGGACGTAGGATAATAACTTCTTTAATAATAAGTTAGGTTATGGAAATAATTTCGAGGGTAAAATTTTTAGAAGAAGGGGTGAATGTGATAACCCGAGATTTTAGAAGTATAGTTGTCAAGATATGTATCATCTGACAATTATAACAAGATAATGATCCTTGGGGAGAAGGTTGTAGAAGAGATGATGAGAAGGAATGACTAGGTAAATACCTAACCGAATTGTATGTTGAGATTTTTCAACATAATAAGAAGAGTGAAGATTAACTCTTCGTCGAGGGGTGGTAAGGATAACGCATCTGGGTATGGATGTGGTTTGGAAAATTCTGAGGACGGAATTTTTATAAGGGGGGGAGTGTGACAACCCGAAAAATCGGATTGTCCAGAAATTTAGATTAAAGATTAATAATTAATAAAAGATATTTTATTGATTATTATTTTGTGATATATGGTTATTAATCATTCTATGACATAGGATGATTAGAAATGGGGAGGATTCTGGCTACGAGCTAGAATGAACTAGTATAAATTTTCAAGACGAAAATAAAAGATTTTTGGGAATAAAAATATTTTTGAGAAAAAGACGAAATAGGCACTATTCATGAAACTATAAGGGTTAAGTTTTACCCCTAAGGGTTAGGGTTCATGGAACCCTAAGCTCGTTCGAGAGTTTGGAATGTCGGAATGACATTCTGTCAAAGGATTTGACTGTAATATACCGTAAAAAGTTAAGTTAGCCGAGAAAAGTTTTCTCGGGAAGAAAATGACAAAAATTACTATTCATCCATTTCTGTTCGGGAATTTATTTTAAAATTCTGAGAAATGCGTAATGATAGAATTTTGAGACGAGATGGAATATGTAATAATATTTCATTTATGGCTCGTGAAGTTTTCGCTTGCAGACTTAAAACCCTAAGGGTTAGGGAAAGTGGAATTAAAGAATTAAATGATTTTATGTAATAATAAATTATTATTATACAAAATGAATACGCGTATAATACTAATTATTCTACGAGTATAATACGAGGAGGATACGAGAATTAATATGACATATAATACGAATTTTATACGACATAAAATGGATTTAATTTGAATTAAATCTAATACTTAGACCCGTGGGTCGAACCAGCGGGTAAACGGGTGGTTTAAACCCATGGGGCAACCCATGACCCAAGAGACATGGGAGAGCACATGGAGGCCATGTGCTAGCACATGCTAGCACATAGGAGGACATGGTTTGGCATGTAGGAGACATAGGTTGCACATGGGCTCAAACTTGGGCACAAAAAAAGGGTGAGGAGGTGGGAATAGTGAGGAGGTTGGGCCTAAAAGACCCTTAAGCCCTTGGTCTTGCCAACTCTATAAATAGAGGGCTTGGCCCTTCATTTTTCCTTGTTTAAAATCCCACCAACTTATATGATAGAGAGAGAAGAGAATAGAAGAGAAGAGAGAAGAGCTTGATGAGCATCCAAGAAGGAAGATAAGCTAGTTTAAGACTTTGTCAAGAACAAAGTCTAAGGAGGCAAGAACACTTATAAGGTATAAGTGTTAAACCTTAATCTTCATCTTTCTTTAATTTTAAAGATTGATAGAGAAGTGAAAATGGGCAAAGCATGCATGTTAGGAAGTATGGAGATTGGTATTAGTGAAATTTAACACACTAAGAACCAAGAACAAGTGAAAACCATAGTTAAATGGTTAAGAATTAATGAAGAAATGAGTTAAAACCATAATGATTGGTTAATGAATGAAAAAGATGTTAGTGGATGATTCGGATTAGTTATATTAACTCTTCGATGTTATAAGGTTGGATTATCAAACTTATAACGTTAGAATACGAGAAAACGTAAAATTATAATCATAACATTGATTAAGAGCAAAGAAAGAACGAAGAACACGAAGAATGTAATGAAGAAAACCATTAAATCTTAGATATTTAATATGGTTAGAATCTTAAAGGAACAACCAATGGATTGATTCCATTTGGTTTGACGTAAAAATATCAAGTAACGAAGATTCGACGGAAGTTTACGCGATTAGACGTTAAGCGTCGAAATCGTGAATTTCCCGGAATGAAAGTCAAAAGTCGTCGTGTGATTCAAAAATGATGGTTTTTGATTGCAACACGTGTAATTATGTAAACAAGACTTGTGAGAGCAAGAACGAACGAATTCGGAGTTAAAATGAAGAAACGAGCTTTGAACATTCGTGAACATTTGACGAACACGTAAAAATGGACTAATCGGAAAATTTCTCACTGATGGATTCAAAAATGAATTTCGACTTTATAGGATGGTAGAGCATGTCGTTTGTGAACTTTTGGCTGTGGAACGAACCAATTCTGAGTTATAACGATCAAGTTACGGACTCCGAAATTTCAGAATTTTCAAAGACTAAGAAAATTTTTCTAAGTTGCAGAGCTAGCGCCGCAGCGCCAGCTAATAGGCTTAAGTCGGCATCGCAGTGCCACACCCGGGAGAAAGCTCTGGAGAGTAGCGCTGCAGTGCCACTCCAAGGGCAATATCTGGCGCCGCAGCGCCAGCATGTGAGAAAAGTTGACATTGTTAATAATTACTTAACCTTTTGCATATCATTAAGGGGCTAGTAAATGATGTAATATAAGCTTTAAACAACATGTTTAATCAATGTTTATGAGAGTTAAACGTTGAACAAACGTAATTGAACTTAAGCTTGGAAACATTAACCAAAGTTTAAGTTAAAGAACAAGTTAAGATCTCGTCAATCATCATACTTAGTGATAATTGATGAGAGTTCGAGTGAACATAGAATTCACTTAATATAACACTTAAACAAGTGATTTAAACCTTAAGTAAAGGTTGAATGAGATTGAGAGACGAGTAACTTGAACGCAGGATACGTGAACATTTCTCGTGAATCGTATCGGCATTAAGGGAATGTATACATTGGTTGTATGACTTAGACGTTAACAAGTGTTGGCATAGTTAGATATAATGAGCCGTAATGAATGGTAATAAGAGAATAAAGAACGTATAATGTGAAAAGCCGAGTTAATGTTAATAACTTGGATAAACGTTCTGGGTCGTATGGACCGGACGTGGTAAGGGAATGTAATGAAAGAATATAAGTAATGAACGTAAGGTTGGTCGCGTAGACTTATATCACAAGAACGCGAACCATACAAAGTAAAGTAAAGATAAGCTAATGCATAAGTCAAGTATTTGACTAATATTTGTTATTCCTTATGTGATATATAGGGATTGCGATGAACGATAAGGCATAAGAAGTACGCAGTGCTTAGGCAAGTTTCTAAACTTCCTTCATCCTTTATGATGAATATTAGTTTCTTAACTTCCTCAGATGTTGAACATGTGGAAGTATTTTGTATGTGCAAATGTGCGATATTTGTACAAAGGTGATAGTAGGAATGAGGCCTTGTGCCACAATGTTAACACTTCGGTGTTTCTATGAAATAAATTATTCTGTGATTGAACTGTTAAGTGTAAAGGAGTTCGGTTTATTCATGAATCGTTCTTATTAAGTCTGTTCTAATGATTCTAGCAAGACAGAATGTGTATGGAAAAGGTAGAAGGATGAAAGTATGATATGTGAAATATGATGTGTGTTATAAAATGATATGAATCAGAACGTATTCCTATTATTCGAGCTGCTTCATAGCCATTGTTCGGCTATTGAAGACTTAAAAGAACTTTGATTCTTGCTTTGGTTGTTTACTCAACTACTATAATTTGCTGAGCAATTGAATGCTCACACTTGCTTAAAATAAAAACATTTTCAGCGAACGACGGTAGTATGTGTTAAAGGACAAGATGAAGATCCTGATGATGGATGTCCTGCTACGGTGAGATGCTATGGTTGCGAATACCATGAGCATCACAAGATGAAGTACTGTTCATGTTATGAACAAGCGAGAAGATCAAGTCGAGACTTGGGGGAATAGTTAGATTAAAACTATTCTATAGATATAGGTGACTAGTTAAGTCACACTTGTAATGTGATAAGAATAATGTATTTATCATTATTCTTAATAAAGAAACAATTGGAGGTATTAGAACCTGGGAATGGTGTGAATATATCATTTATCTTCAGGATATAATGATGTATGTATGGAATGGGAAGTATCGTAACGCACAGAATTCGGGTGTGAAAAATAGGCCAGATTTTGGGGCGTCAAACCTTCCCTGCTGCGGAGGTGGTGGTTGAATATATGTCTGCGTCTGCCTCTGTCCACCTCTGCTGCTTCTACTTCTGCCTCTTCCCCCTTGTCTATCTCCTTGTTCATTATTCTCCCCCTTTATGTCATCATCTAGGGTTAAAATATCTTCAGATAGGCATCTAACTCCGTCCACCAGTACATACATTTGAGTTCGTTGATGAGAAATGTCATTGCTCTGTTCGGCAACTATAGCTTCAGTGTTTCTTCTCTGGTTCTAAAGCAGTTTCAAGGCATCGTTGTTCTGGCTGATTTGAGCAGCACTGCATTCTTGGAATTGGTTCAAAGAGATACGCAGTGCTGAAATCTGTTCTGTCATCAGCTCATTTTGAGATTGCTGATTCTTTTGCATTAGTATCATAGCTTCTTTATGCTTATTTGTCTCAACAAAATGAATAGCATCCCTTGCCTTGAGGCTTGCAGCCATTTCTTTGAAAATTTCTCTCAATGCTTTAGTCAGTTCAGTCCCCAAATGTCCTGGCAGAGTTTTAACAGATTCGATGATGTGATCGAATCTTAAGTGAAGAGCAAGTGAGTGTTCTTCAAGAATCTTTTCAGACTCTGAGCCCATTCGGTTTAATGTTGTAGTCAGCTCTTCCTTTATTGGCATGAGAGCTAATTGATCTAGAATTTATTGTATTTTTGGAGGAGGAGTAGCAGTTGTAGTGTGTTCATCTCTCCTTGACAGACTTGCGAGAGCAAGTGTTATATCAAAATATTCATTGTTGAAGGATGATGGGATGTCTGGTTGGGTTAGAGGGGTTGATGTTTGCTTGATGGTCGTAGTGTTTGGCTCAGAAGTTTGTGTTTGTGTTTGTGTTTCTTTGAGCTGCTCTTGACACTCTACGATTTCTTCTTCAGATTGATCAGCATTCCCGAATCGTAGTGTGTCATCTACGAGAATGAGTTGGTTATTTGGTTCATCAGATATAGAGTTTTGAGACTCTGTAACTGGAAATTGATTGTGGGGATGTAGAATCACTTCATCAAGATTTTCCAACACATTATTATTTTCAACATCCACCATCACAGTATCAACAGACACTACAGTTTCTTCATTGACTGGGAAGCTACGTTTTCTCTAATAACTGGTAGCTCCCCCTTAACTTCTGCATCCTTTGGCTCTTTTGCTCTTAACAACTCCTCCTCAGATGTAGCACTCCTTTCAGTGTGAATCTCCAGAGTTTCATTCAAAGCTTCATCTTGACTCAGCTCAAGTGCTTCCTGCACTTCTTCCTCAGACTGAGCCATTTCTTCTTCAATCAGAACTTTTTCAGATGAAACAGTCACCTTAGGTTGTGATTCCATAATATTAGCACTTGGTTCTGGTATTTCTTCTTCCTGCACTTCAGCAGTAACTTCATCAGTCTGTGCACTACGCTTCTTCTTTTTCTGAGGCTCAGAGCTACCTTCAATCATGCCTTTACTTGCTTCCATCTTCTTCTTCATCTCCTTCTCTTTCAGAGTCTCCTCTGGTGCTTGAGTTGTCTTAGGAGTAGTAACTCTATCAAACATTGAGCCTCTAAACTCCATTTTAGCACCAGGATAAGCTTCAAGTACATCAGTGGTTGAGCCTTGGTGTTCCTCGGCCACTGGCATATCTTCATTCATCTTCTTCTTTTCTTTGCTCTTTCTGACCAAAGCTTCAGCATTTTCTTGATTTACTTCTTCTTCTTCTATCTCCCAGGCTTTCCGCACAGCAGATGAAGTTGCAGATTTCATCTTTATATTTTTTGTCGGGTTTTTCTTCCAGTTCTGAAACAGTTGCTTGGGTCATCTTTTTGTTGGGAGCAATGGAGACACCTTCCTTGTCTTCAATCTTGTTACCTAGTGTAGCTTCAAGAATCATGCTGATAAACTGTTCATAGGGCATCTTTGTCGTGCTCTTGGTCTTCTTGGGACTTTCCATCCATTTTCTAAACCACTCCATCAGTAGAGCTCCATAGTTGAGTTGAACTCTGTATCTGATAGCTATCATGAGCTTCAGTTGCTTCTCATTAACAGTATCATGGCCCGAGCCTTTGTAGCATATGCATTTTCCAATAATGTCAGCAAGAAATTCATATTCTTGGGGAAACTCTTTCTTTCTGTTCTGATGTGCTTCATCTTCTTAAGGCCTTCATGAAAATCGATTCGGTTTAGTGATGGAAGACCTTCATTGTTCAGACCCAGGACTAGGTTTATGTTTTCAGCATTGAAACGTATCTGCTCGCCCTTGACTTTGGTGAGGATGGAGTCTCCTTCAACAACTCCATTGGTGTAGAATTCTTTCACCAATTTTGTAAAGATCAGAGTGTCAGAGCTTAGGTCATCTTCGAGTCCAACTTTCTTTAGCAGAGAAAGAACTTTGTGGATTTCTGGACCAGCATCTTCAAATTTATCAAAGCATAGTTGATAGCCCGAAACAATTCTGGAAGCAGCCATTTATGTGGATTGATTATTCTCTATATGTTTTGCATCGTGGAACACGTGTCGAATTCTGCAGAGCTCCACTATTTTAATCCATGAGGAAATCTCCGTTCTGCCCTTAGCTCCCCCTGAGCTAGTGTGCCCTTGTGAGAAGACTACGAATGTCGAAAACCACTCCACGATTGTTGAGTTCGATCCTTTTCTTACTTCTTGACCGTTGACTCTAAGGTTTTCTGTGATGCCTTCTGAAATGGCAAACCTTCTGGATTAAGGTTGCTCAAGAAGGGCCAACCTCTTAGTTTGACACTAAGGATTAGGTTTGTCCCTGAGACACTTATCAAAAGGGTTGCTTGGCTTGTTGTTACTATCACAGTGAGCCTTTCTGTCTTGACTGGATCACTCCACGATCGTGGTTTCTCTTTGTCATCTCTACGATTTTGACTTAGCCTTTATATCTACAAGATTAGCACCATCTAGAGCATAGAATTTATGGTTGCAAATTTAACATACCTAACTCACTTATCAGTTTATTAAATCTGGATTCATCTAAGGGTTTTGTAAACACATCAACAAGTTAATTTTCAGTAGGGATATATTGCAAAGATATTGTTCCATTTTGAACATGATCCCTAATAAAATGATATCTAATTTCTATATGCTTGGTCCTAGAATGCATGACAGGATTATTTGTTATTGCTATGGCACTTGTGTTATCACAATGTATGGATATAGATTTGAAATCAAACCCATAGTGTGCTAGCTGGTTCTTCATCCATAGGATTTGAGCACAACAGCTGCCTGCAGCAATGTATTCAGCTTCTGCTGTAGAAGTTGATACTAAGTTTTTCTTCTTGCTGAACCAGGACACTAGTCTATTTCCTAGCAGTTGACAAGTGCCACTGGTACTTTTTCTGTCTATTTTGCATCCTGTAAAGTCAGCATCTGAATATCCTGTCAGTTCAAATGAGGACTCCTTGTAATACCATAAACCCAAGTAGGGTATACCTTTAAGATACCTGAAAAATCCTTTTTACAGCAGTTAAGTGTGATTCCTTAGGATTAGCTTGAAATCTAGCACATATACATATTGCAAACATTATATCTAGTCTATTTGCAGTTAAGTAGAGAAGGTAGCCTATCATACCTCTGTATTGAGTAATATCAATACCTTTACCTTTCTCATCTTTGTCAAGCTTAGTTGATGGAGCAATTGGTGTTTTCATAGGAGAGGTAGATTCCATGCCATATTTCTTAAGTAAGTCTTTGATGTACTTGGCTTGGCTTATGAAGATACCTTCATCAGTTTGCTTCACTTATAGTCCAAGGAAGAAGTTCAGCTCACCCATCATGCTCATTTCAAATTTTCTCCGCATAAGCTTGGCAAATCTCTTGAACAGATTTTCATCAGTAGAACCAAAGATAAAATCATCCACATATATTTGAATTAGTAAGACTTTATCTTTGTGTTTCCTAAGAAATAGTGTAGTGTCTACTCTACCTGGGGGTTGCTCCACGTAGACTTCTTCTTGAAGTTCACCATTTAGGAATGCACTCTTGACATCCATCTGGAATACTTTGAACTTCATGTGAGCAGCAAATGCAAGGAATATTCTGATTGCTTCAAGTCTGGCAACTGGTGCGAATGTCTCATCGTAGTCTATGCCTTCTTCTTGAGAATAACCTTTGGCCACCAGTCTTGCTTTGTTTCTAGTGATCACCCCATCTTCATCCATCTTGTACCTGAAGACCCATTTGGTGCCGATGACTGGGTGATTCTTTGGTCTTTGAACTAATCTCCAGACTTTACTTCTTTCAAATTGATTTAGTTACTCTTGCATGGCTTCAATCCAACTTGCATCTAGAATAGCATCTTCAATCTTCTTGGGTTCTATTTGAGATAGAAAACTCAAATAGAAGCATTCATTCTGAGTTGCAGATCTTGTTCTGATTATGGCAATTGGATCACCAATAATTAGGTCTTGAGTGTGATCTCTTGCCCACCTGTTCCCTGTTGGAACATCTGTTCTGGTGCCTTCTTGTCTGAACTCCTCAAGATTGACTTCTGGTTCTTGTTGTTCAGAATCGTCGTCTGGCTCAACTCTCTCTATAATTTCTTCTTTGGACACTACGATTCTTTGTTCAGGAACTGCAGTCGTAGTGCTAGGCTCGACCGCTTCATTCGTAGTGTCAATATCATCAATCATAGTGTCTTGTGGTGCAGACTTGTTTGAGTCTGTTTCATCAAAGATGATATGGATTGAGACTTCAACACTTAATATCTTCTTGTTGAACACTCTATAGGCTTTGCTGTCTGTGGAATAACCAAGGAAGATTCCTTCATCTGACTTAGGTTGGAACTTAGTCAGATATTTCTTGCCATTGTTGAGAATGTAGCATGAACAACCGAATACATGGAAGTAACTGACATTTGGCTTTCTTCCTTTCCACAGCTCGTAGGGTGTCTTTTTCAGCTTAGAGTGTACAAGAGATATGTTCTGTGTATAGCATGCAGTGTTGATGGCTTCTGCCCAAAAGTATTCAGGCAGATGAGCTGCTGCTAGTAGAGTTCTCCCGACTTCTATAAGTGTTCTATTTTTCCTTTCAGCCACTCCATTTTGCTGAGGAGTTCGTGGTGCTGAGAAGTTGTGACTAATGCCATTGTCTGCACAGAACTGATCCATTTCTGAGAAATCAAATTCTCTGCCATGATCACTCCTTATTACCTTGATAGTCTCTCTTTTTTCATTCATCACCAGCTTGAACATCTTTATCAGTTGGGAGCTTGTCTCATCTTTTGAGTTAAGAAAGAACACCCATGTGTATCTGGTATAGTCATCCACTACGACCAGTGAGTATCTCTTTCCTCCTAGGCTTACAGTTGGAATTAGCCCAAAGAGATCCATATGACGTAACTATAGGGGCCTGTCAATTAAGTTAACTGCTTTGCCTTTGAATGAGTTCCTTGTTTGCTTTCCAAGCTGGCATGCATTGCATGGTCTTTCTTTGATGAAGCTGAACTTGGGTAATCCTGCTACAAGATCTTTGGAGGCCAGTTTAGACATACTCTTGAAGTTGAGATGAGATAATCTTCTATGCCAAAGCCAACTTATTTCTTCAGTGGCGTTAGCAAAGAAGCATATTGTTTCATCAGAACTAAGCTGAGCAAGATTGATAATGTATACATTTCCTTCTCTTGTTCCTGTCAGCTTGATAGAGGATATCTCCAGATCTCTGACTTGACACTGATTATTGAGAAATATGACTTGATGGCCTTTATCGCAGAGTTAGTTGATGCTTAGAAGATTGTGCTTTAGACCATCAACATAAGCCACTTTGCTGAAGGACACTGCACCATTTCCAACTGATCCATAACCTCTTGTCTTGCCAAAGCTGTTGTCTCCAAAGATAACTGTTGGTCCCTCCTTCTCTGTGTAATTTGACAGGTTCGGTCATATGTCTTGAGCAACCACTGTCCAGATACCATGTTGTAGTCGTGGTGCTCATTTCCTGCAGATATATTCAGCTTTCATGTTGGTACCCAGACTAGCATGGGTCCTGCAATGTTAGTTCCCTTAGGAACCCAAATCTACTTGACTTTGGGTCTCCCATGCATAGTATTATGAAAGCATGATGCAGTTTTATAACCAAGTCTTCCACATGCAAAACATCCAAAATATTTTATGTTTGTGTGTGTGTGTGGATGCTTTCTCCAATTTGACTTGTGTGGGTATCTGTTGGCTTTACCCTTATATTGCATCTTCTTTTTACATGCAGCCCTGGAGTTCACTTTCTGTGCTGAGTGAACCTCAACACCACGATTCCTTCCAAGTTAATCCGTGAAGTCAGTTTTACTTGACTCTATGATTCGTCAAGGTTGGGCAGTGGTGACAGAGTTACACTTTACCTTTCCGAACCCTAGGCCAGCATGAGATCCGTAGTGTTTAGTAACACGTCTTGGTCCAGAAGAGCAAGGTCGCACTGGTTCATCCTTCTGTGTGGACTTTACAAATGTAATACTTCTATTTAAATTAGAAGCACTACTTACGTTAATTTCCTTTGTCTTTTCCACACTTGGCTCTGAGGTAGATTCCCCAAATCCTAAGCCTGTTCTATCAGAGACACTTCTCTGATTAGATATCAGGGAGTCCATGGATGAAGATGATCTATTCCATGTAGAGATGGTCTTTTATAACTCCTCAATCTTAGAGGTTAGATTTGACTCTCTTTGTATGTTTAGTTCATTTTGTCTCTCTTAAAATTTTATTCTCAACTTCAAGCTTAGAGAGAGTCAGAACTTAGTAGAGCTGCTTCCAACTCTTTCTAAACTTTCTCTTTCTCTTTTTGAAGATCATTATAATCTTTAGATAGAACTCTTAGCCACCTCATATTTTGATATAGATAAATTGACATATCACGAATGCCAGTTCTTAAATCATCAATGTCTATATCAGGAGAGTTGAAGTCAAATACCTTGTTTATGACTGCTTCAGCATCTTTCCTGCTTAGTGCATCTTTGGCCATTAGATATATATTGGCTTTTTGAGGTGCTTCATCATCGTCAGACTCAGTATTAGTATCATTGTCTGAATCACTCCATGAACTTCCAGCTACAAGCCCTTTGTCTTTCTTCTTATCTTTTTGTAGCCTTTGAGATCCTTCTTTGAATTTGACTTTCTTTTCAGCTCTTCTATGATAGGCTTGTTGCAGTTGGCAATGAAATGCCAAGGCTTCTTGCAGTTGTAGCATAGGTCGTTGATCTGCTCCTGACTGCTGCTATTGTTGAACCTTTTAGGTTTGCTACTTCTGCCTTTGAGCATAAGTCTTTTGAATCTTCTGGCAAGCATTGCAGCTTCATCATCATCAATGTCATCCTCTTCATCAGAGTCAGACTCATCTTCCACCTGTGCTCTGGAGATCTCTTCCTTTGCTTTGAGAGCAACTCCTTTATCATTCCTTCTTTCTTCTGATAGAGTTTCTGCTCGTTGAGACAGTTCTAGCTCGTATGTAAAAAGGTTTTCGTAGAGCTGTTGAACTATCATTTCATGCAGATTCTTTGACTCTCTGATTGCAGTGGTCTTGGCATCCCATCTGCTTGGTAAAGACCTCATGAACTTGATGACTAAATCTTTGTTTGGATAGGTCTTTCCATAGGCTCCGAGAGAGTTGAGCAGTGTAGTGAATCTTTCATAAGTGGAAGTGACATTTTCTCCTGGAACATGAGCAAACATCTCATACTGTTGAGTCAGTAGAGATTGCTTGTTTTCTCTGACTTCTTCAGTTCCTTCATGCATTATGAGCAATGCTTCCCAGACTTCCTTTGCAGTTTTGCAGTTAACCACATTCTCAAACAGACTATCTTCTAAAGACTGGAACAAGATGTTCTTAGCCTTTTTGTCAAGCTGAACATCTTTCTTCTCATTTTCAGTCCATTCAGATTTGACCTTGACCACCATGTTGTTTGGATCTTCTGGAGTTGGTGCAAGCCTTTTTGGAACATAGGGCCCATTCAGAATAGTTTCAAATAGATCATCATCTATTGAATCCATGTAAGCCTGCATCCAAACTTTCCAGTTGGAAAATTTGTCTTTGTTGCACATAGGTGGTTTTCTTCCTCCACCTGTCTTGGTCTTGCTTATCAGTTGTGCCATTGGATCAACTCCAGCTTGTATGCTTAGATGTGAGAACCTGCTTTGATACCAATTGTTAGTTTCCAAAGGCACGTTAGTTATCTAGAAGGGGGGTTGAATAGATATTTTAAAAATTCTTTGTTTAAAATACTTTGTTAGTATTGATTATACTGACAGCAGCGGAATATATGTTTTGTTCCCCTTCAAGATATTGTAGTTATGGTTTGATAAGCAGTTATAGTAGTTATAACAGATATAGTAGTTATAGCAGTTAATGAGAGACAATGAGACAGAAGGTTTTAAGTGGTTCAGAGCACACAAGACTCCTAATCCACTCTTCTACTCCACGAGTAGGAAATCCACTAAGGATATCTCTTACAACTAGATCACTTAGATCCCTTCAAGGCCAGCAGTCCTGGAACTTCACTTAGTTCACTTTTGAACTCTTCAAGTCCTCTGACTTGGATCTGCTCTTAGTTCACTTTTGAACTCTTCAAGTCCTCTAACTTGGATCTGCTCTTAGTTCACTTTTGAACTCTTCAAGTCCTCTGACTTGGTACCTCACTTGGATTTGCAGTAGTTGTTTGAGGTGTGCTACTTAGTTGCAGTTCAGCATCTGTCTCTTAAAGACTGAGTAGCGAAGCAAGCTTTTCTCTTTCAGGATCGTAGTGTTGATCGTTGAGTGTTCTTGAGCTTTTCTGTTGATAATCTTTCTTATTGTATCTTGCTTGCTTAGTCTGAATCTTTGTCTGATGTCCTTATAAAAGAGCCATTCAGAATTAGCCGTTTGAATGCTCCCGTTGCTTTATTTAATGCTCCAAACATTTTCTGTGCATTGATGTTGACGTCCTGCTTTTCTGTTATTTTGCCGCCTGGCCCACTGACACATCAGACTGTATCTTTCACCTAACACCTGAAAAGGTGCTTTCTGCAGGCAGCTTTAGTCCTTTCCTTAGCTTCTTCAATACGCTTCTTCGATTTGAACTAAAAATGAATATGGAAGTATTGGGACTATCACTTTGTCAATGGACATAAGCCTTTCTTCATGTTGCTCTTCCTTCCTTCATCGGAACTACAATCTTTGATGCTGACTAGAGGAACACTACAATTATGATCATTGTGACATAATCGTTGTGTGTTGGTTTGTACAGCTTGATTCAGACTTGATCGTAGAGAACACTACGATTTCTCTTAAGCTCTTGGTAGACTACGATTCCTTGCTTGCTTGTCTTGCAGACTCCACACTTCTGATAGCACTCTGCGATTCTAAACTTGGCTCGTCAGATGTTTTCAACTTTATGATTCTCAGTGTGGCTTCCAAAGTAGACTACGATTCTTTGATGCTTTCACTTGAGCTCAACGAATCTTGCCTTGGCCTCTGCAGACTTAATTCTTTGGCAGACTACTATTCTGGACATCTTTATTTTAAGCTTCACGATTCTGCCTTTTCTTCTGCAGACTCGAATCTCTTAGAAGACTACGATTCTTAATATCTTCGTTCAAGCTCCACGATTCTGCCTTTTTTTCTGCAGACTTCGAATCTCTTGGCAAACTACGATTCTTGATATCTTCGTTCAAGCTACACGATTCTGTCTTGTCTTCTGCAGACTCAAATCTCTTGACAGACTACGATTCTGGATGTCATCGTTCAAGCTCCACGATTCTGCCTTGTCATCTGCATGCTACCTTTGACAGACTACGATTCTGTCAAGGCTTTAACTTTTACAGGTCAAATAGATCAACCTAACAAGTTTGATCTTTTCTTCTATACATTTATTTACATAAATGATAAACATTAAAGCTCAGATCAACCTAACAGTTTTGATCTATCATCTAAGTCCTTGTACAATGATTCTCTTAAGGACTGTACACTTAAGCATTTATATTTACTTTCAATATCAAATCTGAATATGCAATTCCCAACACGCTGTCTTTTGACTTAGGAGTGGCGCGGTCGCGCTACTCTTGATAAAAACCCAAGACTGAGTTATTTATAACTTTGTCCAACCCTTCTCAACCCCAAGTTCTTTGATAACCAACATAATACATAAAACAGAACTTTGATGTCTTTCAAACCGTCTTAGGTCTACCAAAACATTATCTGTCAAAATATTTAGTTTTCCATTTGAATTTACTTATCTAAATTATGCTTAGCTACTCAATTCTTTCTTAGCCAACCTGGAAATTATCTAAGACCTATAATAGAGCATGAGGCCCTGCCCTAGAGCTCAATACACAAAGAAAATATTTTGGTCCAACTGCAGACCAGCACGGCCGCACCGGTAATGGCCTGGAATTGGCGCGGTCGCGCTGTATACACTTAAAATTTTATTTTCCTGTTACTAACCATGCATGAGGGTAAAAATATCTTTTACATCTCGAAGAGAACACGGAGGGAAGACAACATTATAACTTCAACCTCGAAAATAACCCCGAGGGAAAGCATCATCAAATTCAACCTCGGAGACAACCCCGAGAACAGGCTTCAACCACGGGAGGGCAAAGAAAGAATGTTGACAACAAAACATGAACAACAATCATCCAGTTGAGGATAGGCTCACAAAGAACCACCGCAGCAATCCCAAGTTTAAACTGCGCAAGACAGCTAAACGGACTACCTGCGGAGACTTTAAGATGTTATTCTTATCATGGACCCATATTCCTGAATTCGAAAAAGGACAAACCCTATGTCATTGTATAGCTCTTGGAAAGAGCTTTCCGGAATGGTATGGCACATCTCCATGCGATTCTCGAATTGCAAGATGCAGACGTTTCAGCAGACATCGCAGTGATCAAAGGAACGGACTTTGAGTCGGCGGGGCCTACCGGGCTTGGCTGCAGGTCTACCTGCGGCTGGCCGGGCCTTTAAATATCAGACCCCCAGCTCATTTTTAAAAAAGAGAGATCTCAGTTTCCTGCTTTTTAGAGAGAGAAATTCGAGATCTAGAGAGAGAAAGGGAGCGATATTACATCTTAAACTTTGTAAATCTCTGTTATAAACACTTGTATACATATAAACTTTGATATATCAAGTTTCTACCTATTAAAATCAAGTTTTTGAAGCTTTAAGCCGATCGTTTGCAGATCTCACGCCATATTGTAAAATTTTCTTAGACCTGTGCTTATTTACTGCTTTAGTATATATATAAAGGCTATATATATATATACATATACTGCTGGGTAGTGTACATATCTAGCTTTTTACCGTTCATTTAATTGTAAAAAGTTTATATTTGCATTGTTTTGACTAGATCTAACCTGGATCTAGCCTGATCTAGCATTTTAACTGGTCTAAAAGCTTCACAGCTTGACCCATTAAGCTAGAAAGGCATAGATCTAGGTAGATCTAGTTTATTTTCAATTTTTGTAAAAAGTATGGCTACCATGTGAACCTAGATCCATATCTAGAGGGACCGGGAAGTTTTGCTACTTGCATACAAGGATTTAACCGATAAATCACTTGTTTGGCGAAGTTCGAAAGTATATATATATATACTTTGTTTTAATATATTCATCGTGTAAGCTTTTAAATAATGTCATGTGTGTTGGGTTTGTACGAAATCGTGACGCAATCAAATTGTAAAAATTAGCGGAAGCATGGTATATAAGAGTTTAAAAAATTTCTACAAAATCATTACCCAGATCATCTTTTATGCAAATTATTAATTTAAAACGATAAATAAGAAGTTATGGAATCATACCCTTGTAGAACGAAGCTTCCACAGGTACAAGTTCAACTCCTTGTTCTTCATGATCTCCTTGAATTTTCAGGTTAGATTCCTTCCTTTGATCAACGTTAGCCACCCAAGTGTTTGGCCTCTAGAGGTTATCTTGTGACGCCCTCAAATCCGGGTCCCCAGAATCTCAGACCTGGTACGTTACCATACATCATTTCTATAACTATTGCGGAAGATATAAACATAAATTATTTATACAATAACTTTTACAACAAAATATCCCAAGGTCGGTAACCTTAACTTAATACACATATTCATATTCTACATAACTTACAATATCATCTGCCACCAATACTATTATAATTTTAACTTCAACACAATCTAATTCTGCAATTTGTCTTTGTCTTTGCCTGTATTCGAAGTTTCGTCTTAATATAAAAGTTTTATCATGATATAGCAAGGGTGAGCAACAAATTTGCCCAGCAAGTTTTAAATACAAAGGAAGATATATCATGATTGAAAAGAATAATAAGCTGACAAAATTTCAACAATATAATATTAGTGAAAGAACATGAATCAATTTACATAACTGAATGACCGAGACAATAATGATGAATGGCCAACAATGAACATGAACAAATTTAACTGAACCTTAGGATAATGAAGGTGATCAGCCTTTCATACCTGATGAATATATTTAATATGCACATCGTGCGAATCAATAATCAGTATAGATGTGGATACTCAAAAATAATTATTCACGAACATGATTTACAATAACAACTAGAGTTCGAGTTAGGAAACTTGCTTAATAAAAGTATAATTCAGGAACTCGTCTGTACCGTCGATTACTGCTACACAATCTAATTAAGCTTCAGTTGAAAGTCCTATGATTAATAATATCGATCTCTCAATTAGAATAATATCAGAACATATATCACTGCTAAATACAGTCATAGTATAACTTAAACACTTATCACATATCCCTAACAGTCACTAAAACACATAAGACCCGGTATCAAGTCAAACTATTTCAGTCCGGCTTGATTTTGGTACTATTCTGACGTCCCGATTGCCTTATCAGATAATTATCGAATTTATTTTCAATAAAACTCTGCTTAAACACTTCAATATTATTTTAGATAATTTACTTATCAGTCATAACATTTTTCAGATAATTATTATCATTTATAATGATTTTTCAATCATTAATATCATTTTTAAATGATTTAAATACCAAATAATTCCATCATCATTAATATTTAATTAAGTTCACATATTAATGAAATATATGTCACAATATTAAAAGTTATTTATTATAACTCAGAGTATTTTTTTTATACCTTAATAACACTTTTAAATGATTTTTAAAACAATAAAACTTTTTTTACATAATTTATTTAATATAATTATTAAATAAATTTATTATCATTAATATTAATTTATTAATGAAATTCCATCCCAAAATATTAAAAGTTATTCAATATAACTTAAAATATTTTCTAATAATTTAATATCATTTTAAATTATTTTTAAAATATTAAAATCATTTTTAAGTAATTTATTTAATAAAATTATTAAATAAATTTAATATCATTAATATTTAAATAAATTGAGCATTATAAATGCTTGTAAAAATGAATATTCGTGTACTATATTTGAAATAAATCGAGCATTGTAACTGCTTTATAAAATGAATATTTTACTATTCTATTTGAGATAATTTCAGCATTATAACTGCTTATAACATGAGTATTTTTACTAAACACTTGAAGAAAATCGGACATAAAAACTGCTTATAAAAGTATATTTTCTACTTTATAAGAGAAATAAATCGGACATTATAACTGCTTATAAAAGTATATTTTCTACTTTATAAGAGAAATAAATCGGACATTATAACTACTTGTAAATAAGACTTTTGTACTATTTATTTAAAATAATTTGGGCATTCTAACTGCTTGTAAAAGTATATTTTTTACTAAATATGTAAATAATAGTGAACATAATAACCACAAGAGTGAATACCTCTTGGAATTGTAAGCTTTAACTAATCCTTTGAAATCTTGAAACTCACCAAAAACTTTCCTCTCTCTTTCTCTCTCTATAGCAACGAAAATGCTCCTCTCTCTCTCTCTAACTCTAATTTTTATTTTGAAAAAATGAAGAGAAATGACTCCTATTTATAGGAAAATATAGTTTCAATAATTGCACGTTAGGAGCTCGGCTTTTTACAGTTTGCCCCCGACTTATTACAGTTTGTTACCCTGGTTAATTACACTTTAGTACCTCATTAATTGCACGTTAGTCACTCGGTGACATCATAATGACATCATCATGATGACATCACCTTTTGTGTTTCTTTAATGTTGATGTCATGTGACGCCCCTAAAATAGGTTCAATACACAACCCACCTATTTTGGGTCGCCAAGAAATACATGGTACAGAATCCAAATACAAATCTTCAAATTTTAACTTTTAAATTGTCGTACAAAATACGACCACAGTTAAACTGTGAGTTTCAATACGAAAACAGTATCCATACTCCAAATCAAAGATACGTTACTTAAAGGTACAGTCAATAACTGTTTTCGGAATTAAAATATTTGGAAAATACTCAAGGAAACCTTCGTACATAGGCGGCCATGCATCTAAGTTATAATAGATATCGTAGGACTCGAGAATTATCCTTGGTTAACCCAATAGACCCCAAAAAAAACAAGAAGATTACTATCTTGTTCATTCCAATGGTGGGTCTTCTCTTGCCATATAATTATCTCTGTTGTCTCAAACTGAGAATTAATTCTAACCGTACTCCAAGATTATATAGGTAGTGTTCATGGATATAATCAGCAAGTGGATGAGCACAACCATGTCTTATGATAACATGAAGTCGTATGTGGTTAGACATCTTGTATGATAGTGGCAAAACACCCTTCAAAAGTTGGGTTCACCTCACCTAAGTCGGGTCACCAAAATCAACGGTTAAATGACGTATAAAATACGACACACTTATCTAAAAATTTTAATAAAATTATCTTCATACTGTTTGGTGGGAAACTTCAACAGTTATAGACCCTCGTTCTATTCCCCTGTTATCCCTACTCGACCTAGCTACACTCTTATTTCCTGAAAGGAATTGTGAAACAAAAGGGTGAGCACATATAGCCCAGTAAAGAATATCATAACTAAAGATAATCAAATTATCAATAGCATTCGTCAGTAATAAATCAGAGATTTAGAACATATGGTAGATGATAAAACTTTCCAACCATAGTTACAGCGGAACGAACAATCTATTAGAAGAGTCAAATAGACCAGAATGTCTATTATCTTCTCCATGTTAAAAGTCCACCAACAATATTTTATCCCTGTAACATCAATCAACAGTTCCTGCCCACAATCATGTAAATAATTCATGATCATAATTATGTTGATAAATTCCTCTTCGCACTCAGGACGAAGATAATTTTTATCACTTGTCTTTATCTGAAACACCAAAGATCATGGTTATACCAAATCACAGTTTCTGGTCATAATCATGCTAATAAATTCATCTTTGCACTACAGACCAAAGATATTCATACATTAACAGCTCATCTTTGCACTACAGGCCAAAGATATTCATAAATCAACAACTCATCTTTGCACTACATGCCAAAGATATTCATAAATCAACAGCTCATCTTTGCACTACAGGCCAAAGATTTTCATACATCAATAGCTCATCTTTGCACTACAGGCCAAAGATATTCATCAATCAACAGCTCATCTTTGCACTACAGGCCAAAGATATTCATCAATCAACAGCTCATCTTTGCACTACAGGCCAAAGATTTTCATACATCAATAGCTCATCTTTGCACTACAGGCCAAAGATATTCATCAATCAACAGCTCATCTTTGCACTACAGGCCAAAGATATTCATCAATCAACAGCTCATCTTTGCACTACAGGCCAAAAATATTTAACTTTTGTATTGCAAAGATAACAATAAAAATTTAATAAGAAGATTTAGGTAAATAAAAATTCAAGGAAAATGATATTAGATGAAACACAACTTTCAAATGAATATCTAATCATTTCAGAATTTATAAAAATAATATTTATAACATGTTGATCAATTCACCTTTACACTTAAGCTAAAGATATTCAATTGTAAAATCAATGATTATGTTCATACCAGTCAACAATTCATCTTTGCACTACTGGCCAAAGAGAACCCATAGTCATGATCATACCACTAATCTACCCATTTTTACACTCAAGTCAAAGAGAATTTTCATCATCCGGATTATAAAAATATTATATATGAGAATAAGAACAATATGATCAAATTGTCAACATGTTAACAAATTATGGAGTAAAATTCAAGAATGAAGTTTAAAACTTGGATCCAATCAAAGATAGGAACCTTAACAGGCAACTTGGACAAATAAAAAATAATTAATTTTTTTTTTGTGAATAGTACCGTATTTGTGAATAGTGCCGTATACGTGAATAGTGCCGTAAACGTGAATAGTAACCCCGACATGAAAAAGATAGAAATTTTATAAGAAAAATCATACTTCGTGAATAGTACTCATGAATAGTATCGTATTCGTGAATAGTGTTGTATACGTGAATAGTGTCGTATACGTAAATAGTGTCGTATACGTGAATAATAATCCCGACGAAAAAGGAAAAAAATTTATAATAAAATTCATACCAATATTTCAGTAAAATGATATTGAAAGTAATAACATCATTTACGAGAAAAAAATAACATCCCTTACCATCCCTTACCTCAGTATAATACTCACTCTGTCTGGATTATCGGATATTATGCTGACGAAAATTTGCACTGTTATCAACACTCAAAGTATCTAAATACTCTCAAGAATTACGCTCGATATTATAGAGAGAAAATTTTCTTAATCTGGTGTGATTTTCATTTCTAACTAAGCACCCTTATTTATAGGAAATGGGTAGCATACCATAATTGACAAAACCTCCGCGGTTGCTTCTCAGCCCACCAACCAAGAATCAAGCAGCATTCCTTATTTGAAAAAAAAATCAGCATTTTATTCCACAAAAAAACAAAAGTGGGGCCCAAAGTATATTTTAATCAAAAATCAATTCAGAACTTCAATAATTCATAATAAATAGCCCTTTTATCAGAAAAATACGAATCTTATATTCATTCCATAGGAAATTTAATTCTCTACAACTTTGTAGAAGAAAGTTTTTACAAATTTCGAACGAAAAATGACCGAAATTTACATACGGATGTTTTTTAATTTTCTTCTTCTTTTTCTTTCTCTTTCCTCCTTTTCCATATTCTTCCACTATCTCTCTCTCTCTCTCCCCTTTTCTTCTTTTCTCATACCCACCATTTCTTCCACACACACACACACACATATACACACACGTATATATATATATATATATATATATATATATATATATATATATATAATACAATATTTATAATTATTTAAAAATTCAAATTCTATTTTCTATCTTCCACCTCATTTACTCATTAACCATGAATTTATTGTAAAAATATCACCATTATTATATTATTATACACTTATAATGTAATATTATAATAATATATTTGAATGAATTATTTTATCAAAAAAGATATAATATCAATTTTCAACAATTGTTTCTTTAAAAAAATTCCTCCATTAAATAAATATTTCCTTATCATTTTTTATCAATAATTAATTATTCACAAATAATATTACAGAACCACAATATTGACAATCAGGTCGTTCCTAGGAAAGAGGGGGCTTTCCGATAAGGATTTCTCCTTACTGGCGCGCAATTAGATTAACCTAACCCCTTTCCTCGACAGAACTTCCTTAGACATTGCCAATAATGCTATCTAATAATATTATTCAAATAATATGAATTATTAATTTGATAATTTGAAATACTGTGCAATGACAATTATTGAATCAATAAAATATTATGCAATTATCAATGTAGCAATTATTGAATCAATAATATAAAATATTGAACAGTAATTACTGTAACAATTATTGAGTAATGACTTATTACGTAAGAATCAATAATTAGAATTACTGTGCAATACCGTGTGTTACTGTTCTTTTAACCACCGGGTATTTCAACAGTTTTAACTGTAACAACTACGCCGTTATTTTTAAAAAACTCATTCTTGTCGTTTTCTTCATCCGACAGTTATTCCGTTGTGGGGCCTACAAATGACTGCGCCGTCGTATGAATATTCTCTGACAACAAGAATATTCAACGACCAAACGAATATTCCCCGACACAATGAATATTTTATTACCACTTGCTTATTTTGAAAATTTTACATACATCACCCTCAACTTTAACCTTTTATCAATTTAACCATTTACTGAATAATAATTATAAGAAAAAAATTGAATAGTTCTATTTCATAAAATTCGGGGTCTTACATGTCATTCTTGCATCATCTGTGTTTCTTTAAGGATGATGTCATGCTTGCATCATGCTTGCATCATGCTTGCATCATCACTTTTATGATTGGTTGATTTAAGTTCACATGGATTGGAGAGTATTTTGGTCATTTCACATATAATTTTAAGGATAATTTGGTCATTTCGCCTCCAAAGGGGTATTCTAATAATTTTCTACACAATTTTAAGGGTAGTTCGGTCATTTCACCTCCAAAAGGGTATTCTAATAATTTTCCATTCAATTTTAAAGGTAGTTCAGGTCATTTCCTATGTTTCCCTAAAAATTTAACCCTTAGGGTTTGATAAATAATATTAGAGTTTGCTGATCACCATTAAGATTTATAAATTAGGGTTTATCAATTTAAAATTAGGGTTTTCTCATGTTATCCTTTACCTGATTCATAATCAACCCTTAACCACATACTGTACACACATATAATCACAAAATCATATAAGTCTTTCACAAAAATTTTAAATCCATACTCTATTTCCAGTCTAGGCCTTATTATTTAACCTTTATTTAATCATTTAAAGTCTTATAAATTCTAAGGGTTGTCACATTCACCCCTTCTTCTAAGAATTTCGTCCTCGAAATTATAGCCTACTAATCCCTACTCCTTCTATTCACCAAAACTAGGTTTTTAACTTAACCTTTATCTGGTTTTATTCTCATTTAATGAGTACACACGGCTTCCTTCTATGAGGAACTGTTCTATTATCACATTCTACCTAGACTTCTCTCCAAAGAGTTAAAAAAAACTTTTCAAATTATGCTGAGGGTCATATAGACCATGAACTCTCGGGTTTAACGGTATTCACCGTAATCAAATAATAGATATATTTACAATCACGATGAAGGTATACTGCAGATGCTGGCCGTAATTATCTGAACGACTGTATGCGTTGAATGATTGGAATGTACGTTATCCGACCAATATATTCCCATTTTTCGTGGTTGTTCATACTCAGCCGGAAGTCCGAATCAAAATAATATAGTTCGGGATAAGTTCTCAAAGAGATACTTGAATTTTTATAAACATTGTCTAGGCAGAATCAAATAGCTTTAGACATATACCAACAATTTAAATTTCAATCGATAATTTGTCTAGCCGAAATAATAAGCATAGTCTCTTCTTTAAATGGTGCAAAATTATTAAAAATCATCATTTTTTTAATGTTATCATGCCGCAACATGTAACAATGTGATAATGGCTCAAAGTCCATCTCCACACCCTTGTCACCATGTTGTGAAGATAACAAAATTTTATTTTATTTTGAAAAAGGCACATCAGTGCGAATTTAGCTTGATGTCAAAAATTTCGAAGTCTAGCACAGCTAGAAGATTTGAAATACTTATGCTTCCACCATCAACTTCAATTCTTCTAATGATCAATTGCTTAATAATTCTATCTATTTCTATTATCCTCATTCCTTCATTCATAATTTTTCTATACCCCCGTATAGTTCATCAAACATACCACACGTTATGAGTTCAAGAACTTTCCATAATAATATGAGTTTAGGAACTTATCCTAGCAATACGTAGTTCAAAAATCAATCAGGAACTGTCCATATACTTAGGGGTTCAAAAATATACCATACGATTATGAGTCACGAACTTACCATACGTATGAGTTTAAAGAACTCGCACCTAATCTTATATTCTCTACCTATCCGTTATACACATGAGAAAAGAATCACCTTCTCATCATACATATAGCGAATAGCGCGACACCGACATTTCAATGATTATCAATGTGATAAACTAAGTAGTCGTTAGACCAAGCACAAAACCCCCGCCCATACAAAGATTTGTACAACTCAGCTATCACATGAGTCCTCAATTAAAATCCCACATAATCTTAGCTCCCTCAATACTCGATACGAATTTTATTTAATCCGTATCTACAATTCACAACTCTTTCTTGAGTTTTAATAGTACAATTTCATAGTACAACAGTCGTACAACAATTCTGCTATAAAGTTTTCAATCATTTGATTGATCATCTGTCCTCTTATGATCTCATCAGATCACGTTGTAATATGATATTATAATCGTATTATATTACGATTCTTTTCTATGTTATGATCGTTTTGTTTTACGATCTTCTTTTCCTTTTATACTTTTAGTCTTTTAGACTCTATCTATTCATTACTACTGTTCATCTTTATTATCAGAGTTAGGTAACTCTGGATCTTTATTACTTGTCAGAATTCTTCTTTGAATCTTATTAACTTATTAATACCTTGCCCAAAGTCATCGCTTCGAACTTAAACTCTATTTGAGTTTATTCCTTATTCTCATCCCTGTGGTTATAGCCTAAAGTAACCCTACCTAAGGTTTATAACCTACAACTTTGATACCAACTGTGACGCCCCCAAATCCGGATCCCCAGAATCTCGGACCTGGTACGTTATGATACATCATTTCTATAACTATTGCGGAAGATATAAACATAAATTGTTTATACAATAACTTATACAACATAATTTCCCAAGGTCGGTAACCTTAACTTAATACACATATTCATATTCTACATGACTTACAATGTCATCTGCCACCAATACTATTACAATTTTAACTGCAACACAATCTAATTCTGTAATTTGTCTTTGTCTTTGCCTGTATCCGAAGTTTCGTCTTAATTTGAAAGTTTTATCATGATATAACAAGGGTGAGCAACAAATTTGCCCAGCAAGTTTTAAATACAAAGGAAGATATATCATGATTGAAAAGAATAATAAGCTGCCAAACTTTTAACAATATAATTTTGGTGAAAGAACATGAATCAATTTACATAACTGAATGACCGAGTCAGTAATGATGAATGGCCAACAATGAACATGAACAAATTTAACTGAACCTTAGGATAATGAAGGTGATCAGCCTTTCATACCTAATGAATATATTTAATATGCACATCATGCGAATCAATAATCAGTATAGATGTGAATACTCAAAAATAATTATTCACGAACATACTTTACAATAACAACTCGAGTTCGAGTTAGGAAACTTGCTTAATAAAAGTATAATTCAAGAACTTGCCTGTACCGTCGATTACTGCTACACAATCTAATTAAGCTTCAGTTGAAAGACCTATGATTAATAATATCGATCTCTCAATTAGAATAATATCATAACATATATCACTGCTAAATACAGTCATAGTATAACTTAAACACTTATCACATATCCCTAACAGTCACTAAAACACATAAAACCTGGTATCAAGTCAAACTATTTCAGTCCGGTTTGATTTTGGTACTATTCCGACGTCCCGATTGCCTTATCAGATAATTATCGAGTTTATTTTCAATAAAACTCTGCTTAAACGCTTCAATATTATTTTAGATAATTTACTTATCAGTCATAACATTTTTCAGCTAATTATTATCATTTATAATAATTTTTCAATCATTAATATCATTTTTAAATAATTTAAATATCAAATAATTCCATCATCATTAATATTTAATTAAGTTCACATATTAATGAAATACATGTCACAATATTAAAAGTTATTTATTATAACTCAGAGTATTTTTTTATACCTTAATAACACTTTTAAATGATTTTTAAAACAATAAAACTTTTTTTACATAATTTATTTAATATAATTATTAAATAAATTTATTATCATTAATATTAATTTATTAATGAAATTTCATCCCAAAAGATTAAAAGTTATTCAATATAACTTAAAATATTTTCTAATACTTTAATATCATTTTAAATTATTTTTAAAATATTACAATTATTTTTAAGTAATTTATTTAATACAATTATTAAATAAATTTAATATAATTAATATTTAAATAAATTGAGCATTATAAATTCTTGTAAAAATGAATATTTGTGTACTATATTTGAAATAAATCGAGCATTGTAACTGCTTTATAAAATGAATATTCTACTATTCTATTTGAGATAATTTCAGCATTATAACTGCTTATATCATGAGTATTCTTACTAAATACTTGAAGAAAATCGGACAAGCAACTGCTTATAAAAGTATATTTTCTACTTTATAAGAGAAATAAATCGGACATTATAACTGCTTATAAAAGTATATTTTCTACTTTATAAGAGAAATAAATCGGACATTATAACTGCTTGTAAATAAGACTTTTGTATTATTTACTTAAAATAATTTGGGCGTTATAACTGCTTGTAAAAATATATTTTTTACTAAATATGTAAAGAATTGTGAACATAATAACCACAAGAGTGAATACCTCTTGGAGTTGCAAGCTTTAACTAATCCTTTGAAATCTTGAAACTCACTAAAAACTTTCCTCTCTCTTTCTCTCTCTATAGCAACGAAAATGCTCCTCTCTCTCTCTCTCTCTAACTCTAATTTTTGTTTTGAAAAAATAAAAAGAAATGGCTCCTATTTATAGGAAAATATAGTTTTAATAATTTCATGTTAAGGGCTCGGCTTTTTATAGTTTGCCCCCGACTTATTACAGCTTGGTACCCTGGTTAATTGCACTTTAGTTACTCATTAATTGCACTTTAGTTACTAGATGACATCATGATGATATCATCATGATGACATCACCTTTTGTGTTTCTTTAATTCTGATATCATGCTTGCATCATCTGTGTTTCTTTAAGGATGATGGCATGCTTGCCTCATCACTTCTCTGATTGGTTGATTTAAGTTCACATCGATTGGAGGGTATTTTGGTCATTTCACATATAATTTTAAGGATAATTTGGTCATTTCGCCTCCAAAAGGTTATTCTAATAATTTTTCCACACAATTTTAAGGGTAGTTCGGTCATTTCGCCTTCAAAAGGGTATTCTAATAATTTTTACATAATTTTAAGGGTAGTTCGGTCATTTCCTATGTTTCTCTTAAAATTTAATCCTTAGGGTTTGATAAATTATATTAGAGTTTTCTAATCACCATTAAGATTTTTAAATTAGGGTTTATCAATTTAAAATTAGAGTTTTCCCATGTTACCCTTTACCTGATTCATACTCAACCCTTAGCCACATATTGTACACACATATAATCACAAAATCATATAAGTCTTTCACAAAAAATTTAAATCCATACTCTATTTTCAGTCTAGGCCTTATTATTTAATCTTTATTTAATCATTTAAAATCTTATAAATTCTCAGGGTGTCACATGTCTACCAAGGAATATTAATTATGAAAAAAGAGGGTGGTTGACTAAACCCTAGTTTTCTATTCTCTATAGAAAAGGAGTACTCTCTGACAATTAAAATTTCATCAACCGATCTCTATTATAAGACTCCTTTTATATAGATATTGGTCAACTTTTCTAATCCTATTAGACATGGGGTTTTATTTAATTAATTAAATTCCTTCAATTAATTATGGCTTCCCACCACATTGGGAATAATTAATTAAATTTATTTAATTAATTTGCCTCCTAATCTTATTAGGAATAAATGAGAGTACTAATATTAAATTAATTCATAAACTCCTTTAGAAATTAAAATAATTATAATTATAATAATATTAATAAGACTCCTCTTATTAATTTATATTTAGTATTTCCAAAATATTAAATAATAAACATTAAGCTATTTAATTTATTCTATCACCATAGATTAAATTAATTACACTTAATGCATTATTACGATTATGCTATTACCTTCTTAAATAATTATTCTTCCTTTTATGGTGTGACCCTTTAGGTTTTCCATATTAAACCGGTTGTGAATAAATCAATTAGAACAATTCTAATCTTATTTAAATAAATAATATAAACTAATAATATATTTAAATAAATAATATTTATTCTACAATAGGGACAAGCCTCCCTAGCGATCAACGACTTTTCAGATAATATAGATTTTAACATTAATCATAAAAGAACATGTGAGTAAATAGTTACCGTACATTTCAATCATTCCATCATACAATGTCCCAATGAAATATAAGACATGGAATTACTGTCAAGTTTTATTTTATTTAATTATATGTATTTCGATTAGAAAATGCACAACTCCAAATAATGCAAATTAGAAATTCCTTTCTAATTTCATTCTGTCTTGGCCAAGAACTATTGAGTTGTCATTTAACGAATCACTTAGGACATATCTCTTCTTTTACTAGAAGTGATAGATTCTTTATTGACCATTCATTATCTCCATATGTAACTTATTATACCCAAGCATACCCTTTGATATACCTTAAGGGTCTTAAGGAATAAGTCAAAGTATAATTCATTACATACAAGATACTATGATGATCTCAAGTCCAATGATCACTTGTACTACTATCACATTAGGAATTCTTATTGACAAACAAGTAAAACTCCATTAGGTATTCTATAGCGAGTCACGTTCAGTGAACTTATTCTCCAATAAGCACCTACATACTTGCTTTAGTGTCTCCACACAAATGATCATGAGATCAATCATCCTCATCCAATGAGCAAGCAACATATGTACCATTCTATCCGGATTTACTAATCCCCTTTTTAGTAATCCAACGATTGAGAACTTTTTTGGTTTTTAAGCTTTCTAAGAATTTAGATCTCATTACCATGATCAACATCATGATTCTAAAAGCATTGTTTAAAACTACGGGTTATTTACATATTATAAAAATAGCATCATATAGATAATTAAATGTCTTTGATAAATAAATACTTTTATTAATAAATAAATAAGATCGTCTCCAAAGTATATGCTTTATCATCATACATAATTGGCTTATATGCATACTACTTTCAATCTCCAATTGCACTAAAGTCAATCGCCATGGTATCTCATACCCATCTTCTCTAAGTGACGATCAAACTGCTATTGTGTTAAAGCTTTAGTAAATGGATATGCAATGTTATCTTGAGAGTCTACACGCTCTAAAGTGGCGTCTACTCTTTCAATAATTTCTTTAATCAAAGTGCCGCAACACATGTTTGGATTCAAGATGAGACTTAGGAACTATTCCTAGTTCTGTAATGAACTTTTCATCCGAAATATCAACTTGCAGCTATACTTACAGTTATATACTTTGTCTTTGTTACTAAACCAACAATCTTTTGCTATTTGGAACCTTTCCAATTCACTGCATCACCTTTCAAGGTAACGACTTACACTAAAGTGGATTTGTTGTCGTCTTGGTCAGTCTGAAAACTTGATTCTTAAATGATTAAAATAAAGGTTAAAGAATAAAACCTAGATGAGAATTTGAGAATTTATTTAAAATTTTAAATAAAACCTATACGGTTTACTATTTGAATGAGAATAAAGAAAATATGGGTTACAAAAATTTCAAACCCTAGAAATGAAGTTATATGTATTTGAAGGAATATTAAGGATAAAGTATTACGATACCTATAAATTTGATGTGAACTGAATAGTGTAAGAAATGTTATAATGATACATGTGGAAATTTTATTAAGGAATTAAAATTTCACATGACGAGATGCTATGCGGTTAAAAAATGATGAGTGTATATATATATATATATACTTAGTAGGGTGCTATAAAATTTAGCAAGAGAAATGACGAATTAAGCTAAAGATATGAGAATTAAGATAAAACTATGATAGTAATTAGCATAGCTTGAATGTTAGCCTTGACTGATAAATAAGAAGATGAATAAGTACAAAGTCATTAGCTATTATGATTAGCAATAAAAATAGAGTAAGTTAAAATTTAAAATTTGAGTTAGAGATAGAATTTTGAGACAAACTATTCGGTTGCGTCCAGAACGTCAAGCTTAGTCAGAAAAGACAATAAACACAAAATGTGTAAGGGTTGACTTTTTGGTTAAAGTCAACAATTGACTTTTATGGAGAAAAGTCAAAATTGGAGTTAGAAGTTGAATATGTTATGATTTATGTGAACTATGTATGTGATTAAATAAATATATATTATATAATGTGTATACATTTATTTTGTATATAATGAGAATTAAAAATAAAGTTATGTAACCTAATACATATATTAAGTATGGTAATTAAATAACCTAAGGGGTTATAATATGGGAGAATATTAGTATATAAAAATATATACTAACCCTAAGAAATGTATTTCATACAATTAATTTTATAACCTAAGAATTTTAAATAATCAAGAAAATTAATTTGAGGTATTAAACCCTAATTACATACTCAATAAACTTGAATACAGCAAGTCTAATTGGGTTATGTAAGTGAATTAATATTACTGATGGATAATAATATAGAAATATCAATAATAATGAGTAATAGTGCAAGAGTTAATAAATTAAGAAGAGTAAATAATTTAAGCAAGCCCGCTTATTTTATTAAGCATGGGACTTGTAGATAAATTGATTTAGGATAATTAAATTATTAAACTAGCCCAATAAAATATGTATAGGGCAAGTATAATAATGGTATAATTTAATTATGAGTGAAAACCCAAGTTCATTTTTGTTAGTAAGCAAAATAAGAAGAATGCAAGCCCAAAAAAAATTAAAATGAGAGCTCAAGCTTGGCCCATTGGAGAAAGGGTATTATAGTCATTAAATGAAATATATAATAAAACAAAATTGGAAAGAATAAAGGCTACTTGGCCGAAAATGAGAGGAGTAGAAATGGGAGATGAATGTAATTATTATGCTTACTTTAGTTGGTAAGTTACTTTATGTGGTGTCACTTTATTATTGGGCCAACAATTTGTTCTTTCTTGCAAGTAAATACTTTCATAATGATGAGAGAGAAAGGAAAGGCATGTTGGTAGAGAAAATGTATAGATATATATTATATATCTACACTTTTCATTTAAGTAAATTAAATATACCATTCTTTATCTTATTTTTATTTCTTACAGTTAACTAAAAGAGAGCAATGTTCTAAAAGGAGCAAGGCGGGAGGCGAGAGGCGAGAGGCGGGAGGCGAGAGGCGGGCGGCCGAGAGGGGCCTAGCCCCTAGGGGGCCTAGGCGGGGCTTAGGTGGGGCCTAGGCGGCATTTTTTATTATAAGCTAATTTTAATATTTTATCTTATATTTATCCAAACAAAATAATAATATAAAGCAAAACAATCTATAATAAAGATAATAAAGGCCTTTGCTTAAAGTTCAAATACATATCCATATTGCCAATGTCAAAATTCAAACACAAATATGCAATTGTTCAAGTTTCAAACATATCTTTAACGTATTAGTTTTATTCATAAACAAGATTGCTATTAAATAATAAAATTTAAAATTTCAAGAATTCAATTCAATATTAAAACTTAAGAAACTAAATATAAATTTAACAATTATATTGAATTAAACTGAATATTATAAATGTATCATCATTTATATAATTTGAAGTTGGTATAAGTTTAAAAAATTACAACTATAATAAAATTAACCATTTTGACTTGATCTTGTTCACTTCTTGTTGTAATTTGATATGCTACAACTTGCATTATGAATATGGTAAATCATTAGAAAAATAAATATATCAAGATCTGATTTGGGTAGTTATCAAAATAAAAAAACCTCACCGCCTAGGTCCTGTCTAATTTCTTGTAAGGATTTTTTTTTGTCGCCTTGGGCCTAGGCGAGGCGCCAGGGGGGCCTAGCGCCTAGGCGGGGCGCCAGGGGAGGGCCTAGCGCCTAGGCGGGGCCTAGGCGAAGATTTTTAGAACACTGAGAGAGAGAAAGCAAAAGGAAGAAAAAATTAGAAAGAGAAATGGGGGGAGGGGAGGCAGCCCTTAGGGGAGAGAAGGGAGAGAAAAATTCTCCATGGATGAGAAGAAGAAGGAGAAGAAGAGGAAGTTAGGAAAGCAAGGTAAAACCTATTTTCTAAGCTTTGCTTTAAATTTCTTTTAGTGATTTGATGAAAAGGGGTTTATGATATGGAAGTATAAACTCTTAAATCTATGTGTTTTTTATAGATTCTAGTATGGATCTAACAAATTCAAGTGTTAGAAAGTGGATCAAAAGGAAAGAAAGGGAACTAGGTTTCTTGAAATAGAAATCCTTAGATTTCTCTCCTTTGATCAACTAGTATTTTAGATCTACACCTTCTTTTCACAATCCGTCAAAGAGTGGTGCTAGATATATGATTTTATTAATAAATCCAAGTGGTAGAACTCAAAAATCACATTTTTAAAAGTCGTGGTGTGGGTTTTAGTCAAAACAGTCCGTGTAGTGGATGAAAAAGGTAAAAAGTTTTCTGATCAGTCTGCCACGGGGGCATTTTCATCCACTTTTTTTGCTTTAAAAATTTGGGGAAACTTTGGAGAGTTAGTATCAGAGGTTAGACATGTCTTGTAAAAATTTGAGAATTTTTGGTCATACGGAATGAGAGTTATGGATTTTACGGCTAAGGACTATTTTTATAAATCTACCCAAATAACTCTCTGTGTATAAGTCCACAAATTATAAAATGTTTACTGGAAGTACATGTATATAACAGGAGCTTACCTTGAAAATTTTAGAAATTTTGGAGATAATCTCGATTTATGAAAAATCTGAGAATATTTGGCTATTATGGACTATTTAAATATAGTATATATATTTTAGAAATTTCTGAAAAAATATATTTTCATGATGGGATTATATATAGCTGATTCCCAGAAAAAAAAATTATTTTAGAGATGCTTTGCTATTTTTCATATAAATGATGTTAAATGGATAAATGAATTAAATTGATTATATGACGTAAAAATTATGGAGAATACGGTTTTATGTCTTGAGACCCTTAAGAATGGTTTATACAGATTTTTAATGGAGGTTTCGGTCGGTTGTGAATAGTTATGATGTTTATGGCATTTTAGAATGCTTAAAAGAATTAATTAATTAAAGAAAAACAATTAAAATAAATTATTTATTAATTGATTAAATAATTTAAAATATTTTTACATAACTAATGATATTGGATTGAAATATTATTAGTAATATTAGACTTAAATATTATTAAAAGTTAATAACATTAGCTTGAAATATATTATTACTCAATTAATAATATTAGAACGGGAAATGAAAATGAAGAATTATGTTATTTTAAATATAGTAATTGAATTCGGTATTCAAGGGACTATATTATGTAGGTGATATATTGGAGATAAAAATTCAGAGTACTGAAATTGATTTCGGATTACTGAAATAATTTCAGTATGTTGAAATGGATTATAGTCTGCTGAAATAGTGATTTCAGGATGCTGAAATGTAACCTGATTTACTAAAATAGTATTTTCAGTTTACTGAAATATTATCTAGTTTACTAAGATAACATATAAAGGAAAAACTTATAAGTATAAGTTATGACATGATTAAAAGATTATCAAAGTATAATCGTAGCACTAAGACTTTAATGTAATGTCTAATATTTAACTATATGACTGAATGTTAGACAATTTAATATAAGATGATAAAAACTTATAAAGTGAGTGCTTAAGTATTAAGTCTAACGTAGTACAGTCGTATTCTGCAATAGTTGATGTATAGTTTCTGGGCTGAACGATTCCTTTATGGAGCGGATGTATATACGAATTAGTAACTGATCTAACTCGCTATGAAAATATTGTAGACGAGACGAAAACTAATTTGTTGGTTGTTTGTGGGAAATCACTTAGTATACTATATTGAATACTATTAAAGACTTGATGTATGCTAGGTTTAGACTTGTAAATGAATATCGTGTTAAGGTTATCTAAGATTTGACTATGTGGTTAAGTCAAATCTTAGATAGTTTACTTATAAAGTAATAGTATGATGGTATAAAGTATGTTATGCTAATTGAAAGATCAATCTTATAACTAATAGGTCTTTTCAATAAGGAGATTAAATTAGATTGCGTAGCAGTAATCAACGGTACATGCAAGTTTCCTTAACTCAAACTTGAGTTATATTTTCAAAACATGTTAGTGAATAATTATTATTGATTATTCACGTCTATACTGATTATTGATTCGCACTTAGTGCATGTTGCATATGTTCATCAGGTATGAAAGGTTGATCAGCTTCATTACTATAAGGTTCAGTTAAAGTTGTTCATGATCCTTGTTGACATTAAACATTATTGATTTAGTCATTCAATTATTGACATTTTGATTCATGCTCTTTCACAATTATTATATTGTTGAAAACTTGAAAGCTTATTCTTTCTTTCAATCATGATATATCTTTATTGAATTTAAACTTGCTGAGCAAAGTAGTTGCTCACTCTTGCTATATCATGATAACAAATTTCAGATTAAGACGAAGGCTTGAAGAAGGACAGAGACAAGAGCAAAGTACAATCATAGATTGTTATGCACGAATAACTATTTTGTTATCTTATGTAAACCTTTTGTAATTTTTAAGGTATATATTAAGTTAAGGTTAATAGACCTTGGGAAATGTTATAGAATCATGTGAAATAAACAATTTATGTTTATTTGTTTCGCATTAGATGATAGAATATGTATGATAATGAAGTATCGTAACGTACCAGGTTCGAGGTAAAAAGTACCCGGATTTGGAGGCATCACAGGTTGGTATCAGAGCTGTAGGTTATAAACCTTAGGTAGGGTTATCTTAGGTTATAACTGCAGAGATGAGGATAAGGAATAAACTCAGATTGAGTTTAAATGATAAGAGATGAATTTGGGAAATTCATCTTTAAGATAAGAAGATGATAATTAAGATTCAAAGAAGAATCTTGAAGAATTATAAGACAAAAATTTGAAGTTACCTGACTCCAGTAATAAAGATGAAAAGTGATAATAAATAGACAAAGTCTATAAGATGAAAAGTGTAAAATCATAATATAATATGATTAAAGGAAAAGAAGGTCGTAAAATAAAACCATCATAAGATAGAAAAGAATAGTAATATAACACGATTATAAGAAAAGGTCACAACGTGATCTGATGAGGTCATAGGAGGACAGATGATCAATCTATTGATTGAAGACTTTATAGCAGAATTGCTATACGAATATGGTAATATAAAATAGTACAAGTTAAACTCAAAAGAGTTGAAAATAACGGAATACGGATTAAATAAAATTCGTATTGAGTAGAGAGAGGGCTAGGATTATTTGGGATTTCAGTTGAGGACTCATGTGATAGCTGAGTTGTACAAACCTTTGTATGGCGGGGGTTTTGTGCTTGGTCTAACGACTACTTAGTTTATCACATTGATAATCATTGAAATAATGGAGCCGCGCTATCAATATACCTATGACGAGAAGGTAATTCTTTTCTCATAATTATATTAGATAGGTAGAGAATATAAGATAGGTGCGAGTTCTTAAAACTCATACTTATGGTAAGTTTGTGACTCATAATCGTATGGTATATTTTTGAACCCCTAAGCGTATGGACAGTTCTTGATTGGTTCTTGAACTACGTATTGCTAGGATAAGTTCCTAAACTCATATTATTGTGGAAAGTTCCTAAACTCCTAAAGTGTGGTATGTTTGATGAACTATATTGAGGTATAGAAAAGTTGTGGATGAAGAATTGAGGATTTTTTATAGATAGAATTATTAAACAATTGATCATTTGAGCAATTGAAGTTGATGATGGAAGTATAGGTATTCCAAATCTTCTAGCTGTGCTAGACTTCAAATTTTTAACATCAAGCTAAATTCACACTGATGTGCCTTTAAAAATAAAAATAAATTTTTGTTATCAGCAACACATGGATACAATTATGGAGAAATGGGCTTCGTACCACTAACACATCATTACCTGTTGCGGCATGATAACACCAAAAATAATTTTCAATGGTTTTGAGCTGTTTAAAGAGGAGTCTACACTAATTGTTTCGGCTAGACAAAAATAATTTGAGATATCAAAATGTATTTTATATATTATCGATGCATCATGGTATCTGATGCGGAAATGATAAAAATGATGGAGTTATCAATGCAGAATTACCTAGTGTTGGATGTGATCTAAGGATCGTCAGCCCACTATGGTATGATGTAGTATGACAAAGTCATAAAATGACGAAATCCTCAAACGGACTGTAAATACAGTGCAGTATCATGACGTCATAAAATGATTTTTGGAATTTTAAAAAAAAGTTATGTGTCAACTAAATTTGGTCAGACACATGATTCGATTAATATTCGAATTATTAGTATACGTCTAAGCTAATTGATTCAGCTAGACAAATGTTTATAAAAATTCAAGTATCTCTTTGAGAATTTATCTAGAACTAAATTGTTTTGGTGCGGAATCTGATGCTAAGTCTTAGTTAACAACCCCGAAAAATGAGGATATACTAGTTGCATGATATATTTCAATCTTTGAACGCATACAGACGTTCTGAGAACTAAGGTACAATAGATTGATCACCTAACGTATCCGCATCGGTAGTTTACCTTCTTCGTGATTGTAAACATACCTACCACATCATGTTTTAGATTTGGTTACAATGAATACCGTTAAACCTGAGAGTTCACGGTCTATATGACCCCTCAGCCCGATATAAATTTTTTTAACTCCTTAGAGAGAAGTCATGTAAGAATATGATGGTAGCAGAGCTCCTCATAGAAGGAAGCAAGATGTACTCATTAGATTGAGCATAAAATCAGGTAAAGGTTAACTTGAAAACCTAGCTTTGATGAATAAAAGGAGTAGGGATTAGTAGACTGTAATTTCGAGGACAAAATTCTTAGAAGAAGGGGTCAATGTGACAACCCAAAAATTTATAAAATCTTAAATGATTAAAATAAAGGTTAAAGAATAAAACTTAGATGAGAATTTGAGAATTTATTTAAAATTATAAGTAAAACCTATACGGTTTACTATTTGAATGAGAATAAAGAAAATATGGGTTACAAAGATTTCAAACCCTAGAAATAAAGTTATATGTATGTGAAGGAATATTAAGGATAAGGTATTACGATACCTATAAATTTGATGTGAACTGAATAGTGTAAGAAATGTTATAATGATACATGTGAAAATTTTATTAAGGAATTAAAATTTCACATGAAGAGATGCTATGAGGTTAAACAAAGATGAGTATATATATATACTTAGTAGGGTGCTATATATTTTAGCAAAAGAAATGATGAATTAAGCTAAAGATATGAGAATGAAGATAAAACTATGTTAGTAATTAGCATAGCTTGAATGTTAGCCTTGACTAATAAATAAGAAGATGAATAAGTATAAAGTCATTAGCTAATATGATTAGCAATAAAAATGGAGTAAGTTAAAACTTAAAATTTGAGTTAGAGATAGAATTTTGAGACACGAACTGCTCGGTTGCGTCCAGAACGTCAAGTTTAGTCAGAAAAGACAATAAATACAAAATGTGTAAGGGTTGACTTTTTGGTTAAAGTCAACAGTTGACTTTTATGGAGAAAAGTCAAAATTAGAGTTAGAAGTTGAATATGTTATGATTTATGTGAACTATACATGTGATTAAATAAATATACATTATATAATGTATATACATTTATTTTGTTATAATGAGAATTAAGAATAAAGTTATGTAACTTAATACATATATTAAGTATGGTAATTAAATAACCTAAGGGGTTATAATATGGGAGAATGTTAGTATATAAAAATATATACTAACCCTAAGAAATTTATTTCATACAATTAATTTTATAACCTAAGTATTTTAAATAATCAAAAAAATTAATTTGAGGTATTAAACCCTAATTACATACTCAATAAACTTGAATACAGCAAGTCTAATTGGGTTATATAAGTGAATTAACATTATTGATGGATAATAATATGGAAATATCAATAATAATGAGTAATAGTGCAAGAGTTAATAAATTAAGAAGAGTAAGTAATTTAAACAAGCCCACTTATTTTATTAAGCATCAGACTTGTAGATAAATTAATTTTAGGACAATTAAATTATTAAACTAGCCCAATAAAACATATATAGAGCAAGTATAATAATGGTATAATTTAATTATGGGTGAAAGCCCAAGTTCATTTTTATTAGTAAACAAAATAAGAAGAATACAAGCCCAAAAGAAATTAAAATGAGAGCTCAAGCTTGGCCCATTTGAAAAAGGGTATTATAGTCATTAAATAAAGTATATAATAAAACAAAATTAGAAAGAATAAGGGCTACTTGGCCGAAAATGAGAGGAGTAGAAATGGGAGATGAATATAATTATTATGCTTACTTTAGTTGGTAAGTTACTTTATGCGGTGTCACTTTATTATTGAACTAACAATTTGTTCTTTCTTACAAGCAAATACTTTCATAATGATGAGAAAGAAAGGGAAGGCAAGTTGGTGGAGAAAATGTATAGATATATATTATATATCTACACTTTTTATTTAAGTAAATTAAATATACCATTCTTCGTCTTATTTTTATTTCTTAAAGTTAACTAAGAGAGGGAAAGCAAAAGGAAGAAAAAATTAGAGAGAGAAAGGGGAGAGGGACGGCAGCCCTTAGGGGAGAGAAGGGAGGGAAAAATTCTCCATGGAAGAGAAGAAGAAGAAGGAGAAGGAGAAGAAGAGGAAGCTAGGAAAGCAAGGTAAAACCTATTTTCTAAGCTTTGCTTTAAATTTCTTTTAGTGATTTGATGAAAAGGGATTTATGATATGAAAGTATAAACTCTTAAATCTATGTGTTTTTTATAGATTCTAGTATGGATCTAACAAATTCAAGTGTTAGAAAGTGGATCAAAAGGAAAGAAAGGGAACTAGGTTTCTAGAAATAGAAAACCCTAGCTTTCTCTCTCTTTGATCTACTAGTATTTAAGATCTACACCTTCTTTTCACGGTCCGTCAAAGAGGAGTGCTAGATATATGAGTTGATTAATAAACCCAAGTGATAGAACTAAAAAATCATGTTTCTAAAAGTCGTGGTGTGAGTTTTAGTCAAAACAGTCCATGTAGTGGATGAAAAAGGTAAAAAGTGTTCTGATCAGTCTGCCACGGGGGAATTTTTGTCCACTTTTTGTGCTTTAAAAATTTGGAAAATATTTGGAGAGTTAATATTAAAGGTTAGGCAGGTCCTGTAAAAATTTGGGAATTTTTGGCCATGCGTAATGGGAGTTATGGATTTTACGGCTAAGGACTATTTTTATAAAGCTACCAGAATAATTCTTTGTGTAAATCCAAAAATTATAAAAGTTTTACTGGAATTACATGTATATAACAGGAGATTACCCTAAAAATTTTAGAATTTTTGGAGATAATCTCGATTTATGAAAAATCTAAGAATATTTGGCTATTATGGACTATTTAAATATAGTATATATATTTTAGAAATTTATGGAAAAATATATTTTTATGAGGGGATTATATATAGCTGATTCCCCGAAAAAAAATGATTTTAGAGGTGTTTTACTATTTTTCATATAAATGATGTTAAATGGATAAATGAATTAAATTGATTATATGATGTGAAAATTATGGAGAATATGGTTTAATGTCTTGAGACCCTTAAGAATGGTTTATACAGATTTTTGATGGAGGTTTCGGTCGGTTGTGAATAGTTATGATGTTTATGGCATTTTAGAATGCTTAAAAGAATTAATTAAGTAAAGAAAAATAATTAAAATAAATTATTTATTAATTGATTAAATGATTTAAAATATTTTTACATAACTAACGATGTTGGATTGAAATATTATTAGTAATATTAGACTTAAATATTATTAAAAGTTAATAACATTAGCTTGAAATATATTATTACTTAATTAGAAATATTAAAATGGAGAATTAAAATGAAGAATTATGTTATTTTAAATATTGTTGTTGAATTCGGTGTTCAAGGGATTATATTATGTAGGTGATATGTTGGAGATAAGAATTCAGGGTACTGAAATTGATTTCGGGTTACTGAAATGAATTATAGTCTACTGAAATAGTGATTTCAGGAGGCTGAAATGTAGCCTGATTTACTGAAATAGTATTTTCAGTTTACTGAAATGTTATCTAGTTTACTAAGATAACATATAAAGGAAAAACTTATAAGTATAAGTTATGACATGATTAAAAGATTATCAAAGTACAATCGTAGCACTAAGACTTTAATGTAATGTCTAATATTTAACTATATAACTGAATGTTAGACAATTTAATATAAGATGATAAGAACTTATAAAGTGAGTGATTAAGTATTAAGTCTAAAGTAGTACTGTCGTATTCTACAATAGTTGATGTGTAGTATCTGGGCTAAACGATTCCTTTATGGAGCGGAGGTATATACGAATTAGTAACAGATCTAACTCGCTATGAAATAGTGTAGACAAGACGAAAACTAATTTGTTAGTTATTTGTGGGAAACCACTTAGTATACTATATTGAATACTATTAAAGACTCGATGTATGCTAGGTTTAAATTTGTAAATGAATATAGTGTTAAGGTTATCTAAGATTTGACTATGTGGTTAAATGTTAGATAGTTTACTTATAAAGTAATAGTATGATGGTATAAAGTATGTTATGCTAATTGAAAGATCAATCTTTTAACGGATAGGCCTTTTTAATAAGGAGATTAACTTAGATTGTGTAGCAGTAATCAACGGTACATGTAAGTTTCCTTAACTCAAACTTGAGTTATATTTTCAAAACATGTTAGTGAATAATTATTTTTGATTATTCACATCTATACTGATTATTGATTCGCACTTAGTGCATGTTGCATATGTTCATCATGTATGAAAGGTTGATCACCTTCATTACCATAAGGTTCAATTAAAGTTGTTCGTCGTCCTTGTTGACATTAAACGTTATTGATTCATTCATTCAATTATTGACATTTTGATTCATGCTCTTTCACAATTATTATATTGTTGAAAACTTGAAGGCTTATTCTTTCTTTCAATCATGATATATCTTTATTGAATTTAAACTTGCTGAGCAAAATAGTTGCTCACTCTTGCTATATCATGATAACAAAATTTCAGATTAAGACGAAGGCTTGAAGAAGGACAGAGACAAGAGCAAAGTACAATAATAGATTTTTATGCACGAATAATTATTTAGTTGTCTTATGTAAACCTTTTGTAATTTTGAAGGTATGTATTCAGTTAAAGTTAATAGACCTTGGAAAATGTTATAGAATCATGTGAATTAAACAATTTATGTTTATTTGTTCCGCATTAGATGATAGAATATGTGTGATAATGAAGTACCGTAACGTACCAGGTCCGAGGTAAAAATTACCCAGATTTGGGGGCGTCACACATGACCTGTTCGTAATTCTATGGATCATTATTATTCATGACGTGTACCTCATCTTCATCCTCTATGACGAATTCATACCTTTCAGCTATCTTCGCTACTCTTCCAGATTTATGAATAGGGAGTTGTACAGTAGGTTTCTCTACTTGGACAGGTTCATCCAATTGATCAGTAGTGGTTTGTGGTTCTTGAATTTTTCAATATCTATTTTTCTCCCACTAGCCCCTTCAAGGGTAAACTCCTTTTCCAAGAATGTAATATGTTTCGCAACAAACACCTTTTGCTCAGAAGGATTATAGAAAAAGTGTCCCAAACTTTCTTTAAGATTGCCCACAAACGTGCACTTATCAGGTCTTGTCCCAAGTTTATCATTTTGAAACCTTTTCACATAAGCTGGACATTCCCAAATCTTAACATGCTTAAGACCGGGTTTCCTCCCTGTCAACATCTCATATAGAGTATTTGGGACGGATTTCGAGGGGACCTTATTTAGTAGATATGCAGCCGTTTCTAGGGCATAACTCCAGAATGAAATTGGAATATTGGTAAAACTCATCATGGAACGAACTATATCCAACAATGTTCGATTTCTCCTTTCAGATACTCCATTTAACTGTGGTGTACCTGGCGGAGTCCATTGTGAGATTATACTATTATCTTTGAGAAAATTGAGAAACTCACCGCTTAAGTATTCTCCACCTCGATCTGATCGAAGAATCTTAATACTCTTGCCCGTTTGTTTCTCTATTTCACTTCTGAACTCTTTGAACTTTTTAAATGATTCAGATTTGTATTTCATTAAATACACATATCCAAATCTTGAGTGATCATCACTGAAAGTAATAAAATAAGAATATCTTCCCCGTGCAGTCGTTGTCATAGGTCCACAAACGTCTATGTGAACCAACGCTAACAACTCTGTAATTCTTTCTCCATTTCCACTAAAAGGGGATTTAGGTATTTTACCCATGAGACAAGATTCATAAGTTGGATATGATTCATAATCGGATAGCTCTAAGAGCCCATCCTTATGCAACTTGGAAAATCTAGTTTCGTTGACATGACCGAGTCTACAGTGTCACATATAGGTATAATTTATATCATCTCTTTTCCTTTTCTTAGTTTGTTCTATTTGAAATATATTTTCATGCAAGTCAAGTATGTAAAGTCATTTTCCCAAATTACCAATACCATATAAAACATTGTTATTATAAATAGAACAACTGTTGTTCTTTATTATAATTTCAAATCCATCCATATCTAATACAAAAATATAAATAATGTTTCTAAAGATATTTGGAACAAAATAACAATTGTTTAAATAAATGGACTTGCCCGTAGGCAGTGCTAAACAATAAGTGCCTACAGATAATGCAATAACCTTTGCTCCATTTCTCACTCGTAGGATAACCTCATTCTTGTTCATCTTTCTACTTCTAACTAGTCCCTGCACAGTATTACATATGTGAGAACCACAGCCAGTATCCTATACCCAAGTAGAATTTTGACTTTTAGAAAAATTAATTTCAATCATAAACAAACCTTGATTGGAAGTCGAAGCTTCTCCAAGCTTCTTCTCTGCCAGAAACTTCTTACAGTTCCTCTTCCAATGACCCGGCTCGTTGCAATGGAAGCACATTCCTTTGCTTGCTGGATCAGGTTTCTTTTGATCCTTCAGTTTCGCCTTGCCTTTAGCCTTCTAAGAATATTTTTTTTCAGAAAATACGTTGGGCCTCTTCTTTTCTTGGAAGAATCAACCATTAAGACATGGTTCTTCTTAGATGAGAAGTGACCTTCTGCAGTTTTTAACATGTTAAGTAATTCAGGCAAGCTGACATCTAACTTATTCATGTGAAAATTAACAACGAACTGCGAGAAGGTCTCAGGGAGTGACTGCAAGACCAAGTCTTGACTCAACTCTCTATCCATGACGAACCCAAGTTGTCCAAGGCGTTCAATTAGATTGATCACCCTTAGGACATGAGTCTCAATGGCTGTGCCCTCGGACATCCGAGATCAAAAGAGCTCTATAGATATCTCATATCTAGCAATCCTACTTTGTTCACCATACAACTCCTTGAGGTGAAGCAACATAGTAGGAGCATCCATATTTTTATGCTGACGCTGAAGCTCGTTATTCGTGGATGCGAGCATGATGCATTGAGCTACAGATGCATCATCTTGCCACTTTGTTATTGTGACGCCCCCAAAATAGGTTCAATACTCAACCCATTCTGAGTCGCCAAATACATGATACAGAATCCAAATACAATCTTTTATATCAAAAGGTCGTGAATAATATGACCATACAAGCTGTGAGCTTCAATACATATCGTATATAATACAAAATATAAATGCTCAAATTCATGTCCTCAGTAGTTACAATTATTATCACACTATTTTACAAAAATAGTGAGGATTACTACTGCTCTAACTCAGACCATCACTCTGTCCCCCGACTAGTCCCTGCGACATTCTCATTTCCTAAAGAGGACAATAAAAGAAATGGGTGGGCTCAACTAGCCCGGTAAAGAATATTATGACTAAGATAATGAAAAATAAATTATCGTTAGTTTTTAACAAATCAGATAAAATATTATGGACAACAAGTTTTTGATCAACAACTGCAGCGGAAATAACAATTCATTAGAAGAGTTAAGTAGAAAATGATGTCTACCAGCTTCTATGATTTAAAAGTCCGTCATCAATATTTTATCCCTGTAACATCAATCAATATATTCACATCAAATATTCATTTTTGCACTACGGGCTAAAGATATTCATTTATATCACCAGTGGTCATAATCATATCAACACCTGTCCATCTTTGCACTACGGGCCAAAGATATTCATCAGGTAATCATTCATATTTGCACTACAGGCCAAAGATATTCTTTTGTATCACTATTTAAGACTGAAGATGATGAAAAATATTTTAAAGAACGAATCTAGTGAGATAAAGGACAAAGATTAGGGATTCGTAGTTTAGTTTATCTAAGTTCAAGAATACTCAATTGTGGAGAAAAATTCAAGAATGAAGTTTAAAATATGGATACAATCAAAGATAGGAACCGTAACAGACACCTTGGATAAAGAAAAGAAAATTTAAATTTTATGTGAATAGTACCGTATTCGTGACTAGTGTCGTAGACGTGAATAGTAACCATGACATGAAAAGGTAAAAAATTCATAATAAAAATCATACCAATATTTTGGTGAAATGATATTGAAAGAAATAACATCATTTATGAGAAAAATAACATCCCTTACTTCAGTATAATATTCGATCTGAGTGGAATATCGGATATTACGATGAGGAAAACTTGCACCGTTATCAACACTCAAAGTATCTAAATACTTACAAGAAATACGCTCGATATTATAGAGAAGGAACTTTCTGATTCTGGTATGATTTTCATTTCTAACTAAGCACCCTATTTATAGAAAAATACTAGCACACCAAAGCAGAAAATTTTATTATCTGACAAAATCCTTCGCACCATTTTGAAGAATTAAATTCTCAACAAAAATCACACCAAAAGAAAGGACAATGGGGCCCACACATGTTTTAAACATTTTTTGTAACAAAAATCAATTCAGATCCAATTTGCTCTCTTTCACCTCATTTAATTCATATATCGTGAGTTTATTGTAAAAATATTATTATTTAAATTATAAAATTATATTATTATATTATCACATTATACACTTATAATGTAATATTATAATAATATATTTGAATGAATTATTTTATCAGAAAAGATAAAATATTAATTTTCAACAATTGTCTTTTTTAATAAAAATTCCTCCATTTATATCCACATTGAATAAATATTTTCTTATCATTTTTATCAATAATTAGTGGGGGTCTCTATTTATAGACCAAAATAGTCGCGGGTTTACCTGCGGCTCCCCTGGTGGGCCCCGATCCCGTGGGTCTCGTTGTCTCGAAGTACGTGCACTCTGATAAACGCATTGTCTGCTTCTAACCTTCATAACGTTCAATCCGATAATATTACAGAATCATAATAATGACAACCAGGTCGTTCCCAAGAAAGAGGGGGCCTTCCGATACGGATTTTTTCTTACTGGTACGTAATTAACTAACCCATTTCCTAGACAAGACTTCCTAGACATTGCCAATAATGCTGTCTAATAATATTATTCAAATAATATGAATTATTGATTTGATAATGTAAAATACTGTGCAGTGATAATTATTGAAATATAAAACGCTGTGCAATACCGTGTGCTACTGTGCAACACCGCGTATTACTTTAATTTAACCACAGGGTATTTCAACTGTTTAACGGTAACAGTTTTGCCATTATTTTTGGAAAACTTATTCTTGTCGTTTTCTTCATCCTACAATTTTCTATTATGGGGCCCACAAATGGCTGCGCCGTCGTACGAATATTCTCCGACAACAAGAATATTCCACGACCAAACGAATATTCCCCAACAACAATGAATATTTTATAATCACTTGCTTATTTTGTAAACTTAACGCATATTACCCATAACTTATCACATTTATCAAATCAACCCCTTACTATTTTAAAATAATTTATAGAGAAAATTAAATCTTATTCATAAAAAGTTGGGGTCTTACAACCTCCCCTCTTTATGAAATTTCGTCCTCGAAATTGACGTACGTACCTGGTATTTCGAAAAGGTGAGGATACTTTACTTTCATTTTCGATTCTAACTCCCAGGTCATTTCTTTAATATCATAGTTTCTCCACAAAACTTTAACTTGAGGTATAATCTTCGAGCGTAGGACATATTCCTTCTTATCCAAAATCTTGACAGGTACCTCCTCGTACGTTAAATCTTTGGCTATCTCATTTGGTTATAACTCAATAATGTGGTTTAGGTCTTTCATATATTTATGAAGCACGGATATGTGAAAAACGTTATGAACACACGACATTCTTGGAGGTAAGGCGAGTCTAGAGGCCACATTTCCTACTCGGTCAAGGATTTCAAATGGACCAATAAATTATAAATCGGTGCCCATAGCTTTCTGCAAGCTGACCCTTTAGCACTTGATGCTCCACCTTGATATATTTACATGTTAAACACCTCGAGATAAACTCTGCGATCTCTCTCTTCATATTGCTCCACCAAAATGTATGTCGAAGATCACGATACATTTTGGTACTTTCAGGATGGATTGCGAACGGTGTGTTGTGTGCTTCCATCATGATTCTATACTTTAAATCAGAGTCGTTAAGAATACAAAGTTTGGATTTGACTCGAAGTATTCCCTCTGCATCGATTCTTCCTTCTGGAATAGCATCTTCTTGCACCTTCTTCTTCATATTCGTCAGCTCCGGGTCTGTAGCTTGAGTAGCTTTAACTTTATCAATTAAAGCTGGTTCTACGCGTATATTTGACATCATCACGTGGGCTCCTGGAGTCTTTAACTATATCTTCATCCTTTGTACATCATATAAAATGGGGCTTATATGTTGACAGCATCGCACTCGTTCCCGCATACGATCTTCTACTCAACGCGTCAGCTACCACGTTCGCTTTTCGTAATCTTTCAACAGCTCCAACCAACGTCGTTGTCGCATATTGAGTTCATTCTGGGTGAAGAAATATTTGAGAATTTTGGAGTATATTAGGATGTCATCAATAATGACAACCATGAAATGATCCAAATATTTCTTAAATATTCAGTTCATCATGTCCATGAACGCAGCATGGACATTGGTCAATCGAAAGATATAACTACAAATTCGTAATGCGCGTATCGAGTTTTAAAGGCAGTCTTTGGAATGTCATCAATTCTAATTTCTAATTGATGATATCCAGAACGGAGATCGATCTTTGAGAAGAATTGCGCACCTTGCAATTGGTAGAACAGGTCATCAATGCGAGGTAATGGATACCTATTCATGTTGGTGACATGGTTCAACTCCCGATAGTCAATATATAGTCGCATACTACCGTCTTTCTTCTTTACGAATAAAAGAGGAGCACCCCAAGGCTATGTACTAGGACGAATGAAACCAATGTCTAACAACTCCTGTAGTTGGACCTTTAACTCCTGAAGTTCAATAAGAGTCATTCGATATGGGGTTTTAGAAATGGGTTTTGTACCGGGTTCAAGGTCAATAAAGAATTCAACTTCACGGTCTGAGGGTAGGCCAGGAAGTTTTTTGGGAAATTCATCAGGAAACTCATTAACAACAGAAATATCATTCAAATCTGACGTATTCTAGTTTAAATCAGTGACATGGGCTAAAAAAGTTTGACATCCGTTTTTCATTAAACAAATAGCTTTATGACTTGAAATGACATTGATTGATTTTAGTGGTTTGGTGGTTCTAATTCGCACAACAGGTTGGTTAGGAATATGAAAACTAACAACCTTACAAAATCAATCAATTTTGGCATGATAAGTGGTTAACCAGTAAATTCCTAAAATCACATCAAATGCAAGTATTTTCAAAGATATAAGATCAACAGGTAGGTGAGGGTGCCAATTTGAATCAAACAAGATTTGTAAACTGTAGATGTAACGAAGGTTTCACCCAACGGAGTTTTAACAGATAAGTCAAAGTCTAATTTCTCAGAAGTCAAGTTCAAACGTTGAGCACAAGCAGGTGAAATAAAAGAATGGGTAGCACCGGTATCTAATAAGGTATAGACTTTGCAAGAGTTTACGATTAGCTTACCCGTGATCACCTCGTTCGGGTTCCTCGCATTTTGGGCAGTCACGACAAACGCTCTTCCAGGAACCACCGACTTTGACTTGTCCGGGACAGCCTTTGGAGTAACCATCCCCGCTAGACTTGGTTTCGCTACCGGACACTCTCTAGCTATGTGTCCTTCCTTTCCACAGTTATAACATACCTTGAATTATTGTGGGTAGTTTGGACTGATGTGTCCCTCTTCTCCGCATTTATAACATACGATCGGCGGTCGTTCTCCTCCCCTAGAAACAGTTGATGCTGGTGCTGCTGTCAACGTCTTCACGTTCTCATTGTTGTATCTTCTCTTCTTGAAATCTCCTCCCGACTCACTTCTTCTATTATCATGGCCACGATTACCACCGAAGTGGTTACTGCTTCTGTCATGATACTTTCCTCCCCGCTGGTTATCATTGTTCCGATGACTGCTGCCACCGTTACGACCTTGGTTGTTCTCCCTTGGTTGAACAGACTCATTATCTCGTTCTAATAATTGAGCCCTGTTCACAACATCTGAATATAAAGAAAATTTCTGAGAAATGAGGTATTGACGAATTTTGGGTTTCAAACCTCTCAAAAACATCCGCGTCATACGTTTCTCATTATCCACCAAATAAGATGCGAACTGGGATAACTCCGCGAACTTAGCCTCGTACTGGGACATAGTCATGTTGTTCTGCTCCAGTTTGATAAACTTTACCTCTTTCATATGACGAATACTTTCTGGAAAGTACTTATCATTGAATAATTTCTAGAACTCTTCCCAAGACATCTTGAGTGCGGCAGACTGGGTACGCTTCACAGATTCCCACCAGTAATCTGCCTCTCCACGAAACATAAAGGTGGCGAATGGAACCTTATGTTCCTCTGTGCATCCAAGACATCAAATATCTTGGTGATTTTCTTAAACCACATTTTCGCCTTGATTGGATTTGGCTTTTCCAAAAACTCTGGTGGTCCCAACTCTTTGAATTGCTTGGCAGTGACAAGCCACGAGTTGCTATTATTTTCACCTGTATTTTGCACACGAGTCTCCCTCGTCTGATTTTGCATGAACTGCAAAAAGCTTTTAAACATCCCATCATTCATCGTTTGATCGGTGGTGTTATTTACAGGAGGAATATTTCCTTCCTGTTGCACGTTCTCCTGGTTGGTGATTAAAGGTGTTTCAACGGTCTCATTCACTCCATTGTTTAGATTTTCAACTGCCATTCTCAAATACTTTCATAAAACAAGGGTTAATTAAACAAATTAACATATCACATATTAACCCTATGTTCCAACCGACCAATTAAATACCAAATAAGCTTAGGTAGGACACACCAGCGAAGGATTTACTTATCTCTCCCCTCCTAGTTCTATTCCCAGATCTCCAACAAAGACCATATCCCTAAGCTCTGATACCAAATGTGACGCCCCCAAAATAAGTTCAATACTCAACTCATTCTGAGTCGCCAAATACATGGTACATAATCTAAATACAATCTTTTATATCAAAAGGTCGTGAGCAATATGACCATACAAGCTGTGAGCTTCAATACATATCGTATATAATACGAAATATAAATGCTCAAATTCAGTCCTCAGTAGTTACAATTATTATCACACTATTTTACAAAAATAGTGAGGACTACTACTGCTCTAACTCGGACCATCACTCTGTCTCTCGACTAGTCCCCCGCGACATTCTCATTTCTTGAAGAGAACAATAAAAGAAAAGGGTGAGCTCAACTAGCCCAGTAAAGAACATTATGACTAAGATAATGAAGAATAAATTATCGTTATTCTTCAACAAATCAGATAAAATATTATGGACAACAAGTTTTAGATCAACAACTGCAGCGAAAATAACAATTTATTATAAGAGTTAAGTATAAAATGATGTCTACCAGCTTCTATGATTTAAAAGTCCATCATCAATATTTTATCCTTGTAACTTCAATCAATATATTCAAATTAAATACTCATCTTTAAACTACGGGCCAAAAATATTCATTTGTATCACCAGTGGTCATGATCATATCAACACCTGTCCATCTTTGCACTACGGGCCAAAGATATTCATCAGGTAATCATTCATCTTTACACTACAGACCAAAGATATTCTTTTGTATCACTATTTAAGACTGAAGATGATAAAAAATATTTTAAAGAACTAATCCAATGAGATAAAGGACAAAGATTAGGGATTCGTAGTTTAGTTTATCCAAGTTCAAGAATACTCAACAATACTCAATTGTGGAGCAAAATTCAAGAATGAAGTTCAAAATATGGATCCAATCAAAGATAAGAACCATAACAGAGAACTTGGACAAAGATTTTTTTTTTTAATTTTTCTGTGAATAGTACCGTATTCGTGAATAGTGCCGTATACGTGAATAGTGTGTATACGTGAATAGTAACCTCGACATGAAAAGGTAAAAATTTCATAATAAAAATCATACCAATATTTTGGTGAAATGATATCAAAAGAAATATCATTATTTATGAGAAAAATAACATCTCTTACCTCAGTATAATACTCGATCTGACTAGAATATCGGATATTACGATGAGAAAAACTTGCACTGTTATCAGTACTCAAAGTATCTAAATACTCACAAGAAATACGCTCGATATTATATAGAAAGAAATTTCTGATTCTGGTGTGATTTTTATTTCTAACTAAGCACCCTATTTATAGGAAAATGCTAGCACACCAAAGCATAAAATTTTATTAGCTGACAAAATCCTTCGCACCATTTTGAAGAATCAAATTCTCAGCAAAAATCACACCAAAAGAAAGGACAATGGGGCCCACACATGTTTTAAATATTTTTTGTAACAAAAATCAATTCAGATCCAATTTGCTCTCTTCCACCTCATTTTATTCATATATCGTGAGTTTATTGTAAAAATATTATCATTTAAATTATAAAATTATATTATTATATTATCACATTATACACTTATAATGTAATATTATAATAATATATTTAAATAAATTATTTTATCAAAAAAGATAAAATATCAATTTTCAACAATTGTCTCTTTTGGTAAAAATTCCTCCATTTATATCCACATTGAATAAATATTTTCTTATCATTTTTATCAATAATTAATTATTATTCACAAATAATATTACAGAATCATAATAATGACAACCAGGTCATTCCTAGAAAAGTGGGGGCCTTCCGATAAGAATTTCTCCTTACTGGCGCGCAATTAACTGACCCATTTCCTAGACAGAACTTCCTAGACATTGCTAATAATGCTGTCTAATAATATTATTCAAATAATATGAATTATTTATTTGATAATATAAAATATTGTGCAGTGACAATTATTGAAATATAAAACACTGTGCAATACCGTGTGCTACTGTACAACAACGCGTATTACTTTACTTTAACTACTGGGTATTTCAACAGTTTAACGGTAACAGTTTTGCTGTTATTTTTGAAAAACTTATTCTTGTCATTTTCTTCATCCGACTGTTTTCCGTTATGTTCACAAATGGCTGCGCTGTCGTACGAATATTCTACGACCAAACGAATATTCCCCGACAACAATGAATATTTTATAACCACTTGCTTATTTTGTAAACTTTGAGCATATTACCTATAACTTACCACATTTATCAAATCAACCCCTTACTATTTTAAAATAATATATAGAGGAAATTAAATCTTATTCATAAAAAGTTGGGGTCTTACAGTTATGGTGACAATCTCTTCCTTAGAGGCTGAATCTGGAACAGTTCCAGGAACAGGTGAATTTAAGATATAAAAAATCTTTTCTGCAGTGAGAACTATTCTCAGATTCTTTAACCAGTCCGTGTAATTCGGTCCAGTCAGTTTGTTAGCATAGAGTATGCTACGCAGTGAAATTAGTAATTTCAAAAATTTTAAATTTCTGTATGTGAAAAGACAACATTTTAGCAAAAAATTATTTAATTAATTTTATATACCAAAATAAATTAGGTCTTATTTTAAATTGGTATCTCCCACTATTTTCTTCAAACTATATTACCCTCACTTATATAGTTCGGCAACATCTAAATAAAGATTTGCTAGTGAGATTAAGGATCCCATTTTAAATGTATATAGCCTTGTGTGTGCACAACAAACGATATATAAATAAATAGGTGGACAACTCTTGTCAATCACATCAATATGTGACTCCTTGTATTATGCCCATTAAATCATAATGGTCAAGTGTGTGCATATCCGAACTAAAATAATTTAAGTTAATTCCATCCTAGCACTCCATATATTCAAAAAAGAAAGATATTGTCCTTGTGTGTGCACAACAAAATAATATTATTTAATTAACTTTATAAGCATCAAATGTGATTAAATTAATATCTTAAATACTTAATACTTGTGTGTGCAAACAAACTCATATTAAATATTTAATAATCTATTAATTGATCATGCTAGAAGGCGACGTTCGATATTTCAAATATCATTGAACGCTTTAGACTTACTATGATTTCTTTAAGGGGTTTGTTATTATTTGTCTCATCTTGTTTAGCGCGCATGCACACACACACACACACACACACACACACATATATATATATATATATAATACGCGTTATTTTATTAAACATGCAAAGCATGTTTGCATAAAATATAATATATATAAAACTTAACATGCACATATAGAATACTGTATTCTACCCGGATTGATTATGAACTTTTATTCTAGTTTGGTTCACTAGAGCCACCAAGTGAATCAAAAGGTCAAACTTAGGAGTGCAAGAATTTAAATTTAAACATAACTATTACATTTAAACCCGGGCTCCATTACAAACGTGTCTTCACGCGCTCCTTGCTCCTTGGTCTCCAATTTCTTCAAGATAATTCTAACTATTTCTATTACATTAAACTATTTAATTTAAATAGAAACCTTGATCAGCAGTCAAGTGGAAGTACATAGGAGGGAGATAGAATTTTACATTAAGAAAAAAAATCAAAGAAGACGAGGTAGTAGAACCCATTTAATAAAAACCATTCATTCAAGCATTCAACTAAAATAAAATCCAATCACATTAGTCAATAGTCCTATAATCAATCCCATTTATTATCATACATATTACCATATGCATCAATAAATAAATATTCATCTCATGAATTAAAATATTCTATATATATATATATATGAGTATTATTTAATGGACAATTTTATATTGCATAAAATCTAATTTCAAGATTAAAATAAACTCTTTATTTTAGTTATAAAATTATTTAAAATATAATATATAAATATATACATATCATATTATATATATATATATATATATAATATATAGTAAGGTGCTTTAGAAATCCTCCAGCTTTCTTTTAAAACCAAGCTAATCAACTTATGTTTAGGTCACCTTCTTTTATAAAACAATTCGTGGTCTCTTTTAAAAAAAGAATTCGCCAGTCACAGCTAAAGCCCAAGCGAATTCACGCAGTGAAGAGAAAGAAAAAAATTGATTTCGCGAGTAACCACTTTTATTTTTCTTCATAAAATTTTTTGTTATACAATTAATTATGCACAATAAATTATTCTAAATACATACCCATACATATATATGGAATCAAAATAATTAATAATTGCATAAAGGTTTGGCTCTGCTGCCACTGTTGGGTTTGTACGAAATTGTGACACAATCAAATTACAAAAATTAGTGGAAGAATGGTATATCAGAGTTTAAAAACTTTCTACAAAAGCATTACCCGAATCATCTTTTATGCAAATTATTAATTTAAAATGACAAATAAGAAGTTATGGAATCATACTCTTGTAGAACGAAGCTTCCACAGGTACGAGTTCAACTCGTTCTTTGTGATCTCATTGAATTTTCGGGTTAGATTCTTTTCTTTGATCAACGTTAGTCATCCAAGTGTTTGGCCTCTAGAGGTGATGCACCAAGGAATAGAAATTATCAAAAAAGAGGGTGGTTGACTAAACCCTAATTTTCTATCCTCTATAGAAAATGAGTACTCTCCAACAATTAGAATTTCATCAACCGATATCTATTATAAGACTCCTCTTATATAGACATTGGTCAACCCTTCTAATCTTATTAGACACGAGGTTTCATTTAATTAATTAAACTCCTTTAATTAATTTAGGCTTCCCACCACATTGGGAATAATTAATTAAATTCATTTAATTAATTTGCCTCCTAATCTTATTAGGAATAAATGAGAGTACTAATATTAATTTAATTTCTAAACTCCTTTAGAAATTAAAATAATAATAATTGTAAGAATATTAATAAGTCTCCTCTTATTAATTTATATTTAATATTTTTAAAATATTAAATAATAAACATTAAGCTATTTAATTTATTCTATCACCATAGATTAAATTAATTACACTTAATGCATTATTACGATTATGCCATTACTTTCTTAAATAATTATTCTTCTTTTTATGGTGTGACCCTTTAGGTTCTCCATATTAAACCGGTTATGAATAAATCAATTAGAAAAAATCTAATCTTATTTAAATAAATAAATTAAACTAATAATATATTTAAATAAATAATATTTATTCTACAATAGGGATAAGCCTCCCTAGCGATCAACGACATTTCAGATAATATAGATTTCAACATTAATCATAAAAGAACCTGTGAGTAAATAGTTATCGTACATTTTAATCCTTCCACCATACAATGTCTGAATTAAATATAACACATGAAATTACTGTCAAGTTTTATTTTATTTAATTATATGTATTTCAATTAGAAAATGCACAACTCCAAATAATGCAAATTAGAAACTTCTTTCTAATTTCATTCTGCCTTGGCCAAGGACTACTGAGTTGTCATTTAACGAATCACATAGAACATATCTCTTCTTTTACTAGAAGTGGTAAATTCTTTACTGACCATTCATTATGTCCATAAATAACTTATTATACAAAAGTATACCCTTTGATATACCCTAAGGGTCTTACGGAATAAATCAAAGTATAATTCATTACACACAAGATACTATGATGATCTCAAGTTCAAGGATCACTTGTACTACTATCACATTAGGAATTCCTAGTGACAGGCAAGTAAAACTCCATTAGGTATTCCATAGCGAGTCACGTTCAGTGAACTTATTCTCCAATAAGCACCTATATACTTGCTTTAGTGTCTCCACACAAATGATCATGAGATCAATCATCCTTATCCAATGAGCAAGCAACATATGTACCAATCTATCCGGATTTACTAATCCCCTTTTTAGTAATCCAACGATTGGAAACTATTTTAGTTTTTAAGCTTTCTAAGAATTTAGATCTCATTAGCATGATCAACATCAAGATTCTAAAAGCATTGCTTAAAACTATGGGTTATTTACATATTATAAAAATAACATCATGTAGATAATTAAATGCCTTTGATAAATAAATACTTTTATTAATAAATAAATAAGATTGTCTCCAAAGTATATGTTTTATCATCATATATGATTGGCTTGTATGCATACTACTTTCAATCTCCCACTTGCACTAAAGCCAATCGCCATGGTATCTCATACCCATCTTCTCTAAGTGATGATCAAATTGCTGTTGTGTTAAAGCTTTAGTTACTGGATCTGCAATGTTGTCTTGAGAGTCTACACGCTCTAAGGTGACGTCTACTCTTTCAATAATTTCTTTAATCAAAGTGCCGTAACACTTGTTTGGATTCAAGATGAGACTTAGGAACTATTCCCAGTTCTGTAATGAACTTTTCATCTGAAACATCAACTTGTAGCTTAACTTACAGTTATATACTTTGTCTTTGTCACTAAACTAGCAACCTTTTGCTGTTTTGAACCTTTCCAATTCACTGCACCACCTTTCAAGGTAACGACTTACCCTAAAGTGGATTTGCTGTCGTCTTGGTCAGTCTGAAAACTTGAGTTTGTTTAGTCCTCTAGTTTAATTCAGACCCATCTTGAGTCATGATGACATCCTTAGTGTCAGTTAAGTACTTTAATAGATTTATCACTGTCTTATAGTGATCTTCTCCAGAATATGACTGATCAACATCAATTCTCATATATTTCATTGCATACATGATATTAACTCATGCGATCTCTCTTTTATTGAGGATAATTTTTGAGAGATACACTCCATGACTCATCATCATGAGACATCTTTTGGAATTTTCCATGCTAAACGCCTTTAGCATCTAATGAATATACGTTCCCTGGGTTAAGCCGAACATAATTTTAAATCTATCTATACAGATTTATATCCCCAATGTAGGATGTTCTACCCAAATCATTCATGGAGGAATGTTTAGACAACATTATTTTGATCGATTGTAGCATAGGAATGTCATTCCCTATCAGTAATATATGATCAACATATAATACAAGGAATGAAACAGTGCTCCCACTAACCTTCTTGTACACACATGGTTCATCCTCGTTTTTGATAAAAATCAAACTCTTTGATTGTCTCATCAAAACGGATGTTCCATCTATGAGAAGCTTGCTTCAATCCATAAATGGATCGTTGTAGCTAATATACATGATTTGCTTCAACCATTGAAACAAATTCATCTGGATGTATCATGCATACATTCTCCTCTAATAATTTATATTTGAGGAAGGGCGTCTCCACGTCCATTTTTCCAGATCTAGTAATAATAAGCTACAATCGCAAGTAAAATCCAAATGGTCTTGTGCATTACTTCAAAGATCCATTTTAGATTTTATGGTCATCTACCATTTCTCTAAGTCTTAATTACTCATAGCCTGTTCGTAATTCTATGGATCATCATTATTCATGACGTGTACCTCATCTTCATCCTCTATGACGAGTTCATACCTTTCAGCTATCTTCGTTACTCTTCCAGATTTACGAATAGGGTGTTGTACAGTAGGTGTCTCTACTTGGACAGGTTCATCCAATTGATCTATAGTAGTTTGTGGTTCTTAAATTTTTCAAGATCTATTTTCCTCCCACTAGCCCCTTCAAGGGTAAACTCCTTTTCCAAGAATGCAACGTGTTTCGCAACAAACACCTTTTGCTCAGAAGGATTATAGAAAAAGTGTCCCAAACTTTCTTTAAGATTGCCCACAAACGTGCACTTATCAGGTCTTGTCCCAAGTTTATCATTTTGAAACCTTTTCACATAAGCTGGACATTCCCAAATCTTAACATGCTTAAGACCAGGTTTCCTCCCTGTCAACATCTCATATAGAGTATTTGGGACGGATTTCGAGGGGACCTTATTTAGTAGATATGCAGCCGTTTCTAGGGCATAACTCCAGAATGAAATTGGAATATTGGTAAAACTCATCATGGAACGAACTATATCCAACAATGTTCGATTTCTCCTTTCAGATACTCCATTTAACTGTGGTGTACCTGGCGGAGTCCATTGTGAGATTATACTATTATCTTTGAGAAATTGAGAAACTCACCGCTTAAGTATTCTCCACCTCGATCTGATCGAAGAATCTTAATACTCTTGCCCGTTTGTTTCTCTATTTCACTTCTGAACTCTTTGAACTTTTTAAATGATTCAGATTTGTATTTCATTAAATACACATATCTAAATCTTGAGTGATCATCACTGAAAGTAATAAAATAAGAATATCTTCCCCGTGCAGTCGTTGTCATAGGTCCACAAACGTCTATGTGAACCAACGCTAACAACTCTGTAATTCTTTCTCCATTTCCACTAAAAGGAGATTTAGGTATTTTACCCATGAGACAAGATTCATAAGTTGGATATGATTCATAATCGGATAGCTCTAAGAGCCCATCCTTATGCAACTTGGAAAATCTAGTTTCGTTGACATGACCGAGTCTACAGTGCCACATATAGGTATAATTAATATCATCTCTTTTCCTTTTCTTAGTTTGTTCTATACCAATACCATATAAAATATTGTTATTATAAATAGAACAATTGTTGTTCTTTATTATAATTTCAAATCCATCCATATCTAATACAGAAATAGAATTAATGTTTCTAAAGATATTTGGAACAAAATAACAATTGTTTAAATAAATGGACTTGCCCGTAGGCAGTGCTAAACAATAAGTGCCTACAGCTAATGCAGCAACCTTGGCTTCATTTCCCACTCGTAGGACAACCTCATCTTTGTTCATCTTTCTACTTCTGACCAGTCCCTGCACAGTATTACATATATGAGAACCACAACCGGTATCCTATACCCAAGTAGAATTTTGACTTTCAGAAAAATTAATTTCAATCATGAACAAACCTTGATTGGAAGTCGAAGCTTCTCCAAGCTTCTTCTCTGCCAGAAACTTCTTGCAGTTCCTCTTCCAATGACCTAACTCGTTACATTGGAAGCACATTCCTTTGCTTGCTGGATCAGTTTTCTTTTGATCCTTCACTTTTGCCTTGTGACACCCCCAAATTTGCACCCCTCGTGTCACGAATTCAGCCCGTCACGTTCTAAATATCCAATAACATAATATATCTCACGTAACGAAAATATAAGAATAAATTACATTTATTTAATAAAATTAATCATGTCCCAAGGTCTCGTAACTTAAAAATATCGTACATCTTAAGCATAGTTTAAACATAGTTAATACATAGCTAATACATAAATACGAATTAGGTTTTATTACATCATCATAATATTTCTAAATAAGTGCAAAGCTACTCCGTAGCCTTGCCCTTGCCCTTATCAGTGCCCAAGGGTCCGCCTTGCTCTACCTTAACTAAAATATTTTTAGTGAAAGCAAGAATGAGCAACAAGTTTGCTCAGCAAATAATATAACAATAAGAGTGAATAATATAGTTTTTGAATCCCAAGGGTACAATAGTAAATGATAGTTCAACAATAGCAAGAAGTATTAATAGTTCTCAATAACAGTCACTAAGGACAGAAAGATATCAATAAGATTCAAGGTTTAACCTTTTCAAAGTTTAAGAATAATGAACATTGCGCAGTCACTAAGGACTATGAACTCTTACTAGAATTAATAGTAATATACTGTTAATTCAATAAAACAAGTACAACAGGTGATCATCCTAAAGTACCCTACGTTATGCATAACATTTAATCGTACTCATATGCGCACGTCGGTCTCCCGACAATATGTAGTTTCCCCTTCCAGAGGGTTGTTCGTCTCAGTCAATTATAAGATTCCGCACCCATCAATTAGTTTGGATCGCTTTCAAATTCATGATATAGGTCTAGCCGAATCAAGTGGCATAGACCGCTCTTTCAATGTATATAAGAACAATTATAAGTTCAATACTCAAGATTAAAGTTCGAAGAATATAAACAACTTTATCTTAAGCTACGAAGCATTAGGTCATAAGACATGAATCATACTTTCAATGGTTTACTTGTACGACCAAAAACAGCACAAGCTTAAGTAATGCTCAGTAAAGAGTAGGGTTAGGAACTTGCTTATCAACACTTTTTGAATCCTATTATACATAGTTACGTATATAGGATATTCATTATTTACGTACATCGAATACATATACTTGATATGTAAGTTAAACACATACATACAATTCTAATTTAATCGTAAAATCCTGTACGTACATTATTACGTACATTACATACATGTAGAACAAAATCAGTTTATAAGATACTAACCAATTAACATTACTCGAAATTCTTGTTTGACTTAGCATTTGAAAGTTTATAAACACTCATCCTTTATATGGTTCTATTGATAACATGCTCATTAACATTGGATTCACCAATGAACATATATGGCAGTTTAGGACGTCAATACAGGAATGCATCAGTTTTGAGATTGTAAACAAAATAGTCAGACTACACTGCAGGGTGGCGCGGCTGCGCTTGGTTTGAACTAAAGAGTGGCGCTGCCGTGCGGCTCCCAGTTCAAATTAGAACTAAGTTTTAGATTGCATGGCCTAGCTCGCTCACCCTCATACTTTGATGATGACACATGCAGTATATACATGTTCTGATAGGTTTGATTCTTATATCTTGCCTTCAACCTAGTTCATATCAAATTCTCCACTAACAAGGCTTTAACGTGTTTGATTAACAAGGTTTCTCACGCTTGGCCTTTATACTTATGCAATTAGGTCAATAAGTCTCAATTATACATGTTCAAGTTATTCTAGTCATATAATTCAAGGTAGCATAGTTCTACTTCATTTAGACTTATTCTAAACCATGTTTTATTAGTTCACATACGCACATGGCTAATTAGGTATTCATGTCAATCGTGTCTATCTGCATGCATTACCTTATCATGATAGTCAAATTTTATAATACATGTAAGGTGGTTATCAACCAAACTAGTTTTCGAAACTCTTAAGTTTTCTTTAAAACCTCATGTCGAACCAACTAATCATGCAACGTGACTTTACATACTATATATCATGCTCATGTACATATATAATTAGACCACATAAGCAAGGTTACAAGTTCAGAATTCAAAGTGTGCATGGTTCTTTGAGTTTGCACCTTGAAAACTTTTTCTTAGAAAGTCATCAAAACCAAGCTATGGTAAGTGATTACATGTAAGGCCACCTAAACTAGCAAGTCAGGGACTTAAATAGTCTTAATTAAGTTAAACTAGCATGCTCCATGTTGGGTTTTTACGAAATCGTAACGCAATCAAATTGCAAAAATTAGCGGAAGCATGGTATATCAGAGTTTAAAAAATTTCTACAAAACCATTACCCGGATCATCCTTTATGCAAATTATTAATTTAAAACGATAAATAAGAAGTTATGGAATCATACCCTTGTAGAACGAAGCTTCCACAGGTACTAGTTCAACTCCTTGTTCTTCGTGATCTCCTTGAATTTCCGGGTTAGATTCCTTTCTTTGATCAACGTTAGCCACCCAAGTGTTTGGCCTCTAGAGGTGATCCACCAAGGAAGAGAAATTATCAAGAAGGAGGGTGTTTGGCTTAGTGTTCTATCCTCTATAGAAAAGGAGTACTCTCCAACAATTAGAATTGCATCATCTAATATCTATTATAAGACTTCTCTTATATAGACATTGGTCAACCCTTCTAATCCTATTAGACATGGGATTTCTTTTAATTAATTAAACTCCTTTAATTAATTTAGGCTTCCCACCACATGGGAATAATTAATTAAATTCATTTAATTAATTTGTCTCCTAATCTTATTAGGAATAAATGAGAGTACTAAATATTAAATTAATTACTAAACTCCTTTAGAAATTAAAATAATAATAATTGTAATAATATTAATAAGACTCCTCTTATTAATTTATATTTAATATTTCTAAAATATTAAATAATAAACATTAAGCTATTTAATTTATTCTATCACCATAGATTAAATTAATTATACTTAATGCATTATTACGATTATGCCATTACATTCTTAAATAATTATTCTTCCTTTTATGGTGTGACCCTTTAGGTTCTCCATATTAAACCGGTTGTGAATAAATCAATTAAAACAATTTTAATCTTATTTAAATAAATAAATTAAACTAATAATCTATTTAAATAAATAATATTTATTCTACAATAGGGATAAGCCTCCCTAGCGATCAACGACTTTCCAGATAATATAGATTTCAACATTAATCATAAAAGAACCTGTGAGTTAATAGTTACCATACAATTCAATCCTTCCACCATACAATGTCCCAATTAAATATAAAACATGGATTTACTATCAAGTCTTATTTTATTTAATTATATGTATTTCGATTAGAAAATGCACAACTCCAAATAATGCAAATTAAAAACTCCTTTCTAATTTCATTTCACCTTGGCCAAGGATTCCTGGGTTGTCATTTAACGAATCACATAGGACATATCTCCTCTTTTACTAGAGATGGTAGATTCTTTATTGATCATTCATTATCTCCATATGTAACTCATTATACCCAAGCATACCCTATATATGCCTTAAAAGGTCTTAAGGAATAAGTCAAAGTATAATTTGTTACATACAAGATACTATGATGATCTCAAGTCCAAGGATCACTTGTACTACTATCACATTAGGAATTCCTATTGACATACGAGTAAAACTCCATTAGGTATTCCATAGCGAATCACGTTCAGTGAACTTATTCTCCAATAAGCACCTACATACTTGCTTTAGTGTCTCCACACAAATGATCATGAGATCAATCATCCTCATCCAATGAGCAAGCAACATATGTACCAATCTATCCGGATTTACTAATCCCCTTTTTAGTAATCCCACGATTGGGAACTATTTAAATTTTAAAACTTTCTAAGAATTTAGATCTCATTAGCATGATCATCATCATGATTCTAAAAGCATTGCTTAAAACTATGGGTTATTTACATATTATAAAAACAGCAACATGTAGATAATTAAATGCCTTTAATAAATGAATATTTCATTAATAAATAAATAAGATTGTTTACAAAGTACGTGCTTTATCATCATACATGATTGGCTTGTATGCACACTACTATCAATCTCCCACTTGCACTAAAGCCAATCGCCATGGTATCTCATACCCATCTTCTCTAAGTGACGATCAAACTGCTGTTGTGTTAAAGCTTTAGTAAATGGATCTGCAATGTTGTCTTGAGAGTCTACACTCTCCTCTTTCAATGATTTTTTTTAATCAAAGTGCCGCAACACATGTTTAGATTCAAGATGAGACTTAGGAACTATTCGTAGTTCTGTAATGAACTTTTCATCCGAAACATCAACTTGCAGCTTCACTTACAGTTATATACTTTGTCTTTGTCACTAACCCAGCAACTTTTGCTGTTTGAAACCTTTCCAATTTACTGCACCACCTTTTAAGGTAACGACTTACCATAAAGTGGATTTTGCTGTCGTCTTGGTTAGTCTGAAAACTTGAGTCTGTTTAGTCTTCTAGTTTAAATCAGACCCATCATGTGTCATGATGACATCCTTAGTGTCAGTTAAGTACTTTGAGATGTTTATCACTGTCTCACAGAGATCTTCTCCAGAATACGACTGATCAACATCAAGTCTTGTATATTTCATTGCATACATAATAGTTACTTATGCGATCTCTCTTTTACTGAGGACAATTTTAGAGAGATACACTCCATGGCTCATCATCATGAGGCACCTTTTGGAGTTGCCATGCTAAACGCCTTTAGCATCTAATGAATATACGTTTCCATGGGTTAAGCCGAACATCCTTTTAAATCTATTAATACAGATTTATATCCCCAAAATATAGGATGCTTCTCTCAAGTCCTTCATGGAGAAGTGTTTAGATAACCAGATTTTAATCGATTGTAGCATAGGAATGTCATTCCCTATCAGTAATATATCATCAACATATAATACAAGGAATGAAATTGCGCTCCCACTAACCTTCTTGTACACACATGGTTCATCGTCATTTTTGATAAAATCAAACTCTTTGATTGTCTCATCAAAACGAATGTTCCATCTACGAGAAGCTTGCTTCAATCCATAAATGGATCGTTGCAGCTTACAGACTTGATTTATTCCAACCTTTGAAACAAATCCCTCTGGCTGTGTCATATACACATCCTCCTCAAGTTTCCCATTGAGGAAGGCCGTTTTCACGTCCATCTGCCAGATCTCATAGTCATTATAAGCTGCAATCGCAAGCAAAATCCGAATGGACTTGAGCATAGCTACTGGTGAAAAGGTTTCATCATAATCAACTCCTTGTCTTTGTTTGAAACCTTTTGCAACCAGTCGGGCCTTATAGGTCTCCACCTTGCCGTCCGCTCCAGTCTTTCTTTTAAACACCCATTTACACCCAATAGGCTTAATGCCTTCAGGTGGTGAAACCAAAGTCCATACTTTGTTTTCATACATGGAGTCCATTTCGGATTTCATGGCTTCAAGCCATTTCCCTGAGTCTTTATTACTCATGGCCTGTTCGTAATTCAATGGGTCATCATCATTCATGATGTGTACCTCATCGTCATCCTCTATAACGAATCCATACCTCTCAGGTATCTTCGGTACTCTCCCAGATTTACGAACAGGGTGTGGTATAGTAGGTTCTTCTACTTGGTCAGGTACCTGACTTTTATCCGTGGTAATTTGTGGTTCTTGAACTTCTTCAAGATATATCTTACTCCCACTGACCCCTTCATGGATAAACTCCTTTTCCAAGAAGGCAGCATATTTCGCAACAAACACCTTTTGATCAGTTAGATGATAGAAATAATACCCTACAGTTTCTTTAGGGTATCCCACAAATCTACACTTTTTGGATTTAGTCTGTAGCTTATCGTGTTCAAATTTTTGACATAAGCTGGACAACCCCAAGTCTTAACATGCTTAAGATTTGGTTTCCTCCCCTTCCACATCTCATATGGAGTCTTTGGGGCGGATTTGGTAGGAACCTTGTTAAGTAGGTATGCAGCCGTTTCTAGGGCATATCCCCAGAAAGAAATTGGAAGGTCGATAAAACTCATCATGGATCGAACCATGTCCAACAGTGTTCGATTTCTCCTTTCAGATACTCCATTTAACTGTGGTGTACCTGGAGGAGTCCATTGTGAGATTATACCATTTTCTTTGAGACAATAGAGAAACTCACCGCTTAAGTATTCTCCACCTCGATCTGATCGAAGTATCTTTATACTCTTGCCCGTTTGTTTCTCTACTTCACTTCTGAACTCTTTGAACTTTTCAAATGATTCTGACTTGTATTTCATTAAATACACATATCCAAATCTTGAGTGATCATCAGTGAAAGTAATAAAATAAGAATACCCACCCCGTGCACTTGTTGTCATAGGTCCACAAACGTCTGTGTGAATCAATGCCAACAACTCTGTAACTCTTTCTCCTTTTCCACTAAAAGGAGATTTAGTCATTTTACCCATGAAATAAGATTCACAAGTTGGATATGATTCATAATCAGATAACTCAAGGAGCCCATCTTTATGCAACTTGGATAATCCTGTTTCATTGATATGACCGAGTCTACAGTGCCACATGTAAGTATAATTAATATCATCTCTTTTCCTTTTCTTAGTTTGTTCAATTTGAAAAATATTTTCTTGTAAGTCAAGTGTATAAAGTCCATTTCGCAAATTTCCAATACCATATAAAACATCGTCTTTATAAATAGAACAACTATTGTTCTTTATAACAACGTTAAATCCTTCCATATCCAATACAGAAATTGAAATAATGTTTTTAATAATATTCGGAACATAATAACAATTATTAAGATAAATGAACTTGCCCGAAGGCATTGCTAAATAATAAGTTCCTACAGCTAATGCAGCAACCTTTGCTCCATTCCCCACTCGTAGGATCACCTCATCATTGTTCAGCTTTCTACTTCTGACCAGTCCCTTCACATTATTACATATGTGAGAACCACAGCCGGTATCCAATACCCAAGTATAATTTTGACTTTCTGAAAAATTAATTTCAATCATGAACAAACCTTGATTGGAAGTCGAAGCTTCTCCAAGCTTCTTCTTTGCCAGAAACTTCTTGCAGTTCCTCTTCCAATGACCCGGCTCGTTGCAATGGAAGCACATTCCTTTGCTAGCTGGATCAGATTTCTTTTGTTCCTTTATGTTCACTTTGTTGGTCATCCGAGATCGGAAGAGCTCCTTAGATATCTCATATCTAGTAGTCCTACTTTGTTCACCATACAACTCCTTGAGGTGAATCAACATAGTAGGAGCATCCATGTTTTCGTGCTGACGCTGAAGCTCGTTATTCATGGATGCGAGCTTGATGCATTGAGCCACAGTTGCATCATCTTGCCACTTTACAATGGTGGCAATCTCTTCCTCAGAGGCTGTTTCTGGAACAGTTCCAGGGACAGGTGAGTTTAGGACATAAGAAATATTTTCAGCAGTGAGAACTATTCTCAGATTTCTTAGCCAGTCCGTATAATTCGGTCCTGGTAAGCTTATTAGCATCAAGTATGCTTCGCAGTGAAATTAGTGATTTTGATATTTTTAAAATTCTGCATGTGAAAAACAACATTTTAGCAAACATTCATTTTATTAATTTTGCATACCAAAATAAATTTAGGTCTTTATTTTAAATTGGTATCTCCCACTATTTTTATCAAACTATATTACCCTCACTTATATAGTTCGGCAACATCTAATTAAAGATTTGCTAGTGAGAATAAGGATCCCATTTCAAATGTATATAACCTTGTGGATAGCACAACAAGCGATATACAAATAAATAGGTAGACAACTCTTGTCAATTACATCACCATGTAATTCCTTTTATTTTGCCTCTTAAATCATAATGGTCAAGTGTGTGCACATCCGAACTAAAATAATTTAAGTTAAGTCCAGCCTAGCACTTTCATAAATTCAAAAAAGAAAAATGTTCGTCCTTGTGGATAACACAACAAGACTAGATCGTTCAATTTTCTTGATAAGCATCAAATGTGATTAATTAACATCTTAAATACGCAATATTCGCCTTGTGGATAGCACAACAAGCTCATATTAAATATTTAATACTCTATTAATTTATCATGCTAGAAGGCGACGTTCGATATTCCAAATATCATTTGAACGCTTCGGACTTAATATTATTTCTTTGAGGGGTTTGTTATTATTTGTCTCATCTTGTTTAGCGCGCATGCACATATATATATAAAATACGTGTCATTTTATTAAACATGCGAAGCATGTTTGCATAAAATATAATATATATAATATTTAGCATGCAATATAGAATATTATATTCTACCCGGATTGATTATGGACTTTTATTCTAGTTTGGTTCACTAGAGCCACCAAGTGAACCAAAAGGTCAAACCTAGGAGTGCAAGAATTTAAATTTAAATATAACTATTACATTTAAACACGGGCTCCATACAAACGGGTCTTCACGCGCTCCTTGCTCCTTGGTCTCCAATTTCTTTAAGATAATTCTAACTATTCTTATTACATTAAACTATTTAATTTAAATAGAAACCTTGATCAACAGTCAAGGGGAAGTACATAGGAGGGAGATAGAATTTTACATTAAGAAAAAAAAAATTAGAGAAGACGAGGTACGCAGACCCCATTTAATAAAACCCATTCATTCAAGCATTCAACTAAAATAAAATCCAATCACATTGGTCAAATAGTCCATAATCAATCCCCATTTATTTTCATACATATCACCATATATATCAATAAATAAATATTCATCTCATGAATTAAAACATTCCATATATATGAGTATCATTTAATGGGCAATTATAAATTGCATGAAATCCAATTTCAAGATTAAAATAAACTCTTTATTTTAATTATAAAATTATTTAGAATATAATATATAAATATATCATATTTATTTTTTAAAAGGAAGTCACCTTCTTTTATTAAAAGAGTCCTGCAGGTTTATTAAAAAAGTCCTTTCCTGATGGGTCACCTTCTTTTTGGAGTAAGAAAGAGACAACACCTTTTCTTTGCAGAATTCAAGATTAGCACCAAAAAAAAATTGTGATTCGTCCCAAAAAAAGCCTTTTTTTTTTCTTAAAAAAAATAATTTTATACAATAAAATTATGCCCAATAAATTATTTTAAATACATACCCATATGTATATGAAATCAAAAATAAATTAATAATTGCATAAAGATTTGGCTCTGATGCCACTGTTGGGTTTGTACGAAATCGTAACGCAATCAAATTGCAAAAATTAGCGGAAGCATGGTATATCAGAGTTTAAAAAATTTCTACAAAACCATTACCCGGATCATCCTTTATGCAAATTATTAATTTAAAACGATAAATAAGAAGTTATGGAATCATACCCTTGTAGAACGAAGCTTCCACAGGTACTAGTTCAACTCCTTGTTCTTCGTGATCTCCTTGAATTTCCGGGTTAGATTCCTTTCTTTGATCAACGTTAGCCACCCAAGTGTTTGGCCTCTAGAGGTGATCCACCAAGGAAGAGAAATTATCAAGAAGGAGGGTGTTTGGCTTAGTGTTCTATCCTCTATAGAAAAGGAGTACTCTCCAACAATTAGAATTGCATCATCTAATATCTATTATAAGACTTCTCTTATATAGACATTGGTCAACCCTTCTAATCCTATTAGACATGGGATTTCTTTTAATTAATTAAACTCCTTTAATTAATTTAGGCTTCCCACCACATGGGAATAATTAATTAAATTCATTTAATTAATTTGTCTCCTAATCTTATTAGGAATAAATGAGAGTACTAAATATTAAATTAATTACTAAACTCCTTTAGAAATTAAAATAATAATAATTGTAATAATATTAATAAGACTCCTCTTATTAATTTATATTTAATATTTCTAAAATATTAAATAATAAACATTAAGCTATTTAATTTATTCTATCACCATAGATTAAATTAATTATACTTAATGCATTATTACGATTATGCCATTACATTCTTAAATAATTATTCTTCCTTTTATGGTGTGACCCTTTAGGTTCTCCATATTAAACCGGTTGTGAATAAATCAATTAAAACAATTTTAATCTTATTTAAATAAATAAATTAAACTAATAATCTATTTAAATAAATAATATTTATTCTACAATAGGGATAAGCCTCCCTAGCGATCAACGACTTTCCAGATAATATAGATTTCAACATTAATCATAAAAGAACCTGTGAGTTAATAGTTACCATACAATTCAATCCTTCCACCATACAATGTCCCAATTAAATATAAAACATGGATTTACTAGTCAAGTCTTATTTTATTTAATTATATGTATTTCGATTAGAAAATGCACAACTCCAAATAATGCAAATTAAAAACTCCTTTCTAATTTCATTTCACCTTGGCCAAGGATTCCTGGGTTGTCATTTAACGAATCACATAGGACATATCTCCTCTTTTACTAGAGATGGTAGATTCTTTATTGATCATTCATTATCTCCATATGTAACTCATTATACCCAAGCATACCCTATATATGCCTTAAAAGGTCTTAAGGAATAAGTCAAAGTATAATTTGTTACATACAAGATACTATGATGATCTCAAGTCCAAGGATCACTTGTACTACTATCACATTAGGAATTCCTATTGACATGCGAGTAAAACTCCATTAGGTATTCCATAGCGAATCACGTTCAGTGAACTTATTCTCCAATAAGCACCTACATACTTGCTTTAGTGTCTCCACACAAATGATCATGAGATCAATCATCCTCATCCAATGAGCAAGCAACATATGTACCAATCTATCCGGATTTACTAATCCCCTTTTTAGTAATCCCACGATTGGGAACTATTTAAGTTTTAAAACTTTCTAAGAATTTAGATCTCATTAGCATGATCATCATCATGATTCTAAAAGCATTGCTTAAAACTATGGGTTATTTACATATTATAAAAACAGCAACATGTAGATAATTAAATGCCTTTAATAAATGAATATTTCATTAATAAATAAATAAGATTGTTTACAAAGTACGTGCTTTATCATCATACATGATTGGCTTGTATGCACACTACTATCACTCCATTCATCAGAAAGCATAAAAATGGAATTCTTCTTCTGCAGATCGGCGTGGCCGCGCCTTGTTTGTACTAGGGAGTGGCGCTGCCGCGCCACTTTGTTTCCAGGCAGGGAGTTTTTCTGTTATTGCAGAGCTTCAAACCAACTCTCAAATTCTTTATGAAACATGCTGGAAAACAACTACATTGTATATATAACATGCATACAAACTCTACTAACTTACTAGCATCATCTCATATAACCAATCTCAACTAAATCATGAAATTTTCTATGAATTATTAAACTCCAAAACTAAGAACACAATGTAAGGTTATACAGCTTGAGCTTGAATGAACAAAGCTAGCTACCAAATTTCAGAATTCTCTCTCAATGCTTTCTCTATATCAACTCAACCAACAACTTAAAAAATCAAATGAGAAGGGATGGGTTCTATTTATAGAGAAATGTACGTCCATGCCAAAGCATAGAATTAAACTAAGAGATGGAAGAAGAACACATTGGGTAATCAAGGTTAGGTGTAATAGTCGCCAACCACCCCATCACCCACACCCTTCTTAATCATGGCCATCATTAGCTAGCTTGAGAAATACAAGGAAAGAGAAAAGGCTATGCTATTAGCAATACACGTGAAAGAGGAAATGGGTCAATCAAATTGGGACAAGACTAAATCTCAGCAACTTGGCAAAATAAAATACCACATACTTAGGTTTAATACACATACACATATATGTATACTTAGGTTTTAACTCTAATTGGGTGTATACATGGACTTTTAATGAAACAATAATATCACATTGTAGCAAGTTGGGGGTATATATTTATACACATTATATAATCCATGTACATTTTGATAATACCAAAATATGAGTTAATTGAGTATTATCATACCACATTAGCATAAACTTTATTATTTCGATTATACTTAATCATTGAAATAATTATTAAATAACAATCATTTATTTAGTTTACTTTAATATTCTTTATAAAGTACATATTAATGTACCACACATAACATATTGTCATATAAGCATCATTTATGCAACTTATGTAATTTATTTAATCTTACTATATAGTTTTATATATAATATGGTCTCCTTGTAGTGTCACACTACACTTTATATTATATAGATGTAGTTACTATATAACATATAATTATATATCGATGCACATAGCAATTAATTGAATAAACACTAATCTATTATATTAATTAATCATTTGCTAATTAATTCCTTCTTTAATTTAATTAAACCATCATAATTTCCATCATCGTGCCACACAAGACATTCTACGAGTTTATCATAATTCTCCACATTTTCTCAATTATCATAAATTCAATTTAATTTAATTGAGTTACTCACTTCATGCTACATAAACATTTATATAAAATAAATATTCACATTCTTATTAATATCAATATTAATATTTATTCATGAAATTCACGGTTCTTACATCCTCCCCCCTTATAAAAATTCCGTCCTCGAAATTGGTACAAGGTTACACAAAAAAGACGGGGATAGTCTTTTCTCATTTTATCTTCTAATTCCCACGTGGCCTCCTCGGCATCGTGGTTACGCCAGAGTACTTTTACAGAAGATATAACTTTATTTCTTAATGTCTGTTCTTTCCTATTTATTATTTGGACATGAATTTCTTTATATGCCAGATTCTTCTCTACTTGAATGGGCTCATAGAAAATCACATGCTTATAGTCGAGCTTGTACGGATGCAACACGGAAATGTGAAATACATTGTGGATGTGTTCCAATTCGGGTGGTAATGCAACTTTGTATGCCACTTCGCCCACTCGCTTTAATATTTTGAATGGTCCTATGAATCTCGGACTTAATTTTCCTTTCTTTCCGAATAGTATCTTTCCTTTACAAGGAGATACCTTTAAGAATACGAAACTACCGACTTTAAAGTCCCGGTCTTGTCGATGCAAATCTATGTACTTTTTCTGGCGATCTTGAGCTGCTACCAATCTGGCTTATATTACTGTCACCACGTTTGTTGTCTGTTGTAATATCTCTGGTCCCAACATTTGTCGTTCTCCAACTTCGTCCCAACATAATGGCGTTTTGCATTTTCTCCCGTAAAGAGCTTCATACGGTGGCATGCCGATACTCAAATGGTAACTATTGTTATACGCAAATTCTACTAGGGGTAGGTGATCGTCCCAATTTCCCTTGAAATCCATCACGCAAGTTCTAAGCATGTCTTCCAGCATTTGTATCATTCGCTCACTCTGTCCGTCTGTCTGTGGATGATACGCAATACTCAACCTTAACTGGGTTCTCATCCTCTCTTGTAAGCTTTTCTAGAAGTTTGACGTGAAGCGCGGATCTCGATCAGAGACAATTGACACCAGCACTCCATGTCGTGAAACAATTTCCTTTACGTACAGACTCGCTAACTGATTCAAATTATATCGGATCTTGATCAGTAAAAAATGAGCTGTCTTCGTTAGTCGATCCACGATAACCCAAATGGCATCATAACCTTTCTGCGTGACTGGAAGTCCTACCACAAAGTCCATTGTAATGTGCTCTTATTTCCATTCTGGTATCTCCAACGATTGAAGTAGACCAGTCGGCCTTTGGTGCTCTACTTTGACCCGTTGGCAAGTGAGACATCTGCTGATGCACTCTGCGACCTCTCGTTTAGATTGGGCCACCAAAAATATTGCCTCAGATCTCGGTACATCTTTGTGCCTCCAGATGAACAGAATACGTCGTATTGTGTGCCTCGTGCAAAATTTCCTCTCTCAATTCGGTTACCGCTGGTACCCAGACTCTTCCTTCGAATCTCAAGATACTATCCTTATCCATTCTAAACCTTTCCTCTTCATTTTCTACTATCCTCTTTCTTATTTTCTCGCATTCCTCATCATTCTGTTGTGATTCCTTCACTCTATCCAACAATGTTGGACGAGCTTCCATTGCAAATATTTTCTCTTCAAACCTCCCCAGTCTCTTTATCTCTATTTCCAATTTCTCCATTTCTCTTATTAACTCCTCCTGAGTCGTCAATCGAAACAATTTCTCCCTTCTTTTTCTGCTTAATACGTCGGCGACTACGTTTGCCTTTCCCGGGTGATAAGGAATCTCGCAGTCATAATCCTTGATCAATTCTAACTACCTTCTTTGTCGCATATTCAACTCCTTCTGTGTGAAGATATATTTCAGACTCTTGTGGTCCGTGTATATCTCACATTTCTCTCCGTACAGATAATGTCTCCAAATCTTTAACGCAAAAACTACTTCCGCTAACTCTAAGTCGTGAGTAGGGTATAGTTTTTCGTAATCCTTCAATTGTCGTGATGTATATACAATAACTTTGCCATGTTGCATGAGCACACAACCAAGTCCCTTGTGCAATGCATCACTATACACCACGAATCCTCCCGCATCGTCTGGTAATGATAATATAGGCGCTTCGCTTAATCTCTTCTTCAACTCCTGAAAACTTTCTTCGCATTTTTTCGTCCATACGAATTTCACCGTCTTCCTCGTTAGATTGGTCAATGGGGTTGCTATCTTAGAAAAATCTTGGATAAATCTTCGATAGTACCCAGCTAACCCTAAGAAACTTCTTATCTATGTTGGTGTCTTCGGCTGCTCCTAATTACTCACTACCTCTACCTTTGCAGGGTCTACTGAAATACCATCCTTATCTACCACGCGTCCTAAGAATTGAACCTTCTCCATCCAAACTTCACATTTTGAAAACTTCGCATACATTTTCTCTTTACTTAGCGCTTTCAAAACCATCTTCAGATGTTCAGCGTGCTCTTCCTCTGTTTTCGAGTAGATCAAGATGTCGTCGATGAAAACTACCACGAACTTATCCAAATATGGCTTGAAGACTCGATTCATCAAGTCCATGAATGCTGCCGAAGCATTCAACAATCCGAATGACATTACCAAAAACTCGTAGTGCCCATAGCGGTTTGAAACGCCGTCTTTGGTATGTCCTCCTCTCATACTTGCAACGGGTGATATCCCGTTCGTAGGCCTATCTTTGAGAAACACTTCACTCCCTTCAATTGGTCAAAAAGGTCATCTATCCTCGGTAACGGATATCTATTCTTGATCGTTACTCTGTTCAATTCTCGATAATTGATATAGAGCCTCATTGATCCGTCCTTCTTCTTAACAAACAATACTAGTGCTCCCCAAGGAGACACACTCAGCCGTATGTAACCCTTATCAATTAACTCTTGCAATTGCATCATTAATTCTTTCATTTCTACTGGCGCCATACGATATGAAGCTTTCAAAATCGGTGCCGTTCCCAGTGCTAAGTCTATTACGAATTCAATTTCTCTGTCTGGAGGAAGACCAGGCTGATCGTCTGGAAACACATCTTGGAATTCTCTCACTACGGATATATCTTTAATTTCTACTCCCTTTTTCCGAGTATCTACAATGTAAGCTAAGTAACCTACACATCCTTTCCTTAACAATGTTTTAGCCTGTATCATCGTAAGACAACACGATTGCTTAAGCGATGAGCTACCATAAAACACTACCTTAGACTTATTCGGAGTCTGAAGGTTCACACTTTTATTCTGACAATCAATTATCGCAGCATGATTATACAACCAATCCATTCCCAATATTCCGTCAAATTCCCCAATCTAATCGGAATTAAGTCTACACTCAGTTCATGATCTCTAATATTTGCGCGATAATTTCGGTATATAAATTCTACAGGGATTAATTCCTTATTTGCAACTTCTATGTTCAAATGATTTCCTAATCGTTCTCGGGGTAAGTTTAACCGACTAGCAAATTCTTCAAACACAAATGAACAGGTAGCACCCGAATCGAATAATACATAAGCATTTATATTATTGAATGGGATAATACCTAATGAGAGCTGTCGTTTACACTCCTAAATTAACCTCACTTTCACTTCACGAATTTAAATAATTAGCACAGTAGTAAGCAAGGATCGATCCCACAGAGAGTGAGTTTGTTTTAGATTTATTCTACTATTTTAACAGAAAATAAAAATGGGGGATTTTTGAAATTGTTTTAAACTAAGAAAAATAGAATTTAAATAAAGAGATTAATCAAATATGTAAAAACTTCAGTTCTGTAGTTCAGTTTCACCAAGCACAGCAATTAATTAATCAAGTTATTATTCTTTACCCTTCAATGAAACTATTAACCCTAGATAACAATAAGCTCTGCTATCCGAAATTCTCCTTAGATATTCACTGTATGAAACAAGCTCTTCACCAGATTCAACTAGCATATAACCTAGAACAAGCTCTCTAGATTTAATATGATAGAAGTATTAAGAAATAGAGAATTAGGCTAATCCAAGCAACAAACACATAAGCTCGATTTGTTTAACTTGTTTTCTGATAATCTTAGCAATACACAAAAGCTTGTCCACAATTAGTATCACTAATTTGCTACTTGTGATGAAGACAGATATCAATTACACGTAATACCAATCTTAATCTAGCATATGATAATGATTAAATTAACTCAATTGGCCATATCAAATTAATTAGATCAATTAGCATGCAATCAATGAAAACAGATTATCAGAAGAAATTTCATATAAGAAGGAATAAATAATAATACTCAATTAATTAATTACTTGTAACAAGGTTCCACCTCCCTTTAGAACTGAATAAAGAAACTAGCCTGACATGCTCCAAGTCTGCACTTCAATGAGGTATGATAGTTGGTAGAAGATTGAATGAAATAAAACCTTGACTATCATCCTCTATTTATAGTGCTAGACAAAGACCTAAATCCTATGAGAACTAGGAATCCAAATCCTAAAAGGAATTGCAATTATAACTAGTTTCCATAAAGAAATAGAATCTAATAAGGAAATAAAATCTCAGTCCAAAGAAGTCCTAATTCTTATAGTAATATCAATCCAATTCCATGTAGGAATCTCCAAATATTGAGAAAGTCAACTGCTGGTCAAACTCCTCTTCAATTCAACTTCAAATCAACTTGTTTCCATCCTTTTAGCTTTAATTCACCTGAAAATAATAAACATCTCAATAAGTCCATATACACTATAAAATATATAGTAAACTAAATATAAAGGAACAATTAGTATCACTAATTTGCTACTTGTGATGAAGACAGATATCAATTACACGTAATACCAATCTTAATCTAGCATATGATAATGATTAAATTAACTCAATTGGCCATATCAAATTAATTAGATCAATTAGCATGCAATCAATGAAAACAGATTATCAGAAGAAATTTCATATAAGAAGGAATAAATAATAATACTCAATTAATTAATTACTTGTAACAAGGTTCCACCTCCCTTTAGAACTGAATAAAGAAACTAGCCTGACATGCTCCAAGTCTGCACTTCAATGAGGTATGATAGTTGGTAGAAGATTGAATGAAATAAAACCTTGACTATCATCCTCTATTTATAGTGCTAGACAAAGACCTAAATCCTATGAGAACTAGGAATCCAAATCCTAAAAGGAATTGCAATTATAACTAGTTTCCATAAAGAAATAGAATCTAATAAGGAAATAAAATCTCAGTCCAAAGAAGTCCTAATTCTTATAGTAATATCAATCCAATTCCATGTAGGAATCTCCAAATATTGAGAAAGTCAACTGCTGGTCAAACTCCTCTTCAATTCAACTTCAAATCAACTTGTTTCCATCCTTTTAGCTTTAATTCACCTGAAAATAATAAACATCTCAATAAGTCCATATACACTATAAAATATATAGTAAACTAAATATAAAGGAATAAAAATAAATGAATATTATGTACTTATCAAATTCCCCCACACTTAGCCTTTACACGTCCTCGTGTAAACCAAAAGTTTGATTTCCAAAAACAATTCCATTCAACCATAATGTTAAAAGATTTTAAGATCAAATCATAATTATCAATACTAAACCCACAAAAGCATAATCAATGTTCATCAATTAACTCACGATAACCACCTTGCCATTTCACCAATGAATTTCATTAAGTTAAATTGTAATCACATAAGTCATCTTCTATGATCCACACACTTACTCAACTTAATTATCATGGAGCAAAAACCGTGCACACCACTCAAAACTCAAAACATATTTTTATGCTTTAATTTTTTACCAGAACCCTTTCATTTTACTATTTGTTTCCGGTGAATGCATTTTATGCTCCGTTTCACCTTCCTCAATCATTCTTTTGTAAATGAGTGCATTTTATGCTCCATCTCACTTATCCGCACGTGTTTATGGGAGAGTGCGTTTTACGCTCCATCTTATCCCACCACATGACTTCTCTTGTGTTTCTTTTTCAACAATTTCACTGGTTTCCAATTTTTCTTATTATTTTTTTTTCACATGGTCCTGTAAAAAACTTAAGCAGTTCAATAGTTCTAGAGCATGAGATTAGTGCACATAGACAACTCCACAGATAACTTAGCCAACTAAGCATATATCACATGTTCAAGTACTCATGAGACACAAATTCAACTCAAATCAATTACTATGGATCATAACTTAGTTTTTCTCAATCATTAACCAATTAAGCATCAAATAGATTTTAAATTTTTAGCATTGATTCTCATTTGTTGATCTTAACCTTCGAACACATAGGCAAATAGAATCATGGAATCCAATTTTTTTCAAAAATTTTCAAAGGCATCAAGATGGTCCTATTTTCTATCAAAATCAGCAGATCAATATCACTAAAAAAAAATAAAAAACCTAAATCTCTCCCCCACACTCAAACCTTACATTGTCCCCAATGTAAGAAAATTATGCAAAGAAGAAAGAACTACATGCAAAAATAAAATTAAAAAAAAAACACTAAATAGTAAAGGGATAGAAAAATTAAATCTGATTTCTTGGGTTGCCTCCCAAGCAGCTGCCCTTGTTTATTGTCATTGGCTTGACATCTTCCCTCTCGTTCTATGTAATTGGAGTTGTGAACTTCAAGTGGATTGGTAACAGTTTCTTCCTTAATTGAGGAACATTGTGTACTTCATGATTTTGCTCCTTTCCAGCCACCAAATCCTCCTCGTATAATTGTATTCGATCAAAAGATTCCTGCACTAAATAATCCACAACATCAATAACAAAAATAGATTTAATATTATCAAGATACCTTTTAGCCTGATCTGCGTTGAACTGGAACTTTGTATTGTCCAATTCCATGGTAAAGGTACGATGGTGTGTAGCACTCCTTGTTTCTGTTAGTTGTACTGATGGAGATGAATCCACGTCTTTCTTGTCGAGATCTGCAGAATTTATCAAATTATTCTCTTCTTCCTCTTGTTCATTCTCTTTGTCAAATTCCATATTACAGTCCGTTCCTGGAGTAAGCCCTGAATCCTCCTGCTCCTTTTCGTCAAATCCCATTGTACTGAAGTTCTCAACAAACGGAGGTGGTAACTCCTCGAAGCCTTGAGATTCCAACCTCTCTACTTTGGTTGCAAGCTGACCAACTTGATCCCTCAGATATTGAACAGAAGTTCTTGTCTCCTGCTGGAACTGATGTGTCTGACTCATGAACTGTAGTGTTCGGCTCATGAATGCCTTGAACATATCCTCCATAGATGTCCCAGAATTGACAGGTACTTCTTGGTTTTCTGTGTGGTACTGAGGTTGAGTCTGCTGAAGATCTTGCTGCATACTTGAAAGGACAGGTTGCATTGGTGGCCTAGTACCTTCATAGCTCAAGTCAGGATGATCTCTCCATCCGAAATTGTGAGTTTCTGCCCAAGGATCACATTGATGTGGATTTTGTCCGAAGAATGTTCCCACAGCATTAACTTGATGAACAATTACATCCTCTTGCACTATGGGACAATCATTTGTTGTATTCCCTGATTTTGAGTAAATTCCACATACTTTTGCAACCGGTACGTTTCCTATTGTTAATTGTTGCACCACGGCAGTTAAGTTAGAAATCTGTTGTGCCAATTCACTCGTGCTTACCTCACTTACCCTTTGTGGAGCATGATCGTATTGTTGTGAGTTAGCGGCCATGTTTGCAATCAAATTTCTTGTAGCCTCCGGTGTCTTGTCTACTAATGCTCCTCCACTAGCCGCATCGATCATACTTCTTTCCGTTGGTATCAGTCCCTCGTAGAAGTACTGAATCAAGTGTTGCTCATCGATTTGGTGGGGAGGGCAGCTGGAACACAACTTCTTGAACCTTTCCCAATACTCGTAGAGAGTTTCTCCATTGAACTGCCTGATTTCACATATCTCCTTCCTTGAGTCGGCAACTCTTGATGCAGGAAAATACCTCTCCAAGAATAGCCTTTGCATATCAGTCCATGATCTTATCGATCCTGAAGGAAGATAGTATAACCAGTCTTTCGCCAAATCTGCTAAGGAGAATGGAAAAAGTCTAAGCTTGATCTGCTCCTCTGTCACTCCTTGTGATTTCATAGTGGAACTCACCACATGAAACTCCTTTAGATGCGTATATGGATTTTCACCTGTAAGACCACGAAAAATAGGCAAAAAATGAATTAGTCCGTAGTTAAGTTCAAAAGCAACATCTAAGGTAGGATATTCAATACACAAGGATGGTTGATCAAGGTCTGGAGTAGCCAGTTCTTTTAAAGTCCGGTTGTTGTTCGGCATTGCCATCTTTTCCTTTTTAAGTATTGGAACAAGAGCTTCTTTTGTATCTGCAATTTTCTCTATCTCTTGATCAAAATTAGAGTGAGAGGATTGAGTCATAAAACAAAAAGAAAAAAAAGAAAATAAAAAGAAAATAATAAAAATAAACGAAAATAAAGAATAAACAAAAAAAAATAACACTCCCCGGCAACGGCGCCAAAATTTGAGAGCTGTCGTTTACACTCCTAAATTAACCTCACTTTCACTTCACGAATTTAAATAATTAGCACAGTAGTAAGCAAGGATCGATCCCACAGAGAGTGAGTTTGTTTTAGATTTATTCTACTATTTTAACAGAAAATAAAAATGGGGGATTTTTGAAATTGTTTTAAACTAAGAAAAATAGAATTTAAATAAAGAGATTAATCAAATATGTAAAAACTTCAGTTCTGTAGTTCAGTTTCACCAAGCACAGCAATTAATTAATCAAGTTATTATTCTTTACCCTTCAATGAAACTATTAACCCTAGATAACAATAAGCTCTGCTATCCGAAATTCTCCTTAGATATTCACTGTATGAAACAAGCTCTTCACCAGATTCAACTAGCATATAACCTAGAACAAGCTCTCTAGATTTAATATGATAGAAGTATTAAGAAATAGAGAATTAGGCTAATCCAAGCAACAAACACATAAGCTCGATTTGTTTAACTTGTTTTCTGATAATCTTAGCAATACACAAAAGCTTGTCCACAATTAGTATCACTAATTTGCTACTTGTGATGAAGACAGATATCAATTACACGTAATACCAATCTTAATCTAGCATATGATAATGATTAAATTAACTCAATTGGCCATATCAAATTAATTAGATCAATTAGCATGCAATCAATGAAAACAGATTATCAGAAGAAATTTCATATAAGAAGGAATAAATAATAATACTCAATTAATTAATTACTTGTAACAAGGTTCCACCTCCCTTTAGAACTGAATAAAGAAACTAGCCTGACATGCTCCAAGTCTGCACTTCAATGAGGTATGATAGTTGGTAGAAGATTGAATGAAATAAAACCTTGACTATCATCCTCTATTTATAGTGCTAGACAAAGACCTAAATCCTATGAGAACTAGGAATCCAAATCCTAAAAGGAATTGCAATTATAACTAGTTTCCATAAAGAAATAGAATCTAATAAGGAAATAAAATCTCAGTCCAAAGAAGTCCTAATTCTTATAGTAATATCAATCCAATTCCATGTAGGAATCTCCAAATATTGAGAAAGTCAACTGCTGGTCAAACTCCTCTTCAATTCAACTTCAAATCAACTTGTTTCCATCCTTTTAGCTTTAATTCACCTGAAAATAATAAACATCTCAATAAGTCCATATACACTATAAAATATATAGTAAACTAAATATAAAGGAATAAAAATAAATGAATATTATGTACTTATCACCTAACACCACGTCCCTTGCAGCAACTGCATCTTGGACTGTCATGTTAAGGTTCTGGAAGCTGGGCGGTTGGTTTGCGTTGGTCTGCTGATCATTAACTTGCTGCCTCCCCCTTACTGGCCACTTCCTCCGCTGTTCCCCTTCTTCGAGCAATCCTTTATCTGGTGCTCAGTTGAGCCGCAGGCAAAACACCCCTTGATCATCTTAGGCTTCAGGCAGTTGGGCGAAATGTGTCCCTCCTGGCCACAGTTGTAGCAGGTATTGCGCCCCTTCCAGCACTCACCCTAGTGATTCTTTCCACATTTTGGGCATCCCTCAGCCCTCTTCTTAAAACCTCCATAAAAATTCCCCGACTGATTTCTGTTGTTGTTATTGTTATTGTTGTTATTCTCCCACTTTCTCTTTCCCAGATTACTTCCCCCGCTGCTGTGACACCCCCAAATCCGGGTCCCCTAACCCTGATTCAGTCGTCACAATACAATACAAATATCCACCTCTAAACAACATACAATAACTAAATGCGAAAATATAATAAACGTATCTCGTTCATTCAAAAGGTGTTACTAGTCCCAAGATTCGATAACCTTAATACAACCATACAAACATACCCTAGAATAGTCATTAGGGTTTATATTACATAACAGTAATTATACTAATAATAAGACAAAGTCTGCTCCTTGCAAACTATTCCTACATCTTTCCTTTACCCTTGTCCTTCCTTGAAGTCTCGGGCTTAACTGCAATAGAAGTCATGATATAGCAAGAATGAGCAACAAGTTTGCTCAGCAAGTTTAAATACAACAACAAAGGATATATCATGATGAATGGAAAATATCTGACAATGAATTCAACAATATGAGTATCGGAAGCAAGAATAATAATTGCTTTTTAGAATAACTGATAGTCAAGTAGACTTTGAACTATAAAACTCCAAAGGAATCAATAGCTGATTGACCCTTTGGTTACTGGCTACAGAATAAGTACTTGAGGGGATCAGCCACGCGTACGCTATGTATATGCATAACATTCAACTCTACTATTTGTATCTTATATTAGATACCTAGGGTACTCCCCTATATATAAGGGGTGTTCTTCTCAGTCTAAGAATCCCTACAATCAATTGGTCTGGATAGCTTTTATAAAAATTTCATACAATTATCTAACCGAATAAGGTTCAGACTCTATCTGACGCAGTTCCAGAATTATAGAACTTTAAATAATGTACAAGTCCAAGACTGTACGAACTCAAGTGCACTAAGTGCGAATATCAATAAGATCGATGTGGAATAATTGTAAAGTAATTAAACCACCTAAAGCATGCTTGGAAATAAATTTTAGGCTTAAATAATAACTTGTAACATAATAATAACCTACTCAATACAATATGAGAAGGATAAGGAACTTGCACAAAATAAAGAGTGAAGTTCAGAAACTTGCTTTCAATATAATAATCAAATGAAGTTAGAAAACATGCACATTATACGAGTTTGTGTAAGTTAGAGAACTTGCATTCAAATCATAGATTTCTTGCATAAAGTAAATGCATAGGATAGGATACTTACCTGTTTGCTCAGCTACAAATAATTCTAGCTTTAATTAAACTGCGTTGAAACGACCTAACATTCACAAGTCGGTCTTTCAATTAGTATATGCAAACTAATATGAGTCTACACTTATAAGAATTTAATCCTCATATAGGTCTATCCCATAATTCACGTAAGTCAATTTACTATAACTGAGTTTATAAATATTTAATCCTGTCTTAGATTAATAACTTTAGAATATCTAGTCTCTAGGCATCAACATAGGCTTGAACACATAGCACTTCAATTTAAGCATGCAATACAGTTTATGATACACTTATTGCAAGGTTCTGTCTATAGCTCAAGGTTATATGGTTTAATGCCGGTAAACCTTAAGTTAATCAAGTTCATGCCTCAAGGTCAACTATTAAAGTTATATTACCACATAACGAGGCTAAACAATGTTAAGTAGTCATGCTTGTGCGTAAACAACACACGTATACTTTAATCACATAGTTCATGCCTTAGAAATTCATTTTCTATGAATAAGCGTGCATAGGTGATATTCATGTAAGATGCTCGTGTCAACATGTCTATAGGCATAAAGAAATCCTAATATACATACTTGCATGATCATAACGTATCTCACATGGTAATTGATGTTATTAGCTTTCAAATCCTAAGTTTTCTTTGAAAATTGCACTAAGTCCTTTTAGTATATGAAAGACATCTCGACATATGATTCATATGCATTTGAAACACATATTAAAGCCACATAAACATCCTCAAATGGTCAGAATCTAAAAGACATAAGTCTTGGTCAAGTTTCCTTCAAAAGTCTTTAAGTTTTTCCTTTGAAAACCTTTGAATCTTTCAATCATGTATGCTAGTGTGTTCAACACTTTAATCATACATTTCATGTCAATATAGACCATACGGTCATGCTCACAAAAATCAGAATATATAAATGCTACGTATACGTCAAAGTTCAAATCCAAAACTATAAGTTTTATTTTAAAACCACAAGTTTTTCATCGATCGTATGTACTAACATTGTCATACATGCTCATACTACATCTACGTATATATATATACATATTAACCATGACCACATACTTGCCAAATAAGGTACCATATGTTAGTACATAACAGCAGCTTAAAAGAAATCAAAAATTAGAAACTGGGCCTGGCAGCAGCTGCCCCGCTGGCCAGTACAAAACTGGCGCAGCTGCGCAGGGCTCCGGCCAGAAACAGACACAGGCTGCTTCGGCAGTTTAACAACCCAAACGTATAACTTTCTTAACCAATCGATTCCGTACCAGCCATAATGCAATTCTATCATGCTTATAACTTCATATAACACTTAATAATCATACTTCACACTTCAATTACCATCTTTAATGTGAAATCAAGTAATTGACATTGAAGAACAAGAATAGGAATATACCTCTGTTAAGAAATGGACTTGCTGCTAAACAATTCCTGTATTGCTGCTATACTAATTCTTTCTTAACTCAAATGGAAACTCAGTATACTAACTCTACTTATCAATATCTCAGCAAAAGAAAATGAAAGGAGAAGAGCTTATTCTTATAGACATTTTAACAACCATACAATGCAATTATCTTCCAAATTAAATCAAAGGATTTCAAGATTATATAATGGGAAAGAGTGAGTGGTTGAGAGTTGGTAAACTCAATCATGAATTCCACTCCCCATCAACTCATTAGCTAGATTATTGATGAAATTGAGAAGGATGTAGAGTGTAGCTTGCTCCTTAGAGTTCACGTGGGAAGAAATGAGAGGGACTCTCCTAATGGGAAATAATCTCAGCACTTGCAAAATGTAATGCAACACTTGGGTTAAACATCTATACATAATATATGCACTTAAGTCACAATGTCATTTCTAATAAGCAATCAATAATACAGTGTATCAAATAAGGGTACATATATAATCCATGTACATTTTCAATTTATCTCATTTTACTATATGCTAATTGGGTATTATTATTACTCATTATCACAACGGTTATTACTATAATCATAATAACTTATTGAAATCATTATCAATTATCAATTGATTATTGATGTTACTATATGTTAATAGGGTATACATGAATGTTTACCCACACATTTATTGTCACATAAACATTATTATAATGCAATTAATCTTACTATATAGTCTATATATATAATGTATATCCACATTCATGCATCACATTGTATTATATACAATATAGACAGCTACAGCATATTAAAGGTTTAATATGTCGCATGCTTGTATTAAACAATTAATCAAGTACATATAATCTCATTATATTTATTTATCCTTTGCTCAATAATATATTATTTATTCACAATAATAGTTAATCGACACATTATCAATTAATTACACTTTAATCGTTTATCCTTTGTAATCACAATTAATCCTTTCACTATATTCAAGCAAATTAAATATTTAATTACTAATCACCTTATCAATTCTTTTGATATAAAACTTATGGCTAGTCCACTAATTTAATTAGATCATTAGTGACTCCCTTTTATATAATCCTAGCATTTAATCGCATAGGCTCAACTCACATAATCACATAACCACATAAGGTTTAAGTATGCTCACAAAACTAACACATAAAAATTTAAATCACATATTAAATTAATAATGGAGTTTAAAATTTCACGGTCATTACAGCTGCTGCTTCCTCTACGGCTTTCTCCCCCAGTGTTCTTACCCTTCTTTTCTTTGTTATACAGAATTAAGGCTTCACTACCTCCCTCTGCAATAATGGCCTTCTCCAACAGCGTGGCAAAAGAATTAATCTGAAGAACCGACACTTTGTTGAACAATGAAGGTTTCAGTCCTTATTCAAAGCGTTTTGCCTTTCTCTCTTCATCTCCTACCTGGTGTTCTGCAAACCAGGCTAGCTCGTTAAACTTAGCCGCGTATTGCACCACCGTCATATCTCTTTGCTTCAGCTCTAAGAATTTTACCTCCATCCTATTTTTCATGCTCTTCGGGAAATAGTTATCGAAGAATAGAGTCTTAAACCTCTCCCATGCTATTATCCCTTCTCCTGCTCTTTGTTGATTTGCCTCCCACCAGTAGTTCGCTCCGTCCCTCATCATGTATGTAGCAAACACCGTCTTCTGATCTTCACCCACACGAGCAATGGTGAAGGCCTTCTCTATCTCCTTTATCCATGTTTGTGCCATTATTGGATCGGTAGTACCCTCAAACTCTGGGAGTCCTACGCTCCTAAAGTCTTTAAAGTTTGTGACTGGAACTGCTTGGGGATTGGGGCGAACGGGTTCATTGTTCCTTCCCCTAAGAGCCTCCCCTAACAAATTAACTAATTTTTTAATGAGATCTACTTGCTCTCTCTCGTTGTTAACTGACCCCACTGGTGCAATTAGTCTACGTCTGGGCGGCATTTTCTGCATCACAAAATTTTCATTTTTATTATCTAATTATATTACTTATACATTGGTCAAATGAAAAAGGAATAAACTTTTATAACACGTTTCTGAAATAAGATCATTTATATTCATATGTCAAATCATTCCATCAAATTGATAATTCCTAGCATACTTCTATAAATGTCAACACATATCCCTAATATCACAAAAGTTGGGAAAAACACTAACATACTACCCCTCTAACACAAGCCTACTCGGGGTTTACAAGTATCCCATATCTTACACAAAAGATTAAGATTACATCACGATATATACATCACATAAGGTAATTACTAGACTAAACTAATGGGTCTCATCCCAACATTCTGCACTCCACAGCGCTCTTGTACTCTACCTATGCTGTATACGCCATCAACTCCCTACTCATAGTGTGTCGGGTCTGTCCCTGCTCCGCTGGATAGTGGTATACACCATCGATCACCCTCTCTATGGCCGAGCGAAACACGTAACCCATCTTGTTCACCTTCCTCTTCTTACACCTTACTTTATCCTCTAGGTCCTCTTCCCTATCGTTAGATGCTTCCCACTTCTCCTCGAAGTGGATCCTCTCCATCACCTCCAGCTCCAGCTGAGTACGGAGAGCCTCTTTCTCCGTCTTCTCGCTCAACTCTCTCTGCTCAACCTCTTCTAGTTTTCTCGCCAAGTCAACATTCCTAGATACCGACTTGTGAAACAGAGTCCCCATTTGAATCCCTGCCTCCCTGCGATAAGCAATCTCTACCTCCAACTCCTACATCGCTAATTTTCTCTGGTGGTCCTCGTCCCTCAGTTTCTGGAAATCGGCCTCTCTCTCTTGAGCTTCAGCCTCTAGCTCCTGAACTCTACAGTCTAACTCTAAGATTCACTCCTCGTACTCTCCCAACATCCGCTTCTCGATAGTAGCCTCGTCAGAGTCCTCTATAGGCTCGTCCTCCATGGGCTCTTCCTCTGGATCAGACTCCACCTCAATCTCGTCCTCGTCGTCAAACTCGAACGGTGTAACTGCCTGCACATGCTCAACATCTAAAGGTGCCTCATATATGACATGTATATCTCGGGGCTCCTCTTCGGCCACTCTACTACAACCACAACACAACACAAGACAACAAACAACAAACTCCATTAGAATGTTAAATAAACATAAGTTTATTGTATAGAATGAAATTATATTTTATAACACACTAAGTCTCTCTCTAGGAAAACTCTACATGAGTTTCATCCCTTTCTATCTTCTAAGTTCTCCTAAAGTTATAATCTAAGGACTCTCACTCTAAGGTATATAACTACAGCTCTGATACCAACCGTGACGCCCCCATATTCGTACCCCTCGCGTCACAAATTCGATCCGTCACATTCTAAATATCCAATAACATAATACATCTGGCGTATCAAAAATATAAGAATAAATTACATTTATTTAATATAATTATACATGTCTCAAGGTCTCGTAACTTAAACATCTTGTACATCTTAAACATAGTTTAAACATAGCTAATACATAAATACGAACTAGGTTTTATTACATCATCATAATATTTCTAAATAAGTGCAAAGCTACTTCGTAGCCTTGCCCTTATCAGTGCCCGAGGGTCCGCCTTGCTCTGCCTTAACTAAAAATTTTTAGGGAAAGCAAGAAGGAGCAACAAGTTTGCTCAGCAAGTAATATAACAATAAGGGTGAATAATATAGTTTTTGAATCCCAAGGGTACAATAGTAAATGATAGTTCAAGAATAGCAAGAAGTATCAATAGTTCTCAATAACAGTCACTAAGGACAGAAAGATATCAATAAGATTCAAGGTTTAACCTTTTCAAAGTTCAAGAATAATGAACAATGAGTAGTCACTAAGGACTATGAACTCTTACTAGAATTAATAGTAATATACTGATAATCCAATAAAACAAGTACAACAGGTGATTAGCCTAAAGTACCCTACGTTATGCATAACATTTAATCGTACTTATATGCGCACGTCGGTCTCCCGACAATATATAGTTTCCCCTTCAAGAGGGTTGTTTATCTCAGTCAGTTATAAGATTCCGCACCCATCAATTGGTTTGGATCGCTTTTAAATTTATGATATAGGTCTAACCGAATCAAGTGGCATAGACCGCTCTTTCAATGTATATAAGAACAATTATAAGTTCAATACTAAAGATTAAAGTTTAAAGAATATAAACAACTTTATCTTAAGATACGAAGCATTAGGTCATAAGACATGAATCATACTTTCAATGGTTTACTTGTACGACTAATAACAGCACAAGCTTAAGTAATGCTCAGTAAAGAGTAGGGTTAGGAACTTGCTTTAAGCGTAGTTTATCAATGTCTAGCTTATCAACATTTTTCGAATCCTATTATACATAGTTACGTATATAGGATATTCATTAGTTACGTACATCGAATACATATACTTGATATGTAAGTTAAACACATACATACAATTCTAACTTAGTCGTATAATCCTGTACGTATGTTATTACGTACTTTATATACACGTAGCACAAAATCAGTTTGTAAGATACTAACAGATTAAAATTACTCGAAATTCTTGTTTGACTTAGCATTTGAAAGTTTATAAACACTCATCCACTATATGGTTTTATTGATAGCATGCTCATTAACATTGGATTCACCGATGAACATATATGGCAGTTTAGGACGTCAATACAGGCATGCATCAGTTTTCAGATTGTAAACAAAATAGTCAGACTACACTGCAGGGTGGCGCGGCCGCGCTTGGTTTGAACTAAGGAGTGGCACGGCCGCGCTGCTCCCAGTTCAAATCAGAACTAAGTTTCAGATTGCATGGCATAGCTAGCTCACCCTCATACTTTGATGATGACACATGCAATATATACATGTTATAATAGGTTTGATTCTTATATCTTGCCTTCAACCTAGTTCATATCAATTCTCCATTAACAAGGCTTTAACGTGTTTGATTAACAAGGCTTCTCATGCTTGGCCTTTATACTTATGCAATGTGGTCAATAAGTCTCAATTATACATGTTCGAGTTATTCTAGTCATATAATTCAAGGTAGCATATTTCTACTTCATTTAGACTCGTTCTAAACCATGTTTTATTAGTTCACATATGCACATGGCTAATTAGGTATTCATGTCAATCGTGTCTATATGCATGCGTTACCTTATCATAATAGTCATAAATTTTAGAATACATGTAAGGTGGTTATCAACCAAACTAGTTTTCAAAACTCTTAAGTTTTCTGTGAAACCTCATGTCAAACAAACCAATCATGTAACGTGACTTCACCTACTATATATCATGCTCATGTACATACATAATTAGACCACATAAGCATGCTTACAAGTTCAGAATTCAAAGTGTGCATGGTTCATTGAGTTTGCACCTTGAAAAATCTGAGTTTTTCTTAGAAAGTAATCAAAACCAAGCTATGGTAAGTGATTACATGCAAGGCCACCTAAACTAGCAAGTCAGGGACTTAAATAGGTTTAATTAAGTTAAACTAGCATGCTCCATTCATCAGAAAGCATAAAAATGGAATTCTTCTTCTGCAGATCGGCGCGGCCACACAGTGTTTTGTACTAGGGAGTGGCGCTGCTGCGCCACTCTATTTCCAGGCAGGGAGTTTTTCTGATATTGCAGAGCTTCAAACCAACTCTCAAATTCTTTATAAAGCATGCTGGAAAACAACTACATTGTATATATAACATGCATACAAACTCTACTAACTTACTAACATCATCTCATATAACCAATCTCAACTAAATCATAAAATTTTCTATGAATTATTAAACTCCAAAACTAAGAACACAATGTAAGGTTATACCTCTTGCGCTTGAATGAACAAAGTTAGCTACCAAATTTCAGAATTCTCTCTCAATGCCTTCTCTATATCAACTCAACCAACAACTTAACAAAATCAAATGAGAAGGGAAGGGTTCTATTTATAGAGAAATGTACGTCCATGCCAAAGCCTTGCTCATAGAATTAAACTAAGAGATGGAAGAAGAACACATTGGGTAATCAAGGTTAGGTGTAATAGTTGCCAACCACCCGCATCACCCACACCCTTCACTACTGCATAGAAGACTTTATGCAACGCCCCTGTTTCGTTGCATAAACCCTACTTTGCCGTTGCATTAACTTTTATGCAATGGTCACCTAAGTGCCGCATTTGCTTCCGTAACATATTCTCATATGCAACGGTTTTTTGAGCTTATGCAACGGTTGGAAATCCATATCAATTTAGGTACTATATGAAACGGTTTTCTGGAGAAACAAATGCCACGGTTTTTTTCCACAATATGCAACGCTTTTGAAAATAAAATACCACAGTTTTATCTCCAAATATGCAATGCTTTCTTAAACTAAATACCACGGGTTTTTTTGCAAAATATGCAACACTTTTATAAACTAAATACCACAGTTTTTTGCCAAACTATACAATTCGTAAACTAAATACCACGATTATAAAAGACAAATGCAACGGTCGGAATATTTAATGCTACGACCACAAAATTATATGCAACGCTTATGATAGTTCACAAATTTTGCTAATGCCACGATATTTGTTGTCATATGCAATGCTTTGTAACAACTAATGCCATGTTTTTTATTTTCATATGCAACGCTCAAGTATAGAAAATGCCACGGTTTGCATATCATTATACAACAGTTTAAATAGATTTCATGTCCCTTTAAGCATTTTATGCAACGCTTTTGGAAATAAAATGCTACGCTTTTCAAAAGTAATATATATAAATAATAAAAGTTCTTAAGGAACATAGTATATACAACGATTTCATATATAAAATAACTATTCAATAGTTAATAATACTACGAAATCCCAATATATTCGTCTACATAAGCCGAACACGACCTTTTATTGACATTCCCAAATCTCCCACAATCTCATTTAACAATTGGCTTTTATCACCATTACATTCTTCAGCTTGAATCTTTTCGATGCGAGCCTGAAACAATAGAGTAGTTCGACTAAAGTGATTAAAACTTCTCACAAGACAAATAAAACTTCTAAGTATTTATAAAACTCATAAAAATTGAACCACATACAAGTTTCCCTATATCATCCAACTCTTGAACACTTGTAGTTTGATTTCTAAATTGATGTGCATCACTGTCTGCAAAATAATTTTCTGAAATTGATAGGCTTACGTTACTTTCATCCTGTAAGGAGGGAACAAGACAATCATGATGCTGAGCGCTAAACCTGCACAAAAAATCAAGAGAGAAACCATAAACACATACAACTTACAGAAAAATGACCAGGAACTTCTTGTGTGCTGCCTTTTTCAGTTTTAATATCAGCATAAACATCATTTTCATGACCTACAAAAATCATCAAACAACCTTGAGAGCATGTCACAAGTGACAGTTGACTAGAATGGCACAACTGTACATTTGATAGGTAGTTATAAGCAAGGGTATCATATGATATGTTATTTCAAGGTCAAGGTTGATTATGGGCTAGTCAGTCTCAATCACCCAAAAACCAAACCCATTGGCCAGCCATGCATGACACTTAATTTTTCTAAACCTTTCTTTCTATGGGACAATTTAATTACTATCTAGATATGGATTTCTAGACAAATGCTACTGTCAATTAATGTGTTGCGTGACAAAAAAGAAACAGAGAAGAAAATAGACTCACTGATTCCTCTTCTGACTGTACATCATAATTTGCAAGCATCGTTGAAATGTTGTATCAGATTGGTGTACTTATTGAAGACAAAGAATTAGTTGATACATTCATGGGAGGCAAACCATGGACTGCTGGAAAGTTTGCTTCAAGTCTGTGCCTTTCACTTTGGTCTGAGCACCTTGGTGTATATTCCAGATATATTATTACTTTTGAACAACTCTCAATTATGGTTACAAAACGCACACAATCATTATAAGAAGAATCCAAAAACAATAACTTGCAACACACATAATCAAGAAATAGAAAACACTGTCCAAACAGTCAAACTGATTTTACTTGTTTTCCCAATTCATCAATTTTCTGGATAATTAAACAGAATCTTCAGTGAAGAATAATGTAAGTTCTAACAAAAAAGTCAACTACACATCAGAATATCCGTAAAGACGTAAAATCTAACAAAAAGATCTACTTTTAATCAAATCAGAATCAGAAAAAAGAGAGTATGAGTGGTTGTTATACCTGACCAATCATCTTATGCTTTAGAACTTTCTCTTTATCAAGAATCTTTATAGCCACATTTTCATTAGTCTCCAAATTCCTTGCAAATTTCACCTTTGCAAATGATCCCTCCCCAAGTGTCCTTCCCGGCTCATACCTCCCCACTCTAATACTCCCACTCCCGCCACCACTGCTTGAATATCTTGATGCCATCCATGTTTTGCTTCTCTTTCCTGAACCAAGATCAAGCTTTCATAAAGCTTTCATAAAATATAACCATAAATTCGTATATGTATACCTTTTTTTCTCTCTATAACTAGAGTAAACTGAATCAAAATCTCTTCTTTTTACAAGACTGCCAGACCTGAGACATTGTGACACGCATCCTTCCTATTTTCTATACAAAGAAACAAAAGAAATCAGTAATTAAAGCCTCAAAACAAATACCTTTTTCGAATAAGCTAATAAGAACACCCAAAAAAATCAAAACAGAGTACGGAGACAATGTAAATAGCACCAAATCTTCAACAAGTAGAAAAATGAACAAATACTATACTATAAATTGCACTCAAAGAAGCAAAGGTCCAAACTTTATAAAAAAAAAAATAATGAGGGGGCAAGATAATAAACAAAGACAGCCTCAACATAATCATTCATATAACTGTTAACTGTTCAATCAGTTTCTTCCTTCTCCAAGAGGAAAAGGGGAACCTCAATTTTGCAAACATAAAAGAAGATAAACTTAAACTTCCAATAGAGACCCAACCTTGTAACATCATAGTGTACAAAGACTAAAGTTATTTCAAACCAATTACTACTAGTAAGCAAAAAAACTAAAATTTAAGACTCAGACACTAAAAGAGGCTTGTATCATCACTGGATCGGATAAGCATTAAGCTTCGACTGATGCGATGTGGATAATCAAGTCAATCACTCGAGAGCTGCAAAAACAGAAAGAAATGTGCAAGGAAATCATAAGGCAGCAATAAGCAAGGCCAAAGGTACATCATATGTGATTATTCCATCAAGTAATTGACTGCCATGAAATTGATATCAACTAATTAAAACCAGATATTACCTATAACCCCATTCATTATCGTACCACGAGACAAGTTTCACAAAATTATCATTCAAAGCAATCTCAGCCTTGGCATCAAAGATGCTTGATCTGCAAACAGAAACCAAAAACATTTTAAGGCAAGAAGGCAACGTTGATCTAACTTCACAAATTCAATCATTATGTTTACTAAGCTCTACCCAAGATTCTCAAAATTCACCTGCTATCACCTATGAAGTCTGTGGATACCACATCATCTTCCGTGAACCCCAAGATACCCTTGAGCTTTCCCTCGGACTCCTCCCTAATAATAACAGAGGAATAGATCAAAAAGTTTAAAAATAGGTACTAATAAAAATCCACAGCTTAAGTAAATGCATAACAGAAACATAATGATTTTCCAGAAAATAGGTACTAATTATAATGATTGTTGCAGGCAAGTTACAAACAAATCCAGAAAGCCGCCTCTATGATTTTCCTTTTAACAAGGAAGATCCTCTTTAAATTAAAAAAGTAACAACACTTACTTGATTGCAGCTTTAATTTGGTCGTATGAAGTCTTCTTCTCAACCCTTACAGTAAGGTCCACAACTGAAACATCCACAGTGGGAACTTGGAAGGACATTCCAGTCAATTTACCATTAAGCGCAGGAAGCACTTTACCAACAGCCTAGTTAAATAGGATAATGCAATAAAGTTGATCAAAATGATCAAATATACATACAACAAAGACAGTTAAAACTGCTGGAAATAACACTTGGCTACTCACTTTCTCAAAACAAGCTTTCAAAACAAACTTTAAATCTAATTAAGATATAATAGATCAATTACCTTGGCAGCTCCAGTGCTGCTGGGAATGAGGTTGAAAGAATCAGCTCTTCCACCTCTCAAGTCCTTACTTGATGGCCCATCCACAGTCTTTTGAGTGGCTGAATCATAATATTATCCAGCCGGATATTAGAACTAACATTAGCACATAAATTTACAGCATAAAGTTAACCAACCACTTAAGAAACCACTTACTAGTGATAGCATGGACAGTGATCATAAGACCCTCAACAATGCCAAATCTATCATTAATAACCTACAAAATTTTAAGAAGAAGGACCAGAGGTTAGAAATTGAATTTATATATCAACGACGCCAGTATATACTTGTATTTGAAAAAGGAGTTCATGTAACCTTGGCCAGAGGAGTAAGACAATTGGTAGTGCAGCTAGCATTAGAGATAATGTCAAGTTCAGGCTTGTATTCCTTCTCATTGACACCCACAACAAACATGGGTTCATCCTTGCTAGGTGCAGAAATCACAACCTTCTTTTCACCACCCTATAAGACCAAACAATCCAGGTTAATTAAACCCAGCAATTCAAACCAATAGATTAGGATTATACTATCTTGAACTGGTTGGCACCCAAGCTCTGACTTCTGTATGAAAAGGGGCATAAATTTTGGATGCATATAAAATTCATCAAAATAAAAATAAGAAGCTAAATCAATCATATCAGATCTTCAAGTGAGCAGCAACCTTGTCCTTGTCAGTGAAGACACCAGTAGACTCCACCACAAAGTCAGCTCTGGCTTCACCCCATGGGATCACTTTGAGCAGCATGATGACGATGGTGTTGATGAATTTCCAGTGATAAAGTTTAGACATGGAGACAAGCCTATGATTGAGTTTGTGCATCCTGATTGAGCTGTGGCACCACCCCATAGCATGACAACAAAGACTAGAACCAAACCAATCTCAGTCCCTTTTGGTGCCATAAGTTGCGCTTCCTTGGTAGCTGTTAACAAAAGACACAGCAGTGAGGGGGTTTACAAGAGCTTGTGTGTTTGTGACTTAAGATTTGAGTGTGTAATAAAAAGAAGTAACGGATTTATATAAAAAACCTGAATACAAGAGACAATGCATGTAGTACTTTTGGGTGGCCAACTCTTTCTAAATAGGGGTTTCCTAATAATTAAACAGCTTTCACAAATAAGCTTTGTCATCAAGTGATAATTGTAATCTATAGTAGATTGCTAACTGTTACATATTAAAAATACATTTATAGGTTTTTAAAGAAGAGGTCTGGTGAACTCCTTACTTAGGTGCACCTAGCTCTGCTGATTAAGCAAAAATTAGTTAAAACTACTATAAGAAAAGTGCTTAGGTGTACAGGTAGTAGGTAGTAAATTTGACTTACTGTAAATCAACCTTATAGTAATACAAAGATGAATATGTATAAGCTATATATGTTTAGAACAAGCCGGCTTAGTTCATCTGAATCCTTAGCCGACGTGTTATTGTAAATTTGATGCTTGTCATTGGGCCAAGGTACTTTTTGTTCAGTAATTCCAGATTTTTGTGAACTGACATTATGAAAATGACCAAGGTAAATTGTCACGTATGTTAATCCCTTGCGCTTTTAGCCATGGTGTTAATTTATTGTTTTGGCAAGGCAGGGCACAATTAGTTGATAGGTGTTAGTTTCATAGTTTTTTATGTAGCCTGACCACATTTATATAAAATATATATTGTTATTATCTTTTTGGGGGAAAAACTATTACCATTGAATTACTTTTCAGTATTACACAAGGTACAATAAAAGGCCCCGTACGTTATGTTATCATATTTTACTGAGAATAAATGACACAATAGAACTTCATCTCAAAAGGAGGGAGAAATTTAATCACTACAAGATTGACAGTAAATAGAATAATAAATCTCCAATATAGAAAAATGAATCATTACAGTATAATATATCCTTAATATAGTAGGGGGTGGGAATACAAATCAATACAATACTATAACAAGGCCTGAGCAATTAATTGAAAAATTGAAGGAGAAACTTGGGCACACAACAATTGATTTAGCATCGTTGGATTTAGCATCGTTGAAAGCATCTTTGATACAATACAATCATTCCAATTGCAATTAGTTCTAAACAACACAAAATTTCTAATTAAAACCTAATTTTTAGGAAAAATTAACAAGGGAGAAAATTAAAACCTTCAATTGGGCAATAATGGAGGAGAAGTTGAAGGAGAGGCCACCACTATGCCGCCGCTGCCGCCACCACTACGCCGCCACTATTGCTAGGGTTAGAGGGAGTCGAGAGGGAGGAAAATGAGATGTGCTGCAGATCTAAGTGAGAGAGTTGAGCTGCAATTTTGAGCCGTCGATCTATAAGGAGTTAGAGGGAGTCATCGTCAGACGAAGTGGTTAAGAGGGAAATTTTTCTTGTGTTTCTACACGGCTGGTGAAATGAGAGAGGGAGAGTTGGGCAGGGACAACATTAGGGAAAGTACTAAAAGAAAAAAGCATCAAATTATTTATTTATTAAATGTTATTTTTTGCGACAGTTATAAATCGTAGCATTTGTATATTTTACGCCACATATTTTATAGGTCGTTGCATTCAGAGTATATTTATGCCACATTTTTTATAAAATCGTTGCCTATTATTAGAATATGCCACGACTAATTTAAACCGTAGCATTAGTGGTAGAAAAATACCACACTTTTTCACACCGTTGCATTATGATCTTTTTATGCCACGCTTTATAAGACCTTTGCAAAAAAAACGTTGCAAAAAGTGACTTATGCAGTAATGCTTCTTCATCATGGCCATCATTAGCTAGCTTGAGAAATATAAGGAAGGAGAAAAGGCTATGCTATTAGCAATACACGTGAAAGAGGAAATGGGTCAATCAAATTGGGACAAGACTAAATCTCAGCAACTTGGCAAAATGAAATACCACATACTTAGGTTTAATACACATACACATATATGTATACTTAGGTTTTAACTTCAATTGAGTGTATACATGGACTTTTAATGAAATAATAATATCACATTGTAGCAAGTTGGGGGTATATATTTATACACATTATATAATTCATGTACATTTTGATAATACCGAAATATGAGTTAATTGAGTATTATCATACCACATTAGCATAAACTTTATTATTTCGATTATATTTAATCATTGAAATAATTATTAAATAACAATCATTTATTCAGTTTACTTTAATATTCTTTATAAAGTACATACTAATGTACTACACATAACACATTGGCATATAAGCATCATTTATGCAACTTATGTAATTTATTTAATCTTACTATATAGTTTTATATATAATATGGTCTCCTTGTAGTGTCACGCTACACTTTATATTATATAGATGTAGTTACTATATAACATATAATTATATATCGATGCACATAGCAATTAATTGAATAAACACTAATCTAATATATTAATTAATTATTTACTAATTAATTCCTTCTTTAATTTAATTAAACTATCATAATTTTCATCATCGTGCCAAACAAGGCATTCTACGAGCTTATCATAATTCTCCAAGTTTTCTCAATTATCATAAATTCAATATAATTTAATTGAGTTACTCACTTCATGCTACATAAATATTTATATAAAATAAATATTCACATTCTTATTAAAATCAATTGTCGAAGTTGGTTTAAAAAATTCGCGGGTCGGGTCATAACCCGGATCTTTTTAATCTCTTTTCTTAAGTTCTCTCTACCCTCACTCTTTTTATTTAGGAAAAAGATTTTGAAGGGTTTTTTAGGAGAAAGGCCAACATATATCATGTCGACGATTTGAACGTTTTACAGAGTCGCCAGTTGGTAGATTTGAAATTGTTGTACCAACTCAACCGAGTTTTGTTTGAAAGAGGCCCAATTGCTGGACACTGTCGAAACTTGATCTTTGAAAATAAAGTTTGAGCTCGAGGGCTTGGTTAAGTGTGGGGAAGGTGTTAGACACCCCACGACTCCCGTGTAAACACGGTACCGCATCTTTTTAATATTTCCCTTTAAAACTGGAATGCGTGAGTGAATGCTGTTTGAAAATTAGGCCTACTGCTTTGATTGTTTGAAAGTAGTGCTTTGTTTCGTTGAACCTATATACGAAGGGTTTGATTTGATTTGAAAATCAGTCTTTGATTTGATTTGCAAAAGCATTTAATTTGATTTCCTTTTAAAAGCTTTTTTTTTGATTGAATTGAAAATGATGTTTTGAAAGCTGGTTTATCAAACCCTTACGCTAACATAGGAATTGAAGCCTGTTAATACTTCTAATTTTATCTTTATAGCCTTAAGGCTGCATGTGAATGGTGATTTATCGGGCTGCGAAGCATCCTCGACCACAGAAATACACAAGTGTCGGCCTCCTCATGGGTATGAAAATCATCGGAGGGACGCTGACACGGCAATCCATATTTTCACTATGTTGAGAACTTAAATCCGGATAACCGTTTTAAGGTCTGTTTACATGTACATTTCTACAGAAAAACTGGTAGGGTACATTTGTAAATCGAAGTTTGTCCATCGTGGGAATCAGATTTCGATCGTTTTAATCGTGAATCCCACGATTCCTAGGCTCACATATGAGTAGCCACAAAACCTGCACAGTTCGAATTTGTATAGAACAGATATATATCCCAAAATTGCCAGAACCGAGGATTCATTTAGTAAATCCTGGTTCTCATGGCCGAAGCGTCTCGTTCCCACTAGATAGCGATCTAAGGGACGCGAGATTGCTTTTAAAATTAAAACTAGAAAGAAAGCTAGATTTAAGAAAATCTCAGCCATTCTAGCTTCCCGGTTCAGTCTGGAGGTTTTGAACCGTTTAAAAACTAGAATTGACGAGATTTAAATAAATCTAGTCCGCCCGCATATATGTCAATGCCAATTCATATAAAATGAATATTTAAAGCAGCAGTTGAATAGAAAGCGAGTAGAGCAATATATATATATATATATATATATATATATATATATATATATATATAAAAGCTATAAAGGGCGAAGGGTTTTCACTGCCGGTGCCCAGACTGGAATTGAAATATATATATATATATATATATATATATATATATATATATATATATATTGATAGAAACGTAGTCAACCAAGACTGGGAAGAGGACCAGTGATGGTGAAGGCTACTTATATATGCATAAATATATATAAAAGCAGTAAAAAAGCCATAGAATGATTCAGGGCGAACTGGAATGTAAATGTACAGAAAAGTAGTCAACCAGGGACTAGGGAGAGCATCCAGTATGGTGAAATGTGCAAAAGCAGTAAAAAGGCCACGAAATAGTCCAGGCCAGACTGGAATGTAAATTGCATAAAAGTAGTCAACCAGTGACAGGGGAGATCAACAGTATGGCAAAGAGTGCAAAAATAGTATAAAGGGAGATGGGTTTTTACGCCGATGCCTGTACTGGAATTGAAATATATATATATATGTATATATTGACAGAAATGTAGTCAACCAATACTGGGAAGAGAACCCAGTTATGGTGAAAGTCGCTTATATATGCGTAAATATATATAAAAGCGATAAACTACCTCGAATTTGACACACGGGCTTGACAGAATTGAAATGTCAGTATATATAGTTAAATATATACAAAAAAGGGCCAAACCCAGACTGGGAAGATAACCCAGTCTGGCGAAGTTTCCAGAACGTGTGTGCTAGTGCATCGAAGCTGCTGTAGCTGACGGATCGTCAATCTGAGATGTAAAAATGCCATAAAATCAGTTTATGTACAAAAAAGTACCAAAGTTTGACGAAAACAGCCACGGAACTAAGTTCCGGGCATTTTTAGAAAACAAAACTTAACGTGCAAGTGTACAAAAGTACAAAGAATTAATATTCACTTTCTGATCGTGAAAATACTTGCATTGGGCTGCTACACGGACTTTTTGCCAAATCATAGGCTCTATACGTCCAAATCTACCGATTATTTTCTGATATGTGGTAGTATATGGGTATATATACATGTTAGAGTGAAGAAATTTGGGTTTGGAAGAGGTGTGAAAGTCAAAAAATTGAACTGGTAGAGTTTTGCTGCGTTTCTGAATTCTTGAAAATGAAGGGGGGCGCCTCTATGTATAGGCCAGGGAACCTCCACTCTACCTCCTGCTGCCGTATGTAGAGGTGCGGGTCCCTTGGTGGGGCCCGCTGTGCCAAATTCCTTCATCTCATAGTATGTGCACTCCAAACAACGCGCAGTCGAAGTCGAAACTTTCTAACTTTTGATCGGAGCGTCCGTTTAAGGTGTACGATACCTTTTCAAAAAGCCCTCGTCGAGAGTGTCGCAATGACATGGGATAAAACATTTTCTGGGTCCGAGAAGGCGAGTTCATAACCAGGTCTTCGATTCCCCACAGTTTGTCCGTTGAGCTGTTTTGCGCTGTTTGCACTCGAGATCGTCGTTATAGTTCATTCTGACTTCAATGACATCAATTTAGCTTGAGTTTGACCTATATGACTGAGAGTTGATAAAATGACCATTTTGCCCCTCCAGGGGTGATCCTTGGTGGATCTGGCTTCCCAAGGTCATCTTTGGGGCTGAACTGCACTTCCCGGACTGACGTCGGGGCTGATCTGTACTTCCCAGGCTGAGACCGGGGTTGACTTAACATATCCTAGGTTGATGTCAAGGTTGACCTGTACCTCCCGGGTTGATGTTAGGGCTGACTTGACGGCCCGATATTGAGATCGGGATTGATCGGTATCTCACAGGTTGCTGCCGGGGCTGATTTGTACCTCTCGGGATGCTGTCGAGGCTGATTTGAAGGCCGGATATTGAGATTTGGGTTTGAACTGATGATCCGATCGAAGATCGGGGTTGATTTGATATCCCGATATTGAGATCGGGGTTGTTCTGACGGTCCGATTGACGATCGGAGCTGGATAGAAGGTCCGATTATAGACCGAAGCTGGATAAACAGTCCGATTGGAGTTCGGAGCTGGATAGACGGTCTGATTGATGATCGGAGCTGGATTGATGGTCTAATTAGAGATCAGAGCTGGATAGACGGTCCAATTGGAGATCGAAGCTGGATAGACGGTCCGATTGGAGGTCGGAGCTGGATAGACTGTCTGATTGGAGATCGGAGCTGGATAGATTGTTCGATTGGAGATCAGAGCTGGATAGACGGTTCGATTGGAGATCAGAGCTGGATAGACTGTCTGATTGGAGATTAGAGCTGGATAGACGGTCCGATTGGAGATCAGAGCTAGATAGACAGTCTGATTATAGATTAGAGCTGGATAGACGGTCCGATTGGAGATCGAAGCTGGATAGACAGTCCGATTGGAGATCAGATTTGACTGGAGTACAAATATTGGTGATTGTATTTGACTGGAGTACCGATATTGGTGATTAAATTTGACTCAAATTTGGGTTTACCGATATTGGGGATTGGATTTAAGTTTACCGGCAATGGTGGCTGGATTTGGGTTTACCGGCATTGGTGGCAGGATTTGGGTTTAATGCCTGGTATCGATACTGGGTTGATTTGTTTGACGGTTTTGCCCTCCTACAGTGTTAGTATTGGGGCAAGGAAAATTTTGAGTGTCTATAGATGCTCCTCTTTATCATGTCCATGCAATGTAGTGGAATGGACAGGATAAAGATTAGTAGACACTGGAAATAAGACAAATGCCATAGACGTTATGAAGGCTGGGTGTCTTTGAGTGGAACGGGATGCTTTCGGTTGCTTAGGTCATCTATCGGATGGGGACAACGTTGTCATGGACAGCCCTTGATATTATTGATAGGTTATCATGAACTATCTTGTCATTTTCTGCTGGGGATGACGTTATTCATGGTAGCCTGTTTAACTCTGATGGGGATGCTATTATGCTACCATGGTTTGAAACCCATGGTTTCTCGTATCTGTCAGCATTATCAGGGGGCAAATTTCCTCTTGGCTGACGCTGTTATATGTTTTTGAAGGCTCCTCTGATGGGGTTATCCCTCAGGTATCAAGTCACCATGTTGGGATCATCCGATGCTTATCCGGATGATAGGTTTCACTTGGCAGCTTGCAGTAGGGAGCTTTATATCAATTTTTTTAGGTCATTCTCTTTTGAGGATGTGTATAACAGATTCCATCATTGGCGATGGATCACTATAATTGTCTGCATCACCGGATCATTCCTGATGCTTTGCTGGGGCTGAGCAATCGGTTAAACTGTATCGGTCAGTACCCGACGCTTCGCTGGAGTTGTGCTAACGGCTGAACTGTCATCAATCAGTACCCGATGCTTCGATGGGGTTGTGCCAACGGTTGAACTGGCTTCGGTCTGTACCCAAACTTCGCTGGAGTTGAACCAACGGTTGAACTTGACTTTGGTCTATACCCAAACTTTGCTGGAATTGAACCAACGGTTGAACTGGCTTCGGTCTGTACCCGAACTTCGCTGGAATTGACCCAACGGTTGAACTGGCTTCGGTCTGTACCCGAACTTTGCTGGGGTTGTGCCAACGGCTGATCTTGACTTTGGTCTGTACCCAAACTTTACTGGGGTTGTGCCAACGGTTGAATTGGCTTCGGTCTATACTCGAACTTTGCTGAGGTTGTGCCAACGATTGACCTGGCTTCGGTCTGTACCCGAACTTTTCTAGGGTTGTGCTAACGGCTGATCTGGCTTCGGTCTGTACCCGAACTTCACTGAGGTTGTGCCAACTGTTGAACTGGCTTCGGTCTGTACCCGAACTTTGCTGGAATGGAACCAACGGTTGAACTGGCTTTGGTCTGTACCCTAACTTCGCTGGGGTTGTGCCAACGACTGATCTTGACTTTGGTCTGTACCCGAACTTTGCTGGGGTTGTGCCAATAGCTAATCTGGCTTTGGTCTGTACCCGAACTTCACTAGAATGGAACCAACGGTTGAACTTGGCTTCGGTCTGTACTTGATGCTCCGAAAGTGGCAGTTTTCGACAGTTTTGCGCAGTTCCTGCGCAGTTTTTTCGTAGTTTGCTTTGTTGATCCTCGGACATAGCTCCGAGATTAATACCAAGGGTCTCCATGGGGTTTCCCTTTCTGTCAGATTCCAGCTGCTTAAACCCAGATTTTCAGGATAAACTGCTCAATCGCGTAGCGATTTTTCTTTAGATTTGACTCGGAATCACATAAGAACTCTGTTTTGACCCAAACTGAACTAAACCCAGGGGAGTGGGACCCACCCTGGGGTACCGCAGGTGGAGGTGAGGCAGTCGCAGGTGGGCACGCTTCCACCTGGGCTATTTAATGGGCTGCATGATTTTTATTTTTCAAGTTTCAGTTTTGAGTTCCAAACGGATTTCGATCTTCTTTTTCAGAACTACCGAGCTTGGACAGCTATTTCTGAATTCGTCAGTTCCTACGTGATCAGCGCAGCGCAGGTAACATTTTACGTGCTTTTTTTTCACAAGTTTTGACCGTTAAAAGCATGCGAACCACTTAGGGGCCTTTCAGACTACAATGTATGAAAAATGTATGCCTATATGACCTGCTAAATTTTTTTTGACTACATATTTATGTATATCTTACTATAATGCACATTTGGATTTAAGAAAATTCACGTTTTGAGACAGTGCTATTTTTCACTTTTTGATCATTTTAGTCATCCTTTTTGAGGCCTAGTGAGCCTGGATTTTCAACTAAAAATGTCCATGGTAATTTGGCTACAATGTGAGGTTGACTTTTGAATTTTTTTCATAAATATGAACTATTTCTGTTTTTGGGTAGGTGTGCTACTGAATGGCCACCTAGACATGCCTATGTGCATGTGGATAGTCCATTTTACAAAGGAGACTCTAGCGAAATTTTTCCAAAATCTCAGGCATTGAAAAACATGCTATTTTAACTCTACTGGGGATTTTTTTGACTGATCCATGCCGGTTTTTAGCTTCTAGGTTTTGAAAGCATGCAGTTTTGACTTTATTGGGTATTTTTGACCGACCCATGCATGTCTTAGGACCTAGAGATATATGCTGGACTGATTAAAAATGATAAGCCACATATTTTAGGCTTACCATTCTGAGGTGATTTGGAGTATTAATGTATGCGATGGATCGCGAGAGACCCGGCAGTTCTAGCAGGGTATCCACAGGTATCAGACGGAGGGGGGCTTCTGATGTTCCCCAGGCTCCTCCAGCTCGGACACCTCATAGATTGGTGGAGGCGGTGATTTATCCAGCACAGAACGAGCAGCCACTTGATATTGATGATGAGGAGGCTCCTTTTTTTGCTCCTGTTCACGTTCAGGCTCCACGTGCAGAGATCCCTAGCATTGTTGTGCAGACGCAGGAGTTGCTGGGCGACTTGAGTCGCCATCCATCGAGATATCTTCACGCCAATGATGTGACTTGAAGTTTTTCTCTTCTTGGATTCTTTTCGTCCTTTTTTCCATTCTCGAGGCATAGATTTTTGACATAGGTTGATTTTTGATGCAGGTTCCCGACTTTACACAGCCTCGAGGGAACTGGTTCAGTGTGCATTCCCTGTATCACACTTTGCATGAGGATTACAGGGAGATCATAGATGGCTGGGGCTTTTAGGCCTTTTTTTCAATCCTTCACCGCCGTTGCCCCTGGGGGTATATGAGGGCTTTGTCTGAGCACTGGTTCCACCAGGCTCAGTCCCTTCATCTTCTGGACTGTGAGGTGATGATGACTCCTATGGATTGGAGATTTATCACCGGTATTGAGTTTGAGGGCGAGCCAGTGCCTGTTGTGGCTGACATTATCCCCACTATCGTTTGGTCCCTGCTGGGAGTTCCTACTACGACATTCAAGGGTCGGACTGTCTGATCTGGTCCCTTGAGTATAGATGCCCAAGATGGGGCTTTACAGGAACCCCCAACTGATGATCAGAGGGATAGAGATCACATTCTGAGGCGATTATTTTTGTTGATCATCAGGGGTTGTTTTATGGCGGACAACTTGTCTACTATGTCCTTTGCCTTGATTAGCGCCACTTGACATGTAGAGCGCCTCAGTGACTATGATTGGGGCTCCTATACCTTCGCCTATTTTCTCAGTGGCATGCGCATACTTTCGGAGGGTGTAATGGAGGCTTGGCTAGGATTTTACCTATTTCTGCTGGTGAGTACATCTTTCTATACCTTTTTGATTTCAACATTTATTTTTGTCAGTCTTGGTCACTGAGGACTTTTGATATTTGCATGATCAGCTTTGGGCATTTGAGAGGCTTCCTTGCCTACGTCTCGCTTCTGCCCTAGGTCTGGAGACCTATCCTCGGGGTCGGCGATGACATCACTCCACTTTAACGGAGGTCCCTGTTACTGAGGGATTCACTCATGCCCGTTTGCAGTTGGAGCTTTTGACGATAGGTTTGATCACCTGGATGCTATATAACTCTGAGTTTTTGACAGTCGGATTCGAGGGAGGTGTCCCTACTAGTCGGGAGTTTGAGTTGTCGACCCGTAGAGTCCCTTTATTGACGGTGAGAGGCTGGGAGTTCTATCTTGGAGAGCGTGCCATTAGGAGCATTATAGGGGAGATCCGTATTCCCATTGCTCCTCTTGCTTGGCATCATTGGCCATTGACCGTGCCTTTGACAGATATCCCTATGGAGGGCATAGATGGCTTCACCTTATCATAGGGCCCTTACAACCAGGAGGCATTTAGCAATTGGTGGAGTCCTCGCACTATTGAAGCTCAAACTCGTGCTACCCAGTTCATAGAAGACATAGTGCTAGGGTCCGTGATGATGATGGATTGGATAACTTGCCTCAGGGAGCCCACTCATGCAGACTAGATAGCAGATCTGACCAGGGAGTTGGAGAGAGCTCATTTCTTTATCAGGCACCTTCGCCGAGATCCGTCAGAGGCATTTTCATTTGAACCGACCAGATCTGGAGCAAGCCCCTCTCCAGGTCCATTTTACAGCAGCTTTGCAGGGCAGATCCTCCCTTATACAGCCCAGACATGCCTGATAGCAGCGGTTTTGTATCCACCGAGGAGACGGAGCAGGTTGATCGCCTTGACACTGAGGTCTTCGACTTCCTCTGATAGCTATTGAAGCTATATTTTTGGTCAGCCACTGTTTTGGCTATTTGGTGATTGTGCCATCATTTTGATAGACCACTATATTAGTTGGGTGGTGGTGCCCCATTTCCCTGTATTTCCTTTCTGCTTTGTATTATCAGACAAGGATGATGCCTGCAGTAGATGGCTTGTTGTAGATATTCATGATCTTTTCTATCTATCGCATCATGTTTATATTTGTCATCATATATATATTTTGTCATGTGTATGCATTTAGACAACTGCGACTTGATTTGACCTCTGGATGGTCTTGTGGTACGGTGCTACAGATGACGTCTTCTGCGGCCAGCCGTATTGAGCATTCACTACCGTCTGAGGTGGCCACATCATTGAGGTCGTGGTATGAGAGCCTGCCCTGCCCATTCAGAGGGACAGTGGACCACATATTGGGGCATTCGTTGGCGCTCACAGATTTTTGGGTGCCATTTGGATTTGTTGATGGCATTTTACCCTTCTGGATACCTGAGAGACAGGTGTTTCACTTCGGGAGGCATGAGTTGACCCTGACTCTCGAGGAGTACGAGCAATTTACTGGATTGGCCTTGGATTTGTCGTGTGCTCGTACGACTATTAGTGATATGAGGAAACCGTTTACCCATATGTCCGGTCTCTGTCAGAGCGTGATCAGGGATGAGATTGTATCGGCATGAGACCTCTTTTGGAATCTTCCATGCTAAATCTCTTTAGCATTGCATCAATGTACGTTCCTTGGGATAAACCAAGCATCCTTTTAGATCTATCTCTACAGATCTTTATCCCCAAAATATAGGATGCTTCTCCCAAGTCCTTTATGGAGAAGTGTTTAGATAACCAGATTTTAGTCGATTGTAGCATAGGAATGTCATTCCCTATAAGTAATATATCATCAACATATAATACAAGGAATGAAACTGCGCTCCCACTAACCTTCTTGTACACGCATGGTTCATCGTCGTTTTTGATAAAATCAAACTCTTTGATTGTCTCATCAAAACGAATGTTCCATCTACGAGAAGCTTGCTTCAATCCATAAATGGATCGTTGCAGCTTACAGACTTGATTTATTCCAACCTTTGAAACAAATCCCTCTGGCTGTGTCATATACACATCCTCCTCAAGTTTCCCATTGAGGAAGGCCGTTTTCACGTCCATCTGCTAGATCTCATAGTCGTTATAAGCTGCAATCGCAAGCAAAATCCGAATGGACTTGAGCATAGCTACTGGTGAAAAGGTTTCATCATAGTCAACTCCTTGTCTTTGTTTGAAACCTTTTGCAACCAGTCGGGCCTTATAGGTCTCTACCTTGCCGTCCGCTCCAGTCTTTCTTTTAAAGACCCATTTACACCCAATAGGCTTAATGCCTTCAGGTGGTGAAACCAAAGTCCATACTTTGTTTTCATACATGGAGTCCATTTCGGATTTCATAGCTTCAAGCCATTTTCCTGAGTCTTTATTACTCATAGCCTGTTCGTAATTCAATGGATCATCATCATTCATGATGTGTACCTCATCGTCATCCTCTATAACGAATCCATACCTCTCAGGTATCTTCGGTACTCTTCCAGATTTACGAACAGGGTGTGGTATAGTAGGTTCTTCTACTTGGTCAGGTACTTGACTTTGATCCGTGGTAATTTGTGGTTCTTGAACTTCTTCAAGATATATCTTACTCCCACTGACCCCTTCATGGATAAACTCCTTTCCCAAGAAGGCAGCATGTTTCGCAACAAACACCTTTTGATCAGTTGGATGATAGAAATAATACCCTAAAGTTTCTTTAGGGTATCCCACAAATCTACACTTATCGAATTTAGTCTGTAGCTTATCATTTTCAAACTTTTTGACATAAGCTGGGCAACCCCAAGTCTTAACATGCTTAAGATTTGGTTTTCTCCCCTTCCACATCTCATATGGAGTCTTTGGGGCGGATTTGGTAGGTACCTTGTTAAGTAGGTATGCAGCCGTTTCTAGGGCATATCCCCAGAAAGAAATTGGAAGGTCGGTAAAACTCATTATGGATCGAACCATGTCCAACAGTGTTCGATTTCTCCTTTCAGATACTCCATTTAACTGTGGTGTACCTGGAGGAGTCCATTGTGAGATTATACCATTTTCTTTGAGACAATTGAGAAACTCACCGCTTAAGTATTCTCCACCTCGATCTGATCGAAGTATCTTTATACTCTTGCCCGTTTGTTTCTTTACTTCACTTCTGAACTCTTTGAACTTTTCAAATGATTCTGACTTGTATTTGATTAAATACACATATCCAAATCTTGAGTGATCATCAGTGAAAGTAATAAAATAAGAATATCCACCCCGTGCACTTGTTGTCATAGGTCCACAAACGTCTGTGTGAATCAATGCCAACAACTTTGTAACTCTTTCTCCTTTTCCACTAAAAGGAGATTTAGTCATTTTACCCATGAGACAAGATTCACAAGTTGGATATGATTCATAATCAGATAACTCAAGGAGCCCATCTTTATGCAACTTGGATAATCTCGTTTCATTGATATGACCGAGTCTACAGTGCCACATGTAGGTATAATTAATATCATCTCTTTTCCTTTTCTTAGTTTGTTCAATTTGAAAAATATTTTCTTGTAAGTCAAGTGTATAAAGTCCATTTCGCAAATTTCCAACACCATATAAAACATCGTCTTTATAAATAGAACAACTATATCCAATACAGAAATTGAAATAATGTTTTTAATAATATTCGGAACATAATAACAATTATTAAGATAAATGGACTTGCCCGAAGGCATTGCTAAATAATAAGTTCCTACAGCTAATGCAACAACCTTTGCTCCATTCCCCACTATAGGATCACCTCATCATTGTTCAGCTTTCTACTTCTGACCAGTCCCTTCACATTATTACATATGTGAGAACCACAGCCGGTATCCAATACCCAAGTAGAATTTTAACTTTCTGAAAAATTAATTTCAATCATGAACAAACCTTGATTGGAAGTCGAAGCTTCTCCAAGCTTCTTCTTTGCCATAAACTTCTTGCAGTTCCTCTTCCAATGACCCGGCTCGTTGCAATGGAAGCACATTCCTTTGCTAGCTGGATCAGATTTTTTTTGTTCCTTTATGTTCACTTTGCCCTTCGTCATCCGAGATCGGAAGAGCTCCTTAGATATCTCATATCTAGCAGTCCTACTTTGTTCACCATACAACTCCTTGAGGTGAATCAACATAGTAGGAGCATCCATGTTTTCGTGCTGACGCTGAAGCTCGTTATTCATGGATACGAGCATGATGCATTGAGCCACAGATGCATCATCTTGCCACTTTACAATGGTGGCAATCTCTTCCTTAGAGACTGTTTCTGGAACAGTTCCAGGGACAGGTGAGTTTAGGACATAAGAAATCTTTTCAGCAGTGAGAACTATTCTCAGATTTCTTAGCCAGTCCGTATAATTCGGCCCGGTAAGTTTATTAGCATCAAGTATGCTTCGCAGTGAAATAAGTGATTTTGACATTTTTAAAATTTTGCATGTGAAAAACAACATTTTAGCAAACATTCATTTTATTAATTTTGCATACCAAAATAAATTTAGGTCTTTATTTTAAATTGGTATCTCCCACTATTTTTATCAAACTATATTACCCTCACTTATATAGTTCGGCAACATCTAATTAAAGATTTGCTAGTGAGAATAAGGATCCCATTTCAAATGTATATAACCTTGTGGATAGCACAACAAGCGATATACAAATAAATAGGTAGACAACTCTTGTCAATTACATCACTATATAACTCCTTTTATTTTGCCTCTTAAATCATAATGGTCAAGTGTGTGCACATCCGAACTAAAATAATTTAAGTTAAGTCCAGCCTAGCACTATCATAAATTCAAAAAAAAAAATTGTTCGTCCTTGTGGATAGCACAACAAGACTAGATCGTTCAATTTTCTTAATAAGCATCAAATGTGATTAATTAACATCTTAAATACGCAATACTCGCCTTGTGGATAGCACAACAAGCTCATATTAAATATTTAATACTCTATTAATTTATCATGCTAGAAGGCGACGTTCGATATTCCAAATATCATTTGAACGCTTCGGACTTAATATTATTTCTTTGAGGGGTTTGTTATTATTTGTCTCATCTTGTTTAGCGTGCATGCACACACACACACACACACACACACACACACACACATATATATATATATATATATATATATATATATAAAATACCCGTCATTTTATTAAACATGCGAAGCATGTTTGCATAAAATATAATATATATAATATTTAGCATGCAATATAGAATACTATATTATACCCGGATTGATTATGGGCTTTTATTCTAGTTTGGTTCACTAGAGCCACCAAGTGAACCAAAAGGTCAAACTTAGGAGTGCAAGAATTTAAATTTAAATATAACTATTACATTTAAAATCGGGCTCCATACAAACGAGTCTTCACGCGCTCCTTGCTCCTTAGTCTCCAATTTCTTCAAGATAATTCTAACTATTTCTATTACATTAAACTATTTAATTTAAATAGAAACCTTGATCAGTAGTCAAGGGGAAGTACATAGGAGGGAGATAGAATTTTACATCAAGAAAAAAAAATTAGAGAAGACGAGGTACACAGACCCCATTTAATAAAACCCATTCATTCAAGCATTCAACTAAAATAAAATCCAATCACATTGGTCAAATAGTCCATAATCAATCCCCATTTATTATCATACATATCACCATATATATCAATAAATAAATATTCATCTCATGAATTAAAACATTCCATATATATATGAGTATCATTTAATGGGCAATTTTAAATTGCATGAAATCCAATTTCAAGATTAAAATAAACTCTTTGTTTTAATTATAAAATTATTTAGAATATAATATATAAATATATCATATTTATTTTTTAAAAAGAAGTCACATTCTTTTATTAAAAGAGTCCTGCAGGTTTATTAAAAGAGTCCTTTCTTAATGGGCCACCTTCTTTTTGGAATAAGAAAGAGACAACACCTTTTCTTTGCAGAATTCAAGATTAGCACCCAAAAAAAAAAATTGTGATTCGTCCCAAAAAAAAAACGTCATTTTTTTTCTTAAAAAAAATAATTTTATACAATAAAATTATGCCCAATAAATTATTTTAAATACATACCCATATGTATATGAAATCAAAAATAAATTAATAATTGCATAAAGGTTTGGCTCTGATACCACTGTTGGGTTTGTACGAAATCGTGATACAATCAAATTGCAAAAATTAGCGGAAGCATGGTATACCAGAGTTTAAAAAATTTCTACAAAACCATTACCCGGATCATCCTTTATGCAAATTATTTATTTAAAACGATAAATAAGAAGTTATGGAATCATACCTTTGTAAAACGAAGCTTCCACAGGTACGAGTTCAACTCATTGTTCTTCGTGATCTCCTTGAATTTCCTTGTTAGATTCCTTCCTTTGATCAACGTTAGCCATCCAAGTGTTTTACCTCTAGAGGTGATCCACCAAAGAAGATGAATTATCAAGAAGGAGGGTGGTTGGCTTAGTTTTCTATCCTCTATAGAAAAGGAGTACTCTCCAACAATTGGAATTGCCTCAACTGATATCTATTATAAGACTCCTCTTATATAGATATTGGTCAACCCTTCTAATCCTATTAGACATGGGATTTCTTTTAATTAATTAAACTCCTTTAATTAATTTGTCTCCTAATCTTATTAGGAATAAATGAGAGTACTAATATTAAATTAATTACTAAACTCCTTTAGAAATTAAAATAATAATAATTATAATAATATTAATAAGACTCCTCTTATTAATTTATATTTAATATTTCCAAAATATTAAATAATAAACATTAAGCTATTTAATTTATTCTATCACTATAGATTAAATTAATTACACTTAATGCATTATTACGATTATGCCATTACCTTCTTAAATAATTATTCTTCCTTTTATGGCGTGACCCTTTAGGTTCTCTATATTAAACCGGTTGTGAATAAATCAATTAGAACAATTCTAATCTTATTTAAATAAATAAATTAAACTAATAATCTATTTAAATAAATAATATTTATTCTACAATAAGGATAAGCCTCCCTAGCGATCAACGACTTTCCAGATAATATAGATTTCAACATTAATCATAAAAGAACCTGTGAGTAAATAGTTACCATACAATTCAATCATTCCACCATACAATGTCCCAATTAAATATAAGACATGAATTTACTGTCAAGTCTTATTTTATTTAATTATATGTATTTCGATTAGAAAATGCACAACTCCAAATAATGCAAATTAAAAACTCATTTCTAATTTCATTTTACCTTGGCCAAGGATTCCTGGGTTGTCATTTAACGAATCACATAGGACATATCTCCTCTTTTACTAGAGGTGGTAGATTCTTTATTGATCATTCATTATCTCCATATGTAACTCATTATACCCAAGCATACCCTTTTATATACCCTAAAGGACTTTAAGGAATAAGTCAAAGTATAATTTATTACATACAAGATACTATGATGCTATCAAGTCCAAGGATCACTTGTACTACTATCACATTAGGAATTCCTATTGACAGGCGAGTAAAACTCCATTAGGTATTTCATAGCGAGTCACGTTCAGTGAACTTATTCTCCAATAAGCACCTACATACTTGCTTTAGTGTCTCCATACAAATGATCATGAGATCAATCATCCTCATCTAATGAGCAAGCAACATATGTACTAATCTATCCGGATTTACTAATCCCCTTTTTAGTAATCCCACGATTGGAAACTATTTTAGTTTTAGAGCTTTCTAAGAATTTAGATCTCATTAGCATGATCATCATCATGATTTTAAAAGCATTGCTTAAAACTATGGGTTATTTACATATTATAAAAACAGCACCATGTAGATAATTAAATGTCTTTAATAAATGAATATTTTATTAATAAATAAATAAGATTGTTTACAAAGTACGTGCTTTATCGTCATACATGATTGGCTTGTATGCACACTACTATCAGAGCAGACCTCCGATCACATATCCGGAGGACATTACAGCTATATGCAGGGACTTGTGGTGACCCGTTCCTTCTGCCGAAATATCATCGTCAGTGAAAGATATTACATTGCTTTTGAAGATGTGTTCGATCACGTGACGGAATTTCTTGGTATTCACTGTATATGGCAAATGAGCTTCTTCTAGTACTTTCACTAGAATGTTGCGATGATCCTCTGATGATAGGACCAAGTCAAGGATGGACACTTGTGTAGGTGCGTCCTTCAAGCTTTGCACTATTTTGCTTTCATGGTGTCCCATCTGTTTGAGGAACTCTTTGATTTTCTCTTCAGCCACCTTTTCTTTTGCTTTGATGACTGGTTTGATCACCCGCTGAGGCAGGTACAGTGGATTATCGTTTGACATAATGGTAATACTGTTTGAAGTGGAACCTTCATTGTTCTCGTAGTTCCATGGGACCTTCTTCAGACCAGTGATTGGGTACTGAGGTCTAAAGGGAAAGATTAGAGGCTGAGGTGTAGCCACCTTTATAGGATTTTGTATCTCTTGGATCCATTTCCCTGTCAGTACCAAGGGTGTGAGGGTTGGTTCCCTATCGCAGGATATGACAACCACTGTGTTTTGGTTCCATACAGTGGGGATCCAGAGAGTGTCATTATCTGGAAGATCGAGAAGTTGATTTCACCTTATCAGGTCCCCATTTTTAATTGTCTTGAATCAGGTTAAGAAGTGCCCAGCAATCTTCAGTATCATGGCCATGTGAATTAGAATGATACTGACATATTTGGTCAGGTTTGAATTTTCTAGCTTGAGGGTTCAATAGAGGTAACAAGTCTGCAACCATTCCTTCGTTGATTAACATTTGAAGGATTTCTTCCATTGATTGATTTAGGTTGGTGAAGTTCCTTTGAAATAGGAGTTTCCCATCTGCTTGAAGATTCTCTTCTTCTCGAAGATTCTCTTCTTCGACTACCCTGTTGGCCCAAAGATCATTCTCATTGGACTGGTATTGATTTCTTGGGGAAGTTATCTCCGGTGTGGGAGGATAATCGACAATGGACTGGTTGATTTGTTTCACCATCTTCCTGGTGAGCTGATGCTAGAAAACGACCATTTCTGCTAACTGCTCGATTTGTTCCTTGAGAGACTTTATTTCCTTCTCTATCAGGAATCGCCTTTTAAAAACTTCCCAACTATCTGGGCTGGTGTTGTTGGATTGAATTGATTCTCCCACATAACGGAGGTAGTTGGATCCTTCTCCATTTGTGGTGCTGATCATGTTGACATTCTCCTCTTTATGTTGTGGCAGAGGATTGTCCTGCACATGGGGTTGCTCAGGCTTTGTGACCACAATCTCTCCGCTGTCAATTAAATCTTGTATTTTGTGCTTGAGAAACCAACAGTCTTGGGTGTCATGGCCTGGAGATCCAGAGTGATAAGCACAATTCTTGCTTGGGTCGAAATTTCGACCATTAGTGTTGGTTGGTGGAAGGAGTTGGATAATCTTCTTCTGGGCTGTCAAAAGTTTGAATACGTTCTCGAGTGAATCCCTTAGAGGGGTGAAAGTTCTTCGTCGTCTGACCTCTATATTTTTCTGAAATGGAAGATTTGAAGGATGTACTGGATTTTGAAAAGGGGTATAATTCCTCCTTTGAATGGGCATACTGTTTGACTCGCCCCTTGGATTTTGTCCTTGTAAGACTAAGGAGACTTCTTCTGCTTTCTTCTTGTGGACTCTCCGGGGATTCTTCCCGTAATTTTCGGACTGGATATGTTCAGCGACAGCTTCGAGGGTGGTTAGATCTTTTATCTTCCCGGATTTGAACCCCAATTCGGCCATTTCGTCGTGTTTAATCATTTCAGAGAATGGTTTCTTATGCCTGCTAGGACCCTCTTATAATAAGGCGCTTCTTGGATGTCGATGAAGGTCATGACTATTTCAGATTCAGTCATGACTGGGGTGACTTGTACTGCGACCCGTCTCCATCTTTGGGCATATTCTCTGAATGATTTAGTGTTATTCTTCCTGATCTTGGTAATTTGGTATCTGTTTGGAGCCAGCTGAGATTGGAAGTTGTATTGACCGAGGAAAGCGTGGGCCAGTTCTTCCCAACTATGGATTTTGGAGTTGTCTAAACAGGCATACCATACGCTGGCTTCTCCAGTCAGACTCTTTTGAAATAGCTGCATTCGAAGCTTCTCGTCCTCTGTGTAGGATCCGAGTTCTCCAATGAATACTTTCAAGTGTGTGTAAGGATCTCTCGTTCCATCATACTTCTCGAAGTCAGGAGTTTTAAATTTTTTGGGATAACGAGCCTCGGGGAATATACAGAGGTCGGAGTAATTGACACTACCGAATGCCCCAATCCCTTTGATTGATCGGAGAGCTTCCTCCATTTGTTGTACTTTCTTCATAATGTCACCAGCTTCCTGTTCTTTGACGAGGGGGTGATTTTAGGGGTTTTGTTGATCGTGTCCTGGTGGTCCAGGAATCTGAGTTTCGGCCTTTTCAATCTCTTGACCGCCAGCACTACCACCAGATGCTCCTGGTTCTGTGTGAGCTTGAGATTGTTTCCCTTTAAGGGCCTTGCTTTGTTCTCGTAGGAAATCGGCTAACTCGGCTATCTGATTTTTCAGTCCTTCGAACTCTTCCCGGGATACCAGGGTAGATTCTGGTTGAGCATTAGAAGCCATATCCGTGGATGGACTGGGTGCTTTAGACTTAGACCTAGTAACAAAACCAATTTTTACCTACAACAAAACGTAGGTATGTTAATTTTCTGATACAGGTAAAGACAGGATGCATGATGTGTTTTTAGATTTTATCCTACAAAATCGAGGTTAGTTATTTTGATGGCAGGATGACATGGTATTTTGACAGGGAAAGTAAATCTTTCATTATGATATTTACATTGTGCTCCTTGGAGACTTAACATGGAATTGAAAGAGGAAGGCATGAAGAAGTTTCCCTTCGAATTTGGTTAATCAGAGGCTAACCTATCCTAGGTTACTCTCGCGGATTTTATTTCGGCATGAAGGTTCCCAAATCATCGCAATCTATTAGAGGGGAAATTAATCCGATCGTTCAACTGGAGCGAATCTAGGTGGTGCATTTTCATGAGCCCCAGAGACTTAGTCGTCCCCAGAGACATTACTTATCACCGATCGGGTTTTCCTCCTTGTGAGAGGGACACACAACATACATTCACATACATCGTGTCTCACCATTATGCATATGATGACATGGGTGCGAAGCACTAAAAAGCAGGAAAGCATTCATTCATATTCATTCAATGTAAAGATGCAACATTCACTCATTCATTAACTGTGGAGACGCAAAATTTCACGCATTCAATAGTTTTGACAGGTGGCGACTGTCCCCAGCAGAGTCGCCACCTGTCGACGTTGGTTTAAAAAATCCGCGGGTCGGGTCACAACCCGGATCTTTTTAATCTCTTTTCCTAAGTTCTCTCTACCCTCACTCTTTTTATTTAGAAAAAAGGTTTTGAAGGGTTTTTTAGGAGAAAGGTCAACATTTATCATGTCGATGATTTGAATATTTTATAGAGTTTCCAGTTGGTAAATTTGAAATGGTTGTACCAACTCAATCGAGTTTTGTTTGAAAGAGGCCCAATTGCTGGACACTGTCGAAACTTGATCTTTGAAAACAAAGTTTGAGCTCAGGGGCTTGGTTAAGTGTGGGGAAGGTGTTAGGCACCCCACGTCTTCCGTGTAAACACGGTACCGCATCTTTTAAATATTTTCCTTTAAAATTGGAATGCGTGAGTGAATGCTGTTTGAAAATTGGGCCTATTGATTTGATTGTTTGAAAGTAGTGCTTTGCTTCGTTGAACCGATATACGAAGGGTTTGATTTGATTTAAAAATTAGTCTTTGATTTGATTTGCAAAAACATTTAATTTGATTTCCTTTAAAAAGCTTTTCTTTTGATTGAATTGAAAATGATGTTTTGAAAGCTGGTTTATCAAACCCTTACGCTAACATAGGAATTGAATCCTGTTGATACTTCCAATTTTATCTTTATAGCCTTAAGGCTGCATGTGAATGGTGATTTGTCGGGCTGCAAAGCATCCTCGACCACAAAAATAGACAAGTGTCGGCCTCCTCATGGGTATGAATACCATCGAAGGGACGCTAACACGGCAATCCATATTTTCACTATGTTGAGACCTTAAATCCGAATAACCGTTTTAAGGTCTGTTTATATGTACATTTCTACAGAAAAACTGGCAGGGTACATTTGTAAATCGGAGTTTGTCCATCGTGGGAATCAGATTTCGATCGTTTTGATCGTGAATTCCACGATTCTTAGGCTCACATATGAGTAGCCAAAAAATCTACACAGTTCAAATTTGTACAGAAACAGATATATATCCCAAAATTGCAAGAACCAACGATTCATTCAGTAAATCCTAGTTCGCATGGCCGAAGCGTCTCGTTCCCACTAGATAGCGATCTAAGAGACGCGAGGTTGCTTTTGAAATAGAAACTAGAAAGAAAGCTAACTTTAAGAAAATCTCAGCCATTCTAGCTTCCCGGTTCAGTCTGGAGGCTTTTAACCGTTTAAAAACTAGAATTGGCGAGATTTAAATAAATCTAGTCCTCCCGCAGATATGTCAATGCCAATTCATATAAAATGAATATTTAAAGCAGCAGTTGAATAGATAGCGAGTAGAGAAATATATATATATATATATATATATATATATATATATATATATATATATATATATATATATATATCAGAAACGTAGTCAACCAAGACTAGGAAAAGGACCAGTGATGGTGAAGGCTGCTTATATATGCATAAATATATATAAAAGTAGTAAAAAGGCCACAGAATGATCCAGGCCTAACTGGAATGTAAATGTACAGAAAAGTTGTCAACTAGGGACTGGGGAGAGCATCCAGTATGGTGAAGTGTGCAAAAGCAGTAAAAAGGCCACGAAATAGTCCGGGCCAGACTGGAATGTAAATTGCAGAAAAGTAGTCAACCAGTGACTGGGGAGATCACCCAGTATGGCGAAGAGTGCAAAAATAGTATAAAGGGCGATGGGTTTTCACGCCAGTGCCCGTACTGGAATTAATATATATATATATATATATATATATATATATTGACAGAAATGTAGTCAACCAATACTGGGAAGAGAACCCAGTTATGGTGAAAGTCGCTTATATATGCGTAAATATATATAAAAGCGGTAAACTACCTCAGATTTGACATCCTGGTTTGACAGAATTGAAATGTCAGTATATATACAGTTAGATATATACAAATAAGGGCCAAACCCAGACTGGGAAGATAACCTAGCCCGGAGAAGTTGCCAGAACGTGTGTGCTAGTGCATCGAAGCTGCTGCAGCTGACGGATCGTCAATCCGAGATGTAGAAAATCTAGAAAATCAGTTTATGTACAAAAATGGACAAAAGTTTGACAAAAACGGCCACGGAACTAAGTTGTGGACATTTTTAGAAAACGAAACTTAACGTGCAAGTGTATAAAAATACGAAGAAGTAATATTCACTTTCTGATCGTAAAAATACTTACAATGGGCTGCTACACGGGCTTTTTGCCAAATTGTAGGCTCTATACGTCCAAATCTATCGATTATTTTCTGATATGTGGTAGTATATTGGTATATCTACGTGTTAGAGTGAAAACATTTGGGTTTGGAAGAGGTGTGAAAGTCAGAAAATTGATCTGGCAGAGCTTCGCTGCATTTTTAAATTCTTGAAAATGAAGGGGGGCACCTTTATTTATAAGCCAGGGAGCCTCCACTCTACCTTCTTTAGCCTCAGGTAGAGGTATGGCTCCCCTTGTGGGGCCCGCAGTGTCTGTCGTCTCGAAGTACGTGCACTTCGGACAATGCACAGTTAAAATCGAAACTTTCTAACTTTTGATCGGAGCGTCCGTTTAAGGCGTGCGATACCTTTTCAAAAAGCCCTCGTCGAGAGTGTCGCAATGACATGGGATAAAACATTTTTCGGGTCCGAGAAGATGGGTTCATAACTAGGTCTTCGATTCCTCGTAGTTTGTCCGTTGAGCTATCTTGTGCTATTTGCACTCGGGATCGTCGTTATGGTTCATTCTGACATGGATATCATCAATTCGGCTTGAGTTTGACCGATTAGACTGAGAGTTAATAAAATAATCATTTTGCCCCTCCCGGGGTGGTCCTTGGTGGATCTGGCTTTCCAGGGTCATCTCTGGGGCTGAACTGCACTTCCCGGACTGACACCGGGTGATGAGTAGGTGTCATACCTACGAATTAGATATTGTTTGAGTTTACTTATTGTTATCTTTAAGTGTTTTTAGGATCTATTTACTTATTTTTGTGTTTATTTCTTGTAGGTGGAGTTGGAAGGGCAAATATGTCATTTTGGAAGAGAAAAGAATTAAAAAGAAGTCAAAAATAGGCGTAATGGCATTTTTGTAATTACTTGGTCCTGGTCAAGAGCCTAGGCGCTTGGATTTGCCCTTGGACAAGCGCCTAGGCGCTCATGCACGATTTTGGATGCTAATTTATGCGGCTGAGTACAATGGAGGCCAATCAGACTGGATATTAGGGTTTTAAAAGTAAGGGATAGAGAGAGATACAACGGAAGAAGGATTTGAAGGAGATCATGAAGGAGAGTTACAAAATGTTGAAGATCAAGTTAGAGATTTGGAGCGGCTTAATAGTTTCTTCTATCCTTTTCCTTTATCTTTAATTTTGTAATCTTTGGGATGTTTGGATTCTTAATTTGGATGATGTTTTTCTCTATCATTATGAACTAACTTTTTATTAAGATCGCAACGGAACTTAGTATGTAATTTGAATTTGATGCTCCTTATTTGATTTAAGTTAATTACTCTTGAATCGTTTATCATATCTTATGTTCATTGATTAATTGTCTGATCAACAATTACCGGGATAATTTATACGAAATTGGAAAATGGAGTATAAGTTAGATCTAGATATGATATCATCTGTTCATATAAACTGAAAAAGGTTAATATGTTTAGCATATAGGATAGGAATATATCTATATGTCTTTTGCAACCATTAAAGAATCTGTACTTGAAAACCCCAATTATCTTAATTCACATAGGAATATAGTGGATTAATTATTTAGGGTGTTCCGTGTAAATCTGTTGCGTAACTGCTGGATGTATAAGGATTCGTTTACGTGTCTTCGAAAGAAGTACTTAAATATTATAAAGAATTCTTGGTTAGCGATTCATAGTGATTGAATAATTAAATGAGTGTATTGGTTTAAATGAAATACTAAGGGAAGTTGTGATCTTAACCTATTCCATCTGCATTCATTCTTGTGACGATATACTTTAGTTGTTAATTAGAATTCTCAAAATCATAATCATTATTCGTAGTTTAATTTAAGATTAATTGAATTGAAATTGATATTTGGTAATATTAATCTATTTCCTCATGGGAACGATATCCTTGCTTGCTAGATGTTATAAACGAACACGTATACTTGCGTGTTTAATTGCTGTTAATAAAATAGACAACAAGTTTTTGGCGCCGTTGCCGGGAAATTAGTTTAATATTTCGTTATTATTAATTTTGATAAAGTTAATTTTAATTTAGACTTTTATTTTTATTCTCTTCTAAGGTTATCTTCTCTCGTGCATGCAAACGCGATCGAAACAGCCGGAGCTTGAACCATACGAAGACGATATCGACAAACGGTTCAGACAGTTGCATAAGTGGGTTAAAGAAATGCGAGAGGCACTTGAGAAGAAAGATACAATGGCAGAAGAGCAACAGAAATCCCTTCAGGATTATGCTATGCCAAAAATGGATGGGATCAGGTCAAGCATTCAACGACCGGCAATTAATGCTGCAACTTTTGAGATTAAGCCGGGAACCATCCAAATGATTTAAAATCTGGTACAGTTTGGGGGCTTGTCGAATGATGATCCGAATGAGTACTTGGTGAGTTTTCTAGAGGTTTGTGACACATTCAAATACAACCAAGTCTCAGACGACGCAGTTAGACTTCGTTTGTTTCCGTTCACTCTCCGAGACAAAGCAAGAGGATGGCTACATTCACTGCCACCTGGATCCATTACCACGTGGGATGATCTGGCACAGAAGTTCCTAGCAAAGTTTTTTACTCCTGCCAAAACAGCAAAGTTGAGGAATGAGATAACCAATTTCACTCAATTTGATTCAGAGTCATTATATGACGCCTGGGAGAGATTTAAAGAGTATATGAGAAAATGTCCACACCATGGATTGCCCGATTGGCTACTAGTACAATCATTCTATAATGGGCTCATGGGTGGTATACGGGCTAGTGTTGACGCGGCATCTGGAGGAGCCTTCATGACAAAATTTTTTAATGAAGCGTACAGTTTGCTAGAGGTGATGTCAGCTAACAACTACCAATGGCCAACTGCTAGAATGACACAACCAAAAGTTGCTGGGATAATAGAGGTAGATGCAGTTACATCATTATCAGCCCAAATTGCAGCTCTAACACAGAAAATTGAACAGATGGGGAATCCGAATAGGCAAACTGTGGCCATGGTATGTGAATTGTGCGCGGGGAACCATTCAAGTGATCAATGTGCAATAAGTCCTGAATCAGTGCAGTTTGTGTCTAATTATAATCGACAACAAGTTAATAATGCAAATAGTTATAACCCAGGATGGAGGAACCACCCAAATCTATCTTGGAGCAATAATCAGTCACAAGCACAAGCTCAAGCTCCAAGACAGTCACATCCACCTGGATTTCAGCCTCAACACCCACAACCTCAACAACATCAGCAACCTCAACAACCTGACAAGTTATCTCAAATGGAGGAATTACTTGCAAGAATGGCAACTCAGTTTGAAGCAACAACAAAGAACCAATCAGCAGCAATAAGGAATCTTGAAAATCAGATTGGGCAGATAGCAAGTGCTTTAAACAACCGACCTCAAGGTTCGCTACCAAGTGATACTGAGAAGAATTCGAGGAAGGATGGGAATGAACAATGTAAAGCAGTTACACTCAGAAGTGGGAAGGAGTTGGCTACAGACTCTGATGAGCATAAGAAAGAGAGTAATAAGAAGGTAGATGGAAAAGAATCTGAAAATTCAGAAAGTAAGTCTGAGGGAAAAGTGGTGGAAAAGCAGAAAGAAGAAAAGCAGATGTCAGTTACACCACCTTTACCATTTCCACAGAGATTTCAGAAACAGAAGTTAGACAGACAATTTTCAAAGTTTCTAGAAGTGTTTAAAAAGCTACAGATTAATATTCCATTCGCAGATGCTTTAGAACAAATGCCTAGCTATGTAAAATTCATGAAGGATATTCTATCGAGGAAGAGAAAGCTAGGAGAGTTCGAGACAGTAGCATTGACGGAGGAATGCAGTGCTATTCTACAGAGGAAGCTACCACCGAAGTTGAAGGATCCGGGTAGCTTCACCATTCCGTGCACAATAGGAACTCAGTTTTTCAGTAGATGTCTGTGTGATTTGGGAGCAAGCATCAACCTTATGCCATTATCAGTCTATCAACAGCTTGGGTTGAAGGAAGCTACACCAACGAATGTTACTTTGCAGCTTGCTAATAGATCTCTCACCTACCCCAAGGGAATAGTGGAAGACGTACTAGTAAAGGTAGATAAATTTATATTCCCTGTGGACTTCATAGTTCTTGACTTTGAGGAGGATAGCAATATACCAATTATTCTTAGGCGCCCGTTTTTAGCTACGGGTAGAACATTGATTGATGTGCAAAAAGGAGAGTTAACAATGAGGGTCCAAGACGAAGAGGTGACTTTTAATGTATTCAAAGCTATGAAGTTCCCAAAGGAAGAAGAAGAATGCTTTAGGGTTGATCTAATTGAGGGAGCAATTAGGGAAACAAGTATCAAATCAGTAAATGAAGACCCTCTAGAAGCGGCATTGGTAAGTGAGAACATGTCTGATGACTCAACTGTATTAGAATTGGCTCAAATGTTAGATTCAACTCCGAAGTTCACACGATGTATGCAAAAATTTAAACCTTTGGATTATTGGGGAAAGCCAGTTGAAAAGGTGAAATCATCCTTAGAAGAACCGCCCACCTTAGAACTTAAGCCATTGCCTAACCATCTACGGTATGCCTACCTCGGTTCTTCTTCTACTCTACCAGTCATAATTTCTGCTTCACTTAATGAGGTTCAAGAGGAAAAGTTGCTAAGGGTACTTAGGCAGTATAAGACAGCTCTAGGGTGGACTCTTGCGGATATCAAGGGGATAAGCCCATCAATTTGCATGCATAAGATTTTGTTGGAAGATGAAGCGAAACCGACTATTGAACAACAACGAAGACTCAATCCCATCATGAAGGAAGTTGTCAAAAAGGAAATTATTAAATGGTTGGATGCGGGAATTGTTTACCCTATCTCAGATAGCTCATGGGTAAGTCCGGTTCAATGTGTGCCAAAGAAAGGGGGAATGACAGTAGTTGCAAATGAACATAATGAATTAATCCCGACTCGAACAGTTACGGGTTGGCAGGTGTGTATGGATTATAGAAAATTGAACAAGGCCACTCGTAAGGACCATTTTCCTCTACCATTCATAGATCAGATGTTGGACAGGCTTGCAGGGCATGAATATTATTGCCTCTTGGATGGATACTCAGGTTATAACCAGATTGCCATTGCACCCGAGGATCAGGAGAAGACAACATTCACATGCCTATATGGTACTTTCGCTTTTCGCAGAATGTCTTTTGGGTTATGTAATGCGCCGGCGACATTTCAACGGTGTATGATGGCTATTTTCTCCGATATGGTCGAACAAAATTTCGAGGTATTTATGGATGATTTTTCAATTTTTGGGGATTCGTTCGATTATTATTTGGAAAATATCACTCTTGTGCTTAAACGGTGTATGGAAACGAGTTTGGTTTTAAACTGGGAGAAATGTCATTTTATGGTGCAAGAGGGGGTAATCTTGGGTCATCGAGTGTCATCAAATGGAATTGAGGTTGATAGAGCGAAGATCGAAACTATAGAGAACCTCCCGCCACCAGTTTCAGTAAAGGGAATTCGAAGTTTTTTGGGACACACTGGTTTCTATAGAAGATTTATAAAAGACTTCTCCAAAATCACAAAACCACTTTGTAGTCTTTTGGAGAAGGATGTCCCATTCAACTTTGATCAAGCATGCTTGGAAGCTTTTGATGTGTTGAAGAAGAAACTAGTTACCGCACCTGTAATCATAGCGCCAGATTGGAGTATCCCGTTCGAGTTAATGTGTGATGCTAGTGACTTTGCGATTGGCGCAGTCCTTGGCCAATGAAAGGATAACATTTTTCATGCTATATACTATGCTAGTAAGACATTAACGGATGCCCAACTGAATTATACTACTACCGAGAAGGAGCTATTAGCAGTTGTCTATGCATTTGATAAATTTCGCTCATATTTGATTGGGACAAAGGTGATTGTGTTTACAGACCATTCAGCAATTAAGTACTTGATAGCAAAGAAGGATGCGAAGCCGAGATTGATTCGATGGGTATTATTGCTACAAGAGTTTGACTTGGAGATCCGGGACCGAAAAGGAACAGAAAATCAGGTTGCTGATCATTTATCACGGTTAGAGAATGAAAAACTAAAAAAAAATGACACAACAGTGATCAACGAATTTTTTTCGGATGAACAACTGTTTGCGGTAAGGATGGACACACCATGGTATGCAGATTATGTAAATTTCATTGTGAGTAAGATGTTTCCGCCAGATTTGACGAGTCAGCAGAAGAAGAAATTTCTTCATGATGTGAAGCAATATCTTTGGGACGAGCCGTTCCTATTTAAACAATGTGCAGATCAAATAATAAGAAGGTGCATTCCGGAAGTCGAAATGGAAAACATTTTACACCAATGTCATGCATTGGAATATGGTGGACATTTCGGGGGAGAAAGAACTGCAGCCAAAGTACTTCAATGTGGATTCTATTGGCCGACGCTCTTTAAGGATGCTCATGTGTTCGTGTTGAAATGTGATAGATGCCAAAGAGTTGGCAATATATCGAAGAGACACGAGATGCCACTCAACACGATCCTAGAGGTTGAATTATTTGATGTTTGGGGCATCGACTTCATGGGACCTTTCCCCTCGTCTTTCAGCAACTCCTATATACTTCTAGCGGTGGATTACGTTTTGAAGTGGGTTGAAGCTATCGCATCACCCACCAATGATGCCAAAGTTGTGGTTAAGTTCATTCGTAAGAACATCTTCTCTAGATTCGGCACTCCTCGTGCGATAATTAGTGATGAAGGCACACACTTCTGCAACAAGCAGTTTTCAGCTACTCTCGCTAAATATGGAATCACTCACAAGATAGCAACTGCTTACCATCCGCAGACGAGTGGTCAAGCCGAAGTTTCTAACCGAGAAGTGAAACGAATTCTCGAGAAGGTAGTGAACCCGAGTAGGAAGGATTGGGCAAGTAAGTTGGATGATGCTCTGTGGGCATACCGTACATCTTATAAGACACCGATAGGGATGTCACCATACATGTTGGTTTATGGGAAAGCATGACATCTTCCGGTAGAGTTAGAACACAGTGCTTATTGGGCTATCCGGAAGTTGAACTTTGATATATCCGCTGCGGGAGAAAAACGCCTTCTAGAATTGAATCAAATGGATGAATTCAGACTCCACTCGTACGAGAATGCTAAACTGTATAAGGAAAAAGTTAAGAGGTGGCATGATGAGAAAATTATAGCAAGGAAGTTTGAACCGGGGCAAACAGTGTTGTTATACAACTCCAGACTAAAACTCTTTCCAGGAAAGTTAAAATCACGTTGGTCAAGTCCATTCAGTATTACTAAGGTATTCCCTCATAGAGCTATGGAAGTTGAGGAGTCAGATTCAAAACGAATGTTCAAAGTCAACGGTCAGAGGTTGAAACATTACTATGGGGGTCACATCGATCGTGAGAAAACATCTATTAGTCTTGCTGATTAGAACAGAGAAGAAAGTCAGGCTGAAGACTATAAACCAAGTGCTAACTGGGAGGCAACCCAAGATTTTATTTATTTATTATTATTTTTTATTTGCTTTATTGTTAGTTTATTTAGTGGTGAAACTTTTAAAGCTTAGGATTTTATAGAACTAATGTCAGTAGTTACGCCCCTTATGTTCTCTAACACGGTCTTCATTTGATTTTAGGATAGGAAATAAAATTTCATAATTTACGGGTTCGACTAATGGCCACTACGACTACCCATTCGGGGGTCTCGCTCCCCGGAGAGCAAGCGGCTGCCCAGCTTGCCGGTGAGCTGGCGGGGGTCGCAAGGGGGCAGCACCCCCTGGAAGCCAAGCACTTATGAGCTCAAATGCAGAATGTCCATTTGTCAAATTCTCAGATTTCTAATTATTTTCCTCCATTTTTAGTGTTATTGAATTGCTTAGTAGTATAGACCATTTAGGTATTTAGTATTTATGTCATCTTAGTCTAGTATGCAAATGGTGGCAATTAATCATTGATAGTGGTTGACTTGATTGCAGGTCCTAGCAGGACAGAAGTGGAAAACAAAAATAGCCAAGTCTAGTCCAAGCGCCTAGGCTCTCAGGTTAAGCCTCCAGCAAGCGCCTAGGCGTCACCAACCAGTAACTCCCCAACGACCCAAGCGCCTAAGCTCTCCCAACAAAGCCAAACCAAGCGCCTAGGCGCTGACCATAACTCCAATTTGCTACCACCAAGGGCCTAGGCGCGCCAACATGCACAATTCCAAGCGCCTAGGCGCTACCTGCATATAACAAAAGATAATAATAATTTGTAAGCCCTATTCGGGCAACACACTTCAACCACATCTCTCTCTTTCCTAGTTCATTTGAAGTTCTTTCTCTCCTACTCCTATCAGCCGAATTTACCCTATCTCTTTCTCCAAATCACAGCCACCAACTTAAGCAAACTTCTCTTTCTACGAATCAAGGCCACAAACATCAAACCTTTAATCCACACCACACCAAAAATTCGCTCCTACCCATAGCAACAAACGACCAATTTCGTGACTTTCCTCAAGGGAGTCTTCTCATCTAATTGACATGGACCTTCAAGTTTAGTCCTAATTTCAAGTAAGTTGTGCATAAATTAATTATAAAATACTTGGAATTGCTTGGAATAAGGCTGATTACTTGGTATTTGAAGAAATTTAATTTCCTTTGCTTGAATTCCCCATTGAGTTTGTGTGGCTAAATTGTGTTTAGGAGTCAATAAATTGTTATTTTTGTGCATTCGAACCATAGGGTGCTTGGTAATTGACAGATTTAGTGAACACTAAGTTGGGGGAAGGCTTGTAAAAGGTTATTTTGTATAGTGCATGCCAAGTGTTCGATACATTGCCACAAAGAGGTTTTTTGTTTTTCTCAATTTAGCCACTGAACTTAAGTTATTGGGCTCGGATTTGACACACTAGCTATATGGCACCCAAAAGGCACAGGGGGGAAAGTTCAGCTTCGTCTGGCAAGTTTGATAAGAAGAGATTTATAAGCGTTCAGGCTGCTGATAGCTATCAAAATAAGGCATTAGGCAAATCTATAATTCCAGAACGTGGTTTACTACCTGATGACCACGATGGGGAAGTTGCCCAAATGATTCGACACCGGACGTGGAGTAACTTTACTTCTCAGCCTGGACCAGCAGCGATAAAAATTGTCAAGGAGTTCTATTCAAATGTTAAAGAGGCCAACGGCAGTTTAGTGATGGTTCGTGGAAAATCAGTTAATGTTGGTCGAAAGGCAATCAACGCTTATTATGGATTGAAGAAGATTCGTGATAGTGATTATCGTATGTATATGAAGCGAGAATTGGATTGCAGTGAAGTGATTGAAGCCCTTTGTGTACCAGGAACTGAATGGAAACTGACAGATCAACAAGAAGCAGTTCACTTTCCATCTTCGAAGTTGAGCCGATATGGAAAAGCTTGGCATGCATTCATCTGCGCTAAGTTGATTCCATGCAGGCATATGAGTGATGTTATTAATCAGCGGGCTGCCTTGTTGTTTTGCATTGCTAAGGGAAAATCTGTGGATGTTGGGGAAGTCATCCATGAATCGATTATGCGAGGGCTTGACGGAGGCACTTCAGGTGGGTTGCCTCACCCATCTCTGATTACAGAATTGTGACGACAAGCTGGAGTTCAGTGGGATGACGAAGAAGCATTATAGGCACCTTTAGCCCCAATTAACCACTCTGTGATGACACTTTACAAGATATGGGATGGGGCTGAGTCACACCCACGGGGAATGGGATTTATTATCGTTCCCCCAGTACATGTTGAGCAGCCTGTTGAGCATCCTCCTGAGGCCCCAAGTTCAATGCCACCACCTGATTGGGTTGAGAATATACGGAGAGACCTACAACATCATACGAGATGGATTGACTTGGTGGCAACCCAGATACACCAAGGTTTTGACCGTATGGATCGGCAGCAGTCTTGTCTTTCCCAACGCCAAGCAAAAATTTATTCTCATTGTACCACGTCGTTGGCAGATATGTTTCACCGAATGAATCCAGTCGGGACTCCGTACCAGTTCACACTCCCTCCACCTCTGTCAGTGTATCCACCTCCAGACTTACCTCCTCCTAATGCCAAAGATGAAGATGCCGGAGAGGAGTAAGCTTTGATCAGGGAAGTCCTCAGTTCTTAATTTAATTACACTTACACAATGAGGACACTGTGTCATTTAAGTTTGGGGGTGGCATTATGTTTTGTAGTTAATAGTTTGTGTATATAGAGTAGGAGCATGTTGCTTAGTTTACTCATGTTAGTAGTACTTATGCATGTTTCATTAGAGTTATGTTGCATGTGTCGAATCTAGTTGCATGAATCAAGCAGGGTATGATGTACGTATCTAATTTTGGCCAATGATAAGACTGAAGTGATAGTTTGAGACTCAAATAAGATTGAGTACTAATGTGGAGTAATGACTTAAATTGTGAAGTCAATTATGCCTGTCTGAAACTCATAATTAGCAAGGAAAGCACATAACTGACTGTTTGGTCAATTTAATTCAAATCGTTACATAATCTATTTCTGGTAAGAAAATTTGGGATAATATTTGATGAATTTAGTGAAACATTCATGAAGGCGGAAGTTAAGCAAGAAACTAAGTTTGGGGGAATCTTGGGGTGAATCATAAAAATAAAAAAATAAAAAAAAATCAGAAAAGAAAAAAAAATCAGAAAAACAGGAATAAATAATCAAACTTGACTGGTTTAGTTTCGTGGTCATTGCTACTTGGGTTATTAGATCCGTAGGGGTGTCTTAACACCTAGTGCCCTAAAGCCAACTGGTTTTGGAGTCACTGGTCGAAAGCTCGATACATGGGTAGTTTTGAAAGCCTAAGGAAACTAGACATTGCACAAGTCGAGTTAAAAAGCGAGATGGAGCGTAAAACGCACTCGTACAATAATAAATTATGTGTATGATAACCCTTGGTGATACCCCTGTGCTTAGTAATTGCTTACTTTAGTCGGATTGGTTGTGTTAACTGGTTGAGTTTAATAAAAACTGGAGTTTCTTTCTAAGAAGTTGCGTATGTGAGTGATTTGAGCTGTGATTGATTAAAATAGTTGGTTTACACACACACACATAACATGAATGATGACAGGCATAATTTGACTAAGTGATTTGAGTTGGAAACTTTATGTTGGTTGGATGTTCTAGATTGAGTATTATGTGTTATTTTTGAGGCCTGATATTGGATGCTATGTTATTTGGTTGTTTGATTCGTAGGCATATAGTTAGGTTGCATTTGCATCATTGCATTGCTTGAGGACAAACAATGGGTTAAGTTTGGGGGTATTTGATGAGTAGGTGTCATACCTACGAATTAGCTATTGTTTGAGTTTACTTATTGTTATCTTTAAGTGTTTTTAGGATCTATTTATTTGTTTTTGTGTTTATTTCTTGTAGGTGGAGTTGGAAGGGCAAGTATGTCATTTTGGAAGAGAAAAGAATTAAAAAGAAGTCAAAAATAGGCGTAATGGCATTTTTGTAATTACTTGGTCCTGGTCAAGAGCCTAGGCGCTTGGATTTGCCCTTGGACAAGCGCCTAGGCGCTCATGCATGATTTTGGATGCTAATTTATGCGGCTGAGTACAATGGAGGCCAATCAGACTGGATATTAGGGTTTTAAAAGTAAGGGACAGAGAGAGATACAACGGAAGAAGGATTTGAAGGAGATCACGAAGGAGAGTTACAAAAGGTTGAAGATCAAGTTAGAGATTTGGAGCGGCTTAATAGTTTCTTCTATCCCTTTCCTCTATCTTTAATTTTGTAATCTTTGGGATGTTTGGATTCTTAATTTGGATGATGTTTTTCTCTATCATTATGAACTAACTTTTTATTAAGATCGCAACGGAACTTAGTATGTAATTTGAATTTGATGCTCCTTATTTGATTTAAGTTAATTACTCTTAAATCGTTTATCATATCTTGTGTTCATTGATTAATTGTCTGATCAACAATTACCGGGATAATTTATACGAAATTGGAAAATGGAGTATAAGTTAGATCTAGATATGATATCATCTGTTCATATAAACTGAAAAAGGTTAATATGTTTAGCATATAGGATAGGAATATATCTATATGTCTTTTGCAACTATTAAATAATCTGTACTTGAAAACCCCAATTATCTTAATTCACATAGAAATATAGTGGATTAATTATTTAGGGTGTTCCTTGTAAATCTGTTGCGTAACTGCTGGATGTATAAGGATTCGTTTACGTGTCTTCGGAAGAAGTACTTGAATATTATAAAGAATTCTTGGTTAGCGATTCATAGTGATTGAATAATTAAATAAGTGTATTGGTTTAAATGAAATACTAAGGGAAGTTGTGATCTTAACCTATTCCATCTGCATTCATTCTTGTGACGATATACTTTAGTTGTTAATTAGAATTCTCAAAATCATAATCATTATTCGTAGTTTAATTTAAGATTAATTGAATTGAAATTGATATTTGGTAATATTAATCTATTTCCTCATGGGAACGATATCCTTGCTTGCTAGATGTTATAAACGAACACGTATACTTGCGTGTTTAATTGCTGTTAATAAAATAGGCAACAGCGGGGCTGATCAGTATTTCCCGGGTTGAGATCGGGGTTGACTTGACACGTCTTAGGTTGATGTCAAGGTTGACCTGTACCTCCCGGGTTGATGTTGAGGTTGACTTGACGGCCCGATATTGAGATCGAGATTGATCGGTATCTCCCGGGTTGCTGCCGGGGCTGATTTGTACTTCTCAGGTTACTGCCGAGGCTGATTTAAAGGCCCGATATTGAGATCGGGGTTTGAACTGATAATTCCGATCGGAGATAGGGGTTGATTTGATAAACCGATATTGAGATCGGGGTTGTTCTGAAGGTCCGATTGAAAACCGGAGCTGGATAAAAGGTCTGATTGGAGATCGGAGCTGGATAGACAGTTTGATTGATGATCGAAGCTGGATTAACGATCCGATTGGAGATCGCAGGTGGATAGGCGGTCTGATTGGAGATCGGTGCTGGATAGACGGTCCGATTGGAGATCAGCGCTGGATAGACGGTCCGATTGGAGATCGGGACTGGATAGACGGTCCGATTGGAGATCGGGACTGGATAGATGGTCCGATTGGAGATCAGGGCTGGATAGACGGTCCGATTGGAGATCGAGGCTGGTTAGACGGTCTAATTATATATCAGGACTGGATAGACTGTCCGATTGGAGATCGGGCCTGGATAGACAGTCCGATTAGAGATCGGGGCTAGATAGACGGTCCGATTGGATATTGGAGCTGGATAGACGGTCCAATTGGAGATCGGAGCTGGATAGACGGTTTGATTGGAGATCGGAGCTGGATAGACAGCCCGATTGGAGATCAGATTTGACTAGAGTACCGATATTGGTGATCGAATTTGACTGGAGTACCGATATTGGTGATCAAATTTGACTAGATTACCGATATTGGTGATCAAATTTAACTGGAGTACCGATATGGGGGATCGAATTTGGATTTACTGATATTGGGGATCAGATTTAAGTTTACCAGCATTGGTGGCCGGATTTGGGTTTATCAGCATTGGTGGCCGGATTTGGGTTTAAAGCTTGGTATCGATACTGGGGTTGATTTGATTGAAGGTTTTGCCTTCCTACAGTGTTAGTATTGGGGCAAGAAAAATTTCGAGTGTCTACATCAATATTAATATTTATTCATGAAATTCACGGTTCTTACATCCTCCCCCCCTTATAAAAATTCTATCCTCGAAATTGGTACAAGATTACACAAAAAAGATGGCGATAGTCTTTTCTCATCTTATCTTCTAATTCCCACGTGGCCTCCTCGGGCTATTACATTTAAACCCAGGCTCCATTACAAATGGGTCTTCACGCGCTCCTTGCTCCTTGGTCTCCAATTTTTTCAAGATAATTCTAACTATTTCTATTACATTAAACTATTTAATTTAAATATAAACCTTGATCAGCAGTCAAAGAGAAGTACATAGGAGGGCGATAGAATTTTACATCAAGAAAAAAAATCAGAGAAGACGAGCTACGCAGACCCCATTTAATAAAAACCATTCATTCAAGTATTCAACTAAAATAAAATCCAATCACATTGGTCAATAGTCCCATAATCAATCCCATTTATTATCATACATATTACCATATGCATCAATAAATAAATATTCATCTCATGAATTAAAACATTCCATATATATATGAGTATCATTTAATAGGCAATTTTAAATTGCATGAAATCCAATTTAAAGATTAAAATAAACTCTTTATTTTAATTACAAAATTATTTAGAATATAATATATAAATATATATATCATATATATATATATATATATATTAACTTTAGATCAGGATTTCTAAAGGAAGGTGATTAAAAGAAAGCTGGAGGATTTCTAAAAGATTTCTAAAGCACCTTACTATATATATATATATATATAATATAGTAAGGTGCTTTAGAAATCCTCCAGCTTTCTTTTAGAATCAAGCTAATCAGATTATGTTCAGGTCACCTTCCTTTATAAAATAATTTGTGGTCTCTTTTAAAAAAAGAATTTGCCAGTCACAGCTAAAGCCCAAGAGAATTCACGCAGTGAAGAGAAAGAAAAAACCTGATTTCGCGAGTAACCTCTTTTTTTTTTCTTCATGAAAAATAATTTCACACAATTAATTATGCCCAATAAATTATTCTAAATTCATACCCATACATATATATGGAATCAAAACAATTAATAATTACATAAAGGTTTGGCTCTGATGCCATTGTTGGATTTGTACGAAATCGTGACGCAATAAAATTGCAAAAATTAGTGAAAGCATGGTATATCAGAGTTTAAAAAATTTGTACAAAACCATTACCTGGATCATCCTTTATGCAAATTATTAATTTAAAATGATAAATAAGAAGTTATAGAATCATACCCTTATAGAACGAAGCTTCCACAGGTATGAGTTGAACCTGTTCTTCGTGATCTCCTTGAATTTTTGGGTTAAATTCCTTCCTTTGATAAACGTTAGCCACCCAAGTGTTTGGCCTCTAGAGGTGATCCACCAAGGAATAGAAATTATCAAGAAAGAGGGTGGTTGACTAAACCCTAGTTTTCTATCCTCTATAGAAAATGAGTACTCTCCAACAATTGCAATTTCATCAACCGATATCTATTATAAGACTCCTCTTATATAGATATTGGTCAACCCTTCTAATCTTATTAGACACGGGGTTTCATTTAATTAATTAAACCCCTTTAATTAATTTAGGCTTCCCACCAAATTGGGAATAATTAATTAAATTCATTTAATTAATTTTTCTCCTAATCTTATTAAGAATAAATTAGAGAACTAATATTAAATTAATTTCTAAACTCCTTTAGAAATTAAAATAATAATAATTGTAATAATACTAATAAGACTCCTCTTATTAATTTATATTTAATATTTCTAAAATATTAAATAATAAATATTAAGTTATTTAATTTATTCTATCACCATAGATTAAATTAATTATACATAATGCATTATTACGATTATGCCATTACCTTCTTAAATAATCCCTTTAGGTTCTTCATATTAAACTGGTTGTTAATAAATCAATTAGAACAATTCTAATCTTATTTAAATAAATAAATTAAACTAATAATCTATTTAAATAAATAATATTAATTCTACAATAGGGATAAGCCTCCCTAGCAATCAACGACTTTCTAGATAATATAGATTTCAACATTAATCATAAAAGAACTTGTGAGTAAATAGTTACCGTACAATTCAATCCTTCTACCATACAATGTCCCAATTAAATATAAGACATGGAATTAATGTCAAGTCTTATTTTATTTAATTATATGTATTTCGATTAGAAAATGCACAACTCCAAATAATACAAATTAGAAACTCCTTTCTAATTTCATTCTGCCTTGGCCAAGGACTACTGGGTTGTCATTTAACGAATCACATAGGACATATATCTTCTTTTACTAGAAGTGGTAGATTCTTTATTGACCATTCATTATCTCTATATTTAACTTATTATACCCAAGCATACCCTTTGATATACCCTAAGGGTCTTGAGGAATAAGTTAAAGTATAATTCATTACACACAAGATACTATGATGATCTCAAGTCCAATTCCTATTGACATGTAAGTAAAACTCCATTAGGTATTCCATAGTGAGTCACGTTCAGTGAACTTATTCGCCAATAATCACCTACATACTTGCTTTAGTGTCTTCACATAAATGATCATGAGATCAATCATCCTCATCCAATGAGCAAGCAACATATGTACCAATCTATCTGGATTTACTAATCCCCTTTTTAGTAATCTAACGATTGAGAACTATTTTAGTTTTTAAGCTTTCTACGAATTTTGATCTCATTAGCATGATCAACATCATGATTCTAAAAGCATTTCTTAAAACTATGGGTTATTTACATATTATAAAAATAACATCATGTAGATAATTAATTGCCTTTAATAAATAAATACTTTTATTAATAAATAAATAAGATCGTCTTCAAAATATATGCTTTATCATCATACATGATTGACTTGTATGCATACTACTTTCAATGTGAACCTAGGAACCACAGGGTCGAAGATCCAATCAATGGATCTAGATCCGGATCCCGCGATAGACTTGTTTGAGTTGTATTGCCAACTTGAAATCCATTGTACATGTAAATCTCGGGCCTTAAAACGGTATTCGAATTTAAGGCCGTGAAATAGTTAAAAAATCATGTATGTGGTGTTCGGGCTTACTTCGATGGCTTCTATGCCTATAAGGAGCCCGACCCTTGTAAATAGTTTCGATTTAGCTTTTGAAGATGCTTCACATCTCGATTAAAATCATGTAAAACCGTTTCTAGAATAAAATTGGAAGTACCAAAGGGCCTCGATTCCTATTTTGGCGAAGGGCTTGAAAACCAGCTTTCCAAAAAATGTCACTTTCATATGCTTTATCTAATAAAAACCTTTGTACGTAGGTTCAAAGAGGCACATACACTATTTTCAAAATAGAGCACTTGATCACTTTTCTAATGCTTCACACACACACACATTTAATGCATAGGGAATCAAAAAGTCGCGGTAACCGTGTTTCACGGAAGTCGGGGGGTGCCTAATACCTTCCCCTTGCTTAAGCAAGCCCCCAAACTCTATGAATCTTGGGTTCCAGACCAATTAAACGGAGTAACATATTGGGCCATATTGCAAAAAACTTTTAAAACACGGATGAGTTGGTACAATCTTTTGAACTCATACCAACTAGAAACTCTGTCTAATTCAGGTCAATCGCATAAAAAATCAATCTTTTCAAAATCATCGACATTTATGTCGGTCTTTCCCAAAATTCACCTTATAAATTAAAATAATCTATCGAAATGATAAAGGGTAGGACACTCATAGGAAATCCTAGTGTCGACAGGTGGCGACTCCGCTGGGGACGTTAGAGGGCTTAAGCCGCATTTCAATCTTTTCAATTCCCTTTGATATGCATATGAATGTCTGTGATGAATGTTTCTGAATGCTTGTGAATGAATGTTTTACAATGCGTTATATTAGTGTTTCGCACAATGTCATTATAATACATACGGTGAGACGCGATGGATGCATGTGACTGTATGTTGTGTGATTCCTCCACCATGAGGCAAACCCATCGGTGGCTGATTACTGGACTCAAGAGGAGAATAATCCCAGGCGCCACTCAGATCCGCTCCAATTGAAAGATCGAATTCATTTCTCATCTAGTAGATTGCAATGATCTGGGAACGTTCATATCGAAAAGCCCATGAGAGTAAACCTAAGATAGGTCAGCCTCTAATAAACTAAACGCGAAGGGAATTCTCTTCATGCCTTCCCTCTTTCAATATATGTGAAAGATCAAATCCTGTCAGATATTGAATGTCAATATTCTATTAAATATTAATGTCATGTTATCCTATCATCAAAACAAACTGTCCACTGTTTTGCAGGAAAAGATTAAAAAATAATAAAACTAATACATAGCATGCATGCAGTTACTGTTTATCAAAACTGAAGTGCCTAATCCTTTTATAGGTAAGTTTGGTCATATTACCAGATCAAAATCTAGGAAGGAACAAATCCCATCCACCGACATGGCTGAAATTGCCCCATCTGAACCTGGTTCTGTATCTCGAGAGGAATTTGAGGGACTTAAAAATCAAATAAAAGAACTGACTAGCCTACTAAAAGAACAAAGTAAACACACTTAGGGCCAAAAGATGCTAACTCAACCTGAGTTCTCCGAGCAAGGGGCAGTCAAAGTTCTGACAAAAAGGTGGAAGCACAGATACCTGAACCCCAAACTAATGAGGGGACCACCAACAAAACCCTTGAAATCACCAATCTCAGGAATGACCTAGAGACTGGGGATTTAAGAAAGAAAGTCCAACAAATTGAAGAAATCATCTAGTCAATTAAAGGAACTGGAATATATGGGAGTGTCAACTACTCAGATCTCTGCATATTCCCAAGGGCTTGACATCTTGACAAGTTTTAAGTCCCAGATTTTGAAAAATTCAACCGGTTAGGAGACCATTATACCCATCTGAAGATATACATCGGAGAACTCAGATCCTATGTAGAAGACGAGAAGCTAAGAATGCAGCTATTCCAAAAAAGTCTGACTGGAGAGGCCAGGGCATGGTACGCCCGACTTTACAACTCCAAAATTTACAGCTGGGAAGAGCTGGCCAATGCCTTCCAAAATTAATACAATTTCTAGTCACAAATGGCGCCGGATCGGTATCAGGTGACTAAAGTCAAGAAGTAGAACAATGAGTCTTTCTGAGAATAAGCCCAAAGATGGAGGCGTATGGCAGCACAGGTCAGCCCGCCTATGACAGAAACTGAAATGGTGATGACATTCACTGATATACAAGAAGCTCCATATTATGAGAGGGTCCTATCAGGAATAGGAAAATTATTCTCAGAAATGATAAAACATGGACAAATGGCCGAGATGGAGTTGAAATTTGGAAAGATCAAGGACCTCACTGCTTTAGAGGCAGTAGTTGAGCACATTCATACAGGGAGTTATGGAAGTAACACTCGAAGAGCTCACAAGAAGAAAGAAGAAGAAGTATCCTTAATACTTCAGGGTCAAGCTCGGTGAGGTAGTCAAAACCCGCCCATCTAGAAACAAAATAATTACTCTCCTTTCCAAACACCTGTATAGCCTCCAAATCCTCCACTTCAGAAAATAAGAGAGGTCAGGCGCAGATGAACCTTTACACCCCTTAGGGATTCACTTGAAAATATATTGAAGTTTCTGACAACATAGAAGAAAATTATTAAGCTTCTTCTCCATGCAAGCCCGAACGGGAAGCACTTTGACCCAAGTAAAAAGTGTGCTTACCATTCTGAATCCCCTTGCCATGACACCCAATAGTAATGGTCTCTGAAACACAAAATTCAGGATATGATAGATAATGGAGAAATTATGGTCACAACACCTGAACAGCCACATGTCCAGGATAATCTTATACCTCAGCACAATGAGGAAGGAGTGAACATGATCAATATGGGGAATGGAGAAGGTTCAAAATACCTAAAAAAGATCGAAGACTCGTTGCAACCAAATGAAATAAACCTCGCCAAGTTGGGTTATACAGAAGGACGTTCTTCGATAGAGTGGGAAATAAAATCCATTAAAGAGCAGATTGATAATTTGGTAAAGTTAATAGTATATCAACACCAAGTCACTAGGCAACTGATAAGCCAGATCGGTCAAAGACAAATAAACATGCCTCCGCCTAGAATCCTCCAAGTTTTAAAGAGGGATCATTTCTATTTCTAAGAATATAAAATTTGGGCGGATAAAGTTGCAAGGGAAGTAAGATTTCAGGCTCGTAGAGAGTTTGCAGCCAAAAGAAAGTTTACTCCTTTAAACCAATCTAGGGAGGAGACTCTACATATGTTGATCAATGAAGGAAAGGTCACAGAACTGCTACCCCTAATGTATTCCCGATCAAGGAGTTTTGATGATACTAAGATATGCCAATACCACTTTAGCACTCCTGGTCATGACATAGAAGGCTGTTGGGCAATCCGTCACCTGATTCAGAATTTAATTAAAAATAGTGAACTACAAATGGTGAGCCAAGATAATACCTTCCATGAAGAAGAAATGATATTTCCTCCTGGGGTAGGGAGTTTAAAAGAAATTATAGCAGTCATTTCCTCTGAGGAAGACACGTCTGTAGTGCCCTTGATAATTCAAGTAATAAAGGATAAAAAAGGAAAGATTCCTACGAATCTAGTAGCACCAGAACCACTGATGTTGCCATCACTACCCCAATACCCCATCATCAGCCTGAAAAAAGTCCCATGAAATTATGGAAATAATGCAGGATCAACATCAGATTGTACCAATGTCATGCCTAAGGATAATCTGCTATTTTTACCTCAGTGCGTGTTGAAGCCGATTGCCAAAACCACGGGGACAATTCCTAAGAAGAAGATTGTAGAATTCCTCAATAAAAAGGGGCATAATAAAGCAAGAGTGGTACAGCGTTTAAAAGAGGCACCCCCGTAGATCTCCATCATGGATTTGATATTATCCTCAGAAGATCATTATAAAATCTTGATGCAAGTCTTGGAAGAAGCACATATTCCAAAAACAGTGGATATAGAAAAGTTTTGCCACCACGTAGATCACATCTTCAACAATAATGTGATATATTTCATGAATGATGATATACCGACAAAAGGAACTGGTCATCATAGGTCACTACATATAGAAGTGATATCCTCAAGATATGTGATAGGGGCGTATTAATAGATGGAGGATCTTCCTTGAACATCTATCCCTATGTCACCTTGGAAAGAATCAAAATTAATCAAAACCGAATCCAGAGCAGTCACGTCGTTATCAGAGCATTCGACGGATCTCGACGGGACACTATGGGAGTAATTGAGCTTCCTATGGAGATTGGTCCACATATATTCCACATATATTTCCAAGTGTTAAACATCACTACTGGATATAACTTACTGCTAGGAAGACCATGGATTCATATGGCGGGATCAGCAGCTGAAATACATTATCAAGGTTAACATGGTCACTGTCAATGTTGAACCAAAATATTCAGTCCATGTGCACGGAGAGATGCCCTTGATCAGCCTTAATGAAGGTGTTGAGCCTGCTTGCTTTCAAGCGTTCGAGGTGAGCATCACTTACTATCGGCCTATTGAGGCACCATCCTTAAAACCAAGAATATCTTTTGAAGTAATGTCTGCCAAGAGATGGTAACCTTGAGTTTCTGGCCAGACAAAAAGGCTAGGAAAGAACTAACAAGGAATCAAGAATCCAATCCAGGTCCCAACCCAAACTGGGAAAACTGGATTAGGATACTTCGGTGAGTCCAAGCGCTAAAACCCGCATAAGCATATGCTGATGCATCTGTCAACCATCCTTCTGCTAGATCTTACCGAGGCAGGATTCAAGGAACTGGTAAGGAATATTCCTATTTCGATCTCCAATTTACTGATGCCAAAGATTAAGCAGATCATTGATAAAGAAGAAGCATTATTCCTGCTAAGGAAAGGAAAGATCAGAATGAGCGGTTCCTCCAAGAAGTTCAAAGTTAATTTTCAAAGATGTTTTACTTGGCCTGTACAGAAGGTATGATTGAAAATCTCTGGACGGGTGACCAGTCAATAAGTCAACCTACTCTCTCATTCATAGATTGGGCCAATGTAAATGTTCCAGGGGAAGGCTTTGACCCTGAAGCGGACTCAGTTATAGCCATTATTGAGGATAACGACAACAACATCCCCTCCACTACTACCGTCAGCAATGACCTGACTTTGGATAATTGGAGCATCACTCCATGCGTCGTCCGTAAATGGTAAAAGGGCATAGATGGTTTATCTTCCCATAAGTGTAGATATTATCGAATCATTAGCCTTTTAATTACCTGCTACTAGTTAATCACTTTTGTTATGTTTTTCACTGATGCTTTTTGTATGTTGAACATTTTCATATATTAAGCAAAAGCATTTTATTTTTTGGTCTTCAAAGTTGGATTTGTTTGGCATTGCTGATGAACTGCCAAATCTAAACAGTGACTACGACTTTGATGTAGAACAGGAATTTGACCTGATGGGGATTGAGCAGGAAGAGATAGATGACGATGGGGTGCCTGAGGAGATAAAAGGATGGGTCGAAGATAAGCCTAAACCCAACCTCAAGCAAACCACCACTATTAATATCGGAACCCCAGAAAATCCTAAAGAAATCCAAATATGGAATGAATACATGATTGGATTATCCACAGACATAGTCGTCCATCGACTACCCATCAAAGAAGGGTTCAAGCTAGTCAAATAGAAATTAAGAAGGCTGAAGCCAGAATGGAGTCTAAAAGTTAAAAAAGAATTTATCAAACAATTCAAAGCCGGTATTATCATGCTATCAACTTACCCTGAATGGCTATCCAATGTAGTTCCTGTGCTTAAAACCAGAGGGAAGATATGAGTATATGTGGATTACCGGGATCTAAACAATGCTAGTCTCAAAGATGATTTCTCAGTGCCTTTCATCCACATCTTAATAGATAACACGACTCAATTCTACATATACTCATTTGCTGATTATTTCGTCAGATACCATCAAATTATGATTGCGAAAGAAGATAGGAAGAAAACTGCCTTCATCACTCCCTAGGGAACTTTCTGTTATCGGCGGCTAGCTTTCGACCTCACCAATGCTGATGCTACATATCAGAGAGCCATGATGGCTCTATTCCATGACATAATAAACAAGGAGATAAAGGTTTATATGGATGATATCATTGTGAAATCCAAAAAGGAAGATGACCACACCGACCATCTTAGAAAACTATTTCAACCGATTCCGCAAGTATAACTGAAGGTAATTCTGGCCAAGTGTGCTTTTGGTGTTTAATCTGACAAACTGTTGGGCTTTCTAGTGAGCAATAGAGGCATTGAGCTAGATCCAGCCAAGATTATAGCCATCATTGAGATGCCTATACCTTAGACATAGAAAGTGATAGTAGTGTGCATAAAAGCCAATCATGTATGATGATAAAGCACATACTTTGTAAACAATCTTATTTATTTATTAATAAAATATTCATTTAAGACATTTAATTATCTACATGGTGCTGTTTTTAATAATATGTAAATAACCCATAGTTTTAAGCAATGCTTTTAGAATCATGATGAGATTATGCTAATGAGATCTAAATTCTTAGAAAGGTGAAAAACTAAAATAGTTCCCAATTGTGGGATTACTAAAATGGGGATTAGTAAATCTGGATAGATTGGTACATATGTTGCTTGCTCATTGGATGAGGATGACTGATCTCATGGTCATTTGTGTGGAGACACTAAAGCAAGTATGTAGGTGCTTATTGGAGAATAAGTTCACTTAACGTGACTCGCTATGGAATACCTAATGGAGTTTTACTCGCCTGTCAATAGGAATTCCTAATGTGATAGTAGTACAAGTGATCATTGGACTTGAGATCATCATAGTATCTTGTATGTAACAAATTATACTTTGACTTATTCCTTAAGGCCTTTTAAAGCATATATAGGGTATGCTTGGGTATAATGAGTTGCACATGGAGATAATGTATTATCAATAAAGAATCTACAACCTCTAGTAAAAGAGAAGATATGTCCTATGTGATTCGTTAAATGACAACCCAGGAATCCTTGGCCAAGGTGGAATGAAATTAGAAAGAGGTTTCTAATTTGCATTATTTGGAGTTGTGCGTTTTCTAATTGAAATACATATGATTAAATAAATTAAGACTTGACAGTAAATCTATGTCTTATATTTAATTGGGACATTGTATGGTGGAAGAATTGAATTGTATGGTAACTATTAACTCACAGGTTCTTTTATGATTAATGCTGAAATCTATATTATCTAGAAAGTTGTTGATCGCTAGGGAGGCTTATCCCTAGTGTAGAATAAATGTTATTTATTTAAAAAGATTATTAGTTTAATTTTTTTATTTAAATAAGATTAGAAGTGTCCTAATTGATTTATTCATAACCGGTTTAATATGGAGAGCCTAAAGGGTCACGTCATAAAAGGAAGAAGAATTATTTAAGAAGAAAATGGCATCATAGTAATAATGCATTAAGTGTAATTAATTTAATCTATGGTGATAGAATAAATTAAATAACTTAATGTTTATTATTTAATATTTTAGAAATATTGAATATAAATTAATAAGAGGAGTCTTATTATTATTATTATTATTATTTTAACTCTAAAGGAGTTTAGGAATTAATATAATATCAGTACTCTCTCTCTCAATCCTAATAAGATTAGGATATAAATTAATTAAAAGTGTTTAATTAATTAATTAAATAAAACCTTATTCTAATTGGATTAGGAGGGTTAACCTAATATCTATATAAGAGAGTTTTATATTAGAAAGAAGGTACGTGAATTTTTCCAAAGGTTGGGATTACACATATTCTATAGAGATAGAAACAAGGGCTAAGCCAATAACCCATCTTCCTGAGTTCTTCATCTTCCTTGGTGGATCACCGCTAGAGGCCAAACATTTGGGTGCCTGACATTGATCAAGGGAAGGAGCCACTACAGAGGAATCAAAAGAATCAAAAGATTAGAACTTGTACCTGAGGAAGCTTGGATCTTCAAAGGTATAATTCCATCCTCTCCTTCTATGTATTGACTGATAATTGATGCACAAGAAAGATCATGGTTAATGATTTGTAAGAAAATTTTAAAATCTGATTTTTCATCCTTTCCGTTACGTTTATGTAATTTGATTGCATGCTTATGTTTCTAGCAAACCCAACAGTGGTATCAGAGCCAATCTTGTGCTAATTATCAGTTTATGTGATTCCATACATGTATGTATGCGATTGGATCGAGTTCTTGGGCAACAAAAATTTTTCAGATTCTGCGAAGCTGCGCAGCTGCTCCGGTGCAAGGCCTTCTTGCTGCGCAGCTGCGCCGGTGTCTGTTCTTGGTTTTCATGCTGTGCAGCTGCGCCGGTTCCCTTTACATTCCTGGCGCAGCTGTGCCACTAGACGAGAACTGGAATTTTTTTTGTTTTGATTAATTAAATAAATGGTTTATTTAATTAATAAAGATTTAAAATAAAGATGTTTATTTTATATGAAATATAATTTCAGAATTGCTAAAATTAAAGAGTTTAATTTGGAATTGTTTTGAATGAAATAAATGAGTTTATTTTTCCAAAAACAAAGTTTAGCAAATTTTTGCCCATTAACTGATATTAATACATATATGGAATGAATTTACTTTCATGAGATGAATAAGTTTTATTGATACGTATGATGATATGTATGTTAATAAAAGGGATTGATTATGGACTATGACCAATGTGATTGGATTTTATTTTGGATGAATGTTTGAATGTATGGGTTTTATAAAATGGGGTCTGCGTACCTCGTCTTTTCTGGTTTTCTTCTTATTATAAATTCTATCTCTCTCTTATGTACTTCCCCTTGACTGTTGATGAAGGTATCTATTTAAATGAAATAGTTTATGTAGTAGGATTAGTTAGAATTTTTGAAGAACTGGAGATCAAGGAGCAAGGAGCCCTTGAAGACCCATTTGTATTAAGCCCGGGTTTAAATGTAATCGTTACGTTTAAATTTAAATTCTTACACTTATAGGTTTGACCTTTTTGGTTCACTTGGTGGCTCTAGTGAACCAAACAGAATAAAAGTCCATAATCAATCCGGGTAGAATATAGTATTCTATATTGCATGCTAAATATTATATATATTATATTTTATGCAAACATGCTTCGTATGTCTAATAAAATGACGCGTATTTTATATATATATATATATATATATATATATATGTGCATACGCGCTAAACAAGATGAGACAAATAATAACAAACCCCTCAAAGAAACAAGATTAAGTCCGAAGCGTTCAAAGATATTTGGAATATCGAACGTCGCCTTCTAGCATGATAAATTAATAGAGTATTAAATATTTAATATGAGCTTGTTGTGCTATCCACAAGGCGAGTATTGAGTATTTAAGATGTTAATTAATCACATTTGATGCTTATCAAGAAAATTGAACGATTTAGTTTTGTTGTGCTATCCACAAGGACGAACATTTTTCTTTTTTTAATTTATGGAAGTGCTAGGCTGGACTTAACTTAAATCATTTTAGTTCGGATGTGCGCACACATGACTATTATGATTTAAGAGGCAGAATAAAAGAAATTACATGGTGATGTAATTGACAAGAGTTGTCGACCTAGTTATTTGTATATCGCTTGTTGTGCTATCCACAAGGTTATATGCATTAGAAATGGGATCCTTATTCTCACTAGCAAATCTTTAATTAGATGTTGCCGAACTATATAAGTGAGGGTAATATAGTTTGATGAAAATAGTGGGAGATACCAATTTAAAATAAATACCTAAATTTATTTTGGTATGCAAATTTAATAAAATAAATGTTTGCTAAAATGTTGTCTTTTTCACATGCAGAATTTTAAAAATGTCTAAATCACTAATCTCACTACGAAGAATACTTGATGCAAATAAGCTTACCGGGCCGAATTATGAGGACTGGCTAAGAAATCTGAGAATTGTTCTCACTGCTAAAAAGATTTCTTATGTCCTAAATTCAACTGTCCCTGAATCTGTTTCAGAAACATCCTTTGAGGAAGAGATTGCCACTTTCAATAAGTGGCAAGATGATGCATCTGTGGCTCAATGCATCATGCTCGCATCCATGAATAACGAACTTCAGTGTCAGTATGAAAAAATGTATGCTCCTGTTATGCTGCTTCACCTCAAGGAGTTGTATGGTGAACAGAGTAGGACTGCTAGATATGAGATATCTAAGGAGCTCTTCCGATCTCGGATGACCGAGGGTACTGCCTTCTAGACTCATGTCCTAAAAGTGATCAATTTGATTGAACGCCTTGGACAGCTTGGGTTCGTCATGGATGGGGAGTTGAGTCAAGACTTGGTCTTGCAGTCACTCTCTGAGACCTTCTCGCAGTTTGTGGTTAATTTTCACATAAATAAGCTAGATGTCAGCTTGGCTGAGCTGCTTAACATGCTGAAAACTGCAGAAGGTCACTTCTCATCCAAGAAGAACCATGTCTTGATGGTGGATTCTTCCAATAAAAGGAAGAGGCCCAATGTGTCTTCTGAAAAGAAGAAATCCAAGAAGGCTAAGGGAAAGGGGAAAGAAAAGAAACAAAAGAAACCTGAACCAGCTAAAGAAATGTGCTTTCATTGCAACGAGCCGGGACATTGGAAGAGGAACTGCAAGAAGTTTCTAGCAGAGAAGAAGCTTGGAGAAGCTTCGACTTCCAATCAAGGTTTGTTTATGATTGAAATTAATTTTTCTGAAAGTCATAATTCTACTTGGGTATTTGATACCGGCTGTGGGTCTCAAATATGTAACACTGTGCAGGGACTGGTCAGAAGTAGAAAGCTGAAAAATGAAGAGGTGATCCTACGAGTGAGGAATGGAGCAAAGGTTGTTGCATTAGCTGTAGGAACTTATTGTTTAGCAATGCCTTCAGGCAAGTCCATTTATCTTAATAACTCTTATTATGTTCCGAATATTATTAAAAACATTATTTCAATTTCTGTATTGACTATAGAAGGTTTTGACGTTATTATAAAGAACAATGGTTGTTCTATTTATAAAGAAGATGTTTTATATGGTATTGGAAATTTGCGAAATGGGCTTTATATACTTGACTTGCAAGAAAATATATTTCAAATTGAACAAACTAAGAAAAGGAAAAGAGATGATATTAATTATACCTACATGTGGCACTATAGACTCGGTCATATCAATGAAACAAGATTATCCAAGTTGCATAAGGATGAGCTCCTAGAGCTATCCGATTATGAATCATATCCAACTTGTGAATCTTGTCTCATGGGTAAAATGACTAAATCTCTTTTTAGTGAAAAAGGAGAAAGAGTTACAGAGTTGTTGGCATTGATTCACACAGACGTTTGTGGACCTATGACAACAAGTGCACTGGGTGGGTATTCTTATTTTATTACTTTCACTGATGATCACTCAAGATTTGGATATGTGTATTTAATGAAATACAAATCATAATCATTTAAAAAGTTCAAAGAGTTCAGAAGTAAAGTAGAGAAACAAACGGGCAAGAGTATTAAGATACTTCGATCAGATCGAGGTAGAGAATACTTAAGCGGTGAGTTTCTCAATTATCTCAAAGAAAATGGTATAATCTCACAATGGACTCCTCCAGGTACACCACAGTTAAATGGAGTATCTGAAAGGAGAAATCGAACACTATTGGACATGGTTCGATCCATGATGAGTTTTACCGACCTTCCAATTTCCTTATGGGGTTATGCCTTGGAAACGGCTTCATACCTACTTAACAAGGTACCTACAAAATCCGCCCCAAAGACTCCATATGAGATGTGGAAAGGGAGGAAACCAAATCTTAAGTATGTTAAGACTTGGGGTTGTCCAACTTATGTCAAAAAGTTTGAAAATGATAAGCTAAAGACTAAATCCGATAAGTGTAGATTTGTGGGATACCCTAAAGAAACCATAGGGTATTATTTCTATCGTCCAACTGATCAAAAGGTGTTTGTTAGGAAACATACTGCCTTCTTGGAGAAAGAGTTTATCCATGAAGGGGTTAGTGGGAGTAAGATATATCTTGAAGAAGTTTAAGAACCCCAAATTACCAAGGATCAAAGTCAGGTACCTAACCAAGTAGAAGAACCTACTATACTACACCCTGTTCGTAAATCTGGAAGAGTACCGAAGATACCTAAGAGGTATGGATTCATTATAGAGGATGACGATGAGGTACAAATCATGAATGATGATGATCCATTGAATTACGAACAGGCTATGAGTAATAAAGACTTAGGAAAATGGCTTGAAGCCATGAAATCCAAAATGGACTCTATGTATGAGAACAAAGTATGGACTTTGGTTTCACCACCTGAAGGCATTAAGCCTTTTGGGTGTAAATGGGTTTTTAAGAGAAAGACTGGAGCAGACGGGAAGGTAGAGACCTATAAGGCCCGACTGGTTGCAAAAGGTTTCAAACAAAGACAAGGAGTTGACTATGATGAAACCTTCTCACCAGTAGCTATGCTCAAGTCCATTCGGATTTTTCTTGTGATTGCAGTTTATAACGACTATAAGATCTGGTAGATGGACGTGAAAACGACCTTCCTCAATGGGAAACTTGAGGAGGATGTGTATATGACACGACCAGAGGGATTTATTTCAAAAGTTGGAACAAATCAAGTCTGTAAGCTACAACGATCCATTTATGGGTTGAAGCAAGCTTCTCGTAGATGGAACATTCGTTTTGATGAGATAATCAAAGAGTTTGATTTTATCAAAAATGAGGATGAACCTTGTGTATACAAGAAGGTTAGTGGGAGCGCAGTATCATTCCTTCTATTATATGTTGATGATATATTACTGATAGGGAATGACATTCCTATGTTACAATCAATTAAAATCTGGTTATCTAAAAACTTCTCCATGAAGGACTTGGGTGAAGCATCCTATATTTTGGGGATAAAGATCTATAGAGATAGATATAAAAGGATGCCCGACTTATCCCAAGGAATGTACATTGATACGATGCTAGCATGGAAGATTTCAAAAGAGGTCTCATGCCGATGAGCCATGAAATACATCTCTTCAAAAAATAGGCCCCAAAGACACCTGAGGACAGAGACCGTATGAGTAAGATCCCTTATGCTTCTGCAATAGGATCTATCATGTACGGTATGGTATGTACTAGATCGGATGTTGCTCACGCACTTAGTGTAACGTGCAGATACCAGTCAAATCCAGGAGAAGAGCACTGGAAGGCAGTGAAGAATATCCTAAAGTACTTGAGAAGGACTAAAGATATTTTTCTTGTCTACGGTGGGTCTGAATTAAAACTCGAAGGATTCACGGACCCAAGTTTTTAAACAGACCAAGATTACAGTAAATCTGTTTCAGGGTATGTGTTTACCTTGAACGGAGGCGCAATGAGTTGGAAGAGTTCCAAGCAGCAAACAGTTGCTGATTCAGTGACAGAGGCAGAGTATATAGCTGCAAGTGAAGCTGCAAAGGAAGATGTTCGGATGAAGAAGTTCATAACTGAACTTGGTGTGGTTCCTAGCATTAGAGAAGCAGTTCCCGTATACTGTGACAACACCCGAGCGGTTGCACGGGCTAAGGAACCCATGTCTCATCAGAAATCCAAACACGTGTTGCGGCGATTTCACTTGATCAGGGAGATCATTGAAAGAGGAGACGTTACCTTGGAGCGTGTGGACTCCCAAGACAACATTGCAGATCCATTTACTAAAGCTCTAACACAACAGTAGTTTGATCATCACTTGGAGAAGATGAGTATGAGATACCATTGTGATTAGCTTTAGTGTAAGTGGGAGATTGATAGTAGTGTGCATACAAGCCAATCATGTATGATGATAAAGCACATACTTTGTAAACAATCTTAATTATTTATTAATAAAATATTTATTTAAGACATTTAATTATCTACATGGTGCTATTTTTAATAATATGTAAATAACCCATAGTTTTAAGCAATGCTTTTAGAATCATGATGAGATCATGCTAATGAGATCTAAATTCTTAGAAAGCTTAAAAACTAAAATAGTTCCCAATTATGGGATTACTAAAATGGGGATTAGTAAATTCGGATAGATTGGTACATATGTTGCTTGCTCATTGGATGAGGATGACTGATCTCATGGTCATTTGTGTGGAGACACTAAATCAAGTATGTAGGTGCTTATTGGAGAATAAGTTCACTGAACGTGACTTGCTGTGGAATACCTAATGGAGTTTTACTCGCCTGTCAATAGGAATTCCTAATGTGATAGTAGTACAAGTGATCCTTGGACTTGAGATCATCATAGTATCTTGTATGTAACAAATTATACTTTGACTTATTCCTTAAGGCCTTTTAAGGCATATATAGGGTATGCTTGGATAAAATGAGTTGCATATAGAGATAATGTATGATCAATAAAGAATCTACCACCTCTAGTAAAAGAGGAGATATGTCTTATGTGATTCGTTAAATGACAACCCAGGAATCATTGGCCAAGGTAGAATGAAATTAGAAAGAGGTTTCTAATTTACATTATTTGGAGTTGTGATTTTCTAATCGAAATACATATGATTAAATGAATGAGGACTTGACAGTAAATCCATGTCTTATATTTAATTGGGATATTGTATGGTGGAAGGATTGAATTGTACGGTAACTATTAACTCATAGGTTCTTTTATGATTAATGTTGAAATCTATATTATCTGAAAAGTCGTTGATCGCTAGGGAGGCTTATCCCTATTGTAGAATAAATGTTATTTATTTAAATAGATTATTAGTTTAATTTATTTATTTAAATAAGATTAGAATTGTTCTAATTGATTTATTCACAACCGGTTTAATATGGAGAACCTAAAGGGTCACACCATAAAAGGAAGAAGAATTATTTAAGAAGAAAATGACATGATAGTAATAATGCATTAAGTGTAATTAATTTAATCTATGGTGATAGAATAAATTAAATAGCTTAATATTTATTATTTAATATTTTAGAAATATTAAATATAAATTAATAAGAGGAGTCTTATTATTATTATTATTATTTTAATTCTAAAGGAGTTTAGAAATTAATATAATATCAGTACTCTCTCTCTCAATCTTAATAAGATTAGGATATAAATTAATTAAAAGTGTTTAATTAATTAATTAAATAAAACCCTATTCTAATTGGATTAGGAGGGTTAACTTAATATCTATATAAGAGAGTCTTATATCAGAAAGAAGGTACGTGAATTTTTTCAAAGGTTGGGAGTACACATATTCTATAGAGATAGAAACAAGGGTTAAGCCAATAACCCATCTTCCTAAGTTCTTCATCTTCCTTGGTGGATCACCGTTAGAGGCCAAAAATTTAGGTGCCTGACATTGATCAAGGGAAGGAGCCACTACAGAGGAATCATAAGAATAAAAGGAGTAGAACTTGTACCTGAGGAAGCTTGGATCTTCAAAGGTATAATTCCATCCTCTCCTTCTATGTATTGGCTGATAATTGATGCACAAGAAAGATCATGGTTAATGGTTTGTAAGAAAATTTTAAAATCTGATTTTTCATCCCTTCCGCTGTGTTTATGTAATTTGATTGCATGCTTGTGTTTCTAGCAAACCCAACAGAAAGAGATTCGGGGGTTTCTTGGAAGAATTAACTGATTCATCTCCCAGCTCACTACAACTTGTTAGCCCATTTTCAAGTTTTCGAAGAAATATTCCTCAGGAAAGTGGAATAAAGACTGCCAGAAAGCTTTCCTCGCCATCAAGAAGCAGTTGATTGAAGCTCTTATTTTGGTGCCTCCAGGGGATAAAGTTCCACTTTTCATGTACATATTAGTCAATTCCAACGCCATAGGTTGTATGCTTGGGCAGAAAGATGATAGAGGCAAGGAAAGAGCTATATATTACCTCAGTAAAAGATTCAAAAGCTGTAAGAAGAAATACACTTTGATTGAAAAGACCTGTTGCGCTTTAGTATGGGCTGCTATGAGGTTACAACGTTACCTTCATAGGTATATAACTTATCTCATATCTCGCATAGATCCTTAGAAGTACATCTTCAGCAAGCTTATGTTAAATTTTTGACTGTCGAGGTGGAAACTCATCCTTCAGCAATTCGACATCATCTACGTGACACAAAAAGTCATTAAAGGCCAGGGAATTGCAGATCAGCTTGCCGAAGCCCCGTCATGGAGCTTCGAACCTTTGGAAACCTATATCCCCGATGATAATGTAATGACAGTTCATCAAAACCATCAGGAAGATACAGGCCAATTTTGGAAATTGTACTTTGACGGTGTTATAAACATTGAAGGCGCGGGAGTAGGGGCAGTTCTCGTATCCGTCACTAGAGAATAATATCCCATTGCCACCAAGCTACAATTCAGCAATACAAACAACACAACCGAGTATGAAGGCTGCATCATGGGATTAAAATTGGCCCAAGCAATGGGCATCAGACATTTAGAAGTCTTTGGAGATTCCAAGTTGGTCATCAAGCAAACCACTGAGGCATACGACACCAAAGAATTACACTTGATGCCCTATCAACGGCAGGTTATCAAGATGGCAATGGAGTTCGAAGATATAGCCTTCATCCATATTCCTTGGAATCGAAATGATTTAGCAGATGCACCAAAAACACTGGCTTCCCTAATCCACATCTCCACTTGTAAAGCACTCCCTGATATTAAATTCACAGACCAAATGACACCAGCCTATGAAAATTACATTAGAGAAGTATCAGATGAATTACATCCCATCAAACAGCCATGGTACTAGGATATCAAAGAATATCTGCGTGATGGGTTTACACCCACTGGGGCAAGCCAAGCTGAAAGAAAGCGGATCCATAAAATGGCCATGAAATTCTACTTAAGCGGAGACGCACTCTGTAAAAGAAATGCAGGAATGGGCCTTCTAAGCTACCTAGACAAAGATCAAGCCCAGAGACTTATGGATGAAGTGTACGGTAGAGTGTGTGGGCCCCATATGAGCAGTTTATTACTTGCCAAGAAGATATTAAGGATATGTCATTACTAGCTCTCTATTAAAGCAGATTGCGATGATCATGTCAAAAGATGTTATCAATGTCAAATTCATGGAAATGTCGTCCATGCTTCTCTAAGTGAACTACACTGCATGAGTTCACCATGACACTTTTCTATGTGGGGGATGGACTTGATCGGGCTGAACTAGCCTAAAGCCAATAACGGTCATAAGTTCATCTTTACTATGATCGACTACTTTACCAAGTGGGTGGAAGCTGCCTCCTTTCCCAAAGTCACCATGGATGTTGTCATAAATTTCATCAGAAATAATGTAATCTGTCGATACGGGCAACCGGAGGTAATCGTATCAGACAATGCCAAGAACCTGAACAATCAGATGATGAGGGAATTATGTAGAAAATTCCACATTAAACATCTTAATTCTATCATCTATTGTCCCAAGATGAATAACGTTGTCGAAGCAGCCAACGAGAATATGAAGAAGATCATGCAAAAGATGGCTGTAAATCACAAAGGATGGTCTGACTTATTGCCTCTAACTTTACATGCATACAGAACATCAATCCGCACTTCTACTGGGGCTGCCCCCTACTCATTGGTCTATGGTATAGAAGTAGTGCTTCCTATAGAAGTAGAAATGGCATCATTAAAGGTATTGATAGATGCCCAGATGGAAGAACACTAGTGGCTACAAAACCGATACAGTCAATTATCTCGGATAGATGAGAAAAGGGATGTCGCCATCTTCCATGGTCAGTTATATCAGCAAAGGATAGCTCGGTCCTACAATAAAAAGGTCTAACTTCATTAATTCAATGAGAATGACCTGGTCCTAAAAAGAGTCATCTAAAATCAAGAAACATCTAAAGGAAAATTCAATTGGGCCATATTGCAAAACTTTTCAAAATTCAGTTGAGTTGGTACAACCATTTAACTCATACCAACTGGTGGCTCTGTCTAATTCGGACCAATAAAATCAATCTTTTCAAATCGTCGACATTATATATTGGACTCTTTCAAAAATCTCACCCTCAGAACAAACAACATAGAAAACATAAAGGGGAAGAAACACATAGGAAGAGGGATCAATTCTCCCGGCGTCAATATGTGGCACTCCGCTGGGGATCAGTAGATGGCTTAAGCCGCTTTTTCAAACTTTACAATTCCCTTCTTTGTGTTTGTGTGTGAAATGACGTCTTTACATTGAATGGATGTGAATGTCTCTTTACCACACTTTATATTAGTGCTTCGCACAATGTCATCATTTTGCATGCGGTGAGTCGCGATGAATGTATGTTGTGTGTTCCTCCACCAGGAGGCGAACCCTTCTGTCACTGATTATTGGACTCCATTGGCGATTAAGTCCAAGTGAGGCTCTAGAAAGGTACCACTTAGATCTGCTCCAATTGAAAGATCTGATTAGCTTCCCATCTAGTAGATTGCGATGATCTGCCGAAAAGCCCGTGAGAGTAAACAAAAGATAGGTCAGCCTCCGATAAACCTAACGCGAAGGGAAGACTATTCGTACCTTTCCCTTTCAATTCCATGTTAAAATATCAAATGTTGTAAATATCAATTCATATCAAATGTTGTAATTTATAAATTCTTGCAAATTTATTGTAAAATATCAAATCCTATCATGATATCCTGTCATCAAAACAACTGACCTCTGTTTTATAGGAAAATATTAAAAAACCCCTAAACCTAACACATTGCATAACATGCATACTGTTCAGGTCTATCAAAACTAAGCTACCTACCTTTATTGTAGGCAAGATTGGTCCCATTACCAGATCCAAATCTAAGAAGGCAAAAAACCTACCCACCAATATGGAGGAAAGTACCCAACATGGGACAGGCTTCGTGTCTCGAGAAGAATTCGAGGGACTCAGAAATCAAATAGCAGAATTAACTATTTTCTTAAAAGAACAGATCAAAAGTACTCAGGGTCAACAGGTACCCACCCAGAAAGAGTTCTCCGAACAAAGTGGCGGTAAGGGTACATATAAGGAAAAGGAAGCTCAGATACCTGAACCTTAAAATAATGAAAAAACCAATAAAGCCTCTGAAATCATCAATCTCAAAGAAGATCGAGAGACTATAGAAACTATCAGATCAATCAAAGGGACTAGATCCTACGGAAGTTTCAACTACTCAGACCTTTGCATCTTTCCCGGGGCTCGGTGTCCAGACAAGTTCCAGATCCTAAATTTTAAAAAATACGACAGATTAGGAGATCCTTACACCTAATTGAAAGTATTCATTGGAGAACTCGGATCCTATGCAGAGGACGAGAAGCTGAGAATGCAGTTGTTTTAGAAGAGCCTAACCGGAGAGGCCAAAACTTGGTATGCCCGATTGGATAATTCCAAAATTCATAGTTGGGAGGAGCTAGCCCATGCCTTCCTAAATTAATACAGCTTCCAGTCATAAATGGCTCCAGACAGGTATCAGATTACTAAAGTTAAAAAGTAGAACACTGAGTCATTCACAGAATATGACCAAAGATGGAGGCGTCTGGCTGCTCAAGTAATTCAATCAATGACAAAAACTGAGATGGTGATGACATTCATCGACATACAAGAAGCTTAATTCTATGAACTACAAGGCATAGGAAAACCATTCTCAAAGATGATTAAACATGGAGAAATGGCTAAGATGGGGTTGAAGTCTAGATAGATTAAAGATCATACTGCTTTAGAAGCCGTGACTAAACACATTTAGGCTGGAAATTATGGAAATAATCCTTGGAGAGTTCATAAGAAGAAAGAAGAGGATGTATCCTTGGTACTACAAAATCAAACTCAAAGAGGCAACCAAAACCTACCTATTTAAAGGAAATATTATTCCCCTTTTCAAACATCTGTATAATCTTCAAATCCCACGTTTCGAAGAACTGGAGAGGCTATACGTTTACACCTTTAGGGGATTCATTTGAGAACATACTCAAGCTTCTGACAACACAAAAGAAAATTGCTCAGCTCCTTCCACCAGCCAATCCAAGTGGGAAGAATTTTTACCCAAGCAAGAAATGTGCTTACCGTTTTGGATCTCCAGGTCATAATACCCAAGAATGTTGATCTCTGAAGTACAAGATTCAACACTTGATAGACAGTGGTGATATCATGGTGACAAAACTAGAGCAGCCACATGTCCAAGATAACCCTTTACCTAAACACAATGAGGAGGGAGTCAACATGATCAGTATGGGGAATGGAGAAGGTTCCAAGTACCTCAAATATGTAGGGGACTTTCCAAAAACAAGCAAGGATAGCTCTGACAAATGGGACTATTCATAATGCCGCTTCCTGATAGAACGGGAAACAAAATCTATCAAGGATTAGATTAGTCTATTAGAAGAATTGATGGTATACTAGAACCAAGTGACTCGACAGTTAATAACTCAAGTTAACCAAAGGAGAACAAATAATCCCACACCCAAAATTCTTCCAATTGCAAGGAAGGATCATTATCAGTTCCATGAACACGAAACCTGGGCAGATAAAGTTGTCAGCGAAGAAAGAGTTCGAGCTCATAGAGAGTTTTCTTTTAAGAGAAAGTTCACGGCTTTGGATCAGCCTATGGACAAAATTCTCCAGATGTTGATAAATAAGGGAAAAGTTACACAGTTATTGCCTCCAGTGGACCCTCGATCAAGGAAGTTTAATCCTTCCAAAATATGTCAATATCATTCCAACACTCCTGGGCACGATACAGAAGAATGTTGGGGACTACGTCATCTAATTTAGAACCTGATTTAAAGCGGCTGCTAAAAGAAAGTTCATACAATGGTTTTCCTGATGAAGAAGGAGTATTGCCTCCTCTGGCATGGAATATAAAAGAAGTTGTAGCTGTCATTTCTTGTGAGAAGGACACAACTGTCATACCCCTGATAATTCAAGGAAAGGGGGACAAAGGAGGAAAGAATCCTTTGAAAGTGGCTGCACCAGAGCCATTGATGTTGCCATTCAAACCGCAGTATCTCTTGATCAGCTTAAAAAGAGTCCCATGTAACTATGGGGAGAACGAGGGATCAACATTAAATCCTATGGCTGCTATATCAAAAGAAAACCCGATGTATCTACCTCAGCGAGCGATAATGTTAGTCATCAAAACCAAGGGTAGAGTACCCGAGGAAAAGATTAAATTAAATACACTTAACTTATTATTACGATTATTCCATTAGCTTCTTTAATAAATATTATTCCTTTTATGGTGTGATCCATTAGGTTCTCCATATTAAACCGGTTATGAATAAATCAATTTAAATAATTCTAATCTTATTTAAATAAATAAATTAAACTAATAATTCATTTAAATAAATAACTTTTATTCTACAATAAGGGTAAGCCCCCGTAGCGATCAACGACTTTTCAGATAATATAGATTTCAACATTTATCATAAAAGAACATGTGAGTAAATAGTTACCGTACAATTCATTCCTTCTGCCGTACAATGTCCCAATTAAATATAAGACATGAATTTACTATCAAGTCTTATTTTATTTAATTATATGTATTTCGATTCTAAAATGCACAACACCAAATAATGAAAATTGGAAACAACTTTCTAATTTCATTCTGCCTTGGCCAAGGACTACTAGGTTGTCATTTATCGAATCACATAGGACATTCTCTTCTTTTACTATAAGTGGTAGATCCTTTATTGATCATTCATTATCTCCATATATAAATTATTATACCCAATCATACTTTTTGATATACCCTTAGGGTCTTAAGGGACATGTCAAAGTATAACTCATTATACACAAGATACTATGATGATCTCAAGTCTAAGGATTATTTATACTACTATCACTTAAAGAATTCCTATTGATAGAAAAGTAAAACTTCATTAGGTATTCCTTAGCGAGCCACGTTCAGTGAACTTATTCTCCAAAAAGCACCTACATACTTGCTTTAGTGTCTCCACACAAATGATTATAAGATCAATCATCCTCTTCCAATGAGCAAGTCAACGTATGTACCAATCTATCCGGATTCACTAATCCCTTTTTTAGTAATCTAATGATTGGAAATTATTTTAGTTTTAAGCTATCTAAGAATTTAGATCTCATTAGAATGATCATCATCATGATTCTAAAAGCATTGCTTAAAACTATGGATTTATCACATATTAAAAAAATAGTACCATGTAGATAAATAAATGCCTTTAATTAAATAATACTTTTATTAAAAAATGAATAAAATTATTACAAAGTAAATGCTTTGTCATCAAACATGATTGGATTATATGCATATTACTTTCAATCTCCCACCTGAACTAAAGTCAATCGCCATGATATCTCATACCCATCTTCTCTAAGTGACGATCAAATTGCTGTTGTGTTAAAGCTTTAGTAATTGGATCTGCAATGTTGTCTTGAGAGTCCACATGCTCCAGGGTGAAATCTCATCTTTTAATGATCTCTCTAATCAAATGAAACTGCCGCAACACGTGTTTGGATTTCTGATGAGACCTGGGTTCCTTAGCCTATGCAACAGCTTTGGTGTTGTCACTTAATAAAGGCACTGCTCCTCTAATGCTAGAAACCACACCAAATTCAGTTATAAACTTCTTCATCTAAACAGCTTTCTTTGCAGCTTCACTTGGAACTATATACTTTTCCTCTGTCACTAAATCAGCAACTGTTTGTTGCTTGGAACTCTTCCAACTCACTGCACCACCGTTTAGGGAAACACATACCCCGAAACGAATTTACTGTCATCATGGTCCATTTGAAAACTTAAGTCTGTGTAGCCTTATAGTTTCAATTCAGACCCACCGTAGATAAGAAATACATCCTTAGTTTTTCTTAAGTATTTTAGGATATTTTTCACTGCCTTCCAGTGTTCTTCTCTAGGATTCGACTGATATTTGCTCGTTACACTAAGTGCATGAGCGACATCAGGTCTCGTACATATCATACCGTACATGATAGATCCTATTGCTGAAGCATAAGGAATCTTACTCATACGGTTTCTCTCCTCAGATGTCTTTGGGGCCTTTTCTTGGAGAGATGTATTCTATGGCTCATCGTCATGAGACCTCCCTTGGAATCTTTCATGCTAAACCTCTTTAGCATGGTGTCAATGTACGTTCCTTGGGACAAGCCAAGCATCCTTTTAGATCTATATTTATAAATCTTTATCCCCAAAATATAGGATGCTTCTCCCAAGTCCTTCATGGAGAAGTGTTTAGATAACCAAATTTTGATCAACTGTAGCATAGGAATATCATTCCCTATCAGTAATATATCATCAACATAAAACACAAAGAATGATATAGCACTCCCACTAACCATCTAATACACACATGGTTCATCCTCATTTTTGATAAAATCAAACTCTTTGATTGTCTCATCAAAACGGATGTTCCACCTACGAGAAGCTTTTTTCAATCCATAAATGGATCGTTGTAGCTTACAAACTTGATTTGTTCCAACCTTTAGAACAAATCCCTCTAGCTGTGTTATATACACATCCTCCTCAAGGTTTTTATTGAGGAAGGCCGTTTTCACGTCCATCTGCTAGATTTTGTAGTCATAATAAGCTACAATCGCAAGTAAAATCCGAATGGACTTGAGCATAGCTACTGGTGAAAAGGTTTCATCATAGTCAACACCTTGTCTTTGTTTAAAACCTTTTGTAGCCAGTCGGTCCTTATAAGTCTCTGAATTGCCGTCCGCTCCAGCCTTTCATTTAAAGACCCATTTGCACCCAATAGGCTTAATGCCCTTAGGTGATGAAACCAAAGTCCATACTTTGTTATCATACATGGAATCAATCTCAGATTTTATGGATTCCTGCCATTTCTTTGAGTCTTTACTACTCATAGCCTGTTCGTAATTCAATGGATCATCATCATTCATGTTGCGTACCTTATCATCATTCTCTATGACGAATCCATACCTATCAGGTATCTTCAGAATCCTTCCAGATTTACGAATAGGGTGTTGTTGTGACGCCCCCAAATTCGGGTCTCAAACACCCGGATTCGGTTATCACGATCCAGTATAAATATTCACCTCTAAATAACATACAATAACTAAATGCGGAATAAAATAAATGTATGTCGTTCATTCAAAAGGTGTTACTAGTCCTAAGATTCGATAACCTTAATACAACCTTACAAACATACCTTAGAATAACCATTAAGGTTCAAATTACATAAACAATAATTTAAACTAAGCATAAAACAAAGTCAGCTACTTGAAGTCTATTACTTCATCTTTTCTTTACTTTTGTCCTTCCCTGAAGTCTCGGGTTTAACTGCAATAAAAGTCATGATATAGCAAGAGTGAGCAACTAGTTTGCTCAACAAGTTTAAATACAACAATAAAGGATATATCATGATTAACGGAATATATACCAAGAGGAATTCAACAATATGAATATCGGAAGCAAGGAGAATAATTGCTTTTAGAATAATCGATATACGAATAGACTTCGAAATATAAACGTCCAATGGAATTAATAGCTGATTGACCCTTTGGTTATTGGCTACAAAATATATACTTGAGGGGATCAGGCTCGCGTACGCCATGTATATGCATAACATTCAACTCTGCTGTTTGTATCTTATATTAGATACGTGGGGTACTCCCTTATAATATAAGGGTGTTCTCTTTAGTCTAAGAATCCCTACCATCAATTGGCCTGGATAGCTTTTATAAAAATTTCATGCAATTGTCTGACCGAACAAAGGTTCAGACTCTATCTAAAGTAGTTCATGAATTAAAGAACTTTAAAATGATGTACAAGTCTAAGACTGTACGAACTCAAGTGCACCAAGTGCTAGTATCAATAAAATTGATGTGGAATAATTGTCAAGAAATTTAAACCACCTAAAGCATACTTGGAAATAAGGTCCAAGCGTCAATAAATAACTAGCAACACAATAATAACCTGCTCAATACAATATGAGAAGGATAGGAAACTTGCACAATAAAGAGTGAAGTTTAGAAACATGCATTCAATATAACAATCAAATGAAGTTAGGAAACTTGCACATTATACGAGTTTGTGTAAGTTAGGGAACTTGCCTGATTGCTCAGCTACAAATAATCTATCTTTAATTAAATTGCGTTGACACGACCTAACATTAACAAGTGGGTCTCTCAATTAGTATTGTGTAGACTGGTATGAGTTCATACTTACAAGAATCTAATCATCAGATAAGTCTATCACATAATTCACGTAAGTCGATTACTATGACTGAGTGTATAAACATTTAACTCCGTCCTAGACTAATAACTTTAGCATATCTAGTCTCTATGCATCAACATAGGCTTAAACACATAGCACTTTAATTAATCATGCGATAAAGTTTAAGACACACACATATTGCAGGGTTCTGTCTATAATTCAAAGTTGTGTGGTTTTCATGTCGGTAACTCTTATACCTTAAGCTAATCAAGTCCATGTTACAAGGGGTCAGCTATTAAAGCCATAATACCACATAACGAGACTAAACAATACTAAGTATGCATGCTCGTGCGTATACCACATATGTATATCTTAACCATATAGGTTACACTTGAAATTCTCTTTTTCATGAACATGTGTGTATAGGTAAAATCCATGTTTAACCAAAAGATGCTCATGTCAACATGTCTATAGGCATAATGAATCCTAATATTCATGCTTGCATGATCAGAATGTAACTCGCACAGTGTTTGATGATATTAGTCTTCAAATTCTATGCTTTCCTTGAAAATTACACTAAGTCTACAAAGGCACTTAGTACATGCAAAGTGTTTCGAAGTCACGACTCACATGTATTAGAACACATATATATAAGCCACATATACATTCTCAATGGTCAGAACTAAAAAGACAAATTTTTTGTTAAGTTCACTTCAAGTCCTTAAGTTTTTCTTTTGAAATCATCTTAACCTTCAATCATGTATGCTAGTGTGTACTCAACACTTTAGTCTGACCTTTCATATCTATTTAGACCATACGATCATGCTTACAAAGTCAGAATACATATATGATACGTATTTGTCAAGTTCACTTTAACCATTCTAAGTTCATTTATAAACTATAATCTTCTCATCAATATTGTATGCTAACATAGTTATACATGCTGATGTTATGTCAATGTACTCACTTATGCATCTTAATCATGTGCACATGCTTGCCTAAAGTGATACCATATGTTAGCACATAACAGATTTATAACAGAACAGGAAACAAAAATTCAGGGCCTGGCGCAGCTGCGTCGCACCCTAGTATAAACAGGGCTCAGCTACGCCGGTGCTCGGCCAAAACAGAAGCAGCTTTCTGCTTGGCATTTTAACAAACCCAAATCAAGATTTCTCAGTAACTTCGATTATATATTACTACAATGCAGTTCTAACTTACATATAAGTTAATACAACAACTAACAAGCATCCCTCAATCCAATTAACATTCAATTCATGCATAATCCAAAATCAAGAAGTTTGAAATTTCCAAAATGAAGAACATGATATAAAGTTATACCTTGCTGCTAAAATTTTCCTCAATTATCAGACTCTTTACTAATCAAAGAACTCACTCTATACCTTATATTTTGACAGAGTTTTTAGCAATTCAAAAGAAGATGGAGAAATGCTATATTTATAGAGATTTTGATATCCAGACAAAGTAATTGCCTTCCAAATTAAACCAATGGAATGAAGAATTGTTTGTTGGCTAATGAAGAGTTGTTTATTAGTAGGTGAAATCCATCATGACGCCCACATCCCTTATAATCATTAGCTACACATTGCTGATTTTGAGAAGAAATATAGAGTAGCTAGCCTTTATGAGCTTTCACGTGAAGAAGCAATGAAGATGGACACTCATATTGGGACAAGGAAATATAATGCTCAACAATATAGCAACTAGCAAGTGTAATAATATAAACACTTAGGTTATCTTTATATATATTATATATTCACTTAGGTTATAAATGAATTACATATTGATAACATAATTCATAATAGCAAGTTGGGTTATACACATCCATATATAATCCATGTACATTTCATTAATACCGGATATAATTCAATGGGGTATTATCACAATACATTATCCCAATCCTATTATTATGGTATACTTTAACTCCCCAATTCGTGATTAAATAAACGATTGAATTAGTTAATTAAATAAATGATTTAGTCTATTAGTATTTAAATTACCAAATAGACTATTAACATAAATATTGCTCACATCTATTAATTAATCTACACAATTTAAATCCTTTCATTATTGATAAATAGGTTTTATACCTACTTATTGGATATCAACTTGCTTTGATTATGGCTTGAGCTTAAGAATTTTAGTGTCTTTTTATATGTTTTGTTTTTGTTTTGCATATTTCAAACAGGAAACTTAAGCGGGCATAAAATGGCATGATTAAGGCATGGAATGGCTTGAAAATGGGCAAAATGGCTTGGAGCTGACAACAAGGCATGAAAGGATGGCATGATGATGGAGTGAGCAAGAGAAAGCATAAAGATGGCATGAGGTAGGCATAGGAGGATGGTCTTAAGGCAGCATTAAGTGAAGGAGTAAGAAACAATCTAGAAGCACAAAAAAAGTAGAAGAGAAGCAGCAAAAAAGCCAGCACCAGAATTGCATCAGTAGCAGAAAGTGGCACGCGCGGTCGAGACTGGAAAGCAAAGGAACGCCGCGCACCTGCGCCGAGTTCGAGAGCAGAAGGACAACTCTGGAGACGTGCGCGCCCGCGCCGAGAAAGCCAAGCAAGGCCGCATGGCCGCGCCAGTTAAAAAAACTTCTGACTTTGCATTTTTTTTGGCTGAGTGTAATTTATATAAGGCTTTATGTTGCAAGAGACGAGTATCACTTATCTTCAGACTTACATTTATTACAAGCTTGTTCCTATTTTCCTAGGGTTAGAGAACTAAGGAGGAGCTTGAGAGCTTAACTTTTTCTCTTCTTCTAGTTCTAGTAGATTTCCATTTCTAGGGTTCAAGTTGGTTAGTTTATGGTCTGAACTTGAGCTTAAGAGCTTCTATTGAAAGGGGAACCACAAGATTTGCACTCTCTATCTCTCTTTGCTCTTACTTTCATAGTTGTTTAAATGCTTGGTTTAAATCCCATAATGGTTTGTGGTTCAGAGATAAACTACCTACCATTATGGGATTCTAATGGATTTGATTGCTTAGTCTAGGGTTTTATGCCTCTTTGAAATGTATGGATGAACATGTATGGTTTGCCTAACATGGTTGTTTTGTATGTTTAGACGCTTGATTAACATCTAGTGTAATAGTTTATATAAAATGGAAAAAGGAAGTGTAAACATAGATTTTACCAGGCTAGCATATGTTTGTAAAACTTGCATTCGATGAGTTTTGTGATTCGTAATCCTGATAGAAATATACCGTATTGTCATATGTAGTCAGTAAGGAGCTTGCACTTAAATCGACCCCTAATTCAGGTCTCTTGATTACCTCGGATCTGGTTCGCCACGATACATCTATCACGGAACTATTACCTCTTTTATTCAGAACTTAATGAATAAATTTCACTTATTACATTATAGAAATATAATTTCTCTTCATATCCAAGATCTTGTATGATGACCCTAAACCTTTATAAGTTTTCAAATCTCAGTCATATACCATCCCTGTTTATACATCATAACTGATGTTACAAAAATGCAGAATAACTTAAACTTTTCTATATCCTTTGAATAACATCTTTCATTGAATTCAAAATTTTGAATCAATTACGTAACCTTGAATCAATTATAAAATATGATTCACTATGTTCGAATTACCGTATAAACGTATACATCTCATTTCGAAATCCCTGTGTTTTTATAACACAACTTACAATTTCAACATATACAAAACATTGTAATCTACTATCGTATACATTTTCTAGAACCTAAGCATGGTTCACGAACATATATTTAAATAAACTAAAATCTTCGAACTCTATTACGTAGCACGTAACTTTTATCATTAGTCCTTAGCCTGCAAAAGTGGTTATTTGCAAGAGTGAGCTCGACAGCTCAGCAATTCTAACAGTTTTCATGCATCACATAGCATATAATATCATACTCAGTTCATGCATTCATAATCAATTAATATCTACTACGCATGTTACTTCTCACATAACATGCATATTATCAAAGATCAACATTCAATCTCATACATATCTCATATAAAGTTTATATATAAGTTAACATTCTCATGGAATAATACAATTCAATTAACAGTTATTGAACTCATATATCAAATAGGAACTGAAAGACTTGCCTGATGCGTAGTTTAACAACTACGACTTAACTGCTTAAAGATATATGCGCTTCGTGTATTCCTACACAATTATACAATTATGGATTCATACATATCAGTTATACCCATCCATATATTCTCAATATAATAACAATTGATTACATTGTTGTCTAACTTGGTTCTTAGAACCTTCATTTTACTTTCTCATCGTATACTTAGAATAACTATGTACGTATAGGTATACCTTAACCATACATACTTACTATCATCTTTCATATACATGTATCACACACTTAACTAATGATGTTCGACATATATTTAAAACTCATAAATACATGATCTATATTACTCTTACATTTCTCAAACCTTATCGAAATTATAATTCCCAGGTTTTATATAACCATTACATTCAAACTTGTCTAAGTTTCACCTTTCAAAATCCTTGTCATACTTTAAACTAGTCATGCAAGGCTACTATGTTCATCATGTATACATGTGAGGAGTCAAAATAATGTTAAGACACATGCTCACAAATACTTTTATCATATAGGTATAACTAGCATTGTTAATCACTTTAAACAAGCTTAGCTCATACCTCGTTCATGTTTACTAACTTTCATAATTTCTAACATAGTATGAATACATGTAGTCTAACTAAGGAATGCTAAAGACATTCTCATATTTGTCTAGCAATATTAGAATGTTATCCTACCATGTTCACGCGCTTTAGTTTTCCAAATCTTAAGTTTTCTTTGAAAATTGCACTAAGTCAACTTAGGCAACATAGTACATGTAAAGGGTCTTGTAGTCATGACTCACATGTATTAGAACACATATATAAACCACATATACATACTCAAATGGTCAGAATGTGAACATCATATATATATGTCAAAAAAAACTCTAGGTTTGTCCTTTGAAATCAACGTAGTCTTTAATTATGTATGTTAGTGTGTGCTCAACACTTTAAACATACATTTGATATCTATTCAGACCATACGATCGTGTTTATAACATCAGAATACACATAATACGTAACTTTAACAAGTCTAAGTTCATTTTGTAAACCTTAAATCCTTTCATCAATAGAGTGTACAAACATAGTGATACATGCTCATGTCACGTTAATGTACTCATATATGCACATAAATCTAGTTCGCATGCTTGCTCTAATTGATGTCACATACTAGCACATAATAGGTTCTGTAACAGAAATAAAAAATCTAGAAACTGGTCCTAGCGCAGCTGCGCCGCTGGCTAGTACAAGACTGGCGCAGCTGCGCAGATGTGCGGACAGAGATAGAGCAGACTGCTTCGACAGTACTGTAATCCCATTTCAAAAATAACTTCGCAAATTCTTTTCTAGACATGCTACATTGCAGTACAAAGCTATCATAACAACTTATATACTTCATAACAAGTATTCTTTAATCAAATGATCATTCAATTTTACATAATCAAGAATTTGCTAATGAAGAACAAGAATGGAAATATACCTCTACAATTGGTTTTTTTTTTGCTGCTATAATAAGTCTCTCCCTCACTGATATCTCTCTTAAAACTTACTCACTATAATGCTATACTCACACTAGCCTTGCTTCACAGAATTCTAAGCAAAAGCAAATGAGAGGAGAAGGGGTGATATTTATAGGCAATTAAATAACCAGGCAATGCAATTCTCCATTAAATCAAACCAAAGGAATATAAGATTGCATAATGGTTCATGTAGATTAGATAGAACATTGGTGAATCCCATCATTATCTCCACTCCCCCATGATCATTTGCTCTACAATTGATGAATTTGAGAAGGAGATAGAGTAGACTAGCCATGTGGGTTCACGTGAAGAAGAAGTGAAGGCGGGCATTCAATTTGGGACAAGAATTAATCTCAGCAACTTGCAATATGCCATACAACACTTGGTTTATACATATACATTCCATATACATTTAAGTTATATAATATATGTACACATTTCATAAGTTATAGATTAATGTGTCACAATGTAGTTCCAATAAACAATTACTATTACCAAGTTGGGGTACACATAGATATATTAACATATAATCCATGTACATTTTCTTAATACCAAATATAATTCAATTGGGCATTATTATTACTTATTATCATAACTGTTATTATAATAATTATAATAACTTATGGAAAACATTATCAATTCATAATTATTTATTGATATTAATATAAGGTAATAGGGTATACATTAAGGTCTACCCACACACATCATGTTACATAAGCAATAACATTACGTAACTCACATAATGTAATAAATTTTACTATATAGACTATATATATAATGCATAGCCATATTAATGTGTCACCTTGTACTATATAATATATAGTTAACTGCCATATACTAACGATTTAATTATCGCATACTTGTTTAAAAAATTAATCGATTAAATATAACCTTGTTATATTTATTAATCCTTTACTTATTAATATATATTATTTATTCACAATAATAGTCAATCGACATATTATCAATTAATTACTCGTTAATCGTTTATCCTTTGTAATCACAATTAATCCTTTCACTATATTCAAGCAAATTGAATATTTAATTGCTAATCACCTTATCAATTCTTTTGATATAAAACTTAGGGCTAGTCCACTAATTTAATTAAACCATTAGTTACTCCCTATTAATCCTAGCAATTATTCATATAGGCACTAACTCACGTAACATGTATATTTGCACATAACAATAATTCTCATAATAATATTAATTTAATCCATTTTAATTATTTCTTCAAAACATAATATAATAAGTTTTATTATATATATCATTTCCAATAGAGACATTAATCATAAAAATGACTTACTCTTTTCCTCAAGATTTTAATTAAATATAATATCTATGTATTGATAAAATAGTTATATGTACAACACCTGTACACCTTCTATATAGAAAATAGACCATAAGTTATTTTCTATTAATATACTACATATAGCAAATATGTTTCAATATATCTACCCTCCTTCATATTACCTTATTCAAAAACATACAAGGTAATATTATTATTATTATTTAATATAATACTCCCGCTCTTTATTAAAATAATTCAATATAAGAAAATATTTTAATATTCTTTATTAGAAATTTATAATAATCATTTCTCTTTCCACCAATCCACATAATTCAAGATATATATCTGACACATATATATACATTCTTTTAATCTTCATTTCTTATCGGGTATTCAATTAATAATTCTCTAACCAATACATATCTAACAATATATTGATTTTCTTTCTCTCTCAAACAACGTACATATACTCCAGAAAATGGTGATTATTAAATATATTTAATGTCACCAACTTACTATAATATAAATTCTATAAATCTTTTAATATTGATAGATAAATATTACCCATCTCTCTTACTAATTCATCTCTACCATGCATAACAAATATATAATAATGATATATATATATATATATATATATGTATTAAACACCAAAAAGCACATATTACATAGCTCATATTACCCTATGTAATTCAATACTACAAATCTCATATCACAGATATATTCATATTTGAATCCATCTAATGCCTTAAGAATTTTATTTATTAAATTCTTATTAATAATGATTCTTGGAAATTCGGGTCCTTACAATCACCCCTTCTTCTGAGAATTTCGTCCTCGAAATTATAGTCTACTAATCTCTACTCCTTTTATTCAATAAAACTAGGTTTTCAAGTTAACCTTTACTGATCTCATGCCCAATTCAATGAGTATATACTGCTTCCTTCCATGAGGAGCTCTGCTATCATCATATAACTTCTCACTAAGGAGTAAAAACTTTTTCATATCTGGCTGAGGGGTCATATAGACCGTGAACTCTAGGTCTTACGGTATTCACCGTAACCAAATTTATTAACCATGCTGAACTTGGTATGTTTACAATCACGAAGAAGGTAAACTTCCAATACTGGTACATTAGGTGGTCAATCAATTGTACCTTAGTTCTAAAATTGGAATATATCATCCAACCAGTATATACCCATTTTTCAGGGTTGTTCACCTCAGTCTTACTATCAGAGTCCGTTCCAAAATAATTTAGTTCGGGATAAATTCTCAAAGAAATACTTGAATCTTTATAAATATTTGTCTAGCTGAATCAATTAGCTTAGACGTATACCAATAATTCGAATATCAATCGAAACATATATCTGGCCAAATTACTTGGCATCTAACTGTTTTTTAAAGTTCTGAAAATCATTTTATGACTTTGTCATACTGCATCGTACCATAGTGGGCTTAAATCAAATCCACATCAGGTAATTCTTCATTGATAACTCCATCACTTTTTATTTTATGACTTTGTCATACTACGTCGTACCATAGTGTGCTTAAATCAAATCCACACCAGGTAATTCTGCATTGATAACTCCATCACTTTTATCATTTTCCGCATCAGGTTTCATGATGCATCGATGATATACAAAATTCATTTTGATATTTCAAATTAATTTTGTCTAGCTTAAAAAATTAGCGTAGACTCTTCTTTAAATCGTTCAAAAATCATTGCAAATCATTTTTGATGTTATCATGTCGCACTAGGTAATGATGTGTTAATGACTCAGAGTCCATTTCCACACCCTTGTCACCTTGTTTTGAGGATAACAAAATTTATTTTGTTCGAAAGGCACATCAGTGCGAATTTAGCTTGATGTCAAAATTTTTTGAAGTCTAGCACAGCTAGAAGATTTGGAATACCTATGCTTCCATCATTAACTTCAATTGCTCTAATGATCAATTGCTTAATAATATCTATTAAAATCCTCAATTCTTCATTCATAACTTTTCTACAATCATATGGGTTTAGGAACTTATCCTAGTCAGACCAAAGTCGTCCATTCACTGAGGGGTTCTATCATATGATTATGAGTCACGAACTTACCATACGTATGAGTTTAAAGAACTCGCACCTAATCTTAGTAATATCTATCTATCAGAATAAACATGAGAAAAGAATCACCTTTCCGCCATATGTATAATGATAGCACGACCCCAACATTCCAATGATTATTAATGTAAGAAGCTAAGTGGTTGTCAAACCAAACACAATTCCCTTCCTATACAAGGAACTGCTCAACTCAACCACTAATCAATATAGAAAGCTAAGTGGTTTAAACCCAAGCATAAATTCCCCGCCCATACAAGGAATCATACAACTTAGCTGTTAACAAGAGTCCTCAATTGAAATCCAACACTTAACTCTATCTTATTCTTAAATTTCTCTTAGCTCATTGCGAAATTTCTATATTTTGTCACATACAACTCCTCATGAGTTCTGCTCGTACAATACCATAGTATCTTCTCTTATAGCATCAAGCTATAACTACTTGGTCGATACAAACCATCTATTATTACAAAGTTCAATCTGATCACGTCGTGATCATTGACTTAACTTAGAGTTCTTTCCCTATTATCAACTAAACTCCATTCGAGTTCATTCTCATTATCTCTGTCATATTCATCTTAATGACATTGTCTTAAGATTTTTATTATCGGAGTTAGGAAACTCCTGATCTTCATTCTCTAGATACTTCAAGATTCTTCTATGAATCTTCATGTATTTATTTTAATCTTTATCTTTCTCTTTCTCAGGTTATAGTCTAAGGTACTCTTACCTAAGGTTTATAACCTACAGCTTTGATACCAACCTGTGACGACCCCAAATCCGGGTCTCTTGATTACCTCGGATCTGGTCTGCCACGATACATTTATCGCGAAACTATTACCTCTTTTATTCAAAACTTAATGAATAAATTTCACTTATTACATTATAGAAATATAATTTCTCTTCATGTCCAAGATCTTGTATGATGATCCTAAACCTTTATAAGTTTTCAAATCTCGGTCATATACCATCCCTGTTTATACATCATAATTGATGTTACAAAAATGCGGAATAACTTAAACTTTTCTATATCCTTTGAATAACATCTTTCATTGAATTCAAAATTTTGAATCAATTACATAACCTTGAATCAATTATAAAATATGATTCACTATGTTCGAATTACTGTATAAACGTATACATCTCATTTCGAAATCCCTGTGTTTTTATAACACAACTTACAATTTCAACATGTATAAAATATTGTAATATACTATCGTATACATTTTCTAGAACCTAAGCATGGTTTACGAACATATATTTAAATAAACTGAATTCTTCGAACTCTATCACGTAGCACGTAACTTTTATCATGAGTCCTTAGCCTGCAAAAGTGGTTATTTGCAAGAGTGAGCTCGACAGCTCAGCAATTCTAACAGTTTTCATGCATCACATAGCATATAATATCATACTCAGTTCATGCATTCATAATCAATTAATATCTACTACGCATGTTACTTCTCACATAACAAGCATATTATCAAAGATCAACTTTCAATCTCATACATATCTCATATATAGTTTATATATAAGTTAACATTCTCATGGCATAATACAATTCAATTAACAGTTATTGAACTCACATATCACATAGGAACTGAAAGACTTGCCTGATGCGTAGTTTATGTTGGGTTTGTATGTAACGCAATCATGCAATCAAATCACATAAATAGGGCGAAAGCGCGAAACATAAGTTTTCAAAAATTTATACAAACCCATAACCATGATCATGCTTTGTGCTACTTATCAATAACAGAAAAGAGAGAACATGGAATTATACCTTTGAAGATCCAAGCTTCCTCAGGTACAAGTTCTACTCCTTTGATTCCTTTGATTCCTCTGTAGTGGCTCCTTCCCTTGATCAATGTCAGCCACCCAAATGTTTGGCCTCTAACGGTGATCCACCAAGGAAGATGAAGAACTCTGGAAGATGGCTTAACCTTTGTTTCTATCTTTATAGAATATGTGTACTCCCAACCCTTGGAAAAATTCACGTACCTTATTTCTGATATAAGACTCTCTTATATAGATATTAGGTTAACCCTCCTAATCCAATTAGAATAGGGTTTTATTTAATTAATTAATTAAACACTTTTAATTCATTTATATCCTAATCTTATTAGGATTGAGAGGGAGTACTGATATTATATTAATTCCTAAACTCCTTTAGAGTTAAAATAATAATAATAATAATAATATTAATAAGACTCCTCTTATTAATTTATATTTAATATTTCTAAAATATTAAATAATAAACATTAAGCTATTTAATTTATTCTATCACCATAGATTAAATTAATTATACTTAATGCATTATTACTATCATGCCATTTTCTTCTTAAATAATTCTTCTTTCTTTTATGGTGTGACCCTTTAGGTTCTCCATATTAAACCGATTGTGAATAAATCAATTAGAATAATTCTAATCTTATTTAAATAAATAAATTAAACTAATAATCTATTGAAATAAATAACATTTATTCTACAATAGGGATAAGCTTCCCTAGCGATCAACGACTTTTCAGATAATATAGATTTCAACATTAATCATAAAAGAACCTGTGAGTTAATAGTTACCGTACAATTCAATCCTTCCACCATACAATGTCCCAATTAAATATAAGACATGGATTTACTGTCAAGTCTTAATTTATTTAATCATATGTATTTCGATTAGAAAACGCACAACTCTAAATAATACAAATTAGAAACCTCTTTCTAATTTCATTCCACCTTGGCCAAGGATTCTTGGTTGTCATTTAACGAATCACATATGACATATCTCCTCTTTTACTAGAGGTGGTAGATTCTTTATTGATCATACATTATCTCCATATGTAACTCATTATACCCAAGCATACCCTATATATACCTTAAAAGGCCTTAAGGAATAAGTTAAAGTATAATTTGTTATATAAAAGATACTATGATGATCTCAAGTCCAAGAATCACTTGTACTACTATCACATTAGGAATTCCTATTGGCAGGCGAGTAAAACTCCATTAGGTATTCCATAGCGAGTCACATTCAGTGAACTTATTCTCCAATAAGCACCTACATACTTGCTTTAGTGTCTCCACACAAATGATTATGAGATCAATCATCCTCATCCAATGAGCAAGCAACATATGTACTAATCTATCCGGATTTACTAATTCCCTTTTTTAATAAACCCATGATTAGAAACTATTTTAGTTTTTAAGCTTTCTTAGAATTTAGATCTCATTAGCATGATCAACATCATGATTCTAAAAGCATTGCTTAAAACTATGGGTTATTTACATATTATAAAAACAGCACCATGTAGATAATTAAATGCCTTTAATAAATGAATATTTTATTAATAAATAAATAAGATTATTTACAAAGTATGTGCTTTATCATTATACATGATTGGCTTGTATGCACACTACTATCAGTTTAACAACTACGACTTAACTGCTTAAAGATATATGCGCTTCGTGTATTACTACACAATCATACAATTATGGATTTATACATATCAGTTATTCGCATCCGTACATTCTCAATATAATAACAATTGATTACATTGTTGTCTAACTTGGTTCTTAGAACCTTCGTTTTACTTTCTTATCGTATACTTAGAATAACTATGTACGTATAGGTATACCTTAACTATACATACTTATTATCATCTTTCATATACATGTATCACACACTTAACTAATGGTGTTCGGCATATATTTAAAAATCATAAATACATGATCTATATTACTCTTACATTTCTCAAACCTTATCGAAATTATAATTCCCGGGTTTTATATAACCATTGCATTCAAACTTTTCTAAGTTTCACCTTTCAAAATCCTTGTCATACTTTAAACTAGTCATGCAAGGCTACTATGTTCGTCATGTATACATGTGAGGAGTCAAAATAATGTTAAGACACATGCTCATAAATACTTTTATCATATACGCATAACTAGCATTGTTAATCGCTTTAAACAAGCTTAACTCATACCTCGTTCATGCTTAATAACTTTCATGATTTCTAACATAGTATGAATACATGTAGTCCAACTAAGGAATGCTAAAGACATTACCATATATGTCTAGCAATATTAGAATGTTATCCTACCATGTTCACGTGCTTTAGTTTTCCAAATCTTAAGTTTTCTTTGAAAATTGCACTAAGTCAACTTAGGCAACATAGTACATGTAAAGGGTCTCGTAGTCATGACTCACATGTATTAGAACACATATATAAACCACATATACATACTCAAATGGTCATAATGTGAACATCATATATATATGTCAAAAAAAACTCTAGGTTTGTCCTTTGAAATCAACGTAGTCTTTAATTATATATGCAAGTGTGTGCTCAACACTTTAAACATACATTTCATATCTATTCAGACCATACGATCATGTTTATAAAATCAAAATACACATAATACGTAACCTTTACAAGTCTAAGTTCATTTTGTAAACTTTAAATCCTTTCATCAATAGAGTGTACTAACATAGTGATACATGCTCATGTCACGTTAATGTACTCATATATGCACATAAATCTAGTTCTCATGCTTGCTCTAATTGATGTCATATGCTAGCACAAAACAGGTTCTGTAACAGAAATAAAAAATCTAAAAACTAGTCATGGCGCAACTGCGCCGCTGGCCAGTACAAGACTGGCACAACTGCGCAAGTGTGCGGCCAGAGATAGAGCAGACTGCTTTGGCAGTATTGTAATCCCATTTCAAAAATTACTTTGCAAATTCTTTTCTAGACATGCTACATTGCAGTACAAAGCTATCATAACAACTTATATACTTCATAACAAGTATTCTCTAATCAAATGATCATTCAATTTAACATAATCAAGAATTTGCTAATGAAGATCAAGAATGGAAATATACCTCTGCAATTGGTTTTTTTTTGCTGCTATAACAAGTCTCTCCCTCATTGATATCTCTCTCAAAACTTACTCACTATAATGCTATACTCACACTAGCCTTGCTTTACAAAATTCTCAGCAAAAGAAAATGAGAGGAGAAGGGTGATATTTATAGGCAATTGAATAACCAGACATTGCAATTCTCCATTAAATCAAACCAAAGGAATACAAGATTGCATAATGGTTCATGTAGATTAGGTAGAACGTTGGTGAATCCCATCAATATCTCCACTCCCCCGTGCTCATTTGCTCTACAATTGATGAATTTGAGAAGGAGATAGAGTAGACTAGCCACGTGGGTTCACGTGAAGAAGAAGTGAAGGCGGGCACTCAATTTGGGACAAGAATTAATCTCAGCAACTTGTAATATGCCAAACAACACTTGGTTTATATATATACATTCCATATACATTTAAGTTATATAATATATGTACACATTTCATAAGTTATAGATTAATGTGTCACAATGTAGTTCCAATAAACAATTACTATTACCAAGTAGGGGTATACATAGATATGTCAACATATAATCCATGTACATTTTCTTAATACCAAATATAATTCAATTGGGCATTATTATTACTTATTATCATAACTGTTATTATAATAATTATAATAACTTATGGAAAACATTATCAATTCACAATTATTTATTTATATTAATATAAGGTAATAGGGTATACATTAAGGTCTACCCACACACATCATGTTACATAAGCAATAACATTACGTAACTCCCATAATGTAATAAATTTTACTATATAGACTATATATATAATGTATAGCCATATTAATGTGTCACCTTGTACTATATAATATATAGTTAACTACCATATACTAACGGTTTAATTATCGCATACTTGTTTAAAAAATTAATCGATTAAATATAACCTTGTTATATTTATTAATCATTTACTTATTAATATTTATTATTTATTCACAATAATAGTTAATCGACATATTATCAATTAATTACTCGTTAATCGTTTATCCTTTGTAATCACAATTAATCCTTTCACTATATTCAAGCAAATTGAATATTTAATTACTAATCACCTTATCAATTCTTTTGATATAAAACTTAGGGCTAGTCCACTAATTTAATTAAACCATTAGTGACTCCCTATTAATCCTAACAATTATTCGCATAGGCACTAACTTACGTAACATGTATACTTGCACATAACAATAATTCTCATAATAATATTAATTTAATCCCTTTTAATTAATTCTTCAAAACATGATATAATAAGTTTTATTATATATATCATTTCCAATAGGGGCATTAATCATAAAAATGACTTACTCTTTTCCTCAAGATTTTAATTAAATATAATATCTATATATTGATAAAATAGTTATATGTACAACACCTGTACACCTTTTATATAGAAAATAGACCATAAGTTATTTCCTATCAATATACTACATATAGCAAATATATTTCAATATATCTACCCTCCTTCATATTACCTTATTTAAAAACATACAAGGTAGTATTATTATTATTATTTAATATAATACTCCCCCTCTTTATTAAAATAATTCAATATAAGAAAGTATTTTAATATTCTTTATTAGAAATTTATAATAATTATTTCTCTTTCCACCAATCCACATAATTCAAGATATATATCCGACACGTATATATACATTCTTTTAATCTTCATTTCTTATCGGGTATTCAATTAATAATTCTCTAACCAATACATATCTAACAATATATTGATTTTCTTTCTCTCTCTAACAACGTATATATACTCCAGAAAATGGTGATTATTAAAGATATTTAATGTCACCAACTTACTATAATATAAATTCTATAAATCTTTTAATATCAATAGATAAATATTATCCATCTCTCTTACTAATTCATCTCTACCATGCATAACAAATATATAATAATGATATATATATTTATTAAACACCAAAAATCACATATTACATAGCTCATATTATCCTATGTAATTCAATAGTACAAACCTCATATCACAGATATATTCATATTCGAATCCATCTAATGCCTTAAGAATTTTTTTTTTATTAAATTCTTATTAATAATGATTCTTGGAAATTCGGGTCCTTACAATGTTCATGTGATTTCTATCTTATTTGCGGATATTATATGATATAGATTTGGTGTATTGAAAAATAGCCTTTTCTCACTTTCGTGCTCCCGGCTAGCATTCCTATGTGATTATTCATAGATGACATGAGGTGTTGTTAACCTAGATGATGCAATAGATGAAGTTCGGATCCCATATTTCTTTAATTAAAACCCCTCGTCTGTTAATTAGTTAAGTTTATGTTAAAATCAGTCTAGCTATTAAATCACAATTTAATACTCGTTGAAGCAGCCAAAGATAACCATAGGACTGTTACATGATGGCTTAAGCCTAACTCCTTTTCTCCGTGGGAACGATCTCAACTTATCGAATTTATTACTTGCCAACCGTGTATACTTGCACGTGTTTTGTGCCCATTTTGTTAACACCGAAACGGCGCAATAATTTTTTGGCGCCGTTGCGGGGATAGTTGTTAGTTTATTACTATTGACATCAGTTTTTGTTAGATTTGTCTGACTTGAACAAATCTCTTCTCATCTCATTTCTAACTTTATCTGTATTTGTGTTTCAGGTACTTGTGGGTAGTTTAAGCAAACACAATCAACCAATCCTGAGTTAGAGCCTCTATAAGAGAACATTAACGGCAGAGGTTGGAGAGCAAACACTAGAAACACCAACCCACAAGGAGAACCTGAACGACCCGAGCAAATGGCCAAAGAATATAGGGCTGATAATAGAGCCTTAAAGGACTACTCCATACCCAAAATCACTGATCTGCAGTCCAGCATAGTTAGGCTAGATATAGTTGCGAATACATTTAAAATTAAACTAGGAACATTGCAGATGATTCAAAACACTGTCCAGTTTGGGGGTGCTGCTTCAGAAGACCCAAATGAGCATATCCTGAGCTTCATAGAGATATGCAACACATTTAAATTCAAAAACGTTTCGGATGATGCGGTGAAACTTCGATTATTCCCATTCACCTTGAGGGATAAGGCAAAGAGCTGGTTGCACTCATTACTCTCAGGATCAATCACCATGGGAAGACTTAGCCTAGAAATTTCTAACCAAATTCTTTCCCATGGCTAAGACTGCTTGTATGAGGAGTGCTTTGAGTCAGTTTTCATATCAACAAGGGGAAACGTTGTATGAGGCATGGGAACACTACAAAGAAATGCTCATGAAATGCCTGCACCATGGAATGCCTGACTGGATGGTGATAAATTTGTTTTATAATTGTTTGGGCTGGCAATCAAGGCCAATCATTGATGCCACATCGGGAGGAGCTCTGTGGGCCAAGGACTACCCGATAGCTTATGATCTGATTGAAACTATAGCGGCCAATGAGTATCAAAATCCAACAGCAAGAATAATTCAACCTAAAGTGGCCGAAGTATTGGATGTTGATGCCATCACAGCATTGTCAGCACAAATGGCATAATGAACAAGAAGATAGATTCTATGGCTGAGAATAGAGTTCAGCAAGTTGTATTTGTATGTGAGTTGTGTGCCAGAAATCACCCGACTAAGTAGTGTGCCATCACTACCTAGTCGGTCCAGTTTGTCAGCAACATCCAGAAGCCACAGAATTAATTCCCAAACTCCTACCATCCAAGCAATCGGAACCATCCTAACTTCAATTGGAGCAACAACCAAAATGCCCAACAGCCTCAAACATCTCAACAAACTCAATACCATGCACCACCACAATAAAATCAATACCAACCTCCGCAACAACCACAACAACAAACATACCAAAATGCCCAACCATCCCAATATCAACCCTTCCAACCAAAGTCTCAGCCACAACAATCCCAATAGCAGTATGCACTGAGACAGTCACACCCACCCGAATTTCATCAACCACATCATCAACATGCTCCAGCTCCTAGTCATCAATCAGAGGAGAGGGCTGAGCTCTAAGAGCTTAAGTTGTTGGTTAAGAGTCAAGCGGTATCTCTCAAGATATTAGAGACTCAAATTGCCCAAATTGCCAATGCAGTCCTAAATAGACCACAAGGGACTCTTCTTAGCAGTACGGAGGCGAATCTAGGGAAAAGGGATGGCAAGGAGCAATGCTAAGCAATCACCTTAAGGTATGGGAAACAAACTACTGAGATTGAGGCTAGCGCGGCCGCGCCCCATGAAGAGAAAAGCCTGGCGCGGGCGCGCCAAGGTGCAGAAAGTTCTGGGATAATTTTGACTGATGGGAAGGATGGGGACAGGGCAGTTAAGGCAGGTAAAGAGGAAAACACTGAGAAAACCCATGTTCCACCCCAAGTAATTTATCCTCTAGGACCTTATCCACAGAGGATTCAAAAGTAGAAATTGGATAAGCAGTTTGCCAAGTTTTGGAGGTATTCAAGAAACTGCATATAAACATTCCCTTCGCCGAGGCTTTGGAACAAATGTCGAGCTACGTAAAGTTCATGAAGGGGATACTATCAAGGAAGAAGAGGCTAGAAGACTATAAAATTATAGCCTTGATAGAGGAGTGCAGTGCCGTCGTACAGAGAAAGTTACCTCTAAAGCTTAAGGATCCAGGGAGCTTCACAATTCCATGCTCTATTGGGGAATTGTCCTTCAACGAGTGTCTATGTGATTTGGGGGCAAGTATTAATTTGATGCCACTATCGGTGTTCACTCAATTGGGTTTGCCGGCCCCTAAGCCGACAAGCATATCTTTACAGCTAGCTGATAGATCCATCACCTACCCTAGAGGCATTTTTGAAGACGTGTTGGTAAAGGTAGACAAGTTCATATTCCCTGCAGACTTTATAATTTTGGATTTTGAGGAAGACAATAACATTCTAATTATTTTGGGGAAACCGTTTCTAGCCACCGGGAGAACACTCATAGATGTGCAAAAAGGAGAATTGACTATGAGGGTTCAAGACCAAGAGGTGACGTTCAATATCTTAAAGGCTATGAAGTTTCCCACAGATGAGAAAGACTGTTTCAGAATTGATACCGTCGACAGGATACTGCAGGAGGATACTAAACACTTGCTGAGTGTGGATCCATTGGAGAGTGCTCTACTGGGAGACTCAGACATAGAGGAAACTGATGTGGTGGAGTGCATAAAACTTCTAAATACGGTGCTTCAGATGCTAAAGTTTAAAATTCCCATCGAACCTCTTGGACAGACTGGGGAGTCATCAAAGCTACTAAAGCCTTCTCTAGAGGTGGCTCCCACACTTGACTTGAAACCTCTTTCGGACCATTTGAGGTATGCATATTTGGGAGAATCTTCTACATTACCGGTTATTGTTGCCTCTGCTCTATCATCTGATTAAGAGAGCAAATTGTTGCGAGTCCTAAAAGAATTTAAATCAGCTATTGGGTGGACCATAGTTGACATGAAAGGGATCAGCCCTTCATACTGCATGCACAAGATACTCTTAGTGGATAACAGTAAGCCATCAATAGAGCAACAACGAAGATTGAACCCGATCATGGAAGAGGTTGTCAAAAAGGAGATCCTTAAGTGGTTAGATGCTGGAATAATTTATCCGATATTAGATAGCCCGTGGGTGAGCCCATTGCAGTGCGTCTCGAAGAAGGGGGGCATGACAGTCGTGACTAACGAAAAGAATGAGCTTATTCCTACCAGGACAGTTACGGGATGGAGAGTCTGGATGGACTATCGCAGACTGAATAAAGCTACAAGGAAAGATCATTTCCCTCTCTCGTTTATTGATTAGATGCTGGATAGGCTGGCAGGACACGAATATTATTGCCTTCTGGACGGTTACTCGGGGTATAATCAAATTGTTATAGCCCCCGAGGACCAAGAAAAGACCACCTTCATGTGCCCATATGGCACTTTTACTTTTCAAAGGATTTCTTTCGGGCTATGTAACGCACCAGCCACTTTCCAAAGATGCATGATGGCTATATTCTCTGACATGGTGAACATAATGTAGAAGTCTTTATGGACAATTTCTCTGTCTTTGGAGACTCTTTTGACATCTGTTTATAGAATCTGATATTGGTGTTAAGAAGATGTGTTAAGACTAACGTTGTTCTGAACAGGGAGAAATGCCATTTTATGGTAAAGGAGGGCATCATTCTGGGCCACAAAGTTTCTGAGAAAGGTCTAGAGGTGGATAGAGCTAAATTGGATACCATTGAAAGTTTACAGCCACCATCCTCTGTAAAAGGAGTCCGTAGTTTTCTCGGGCATGCAGGCTTTTACCGACGTTTCATCAAAGACTTCTCGAAAATTACTAAGCCTTTTTGCAGTTTACTCAAGAAGGACATCCCGTTCTAATTCAATGAGGAATGCCTGGTAGCCTTTGAACACTTGAAAAAGAATTTGACTACAGCTCCCGTCATTACAGCACCAGACTGGTCTCTTCCATTAGAACTGATGTGTGATGCAAGCGACTTCGCCATGGGGGTGGTATTAGGACAGCTCAGGGATAAGGTCTTTCATGTGATTTATTATGCAAGTAAAACCCTGACAGACGCCCAATTAAACTACACCACCACCGAGAAGGAACTTCTTGCAGTGGTATATGCTTTTGACAAGTTCAGGTTATATTTGATTGGCACAAAAGTAATTGTATACACAGATCATGCTGCGATCAGATACCTGATTAGTAAGAAAGATGTTAAACCTCGCCTTATTCGGTGGATACTTCTTCTTCAAGAATTCGACTTAGAAATTAAGGACAGAAAAGGGACCGAGAACAAGTGGCTGACCACTTATCTCTACTGGAAAATCTGGGGATGGACAGAAATGACAAAGTGATGATCAATGAGTCCATCCCTAACGAGCAGTTGTTCGTGGTGCAAGGCGAGATGCCCTGGTTCACGGATTTTGCAAACTTCTTAGTGAGCAATATTATCCTGTCTGACTTTAATAGAGCATAAAAGAAGAAGTTTCTGCAATATGCTAGCTGGTACAATTGGGATGAGCCGTATTTGTTTCGGCAATACGCTGATAGGGTGATCATGCAGTGCATCCTAGAGAGCGAGATGGAAAGCATTCTACAAGACTGCCACTCATCTGTTTATGGAGGCCGTTAAGGGGGTGAGAGAACAGCCGCCAAAGTGCTTCAGGCCGATTTTTATTGGCCAACATTATTTAAGGATGCTCATCACTTTGTCCAGAGCTGTGACCGTTGTCAGCGCGTGGGTAACATATCCAAGAGAAATGAGATGCCTCTGAATATGATCCTCGAGGTTGAAATCTTTGACGTATGGGGAATTTATTTCATGGGGCCTTTTGTCTCATCTTGTGGAAATTTATATATATTGCTGGCGGTCGATTATGTGTTCAAATGGGTAGAGGTAGCAGCCTTACCAACTAATGATGCTCGGGTGGTCCTACGTTTTCTCCAGAAAAGCATATTCACACGCTTTGGGACGCCTAGAGCCATCATCAAGGATGAGGGTACACACTATTGCAATCGTCAGGTTTTTGCACTCCTGGCCAAATATGGGGTGAAACATCATATTGCTACTGCATATCACCCCCAAACAAATGGTCTAGCTAAGGTATCAAATCATGAGGTGAAGAGAATATTAGAAAAGATTGTGAGTCCCACACGAAAGGATTGGTCCCTCAAGCTCGACGATGCGGTGTGGGCTTATAGGACTGCTTACAAAACACCCCTGAGTATGTCGCCATACCAACTTGTGTACGGGAAGGCCTGCCATCTCCCCATGGATCTTGAACATAAGGCCTACTGGGCCATTAAGAAGCTGAATTTTGATTTGAAGGCTGTGGGGGAGAAAAGGCTTCTTCAACTTAATGAGCTTGACGAGTTTAGATTGCAAGCCTAAGAGAATTCCAAGCTTTATAAGGAGAAGGTCAAAAGGTGGCATGACAGAAAAATCTTAGAAAGAACATTTGAGCCGAGGCAGGCAATGTTACTATATAATTCTCGTCTCAGGCTATTCCCCGGAAAGTTCAAATCTCGATGGTCGGGTCCCTTAATGGTAAAAATTATATTCCCGCATGGCGCAGTAAAAATTTATGACCAATACCCGGACAAGCCCTTTAAGGTGAATGAATAAAGATTGAAGCACTATTATGGCGACGAGGTGAATCGAGAGAAGGTTGCATCGATTATGTCCACCACTTGACCAAACCAGACAGAGTTTAGCTTATGGACTGTAAACAAGCGCTCGATGGGAGGCAGCCCATCATCTTTATCTCTCCCTCAGTTTAATTCTTGCATCATAATCTCTATTTCTCTCTCATATTTAATTTTGGTTGCTAATCTCTACATTTCCCTTCCCCCGTTTAATTCTATGCATTTGAAAATTGGTGGCTATTTTTGAATAAAATTTGGTGTTAGGATGCTCATTGCCTACATTTTTGGACATTAGGCATGTTGCATAGACTTTTGGGAGTTAGAAACTCATTGCACATATTCATGGGATTTGAAAGATCATTGCCTACATTTTTGAACTTAGGTATAGTTGCACATATTTTTGGAGTTGGGGATTCATTGAACATATATTTGACATGTTAGCATATTGCATATAAGCCTATAGCAAAAAAAAAATTGGGAATTCACATAGAAATGATTCACTTACATAGCATTGCTAAGGATTTGACAATACATACATCTTACATATGCATTTTCTTTGGTTATGGAATCAAGCTACACATTATTTTTTGGTTGCTATATGTGCAGGTAAGGAAATCTTGAGAGTTGCTTCTTATGCCTTCACATTGTTGATGCAAAAAGAAATGCAAAACTTTTGGCTGAGTTCAGGGCTGCGCTGCCGTGCCACAAACAAAGCCTCAGCCCGCGTGCCAGCGCCGATTGCCAGTCCAGAGAACCAAGTTTAGTCCCCCGCGCGGCAGCGCGTCCAGCAAGCCTTAAGCTGGTGAGCCCGAGCCCGAGCCCGGTCCCAGACAGACGCCCCTTTCAAATTTTATTAAATGGTTCCAACCCTTATATCTCCATCTAGTGTAACTGGCCTCCAAACCCACGAACTCTCCATATCTCTCTCAGCATCCAACCCTTCCCCTCACAAAATCTCCTTCTCACAAGCCTCCCTTCTACACAATCTAGCCTTAATTCTTTCCAAAACCTACCCTTCTCATTTTCACATACAATCATACTCTCCTAGTTTCCATTCCAGCATTCATCACACGGAGATTGTTAGGGTTTGTCCATCAGTTGGCAGAGAATCAGATTGGGGGTTTCCTTCAAAAATCAAAAGCAAGGGTTTGCAAAAGGCAGTTTTCTGAAAATTCTCAATGGGTCCAAAATGCTCACGATTGGCCGCTTTCGTAATCTCATCGCCCGCTCGCAGTGACCGCGACAACCAGGACAACGACATCACCGTTGATTTGACCAAATTCATTAATTTGGAGGCCCAAGTAGAATATTACCCGATCGCGGCCAAATCAGTCTTGAAGGAACGGGGTTTGAAGCCGACAAAAGAGGATGGGGAAGTGCTTGCCATGATCCGACAGATGGGATGGCAAGGTGTTTGTGCAACGGCGCCGCCGGTGCCATTGGCTTTAGTTCGTGAATTCTATGCCAACGCCAGAATAACGTAGAGCGGTCGGTCAATTGTTCGGGGCCAAACCATTGATTATCGCCCGACTGCAATTCGTGAGATTTTAAATTTGCCATCAGTGCCGGCCTGATAGGTGAATTGGGTCGAGGAAGAGAGGTTTAGAACTGACCTGGATCAGTTACTCTGTGATTTTTGTGCGCCAAGCACAGTTTATAAAGTTAAGAAGGACACGGCTAATGAGTATACCACTTTCCCTGCATACAGTCTCAACAAATATGCCAAGGCATAGAACCTGTTCCTCTGTGCCAACTTAATGCCATCCATGCACCAGCACGTGGTTACCGTCGAGAGAGCCATCATTCTTTGGGGGATCATTACGGGGAAATACATTAATGTCGGCCATCTGATTCACCAGAACATGCTGAGGTTTATGAGAGGTAGTACCACAGGCTCCATTCCATATGCATCAATAGTGGCCCATCTCTGTGCTGAGGCAGGGCTCGAATGGGCTAATGAGCATATCTAAATGCTGAGTGGGGACGTCAATCACAACACTATCAAGAATTTTGTGGATTAAGCTAGAGGCAAGGCAGACTCAAGGGGAAAAGGATTCATTATATTAGCTCCTCCACCAGTTCCTCCATCGTAGCCACAGCCAGACAAGGCTGCTGCCCCTCCTCCAGCCGGTGACATACAACAGGGTTGCCAGTTTCATCATTTACAGAGGAGGATCGACGCGCTGTATGAGAGCTTTGCCGTGTTCACTGATGGATTGACTCGTGCACTGTCTGAGGCGTTTGCTCAGCAAGGAACAATGCTAGAGTGACCTATTTTTAGTTTTAACTTGCCAAACCCGTCACCAGATTCACCACCCGAGGAGGGTGGCCATGCCAATCAGTAGGGAAGTTTCCTGACCCTTTACCTTCAATGGGGACATTGAATATTTCAAGTTTGGGGGTATTGGGTGTAGTAAGTAGTTTATTGCATATAGTTTTGCATTTAGTTTTAATTGCATTTAGTTAATTGCATAATAGTTGCATTGAGTTAATTACATATAGTTTTAATTGCATGATAGGTTGTATATAGCAGTTGCATTGCATTCTAATATGTGTTAGTTAAATTTTGCATAAAATGTTTTCAGTTTTATTTTATTTTGTTTATTTAGTTGTGTTTAATTGCATTGCATAGCATATTCCCATTTGTTTAGCCTGTAGAATTCTAGTCTGGCCAATGATGACATTGAGATATGATAGATTTTTGAACGCTGTTTTGTAGCTTAAGCTCAGTTATATTTTTATACATGATGTAATCTATACCTGTTGCTTGGATGTCACCAGATAGCACAGTGCTGTCTATAATTGCTTAATGGCTAGATTAGTGCATGCTTGTCTTCTAAGGGGAAAATTTTTGTTTTTAATTGCTAAAATTGTGTAATAAAAGCAATAATGACCTTAACAACACTGGAATACAAGTTTGAGGGAAAACTTTGGGTATGTATGCTGATAAAAAAAAAGCAAAAGAAAAGAAAATAAGCTGTGAAAAAGAAAAAAAAATAGAATAAGCGCCTTGGCTAGCGAAGTCTTGTGGCCTTTGATACTCGAGCAAGTACGCCCTAGGGGATTGTCTCTACACCTAGCGCCCTAAGGCCTTTATGATTTGGGAGTCATTGGTCGAAAGCTCGTTAAATGGGTATCATTGAAAAGCCTAAGAGGGCCTAGCATTGCACAGTCAAGGTTTAACCGCGAGAAAAGTGCGAATATCGCCCCCGTGTGTGAATAAAGGCATAATAAGCCCTTGTTGCACTTCAACTTGTATCTATGTGTTGGTTTGGTCATTGTTTGGTATAAATGAAAAATTCTTGATTTAAAACCTCAATTTCCCTTCCTTAGAAGTATAGCATGTGGAATCTTTACCTCATTCAAGCTCAATTATGACATAGCACACACACACACACACACCATATCTTAGCAACAGGTTGTGATTTTTTGTATTGTATGTCTTTATAACTGTAACTTGAGCCAATTACTCTGTCAGTGTCTTATTATCTTTCTGAGGCATTTCTTATTGAAGTTCACATCATGGCTGATATATTGGGATTTATTTTCATATAGTTTAGTTGCATATCATGTAGTTTGCATTTGTGTTTGTTGCTTGAGGGCAAGCAATAGTTCAAGTTTGGGGGTATTTGATAAGTAGGTTTTATACCTACTTATTGGATATAAACTTGCTTTGATTATGGCTTGAACTTAAGCATTTTAGTGTCTTTTATATGTTTTGTTTTTGTTTTGCATATTTTAGACAGGAAACTTAAGCGGGCATAAAATGGCACGATTAAGGCATGGAATGGCTTAAAAATGGACAAAATGGCGTGGAGCTATCAACAAGGCATGAAAGGATGGCATGATGATGGAGTGGGCAAGAGAAAGCATGAAGATGGCATAAGGCAGGCATAGGAGGATGGTCTTAAGGCAGCATGAAGTGAAGGAGTAAGAAATAACCTAGAAGCACAAAGAAAGTAGAAGAAAAGCAGTAAGAAAGCCAGCACCAGAATTGCATCAGCAGCAAAAAGTGGCACGCGTGGCCGCGCCTAGAAAGAAAAGGAACGCTACACGCCCGTGCCGAGTTCCAGAGCAGAGGGACAACTCTGGAGATGCGCGCGCCCGTGCCGAGAAAGCAAAGCAAGGCCGCGCGGTCGCGCCAGTCAAAAAAACTTCTGACTTTACATTTTTCTCGGCTGAGTGTAATTTATATAAGGCTTTATGTTGCAAGAGACGAGTATCACTTATCTTCAGACTTTCATTTATTACAAGCTTGTTCCTATTTTCATAGGGTTAGAGAACTAAGGAAGAGCTTGAGAGCTTAACTCTGTCTCTTCTTCTAGTTCTAGTAGATTTCCATTTCTAGGGTTCAAGTTAGTTAGTTTGTGATCTAAACTTGAGCTTAAGAGCTTCTATTGAAAGGGGAACCACAAGATTTGCACTCTCTATCTCTCTTTGCTCTTACTTTCATAGTTGTTTAAATGCTTGGTTTAAATCCTATAATGGTTTGTGGTTCAGAGATGAACTAACTACCATTATGGGATTCCAATGGATTTTATTGCTTAGTCTAGGGCTTTATGCCTCTTTGAAATGTATGGCTGAACATGTATGGTTTGCCTAGCATGGTTATTTTGTATGTTTAGATGCTTGATCAACATCTAGTGTAATAATTTATATGAAATCGAAAGAGGAAGTGTAAACTTAGATTTTACCAGGCTAGCATATGTTTGTAAAACTTGCATTCGATGAGTTTTGTGATTCATAATCCGGATAGAAATATACCGTATTGCTATATGTAGCCAGTAGGGAGCCTCCACTTAAATCGATTTTGCTTGTAAATTGCATAGACATATAGTGATTTAAGCTTTATCGATGTTCATGTGATTTCTATCTTATTTGTAGATATTATATGATATGGAGTTGGTGTATTGAAAAATAGCCTTTTTCTCACTTTTGTGCTCCCAGCTAGCATTCCTATGTGATTATTTATACATGACATGAGGTGTTGTTAACCTAGATGATGCAATAGATGAAGTTAGGATCCCATATTTCTCAAATTTAAACCCCTCTTCTTTAATTAGTTAAGTTTATGTTAAAATCAATCTAGCTATTAAATCATAATTTAATACTCGTTGAAGCAGCCAAAGATAACCATAGGACTGTTGCATGATGGTTTAAGCCTAACTCCTTTTCTCCGTGGGAATGATCTCGACTTATCGAATTTATTACTTGCCGACCGTGTATACTTGCACATGTTTTGTGCCCGTTTTGTTAACACCAAAACGGCGCAACAACTATATTCAAGTAAATTGAATATTTAAATACTAGTCATTCTATCAATTCTTTTGATATACAAACCTTAGGGCTAGTCCACTAATTTAAATAAACCATTAGTGACTCCCTATAATATATCCTGGCAATTTTTGGCATAGGCTCAACTCACATAACCACACAAGGTTTAAATAAACATACAAAACTAACTCATTAAAATTAAATCATATATATTTAATTAATAATGGAGTTTAAAATTCACGGTCATTACATCCTCCCCTCCTTATAAAAATTCTGTCCTCGGAATTGTAAAATAAGGTTACTCAAATAAAAACGGATAATTCGCTTTCATCTTCTCTTCTAGTTACCACGTAGCTTCTTCGACTGCGTGATTCCTCCAGAGAACCTTGACAGAATGGATGATCTTATTCCTCAGCTTCTGTTCCTTCCTATCAAGTATCTGGACAGGAACTTCCTCATACGATAAGTCCTTCTCGACTTGGATCGGTTCATAGGAGATAACGTGCTTGTAATCCGGTTTATACGGCTGCAACACTGACACATGAAACACGTTGTGAATGTGCTCAAGTTCAGGAGGTAACGCTACCTCGTACGCCACTTCACCGACTCACCTCAGAACCTCGAACGGTCCTATGAACCTAGGGCTTAACTTGCTCTTCTTGCTAAAATGAATCTTTCCTTTCCAGGGAGATACCTTTAAAAACACAAAACTACCCACTATGAAGTCCTGCTTTTGACTATGTAGGTCAGCGTACTTTTTCTGACGGTCTTGGGCTGCTACCAGTCGATCTCTGATCAGCTTCACTGTATTTGCTGTCGGTTGCACCATTTCAGGTCCTAGCAATCTTCGTTCTCCAACCTCATCCCAACACAACGGTGTTCGACACTTTCTCCCATATAGCGCTTCGTACGATGGCATTCCGATACTAGCGTGATAACTATTGTTGTAAACGAACTCTACCAGTGGCAAATGGTCATCCCAACTACACTTTAAATCCAATACGATTGCTCGAAGCATATCTTCTAAGGTTTGAATCGTTCGCTAGCTCTGGCCATCAGTTTGACGATGGTACGCCGTACTCAACCTCAACTACGTTCCCAATATCTTATAGACTCTTCCAAAAATTTAGTGTGAAGCTCGGATCTCTGTCAGATACAATTGATACCGGCACTCCATGTCATTACACTATCTCTTTCACATAGAGTTTCGATAATTGCTCCAGATTGTACCGTATCCTGATCGGTAGAAAATAAGCAGATTTGGTCAGACGGTCCACGATTACCCAGATGGTGTCTAAACCCTTTTGTGTCGGTGGTGGCCCCACCACAAAATCTGTTGTGATGTGCTCCCACTTCCACTTCGGTTTCTCTAATAGTTGCAGCAGTCCGCTCGATCGCTGGTGTTCTGCTTTAACATGCTGGCATGTCAGACACCTGCTGACGCACTGTACTACCTCCCTCTTCATATTCGGCCACCAAAAATACTGTCGCAAATCCTGATACATTTTCGTGCTCTCGGGATGTACCGAGTACCTTGTCCTATAAGCTTCCTGAAGGATTTCTTCCCTCAGTTCCCGATCCAATGGTACCCAGACTCTCCCTTCAAACCTTAGTCACTCTGTGCTATCAATCTTATGCTTAAGCTTCTCGCCTTTGGCAATTCGCTTCTTTAGTGAATCACAATCTTCATCCTTTTCCTGAGCCTCCTTGATTTTATCCAATAGGGTCGGGCTCGCTGTCACTGCAAATAATTTCTCGTCTGATTCCCTTGGATACTTGATCTCCAAATCGAGTCATTCTAAATCCCTTACCAACTCTTCCTGAGTGGTTAGCTTCAGCAACTTCTTTCTGCCTTTTCTGCTCAAGGCATCTACCACTACATTTGCTTTGCCCAGTTGGTACAGAATCTCACAGTCGTAATTCTTGATCAATTCTAACCATCGACGATGTCTCATGTTCAGCTCCTTCGAAGTGAAGATATATTTCAGACTTTTGTGATCTGTATATATCTCGCACCTCTCTCCATATAAATAATGCCACCAAATATTCAAGACGAAAACTACAGCGGCAATGACGTGACGCGACGCAATGACCTTGTCGTGCTGCATTAGTACACAACCAAGATCTTTGTGTGACGCATCACTGTACACTACAAAACCTCCAGTGTCATCCGGTAAAGCCAACATCGGTGCTTGGCTAAGTCTCTTCTACAACTCTATGAAACTTTCCTCGCACTTTTTCGTCCAAACGAACTTTACCGTCTTTCTGGTTAGATTGGTCAACGGCAATGCTATCTTCAAAAAATCCTGGATGAATCTCCGATAGTATCCCGCTTAGGAAACTCCTGATCTCCGTCAGCGTCTTCGGCTGTTCCCAATTGATAACGGTTTCCACCTTTGCTGGGTCTACCGAAATACCATCCTTGTCAATGACGTGCCCTAGAAACTGCACCCTCTACAACCAAAATTCACACTTCAAAAATTTTGCTTACAACATCTCCCTTCTTAACGCCTCCAAAGCAATCCTTAGATGTTCAGCATGCTCTTCCTCTGTCACTGAATACACCAAGATGTCATCGATGAATACGACTACGAACTTGTCCAAGTACTGCTTGAACACTCTGTTCATCATAGCCATGAATGCTGCTGGTGCATTCGTTAGTCCAAATGACATTACTAGAAACTAAAAATGTCCAAAACGAGTTCTGAACACCGTCTTCGGGATATCCTCCTGTCTCACCTTTAGTTGATGATAGCCCGTTCTCAAATCAATTTTTGAAAAGTACTTCGCTCCCTTGAGTTGATCAAACAGATCGTCTATCCTGGGTAGCAGATACCTATTCTGAATTGTGACTTTGTTCAACTCACGATAGTCGATACAAAGTCTCATCGAACCATCCTTCTTCTTTACGAGCAGAACTGGCGCTCCCCATGGCGACACGCTCGGTGTGATATAACCTTTGTCTAACAATTCTTGCAATTAAACCATCAGCTCTTTCATCTCTACTGGTGACATTCGATATGGTGCCTTGGATATCGGTGTTGTTCTCGGTACCAAGTCAATTATGAATTCTGTCCCTCTATCAGGTGGCAATCCCAGAATTTCATCTGGGAAGACATCAGCGAATTCTTTAATGACAGGTATCTGACTCAGTTCGCCCTCGACACATCGAGTATCAACCACGTGAGCCAAATAACCTATACAACCCTTCCTAAGCAATCTCTTTGCTTGCATCATCGTCAGACAACAAGAGTGTCTCGGTGATTTACTACCATAGAACACCACCTTTGACCTATTTGGAGTCTTAAGGTGTACACACTTCTTCTTACAGTCGATAACTGCTCTGTGAATCGATAACCAATTCATTCCAAGGATTATATCAAACTCCCCCAAACGAATCGGTAGCAAATCCACTTTGAGCTTAAATCCTCACAATTCGGCATAATAGTTCCTATGAATGAATTCTACGGGGATAATTTCCTTGTTTGCTACTTCTATGTTCATAGGGTGTTCTAATTTCTCACGGGGTAAGTCTAACTGTTTAGCAAATTCTTCAGAACTAAAAGAGCCGGTAGCACCCGAATCAAATAACACATATGCATTTATATTATTGATTAGGATGATACCTGACACCACGTCCTTGGACTCCACCGCATCTTGTACGGTCATATTAAACTTGTGTGCCGCTGGTCTGTTGGCTTGACTGGCTGGCCCCCCGATGCTCAACCCATTGTTGTTGTTGTTGCGATTGCTGCTAGCTGCATCGCCCTTTCTCTTCGGGCAGTCCTTGATCTGTTGATCTGGGGCTCCACACGAGAAACATCCTCCTTTCTGCTTATTCGGACACGAAGGAGCCATGTGCCCCGGTTGTCCGCAGTGATATCAGACGCTTCTCCCCTTCGTACACTCCCTCGAGTGAATCCACCCGCAGTTGCTGCACTTCCCACTTTTCTTGGCCTCTCCCCCGGACTTGCTGCCTCTGGAGGATTGGCTCTCCATCCATTTACGCTTGTTGGGGTTGTTGCCTCTACTGCTTCCCCCTTCGGCCCTTCTTGACCGATCTTCTTTCTATCCTAGTTGAATTGTGTTATAGCTTCATTGCCTCCTTCTGCAATGATAGCCCTTTCTGGCAGTTCAGAGAAATTCTTAATCTTCAACACAGCTACTGCTTTCTTTACCCATGGCTTCAATCCTAATTTGAATCTTCTTGCCTTCCTGGCCTCTGTGTCCACCTGATGTGGAGTGAATCGGGCCAACTTGTTAAATTTTTCTGCGTATTCTGCGACCGTCATACCACCCTGTTTCAGTTCCAGAAACTTAACCTCCATATCCTATTGCGTATTCTCCGAGAAGTAATTCTCAAAAAATAGCTCCTTAAATCTATCCCATAGAATAACTCTTCGCCTGCTCGTCCCTTATTAGCTTTCCACCAATAGTTAGCTTCGCCCTTCATCATAAAGGTGGGAAATCCCGTCTTCTGTGCTTCGGCCACTCGTACGACCTCAAACACTTTCTCCATCTCTTCTACCCATGCTTGGGCTTCGATTGCGTCTAAGGTTCCCCGGAACTCTGTAGGTCCTACCAACTTAAAATCTTTGAAGCTAGCCAAGTGATGCCCTAGCTGCCCTACTGCTGGAGGGGGTCTATTTTACATAGCCTCTGTTAACAGGTTAACAAAGTTCTGCATTGGATCGGCATTCCCTCCATCATTGTTAACGGATCCTTCCTCCATTTGGTTTCATTGTTGTCTTCTAGGAGGTATGATTTAAGGAAAGGAAGAAAACTTAGGCTTATCATTTTTACGCTCTATGTGATATGCTATTCAAGTTAGCATTTAAAAGTTATGACGCCCACCAATCATATTTGATTCAAATAAACAACTGCATTTATATTCATATACCACTGTTTTAATATAACATGATTCAACATTTGGCATACTACTATAAACGCTCAATAGCATAAACTGCCTACTGCTACTATCCTCTATTAAGAAAAAGGTGAGGATTCACTACTACCTGCCACAACAAAAGTTGGGGTCGACCACCATTCTATGCATATATTAAGGCATAAGGGTTTACAACATAAAACTGTCCCTAATAAAATAAAAGTTGGACTATATCTAACAAATCAACGGCTGCTCTCTCTGCTAGAAATCAGCTCCATCCATTCGGCGTCGAACTGCATAAAGGCGCTGCCTAAAGCTCGCTCCAAAGTATATATCCTCATATCTTTGGCTTCCACTTCATCTTATCACTATCCTAGCTGTAGCTCTCTCTGCTCCAGCCTCCTTCGCAACTCGGCTAACTCAGCCTGGGCCTGATAAGCAGCGTCCTTGTACTGTTGTTCAGTAATCTGGGGGTGTGGTTCTGTGCCTCCACTTGCTCAGCACTAACCTCTAGCTTGACGTTCCTCGCTAGCAAATCTCCTATCACCTCATGCTCCATGGGCTCATTACTAGAGTCCCTCGGCTCCTGGTCCACTGAATAGCTATCTTGACTCTCGTCAGCCATCCTATGACCATAACAAATAATCAAAATAACTTCAGTACTTCAATAAAATATATTCATTGATAAAATGAAATAATATTTTATTTAGTACAACTAAAACTCGATGGATCTCCTCAACCCATCGCCTACATACTCTATTTGAGTTTTCTACTAAGGTTATAACCTAGGTTTCGTATTCCTAATATTTATAACCTACAGCTTTGATACCAACCTGTGATGCTCCCAAATTCGGGTCTCAAACACCCGAATTTGGTCATCACGATCCAGTAGAAATATTCACCTCTAAACAATATACAATAACTAAATGCAAAATAAAATAAATGTATGTCATTCATTCAAAAGGTGTTACTAGTCCCAAGATTCGATAACCTTAATACAACCTTACAAACATACCCTAGAATAACCATTAGGGTTCAAATTACATAAACAATAATTTAAACTAAGCATAAAACAAAGCCAGCTACTTGAAGTCTATTACTTCATCTTTTCTTTACCCTTGTCCTTCCCTGAAGTCTCGGGTTTAACTGCAATAAAAGTCATGATATAGCAAGGGTGAACAACTAGTTTGCTCAACAAGTTTAAATACAGCAATAAAGGATATATCATGATTAATGGAATACATACTAATAGGAATTCAACAATATTAATATCAGAAGCAAGGAGAATAATTGCTTTTAGAATAATCGATAGACAAATAGACTTCGAACTATAAACGTCCAATGGAATCAATAGCTGATTGACCCTTTGGTTACTAGCTATAGAATATGTACTTGAAGGGATCAGCCTTGCGTACGCCATGTATATGCATAACATTCAACTCTGCTGTTTGTATCTTATATTAGATACGTGGGGTACTCTCTTATAATATAAGGGTGTTCTCTTCAGTCTAAGAATCCCTACCATCAATTGGCCTGGATAGCTTTTATAAAAATTTCATGCAATTGTCTGACTGAACAAAGGTTCAGACTCTATCTGAAGCAGTTCATGAATTATAGAACTTTAAAATGATGTACAAGTCCAAGACTGTACGAACTCAAGTGCACTCAGTGCGAGTATCAATAAATTAATGTGGAATAATTGTCAAGAAATTTAAACCACCTGAAGCATACTTGGAAATAAGGTCCAAGTGTCAATAAATAACTAGCAACACAATAATAACCTGTTCAATACAATATGAGAAGGATAGGAAACTTGCACAATAAAGAGTGAATTTCATAAACTTGCATTCAATATAACAATCAAATGAAGTTAGGAAACTTGCACATTATACGAGTTTGTGTAAGTTAGGGAACTTGCCTGATTGCTCAGCTACAAATAATATAGCTTTAACTAAATTGCGTTGACACGACCTAACATTAATAAGTGGGTCTCTCAATTAGTATTGTGTAGATTGGTATGAGTTCATACTTACAAGAATCAAATCATCAGATAAGTCTATCACATAATTCACGTAAGTCGATTACTATGACTAAGTTTATAAACATTTAACTCCGTCCTAGATTAATAACTTTAGCATATCTAGTCTCTATGCATCAACATAGGCTTGAACACATAGCACTTCAATTAATCATGTAATAAAGTTTAAGACACACACATATTGCAAGATTCTGTCCATAATTGAAAGTTGTATGGTTTTCATGCCGATAACTCTTATACCTTAAGCTAATCAAGTCCATGTTACAAGGGGTCAGCTATTAAAGCCATAATGCCACATAACGAGACTAAACAATACTAAGTATGCATGCTCGTGCGTATACCATATATGTATATCTTAACCACATAGGTTACACTTGAAATTCCCTTTTTCATGAACATATGTGTATAGGTAAAATCCATGTTTAACCAAAAGATGCTCATGTCAACATGTCTATAAATATAATGAATCCTAATATTCATGCTTGCATGATCAGAATGTAACTCGCACAGTGTTTGATGATATTAGTCTTCAAATTCTAAGCTTTCCTTGAAAATTACACTAAGTCTACAAAGGCACTTAGTACATGCAAAGTGTCTCAAAGTCATGACTCACATGTATTATAACACATATATATAAGCCACATATACATTCTCAATGGTCAGAACTAAAAAGACACAAATTTTGTTAAGTTCACTTCAAGCCCTTAAGTTTTTCTTTTGAAATCATCTTAACCTTCAATCATGTATGCTAGTGTGTACTCAACACTTTAGTCTGACCTTTCATATCTATTTAGACCATACGATCATGCTTACAAAGTCAGAATACATATATGATACGTATATATCAAGTTCACTTTAACCATTCTAAGTTCATTTATAAACTATAATCTTCTCATCAGTAGTGTATACTAACATAGTTATACATTCTCATGTTATGTCAATGTACTCATTTATTCATGTTAATCATATGCACATGCTTGTCTAAAGTGATACCATATGTTAGCACATAACAGATTTGTAACAGAACAAGAAACAAAAATTCAGGGCCTGGCGCAGCTGCACCGCACCCTAGTATAAACAGGGCGCAGCTGCGCCGGTGCTCGGCCAAAACTGAAGTAGCTTTCTGCTCGGCAGTTTAACAAACTCAAATCAAGATTTCTCAGTAAATTCGATTCTATATTACTACAATGCAGTTCTAACTTACATATAAGTTAATACAACAACTAACAAGCATCCCTCAATCCAATTAACATTCAATTCATGCATAATCCAAAATCAAGAAGTTAGAAATTTCTGAAATGAAGAACATGATATGAAGTTATACCTTGCTGCTAAAATCTTCCTCAATTATCAAACTCTTTACTACTCAAAGAACTCACTCTATACCTTATATTTTGACAGAGTTTTCAGCAATTCAAAAGAAGAAGGAGAAATGCTATATTTATAGAGATTTTGATATCCAGACAAAGTAATTGCCTTCCAATTTAAACCAATGGAATGAAGAATTGTTTGTTGGCTAATGAAGAGTTGTTGATTAGTAGGTGAAATCCATTATGAAGCCCACATCCCTTATAATCATTAGCTATACATTGCTGATTTTGTGAAAAAATATATAGTAGCTAGCCTTCATGAGCTTTCACATGAAGAAGAAATGAAGATGGACACTCATATTGGGACAAGGAAATATAATGCTCAGCAATATAGCAACTAGCAAGTGTAATAATATAAACACTTAGGTTATCTTCATATATATTATATATTCACTTAGGTTATAAATGAATTAGAGGGTACATATTGATAACATAATTCATAATAGCAAGTTAAGTTATACACATCCATATATAATCCATGTACATTTCATTAATACCGGATATAATTCAATGGGGTATTATCACAATACATTATCCCAACCCTATTATTATGGTATACTTTAACTCCCCAATTCGTGATTAAATAAACGATTGAATTAGTTAATTAAATAAATGATTTAGTCTATTAGTATTTAAATTACCAAATAGACTATTAACATAAATATTGCTCACATCTATTAATTGATCTACACAATTTAAATCCTTTCACTATATTCAAGTAAATTGAATATTTAAATACTAGTCATCCTATCAATTCTTTTGATATACAAACCTTAGGGCTAGTCCACTAATTTAAATAAACCATTAGTGACTCCCTTTAATATATCCTGGCAATTTTTGGCATAGGCTCAACTCACATAACTACACAAGGTTTAAATAAACATACAAAACTAATTCATTAAAATTAAATCATATATATTTAATTAATAATGGAGTTTAAAATTCACGGTCATTACAGTTGTACAATAGGTTCTTCTACTTGGTTAGGTACCTGACTTTGATCCGTTGTAATTTGTCGGTCTAGAACTTTTTCAAGATATATCTTATTCCCACTGACCCCTTCAAGGATAAACTCCTTTTCTAAGAAGGCAACATGTTTCGCAACAAACACCTTTTGATTAGTAGGATGATAGAAATAATACCCTACAATTTCTTTAGGGTATCCCACAAATCTATATTTTTCGGATCTAGTCTGCAGCTTATCATTTTCAAACTTTTTGGCATAAGCTGGACAACCCTAAGTCTTAACAAACTTAAGATTCAGTTTCCTCCTTGTCCATATTGAGGTCTTTGGGATGGTCTTGGTAGGTACCTTGTTAAGTAGATTTGCAGTCGTTTCTAGGGTATAACCCCAGAAGAAAATTGGAAGATCGATAAAACTCATCATGGAACGAACCATGTCCAATAGTGTTCGATTTCTCCTTTCAGATACACCATTCAACTGTGGTGTTCCTAGTGGAGTCCATTGTGAGATTATACAATTTTCTTTGAGACAATTGAGAAACTCACCGCTTAAGTATTCACCACCTCGATCCTATTAAAGAATCTTAATACTTTTGTCAGTTTGTTTCTCTACTTCACTTCTGAATTCTTCAAACTTTTCAAACGATTCAGATTTGTATTTCTTTAAATACATATATCCAAATCTTGAATGATCATCAGTGAAAGAAATAAAATAAGAATACCCTCCTCGTGATTTGTTGTTATAGGTCCCACAAATATCTGTGTGTACCAACGCTAACAACTCTGTTACTCTTTCTCTTTTTTCACTAAAAGGGGATTTAGTCATTTTACCCATAAGACAAGATTCACAAGTTGGATATGATTCATAATCAGATAGCTCTAAGAGCCCATCCATATATAACTTGGATAATCTTATTTTATTGATATGACTGAGTCTACAGTGCCACATAAAGGTATAATTAAAATCGTCTCTTTTCGTTTCTTAGTTTATTTAATTTGAAGTATATTTTCATGCAAGTCAAGTATGTAAAGTTTATTCAGTAATTTACCAACACAATATAAAATATTCTTATTATAAATAGAACAATTGTTGTTCTTTATTATAAATTCAAAACCATCCATATTAAATACAGAAATTGAGATAATGTTTCTAATAAGTGTTGGAACAAAATAACAATTATTGAAATAAATGGACTTGCCCGTAGGCAGTGCAAAACAATAAGTCCCTACAGCTAATGCAGAACCTTTGCTCCATTTTCCACTCATAGGACAATTTCATCCTTGTTCAGCTTTGTACTTCTAAACAGTCCCTACATAGTATTACATATATGTGAGAACCATAATCGGTATCCAATACCCAAGTAGAAGTTTAACTTCCAAAAAACTTAATTTCAATTATAAAAAAATCTTGATTGGAAGTCGAAGCTTCTCCAATCTTCTTCTTTGCCAGAAACATCTTGCAGTTCCTTTTCCAGTAACCCGGCTCGTTGCAATGGAAACACATTCCTTTGCTAGCTGAATCAGGTTTCTTTTGATCCTTATTCTTCGCCTTGCCCTTACCCTTCTTGGACTTCTTCTTTTCAGAAGATACCTTGGGCCTCTTCCTTTTCTTGGAAGAATCATCCACCAGTAAGACTTGGTTCTTCTTGGATGGGAAGTGTACTTCAGTAGTTTTCAACATGTCAAGTAATTCAGGCAGGCTGACATCCAACTTATTCATGTGGAAATTCATAACAAATTATGAGAAGGTATCTGGGACTGACTGCAAGATCAAATCTTGACTTAACTCCCCATCCATGATGAACCCTAGCTGTCCAAGATGTTCAATAAAATTGATTATCTTTAGGACATGAGTCTCAACAGCAGTTCCCTAGGTCATTTGAGATCGGAAGAGCTCCTTAGATATCTCATATCTAGCAGTCCTACTTTTCTCACCATACAACTCTTGGAGGTGCAACAATATAGCAGGAGCATCTATAGTTTATGCTAACGCTGAAGCTCGTTACTCATGGATGCGAGCATGATGCATTGAGCCACAGATGAATCATCTTGCCACTTCTTAAAAGTAGCAATCTCTTCCTCAGAGGCTTCTTCTGCAACATTTGAACGGATAGACGAATTTAGGACATAAGAAATCTTTTCTGCAGTGAGAACAATTCTCAGATTCCTTTTACCAGTCCGTATAATTCGGTCCAGATAGTTTGTTAGCATCAAGTATGCTACGCAGTGATAGTGAATGTGACATTTTCAAATTCTGCATGTGAAATAAAATAATATTTTAGCAAACATTCATTTAATTAATTACCAAAATAAATTAGGTCTTTATTTTAAATTGGTATCTCCCACTATTTTCTTCAAACTATATTACCCTCATTTTATATAGTTCGACAAATCTAATTACAGATTTGCTAGTGAGAATAAGGATCCTATTTCAAATGTATATAGCCTTGTGTGACACAACAAATGATATATAAATAAATAGGTAGACAACTATTGTCAATTACATCATCATGTAACTCCTAGTATTTTGCCTCTTAGATTATTTTGATCAAGTGTGACACATCCGAATCAAAACTTATCCAAGTTAAGTCCAACCTAACACTTCCATATATTCAAAAGAAAAATATCGCCCTTGTGTGACATAATAAAACAGCATCGTTCAGTCTATTTATAAACATTAAATGTGATAAATCAACATCTTAAATATTTAATACTTACCTTGTGTGACACAACAAACTCATATTAAATATTTAATAATTTACTATGCTAGAAGGCGACGTTCGATATTTCGAATATCTTTGAACGCTTAGGACTTAATATAAAATCTGTGAGGGGTTTGTTATTATTTGTCTCATCTTTTTTAGTGCGCATGCACACACACACACACACACACACACACACACACACACACACACACACACACATATATATATATATATATATATATATATATATATTACGTGTCATATTAATTAACATGCGAAGCATGTTGCATAATATAATATAATATAATATATATATATATATATATATATATATATATATATATAGTATAAGCATCCATATAGAATACTATATTCTACCCAGATTGATTATAGACTTTTATTCTAGTTTGGTTCACTAGAGCCACCAAGTGAACCAAAAGGTCAAACCTAGAAGCATGCATATAGAATAACTATTACATTTAAAACCGTGCTCCATAAACTAGATAATTCTAACTAGTCCTATTACATAAACTATTTAATTTAAATAGAAACCTTGATCAGCAGTCAAGGGGAAGTACATAGGAGAGAGATAGAATTTTACATTAAGAAAAAATTAGAGAAGACGAGGTACGCAGACCACATTTAATAAAACTCATACATTCAAGCATCCAACTAAAATAAAATCCGATCACATTAGTTAATAGTCCATAATCAACCCCATTTATTATCAGACACATCAACATATGCATTAATAAATAACATTTATCTCATGAATAATAAATCGATTATATATATGCATCAATATCAATTAATGGGCAAACGTTTTGCTAATATTTAGTTTTGAAATAAAATAAACTCTTTTATTTTAATCAAAAATCAAATCTAAATTAAACTCCTTTAATTTTTATAGTAATCTGAAATCATATTTCAAATAAAATAAACTCCTTTATTTTAAACTTTTATCAATCAAATAAACCATTTATTTTAATTGAAGGAAAAAATAAAAAAAATTCAGATTCTGCCAGGGGAGGGCGCAGCTGCGCCCAGATTGAACTGGGGCGTTGTGCGGCTACGCTGCCCTTCCAGGGAGTCTGAGACTGCAGAACGGTGCAGCTGCGCCCATAATGAACTGAGGCGCAACACAGCTGCGCCTAGTCGCTGTTCTAGAAAACTTTTACGTTTTGTCCAAAATTCAATCCAATCGCATATGATACATACATGGAATCATAAAGATTGATAATTAGAATATAAGTAGGCTCTGATACCACTGTTAGGTATGCACGTAGAGCGATTACGAAATCAAATTGCGCAATTAAAGCGAAAGCGAGAAAAAGGGAGTTTTAAAAATTTTAATGCAAACCATAACCATGATCATCCTATATGCTTAGTTATCAATATGTACAAGTAAGAGAAGAAGATGAGATTCATACCCTCGTAGATCGAGCTTCCACAGGTACGGGTTCTACTCCAACTTGAATCCATGAGATTGGTTCCTTCTTTTGATCAATACAAGTCACCCAAGTGTTTGGCCTTTAGAGGTGATCCACCAAGGAAGAAGAAGAACTAAGAAGGTGTGTGTTTGGCTAAACCTAATTCTATCTCTATAGAATCTCTGTATTCTTCCAATACTAAGAATAAGTGTGTTGTGTAACCTTATTTCATAATAAGACTTTTTTATTTATAGATGTAGGTAACCCTCATAAACTATTTAGGATTAGGATTTTATATTAATTAATTAAACTCTTTTAATTAATTCCCAATCCAATTAGGAATAATTAAACTCTCTTAATTTAATAGCCCCCTAATCTTATTACAAATATATATATATATATATATATATATAAGAGACTATTTTATTAATTAATTCCCAAACTCCTTTAGTAATTAAATAGTAATAATAATAATAGTAACAATAATAATAAGACTCCTCTTATTAATTTATATTTAATATTTTCAAAATATTAAATAATAAATATTAAGCTATTTAATTTATTCTATCACCATAGATTAAATTAAATACACTTAACTTATTATTACGATTATGCCATTAGTTTCTTTAATAAATATTCTTCCTTTTATGGTGTGATCCTTTAGGTTCTCCATATTAAACGGATTGTAAATAAATTAATTAGAACAATTCTAATCTTATTTAAATAAGTAAATTTAACTACTAATTCATTTAAATAAATAACATTTATTCCACAATAAGGGTAAACCCTCTTAGCGAACAACGACTTTTCAGATAATATAGATTTTAACATTAATCATAAACGAACCTGTGAGTAAATAGTTACCGTACAATTCATTCCTTCTGCCATACAATGTCCCAATTAAATATAAGACATAGATTTACTATCAAGTCTTATTTTATTTAATTATATGTATTTCGATTCTAAAATGCACAATACCAAATAATAAAAATTGGAAACAACTTTCTAATTTCATTCTGACTTGGCCAAGGACTACTAGGTTGTCATTTATCGAATCACATAGGACATTCTCTTCTTTTACTACAAGTGGTAGATCCTTTATTGATCATTCATTATCTCCATATATAAATCATTATACCCAATTATACCCTTTGATATACCCTTAGGGGTCTTAAGGGACATGTCAAAGTATAACTCATTATACACAAGATACTATGATGATCTCAAGTCTAAGGATTATTTATACTACTATCACTTAAGGAATTTCTATTGATAGAAAAGTAAAACTCCATTAGGTATTCCTTAGCGAGCCACGTTCAGTGAACTTATTCTCCAAAAAGCACATACATACTTACTTTAGTGTCTCCACATAAATGATTATAAGATCAATCATCCTCTTCTAATGAGCAAGTCAATGTATGTACCAATCTATCCGGATTCACTAATCCCTTTTTAGTAATCCAATGATTGGAAACTATTTTAGTTTTAAGCTATCTAAGAATTTAGATCTCATTAGAATGATCATCATCATGATTCTAAAAGCATTGCTTAAAACTATGGGTTTATCACATATTAAAAAAATAGCACCATGTAGATAAATAAATACCTTTAATTAAATAATACTTTTATTAATAAATAAATAAAATTATTACAAAGTAAATGCTTTGTCATCAAACATGATTGGCTTTTATGCATATTACTTTTAATTGCATATAGCAGTGATGTTCTCCGGATATGTGATAGGGGGAGTGTTAATTGATGGAGGATCTTCTATGAACATCTGTCCTTATGGCACTTTGGAAAGAATGAAGATCAGTCCAAATCGAATCTGGAGCAGCCATATAGTAATAAGAGTTTTCGATGGATCTCGACGAAATGCTGTAGGAGAAATCAAACTACCTGTGGAGATTGATCTACATACTTTTTACGTATCCTTCTAAGTACTGAACATCACCACGGGATATAATTTACTGTTAGGAAGACCGTGGATCCATATGGCAGGACCAGTCCCATCCACCCTTCATCAACAGGTCAAGTACATCATCAATGGCAATCTGGTCACTGTCAATGCCGAATTAGAATATCCTGTTTGCATACAAGGTGATGGGCAAATGATCAGCCTCAACGAAGGAGTTAAGCCAGCAAGTTTTCAAGCCTTCAAATGTAGCAACACTCACTATCGACCTATTTGGGCTCCAACCTTGAAGCCAAGGATTTCTTCCGAAGTGATGTCCGTCGGTAAATAAATGATATCTTTGGATTTTCGTCCCAACAAGGGTTTAGGGAAAAATCAGCAAGGGATCAAACATCCAGTCCAGATACCTAGCCAGACAGGGAAATCTGGATTAGGCTATTCCTATGGATCAAATTACAAGAACCCATACAAGCATCAGCCGGTGCATGCATCCACCATTTTGCTACCAAATCTCACGGTTGCTAGATTTGTGAGGCCAACAAGGAATGTTCCTGCTTCTATGTCAAGTATGCTAATTCCTCAGGTCAAACCGGCCGGTGAGAAAGAAATCCAGTTTCTAGTTAAGGAAAATAAGGAAAGGAATGAGAGGTTCCTACAAGAAGTGCAAGATCGATTTGCAAAGATGTATTTTTTGGCACATACTGAGGGTATGAACGACAATATCCTAGATAATGACTATTCATAAGATCAAGTCCTAATTCCTCGCATCAACATGGATAAGGAGAACAATCCAAAGAAAAGCATTGACCCTGATATAAATTCAATCATGGTCATCATCAAAGAGGAGGAGGATAATAGTGACCCCTTCATCATCTCAGTCAACAAGGACCTGACCCTTGACAACTGGAGTAGCACTCCTTGCATCAGTCGTAAAGGGTAAAAGGGCAGAGAGTCCATCTGCCCTGAAGTGTAGTTATTATATACTGCTTACTTTTGTTGCATAATACTAGCAATTACTTTTGGCATGCTTTCATTGATACTTTGTATGATTAAACAGTTTCATATATTAAGTGAAAGCATTTTGTTTTTAGGACTCCAACTTTGGATTTGTTTAGCCTTGCTGATGAATTTCCAAGTCTCAATGGTAACTACAACTTTGATGTAGAACTGGACTTTGACTTAATGGAGATTAATCAAGAGGAGATCAATGACTATGAGGTGCCTGAGGAGATCAAAGAATGGGTCCAAGACAAACCCAAACTAAACCTCAATCAAACCATTGCAGTCAATATCGGAACCTCAGAAAATCCTAAAGAAATCTAAATAGGCAATGACCTTACCCCAAACCAAATGACAGACCTGATTGAACTCCTAACTCAGTTCCATGATGTGTTTGCATGGTCACATGAAGACATGGCCGGCTTATCTACTGACATTGTCATTCACTGACTACCCATCAAAGAGTGATTTAAGCATGTGAAATAGAAATTCAGGAGACTAATGCTAGAGTGGAGTCTGAAGGTTAAAGAAATTTTTTTCAAGAAATTCAAAGCAGGAAAAACTGTCTTTTACCTTCTAGAGAAAACCCTGGAAGTCCAACTCATCAAGTCAAATAGAGATCAAGTCAAACCGACGATAACCCCGGGAGATCAAGTCAAACCCTATTGACAACCCAAGGAGATCAAGTCAAACCCCGGCAACCCCGGTAGATCAAGTCAAACCTTGGTGACAACCTCGGGAGATCAAATCAAACCCCGGTGACAACCCCAGGAGATCAACTCAAACCCCGACGACAACCTCGGGAGATCAAATCAAATCCCCGCGATAACCCCGGGAGATGAAGTTAAACCCTGACGACAATCCTGGGAGATCAAGTCAAACCACGAAGACAACCCTGGGACATCAAATCAAACCTCGACAACAACCCCGGGAGATCAAGTCAACCCCCGATGACTGTTAGGTTTGTAACAATCAAAGTAGCGGAAGCGTGGTAAAAATTAGATTTTAAAATTTTACAAACCTTATACCCGGATCATCCTTTATGCATAATTATTAATTAAACGAAAGAGAAAGAATTATCGAATCATACCCTTGCAGAAATAAGCTTCCACAGGTATAAGTTCAACTCCAAATCCTTCGTGATCTCCTTGAGTTCTCCGGGTTTGATTCCTTCTTTTGATCAATATTAGCCACCCAAGTGTTTGGCCTCTAGAGGTGATCCGCTAAGAAAGAAGAGATATTCAAGAAGGTGGGTGTTTGGCTAAACCCTAATTCTATCTCTATAAAACATGTATACTCTCCCAACTATTGAAATAGTATAATGTCTAACCATGTTCCATAATAAGACTTTCTTATTTATAAATGTAGGCAACCCTCCTAAACCTTTTAGGAATAGGATTTCATATTAATTAATTAAACTTTTTAATTAATTAGGCTTCCCAATTCTATTAAGAATAATTAAACTCTTTTAATTAATTAGCCTCTTAATCTTATTAAGAATATATGGGAGAGAGAGCGTATCTTATTAATTAATTCTCAAACTCCTTTAGAAATTAATAATAATAATAATAATAATAATAATAATAATAATAATAATAATAATAATAATAATAAGACTCCTCTTATTAATTTATATTTAATACTTTCAAAATATTAAATAATAAATATTAAGCTATTTAATTTATTCTATCACCATAGATTAAATTAAACATACTAAACTTATTATTATGATTATGCCATTAGCTTCTTTAATAAATATTCTTCCTTTTATGGTGTGACCCTTTAGGTTCTCCATATTAAACCGATTGTGAATAAATCAATTAGAATAATTCTAATCTTATTTAAATAAATAAATTAAGCTAATAATTCATTTAAATAAATAACATTTATTCTAGAATAAAGGTAAGCCCCCTTAGCGTTCAACGACTTTCTAGATAATATAAATTTCAACATTAATCATAAATGAACCTGTGAGTAAATAGTTACTATACAATTCATTCCTTCCACCATACAATGTCCCAATTAAATATAAGACATGAATTTAGTATCAAATCTTATTTTATTTAATTATATGTATTTCGATTCTAAAATGCACAACACCAAATAATGCAAATTAAAAACTACTTTCTAATTTTATTCTGCCTTGACTAAGGACTAATGAGTGTCATTTATCGAATCACATAGGACATTCTCTTCTTTTACTAGAAGTGGTAGATCCTTTATTGATCATTCATTATCTTCATGCATAAATTATTACACCCAATTATACCCTTCGATATACCCTTAAAGTCTTAAGGGACATGTCAACGTATAACTCATCATACACAAGATACTATATATGATGATCTCAAGTCTAAGGATTATTTGTAATACTATCACTTAAGGAATTTGTATTGATAGGCAAGTAAAACTTCATTAGGAATTCCTTAGCGAGCCACGTTCAGTGAACTTATTCTCCAATAAGCACCTACATACTTGCTTTAGGGTCTCCACACAAATGATTATGAGATTAATCATCCTCATTCGATGACCAAGTCAACGTATGTACCAATCTATCTGAATTCATTAATCCCCTTTTTAGTAATCCAACGATTGAGAATTATTTTAGTTTTAAGCTGTCTAAGAATTTAGATCTCATTAGCATGATCATCGTCATGATTCCAAAAGCATTGCTTAAAACTATGGGTTTATCACATATTATAAAAACAGCACCATGTAGATAAATAAATGCCTTTAATTGAATAACACTTTTATTAATAAATAAATAAGATTGTCTCAAAGTATATGCTTTATCATCATACATAATTGGCTTGTATGCATACTACTTTCAGCGGCAACCCCGGGAGATCAAGTTAAACCCCGACAACAACACCGGAAGATCAAGTTAAATCCCGGTGACAACCATAGAAGATCAAGTTAAACCCCGGCGACAACCCCGAAAAATCAACTCAACATCAAATTAATCCCCAAAGACAACCCCGGGATATCAAATCAACCCTTGGAGATGACACTAAGAAAGAACAGAATCGACTGGGATCAAACCTCAGAAATAACCTCGAGAAATAGTTGAAAGCTCCGTCAACCCTAGAGATAACCCCCGGAAGGGAAAAATGGTCATTTGGCCAAATCAACATCAAGTCAAGTTAAATCACTACCATGAAGGTAATGCAGAACCATAATGTTAATCCCGAGTGAAAATAGCACAAAACAGCTCAATGAACGCACTGTGAAGACTCGAAGATCTGGTCATGGACCCGTCTTCCCAAATTTAAAAAAGATCAAATCCCATGTCAATGTGTAGCTCTCGGAAAGGGCTTTCGAAAAGGTATAGCATGCCTCCATCGGATTCCCGGATTGAAAGTTATGAAGGTTCAAGCAAATAGCACGTTGGTCGGAGTGCACGTACTTCGAGACGACATGACCCACGATCCTGTACCCACCCGGGTTAGCCGCAGGTAGACTCGCGGCTCCTTTGGTCTATAAATAGACCCCCCCCACCCCCATCAGCCAAAAAAGGAAAAAAAAAAAAAGAAAAAAGAGGAAATTCCGTCCGTTTCAGCTCTTAACCCTTCTATTAGTGTTCCAAATTCCAATATTGTTCTTTGTAAACACTTCTATACGTATATATACTAACATATCAAGTTTTAATCGGTGAAAACGGAGTTTTCAAGCTACAAAAGCAATTTAAAGCCTTCATCGTTGTACACTGTGAGATTTCTTTAAATCTAAAACTTTTAACATCTTTAATATATATATAGGAGTATATACATATATATATATATATATATATATATTTATAATTCTTAGTTTTGCCTGGATTACAAATCCGTGGCTTTTCTGGTTTTAATATGTATATATAAGTATATATATATATATATAAGTGTTATTTATGCCTGGATTATAAATCTGTGGCTTTTTACTGCTTTAATATATATATATATATATATATATATATATATATATATATATATATATATATATATATATATATATATATATATATATATATATATATATTGATCAGTCACGCCTGGATTGTGAATCCGTGGCTTTTTCCTGCTTTAATATATATATATATATATATATATATATATATATATATATATATATTAGTTATTTAATGTGATTTAATAGTAGTTTTAATTGTTCATTTGATGTAAATATGTACTAATGTAAAATTTGTGGATTAGATTTATCTAAATCTAGCCATATCTAATTTTTAATTGGTTAAAAGTTGTAAAACTGGAACCGTTGAGCTAGAATGGCTAAGATTTATTTAAATCTAGTTTTATTTCTAGTTTTGTAAATATTAAGCAACTACGCGACCCTAGATCAGTACCTAGAGGGAACATGAAGCTTAGCTACGCAAATGCAAGGATTTAACTGATGAATCCTTTGTTTTGCGACGTTTAGATGTTAATGTGCATTCCAGTTCAATATATCCACCCTACAAGCTTTTAAATGATATTTTGTGAGCCTATGAATCACGGGATCTACGATTAATCACATGGATCTAGATCCGATTCCCATAATGGACAAATTTGAATTGTATATATAGCTTGCAAGCCTTTTTGTAAATGTAAATAAGAGGGACCTTAAAACGGTTATCCAGATTTAAGGTCTCAACATAGTAAAAGCGCTGTTTGTGGTGTTCAGGTCACTTAGATGTCTTTCATGCCCAAAAGGAGTCTGACACCTATATATATATATATATATATATATATTATTTTGTCGAGGATGCTTCGCATCTCGAGAATAAAATCAAATCAAGCCAAATATGGAATAAAATGGAAGTATCAAAAGGCTTTAATTCCTATGCGAGCGAAAGGGTTTGAAATCTCTTTGCAAAACATCATTGTCATATTCTTGTCTAAAAATGGACTTTTCATCAAATCAAACCCTTCGTATATAGGTCCAATGAAGCACAACACTACTTTCAAATAAAGCACTTAGGCCTAATTAACTGCAACACACACACACACACATAATGATTAGGGAATTAAAAAGACGCGGTAACCGTGTTTCATGGAAGTCGGGGGGTGCCTAACACCTTCCCCCCGCTTAATCAATCCCCCAAACTCTATGAATCTCGATTTCAAAGACCAATTAAATAGAGTCCAGTAATTGGGCCATATTGCAAAATCTTTCAAAACTCGGTTGAGTTGGTACAACCATTTAACTCATGGCAACTTGCGAATCTGTCTAATTCGGACCAATAAAATCAATCTTCTCAAATCGTTGACATTATATGTCGATCTTTTCCTGAAATCTCACCCTCAGATCAAACGAATCAGAAATAAAAAACATTAAAGGGTAGAAATACATAGGAAAAGGAATCAAGATTTTTCCCGACGTCGACAGATCTAACTCAAACTTGACAGATTTTTGCTTGCCAAATTCTTTCACAATCGCTTTGTACCCTGGTTGCGAGCTCTCACTTTCCTTCTACACTTTTGGTACTCATTTAAAGTGAAGATATTTCTTCACGTGGTTCTCATGCAAGGCTTTTCTCCCATCTTGCATGGCTTTGTACCACATCATTTTTCGCCTAACTCCCCCATCTTCAACACCTTCCACATGTGCCCGCATTGTAAAGAGTGTCTACTTTCTTTCCTCTAGTCACCACTACAGACCCTTTAGTGAACTTCCACTGACTTTCACTAAAGGAAATGCTATAACCATTCTCATCAAGCTTACCAGTAGACATCAAATTAAGGCGGATATCCAGAATATGTCTAACTTTTCTAAGCATCAACATGCCGCCATTGTTAGTCTTCGGATAAATATCTCCAATGCCGATAACCTTGGATGCACTACCATTTCACATCCGTACATAGCCAAAATCAACACTAATGTAGGATGTGAAGATCTCACCATGCAAAGTAGCATGGAACGAAGCACCCAAATCAATAGCCTATTCATTAACTTGGCACTTGGGTTTACCATCACTAACAATGGCTATATAAATGTCAGATAAATACACGATCGAGTCCTTATCCTCATCTTTTTTCTTAAATTATTCCTTAATTCTTTAAAAATATGCACTCTCGCCTTATATGACCTGGTCTCTGGCAGTGAAAACAAATTATCTCTTTTCTTTTCAACCTTCTCCTTAATTTGTCATCTTTAGGAGAGCTCTTATCTCTGTTTCTGCCGCTACTCTATGCGATAAAAACTTAAGTTTGTGTCTCAAAATTCATACCTTGCTCCTTTTGTCTTGTCTCCTCATTATAGAGATTGTCCTTGACCATCTGTATGATCAACTTTCCTTCTGAAGTTGAATTACGTAGAGACACCACCAAAGTCTCCCAGCTATTTGGCAATGAACTGAGAAGAAAAAGAGTCTGAATCTTATCTTCAATATTCAACTTCCATAACAAGAAAATGGTCCAAAAGCGACCAAGATTTTTAGCGACCGCTCTATACGGTTGTTAATGTTATTAATAGCGACCGATATTAGCGACCACATTGTAATCTAGTCGCTAGTTAGCATTAGTGACCACGAGAAGTCGCTATTCGGTCGCTGGCTGCAATTTTGTCACCAAAAAATTGGCATAATTAGTTGGCGGGCACGCTTATTGCTACTAATTCATAAAAGTGACCGCGTGTGGTTGCTGGTAAAGCCACGTCAATAAAAACCAGCAACCACGTACGATCGCAGATTGTCATCACAGATCATTTTAATCCTAGGCGTACCACACAATCGATATCAAAAGAAGAAAAAGAAAAAAAGATAAGGAGGAAGACGGAGACGGAGAATAGAGATTAGAGAATAGAGGGAGAAGAGATTAACGCCCACCCTGCCCCGCTGCCCACGCACCAGCCTGCCTCGTCCGCCACGCTTCCCACACCCACGTCGCCCACGCACCACCCTGCCCACATCCACCACGCTGCCCATGCCGCCTACAGGTATGATTTTGCAAATCCATTTTCATCAAATGCCATGATTTTTGACATAACATTACTTTGTAAATGTTTCCATTCTATGTGTTTTTGGATTCAGAAATCTCAATTGCTTTATTAAGTTAGATATCTAAATCATCCTTCAATTACAATTGAAATCTCTGATTAATTTTAGTGTTCTGATTTGACAGTCTCTATTTTGGGGTTAGGGTTTAGTATGATGTATGTATTTCGGTGGTATGATAGTGCACTATCATGTGTTTAAGGCACTACTTAATGATGATAAATAAAGCATATCATGTGTTTTTTGATTGCCAACATACACTAATAAAGGTTAAAACTGGGGTATTTATATCTAATAAACAAAGTATAAAGATTTGATGCTTACTTTATGTGACTCTGTTGAGATAATGTTGTGATGTAATATTAGTATTTGACAATCTGATAACAAGTATTCCTAGAGAGAAAACTTCATTACGTGGTTGATAATTAGCACAAATATTAGAGTTAGATGAGGCAGGGCATGGTCGGACATTCCTCGGTCTTCCCCTAGGCCTAAGACTACACAATATTACATGCACACACTAAATCGATTAAGTAGTATTTACTTAGTTTCTCAATACAAAATCAAATAGTACAAAATCAAATAAAATAAAGTAAAGTAAAATAAAATAATATACTATAATAAACTAAGTAGTATTTACTTAGTTTCTCAATACTAATTAGTATTTTGCAAGTATGACCGTGATTGGACTATTGAGTCTGTTGGGGGGCTGAGTAAGGGGCATTGTATAGGCCAAGTAGGGGCCAAGAACTGACCTGCAGGGGGGAGAGCCCAGCCATATATATAGAGCTAGCTCTTCCTCCGCCAAGCTGTTAATACATTGTAATTGAACTAAGGAAGTAACAGACCAACAAATAGAGAGAAAGAGAGGGCCACGACTGAGAACTAGAAGTATGATGAACTCATATGGTTAAGTTGTTCATTCTTTTCATTATGGTTTGAACATGTATGACTGTCATTGTTGTTTCTTTCCGGTAGATCACCCATTTTGAAGAAACAGAGAACACTTCAGGAAAGGGAAAGTAGACAATGATATGCCTGCACCGCGATTATCGAGGACAGAGATGTGTGACCGTGTGATGAGATTGTCGTTTATCATGTTCTGTAAGAATGTTGCCTCAAACATAATCAGTGGGTTTAGTGAGTCTCATAATTAGGTTTGTAAAATTATATTTTGGGAACTATTTTATTGGTCTAAAAGTTTGATTCGGCATAATCTAGATGTGATGTATATTGAGAAGAATGTGTTTGACAATGTGTTGAACACCGTGATGAGTGTTACGAGCAAGAGGAAAGATAATGATAAAGCACGGTTGGACATGAAAGATATTTATAAGCGTCCTGGATTAAAACTTTATGAATCTAAAATTGGTAAGATGTTCAAACTGCATGCAAGGTACACATTGTCCAAAAAGTCAGTCGAAGATGTGTGCACATGGATTAAGTCTCTCAAACTACCAGATGGATATGCGTCAAACATTGCAAGGTGTGTTATGGGTGGGAAATTGCAAGGGATGAAGAGTCGTGACTGTCATGTGTTCATGGAGAGACCCATGCCTATAGCATTTTAGGATATGGTTGATAAACTAATATGGGATGCTTTGACTGATCTTAGTCATTTCTTCAAAGACTTATGTTCAAAAACATTAAATGAGAAAGACATGTCTGTACTTGAGAAGCACATCATTGAGATCATGTGTAAGCTTGAAAAAATTTTCCCGCCTTATTTTTTTAACTCCATGGAGAATTTGTAAATCCATCTTCCCTATGAAGCTCGTTTTGGGGGTCCAGTTTAATATAGATGGATGTACCTTTTCTAGAGGGTGATGGGAAACCTTAAGAGGAAGGTGAAAAATAAAGCTTATGTTGAGGGGTCGATATATGAGGCATATAGTTTTGATGAGATATCTACGTTTGTCTCAGACTATTTTCCCGACGAAGTATTGACAAATGCCAATAGAGTCCCGAGACATGATGATGGGGGCAATGTTGAAATAAATGGTTGGCTTTCTGTATTTGGTCTATCTAGTAGCACTTATAGAAAAAGGAAGCGCATATTCCTCTCTAAGCAAGAATTACATGCTGCACATACTTTCATTCTTCTCAATTGCAAGGAGATTGACGAATTTATGAGGCACACATGCAAAATTTCAATTATTATTGGACATAGTTATATCTTAACCTGCAATGATATACATTCCTATATGTTAATGTTTATAAAATTGTATAGATCATACGATGACGAGTTAGCCAGGCATAACTGATAAAGATGTTCAAATCAGTCGGGATAAAAAATTTGCAAGGTGGCTAAAGGACAAAGGAAGTTAAATATATTAAGCACGACATATATAGTTCATTAATTTATGACTTTATTTAATGTAATAGAGTTTTTTAGGCTCTTACTGAGGGAACAATTTTGACTAATGTACAAGTCCTAGCTATGGGCCCAGATAGGGACCAAGTCAGCCGCAATGGTTACAAGATTAATGGTGGTGAATTTCATACAAAGGCATATGCTCGCGGTAAACGAACAACGAACACTGGAGTATGTGTCCAAGGAGATTCTTACAATGAGCTTGGACGTGCCTTTTATAGGGAGTTGGAGGAAATCATAGAATTGTCGTACAAAGGCACTTACGGGGGTCAGATTAACTTGTTCAAATGTCGTTAGTTTGATACAAACAAAGGGATACGTGTTGATAGACATGGAATCATTGATATTGACCTCCATAGGTCCACGTACGCCAACAAACCATTTGTGTTTCCAACTAAAATAGTATAAGTATACAACACTTTTAGTCCTATTAGGAAAAGGAATAGACTGCCTGCAGATTATTAAGTTATAATTCATTCTCCCGCGCGCAGTCGTGTACAATTAGTAGACGGGGAGTTCTACTAAGAGGAGATACTTCATAGACCTACACCAATAATGTGGAGGATGACAATAAAGTAATCCAGTTTGAAGGTGGAGATGAACCTAATGAATTGGGTCTTGAGTCAGTACTTGTGCCAGATGACATTGATATTGAGGAAGAAGAGTTACTAGCTGACACTGAATCTAAAGAAGATGATGGTCCGTATACAAGATGATTCTGACTCAGATAGCGATTAAAAAAATGAAATGTTTGTTTAGTATACCATTGTCGTGTTTATGTACCTTTCATTTATTATTGTGTTGTTGTTAACTATTTCATACCATTACCTGTCAATCTGTCATTACATATATACATGTTCTTTATATCATTGTCCCTTTCATTTATTAATGTGTCGTAGTTAACTATTTCAGACCATTACCTGTCATTACATATATACATGTTGTGATGCCCCCAAATTCGGGTACCTTCAAACCCTGGATATGGTGCTACACGATACTAATGTCTACTCATACATTCAATTGAATACTTCAATCACATGTATAAGTTTACTAACATTCCATTACCATAATTCCTTCCCAAGTTCTTATTAACATTTGCATACGTTTGTTGTCATAATATCATTCATTACAACAATAATACTCCACTATTACAATAATAACTAAGTATCCATCTTGGACTTGCCCTTGTCCTTACTGGATCCTTCGGTTCGAAAGCTCTTAGCTGAAAACATATGATTTTAAGCAAGAGTGAGCATAACTAGCTCAGCAAGTTTAATATTTTATTTTGCAATCACAAAATCAAGAATCATATATCTTTATTTTTCGTAACTGTACAATAGTTATGAAATAGTAGGAATAATCAAAATAACGTTTTGAATTCCTTTAAAATCATTCTCAATGACATATAGTCACTTAAGCATCTAAACTGGTCAAAGACAATGAACATTCTTTTCCATTTCTATTCATAAAAGGACAACCTGGTACAAGACTGTAAGCCCGATATATCTTACGAGCACGTCCAGGTGATCAGCTTGTAGTACTCTATGTTGATCAACACTCCATCCTTAAACATTTTCACGTTTAAGCTTTTTGGCAAATCCTAGTGCCCGTCGAATTAACGACGTTAAAACCTTTGTTTGTTCATACTCAGGTTTAACTATGAATCCGTACCAAAGTAATTGGCATAGGATAGCATCATCAATAATACTTTGAAAGATTTATGAAAAATTAAACAAAATACTTTACATATACGTCTAGCAGAATCAAATGGCATCGACTATTCAATAACAGTTCATGCATAGGCAACCATACATATTGACAACTTGTCCAACATTACGTATAGACAAAAGTTTGGAAAGCTTGCATAACGTAACGTTAATACAATAGTTAGGAAACTTGCCTTTGCATCTTTAAACCTTTTAAGTGCATGCTACTTAGTCTTTACAACTTCTACAAGATATAAACACATAACATATCAATTAGTTTATTATAACTGATATACATTGTATAACTATCTTCTCCTTCTTGTATAACTTATCTGAATTGTTAAACTAATAACATCCGTTTAAGTTATTTATCATTCGTTACGGCTTGATAACATTCATTAGTCATAATCCGTCTCTTGTCGATCATCGTTATGCACAACGACCGACGAAACCCTAATCGATTCAATATGTCGAACACATTACATCGAATTCCCGTTCTCAGATTCCGTATCAAAATTAGGTAAGTTTTAACTTCACTTGATATCATTCAAGTACCACGTACCCCTATTACATGTTATGTAACCTTAAGGCACGCTCACAACTCGACTACGATTCACGGTTTATATTATCGGATTTTGAGTTTTAAATTTTAATATGTTTTGTCAAAGTTTAATTCTTAAAATCATTCTTAAACATGTTGTTTAAGTGATTTCTCTTCATGAATATTAACCATATATTTGCCCCATAATTACCATGTAGCAAGCTAGGTTAATAAACATTCACATCGAAAATTTTTAAGTTAAGGACGCTGCAGCGCCAGCCATAAGCTTAAAGCCGGCGTTGCGGCGCTGGCTCACAGTATCTTTTCCCCTGTCCCGATGCTGCAGCGCTGGAACACAACGTAAGTCTTATTTACCAAATTACAGGTTACGCCGTCGAAAACCATCGTTTCTGAATCAAACGACGACTTTTGACTTCTATTCTGGGAAATTCATGATTTCGACGCTTAACGTCTAATCGCGTGAATTTTGCCATAACTTCGTTACTTGGAATTTTAACTTCAAACCATATGGAATCAATCCGTTGGTTAATCATTGATGATTATAACCTTTCTAAACATCTAAGTTTTAATAGTTTCATTATTCATTTCAATCATTTTCAAAGCTTCCTTTCTTAAGTTCTTAACCGTTTAATCATGGTTTTAATAGTTCTTGGTTTTAATGGTCTATAGTCCACTAACATCATCGTTATAACTTCTTACAACTCATGCTCCATTAATCACACTTCTCTCTCAATATATATCGAAGGAAGATGGGGAATTAGAGTTTAGATAGGTATACCTCTTTGTGTTCTTGTTTGATTGAATATGGAGATTCAATTACTTCTTGCTCCTTGTTTGCTTGGTTTTCTTATCAAAGCACAAGCTAGCTTCTCTTTTCTCTCTCTCTCAATATGTGCTCAAAATGATCAACCAACAAAATGGCTAATGAGCTTCCTATTTATAGACTTTGCAAGGCTTAGGGTAGTTTGGTCATTAGGACCAAACCTCCTTTGCCCATATCTTGCCATGTGAAGCCATGTGCTAGTATGTGCTGGAACATACCCACCTTGTCATCTCATGTGCCCATGGGTTGCCCCATTGGTTTTGCCCACCCGTTAACCCATCGGTTAGACCCACGGGTTAGTTAATAAATTTAATTCAATTTGAACGTATTTACTTCAAATAAAATTTGTATTATACGTCGTATTAATTCTTGTATCCTCTTCGTATAATACTCGTCTAATATCTCGTATTATACTCATATTCATTCCGTATAATAATCATTTATTATTATACTTAACCAAGTATTATTAGGTTTTAATCATCCTAACACTTATGGTTTTAAGTCCTCACGCGAAAACTTCGTGAGCCATAATTGGAATATTATTACATATTCCATCCCGTCTTTAAATCCAATCATTACGTGTTTCTCAAAAATTCAAATATACTTCCCGAGCAAAAACGAATGAATGGGGATTTTACGAAAATTTCTCGAAAAACTATTATTTTCGTCTTGGAAATTTATATGATTTATTTCTAGCATGTAGCCAGAATCCTAACCATATTCAAATCTTCTAGGTCATAGAACGACCTTGAAATAGCTTACTCACTTTAATAAACATTTAATATGATTTTATTCAAATAATCAAATAAAATTCATTCACATAAACGTCCAAATTTCTCGAGCGTTACACATGTTCTTTATATCATTGTCGTGTTTATGTACCTTTCATTTATTAATGTGTTGTAGTTAACTGTTTCATACCATTACCTGTCATTATTGTCATTTTATTTGTATATGTAATCAAATAGATCAACGTATTAACATCATGAAATTTGTTTGCACAGATGTCTTCTGAACCAGCTGTAAGAAAACGCGGGTTGGGTAGGGGTCCTAATTATGTGCCGAAGGCCCCGACAAATTCGGATGATCGAACTCTCATACAGATCCGCTTTCCTACGGACAACATGTGCGTTAAACATTTATATATCAACATTTTATATTTCAATTGTTGTAGTTATATACTACAACAATTTTATATTACTTTAAATATTATAATCAAATGTCTGTACTTAATGTAAATTATTGTATATTGTAGAGAGTGATAGCAAAATTGTGAAGTGCATTTCATAATTATGCTTACAGAACTAGCCTACGTCAGTGATTACGTGGGCGAGCACACCTATCGCCCACAAGGATGTTGTTTGGGCTGAATTTTAGGTATACTTTTTTTTTAATGCTGACAAATAATATAATAAATGATTTTTTTATTAGTAGTGTTGGATTAAGTTAATATCACAGTTTTAATATTATTAATGCTTGTTTTATTCGTAGAAGAGGTATAGATGGGACGATGCGCAGGCATCAGTTGTTCAGATAATATTCTGGCAGAAGTGCATTGTCGAACCAATGACAATCTAAATAAGAAAAGACAAAAAGCACTTCATAATGCAGGGATAGACCATCCAGGACATGGTGAGGAGTACATGCATGAACATAGCTCCTTGTGGTGAACAAAGACCATATAGGCTGAGATGTGTGCCCAGTGGAGAGCTGAGAACTGCGTCAAGAGACGAAAGACTGCCTCCTCGAATAGATCCTCGGGTGTATCTATAGGCGATAAGGCAAGAGGGACTTATAAGGGCGGCAGTGTATCATAGTTGCAGCACATTACTACCAGGGGTACGTATTGAGTATAAAGTTTCAGTTTTAGTTTTAGTACATCACACATGTTTACTTGTTAATATATGAGCATATTAATTTTGTAGGCGACATCGTCTCAGGGTCAGCCCATCCATTGGCTGGATGTATATGTGGCCACCCATGATGGTTTGCCTGATGTTATAAAAATAGCAGTATACTTTGATATGTTTTTAAATATTTACGTCATTCTTAAGCGTTTTATATTTATTGTTAACTATTTAATTTCTAACCTGATGACATGACACTTATAAGGTGTTACTGGCTGAGCGCTATCCTGTAAACACCCCACAACCGACGATTGATCAAGAGTTTTGGGAGAGGGCGTTGGTTGTGAAGAAGAATTATGTCAAAGACCAAGGACAACGACGACGACCGACTATCAGTGGCACAGGCAGCTCTGCTAGTCAGTCTTCTAAGTCCTCTTGTCATCCGATGCCGCACACTCATGCTGTCTATGTGAGAGCAATATGTCCGGATCAGAATCTTCTTCTCACACTTGGCACACATCTGCAGTCGCTGAGTCCGGTGGAGTAAGCAGATACAATGGTGAGAGCAGCAGGATGAGCGCCAGGTAATTTTGTCATTGTTTAACTTTATGTAATTTAACTTTATGTACTGATTTGTTTGTTTAGTTTAATTTTATATTCAATAATACATGTTTTATTTTTTTTACAGTCCCATTTAGAAGATATTGATTCGTGAAGGAATTTGTATTCCCTCTTTGTCTTGTTAATCGACATTTAATTATTATTTTTATCGACTGAATAATTGAATGTATGTGGATTGTACTTTATGACATTTGTATATAAGTTATACTCGGACGGTTCTTGTTTATAGTATGCGTGGATGTATATATAATTACTGTATTGGTTTTAATTATTAAATTGTGTATAGATGGATATATCGATAGATTTGTATGGATGTTGGTTTATTTTGATGTACTGCTGTGTGTTGGGATATAAAATAGGTACACAAATTTTGGGAAATCAACAAAACAGGCAAATTTTTTAAAAAAATTTACGTATCAGCGACCGCATATTATAGTTGACAATGCCGTAGCGACCGCATATGTCTCGAAGACATTAGCGACCAATGTGGTCGCTATTGTTGGTCGCTGACATGTGGGCCACGTCACCTCTGACACCTGATTCACGGTGACTCAGCTTAGCGACGACATTGGTCTAGCGTGCGGTCGCTGATATTGCAGTCGCCAAAAGTGGTCACTGATGTCCGGACAGCGACCAGATTATGTGTGACCCTTGCTAGCCCGGTATCGGTCCTTGAAGCCCATTAGCGACCGATGTGACACCCCCAAATCCGAGTACTTCGTTTCCACATGATTTGATGTACACTATCTAAATAAAACATACATCTACCCATAATAAAGAATGCAAAATAAATTACAACCTTGAATAAATAATAAAATCTTCCTTAAAAAGGATTACAACCTTTCCAAACATAATCCCAGGGTTATCTAACCTTGACATAACAATTAATGCGGAAAAATAAACGTCATAAACATTTAAGTCTTATTACATATCATAAAAAAAACACAACAAGTCTTCACTTGTTCATCTTGCCTTTCCCTTTACTCGTTGACGGTACGTCAACGTTCTCGACTTTAGCTGCAAGGTATGATTAATATGCCAGAGTGAGCAAACAAAAGCTCACTTGGAATACAACAATAATAATGACATAAACTGAATAGCTTCAAAAGATTTGAATAACTTTTTCTTTCATAAAGAATTGAATAATAATTCTTTCATCAACATTTAGAATTTTGAATATTGAAATCATCTAAGGGCCATAAGACCTTGAACTTTGTCCTAGGTTATAAACATTTTCATTTAAAACCTTTAATAGTCATTTTGACTATGGACTCTCAACTCGTACTTAGGGGAATCAGCCCTTCGTACCATATATTGTGCACAAACATTTAACGCTTTTGCGTAGTAACCCCCCTAATAAATAGGGTTGTTCATCTCAGTATTTGATACAAGTCCGCACCAAAGAAAGTTTGGTTTGGATAGCTAAAAGGAAATTTGGAGTTTTCAACTATCATCAACTAAGGAGTAGTTGAATCGACTCACAATAATTTAACAGCTTGATAATATAAAAATTATGAACCAAATATAAGTCATAACAATAGACTTCATAATAACTAGGCATGCTTTAGAAATAACTTAAAGCATTTGAAAGATTAAGTAGATCTTGCTGAACAAATAAGTCAAGATCGCATTACTTCAACAATAACTTCAGCACTGGTTCATTATGAATATTAGGATACAAAATAACTTGTACAATAATTAACAAGTTAATAATTGGAAACAAGCTTGCATAATGTAAAAGAATGGTTTAGGAACTTATACAATATAAAGAGTAAAGATTAGAGAACTTGCCTCAAGCGCAAACTACACTTTACAATATACAATCACTTTCTCAATCGTCCTACACAGTACATTACGTTTATAATACCAATTAGTTCCTAACTATGACGTTTAATCGTTGAACTTCTTACTCAAGTTCAACTTAACAACGTGGTTTACAACTTAAGTCGCTAACTATCCATATGCGTGAGTCTAAACTCACAACATGTATATCGTGTGCTAATAATATCCAAGTACACACTTAACATATTAATATAAGACCTCAATTTATCTTAAACATATCAAAAGTATGTTCTCTTATTGTTTAATACACTTAACATGTCATCACATTAAGTAAGTTAAACATGTACCAAACAAAAACTACACGAAGCATAAAAATTTTCTCCAGACAGCCACTAGCCCCGCTGGGGCGTGGTTTCCTACTCATAATGCTCCGCTGGGGTGGGTCCCCCACTGGTGGGCTTCCCCAGCTCACGATTGTGCAGAGAAATAAGCCAATTTGGCTTATTTCTTCGCACCAAAGTTCGATTTTAATTATCATAATGCATATAATATTTTATGAAAACAAAATCTTAAACTTCTAACATGATTTTAACATACATAAACTCTACAACACATAATCAAAACACAAAATTTCATGATTTTAAAGAAAACACCATTGTTAAGCGTTCTTGACAAAAATTGATACTGTGAGTTTGTTTTTAAACCAAATCACGTAATTTAAATTGTATTAACTTTATTTCTTAACATATTATCATAATTTATGATCAATTTAAACAACAATTAACAATTAACACCAATTTTGATAATTTAAAAGACTATTTTCAAAACTAGTTCACTGTAAATTGCTATGAACATGATTTCTTCATGTTCATCATATTTATATGAATTTAATTACTTAGACAACTATTTGAATCATATATAAGCATATATATATATATATATATATATATACATAACATATATAAATCATAATCAAGTAATTTTCATGGAAATATTTTTATAGAGAAGTTCTTATTATGAAAAATATGGAAGAACACAAAATAACAATAGGATTAGAGTTATACCCTTTTTGATTCGTGTGGAAGAAGAAGATGAATATGGATTCCTCTAGCCTTCTCAAACTTTCCCTTCCTCTTCTTCTTCTTCTCTCTAACTTCCTCTGTATTCTTTTCTTTGTTTTCCTCTTTGTCTAACTCTTTGTTTTAACTAACGTATATTAATATATTATACATATAATACATATAATATATCTATAACTGACAACTACTAAATAACCCTTAATAAATATAATAATTATTATTAATACATGAGTTACAATTTTTGAATTTTAAAAGCCATAAGGCTTTGTTTAGTAAAAACAGTTTATTTTGGAAACTAGCTTTTTAATAGATAAGGCTATGTTTAGTAAAACAGGGTTAAAAGATATGCAAGGGCCTTGTTTGGCAAAACGGTTTTAAAAACTCTTTTTTTATTTTAATAAATCCTTTAACACATAGTTTAAATGTTACACTTTATTTAATTAAATTCCAACCTTCTAATTTAATTAAATAAAAGCTAACATCAAATATCCACATAAAAATCGCCACATAACAATTATAATTACTTGCTAATTATAATTTCATGTAACAATTACCACATAACTTCATCTAATTTAATATCTCAATTAAATTAGAATCATACCATAAAATCTTTATACATTAATTAAATAAAATATTAAATACTCATTTAATTAATATATTACACTTAATTAAATTACTCTACAACAATCACATAACTTATTTAATTAGCTCAATAAATAAATTAATTAAAATATTTATTTAATTCAATAAATATTAAAAATTAATATAAAATTCTCATTCATTATAATCTTCCCTCCTTAAAAGGATTCTGTCCCCAGAATTACAATAAAAAAAAACTCATCTATTACATTCTTCCCCCCTTAAAAAGATTCTGTTCCCAGAATCGGTGTACAAGAATTAACACAAATAATTAAGCAAATAATTTAGGATATGTTTTCATCATTACATCTTCGAGTTCCCACGTAGCTTCTTCAGCACTGTGGTTCCTCCAGATTACCTTAACAGAAGGTATCACTTTATTTATAAGAACTTGTTCTTTTCTATCGACTATTAGAACTGGAACCTCTTCATAAGTTAAGTCTTAATCAAACTGTAAAGGCTCGTATTCTATTACATGTTTGTAGTCGTGTTTGTAAGATCGCAACACGAAAATATGGAAAACATTGTGTATGTTATCTAGCTCCGGAGATAATGCAACCTCGTAAGTGTAATATTCCAAACTTTAAATAGAAATATTAATTTAAACAGTAAATATAATATGTTTTATATCTTGTGTGATGTGTATTTAACTTTATTATTGGTATATATCAACACATAGAATATAACTGTGTAAGTAGATGTGTACGGTTTTATAAGTAAAACCCTAATTTAAAATTTTTATTTAAATAAGGAATCCTAAACTAGGTGTTATAATAAATAAGAATTATAACATAATACATTGATAATGTTATATAAAATTATGAATATATACATATATTAATTTAATATGATGTATTAAAGATTTATTTGAAAAAGATTGTAAGGAAACCCTAATTAGGGATTAGGAAACCCTAATCGTAATTATAAAACCCTAATCTCAATTATAAACCCTAATTCTAAACTAACAAAACCTAATTATTCATTATTATTTTTAAATTCTCTAAAGGAAATATGAAATGACTAAATTACCCTTGTATTTAAGTGGAAAATTACCAAAATACCTTTAGTACATGCGAAATTACCAAAGTACCCTTGGTGTATGTAAAATGACCAAAATATCCTTAAAACTCTTTTATTAAAGAGGATAAGATCAAATCATTTGGGCAACAAGCAAAAGATTATCCCATACTTCTATATCTCTTTAGGTATTGACAACACAATCTATATCATAAATAACCTAGGCTTATGTGTCAAGAAAAGAGAAAGATAAATTTTTAACCCTACTTGAAGTTTTCATATAAGGTTAGGTTAAAAGAACCCAAGACCACGAAATCTCTACTTAACATACATAGCCAATTGACCCATAAACCTTTCTCAGCAAGCCAGATACAGGATCAAAAAGGAAAGAAAAAAAAATTGCTCAAAAGGGTAAAAACCTAACCCTAACTTAATTTTTGATTTCTGCATATTTAATTGTTGTTGTTATTGTGTAAGAATGTTAATTAGTAAGTTAGTTAGTGTACTGGGTTGCTAAAACACGAATCCATAACATTTAAAAGCATCAAAATGGAGTTTTAAGAAAAACTGTCGAAGTTGCAAAACAGGGTCTGACAATGAATGTCAGCCCTCTTATCTCGCTAACTGTTTGTTGTTTAGATGTGTTTAAAGTTGTTAGTTGTAGTATGTAGTGTTTGTAGTAGCCTAGAAGTGATGGAATGACAATCGAAACACGGGATTGGAAGCTATAAGCCGTCCAAAGTCGTTGACTGACCATGACCGGCTACTTACTGGGTAACCCAGAAAGCTTAAGAACATGATCTGAAAGGTGGTTTGACCGCCTAGATCTTTCTCCTGTCAGTCTAGTTGGATGTTAGATGTTAGTAGAGTTGTACCTTGACATGAGTACTATCTAACTAGAGCACTCTCGAGCCTTATAATATCACTGGCCGGAAAATATGAACGGTCAAACCACGTTGACCGTCCAGATTCAATTTTTGGGTAACCCAGAAATGTTGAGCAACGGCTTGACCGATTATTTGAAGGCTAAGATCTTGCTTCTGGTTGGTATATGGATTCTGTAACTGCTCAAACATTGTACCCTTGTAGTTAGTCTACAGATCCCGAAGACTAGAACACCCAAACATTAACCGGTCGGCAAGATATAAGACCATAAAGGTCGTTGACCGGCGTTGATCATTCAATTCTGGGCAGCTCAGAATTGAACAACAGCATTGGTGTGCTAGTTTGACCGGCTGTGGGAACTTGTAGCAAGGTTTCTAGGTACTGAAAGAAGCATAAACATGTACTCCTACACTAGCACTATAACTTCATTGAATTAGATTACTCAGAAACCAAGTTGATAGCCAAAGCAATCGAGTCAAACGGGACCCCTGGCCGTTGACCATCGTGTTCTTGAGGTGATGAAGAACACCTATAGCGACACTTCTGTCGCTAAAGGTGTTTAGCGACATGCGATTTTTGGAAATTAATTTATTAATTAAAATAATTAGAATAAATAGAAATAAATTAAAATAATTACTAAATAATTAATAAAAAATTCTAAAAAATCATTTTTAGTTATAATACATAATTTTTAATATTTTGACATAAAATTTTATTAATATTTAATTTATTTAAATATTAATAATAATAAAAGTAATTAATAATAAATTACTTAAAAATTATATTAATGATTTAAAAATCATTTTAAATAATAATAAATTATTTAAAAATGTTATTAATAATTTAAAAATCATTATAAATTATTTAAAAATAATGTTGATGATTTAAAAATTATTTTAAATGGTTATTAAATATTTAAAAATAATATTAATAACTTAAAAATCATTTTAAATGATAATAAATCATTTAAAAAATATTCTGAGCATTTGGAAATTTTGATAAATAATATCTAAAAAAATATAAATAAGATATTAAAACTTTTAAATAAAGTTATGGAAAAACTAATTCGATAGCTATTCAATGAAATAATAAAATACCGAACGGACTCCAAAATTCAATTCAGACATTAATAGTTTAATTAAAAATTAATTGCTATCGTTTCTAATGACTGTTATAATATATATAGGTTGCGAATATACTTTCAAATAACTTAAGTAGTCGATCGTGATAAAAGGCAAGTTTTTCTAACTTCATTTAATTTCAATATTAAATGTAAGTTTTGTATATTGATATACGAAATTGTTATAAATATTATTTGTGATATCTGTGATTTAAAAAAGATTATGACTTTTTGTTCAAGCATAACCAAGACATATAAACTGTTATTTGTGTAAATGTGTTTGATTGGATATCAAAGTATAAAATGTGGAAAAACCAGTATTGTTTGATACATATATACTCTGACCGTGTTGGATTGGTAGGATGATATGTATACTCCTAGGATATGATTAGGCTGACTCCCTATGAAATATCCAAACAGAACTCCTATAAGTCTTTATGACTCTTAGGAATGACATAACTCCTATAAGTCTTTATGACTACTAGGAATGATAGAACTGCTATAAGTCTTTGTGACTCTTAAGAATGTGGAAAATACTCTGAACTTTATGTTCATTCAATCTAGATACTGTGTGAGTATAAACTGTAATTCTTTAAAACTTGCTGAGCATTTTAAAGCTCATCCTTGCAAATATTCTTTTCCTTTGTAGCTGCATCGAATACACCAGAAGGTTCAGGAAATCATATATGTGGGTAGAAGTAAATTTATGGAAACAAATTTTTATTGTATGCAGACTAAGAATATAATTTGGTATTTCTATGATGTAATAGTTGAATAGTAGGTAACCAGATATTATTATGTTATTAAGTTATTAGTTGAATGGTTTTACATTATTAATAGTGAATAGAATCAAGTACAGTATCTATATGAACTGTACATCTGAATGGGGGTATTGAATGATCTTGGGAGTTCTGTAAGCACTGAGGTCGCTCCTCAGTTCCAAGAACAATCTTATCATTTGTACTGTAAATGTCAGATAGATAGGAATTATTGATATGCAAAAAATATCTATAAGATCATAAATCTATACATCCAAGTGAGGGTATCCAGATATGGTAATTGTTCTAACCAGAACTCTTAACTGATTGGGATACTGTGAATTTTGGATTTATAAAAGATATTATCTTATAGAATATTTATGTGAGCACCGAATCTGCTACAGGAAATGTAGAGAATTTGGGGGCGTCACAATTTGGTATCAAAGCGTTAGGTTAGAAACCTTAGGAGGAAACCCTTTGGCTATAACCTCGAAAGTATTTAGATGATAAAGGAGATAAGCTCAAATAGAGTTATTACGAGAGAGGGAAAGTTGTTAGGAAAGTTAATAGATAAAAATACTAATAAAGTATTAAGTTATGATTTTTAGATACTATTCGATTTTATAAATCTGATTGTAGGATGTCAGAAGAACGACAATTACTCTTGGCAGAGCCAGTCATAGATGCGGTACCATTGCAGATAGTACTCCCTCGCCATGCTTGGATAGAAGGGACAGGGACTTCAAGTTCCCGAGCAGGATCTAAAGTGGCTCAAGTGGTCAAGTTTCTTGAAGAGAGGTTATACAAGCTGGAGAAAATGGTGGAAAAGCTGAAGAAGAAGAAGATAGCAACAAAGAAGAAAGAACTTTAGACTAAGGAAAGTTCATAATATAGCTAGCGATAGGGATAAATTCCTAGTCGGATAGGCTATGTAGTTTATTTTTTGTCGTGCGTAAAACTAGTGATCTAGAATGAGTCACTAGATATGTATATATAGATTTGCAATGTGAAATACAAATTTCTATTTATCAAACTGAGATGTTTAATTATTGAACTGGTATTCATACTTAGTTATTTGTTATATTTGATAAATGACACACAGAAGAAGAACTCGTGGAGAACTTGAGCAAGAACAGACAAAGGAAAATCCAATCCAAAGGAATGGATGAACCCATAAAAGCTCAGACTTGGGTTACCGAGATGGAAAAGATGTTTAAAGTAACAAAGGTGAATGATGACCAAAAGGTAGATTTTGCCACTTTCTTTTTGAAGGATGGAGCTAACCACTAGTGGGAAGCAAATAAGGGGAGAGCTGGAGAATGTGCCACTAATTGGGATAAGTTCAAAGAGTTTTTCTTTGCCAATTACTTTCCAACTTTGATGCAGGATCGTATGGAGGTTCAATTCCTGGAATTAAAATAAGGGGAGATGAAGGTGTCACAATACGCAGCCAAATTCAACGAGTTGGCTAGGTTCGCATCACATCAGGTAGATACCGAGGCAAGAAAGACAAGGGGGTTTGAAGAGGGGGCTGAAACCCCAAATTAGGAGCAGAATATCTGCATTTCAGGTGAAGACTTTTGCGAAGATCTTGGAAAAGGCCATTATAACAGAAAAGGAAGGAGAGGCTCTACTACTGTTCAATAAGAAGAAGAGAGTTATTATAGGACAGGGCAACACGAGTGGGAGTAACAATAACAACAGCAACAACAATAGGTGGGAGGTAGCTTTTCCAAACAACCCTGGAAAAGGATGGTATAATCCTAACAACAATGCTAATAAAGGAGGTAACAACAACAATCAAAGGTTTGAGCACTGTCAGATATATGGAAAAAATCACAAAGGGGAATGCTATTTTAAAGGGACGTATTGTTATACCTGCGGAGAAGATGGGCATTATTCCAAATGGTGTCCACGAAAGAACGAGAAGAGCAAGGGTATCAAATGTTTCAAATGTGGGGAAGAGGGTCATGCTGTCGAAGTTCTGTCCAAAACCCAAGAAGGTGAATGTGGGAGGAAGTCAGAATTTCAACAATAAGCTAGGAGTAGCGGCTGCAGGAGTTGCTCAGAATCGTCTAAATGCAAGAACTTTCAACATGACAGTGAGGGACGCTGTGGCAGCACAAGATGTGGTGACAGGTATCATACCAATTGATGCTGTAAATGCTTACGTGTTATTCGATTTTGGTTCTTCTTGTTCGTTTGCATCTGTCTATTTTGTTAAGAGATTAAAAATGCCATGTGAAAATCTAGATGTACATTTCAACGTAGAAATTGCTAACAAAGAAATAATCCATGTTCATACAGTACATAAGAATTATAGTGTAGAAATTTAGGGACATACGTTACCGGTGAATCTTTTACCTATACAACTAGGGGAGTTTGATGTGATAATGGGGATGGATTGGTTGGGTAGGCATAAGGCAGTAACTGATTGCAAACGGAAACAAGTAAGTTTAAGGACATCTTTGTAAACAAAGGTAGTATTCAAGGGAAGTTATTCACCAAAGCAAGTCGGATGTTTAACAGTTATGCAAGCTAAGAGATTGATTTGAAAGGGTGGTATAGGGTATTTAGCCTATGTGGTGGATACAAGGAAAGAAGGGAGAAAGTTAGATCACATACCTATAGTAAATGAGTTTCCAGACATTTTTCCAAGTGATCTACCTGGTCTTCCACCTGACAGAGAGATTGAGTTTGTAATTGACCTTGCATCGGGTACGGCACCTGTTTCAAAGGCACCATATAGGATGGCACCGGTAGAATTGAAGGAGTTGCATGTTCAGTTACAAGAACTCTTAGATAAGAAGTACATACAACCTAGTGTTTCACCATGGGGAGCACCTGTGTTGTTTGTAAAGAAGAAGGATGGGACGTTAAGATTGCGTATAGATTATCGGGAGTTAAATAAGTTGACCATCAAGAACAAGTACCCTTTACCAAGGATTGATGATTTATTTGATCAGTTAAAAGGAGCGGAGCATTTTTAAAAAATTGACTTACGATCGGGTTATCATCAACTGAAGGTAAGAACATAAGATGTACCAAAGACCGCCTTTAGGACCCGATACGGACATTACGAGTTTCTTGTGATGTCTTTTGGGTTAACAAATACACCAGCAGCTTTTATGGATTTAATGAATCGAGTAATTAAATCATATTTGGATAAGTTTTGTGGTGGTGTTTATTGATGATATCTTTATATACTCTAAGACACGGGAGGAACATGCAGAGCACTTGAGAGTGGTATTAGAGATATTGAGAAAGGAAAAACTCTACGCAAAATTTTCTAAGTGTGAGTTCTGGTAAGAAGAAGTCCTGTTCCTAGGTCACGTAATTAATAAAAATGGTGTGGCAGTGGATCCAGCGAAGATAGAAACAATCATGAATTGGGATCAACCAACGACACCAACAGAAATTCGCAGTTTTCTTGGTTTGGCAGGGTACTATTGTCGTTTTATAAAAGATTTTTCCAAAATAGTGACCCCGCTAACTAATTTAACTCGAAAGACTGTAAAGTATAATTGGACGGACAAGTGTGAAGAGAGTTTTCAAGAATTGAAGAAATTGTTGAGTATGGCACCAATATTATCATTACCAGATGAAACTGGGGGTCTTGTGGTTTATAGTGATGCTTCACATAGGGGTTTAGGATGTGTGCGAATGCAACATGTGAAGGTGATCCCCTATGCTTCGCGATAACTTAAAGATTATGAGAAAAGATATCCTACTCAGGATCTGGAGTTAGCTGCAGTAGTTTTTTCTTTGAAGTTATGGCGACATTATTTGTATGGGGGAAAGTGTGAGATATACACAGATCACAAAAGTCTGAAGTATATTTTTACACATAAGGAGCTGAACATGAGACAGAGAAAGTGGTTAGAATTAATCAAGGACTTTGATTGTGAGATTCTATATCATCCTAGTAAAGCCAACGTAGTTACAGATGCATTGAGCCTGAAAAATCAAGAGAAGTTGAATACCATCACAAACAACAAGGTACTGATAAAAGAGTTTAAAAAACTCGAGATTGAAGTAAGAGCTCCAACTAACTCTGACCAGAAGCTATTTGTGATAGAGATAGCCTTAACCTTAATGGATAAAATCAAAGAGATGCAGGAGAAAGATGAAGCATGTCAGAAGTGTAAGGCTGAGATAACTCAGAAGAAGAACATTAAGTTCCGACTGGATAAAGAACGAGTACTGAGGTATGAAGATAAAGTGTGGGTTCCAGCAAAAGAAGTATTGAAAGATGAAATCTTAGCCGAAGCTCATAGTTCCAAGTTTGTTGTGCACTTGGGAAGTACTAAGATGTATAAAGACTTGAGTCAGCATTTTTAGTGGTCGAAAATGAAGAGAGAAATAGCAGAATGGGTAAGAAAATGTCTCACATGCCAAAGAGTTAAAGCTGAGCATCAAAGACCGAGTGGATTACTACAACCTCTACCTATTCCTAAATGGAAGTGGGAGCACATCACCATGGATTTTGTGGTAGGACTTCCTGTCACTCAGAAAGACCACAATGCTTTTTGGGTAATAGTTGATCATCTCACAAAGTCAGCCCATTTTCTACCTATTAAGGTTACTTATAATCTAGATCAGTTAGCCAAGTTATACATAAAAGAGATTATTTCTAGACATGGAGTTCCTGTATCCATAGTGTCAGATAGAGATCCACGGTTTACTTTGAACTTTTGGAGGGGTCTTCAGGTGCACTTGGGAACCCAGCTGAAGTTGAGTACAGTATATCACCCGCAAAATGATGGCCAAAGTGAGAGAACCATTCAGACATTGGAGGATATGTTGAGAACCTGCATTATGGATTTTAAAGGGAGTTGGGAGGATCAGTTGCCTCTGGTAGAGTTCGCATACAACAACAGTTATCATGCCAGTATTGGGATGCCACCATATGAAGCATTGTATGGTAGGAAGTGTAGAACACCTTTATGCTGGGATGAAGTTGGGGAAAGGCAAATGCTTGGACCTGAGGTAGTTCAACAAACCACTGAGAAGATTCGAATTTTACGACAACGGTTGCAAGCGTCTCAGGACCGACAAAAGAAATATGTAGATCAACACAGACAACTACGAGAGTTTAGTGTATGGAGTCATGTATTTCTGAAAGTGTCTCCTTGGAAAGGCAAGATTCGTTTTGGTTAAAAGGGAAAGCTCAGCCCGAGATTCATTGGCCCATTTCAGGTACTAAGGCGAATAGGTGAGGTAGCTATACCCCCAGAGTTAAGACACATCCATAATGCGTTTCATGTGTCTGTGCTACGTCTGTATAAACCTGATTATAAGCACGTGATAAACTATGAACCTGTTCAGATAGAGAAAGATTTATCGTATATAGAAGTTCCGGTCCAGATAGTTGATCGGAAAGAACAGGTGTTGAGAAATAAGGTTATATCGTCGGTTAAAGTAATCTGGAAAAATCATGATATGGAAGAAGCTACATGGGAGCTGGAAGATAAAATGCAAGAAGAGTTTTCGCAATTATTTTCATAGGGTGTAATTTCAATTTCGGGACAAAATTCTTATAAGAGGGGGTGATTGTAATATTCCAAACTTTAAATAGGAATATTAATTTAAACAGTAAATATAATATGTTTTATATCTTGTGTGATGTGTATTTAACTTTATTATTAGTATATATAATTATATATCAACACATAAGATATAACTGTGTAAGTAGATGTGTAAGGTTTTATAAGTAAAACCTTAATTTAAGAATTTTATGTAAATAAGGAATCCTAACCCTAATTGTTATAATAAATAAGAATTATAACATAATACATTGATAATGTTATATAAAATTATGAATATATACATATATTAATTTAATATGATGTATTAAAGATTTATTTGAAAACGATTGTAAGGAAACCCTAATTAGGGATTAGGAAACCCTAATCGTAATTATAAAACCCTAATCTCAATTATAAACCCTAATTCTAAACTAACAAAACCTAATTATTCATTATTATTTTTAAATTCTCTAAAGGGAATATGAAATGACTAAATTACCCTTGTACTTAAGTGAAAAATTACCAAAATACCTTTAGTACATGCGAAATTACCAAAGTACCCTTGGTGTATGTAAAATGACCAAAATATCCTTAAAACTCTCTTATTAAAGAGGATAAGATCAAATCATTTGGGCAACAAGCAAAAGATTATCCCATACTTCTATATCTCTTTAGGTATTGACAACACAATCTATATCATAAATAACCTAGGCTTATGTGTCAAGAAAAGAGAAAGATAATTTTTAACCCTACTTGAAGTTTTCATATAAGGTTAGGTTAAAAGAACCCAAGACCACGAAATCTCTACTTAACATACATAGCCAATTGACCCATAAACGTTTCTCAGCAAGCCAGATACAGGATCAAAAAGGAAAGAAAAAAAAATTGCTCAAAAGGGTAAAAACCTAACCCTAACTTTATTTTTGATTTCTGCATATTTAATTGTTGTTGTTATTGTGTAAGAATGTTAATTAGTAAGTTAGTTAGTGTACTGGGTTGCTAAAACACGAATCCATAACATTTAAAAGCATCAAAATGGAGTTTTAAGAAAAACTGTCGAAGTTGTAAAACAGGGTCTGACAACGAATGTCAGCCCTCTTATCTCGCTAACTGTTTGTTGTTTAGATGTGTTTAAAGTTGTTAGTTGTAGTATGTAGTGTTGGTAGTAGCCTAGAAGTGATGGAATGACAATCGAAACACGGGATTGGAAGTTATAAGCCGTCCAAAGTCGTTGACTGACCATAACCGGCTACTTTCTGGGTAACCCAGAAAGCTTAAGAACATGATCTGAAAGGTGGTTTGACCGCCTAGATCTTTCTCCTGTCAGTCTAGTTGGATGTTAGATGTTAGTAGAGTTGTACCTTAACATGAGTACTATCTAACTAGAGCACTCTCGAGCCCTATAATATCACTGGCAGGAAAATATGAACAGTCAAACCACGTTGACCGTCCAGATTCATTTTCTGGGTAACCCAGAAATGTTGAGCAGCGGCTTAACTGATTATTTGAAGGCTAAGATCTTGCTTCTGGTTGGTATATGGATTATGTAACTGCTCAAACATTGTACCCTTGTAGTTAGTCTACAGATCCCGACGACTAGAACACCCAAACATTAACCGGCCGTCAAGATATAAGACCATAAAAGTCGTTGACCGGCGTTGACCATTCAATTCTGGGCAGCCTAGAATTGAAGAACAACGTTGGTGTGCTAGTTTGACCGGGCTGTGGGAACTTATAGCAAGTTTTCTAGGTACTGAAAGAAGCGTAAACATGTACTCCTACACTAGCACTACAACTTCATTGAATTAGATTACTCAGAAACCAAGTTCATTGCCAGAACAATCGAGTCAAACGAGACCCCTGGCCGTTGACCATCGTGTTCTTGAGGTGATGAAGAACACCTATAGCGACACTTCTGTCGCTAAAGGTCTTTAGCGACAGGCGATTTTTGGAAATTAATTTTATTAATTAAAATAATTAGAATAAATAGAAATAAATTAAAATAATTACTAAATAATTAAAAAAAAATTCCAAAAAATCATTTTTAGTTATAATAAATAATTTTTAATATTTTGACATAAAATTTTATTAATATTTAATTTATTTAAATATTAATAATAATAAAATTAATTAATAATAAATTACTTAAAAATTATATTAATGTTTTAAAAATCATTTTAAATAATAATAAATTATTTAAAAATAATATTAATGATTTAAAAATTATTATAAATTATTTAAAAATAATGTTGATGATTTAAAAATCATTTTAAATGGTTATTAAATATTTAAAAATAATATTAATAACTTAAAAATCATTTTAAATGATAATAAATCATTTAAAAATTATTTTGAGCATTTGGAAATTATGATAAAAAATATCTAAAAAAATATAAATAAGATATTAAAACTTTTAAATAAAGTTATGGAAAAACTAATTCGATAGCTATTCAATGAAGCAATAAAATACCGAACGGACTCCAAAATTCAATTCAGACATTAATAGTTTAATTAGAAATTAATTGTTATCGTATCTAATGACTGTTATAATATATATAGGTTGCGAATATACTTTCAAATAACTTAAGTAGCCGATCGTGATAAAAGGCAAGTTTCTCTAATTTCATTTAATTTCAATATTAAATATAAGTTTTGTATATTGATATACAGAATTGTTATAAACATTATTCGTGATATCTGTGATTTGAAAAAGGTTATGACTTTTTGTTCAAGCATAACCAAGACATATGAACTGTTATTTGTGTAAATGTGTTTGATTGGATATCAAGTATAAAATGTGGAAAAACCAGTATTGTTTGATACATATATACTCTAACCGTGTTGGATTGGTAGGATGATATGCATACTCCTAGGATATGATTAGGCTGACTCCTTATGAAATATCCAAATAGAACTCCTATAAGTCTTTATAACTCTTAGGAATGACAGAACTCCTATAAGTCTTTATGACTACTAGGAATGATAGAACTCCTATAAGTCTTTGTGACTCTTAGGAATGTGGAAAATACTCTGAACTTTATGTTCCTTCAATTTAGATACTGTGTGAGTATAAACTGTAATTCTTTAAAACTTACTGAGCATTTTAAAGCTCATCCTTGCAAATATTCTTTTCCTTTGAAGCTGCATCGAATACACCAGAAGGTTCAGGAAATCATACATGTGGGTAGAAGTAAATTTATGGAAACAAATGTTTATTGTATGAAGACTAAGAATGTAATTTGGTATTTCTATGATGTAATTGTTGAACAAAAGGTAACCAGATATTATTATGTTGTTAAGTTATTAGTTGAATGGTTTTACATTATTAATAGTGAATAGAATCAAGTACAGTATCTATATGAACTATACATCTGAATGGGGGTATTGAATGATCTTGGGAGTTCTGTAAGCACTGAGGTCGCTCCTCAATTCCAAGAACAATCTTATCATTTGTACTGTGAATGTCAGATAGATAAAAATTATTGATATACAAGAAATATCTGTAAGATCATAAATCTATACCTCCAAGTGAGGGTATCCAGATATGGTAATTGTTCTAACCAAAACTCTTAACTGATTGGGATACTGTGAATTTTGGATTTATAGAAGATATTATCTTATAGAATATTTACGTGAGCACCGAATCTGCTACAGGAAATGTAGAGAATTTGGGGGCGTCACAGTAAGCCACTTCGCCAACCCTCTGTAGTATCTCGAAAGGTCCAATGAATCGGGAACTCAGCTTCCCTTTCTTGCCAAATTGAATCTTCCCCTTCCAGAGATATACCTTCAGAAAAACGAAGCTTCCCACTGCAAATTCTCGATTTTGTCGATGATGATCGGCATACTTCTTTTTTCTGTCTTGAGCAGCAACCAATCTTGTTCTGATCAGCTTCACGATCTCAGCAGTTTGTTGCACCAATTTCGGTCCCAACAGTTGACGCTTACCGACCTCATACTAGCACAATGGAGTCCTGCATTTTCTGCCATATAATGCTTCAAAAGGCGGCATACCAATACTCGCATGGTAACTATTATTATATGCAAACTCCACCAATGGTAGATGATCATCCCAGCTTCCTTTGAAGTCCGTCACGCAAGATCTTAGCATGTCCTCTGAATCGTTTTCTCGCTTTGGCCATCAGTCTAAGGATGGTACGCCGTACTCATTCGTAATTGCGTTCCTAGACATCCTTGTAACTGCTTCAAGAAATTTAACGTAAAACGCGGATCTCTGTCGGACACAATCGACACCGAAACACCGTGTCAAGAGTAATTTCCTTCACGTACAACTTCCCTAAATTGTCCAAGTCGTATCTAATCTTGATCGGTAAGAAATGTGCTGACTTCGTCAATCGATCCACTATCAACCATATCGCATCGAATCTCTTCTGAGTCGCTGGAAGACCAACCACGAAATCCATCGTGATATGTTCCCACTTTCATTCTGGAATTTCTAACGGTTGCAACAGTCCACTTGGTCTCTGGTGTTCTACTTTGACCTTCTGGCATGTTAAACATTTTGCAACACATTCAGCAACGTCCGTCTTCATGTTTGGCCACCAAAAATGATGTCTGAGATCCTGGTACATCTTCGTACTCCTAGGGTGAATCAAATATCTCGAACTGTGAGCTTCACTCAAAATCTCCTCTTTGACTTCTGGTACTGGTGGTACCCAGATTCTTCCTTCAAATCATAACAGTCCTTCGTTATCGATCTTAAACTTGATTTCTTCACCATCGGCTATTCTCTTCCGGATCTTTTCGCACTCCTCATCGTGAAGTTGTGCTTCTTTCACTTTGTCTATCATGGTAGAACCAGTAGTTACTTGAAATAGCTTCTCATCTGATTCCTTCGGATACTTAACTTCCAGCTCTAACTTAGCCATCTCTGCTATAAAATGATCCTGATCAGTTAACATATTCTGTAAGATCCCGACTTTTATGAAATAAAAGTCTAATTTAATTTATGATTATTATTTTAAAATGGTAAAATGTTAAATTGATAAATTATCAAATGAGCAATTAAACGGATAAATGGTAAAGAGAAATCATTTTCTTTATTACTCCATATTATTGTAAGAGATTATATTCGTTCTTCAAGTTATATATTATTAAATGGTGAAAAGTCCTGAAATGATTAGAATATCCTTAATGGTTTGTGATTCATCTAATATTTTGACCTGAATCTTTTTATTCAGTTTTAAGTGATTATGTTTGATCTGGTAACTTTACATTTACTTGAACTTTATATTCTAATCGATTTTCTAGATATCGTGTTGGTAATTTAGACTCTGGATAATTAAGTTAAAAATCAATAAGATCTATTTTTATCTTATTATTCCAATTATATATCATTATAGTGAAATTTCTCTTTGGCCTGTAGTGCAAAAGATGAAATGTTGATTGGTATACAGTTGTATGTCTTTGGCCTGTAGTGCAAAGATGAGCTATTGATTGATGAATATCTTTGGCCTGTAGTGCAAAGATGAGCTATTGATTTATGAATATCTTTGGCCTGTAGTGTAAAGATGAACTATTGATGAATATCTTTGGCCTATAGTGCAAAGATGAGCTGTTAATTTATGAATATCTTTGACCATGATGCAAAGATGAATTTATTAGCATGATTATAAATAGGAACTGTGTACTGGTATAACCATGATTTTTGGTGTTTCAGGTAAAGGCAGGTGATGAAAGTTCTCTTTGTCTTGGGTACAATGAAGAACTATTGATTGGTATTACATGAATAAAATATTGATGATGGACTTTTAATTGGGAGAAGATAGTGGACATTGTGTTCTACTTGACTCTCCTAATGGATTGTTGATTCCGCTGTAATTATGGTTGATAATTTCTATCATCTATGATATGTTCTGCATATCTGATTTATTACTGATGAAAACTATTGATAATTTAATTATCTTTAGTCATTATATTCTTTACTGGGCTATTTGTGCTCACCCTTTTACTTCACAATTCCTTTCAGGCAAAAAGAGTGTAGCTGGGTCGAGCGGGAATAACAGGGGATTAGTACGAGGGTCTATAACTGTTGAAGTTTCTCACAAAATAGTATAGAAATAATTTTATTGAGAATTTTAGATAAGTGTGTCATATTTTATACGTCATTTAATCGTTGTTTTTGGTGAACCGAATAGGGTGAAATGAACCCAACTTTGGAATGGTGTTTTGCCACTATCATACAAGATGTCTAATCACCTACGACTTCGTGTTATCATAAGACATGGTTGTGCATATCCTCTTACTGATTATATCTATGAGCACTATCTATATAATCTTGGAGTATGGTTGAATTATGATTCTCAGTTTGAGACAATAGAGATAATTATATAGCAAGAGAAGCCCCACCATTGGAATGAACAACATAGTAATCTTCTCATTTTTCTTTGGGGTCTATTGGGTTAACCAAGGATAATTCTCAAGTCCTATTATAACTTAGATGCATGGTCACCATGTACGAAGGTTTTTTTGAGCATTTTCCAAATATTTTAATTCCTAAAACAGTTATTGACTGTACCTTTATGTAACGTATCATTGATAAGGAGGGTGGGTACTATATTTGTATTAAAACTCATACTTTATGTGTGGTCGCATTGTGCATGACAATTTGATATAAAAAATTTATATTTGGATTCTGTACCATATATTTCTTGGCGACTCAGAATAGGTGGCTTGTGGATTGAATCTATTTTGGGGGCGTCATAAATGGTATCAGAGAGCTTAGGGATATGGTCTCTGGCGGAGATCAGAGATTAGAACTAGGAGGGGAGAGACGAGTAAAATCCTTCACTAGTGTGTGCCCTACCTAAGCTGATTTTGTTATTTGGTTTGAATGATATTAACCTCTATTTTGTAGCCGTATTTAAGAATGGGTATCTAAGAACCACGAGATGGGTAATGGATGAACCATGAGACAGAGGAAGTGACCTGGGAGCTAGAGTTTGAAATTCTTTTCTCTTCAGAATTCCAGGTACGTACGTAAATTTCGGGGACGAAATTTCATAAGGAGGGGTGATTGTAAGATCCCGACTTTTATGAAATAAAAGTCTAATTTAATTTATGATTATTATTTTAAAATGGTAAAATATTAAATTGATAAATTGTCAAATGAGCAATTAAACGAATAAATGAGCAAATAAAGAAGAGAGAGAACTAATTTATTTAGTTGCCCATGTGCTAAAGAGAAAAAAAAAGAGGAAAGTTGGCGGAAGAAGAAAATGTGGAGAAGAAAACAAATAGGTGGGAGAAGGAAGAAGAAAAAGGTGGAAGAAAGAAAGAAAAAGAGGGAGAGAGAGAAAGTGCTGGAAATAAAAAGAGAAGAGAAGAAATAAGAGGGGTACTCCCACCCCAAATGTTTCACTCGGCAGAAAATAAGAAAAAATAGAAGAAAGTCATAGAAGATTCTATGAATGATGAAAAATTATGAAACTTGGTGAAAAATCATATAATATTATTTTATAGTTTTTTGAAAGTTTTGAAAATTGTTGAATAACAGAAATATTTATGGTATTTTTTAAGCTATTGATAGTTAGTTTAAAAATAGAGAAAATTCATAAAAAAAATTATATGAATGGTGAAAAATTATGAAGTTTACAGAAAAATCTTATAATAATATAAAATTAATATTGATGATGTTTTAAAGATATAAAAAGTATATGGAGTTAGTATTTCTATTTTGAAGCTATTAAAGAATAGTTGTTATAAATAGAAATAATTATAGAAAATTGTCGGATAATCCAAAAAATGTGAAAGGTGTATACTACGAAATTTCCTGTACTGTCCGGCAACGATAACACAGGTGCAGTACTCAATCTTTTCTTTAATTTTTGAAAACTTTCCTCACACTTTTCCGTCTAAACATACTTAACTGTTTTACGAGTCAAATTCGTCAATGGAGTTGTGATTCTAGAAAAGTCTTGGATAAATTCTCGGTAATAACATGCCAATCCCAAGAAACTCCTCACTTCAGACAGTGTCTTCGGCTGATCCCAATTCATCACAGCTTCAACCTTCGATGGATCTACCGAAATCCAATTCTTATCAATCACGTGGCCAAGAAATTACACACGTTCTAACCAAAATTCGCATTTAGAGAATTTTGCATATAGCTTCTCCCGTCTCAGCGATTCTAAGGTCAGCTTCAAATGTTCAGTGTGTTCCTCCTCGATTTTAAAATAAACCAGGATGTCATCTATGAACACTACTACGAATTTATCCAGGAATGGCTTAAACACCTTATTCATTAGGTCCATAAATGTAGTTGGGGCATTCGTTAGACCAAATGACATCTCTAGGAACTCGTAATGTCCATACCGAGTTCTAAAAGCCATCTTCGGTATATCTTCTCTTCTCACCTTTAACTAATGATACCCACTTCTCAATTTAATTTTCGAGAAGTATCTAGCACCCTTCAGTTGATCGAACAAGTCATCAATCCTAGATAAAGGATACCTATTCTTGATCATAACTTTGTTCAACTCTATATAATCAATGCAAAGCAGCATCGATCCATCCTTCTTCTTCGTGAATAAAACTGGCGCTCCCATGGCGAAACGTTCGGCTGAATATACTTCTTGTCCAACAATTCTTGTAGTTAAATCATCAATTCCTTCATCTCGATTGGAGCCATTCGATACGAAGCTTTCAAAATTGAAGCAGTTTCTGGCGCTAAGTCGATTACTAACTCTATCTCTCTATCTAGCGAAAGTCCTGGAAAATCGCTCGAAAATACGTCCACAAACTCCCTCACCGTTGATATCACTTATATCTTCGGGCTCTCCTTACGAGTATCTACTATGTAGGCTAAATACCCTACAAAGCCTTGCGTCAAAAGTTTCTTGGATTGCATAACTGTTAGACAACTCGTTTGTCTCGGCGATTTGCTACCATAGAATACTAACTTCGACGGGGTCGTAAGGTTTACCGACTTCTTCTGACAGTTGATTACCGCCCCATGGTTGAACGACCAATCCATACCCAGTATTACATCGAATTCCCCAAGTTTTATCGGAATCAAATCTACCCTCAATTCCTAAACCCTTAATGTCCAATCTACAGTTCTTGTATACAAACCTAATAGGAATAACCTCCCTATTTGTAATCTCTATGTTCAAGGGATAAACTAATTCCTCTTTAGGTAAGTCTAGGGTCTTAGAAAAATCATCAAATAAGAATGAGCAAGTAGCACCCGAATCAAATAATACATATGCATTTATACTATTGACTGAAATAATACCTGACACCACATCTTTTGACTGCACAGCATTTTGCACAGTCATGTTGAATGTGCGGGCAGTGGGTCGAACGGCCTACAGTGGTCCAACGATAGTCAGAGTGCTACCGCTACCATTTCCTCCATTCCCTGTTGACCATGCTACTGGCTTCTTCGGGCAACTTCTAGCCATGTGATCCTTGGATCCACATATGTAACAATCTCCCTTCTTCGGGTTCGGGTAATTTGGTGCAATATAGCCTTCCTGAACGCAGTTGAAACACACCCGTCTCCTGTTCATGCACACTCCAGCGTGATTCTTCCCGCATGTCACACATGCTTCAATCTTCTTCTTCTGCTGGTTTCCCTGTTGACTTACAGCAAAGGTGATGTCGTTCCACTTCCTTTTTTAGTTGATAGCCCCGCTACCACCAGCATTGCACTCCATCTCATTCTTCTTCTTCTTCTTCTGGTTCTGATTGAACTTAGACACCGCGTCGCTTCCACCTTCAGCGAGAATGGCCTTTTCCAGCATAAATGCAAACGTATTCAGCTGGAACATGGAAACCTTATTGTAGAGCCAGGGATTCAGTCCCCGCTCAAACCCTCTCGCCTTCCTTGCGTCAGTAAAGACCTGGTATATAGCGAACCTGGCCAGCTCGTTAAATTTCGTGGTGTATTCCGACACCGTCATCCCTCCCTGTTTAAGTTCTAGAAACTGGACCTCCATCTAGTCCTGTGAGCTAAAGGGGAAATACATTTCAAAGAACATCTCTTTGAAATGGTCCCACGCTCTAACTCCTTCTCCTTCCCTCATTTTATTGACCTGCCACCAAAAACTAGCATCTGACTTCAACATAAAAGTTGCAAAAGCCGTCTTCTGGTCCTCGCTAACTCTAGCTACGTCGAAGAACTTTTCCATCTCCATTACCCACGTCTAGGCATCAATCGGGTTTACCGATCCTTGAAACTCCAGCGGTCCTACTGCCTTAAATTCCTTAAATGTTGTACCCTGCACCTGTGGCTGATTCGCAAGTGCTCCCGGCAGTAGATTCACCAACTGTTGAGCCAAATTGGGATTCGGCCCATCATTATTATTATTGTTGTTGTTCGTCGAACCCTCAGGGTTTTGACATGTAGGTCTTCTTCTAGGAGGCTTTTTCTATTAATAAATATCCTTATTAGATCCTTTACTCATTTCTTAGATATTCAAGTTCATACTTAAACATTTAAATAATTCAATTCACATTGAACACATAGCACGTCAAATAACTTCTTTATTTATTCATTCGTAGTTTCGAAAAACATAGAATAGATAGCATCTCTGCTATTTACATCCTCTTTCCTGAACTGAAAACAAGTTGCAGGATTGCATAATTATCTCATCCCATTATTATCTCAAATTATGGAATTTACATTTATTTATAAATAGAGAAACACATAATGAAAGACTCTACTATCTAAGCATGTTAAGACGTCGTACAGCCTCTCTGCGTTCCTCCTCCATCACCCAGAATGCTGTTCTACGATCCACCATGTACCATAATAAACCTTGCAACTAAGCTGGGTAATAGAAAACACGATCCTGGGCTTTTTCTATAGCCGTATGGAAAGCGTATTCCGTCTCCCTCAGCTTGGCCTTCTTTGCTTGAACCTCGTCTTCAGCTCGATCGGTACGTTGAGTAGCCCTCCAGCTTATTTCCTCCGCTCTAGCGCGCTTTACTGACTCCTCCTGGAAGTCGTTCTTTAGTTTTGCTAGTTCAGCCAGTTCATCGTCTCTTTCACTCTCCACATGGATCAGATCCCACTTCACGTTTCCAACCTCAATGTCCAACTCTTCAATCGTCTCGTCTTGCTGCTGTATGGTTACTTCGAGCTCTCCGACTCGGCCATATAGCTCCATGTTGCGGTCGTAAACCTCCTCATACATCTCAGCACTAGTAGAGTGAGGTGGGAATTCCTCTTCAGGATCCTCTTCCTCCTCTGACTCATCCTCTTCCTCATCTCTGTCAGATACCGGCACATGCTTCTGACCAGCTACGGTGATCAATGGAGATGGCTCTCTCTGAACCAACTGCTCCCAGACAACATAGATGTCTCGTGGCTCCTTGTCCCTCGACATCTGAGGTAACTCCTCTCTAGCCTGACTGGACTCTCCAACGTTCGTCATCCTGACAACAAAATTTTAAAGTTTAATTATTATGTGATATCGATCGATACACTCTGCGTACATAAACGTAAACACATAGCACGTAAGGTAGTTTATTATCTTTAACTATTATTTATCTTTTCGATCTTCCTATAAGGCTACTACCTAAGGTTTTCCCCCCACCTAAGGTTCATAACGTAAAGCTTTGATACCAATCTGTGACACTCCCAAATTCAGGTACTTCGTTTCCACATGATTTGGTGTACACTATCTAAATAAAACATACATCTACCCATAATAAGGAATGCAAAATAAATTACAACCTTGAATAAATAATAAAATCTTCCCTAAAAAAATAACAACCTTTCCAAACATAATCCCAAGGTTATCTAACCTTGACATAACAATTAATGCGGAAAAATAAACGTCACAAACATTTAAGTCTTATTATATATCATTAAAAAAAACACAAAAAGTCTTCACTTGTTCATCTTGCTTTTCCCTTTACTCTTTGACGGTACGTCAACGTTCTCGACTTTAGCTGCAAGGGATGATTAATATGCAAGAGTGAGCAAACAAAAGTTCACTTGGAATATAACAATAATAATGACATAAACTGAATAGCTTTAAAAGAGTTGAATAACTTTTTCTTTCATAAAGAATTGAATAATAATTCTTTCATCAACATTTAGAATTTCGAATATTAAAATCATCTGAGGGTCATAAGACCTTGAACTTTGTCCTAGGTTATAAACATTTTCATTTAGAACCTTTAACAGTCATTTAGACTATAGATTCTCAACTCGTACTTAAGGGGATCAGCCCTTCGTACCATGTATTGTGCACAAACATTTAATATTTTCGCAAAGTAACCCCCCCTAATAAAAATGATTGTTCATCTCAGTATTTGATACAAGTCCGCATCAAAGAAAGTTTAGTTTGGATAGCTAAAAGGAAATTTAGAGTTTTCAACTATCATCAACTAAGGAGTAGTTGAATCGACTCACAATAATTTAACAGTTCGATAATATAAAAATTTTGAACCAAATATAAGTCATAATAATAGATTTCATAATAACTAGGCATGCTTTAGAAATAACTTAAAGCATTTGAAAGATTAAGTAGATCTTGCTTGAACAAATAAGTCAAGATCGCATTACTTCAACACTGCTTTATTATGAATATTAGGATATGTGACACCCCCAAATTCGGGTACTTCGTTTCCACAAGATTTGGTGTTCACCTTTTAAATATAGCATACATCTACCCAATAATAAAAATTTGCAAAAAATTACAACCTCCATCAATACTTAAATAAGAATCTTCCTTGAAAAAGGATTACAACTAGTCCAAAATAAAATCCCAGGGTTATCTAAACCTTAACATCAATCAAAATAAATGTGAAAACAAAATATCATCAACTAAATCTTATTACAAACAAAATTGAAGACAACAAGTCTTCACTTGGTTATCTTTCCTTTTCCTTTACTTGTTGACGGTACGTCAACATTCTCGGCCTTAACTGCAAGGGGTTATAAAATATGCAAGAGTGACCAAACAAAAGCTCACTTGAAATATAACAGTGATATGACATAACCGAACAACTTCAAAAGGATTTGAATAACTTTACTTTCATCAAAAATAAAGAATTAAAGAATAATTCTTTCATCATTTCTAAAGTTTGAATATAGAGTTTATCTGAGGGTCATACTGACCTTGAACTATGTCCTAAGTTATAAATATTTCTATTTAAAACCTTTAACAGTCATTGAGACTATGGACCTTTAACTCGTACTTAGGGGGATCAGCCCTTCGTACCATGTATTGTGCACAACCATCTTAAAGCTTTCGTATAAATGTCCCCTAATAAATAGGGTTGTTCATTCTCAGTATTTGAGCACAAGTTCGCACCAAAAAAAGTTTAGTTTGGATAGATAAAGGAACTTTGGAGTTTCAACTATCATCAACTAAGGAGTAGTTGAATCGACTCACATTACTTTAACAGTTCAATAATATAAGAATTATTAATCAAATGTAAGATACAACAATAGATTTCATGATAACTAGGCATGCTTTGGAAATAACTTAAAGCATTCGATAGATCACGTAGATCTTGCTTGAACAACAAAGTCAAGATCACATTACCTAAATAATACTTCCATACATATGCTTTACGAATATTTGAATATAGTATAACTTGTACAATGCATAACAAGTTAAGAAACTGAAATGAACTTTCATGATATATTGAGCAAGGGTTAGAGAACTTGCACAATGAAAAGATACAATGATAAAGCTCGCATAGTGTACAAGAATGGTTTAGAAAGCTTGCACAAAATAAATAATAAGTTTAGAAACAGAAACTTGCTTAACGTAAAAGAATAAAGATTAGAGAACTTGCCTCAAGCGAAACTACACTTTAATAATTACAATCACTTCCACAATTACCCTACACATTATATTACGTTTAAAACGTCTATTAGTACTCAACCACAACGTTTAAACTGTCAAACTTCTTACTCAAGTCCAACCTAGCAACATGGTTACGACATACGTCGATACTAATACACATACGTGAGGCTAAACTCACAATCAAGCACCTCATACACGTATAGCACTTTTACTATCATATTGCACCTTATGGTAATAATATCCATGCACACATATCATATAACAACATAAGACTTCAATCTATCTTAAACACATCAAAAGCATGTTATCTCATTACCTATTACACTTATCAAGTCATAAAAATAAGTTAGCTAAACAAACGCAGCATGAAAACTCAACAAAGCAAAACAACATTTCCCGGACAGCAAGGTGCCCCGCTGGGGTGGGTCCTCCATTGGTTAAAGCCAGCTGGAGCGGGTCCCACTTCTGGTGAGAATCCCCAGTTCGCGAACGGTAGAGAAATAAGCTTCACTCTGAATCTGATTTTTCTCAACATGATGAATATGAAACTTGATAACAACAAAATTTTGGACTCTTTAACATGATTATAACATATAAAATCCTTACAACACATAATCAAAACCACGTTTTCATGATTTTTGAAGAAAACTACAATATCAAGTGTTCTTGATAAAATTTACTATTACGAATTCGTTTTTCAATCAATCCATGAAATTCCAATTGCAATAACTCTAATTTTTAACATATTAACATAACCCATGATCAATTTAACCAATAATCAATAATCAAACACTAATTTGATAGTTCAAAGGCTATTCTTTCAAAATTAGTTCATAGTAAATTACTATGAACATGATTTCTTCATGTTCATCTTAATTACGTGGATTAAATTATTAAAACAACTATATAACTCATATAATAACATCAATATATATATATATACATCACATATATACATCATGATCACATAATTTACACAAAAAGGCTTTTACAGAGAAGTTCCTTTATGAAGAAACATGGAATATGTAAAACACAAAATAGAAAAGATTTAAGCATGGAGATTATACCCTTTGTTTGGAGATTGAAGAAGAGTATGAAGATGATAGTGGATTCCTCTTAGCCTTCTCAAGCTTTTCACGTCTTCTTAGTCTCTCTTCTTCCCTTTTCTCTCTATATTTTTCTCTGTAATTCTTCTTCTCTTCTCAAATACTGATATTCTCTCTTTCTCTTTTCTTCTTTTAGTTTAGGCTTTAGACTAAAACTAAGGTAAACATATAAAGTATAATACGTATACTTTAACTGACAAAATATATAATAATATGTATTAAGTGCAATTACTTCCCATATAAATTATCAGTTATAGAATTTCAAAAGCCACTAGGGCTTGTTTGGCAAAACAAAGTTATTTAAAAACAAATTTTATTAGCTAATGTCTTGTTTGGGTAAAATGGATTTAAAGCTAGTGCAAGGGCCCTGTTTGGCAAAACCTTTTTTAAACAAAAGTAAGGGCCTTGTTTGGTTAAAACTATTTAAAAGCTCCTTTTTTTATTTTAATAAATCCTTTTAACACATATTTTAATGTTACACTTTCAATTTATTAAATCTTTAACTTTCTAATTTAATTAATTAAAATCTAATATCAATTAATCACGTAAAAATTATCACATAATTATAATTACTCACTAATTATAATTCATGTAACACTCATCACATAATTCATCTAATTTAATTATCTCAATTAAATTAGAATTATACTATAAAATCAATATACATCAATTAAATTAAATATTAAATATTCATTTTTATTAATATATAACTCTTAATTAAATCATTCCACAAAATCACATAATTTATTTATTTAGCTCAATAAATAAATACAATAAAATATTTATTTAATTCAATAAATATTTACGATTAATATATAAAATTCTCATTCGTTACAATCTTCCCTCCTTAAAAGGATTCTGTCCCCAGAATCACAACATAAAAAAAAATTCATCTATTACATTCTTCCCCTCTTAAAAGGATTATGTCCCCAGAATCGATATATAAGGGGTTACACAAACAATTAAGCAAATAATTGAGGATACGATTTCCTCATTATATCTTCAAGTTCCCACATGGCTTCTTCAGGACTGTGGTTCCTCCAAATTACCTTAACAGAAGGCTTTATTCCTAAGTACTTGTTCCTTCCTATCAACTATTTGAACAGGAACCTCTACATAAGTTAAGTCTTTATCAAATTGTAAACGCTCGTATTCTATTACATGTTTATAGTCATGTTTGTAAGGTTGTAACACGAAAATGTGAAAGACGTTGTGTATATTCTCTAGCTCCGGAGGTAACGTCACCTCGTAAGTTACTTCACCCACTTTTCGCAGAACCTCAAACGGTCCAATAAATCGGGGACTCCGCTTCCCCTTCTTACCAAATTGAATTTTCCTCTTCCAAGGAGATACCTTCAGGAAAACGAAGCTTCCTGGTAAGAATTCTCGATTCTTTCGATGTTGATGGCATATTTTTTTGTCTGTCTTGAGCAACAACTAATCTTGTTCTGATCAGCTTCACAATTGTTCTAAGTTGTGCTTAATCCTGATTGGTAGAAAGTGGGCTGACTTCGTCAGTCAATCCACTATCATCTATATTGCGTCAAATCCCTTCTGAGTCGCTGGAAGACCAACCACGAAATCCATCGTGATGTGCTCCCACTTCCATTCTGGAATTTCTAACGGTTGTAGCAATCCGCTAAGTCTCTGATGTTCTGCCTTGACTTTCTGGCAAGTTAGACATTTCGCAACGCATTCAGTAACATCCCTCTTCATATTCGGCCACCAGAAATGATGCCTGAGATCCTGGTACATCTTCGTACTCCCAAGGTGAATCGAATATTATGAACTGTGAGCCTCGCTCAAAATATCCTCCTTAACTTCTGGTACTGGCGGTACCCAAATTCTCTCTTCAAATTGTAACAGTCCCTCGTTATCGATCTTGAACTTGAGCTCTTCGCCATCGGTTATGTGATACCCCCAAATTCGGGTACTTCGTTTCCACAAGATTTGGTGTTCACTTTTTAAATAAAACATACATCTACCCAATAATAAAGAATTGCAAAATGAATTACAACCTTCATAAATACTTAAATAAAAATCTTTCTTATAAAAGGATAACAACCTTGTCCAAAATAAATCCCAGGGTTATCTAACCTTGACATAAACATTTAATGCGGAAAATAAAAACATAACTTAAAGTTTTATTATAATTCAGTCAACAATTAAAACAAGTCTTCACTTGTTCAACTTGCATTTGCCTTTACTAGTTGACGGAGCGTCAACACTTTCAACCTTAGCTGCAATGGTTATTTAATATGCAAGAGTGAACAAACAACAGCTCACTTGAATACAACAATAATAAAGACATGACTTAGATAGCTTCAAAGAATTTGAATAACTTTACTTTCATCAACAATAAAGAATTGAATAATAATTCTTTCATCAATAATTAGAATTTTGAATATTGAAATCATCTGAGGGTTATAAGACCTTGAACTTTTGTCCTAGGTTATAAATGTTTCTATTTAAAACCTTTAATAGTCAATTAGACTATGGACCTTAACTCGTACTTAGGGGGATCAGTCCTTTGTACCATGTATTGTGCACAAGCATCTTAACGCTTTCGCATAGTAACCTCCCTTAATAAATAGGGTTGTTCATCTCAGTATTTGAGTACAACTCCGCACCAAAGAATGTTTGGTTTGGATAAACTTACAAAGAAATTTGGAGTTTCAACGTTCATCAACTAAGGAATAGTTGAATCGACTCACAATAATCAAGATTAATTCAATAATAACGAATTATGAAATAACTTATGCTTTAGAATTTAAATTAAAACACACGAAAGATGAGATAGACCTTGCTTGAACATTAAGTCAATGTCACTTTAATTAAATCATGAACTTTAAATAAGAATTTGTCCATTGCAGAAATAAAAGGACAATTTCAAATACAATAAATATATGAATTTAAAATACTTGCATAACAATAATAAGTTTGAGTTTAGAAAACTTGCCTCAAGCGCAAGCTACAGTTACAACTCACGTTCTTTAACACTTCCTACACATATATATTTAACCATAATAATCTAAATTAGTTATCACATAACTAATTCACATAATTAGTTAACCCATCTAGGTTAACTCATTCATCTTTAATTATTAAATAATTAATAATTAATGATCACATAATTAATCACACCACATGTTCATATAATTAATCAAATAATAATTATGTACTCATAATAATTAATTATAATTTGTTAAATTATAATTTAACAAATTATAATTTAAATTAAACAATTCATTTTAATTATAATTAAATCAAATTATAATTACATCATACATTAATTAAATTATAATTAAACAAATTATAATTTAAATTAATCATTCACTTTAATTATAATTTATCAAATTGTAATTACATTTTATATAAATAAAATTATAATTAAATAAATTATAATTTAAATTAAATATTTATTTTGATTAAAATTAATCAAATTAAATTTATGCATTTATTAAATTATAATTAAATCAATTATAATTTAAATTAAATAATTACTTTGATTATAATTAATCAATTTCAATTCATGCACTAATTAAATTATAATTAACAATTTATAATTTAAATCACATATTTTTTTAATTATATTTATTCAAATTATAATTACATTTTATATTTTATAAATATAATTCATTACTGTCCATATAGCATTTTAATTTTATTAACATGCTTTATAATTTATTACATATTAAATCTTATAATTTTGTACTATTAAAAATAGTTTTCTGTTCAATCTGCAAGACAAGCGCGGCCACGCTCCAAATGGCCTTGGGAGCGGCACGGCCACGCCACTGCGCAGACAAGTCTGATAGTTCGCGAACTTTGCAGAGAAAAAGCCAATTTAGCTTATTTCTCCACATCAAGTTCCAAATTCAGCCAACATATTTCATATAAACTTTACAGAAAATATAATTCTAAGTTTATAACATGTTTTAACACATAAAGACATCAAATTACATAATTTAAAACACTTCATTTTGTAAAAATTGGAGAAAACCATTTTTCCAGTGTTCTTGATAAAATTGAACACTGTAAGTATATTTCTCAATCAAAACACTCAATTCAAATCACATTGAATTCGTTTCTTAACAAGTTAACATAATCTAAACTCAATTTATATAAAAATTAACAACTAAACTTGAATTTTAAATTTTTAAAAGAAAACTATATATTTTCAAAATACTTGACTGCAACTTTTGATGAACATGAAGTCCTCATGTTCATCATACATACATGAAGTAAATAACCCAATTAAGTATATAATTCATCTATAGACATGATATGAATACAAAATATATTTATATATATATATATACATCATGTTATACAATTCAATGAAAAACTCATATATACAGAGAATAATAATGAATAACATAAGATAAAATATTAAAAACTGAAATTTAGAGATTATACCCTTATCGGCGTTAGGAAGATGAAGATGATGGTGATTTGCTTTTGAATTTACAAGTTTTCTTTTCCTTCTTCTTTCTTCCTTCTCTCTAAACTCTGTATGTTCTTTGTTTTCTCTTTTCTTTTGTTCTAACTCTGACTAACTAATATAGTTTTAGAATATAACTGATATCATATATTATATATATAATTATATAATATATATAACTGCCAAATATTAAATTACCAACAAACACCATAATAGCAAATTTATATATATAAGTTACAAAATTTAAATTTTAAAAGTCATAAGGCTTGTTTGGCAAAACAGCTTTATTTTTAAAAACTAGATTTTTAGTAGCTAAGGCCATATTTGGTAAAATAGGGTTAAAAGAGGTGCAAGGGCCTTGTTTGGCAAAACTCATTAAAAATAATTTTAAGGGCCTTGTTTGGTAAAACAAATTAAAAACCCTTTTTATTCTTTTAATAAATCTTTTAGCACATATTTTTAATGTCACACTTTAATTAATTAAATCTTTAACGTTTTAATTTAATTAATAAAAGCTGACATCAATTAACCACACAAAAATGCCACATAACAATTATAATTACTCGCTAATTATAATTTCATGTAACAATTATCACATAAATTTCATCTAATTTAATTATCTCAATTAAATTAGAACTATTCCCTAAAATCAATATACATCAATTAAATTAACTATTAAATATTCATTTAATTAATATATAACACTTAATTAAATTACTCCACAACAATCACATAATTCATTTAAACTCAATAAATAAATCAATTAAAATATTTATTTAATTCAATAAATATTAAAATTAATATATAAAATTCTCATTCATTATAATCTTCCCTCCTTAAAAGGATTCTGTCCCTAGAATCACAACATAAAAAAAAATCTCATCTGTTACATTCTTTCCCCCTTAAAAAGATTCTGTCCCCAAAATCGGTATATAAAGGGTTACACAATTAACTAAGCAAATAATTAGGGATACGTTTTCTTCATTACATCTTCGAGTTCCCACGTGGCTTCTTCAGCACTGTGGTTCCTCCAGATTACCTTAACAGAACGTATCACTTTATTTCTAAGCATTTGTTCTTTTCTATCAACTATTTGAACAGGCACTTCTTCATATGTTAAGTCTTTATCGAATTGTAAAGGCTCGTATTCTATTACATGTTTGTAGTCGTGTTTGTACGGTCTTAACACAGAAATGTAAAAAATGTTGTGTATATTATCTAGCTCCGGAGGCAACGCAACCTCGTAAGCCACTTCGCCCACCTTTCGCAGTATCTCAAAAGGTCCCATAAATCAGGGACCCAGCTTCCCCTTCTTACCAAATCGAATCATCCCCTTCCAGGGAGATACCTTCATGAAAACGAAGCTTCCTGGTAGAAATTCTCAGTTCTGTTGATGTTGATCTGCATACTTCTTCTGTCTGTCTTGAGCAGCAACCTGTCTGGTTTTGATCAGCTTCACAATTTCAACGGTTTGTTGTACCAATTCTGGTCCCAACAGTTGACGTTCATATACTTCATCCCAGCATAATGGGGTTCTGCATTTTCTGCCATACAATGCTTCGAAAGGCAGCATGCCGATACTCGCATGGTAGCTATTGTTGTAGGCGAACTCCACCAATGGCAAATGATCATCCTAGCTTCCTTTGAAGTCCATAACGCAAGCTCTCAGCATATCCTCTAGCGTTTGAATCGTTCTCTCGCTCTAGCCGTCGGTCTAAGGATGGTATGCCGTACTCATTCGTAATTGCATTCCCAGACATTCTTGTAAACGCTTCCAAAAATTTAACGTAAAATACGGATCTCTGTCGGACACAATCGACACCGAAACACCGTGTTGAGATATAATCTCCTTCATGTACAACTTCGCTAACTGGTCCAAGTTGTATTTAATCTTGATCGCTAGGAAATGTGCTGACTTTGTCAGTTGATCCACTATCACCCATATCGCATCAAATCCCTTCTGAGTTGCTGGATGACCAACCACGAAATCCATCGTGATATGTTCCAACTTCTATTTTGGAATTTCCAACGGTTACAACAATCCACTTAGTCTCTGGTGTTCCGCTTTGACTTTCTGGCATGTTAAGCATTTCGCAACGCATTCAACAACGTCCCTCTTCATGTTCGTCCACCAGAAGTGATGCCTAAGATCCTGGTACATCTTCGTACTCCCAAGGTGAATCGAATATCCCGAACTATGAGATTCATTCAAAATATCCTCTTTGAGGTCTGGTACTGGCGGTACCCAGATTCTTCCTTCAAATCGTAGCAGTCCTTCGTTATCAATCTTGAACTTGAACTCTTCACTATTCGCTATTCTTTTCCATATCTTCTCACATTCTTCATCGTGAAGTTGTGCTTCTTTCACTTTGTTTACCAGAGTAGAACCTATAGTTACTTGAAACAACATCTCATCTGATTCCTTCGGATACTTCACTTCTAGTTCCAATCTAGCCATATCTTCTATTAACTGGTCCTGATCAGTTAGCATATTTAGCTTCTCCCGACCCTTTCTGCTCAAGGCGTCGGTGACGACATTAGCTTTACCCGGATGGTAAAGAATCTCGCAGTCGTAGTCTTTGATCAATTCTAACCATCTTCTCTGGCGCATGTTCAAATCCTTTTGTGTAAAGATATACTTCAGACTCTTGTGATCTGTGTATATCTCACACTTTTCTCCATATAGGTAGTGTCTCCAAATCTTCAGAGCAAACACTACTGCCGCCAACTCCAAGTCATGGGTCGAATACCCTTTCTCGTAGTCCTTCAGCTGACGTGACGCATAGGCAATGACTTTGCCGCTATGCATCAGTACACAGCCTAATCACTTATGTGAGGCATCACTATATACTACGAAATTCCTTGTACTATCCGGCAATGATAACACAGGCGTAGTACCCAGCCTCTTCTACAACTCCTGAAAACTCTCCTCACATTTTTTTGTCCAAACAAATTTAACTGTCTTACGAGTTAAATTCGTCAACATAGTTGCGATCTTAGAAAAGTCTTGAATAAATCTTCTATAATAACCCGCTAATCCCAAGAAACTCCTCACAACAAACGGTGTCTTCGGCTGTTCCCAATTAATTACGTCTTCAACCTTCGACAGATCTACCAAAATCCCATCTTTGTTAATCACGTGGCCAAGAAATTGCACACGTGCTAACCAGAATTCGCATTTCAAGAATTTCGCATAAAGCTTCTCTCGTCTTAGCTATTATAAGGTCAGCCTTTAGTGTTCGGTGTGTTCATCCTCGGTCTTGTAATAAACCAGGATGTCATCTATGAACACCACTACAAAATTGTTTAGAAATGGCTTAAACACCCTATTCATTAAGTCTATAAATACAGCTGGGGCATTCGTTAGACCAAATGACATCACCAAGAACTCGTAATGACCATACCGAGTCCAAAAAACCATCTTCGGTATATCTTCCCTTCTCACCTTCAACTGATGATACCTACTCCTTAAATCGATTTTTGAGAAGTATCTAGCACCCTTCATTTGATCGAACAAGTCATCGATCCTAGGTAAAGGATACCTATTCTTGATCGTAACTTTGTTCAACTCTCTATAGTCAATGCAAAGACGCATTGATCCGTCCTTCTTCTTGACGAATAAAACTGGCGCTCCCCACGGTGAAACGCTTGGCTAAATATACTTCTTGTCCAGTAATTCTTGCAGTTGAACCATCAACTCCTTCATCTCGACTGGAGCCATTCGGTATGGAGCTTTTGAAATTAGAGCAGTTCCCGGCGCTAAGTCGATCACGAACTCTATCTCCCTATCTGGCGGAAGTCCTGGCAAGTCGCTCAGAAAAACGTCCATAAACTCCTTAACCACTGATATCTCTTCTACCTTCGGGCTCTCCTTACGCATATCTACTATGTAGGCTAGATATCCTGCACAGCCTTGCGTCAAAAGTTTCTTGGGACAACTCGCTTGTCTAGGCGATTTGCTACCATAGAACACCAACTTCGACTGAGTTGTAAGGTTTACCGACTTCTTCTGACAGTCGATTATCGCCCCATGGTTGAACAACCAGTCCATGTAATATCCGAGAATTTACGAATATTATTAAATAAATATATTAATGGGAATAGATATTTATTTAAATATAAATGATTATGTGTTATGAGATGAGTTAACTCAATTATATCAAATTGAATATTTAGAATAATTGAGAAGGATTGTGGAGTTATAATAAGCTCAAGAGATGCCTTGTGTGGCAAAGAGATTAGAATTACGATGATTAAATTAATTTAAAGAAAGAATTAATGAGTGGATGATTAATCAATAATTTATTGTTAATTGAATATTCCTATGAGTAATGACATAGTAATGAATAAATATTTGATTGATATTAGAAGATAAATGTTTGTTCAAGTATGTGTTAAAGTATAAAGTATCACTACAACTATATTATATATAGTGTAGTGTGACACCTTAGTAAGACTATGTAATGTATATAAACTATATTATAAAGTGTAGTGTGACACTTTAGTAAGAATATGCAATATGAAAACTATATAGTAAGGATGATAAATTGTATGAGTTACATAAATGAAGCTTACATGACCATGTGGTAGATATAGTATTTTAATAAATACTATATGGTATATTAAATTAAAGTATGTAATAACAATAATTATTTCAATAAGTTACATAATTGGAATAATAAGGTTTGTAATAATGTATTATGCCACTATCCTATTAATTCATAATTTGACATTATTAAAATGTACATGGATTCTATATCAAATGTGTATATATGTACCCCAATTTGCTACCATGTAATGTTGTTGTGACATTTTAGATCCATGTATACCCTAAATAAATTTAAACATAGGTATATATATATATACAATGGTGTAGGAATAATGTGTTCATATATAATAAACTTATAGTGTGTGGTATTAGTTGGAATGCACAATGCTGAGTATTGTGTCCCATATTGAGTGCCCAATTGCCCTCCGATTTCTCATTTACGTGAAGAACAAAAAGGCTAAGATTCTACTCCCTCTTCTTCTCCCAAGATCATACTAGCTCATCATTTTAGGGGGAGTGGGATTCATGATGCATATTACCAACTACTTACCAACTATCTAATGTCCAACATCTTCTTCTTTCATCTCTTGGTTTGTTTTCATGGACAAAGGCTTGGCATGGGTTTTGAATTTTCTATAAATTGAGCATCCCTCTTCATTTTCTATGTTGCTTAATTAATTGCTAGATTGCTATAGAAAGAGTGATAGCATAATCTGATAATTGAGAGAAAGCTCTACCCAATTGAAAGCTCAAGAAGGTATAATGCTTAATTATATCTTGTAGTGTAGCATTTCCAATTCATAGGAATTAGCATGATAAAGTTGGAATTGATATGTGATAAGGTGCTAGCATGGTTAGTAAAGCATATAGATGTGTTACATGTGCAATGTGATAGTTAGCAAGCATGTTTCATGAAAGTAATTGAGAATTGGCTAGGACTCTGCATTAGCAGAACACTTCTTGGCCTAGAACCGGAGTGGCGCGGCCACGCCACTCCCTAGTACAATTGACGCGCGGCTGCGCCCCCTGCAGAATCTGTTGATGCTTTTTGTTATACCTTCTGATGTATTGAGCATGTTATACTAATAGAGTATGCATATAACTCACCTTAACATGTGGAATAAGGTTGCTATGTAAGCCATATTAGTTGTTTTAGCTTCAGTATTTCAAAAGGAACTTAAAGTTATGAAAAGAGGAACTTTGATATGTTAGCCTTATATTGATGTTCTGACTTTTGATACATGTTAGTATAGTTTAGAAATACATGAGAGACATATTAACTTATGTGCATAGGTTCCGTAATGTAATATGAACATGTGAACCTCACTAGTACACATTCCTAATGAAAATGGAAGTTTTGAACACAAACTTTAACATGCTATGCCATGTTAATATTCTGATTTTGCGAGCATAGTAGTATGGTTTAGAAATGCATGAACAACCCATTAACTTGTGTTTATATGATTCGTAATGAAGCGTGAGCATGTTGAACTCGTTAGTGAACGTTACTAACAACAACATAAGCTTTAAACGTGGACTTTGATGTGCTATATTAGGAGTCTAAATTCTGATATTTTCGACATGTTTGAAGATGCTTTTAAGGCACGTTGACTTGTGTATATGGATTTCATAATATAGCATGAACATGTTAGACTCTACTAACGAAAGTATAAGCTTTGCACGTGAGCATTGACATATTACATTGAGGTTTAAATTCTAAAATATATGGACGTGTTTGATAGTTCTCTTAACCTCATTAACGCCATACATGTATATATGCCATGATTAGGTGACGTGAAACCAAGTTTAGCGTAAACGAAGCATGCTTTCAAACTAATAACAATGATAGTTACGTGTATGCGATATGAATATTCATGAGCGCCTAATATAAGATATACGAATATCTTATGTGTTTAAAAAGCAAGCATGTTAGACTTTGTGATTTTCTTGACCTTGAATGACCGTAAGTTGTCAAAAGTGTTAACCTAGAACCATATCATGAAAGAGAGAACTTAGATGGACTTGGGAAGCATGAAGGTATCCTTTAATATGCATATATGTTATGAGATATCATATATTGATACTTGAATCAAATTTTGACGGTTAACTTATAACAATGCCATAACTTACTAAATGAAATATAATTGGTATTGATTATGGTCTTATGTGATAATAATGATCTGAGAATGCATTTAACTCAAAAAGAGGAACGTTAAGGATAAAAGTATATTAGTCGAGACTTGTGAATTAATATGATACTAAATATATGACGGTGTAGCCAGAATAAAACCTAGTTTATGTGTTGATTGTATATCCAAGAGAAGATGTGATGCTGAAATATATGTCTAATGGATATTATATATATAAGTAACTATATTACGATAGGATTCGAAAGTGTTGATTAATTTCATGGATAAACTATGCATAAGGCAAGTATCCTAAACCCTTGCATTACTTTATTCAACGAATATCATAAGCAAGTACTTGAACTCTATTCTTATTGAATGCATATTAAGTTATTGTTGTGTAAGTTAGTTATTCAAATTATGACTATCGCGTCATAATTATGATAAAGTCGATTATATTCTTCGAAATTTAAATCCTGAGATTGAACTTATAATTGTTGTGATCTATGCCATTTGATTCGGCTAGACTTATATTATTGAAAAGCGACCCAAACCAATTGATTGGTGCGGGATCATGTGTTTAACTGAGATGAACAACCTTCTTTGAAGGGAAAATATATTTGTCGGGAGACCGACGTGCGCATAATTTAAGTACGATTGAACGATATGCATACCGCAGGGTACTTTAGGCTGATCACCTGTTGTACTTGTTTTATTGGATTTTCAGTATATTATTGTCAATTCTAGTAAGAGTTCAAAGTCCTTAGTGACTGCTCAGTATTCAGTTATCTTGAAAACTTACATTGATTTAGTATTGAATCATATTAATATTATTCTGTTCTTAGCGACTGTTATTGGGAATTGTTGATATTCTTGTTATCCTTGAACTATCATATCTTGTTATACCCTTTTTGAGATTCGAGAAAGACATGACTCACCCTTGTTGTTATATTACTCGCTGAGCAAACTTGTTGCTCATTCTTGCTTTTTCTAAAATATTTCAGTTAAGGCAGAGCAGTGCGGACCCTCGAGCACAGACAAGGGAAAGGGAAAGGCTACTGAGTAGCTTTATTTATGTAGAATTTTATGATTTGTAATAAGAACTTATGATGTTATGTATTAGATAGGTTTACATATGCTTAAGGTATGTTTAAGTTATGTAATCGATGTTTAAGTTGCGAGACCTTGGGACGTGAATAAATTATATTAATTAAATGTAATCTATTCGGTAGTAGTTGTGTATTTATTCCGCTGTGCGATGCGACATTTAGTCATATTATTATTATTGTGTCAGATTATAGAACGTGACGAACCAAATTCGAGAGACCTTGTGGCCGGTCTAAATTTGCGGGCGTCACAGTCCATACCCAATATGACATCGAATTCCCCAAGTTTTATCGGAATCAAATCTACTATTAACTCTTGACCCTTAATGTCCAATCTACAGTTCTTGTAAACAAACCTAACAGGAATAACTTCTCTATTCGCAATCTCTATGTTCAAGGGATAAACTAATTCTTCCTTAGGTAAGTCTAGGGTCTTAACAAAATCATCAGATATGAATGAACATGTAGCACCCGAATCAAATAATACATATGCATTTATACTATTGACCGGAATAATACCTGACATCACATCTTTTGATTGCACAGCATCTTGCACCGTCATGTTGAATGTTCGGGCAGAGGGTCTAACAGCCTGCAGTGGTGCAGCGATAGCCAAAGTGATGCCGCTCCCATTTCCTCCATTCCCTGTTGACCCTACTGCTTGCTTCTTCGGGTAGTTACAAGCCATGTGATCCTTAGATCCACATGTGTAGTAAGCTTCCTTCTTCGGTTCGGGTAATTCGACGCAATGTGGCCTTCCTGACCACAGTTGAAGCACACCCGCTTTCCCTTTATACACACTCCAGTGTGATTCTTCTCGCATGTAGCACATGCTTCGAACTTCCTCTTCGCCTGGCTTCCCTACTGACTCCCAGCAGAGGTGTTGTCGTTCTATTTCCTTTTCTGGTTGATAGTCCCGCTACCACCAGCCTTGGTTTCTGTCTCATTCTTCTTCTTCTTATCCTGATTGAATTTGGTTACCTCATCGCTTCCTCCCTTAGCGAGTAGAGCCTTTTCTAGCACAGCTGCGAATGTGTTTAGCTGGAACATGGAAACCTTGCTGTAAAGCCAGGGCTTCAGTCCCTGCTCAAACCTCCTCACCTTCCCAGCATCAGTACTGACCTGGTATGTAGCGAACCTGGCCAGCTCGTTGAATTTTGCTGCATACTCTGACACCATCATCCCTCCCTACTTAAGCTCTAGAAATTGGACCTCCATCTGGTCCTGCGAGCTCACGGGAAAGTACATTTCAAAGAACATCTCTTTGAAACGCTCCCACGATATCACTCCTTCACCCTCTCTGGTCTTGTTAGCTTGCCACCAGAAACTAGTATCTGACTTCAACATGAAAGTCGTAAATATCGTCTTCTGATCTTCGCTAACCCTAGCCACTTCGAAGATCTTCTCCATCTCCATTACCCAAGTCTGGGCATCTATCGGGTTTACCAATCCCTTGAACTCCAGTGGTCCTACTTCCTTAAACTCTTTAAAAGTCGTGCCCTGCACTTGTGGCTGATTCGCAAGCGCTCTCGTCAGCAGGTTCACCAACTGCTGAATCGTATTGGGATTCGTCCCATCGTTATTGTTGTTCATCGAACCCTCAGGGTTTTGGCGTGTAGGTCTTCTTCTAGGAGGCATTTTCTTTTAAGAAAATATTATTATTAGATCCTTTATTCAATTATTAAGTATTCAAGTTTATACTTAAACATTTTAAATAATTCAGTTCATATATGATCACATAGAAGATCAATAACTTCTTTTATTCATTATTCGTAATAAAACATCAAATAAATAGCATTTCTGCTATTCACATCATCTTTCCTGAACTGAAAAAGTTACAGGACTACAGTATTAACTCATCCCATTCTTATCTTAAATTATGGGATTTACATTTATTTATTACAAAAAGAAACACATAAATATAAACTCTTCTATCTAGGCATGTTAAGACGTCGCACAGCCTCTCTGCGTTCCTCCTCCATCACCCGGAATGTTGTTCTGCGATCCACCATGTACCATGGTAAACCTTGGAACTGAGCTGGATAATAGAAGACACGATCTTGTGCTCTATCTATAGCCGTGTGGAATGCACATTTTGTTTCCCTCAGCTTGGCTCTCTTTACTTGAGCCTCATCTTCAGCTTGATCGGCTCGTTGAATAGCCCTCAAGCTTGTTTCCTCCGCTCTGGCGCACTTTACTGACTCCTCTTGGATGTCGTTTTTCAGCTTCGCTAGTTCAACCCGTGCATCGCCTCTATCCCTCTCTGTGTGAATTAAATCCCACTTCACGTTCCCTAGTTCACTATCCAACTCCTCGATAGTCTCGTTCCACTGCTGGATGGTAGTCCGACTCTCGTCCACCAGCTTCTGAGATCACCTCATACATCTCAGCACTGTAAGAACCCGAATTTTCAGAAATTATTAAATAAGGATTAAATAAATAAAATTCTTAAAGTGTGAGTTGGGTTCGAATATATATATGGGTGTTATGAGGAAGGAAGTATTGTATTGCATAGGGTTATATGAGCTATGTAATATTTGATTAATAAATATATTATTAATATATATTTTTGTTTATCGTAGAGACGATTTAATTAAGATAAAGGAAGTGGATAGAATTTCCTATCGATATTAAAATAATTTATAGAATTATTTTATCATAGAAGTTGGTGGCATTAAATATCTTTATAAATAAATATTGGTTAATTTAAGTTGAGAGTTATATTATGGAATAATATAATGTGAATATTGAAGCTTAATTAACTATGGTGATTTAGTACGGGTTTAATTTACTTAAGTGAAGAGCGAATTAATATATGCATTGAATATATGATTATAGTTGATACTTTTTATATATATTACTTAAAATGGTAATATGTGAGAAAGTCTAATGTACGAATAACGTTATTAAAGTGAGATGGAAATCATTATATTTTAAATGAATATTTAATATTTGAAGAAATTGTTTTGGGGACAATTTATAGTAACGAAAGAGAAATAATCAGTATATCTTTCTAATAAAGGATATTAAAATAATTTCTAATATTGAATTATTTTAATAAATGAAGGAAATGTTATTTTTAAATAATAATATTTCCTTATATATTTGAGATGATAGGTATGATTAATTAATATAGTAAATATATTAAATGTATTGCTATATGTAAATAAATTGATGGAAATAATTTATTATAATAGAAAATAAACTTATTATCTATTTTTTATATATAATATATGTACATGTGTCGTACATATAATTATTGATATTATATTAAGAATAATATCTTGAGACAATAAGTAAATTATTTTCTAATAATAAATGTCTTTATTCGGATAAAACATAATATCTATGTTATGAAAAAATACATAATTTCTAATGTATTTTCAAGGGAATTTAATTTATGAAAGAAAACTAAGTTATATATTAAATAACTTAAGTTATTATTTTATCGTGGATATTATTATGTTGAATAATTAATAAAGTATATATTAATTATTATAAGCATAAGGGTTATACTTATTATAAGTATGAATATTTGAGGTAGTTTAGCATTTAAATGCTTGAGTCACGCAAACATTATACTAAAAGAATGTTTAAGTGTGTGAAAGCGATAATAAGCTTAAGATTAAGCTTGTGGGAGATGCCCTGTGTGGCACAATAATAGATTCGTCGATGAATTAATTAATTCAAGGATGGAAGGATTATTGATTGAACAATTAGTCTATATTAATTGTTATTATAATAATATGTTGCTTTATTATTATGGCTAATGATAGTATAATAATAAGAAAATTGATTGTAAATATAATCGAAATTGTATTAATAGGGAATGAGATATATTGCCTTATTATATTAATTATTATTATGAGCAATATACTATTATCAAGTAATTATTTGATAATATGTTGATTAATGAGTAAATAATTTATAAATATAATAAGATTTATATTTATTTAACGTGATAATAAATCATATAAAGTGTTAATCAATTAGTGTGGAAATTATAATTCCATTGATTAATGAAAAATGGATTAATTAATATTATTATTAATTAATTGATGAGATAAGTAAATTATTTACTTCTATGTGCAAGCATGCGAATAAAATGTATAGCGTATAGTAACTAACTATATATTATATGAAGTGTGAAGGGTAGTGTAACTATATTATATAGTGTGGTGCAACAATTATGTGACTATACTATATATAGGGACCATATCTCAAGATTAATTAAACTATGTGAGTTACATGAAATGTGGGTGTGACAATGTGAATATTAAGTATACAATAAAATAATATATCATGAATATATAGTAAACAATTATTGAATTAATGAAATTTAATAATAAAGGAGACAATACACTGTGATGGTACCCGAAAGAATTATATCCGGTGGGATGAACTGTACATAAATTTTATATGTGTGAGTTAAAATTTAGTACATGATAGTAGTATTTATTTATTAGGATTACATGGTAACCCCATTTTTAACCTAAGTGTATAAGCCATATACATGTATATAGCCTAAGTATTAATATTAGGTGTTTATATGTTGGTAATGCTGAGAATATGTTCCTTGTCCCATACTGATAGACCCATCTCCCTCTCACGTGAACTCTATGGAACAAGCTACTCTATCTCTTCTCTCATTTTCATCAATCCTAGCTAATGAGTGCAAGAGGAGTGGAGATGATGATGGGATTTACCAACCATCTACCTAATTCTCATGAACCATCAAATCCTTGTTTCTTCCTTTGGTTTAATTTGGGGGATAAGAGTATTGCCTGTGTAAATAATTTCTCTATAAATATAAGCCACCTCCTTCTAAATTGATTTGCTGTGAATTTTGCTAAGTGTGAATTGAGAGCATATAGAAAGTGAGAGTGCTCTAGTGAGATAGAAGCATTGTGAGATTGGTACTTGACAGTAATTTTGTATAAGCCAAATTGCAGAGGATTACACGAAGTGCAGATATTCTTAAGCAGTTAAGTCGTAGTTGTTAAACTACGAATCAGGCAAGTCTTTCAGTTCCTATTTGATATATGAATTCAATAACTGTTTGAATTATATTATGATGTGATGATGTAAACTTATATATGAACTGTATATGAGATATATATGAGATTGAAAGTTGATCTTTGATGATATACTTGTTATGTGAAAAGTAATATGCGTAGTAAATATAAATTGTTTATAAATGCGTGAACTGAGTATGATGTGATATGCTATGTGATGCATAAAAACTGTTAGAATTGCTGAGCTGTCGAGCTCACTCTTGCAAATAACCACTTTTGCAGGTTAAGGATTCACGGTAAAGATTTCGTGCTTCTTGATTGATAAAGATAGATAGTATCGCAACGAAGAATACTATTTAGATTATCGTTTGAACCCTGTTTAGGTTCTAAGAGTTGTACTTGATATTTGTTTACATTGTTTAACACTTGTCGTACTGTAAAGATGTATTAGTTAATACATAGAGGATATCAAGTGGAGTTGTAAACGTTATACGATAACTCAAATAGAATGAATCATATTTTATAGTTGATTCGAGAATTATAATTGATTCAAAATTATGAAATTAATAAAAAGATTTTATTCAAGAGGATTGAAAAAGTTTAAGTTATTCCGCATTTTAGTAACATCGGATATGATTTATAGACAGGGACGGTATATGACCGGGATTTGAAACTTATAAAAGTTTGGGGTCATTATACAGATCCTAGAAAAGGAAAGAATTTATATTCTAAATTATAATAAAGCGAAGTTATATTCTTTAAGTCAAGAACAAAAGATGTAATAGTTTGACGATAGTAGTATCGTGACTGCACCGGATTCGAGGTAATAAAGGGACTCGAATTTGGGGGTGTCACAAGTACTAGTAGAGTGAGGTGGGAATTCCTCTTCGGGATCCTCTTCCTCCTCTGACTCATCCTCGTCCTCTTCCTCTGGAATAGGTGTCAGTTCATGCTCCCGACCAACTACGGTGATCACTGGAGATGGCTCTCTCCTAACCAACTGCTCCCAGACAACATGGATGTCTCAAGGCTCCTCCTCTCTAGCCTGACTGGACTCTCCAACGTTCGTCATCCTGACAAAAAAATTTTAAAGTTTAATTATTACGTGATATCAATCAACACTATTCGAATACTAAAGCGTAAACACATAGCACATAAGGTAGTTTATTATCTTTAGTTATCATCTATCTTTTCGATATTCCTATAAGGCTACTACCTAAGATTTTTCCCCCACCTAAGGTTCATAACGTAAAGCTTTGATACCAACTTGTGACACCCCCAAATCTGGGTACTTCCTTTCCGCAAGATTTTTGGCGTTCACTTTCTAAATAAAACATACATCTACCCAATAATAAAGAATTGCAAAATGAATTACAACCTTCATAAATACTTAAATAAAAATCTTTCTTATAAAAGGATTACAACCTTGTCCAAAATAAATCCAAGGGTTATCTAACCTTGACATAAACATTTAATGCGGAAAATAAAAACATAACTTAAAGTTTTATTACAATTCAGTCAACAATTAAAATAAGTCTTCACTTGTTCAGCTTGCCTTTGCCTTTATTAGTTGACGGAGCGTCAACACTTTCAACCTTAGCTACAATGGTTATTTAATATGCAAGAGTGAGCAAACAACAGCTCACTGAAATACAACAATAATAAAGACATGACTTTGATAGCTTCAAAGGATTTGAATAACTTTACTTTCATCAACAATAAAGAATTGAATAATAATTCTTTCATCAATAATTAGAATTTCCAATATTGAAATCATCTAAGGGTCATAAGACCTTGAACTTTTGTCTTAGGTTATAAACATTTCTATTTAAAACCTTTAACTGTCAATTAGACTATGGACCTTAACTCGTACTTAGGGGGATCAGCCCTTCGTACTATGTATTGTGCACAAACATCTTAACGCTTTCGCATAGTAACCTCCTCTAATAAATAAGGTTGTTCATCTCAGTATTTGAGTACAAGTCCGCACCAAAAAAAGTTTGGTTTGGATAAACTTACAAGAAAATTTGGAGTTTCAACGTTCATCAACTAAGGAATAATTGAATCGACTCACAATAATCAAGATTAATTCAATAATAACGAATTATGAAATAACTTATGCTTTAGAATTTAAATTAAACCATACAAAAGATAAGATAGACCTTGCTTGAACAATTAAGTCAAGGTAACTTTAATTAAATCATGAACTTTAAATAAGAATTTATCCATTGCAGAAATAAAAGGACAATCTCAAATACAATAAATATTTTAATTTAAAATACTTGCATAACAATAACAAGTTTAAGTTTAGAAAACTTGCCTCAAGCGCAAGCTACAGTTACAACTCACGTTCTTTAACACTTCCTACACATATATATTTAACCATAAGAATCTAAATTAGTTATCACATAACTAATTCACATAATTAGTTAACTTATTCCTCTTTAATTATTAAATAATTAATAATTAATGATCACATAATTAATCACATCACATGTTCACATAATTAATCAAATAATAATTATGTACTCATATTAATTAAATTATAATTTAAATTAAACAATTCATTTTAATTATAATTAAATCAAATTATATATATATCTTACATTAATTAAATTATAATTAAACAAACTATAATTTAAATTAATCATTCACTTTAATTATAATTTATCAAATTATTATTACATTTTATATAAGTAAAATTATAATTAAACAAATTATAATTTAAATTAAACATGTACTTTGATTAAAATTAATCAAATTAAATTTATGCATTAATTAAATTATAATTAAACCAATTCTAATTTAAATTAAACAATTACTTTGATTATAATTAATCAATTTCAATTCATGCACTAATTAAATTATAATTAACAATTTATAATTTAAATCACACATTTTCTTTAATTATAATTATTCAAATTATAATTATATTTTATATTTTATAAATATAATTCATTACTGTCCATTTAGAATTTTAATTTTATTAACATGCTTTATAATTTATTACATATTAAATCTTATAATTTTGTACAATTAAAAATAGTTTTCTACCTAATCTGATTGACCAGCGCCGCTAAGCTCCAAATGGTCTTGAGAGCGGCGCGGCCGCGCCACTGCGCAGACAAGTCTGACAGTTCGCCAACTTTGCAGAGAAAAAGTTAATTTGGCTTATTTCTCCACATCAAGTTCCAAATTCAGCCAACATATTTCATATAAACTTTTTACAGAAAACATAATTCTAAGTTTCTAACATATTTTAACACATAAAGACATCAAATTACATAATTTAAAACACTTAATTTTGTAAAAAATGGAGAAAACCATTTTTCTAGTAATCTTGATAAAATTGAACACTGTAAGTTTATTTCTCAAGCAAAACACACAATTCAAATCACATTGAATTCGTTTCTTGACAAGTTAACATAATCTAAACTCAATTTGTACAAAAATTAACAATTAAACTTTAATTTTTAATTATTAAAAGAAAACTATATATTTTCAAAATACTTGACTGTAACTTTTGATAAACATGAATTCCTCATGTTCATCATACATACATGAAGCAAATAACCCAATTAAGCATATAATTCATATATAAACATGATATGAATACAAAATATATATATATATATATATATATGTATACATCATGTTATACAATTTCATGGAAAACTTATATATATATATAGAGAGAATAATAATGAAGAATATATGATAAAATAATAAAATTTGAAATTTAGAGATTATACCCTTATCGGTGTTAGGAAGAAGAAGATGATGGTGATTTGCTTTTGAATTTACAAGTTTTCTTTTTCTTCTTCTTTCTTCCTTCTCTCTAAACTCTGTACGTTCTTTGTTTTCTCTTTTCTTTTGTTCTAACTCTGACTAACTAACGTAGTTTTAGAATATAACTGATATCATATATATTATATGTATAATTATATAATATATATAACTGCCAAACATTAAATTACCAAAAAACACCATAATTGCAATTTATATATATAAGTTACAAATTTAAATTTTAAAAGCCATAAGGCTTGTTTGGCAAAACAGCTTTATTTTTAAAAACTAGTTTTTTAGTAGCTAAGGCCATATTTGGTAAAACATGGTTAAAAGAGGTGTAAGGGCCTTGTTTGGCAAAACCCTTTAAAAACAGTTTTAAGGGCCTTGTTTGGTAAAACAAATTAAAAACCCTTTTTATTCTTTTAATAAATATTTTAGCACATATTTTAAATGTTACACTTTAATTAATTAAATCTTTAACGTTCTAATTTAATTAATAAAAGCTAACATCAACTAACCACATAAAAATGCCATATAACGATTATAATTACTCGCTAATTATAATTTCATGTAACAATTATCACATAAATTTTATCTAATTTAATTATCTGAATTAAATTAGAACTATTCCATAAAATTAATATACATCAATTAAATTAACTATTAAATATTCATTTAATTAATATATAACACTTAATTAAATTACTCCACAACAATCACATAATTCATTTATTAAACTCAATAAATAAATCAATTAAAATATTTATTTAATTCAATAAATATTAAAATTAATATATAAAATTCTCATTCGTTACAATCTTCCCTCCTTAAAAGGATTCTGTCCCCAGAATCACAACATAAAAAAAAAATTCATCTATTACATTCTTCCCCCTTAAAAAGATTCTGTCCCCAAAATCGGTATATAAGGGGTTACACAATTAACTAAGCAAATAATTGGGGATACATTTTCTTCATTACATCTTCGAGTTCTCACGTGGCTTCTTCAGTACTGTAGTTCCTCCAGATTACCTTAACAGAAGATATCACTTTATTTCTAAGCACTTGTTCTTTTCTATCAACTATTTGAACAGGCACTTCGTCATATGTTAAGTCTTTATCGAATTGTAAAGGCTCGTATTCTATTACATGTTTGTAGTCGTGTTTGTACGGTCTTAACACAAAAATGTGAAAATAGTTGTGTATATTGTCTAGCTCCGGAGACAACGCAACCTCGTAAGCCACATCGCCCACCTTTCGTAGTATCTCAAAAGGTACAATAAATCAGGGACTCAGCTTCCCCTTCTTACCAAATCAAATCTTCCCCTTCCAGGGAGATACCTTCAGGAAAACGAAGCTTCCTGATAAAAATTCTCGGTTCTGTCGGTGTTGATCGGCATACTTCTTCTGTCTGTCTTGAGCAGCAACCAGTCTGGTTCTGATCAGCTTCACAATTTCAGCGTTTTGTTGTACCAATTCTGGTCCCAACAATTGACGTTCACCGACTTCATCCCAGCATAATGGGGTTCTGCATTTTCTGCCATACAATGTTTCTAAAGGCGGCATGCCGATACTCGCGTGGTAGCTATTGTTGTAGGCGAACTCCACCAACGACAAATTATCATCCCAGCTTCCTTTGAAGTCCATAATGCAAGCTCTCAGCATATCCTCTAGCGTCTGAATCGTTCTCTCGCTCTGGCCGTCGGTATGAGGATGATACGCCGTACTCATTCGTAATTGCGTACCCAGACATTCTTGTAAATGCTTCTAGAAATTCGACGTAAAACGCGGATCTCTGTTGGACATAATCGACACCGGAACACCGTGTCGAGATATAATCTCCTTTATGTACAACTTCGCTAACTGGTCCAAGTTGTATCTAATCTTGATCGATAGGAAATGTGCTGACTTCGTTAGTCGATCCACTATCCCCCATATAGCATTAAATCCCTTCTGAGTTGCTGGAAGACCAACCACGCAAATCCATCGTGATATGTTCCCACTTCCATTCTGGAATTTTCAACGGTTGCAGCAATCCACTTGGTCTCTGGTGTTCTGTTAACATATTTAGCTTCTCACGACCGTTTTTGCTCAAGGCGTCGGCGACGACGTTAGCTTTACCCGGATGGTAAAGAATCTCACAGTCGTAGTTCTTGATCAATTCCAACCATCTTCTCTGGCGCATGTTCAAATCCTTTTGTGTAAAGACATACTTCAGACTCTTGTGATCTGTGTTTATCTCACACTTTTATCCATATAGGTAGTGTCTCCAAATCTTCAGAGTAAACACTACTGTCGCCAACTCCAAGTCATGAGTCAGATACCCTTTCTCGTAGTCCTTCAGCTAACATGACGCACAGGCAATGACTTTTCCACTCTGCATCAGCACACAGCCTAATCCTTTATGTGAGGCATCACTATATACTACGAAATTCCCCGTATTATCCGACAATGATAACACAGGCACAGTACTCAGCCTCTTCTTCAACTCCTGAAAACTCTCCTCACACTTTTTCGTCCAAACAAATTTAACTGTCTTACGAGTTAAATTCGTCAACGTAGTTGCGATCTTGGAAATGTCTTTAATAAATCTTCGATAATAACCCGCTAATCCCAAGAAACTCCTCACTTCAGATGATGTCTTCGGCTGTTCCCAATTAATCATGGCTTCAACCTTCGACGGATCTACCGAAATCCCATCTTTGCCAATCACGTGGCCAAGAAATTGCACACATTCTAACCAGAATTTGCATTTTGAGAATTTTGCATAATGCTTCTCTGGTCTTAGCGATTCTAAGGTCAGCTTTAAGTGTTCGGTGTGTTCCTCCTCGGTCTTGGAATAAACCATGATGTCATCTATGAACACCACTACGAACTTGTCTAGAAATGGCATAAACACCCTATTCATTAAGTCCATAAATGCAGCTGGGGCATTTGTTAGATCAAATGACATCACCAAGAACTCGTAATGACCATACCGAGTTCTAAAAGCCGTCTTCGGTATATCTTCCCTTCTCACCTTCAACTAATGATACCCACTACTCAAATCGATTTTAGAGAAGTATCTAGCACCCTTCAGTTGATCGAATAAGTCATCGATCCTAGGTAAAGGATACCTATTCTTGATCGTAACTTTGTTCAACTCTCTATAGTCAATGCAAAGACGCATTGATCCGTCCTTCTTCTTGACGAATAAAACTGGCGCTCCCCACGGTGATACACTTGGCTGAATGTACTTCTTGTCCAGCAATTCTTGCAGTTGAACCATCAACTCCTTCATCTCGACTGGAGGCATTCGATACGGAGCTTTTAAAATTGGAGCAGTTCCCGGTGCTAAGTCGATAACGAACTCTATCTCCCTATCTGGCGGAAGTCCTGGCAAGTCGCTCAGAAAAACGTCCACAAACTCCTTAACCACTGATATCTCTTCTACCTTCGGGCTCTTCTTACACATATCTACTATATAGGCTAGATATCCTGCACAGCATTGCGTCAAAAGTTTTTTGGCTTGCATAACCGTCAGACAACTCGCTTGTCTAGGCAATTTGCTACCATAGAACACCAACTTCGACCGAGTCGTAAGGTTTACCGACTTCTTCTGACAGTCGATTATCGCCCCATGGTTGAACAACCAGTCCATACCCAATATGACATCGAATTCCCCAAGTTTTATCGAAATTAAATCTACTCACAACTCTTGAACCTTAATGTCTAATCTACAGTTCTTGTAAATAAACCTAACAGGAATAACTTCTCTATTCGTAATCTCTATATTCAAGGGATAAACTAATTCTTCCTTAGGTAAGTGTAGGGTCTTAACAAAATCATCAGATATGAATGAACAAGTAGCACCCGAATCAAATAATATATATGCATTTATACTATTGATCGAAATACCTGACACCACATCTTTTGATTGCACATCATCTTGCACCGTCATGTTGAATGTTCGGGCAGTGGGTCTAATAGCCTGCAGTGGTGCTGCGATAGCCAAAGTGTTACCGCTCCCATTTCTTCCATTCCTTGTTGACCCTGTTGCTGGCTTCTTCGGGCAGTTACAAGCCATGTGATCCTTGGATCCACATGTGTAGCAAGCTCCCTTCTTCGGGTTCGGGCAATTCGACGCAATGTGGCCTTCCTGACCACAGTTAAAGCACACCTGCTTTCCCTTCATGCACACTCTAGTGTGTTTCTTCCCGCATGTAGCACATGCTTCGAACTTCCTCTTTGGCTGGCTTCCCTGCTGACTCCCAGCAGAGGTGTTGTCGTTCCCTTTCCTTTTTTGGTTGATAGTCCCGCTACTACCAGCCTTGGTTTTTGTCTCATTCTTCTTCTTCTTATCTTGATTGAATTTGGTTACCACGTCGCTTCCTCCCTCAGCGAGTATAGCCTTTTCCAGCACAGCTGCGAACGTGTTCAACTTGAACATGGAAACTTTGCTGTAGAGCTAGGGCTTCAGTCCTCGCTCAAACCTTCTCGCCTTCCTAGCGTCAATACTGACCTGGTATGTAGCGAACATGGCCAGCTCGTTGAATTTTGCGGCATACTTTGACACCGTCATCCCTCCTTGCTTAAACTCCAAAAATTGGACTTCCATCTGGTCCTGCGAGCTCACGGGAAAGTACATTTCAAAGAACATCTCTTTGAAACGCTCCCACGGTATCACTCCTTCACCCTCTCTGGTCTTGTTGGCTTGCCACCAGAAACTAGCATCTGACTTCAACATGAAAGTTGTAAATGCCGTCTTCTGGTCTTCGCTAACCCTAGCCACTTCAAAGACCTTCTCCATCTCCATTACCCAAGTATGGGCATCTATCGGGTTTACCGATCCCTTGAACTCCGGTGGTCCTACTGCCTTAAACTCTTTGAAAGTCGTGCCCTGCACTTGCGGCTGATTCGCAAGCTCTCCAGTCAGCAGATTCACCAACTATTGAACCGTATTGGGATTCGTCCCATCGTTATTGTTGATCGTCGAACCCTCGGGGTTTTGATGTAACGATTGAGATTTTATATTTAATTTTAAATATTTATTAAGTTAAATAAATATTTTATGTGATTTATTTATTGAATTAAATAAATAAATTATGTGATTTTATGGAGTGATTTAATTAAATGATATATACTAATTAAATGAATGTGTAATATTTATTTAATTAATGTATATTAATTTTATATTATAGTTCTAATTTAATTGAGATAATTGAATTAGATGAATTATGTGATGAAGTGTTACCTGAATTATAATTAGCGAGTAATTATAATTATGTGGCAAATTTTATGTGATTTATTGATGTTAGATTTTAATTGATTAAATTAGTTGTTTAATATTTAATTAACTAAAAGGTGACATTAAAATATGTGTTAAATGATTTGTTAAAATAAAAGAAAAAGGATTTTAAATGATTTTAACCAAACAAGACCCTTGTAATTGTTTTAAACCTATTTCTACGAAACGGGGCCCTAACTATCAAAAAGCTGTTTTAAATAAACAGTTTACCAAACAATACCTTAGCTTTAATAATTTGTTTTTTAAAAATAACCTTGTTTTGCCAAACAAGGCATTGTGGCTTTTGAAATTTGTAACGGACATTATACTTAATATATTTTGTCAGTTATATTATATAATTAAGCCTATATCTATTACTACGTATTATATTATACGTTAGTTTTTCCAAGTCTAAACTAAAAGCTAAGAAGAAAGTGAGAGGAAGAGAGAAGAAGAGAGAACAGAGATTATCATAGAAGAAAGGAGGAACAAAGGGTTGATAGGACAAGTATTTCATCATCTTTTCTTCATAACTCAAAGCTAAAAGGTTAGAATTCCATCTATATGTGTTCCTTGTATATTTTTTTATTCTCTGTCAAAAGTTAAATTTCATGAAGGTTGTATAGTCATGAATTGGTATATATATAGATTGTATTCATGTGTTATTTGTAGTGGGTTATATACTTTAAAGAATTTTTAGAAAATCAAATTGGTGATTAAATATTGGAAATTTTGTTCTTATGAGTTATATGATTTTGGTCAATTTTAGGGTGAATTGATGAAATTCGTATGTATTAATATACATGATTAGAATTGTTTATGATGCTATCTTCGATCATGAGAATCATGCATGCAGTATAAGTTGAATTAATGGAGAAAATTTCTTATAGTAGATTATTTTGGAAAATATATGAGTTTAATAAAAATGTCAAAATTGAGTTTTTAAAACCATTAATAATTGATGAATAAATGAATGTTGGTGATTTGAGTCATGCTATGCATGTGTAGTGTTGCAATATATGTTTTTACATTGTTGTATTGCTTGGTATTGCCGGTTGTTGGATTGTTGGGTTAAGCAGTGAAGCAGAGTGTCGTTTCTGTCTGCGTCTGTCCGCGTTACTGCGCAGCTGCGCCAGCAGCAAGGCCAGAAGCAGCGTAGCTGCGCCGCTTACTTTTCCCTGATCCGACCACTAGCAGCTGTGCCGGTTCCAAGGCTGCGCAGCTGCGCCGTGCTCAGTGCAGAGGCAGTGAAGTTTAAGTGTTGTGCAGTTTATTTTTAGTCATAGTTTAATTATTGCTAGAATAATAACCATGTATCAAGTGGCATTACCATATCAGTAACATGAAAATTGACAATTTCATAATTTCAAAAAAAGGAAGTTTGAAAACCTAATATAGTACTTAAATGATAAATTATAATTGTTTAATTGTACTATAAGTTACTTAATTATAAATTGATTATTTATAATTAAAAGTAAGTGTTTAATTTAAAGTATGATATTAATTGATTTATTTTAAACAATTAAATGTTAATTTAAATTATAATTTATGTAATTATAATTTAATAAATGCATGTTTAATTATGGATTTTAAATTGATAAATACATGATTACTTATAAATTGTGTAATTATAATGCATGATGTAGTTTAATTGATTTTAAATTATAATTGTTTATAGTTTAAGTTGTGATTATAATTTAAGTAATTATAATTAGATTAAATGTTTGAATTGTAATTGATTAATTATAATTTAGTTAAATACATAATTAATTTAATTATGTGAATATGTATGTGATGTAATTAACTATGTGATGGTTGATTATTATTATTTATTTAATTAGAGTGTGTTAACCATGAGGGTTAACCACTTATGTGAATTAGTTATGTGTTAACTAATTTAGGTTATTATGATTGAATGTATATAGGAAGTGTTTAAGTACGTGATTGAGTTAAGTAGTTTGCGCTTAAGGCAAGTCTTCTAAACCCTAAACTCGTTATTTCTACGCAAGTTCTTTGAGTTCATATATTCATTGTTGAGAATGTCCTTTTCATTTTTGTATTGGACAATTATTTACTTAACCGAAGAGATCTTGACTTATTGTTCAAATAAGATCCAGTTTATTATTTTAAATGCTTTAAGTTTACTTCTAAAGCATATGTTAATTCATAATTCTTTTATTTAGGAATTATTGAAAGTCGATTCAACTAATCCTTAGTTGATGAACGTGAATTCTAAATTACCCTTGTAAGATTATCCAAACCAAACTTTCTTTGGTGCGGGCTTGAATTCAAATTACTGAGTTGAACAACCCTAATTATTAGGGGAGGTTACTACGCATAGTGTTAAGATGTTTGTGCACAATACATGGTACAAAGGGTTGATCCCTCTAAGTACGAGTTAAGGTCCATAGTCTTATTGACTGTTAAAGGTTCAAATAGAAATATTTATAACCTAGGACAAGAGTTCAAAGGTCTTATGACCCTCAGATAAATTTTATATTCGAATTTTAATGTTGATAGAGAATTATTATTCAATTCTTTATTGTTGAAGTAAGCTAAGTTATTCAGATCTTTTTAAAGATATCCTTTCATGTATTTATTATTATTAAACTCCAGTGAGCTGTTGTTTGCTCAGTCTTGCATTAAATAACAATTGCAGTTAAGGTTGATAACGTTGATGCCCCGTCTATGAGTAAAGGCAAAGGAAAGATGAATAAGTGAAGACTTGTTTAATTATTTTGAAATGATTGTAATAAGACTTTTATGTCATATTTTTATTCCGCACTTTATTGTTTATGTCAAGGTTAGAGTAACCCTGGGATTGTTTTTTTTAAGGTTGTAACCCTTGTTTTAATGGAGATTTTATATAAAGATTGTAATTTATTTTGAGATATATTTGGTAGATATTTGTTATAGTTAGAAAGTGAACACCAAATCATGTGAAAACGAAGTATCCGGATTTGGGGGTGTCATAGGTTGGTATCAGAGCTGTAGGTTATGAAACCTTAGGTGGGGAAAAACCTTAGGTAGTAGCCTTATAGTAAGATAGAAAAGATAGTGATGCTAGGTAAAGATAATAAACTATCTTATGTGCCTATGTGTTTACGTTTTAGTATTCAAAGAGTGTCGATTCGATGTCACGTAATAATGAACTTTAAAATTCTTTTGTCAGGATGTCGAACGTTGGAGAACCTAGTCAGGCTAGAGAGGATGTACCTCAGGTGCCTAAAGGGGAGGAGCCCCGTGACATACATATTGTTTGGGAGCAGCTGGTTAGGAGAGAGCCATCTCCAGTGATCACCGTAGCTGGTCGGGAGCGTGAGCTGACACCTATTCCAGAAGAAGAGGACAAGGACGAGTCTGAAGAGGAGGAGGAGGAAGAAGAAAAGGATCCCGAAGAGTAATCCCCACCGCACTCTACTAGTGCTGAGATGTACGAGGCAGTCTACGACAGCAATGTGGAGCTTCATGGACGAGTTGGAGGGCTCGAGGAAACCATCCAGCAGCGAGACAAGCCTATCGAGGATATGGCTAGTGACCTAGAAGAAGCACAGTGGAACTTGATACACGTGGAGAATGATAGAGATGCGGCTCAAGCTGAGCTAGCGAAGCTGAAGCAGGACATCCGGAGGAGTCGAGGAAGCGAGCCAGAGCTGAAGAGATAAGTTTGAGGGCTATTCAAAGAGCCGATCGAGCTGGAGAGGAAGCTGAAGCCAAGAGGACCAAGCTGAGGGAAACAAAGTATGCTTTCCACACAGCTATAGAAAGAGATCAGGACCGTGTTTTCTACTACCCAGCTCAGTTCCAAGGTTTATCGTGGTATGTGGTGGACCGAAGAACGGCGTTTTGGGTAATGAAAGAGGAACGCAGATAGGCTGTGTGACGTATTAATATGCCTAGGCAGTAGTAGTAGAGCTTTTATTTATGTGTTGCTTTTTGTAGTAAATAAAGTAAATCCCATAATTTGAGATAAGAATGGGATAAGTTAATAATGTAATCCTGCAACTTTTCTAGTCCAGGAAGAATGATGTAAATGGCAGAAATGCTATCTGATTGATGTTTTTAAACTACGACTAATGAATAAAAGAAGTTTATTGACGTGCTATGTGTTCTATGTGAACTGAATTGTTTAAAACGTTTAAGTATGAACTTGAAAATTTAAAAATTGAATAAAGGATCTAATAATAATATTTTTTTAACAGAAAATGACTCCTAGAAGAAGACCAACACGTCAAAACCCCGAGGGTTTGACGAACAACAACAATAACGATGGGACAAATCCCAACTCGGTTCAGCAGTTTATGAACCTGTTGACAGGAGCTCTTGCGAATCAGCCGCAAGTGTAGGGTACTACGATCAAGGAATTCAAGGCAGTAGGACAGCCTAAATTCAAAGGATCAACCAACCCTATTGAGGGCCAGACGTGGGTTATAGAAATGGAGAAGGTATTTGACGTAGCCCGAGTAGGTGAAGACCAGAAGACAGCATTCACGGCTTTCATGTTGAAGTCGGATGCTAGCTTCTGGTGGTAGCTAATAAGACCCGAGAGGGAGAAGGAGTCATAATGTGGAACGTTTCAAGGAAATGTTCTACGAAATATACTTCCCAGTGAGTTCGCAGGACCAGATGGAGGTCCAGTTCCTAGAGCTTAAGCAGGGAGGGATGACGGTGTCCGAGTATGCCGCTAAGTTCAACGAAATGGCCAGGTTTGCTACTTACCAGGTCAGCACTGATGCTAGGAAGGCAAGAAGGTTTGAGCGGGGACTGAAGCCCTGGCTCTACAGTAATGTTTCCATGTACCAGCTGAACACATTTGCGGCTGTGCTAGAGAAGGCCATACTTGCTGTGGGAGGAAGCGAAGCGGTGACAAAGTTCAACCAAGATGAGAAAAATAAGAATGAGATAGAAACCAAGGCTGGGGGTAGCAGCGCTGTGAACCAGAAGAGGAAATGGAATGACAACACCTCTGCTGGGAGTCAGCAAGGAAGCCAGCAGAAGAGGAAGTTTGAAGCATGTGCTACATGCGGTAAGAATCACACTGGCGTGTGCATGAAGGGGAAGCGAGTGTGCTTCAACTGTGGTCAGGAAGGCCACATTGCGCCTAATTTCCCAAACCCGAAGAAGGGAGCTTGCTTTATATGTGGATCTAAGGATCACATGGCTCATAACTGCCCGAAGAAGACAGCAGCAGGGTCAACAGGGAATGGAGGAAATGGGAGCGGCAGCACTTTGGCTATCGTTGCACCACTGCAGGTTGTTAGACCCACTGCCCGAACATTCAACATGACAGTGCAACATGTTGTGCAATCAAAAGACGTGGTGTCAGGTATTATTCCGATCAATAGTATAAATGCATATGTATTATTTGATTCGGATGCTACTTGTTCATTCATATCTGATGATTTTGCTAAATCCCTAGACTTACCTGTAAAAGAGTTAGTTTACCCCTTGAACATAGAGATTGCGAATAGGGAAGTTATTCCTGTTAGGTGTGTTTATAAGAACTGTAGACTGGACATTAAGGTTCAGGAGCTGTGAGTAGATTTGATTCCGATAAAACTTGGGGAATTCGATGTTATACTGGGTATGGATTGGTTGTTCAACCATGGGGCGATAATCGACTGTCAGAAGAAGTCGGTAAACCTTACGACTCCGTCGAAGTTAGTGTTCTATGGTAGCAAATCGCCTAGACAAGCGAGTTATCTGACGGTTATATAAGCCAAGAAACTTCTGACGCAAGGCTGTGTAGGATATCTAGCCTACATAGTAGATACGCGTAAGGAAAGCCCGAAGGTGGAGGAGATATCGGTAGTTAAGGAGTTTGTAGACATATTTCCGAGTGACTTTCCAGGACTTCCGCCAGATAAGGAGACAGAGTTCGTGATCGACCTAGCGCCGGGAACTGCTCCGATTTCGAATGCTCCGTACAGAATGGCTCCAGTTGAGATGAATGAACTGATGGTTCAACTACAAGAATTACTGGACAAGAAGTATATTCAACCAAGCGTTTCGCCGTGGGGAGTGCCAGTTTTGTTTGTGAAGAAGAAGGATGGATCGATGCGTCTTTGCATTGATTATAGAGAATTAAACAAAGTTACGATCAAGAATAGGTATCCTTTACCTAGGATCGATGACTTGTTTGATCAACTGAAGGGTGCAAAGTACTTCTCGAAAATCGATTTAAGAAGCGGGTATCATCAGTTGAAGGTGAGAAGAGAAGATATACTGAAGACGGTTTTTAGGACTCGATATGGTCATTATGAGTTCTTAGTGATGTCATTTGGTCTCACAAATGCCCCAGCTGCATTTATGGACTTAATGAACAGGGTGTTCAAGCCATTTCTGGACAAGTTCATAGTAGTATTCATAGATGACATCCTAGTTTATTCCAAGACCGAGGAGGAACATGCTGAACACTTACGACTAACCTTAGAATCGCTGAGACGTGAGAAGCTTTACGCTAAATTCTCGAAGTGCTAATTCTGGTTGGAACGTGCGCAATTTCTTGGCCACGTTATCGACAAGTATGGTATTTTGGTAGATCCGTCGAAGGTTGAAGCGGTAATGAATTGGGATCAGCCGCAGACGCCGTCTAAAGTGAAGAGTTTCTTGGGATTGGCAGGTTATTATCAATGATTTATCCAAGACTTTTCTAGAATCGCAACTCCGTTGACGAACTTAACTCGTAAAACGATTAAATTTGTTTGGACAAAAAAGTGTGAGAAAAGTTTTCAGGAGCTGAAGAAGAGGTTGAGTACTGCGCCTGTATTGTCTTTACCGGATAGTATGGGGAATTTCGTAGTATATAGCGATGCCTCACATAAAGGATTAGGCTGTGTGTTGATGCAGAGCGACAAAGTCATTGCCTATGCGTCATGTCAGCTAAAGGATTATGAGAAGGGGTATCTGACCTATGATTTAGAATTGGCGACAGTAGTGTTTGCTCTAAAGATATGAAGAAACTACTTATATGGAGAAAAATGTGAAATATACACAGATCACAAGAGTCTGAAATATATTTTCACCCAGAAGGATTTGAACATGCGCCAAAGAAGATAGTTGGAACTGATTAAAGACTACGAATGCAAGATACTTTACCATCCGAGTAAAGCTAACGTTGTCACCGACGCTTTGAGCAGAAAAGGTCGGGAGAAGTTGAATATGATAACTGACCAGTATCAGTTGATAGAACAGATGGCTAGATTGGAATTGGAAGTGAAGTTTCTGAAGGAATCGGATGAGAAGTTATTTCAAGTAACTACTGGTTCTACTCTAGTAGATAAAGTGAAAGAAGCACAACTTCACGATGAAGAATGTGAGAAGATTCGGAAGAGGATAACCGATGGCGAAGAGTTCAAGTTCAAGATCGATACTGAAGATCTGTTACGGTTTGAAGGTAGATTCTGGGTACCGCCAGTACCAGAGGTTAAATAGCAGATTCTGAGCGAAGCTCACAGTTCTAGATATTCTATTCACCCTGGGAGTACAAAGATGTACTAGGATCTCAGGCATTATTTCTGGTGGTCGAATATGAAGAGAGACGTTGCTGAATGCGTTGTAAAATGCTTTACGTGCCAGAAAGTTAAAGCAGAACACCAGAGACTGAGTGGTTTGCTACAACCGTTAGAGATTCCAGAGTGAAAGTGGGAGCACATCACGATGGATTTTATGATAGGTCTTCCAGCGACTCAGAAGGGATTTGATGCGATATGGGTTATAGTGGATCGACTGACGAAGTCAGCCCACTTTCTACCAATCAGGGTTAAGTACAACTTGGATCAGCTAGCAAAACTGTATGTGAAGGAAATTATTTCTCGACACGGTGTTCCGGTATCGATTGTGTCTGACAGAGATCCACGTTTTACGTCGAATTTTTGGAAGCGTTTGCAAGAGTGTCTGGGAACGCAATTGCGAATAAGTACGGCATACCATCCTCAGACAGATGGCCAGAGCGAAAGAACGATTCAGACGCTTGAGGATATGCTGAGAGCTTGTGTGATGGACTTCAAGAGAAGCTGGGATGATCATCTACCGTTGGTGGAGTTCACCTACAACAATAGTCATCATGTGAGTATTGGCATGCCGCCTTACGAAGCGTTATACGGCAGAAAATGCAGAACTCCTTTGTGCTGGGATGAAGTCGGTGAACGTCAGCTGTTGGGACCAGAATTGGTACAACAAACCGCCGAAATCGTGAAACTAATCAGAACAAGATTAGTTGCTGCTCAAGACAGACAGAAGAAATATGTCGATCTTTATCGATAAAACCGAGAATTCTTACTAGGAAGTTTCGTGTTCCTGAAAGTATCTTCCTGGAAGGGGAAGATTCGATTTGGTAAGAAAGGAAAGCTGAGTCCCCGATTTATTGGACCTTTTGAGGTGTTGCAAAAAGTTGGCGAGGTAGCTTACGAGATTGCATTACCTCCGGAGCTCGAGAATATACATAATGTCTTTCATATTTCTGTGTTAAGACCTTACAAGCATGATTATAAACATGTAATAGAATATGAACCTTTAAAATTTGATAAAGACTTAACATATGAAGAAGTGCCTATTCAAATAGTTGATAGAAAGGAACAAGTACTTAGGAATAAAGTGATACCTTCTGTTAAGGTAATCTGGAGGAACCACAACGCTGAAGAAGCTACGTGGGAACTCGAAGATGTTATAATGAAGTCTTATCCGTATTTGTTTGCTTAACTTTCTATGTGTAACCACTTATGTACTGATTCTGGGGACAGAATCCTTTTAAGGGGGAAGAATGTAATAGACGAGAATGAATTTTTTTTTATGTGTGATTCTGGGGACAGAATCCTTTTAAGGAGGGAAGATTGTAACGATTGAGGTTTTATATTTAATTTTAAATATTTATTAAGTTAAATAAATATTTTATGTGATTTATTTATTAAATTAAATAAATAAATTATGTGATTTTATGGAGTGATTTAATTAAATGATATATACTAATTAAATGAATGTGTAATATTTATTTAATTAATGTATATTAATTTTATATTATAGTTCTAATTTAATTGAGATAATTGAATTAGATGAATTATGTGATGAAGTGAATTAGATGAATTATGTGATGAAGTGTTACACGAATTATAATTAGCGAGTAATTATAATTATGTGGCATATTTTATGTGATTTATTGATGTTAGATTTTAATTGATTAAATTAGTTGTTTAATATTTAATTAATTAAAAGGTGACATTAAAATATGCGTTAAATGATTTGTTAAAATAAAAGAAAAAGGATTTTAAATGATTTTAACCAAACAAGGCCCTTGTAATTGTTTTAAACCTATTTCTACCAAACGGGGCCCTAACTATCAAAAAGCTGTTTTAAATAAACTGTTTACCAAACAATACCTTAGCATTAATAATCTGTTTTTGAAAATAACCTTGTTTTTCCAAACAAGGCATTGTGGCTTTTGAAATTTGTAACTGACATTATACTTAATATATTTTGTCAGTTATATTAAATAATTAAGCCTATATCTATTACTACGTATTATATTATACGTTAGTTTTTCCAAGTCTAAACTAAAAGCTAAGAAGAAAGTGAGAGGAAGAGAGAAGAAGAGAGAACAGAGATTATCAGAGAAGAAAGGAGGAACAAAGGGTTGATAGGACAAGTATTTCATCATCTTTTCTTCATAACTCAAAGCTAAAAGGTTAGAATTCCATCTATATGTGTTCCTTGTATAGTTTTTTATTCTCTATCAAAAGTTAAATTTCATGAAGGTTGTATAGTCATGAATTGGTATATATATAGATTGTATTCATGTGTTATTTGTAATGGGTTATATGCTTTAAAGAATTTTTAGAAAATCAAATTGGTGATTAAATATTGGAAATTTTGTTCTTATGAGTTATATGATTTTGGTCAATTTTAGGGTGAATTGATGAAATTCGTATGTATTAATATGCATGATTAGAATTGTTTATGATGCTATCTTCGATCATGAGAATCATGCATGCAGTATAAGTTGAATTAATGGAGAAAATTTCTTACAGTAGATTATTTTGGAAAATATATGAGTTTAATAAAAATGTCAAAATTGAGTTTTTAAAACCATTAATAATTGATGAACAAATGAATGTTGGTGATTTGAGTCATGCTATGCATGTGTAGTGTTGCAATATATGTTTTTACATTGTTGTATTGCTTGGTATTGTCGGTTGTTGGGTTAAGCAGTGAAGTAGAGTGTCGTTTCTGTCTGAGTCTGTCCGCGTTGCTGCGCAGCAGCGCCGGCAGCAAGGCCAGAAGCAGCGCAGCTGCGCCGCTTGCTTTTCCCTGATCCGACCCCTAGCAGCTGCGCCGTGCTCAGTGCAGGCAGTGAAGTTTAAGTGTTGTGCAGTTTATTTTTAGTCATAGTTTAATTATTGCTAGAATAATAACCATGTATCAAGTGGCATTACCATATCAGTAACATGAAAATTGACAATTTCATAATTTCAAAAAAAGGAAGTTTGAAAACCTAATATAGTACTTAAATGATAAATTATAATTGTTTAATTATACTATGAGTTACTTAATTATAAATTTATTATTTATAATTAAATGTAAGTGTTTAATTTAAAGTATGATATTAGTTGATTTATTTTAAACAATTAGATGTTAATTTAAATTATTTATGTAATTATAATTTAATAAATACATGTTTAATTATGGATTTTAAATTGATAAATACATGATTAATTATAAATTGTGTAATTATAATGCATGATGTAGTTTAATTGATTTTAAATTATAATTGTTTATAGTTTAAGTTGTGATTATAATTTAAGTAATTATAATTAGATTAAATGTTTGAATTGTAACTGATTAATTATAATTTAGTTAAATACATAATTAATTTAATTATGTAAATATGTAAGTGATGCAATTAACTATGTGATGGTTGATTATTATTATTTATTTAATTAGAGTGTGTTAACCATGAGGGTTAACCACTTATGTGAATTAGTTATGTGTTAACTAATTTAGGTTATTATGATTGAACGTATATAGGAAATGTTTAAGTACGTGACTGAGTTAAGTAACTTACGCTTAAGGCAAGTCTTCTAAACCCTAAACTCGCTATTTCTACGCAAGTTCTTTGAGTTCATATATTCATTGTTGAGAATGTTCTTTTCATTTCTGTACTGGACAATTATTTACTTAACCGAAGAAATCTTGACTTATTGTTCAAGTAAGATCCAGTTTATTATTTTAAATGTTTTAAGTTTACTTCTAAAGCATATGTTAATTCATAATTCTTTTATTTATGAATTATTGAAAGTCGATTCAACTAATCCTTAGTTGATAAACGTGAATTCTAAATTACCCTTGTAAGCTTATCCAAACGAAACTTTCTTTGGTATGGACTTGAATTCAAATTACTGAGTTGAACAACCCTAATTATTAGGGGAGGTTACTACGCTTAGCTTTAAGATGTTTGTGCACAATACATGGTACAAAGGGTTGATCCCCCTAAGTACGAGTTAATATCCATAGTTTATTGACTGTTAAAGGTTTAAATAGAAATATTTATAACCTAGGACAAGAGTTCAAAGGTCTTATGACCCTTAGATAAATTCTATATTCGAATTTTAATGTTGATAGAGAATTATTATTCAATTCTTTATTGTTGAAGTAAGCTAAGTTATTCAGATCTTTTTAAAGATATCCTTCCATGTATTTATTATTGTTAAACTCCAGTGAGCTGTTGTTTGCTCACTCTTGCATTAAATAACAATTGTAGTTAAGGTTGATAACGTTGATGCCCCGTCTACGAGTAAAGGCAAGGGAAAGATGAACAAGTGAAGACTGGTTTAATTATTTTGAAATGATTGTAATAAGACTTTTATGTCATATTTTTATTCCGCAATTTATTGTTTATGTCAAGGTTAGAATAACCCTGGGATTGTTTTTTTAAGGATGTAACCCTTGTTTTAAGGGAGATTTATATAAAGATTGTAATTTATTTTGAGATATATTGGGTAGATGTTTGTTATAGTTAGAAAGTGAACACCAAATCATGTGAAAACAAAGAACCCGGATTTGGGGGTGTCACATTTGACGTGTAGGTCTTCTTCTAGGAGGCATTTTCTGTTAAGAAAATATTATTATTAGATCTATTATTCAATTCTGAAGTATTCAAGTTCATACTTAAACATTTTAAATAATTCAGTTCATATATGAGCACATAGCAGATCAATAACTTCTTTTATTCATTACTTGTAATAAAACATCAAATAAATAGCATTTCAGTTATTCACATCATCTTTCCTGAACTGAAAAAGTTACAGGATTACATTATCAACTAATCCCATTCTTATCTCAAATTATGGGATTTACATTTATTTATGACAAAAAGAAACACATAAATATAGACTCTTCTATGTAGGCATGTTAAGACGTGGCACAGCTTCTCTGCGTTCCTCCTCCATCACCCGGAATGCTATTCTGCGATCCACCATGTACCATGGTAAACCTTGGAACTGAGCTGGGTAATAGAAAACATGATCCTGTACTCTATCTATAGACGTGTGGAATGCGTATTCTGTTTCCCTCAGCTTGGCTCTCTGTGCATGAGCCTCGTCTTCAGCTTGATCGACTCGTTGAAAAGCCCTCAAGCTTGTTTCCTCCGCTCTAGCATGCTTTGTTGACTCTTCTTGGATGTCATTCTTCAGCTTCGCTAGTTCATGCCGTGCATCGTCTCTATCACTCTCTGCGTGAATTAAATCCCACTTCACGTTTCCTAGTTCACTATCCAGCTCCTCGATAGTCTCGTTCCGCTGCTGGATGGTAGTCCGACTCTCGTCCACCAGCTCCTGAGATCGCCTCATACATCTTAGCACTAGTAGAGTGAGGCGGGAATTCCTCTTCGGGATCCTCTTCCTCCTCTTCCTCCTCTGAATCATCCTCGTCTCTTCCTCTGGAATAGGTGTCAGCTCAAGCTCCCGACCAGCTACGTTGATCACTGGAGATGGCTCTCTCCTAACCAACTGCTCCCAGACAACATGGATGTCTCGGGGCTCCTCCTCTCTAGCCTGACTGGACTCTCCAACGTTCGTCATCTTGATAAGAAAATTTTAAAGTTTAATTATTACGTGATATCGATCAACACTCTCCGAATACTTAGGCGTAAACACATAGCACATAAGGTAGTGAATTATCTTTAGCTGTCATCTATCTTTTCGATCTTCATATAAGGCTACTACCTAAGGTTTTCCCCCCACCTAAGGTTCATAACCTAAAACTTTGATACCAACCTGTGACACCCCCAAATCCAGGTACTTCGTTTCCACAAGATTTGGTGTTCACTTTCTAAATAAAATATATATCTACCCAATAATAAAGAATTGCAAAATGAATTACAACCTTCATAAATACTTAAATAAAAATCTTCCTTATAAAAGGATTACAACCTTGTCCAAAATAAATCCCAAGGTTATCTAACCTTGACATAAAAATTTAATGCGGAAAATAAAAACAAAAACTTAAAGTTTTATTACAATTCAGTCAACAATTAAAACAAGTCTTCACTTGTTCAGCTTGCCTTTGCCTTTACTAGTTGACAGAGCGTCAACACTTTCAACCTTAGCTGCAATGGTTATTTAATATGCAAGAGTGAGCAAACAACAGCTCACTAAAATACAACAACAATAAAGACATGACTTAGACAGCTTCAAAGGATTTGAATAACTTTACTTTCATCAACAATAAAGAATTGAATAATAATTCTTTCATCAATAATTAGAATTTCGAATATTGAAATCATCTAAGGGTCATAAGACCCTGAACTTTTGTCTTAGGTTATAAAAATTTCTATTTAAAACCTTTAACTGTCAATTAGACTATGCACCTTAACTCGTACTTAGGGGGATCAGCCCTTCGTACTATGTATTGTGCACAAACATCTTAACGCTTTCGCATAGTAACCTCCTCTAATAAATATGGTTGTTCATCTCAGTATTTGAGTACAAGTCCGTACCAAAAAAAGTTTGGTTTGGATAAACTTACAAGAAAATTTAGAGTTTCAACGTTCATCAACTAAGGAATAGTTGAATCGACTCACAATAATCAAGATTAATTCAATAATAACGAATTATGAAATAACTTATGCTTTAGAATTTAAATTAAACCATACAAAAGATAAGATAGACCTTGCTTGAACAATTAAGTCAAGGTAACTTTAATTAAATCATGAACTTTAAATAAGAATTTGTCCATTGCAAAAATAAAAGGACAATCTCAAATACAATAAATATTTGAATTTAAAATAATTGCATAACAATAACAAGTTTAAGTTTAGAAAACTTGCCTCAAACGCAAGCTAAAGTTACAACTCACGTTCTTTAACACTTCCTACACACATATATTTAACCATAATAATCTAAATTAGTTATCACATAACTAATTCACATAATTAGTTAACTTATTCCTTCTTAATTATTAAATAATTAATAATTAATGATCACATAATTAATCACATCACATGTTCACATAATTAATCAAATAATAATTATGTACTCATATTAATTAAATTATAATTTAAATTAAACAATTCATTTTAACTATATTTAAATCAAATTATAATTACATCTTACATTAATTAAATTTTAATTAAACAAATTATAATTTAAATTAATCATTCACTTTAATTATAATTTATCAAATTATAATTACATTTTATATAAATAAAATTATAATTAAATAAATTATAATTTAAATTAAACATGTACTTTGATTAAAATTAATCAAATTAAATTTATGCATTTATTAAATTATAATTAAACCAATTATAATTTAAATTAAACATTTACTTTGATTATAATTAATCAATTTCAATTCATGCACTAATTAAATTATAATTAACAATTTATAATTTAAATCACACATTTTCTTTAATTATAATTATTCAAATTATAATTACATTTTATATTTTATAAATATAATTCATTACTGTCCATTTAGCATTTTAATTTTATTAACATGCTTTATAATTTATTACATGTTAAATCTTATAATTTTGTACAATTAAAAATAGTTTTCTGCCCAATTTGCAGGACTAGAGCGGCCGCTCTCCAAATGGTCTTGGGAGCGGCGCAGCAGCGCCACTACACAGACAAATCTGACAGTTCGCGAACTTTGGAGAGAAAAAGTCAATTTGACTTATTTTTTCACATCAAGTTCCAAATTCAGCCAACATATTTCATATAAACTTTACTGAAAATATAATTCTAAGTTTCTAACATGTTTTAACATATAAAGACATCAAATTACATAATTTAAAACACTTAATTTTGTAAAAATAGGAGAAAACCATTTTTTCAGTGTTCTTCATAAAATTGAACACTGTAAGTTTATTTCTCAATCAAAACACATATTTCAAATCACATTGAATTCGTTTCTTGACAAGTTAACATAATCTAAACTCAATTTGTACAAAAATTAACAATTAAACTTGAATTTCTAATTTTTTTTAAAAAAAACTATATATTTTCAAAATGCTTGACTGTAACTTTTAATGAACATGAATTTCTCATGTTCATCATACATACATAAAGTAAATAACCCAATTAAGCATATAATTCATATATAGACATGATATGAATACAAAATATATATATATATATATATATATACACACACATCATGTTATACAATTCCATGGAAAACTCATATATATACAGAGAATAATAATGAAGAACATAAGATAATATATTAAAAACTGAAATTTAGAGATTATACCCTTATTAGTGTTAGGAAGAAGAAGATGATGGTGATTTGCTTTTGAATTTACAAGTTTTCTTTTCCTTCTTCTTTCTTCTTTCTCTCTAAACTCTGTATGTTCTTTGTTTTCTCTTTTCTTTTGTTCTAACTTTGGCTAACTAACGTAGTTTTAGAATATAGCTGATATCATATATATTATATGTATAATTATATAATATATATAACTGCCAAATATTAAATTACCAATAAACACCATAATTGCAATTTATATATATAAGTTACAAAATTTAAATTTTAAAAGTCATAAGGTTTATTTGGCAAAACAACTTTATTTTTAAAAACAAGCTTTTTAGTAGCTAAGGCCATATTTGGTAAAACATGGTTAAAAGAGGTGCAAGGGCCTTGTTTGGCAAAACCCTTTAAAAACAGTTTTAAGGGCCTTGTTTGGTAAAACAAATTAAAAACCCTTTTTATTCTTTAATAAATGTTTTAGCACATATTTTTAATGTCACACTTTAATTAATTAAATCTTTAACGTTCTAATTTAATTAATAAAAGCTAACATCAATTAACCACATAAAAATACTACATAACAATTATAATTACTCGCTAATTATAATTTCATGTAACAATTATTACATTAATTTTATCTAATTTAATTATCTCAATTAAATTAGAACTATTCCATAAAATCAATATACATCAATTAAATTAACTATTAAATATTCATTTGATTAATATATAACACTTAATTAAATTACTCCACAACAATCACATAATTCATTTATTTAACTCAATAAATAAATTAATTAAAATATTTATTTAATTCAATAAATATTAAAATTAATATATAAAATTCTCATTCGTTACAGGTTATCCTTTTCCGGATCTTTTCGCACTCTTCGTCATGAAGTTGTACTTTTTCACTTTATCTACCAGAGTAGAACTAGTAATTACTTGAAACAACTTCTCACCCGATTCTTTCAGAAATTTCACTTCCAATTCCAATCTAGCTATCTGTTCTATCAACTGATCCTGATCAGTTAACATGTTCAGCTTCTCCCGACCTTTTCTACTCAAAGCGTCGGCGACGACGTTAGCTTTACCCGGATGGTAAAGTATCTCACAGTCGTAGTCCTTGATCAGTTCCAACCATCTCCTTTGGCGCATGTTCAAATCCTTCTGAGTAAAGATATACTTCAAACTCTTATGATCTGTGTATATCTCACACTTTTCTCCATATAAGTAGTGTCTCCATATCTTTAGGGCAAACACTACTGCCGCCAGTTCTAGGTCATGAGTCGAAAACCCCTTCTCGTAATCCTTCAGCTGACGTGACGCATAGGCAATGATCTTGTCGCTCTGCATCAGCACGCAGCCTAAACTCTTATGTGAGCCATCACTATATACCATGAAATTTCTAGTACCATCCGGTAAGGACAACACCGGCGCAGTACTCAACCTCTTCTTCAGTTCCTGGAAACTTTCCTCACACTTTTCCGTCCAAACAAACTTAACTGTCTTACGAGTCAAATTCGTTAACGAGGTTGCGATCTTAGAAAAGTCTTGGATAAATCTCCGATAATAACCTGCCAATCCCAAGAAACTCTCCACTTCAGACGGCGTTTTCGGCTGATCCCAATTCATTACTGCTTCAACCTTCGACGGATCTATCGAAATACAATCCCTGTCTATCACGTGGCCAAGAAATTGCACACGTTCCAACCAAAATTCGCACTTTGAGAATTTTGCATAAAGCTTCTCTCGTTTCAGCAATTCTAAGGTCAGCCTTAAATGTTCAGCGTATTCCTCCTCGGTCTTGGAATAAACCAGGATGTCATCTATGAACACCACTACGAACTTATCTAGGAATGTCTTAACCACTCTGTTCATTAGGTCCATAAATGCAGCTGGGGCACTCATTAGACCAAATGACATCACCAAGAACTCGTAATGACCATACCGAGTCCTAAAGGCCGTTTTTGGAATATCTTCCCTTCTCACCTTCAATTGATGATACCCGCTTCTCAAATTGATTTTCGAGAAGTATTTAGCACCCTTCAGTTGATCGAACAAGTCATCGATCCTAGGTAAAGGATACCTATTCTTGATCGTAACTTTGTTCAACTCCCTATAGTCAATGCAAAGACGCATCGATCCATCCTTCTTTTTCATGAATAAAACTAGCGCTCCCCATGGTGAAACGTTCGGCTGAATATACTTCTTTTCCAGTAATTCTTGAAGTTGAACCATCAGTTCCTTCATCTCGACTGGAGCCATTCGGTATGGAGCCTTCAAAATTGGAGCAGTCCCCGACGCTAAATCGATCACGAACTCTATCTCCCTATCTGGTGGAAGTCCTGGTAAATCGTCCGGAAACACGTCCACAAACTCCCTAACCACTGGTATCTCTTCTATCTTCGGGCTCTTTTTACACGTATCTACTATGTAGGCTAGATATCCTACACATTCTTGCGTCAAAAGTTTCTTAGCATGCATAACCGTCAGATAACTCGCTTGTCTAGGCGATTTACTACCATAAAACACTACTTTCGATGGAGTCATAAGGTTTACCGACTTCTTCTGACATTCGATTACTGCCCCATGGTTGAACAACCAGCCCATCCCCAATATGACGTCGAATTCCCCAAGTTTTATCGGAATCAAATCTACCCTCAGCTCCTGACCCTTAATGTCCAATCTACAGTTCTTGTATACAAACCTAACAGGAATAATCTCCCTATTCGCAATCTCTATGTTCAACTCTAAATATTTAAATAACTCAGTTCATATTTGAACACATAGCACATCAATAACTTCTTTTATTCATTACTCATAGTTTTTGAAAAACATAGAATAGATAACATCTCTGCTATTTACATCAACTTTCCTAAACTGGAACAAGTTACAGGACTGCATCATCACTTTATCCCATTATTATCTCAAATTATGAGATTTACATTTATTTATTACAAAAAGAAACACATAATTTAAAAGCTCTAATGTCTAGGCATATTAAGACATCGCACAGCCTCTCTGCGTTCTTCCTCCATTACCCGAAACACTGTTCTTCGGTCCACCACATACCATAGTAAACCTTAAAACTAAGCTGGGTAATAGAAGACACGATCCTGGGCCCTGTCTATGGCCGTATGGAATGCGTATTCTATTTCCCTTAGATTGGCCCTCTTGGCTTCAGCCTCGTCTTCAGCTTGATCGGCTCGTTGAGTAGCCCTCAAGCATGTTTCCTCAGCTCTGGCACGCTTTGTTGACTCTTCATGGATGTCTTGTTTTAGCTTTGCTAGCTCGGCTCGGGCCTCGTCTCGATCATTCTCTACTTGGATTAGCTTCCACTGCACTTCTCCTAGTTCACTAGCTATCTCTTCGATAGTCTCGTCCCGCTGCTGGATGGTCTCTTCGAGCTCTCCGACTCGACCATGTAGCTCCACGTTACTATCGTAGACTGCCTCGTACATCTCAGCACTAGTAGAGTGAGGTGGAAATTCCTCCTCGGGATCCTCTTCCTCTTCTTCCTACTCTAACTCATCCTCGTCCTCCTCCTCTGGAATAGGTGTTAGCTCATACTCCCGACCAGCTACAATGATCACTAGAGATGGCTCTCTCCTTACCAACTGCTCCCATACAACATGGATGTTTCGTTGTTCCTCCTCTCTAGGCACCTGAGGTATATCCTCTCTAGCCTGACTGAATTCTCCAATGTTCGTCATTCTGACAAAAGAATTTTAAAGTTTATTATTACGTGATAACGAGTCGTCACTCTTCGAATACTTAAACGTAAACACATAACACATAAGGTAGTTTATTATCTTTACTTATCCCCACTATCTTTTCGATCTTCCTATAAGGCTACTACCTAAGGTTCCCCCCCCCCCCAACCTAAGGTTCATAACCTATAGCTTTGATACCAACTTGTGACACCCCCAAATCCGGGTACTTCGTTTCCACAAGATTTGGTGTTCACTTTCTAAATATAGCATACATCTACCCAATAATAAATATTTGCAAAAAATTACAACCTCCATCAATACTTAAATAAGAATCTTCCTTGAAAAAGAATTACAACTTGTCCAAAATAAAATCCCAAGGTTATCTAAACCTTAACATCAATCAAAATAAATGTGGAAATAAATCATCAGCAACTACGTCTTATTACAAACAAAATTAAAGACAACAAGTCTTCACTTGCTCATCTTTCCTTTTCCTTTACTTATTGACGGTACATCAACATTCTCGACCTTAACTACAAGGGGTTATAAAATATGCAAGAGTGACCAAATAAAAGGTCACTTGAAATACAACAGTGATATGACATAACCGAACAACTTCAAAAGGATTTGAATAACTTTACTTTCATCAAGAATAAAAAATTGAATAATAAATCTTTCATCATTTCTAAAGTTCGAATATAGAGTTTATCTGAGGGTCATACGACCTTGAACTATGTCCTAGGTTATAAATATTTCTATTTAAAACATTTAACAGTCATTGAGACTATGGACCTTTAACTCGTAATTAGGGTGATCAGCCCTTCGTACCATGTATTGTGCACAACCATCTTAACGCTTTCGCATAAATGTCCCCTAATAAATAGGGTTGTTCATTCTCAGTATTTGAGTATAAGTCCTTACCAAAGAAAGTTTGGTTTGGATAGATAAAGGAACTTTGGAGTTTCTGATAGTAGTGTGCATACAAGCCAATCATGTATGATGACAAAGCACATACTTTGTAAATAATCTTATTTATTTATTAATAAAATATTCATTTAAGGCATATAATTATCTACATGGTGCTGTTTTTATAATATGTAAATAACCCATAGTTTTAAGCAATGCTTTTAGAATCATGATGAGATCATGATAATGAGATCTAAATTCTTAGAAAGCTTAAAAACTAAAATAGTTCCCAATTGTGGGATTACTAAAATGGGGATTAGTAAATCCGGATAGATTGGTACATATGTTGCTTGCTCATTGGATGAGGATGACTGATCTCATGGTCATTTGTGTGGAGACACTAAAGCAAGTATATAGGTGCTTATTGGAGAATAAGTTCACTGAACGTGACTCGCTATGGAATACCTAATGGAGTTTTACTCGCCTGTCAATAGGAATTCCTAATGTGATAGTAGTACATGTGATCCTTGGACTTGAGATCATCATAGTATCTTGTATGTAACAAATTATACTTTGACTAATTCCTTACGGCCTTTTAAGGCATATATAAGGTATGCTTGGGTGTAATGAGTTACATATGGAGATAATGAATGATCAATAAAGAATCTACCACCTCTAGTAAAAGAGGAGATATGTCCTATGTGATTCGTTAAATGACAACCCAGGAATCCTTGGCCAAGGTAGAATGAAATTAGAAAGAGGTTTCTAATTTGCATTATTTGGAGTTGTGCATTTTCTAATCGAAATACATATGATTAAATAAATTAAGACTTGACAGTAAATCCATGTCTTATATTTAATTGGGACATTGTATGGTGGAAGGATTGAATTGTACGGTAACTATTAACTCACAGGTTCTTTTATGATTAATGTTGAAATCTATATTATCTGAAAAGTCGTTGATCGCTAGGGAGGCTTATCCCTATTGTAGAATAAATGTTATTTATTTAAATAGATTATTAGTTTAATTTGTTTATTTAAATAAGATTAGAATTGTTCTAATTGATTTATTCACAACCGGTTTAATATGGAGAACCTAAATGGTCACACCATAAAAGGAAGAAGAATTATTTAAGAAGAAAATGGCATGATAGTAATAATGCATTAAGTATAATTAATTTAATCTATGATGATAGAATAAATTAAATAGCTTAATGTTTATTATTTAATATTTTAGAAATATTAAATATAAATTAATAAGAGGAGTCTTATTAATATTATTATTTTAATTCTAAAGGAGTTTAGGAATTAATATAATATCAGTACTCTCTTTCAATCCTAATAAAGATTAGGATATAAATTAATTAAAAGTATTTAATTAATTAATTAAATAAAATCCTATTCTAATTGGATTAGGAGGGTTAACCTAATATCTATATAAAAGAGTCTTATATCAGAAATAAGGTACGTGAATTTTTCAAGAGTTGGGAGTACACATATTCTATAGAGATAGAAATATGGGTTAAGCCAATAACCCATCTTACAGAGTTCTTCATCTTCCTTGGTGGATCACCGTTAGAGGCCAAACATTTGGATGGCTGACATTGATCAAGGGAAGGAACCACTACAGAGGAATCAAAGGAATCAAAGGACTAGAACTTGTACCTGAGGAAGCTTGGATCTTCAAAGGTATAATTCTGTTTTTCTCCTTCTTCATTCACTGATAATTGATGCATAAGAATGATCATGGTAATGGGTTTGTATAAATTTTGAAAACCTAGTTTTTTACGCTTGCGCCCTATTTATGTGATTTGATTGCATGATTGTGTTACGTACAAACCCAACAGTGGTATCAGAGCCAATCTTGTGCTAATTATCAGTCTATGTGATTCCATACATGTATGATAGGCTATTGGATCGAGTTCTGGGCAACAAAAAATTTTCAGATTCTGCGTTGCTGCACCGGTACAAGGCAATATTGCTGCGCAGCTGTGCCAGTTACTGTTCCTGGTTTTCATTCTGCGCAGCTGCGCCGGTTCCCCTTACAATCTTGGCGCAGCTGCGCCACTGGACAGGAACTGAATTTTTTTTTTGTGTTTTATTTAATTAAATGAATGGTTTATTTAATTAATAAAGATTTAAAATAAAGATGTTTATTTTATATGAAATGAGATTTCAGAATTGCTAAAATTAAAGAGTTTAATTTGGAATTGTTTTTTGAATGAAATAAAGGATTTTATTTTTTCAAAAAATAAAGTTTAGCAAACTTTTGCCCATTAACTGATATTAATACATATATGCAATAAATTTACTTTCATGATATGAATAAGTTTTATCGATACGTATGATGATATGTATGGTAATAAAAGGGATTGATTATGGTCTATGACCAATGTGATTGGATTTTATTTTGGATGAATGCTTAAATGTATGGGTTTTATAAAATGGGGTCTGCGTACCTCGTCTTCTCTGATTTTATTCTCGGTGTAAAATTCTATCTCCCTTCTATGTACTTTCCCTTGACTGCTGATCAAGGTTTCTATTTAAAAATAATTTATGTAATAGAGATAGTTAGAATTATCTTGAAGAAACTGGAGACCAAGGAGCAAGGAGCGCGTGAAGACCCGTTTGTATGGAGCCCGGGTTTAAATGTAACAGTTACGTTTAAATTTAAATTTTTGCACTCCTAGGTTTGACCTTTTGGTTCACTTGGTGGCTCTAGTGAACCAAACTAGAATAAAAGTCCATAATCAATACGGGTAGAATATAGTATTCTATATTGCATGCTAAATATTATATATATTATATTTTATACAAACATGCTTCGCATGTTTAATAAAATGATGCTTTTATATATATATGTGCATGCGCGCTTAAAAAGATGAGACAAATAATAACAAACCCCTCAAAGAAACATTATTAAGTCTGAAGCGTTCAAATGATATTTGGAATATCGAACGTCGCCTTCTAGCATTATTAGTTAATAGAGTATTAAATATTTAATATGAGTTTGTTGTGCTATCCACAAGGCGAGTATTGAATATTTAAGATGTTAATTAATCACATTTGATGCTTATCAAGAAAATTGAACGATCTAGTCTTGTTGTGCTATCCACAAGGACGAAAATTTTTCTTTTTTGAATTTATGGAAGTGCTAGGCTGGACTTAACTTAAATCATTTTAATTCGGATGTGCACACACATGACCATTATGATTTAAGAGGCAAAATAAAAGGAGTTACATGGTGATATAATTGACAAGAGTTGTCTACCTATTTATTTGTATATCGCTTGTTGTGCTATCCACAAGGTTATATACATTTGAAATGGGATCCTTAATCTCACTAGCAAATCTTTAATTAGATGTTGCCGAACTATATGAGTGAGGGTAATATAGTTTGATGTAAATAGTGGGAGATACCAATTTAAAATAAAGACCTAAATTTATTTTGGTATGCAAAGTTAATAAAATGAATGTTTGCTAAAATATTATCTTTTCACATGCAGAATTTTAAAAATGTCAAAATCACTAATCTCACTACGAAGCATACTTGATGCAAATAAGCTTACCGGCCCGAATTATGAGGACTGGCTAAGAAATTTGAGAATTATTCTCACTGCTGAAAAGATTTCTTATGTCCTAAATTCCACTATCCCTGAATCTGTTTCAGAAACAGCCTCTGAGGAAGAGATTGCCACTTTCAATAAGTGGCAAGATGATGCATCTGTGGCTCAATGCATCATGCTCGCATCCATGAATAACGAGCTTCAGCGTCAGCACGAAAAAATGGATGCTCCTGCTATGCTGCTTCACCTCAAGGAGTTGTATGGTGAACAGAGTAGGACTGCTAGATATGAGATATCTAAGGAGCTCTTCCGATCTCGGATGACCGAGGGCACTGCCGTCGAGACTCATGTTCTGAAGGTAATCAATTTGATTAAACGCCTTGGACAGCTTGGGTTCGTCATGGATGGGGAGTTGAGTCAAGACTTGGTCTTGCAGTCACTCCCTGAGACCTTCTCGCAGTTTGTGGTTAATTTTCACATGAATAAGCTAGATGTCATCTTACCTGAGTTGCTTAACATGCTGAAAACTGCAGAAGGTCACTTCTCATCCAAGAAGAACCATGTCTTGATGGTGGATTCTTCCAATAAAAGAAAGAGGCCCAAGGTGTCTTCTGAAAAGAAGAAATCTAAGAAGGCTAAGGGAAAAGGGAAAGAAAAGGAGCAAAAGAAACCTGAACCAGCTAAAGGAATGTGCTTTCATTGCAATGAGCCGGGACATTGGAAGAGGAACTGCAAGAAGTTTCTAGCAGAGAAGAAGCTTGGAGAAGCTTCGACTTCCAATCAAGGTTTGTTTATGATTGAAATTAATTTTTCTGAAAGTCATAATTCTACTTGGGTATTGGATACAGGCTGTGATTCTCACATATGTAATACTGTGCAGGGACTGGTCAGAAGTAGAAAGCTGAACAAAGATGAGGTGATCCTACGAGTGAGAAATGGAGCAAAAGTTGTTGCATTAGCTGTAGGAACTTATTGTTTAGCAATGCCTTCGGGCAAATCCATTTATCTTAATAATTGTTATTATGTTCCGAATATTATTAAAAATATTATTTCAATTTCTGTATTGGATATGGAAGGTTTTGACGTTATTATAAAGAACAATGGTTGTTCTATTTATAAAGACGATGTTTTATATGGTATTGGAAATTTGCGAAATGGACTTTATACACTTGACTTACAAGAAAATATATTTCAAATTAAGAAAAGGAAAAGAGATGATATTAATTATGCCTATATGTGGCACTGTAGACTCGGTCATATCAATGAAATAAGATTATCCAAGTTGCATAAAGATGGGCTCCTCGAGCTATCTGATTATGAATCATATCCAACTTGTGAATCTTGTCTCATGGATAAAATGACTAAATCTCCTTTTAGTGGAAAAGGAGAGAGAGTTACAGAGTTGTTGGCATTGATTCACACAGACGTTTGTGGACCTATGACAACAAGTGCACGGGGTGGGTATTCTTATTTTATTACTTTCACTGATGATCACTCAAGATTTGGATATGTATATTTAATGAAATACAAATCAGAATCATTTGAAAAGTTCAAAGAGTTCAGAAGTGAAGTAGAGAAGCAAACGGGCAAGAGTATTAAGATACTTCGATCAGATCAAGGTGGAGAATACTTAAGCAGTGAGTTTCTCAATTGTCTCAGAGAAAATGGTATAATCTCACAATGGACTCCTCCAGGTACACCACAGTTAAATGGAGTATCTGAAAGGAGAAATCGAACACTGTTGGACATGGTTCGATCCATGATGAGTTTTACCGACCTTCCAATTTCCTTCTGGGGATATGCCCTAGAAATGGCTGCATACCTACTTAACAAGGTACCTACCAAATCCGCCCCAAAGACTCCATATGAGATATGGAAAGGGAAGAAACCAAATCTTAAGCATGTTAAGACTTGGGGTTGTCCAGTTTATGTCAAAAAGTTTGAAAATGATAAGCTACAGACTAAATCTGATAAGTGTAGATTTGTGGGATACCCAAAAGAAATCGTAGGGTATTATTTCTATCATCCAACTGATCAAAAGGTGTTTGTTGTGAAATATGCTACCTTCTTGGAGAAAGAGTTTATCCATGAAGGGGTACGTGGGAGCAAGATATATCTTGAAGAAGTTCAAGAACCACAAGTTACCACGGACCAAAGTCAGGTACCTAACCAAGTAGAAGAACCTACTGTACCACACCCTGTTCGTAAATCTGGAAGAGTACCGAAGATACCTGAGAGGTATGGATTCGTTATAGAGGATGACGATGAGGTACACATCATGAATGATGATGATCCATTGAATTACGAACAGGCTATGAGTAATAAAGACTCAGGGAAATGACTTGAAGCCATGAAATCCGAAATGAACTCCATGTATGAAAACAAAGTATGGTCTTTGGTTTCACCACCTGAAGATATTAAACCTATTGGGTGTAAATGGGTTTTTAAGAAAAAGACTGGAGTAGACGGAAAGGTAGAGACCTATAAGGCCCGACTGGTTGCAAAAGGTTTCAAACAAAGACAAAGAGTTGACTATGATGAAACCTTCTCACCAGTAGCCATGCTCAAGTCCATTCGGATTTTGCTTGCGATTGCAGCTTACAACGACTATGAGATCTGGCAGATGGACGTGAAAACGGCCTTCCTCAATGGGAAAATTGAGGAGGATGTGTATATGACACAGCCAGAGGGATTTATTTCAAAAGTTGGAACAAATCAAGTCTGTAAGCTACAACGATCCATTTATGGGTTGAAGCAAGCTTCTCGTAGATGGAACATTCGTTTTGATGAGACAATCAAAGAGTTTGATTTTATCAAAAACGAGGATGAACCATGTGTATACAAGAAGGTTAGTGGGAGCGCAGTATCATTCCTTGTATTATATGTTGATGATATATTACTGATAGGAAATGACATTCCTATGTTACAATCCATTAAAATCTGGTTATCTAAAAACTTCTCCATGAAGGACTTGGGTGAAGCATCCTATATTTTGGGGATAAAGATCTATAGAGATAGATCTAAAAGGATGCTCGGCTTATCCCAAGGAACGTACATTGATACGATGCTAAAGAGGTTTAGCATGGAAGATTCCAAAAGAGGTCTCATGCCGATGAGCCATGGAATAAATCTCTCCAAGAAACAGGCCCCAAAGACACCTGAGGAGAGAGACCGTATGAGTAAGATCCCTTATGCTTTTGCAATAGGATCTATCATGTACGGTATGATATGTACTAGACCGGATGTTGCTCACGCACTTAGTGTAACAAGCAGATACCAGTCGAATCCAGGAGAAGAGCACTGGAAGGCAGTGACAAATATCCTAAAGTACTTGAGAAGGACTAAAGATATTTTTCTTGTCTACGGTGGGTCTGAATTAAAACTCGAGGGATTCACGGACTCAAGTTTTCAAACAGACCAAGATGACAGTAAATCTGTTTCAGGGTATGTGTTTACCTTGAACGGAGGTGCAATGAGTTGGAAGAGTTCCAAGCAGCAAACGGTTGCTGATTCAGTGACAGAGGTAGAGTATATAGCTGCAAGTGAAGCTGCAAAGGAAGCTGTTTGGATGAAGAAGTTCATAACTGAACTTGGTGTGGTTCCTAGCATTGGAGAAGCAGTTCTCGTATACTGTGACAACACCGGAGCGGTTGCACAGGCTAAGGAACCCAGGTCTCATCAGAAATCTAAACACGTGTTGCGGCGATTTCACTTGATCAGGGAGATCATTGAAAGAGGAGACGTCACCTTGGAGCGTGTAGACTCTCAAGACAACATTGCAGATCCATTTACTAAAGCTTTAACACAACAGCAGTTTGATCGTCACTTAGAGAAGATGGGTATGAGATACCATGGCGATTGGCTTTAGTGCAAGTGGGAGATTGATAGTAGTGTGCATACAAGCCAATCATGTATGATGACAAAGCACATACTTTGTAAATAATCTTATTTATTTATTAATAAAATATTCATTTAAGGCATATAATTATCTACATGGTTCTGTTTTTATAATATGTAAATAACCCATAGTTTTAAGCAATGCTTTTAGAATCATGATGAGATCATGATAATGAGATCTAAATTCTTAGAAAGCTTAAAAACTAAAATAGCTCCCAATTGTGGGATTACTAAAATGGGGATTAGTAAATCCGGATAGATTGGTACATATGTTGCTTGCTCATTGGATGAGGATGACTGATCTCATGGTCATTTGTGTGGAGACACTAAAGCAAGTATGTAGGTGCTTATTGGAGAATAAGTTCACTGAACGTGACTCGCTATGGAATACCTAATGGAGTTTTACTTGCCTGTCAATAGGAATTCCTAATGTGATAGTAGTACATGTGATCCTTGGACTTGAGATCATCATAGTATCTTGTATGTAACAAATTATACTTTGACTAATTCCTTAAGGCCTTTTAAGGTATATATAGGGTATGCTTGGGTGTAATGAGTTACATATGGAGATAATGAATGATCAATAAAGAATCTACCACCTCTAGTAAAAGAGGAGATATGTCCTATGTGATTCGTTAAATGACAACCCAGGAATCCTTGGCCAAGGTAGAATGAAATTAGAAAGAGGTTTCTAATTTGTATTATTTGGAGTTGTGCATTTTCTAATCGAAATACATATGATTAAATAAATTAAGACTTGACAGTAAATCCATGTCTTATATTTAATTGGGACATTGTATGGTGGAAGGATTGAATTGTACGGTAACTATTAACTCACAGGTTTTTTTATGATTAATGTTGAAATCTATATTATCTGAAAAGTCGTTGATCGCTAGGGAGGCTTATCCCTATTGTAGAATAAATGTTATTTATTTAAATAGATTATTAGTTTAATTTGTTTATTTAAATAAGATTAGAATTGTTCTAATTGATTTATTCACAACCGGTTTAATATGGAGAACCTAAATGGTCACACCATAAAAGGAAGAAGAATTATTTAAGAAGAAAATTGCATGATAGTAATAATGCATTAAGTATAATTAATTTAATCTATGATGATAGAATAAATTAAATAGCTTAATGTTTATTATTTAATATTTTAGAAATATTAAATATAAATTAATAAGAGGAGTCTTATTAATATTATTATTTTAATTCTAAATGAGTTTAGGAATTAATATAATATCAGTACTCTCTCTCAATCCTAATAAAGATTAGGATATAAATTAATTAAAAGTATTTAATTAATTAATTAAATAAAACCCTATTCTAATTGGATTAGGAGGGTTAACCTAATATCTATATAAGAGAGTCTTATATCAGAAATAAGGTTCGTGAATTTTTCAAGAGTTGGGAGTACACATATTCTATAGAGATAGAAACAAGGGTTAAGCCAATAACCCATCTTACTGAGTTCTTCATCTTCCTTGGTGGATCACCGTTAGAGGCCAAACATTTGGGTGGCTGACATTGATCAAGGGAAGGAGCCACTACAGAGGAATCAAAGGAATCAAAGGAGTAGCTCTTGTACCTGAGGAAGCTTGGATCTTCAAAGGTATAATTCTGTTTTTCTCCTTCTTCATTCACTGATAATTGATGCATAAGAATGATCATGGTAATGGGTTTGTATAAATTTTGAAAACCTAGTTTTTTACGCTTCCGCCCTATTTATGTGATTTGATTGCATGATTGCGTTACGTACAAACCCAACAGTTTCAACTATCATCAACTAAGGAGTAGTTGAATCGACTTGTACAATGCTTTAACAGTTCAATAATATAAGAATTATGAATCAAATGTAAGATATAACAATAGATTTCATGATAATTAGGCATGCTTTGGAAATAACTTAAAGCATTCGATAGATCACGTAGATCTTGCTTGAACAACTAAGTCAAGATCACATTACTTAAATAATACTTCCATACTTATGCTTTACGAATATTTGAATACAGTATAACTTGTACAATGCATAACAAGTTAAGAAACAGAAATGAACTTTCATGATATATTGAGCAAGGGTTAGAGAACTTGCACAATGAAAAGATACAATGATAAAGCTTGCATAGCGTACAAGAATGGTTTAGAAAGCTTGCACAAAATAAATAAGAAGTTTAGAAATAGAAACTTGCTTAACGTAAAAGAATAAGGATTAGAGAACTTGCCTCAAGCGCAAGCTACACTTTAATAATTACAATCACTTTCATAATTACCCTACACATTACATTACGTTTAAAACGTCTATTAGTACCCAACCTGTGACACTCCCAAATTCGGGTACTTCATTTCCAGATGATTTGGTGTTCACTTTCTAATTAAATCATACATCTACCCAATAATAAAGAATTGTAAAGTAAATTACAACCTTCATAAATACTTAAATAAAATCTTCCTTGAAAAAGGATTACAACTTGTCTAATATAAAATCTCAGGGCTAACTAAACCTTAACATCAATCAAAAATAAATGCGGAAATAAAACATCATCAACTAAGTCTTATTAAAAATAAAATTGAAGACAACAAGTTTTCACTTGGTCATCTTTCCTTTTCCTTTACTTGTTGACGGTACGTCAACATTCTCGGCTTTAATTGCAAGGGGTTGTAAAATATGCAAGAGTGAGCAAACAAAAGCTCACTTGAAATGTACAATGATATGCTATAATTGAATAACTTCAAAAGAATTTGAATAACTTTTCTGTCGTCAAAATAAAGAATTGAATAATAATTTTTTCATCATATTTAGCATTCGAATATATAATTTATCTGAGGGTCATACGACCTCGAACTATATCCTAGGTTATAAATATTTTGATTTAAAACCTTTAATAGTCATCGAGACTATGGACCTTTAACTCGTACTTAGGGGGATCAGCCCTTCGTACCATGTATTGTGCACAACCATTTTAACGATTTCGCATAAATGTCCCCTAATAAATAGGGTTGTTCATTCTCAGTATTTGAATACAAGTTCGCACCAAAGAAAGTTTGGTTTGGATAGATAAAGAAACTTTGGAGTTTCAACTATCATCAACTAGGAGTAGTTGAATCGACTCACAATGCTTAACAGTTCGATAATATAAGAATTATGAATCAAATGTAAGATACAACAATAGATTTCATGATAACTAGGCAGGCTTTAGGAATAACTTAAAGCATTCGATAGATCAAGTAGATCTTGCTTTAACAACTAAGTCAAGATCACATTACTTAAATAATACTTCAATACTTATGCTTTACGGATATTTGAATACAGTATAACTCATACAATACATAACGAGTTAAGAATCCGATATAGACTTGCATGATATAATGAGCAAGGGTTAGAGAACTTGCACAATGAAAAGATACCATGAAATAACTTGTATAACGTAGAAGAATAATGATTAGAAAACTTGTTCAAGTAAGAGATAAAGAGTAGAGAACTTGCCTCAAGCGCTAGCTACACTTTAATAATTACAATCACTTCCACAATTATCCCACATATCACGTTACGTTTAAAACATCTATTAGTACCCAACTATAATGTTTAAACCGTCAAACTTCTTACTCAAGTCCAACCTAGCAACATGGTTACGACGTACGTTGATACTAATACACATACGTGAGGCTAACTCACATTCAAGAACCTCATACACGCATAGCACTTTTACTATCATATTGCACCTTACGGTAATAATATTCAAGCAAACATATAATATAACAATATAAGACTTCAATCTATCTTAAACACATCAAAAGTATGTTATCTCATTACCTATTACACGTAACAAGTCATTAAAATAAGTTAGCTAAACAAATGCGGCATGAAAACTCAACAAAGCAAAACAACATTTCCCAGGCAGCAAGGTGCCCTGCTGGGGCGGGTCCTGCAAGGGTTAAAGCCCCATTGGGGCGGGGCCCACTTCGGGTGGGAATCCCCAGTTCGCGAACGGCAGAGAAATAAGCCAATTTGGCTTATTCCTTCACACCGAATCCGATTTTTCTCAACATGATGAACATGAAACTTGATAACAACAAAATTTTGGACTTTTTAACATGACTATAACATATAAAATCCTTACAACACATAATCAAAAAATAAGTTTTCATGATTTTTGAAGAAAACTACAATATTAAGCGTTCTTGACAAAAATTTCTATTACGAATTCGTTTTTCAATCAATCTATGTAACTCCAATTGTAATGACTCTAATTCTTAACATATTAACATAACCCATAATCAATTTAAACAATAATCCGTAATCAAACACCAATTTGATAGTTTAAAAATGCTATTTTCAAAATTATTTCACAGTAAATTACTATGAACATGATTTTTTCATGTTCATCTTAATTATGTGGATTGAATCGCTAAAGCAACTATATAACTCTTATATATAAGCATGCTATAACAAATATTATACATAAATTTCATGTTTACATCAATTTTTCATTCTAACTCAACCCAAAACATGAAAATTTCATAAGAACATAAATTCTCCATAAAAACTTGTTTCTACAACAATTTGATTTCAGAAAACTTATTTATGGCATATAATTTAATTATAAACAGTTTGTAAACAAATTTTCTACATAACTAGATTAACATCATCAATTTCATGAGAAGAAATATTCGCAGAGAACTCAAATTAAAGAAAACAACTAATTAAAGTTCTTAGAATTTTAATGTAGTAATTTTACCCTTATTGCTTTGATGATTGAAGAAGGAGGTGATGGTGGTGTTTGATTCCCTTTTTGCTTTCTCAAGCTTCCTCTTCCTTTTTCTTCTTCTTCTCTGAGTTCTCTCTAACCTTTTCTCTGTTTTTCTTTCTTTATTTGTTTTCTAAAACTAACGTACTATAGTATATTACTAATATACATATAATACATATAATTATATAAAACATATAACTCCTATATATTAATTACCTACACTAACTATTATTTAATATGTAGGTTACAACTTTTGAATTTGAAAAGCCCTAAGGCCATATTTAGAAAAAGAAGGTTATTCTTAAAAATAGATTTTAGTACTAAGGTATTGTTTGGTTAGAATAGGTTTAAAACAATGCAAGGGCCCTGTTTGGCAAAAGCCTTTTTAAAACAAAAGTAAGGGCCTTGTTTGGTTAAAACAATTTAAAAGCTCTTTTTCTTTATTTAAATAAATCTTTTTAACACATACTTTAATGTTACACTTTAATTAATTAAATCTTTAACATTCCTATTTAATTAATTAAAATCCAACATCAATTAATCACATAAGAATTACCACATAATTATAATTACTCGCTAATTATAATTCATGTAACAATCATCACATAACTCATCTAACTATACTATAAAATCAATACACATCAATTAAATTAGATAAGTATTCATTTACTTAATATATAACACTTAATTAAATCACTCCACAATATCATAATTTATTTATTTAACTCAATAAATAAATCACATAATATTTATTCACTCAATAAATATTAAAATTTAATATATAAAATCTCAATCGTTACACAACCACAACGTTTAAACCATCGAACTTCTTACTCAAGTCCAACCTAGCAACATGGTTACAACGTACGTCTATCCTAATACACATACGTGAGGCTAAACTCACAATCAAGCACCTCATACACGTATAGCACTTTTACTATCATATTGCACCTTACAGTTATAATATCTAAACACACATATCATATAACAACATAAGACTTCAATCTATCTTAAACACATCAAAAGCATGTTATCTCATTACCTATTACACTTATCAAGTCATAAAAATAAGTTAGCTAAACAAACGCGACATGAAAACTCAACAAAGCAAAACAACATTTCTTGGACAGCAAGGTGCCCCGCTGGGGCGGGTCCTCCATGGGTTAAAGCCCCGTTGGGGCGGGTCCCACTTCTGGTGGGAATCCCCAGTTCGCGAACGGCAGAGAAATAAGCCAATTTGGTTTACTTCTTTACACTGAATCTGATTTTTTTTAACATGATAAACATGAAACTTGATAACAATAAATTTTTGGACTCTTTAACATGATTATAACATCTAAAATCCTTACAACACATAATCAAAACCAAGTTTTTATGATTTTTGAAGAAAACTACAATATCAAGCGTTCTTGACAAAATTTGCTATTACGAATTCGTTTTTCAATAAATCCATGTAATTCCAATTGCAATAACTCTAATTTTAACATAACCCATGATCAATTTAACCAATAATCAATAATCAAACACCAATTTGATAGTTTAAAGGCTATTCTTTCAAAATTAGTTCACAGTAAATTACTATGAACATGATTTCTTCATGTTCATCTTAATTACATGGATTGAATTGTTAAAACAACTATATAACTCATATAATAACATCAATATATATATATACATCACACATATACATCATGATCACATAATTTACACAAAAAGGCTTTTATAGAGAAGTTCTTTTATGAAGAAACATGGAATACGTAAAACACAAAATAGAGAAGATTTAAGCATGGAGATTATACCCTTTGTTTGGAGATTGAAGAAGAGTATGAAAATGATAGTGGATTCCTCTTAGCCTTCTCAAGCTTTTCACCTCTTCTTAGTCTCTCTTCTTCCCTTTTCTCTCTATATTTTTCTCTATAATTCTTATTCTCTTCTCAAACACTGATATTCTCTCTTTCTCTTTTCTTCTTTTAGTTTAAGCTTTAGACTAAAACTAACGTAAACATATAAAGTATAATACGTATACTTTAACTGACAAAATATATAATAATATGTATTAAGGGCAATTACTTCCCACATAAATTATCAATTATAGAATTTCAAAAGCTACTAGGGCTTGTTTGGCGAAACAAAGTTATTTGAAAACAGATTTTATTAGCTAATGCCTTGTTTGGGTAAAATAGATTTAAAGCTAGTGCAATGGCCCTGTTTAACAAAACATTTTTAAAACAAAAGTAAAGGCCTTGTTTGGTTAAAATAATTTAAAAACTCTTTTATTTATTTTAATAAATCCTTTTAACACATATTTTAATGTTACACTTTCAATTAATTAAATCTTTAATCTTCTAATTTAATTAATTAAAATCTAACATCAATTAATCACATAAAAATTACCACATAATTATAATTACTCACTAATTATAATTCATGTAACACTAATCACATAATTCATTTAATTTAATTATCTCAATTAAATTAGAATTATACTATAAAATCAATATACATCAATTAAATTAAATATTAAATATTTATTTAATTAATATATAACTCTTAATTAAATCATTCCACAAAATCACATAATTTATTTATTTAGCTCAATAAATAAATTTAATAAAATATTTATTTAATTCAATAAATATTTACGATTAATATATAAAATTCTCATTCGTTACAGGATACAAAATAACTTGTACAATAATTAACAAGTTAATAATTGAAAACAAGTTTGCATAATGTAAAAGAAAGGTTTAGGAACTTATACAATATAAGGAGTAAGGATTAGAGAACTTGCCTCAAGCGCAAGCTACACTTTACAATATACAATCACTTTCTCAATCGTCCTACACAGTATATTACCTTTATAATACCAATTAGTTCCTAACTATGACGTTTAACCGTTGAACTTCTTACTCAAGTTCAACTTAACAACGTGGTTTACAACTTAAGTCGTTAACTATCCACATACGTGAGTCTAAACTCACAACATGTATATTGTGCGCTAATAATATCCAAGTACACACTTACATATTAATATAAGACCTCAATTTATCTTAAACATATCAAAAGGATGTTATCTTATTGTTTAATACACTTAACATGTCATCACATTAAGTAAGTTAAACATGTACCGAACAAAAACTACACGAAGCATAAAAATTTTCTCTGGACAGCCACTAGCCCCGCTGGGGCGAGGTTCCCTAGGCATAATGCCCCGCTAGGGCAGGTCCCCCCACTGGTGGGCTTCCCCAGCTCGCGATTGTGCAGAGAAATAAGCCAATTTGACTTATTTATTCGCACCAAAGTCCGATTTTAATTATCATAATGCATATAATACTTTATGAAAATAAAATCTTAAACTTCTAACATGATTTTAACATACATAAACTCTACAACACATAATCAAAATACAAATTTTCATGATTTTGAAGAAAACACCATTGTTAAGCGTTCTTGACGAAAATTGATACTATGAGTTTGTTTTTAAACCAAATCACGTAATTTAAATTGTATTAACTTTATTTCTTAACATATTATCATAATCTATGATCAATTTAAACAACAATTAACAATCAACACCAATTTTGATAATTTAAAAGACTATTTTTAAAACTAGTTCACTGTAAATTGCTATGAACATGATTTATTCATGTTCATCATATTTACATGAATTCAATTATTTAGACAACAATATGAATCATATATAAGCATATATATATACATAACATATATAAATCATAACCAAGTAATTTTCATGAAAATATTTTTATAGAAAAGTTCTTTTTATGAAAAATATGGAAGAACATAAAATAACAATAGGATTAGAGTTATACCCTTTTGATTCGTGTGGAAGAAGATGATGAATATGGATTCCTCTAGCCTTCTCAAACTTTTCCTTCCTCTTCTTCTTCTTCTATCTAACTTCTCTGTATTATTTTCTTTGTTTTCCTCTTTGTCTAACTCTTTGTTTTAACTAACGTATATTGATATATTATACATATAATACATATAATATATCTATAACTGACAACTACTAAATAACCCTTAATAAATATAATAATTATAATTAATACATGAGTTATAATTTTTGAATTTTAAAAGCCATAAGGCTTTTTTTTTTGGCAAAAACAGTTTATTTTGAAAAATAGCTTTTTAATAGATAAGACCATGTTTAGTAAAACAGGGTTAAAAGAGATGCAAGGGCCTTGTTTGGCAAAACGGTTTTAAAAACTCTTTTTTTATTTTAATAAATCCTTTAACACATAGTTTAAATGTTACACTTTATTTAATTAAATTTCAACCTTCTAATTTAATTAAATAAAAGCTATCATCAAATATCCACATAAAAATTGCCACATAACAATTATAATTACTTGCTAATTATAATTTTATGTAACAATTACCACATAACTTCATCTAATTTAATATCTCAATTAAATTAGAATCATACCATAAAATCTTTATACATTAATTAAATTAAATATTAAATACTCATTTAATTAATATATTACACTTAACTAAATTACTCTACAATAATCACATAACTTATTTATTTAGCTCAATAAATAAATCAATTAAAATATTTATTTAATTCAATAAATATTAAAAATTAATATAAAATTCTCATTCGTTACAACCGACTACGGTCATTGATGTGCGGTCGCAGAAAAGCCTTTTTCTTGTAGTGTTCATGGTGGACAATTGGTTCATCAAACCTTGGAAGTCACTCATATACTCCGACACACTGCTCTCGTCTTTGTACTTCAGATTCACAATTTTCCAAATCACAAAAGTTTTATTCTATGCATTCTTTTTCTCGTACATAAACTATAGCGTTGTCCATAGACTATGGGAATCTGTCTCCTGCAAAACATAGTGAAACACACTTTGATCAATCCACTGTCGGATGTGAACAATAGTCTTTATGTTCATCTTTTTCTAATCAGCCTTAGATTTAGTCGTGGGCTTCTTTCCCTCGAGCTCCAACGGATCATATAAATCGTTGCAATAAAGGATATCCTTCATTCTGGGCTTCCAGATCAAAAAATTTGAAAATGCCAATTTAATCATGACTCTGGAGGATTCCTCCATAAAATTTATCAAAAAAAACTGAACAAATAACATTAGCTTTGATACCACTTGTTGGGAAAAATCACCTCCCAAATATTTTTGTCTTTGATAAATTAAATGGCAAAAATATCAGTACTTGCAAATAAGATTAAATTTGCAGTATCACTAAAATAATAACCATTGCAAGAAATAATGAGATAGAAATAATCAAGCAGAAGTCACCAAGATTTTTACGTGAAAAACCCTCTAAAACTAAGAGGTATAAACCACACGACGATCTCCGAAAAATTTACTATAATAAATTTAGATAATACAAAGATATCTTAATTTGAGTAAACACTCAGATTGCCTCACCACAATAACCCTGTAATGGAACACAAATAACACACCCAGTTGTTTAATCATTTTCTCTCTATTTTTCTCTCTTTACTTTCTTGAGTTTTCTTTCTCTCCCACCCTTTCTCTTTTCTCTCACGGATGGGTTGTGTATCTTGGTGTATCTGAAACTAAGGAGTTAATCTCCCTTAATATGCAAGCCTAGGGGACAAGAAGTGGGAGACAAAATTCTTTAGTTAAAAAAGCCAAGCCTGGAAGGACAAGTGGGAGGAAAAATTCTTTGGTTTAAAAAGCCAAGCTTCCCCAAAATAAGATGGGTTTCATGGGTAAGGACCCCCCCCCCCCCACCCCCCCTCGGATTAGGATCCTCCAATTAAAGGATCAAATTTAAAGTTATTATATCTAAGGTCTAGAAGTTGCCACCTCATTTAAAAGCCACTAAATTAACTCTAACCACCTCATTTAAAATCCAATAACCTAACTCTAGTCACTTCATTTAAAAGTCACTAACCTAACTCTAGCTATTAATTTAATATAACACTAATATATTATTATTATTATTATTATTATGAGCACTTTATTATGTCCCTCATTGGTTTTTTAATAATTATTTTATTATTATTATTATTAATTTTATTGTTATTATAATAATAAAATTATTTAACAAATTATTATTATTATTATTATTTTAATATAACACTAATATATTATTATTTTTATGATTATTATTACAATAATATAATTGTTTAACAAATTATTATTATTATTTAAAATTATTATTATTATTTATTATTTTAATATAACATTAATATATTATTATTATTATTATTATTATTAGTGCTACAATAATAATAACAACAAAGTGCTAATAATAATAATAATAATAATAATAATAATAATATAGTGTTATATTAAATTAATGGTTAAAGTTAGGTTAGTGGCTTTTAAATGAAGTGACTAGAGTTAGGTTAGTGGATTTTAAATGAAGTGGTTAGAGTTAAGTTAGTGGCTTTTAAATGAGGTGGCAACTTCTAAACCTTAGATCTAATAACTTTAAATCTGAACCTTTAAATGGAGACTCTCCATTTCAATTTTGAAATGGAGAGGATCCTAATCCCCTGATCCCCAACCCCCCAACAAACTTCCTTTCTTGATTTGTAATATGCTTGCATTTTGCCCATGTCATAACCCTTGTTCTTTCAATATTATCCATGGCCAATGTTACATCATCACTTGTTATGTAATCCCCCCATTGTTGAGCTATATTCACCATCGTTTCTTCTTGACATGCTCTTGCCAGTATACCTTTTATTTCAATCCATGTTACTCTCTCTTCTTCGTGATCCTCCAGCTTGGTATTCTTTAATGTAATTGCCCATTCTAAGAGAGTACTAGTCATTTGTTTCTCAATTCTGACCTTTTCTTTATTGCTTAGTAGCAGTATTAGAAAACAATGATTCCCTTTTGAGCATATTTCTAGCCAATCTATGCCCACTATATTGCATTCCATCTCTTCCACTTCTTTTTTTTCCTTAAGATGAACCACACACTCCCATTCCACTTCTCAGAAACTTCCTTATTCTCTACTGCTATGATATTCTTTTCTTCCACCCTTTCATCATTTAAAGCTTCAGTTGAATCCATGCTTCGGATTTTCCTTTCAAACATACCAGATATTTGTCTCTTGTTAGTACCATTGATATCATTTGTGAATCTACTAGCAATGTTCATAGACATGATTTCTCCTCTGTATTTGTAACCGTTGAGATTCCTTATGGCTTCCACTGCTGCTTCCTTACTTATAAGACGAACAAAGCCAAATCTTATTCCACATTTATTCCTTTTCATCGGAATGAATACGTTATCAACAATCGCATACTTGCTGAATAACCTCCAAATATGTCCTTGGAGTCCATCTTTTGCTATACCTTGAACGTAGACTGTCCTTTTTAGTATTCGCCGATGACACCCCTCTATTGCTATTTTTACTTGTTGATGAATTATCCAACCAACTCCTCGAAATCCCTGATGACGGAAGACTTGACTGCAGAGGTTCCGTTTATTGTCCTTCCTTTCAAAATTATACCATTTCTCTGAAATCTCCTCTTGCTCCTTTGTTTTGTACAGATTTAGCCTCTTTTCCTATTTAATTTCACAAAAGAGGAAAAAGTAATTCCAAAAATTGATATTATTTTAGGTTCACTTTTTCCAACATAAATATCAAGAAACTGCTGTTAGGAAACTCCTCGAATCCTATTCAGATATAAAGTTGAAGTATTCGGGGATTCGAGTCGAGGGAGAGATTGTTGGGTTACTCCTCGAATTCTATTATGAAAAGAATTGCTAATATAGAAAGGAAGAACTCCTATTATTAATAGGAGTATTATTTTGAAAAGGAATCTATTTGTAGTAGAAAATTTTATTTTAGAAGTGTCCTATTTTGAATAAGAATAGGAGATATGTGGGGTACTCTATAAATAGAGTATTATATTGAGTTGTTGAAGAGTAGCACAATCAAAAGTCATGTAGCATTCTAACAGTTGAGAGAGGGTGTGAGTGGATTTTGTGTTTGTGTGAGGGAGAGGGTTTTTTGCAGCTTTTATATTCCGTGCAAAAAAGTTATATTGTGGGTGGGAGGGTTTTGCAGCTTTTAGTCTGTCCAAAAAGTTGTGTCGTTGTATTGTGGAACCTCAAGTTTTAGGGCATAAAACTTGGGAGGATTATTGTAAGCCCATTATTTTTATATAGTAGAGATTCGGAGTTTGGCCTGTGGTTTTTCCCTTTAAGGGTTTTCTACATTAAATCTTGTGTTATTTTATCTCTTTATTTTATTGTGTGGTTTGCGTTGACTTAATTCCCAACAAGTGGTATCGGAGCTAGGTTGATTGGATCCAAGGTAGAATGGGAATTAGTCGCATTGGTGTGACAAATAAAGAGAATAAAGATTGAAGAAGTTGGCGTTCATCGTGATGTTGATGAATAAGAGATTTTGCGCTTATAGAGAATCACCGTTGCAGTCGCTAGATGAAGATCATGAAGATGCTGATGAAGATAAAGACAATGATGATGATAATGATAATGATGATGAAGATAAAGATTATTGTGGTAGTGTAGATCATAAGAATTATATGAATGATGCAGATAATACGGAAGATGCGGACGTTGCGGATGATATGCAAGATGCAGATGTTGAGGATGACGCAGATGATATATATATTGCGGATAACGAGAGCAATGCAGACAATGCGAATAATGCGGATGATGCAGATAGCACGGGTGATGCGGATTATGGTGATGACTACAACAACGGTGAAAGTGATGAAGTTAAAGTATTTGCGGATTCGAGTCGAGGGAAGAATTGTTGAGAAACTCCTCGAATCTTATTCAGATATAAAGTTGAAGTATTCGGGGATTCGAGTCGAGGGAGAGATTGTTGGGTTACTCCTCGAATCCTATTATGAAAAGAATTGTTAATATAGAAAGGAATAACTCCTATTATTAATAGGAGTATTATTTTGAAAAGGAATCTATTTGTAGTAGAAAATTTTATTTTAGAAGTGTCCTATTTTGAATAGGAAGAGAAGATATGTGGGGTACTCTATAAATAGAATATTATATTGAGTTGTTGAAGAGTAACACAATCAAAAGTCATATAGCATTCTACGAGTTGAGAGAGGGTGTGAGTGGGTTTTGTGTTTGTGTGAGGGAGAGGGTTTTTTGCAGCTTTTATATTCCGTGCAAAAAAGTTGTATTGTGGGTGGGAGGGTTTTGCAGCTTTTAGTCCGTCTAAAAAGTTATGCCGTTGTATTGTGGAACCTCAAGTTTTAGGCGTAAAACTTGGGAGGATTATTGTAAGCCCATTATTTTGATATAGTGGAGATTCGAAGTTTGGCCCGTGATTTTTTCCTTTAAGGGTTTTCCACATTAAATCTTGTGTTATTTTATCTCTCTTTATTTTATTGTGTGATTTGTGTTAACTTAATACCCAACAAGTGGTATCAAAGCTAGGTTGTTTGGCTCCAAGGTAGAAGATGAATTAGTCGCATTGGTGTGACAAATAAAGAGAATTAAGATTGAAGCAGTTGATGTTCATCGTGATGTTGATGAATAAGAGATTTTGCTCTTATGGAGAATCACTATTGCATTCGCTAGATGAAGATCATGAAGATGTTGATGAAGATAAAGACAACGATGATGATAATGATAATGATGATGAAGATAAAGATTATTGTGGTAGTGTAGATCATACTAATGATATGAATGATACAGATAATACGGAAGATGCAGATGTTACAGATGATATGGAAGATGCGGATGTTGCAGATGACGCAAATGATACATATATTGCGGATAACGAGAGTAATGCAGACAATGCGAATAATGCGGATGATGCAGATAACACGGGTGATGCGGATTATTGTGACGACTACAACAACGGTGAAAGTGATGAAATTCAAGTGTTTGCGGATTCGAGTCTAGGGAGGAATTGTTGGGAAACTCCTCAAATCCTATTCAGATATAAAGTTGAAGTATTCGGGGATTCGAGTCGAGGGAGAGATTGTTGGGTTACTCCTCGAATCCTATTATGAAAAGAATTGCTAATATAGAAAGGAAGAACTCCTATTATTAATAAGAGTATTATTTTGAAAAGGAATCTATTTGTAGTAGAAAATTTTATTTTAGAAGTTTCCTATTTTGAATAGGAAGAGGAGATATGTGGGGCACTCCTCTATAAATAGAGTATTATATTGAGTTGTTGAAGAGTAGCACAATCAAAAGTCATGTAGCATTCTAACAGTTGAGAGAGGGTGCGAGTGAGTTTTGTGTTTGATTGAGGGAGAGGGCTTTTTGCAGCTTTTATATTCCGTGCAAAAAAGTTGTATTGTGGGTGGGAGGATTTTGCAGCTTTTAGTCTGTCCAAAAAGTTGTGTCGATGTATTGTGGAACCTCAAGTTTTAGGGTGTAAAACTTGGGAGGATTATTGTAAGCCCATTATTTTGATATAGTGGAGATTCGGAGTTTGACCTGTGGTTTTTCCCTTTAAGGGTTTTTCACATTAAATGATCTTGTGTTGTTTTATCTCTCTTTATTTTATTGTGTTGTTTGCGTTGACTTAATTCCCAACAACTGCATAGCTAAATAAATAAATAAATTTCAACAGAGAATCTTTAATTTAACAACATTACCTAATTGTATTTTATTTCACTCTCAATCAATGCTATACTAAAATTATAAAAAGGTTGCACGGTTTTCCTCTAAATTCATCTGAAGCAGAATCGAGATTATAGACAAAGAAGCAAATTCAGTGACAAAGTCATCTAAAAACGATGAAAAGGGCCTTTTTAATCTGTTCCACCTAGTCAACTTCTTGAGACTAGGTTATACCTCAGTCAAAAAGCCATGTTTTCTACCTCATGCCGCACGGAATCAAACATTGCAATAGACAGATAACGATCTCCAAAGCTTGGGAAAACTACCTGCGGGAAAAAAAATAAAGAAATGGCATCATTTGTTAAAAGGTTTAAAAAAGAAATTATCACCCAGCTCTGTATAATATCTAGATATCAATTGTTGAACAAAGTAGTTATTTGTGGTTGCAAAAGATGAATGCCCTGTGAGATAAGGTAAGATATATGAGCTTGTAGCAGTGGGTGAACGCATTTAACTCGAAATAAGAAATAATCTTCGTCATTAGTTAGAATTGTTTGGCATCAACACAAGTTTCGATTTAATGTCGAATTTGTAGGGAACGATGGAAGGAGACATGTGTAAAACAGTAAAAAGAAAGAAAAAAACATAGATAAATGATGGAAAAGGTAATACAAGAAATTGGAATTTCAGATAGAGAGCACTAATATAACAGGTTAATTAGTAAGAATCCAGCTCCAACTAAACTTGGTTTAGGAGTTTTACCTAATAAAACAATCACCATGACTCCAAAAGTTATTTTCATTTAGTTAAAAAAGCTTTAATAATACTCTGCTGGGAAATTGAAATCACTACAATTCCTCTAAACATCTTGTTAGAATTTAAAATCGAATAATATTACAATCACACATATATTATATGAAAGACAGAAAAAATAAGGACACACGATATACTCAGGTTCACCAATTTGGCTAGTCCTACATGTCCGATGTATTCATTAGATGCCTCACACACTCTACAAGGATTCACATACCAAACAATGTTTTTATAGTAACTAGAAAAACCCTAGTAGCTATAACATGAGCTCAAACACATGAAACTCAATACATTAGTAAAATCCAAGATCGGGCTACTAATAAATCCCCAAGCCCAATTGCACCTTGCGCTTGGCTTCCAAGGGGCGCTGCCCCCTTGCAACCCCTGCCAGGTCACCGGCGAGCTGGGCAGCCGCTCGCTCATCGGGAAGCGAGACCCCCGACTGGGTAGTCGTAGTTGCCATTCGTCGAACCCGCAGAAGTATGAGTCAATCCCAATATTCTCCCACTTGATGAATACTTTTTGATACCCACCTCAAATGTACACCACTCAAACTTCGCCAAACTAATTGCTTTAGTTAAGAAGTCTGCGTCGTTCACTACCGCGTCAACCTTCTCCAAGAAAATCAGTTTCTCATCAACCTTCTCTCTAATGAAGTGATATTGGATTTCAATATGCTTCGACTGTGAGTGAAATGCAAGATTCTTTGCTAAGTGAATAGCACTCTGACTGTCACACTTCAACTTCACTATTTTCTGTTTAAAACCAAGCTCATCACACAACCTGCGAATCCATATTGCTTCCTTACTTGCATAAGTAAGCGCCATGTATTCTGCCTCCATAGATGATAAAGCAACAACACTTTGCTTCTTGCTCATCCAACTCACAAGACCATCAAACAATTTGAATACATAACCACTTGTTGATTTCCTGCTATCAATATCTCCACCCCAATCAGCATCCACAGATCCTACCACCTCAAAGTTCCTCCCATCTTCTTTACCTCCAAAATGCAATGAAAAATCATAAATACCACAAAGATACCTGAAAACTATTTTGAAGGCGAACCAATGCTCCTTCCCGGGGTTTGACATATATCTGCTCAATACTCCCACTGCTTGGGCAATATCTGGTCTCTTACATACCATTGCATACATTAAGCTTCTGACCGCGCTTGCATATGGAATGTGAGCCATCTCCTCTTCTTCTTCTTTGGTCTTAGAACACTGATCTGCAGATAATTTAGTTCCTGTAGCCATAGGGGTTCCAACCGGTTTGCAGTCAATCATGTTGAATTTCTTCAACACCCCTTCATTGTACTTCTTTTGCCCTAACACCAATTTTCCGATTCTTACGATCCATGTGTATATGCATACCCAAGATGAAATTTTATGGCCCAAGATCCTTCATATCAAATTGTTGTGCCAACAAACCTTTCACAGACTTGATCATTTTCCTGTTATTTCCAATCAATAACATATCATCAACATACAAGGTTAGAATAACAAAATTGTCACCCAACCTTTTCACATAAACACAATGATCAGTCTGACATCGCATGAATCTAAGTTGTAAAACATAAGAATCAAACTTTTGATACCATATTTTTGGAGATTGCTTAAGCCCATACAAGGACTTCTTCAATTTACATACCAGATTCTCCTTGCCTTTGATTTCAAAACCATCTGGTTGATTCATGTAAATCTCCTCCTCCAAGTCACCATTAAGGAACGTTGTTTTGACATCTAGTTGGTCAACCTCTAGATCATAAACAGCTGCTGCAGATAGAACTATTCGGATGGATGTCAGCTTTGCTACTGTAGAAAATATCTCATCATAATCAATTCCCTCTATTTGAGAATACCCTTTTGCCACCAGTCGCGCTTTATACTTCTCTATACTTCCATCCTCATTTGTCTTCTTCTTAAACACCCATTTGCATCCAATCGCCTTTCGATCCTTAGGCAATTTAACAAGACTCCAGGTTTGATTCTTATCAAGTGATTGCATCTCCTCATTCATAGCAAGCTCCCACTGAATCGACTCCCCCGAGGCCCTCGCCTTTTTAACTGTGCACGGTTCGTCACTAGTGACATGTAAGGCATGATACGCACTAAGTGAATACCTGTTTGGTCGCCTTCGAACCCGTGTGGACCTCCTCACTGTAGGCTCGACTTCTTCATCAGCCTCCTCAGCATCTTCCTCAATATCTGAATCATCCCCATCTTCCTTATTATGCAAAGCATGTTCGGACTCAACTAGTTCATCATTTGTAAAATCTGTATCCAACTGTGAATTTGTAGTCTCCACCTACTTTCCCTTGCTCACATCAATCTGCACACTATCAAGTTCTTCGAAAAACTTATCCACAACTGGCTCACTCGATGTTTCTCTAAACACCACATCCCTGATGTACAAAACAGTTCTAGTCTCTGGATTCCACAGCTTGTATCCCTTGACACCTCCTTATAGCCAATAAACTTGCGCTTCTCAGATTTGAAGTCAAGTTTGCTCTATTCTCCTTTGGCACATGCATATACGCATCACAACCAAACACTCAAACATTAGACATACTAAGCTTCCTCCCGAAAAGTACCTTAAAAGGAGTTTGATCCTTCAATGTAGATGTAGGTGTCCGGTTCTTCAAGTAACATGCTGTAGCAACTGCCTCTGCCTAGAATTCAAGCTCCAAGTCTGCCCAACTCCGCATACACCTCGCCTTCTCCATGAGTGTCCGATTTAATCTCTCAGCCACACCATTTTGTTGAGGTGTCATCCGAATTGTATTCTGTCGTGCAATGCCCTGCTCAGTACAAAACTGATCAACTGAAAAATACTCTCTACCGTTATCAGTTCGAAGAACCTTTATCTTCCTGTTGAATTGATTTTCAACTAGTGCCTTAAACTCTCGGAATTTGTCAAGTGCTTCAGACTTTCTTCTAATAAAATAAACCCAAGCATATCTTGAAAAATCATCTACAAAAGATACATAGTACCTTGATTTTCCAAGAGATGCTTCTGGAGTTTCCCCAAACAAATCACTGTGTATCAAATCCAATACTTCAGTCACTCTAGTGGAAGTAGACTTAAACTTGACTCTATTCTATTTTTCGTACAAACAATGCTCACAGAATCCGAATCCTATGGAGCAATCCAGAACCCATTCCACCAGTTTCTTTGATGTTATAGTAGACAGCCCCTTCTCACTGATATGCCCCAGCCGTTGATGCCACAACATAGACGAAATGTTCTCCGCACTGTCTTCTTTCTCAGAAATAAAAGAGCCACCAAACTGCCCCTTTATGGTACATCCCAGCAGCTTGTATAAAGTATCATGTCTTCTACCACGCGCTATTATAATTGACCCATGAGTCATCTTACATGAGTCTTTGTCACAACTGAAATTGACACCTCCATCTGTTATCGTGCTAACCGATATCAAGTTCCTGCTAAGGTCAGGAATATGCATAACTCCTGAAAGTGTTTTAATAGTACCATCATGCATCCTGAGCTTCACCTTTCCACGACCAATAATTTTTACGGATGCATCGTTACCCATCATAACATTACCTCCGTTGAATGCTTCATACTGACAGAACCAATCCCTGTGAGGTGTCATATGTTACGAAGCTCCTGCATCAATGAACCAGACATCATCATTTGTTTGGGCTATACAAGCAGCTGCTATGTACAAGTCTCCAGTGACTTCATCCTTATTCCCCGAATCATTCTTCTCATTCGCAGATTTATCGCCCTTGTTCTTGCAGTCCTTTTTCATATGCCCAAATTCATTACACTGCCAGCATTTAATTTTTGACCTGTCAGTACTCTTAGATCTTCCTCGTGATTGTGACTTATGTCCAAACCTCTTTGAATTTTTATCCTGATTTCGCCCTCAAACTAACAAATCCTCCTTGGTTGAACTCCCATACTCTTTTGTCGCATATCTTCTGATAATAAAGTTGAAACAACCCCCTCAAATGACAATTCTGTAGTACCACTACCAATCGCAATAATAAGATTATTCCACGAATCAGGCAATGAACAGAGCAGGGTAATAGCTTTATCATCATCATTGATATCACAACTTATCGATGATAACTGACTAATCAGGGTATTAAATTCATGTAGGTGTGCAGAAAATGAACTTCCATCATCCATCCGAAGTTTATACAATTTCTTTCTAAGAAACAGTTTATTAACTAAGGACTTACTTTGATATAAGGTTTCCAATTTCGTCCAGAGATCCTTCGCAGTCTTCTCCTCAGAAACATTAACCAGGACGTTATCAGCAAGACATAGTCGAATCAGGCCACGAGCCTTCCGATCCAACTTCTCCCATTCAGCAAGTTTCTCCTTCAACTCCGTTTCAGTCGAAGAGGTCCCCTCCTTCTGAGTAACAATCGGCTTTGGATCTTCAATTACTGTCCAGAAATCCCTATCCACAAGCAGATCCTCCATTTTCAGTTTCCAGAGTTCAAAACTCTTTCCGTTGAATTTATTAATTTCAATCCGTGATGACCTTATACTCGACATCTTAAATTTGACAATCCCAGAACCCTCAAACGCAGCTCTGATTCCAAATGTTAGAATTTAAGATTGAATAATATTGCAATCACACAGATATTATATGAAAGAAAGAAAAAATAAGGACACACGATATACCCAGGTTCACCAATTTGGGTAGTCCTGCTTGTCCGATGTATTCATTAGATGTCTCACACACTCTACAATGATTCACATACCAAATAATATTTTTATAGTAACTAGAAAAACCCTAGCAACTATAACATGAGTCCAAACACATGAAACTCAATACATTAGTAAAACCTAAGACCGGGCTACTAATAAATTCTCAAACCCAATTGCATTTTGCGCTTGGCTTCTAAGGGGCTCTACCCCCTTGCAACCCCCGCCAGTTCACCGGCGACCTGGGCAGCCACTAGCTCACCGGGGTGCGAGACCTCCGACTGGATAGTCGTAATGGCCATTCGTCGAACCCGCAGAAGTATGAGTCAATATCAACACATATTAAGTATGATCTTAGCTCTGACAGCAAACTAATGTGGGAGAGCTTTATCTAATTAAGTATATTGTTGACAACTTTTCTTTTTTGATGGACCAAATTACGTGAAGCATGTATGATTAGAGCTCTTATAGGTGGAGAAATTTGGTATAATTTAGCAAGTAGAGGACTGCCCTTTTGGCTATATTTGTAGGTTCTAGGTTGTAAACGGATGAAATTTATGGAAAGCAAAACTAAGTGTTTCAAAATTCATGGAAAGCAAAACTAAGAGTTTAAGGTGTTACTGGAAGATTTGGGGTTGATTTTGGAAATATAGGTTGAACCAAAATGAGAAGCATCTGACATCTGACTTCCCCAACACCACCCCCGACCGGGCCCACTGCGGAGTTGTTGAGAGAGGAGGGGGATGTGAGAAGATGAGAACTTGAGAAGCATCTGTAAAAAAAAAAATTCATATTGAGACTGAATGATTCTGTTCATTTTAAAAACTAATACCAGATTCTTCTCTGTTTTTTTTGTCTGGCAATCTCTTGTACGTCTCAAGATGGTGTATATTTGCAATTGATCTCTTCTAGTTCAAAACTACAACTGGAATCTTTAGAAGTTTCTCTATGACAGCGAAGACTTTGCTGGACCACATCGGGTTTCAAATAACATCTAGAAACCACAAGGAAGATTATGTCCTTAAAAAAATTACGGAAGGCAAAATTGCGAAAATATGCTTAACGTGATGAAGTAATCAAATATAATTCAAAATATGTCAGTGTCTTATAAACCTAAATCTAACCACAAAGATTTGATTCAACCATAAAGATGGTTATACTCCAAAACTGTGATAATGCTAATATCCTTCGAAATCTGGTCCTTTTCTTGTCAGTTGTCACCATGCCGAATGATGCAATCATGGGCCTCATGGCACGTATAGTCCAAATGAGCCATTATTGTGGATTCTGGTGCCATATGTTGACATAAATTTTCATTAACAGTTAAATGTTTGGCTAGTGCTAATACATGGAAAAAAGATTTACATGCCAAAACTTACCCCATCAAGAATGCAAAATATTTATGCTAGTATTAACATATGACAAAAGAATCTATAACTTGTATATGTCAAAACTTACCACAATGAGTTTCCCAGCATTTACTGGCCGCTTTGCTAACTTTATTGCAGCAGCAGCTGCCGCCCAAGATGAAATGCCCACCTGGAAAAGTACAACGGTATATTCGTAAATAGGAGTTATGAAGTTCTGCGCTAACCCAGGAGTCAAGTGTTAACCATGACTATGAAACATTAAAAGATATATCAACTAATTCGGAACACACCAGTAAACCCTCTTTCAGTGCAAGAAGTTTAGCAGTTTCAATAGCTTCATGACTAGAGATCTGAAAATTTACAGAGCGTCTGAGTCATTGAAAATAATAAGAAGAAGAGTATAGGGAAATTCAGTAGGCAGATATCACTATATTAACAAAAACAAGTGCTCAGTAGGTGTACAAATTAGTGGATCTGATTTTGAGTAAAATCTACTACAAAACAAACCTAATAAATTAATAATTTTATCAAAGACCAAGTTAACTTGCTTACTCTGAGCTCTCTAATACTATAAATAGAAACCAGCTACTCGAGATCATAGTAGAGCTTAATGAGATCATTCATGAGATAAACAACCTAGATTTTTGAAAGCTTGAAAAAGTGTTTTTTGCACTCGACAGTATAAACCAGAGTTACCAGATACTCTCACCGACCTAGCGAATTGCGTATTGGTACTTGCGTACCCAAACACGATACTCTTACGTAACAATACTCTAAATTTAACGACCAAAAAATTTCTTTGTTGTTTTACCTATAGTTGCATAAATATTAATATTCTAACTTCGTATTGGACGCTCAGAGACATTATATTTGTCCTAAACTATTTGTTAAAAAACCAACTTGATGACTAAAAATCTTCTATAAAACTTCGGTTTATTTCATTTAGATTATATGAGAATTCTTAGCTATAAGAACTTACATAAAAATATCGTTCCGCGTTTTAGATATATAATTTATTGCGTACCGAAATGAACCACATTACAGGTAACACTGGTATAGACCTAGAAGCAAGAGTAAAATTTTAAAGTGGTGGTGACAAAAGTGGTGTCTACCTATTAAACCACCAATATATGATTCCATTTCCACTTAAGCCGAGTGTAGGTCTTAGTCGTATTTCCTAATGTGCAGGGAATAATGAGTTTTTAACTTCCATACAGAGCCATATTACTCTCTACGAACATCCTTGGCTTGATACGCATGCAAGATAGCTTTGCACCAACTTCATCGTTGAAGAGTTCCCAAAACTTCAACTTAAGTTTTCAAATTGTCGATGGAAATAGTATATACCTTTTAGCATTATAGTACATATTGATAGATCTGTTCATGAGTACGGGCGGGAGGGTCGATCGCCCTGACCCCGATCAGAGGGGCCCCAATTATATATATATATATATATATATATATAGGATTTTGAACATTTGATTGAAGATTTTGTTGGGTTACTCCTCGAATCCTGTGACGCCCCCAAATCCGGGTCCCTTCGAACCTCAGATCCGGTGTGTCATGATACTACTATCATCAAACTATTACATCTTTTATTCATAACTTAAAGAATATAACTTCGCTTTATTACAATTTAGAATATAAATTCTTTCTATTTCCAGGATCTGTATAATGACCTTGAACTTTAATGAGTTCCGATCTTGGTCATTTACCATTACTGTCTTACATCATATTCGATGTTATAAAAATACGGAATAATTTAAATTTTTTCAATCTCCTTTGAATAAAATCTTTTTATTGATTTCATAACTTTGAATCAATTACAAATCCTTGAATCAACTATATGATATGATTCATTCTATTTGAGTTACTGTATAAACTTTTACATCTTAATACGAAGTCTTCTATGTATCACATAGTACAACTTTATAACACGACAAGTGTTATACATCATAAGCAACTATCAAGTACCTCGTATAAAATTTAAACATTTTTTCAAGACTGTATCATTAGATAACTACGTTGATCTCCTTACGAAACTACGGAACTCTATCAATCAAATGACATAATACTTTAATCGTGAGTCCTTAACTTGCAAAAATGGTTATTTGCAAAAGTGAGCTAGACAGCTCAGCAATTTTAATAGTTTTCATGCATCACATAGCATATAATATCATACTCAGTTCATGCATTCATAATCAATTAATATTTCCTACGCATGCTACTTCTCACATAACAGGCATAGAGATTCACTTCACAAGTATATCATCAAAGATCAACTTTCAATCTCATACATATCTCATATACATTTCACATATATACATCAACATTCTCATAGCATAATATAACTCAATTAACAGTTATAGAATTTATATATCAAATAGGAACTGAAAGACTTGCCTGATTCGTAGTTTAACAACTACGAATTAACTGCTTAAAGATATCTGCACTTCGTGTAATCCTACACAGTTATATAATCATGGATTTATTTTCATTAGTAATACATTCATACTTTCTCAATATATACCATATATAGCCACATTAATGCGTCACATTGCGTTATATAATATAGTTTATATATAATTGTAGGGTCACACTTAAGTGTTGCACTACACTTTATATAACACATGTGTCATTACTATATGTTATACTTTTAAATTATCACATCCTTTGCACATATCAACTAGTTGAGCAAATATAATCATATTAATTAATAATAATATTAATTATTCCGTTTATTAATTAATCCGTTCCTCATCAATCAATGTAATTATTAACATTCATAACAATTAATTAACATTTATATGATTAATTATCACCTGAAATAAATGTAAATCATATTATATTTATAAATCATTTACTCATTAATCAACATATTATCAAATAATTAATTGATAATAATATATTGCCAATAACAATAATTAATATTACAAGACAATTTATCTCATTCCTCATAAATACAATTTCGATTATATTTTTAACCAATTTTCTTATTATTATACTATCACTGGCCATAATAATAAATCAACATACTATTATAATAACAATTAATTACTATAGATTAATTGTTTAATTAATAATTCCTTCATCCTTGAATTAATTAATTCATCATCGAATCTATTATTGTGCCACACAAGGCATTTCTCTCAAGCTCAATCTTAAGCTTATCATCACTTTCCACCACACTTAATATTCTTTGAATATAATATTTGTGTGACTCAAGTATTTTAATGCTAAGCTATCTCAATTAATTATACACTTATAATTTGTATAACATTTACGCTTAGAATAATTAAGATTTACTCTATTAATTATTTAAATAATAATATCTACGATAAAATAATAGCTTAAGTTATTTAATTAAAATAACTTAGTTTTCTTTCATTAATTAACTCTCTTGAAAATACATTAGAATTTATGTATTTTGCCATAACATAAAATATTATGTTTTCTCCAAATAACAACATTTATTATTAGAAAATAATTTACTTATTGTCTTGAGATATTATTCTTAATATAATATCTATTAAAAATAATTACATGTGCGGCACATGTACATATATTACATATAGAAAATAGATAATAAGTTTATTTTCTATTATAATAAATTATTTCCATAAATTTATTTACATATAACAAATATGTTTTAATATATTTACCATATTAATCAATCATACCTATTACCTCATACAAAGACATATAAGGTAATATATAATTCCCTTAACTAACTCATGCTTCACTATCCAAATCCATCAATGGATAGCTTAAGTACTAATAATAACTCATATTACAAACATACTAGCTATTAGTATACATACACAAGAAGATGGTGATTATTCATTAAAGATATTTAATGTCACCAACTTACTATGACAAAATAATTCTATAAATTATTTAATATCGATAGAAAATTTTATCCATCTCCTTTACTTCAATTAAATTGTCTCTACAATAAATAACAAATATATATTAATAATATATTTATTAATCACAAAATTACATATTACATAGTTCATATAACCCTATGTAACACAATACTTCCTATCTCATAACACACACATATATATATATATATATTCGAACCCAATACATGCCTTAAGAATTAAATTCTCATTTTAATAATTTCTTGAAAATTCGGGTTCTTACAAATCCTATTATGAAAAGAATTGCTAATATAGAAAGGAATAACACCTATTATTAATAGGAGTATTATTTTAGAAAGGAAGAACTCCTATTTTTAATAGGAGTGTTATTTTAGAAAGAAATCAATTTGTAGTATGAATTTTATTTTAGAAGTGTCCTATTTTGAATAGGAAGAGGAGATATATGGGGTACTCTATAAATAGAGTATTATGTTGAGTTGTTGAAGTGTAGCACAATCAAAAGTCGTGTAACATTCTAAGAGTTGAGAGAGGGTGCGAGTGGGTTTTGTGTTTGTGTGAGGGAGAGGGTTTTTTGCAGCTTTTAGTCCGTCCAAAAAATTATGTTGCGGTATTGTGAAACCTCAAGTTTTAGTGCGTAAAACTTGGGAGGATTATTGTAAGTCCATTATTTTGATATAGTGGAGATTCGGAGTTTGGCCTGTGATTTTTCTCTTTAAGAATTTTTCACATTAAATCTTGTGTTATTTTATTTCTCTTTATTTTATTATGTGGTTTGCGGTGACTTAATTCCTAACAAGTGGTATCAAAGCTAGGTTAATTGGATCCGAGTTAAAAGGGGAATTAGTCGCATTGGTGTGACAAATAAAGAGAATAAAGATTGAAGCAGTTGGTGTTCATCGAGATGTTAATGAATAAGAGATTTTGTACTTATGAATAATCACTGTTGCAGTCGCTAGATGAAGATCATGAAGATGATGATAAAGATAAAGCTTATTGTGGTAGTGTAGATCATGCGGATGATATGAATGATGCAGATGATACGGAAGATGCGGATGTTGTAAATGATATGAAAGATGCGGATGATGCAAATGATACATATATTGCGAATATAGAGAGTAAGGCAGACAATGCGAATAATGCGGATGTTGCGGATAAGTCGGGTGTGGATTATGGTGACGACTACAACAACGGTGAAAGTGATGAATGTGAAGTGTTTGTGGATTCGAGTCGAGTGAAAAATTGTTGGGGTACTCCTCGAATCCTATTCAAACATAAAGTTGAAGTATTCGGGAATTCGAGTCGAGGGAGAGATTATTGGGTTACTCCTCGAATCCTATGATGAAAATAATTGCTAATATAGAAAGGAATAACTCCTATTATTAATAGGAGTGTTAATTTGGAAAGGAAGAACTCCTATTTTTAATAAGAGTGTTATTTTAGAAAGAAATCAATTTGTAGTAGGAATTTTATTTTAGAAGTGTCATATTTTGAATAGGAAGAGGAGATATGTGGGGTACTCTATAAATAGAGTATTATGTTGAGTTGTTGAAGTGTAGCACAATCAGAAGTCATATAGCATTCTAAGAGTTGAGAGCGGGTGTGAGTGGGTTTTGTGTTTGTGTGAGGGAGAGGGTTTTTTGCAGCTTTTATATTCTGTGCAAAAAAAGTTGTATTGTAGGTGGGAGGGTTTTGCAGCTTTAGTCCGTCCAAAAAATTGTGTTGCGGTATTGTGAAACCTCAAGTTTTAGGGCGTAAAACTTGGGAGGATTATTGTAAGTCCATTATTTTGATATAGTGGAGATTCGGAGTTTGGCCTGTGATTTTTTTCTTTAAGGATTTTTCACATTAAATCTTGTGTTGTTTTATTTCTTTTTATTTTATTGTGTGGTTTGCGGTGACTTAATTCCCAACAGATTTTGGCTCTAAAATTACTAAAAAAAATATCTTTTAATGAATCTATTCTCATATATTTTTTTGTTGTCGAACTTCACATATATTTTGTTGTAGTCGAAATTCTCATATATTTTTTTGTAGTCGAACTATTATGTTTTAAGCTCCGAAAATGCATTTTTTTTGTATACAACATGTACTTTTTATTTATTTATTTTTTTCCTTTATTTTTGGGAGAAGACAATGTTTTAAAAAGAGTCTCGTTTTCATTTTTTGCCCTATACCACCAAAATCTCAAGAACGGGTATATTGATATCTCATTCTCCTTGATTTCTATTCTTTTTCTGTTCACATTCTCAATTAAGTCAATATTGGACTATAATCAACTTTATCAATATGTCTGTATGATTGTCCATGCTGTTTTAGATATTTCTGAACCACCTAAGTGAACTATGGAAGGGAAGCAAAAGTTAAAATCAACCAACATATGCTCAAGTTTTATGACAATTCAAGGAAAGGATAGAGAAGTATGAGAACCCAATAGGTATGTAAACAACATTTTCTTCTTATATTTGTTTTTAGAAGCAAAAGTTTTACTGCACAGAATGGTCATTCAAACAGATTCCCAATTATAAGATTCAGATCTTACTTGAATAACTTCATCAAGAATGTTAACGTCCAAAACAGCAGGGATGAAACCAGCACCAATTCCTTGGATACAATGTGGACCTTTAGCAAGTGTACATGAAAATTTTAGTTATGAAATCATCTGACCTGTGAAGCTACAGCTCTCTTCCATAGCATAAACATAAAATGGAGCCAAAACAAACTTGCTTATATGATGGAGGAAAAGAATCGAGAAAGCACGACACTTAAAAACCAGGCTTCGAGAATTGTAAAAAGACAGCTAAAGATGCAATAGCTTAGTCTATACATAAACTAACTGGAAAAATACGTTATAGAAATAAGGGCCCTGTTTTTGCTAATGTTAACTATAAGAAGAACAACACCTCTTATTGCTAATGCTTTAGGCGTCATGCTACAACTCATCTACATAGGTAAAAAAGACCGAGACTTTTTAAGCAGTTCTATGTCTTTATCTAGGGAGAGCAAGAAACTGCATTTGTAAGCGGGGGCAGACATATGCTTGGGCAGCATAGGCACTTGCCTATGCTGATTTTTTTTATATAAGTATAGGGATAGGGACAAGTATGTAATTTAATAAGTTTAAGGGGGAAATTAATAAAAGAGTTAAACTTAGATGTGCCAAAAAATAAATTTCATTAGTATTCCAAATACAACTATACAAGCACAAACTAAACTACTCTCCTTCTGCTCTTTTCATTCTCTCGTTCCTTTTGTGACCATGTCTTCTACATCTCATCTCCATGGCTCATCCACTAGTTATTCTACATCTCCGCGGCTCTGCCACTAGGCCAAATACTTCTTTTACATCTCCACTATTATGGTATACTACTACCTCTTGGCTTTTAAAAGGTAACTAAATTAGGGCTTTTTTGTTTGATAATTTAAAATTTGTAGTTTGTTTGAATTTATTGTTGGTTGGGGACTTGGAGTTAAACCCAATTCAATTTATTTGATGTATTTGGCCATGGATAAACACATTAATCAAATAAAACGTTTCTGTAATAAATTTCATCTTTTCAGTTCCCAGTTTTAAAATTTATGGGTATTTCGGATGCTGAATTGTTTGTTTTGGGGTTATTTATCTTATGTGATTTTTGTTGTAATTTTAGATTTCAAATTTTTACCACTCCAACTAGCTATAGGACCCAGTTTTGGTTTGTTTCTTGTTTATATAATTTTCTTTTCTTCTGACTCATTTTCTTCAGTTTTCTTTTATTGCAACAAGTTACAATAACCAAGTAACCAAGAAGGGGGGGTTTCATCATTGATTTGAAAGGGGGAATTTTGTTGCTTAATTTTAGCATTTATTCTGCAAATGCTAAATTTAAGTAGGTTAAGAAATTAGCAAGGGTTAATCGATCTATGTTTTTAGGAGGTAATTCATCATTGCATTTTGTTGCAACACCTGAGATTTGTTCTGCAATTGTCTTTCAATATTAGGAGTTAATTTATTATATACCTTGAGGCATCCAAATCATTTTGTATCCTTCAGTTCTTTTTGACCAAGGTTACATTTTGTATGATATGTATAGATTATTAGGTGTTTGTTCATTATGTTTTGAGTAGTAAGTATTAGTTTTCTTTTCCCTTTTTTTTCTTTGTATGATATTTAAAGCCATATCCTCTATTAGAATATTAGGACATGTATAATGCAATTGTTAAAAATCTCCTTGATGCAAATTTGGGTTGAAGTTTTGAAACTAATTCATAATTTTGTTTGAATATAGAAAGTAAATTTAGTTTGAGAATTTGAAAAATCCTCCCCTGCTGGACATAATTTCTGGATCCGCCCCCTATTTGTAACCACAATCGAATAAAATCACACAATTTGTGGATGCGGTGCGGTGTGTGTTTTATTTTTTACTACGCACATTGTGATTGTAGTTGCGGATACACCCCTAAAACCGCACCGCACTTTATAATAAACTATATATGTTTTATATATATTAAATATCAAGTTGTAGTGCATATAATAAAGTTGTAAGTGAATAATGTAATAATTTATTTCTTATGAGTTTTAGTCACTTGTACGTGTACTATTACATTTAGTGTAATATTTTCTTAAAAATTCATTAGTTCCCTTCAACTTTATGTAAATTAATATAAAAAATAAGATAATCCATAATAAACACTACTAGTACAAGAAACATAAATGATGTGGTAGAACTTTATTTGTGGTAAGTTATTAAAATCTCTTTAATTAATGTAATAAAGTCAACGACTTTATTTATATTTAGTTTAGCATATGTAATAGTTGTTCCTTGCATATTATTATTCATGTATAGTTGCAATTTGTAAATTGAAATTTTTGTTATTTGTATTATACATAAGTTTTTTAAATAGGTATGTGCTGAAATGAAAATAATTTTCATAATGTGAATTAGTAGTATAAAAATTATATATTATAATTTTTTTAAATATACATGAAAATAGTTATGCAACCGCACCACCATCACACCGCAACTGTAAGTAATAACATAGTTGTGGTTGTTAATATTAGTAACCACATATTATGATTGCGATTGATACTTGTAAACGCACAACACCGCACCGCACTCTCGCTATCATTATCTTTTCATGAGGTACTTCTATGTGCTATTCAAATCTTCATAGGGAATGATGTTATAATATAGTACTGACGTCTATAAATTTAGGTGAGGACTATTTGCTTAAATTATTTTTCTAGGTCCACCGGATCAGTATCCTCTCCATTTTAATTTGAAATGAAAAGTTTTCGTTTAAAGATTGAGATTTGAAATTATTGAATCTAACACCTAGAAACTGCCACCTCATTTAAAACCTATTAACCTAACTCGAACTCTAACAACCTTATTTAAAAGACACTAACCTAACTCTAGACACCTCATTTAAAAGTCACTAACCTAACTCATTTCCATTAATTTAATATAACACTAATATATTATTATTATTATTATTATTATTATTATGAGCATTTTGTTATGTCTCTCATTGTTTTTTAATTAATAATTATTTTATTATTATTATTTTTTTCTATTATGTTTTCTTCTTCTTTTTGGTGCGAAAGTTATGTACCTATTTTGTTTAAATATTTATTGATTGGAGCTTTGTGATGAGCACTTTATCATGTTAAGGTTATGAAGCACAAAAAAAAATATGCTACATAAATTTACATGTTCTTTAAATGCCGGTTATTTTATTAAAAAATTACATGAATTTTAAAAATATTTCTTTAACAAATCTTAATATGTATGAAATAACTTAAAAGAAAATTAGTTTTTATCAGTCATTTAATTAATGAACGTAGCAAAAAAAAAATTATTATTTTATATGTAGTTTAACTGAAAATGGTCATTTCTTAACCCGGAGTTATAATTAATGTTACCGCTTATTTAATTAAATTTCGCCCCTTAATTAACTCTGGCAGGTCAATTGTCTTTTTAGTTCATACATATTGATCAATTTTTGTTATTTGATTTGGCAAATGGTACGTTATTAAAATCTATGAATTATAAGCTATTAGTTTGCACTACGTAGTACATAATAAATTTGAAAAGATAATATAATAATATAAAAGTGCTCAAATAGTAAAATAAATTTTTTTGAGTAAATTACAGGTTATAATTTTTATTTTATTCTTCTTCTTTTTTTGTGCTTTATAACCTTAACATGATAAAGTGTTCATCACAAAGCTTCACTCAATAAATATTTACACAAAATAGGTACATAACTTTCGCACCAAAAAGAAGAAGAAGAAAATATAATACAAAAATAATAATAATAATAATAAAATAATAATTATTAAAAAAACAATGAGAAACATAACAAAGCACTCATAATAATAATAATAATAATATATTAGTATTATATTAAATTAATGATATGAGTTAGGTTAATGACTTTTTAATGAGATGACTAGAGTTAGGTTAATGACTTTTAAATGAGGTGGTTAAAGTTAGAGTTAGAGTTAGAGTTAGATTAATGACTTTTAAATGAAGTGGAAGCTTTTAGGTCTTAGATTCAATAATTTCACATCTCAATCTTTAAATGGAGACTCTCTATTTCAAATTAAAATGTATAAGATCCTGATCCCCACGGGATACTTTCTCACAATGTGAATATTGGTGGATCCCACTCTTATGTGATCACTTAGTGGGACTAACAAAATAATCGATGAAATTAACAATTCCTAAAATTTAATATGACCGCGGAAGCGCAGAGTTCTACAAACACAGAATAATTGCATAATAGGGTTGAGAGATGCTGCACACACCAGGCTTTCCTCCACTCAGAATGGCACTTTCAACTGTTTCTACACCATATACCTACATATATTGAGGAAAGTCATCAAACAACATAAAGAAAATAATATTTTCAAACACATAATCTGACCTTTATGTTCGGGTTTTTTTTCCTTCAGGAACTTCCCAGTACCCCTTACCGTACCTTCAGTCCCTATTCCAGCGACCAGGGCGTCAACTTTTCCTTCAGAGCCAATCCAAATCTCTGGTCCAGTGGTCTCATAGTGAATCTATACATTGACAAAGTAGAATAAATCCCTGCTAATCTCTCCTCAAACACCAGATACTTATCAAGACCATACCTTTGGGTTTGCAGGATTCTCGTACTGTCGAAGAAAATGACAATTTGGTGTTCTTTCAAGTATCTCTTCGGCCTTTTGTAAAACCCCATCAATGCCCTTGTCTTTATCTGTTATGTACAATTCTGCTCCTAAAGCTAGCAGAACAATTCTTCTCTCAAGGCTATAAGACTCTGGCATAACCAGGATAAGTTTGTAATTCTTAGCTGCTGCAATGAATGCTATACCTATTCCGGTATTACCACTGGTGACCTCAATGAGTACCGTCTTTAGCACAATATTTGGACCAAATTCAAACCAATAAAAATAAGATATCAAGATTGGTTTCTCTTGAGACACATAATCATAGTTTGATCGATAATAACACTGCTACATATTTCAGAAATTCTGTAAAACCTCAATTTTTATTGATTGTGTTGGAAAATTAGGAAGATGATAAATTATAGAGGAAGTGAAATATAACTTTGGAGAACACAAGAACACTTTCATTTTTCTTGTTTAAAATGATCTAAGTACAATCTATTTATAGGACTCATAGGATACTTTTAGAACTATTATAATAGTTACTACATGTCCATATTCATATACATGAACCTAACCATTACATGTTCCAAGACATTTCAAATATATTCATGTACATATATATTACCTATTCATGTACTTAATTAATTCATGAATAATCTAAAATTAATTTTGTTTAGTTGCTAACAAGGCCTCCCGTAAACCAAATTTATTTTTCACAATGTCGTAAAACATTTTGATCTTCCGATTCCTTCAAACGCAAGAAACTCTTTTGTCATCTCCATTGATGTATATGACACAAATGTTTGAAGTTTTCATTTGTTCTTCTTGATCTTGCTTACTAGCTTCTCACATTTTACATTCTTGTATTTATCCTCCATTTCACTATTTCTGAACTCATTTTGATCAAAATACTTCTCCATATTAACCCATTCAATGCCTTCCACAACTTGAGTTACTTTTTTCTTGGACTCTGCATTTTCGACCTTTGGTTTGCATTCTGCTTCCAACTTGGACTTTGTATATGATGTTTCTTTAGCAGTTTTTGTAACTTGAACCTTTTTGGCAACTTTCTTCCTTGTAAAAGTTCTGACAGAAGCAAGATTAGATAATGTCACGTCCAATTGACTAGTAACTTTTGAGTGTGTACTTTTTTCTTCACCAAGTCTCCTTTCTTGGGTCGTTGATTTTGCTTTGGCCACTTTAGTTTAACCTTCTCTAAATCTTCGAATTAATCTTAGCTCTGATACTACTTGTTGAAAAATTAGGAAGATGATAAATTATAGAGGAAATGAAATATAACTTTGGAGAACACTTTCATTTTTCTTGTTTAAAATAATCCAAGTACGATCTATTTATAGGACTCATATGATACTATCAGGGACGAAGCTAGTATAGGGCTGGAGGGGGGCCACGGGTTTGAAAAATTTACAAGGTTCACCCCGAAGTTTGAAAATATATTATTATTAAATTTATTATAATTGTAAGTTTGTATAATTGGAGCATAATGTTGTATGTGTTATTCCAATTGAATGATATATTTATATCCATGTAACCAACTTAAATCCTATTTAAATTTTTTTATTCTTTGTTTATTTTATGAAACTTGATATTTTAATTTTTAAAAGTTTAATGAGTGAATACTATTGTATATGTTAATTCCAATTGCATATTCAATTTGTTTTCTGGTAACCAACAAAAGTCTTACTTATTTGATTGCAAAGTTATGAAAATTTTATTATTAAAAATTTCAATAAAAGGTCCAATTATTGATTAACTCATTCTTGTAGTGTAGTTAATTGAATTTTTTATTTTTTATTTTAGAATCATATGGGAATTAAAATCACATAATATTGATTCATTTTTCAAGAGAAAGCAATCAAATCATGTTGACACATCTCTACTTATCCCTGAGCCTAATGTTCAAACATCTCTACCTACCTCTGAACAAGAACAACGTTCTCTAAAATCACCAAGAATTGAAGGTAAATAATAGAATATTAATTATTTGGAGCATTATTTTGGAAAACGTATCGAAATATGAAAATGTCGTGGTGTGATGAAGTTCGACGAGTTTACATCAATTACGATCCATATCAATGCATTCTTACCGAGTACCATTTTTCTAGTTATATTATGTTGTTAAAAAAAAATTTGGCCCTCCCCCCAAACAAAAATCCTGGTTTCGTCCCTGCATACTATAACCAATCCCGCAGGTTAAAAAAAAGAAAAGTGAATACTTTCATTTGCCTATTGGTCAAATTAAGAACTCCATGAACTCCCATATATTGAAAAACGGAACATCTAAAAAGAGTACTTACATTTGAAACAAATTTCATCCTACAAGAATCAATATGCAAGCCTGTCTTTTACACTAGAGCAAGGTTCCATTATTTCTAGCTTAGCAGCAATACGGGCTACACATCCATCCACGATTTTGTTGAGATATACCATTGGGGTGTTTCCTATTAACTGAACATTGTGAAAAAGAGAAAGTAATTGTGAATTTATTAACAAAAAAATAAATAAATTAAACATAGCAGCAATAAGGTGTCAGAAAAGAAATGACTTCGGTAACATCCTTCGCAATCTCGCACTTGGTTTCCATATTCTTCTTTTCAGATTACTGCATGATTATAAAACACAAGACAACTGAAATATAAAAGGAAAATTAAGAAGAAAATGGAAGTTTGTTTACACCTTTGAAAATTACAGATATCCATAAAGTTGAAAACATAACAAATAAGGTGAGGTGCTTCATAAAGCTAGAGACGAAACGTTAAGAGCAAGAAGGTCCAGAGATACTTCAAAGGCAAACCATAAGGAAGGGACCAAGTGGTAGAAAGAGTATCAACTAAGAATAACTCACTCCACTACCCAACAAGAATACATCCATATCCCAAAAAAATTATGAGGATACAGCCTTCTGAGGTGTTTGGTAGAAAAAGAATCAGTTACTTCATAGTCATTCTATAATATCCCGGATATTTATAGTACTTGTAAATAATATCTTAAATAATTAAATAAAGGTTAAAATTTAAAACCTAGATTGGAAGTGGAAGAATAATTAAATATTTTAATAATATGTGTTAGGAAGAACAGATATGGTTGAGATACTGTTGGTGCAAGAGGTTCTAATGTTACGTTTGGATTGGAGTAATGAAGGTAAGAATGGAATGACTCATTCTTATGAAATGAAAAAATTTGTGTTTGGTTGCGATTGAAATGGATTGAACCATTCTTATTTATCTCAAATTTATTAATTTTATTCTTTGGAAGAGAGAGAATATGGAATAACTCAATCCAACTAGAATAGAATGAATAATTTCATTCTCTATTCCATTACTTCAATCCAAACGTAGTACAAGGAGAATATAAAAAGAGATTAGAATATCAGTCATTAAAGCAAGACATTTTAATAACTCGATGGACAATTAGTTTATAATAAGATATAAGTTACTACAACTGAACGTGAATAAAGAGAAGTAAACACGAAGGATAGACATGCTATGAATAAAAAAGGAGGTAAGAGATAGTTATAAGAAATAAGAGATATGATGATGAATATATTAATACCTGAAAATAAGAAGGTAATTATGAGCTAGAGCAAGTTTGATAAGACTTGTGTAGACACTCGAAATTTCGTTTTCCTGTTACTAGTAGGAAGGCAAAACCGTCTTCTCAGCCTCGATCACCAATATCAAGATATCAACTCAGCCCCGGTCACCAATACCGGGATATCAACTCAGCCCCGGTCACCAATATCGAGATGTCAACAAAACCCCGGTCTCAATACCAGGCCATCAGGTCAATCCCGGTCTCAATACTAGGCCATCAGGTCAACCCCGGTCTCAATATCGGGACGTCAGGTCAACCCCGGTCTTAATACCGGGATATTAATTCAGCTTTAGTCACAACCCGGGAGGTACATTTAAGCCCCGGTCACAACCGGGAGATCTAGTTCAGCCCCAGAGATAACCCTGGGAAGCCAATTCAACCTTCAGAGACAAACCCAAAGCACCACATCATCCCCAGAGATAAGCCGGGAGGCCAAGTCAACCTCGATGATAACCTTGAGGAAGAACCGAGTCGGATGGGATCAAAACCTCGAAGACGATGTTGAGAAAGTAATCGAAGATCGTACCAACACTAGAAACAACCCTTGGAAAGGCAAAATGGTCATTTTATCAACTTGAATCCAATCCGGTCAAAATCAAGCCAAATGGATGCAATGAAGGTCACAAAGAATCATAACAGTGATCCCGAGTGGAAACAACGCAAGATAGCTTAACGGATAAACTGCGGGGAATTGAAGACCTGGTTATGAACCCATCTTTTTGGACTCGGAAAAGGTTTAATCCCATGTCATTGCGACACTCTCGGCGATGGCTTTCCGGAAAGGTATAGCAAGCCTCAAACGAACGCTCCGATCAAAAGTTAGAAAGTTTCGAATCTGACCTCGCATTGCTCGGAGTGCACGTACTTCGATGCAACGGAACCCGCCACGTGGAGCCGCAGATAGTCCCGCGGCTGCCGCGAGTTGACCCACTTCCACCGACTCTATAGATAAAGGTACACCCCCAGCTCATTTCATAATAGAAAAACTCTATGAACCTCTGCCCGTATGGTTTCTCAGCCCCACTCTTGTACTCCAAATCCAAATTTTATTACTCTAACACGTAGATATACTCATATACTACCACATATCAAAAATTAACCGGTAGAAATGGACGTTTAAAGCCTATGATTTGGCAAAAAAAACCCGTGTAGCAGTCTATTGTAAGTATTTTTACTATCAGAAAGTTTATATTACTTCATTGCACTTTTATACACTTGCACGTTAAGTTTCACTTTCTGATTATGCCCTGAACTTAGTTCCGTGGCCGTTTTTGCTTACTTTTTATACATTTTCATACATAAACTCATTTTTTGGCATTTCTACAACTCAGATCGTCGATCCGTCGTTTCTAACAGCTTTTATATATATATATATATATATCTTCGTTTGTAGCAACTTCGCCGGACTGGGTTATCTTCCCAGTCCAAGTTTTGCTTTTTATTGTATATATTTAACTGTATATATACAAACTTTTCAATTCTGTCAAGCCCGGATGTCAAATCTGTGGTAGTTTACTGCTTTTATATATATATAAATTTTTTTGACTTATTTGGGCCTGGATTTCTACTTCGTGGCCTTTTTATTGATCTAATATATATATACTAACTGTATATATTATCTTTTTACATTCCAGTTTGGCCTAGATCATTCTGTGGCTTTTTTACTTCTTTTATAAATATATATATACTTACATTCATGTCCGGGCAAAGGATAGAATCCCCGTCACCCTTTAAAGTTTATATATATATATATATATATATATATTTACTTTCTGCTGAGCCTAGACAATTTCTTGGCTCATTTACAGCTTTTATATATATATATATATATATGTATATATATATATATATTTCAATTCTGTCGAGACTGATCATTCTGTGGCTCTTTTACAGCTTATATATATATATATATATATATATATATATATATATATATTTTCATTTCAGTCTGGGCATAGGAGTGAAAATCCATCGCCCTTTACCGCTTTTATATATATATATTTCTATTCTGTCCAGCCTGAAATACTCCGTGGTTTTTTACAGCTTTTATAAATAGATATATACATATTTACATTCCAGTCCGGGCATCGTAGTGCAAACCCATCATCCTTTAAAGATTTTGTATATATATATATATATATATATATATATATATATATATACTTACATAAATATTTCTTTACTCATTTATGATTAATTTGCTGTTTTAAATATTCATTTGATATAGATCGGCACTGACATCTCTTTGGGGGAACTAGATTTCTTTAAATCTCGCCAACTCTAGCTTCCAAACGGTTCAAAATAGGTCCAGACGGAACCGGGAAGCTAGAATGACTGAGATTTACTTAAATCTAGCAATTTTTCTAGTTTCAGTTATAACATCAACCTCGCGGCCCTTAGATTGCTATCTAGTGGAAACGAGATGCTTCGACTACTAGCAAGCCAGGATTTACTGATGAATCCTTGGTTATGGCGACATCTGGATATAAGTATATATTTTCTGTGCATATTTGAACTGTGCATGTTTTATTGGCTTCTCTTTGTGAGCTTAGGAATCGTGGAATTCATGATCAAATTGATCAGTATCTGATTCCCACGATGGACAAACTCCACTTTACAAATGTACCCTGCCAGTTTTTCTGTAAAAAAATGTACATCAAAAGGACCTTAAAACGGTTATCCGGGTTTAAGGTCTCAACATAGTGAAAATATGGTTTGTAGTGTCAAACTCACTCCGATGGCTGTCATGCCCATGAGAAGATCGACACTTGTATATATTTTGTGGTCGTGGATGCTTCGCAGCCCAACAATCACCATTCAAATTGAGCCAAAAGGCTGAAAAGATAAAAAAAATAGAAGTATCCATATGCTTCAATTCCTACGTGAACGCCAGTGTTTGAAAACCTGCTTTCAAAACATCATCTTAATAATCCTGTTTAAAAAAGAGACTTTTGCAAATCAAATCAAACCTTTCGTATGTAGATTCAACGAAGCACGTTCATACTTTCAAATTAATCAAGAATAAACACAATTTCTTCCAGCATTCACACACACATATTGCAGATTTAAAAGGAAAATATTGAAAAGATATGGTATCTTGTTTACACGGGAGTTGTGGGGTGCCTAACACCTTCCCCACACTTAACCAAGCCCCCGAACTTAGAACTTCGGTTTCAAATATCAAGTTTCGACAGTGTCCAACAATTGGGCCTCTTTTTTAAAACAAAACTCGGTTGAGTTGGTACAACCATTTCAAAACTACCAATTGGCGACTCTGTAAAACGTTCAAACCGTCGGCATGATACATGTTGGACTTTAACTAAAAAACCCTTCAAGACCTTTTTCATAAGTAAAAAGAATAAGGGTAGACAAAACTTAGGAAGAGAGAGATTCGGGTCCAACTCGAACTGCAATTTTTTCCCAACGTCGACAGGTGGCGACTCTACTGGGGATTTTGAGGGCTTAGGCCGAATCTTTTCAAAATTTCCCTTTCATATCTGCGTATGTGTGAATGCTGTGTCTCTATATTGAATGAATGCGTGAATGTTACGTCTTTACATTGAATGAATATGAATGAATGCTTTCCTGCTTTATGTTAGTGCTTCGCACAAATATTAGTGCTTCGCACCAATGCCATCATGTGCATACGGTGAGACGCGATGTATGTGAATGTATGTTGTGTGATTCCTCCAACAGGAGGCAAACTCGTCGGTGACAGAGTAATGTCTTTGAAGACGGCTAAGTCTTTAGGGCTCATGAAAAAGCACTACTCAGATCTCATATTAATTTCCCCTCTAGTAGATTGCGATGATCTGGGGACCTTCATGCCGAAAAGCCCCGAGAGTAGCCTAAGATAGGTCAGCCTATGATTAACCAAATCCGAAGGGAAGCCTCTTCATGCCTTCGTCTTTCAATTCAATGTCAAGTTTTCAATTCCAATGTAAATAGCACAATGTAGATATTATAATTCCATGTCTTATAAATCCTGTCATCAAAACAACTGACCTCTGTTTTACAGGATAAGATTTAATAACCCCCAAACCTAACATATTGTATAACATGTATATAGTTAGTGTCTATCAAGACTAAACTACCTATTCTTCTTGTAGGTAAGATTGGTCTCATTACTATATCATAAATCTAAAAAGGCACAAAGCCTATCCACCGACATGGCTGAAAGTGGCCAACACGAGTCATATTCCGTATCTCGAAAGGAGTTTGAAGGACTTAAGAATCAAATAGCAGAATTAGCTATCCTCCTAAAAGGACAAAGTAAAAGTACTCATGGTCAGACAACACTCAATCAAATAGAGTCCTCCTCATAGGGTGACAATAAAAATGCTGACAAAAAGGGGGAAATGCAGATCCCTGAACCTCGATCTAGTCAAAGAACCAACAAACCCTGAAATTACAAATCTCAGGGAAGATTGGGAAACTGGAGATATCCAAAGGAAAGTCCAACAAATGGAAGAAACCATCCGGGCAATCAAAGGGACTGGAAACCTTGGAAGTGTCACCTATTCAGATCTCTGCATATTCCCAGGGGCTAGATATCCTGAAAAATTCCAAGTCCCAGAGTTTGAAAAGTACAATGGGGCAAGCGATCCCTATACGCACTTGAAGGTATACATTGGCGAGCTAGGGTCTTATGCTGAAGATGAAAGCCTCAGAATGCAGCTTTTCCAAAAGAGTCTCACTGGAGAGGCTAGGACATGGTATGCTTGACTTGATAATGCAAAAATCCACAGTTGGGAAGAGCTATCTCATGCATTCCTACCTTAATACAGCTTCCAGTCTCAGATGGCTCCGGATCGGTATTAAGTGTCTAAGGACAAAAATCAGAGTACTGAGTCTTTTCATGAGTATGCGCAAAGATGGAGACGTCTGGCAGCACAAGTTAGCCCGCCTATGACAGAAACTGAAATGGTGATGACTTTCATAGACATCTAAGAGGCACCTTACTATGAGGGAATCCTAGCTGGAATAGAAAAGTCATTCTCAGAGATGTTCAAACACGACGAAATGACAAAAATAGGCCTGAAAGCAGGCAAGATTAAAGATCTCACGGCCTTGAAAGTAGTCGCCGAGCATATACAGTCTGGCAACTATGCGAGTGATCCCATGAGGATACCTAGGAAAGGCAATGAAGATGTATCCCTCATTGTACAGGGGCAGTCTTGGAGACCCAACCATAGTCCCCCCCCCCCATCTGGAAGAAGGAATGCAATCTGTCATTCCAACAACAAATCGTGTTCAACCAATACAAGGATATAAAGATAAAATTTAAAAGAACGAAAAATCGGGTGTTTACTCCACTAGGCTATTCCCTTGAAAACATGTTGGTGATGTTAATAGATCACAAGAAAATTACCGAACTGGCTCCACCTCTGGATCCAAAAAGCAAAAGATAAAATCCTAGCCAGAGATGTGCTTACCATTCGGGATCTCCAGGACACAATACATAAGATTGTTGGTCCTTAAAGCATAAAACCCAAAACCTGATCGAAAATGACGATGTTGTGGTCCAACAACCTAACCATCCAAATGTCAACACCAACCTTCTAATGTCGTATGATACGGAAGGAGTAAACATGATTGGGTCAGGAAGCGATGAAATGCATCCAAATCGTAAATACATACGAAGAATGGAGGAATACCCCCAATGGAACAAAAAAAATGTCCTAGAACTGGAAAATACAGAGGAGGGTATGATAGTGATGCAAAAATTGGATACGATCCAACATCAAGTAACTCTGTTGGCTAATCTGATAGTACGCCAACATCAGGATACGAGGCAGCTTTTCACTCAACTATCAGAAAGCCAAGAGAAAGAGGAGGTTATTCAGAATGTAAGCATTTCTCCCTCCAAGATTAGCCAACTAAATGAAGAAGATCAAAGCATGCTGAGTAGACGAGAAAAAGGGAATGATAAAATTACTAGAAGATCTCGCCAAAGGAAAAATCGTCCGGAGGAATGCGAATTCCCAAATAGGAAATATCAAGCAACATTTCAAACACTGGAAAACCCTCGAAATCCTACCACACCGAGAGTCAGGGAGAGTAGGCAGAGAAGGGTATTCACACCTTTGGGAGACTTATTGGAAAATGTGTTAGCACTATTGGTTGCGCAGCGAAAGATTACTGAGTTGCTGCCTCCTGCAAAACCCAAGATGAAAAGTTATGATGCCACAAAGATATGTCTCTACCATTCTAACTCACCTGGGCATGCAACTGAGGAATGCTGGTCTCTAAAACATAAAATCCAGGATCTCATTGAAAATGGAGAACTGAAGATAGAAGTCCCCATGACCAGAAAAGGCGAGAGGGAAATAAAGAGCTTAAGATGTCCACTCGAGACAGGCAGTTCAAAGGATGTGATGGCTATGAGCACCAATCCTGGCAGAACACAAGGTGGACAGATCTTAATGTCGGGAGTGACAGAGGAGACAAGAGAGTACTCTAAAGAAATTTATCCACTACCATAAAATATCTTGTTGCCCAAAGCCAAAAATCACATTCCTGATTTTACCCTCCTAGATGATGAAGAGGAAATACTAATCCTTCCCAGTGTGGGAAAAGCCAAAAAGGAAAGTTCCTTGCGAGAAATACAACAACAATGCGAGATGGATCTCATATTCAAAACCTCTCAAGCCTATGAGAAAGGTGAATGAACAGATGATGGAAAAGGTGGTGAAGTTCTCGAAGAAGCCAACCCATCGAGGAATCTAGACTTCTTCCTTTTCTGTGACGAGTCCAGTTTGAGCCTCCTTAAGGGATATGCTGATTCAGGAGGCGATCAATTTCTTGCAGTGATTGAAGATATTTATGACCAGGAGGTAACCTCTATCACAAGCCTCGAAGGCAACATAACTACTGACAACTGGACTATCAGGCCTCAGCTAGCTAGGAGGACATAGATCTAGAGGAAAGTTGCGAGTTCTAAGAGATGTTGGGAAATTATCATTTTTTTAGTGTTATGCCTTTTATTTGCCATGCATATAAAATAAAAAAAATTCAAAAAATTAAATATCGACCCTTTCAAAACTTGAAATATGAGACCTGATCTCCCTCCACCCGGGAGTACGTAGGCAGCCAATTTTGGTGCGGTCAAACCAAACAAAAAAAAATTCAAAAAGCCCCTTACCCAAAATAAAAAGTTCAAAAACCTATCAAACCAAACTCAAACCCAAAAGAGACACTTTTCAAGCCTCTCACACAAAACCTGAACTACGAATAACCTGATCTCCTTTCACCCGGGAGTACGTTGGCAGCCATCCCCAGCAGAAATATAGAAAACATTTCAGTTTATCTTCATCAAACAAAGCATCGGCAACACCGGTAGAAATCAAACCATTGGAGTCAACACCATCATAAACATCAGCAGCACTGATGAAAGTCAACCACTAAAATCAGCCCCAACACAGGCACCAGTAAGGGTAAGTGATTTACGATGCGATATGCGATTTGCGATGCGATATGTGATTTATGAAGTGCGAAATGCGATTTGCAAAAGCATTTTAACATTCATTATATTGCGATTTGCATCATTAATATCTTGTTATATTTCAAGTATCTAACAATCTTTATCCTGTTCATTCCATTGCATTACATAAACATGATAAAGAGGGGCATCTATAGACACTCAAAATTTTGTTTTCCTGTTACTAACCCTAAAGGAGGGAAAAACTGTCTTCTCAGCCCCGGTCACCAATACCGGGATGTCAGCACAACCTCGGTCTCAATACCAGGCCATCAGGTCAATCCCGGTCTCAATACCGGGCCATCAGGTCAACCCCGATTTCAATACTTGGACGTCAGGTAAACCCCAATCTTAATACTAGGATATCAATTCAGCCGTGGTCACAATTCGAAAGGTACAGTTAAGCCCCGGTCACAACCAGGAGATCCAATTCAGCCCCTAGAGATAACCCTGGGAAGCCAATTCAACCTTCAAAGACAAACCCGAAGCATCACATTATCACCAGAGATAACCCGGGAGGCCAAGTTAACCTCGGAGATAACCCTGAGGAAGAACCGAGTCGAATGGGATCAAAACCTCGGAGACGATGTCAAGAAAGCAATCGAAGACCGTACCAACACTTGAAACAACCCCTGGAAGGGAAAAATGGTTATTTTATCAACTTGAATCCAATCTGGTCAAAATCAAGACAAATGGATGCAATGAAGGTTACAAAGAACCATAACGGTGATCCCGAGTGGAAACAACGCAAGACAGCTCAACGGACAAACTACGGGGAATCAAAGACCTGGTTATGAACCCATCTTTTTGGACTCAAAAAAGGTTTAATCCCATGTCATTGCGACACTCTCGGTGAGGGCTTTTCGAAAAGGTATAGCACGCCTCAAACGGACGCTCCGATCAAAAGTTAGAAAGTTTTGAATTTGACCTCGCATTGCTCGGAGTGCACGTACTTCGATGCAACGGGACTCGCCAAGTGGGCCCTGCCACGTGGAGCCGCAGGTAGACCTGCATCTGTCACGGGTAGACCCGCTTCCACCGGGTCTATAAATAAAGGTTCACCCCCAGCTTATTTCATAATAGAAAAACGCTCTGAACCTCTGCCCGTTTGGTTTTTTAGCCCCACTCTTGTACTCCAAACCCAAATTTTATTACTCTAACACGTAGATATACTCATATACTACCACATATCAAAAATTAACCGGTAGAAACGGACGTTTAATGCCTATGATTTGGCAAAAAACCCATGTAGCAGTCTATTGTGAGTATTTTTACGATCAAAAAGTTTATATTACTTCATTGCACTTTTATACACTTGCTCGTTAAGTTTCACTTTTCTGATTATGCCCGAAACTCAGTTCCGTGGCTGGTTTTGCTTACTTTTTATACATTTTTTGTACATAAACTCATTTCCTGGCATTTCTACAACTCGGATCGTCGATTCGTCGCTTCATACAGCTTTTATATATATATATATATATATATCTTCGCTTGTAGCAACTTCGCCGGACTGGGTTATCTTCCCAGTCCGGGTTTGGCTTTTTAATGTATATATTTAACTGTATATATACTAACTTTTCAATTCTGTCAAGCCTGGATGTCAAATCTGTGGTAGTTTACTGCTTTTATATATATAACTATATATATATAAATTTTTTAACTTATTTGGGCCTGAATTTCTACTTCGTGGCCTTTTTATGGATCTAATATATAAATACTAACTGTATATATTAACTTTTTACATTCCAGTTTGGCCTGGATCATTCTGTGGCCTTTTTACTGCTTTTATAAATATATATATATATACTTACATTTCTGTTCGGGTAAAGGATAGAATGTCCGTCGCCCTTTACAATTTTTTTTATATATATTTACTTTCTGATGAGCCTGGACAATTTCGTGGCTCATTTACAACTTATATATATATATATATATATATTTCAATTTTGTCGAGCCTGGATCATTCTGTGGCTCTTTTACAACTTATATATATATATATATATATATATATATATATTTCCATTTCAGTCCAGGCATAGGAGTGAAAATCCATCGCCCTTTACCACTTTTATATATATATATATATATATATATTTCCATTCTGTTCAGCCTGGATTACTCCGTGGCTTTTTACAGCTTTTATAAATATATATATTTACATTCCAGTCCGGGCATCGGAGTGCAAACCCATCGCCCTTTTATAGCTTTCATATATATATATATATATATATATATATATATATTTACTCATTTATGATTAAATTGCTACTTTAAATATTCATTTGATATAGATCGGCACTGACATCTCTTTGGGCGAACTAGATTTCTTTAAATCTCTCCAACTCTAGCTTTCAAACGGTTTAAAATAGGTCCAGACAGAATCGAAAAGATAGAATGGCTGAGATTTACTTAAATCTAGCAATTTTTCTAGTTTCAATTATGAAAGCAACCTCGCGGCCCTTAGATCTCTATCTTGTGGGAACGATACGCTTCGGCTACTCGCGAGCCAGGATTTACTGATGAATCCTTGGTTCTGGCGACATCTAGATATAAGTATATATGCTTTATGTGCATATTTGAACTGTGCAGGTTTTATTGGCTTCTCTTTGTGAGCCTAGGAATCGTGTGATTCATGGTCAAACTGATCAGAATCTGATTTCCATGATGGACAAACTCCACTTTACAAATGTACCCTGCCAATTATTCTGTAAAAAATGTATATCAAAAAGACCTTAAAACGGTTATCTGGATTTAAGGTCTCAACATAGTGAAAATATGGTTTGGCGTGTCAGAGTCACTCCGATGGCTATTATGCCCATGAGAAGATCGACACTTGTATATATTCTGGGGTCGAGGATGCTTCGCAGCCCAACAATCACCATTCAAATTGAGCCAAAAGGCTGAAAAGATAAAAAATGGAAGTATCAATTGTAAGACCCCAAATTTTATGAATAAGATTTAATTTTTTTTATATATTATTTTGAAATAGTAAGGTATTGATTTGATAAATGTGATAAGTTATGGGTGAAATGTGCAAAGTTTACAAAGTAAGCAAGTAGTTATAAAATATTCGTTGTGTCGGGGAATATTCGTTTGGTCGAGGAATATTCTTTTTATCGGAGAATATTCGTATGACGACGCAGTCATTGGTGGACCCCACAACGGAATGAATGTCGGATATAGAAAGCGACAGAAGTAACCTTTTTATAATATAACGGCAAAACTGTTATCGTTAGTACTGTTGAAATACCCAGTGGTTAAAATACAGTAATACGTGGTGTTGCACGGTAGCACACGGTATTGCACAGTATTTCGAATTATTGATTCTTACGTAGGAAGACACTTACTCAATTATTGTTACAGTAATTACTGTTCAATATTTTATATTATTGATTCAATAATTGCATAATATTTTATTGGTTCAATATTTGCTACGTTGATATTTTATATCAATAAGTACTACTTTGCTATTTTATATTATTGATTCAATAATTGTCATTGCACATTATTTCAAATTATCAAATCAATAATTCATATTATTTGAATAATATTATTAGATAGCATTATTGGCAATGTCTAAGGAAGTTCTGTCTAGGAAAGGGGTTGATTAATTGCGTGCCAGTAAGGGGTTGATTACCTGTTCGACCAGTTGCAATGTGCACAATTCTTTTCAAAGATCGATCTTCGTTCTGGATATCATCAGCTGAAGATTAAAACTGAGGATATTCCGAAGACTGCTTTCAGAACTCGATACGGGCATTATGAATTCTTAGTCATGTCTTTTGGATTGACTAATGCTCCTGCTGCCTTCATGGATATGATGAACCGTGTATTCAAGGAATATTTGGATCTCGTGGTTGTCTTTATTGATGACATCCTCATCTATTCCAAAAGCCGTGAAGATCATGAGCACCACTTGAAGCTAGTACTTCAAAGGCTTCGTGAAAACAAGTTATATGCCAAGCTGAAGAAATATGAGTTCTGGCTTGAGGAGGTAGCATTCCTAGGGCACATAGTATCAAAACGTGGAGTATCTGTTGACCCGGCGAAGATTGAAACAATACAAATTTGGGAGCAACCGAAGTCGGTGACCGAAGTACGTAGCTTTTTGGGCTTAGCTGGTTATTATCGGAGATTCGTGGAAGGATTTTCTCGAATCGCTACTCCATTAACTCAGCTGACTCGGAAAGATACAAAATTCGTATGGAACGATGAATGTGAGAAGAGCTTTCAAGAGCTCAAGAGGAGACTCATTTCGGCACCTGTTCTGACAATACCATCTGGTTCGGATGGATTTGTCATTTAGAGCGATGCTTCGGGAAAAGGGTTAGGATGTGTTCTCATGCAACATGGGAAAGTCATAGCCTATGCCTCGCGACAACTCAAGGAATATGAGAGGAATTATCCTACTCATGATCTAGAGTTGGCAGCAGTCGTTTTGGCGTTGAAGATCTGGAGACACTACCTGTATGGGGAGAAAGTGGAGATCTATACGGATCATAAGAGCCTCAAGTATTTCTTCACCCAGAAGGAACTCAACATGCGACAACGACGTTGGCTTGAGCTGTTGAAAGATTACGATCATACCATCCAATACGATCCTAGAAAAGCGAACGTGGTAGCTGACGCGTTGAGTAGAAGATCATATGTGGGAACGAATGTGATGCTTTCAAGGCCTATTTGTGTGATTTACAAAATATGGAGATAGAGTTCAAGACTCCGGGGACCCATGCGATGATATCAAGTATACGCGTAGAACCAACTTTGATTGATAAAGTTAAAGCTGCTCAAGCTACAGACCCGGAGTTGATGAATATAAGGAAAAAGGTGCAAGAAGGTACTATTCCAGAAGCAAGAATCGATGAAGAAGGAATAATTCGAGTCAATTCCAGACTTTGTATTCCTGATAATTCTGATTTAAAGTATAGAATCAAGATGGAGGCACACAACACACCGTTTGCAATCCATCCTGGAAGTACCAAAATGTATCGTGATCTTCGACATACATTTTGGTGGAGCAATATGAAGAGAGAGATCGCGGAGTTCATCTCGAGGTGTTTAACGTGTCAAGGCGGAGCATCAAATGCCAAAGGGTTAATTGCAACCACTTGAGATTCCAAAGTGGAAGTGGGAACACATTACCATGGATTTCGTTACGGGTCTTCCCAAGGTTTCTCAAGGCATAGATGCAATTTGGGTTATTGTTGATAGATTAACCAAGTCTGCTCATTTCTTGCCGATACGAGAGACTTATTACCTTAAACGTCTTGCTCGTATGTATGTGAATGAGATTGTGAGATTGCATGGCATGCCAGTATCCATAGTTTCGGATCGTGACCCAAGATTCACTTCACGATTTTGGGTCAGCTTGCAGAAAGCTATGGGCACGGATTTACGATTCAGTTCGGCATATCATCCACAAACGGACGGGCAATCGGAAAGAACTATCCAAACTCTTGAAGATCTATTGAGTCTCTGTGTTCTAGACTTCAAAGGGAGTTGGGATAAGTACCTACCATTGGTGGAATTCTCTTACAACAACAGTTATCAGGCAAGTATAGGCATGGCTCCATTCGAGGCGTTGTATGGACGAAAATGTCGTTCTCCAGTATGCTGGGACGAGGTGGGTGAAGCAACATTGTTGGGACAGGAGTTAGTACGTATGACTACGGAAAAGATTCAAATGATCCGGCAACGTATACAAACTGCACAAGATCGACAAAAGAGTTATGCTGATCTTCATCGAAAGGACGTGGAATTTAAAGTTGGGGATCATGTATTGTTACGTGCTGCTCCGTGGAAAGGAGTTACAAGATTTGGGAAGAGAGAAAAGCTCAATCCACGATTCATTGGTCCATTTGAAATCCTTGACCGAGTAGGAAATGTGGCCTATAGACTCGCCTTACCTCTAAGCATGTCTCGTGTTCATAACGTTTTTCACATATCTGTGCTTCATAAATATGTGAAATATCCAAACCACATTATTAAGTTAGAACAAGACTGAGATAGCCGAAGATTTAACATACGAGGAGGTACCTGTTAAGATCTTGGATAGGAAGGAACATGTCCTACGCTCAAAGGTTATAACTCAAGTTAAAGTTTTGTGGAGGAACCATGATATCGAGAAAATGACCTGGGAGTTAGAATCGAAAATGAAAACAAGGTATCCTCACCTTTTCGACATACCAGGTACGTACGTCAATTTCGAGGAGAAAATTTCATAAGGAGGGGAAGTTGTAAGACCCCAAATTTTATGAATAAGATTTAATTTTCTTTATATATTATTTTGAAATAGTATGGTGTTGATTTGATAAATGTGATAAGTTATGGGTGAAATGTGCAAAGTTTACAAAGTAAGCAAGTGGTTATAAAATATTCGTTGTGTCGGGGAATATTCTTTTGGTCGACGAATATTCTTTTTGTCGGAAAATATTCGTACGATGGCGCAGTCATTGGTGGACCCCACAACGGAATGAATGTCGGATATAGAAAGCGACAGAAGTAACCTTTTTATAATATAACGGCAAAACTGTTACCTTAGTACTGTTGAAATACCCGGTGGTTAAAATACAGTAATACTCGGTGTTGCACGGTAGCACACGGTATTGCACAATATTTTAAATTATTGATTCTTACGTAGGAAGGTACTTACTCAATTATTGTTACAGTAATTACTGTTCAATATTTTATATTATTGATTCAATAATTGCATAATATTTTATTGGTTCAATATTTGCTACGTTGATATTTTATATCAATAAGTGCTACTTTGCTATTTTATATTATTGATTTAATAATTGTCATTGCACATTATTTTAAATTACCAAATCAATAATTCATATTATTTGAATAATATTATTAGATAGCATTATTGACAATGTCTAAGGAAGTTCTGTCTAGGAAAGGGGTCGATTAATTGTGCGCCAATAAGGAGAAATCCTCATCGGAAGGCCCCCTCTTTCTTGGGAACGACCTGGTTGTCAATAATGTAGTTCTGTAATATTATTTGTGAATAATTAATTTTTGATATATATGATAAGGAAATATTTATTTAATGTGGATTTAAACGGAGAAATTTTTAACATGTGACATTTGTTGAAAGTTGGTATTTTATCTTGTCCGATAAAATAACTTATTCAAATATATTATTATAATATTATATTATAGTAGTATGATGTGATTATATAATAGTATGACTTTTATAATTTGAATGGTAACATTATTATAGTAAATTCATGGTATAAAAGTTAAACGAGGTGGAAGAGTGCAAATTGAATTTGAACTCTTATGATGCAAACAATGATGTCATCGGAGCAATGAGGTAAGCAATGATGTCATCGGAGCGATGAGATAAGCAATGATGTCATAGATCGATGATGTAAGCGATGATGTCATAAATTATGGCGAAAAGACTATTTTACCCTTAATCTGCCGAGCCTATAAATAGAAGCTCATTTCTTCATTATTTCTCACCAATTCACTAAAGCTATAGAGAGAAAGTATAGAGAGAATAAGAGAGAAAGAAAAAGAGTATTCTGCTATTACACTAGTACAGTCTCCAAAATTTAAGGTAAGGGGTATTATTTCTTTCGTATTCGTGAAGAGAGTTATTTTTTTTCAATACTCGTAAAGGTTGTTATTCCATTCCTTATTATTCTGTTGGAATAACCTGTCTACGCGGACTATCGCATGCATGGTGAAATCCTGTTGTTATTCTATTCTTTATTATTCTGTGGGAATAACCTGTCTACGCGGACTACCGCATGCCTGGTGAATAACTCTTCGTATTCAGTTGTTATTAAATTGTGAAAATAATCTGTCTGAGTGGACTACCACCAGACGGGTGAAAATTCAATTGCAGTTTCGTATATTGTTTCATTTCAGATTCCTAACTCTAAACTTACTACGGTAAGTTTTGCTGCTATAATTCCTGAAATGATCAGATATTACTTGAGTTTTGCGCTTCATCTAATATTATTTCACTGGAATATTGGTCTGAACTTTTTTGTGAAAATTTTATCTTTTCATGTCGAGTTACTATTCATGAGTTACTATTCACGGAGTACTATTCACGGTAAAAAAAATATTTTTTTTCTTCCAAATCATCTTTGATTGGATCCAGGTTTTGATCTTCATTCTTGAACTCTGGATAAATTCTCTAATATTTATCCTTTATCTCACTGGATCCGTTATTCGTATTATTTTTCATCATCCTCAGTTCTAAATGGTGATATAACTGAATATCTTTGGCCTGTAGTGCAAATATAAATAATTACGTGATGAATATCTTTGGCCTGTAGTGCAAAGATGAATGATTACCTGCTGAATATCTTTGGCCCGTAATGCAAAGATGGACAGGTGTTGAGATGAATATGACCAACTGATGATACAAATAAATATTTTTGGCCCGTAGTGCAAAGATGAATATTTAATTCGAGATGTATATTGATTGATGTTACAGGGATAAAATATTGATGATGGACTTTTAAATCAAAAAAGATAGTAGACATCATTCTCTACTTAACTCTTCTAAGAAATTGTTATTTCCACTGCGAATATTGATCTAAAACTTGTTGTCCATAATATTTTATCTGATTTATTGAAGGCTAACGATAATTTATTTTTCATTATCTTAGTCATAATATTCTTTACTAGGCTAGTTGAGCTCACTATTTTCTTCCATTGTTCTCTTTAGGAAATGAGAATATCGAGGGTACTAGTCGGGGAATGGAGTGATGGTCCGAGTTAGAGCTGTAGAAGTCCTCACTATTTTTTTATATTTATAATAGTGTGATAATAAATGTAATGAGAACTTAGTTTGAATGTTAATATTTTTTACATGTCTGTATTGACACTCACAGTTGTGTGGTCGTATTTTGCACTACTGTGTGATATGAAAGATTATATTTGAATTTTGTTGAGTGTATTTGGCGATTCAAAATGGGTTGAGTATTGAACCTATTTTGAGGGCGTCACATCAATATGCTTCAATTCCTACGTGAGCGCCAGGGTTTGAAAACCTACTTTCAAAACAACATCTTAATAATCTTGTCTAAAAAAGAGACTTTTGCAAATCAAATCAAACCCTTCGTATGTAGGTTCAACGAAACACGTTCATACTTTCAAATCAATCAAGAATAGACCCAATTTCTTCCAGCATTCACACACACATTGTAGATTTAAAAGAAAAATATTAAAAAGATGCAGTACCGTGTTTACACCGGAGTTGTGGGGTGCCTAACACCTTCCCCACACTTAACCAAGCCCTCGAACTTAGAACTTCGATTTCAAAGATCAAGTTTCGACATTGTCCATCAATTGGGCCTCTTTTTCTGTAGCGACCCGAGTTTTCGAAAAATATTAAAATAAGAATTAAATAAAATAAAATTCTTATTATGTGATATATTGTGGGAATAGTACTGTATAAATGAATAAATGTTGTGCTATGTGGTCATTTATGGAAAAACAATATATATTATTATTATAATTGTTGAAAACAATTTTTAAGGAAGGAAAAGAAATTTGGAGGATATATTATTGTATATCTATTTTTGACTAAAGATAAATTGTGAAAAATAATTTATTTAAAAGAAAAAGGAATGCGTATATATTAAAATGATTTATAAAACTATTTTAATATGGTGAGCTTAGTATATTAAATTTAAGTAAGCATATATAATATATTTATAAATAAATTGTTGAGGATAATGTTTAGCACGAAGACTATAATTCTGGAATACGAAGTGTTGTATGCAATAAATAAAATATATTGGAATAATTTATGGAATTAAATTATTTTAATATAATAATATTTTATACATTAAATAAAATATTTTTATTTAACGTATAACTTCGTTTGATATGGAAAAGATTTTTGGTATAACATTTAATGTGTAATATTTGTCTACGCAGTAGGTACGGAAATGTATACAAGTATTATAACATAGGTTGTATATAATACATATATTAAACTAAGCATGAGCTGTTGAAGGAAAAGGCTGAATCATTAAATTCTAAGCATGAGGTGCTATAAGGGTTAGCTGCAAGTAAATCAAAGGAGCTGTAAAGCACACGAGCAATAGGCTAAATAGTCACCATAACTATTGTACTTGGTGAGCAAGAGCAATATGATATAATGTAATTCATATTGTATGTATATATGATACGAACATATTTTTTTTTGAAGTGATGATGCATGAATGGTATATATATATATATATATATATATTATGCATATAATAAAGAGGAGTATAATTATAATACAATTATGATATACACAATGGTTGTATACATTAAAGTGGATTGAAATAATTTATGATATTGAATTATTTTAATATAATAATATTATAGTGTTAGATAAATTATTTTATTTAATATGTAGCTTCCATTTTTATGGAAAGATCTTTGGGATATAGCTCATTATTATTGATATGTGTATGCGTTATGTATCGAAGAAAATTTAGCAATATAAATAAATATTGGTGTCAAGATTAGTAAATTAAATTAATATTTAGTTTGAAGTGGAATGTATAGATTAGATAAATTGTTTTGGAACAATTTATGAGAAGAAGTAAGAAATTTAATCATGAAGCTTCATTGAGTTATTTGAATAATTAATGAAATAAAATTAATTATTTAAATAATTGATTCGTTACATTTCAAGTATTTATTATAAGTATGAATTTAATTTCATAATTGGTAAGGTAACTTACTATGTGTGGTGGATGTAATGTAACATATATATTTCATATATGTAATTTACGTTGTATTATAAGTTGGAATTAAGAGATTTTGTGGGCATAAACCAAGTGTGTTGATGCTGAGACATTAAAGAGTCAAGCAGGAGGTAGCAAAATATTATGAAGCTAACTACCCATGCACTAAGTAAAAATAAAAAAATAAAAATAAAATACCAAACATGAGGTGCAAGTATCCTAGACCATTAGAAAGCCACTGAGCCAAAATATATGCAGGAGCTGTCAAGCTAATGTTGACATAAGAAACTTAATATATACTCCCACCCGTTCCATGTCTCCTAGATGCTCTCTAAATTGATCCGTTCTATTCCACCTCTTTCTCTCTAAAAGAATTCCCCAAATTGTGTTTCCTATGATTAAGTTCTCTTATGTTCAAGCTAGATCAAGGAAAAAGAATTATGAATTTAGTTTGTGAACTGGTTCGGGAGGAAATTACAAGCATCAACAGGAAGAGAGGTTTCATAACCCAACTAAAAAAGCCGCAAATTCATTAAAACTAATATTCACAAGGATCCGTGAAGGGAAGATAAGCCGAATTTTATTATAATAGTCATCGAATCAGGCAAGTCTTCCAGCTCCTATGTGCTACTTGAATTCAATTTTTAATTACGTGTATTCATTGTAGAAATATGAGATGTTGAATTACATGTTACTCGCTATAAATTCGAAAGTCAAAATATGACTATATTTGGTTGAGTTATGGAACTCAACATGTGATATATGGAATGTTGAGCATGTGTAACTTATATTTATATTGAACTGATATTTATGCTGAGTATGAAATCTTATAATTGTTTTAAATTGAGATATATATTAAGCATGAACTTATGTGCTATGTGCGGCATGAAAGCTGTTAGATTTGCTGAACTGTCGAGCTCAATATTATAAAAATAATCTTTTTGCAGGTTCAAGGTTCAATGCAATATGCCTACTATCTGGATGAAATGAATAGAAAAATGTGCAAGGGAACACTGTTCTCTCTAGTTGAAATTAGATGATACTATGATGATGATATACAAGATATAGATGTATAAATTTCTTTAATATTCAATAAGATGGGAATATTTGTTATGAAACAAGAATGTTTTGTGGTGATTATTGTATATAGAATTATACAGGTAAATCCTGTTTACTCTGATAATATAGGGAATCGTAAAGGTTGCGATTCAGGGAATGCAGGAAAGAAAGAATTATATAAAGGTTTTAAATATCCACATTTTCAACCGATATTGCATCTAGTTTTGGTGTTAGGCTGAACCTAGATAGTATTGAACGCACAAGGTCGAGACTAATTTTAATCCTAATATTGGGTTAAGTTGGTCCTGATTTTGCGGTCGTCACAAGTGGTATCAGAGCTATGGGTTATAATCCTTAGGTAAGCGTACCCTAGGCTATAACCGTAAACATGATAGATGGAAAGAAAGGAAATGTTAAGTATAAAACTTGAATGAGGTTTAAATAATCTTAAATAATTCATAAAGAATGCTTTAAGATAATACGTAATGATTCAAAGAAGAATCTGGAAAAGCCGAAGGATCAGGAAGCACCTGATCTAAATTATAGGGAATGATCACTACGTGATCTTATTAAATCATAAAAATAGCAAATGATCAATCGAAGGATTGAAAGTCTATAGCAAAATGCTATGCAGGAAAGGCACTATGAATAAAACTCAGAAAGAGTTATAAAGATGATGGAATGTGAATTAAAAAAAATTTGTATTGATCAAGATAAGAGCAAGATAGGAATGTGTGCGATTTCAATTGAGGACTCATGTGATAGCTAAGTTGTACAAACCTTTGTATGGGCAGGGATTTTGTGCTTGGTCTAACGACTGCTTAGTTTGTCGTATTGATAATCATTGAAATGTCGGTGTCACGCTATCGGTATATATGTGGTGAGAAGGTGATTCTTTTCTCATATATATATTTGATAGTAGAGAATATAGGACTAAGTGCGAGTTCTTAAAACTCATACTTATGGCTAGTTTGTGACTCAAAAACATATGGTATGTTTTAAACCCCTACGCGTATGGACAATTCCTAATTGGTTCTTGGACTACGTATTGCTAGGATAAATTTTTAAACTCATATTTTTATGACAAATTCCTAAACACATAAAGTATGATAAGTTTGATGAACTATACTATAGTATAGGAATATTATAGATTTAGGAATGATTAATTTGGTATATTAGGTATTAATAATAGGATTGTATAATGGAGCTATTGAAAAAGTTGAAGCTGATGAAGGAAGACATGGATACTTTCAAATCTTCTAGCTATGCTAGATTTCGAAGTTTATTGGCATCATGCAGATATTTGCTATGTTGTTTTAAAAGAAATATATATATATATATATATATATATACATATTGGGTCAAATCGTTGAATCAATAATGTTTTAAAAGTTTGGTTATTTCTTATGTTTATGCTAATTGTTTTGGCTAGACAAATTAAAAAATATCAAAATGTATTTTAGTCATCACTGCATCATTAATGTGATGTAGATGTGACAAATGATGAAGTCATCAATACAGCTTAACCTGGTGTTGGATGTGATTCATGGATCGTCATCCCACTATGACATGATGTAGCATGACGAAGTCATAAAATGACGACATTCTCAACTGACTGTTAAAGCAGTGCGATACTATGTGTCATAAAATGATTTTTAATAATTTAAATAAATTAAAGCAGTGTCAAAGCCATTTGAATCAGTTAGACACAGATATTTCATTGCTAATATTAAGTTTTTCAACTATCCAACTAAATTGATTTAGTATGGATTCCAGAACATCCTTGAAATATGGAAAATACTTTATGTGCCAAAGGAGAATGATGAACGCGAATATCGTTCCAGCAAGAATCAATATAGGGCATGATAGGCTGATCACTTACGTGTCCACAAGCAAAATAAGCAAGACAGTTTACAGATGCATTTCTGTTAAACATATTCAAAACAAATGTTGTTAAAGCTCATTTTCAACGAATCGTTTGATTTTCTGAATTATTCATACTACTTCACAATTATTGGACAATTGTGGAGAATTTATATTCCGGCAATTGGGTTTAGCAAGAATGAACTTCTTTAGAAGGGAATGGGTCGTAGAACACAAGTATAAGTGAATTTTTGAAAAAGGAGAAATGGAGGGATATGGCAAATAAAAATTTTCGAATAGTAGAATGGATGGAAATAGTCGCATGAAGGTTAAAATCACATAAGTCCTAGAATTTTTGGACTTTTAATCATTAGAAGAATAAGTATGAGGAAGCATAATGTTATTAATATTTGGAGATGCATGAATATGTGTATGTGTTGTGATATATGAAATTAATATATTCTATTATTACTTAAACCGTATAAGGAGGTTTGGTATTGTGATTCCGGGGACGGAATCCTTATAAGAGGGGAAGAATGTAGCGACCCGAGTTTTCGGAAAATATTAAAATAAGAATTAAATAAAATAAAATTCTTATTATGTGATACTATTGTGGGAATATTACTGTATAAATGAAGAAATGTTGTGTTATGTGGTCATTTATGGAAAAACAATATATATTATTATTATAATTGTTGAAAACAATTTTTAAGGAAGGAAAAGGAATTTGGAGGATATATCATTGTATATCTATTTTTGACTAAAGATAAATTGTGAAAAATAATTTATCTAAAAGAAAAAGGAATGCGTACATATTAAAATGATTTATAAAACTATTTTAATATGGTGAGCTTAGTATATTAAATTTAAGTAAGCATATATAATATATTTATAAATAAATTGTTGAAGATAATGTTTAACACGAAGAATATAATTCTGGAATACGAAGTGTTGTATGCAATAAATAAAATATATTGGAATAATTTATGAAATTAAATTATTTTAATATAATAAAATTTTATACATTAAATAAAATATTTTTATTTAACGTATAACTTTGTTTGATATAGAAAAGATTTTTGGTATAATATTTAATGTGTAATATTTGTTTACGCAGTAGGTACGGAAATGTATACAAGTATTATAACATAGGTTGTATATAATACATATATTAAACTAAGTATGAGCTGTTGAAGGAAAAGGCTGAATCATTAAATTCTAAGCATGAGGTGCTATAAGGGTCAGCTGTAAGTAAATCAAAGGAGCTGTAAAGCATACAAGAGCAATAGGCTAAATAGTCACCATAGCTATTGTACGTGGTGAGCAAGAGCAATATGATATAATTTAATTCATATTGTACGTATATATAATATGAACATATTTTTTTAAAGTGATGATGCATGAATGGTATAAAGGATTATGATATATATATATATATATATATATATATATATATTATGTATATAATAAAGAGGAGTATAATTATAATACAATTATGATATACACAATGGTTGTATACATTAAAGTGGATTGAAATAATTTATGATATTGAATTATTTTAATATAATAAAATTATAGTGTTAGATAAATTATTTTATTTAATATGTAGCTTCCATTTTTATGGAAAGATCTTTGGGATATAGCTCATTATTATTGATATGTGTACGCGTTATGTACTGAAGGAAATTTAGCATTATAAATAAATATTGGTGTCAAGATTAGTAAATTAAATTAATATTTAGTTTGAAGTGGAATGTATAGATTAAATAAATTATTTTGGAACAATTTATGGGAAGAAGTAAGAAATTTAATTATAAAGCTTCGTTGAGTTATTTGAATAATTAATGAAATAAAATTAATTATTTAAATTGTTGATTCGTTCCATTTCAAGTATTTATTATAAGTATGAATTTAATTTCATAATTGGTAAGGTAACTTACTATGTGTGGTGTATGTAATGTAATATATATATATATATATATATATATATATATATATATATATATATATTTCATATATGTAATTTATGTTGTACTGTAAGTTGGAATTAAGAGATTTTGTTGAGACATTAAAGAGTCAAGCAGGTGGTGGCAAAATATTATGAAGCTAACTACCCATGCACCAAGTAAAAATAAAAAAAATAAAAATAAAATACCAAACATGAGGTGCAAGTATCCTAGACCATTAGAAAGCCACTGAGCCAAAACGTAAGCATGAGCTGTCAAGCTAATGTTGACATAAGAAACTTAATATATACTCCCACCAATTCCATGTCTCCTAGATGCTCTCCAAATTGATCCGTTCTATTCCACCTCTTTCTCTCTAAAAGAATTCCCCAAATTATGTTTCCTATGATTAAGTTCTCTTATGTTTAAGCTAGATCAAGGAAAAAGAATTATGAATTTAGTTGGTGAACTGGTTCGGGAGGAAATTACAAGCATCAGCAGGAAGAGAGGTTTCATAACCCAACTAACAAAGCCACAAATTCATTAAAACTAATCTTCACAAGGATCCGTGAAGGGAAGATAATCCAAATTTTATTACAATAGTCATCGAATCAGACAAGTCTTCCAGTTCCTATGTGCTACTTGAATTTAATTTTTAATTACGTGTATTCATGGTAGCAATATGATATGTTGAATTACATGTTACTCGCTATGAATTCGAAAGTCAAACTATGACTATATTTGGTTGAGTTATGGAACTCAACATGTGATATATGGAATGTTGAGCATGTGGAACTTATATTTATATTGAATTGATATTTATGCTGAGCATTAGATCTTATAATTGTTTTAAATTGAGATATATAATGAGCATGAACTTATGTGCTATGTGCGGCATGAAAGCTGTTAAATTTGCTGAGCTGTCGAGTTCAATCTTGCAAAAATAATCTTTTTGCAGGTTCAAGGTTCAATGCAATAATGTCTACTATCTGGATGAAATGAATAGAAAAATGTGCAAGAGGACACTGTTCTCTCTAGTTGAAATTAGATGATGCTATGATGATGATATACAAGATACAAATGTATAAATTTCTTGAATATTCAATAAGATGGGAATATTTGTTTTGAAACAATAATGTACTGTGGTGATTATTGTATATAGAATTATACAGGTAAATTCTGTTTACTCTGATAATATAGGGAATCGTAAAGGTTACGATTCAGGGAATGCAGGAAAGAAAGAATTATATAAAGGTTTTAATTATCCACATTTTCAGCCGATATTGCATCTAGTTTTGGTGTTAGGCTGAACCTAGATAGTATTGAACGCACAAGGTCGAGACTAATTTTAATCCTAATATTGGGTTAAGTTGGTCCTGATTTTGGGGTCGTCACATTTTCAAAACAAAACTCGGTTGAGTTGGTACAACTATTTCAAAACTACCAACTGACGACTTTGTAAAACGTTCAAATCGTCGACATGATACATGTTGACATTTTCTTAAATAACCATTCAAAACCTTTTTCACAAGTAAAAAGAATAAGGGTAGACAAAACTTAGAAAGAAAGATTCGGGTCCAACTCGAATCGCAATTTTTTTCCAACGTCGACAACTTGGGCTAAGAATAAATTCACGTCCATGAAGTGGATAGGAAATAGTAAATGAAAGAGGTAGTAAGGTAATACATATGTTAAGGTAATTCGATAAAGTTAATCAATAAGAAAGATTATGTAAGAGTTTAGACAACTAAACTAGAATGTTACGGTAGTAGTGATTCCGGGATGGGATCCTTGTAAGTGGGGAAGAACGTAATAACTAAAGAATGAAAAGATAAGGCAATATGATTAATTAAGTTAAGTATATAAGAAGCAAGATAAAACTATGTTATGAATTAACATAGCTAGAATGTTAGCCTTGAATGACAAATGAGAAGATGAATAATTATAAATTGATTAAGTATGATTAATAATAAGGAGAAGCAAGTCAAAATTCAAATTTGAGTTCAGAATAAAAATTTTAATCGTTGACTGCTCAGTTGAGTCTGGAATGTCGAATTTGTTAGTATGCATACACAAGACATACATACAATCAAATTGGAAATTACAGCGGAAACATGACATGAATCGAATTTAAATTTTTTCTACAATCCTAGAAATCACCTTATGCAATATTATTAATTAAGGAAGAATAAAAGATATACATTTGAAGATGATCAATCATTTGATGTGTTCTTCAAACTCGAATCATTTTTCTCCTTCGCGATCTCTCCAATCCCCGGATCCAACATTCACTACAATAGTGTGCAATGCTCAAGAGGTGATCCACCAAGAGTAATTAGTTGAAGATGTGAATTTAGATTTTACTAGATCTTGGGTGGCTAGCCCTAATTCTCAATAACAAGAGATGCATTAGTCTATCCCACAATAAGACTCCTCTTATTTATAGACTATTTCCTAAAACTTTTAGAAACTAGGGTTTTAATTAGTTCCCAATCTAATTAGAAACTTTAATAATAACAATAACAATAATAATAAAAATAACAATAACAATAACAATAACAATAACAATAACAATAACAATAACAACAACAACAACAACAACAACAACAACAATAATAATAATAATAATAATAATAATAATAATAATAATAATAATAATAATAATAATAATAATAATAATAATAATAATAATAATAATAAGATCCCTCTTATTTATTTATAATTCAGTATTTATCCAAATACTTAATTATAAATATTAAGCTATTTAACTTGTTCCACTAATAAATTAAATACGCTTAATTTATTATCATTAAGTCAATTACTTCTAAAATTATATTTCTCCATTTATGGTAATGTAATGTTCCGAACTCCCGAGAATCCTGTAATATCCAACTTTATATGAATAATAAAGATTGTGTTATGTTTCCTGATTGTGTTATGTGATTTTTTAATGTGTTCAATTATGTGTTTTGATTTTGAAAACAACTTTAACACTCGTTAAAATCAAAAAGTGTAAAGGTTACAATCTAGCTAGGGTTAAAACCTAAACTCTAAGGGTTAGAGACTAGAAATAAAATACGTCCATGGAAATCTGTCTTTCATCCTTTTGGGATTTTTCTCATTTCACGATATAGTGTTTATATGAGTTATAGAACCCAAGGAGTCAATAAAAGTTTTTTCGCAAAAAACGCAGAAAGCTTCCAAGAGTGAAACGGGTCCGTCGTATTGTTGTTCCGTTTCAAGATCTACTGGTAATATGAAATGAAGTCACGCTGTAACTGATAAAAGTTTTTCCTCGAAAAACGTGCAAATTACTATTAACGGGAATAAGAGGAAAAGAAATATTTTTTCAACATTTTGATCGTTTAAGTATTTTCTAAGAAATAATCGTCAAAAACAGTATTCACATGAAAACGTGTCCTTTAAGATCAACTTTCTATTTTACAAAATAGTGTTTATACGGAACAAAAGTACCGAAAAGTCAAGTACGGACAATAAAAGTTAAAGTAACCAAACTAGGAGAAGTAGCACAGTTACCCTAACCAAGAAGTTACCTAAATCCAAGAAAACTGAAATGGACCAATCAAAACCATGGAAAGTTAAATGGTGATCCAAGTGAATTGTTTTCAACCAATCATAACAAAGGATGATAAAAGCATGATGTAAGCATGACATCATCCTCAAAGAAACACAAAGACGATGTCATCATTATGATTTCATGATTATGTTGTCTGTTGGAAGAAAGAAGGTTTGATGGCCTAAATTACCTAAATACCCTAGGTTTAAAAATCCTATAAATATAAGCCTAATCCTTCCTTATTTCTCACCATTTTACAAAGAAAAAATCAAGTATTTAAAGTCATAATCAAAAATTAGAAAGAGAGAGTTCTTGTTAGTTAGATTAATCTCAAATTGAAAAGGATTAGTTAAACTTTGCAACTTCAAGAGGTAAAATCCCTAGTTGTTATTATGTTTAATTTTTTTTTTATATTATAGTCTATAAGCTCAAGAACATAAGCCGTGGCCATGTACGATTTTCATTCTCCGTGTCCTTCATAAGTTCTTGAGAAAGTAGTTGTTATGTTTAATTTTATGTAATAATGTAGTAGAAATCTCAAGAACACAAGTCGTTACCATGTTCAATTTTCCAACTTAGTGTTTCTTTGGGTGATCTTGAGCAAATCTATTATTAGTTAAATTTATGTTATTATAAGTTTAAAGGATCATAAATCGTATATACAAGCCGTTATAATGCCCAAATTATTGCAATTATGAAAACCTAAAGCTCAAAAATATAAGTCGTTACCATGAACGATTTTTTTTCTTTTTTCGTTCTTCATGTGTTCTTGAGAAAAAGTCATAAATCCTATATAAGTTGGCTTATGATTTTATTATTTTTATGTTATGAAGTGTTATTAAGTTTTAGGGCATGTTATCCTATCATATTAATTCAAGGGGTTGTCGACGTCGGGAAGAAATCTTGTCTCTTTGGACAGATCTTTCTCTCTTCCTAATTTTGGTTTTCTACCCTTATTTATCTATTTTATGAAGGGTGAAGTTTTTTAGGAAAAGACCAACATGTATCTTATCGACGATTTGAACGGTTTACAGGTAAATTTTTGGAAATGGTTGTACCAACTCAACCGAGTTTTGTTTGATTTTGCAAGTAGGCCCAATTACTAGACACTGTCAAAACTTGATCTTTGAAACTGAGATTCTAATGTTCGGGGGCTTGGTTAAGTGGGGGGAAGGTTTTAGGCACCCCCAACTCTCGTGAAACACGGTACCTGATCTTTTCAATATTTTCCTTTTTTATTTGCAATATGTGTGTGTGTGTGTTGGAAGTAATTGAGCAACGTTTGATTTTGAAAATATTGTCGTGCTTCGTTGAACCTATATACGAAGGGTTTGATTTGATTTGCAAAAGTCCTTTTTTAGACAAGATATGAAAATGATGTTTTGAAATAAGGTTTTCAAACCCTTACGCTCACGTAGGAATTGAAGCACATCGATTCTTCCATTTTGTATTCTTTTTAGCCTATAACTTGATTTAGATCGTGATTGCCGGGCTGCGAAGCATCCTCGACCACATAATATATGTACAAGTGCCGGTCTTCTCATGGGCATGACAGCCATTGGAGTGACTTTGGCACGACAAATCATATTTCATTATGTTTGAGACCTTAAACCCGGATAACCGTTTTAAGGTCCTTCGGATGCACATTTTTATAGAAAAACTGACAGTGTACATTTGTAATGTGGAGTTTGTCCATCGTGGGAATCAGATTATGATCAGTTTGATCATGAATCCCACGATTCCTAGGCTCACAGAGAAAGGCCCAGAAAACTTGCACAACACAGATATTCACAAAGAATGTATATTTACATCTAGACATTGCAAAACAAGGGATTCATCAGTCAAATCCTTGCATGCGCGTAGCCAAAGCTTCTCGTTCCCACTAGATAAAGATCTAAAGGTCGCGAGGTTGCTTTAATATCTAACAAAATTAGAAAGAAAGCAAGATTTAAATAAATCGTAGCCATTCTAGCTTTCCGGTTTCGGTACCTATTTTGAACCATTTGAAAGGTAGAAAGTGCTAGATTTAAATAAATCTAATTCGCCAAATTTATATTAAAACAAATTCATATCAAATGAATAATTGAAACAGATATTTAATCATAACAAATAAAGAATATATATATATATATATATATATATATATATATATATATATATATATATATATATATATAAAAAGCTATAAAGGGCCACATATTTCTAATCCAGGCCCGACTGAAATATATATATATATATATATATATATATATATATATATATATATATATACATATAAAAGCGGTAAAGAGCTACAAAATGATCCAGGCTCAACTGAATGTAAATATATATATGTATATATATATATACTCGATTGAATGTAAATATATATATATATATATATATATATGTATATAACAAAACATAAATGATTTTGAAAAAATAAAATTTCCCGCTCACCCTAATAAATGATCCGGACCGTCCAAAATTTTGGATTAATCTAACCCTCGGAAGTTTTTGATTACATTATTTTCATTTGAGATACTTTGACTACTCTCTCTCCCTTTCCTCTTTCTTCCTCCGCCTCTTATCCTCTCCTCCAAGGCTGCATCGAAGGCAGCATCATCCATCAAGAAACTCCGGGCGGAGCACAATAGGTCCATTAAGGACAGAAATTAATCAGATCCAGGCCAAGTCTGTTAAGAGATCAAGCACCTCGCCTTCGCTGTCATCGTATCCATAGCCGCCACTGGCTCCGGTTAGATCTGCTTATTTTGGGTTAGATGTGCTTATTTCTGAGCATCTAAGACAGAAAATCACGTCTCCGTCTCTCCCCGACTCAGTGACTGCACCTCCGACCTCTCCGCGTCTTCGCTCTACTGGTACAAGTTTGCTTATTCGATACTCACTTCAATCACATAGTCGGTAGTTTTTTCCTCTATAATTTGCATTACGATGTAAATATTTGTTAGTTATATATAAGCTGAATGTGTTAGTTTATAATTTAGGGCTTCTGGCTGCGGCAATTGCGCCAGTACTGGAGAGTAATGTGTCTACTGTGGAGGACATGAAGCTTGAAGATAGAGAAAAATGATGGAAGATGGGATTGAAGGCTATCTCAGAAGGCAAATTAGCTGTATTGATTTAATCTGATGGCCAGGTATTATGACGTTGTATTTTGTTGATTCTTGGGGCTTGATTATTGATTAGTAATATTACTTTATAGTTTAATTATCATAATTACATAAATATGAAAAAGTGGATTTGAATTGTATAATAGACTTTAGTAAAAGGGTAGTTACTTGAGGAATCTGGATGTGAGAGTTTGGTATAATGTTACCTTTTGGAGTGTTGGCAATTTGTTGATGGGCATGTGACGCAAAAAAGGAGAAAAAAAGTAGCTTTATTATGCTTTAATAGAATCTTCTATAGGAGTAGCTAATTATGATACTTTTTTTTTGAAATCAATTCTTTTGTAAAATAAGAAAATCAGATTCTTACACCAGAGCTCATACAGAAAGTTTTAAGGAAAGTGAAATTTCCAAGATGATTATGTTTGGTTCAAGGATATGAGGAAAATAATTTTGGGAAATATTTGAGAGGATGTTTTAATGTTTTGAATGTTGAACATGTTAATATGGTCTTGGAACTGCCGGAGGAATGGGTTACGAGAGAAAATAATATCTATCTATACAAAACACAAGTGTTTTTGAAAAAATTAATTTCCCGCTCAGCCTATTAAAAGATCCGGACCGTCCAAAGTTCAGATAAAGCTAACCCTTCAAATGTAATGAATGAGAAAGCTGAGTAATATAACTCACTCTATTCTCTTCTCATCCTCTGCTTCTCTCTTTTTGTTCCAAAAAGAAAGTCATACTTAGCCTCTCCTTCTCTCAAGCTACCAATTAAAGGATTCATCAACTCCGTCAAAGCAAAAGTTAAGAAAGAGTTAGAGCTAACAACTGGATGTTGGTGTATTATCGTCTCGATTCTCTCAATGGTGCCAAGTTATAGGGACCTTTAGCTAACCGTCGACTGAAATTCATCGGCCGAAGACATAGAGGACGCACGGCTCCTCGATTCCTATGATGAGGAGGAGGCTAATTTGGTAAAAGTAGAGGAAGGCATGAAGAGAATTCAGGTGAGAATTGGCGGGATGACTTGCTCAGCGTGTTCAAATTCCGTAGAAGGAGCTTTGATGAGCTTAAAAGGGGTCCTTAGGGCTTCGGTGGCTTTGCTACAGAACAAGGCGGATGTGGTTTTTGATCCCAGTTTGGTCAACGTTAGTCTTCTTATGATTATACTTGCTTTTTGTGATTTATGTGTTCCAATTTGGTTTAATTTCAACTTAATGGTGATTTTGATGATGATTTGTTATGTTCAAGTTCAATTAAACAAGCAAACAAAGCCCATCCCAGCTACTTGGGATTATATTAACTAATGTTTAATTGTTAATTTTGGTCTTTCCAGGCATTATTTTGGATCGATCTACATTTTATCTGCTTATGCCCTCTAAATATGATTTCGTCTCATAAATGTGGTAGATTAATGTATGATGAATTATTTGTTAATTGTTTATGAGGTTACTACAGTTGAGATGTTTGTTTTTACTGCATCTATAGTCATGATTTATCATATAAGCTACTATGGAACTAGAATTGTTAATGCTTTTATAAGAATGGGTTGTGGATGGGAATATAGCTTGAATAGAAAATGACCCTTAGGTAACAAGGTAGTCATGGTTGACTTAATAATAATAGATATTTAATAAATGAAAATAATTTCTTCTTGGTGTATTTTTACTCGACTATTCTTTCAAATTTTTCAGAGTGAAATGGATTAGTTTACTACCAATACTTAAATCATCTTTGAGCTAATATTAGTTATCCATTCGATACTTAAATCCACTCTTTATTATGCTTGCAATTTGATTATCTGGTAAATAAATAAAAAAAGGTTAGCGAAACATAAAAACAAAAAGGTGAGATCCAGTTCTAAATAAGTTAACTTTTTTTTCTTTGTTTGATTTCAGGATGAAGACATTAAGAATGCAGTTGAAGATGCTAGTTTTGAGGCCGAGATTATACCTAAACCCAGTTCATCTCAAACAAATCCACATGGAACGTTAGTGGGGCAGTTCACCATAGGTGGTATGACATGTGCAGCATGTGTAAATTATGTTAAAGGCATCTTGGGAAAGCTCCCTGGTGTAAAAAGAGCAGTTGTTGCCTTGGCTACGTCATTAGGAGGGGTCGAGTATGATCCTACTATAATTAGTAAGGATGAAAGGATTCAAATCAACTATAATCAAGATTAGAGCAAGGATTCAACTGCAATATTAAGCCAAACAAAGGCAATTTTACTCCTTTTTGATAAAATTAGAGAATTTTAATATAAGATAGTTGATTATTGCTGAAATTGGGTGTATTAATATGAAATATTGGAACCATGAAGGGTTCGGGTTTTAAAATCATTGTTTGGTCTAAGCTCTCTCAATTCCTTAAGCCATTCGTTTATACCAAGCTTTATTCTCAGACCTCTTAAGCTTTCAAGTATACCTTGTTCTTATAATTCTTCTAAGCATCAAACGTTTTACCAAGTTGGAAGAAATTACTAAGCAAGTGAGTTTAAACTGAAATTGAAGAAGAAGCCTAGCAAAGTAATTGCAAAGGAAGAAGTTAAATCATACCATTGAAGTGAGTTCAAGTTAACAACTAAGAAAGGCACCCAAGTTACTTTTCTTTTGTTTACAATGAGAAGTTTATTGTTAATTTTTAAAATTAGTTATGAAATTGGTGGTGGTGGGAGAATTGGAAATTGTGGGAGCCATGATGGGTACAGTTAGCATAAGGAGATGGCATGTTTTGTGTCTAAATTTTATGAAATCTAAGCTATGTAAGTTCTTATATATATATATATATATATGGGTTAGTAAGTAAACTAATAGTTCATGTGAATTTTTATGGTGTAATCAGTTGGTGGTAATTTGAAATAGAGCAAAGGAGTTTAGGTTGGGGTGTGAGGAGTAATAAGGTGGATAAAGGAGGCTAGAACAAATCAAAACTCAAGAAATCTGAACTTTAAAAGAGTGCACACATAGTGTTCGACAAAAGTCCTATATGGACTGCTTTAGTTAAAAACCAAGAATTCAGTAAAGCCAAAGTTAAGAGTACAAGTATAAACATTTTATTCAGCTACTTAAAGTGTTTGAGGGAATTGAAATGGTACAAAAAGCGAATTTAAGCCAAAACAAAAACTCAAAAATTAGTAGGTCAAGTCATTTTGAGTGCTGTTTTGTTCAGCGTAAAGAGTCCAAAATGGGGAGTTTATAATTTTTAAATACAGTCTTATATGCTATATATAACATATTAAAAATTCGTTGTAATCCGGTATATGAGCTAGAAGTAATGAGGTTGCAAAATGGGTACGTTGGAAATAGGGATGCTGCCTATGGCAGCAGCAGTGGCTTTGTTGAGCGTTGACTGGGGGATTCCCTTGGGCTCTCAGTTAACACATTTAAATTGCCGAAATTTCTAACTAATATTTCTCTATAATAGGTGAGTGTATCACCTATAAAGTAACTAAGATGAAATGTAATCAAATCAAGAATGTGGGAAATTAAAAACACGCGAAGTAAGGAGCAGGGGAAGCAGCTGTTGCCTATTGGCAGTAGCAGATGGTAGCAAATCGCTGCTATAGCAGCTTTGGACTAGCTAATTTTTGGCTTCGTGTTTTAATTTGTTAAGTTACCAGCAAAAGTTAGTTTACATTTTTGGACGGGTACATGAATAATAACCTATCACAAATTCAATACAAATGAGTTGGTAGGTTAGAAGATAAAAATTAGCAATAGTAGATGTTCAAGCTTAGGGACTGCCCAACCAAGCAAGGCTTGGTTGCCGGTATTATTGGGTTAATGGGCTGTTTTGGTGTTGTAAGGAAACGCGATGGTTTTTAATGCGTTAGTTTATAGAGGTAAATCTATAAAATGGTAAGGAAGCTATAACTTACCTATATGGATTATAGCTACGCCCAATATACAAAATGAGCTACGATTTCACCTTGAATACTTTAGGTACATGAAATATGGTATACCATGTGGTAAGTTGTGAATTAGTTATAAACTGAAATGGTGGGATATTCATGTACTAAAATCATATCAAAGTCTATTAAAGTGAAAAATGGTTATTGTAGTAAAATGATGAAGTATTTAAAAAATATATAAAAGTTTTTCAAAAGCTAAAACCTAAGCTAATAATGCATATAACCGTTTAAAGCATACTAGACGCTGTAAAAGAAATATGAAAACCTAAGTTTATATATAAATGGGTAGTATATCTGTGTGATGGGATATGTTGACGCTAATAAAAGCCATTTCACATCTATATCTCAAAATTTAGCCATTTTCAAAATATAAAGCAAAGTTTATGCTACCAGAGTTGAAAACTCAATGTTTGACATAAGTAAGCTATATGTGTAGGTATCAGACATACAAATAGCATATGTCTACCTACAAGCCAAGCAAATGAGGCAAGATTTGACAATATAAGAGAGGCGTATATACAAAAGCATATATATACCTCATGTATATATGAAATGGGGAAAGTAATGTTATATGAACACATTAAGCCTAGTAAACTACCAATTGGATATGGATTTTCGTTCCAAAAAGAAATTCATGCTTAGCCTCTCCTTCTCTCAAGCTACCAATTAAAGGATTCATCAACTCTAGGGAAAAATTTCACCAAACTTGCCAAGATTTAGAGCTAACAACTGAATTGGAATGAGAATCAAAGAAAAACACAAACACTAATCAGTAAACAACCCAACAAATTCTCTCCCGAGTCAAGCAACTCAATTCTAGGGCTTTTTCTCTATCCTTTTTCCGTTCTTCACTCTCTCTGATAATTATTCTATCTTTATTTCTCAATTAATTTTTCACTTTTACTATATGTGATTTATGTATATACACTCTCATATATGTTCGTGATTGATTGTTCTATTGCTTATGTCATGTAATTTGTTTACTGATTAGTATTTGTGTAGTTTTTAGTACTTTTTGAGTTATTTTGGATTGTACTTTATAGAATTTGTTGGGTTTTGTTTGATGGATTTTGGAATATAGTATTGTTTGGTTGAATTTTCAAGCATTTGTTTCTGATGGAATGGGAATTGGTTAAAGTAAGTTGTTTGAATGTGGAGTGTTTTGTCTTTTGGGGTCGGTGGCATTTTAGTTTTGATGGATTCTGTTTTTTCTATAACTCATGTCAACAATAAATGAAACTTTGAAGGTTAAACTTTTAGAAATTACTCTGACAGAATAAAAAACTTTTAGAAATATTAAAAGGACTTCATCTGATATTAAGTCATACATAAACATTCTAAATTCAACAAAATAAAGCAACAAATTCAGTTATCACAATAGTTTTACTTTATAGCATATTTCAAAAATGCACTGTAACAAAATATAAAAACTAATCCCACACTCTACATATTACAATCACCTCCCTGTTGGTATGTGCCACCAGTCCAAATACCAGTGTCTGAATCCCTGACTGGGGGTGATCTTACTACTTCTGATTCAAGATCTTCACTTAGGAGGAAAAGAAGAAAATACGAACTTGAATCAAATGTATCTGATGTAAAATCTTCTAAAATGTTAATAGGTAAAAGGATTAGAGTTGGTTGAATATATTTCTAACAAACCTGAACCTACCAAATTATTCAGCTTAGTAGGGATATTCTTCACTCTGCATGTATTCCATACTATAATGAATGTTACTCCTACTATTCTTTAAGTATTATGAAATAAGCTTAGTCAAAATGGAGAGCATTATATTTCAAGCCAATTAGGCAGTGTCAAATGATAGTTAGTCACTCTCTACAGTAAGCATTAGTTTTACAATACAATATTAATATAAGCTTCGTTCATTTCTGTATCTGTGATGTACTCTTCCAGATATCATAATCCAACAGTTATAATCCTTGATTTATCACTCTCAATTTTTTAAGTAAGAGATCATAAAATTCCGGTTAGTCTAAAGCAATTAAAACAAAACAACGATATGATCATTATTGGTTTGTAAATAGATTACAAAAATCATAGTGGAGGAAAAAAGTAACCAAGTGGGAGGGGGTGGAGAATCACAGGCTGGCATAAACTTCCTCAATAAATTTTGAAAAGCACCCAGATTAACAGAACCTATGTAACTAAAATCTTCTTTTTAGCTCACAATTGTCCCCCTTTTTTAGCAACTCAAATCAATAAACAATCCCCTTTTAATGAGGTTGAATGTGTTTTTATAAGTCAAAAAGAAAAAGGAACATACACAGAGATTTATCAACTCAATTAGACCTAACAACCAAAACACACTGCTTGAATTCAGTTATAATCTCACAAATTCCGTATGGAGTATATGAAAATTATTTTCATTCTACAACTTTTTTATAATAAAAAAATATCCTTTAATCGAATCCCAAAAATCAACCAGTGTCACTAACTACTACTACATCACTCATATGTATGCGTTTCATTATATGCATATTACAATCACCTCCCTGGTGGTATGTGCCACCAGTCCAAAGATTTTGAAATTTGATTCTTGGTATAATTCTTGGTGTCCTTCTGCTAACACAAAAGAGTAAACTTTGAAATAGATCCAATCAATTCTGAAACTTAAATGAAATTAATTATTCAACATTTTGAATTAAATAAAAACAAGAAGATACTTCAAGTCACTTTTATTAAATAAGACATCTTTACCAAAAAAAGTAGAATAAATTTTGCTAAAGTATATGTAAGTAAGGTGTGAAACAATTATGACATCATTTGCTTTAGTAGAAGTTACCTTCACTTTTCTTAATTAAATGTTTAGTTTGTCGAATAAGAGTACTGCGTGCTTACCCACTAAAAGAAAATAATAAAAAGAGGTGTACAACTTATTAAATATTTAAAAAAATACCCTTTTCCAGATTATATCACGAGATTTTCATTTCCAAAGTAATAATAAATTAAGTATTATCATATAAATCAAAAGATGAAGGTCACAAAGAACTAGGATATTGAAAAATAGGAAGGTAATAACTATTGTGGGACAAAAACATCAGTTATTCCTACTATATTCAAAAGGAGAAAAAAGTAAAGGAAGAGTCCTGCTGTACACGTGTTGTTTCATAAAGCTTTGGTGTATTTATTGAGGTTCGTCTAGGTATAACGCAATGATAGCAAAGTGGCCAAGTCCAACAAATAAAAATAAATAATCTAATAGAACCACTCTCAAATTTGATGTTATTATTACATCACAGCAAGAGAGAAATTAATAGATTTGAATGCTAAGTTATCTCTGATTCATCAGCTCAAGTGCTCAAATCTAGGGCTTTTCTTTTATGCTCTTCTCCTTTCCATTCTGGTAATTAGTTCACCTTAATTTCACAATTTTGATATGTTCTCTTTCAATTGCATATGAATTGTATATATACACTCACTCACTCACTCATATATGTTTGTATTCAGTTGTGATTGTGCACATGCCATCATTTTTTTCCTTCTTAGAGTTTCTCCCCCATTTTTAAGCTGTTTTGTATCAAATCTTTGTTGAGTTTTGTGTTCCAGTTGTAAGTTTCCTGATTATGGTAATGTTTGGTTAAAATTTATTATTTTGATTCTGATAGTATGAGAATTGGGTCGAAATTTTGTTTTGAAAATGGAGTTTTTTTGTGTTGGGTTCATGTGTATCTCATAATTTTGTTTGAAAAGAATGGACATACCTGAAAGGACGTGGTCCACAAAATAAGTGGTCTTGCCATACCTGAAACGTTTACTGTAAATGTGCCTACTAATTGTGATTTTCTTTGTCTACACCTAGCCTAATGTGTCCGTTTCAGCAACTATTAGACCATGAGAATGTAATTTTTTCGTGGGCTTTACAATGTCGTCGAACTCGACCACAAGCACATCTACTATCTAAATGCCGAAAACTTACTTTGTAGTGGGGTAATACCCATCACCGTACCGCATCTATTATCACGGTTTTGATATTTATTTTTTAAAAGACATAACTAAATGATTCATTTCAATTTTTGCAGTCTTGGGATGATAAGGTTATTGAATGGAAATGTGTTCATTCAGCAACAAGTCGAGGATGGAGAAAAGTTAACACAGTTATATGTATTTTATAATTCTTAAATCGTATTCAAGTAATCACGTGTCAATTGTTTCTTTCTTGTGATACTAATAACATTTTGTTTTCTCTTATAAATAATAGATTTTTGTTACAAACAATATTTGTTGGTCATTGTGACACCCTCAAATTCGGGTACTTCGTTTCCACATGATTTGGTGTTCACTTTCTAATATAACATATATCTACCCAATGAATAATGCAAAATAAACTACAACTTAAATTAAAATAACTAAATCTCCCTTAAAACAAGGGTTACAACCTTCTCAAAATCAATCCCAGGGTTACTCTAACCTTGACATGAATATAATAAAGTGCGGAAATAAAACATAACGTTCAATTATTACAATCTTTCTCAATTAAATAAAAACAAGTCTTCACTTGCTTTGCTTTCCCTTGCCCTTACTTGTAGACGGAGCATCAGCGTTATCAACCTTAAATGAAATTGTTATTTAATGCAAGAGTGAGCAAACCATAGCTCACTGGAGTTTAACAATAATATAGACATGAAAGAATATCTTTAAGAAAATCTGAACAACTTAGCTTGCTTCAATAATAAAGAATTGAATAATAATTCTCTATCAATATTAAAATTGGATATAGAATTTATCTGAGGGTCATAAGACCTTTGAACTCTTGTCCTAGGTTATAAATATTTCTATTTAAACCTTTTACAGTCAATAAGACTATGGACCTTAACTCGTACTTAGGGGGATCAGCCCTTCGCACCATGTATTGTGCACAACCATCTTAACGCTATGCGTAGTAACCTCCCCTAGTAAATAGGGTTGTTCAACTCAGTAATTTGAATTCAAGTCCGCACCAAAGAAAGTTTGGTTTGGATAAGCTTACAAGGGTAATTTAGAATTCACGTTCATCAACTAAGGATTAGTTGAATCGACTTCAAATAATTCAAAATAAAAGAATTATGAATTAACATATGCTTTAGAATCAACTTAAAGCATTTAAAATAATAACTGGATCTTACTTGAACAATAAGTTAAGACCATTTCAATTAAATAAACAATTGTCCAATACTGAAATGGAAAGGACATTCTCAACAATGAATATATGAATTCAAGAGATCATATAAAATCAATACAAGATTAGGGTTTAGAAAACTTGCGTAAAATTAACGAGTTTAGGGTTTAGAAGACTTGCCTCAAGCGCAAGCTACTTAATTCAATTCACGTACTTTAATACTTCCTACACATATATACTTAATCACAATAACCTAAATTAGTTAACACGTAACTAATTCACATAAGTGGTTAACCCTCATGGTTAACTCACATTCTGATTAAATAAACAATAATAATTAACTATCACATAGTTAATCACATCACACATATACTCACATAATTAAATTAATTATGTATTTAACTCAATTATAATTAAACAATTATAATTCAAACACTTAATCAAATTATAATTACTTAAATTATCAATACCTTTTAAATTATAAACAATTTATAATTTAAAATCAATTAAACCACATTCATGCATTTATAATTACACAATTTATAATTAATCATGTATTTATCAATTATAATCAATAATTAATTAAACTATAGCATGCATTATAATTACACAATTCATAATCAATTATGTAATTATCAATTAAAAATTCACAATTAAACATGCATTTATTAAATTATAATTACATAAAATATAATTTAAATTAAAATAATTAAACTTCTATACCTTATAATTTCACAAAATTTATAATTTAAATTACACATTTACTCTTAATTATAATTAATAAAAGTATAATTAAGTAACTTATTAAACAATTATAGTTTTAGATACCATATTAGTTTTTCAAAATTTCTTTTATTTTCCAAACATGAAATTATCATAATCATATAACAACATGTTATATCATTCAAAATATATATCCCCTTATCCATGAAAAATTAAACTAAGGTCTTTAAAATAAACTGTACAAGCAAGCAAAACTCACTGCCCAAGCACTGTGCCCGGCGCAGCCAGCTGCCTTTAAACCGGCGCAGCTGCGCAGCGAAGGAATCTGGGAAGGACAAGCGGCGCAGCTGCGCTGCTCCTGGCCTTGCTGCCGGCGCAGCTGCGAAGCAACTTGGCCAGACGCAAACAGCCACGTTACTCTGCTTCACCGATTAACCCATACAAGCCAACAAATGGATATTTATAGTAACTTAAACATTGTAAATCATATCTATGCAATTATACATATATATAACATGCTTCCACAACACAAAACCATTTAAACAATGATAATCACAAGTTTTAAAAATCCAATTTAGCCATTTTCATGAAAACTTATATTTTCTCAAAAATAATCTACTGTAACTATTTTTCTCCATCAATTCGAACTTATATACATGCATTACATACTAAGTTGAAGATAGCACCAAGTAATTACTTAATAAGCATATTAACACATACCAATTGCATGAATTTCTCAACTAAATTTTACCAAACTCATGAAATTCCATATGAACTCATATAAATATAAATTCTTTGTTAAAATATATTTCTACAGTAATTTGATTTCTGAAAATCCTTTCATATAATTACTACCAATAACACATGAACACAATCATATATATAAAATTCATGACTACAACTTTCATGAAAACTAAATTTTTGACAAAGAATAAAATATAAAGAATATGAATTTCTAACCGTTCTAGCTATGAGTGTAAAGAAAAGATTATTATGAGCTTGCGTTCTACCAATTCTTTCTCCTTCTTTTCTTCTCTGATATTCTCTGCTCTTTCTCTCCTTCTCTTTTCTTTGTTTAGACTTAGGATTATAACACTAACGTATATACAATATACATATAATAGAATAGGTAACTCCCATATCATAATTATACACTAACTACTACTAATTACGTAAGTTACAAAATTCAAAAGCCAACTTGGCTTGTTTGGCAACAAGAAAATTAGAAACTAGTTTACTAACTTAGGCATGGTTTAAGTAAATTAGGTTTAAGCTAGTGTAAGGGCCCTGTTTGACAACAGTCTTTTAAAACAAAAGCAAGGGCCTTGTTTGTTTAAAATTATTGAAAATCTTTTTTTCTTTATTTTAATAAATCATTTGACACATAATTTAATGTCATATTTTAATCAATTAAATATTAATCATCTAATTTAATCAATTAAAATCTAACATCCATTAATCACATAAAATTTGCCACATAATTATAATTACTCGCTAATTATAATTCATGTAACACTTCATCACATAAATCATCTAATTCAATTATCTCAATTAAATTAGAACTATAATATAACATTAATATATATACATATCAGTTAAATAACATTCATTAAATTAATATGTAACACTCAATTAAATCATTACCATAATTTACTTAATCTATTTATTTACTCAATAAATAATTCACATAAATATTTATTTAATTCAATAAATATTTAAAATTAAATATAAAATCTCAATCGTTACAATCTTCCCTCCTTAAAAGGATTTTTTCCCCAGAATCATACATAAAAAAAAACTCGTCTATTACATTCTTCCCTCCTTAAAAGGATTCTGTCCCCAAAATCAGTATATAAGGGGTTACACAAAACTAATCAAATAAATGCGGATAAGATTTCATCATAACATCTTCGAGTTCCCACGTAGCTTCTTCAGCACTGTGGTTTCTCCAAATTACCTTAACAGAAGGTATCACTTTATTCCTAAGTACTTGTTCCTTTCTATCAACTATTTGAACATGCACTTCTTCATACGTTAAGTCTTTATCAAATAGCAAAGGTTCATATTCTGTTACATGTTTATAATCGTGCTTGTAAGGTCTTAATACAGAAATATGAAAGACATTATGTATATTCTCGAGCTCCGGAGGTAATGCAATCTCGTAAGCAACCTCGCCCGCCTTTCGTAATACCTCAAAAGGTCCAATGAATCGGGGACTCAGCTTCCCCTTCTTACCGAATCGAATTTTCCCCTTCCAGGGAGATACTTTTAGGAACACAAAACTTCCTGTTAAGAATTCTCGGTTCTGTCGATGTAAATCGGCATACTTCTTCTGTCTGTCTTGAGCAGCAACTAATCTCGTTCTGATCAGCTTCACAATTTCGGCGGTTTGTTATACCAATTCTGGTCCCAACAATTGACGTTCACCGACTTCATCCCAGCACAAAGGTGTTCTGCATTTTCTGCCTTATAATGCTTCGTAAGGCGGCATGCCAATACTCGCATGATAACTATTGTTGTAGGCGAACTCTACCAATGGTAGATGATCCTCCCAGCTTCCTTTGAAGTCCATCACACAAGCTCTTAGCATATCCTCAAGTGTCTGAATTGTTCTTTCGCTTTGTCCATCAGTCTGAGGATGATACGCTGTACTCATTCGCAATTGCGTTCCCATACCTTCTTGCAAACGCTTCCAGAAATTCGACGTAAAACGCGGATCTCTGTCGGACACAATCGACACCGGAACACCATGTCGAGAAATAATTTCCTTCACGTATAGCTTCGCTAGCTTATCCAGGTTGTACTTAACCCTGATTGGCAAAAAGTGGGATGACTTCGTCAGTCGATCCACTATAACCCATATCGCATCAAATCCTTTCTGAGTCATTGGAAGACCTACCACGAAATCCATCGTGATATGCTCCCACTTCCACTCTGGAATTTCTAACGGTTGCAGCAGTCCACTTGGTCTCTGGTGTTCTGCTTTGACTTTCTGGCATGTTAAGCACTTCGCAACGCATTCCGCAACGTCCCTCTTCATATTCGGCCACCAGAAATGATGCCTGAGATCCTGGTACATCTTCGTACTCCCAGGGTGAATAGAATATCTAGAACTATGAGCTTCGCTTAGAATCTCCTCTTTGACCTCTGGTACTGGCGGTACCCATATTCTACCTTCAAACCGCAACAGTCCTTCGTTACCGATCTTGAATTTGAACTCTTCGCCTTCGGTTATCCTCTTCCGAATCTTTTCACATTCTTCATCATTGAATTGTGCTTCTTTCACCTTATCTACTAGAGTAGAACCATTGGTTACTTGAAACAACAACTCATCCGATTCCTTCGGAAACTTCACTTCCAATTCTAATCTAGCCATTTGTTCTATCAACCGATCCTGATCAGTTAATACGTTCAGCTTCTCCCGACCTTTCCTGCTTAAAGCGTCAGCGACAACGTTAGCTTTACCCGGATGGTAAATTATCTCGCAATCGTAGTCTTTAATCAGCTCCAACCATATTCTTTGGCGCATGTTCAAATCCTTTTGGGTAAATATATACTTCAGACTCTTGTGATCTGTGTATATTTCACACTTCTCTCCATATAAGTAGTGCCTCCAAATCTTCAGGGCAAACATTACTGCCGCCAATTCTAGATCATGGGTTGGATACCCCTTCTCGTAATCCTTCAGCTGACGTGGAGCATAGGCAATGACTTTGCCGCTCTGCATCAATACACAACCTAATCCTTTATGTGAGGCATCGCTATATACTACAAAATTTCCGGAACTATCTGGTAAAGACAATACAGGTGCAGTACTCAGCCTCTTCTTTAGCTCTTGAAAACTCTCCTCACACTTCTCCGTCCAAACAAACTTAACTGTTTTACGAGTCAAATTCGTCAACGGAGTTGCGATTCTAGAAAAGTCTTGGATAAATCTCTGGTAATAACCTGCTAATCCCAAGAAACTCCTCACTTCGGACGGCGTCTTCGGCTGTTCCCAATTTATAACAGCTTCAACCTTCGACGGATCTACCGAAATACCATCCTTGTCGATCACGTGGCCAAGAAATTGCACATGTTCCAACCAAAATTCGCATTTCGAGAATTTAGCGTAAAGCCTCTCTCGTCTCAGGGCTTCTAAGGTTAGTCGTAAGTGTTTAGCATGTTCCTCCTCGGTCTTGGAATAAACCAGGTGTCATCTATGAACACTACCACGAACTTGTCTAGAAATGGCTTGAACACCCTATTCATTAGGTCCATAAATGCAGCTGGGGCATTCGTGAGACCAAATGACATCACCAAGAACTCGTAATGACCATACCGAGTTCTAAAAGCCGTTTTCGGTATATCTTCCTTTCTCACCTTCAATTGATGATACCTGCTTCTCAAATCAATTTTTGAGAAGTACCTCGCACCCTTCAGTTGATCAAATAAGTCATCGATCCTAGGTAAAGGATACCTATTCTTGATCGTAACTTTATTCAACTCTCTATAATCAATGCAAAGACGCATCGACCCATCCTTCTTCTTCACGAATAAGACAGGCGCTCCCCACGGCGAAACGCTTGGTTGAATATACTTCTTGTCCAGTAATTCTTGCAATTGAATCATCAGTTCTTTCATCTCGACTGGAGCCATTCGGTACGGAGCCTTCAAAATCGGAGCAGTTCCCGGCGCTAGATCGATCACAAACTCTGTCTCCCTATCTGGCGGAAGTCCTGGTAAATCGCTCGGAAAAACGTCCACAAATTCCTTAACTACCGATATCTCCTCCACCTTCGGGCTTTCCTTATGCGAATCTACTATGTAGGCTAGATATCCTACACAGCATTGCGTCAGAAGTTTCTTGGCTTGCATAATCGTCAGAAAACTCGCTTGCCTAGGCGATTTACTACCGTAGAACACCAACTTCGACGAAGTCGTAAGGTTCACCGACTTCTTCTGACAGTCGATTACTGCCCCATGGTTGAACAACCAATCCATACCCAGTATAACGTCGAATTCCCCAAGTTTAATCGGAATCAAATCTACTCTAAGTTCCTGACCCTTAATGACCAATCTACAGTTCTTATAAACACTCCTAACAGGAATAACCTCCCTATTCGCAATCTCTATGATCAAAGGGTAACCTAATTCCTCTACAGGTAAGTCTAGGGTTCTAGCAAAATCATCAGATATGAATGAGCAAGTAGCACCCGAATCAAATAATACATATGCATTTATACTATTGACCGGAATAATACCTGACACCACATCTTTTGATTGCACAGCATCCTGCACCGTCATATTGAATGTCCGTACAGTGGGTCGAACAGCTTGCAATGGTGCAACGATAGTAACGGTACTGCCGCTTCCATTCCCTCCGCTCCCTGTTGACCCTGCCGTCAGCTTCTTCGGGCAGTTGCGAGCCATGTGATCTTTGGATCCACATGTAAAGCAAGCTCGCTTCTTCGGTTTTGGGCAATTAGGCTCGATGTGGCCTTCCTGACCACAATTGAAGCACACCCGCTTCCCCTTCATGCACACGCCAGTGTGATTTTTACCTCATGTAGCACATGCTTCGAACTTCCTCTTCTGCTGACTTCCTTGCTGACTCCCAGCAGAGATATTATCAGACCACTTCCTCTTCTGGTTCACAGCGCTGCCTGTGAAACCCCCAGTCTTGGTTTCTACCTCATTCTTCTTCTTCTTATCTTGGTTGAACTTCGTTACCGCTTCGCTTCCTCCTTCAGCAAGTATGACTTTCTCTAGCACCGCTGGAAATGTATTCAGCTGGAACATGGAAACCTTGCTGTAGTGCCAAGGCTTTAGTCCCCGCTCAAACCTTCTCGCTTTCCTAGCGCCAGTGCTGACCTGGTATGTAGCGAACCTGGCCAACTCGTTAAACTTAGCGGCATACTCAGACACCGTCATCCCTCCTTGCTTAAGTTCTAGGAACTGGACCTCCATCTGGTCCTGCGAACTCACTGGAAAATACATCTCGTAGAACATTTCCTTGAAACGTTCCCACGTGATGACTCCCTCTCCCTCTCGAGTCTTGTTAGCCTGCCACCAAAAACTTGCATCCGACTTCAACATGAAAGCCGCGAACGTTGTCTTTTGGTCTTCTCCTACTCTAGCCACGTCAAATACCTTCTCCATTTCCATAACCCATGTCTGAGCTTCGATAGGGTTAGTCGATCCTTTGAACTCAGGCGGTCCTACTGCCTTGAATTCCTTGAAAGTAGTACCCTGCATCTGCGGTTGATTCGCAAGAGCTCCGGTCAACAGGTTCACCAACTGCTGAACCGAATTGGGATTCGTCCCATCGTTATTGTTGTTGTTCGTCGAACCCTCGGGATTTTGACGTGTTACTCTTCTTCTAGGAGGCATTTTCTGTTAAGAAAATATTATTATTAGACCCTTTATTCAATTATTAAGTATCCAAGTTCATACTTAAACGTTTAAATAATTCAATTCACATAGAACACCAAGCACGTCCATAAACTTCTTTTATTCATCAGTCGTAGTTTTAAAAACATCAAACAGATAGCATTTCTGCCATTTACATCATCCTTCCTGAACTGGAAAAGTTGCAGGATTACATTATTAACTCATCCCATTCTTATCTCAAATTATGGGATTTTCGTTACTTATTACAAAACATGCAATACATAACAAACTCTACCACTACTGTTACTACTACCACTACTACCACTGCCTTGGCATATTAATGCATCTCACAGCCTCTCTGCGTTCCTCTTCCATTACCCGAAATGCCGTTCTTCGGTCCACCACATACCATGGTAAACCTTGGAACTGAGCTGGGTAGTAGAAAATACGATCCTGATCTCTCTCTATCGCCGTATGAAAAGCATATTCCGTTTCCCTCAGCTTGGCCCTCTTGGCTTCAGCTTCACCTTCAGCTCGATCGGCTCGTTGATTAGCCCTCAAGCTTGACTCTTCAGCTCTGGCACGCTTCCTCAACTCCTCCTGGATGTCTTGCTTCATCTTTGCCAGTTTGAATCGAGCAGCATCTCTCTCGACCTCCATATGTATCAGGTTCCACTGTGCATCTCCTAGTTCACTATCCATCTCTTCGATAGTCTCGTCCCGCTGTTGAATAGTCTCCTCGAGATCTCCTACTCGTCCCTGAAGTTCCACATTGCTATCGTAGACTGCCTCGTACATCTCAGCACTAGTAGAGTGAGGTGGGAATTCCTCCTCGGGATCCTCTTCCTCCTCTTCAGACTCGTCCTCGTCCTCATCCTCTGGAATAGGTGTCAGCTCACGCTCCCGACCAGCTACGGTGATCATTGGAGATGGCTCTCTCCTAACCAGCTGCTCCCAGATAATATGTATTTCACGGGGCTCTTCCTCTCTAGGCACCTGAGGTACATCCTCTCTAGCCTGACTAGGTTCTCCAACGTTCGACATCCTGACAAAAGAATTTTAAAGTTCATTATTACGTGATAACGAATCGTCACTCTTCGAATACTAAAATGTAAACACATAGACACATAAGGTAGTGTATTATCTTTTACCTATCACATCTATCTTTTCGATCTTACCATAAGGCTACTACCTAAGGTTTTTTCCCACCTAAGGTTTTATAACCTACAGCTCTGATACCAACCTGTGACACCCCCAAATTCGGGTACTTCGTTTTCACATGATTTGGTGTTCACTTTCAAATATAACATATATCTACCCAATGAATAATGCAAAAATAAACTACAACTTAAATTAAAATAACTAAATCTCCCTTAAAACAAGGGTTACAACCTTCTCAAAATCAATCCCAGGGTTACTCTAACCTTGACATGAATATAATAAAGTGCGAAAATAAAACATAACGTTCAATTATTACAATCTTTCTCAATTAAATAAAAACAAGTCTTCACTTGCTTTACTTTCCCTTGCCCTTACTTGTAGACGGAGCATCAGCGTTATCAACCTTAAATGAAATTGTTATTTAATGCAAGAGTGAGCAAACCATAGCTCACTGGAGTTTAACAATAATATAGACATGAAAGAATATCTTTAAGAAAATCTGAACAACTTAGCTTGCTTCAATAATAAAGAATTGAATAATAATTCTCTATCAATATTAAAATTGGATATAGAATTTATCTGAGGGTCATAAGACCTTTGAACTCTTGTCCTAGGTTATAAATATTTCTATTTAAACCTTTTACAGTCAATAAGACTATGGACCTTAACTCGTACTTAGGGGGATCAGCCCTTCGTACCATGTATTGTGCACAACCATCTTAACGCTATGCGTAGTAACCTCCCCTAGTAAATAGGGTTGGTCAACTCAGTAATTTGAATTCAAGTCCGCACCAAAGAAAGTTTGGTTTGGATAAGCTTACAAAGGTAATTTAGAATTCACGTTCATCAACTAAGGATTAGTTGAATCGACTTCAAATAATTCAAAATAAAAGAATTATGAATTAACATATGCTTTAGAATCAACTTAAAGCATTTAAAATAATAACTGGATCTTACTTGAACAATAAGTTAAGACCATTTCAATTAAATAAACAATTGTCCAATACTGAAATGGAAAGGACATTCTCAACAATGAATATATGAATTCAAGAGATCATATAAAATCAATACAAGATTAGGGTTTAGAAAACTTGCGTAAAATTAACGAGTTTAGGGTTTAGAAGACTTGCCTCAAGCGCAAGCTACTTAATTCAATTCACGTACTTTAATACTTCCTACACATATATATTTAATCATAATAACCTAAATTAGTTAACACGTAACTAATTCACATAAGTGGTTAACCCTCATGGTTAACTCACATTCTGATTAAATAAACAATAATAATTAACTATCACATAGTTAATCACATCACACATATACTCACATAATTAAATTAATTATGTATTTAACTCAATTATAATTCAAACACTTAATCAAATTATAATTACTTAAATTATCAATACCTTTTAAATTATAAATAATTTATAATTTAAAATCAATTAAACCACATTCATGCATTTATAATTAATCATGTAATTATCAATTATAATCAATAATTAATTAAACTATAGCATGCATTATAATTACACAATTCATAATCAATTATGTAATTATCAATTAAAAATTCACAATTAAACATGCATTTATTAAATTATAATTACATAAATTATAATAAATAATTAAACTTCTATACCTTATAATTTCACAAAATTTATAATTTAAATTATACATTTACTCTTAATTATAATTAATAAAAGTATAATTAAGTAACTTATTAAACAATTATAGTTTTAGATACCATATTAGTTTTTCAAAATTTCTTTTATTTTCCAAACATGAAATTATCATAATCATATAACAACATGTTATATCATTCAAAATATATGTCCCCTTATCCATGAAAAATTAAACTAAGGTCTTTAAAATAAACTGTACAAGCAAGCAAAACTCACTGCCCAAGCACTGTGCCCGGCGCAGCTGCACAGCCAGCTGCCTTTAAACCGGCGCAGCTGCGAAGGGAAGGAATCTGGGAAGGACAAGCGGCGCAGCTGCGCTGCTCCTGGCCTTGCTGCCGGCGCAGCTGCGCAGCAACTCGGCCAGACGCAAACAGCCACGTTACTCTGCTTCACCGATTAACACATACAATCCAACAAATGGATATTTACAGTAACTTAAACATTGTAAATCATACCTATGCAATTATACATATATATAACATGCTTCCACAACACAAAACCATTTAAATAATGATAATCACAAGTTTTAAAAATCCAATTTAGCCATTTTCATGAAAACTCATATTTTCTCAAAAATAATCTACTGTAACTATTTTTCTCCATCAATTCGAACTTATATACATGCATTACATACTAAGTTGAAGATAGCACCAAGTAATTACTTAATAAGCATATTAACACATAACAATTGCATGAATTTCTCAACTAAATTTTATCAAACTCATGAAATTCCATATGAACTCATATAAATATAAATTCTTTGTTAAAATATATTTCTACAGTAATTTGATTTCTGAAAATCCTTTCATACAATTATTACCAATAACACATGAACACAATCATATATATAAAATTCATGACTACAACTTTCATGAAAACTAAATTTTTGACAGAGAATAAAATATAAAGAATGTGGATTTCTAACCTTTCTAGCTATGAGTGTAAAGAAAAGATTATTATGAGCTTGCGTTCTACCAATTCTTTCTCCTTCTTTTCTTCTCTGATATTCTCTGCTCTTTCTCTCCTTCTCTTTTCTTTGTTTAGACTTAGGATTATAACACTAACGTATATACAATATACATATAATAGAATAGGTAACTCCCATATCATAATTATACACTAACTACTACTAATTACGTAAGTTACAAAATTCAAAAGCCAACTTGGCTTGTTTGGCTACAAGAAAATTAGAAACTAGTTTACTAACTTAGGCATGGTTTAAGTAAATTAGGTTTAAGCTAGTGTAAGGGCCCTGTTTGGCAATAGTCTTTTAAAACAAAAGCAAGGGCCTTGTTTGTTTAAAATCATTTAAAATCTTTTTTCTTTATTTTAATAAATTATTTGACACATACTTTAATGTCATATTTTAATCAGTTAAATATTAATCATCTAATTTAATCAATTAAAATCTAACATCCATTAATCACATAAAATTTGCCACATAATTATAATTACTCGCTAATTATAATTCATGTAACACTTCATCACATATATCATCTAATTCAATTATCTCAATTAAATTAGAACTATAATATAACATTAATATATATACATATCAGTTAAATAACATTCATTAAATTAATATGTAACACTCAATTAAATCATTACCATAATTTACTTAATCTAGTTATTTACTCAATAAATAATTCACATAAATATTTATTTAATTCAATAAATATTTAAAATTAAATATAAAATCTCAATCGTTACAGTCATGGACGTTGCCGATGGATAGTTATTCTTTTTTCAGAGATTTATGTACTGAAGACTTGGTAGAGCTTGACAGATCTACAAGAAAAATGTTGTTATATGTATTTTTAAGAACATAGTTTATTAAAAGTGGTAATATTTTTTGGTAGATAATTGGAAAATAGATTGTTGTAAAAAATTTATTGATATACGCGATGCTGTAATTATTATAAATTTGATAGATAATTGGAAAATAGATTGTTGTAAAATTTTTTATTGATATACGCGCTGTTGTATTTATTATAAATTTATATTAGTAAGTGTGTCATCCATTATGTGTATAGAGTTCGCAGGTGGTCGATACAAAGGAGACATTACTGTGAGGGTACATGTATTTTGATTATTCACTTTCCCCGAGGAATTGTATAAGTGAAAAGTATTTTCTGTCCATAACTTATACAGAAATTGAAGATAATCTTCATTATTTTATTTACTTTACGTGCAAAGATGGGAAAATATTTTTTGTTTGAATGACTAACTGTGTTTGAAGGATTAATATCTACTTTTTAAAGATCTGTATGACACCTTCAGTGAATGATTTGGCAACATCCATTTTGTGTCATTAATTTTTTATTTCTCTTTTCAATGATTTCGTATTATTGATTTGAGTCGAATTGAAAATAAGGACTCAATTTTCTCAATAGTGGTGGCGATAGGAGACTATATTCATATTGGTGCTGTCAATTTAATGATTTAGGTAAATAATGAGCATGTAGATATTGGAGCTGTCAATTTAATATTTTAGGTAAATAATGAGCATGTAGCGAATTTTGATGGACAAGTAAATAATGAGCATGTAGATACAATTGGTGGCAAAATTCTTGACTTCTTTACATTTTGGGCGGGATATCTATCTTGATTAGAAATTTTCTAATTTACAACAAATAATTATGAAATTTTCTAATTTTCATCAAATAAATACTCTTTTCACATTGTCAACTCACATTTTTCATTTAGATTCATCTTTAGGTATTAAATAATCACACGAGTATTCGTGGTGCCGGAGGCACGGGTTAACCCTAGTATATATATATATAATCCAGGCTCGACTGAATGTATATATATATATATATATATATATATATATATATATATATATATATAAGCTGTAAAAAGGCCACGGATTTGCAATCCAGGCCAAACTAAAATGTAAATGTTAATATATACAGTTAGTATATATATATATATTAAAGCGAAAAAGGCCACGAATTAGCAATCCAGGTCAAACGAAGTCAGAAAAATTATATATATATATAGTTATATATATAAAAGTAGTAAAATAGCCACGAATTTGCAATCCGGGCCCAACTGAATTAAAAGTTAGTATATATATAGTCATTTATATATATATATATATATATATATATATATATATATATATAATACAGCTGAAAAGGCCACGAATCAACGATCTAGGCTGAACAAGTTAGTACATATATATATATATACACACACACACATATAAAAGCGGGTAAAAGCCACATATCGACGATCTAGGCTGTGCAGCCGAAAAAAAAGTATATATATACTAAAAAGTTTGCTAAAACGACCACATAACTGAGTTCTGGGCAAAACCAGAAGATGAAACTTGATATACACGTTCACATATACGTAATGAAGTAGAAAATGAGTTTCGATCGTAAAAATACTTACAATGGACTGCTACACAAGCTTTTTGGCACTCAGTAGGCTTCAAATGGACGTTTCCACCGGTTAATTTTTGGTATGTTATAGAATATTCATGTGCAAACGTATTGTAAGAATAAAATCTAAGTTTGGAGTACTAGAAGTTGGGCTAAGGGATGAAATGGGCAGAGTTTTAGAGCGTTTTCTATTTTTTTCTTCTTTTTTTTTGGCAAGCGGGGGTTATATTTAAAGACCCGATGGTTGCAGGCGCACTCGCGGTAGCCGCAAGTCTATCTGTGGCTCCCTAAGTGGGGCCCACTCTCGTGGGTCCCGTCGTCTCAAAGTTTGTGCAATCCGAGCAATGCGATGTTAGGTTCGAACATCAGAGCGTCCGTTTGAGGCGTGCTATACCTTTTCGAAAAGCCATTTCCGAGAACGAAACAATGACATGGGACTAAACCTTTTTCGAATCTAGGAAGACAGGTTTATAATTGGATCTTCGTTTTTTCGCAGTTTGTCCGTTGAGCTGTATTGTGCTGTTTTCACTCGGGATCGATGTTATGGCTCTTTCTGACATTCATTGAATTAATTCGGAATGATTTTAACTGAATTGGCTTTAATTTGGTAAAATGACTATTTTGCCCCTCCAGGCGTTGTCTTATGTGTTTGCACGATTTTCGACTGTTTTCTCGGGGTTGTCTCCGAGGTCTGATCCTAGCCGACACTGTTCTTCCTCAGGATTGTCTCCGAGGTTGACTTGGTTTTTAGGGTTGTCTCTGGGGATGAGTTGATGCTTTGGAGTTGTCTTTGAAGTTGATTTGGCTTCCCAAGGTTATCTTTGGGGTGATTGCACCTTCTGGTGTTGTCTCCGGGGCTGAGTTTGATCTCCAGGAGTTATCGCTGGGGTTACTGTAACTCTCGAGTTATGGCCGGGGCTTGACTTGACATCCTGGTGTTGTCGCCAGGGCTGAGTTTAATATCCCGGTGTTGTCATCGGGGTTGCTGTTCCTCTCGTGTTGTGGCCGGGGCTTGACTTGACATCCCAGTGTTGTCGCCGGGGCTGGGTTTGATCTCCCAGTTATGGCCGGGTTATTGCTGTACCTCTCGGGTTGTGGCCAAGGCTTGACTTGACATCCCGGTGTTGTCACCGGGAGTTTTGATTTGAACTTCCAGGGTCGTCTCCTAAAGGTAAAGACGGTTTTCCCTCCTGCAGGGTTAGTAACATGAATGCAAAATTTTGAGTGTCGACAGGGTATCATGTTTTATCAACTTGATCAAAAAAAATATAAGAATATTTTTAAACAGTCCCTTTACAACCGTTTTGGATCCAGTTCTGTAATGAATTTTGGACTATGATTCAAATATTGGTTGTAGAGACAGAAGTTACGAACGTGTAGGATTTTGAATGACATAAAAATATTTCAAAACGAAGAAGTTATGGTTGTTTTACCTAGCCGGGGTTGGGCTGCCAACCTTGTTGTCCACTTTTTGTAAAGCCCCTTAAATATGAGTTTTTGAGTTTGAGAATTTTGTAAGCATAACCACTAATGAAGATAGTCTAGTTAATTTATAAAAACACTTGTTAAGAAGTAAAGCTCTATAAATGAATCGTCGGGTATGTGAATCCCTTTATGTAGGCTTTTAAACGTTTACCGAGAAAACCTAGTTTACTATCATGGTAAGTCTTCTACCTTAAGCATTCGTTTACAAGCTTTCTATTTGATTTATGCACTTTTTGCAACAACGTGTTATAAATCTTTGACATGAAAGTTATTGCTATTTGTTTCGGTATAACTTGCAAAATGAACAATTATTCGTGAAGTATTGAATTACTATAATTCTTAAGTTAAACCAAGTTGCCTTAGAGCGACCTCTACATGTAAAGTAAACTGAAATGAGCACCCTTTTAAACACTGTCATGAGTAGTCAGTGTAGTGTATGTTATGTATAACATAGGATGTGGTTAGATTGATCCTCTACTTGATATCCATGGTATGGTTCTCAGTCGAAAGACGGACGAACGGTTCTTGGTTTAATTACCACTCAGTCTTACTATGATAAAGAAATTGTAATATATTTTTGTGAAAGCTATGATTCATCAAATCCATATCGGTGTGAGTTCATTGGCATGTTATGTGTTTAGACTCGTTGAGCTTTTGTATGCTCACCCTTGCGAATAAAACCTTAATTACAGACAAACTTGAAAGCTTCGGCTCTAAGAAGAAAGGAAAGAAGAAGAAATGTGTATACTAGTTTATATGCTTTAATAATTGCTTGTCCATTTTGTTATAGTCGTGGTGACTTTTGTAATACGAATAAGCAAACCATGTAACCGAATATTATATCAATATTATCATATTTTCTCACACAATTTTGTCATGTCTTTACTTTGATTAAACTTAGAATTGTTAAAACATAAACAATGTTGATAAAGAACTATATACTTGAATGAGGATATTGAATAACAATGTGAGTGTTGTAAGAACAGAGATTTAGCACCGATGAACAAACCAAATTCATCGTAAGGTTCCTCTGTTCCAAGTATAAGTGTGTTATTAATATTGTGAATTTTAGATAAATAGAAAACATTGATATGAAAGAGATATCTTTATAATGATATGTATCTAAGTGAGGGTATTGAATGATTTTGGGAGTTCTGTAAGCATTGAGGTTACACTAATGAGCTCCGGTAAGATGCCAAAATTACCGAAATACACCCCTCAGTTCTAAGAACAATCTTATTATTAATACTGTGAATCTTGGATATGTAAAGTTATAAAATATCTAAATTTTAATGATTAAAATGGTAGAAGTAAGCACTACGTTCCTTGTATCATATACAAGGATTTGGTATGAATTAATGAAAGATCTTTGGAAATTAAGATGAGAACTTTGTTTATAAAACTGTTGGACTGAATGAGGTATTGATAATATGGACTGTTCATGTTATTATTGATATTCCAAATTTCAGTTTGATAAGGTTTGTAAATAAGGAAAGCATATCTAAACTTAATAATTTGGCATTTTTAGTGAGTATCAAATTAGCTATAGTGAGTATAATGATTTGGGTACGTCACATGTGTGACCCTCTGAGTTCAATATTAAGACAGTAGTAGAATAAATAAATTAGAACCATTCTAATATTATTTATAATTAATTAAACTACTTTAATACAAATATAAATAAATAATAGTTATTCTACATCATGAGTGACACCTTATAAATAATGTATCATGACTATCCGGATAATATAAATTCAACGTTTAATCTCAAAGAATATCACAAAGAATACAAAGAACCTATTCAATCATTCTACCATACAATGTCTCAGTCAAATATAAAGTATGGAATTACTGTCGAGTTTTATATATTTGATTATATGTATTTCGATTCTAAAATGCACAACTCAAGTTAATGTAAATTAGAAACTACTTTCTAATTTCCATTCAACCCTGGCCAGGGATTCCCGAGTTGTCACTTTATCGAATCACATAAGACATTTTCTCCCTTTACCGAAAGTGATAGATCCTTTGTTGCCTATCTCCATATATACTTTATTATATCTGAACATACCCTAAAACATACTCTAGAGTATTAAATAATATGTCAAAACATAACTAAGTATATACAAGATATTGTAACGCCCCCAAATCCGGTCTATCTTCAAACCAGAGTTCAGTGTATCATGAGTTCTACTCCTTTTACACATACATTCATATATCTTTACGATATAATAAAATCCTCAAAATATAACAATATATTTCCTCAAATCCCAAATTTTATTACATTAAAATCTTCATACATACACATAATGGTAATTACATTATTCTTTTCCTTCATATACATGTGACTTTCATCCACCACAATAGATAAAAATAAATTTTACAACACTACAAGACTAAGCTTGATTTTCCTCTAATCTTCACTGAATTCTTCAGTTCTTTCTATCTTCGCTATTTTTTTTTACTTTAAGAAAGTGTGAACATTTGATTGCTCAGCAAGTTCTAGCAGTTAATTAACAACAAAATCAAGAATCAAATATTCTTTCAAAAACTTCAATAACTGAACAAGAGTTATGAAGCAGCTCGAATTATAGGAATAAAACTGGTTCCTATCAATTTAAAACCTTATTAACATGTAATTTATTATATATATTAACAACAATATATTCTTTACCACTTATACGACTTAACACATCCAACACAATAATATATGTGAAAAGAATCACCTTTTTAACATACATTTACAAAACACAATACATAGCACACATTGAATTCTCAAAAGTTATATCCTTATAGTATGTTGAGTGGCTCCCCACCAAAAACTAATAAATTAATTTTTTGTCTCGTCTATACTGTCTTTCACAGTGAGTTAGATCAGATATTAGCTCATCCTAAACCTCAACCCATACAGAGGAGTTGTTTAACTCAGATACTACAAGTTAATAATCAAAAAGTATGACTGTATATACACATTAACTCAATTAACTTCTTATCATTTTGTCTAGCTAAAACAATTAGCAATGACTTAATCTTATCACAGTTCATGAATAAACAGAACTATTTTAACTTTAACAGTTTAATCACAGAACAGTTCATCTCAATAGCACATAAGTGCAAAAAATTGGCACATGACCTCATCATAATAACATCTTTTACAAATATAACAGATTTGCACATGGATAAAACTTGCTCAAGTACTAGTAAGTTTAAGAAACTATCATTCATTTCAATAACATGAATGAAGTTAGGAAAGTTGCCTTAAGCGTTGCTTACATTTTACGCTATACTGCTCTTCGAAAATCCTTATATATCACATAAGGATAACGCATACCAATTATTCATATATTTGACTTACTCATTGATTTAAATTAACATTTTAGCTTCTTATGTGACACCCCCAAATTCGGTCTATCTTCAAACCCGAATCTGGTGCTTCACTGATGCTTCTCATTCTAAACATACATCGTTATATCATTAAATCTAACAACATATATCTTCAAATCCCAGATTCTATTACCTTAAAATCTTCGTTCATTACAAATAATGATAATTACATTATTCACTTACTACCTTAATATAGTAAGGATTAACATCCTACTTTATATTACAAGCCTTCGCTTGATCTTCACACTTATTCATAAAATGAATAAGGCATGTGGTACTTTCAACTATAGCACCGCACAATGGCACCTATCAGCTTGATCTTTACTAGATCCTTCATTACATTCTACCGTTGTTCGCTGAAAATATTTTTATTTAAAGCAAGTGCGAGCATTCAATTGCTCAGTAAGTCATATCAGTTGTATAACAATCAAAGAAAGAATCAAAGACTCTTTTAAAACTTCAATAACCGAATAAAGTTTATGAAGCAACTCGAATAATAGGAAAAACTCTGTTTCCTATCATTTTAAAATATTAATCACATTTACTTCCACATATCTTTACATTCAGTCAACCTAGAATCATTAACATATACTTAATCTTAACAGTTCACAAATGGAACTACTCCACAGTAAACCTTTCAATCACAGAACAATTTATTGTACAGAAACCCATAAGTGTTGAAAGTTCGGCAAAAGGCCTCATACATAACACCTTGCATAAATATCACACATGTGCACATAGGTAATACTTTCTCAAGTTCAACATCCGAGAAAGTTAAGAAACTAGCATTTATTTAAAATATGAATGAAGTTAGGAAACTTTCCTTAAGCACATCTATAACAAATAGTTTACGCTAAACTGTTCACCGCAATCCCTATATATCACATAAGGAATAACACATACCAATTAGTTATATACTTGACTTACACTTTGGTTTACTTTAACTTTACTTTCTATAGCTCGCGTTCTTATAATCCAAGTTTACGCGACCAACCTCTACATTCATTCCTTCAGTTATTATGACATACGAAGATGCCACAACCTTACGATCATCTCTACGATAGATTTACATTACCTTTTCCTTCCTTCATCCTAACTTATCCGAATCATTACAATTGTAATGCTCGTTAAGTTAATTATTCTTCCTTATAGCTTTCTGACAACTAAATGTCATACCTCAGGAATATTCCTTAACGTCTTGGTCATACAGTCATCTGTATGCCGAGAACGAACTTCCAATGTTAAATTATGCGTTCATAGCCTTTAAGTATTTTACATTATCTTATCTTCATATCTTACAACGTCCGATTTATTTGACTCGGAACGTTATCCAAGTTATTATCATTAACTCAGCTTTCTAGCGTTTTCACGTTTCATTACTCTTCATTATCTAACGTTCAAACCATACACGGTGTGTATATTAAGCACGTTTAACTTACGCATACACTTAACACCTTTACATCGATTTAAGTGTTTAACACTTACGTTTCATTCTAACTTCTTTATCCGATTCACACTCAGACCTTCATTAACTTCATTACCGTTCGTTACGATTTTCTTGATAATTTAATATCATACTTACTAAAATTCATCAACGTCTAAGTCATACTGATAAATAGGTTTTATACCTACTTATTGGATACTAACTTACCATAACTGTTGTTTAATCTCATTTGTTTTAGCTACTTTTAATGCGACTCTTTCCTTTTTATAGGATTCACTTCGAAAACTCGCTCGGTGGCATCGTTCGTAAAATGGAGGACAAATTGGCATGGCATGCATAAAACCTAGTGTGTGGGAGCTAAGAACTTAAGGCATGGTGGAAAGGGAAACAAGAGCTAGCATGGAGTGTGTGGACTGAAAATTGCAGCACAAGCACAACAGAATCAAAGACTGCAGCAGAGCGCAGCTGCACCTGGAAAGCAAAAGAACCCAGTGCAGCTGTGCCTAAGCCCAACAACAAATTGCCCTGGCGCGCAGTTGGGCCCAGATCAAGCATAAAGTCGGCGCAGCTGCGCCAATCTCTGAAGCTGAAAATGCTGACTTTCACTTAAATGACCAATCGGATTGTAGCTTGAAGGAGGGGTCAATTTGGGCATATATATAGAAGATATCAGTGTGTAAACAAAATATATTCCATCCTTTGGGATCATCATCTTGTATATATTATCATTAGATATTCTAATCTTCCATTAGATAAAATTACATTGGATTAGATAAACCTTAGATTAGATTAGATTTGGGAATTAAAGCAATTGAAGATTCAAGGAAGAGCAAGAGGGATCAGATTTGCACTTTCTAATCCCTAATTTCTCTTTACTTCTATTTGTATTCTTCTAATGTGTAATCAATTGTGGATTGTGGGATTTGATTCAAGTATGAGTTAGACCCTATTTTGAAATTACAATGGATCTTAATGAGTAGTTTATTTTGATATGCTTCATTGTTAGGCTTACTAATGGTTATTGGATTGTCTATTGTGATTTGTAATCAAATGCTTAATTGCCTAGCTAACAATTATCGCGATAACCTATATGAAATTGAGAAAAGGATTATGGGTTTAGATCTGATTATAATAGCATGTGTTTGTGTGTTCATCATGGCGTTGGAATTCATAATTCATGCCTAGGATAAAGATATACCAAAGCACCGCATGTAATCTAATAAGAACTTGCGCTTAAACCCTCTTTAATTGTAATTCGCATAGAGATATAGTGAGTTAGTTAATTAGGGTGTTCAACTTGATTCTATCATCTGTGGATTTGATTTGATTTGGGTATGGTACATCGAGAGATGGCCATACTTTACCTTCTTGTTCTTGATTAACAATCCATGATAATTAATTTGGCTTAACGGGAAGTGTATTAATTTAGATGAAACAATAGGTGAAATTGTAGTCTCAAGTCTTCATTATCTAGTTTCATTTTAGGGATAGTTAGTATTAGTTTAATTGCATATTATTATTCAAAATACTAAATCAATCGTTTAAATAAGATTTAGTTGGTTATGGGTTAGTACTTGGTAATATTTGTTAAATAATTCTATGTGGGATCGATACTCTACTTACTCTATATTACTTGTTGACCACGTACACTTGTGTGTGTGTGTTGTTTTGTCATATATACAAACAGACCAACACATACCACCCATGTATGCTTAGAACATTCGTTTTACACGAATATGGTTTCCTGTATATTAAAATCCAGGGTCCCGTATTCGATTACGTACTTTGCGTTTACATTGCATTTATATTACTTAACATCCATTATGGCTTTATAACACTTCCATGTCATAAATTACCATCTTCGTACAACATCTAAGTATTACAACCTATGTAAACCCGAGACGTTCGTCCGACGCGAATACGATTCACGAATATCGTTTACGTATTCGGCGTTCACAATGTTCGTCTTTTAAACCTCCATTTGACCTTTGCTTAAGGTTTTAATTACTTTCATTAGTGATTCATTACATGAACTTCACGTTCATCATCATCTCTAAATGTCTAAGTTATACAGTTCGTTCATCATAATTACTTTGTGTTTATAGCGTTTATACACTTTACACCTAACTTTCAATACGCCCTTATAACATTGAAATGTTTTAAGTCATTGTCGTCATTCAACTTTTAAGGAATTACAATCACTATAATCCTACACGTTCGTTTAACGCGAATACGATAACGATATATCGGTTACGTATTTTGTGTTCGTCATTTTAAAACCTTTATTCGATGTTTAATCGTCAAACTCAAGGTTTTACTCATCATTCAAGATGTTTTTTTTCATGAATATTGCATTCTTGCTTTACCCTTAATTACCATCCAAAAAGTTGGCCAATAAAAATCTTCAGTCTGAAAAATTTCCCTTAAGGGCGCTGCGGAGCCGGTTCATGAGTTAAATGGGGCGATGCGGCGGCTCCTTGCAGTACATGAGGCCCGGAGCCGGTGCTGCGACGCTTACTTTGAAATCTCATAACTTCTTTGTTCTAACTCGGATTTAATCAGTTCTTAAAGTGTTGGAAAGCTTGAAACACCCTATACAAATTTCCATGGATAGAATAACTTTCTTGAGTCTCTAACAAGCCTTAATCTTGGCTCAAAAGTCCTCCCCCACTAAGTTTTTCAACTTTGCGTTAAATTTTCATTCGTCCATAATTTACTCTTCCGATCTCGGAATGAGTTTGTTCTTGAGTCCACGACTCATATTTTTTACGTTTTCTTACATTCCTATGAAACCCTAATCATTCGATTTTTTACATACTTTCTATATTAATTCATCTTTTACGAAATTTTGCTATAACTTCGTTATTGGCTAATTTCAATCCATTCTTCATGAACGTTTCTATCATTCCTAACCAAGAATATATCGCAATTATATATATGATGGTTTTAAACTTGTCCATCAACAACATGCTCTAATTAGATGGTTTTTAATTTATCCACCAATAACTTTTTACCGCGTTCTTCTCGTTCTTCATTCGTTCTTCGTGTTCTTTGTTCGTTCTTCATTTTTAATTGATATTTTGATTACGATTTCACTTTTTCATGCATATTAACGTTATAAGTTCATTAATTCATCTTTATATCATCAGATAGTTCATAAAACCCATGTGAATCGTTCATTAACATCAAGAAATTCATAGTTCACATGAAATTTCTTAGAAAAAGAAAAAGATGACTAAATCTTCAATTTCTCTTATTACTTACATATTCATATGATTCAACCATAGGAATATCGTTTGTAACAATCTTATACTTCCATTTTTGTTAAGCTTTATGATTTCATATTAAAACTTAAAGAAACAAATGGATTAGCGGTAGGTGTTGGATTACCTTTCTTCATTATTCTTCTTCCTCTTGATTAGTCTTACGATTTGCTAACTTTTCTTCCTCCGAGACTTGATAATTCGATTCCCTCACTTCCTTTCTTCATTTGTTCAAAGTTTCCTCTCTTAGATTTTCAAAAAATGAAGAGATTAAGCTTGTTTATATAGAAAACCAAGGCTAGGGATGTTTTGGTCATTTGGCAAATCGCCTTACTATTCACACCTCCTTACTATTCACGAAACTTTTCTTGGAAGCTTCATTTTTCTGTCTTTCGGAATTCGTCCGACAGTTTGAAAAACTACATTCTCGGAATCTAAATATTTTTAGATATTTTGTCTTTTCTCTACCAATTAACTTTTATGCGTTCTCCAAAAATTTGAAAAATTGAAAAACACTTTTTAATGAATAGTGTTTTCTGTCACGTTTTCCCATAATATAGTTAAACGAATGAAAAGTACATAATTATCAACACGTTTTTCGAGAAAAACTTTTACTAGCTAATACGACTTTTCACGATATATTACTAACAAATCTTTAAACAGAATGTCATTCCGACATCCTGATCTCTCAGGAAGGCTTAGGTTATTCAAGCCCTAACCTTTAGGTTTCATCGAGTGAATAGTATTTATTTCGTCTTTTTCTCAAAAAAGTTTTTATTTTTGAATTTTTTTTATTTTCTTCTTGAAGATTCTTACTCGTTCATTCTAGCTCGTAGCCAAAAATACCCTCATTTTATAATCACCCTAGGTTATAAAACGATTAATAAACACATAACACATAATATAATTAATAAAAATCTATTTTATTAATTAATAATTCTTTAAACTTAATTTTCTGGACAATCAGATTTTTCGGGTTGTCACAAAGCGTCATTATAGCTGTTCTTCTGCTCATGAAGAACAGCCAGTTAACGTTTTGGAGGTTACTTTGACCGAGTTTATCTTCTAATTGATTAGCTTTCTGGGGAAGGTGTATCAATGTTTTAGTACTGATGTAATACTACAAGTTCATACTAAGTTTGCTATTTAACTACATCATAACAAAGAGATATTGTTGGTCAAACCACCTATCTAAGGATGTTCTTGAGTTTTCCGAATTTTCAAAAACTTGGTCAATGTCGGTCAACTCTTTTTGATCTTTAATAACTTTCACTTTGTATATTATTTAAGAGTTTTAATGTCTTAAGATAGTAGTGTATATGTCAGGATATAAAAGTGTGACACTATATTACTCTAACAACATTACAATTGATAAATTTAAGCCAGTCAAACGACTGTTAGATAATGTTCTTCATGTTTTATGGAATTTCCAGAAAACGGGTTCTGTGTTCGGTCAATGCTTTTTGACCATTAATAACTTCCATCCGGCTTATTAGTTAAGTGATCTAATGTTACTTATTTGTAGTCTACATATCAAGGTATAAAAATGTGACACTGTAGTACCCTAACAACATCAGGAATTACAGATCTAAGTCGGTCAAATGGCTGTCAGACACCTTTCATGTGTTCATAAGTTTTCTGGATTTTTTAGAAAACAAATCTGTGATCGGTCAATGGGGTTTGACCATTGATAACTTTCACTACAGAGATCCTATGACCATGATTTTAGTTCCAAGTTACTAACCTCATAGCATACTATCATTATGAAACCAAAAATAGGTCTAACAATTAACAGGATGAAATCTACAAGCTCTGACATTTGACTGTCAGAAAATATTTTTAATATTTTTGACAGTTTGCTTATTTCTTCATTTTCATGCATTTAGATGTTATAGAAACATGTTTAACCAACCCAGATCACTTAATAAAATATTAATGAACATATTTAAACACTAAAACATAAAATCTATCGAGGTTTTAAAAATCTAGCATGAAATTAGGGTTTTTACCTTCTTGAGCAACCTTTTGAATTTCTCTCTTTGATTCTGATTTTGGCTAGCTATGGACTGATTATGGATCAATATATAATGGATTTTCAGTGTACATCTCGTGGACTTAGAGATAGGAAGCTTATATATGTATATATAGACTAAAGTGGGGGTTTAATGGTCTTTAATCCATTTTCCTTGACAACTAAGCTTGATTCATTAAATGATCTGATCTTAGGTGTTAATTAGTGGCTGGTATGGGTGTTTTTGAGCACATGGTGTAATACCCGTGAATTTTTGAATACCATTAATAATTAAATTGATGAATGTTGAATATTTATTTGAATATGAATATATATTTTGTGACATGGGATGTAGTAACTCAATCAAATTGAATTAAGTATATGGTGAGTGAAGAATATGATGGAAATGATGAAAAGCCTAATTTGAGGTTATGTTATATGTCTAGTGTGGCATAATAAAGGATTAAGTAAATATTTGATTAAAATAGTGAAGGAGTGAATTAACAAAGGGATAGACTAATTATTATTAGTTGCAATTGCATTAGTAGTCTGGACTAGATTATGCAGTAGCTAAACCTGGTTTGAGATTTTCCCAGAGTGGCGCAGCTGTACCACTTCTGCAGTGCAAACTAGTGCAGCTGCGCCAGGGACCTGTTGGGTATTTTCTATACGCGCTACACGCAAGTGTACGTGATCAACAAGTAATATAATGATGAGTCAGGTATGGTACCCACAGAGACAATAATTCCTATTTAATCTAACAAGTACCAATCTTATACTATCTCAGCTTTATTAAACTAATGATTAAAAGATGATTTTTTAACTAAATTACTACTTAAACCAATTCTAACACTACCTCAAGATTTTACCAAATTTTAGAGAATTAAGCCTACAACTTCACTTATTATTTCACTTTAGATAATATCCCTTTCTCCAATTTATGTTAATTACTCCAGATTATTAATCAAGAACACTAAAGCAGATATAGCCATCTCTCAATGCATTATACCCATACTCACTTGCATCCACAGATGATAGAATTAAGTAAGACACCTTAAATAACTAATTCACTATATCTCTATGTGAATTACAAATAAATAAGGTTTAAAATCAAGTTCTTATCAGATTACATATGACGCATAGATATCTCTATCTTATACGTGAATTATGTATTCCAACTACGTAGAAATCATAAATATATACTATGGCTAGTTCCAATCCCATATGTCATCTCTCGAATTCATATGGGATAACGGATAATTGTTGATCAGGCAATTATATATGTTAAGCACAACACATAGAAAATAATCCGAAAATAATATCAATAAACTGAATTAAAGACTATTTAATCATCCATTACATAAAAAGATCTGTCATAGGCTTAAATAGGAAATTAGTTCATCATAAACGAATAAAATCCAACCATCCACATCATAGAAAACATTATGATTACAAGATACAAAGAAAAAGTTAAGATAAATTCTAGAATTGTATCACCGCCCTCCGCTCCAATCTTGCGTTCTTTGTGTTCAATTGATGCTTCAATTCTCCGTACAAGTTAAAATCCAAAGCTAGGGCTTGAAAGTGTCTTAGTATCCCTAAATATGTTCATATGAGTTCCTTTTATAGCTTCAAAGCCACAATCCTAATTGTTTCCTGTAGCTTGCTTCCAAATCCCAATCGAAAGAGGAGAGTGGCCTATTGCACGAGCCTCTCCGCCCCAGTGGGGGAATCCTTCGTTAAAGCCCCGCCCCAGTGGGGAAGCTCTTTATCCGGCTTTATTAAATGGCTCCAAGACCCACTCCAGCGGGGGTATTGTCTCTATGGGACCTGCCCCAGCGGGGGTGCACCTCATGTATGCTAAAAATGTTGACTTTCATGCTAATATCCATCTATTCCATTTCCTACAACCAATAATATAAAATCGAGTAAACTTGATATGAAAATTACTTGAAAACATCCATAATCAAGCTATAACGACTACCGATTCGTAGGTATTAAATCCACTCATCAAATACCCCCAAACTTGAGACTTTGCTTGTCCTCAAGAAAAACCATGCATATGCAAATAGATACAATGCTTATGAATGCAACTGTTAGTCTATACAATGTCAACTCAGCTAGCCTTAGAAAAATCACACAAAAATAGCAATAAATCTAACCAAAAACATGTCTGCAGTTCCAACCCTTCTATGAAGCATCACCCGTTAACACCACTGTGTGTGTGCCTGATAATAATGTTTGCAACTAAAGTCCAAATATATCACATAATATACATATTAGACAGATATACAACTTTTAACTTGAGGAATCTCGTAAACAAGTAATGCAGACACATGACTCAACATCAACCAAGTCAGAAGTTAATACGAGAGATTTGCAATCTTTATTCTTTTACGGGCGTATTTTGCTCGTTTTCCCGTTATTCTTACTTTCCTCATGACTGTGCAATGCTTAGTTCCCTTAGGATTTTCAGTGATACCCATATAACGAGCTTTCGACCAACGACTCCAAAACCAAATGGCTTTAGGGAGATGGGTGTAAAGGCATCCCCTAGGGCGTACTTACTCGAATATCAAAGGCCACGGAACCAAACATGTCACGGTATTTATTTCAACTTTCTTTATTTTTTTTATTATTTTTTTCATATTTTTCACTTTTCTTTTTTTCATTTTTTCTTTCTTTTAGATAGTCTCCCATATTTCCCCCAAACTTAAGTTTCTGCCTAATCTAGTCATTACTACCGGTTTACAAAGTTTCTATCATTTAAAACCCAATTTCTGTCAATATGTTAATGATGTGACTATTTGGCCCAAGTTAAACCACATTGTCATCTTAACGTGCTAACCGGTACAATAGTGTCAAACAGGGAATGATTAATGCAAAGGTCGGATTGTACATCTACGTTCCGGTTATCATCACTGTTTAAATTCTATGTAAGTCCAATCTCATCACTGGCTAAAGTTACTTTACACGGACTGACATACTTGACTCATGCAATCCTAACTACGACTCTTTTTGTTATTTTGAATTTTTCCATTATTTTTTTATAAGCATAAAAACATAACTAAAGATACTAAACTAAAGATACTAAAACACATAACTATTCTACTATGCAAATTATCAATACTACATTACTCATGCAACAATGATAACAAGATTATGATGAATAATAATAAACCCACCCCCAAACTTAAACTAAACAATGTCCTCATTGTACTAATAAAGAATTTAAGTTCTAGGACTTCCCTGTTAAGTCAAGCATCCGGTCCTCCACCCTCCTCCGTGTCGGAGTCTGACGGTGGAAATGCTGGGAGTGGTTGCGAAGCAGGGAACTGCAATGGATCAGCGGTGGTGGTGATACGAGCAAAGGCCTCAGCGACAACAGTATTGAAATGGTTCTGTGTAGTGAACATGTGACTCTGCCTTGCCGCCGGTCGGTCATCCCTCTTTCGTTGCTGATTCAATTGTTGCTGAATGTTTCTGAGCATGGCATTTGTTGAGCTAGAAGGTTCATCTGCTTCCAATTCATCCTCGGGCATCACGTAATCCTCATCCCTGGCCTCATCCTCCCCCTCATCAGAGTCAGAAAAAATAAAACCTAGGCTACGAGGATGCGAAGGTGCCTCCTTCTATGGTTCAAATCGGTTAATCAGCTTTGAGTCTAAAACCATCAATGGTGGCTGAACCAGCTCGTTCGCTGCCCGTATGACCCATGCTTGCAAGCATAGCCCAGTGATGAGCGAAGGGTGTGGTAATCCTCTTATTAATCCACCTCTTAAACACCAGCGAATGGAGAAGCTTATAATCGTCCTTATATTGATGTGGAGATCTTTGACGATCGCATACAATAAAGAGATCTTTTCCTTGGTGATTTTGCTTGTGAGTTTTGAAGGTAACAGTTTGGCACAGAGGAAAGAATACCATATTTTCCCATATTTATTCAAGCTGGAGCTTTGAATGATCGTGCCTCTTCGACTGTCTTTCACCCATACTGTATCAGGCTTACATATTTCCTTGAGGATCTGATCATAATCAATCCCTTCGTCTCGCAATTCAGTGTACTGACAAACTTCAGGCGATGTGATATTGTAGAAGGCGTTTATGGTCTCGGCACTGAAGTCTGCCAGCTTGCCCTATACGAATGCCTTAAAAGGAGGTGCGTCCTCTGCATTGGCGTAAAATTCCTTGACCACGGCTACCACCGTAGCTTTAGGTTGTTGTGTGAAATATGCCCAATGCCGTTCATGAATTTGCTTGCTCATTTCTCCATCCAAAACATCGGGTCTAAGTCCATGTTCTTGTATGAGTGCCTTTCTTGCCACATATTCAAATCGCTCGGAGGTGGCCGCACTCCAAAATTTCTTGCGGTCAAATTGTGGAACGGCCGGGGAAGACCCTTCCCCCTTTTGCCTCTTTTGTGGACGTGGTGGCATGTCATTTCCGTGCTCAAAATTGAAGAATTTCTGAAGAATTATAGTTGAGGACTTTCGTCAAACACTTGGCCGGCGTTGGCAAAGTGGCTTGAGTGAGATTGATTACTCTTCGTTCCCCAAATTTTTCTCACACAACCAAGCACTCAATATAAAGTTATCACAAGTGTCCAACTAGGCACTAGCAATTTCCAGAACAAACAATAACAACCCCAATTTTTTTTCTTCACAAAATTTGACCTAATTGAAAACAAATACCTTGGTTTATGCTTGATGTTCCATAGATGTAGATTAATACCTTGAATATCATAATTATCCAAGTATTTGATGATGCTTCAATGTGATGAAGTGATGTCCTGTTGAATTCGACTCGAAGAAGACCACGATGGGGGATTGGGACTGTCGAATTTGTGGGGGGTGGGTTACGTCTTTGGTGTGGAGATGGGATGCAATTGGGAAATAAAGGATTTAGAGTTAGGTTGGGAGAAGGCAATTCGTAGTTGAAGGCGGCTTTTGGGCGGAAGTTGGAGATTGAGGTTAGTATAGGGGGTAGTGGGTGATAGTGGATGTTGGTACAGATTTGGGGGAAGAAGAATTCGGTAGTGGCTCAGTTAGGATTTTGGGTGAAGAAGAATTCGAAAGTTGTATTATGATAGGAATGTATGAGCCACACGATATTCAGGTTCAAAACTACCCCAGCTACAGACTTCCGCTCACCCACCCCAGCGGGGCTGTGAGCTAGCAAATCCCCGCCCCAGTAGTGAAACCCACTGTTCGGGTAGTGACCTTTCCCGCCCCGACGGGGCTTTTGTTCCTTATACACCGGCCCCAGTGGGTGAACCTATGCAGCTGCCAGTTTGACTTCAATTCATTTCCTTGTCCTTTTAAATCGTTGCTTAAGTATCTTCCCATCTTTGATTAGAGGATTGTTTCGTGATGTTTAAATTGGGATGAGCTTGGAAATGTCCTTTGACTCCCCTTATGTGATCATATGCCCTCACCTTGATGTTATGTTTGATTTATATTGCAAGTGTCCTGTATCAATACACACCATAAAATTTGTTAGACATGTATTATTAAGAAAAATTACTATGTATTATATAATATTACAACTAAATGATCTTAATGTAAATAAAAATGAACAGAAAGGATGGGTTGCCTCCCATCAAGCGCTTGACTTTTAAGTATTCAGCCTGACTACTTCCTGATTTAGAGTGGCTTGGCAAGATCGACCGCGGTCGCCTGGCGATCGATGTCACCGCCCTAATAGTGCTTGAGGCCTTGGCCGTTTACTTTGAAAGTTTCGATCAACTCCCTGCTGTAGATTTCGACGTGTGGAAACACTATTTTGACGGTAAAAGGTCCTGACCACCTGGATTTCAGTTTCCTGGGAAATAATTTCAACCGAGAGTTGAATAGTAATACAGATTGACCTGGTTCAAACTCTCTGTCCATTATCTTCTGATCATGCCATTTTTTGACATTTTCTTTGTAGAACTTTGAATTTTCGTATGCATGCAGGCGGAACTCGTCTAACTCGTTGATTTGAAACATTCTTTTCTCCCCTGCTGCTGATAAATCGAAGTTTAATTTCTTTATAGCCCAATACGCCTTATGCTTGAGTTCCACCGAAAGGTGACACGCCTTCCTGTAGACTAACTGATATGGGGACATACCTATCGGAGTCTTATAGGTGGTCCGATATGCCCACAAAGTGTCGTCTAGCTTCACCGACCAATCTTTTCTGTTCTGGTTGACAACCTTTTCCAGGATTCTCTTCACCTCTCAGTTGGATACTTTGACTTGGCCACTCATTTGAGGGTGATAGGCTGTAGCAATCCGGTGTTTGACCCCATACTTTGTCAAGAGCGCAATGAAGTATTTGTTGCAGAAGTGGCTGCCTTCATCACTGATTATTGCCTTTGGGGTGCCGAAACGAGTGAATATATTCTTCTGTAAGAATTTTAAAACTACCTTCGCGTCATTTGTCAGTAATGCGGCTGCCTCCACCCATTTTGATATGTAGTCCACGGCTAATAAGATGTACAAGTTACTGAATGAGGATGGAAAAGGTCCCATGAAGTTGATTCCCCATACATTAAAATTTTCAACTTCCAGGATCATGTTTAGGGGCATCTCGTTCCGTTTTGAAATATTTCCCATTCTTTGACATCTGTCGCAGTTTTTCACTCACTGATGTGCGTCTTCGAACAGAGTGGGCCAGAAAAAACCTGCTTGAAGGACTTTTGCGGCTGTTTGCTCACTCCCATAGTGTCCCCCGTATACTGAAGCGTGACATGCTTGTAGAATGCTCTCAACTTTGCTTTTTGGTATACATCGCCGGATCATTTTGTCAGCACACTGACGGAACAAATATGGTGCGTTCCACATGTACCACTTTACATCATATAGAAATTTCCTCTTTTAGTGGCGAGTCAAGTCTGGTGGGAGGATGTTGCCGACGAAATAATTAGCGAAATCCTCGTACCATGAAAACTCGCTGTGGATCAAAAATAACTGTTCATCTGGTAACGACTCATTGATCACTACTTCGTCAGACTCATTCAGATTCGGGTTTTCTAGTCGTGAAAGATGATCAGCCACCTAATTTTCTGTCCCCTTCCTATCCTTAATCTCTAAGTCAAATTCTTGAAGGAGAAGAACCCAACGAATAAGTCTCAGCTTTGCGTCCTTCTTTTCCACTAGATACCAGATGGCCGAGTGATCTGTGTACACCACCACCTTTGTTCCCACCGAAATACGAACGAAATTTATCAAATGCATACACAACTGCAAGTAGATCCTTTTTAGTTATTGTGTAGTTAAATCGTGCTTCTGTCAGTGTTTTTCTTGCATAGTAGATGGCATGGAAGATCTTCTCCCGGTGTTGTCCAAGCTCTGCTCCGTCTGCATAGTCACTGGCGTCACACATGAGCTCGAACGGCTTTGTCACCTCTGGTGCTATGATTACTAGGGCAGTGGTTAACTTCTTCTTTAATTGCTCAAACGCCACTATACAGTCTTCATCAAACTTGAATGGAACATCCTTTTCTAATAGACTGCAGAGTAGCTTTGTAATTTTTGAGAAGTTCTTGATAAATCTTCTGTAGAATCTAGCGTGCCCGAGAAAAGTCCGAATCCCCTTTACTGACGTCGACGGTGGCAAATTTTTAATTATCTCCAGTTTAGCTCGGTCGACTTCCAACCCTTTTTCAGAAACTTTATGGCCAAGAATTATCCCCTCTTGGACCATAAAGTGACATTTCGCCTAGTTGAGTACCAGATTTGTCTCGACACATCTCTTTAGCACTAGGACTAGATTTTTAAGGCATCTCTCGAACAACTCTCCAAATACAAAAAAATCATCCATAAACACCTACAGGCCGAATGACATCCTTCTAAAGGCAAAGGTGCCATACGGACATGTGAACGTTGTCTTCTCCCTGATCCTCAGGTGCAATAATGATTTTATTATACCCTGAATACCCATCCAAGAAACAGTAGTACTCGTGTCTAGCTAATCTGTCCAACATCTGATCAATGAAAGGTAAGGGGAAATGATCCTTTCTATTTGCCTTATTTAGCCTTCTGTAATCCATGTAAACCTTCTAGCCGGTCACTGTCCTAGTCGGTATTAGTTCGTTGGTCTCATTTTGTACTACTATCATACCACCTTTCTTCAAGACACATTGGACCGTGCTCACCCATGCACTGTCTGAAATCGGGTAGATAATCCCATCATCTAGCCATTTCAGGATCTCCTTCTTCATTACCTCTTTCATTATGGGGTTGAGCCTCCTCTGTTGTTCCACTGTTGGTTTGCTATCATCGTCCATCAGAATCTTATGCATACAGAATGACGGGCTGATTCCTTTGATGTCGGCGATTGTCCATCCAATAGCAGACTTGTATTCCCTCAGAACTCTTAGCATCTTACTTTCCTGTAGTTCGTTAAGTGCAGATGCAATAATAACAGGTAAAGTAGCTGAATTACCCAAATAAGCATACCTGAGGTGATTAGTGAGTTCTTGTGACGCCCCTAAATTTGGACTGCCACTTGGTCACTCGAATTCGGTTTGTCACGTTCTAAAATCTAATACCACAGTAAATATTACGACTAAATATCGCATCGCACAACAGAATAATACACAACTATTACTGAATAGAATTACATTTAATTAATATAATTTATTCACGTCCCAATGTCTTGTAACTTAAACATCGATTACATAGCTTAACCATACCTTAAGCATATATAAACCTAATTAATACATAATAGCATAAGTTCTTATTACAATCATAAAGTTCTACATAAATAAAGCTACTCTGTAGCCTTTCCCTTTCCCTTGTCAGTGCCCGAAGGTCCGCACTGCTCTGTCTTCATTGAAATTTTTAGGGAAAGCAAGTGTGACGCCCCCAAATTCCAGGACCGCCACTTGGTCTCTCGAATTTGGTTCATCACGTGCTCATGGTAATACATCACGATAATAATAACTAAATATCACACGATCACAGCGGAAAATCTATTCTAGAATAATTTACAATGATTTATTATAATTATTCCCCCAAGTCTCGCAACCTACAGTACTTAATAGATTACATAATAATATCAGTTAACGACTTATTACATAATCTAACTTAAGCTTAAACATAATCAAATCCAGTCTTACTACATCATCTTCATATAATATTAATATATTTAAAACATAACAGACATAAGCTAGTTGGTAGCTTTACCCTTGCCCTTATCAACGCCCGAAGGTTCACCATGCTCTGCCTTAACTGAAATGTTTTAGGGAAAGCAAGAATGAGCACAAATTGCCCAGCAAGTAATATACAATAAGGGTGAGTAATAAGATTCTCAATTCTCGAAAGAGTATAACAAGATTTGATAGTTCAAGAATAACAAGAATATCAACAGTTCTCAATATCAGTCGCTAAGGACAGGATAATATCAATATGATTCAATAATAAGTCAATTCAAGATTTCAAATAATTGAATACTGAGCAGTCACTAAGGACTATGAACTTCTACTAGAATTGACAGTGATAAACTGAAAATCCAACACAAACAGATACAGCAGGTGATCAGCCTAAAGTACCCTCGTTATGCATAACAATCAACCATACTCAAGTGTGCACGTCGGTTCTCCGACAATTATATATTCCCTTCAAAGAAGGTTGTTCTTCTTAGTCAAATACAAGATCCCGCACCAATCAATTAGTTTGGGTTGCTTTTCAATAACATAAGTCCAGCCGAATCAAATGGCATAGACACTTTCACAATATTCAAGAACAATACTAAGTTCAACATGAATAATAACTTTAATGAAATAAGAGTTCAAGTATGCTAATTCGATTCAACCGATTAAATAGGAAACTAGTTCGCAATACACAAGATAGGATACTTGCATAGTAAAAGAGTATAAGTTAGGAAACTTTCACAATTATAGATTTCCTTGCATAAAGTAAATGCGTCGGTTAGGATACTTGCACTTTAAAAGAGTGTAAGTAAGAGAACTTGCCTTTAGCGTAGTTTATCCACGAAAAGCAATTCAACACTTTCGAATTCCTATCGTAATACAGTTACGTATATATATGATATTCATTAGTCATATAATTTAACTTCACATTTTCTCTTTGAATATACGATCAACACATAAGCTAAGTTTTACCTAGCTACACAGTTATATAGAATATAATTTCTATCCTTAACGTTCCTTCTTTAGAGTTTAAACGCATTCTCATATTATATAAGATCTCAACAATTTGCAAACATGCTTGCATATTATTAATATCACACAAGACCACAATCAATACTAAATATATTTCATTTTAGCAAGTTACGGCATCTCCTTAAGTTAACCGTCAAAATCGGGTTCAAGTAACATCATATAATATCACGTAGCATGTATTCATATTTAAAGGATACTTTCATGCTTGTATAACTTTTCCAAATCCAATCGTACATGGTATAGGTTCTTAAGTTAATACTTAAAGCCATTCAAGGACACGAACTCATATGGTCTAACATGGTCGCTTTTAAACACATAAGATATTCATATAACTTGTATTAGTCATGCTCATGAGTACTCGTATTGCATATATGTAGCTAGCATTGTTATTATCTTGAAAACATGCTTTGTTCATGCTAAACTTTAATCATGGCAACTAATCATGGTATATATATATGCATGACACATGAATGAGTCTAAGAGTACTATCACATGTGTCCATAAATGTCAAATTCTAATTCTCGTCATAACATACCAACGTTCACGTTCAAAGCTTATACTTTGTTAGTATAGTTCATTACTAAGGTCTATCATGTTCATACTTCCTTATGAAACCTATATATGTAAGTTAACATGCTTTTCATGTATTTGAAGGCTATCTAAACATGCTCATAACATCAAAATGACTATATAGCATTTACATGATCATATCCACCTTCAAACTTCTATTCTTGTTAGGAATGAGCACTAGTTAGGTTCACATGTTCATATTTTATTACGGAACCAATATAGATAAGCTAACATGCACTTCATGTGTCTCTAGGTGGTACTAACGTGCTTGCAAGGTCAGTATGTAAACATGCTTCATATATGTTAACGTCGTTTATGAAACTTTAAATTCGTTTCCAAACTATATGTCGTTTGGTTAATCATGCATGCTAATATACTAAAACACGCTCACATTGCCTCATTAGGTTTATATATATGTATTAATCATGCTTCCATGCTTGTTTAAACAAAAATCAAACAATTAGTTCATAACAGTTTTGTTGCAGAATACAAAAAAACTGAACACAGAGGCTGGCGCTGTGGCGCGGCACAGTAGCTCACTACTGGCGCTGCGGCGCTGCGGCGCGGGCTGCGGCGCGTGTGGCGCTGCGGCGTGGGCTGCGGCGCTGCGGCGTCGAGGCAGTTTTCCGGTTCAGACGGCAGCGAAAAACGACCCAAAACCTCCCATTTCATCGATTTCAACATACCATACCCAGATATTAGACTTGTTTAACTTACTAACACATACATATATGCTCATATAACAGCCAATAGCAATTATCAATTCCCAATTTCATGAACTCTAACTAATTTACAAATTTCATGTATTTACAGAAATTGAAGAGGAACAATGGAAATGAAAGACTATTCAGTGGTTCCATCATGTGTGTATGTTCATATAACAACAATATAAGGGTTCTACAACCCAATCATAAACCAATTTGGCATAATCAAGAATTTCAACAAAACTCAGAGAACAACAAAGGAGTTCTTTTGACAGAAAATGAAAATGAAGACACGAAGGGGATTTATACCTCTGTTATGGAGTAAGCTTGCTGATGCTACTATAGAAATTCCTTCTGAACTAAATAGACAATCACAGTATACTCTCTTCTCTTAGAAATATTTCAGCAATGAAATGAAGGTGCAGGGAGTTCCTTTATATAGAAGAATGAATACACAGTCCAAGCTTCTAACTCCCAAATCAAACTAACGGATTGACAAATTGCATGAAGGTTATAGAATGGTAGGTATTTAGTTGTTAGAATCCATCATTAAAACCACTCCCTTGCTCATCATTGCTACAAGGCTATGGAAATTTACTGAGTTTAAGGAGAAGCAATAGGCTTAGGCCATAATGGCTGTGCACGTGAATGAGGGAAAAGAGAGTGACTATTATATTGGGACAAGCCAAGCAAATCTCAGCATTCTTACAAATGGACTATATGCTACACTTATGTTATATATTATATGTACTCTTAGGTTATAATTACAATGTTCTCCCCATAATGTAATAAATGCAATTTGAATACATATAATCTATGTACATTTTATCTTACCGATATAATACAATCGGATACTATTACATTATATCATATATTATTAAATTGTATTACTCAACAATTATTTATAATAGATCCATGATGCATTATTTTAATGTATATCCACACATCATTTGTCACCTACACATATCATAACATATAGTTACTATACATTTAATTCGCATGCTTGCACATATAATTTCTCATCTTATAAATTGAATATTAATTAATAATATACACATATCCTACATCAATCAATATAATTGTTAACCTCCATAACAATTTAATTAACCCTTATATGATTAATTATCACTTTGATATAAATCTTATTATATTTATAAACACGTTGCTCATTATTATTATGTTTCTTGCAATAATAATAATCACATATTACTAATCAATCCCCATTAGTATTTTATCACAGTTAATTAATATTCTTCGATTAACAATTAATATAGATTAATTGTTCGCTTAAATTAATATAATCATTCTTATATTACGTCACTGTGCCACACAAGGCAATCAACGAGTTTATCACAAACTCCACCAATTTCTCAATTATTATAATTATTCAATTATATATAATTGAATTAATTCATCTCATAACACAAAATCATTTATATTCAAATAAATTCTCATTTCAATTAATATATTTATTTAATAATATATGGAAATTCTCGGGTATTACAGCAAGAATGAGCATGAATTGCTCAGCAAGTAATATAACAGTAAGGGTGACTATTTTAGTTCTCGAATCCAATAGTGTATAGCAAGGTATGATAGTTCAAGGATAACAAGAATATCAACAGTTTTCAATAACAGTCAGTAAGGACAGAATAATATCAATATGATTCAACGATAAATTTATTTAAGAATTCAAGATAACTGAGTACTTAGCAGTCACTAAGGACTATGAACTTCTACTAGAATTAACAGTAATATACTGATAACCCAATCAAAAACAAGTACAATAGGTGATCAGCCTAAAGTACCCTACGGTATGCATATCATTCAATCGTACTAAAGTGCACACGTCGGTCTCTCGGCAAATATAATTTCCCTTCAAAGAAGGTTGTTCATCTCAGTCAAACACAAGATCCCGCACAAATCGATTGGTTTGGGTCGCCTTTCAACAATATAAGTCTAGCCGAATCATATGTCATAGATCACAACAATTATAAGTTCAATCTCAAGATTTAAAGCTTGAAGAATATGAATCGACTTTTATCTTATACATGAAGTATATAGTTTATAATACATGACTTGCAATCTCAAAAGTTTACTTGTACGACAATAATAGCACAAGCTTAATGAACGCTTAATAAAGAGTTAGGTTAGGAACTTGCTTACAACGTTCCTTGAATAAAGTAAACACGAGGATAAGATACTTGCACAATAAAAGAGTGTAAGTCAGGAAACTTGCTTTATGCGTAGTCTATCCACGAAAAGCTAAATCAACACTTTTCGAATCCCTATCGTAATATAGTTATGCGTATAGGATATTCATTAGTTACGTATACTCATACATGATATGTAAGTTTAAACGCATACATAAATGTCTAACTTAGTTGTAAACTCTTTACATACTCCATTACACATTTTGCGTACATACAGCACAAAAGTTTAGTTTATAAATCACCATGAAGTCAAATAACATAGTTTCTAATCATTGCTTTATAGTTTGCAATTACCTTTTGGACTTAACATTCAAAAGTTTATAAACATATATCAACATACTTTTCTTACACATATGTTTATCCATGTATTCGACACACATTTAAGATCATAGATGTATAATCCACATTGTTTCGAAAACCTTAGAAACATCATGGCAAAACATAGTTCCATAAAGTCACTATATGCTTGAACACTTAAAACATTGCTTGAGCCTTGTATTATAGCTTAATACATTCTTACATGCATGTTGAGGAACTAGGTTTGGTCTTTTCTATTTACTTTCAACAATGGATAGTTATATTCATAAATCTTTATTTTACAAAGCCAAGAAAGCTTATCACGTCAAAGACTAACCATAGTACTAATTAAACCACATAACATTGCCAAACAACCTCTTTCAACGCATGCTTGCATTTATTAGATTTATGTATTCAAAATCAGCTTAACTATACTATTTGAAAACTTGTTCTAAGCAACATTGAGTAGTGCACATATTTGTCTTAAGAAATCTCATGTTAAACAAATTAAGTATGCAAAGCATTTCTAAACCATATTTCATATGTATTCATAAAACTAACTAAGTTGTGAATACATGCTAAAAAGGTTAAATTTCAAAAAGGCGTAAGGTTTTATAAACACGGGCTTCGTCATTTAACTTTTCTTTCAAAAGATTATAACTCAAACTCCATTCTTACTAACACGTCTTGCATTGTGTATTGACACATGTTTAAGGGTTATGTAAGTACTTAAGTTAAGTTAGGTTAGGTTACTAGGTTTAAGAAATAAACAGCACAAAGTTGATTCCCTGGCCACCCCCCGCCGGGGCGGGCATAGCTGTTGCCGTTCAGAATTTCTTCCCCTGCTGCGGACCAAACTTTCCCAAATCACAATCAAACAGCAAATTTAAGCATACCCACTATGTATAAACTTCATAAACGTACTACCCAACATACAAAGCATGATTCCAACAACTTTAAACTCATAAACAATCAAATTTAAGAATCAATTTCAAGACTCTTGCCATTTCTCAAAGTTTAATACATTTAGTGATTCTCTTCACTACGAATTCGTTACTTGACCAAATTACTTCATTTAACTTCCGTTGATTTCGTATTCAACCATATTAACAATATCTAGCATCAATTGACAGATTCAACCATAAACTTTCCAACTCAAACAAGTATTATAACCCTTTTCTAAGAACTTTGCAAAACTTGAACTTAAGAACCTGTAAAGGAATATTACCTTTTGTGAAGTTGAAATGCTACTCTAGCTTCAATTTGTAGATTACTGAAAAATACTCTCACTCCACTTGAACTAATTTCAGATTTCTAGCAACCAAAATGAGAAGGGAAAGCTCCCATTTATAGGAGAAATGAAAACCCATACCAATGCTTTACACCATGAATCAAACTAAGAGATGGAAGAAGAAATCAATGGGCAATAGATAGTTGGTGAGGAGTTGTTATATTCCATCATAAAGCCCACTCCCCATAAATCATGAGAGCTAGAATAGAGCTTGGGCGAAGAAGGAGGGATAGGCTTCTAGCCTTTTGGTGTTACACATGAATGAGAATTGGGAGAGCAATGGGACACTCAATATGGGACAAGCTAAACTCAGCATTTGTGCAACAATTCCACACATTATGCTTAATACACATATAAGTACACCTTAGGTTAAATATATACTTAGGGTATACATGGACTTAAAATGTCATAACAATATTTCAAGGTAGCACATTGGGGTACATATATACACATTGATATATAATCCATGTACATTTTAATAATGTCAAATTATGAGTTAATTGAATAGTGACATACTACATTATTACCAACCTCATTATTCCAATTATGTAACTTATTGAAATAATTATTGCTATTAATTATTCACATACTTTAATATACCATATAGTATTCATTAAAGTATTATACCTATCACATGGTCACATAAGTTCATGTATGTAACTCATACAATTTTATTACTCTTACAATATAGTTTTCATATTGCGTAGTTTCACTAAAGTGTCACACTACACTTTACAACTTCTATTATACAACTACATACATATATATCTATATGTATATATATACATATTCCTATCATCATACATTACACATTGGACCACACCATATTAAATGAATTGGGCTAAACATACTAAAGCATATGGACTCTATTATTTAATCTAGTACATAAATTGATTTAGGCACATCTCTTAATTCTTATAACATATCACATTAATGTTGTTGGGCTTGGATATATCCTAAGTCCAATACATTTTTAATTCAATGACCCAACTAGATTAGGAAATTAATTAGGCCACACAAGGCATATCACTTAAGCTTAATTAAGCTCATTATTTTTTCTATTCTTGTACCACACAAGGCATTTCAACGAGTTTAACAGAAACTCTACATTCTTCCTTAATTATTATATATTCAATTTGAATTCATTTGAATGAGCTTATCTCGCAAAATATATATTTATATTCAAATAAATATTTATTTCCATTAATATACTCATTTAATAATATTCAAAAATTCTCGGGTATTACATCCTCCCCCCTTTTAAAAATTTCGTCCCGGAATTGCTACAAGGTTACACAAATAGATGGGGATAATCCCTCATCATCCTATCTTCTAACTCCCACGTAGCCTCCTCGACATCGTGGTTACGCCAAAGTACCTTTATAGATGAAATAACTTTATTTCTTAAAGTTTGCTCTTTCCTATCTAATATCTGGACAGGAATTTCTTCGTACGCTAGGTTCTTCTCCACTTGAATGGGCTCATAAGAAATCACGTGCTTATAGTCGGCCTTGTATGGTCTCAACACGGAGATGTGGAACACGTTGTGGATGTGCTCCAACTCGGGTGGTAATGCAACTTTGTATGCCACTTCGCCCACTCGCTTCAGTATCTCGAACGGTCCTATGAATCTTGGACTTAATTTTCTTTTCTTGCCGAAACGAATTTTTCCCTTCCATGGAGATACCTTTAAGAATACAAAACTGCCGACTTTAAAGTCTTGGTCCTGCCGATGCAAATCTGCGTACTTCTTCTGGCGATCTTGAGCTGCTACTAGTCTGGCTCTTATCACTGTCACCACGTCTGCAGTTTGTTGTACTAACTCTGGTCTGAGTATTCATCGCTCTCTGACTTCATCCCAACATAATGGCATTATGCACTTTCTTCCGTAAAGAGCTTTGTACGGTGGTATGCCGATACTCGCATGGTAACTATTGTTATACACAAATTCCACTAAGGGTAGGTGGTCGTCCCAATTTCCCTTGAAGTCCATCACGCAAGTCCTAAGCATGTCTTCCAGTGTTTGTATTGTTCGCTCACTCTGTCTGTCTGTCTGAGGATGATAAGCGGTACTCAACCTCAACTGTGTTCCCATCCTCTCTTGCAAGTTTTTCCAAAAATTTGACGTGAAGCTCGGATCTCGATCAGAGACAATTGACATCGGCACTCCATGTTGTGAAACAATCTCCTTTACCTAAAGACTCGCTAACTGATTCAAACTATAGCGGATCTTGATCACTAAAAAATGTGCGGTCTTCGTTAATCGATCCACGATAACCGAAATGGCATCATATCCCTTCTGTGTGACTGGAAGTCCTACCACTAAGTTCATCGTAATGTGCTCCCATTTCCACTCCGGTATTTCCAACGGTTGTAATAAACCACTCGGCCGCTGGTGCTCTGCTTTAACACGTTGGCAAGTCAGACATTTACTAACGCATTCTGCGACTTCCTGTTTTAGATTGGGCCACCAAAAATGTTACCTCAAATCCCTGTACATTTTCGTGCCTCCCAGATGAACGGAATACGTCGTATTGTGTGCCTCGTATAAAAACTCGTCCCTTAACTCAGTTACCGCTAGTACCCACACTCCTCCTTTAAATCATAAGATACCAGTCTCTATCCATTCGGAATCTCTCCTCTTCATTCTTTGTGATCCTTTTCCTGATTTTCGCGCATTCCTCATATTTTTCTTGTGATTCCTTTACTCTATCCAATAATATCGGACGAGCTTCCATTACGAGTAACTTTTCTTCTGACATTTCCTGTCCTCTTACCTCTATCTCTAATCTTTCTATTTCTCTTACCAATTCTTCTTGAGTCGTCAAATAAAACAGTTTCTCCATTCCTTTTCTACTAAGAGCGTCGGCAACCACGTTTGCCTTACTCGGGTGATAAAGAATATTGCAGTCATAGTCTTTAATCAATTCTAACCACCTCCTCTGACGCATATTCAACTCCTTCTATGTGAAGATATATTTTAGACTCTTGTGGTCCGTGTATATCTCACATTTCTCTCCGTATAAATAATGCCTCCATATCTTCAACGCAAAAACTACTGCCGCTAACTCTAAGTCGTGAGTAGGGTATCATTTTTCGTAATCCTTCAATTGTCGTGATGTATATGCAATGACCTTGCCGTGCTGCATGAGCACACAGCTAAGTCCCTTGTGCGATGCATCACTATATACCACAAAATTTCCCATATCATCTGGTAATGATAACACAGGCGCTTCGCTTAGTCTCTTTTTTCGTTCTTGAAAACTCTCTTCACATTTGTCCGTCCATACGAATTTCACCGTCTTCCTCGTCAGATTGGTCAATGTGGTTTCTATCTTAGAAAAATCCAAAATGAATCTTCGATAGTACTCGGCTAACCCTAAGAAACTTCTCACCTCTGTTGGTGTTCTTGGCTGCTCCCAATTACTTACTGCCTCGACCTTTGCAGGGTCTACTGAGATTCTATTCTTATCCACTATGTGACCTAAGAATTGAACCTTCTCCATCCAAAATTCACACTTTGAAAACTTCGCATACATCTTCTCTTTCCTTAATGCTTCCAAAATAATCTTTAGACGTTCAGCGTGTTCTTCCTCTGTCTTCGAGTAGATCAAAATATCATCGATGAAAATTACTACAAATTTATCCAAGTATGGCTTGAAAACTCGGTTCATTAAGTCCATGAATGCTGCCGGAGTATTAGTCAATCCAAATGACATTACCAAAAACTCATAATGTCCATAACGGGTTCGAAATGCAGTTTTGGTATGTCCTCATCCCGTACCTTCAATTGGTGATAACCTGTCCGTAGGTCTATCTTTGAAAAACACTTTGCTCCTTTCAGTTGGTCAAATAAGTTGTCTATCCTCAGTAGCGGATATCCATTCTTGATCGTTACTCTGTTCAATTCTCGATAATTGATAAAGAGCCTCATCGATCCGTCCTTTTTCTTAACGAATAACACTGGTGCTCCCCAAGGAGACACACTTGGTCGTATGTAACCCTTATCCAATAACTCTTGCAGTTGTATCATCAATTCCTTCATTTCTACTAGTGCCATACGGTATGGAGCTTTCGAAATTGGTGTCGTTCCCAGTGCTAAGTCTATTACGAATTCAATTTCTCTGTCTGGCGGAAGACCAGGCAGATCATCCGAAAACACATCTTAAAATTCATTCACTACGGATATATCCTTAATTTTTACTCCCTTTTTCTGAGTATATACTATGTAAGCTAAATAACCTACACATCCTTTCCTTAACAATTTCTTGGCCTGCATCATCGTAACGCAACACGATTGCTTAAGCGATGAACTACCATAAAACACTACCTTAGACTTACTCGGAGTCTGAAGGTTCACACATTTGTTCTGACAGTCAATTATCGCAGCATGGTTATACAACTAATCCATTCCCAGTATTACGTCAAATTCTCCCAATCTAATAGGAATCAAGTCTATGCTCAGTTCATGTTCTCTAATGTTTGCGCAATAATTTTGATAAACGTATTTTACAGGGATTATTTCCTTATTCGCAACTTCTATGTTCAAGGGATTTCCTAATCTTTCTCGGGGTGTATTAAGTCTACTAGCAAATTCTCCAGATACAAAAGAACAGGTGGCACCCGAATCAAATAATACATATGCATTTATATCATTGATTGGGATTATACCTGATACCACGTCCTTTGCAGCTACTGTGTCCTAGACGGTCATATTAAAGGTTCTGGCGGTTGGGCAGTTAGATTGTGACGGTCCGCTGATCATTAGCTTGTTTCCCCCTTGTTGGCTACTACCTCCGCCACTTCCCTTCTTCTGGCAGTCCTTAATCCGGTGCTCTGTCGAGCCAGAAGCAAATCATCCTTGTAACTTTTTTGGTTTCGGGCAGTTGGGCGAGATGTGCCCCTCCTGACCGCAATTGTAGCAAGTGTCGCATCCCTTCTAGCATTCACCTTGATGGTTCTTCCCACATTTTGGGCATCCCTCTGCCCTCTTCTTAAAACCTCCACGAAAATTCCCCGATTGATTGTTATTTTTGTTGTTGTTGTTGTTATTCTCCCACTTCCTTTTTCCCAAGTTGCTTCCTTTGCTACTACTTCCTCCAGTACGGTTCTCTCATCCAGCATTCTTTCCTTTCTTCTCTTTATTATACAGACTTAAGGCCTCAATGCCACCTTCAGCAATGATCGCCTTCTCCAGCAATGTCACAAAGGAATCAATTTGAAGAACTGATACCTTATTGAATAGCCATGGCTTCAGCCCTTGTTTGAATCGTCTCGCCTTTCTTTCCTCATCTCCAACTTGGTGTTCCGAAAATTGCGCTAGTTCGTTAAACTTAGCTCCGTACTGCGCCACCGTCATATCACCTTGTTTCAGTTCTAAAAACTTCACCTCCATTCAGTTCTTTATGCTCTTCAGGAAGTAGTTCTCGAAGAACAGCGTCTTAAACTTATCCCATGTTGTCGTCCCTTCTCCAGCTCTCTGCTGATTAGCCTCCCACCAATAGTTCACTTCTCCTCTCATCATGTAAGTAGCAAATACCGTCTTCTGGTCTTAGCCCACACGAGCTATAGTGAAAACCTTCTCGATTTCCTTGATCCAGGTTTGTGCAATTATCGGGTCAGTAGTACCCTCGAACTCTGGGGGTCCTACACTCCTAAAATCTTTAAAGGTTGTTACTGGAACACCTTGAGGGTTGGGGTGAACGGGTTCATTGTTTCTTCCCCTAAGAGCTTCTCCTAGCAGATCAACTAGTTTCTGTATGGGATCTACTTGTTCCCTCTCGTTGTTAACGAATTCTTCGGGTGCAGTCAATATACGTCTGGGCGGCATTATCTGCATCACAAATTTTCATTTTTATTATTACTCAGTTATATTACTTAAGTATTTCTTTTAATACTAAAGGCATAAAATTTTATAACACATTTCTGAAATAAGCTTCATTTATATTCCTACGCCAAATCGTTTCATTACATGATTTCCCCTAGCATATTTCTATAAATGTTATCACATATATCCCCTAATATCACAAAAGACGGGGAACACTAACATACTACCATACTACCCCTCTAACAAATGCTTACTCGGGGTTTACATCACTATCCACGCTTTACACAAAAAGTTAGGATTACAACATAGTACGAACATCACATAAGGTAAATACTACTAATACTACGACTAGACTGACTAAGGAAATCTCATCCCATCATTCCACGCTCCACAGTGCTCTTGTACTCGATCTGCGCTATGTATGCCATCCACTCTTGGCTCAAAGTATGTAGGGTCTGTCCCTTCTCCGCTGGGTAGTGGTACACACCATCAATCACCCTCTTAAAAGCTGAATGGAACACATACCCCATCTTGTTAATCTTCCTCTTCTTGCATCTGACCTCATCCTCTAGGTCGTTAGCTCTCTCGTTAGTCGCTTCCCACTTCTCCTCGAAGTGAATCCTATCCATAACCTCCAACTCTAGCTGAGTACGGAGTGCTTCCTTCCCAGTCTTCTCACTCAGCTCCCTCTGCTCGACCTCTTCTAGCTTCCCTGCCAGATCTACGTTTCTCTCCACTAACCTGTGGAATAAGTTTCCCATATGGATCCCTGCCTCCCTGCGGTAAGCAATCTCTACCTCTAACTCATGTATGGCCAGCTTCCTCTGGTGGTCCTCGTCCCTCAGCTTCTGTAACTCAGACTCTCTCTCCTCGGCCTCGGCCTCCAGTTCCTGGACTCAGCATTCCAACTCCAGAATACGCTCCTCGTACTCTCCTAGTATTTGCTCCTCTAGGTTAGGCTCGTAGGAGTCCTCCATGGGCTACTCCTCTACAGGCTAGTCCTCAACAGGCTCGTCTTCCGTAGGCTCCTCCTCGGGGTCAAACTCCACCTCGATCTCATCCTCGTTATCAGACTCGGATGGTGCAACAGCTTGCACTGGCACAGGCTCTAAAGGTGCCTCGTATACTACATGTATATCTCTACGCTCCTCCTCGGCCACTCTACTAGGTACACCTGTGTCTGTCATCCTACAATCACAAACAAATAGCAACTCCATTAGAATGTTAAATAAAACATAAGTTCATTGTATAGAATGAAGTTACATTTTATAACACGCTAAGTCTCGCTCTAGGAAAAACTCTATGTGAGTTCTATCCCTTTCTAACTTCTAAATTATCCTAAGTTATAATCTAAAGACACTCGCTCCTAAGGTTTATAACTACAGCTCTGATACCAACCTGTGACGCCCCCAAATTCGGACCGCCACTTGGTCACTCGAATTCGGTTTGTCACGTTCTAAAATTTAATACCACAGTAAATATTACGACTAAATGTCGCATCGCACAACGGAATAATACACAACTATTATCAAACAGAATTACATTTAATTAATATAATTTATTCACGTCCCAAGGTCTCGTAACTTAAACATCAATTACATAGCTTAAACATACCTTAAGCATATATAAACATAATTAATACATAATAGTATAAGTTCTTATTACAATCATAAAGTTCTACATAAATAAAGCTACTCTGTAGCCTTTCTGTAAGACCCCAGATTTTATGAAATTGAAGTTTTCAATTTTTTTCTTATAATTATTATTCAGTAAATGTTTAAATTGATAAAAGGTTAAAGTTGAGGGTGATGTATGTAAATTTTTGAAAATAAGTAAGTGGTAATAAAATATTCATTGTGTCGGGGAATATTCGTTTGGTCGTGGAATATTCTTGTTGTCGGAGAATATTCATATGATGGCGCAGCCATTTGTGGGCCCCGCAACGGAATAACTGTCGGATGAAGAAAATGACAAGAATGAGTTTTCTAAAAATAACGGCGTAGTTGTTACCGTTAAAACTGTTGAAATACCCAGTGGTTAAAAGAACAGTAACACACGGTATTGCACAGTAATTCTAATTATTGATTCTTACGTAAGAAGTCACTACTCAATAATTGTTACAGTAATTACTGTTCAATATTTTATATTATTGATTCAATAATTGCTACATTGATAATTGCATAATATTTTATTGATTCAATAATTGTCATTGCACAGTATTTCAAATTATCAAATCAATTATTCATATTATTTGAATAATATTATTAGATAACATTATTGACAATGTCTAAGGAAGTTCTGTCGAGAAAAGGGGTTAGGTTAATCTAATTGCGCGCCAGTAAGGAGAAATCCTTATCGGAAAGCCCCCTCTTTCTTGGGAACGACCTGGTTATCAATATTGTGATTCTGTAATATTATTTGTGAATAATTAATTATTGATAAAAAAATGATAAGGAAATATTTATTTAATGGAGGATTTTTTTTAAAGAAATAATTGTTGAAAATTAATATTTTATCTTTTCTGATAAAATAATTCATTAAAATATATTATTATAATATTACATTATAATTGTATAATATGATAATATAATTATATAATAATGGTGATATTTTTACAATAAATTTATGGTTTATGAGTAAATGAGGTAGAAGATAGAAAATGGAATTTGAATTTTTAAATAATTATAAATATTATATATATATATATATATATATATATATACGTGTGTGTATATGTGTGTGTGTGTGTGTGTGAAAGAAATGGTGGGGATGAGAAAAGAAGAAAAGGGGGGAGAGAGAGAGAGATAGTGGAAGAATATGGAAGAGGAAAGAGAAAGAAAAAGAAGAAGAAAATTGAAAAACACCCGTATGTAAATTTCGATCATTTTTCGTTCGAAATTTGGAAAAATTTTCTTCTACAAAGTTGTAGAGAATTAAATTTCCTATGGAATGAACATAAGATTCGTATTTTTCTGATAAAAGGGCTATTTATTATGAATTATTGAATGTTCTGAATTGATTTTTGATTAAAATATACTGTGGGCCCCATTTTTGTTTTTTTGTGGAATAAAATGCTGATTTTTTTTTCAAATAAGGAATGCTGCTTGATTCTTGGTTGGTGGGCTGAGAAGCCACCGCAGAGGTTTTGTCAACTATGTTATGCTACCCATTTTCTATAAATAGGGTGCTTAGTTAGAAATAAAAATCACACCAGAATCAGAAAATTTTCTCCCTATAATATCGAGCGTATTTCTTGTGAGTATTTAGATACTTTGAGTGTTGATAACAGTGCAAGTTTTCGTCAGCATAATATCCGATAATTCAGACAGAGTGAGTATTATATTGAGGTAAGGGATGGTATGGGATGTTATTTTCTTTCATAAACGATGTTATTCTTTTCAATATCATTTTACCAAAATATTGTCATGGATTTTATTATAAAATTCTTAATTTTTCCGTCGGGGTTACTATTCACATATACGGCACTATTCACGTATACGACACTATTCACGAAAAAATTAAATTTTCTTCTCTTTGTCCAAGTTGCTTGTTAAGGTTCATATCTTTGATTGGATCCAAGTTTTGAACTTCATTCTTGAATTTTACTCCGCAATTGGTTACCATGTTGACAATTAGATCATATTGTTCTTATTCTCAAATATAACATTTTTATAATCCGGATGATGAAAATTCTCTTTGATTTGAGTGTAAAGATGGGTAGATTAGTGGTATGATCATGACTATGAGTTCTCTTTGGCCAGTAGTGCAAAGATGAATTGTTGACTGGTATGATCATGATCATTGATTTTACAATTGAATATCTTTAGCTTAAGTGCAAAGGTGAATTGATCAACATGTTATAAATATTATTTTTATAAATTCTAAAATGATTAGATATTCCTTTGAAAGTTGTGTTTCATCTAATATCATTTTCCTTGAATTTTTATTTACCTAAATCTTTTTATTAAATTTTTATTGTTATCTTTGCAATACGAAAGTTGAATATCTTTGGCCTGTAGTGCAAAGATGAGCTGTTGATTTATGAATATCTTTGGCCTGTAGTGCAAAGATGAGCTATTGATTGATGAATATATCTTTGGCCTGTAGTGCAAAGATGAGCTGTTGATGGATGAATATCTTTGGCCAGTAGTGCAAAGATGAGCTATTGATTTATGAATATCTTTAGCCTGTAGTGCAAAGATGAGCTGTTGATTTATGAATATCTTTGGCATGCAGTGCAAAGATGAGTTGTTGATTTATGAATATCTTTGGCCTGTAGTTCAAAGATGAGTTGTTGATGTATGAATATCTTTGGCCTGTAGTGCAAAGATGAATTTATTAGCATGATTATGAACATGAACTATGATTTGGTATAACCATGATCTTTCATGTTTTAGGTAAAGACAGGTGATGAAAATTATCTTCGTCCTGAGTGCAAAGAGAAATTTATCAACATAATTATGATCATGAATTATTTACATGATTGTGGGCAGGAACTGCTGATTGATGTTACAGGGATAAAATATTGTTGGTGGACTTTTAACATGGAGAAGATAATAGACATTTTGGTCTATTTGACTCTTCTAATGGATTGTTCGTTCCGCTGCAACTATGGTTGGAAAGTTTTATCATCTACCATATGTTCTAAATATCTAATTTATTACTGACGAATGCTATTGATAATTTGATTATCTCTAGTTATGATATTCTTTACTAGGCTATTTGAGCTCACCCTTTTATTTCACAATTCCTTTCAGGAAATAAGAGTGTAGCTGGGTCGAGCAGGGATAACAGGGGAATAGAATGAGGGTCTATACCTGTTGAAGTTTCCCACCAAACAGTATGAAAATAATTTGATTGAAAATTTTAGATAAATGTGTCGTATTTTATACGTCATTTAACCGTTGATTTTGGTGACCCGACTGAGGTGAGGTGAACCCAACTTTTGAAGGGTGTTTTTCCACTATCATACAAGATGTCTAACCACATACGACTTCATGTTATCATAAGACATGGTTGTGCATATCCTTTTACTGATTATATCCATGAACACTACCTATATAATCTTGGAGTATGGTTAGAATATAATTCTCGGTTTGAGACAACAGAGATAATTATATGGCAAGAGAAGACCCACCAATGGAATGAACAAGATAGTAATCTTCTCATTTTTTTTGGTGTCTATTGGGTCAACCAAGGATAATTCTCGAGTCCTACGATATCTATTATAACTTAGATGCATGGCTGCCCATGTATGAAGGTTTCCTTGAGTATTTTCCAAATATTTTAATTTGTCAAACAGTTATTGACTGTACCTTTATATAACGTATCTTTGATTTGGAGTATGGATACTGTTTTAGTATTAAAACTCACAGTTTAACTGTGGTTGTATTTTGTACGACAGTTTGAAAGTTAGAATTAGAAGATTTGTATTTGGATTTTGTACCATGTATTTCTTGGCGACCCAGAATAGGTGGGTTGTGTATTGAACCTACTTTGGGGGCGTCACACTTTCCTTTTCCCTTGTAGGTGCCCGAAGGCCCGCACTGCTCTGTCTTCACTGGAATGTTTTAGGGAAAGCAAGAATGAGCACGAATTGCTCAGCAAGTAATATAACAGTAAGGGTGAGTATTTTAGTTCTCAAATCCAACAGTGTATAGCAAAGTATGATAGTTCAAGGATAACAAGAATATCAACAGTTTTCAATAACAGTCACTAAGGACAGAATAATATCAATATGATTCAACGATAAATCAATTTAAGAATTCAAGATAACTAAGTACTGAGAAGTCACTAAGGACTATGAACTTCTACTAGAATTAACAGTAATATACTGATAACCCAATCAAAAATAAGTACAACAGGTGATCAGCCTAAAGTACCCTACGGTATGCATATCATTCAATCGTACTAAAGTGCGCACGTCGGTCTCCCGACAAATATAATTTCCCTTCAAAGAAGGTTGTTCATCTCAGTCAAACACAAGATCCTGCACCAATCGATTGGTTTGGGTCGCCTTTCAACAATATAAGTCTAGCCGAATCAAATGTCATAGATCACAACAATTATAAGTTCAATATAAAGATTTAAAGCTCGAAGAATATGAATCGACTTTTAGCTTATACATAAAGTATATAGTTTATAATACATGACTTGCAATCTCAAAAGTTTACTTGTGCGATAATAATAGCACAAGCTTAATGAACGCTCAATAAAGAGTAAGGTTAGGAACTTGCTTACAACGTTCCTTGAATAAAGTAAACACGAGGATAAGATACTTGCACAATAAATGAGTGTAAGTCAGGAAACTTGCCTTATGCGTAGTCTATCCACGAAAAGCTAAATCAACACTTTTCGAATCCCTATCGTAATATAGTTATGCATATAGGATATTCATTAGTTACGTATACTCATACATGATATATAAGTTTAAACGCATACATAAACGTCTAACTTAGTTGTATACTCTTTACATACTCCATTACATATTTTGCGTACTTATAGCACAAAAGTTTAGTTTATAAATCACCATGAAGTCAAATAACATAGTTTCTAATCATGTCTTTATAGTTTGCAATTACCTTTTGGACTTAACATTCAAAAGTTTATAAACATATATCAACATACTTTTATTACACATATGTTTATCCATGTATTCGACACACATTTAAAATCATAGATGTATAATCCACATTGTTTCGAAAACCTTAGAAACATCTTGGCAAAACATAGTTCCATAAAGTCACTATATGCTTGAACACTTAAAACATTGCTTGAGCCATATATTATAGCTTAAGGCATTCTTACATGCATGTTGAGGAACTAGGTTTGGTCTTTTCTATTTTCTTTCAACAATGGATAGCTCTATTCATAAATCTTCATTTTACAAAGCCAAGAAAGCTTATCACGTCAAAGACTAACCATAGTACTTATTAAACCACATAACATTGCCAAACAACCTCTTTCTACGCATGCTTGCATTTATTACATTCATGTATTCAAAATCAACATAACTTTACTCTTTGAAAACTTGTTGTAAGCAACATTGAGTAGTGTACATATTTGTCTTAGGAAATCTCATGTTAAACAAATGAAGTATGCAAAGCATTTCGAAACCATATTTCATATGTATTCATAAAACTAACTAAGTTGTGAATACATGCTAAAAAGGTTAAATTTCAAAAAGGCGTAAGGTTTTATAAACATGGTCTTCGTTATTTAACTTTTCTTTCAAAAGATTATAACTCAAACTCTAATCTTACTAACACGTCTTGCAATGCGTATTGACACATGTTTAAGGGTTATGTAAGCTCTTAAGTTAAGTTAGGTTAGGTTACTAGGTTTGAGAAATAAACAGCACAAAGTTGATTCCCTGGCCACCCCCCACCGGGGCGGCACTTTGTACTACTAGAGGGCCCGTCGGGGTGGCATTGCCCAAAACATTCCTTGGCCACCCCCTGCCGAGGAGGCAATTTGGCCTAAAGGAAGCCCGTCGGGGCGGGCATAGCTTTTGACCAAACTTTCCCAAATCACAATCAAACAACAAATTTAAGCATACCCACTATGTATAAACTTCATAAACATACTACACAACATACAAAGCATGATTCCAACAACTCTAAACTCATAAATAATCATATTTAAGAATCAATTTCCAGAGTCTTGCCATTTCTCAAAGTTCAATACATTTAGTGATTCTCTTCACTACGGATTCGTTACTTGACCAAATTACTTCTTTTAACTTCCGTTGTTTTTGTATTCAACCATATTAACAATATCTAGCATCAATTGACAGATTTAACCATACATTTTCCAACTCAAACAAGTATTATAACCCTTTTCTAAGAACTTTGCAAAACTTAAACTTAAGAATATGTGAAGGAATATTACCTTTTATGAAGTTGAAATGCTACTCTATCTTCAATTTGTAGATTACTCAACAATACTCTCACTCTACTTTAACTAATTTCAGATTTCTAGCAACTAAAATGAGAAAGGAAAGCTCCCATTTATAGGAGAAATGAAAACCCATACCAATGCTTTACACCATGAATCAAGCTAAGAGATGGAAGAAGAAATCAATGGGCAATAGATAGTTGGTGAGGAGTTGTTACATTCCATCATGAAGCCCACTCCCCATGAATTATGAGAGCAAGAATGGAGCTTGGGAGAAGAAGGAGGGATATGCTTCTAGCCTTTTGGTGTTACACGTGAATGAGAATTGGGAGAGCAATTTGACACTCAATATGGGACAAGCTAAACTCAGCATTTGTGCAACAATTCCACACACTATGCTTAATATACATATATGTACACCTTAGGTTAATTATATACTTAGGGTATACATGGACCTAAAATGTCATAACAATATTTCAAGGTAGCACATTGGGGTACATATATACACATTGATATATAAGCTATGTACATTTTAATAATGTCAAATTATGAGTTAATTGAATAGTGACATACTACATTATTACCAACCTCATTATTCCAATTATGTAACTTATTGAAATAATTATTGCTATTAATTATTCACATACTTTAATATACCATATAATATTCATTAAAATATTATACCTATCACATGGTCACATATGTTCATGTATGTAACTCATACAATTTTATTACTCTTACAATATAGTTTCCATATTGCATAGTTTCACTAAAGTGTCACACTACACTTTACAACCTCTATTATACAACTACATACATATATATCTATATGTATATATATACATATTTCTATCATCATACATTACACATTGGACCACACCATATTAAATCAATTGGGCTAAACATACTAAAGCACATGTACTCTATTATTTAATTTAGTATATAAATTGATTGGGCCACATTTCTTAGTTCTTATAACATATCACATTAATGTTGTTGGGCTTGGATATATCCTAAGTCCAATACATTATTAATTCAATGACCCAACTAGATTAGGCAATTAATTAGGCCACACAAGGCTTATCACTTAAGCTTAATTAACCTCATTATTGTTTCTATTCTCGTACCACACAAGGCATTTCAACGAGTTTAACAGAAACAGTACATTCTTCTTTAATTATTATATATTCAATTTGAATTCATTTGAATGAGCTTATCTCGCAAAATATATATTTATATTCAAATAATATTCATTTTCATTAATATATTCATTTAATAATATTCAAAAATTCTCGGGTATTACAGTTCTAGTTTAGGTGATTCCTCAAGAGATGGCTTCATCTTTGCTAATGAAGTTCCTGCTGCTTTCAATGGCTCAAATGGTAATTTGAACCTAGTTATTCTCGGTTGAACCTCTAACAGTTGTATGCACCCTTTTAGCTCTGAATCCTCTTCATCAAAGTCTCCCATCAAAGTAGATTCTAGTGGGTCGGTGCTCAATATTCGATGTTGCTCATCACCCGCCACTGTGTCAATAATATCCACCTGATAACACTCCTCATCCTCCTTGGGGAAATTCATTGCCTTAAACACGTTGAAGGTGACCTCTTGATCTTGCACCCCCATGGTCAACTCTCTTTTCTGAACATCAATGAGAGTTCTGCCAGTAGCCAAAAATGGTCTCCCAAGGATTATTGGAATATCCTTATCTTCTTCATAGTCGAGAATGATGAAGTCCATTGGGAAGATGTGTCTGTCCACTTTTACCAAAACGTCCTCAACAATTCCACGTGGATAAGTTATAGATTTATCTGCTAGCTGTAGGGAGATGTTGGTCGGTTTAGGTGCTGTTAACCCTAACTGAGTATAAACTGATAATGGCATGAGGTTTATACTGGCACCTAAATCACATAGGCATTTGTTGAAGGCCAAACTCCCTATTGTGCATGGAATGGTGAAACTACCCGGATCCTTCAACTTTGGTGGAAGCTTCTTTTGTAGAATCGCACTACATTCTTCTGTTAATGCCAAAGCTTCGAAGTATTCTAATTTCTTTTTCTTCGACAACATATCTTTCATAAACTTGGCATAACTGGGCATCTGCTCTAATGCCTCCACAAAAGGAATGTTTATGTGAAGCTTCTTGAACACTTCGAGAAATTTAGTGAATTATTGCTCTAATTTTTGATTTCGGATCCGTTGTTGAAATGGCGGTGGAGGGTAAACTACCGGTGTAACCACTTGTTCCTTTTCTGCAGATTTTTCACCTGCTTTTCCTTCCAATATTTGTTTCACTGCTATCTCAACTTTCTCTTCGGTTGCCGGCTTCTTCGAATCCTGCTCCAGTAGCTGTTTCCCACTCTGAAGTGTGACCGCTTGACATTGATCGTGTTTTCCCCTCAGATTCTTTTCTTTGTCACTTGGCAAAGCTCCTTGGGGTCGACTATTCAATGCACTCGCAATCTGTCCAATCTGAGTTTCTAGATTTTTAATCGCCGCCGCTTGAGTTTTCATTGCTGTGTCATTTCCAGTTATGTATTTTGCCAATATTTCTTCCAAGTCAAACTTTTTCTCTTGCTGTGGAGCTGCCTGTTGATTAAGATTCTGAAAACCTGTAATGAATGAGAATTTTATAGATTATTTATAAATATTTATTGAATTAAATAAATATTTGATTTGATTTATTTATTGAGCTAAATAAATAAATTGTGTGATTATTGTGGAGTAATTTAATTAAGTGCAATAGAATTAATTGAATTGATGTGTAAGTAATGGTGTAGTATAATTCTAATTTAATTAAGAATAATTAAATTAGAGCAATATTATGTGCTAAGTGTTTATAATGATTTACTAATTTGTTACATGAATTATGATTAATAAGGGAATTACAATTGTGTAGCAATTTGGTATTATGTGCAATTTGAATTAATTAATGAATGTTAGCTTTTATTTAATTGAATTAGAAGGTTGTAATTTAATTAAATAAAGTGTAGCATTTAAACTTTGGGGTAAATAATTTATTAAAAGAATAAAAAGGGGTTTTAAATTGGTTTTACCAAACAAGGCTCTTACTTTTGTTGTAAATTGGTTTTACCAAACTTGGCCTTAGTTACTATTAATTTTTTTTTAAAAATAATTTTATTTTACCAAACATGACCATAGGGCTTTTCAAATTCAAAAGTTTGTAACCTATATATTAATTAGTAGTTAGTATATGTAATTAATATATAGCAGTTATATATTTTATATAATTATATGTATTATATGTATATCAGTATATACAATAGTTACGTTAGTGAAAAGTTAGTCTGTTAGAGAAAGAAAGAAAGAAAAAAATAGCGAAAAGCTAAAGAGAAAATACTCAGAGAGGAAAAAGAGAAGAAGAAGAAGGCTTTGAGAAAAGCAAAGGAAAGAAAACACACCATCATCATCTTTATCTGTTCTCCTAATCCAAGCTAGAAAGGGTATAATCCTAACTCCATAAATTATAAGTGTGTTCTTTACTGTTTTCATGGTTTAAAAATTCTCTGTAAAATTTATTTTCATAAAATTGATGTAAACCTAAATTTAATGTGTGATATGTGTTATAGCATGTTTATATATAAGTTATATAGTTGTTTTAAAGATTTAATTCACGTAACTACGATGAACATGAAGAAAACATGTTCATAGTATTTTATTATGAGCTTATGTTGAAAATAGTCCTTAAATCATCAAAATTGGTATGTGTTTGTCAATTGTTGTTTAAATTGATCATGGATTATGTTAATATGTTAAGAATTAGAGTTAGTACAATTGGAATTTCATGGATTGGTTTAAAAACGAATTCACAATAACAATTTTCGTCAAGAACGCTTGATATTGTGTTTTTCTTCAAAATTCATGAGAATTGTGTTTTGATTATGTGTTGTAATGATTTTGTATGTTATAATCATGTTAAGAATCTAAAATTTTGTTTTCATTAAGTGTCATGTACATCATGTTGACAAAAATCAAATTTTGGTGTGAAGAAATAAGCCAAATTGTCTTATTTCTCTGCCGTTCGCGAGCTAGGGGGTTTCCACCAGTAGTGGGCCCCGCCCCAGATGGGCTTTTAGCCTTTGGGGACCCGCCCCAGCGGGTTAACCTGCTGTCTGGGGAAAAATTTTGTGCTTCGTTATGTTTTTTGTGACGTGTTTGTTTAGCTAACGCATATTGATAACTTGTTAAGTGTAATAGATAATGAGATAACATACTTTTGATGTGTTTAAGATAATTTGAAGACTTACGTTATTATATTTTGTGTGTACTTAGAAATTATTATCATAGAGTACGAGATAATAGTTTAAAGTGCTATACGTGTATGATTGTGAGTTAAACTCACATTTGTGGATGGTTAACGACTTATGTTGTAAACCACATTGTGAGTTGAACTTAAGTAGAAGTTCAACGATGCTAACGTATCAATCGTGTACTAATTGATATTATAAAAACCACGTATAATTGTGTAGGATAATTGTGGAAGTGGATTGTAATAGTAAAGTGTAGCTTGCGATTAAGGCAAGTTCTCTACTCCTTATCTTTTACTTGAGCAAGTTTTCTAATCATTATTCTTCTACATTCTGCAAGTCCTTTCATGGTATCTTTTCATTGTGCAAGTTTCTAACCTTGCTCATTATATCATGCAAGTTTATTTCGATTCTTAACTTGTTATGTATTGTACAAGTTATATTGTATTTTGATGTTCATAATTCCCAAGTATTCAAGTTATTGTCATAATGTTTTGATCATGACTTAGTTGTTCAACCAAGATCCACCAATCTTTCGAATGCTTTAAGTTATTCCAGAGCATGTCTAGTTATTATGAAATCTATTGTTGTATCTTACATTTGGTTCATGATTCTTATATTATCGAACTGTTAAAGTAAATTGAGTCGATTTAACTACTCCGTAGTTGATTATAGTTGAAACTCCAAATTTTCTTTTTTAGCTATCCAAACCAAACTTTCTTTGGTGCGGACTTGTAATCAAATACTGAGATGAACAACCCTATGTATTAGGGGAGGTTACTACGCGAAAGCGTTGAATGTTTGTGCACAATACATGGTACGAAGGGCTGATCCCTCTAATTACGAGTTAAAGGTCCATAGTCTCAATGAATGTTAAAGGTTTTAAATAGAAATATTTATAACCTAGGACATAGTTCAAGGTCGTATGACCCTCAGATAAATTCTATAGTTGAATATGATGAAAGAATTATTATTCAATTCTTTATTTTGATGAAAGTAAAGTTACTCAAACTCTTTTGAAGTTATTCAATCATGGCATATCATTGTATATTTCAAGTGAGCTTTTGTTTGCTCACTCTTGCGTATTTTGTGACCCCTTGCAGTTAAAGCCGAGAATGTGGACATACCGTCAACAAGTAAAGGGAAAAGAAAGATTGGCAAGTGAAGACGTGTTATCTTGAATCTTGATTGTAATAAGACCTAGTTTATGATTTTTTATTTCTGCACTTATTTCTTATGTTAAGGTTAGCAAACATGGGATAGTTTTGGATTAAGTTGTAATTCTTTTTCATAATGAAGATTTTTTTTTGATGAGGTTGTAATTTATTTTACATTCCTATTTGTTAGGTAGATGTATGTTTTATTTAGAAAGTGAACACCAAATCTTGTGGAAATGAAGTACCCGGATTTGGGGGTTTTACTAAACTAGGAGGGTATGCTTGTCGTGGAGCCTGCTGCTGGTTCTGATTCTGGTTGTTGCTCTATGAAAAGTTTGGATGGTTCCCATTTCTCTGATTGTATGTATTCTGGTATGGGTTGGCTGGCCTGTTGTAATTAGCCACATACTGAATCGAAGCTGGGTTGATTGCACACTGTTCTGTTGATGTTCACCTTCACAAATTTCACATATGAATGCTACCTGTTGCACGTTTCCCATTGTCATAGTGTCCATCTTCTTTGATAATGTTGCTAGCTGTGCCCATATTGCTGTCATAGAATCCACTTGCAGAACACCTGTTGGAGCGGGTTGAGTCAGTCTCTCAGTCGGCCACTGATAGCCATTTGAAGCCATTGTGTCTATCAATGCCCATGCCTCCTCAAATTTGTTTGCCATAAACGCTCCACCCGAGGCTGCATCGATGCTAGTCCGTATATGACTCGCTACCCCATTGTAAAATTTACTAAGCTGCATCTAGTGCGGGAATCCATGATGTGGGCACTTTCTCAACAGCTCCTTGTACCGTTCCCATGCTTCATATAGTGGCTCCCCTTGCGTCTGTGAAAATGAGGATATCTCCGTCCTCATCTTATGTGTCTTCGATGGCGGGAAAAACTTAGCCAAGAATTTCTGCGACAGATCATTCCAGGTAGTGATTGATCCTGGTGGTTGAGAATGGAGCCAACCCCTCGCCTTATCTTTGAGTGTGAACGGGAATAACCTGAATCTGATTGCATCGTCTGACACCCCGTTGCACTTGAAGGTGTCACAGATCTCTATAAAACTGAAGATGTGTTCGTTCGGGTCGTCATTTGGAAGACCCCTAAACTGAAAATTATTCTGCACCATCTGTATTGTCCCATGTTTAATCTCAAAATTGTTTGCATTGAATGCCGGCCTGGATATACTCGAGTGAATTTTTGAAATCTTTGGTGTAGCATAATCTCTCAGTGGTTTGTCATCCTGTTCAACCATGTTTATTCTAGGTGTTTCAAATTCTACTCGATTCTTCGTAATCCACTTAGTTAATTTCTGAAACAGTTTGTCGATGTCGTCCTCGAAAGGCAACAAATCTGGCTTCTTTGATCTAGTTTGCATGCACTACTCGAATACACCTGAAATAACTAAACAAACAAATATATATATATATATATATATATATATATATATAAATATATGTTTAACTAAAATTGATCTAATTAAACTGATATTGTAAGTAATAAACGAAATTACTGTCCGCAGCAATGGCGCCAAAAACTTGTTTGGTATTTTCTATACGCGCTACACGCAAGTGTACGTGATCAACAAGTAATATAATGTTGAATCAGATATGGTATCTACAGAGACAATAATTCCTATTTAATCTAACAAGTACCAATTTTATACTATCTCAGCTTTATTAAACTAATGATTAAAAGATGATTTTTTAACTAAAGTACTACTTAAACCAATTCTAACACTAACTCAAGATTTTACCAAATTTTAGAGAATTAAGCCTACAACTTTACTTATTATTTCACTTCAGATAATATCCCTTTCTCCAGTTTATGTTAATTACTCCAGATTATTAATCAAGAACACTAAAGCAGATATAACCATCTCTCAATGCATTATACCCATACTCACTTGCATCCACAGATGGTAGAATTAAGCAAGACACCTTATATAACTAATTCACTATATTTCTATGTGAATTACAATTAAATAAGGTTTAAAATTAAGTTCTTATCAGATTACATATGACGTATAGATATCCCTATCTTATATGTGAATTACGAATTCTAACTACGCAGAAATCACAAACATATGTCACTATGGCTAGTTCCAATCCCATATGTCATTTCTCGAATTCATATGGGATAACGGATAATTGTTGATCAGGCAATTATATATGTTAAGCACAACACATAGTAAATAATCTAGAAATAATATCAATAAACTGAATTAGAGCTCTTAATTAGGTGTTTCTTTTTGTAATAAATAAATGTAAATCCCACAATTTGAGATAATAATGGGATGAGATAATAATGTAATCCTGCAACTTGTTCCAGTTCAGGAAAGATGATATAAATAGCATAGATGCTATCTATCATATATTTTTCAAAACTACGAGTAATGAATAAACTAGAATACTTAAGAATTTAGTAAAGGATCTAATAAGAGTATTGCTTAACAGAAAACGCCTCCTAGAAGAAGACCTACAAGTTAAAACCGTAGGGTTCGACGAACAACAACAATAATGATGGGACGAATCCCAACTCAGTTCAATAGTTGGTGAAGCTACTGACAGGAGCCCTTGTGAATCAGCCGCAAGTGCAGGGCACAACGTTTAAAAAGTTTAAGGCAGTAGGACCTGCCGGAGTTCAAGGGATCGGTAAACCCTATAGATGCCCAGACGTGGGTAATGGAAATGGAGAAGGTCTTTGACGTTGCTAGAGTCGGTGAAGACCAGAAGACGGCATTCACGACTTTCATGTTGAAGTTGGATGCTAGTTTCTGGTGGCAAGCCAACAAGACCAGAGAGGGTGAAGGAGTGATACTGTGGGAGCGTTTCAAAGAGATGTTATTTGAAATGTACTTTCCCGTTAGTTCGCAGGACCAGATGGAGGTCCAATTTCTAGAGCTTAAGCAGGGAGGGATGACGGTGTCGGAATACGCTGCAAAGTTTAACGAGTTGGCCAGGTTCGCTACTTACCAGGTCAGCACGGACGGTAGGAAGGCGAGGAGGTTTGAGCGGGGACTGAAACCCTGGCTCTACAGTAAGGTCTACGTGTTCCAGCTAAACACGTTCGCAGCTGTGCTGGAGAAGGCCATTCTCGCTGAAAGATGGAGTGACGCCGTGACTAAATTTAACCAGGACAAGAAGAAGAAGATTAAGACGGAAAATAAGGCTGGTGGTAGCGGGGCTATCAATAAGAAAAGGAAATGGAATGACAATACCTCTGTTGGGAGTCAGCAGGGAGGCCAACAGAAGAGGAAGTTTGAAGCATGTACTACATACGGGAAAAATCACACTGGAGTGTGCATGAAGGGGAAGCGGGTGTGCTTCAACTGTGGTCAGGAAGGCCACATTGCGCCAAATTACCCAAACTCGAAGAAGGGAGCTTGCTACACATGTTGATCCAAGGATTACATGGCTCGTAATTTCCCGAAGAAGCCAGCGACAGGGTCAACAGGGAATGGAGGAAATGGCAGCGGCAGCACTCTGACTATCGTCGGACCACTGCAAGCTGTTCGACCCACTGCCCGCACATTCAATATGACAGTTCAGGACGCTTTGCAGTCAAAAGATGTGGTGGCAGGTATTATTCCAATCAATAGTATAAATGCATATGTATTATTTGATTCAGGTGCTACTTGTTCATTCATATTTGATGATTTTGCTAAGTCCCTAGACTTACCTAAAGAGGAATTAGTTCATCCCTTGAACTTAGAGATTGCGAATAGGGAGATTATTCCTGTTAGGTTTGTATACAAGAACTTTAGATTGGACATTAAGGGTCAGGAATTAAGGGTAGATTTGATTCGGATAAAACTTGGGGAATTCGATGTCATACTGGGTATGGACTGGTTGTTCAACCATGGGGCGGTAATCGACTGTCAGAAGAAGTCGGTAAACCTTACGACTCCGTCGAAGGCAGTGTTCTATGGTAGTAAATTGCCTAGACAAGCGAGTTGTCTGACGGTTATGCAAGCCTAGAAACTTTTGACTCAAGGCTGTGTGGGATATCTAGCTTACATAGTAGATACGCGTAAGGAGAACCCGAAGTTAGAAGAGATATCAGTGGTTAGGGAGTTTTTAGACGTGTGTCCGGACGATTTACCGGACTTCTGTCGGATAGGGAGATAGAGTTCGTGATCGACTTAGCGCCGGGGACTGCTCTGATTTCGAAAGCTCCGTACCGAATGGCTCCAGTCGAGATGAAGGAACTGATGGTTCAACTGCAAGAATTGCTGGACAAGAAGTATATTCAACCGAGCATTTTGCCATGGGGAGCGCCAGTTTTATTCGTGAAGAAGAAGGATGGATCGATGCGGCTTTGCATTGACTATAGGGAGTTGAACAAAGTTACGATCAAGAATAGGTATCCTTTACCTAGGATCGATGACTTGTTCGATCAACTAAAGGGTGCTAGATACTTCTCGAAAATCAATTTGAGAAGCAGGTATCATCAGTTGAAGGTGAGGAGAGAAGATATACCGAAGACAGCTTTTAGGACTCAGTATGGTCATTACGAGTTCTTGGTGATGTCATTTGGTCTGACGAATGCCCCAGCTGCATTTATGGACTTAATAAACAGGGTGTTTAAGCCATTCCTAGATAAGTTGGTGGTGGTGTTCATAGATGACATCCTAGTTTATTCCAAGACTGAGGAAGAACATACTGAACATTTGAGACTAACGTTGGAATCACTGAGGCGAGAGAAGATTTATGCGAAATTCTGGAAATGTAAATTCTGGTTGGAACGTGTGCAATTTCTTGGCCACATGATCGACAAGGATGGTATTTCCGTAGATCCATCGAAGATTGAAGAGGTAATGAATTGGGATTAGCCGAAGACGCCGTCTGAAGTGAGGAGTTTCTTGGGATTGTTAGGTTATTACAGGAGATTTATCCTAGAATTTTCTAGAATCGTAACTCCGTTGATGAATTTGACTCACAAAACAGTTAAGTTTATTTGGACGAAAAAGTGTGAGGAAAGTTTCCATGAGCTGAAGAAGAGGTTGAGTACTGAACCTATATTGTCTTTGCCGGATAGTACGGAAACTTTCGTAGTCTATAGTGATGCCTCACATAAGGGTTTAGGCTGCGTGCTGATGCAGAATGGCAAGGTCATTGCCTACGCATCACGTCAGCTAAAGGATTATGAAAAGGGGTATCCGACCCATGACTTGGAGTTGGCGGTAGTAGTGTTTGCTCTAAAGATTTGGAGATATTACCTCTATGGAGAAAGGTGTGAGAGATATACAGATCGTAAGAGTTTGAAGTATATCTTTACCCAGAAGGATTTGAACATGAGCCAAAGGAAATGGTTGGAACTGATCAAGGACTACGACTGCGAGATACTTTACCATCCGGGTAAAGCTAACATCGTCGCCGACGTTTTGAGCAGAAAGGGTCGGGAGAAGCTGAATATGATAACTGATCAAGACCAGTTAATAGAACAGATGGCTATATTAGAACTGGAAGTGAAGTTTCTGAAGGAATCGGATGAGAAGTTGTTTCAAGTAACTACTGGAACTACTCTGGTAGACAAAGTGAAAGAAGCACAACTTCACGACGAAGATTGTGAAAAGTTCAAGAAAAGAATAGCCGATGACGAAGAGTTCAAGTTCAAGATTGATAATGAAGGACTACTACGATTTGAAGGAAGAATCTGGGTACTGCCAGTACCAGACGTCAAAGACGAGATTTTGAACTAATCTCACAGTTTGAGATATTCGATTCACCTTGGAAGTACGAAGATATACCAGGATCTTAGGCATCACTTCTGGTGGCCGAACATGAAGAGGGATGTTGCTGAATGCGTTGCGAAATGTCTGACGTGCCAGAAGGTTAAAGAGGAACACTAGAGGCCCAGTGGATTGCTACAACCGGTGGAGATTCCAGAGTGGAAGTGGGAGCATATCACGATGGATTTTGTGGTTGGTCTTCCAACAACTCAGAAGGGTTTTGATGCGATATGGGTGATAGTGGATCGACTAACGAAGTCAGCACACTTTCTACCAATCAAAATTAAGTATAACCTTGACCAGTTGGCAAAGCTATACGTTAAGGAGATTATATCTCGGCATGGTTTTTTCAGTGTCAATTGTGTCCGACAAAGATCCGCGTTTTACGTCTAATTTTTGGAAGCGTTTGCAAGAGTGTCTGGGAACAAAATTGCGAATGAGTACAGCGTACCATCCTCAGACTGATGGCCAGAGCGAGAGAATGATTCAGACGCTAGAGGATATGCTCAGAGCTTGCGTGATGGACTTCAAGGGAAGCTGGGATGATTATTTACCGTTGGTGGAGTTCGCCTACAACAATAGTTACCACGCGAGTATTGGCATGCCGCCTTACGAAGCGTTATATGGCAGAAAGTGTAGAACGCCTTTATGCTGGGATGAAGTAGGTGAACGTCAATTGTTGGGACCAGAACTGGTACAACAAACTGTCGAAATAGTGAAGCTGATCAGAATGAGACTCGTTGCTGCTCAAGACATACAGAAGAAATATTCCGATCAACATCGACTGAATCGAGAATTCTTACCAGGAAGCTTCGTTTTCCTGAAGGTATCTCCCTGGAAGGGGAAGATTCGATTTGGAAAAAAGGGGGAAGCTGAGTCCCCGATTTATTGGACCTTTTGAAGTACTACAAAAAGTTGGAGAAGTAGCTTACGAGGTGGCTTTACCTCCGGAGCTGGACAATATCCACAACATTTTTCATATTTTCGTGTTACGACCGTATAAACACAACTATAAACATGTAATAGAATACGAGCCTTTACAGTTTGATAAAGACTAAACTTATGAAGAGGTTCCTGTTCAAATAGTTGATAGGATGGAACAAGTACTTAGAAATAAAGTAATACATTCTGTTAAGGTAATCTGGAGGAACCACATTGTTACGACCCCAAAATTCATACAATAATATTCTCCTTCTCGATCGTTAACAATACAACTTTAATCTATCTTTACATCATTATTCGATATTAAAATCAGTAAAAATGCAGAATAATTTAAAATTTTTATAAACTTGTTTCTTTATTTCCCTGAATCGCAACCTTTACATTACAAACATTTGATTCAATTGTATTACATGAATCGCTTTCTCTAAGTTACTATACAAAGTATTACATCACAAGCAATATGCACTATACATCGGATAGCTCAACTTTACAATTTTAACAAGTATAATACATCCAAAACAAACATATTACTCATCTAGAATAAATAATTTCTTGCATCGCTATTGATCTTAACATTCAATTAGCACGCATCATTACCTTGCATCCTTGACCTGCAAAAGTGGTTATTTGTAAGAGTGAGCTCGACAGCTCAGCAAAACCTAACAGTTTTCATGCATCACATAGCACATAATAACATGCTCAACATACATCTTATAATCATCAAAGTAACATGGCATACATGATTTAATTCACATAACAAATATAAAGATTGAGTTCTTTACTATATCAATATTTTTTAATGAATCAATATAGTCATAAATTGACTTTAACATTTCATACTTGTAACATATATAACATATCATGCTCTTTGCAAAATAATTTAAAACAGTTCATCATCAAGTACACATAAAAAATAGGAACCGAAAGACTTGCCTGGCTCGTAGATTACCAATTACCGAAAAATAGCTTAATTTAATCTGCACTTCGTGAATCCTACATAACGTATTGCCATACGCATCAATTATTAGTCACCTATCAACGCTTAGCAAACGTTTAAGTAAATTCTACTTTATACTTTCTAATTTATACTTCGTAATTCTCTTCCATTTACTCGTTTGACACTCACTGTCAAACTTATGTATAATTAACAACATAAGTTAGTTATCACATAACTACTCCTCATAGTTAGTTAACCAACTTAGGTTAACTCATTCCCCATTAACTATTAAGTTAATAACTAATCATATCACATAATCACATTACGTAATCATATAACTTCTCACATAATTAATCAACTAATAATTACATACTCATATTAAATTATAATCAAACAAATTATAAATTAAACATCCACTTTAATTAAATTATAATTAAATAATTTATAATTAATCATGCATTAAATTATAATTAAACCAATTATAATTTAAATTAAACAATTACTTAGATTATAAATAATCAATTTCAATTCATGCACTCATTAAATTATAATTAAATAAATTATAATTTAAATTACACATTCACCTTAATTATAATTATTACAAATTATAATCACATATTAAGTTATAATTAAATAAATTATACTTTAAGTTAAATATTTACTTTAATCAAACTATATTCATTATAATTTAACAAATTATAATTTAAATAAAACCTTCACTTTAATTATAATTATTTCAAATTATAATTTCACATTATATTATTAATATATCTCATTACTATTATTTAGCATTTTAAGGTATGCTAATATGTCATCAATTATTCTTTTCTGCATACCCCCCGTCGGGGCGGGGGTTCTAGGTCTAGCAAGGCCCGCCGGGACGGGCCCCCTCCAGCAGTTCAAGTTTTGCTCGCGAACTATGCAGAGAAAAAGCCAATTTGGCTTATTTCTTCACACCAATCCTACTTTCAGTCAATACAATTCATAAGCACTTTATAGAAAACATAAATTCTAACTCCTAACATGTTTTAACACATGAAATCATCAAAACACACAATTTAAAATAACCAATTTCATGATTTTTGAAGAAAAACCATTGATATGTGTTCTTGATGAAATTGAACACTGTAATTTATTTTTAAAACGAAATACACAATTCAAAACATACTTGAATACGTTCCTTGATAAATTAACAAAATCCTCAATTAATTTGTACAACAATCCATCATAAAACTTAAATTTTTGATTTTAAAGAAAACTATATAGTTTCAAAATATATTCACTATAACTTCTTGATGAACATGAATCTCTCATGTTCATTATATACACATGGATTAAACATCCTAATTAGCATATAAACCAATTATAAGCATATTTGACACAATTCACATATACAATTTCATGTTTACACTAACTTTTCATGATAACTCAATTTACAGAGGACTCAATCATGAAGAACATCAATATAAAATCTCTAAACTACATGATTAGAGATTATACCTTAGCTTAGTGAGTAAGAAGAAGATCATGATAAGGTTGAACAAGGACTTTCTCTCAAAACTTTCCTCCTTTCCTCCTCTTCTTCTCTCTTCTTCCTACTTCTTTTCTCTCTAGCTCTAGGTTTTCTGTGTTTTCTTTCTACACAGACTAACATTTTGTTCTAACATCTAACTCTTTTGTTTTCTAAAGTAACGTAGTTTTTTAACATATAGCTAATATGATATATATTATATGTATAATTATATAATATGTATAACTCCCAAGCAATTAAACCACATACTTAATACCATAATTGCAATAAGTTACAAATTAAATTTGAAAAGCCCTAAGGCTTGTTTGGCAAACCAACATTATTTTAAAAATAGCTTTTTAGTAGTTAAGGTCCCGTTTGGCAAAACAGATTTAAAACAGTGCAAGGGCCTTGTTTGGGAAAACGGTTTTAAAAACTCTTTAAATTCTTTTAATAAATTCTTTAACACATCTTTTTAATGTTATCCTTTAATCAATTAAATCTTAACATTTAAAAAGTTTAACAACAATTAATCACATAAAATTGTCAGATAATTATAATTATTTGCTAATTATAATTTCATGTAACACATCACATAACTCATCTAATTTAATTATCCCAATTAAATTAGAACTATAACATAAAATCATTACATATTAATTAAATTAAATATTAAATATTCATTCAATTAATATATTACACTTAATTAAATTACTTCATAACCAATACATAATTTATTTATTCATCTCAATAAATAAATCAATTAAAATATTTATTTAATTCAATAAATATATAATTTCTCTTTACACCAAATCACATATTCCACAATATATGACATGTATACACATACTTAAACTCAAAACATCTCATAATAAGAATTTTATTTATTAAATTTTTATTTATAAATTCTTAAAAAATCCGGGATGTCATACACATTGCTGAAAAAGCCACGTGGAAACTCGAAGATATTATGAGTAAATCTTATCCTCAATTATTTGCTTAATTGATTGTGTAATCCCTTATATATCGATTCTGGGGACAGAATCCTTTTAAGGAGGGAAGAATGTAACAGATGAAATTTTTTTTATGTTGTGATTCTGGGGACATAATTCTTTTAAGGATGGAAGATTGTAACGAATGAGAATTTTATATATTAATTATAAATATTTATTGAATTAAATAAATATTTTATTTAATTTATTTATTGAGCTAAATAAATAAATTATGTGATTGTTGTGGAGTAATTTAATTAAGTGCAATAGAATTAATTAAATTGATAAGTAATGGTGTAGCATAATTCTAATTTAATTGAGAATAATAAAATTAGAGCAATATTATGTGCTAAGTGTTTATAATGATTTACTAATTTGTTACATGAATTATGATTAATAAGAGAATTACAATTGTGTAACAATTTGGTATTATGTGCAATTTGAATTAATTAATGAATGTTAGCTTTTATTTAATTGAATTAGAAGGTTGCAATTTAATTAAATAAAGTATAGCCTTTAAACTATGGGGCAAAAGATTTATTAAAAGAATAAAAAGGAATTTTAAATTAGTTTTACCAAACAAGGTTCTTACTTTTGTTCTAAATTGGTTTTACCAAACATGGCCTTAGTTACTATTAATTTGTTTTTAAAAATAATTTTGTTTTACCAAACATGACCTTAGGGCATTTCAAATTAAAAAGTTTGTAACCTATATATTAATTACTAGTTAGTATATGTAATTAATATATAGCAGTTATATATTTTATATAATTATATGTATTATATGTATATCAGTATATACAATAGTTACGTTAGTGAAAAGTTAGTCTGTTAGAGAAAGAAAGAAAGAAAAATAGTGGAAAGTTAAAGAGAAAATACTCAGAGAGGAAAAAGAGAAGAAGAAGAAGGCTTTGAGAACAGCAAAGGAAAGCAAACACACCATCATCGTCTTCATCTTTTCTCCTAATCTAAGCTAGAAATGGTATAATCCTAACTCCATGAATTATAAGTGTGTTCTTTACTGTTTTCATGGTTTAAAAATTCTCTGTAAAATTTATTTTCATAAAATTGATGTAAACATGAAATTTATGTGTGATATGTGTTATAGCATGTTTATATATAAGTTATATAGTTGTTTTAACGATTCAATTCACGTAACTACGATGAACATGAAGAAATCATGTTCATAGTATTTTATTATGAGCTTATGTTGAAAATAGTCCTTAAATCATCAAAATTGGTATGTGTTTATCAATTATTATTTAAATTGATCATGGATTATGTTAATATGTTAAGAATTAGAGTTATTACAATTGGAATTTTTTGAATTGGTTTAAAAACGAATTCACAATAACAATTTTCGTCAAGAATGCTTGATATTGTGTTTTTCTTCAAAAATCATGAGAATTGTGTTTTGATTATGTGTTGTAATAATTTTGTATGTTATAATCATGTTAAGAGTCTAAAATTTTGTTTTCATTATATTTCATGTACATTATGTTGACAAAAATCGAATTTTGGTGTGAAGAAATAAGCCAAATTGGCTTATTTCTTTGCCGTTCGCGAGCTGAGGGGTTCCCACCAGTAATGGTCCCCGCCCCAGCTGGGCTTTTAGCTTTGGGGGACCCGGCCCAGCGGGTTAACCTGCTGTTCGGGGAAAAATTTTGTGCTTCATTGAGTTTTTTTTGTGTCATGTTTGTTTAGCTAACTCATATTGATGACTTGTGAAGTGTAATAGATAATGAGATAACATACTTCTGATGTGTTTAAGATAATTTGAAGACTTACGTTATTATATTTTGTGTGTAGTTGGAAATTATTATCCTAGAGTACGATATAATAGTTTAAAGTGCTATACGTGTATGATTGTGAGTTAAACTCACATTTGTGGATGGTTAACGACTTATATTGTAAACAACGTTTTGAGTTGAATTTAAGTAGAAGTTCAACGATGCTAACTTATCAATCGTGTACTAATTGATATTATAAAAACCTCGTATAATTGTGTAGGATAATTTTGGAAGTGGGTTGTAATAGTAAAGTGTAGCTTGCGCCTGAGGCAAGTTCTCTACTCCTTATCTTTTACTTGAGCAAATTTTCTAATCATTATTCTTCTACGTTATGCAAGTCCTTTCATGGTATCTTTTCATTATGCAAGTTTCTAACCTTGCTCATTATATAATGCATGTTTATTTTTGATTCTTAACTTGTTATGTATTGTACAAGTTATATTGTATTCTGATGTTCATAATGCACAAGTGTTGAAGTTATTGTCATAATGTTTTGATCTTGACTTAGTTGTTCAAGAAAGATCCACCAATCTTTCGAATGCTTTAAGTTATTCGAAAGCAAGCCAAGTTATTATGAAATCTATTGTTGTATCTTACATTTGGTTCATGATTCTTATATTATTGAACTGTTAAAGTAATATAAGTCGATTCAACTGCTCCTTAGTTGATAGTTGAAACTCCAAATTTTCTTTTTAGCTATCCAAACCAAACTTTCATTGGTGCAGACTTGTATTTGAATATTGAGATGAACAACCCTATGTATTAGGGGAGGTTACTACGCGAAAGCGTTGAATGTTTGTGCACAATACATGGTACGAAGGGCTGATCCCCCTAAGTACGAGTTAAAGGTCCATAGTCTCAATGACTGTTAAAGGTTTTAAATAAAAATATTTATAACTTAGGATATAGTTCAAGATCGTATGACCCTCAGATAAATTCTATAGTCGAATATGATGAAACAATTATTATTCAATTCTTTATTTTGATGAAAGTAAAGTTACTCAAACTCTTTTGAAGTTATTCAATCATGGCATATCATTGTATATTTCAAGTGAGCTTTTGTTTGCTCACTCTTGCGTATTTTATGACCCTTTGCAGTTAAAGCCGAGAATGTTGACATACCGTGAACAAGTAAAGGGAAAGGAAAGATGGGAAAGTGAAGACTTGTTATCTTGAATCTTGATTGTAATAAGACCTAGTTTATGATGTTTTTCGCACTTATTTATTATGTTAAGGTTATCAAACCTGGGATAGTTTTGGATTAAGTTTTAATCCTTTTCATAAGGAAGATTTTATTTATTGATGAGGTTGTAATTTATTTTACATTCCTATTTATTGGGTATATGTATGTTTTATTTAGAAAGTGAACATCAAATCTTATGGAAACTAAGTACCCGAATTTGGGGGTGTCACAAAACCAGAAGGGTATGCTTGTCGTGGAGCCTGCTGGTAGTTCTGATTCTGGTTATTGCTCTATGAAAAGTTTGGATGGTTCCTATTTTTCTGATTGTATGTATTCTGGTATGTGTTGGCTGGCCTGTTGCAATTAGCCACATACTAAACTGAAGCTGAGTTGATTACACACTGTTCTGTCGGATGTTCACTGCACAAAGTTCACATATGAATGCTACCTGTTGCACGTTTCCCATTGTCATAGTTTCCATCTTCTTTGATAATACTGCTAGCTGTGCCGATATTGTTGTCCTAGAATCTACTTGCAGATCACCTGCTGGAGCGGATTGAGTCAATCTCTCAGTCGGCCACTAATAGCCATTTGAAGCCATTGTGTCTATCAATGCCCATGCCTCCTCAAATTTCTTTGTCATAAACTCTCCACCTGAGGCTGCATCGATGCTAGTCCGTATATGACTTGCTACCCCATTATAAAAGTTACTAAGCTTCATCCAGTGCGGGAATCCGTGATGTAGGCACTTTCTCAACAGCTCCTTGTACCGTTCCAATGCTTCATATAGTGGCTCCTCTTGCATCTGTGCAAATAAGGATATCTCTGTCCTCATCTTATGTGTCTTCGATGGTGGGAAGAACTTAGCCAAGAATTTTTGTGCCAGATCATTCCAGGTAGTGATTGATCCCAGTGGTTGAGATAGAGCCAACCCTTTGCCTTAACTCTGAGTGTGAACGGGAATAACCTCAATCTGATTACATCGTCTGACACCCTGTTGCACTTGAAGGTGTCACAGATCTCTATAAAACTAAAGATGTGTTTGTTCGGTTCGTCATTTGGAAGACCCCCAAGCTGGCAATTATTCTGCTCCATCTGTATTGTCCCAGGCTTAATCTCAAAATTGTTTGGATTGATTGTCGGCCTGGCTATACTCGAGTGAATTTCTGAAATCTTTGGTGTAACATAATCTCTTAGTGGTTTGTCTTCCTGTTCAGCTATGTTTGTTCTGGGTGTTTCAAATTCTACTCAATTTTTCGTAATCCACTTAGTTAATTTCTGAAATCGTTTATCGATGTCGTCCTCGAAAGGCAACAAATCTGTCTTCTTTGATCTAGTTTGCATGCACTACTCGAATATACCTGAAATAACCAAATAAACAAAAATAAGAATATATATATATATATATATATATATATATATGTTTAACTAAAACTGATCTAATTAAATTGATATTGTAAGTAATAAACGCAATTACTGTCCCCGGCAACGCCGCCAAAAACTTGTTGGGTATTTTTTATACTCGCTACACGCAAGTGTACGTAATCAACAAGTAATGTAATGATGAGTCAGATATGGTACCCACAGAGACAATAATTCCTATTTAATCTAACAAGTACCAATTTTATACTATCTCAGCTCTATTAAACTATTGATTAAAAGATGATTTTTAACAAAATTACTACTTAAACCAATTCTAACACTAACTCAAGATTTTACCAAATTTTAGAGAATTAAGCCAACACCTTCACTTATTATTTCACTTCAGATAATATCTTTTTCTCCAGTTTATGTCAATTACTCCAGATTATTAATCAAGAACACTAAAACAGATATAACCATCTCTCAATGCATTATACCCATACTCACTTGCATCCACAGATGATAGAATTAAGCAAGATACCCTAAATAACTAATTCACTATATCTCTATATGAATTACAATTAAATAAGGTTTAAAATCAAGTTCTTATTAGATTACATATGATGCGTAGATATCTCTATCATATACGTGAATTACGAATTCCAACTACGCAGAAATCACAAACATATGTCATTATGGCTAGTTCCAATCCCATATGTCATCTCTCGAATTCATATGGGATAACAAATAATTGTTGATCAGGCAATTATATATGTTAAGTACAACACATAGCAATTAATCCAGAAATAATATCAATAAACTGAATTAAAGACTATTTAATCATCTATTACATAAAAAGATCCGTCATAGGCTTAAATAGGAAATTAGTTCATCATAAACGAATAAAATCCAACCATCCACATCATAGAAAACATTCTGATTACAAGATATAAAGAAAAAGAGAAGATAAATTTCAGAATTGTATCACCGCTCTCCACTCCAATCTTGCGTTCTTTGTGTTCAATTGATGCTTCAATTCTCCGTACAAGTTAAAATCCAAAGCTAGGGCTTGAAAGTGTCTAAGTATCCCTAAATATGTTCATGTGAGTTCCTTTTATAGCTTCAAAACTGCAGCCCTAATCGTCCCCTGTAGCTTGCTTCCAAATTCCAATCGAAAGAGGAGAGTGGCCTGTTGTGTAATACCCGAGGATTTCTGAATATTATTAAATAAATATATTAATGAAAGTTGAATATTTATTTGAATATAAATATTTATGTGTTATGACATGAGTTAACTCAATTACTTCAATTTAAATTTATAATAATTGAGAAGAAAATGTGGAGTTTGTGATAAGCTCAAAGAATGCCTTGTGTGGCATTATGGTGAGAATTATGGTGATTTAAATTAATTACAGAAGAATTAATAAGTGGATGATTAATTAAAAGTATATTATTAATTAATGGTTATTAACAAGTTGGAAATACCTGAGTAAAAATGGGAACACATTACGATGGACTTCGTGGTGGGACTTCCAGTCACGCAGAAAGGTTATGATGCCATTTGGGTTATCGTGGATCGACTAACGAAGACCGTACATTTCCTACCGATCAAGATCCGCTATAGTTTTAATTAGTTAGCGAGTCTGTACGTAAAGGAGATTGTTTCACAACATGGAGTGCCTGTGTCAATTATCTCTGATCGAGATCCGCGCTTCACGTCAAACTTTTGGAAAAGCTTGCAAGAAAGAATGGGAACACAGTTGAGGTTGAGTACCGCTTATCATCCTCAGACAGATAGACAGAGTGAGCGAACAATACAAACGCTGGAAGACATGCTTCAGACTTGCGTAATGGACTTCAAGGGAAATTGGGACGACCACCTACCTTTAGTAGACTTTGCATATAATAATAGTTACCATGCGAGTATCGGTATGCCACCGTTCGAAGCTCGTTACGGAAGAAAGTGAAGAATGCCCTTATGTTGGGACGAAGTCGGAGAGCAACGAATGCTCGGACCAGAGTTAGTACAACAAACCGCAGACACGGTGACAGTGATAAGAGCCAGACTGGTAGCAGCTCAAGATCTCCAGAAAAAGTACGCAGATTTGCATCGGCAGGACCGAGACTTTAAAGTCGGCAGTTTTGTATTCTTGAAGGTATCTCCATGGAAGGGAAAAATTTGATTCTTCAAGAAAGGGAAATTTAGTCCAAGATTCATAGGACCGTTCGAGATACTGAAGCGAGTGGGCGAAGTGGCATACAAAGTTGCATTACCCCCTGAGTTGGAACACATCCACAACGTGTTTCAAATATCCGTGTTGCGTCCGTACAAGGCCGACTACAAGCACGTGATTTCTTATGAACCTATTCAAGTGGAGAAGAACTTAGCGTATGAAGAAATTCCTGTCCAAATACTAGATAGGAAAGAACAGACATTAAGGGTTAAGGTTATTTCATCTGTAAAAATACTTTGGCATAACCACGATGTGGAGGAGGCTACGTGGGAATTAGAAGATAGAATGATGAGAGATTATCCCCATTTATTTGTGTAACCTTGTAGCAATTCCGAGGACGAAATTTTTATAAGGGGGGAGGATGTAATACCCGAGAATTTACGAATATTATTAAATAAATATATTAATGAAAGTCGAATATTTATTTGAATATAAATATTTATGTGTTATGAGATGAGTTAACTCAATTACTTCAAATTGAATTTATAATAATTGAGAAGAAAATGTGGAGTTTATGATAAGCTCGAAGAATGCCTTGTGTGGCACAATGTTGAGAATTATGGTGATTTAAATTAATTAAAGAAGAATTAACAAGTGGATGATTAATTAATAGTATATTATTAATTAATGGTTATTATGAGTAATAGCATATTAATGAGTAAATAGTTAATTAATACTATGGGATTAATGTTGGTTCAAATTAATTGCTTAGTATATAGTTATGTAATCACATATTGTATAGTAACTACATCTATATAATATAAAGTATAGTGTGACGTTGTGATGTGACTATGTAATATAGGAACTATATGATGAAAGGGATTAAGTCACATGAATTATATAAATAAACCAATGTGAATACCTGTTATGTATACATTGTGCAATATTGAAACAAACTATATTATATAAAGTGTAGTGTGACACCATAAGTGACTATGGAATATATAAAACTATATAGTAAGATTGATAAATTATATGAGTTACATAAATGATGCTTATGTGACCATTTGATATGTATAGAGCATTAATGTATACTTTAGGAAATATTTAATTGGACTATGTGAATAAGTGATATTATGCAGTTTATGATAATGTGATGTGTCACTACCTAATTAAATCATAATTTGATATTTTCAAAATGTACATGGATTATATATTGATGTGTATACAAGTACCCCAATTTGCTACCATGTAATATTGTTATATCATTAAAATCCATGTGTGTACCCAATTGAATTTAAAACCTAAGTGTATATATATGTGTAAGTGCATTTAACCTATAGTGTATGACCTTATTTCATTTCCAACTTCCAAATGCTGAGTTTTAAAACTTGTCCCAAAATGAAAGTCACCCTTCAGTTCTCTTCACGTGAATGGCCAATGGGCTATACTACGCTTCATTGCCAAATTCAATTGCCTAGCTAGCTCAATCAAATGATGAGAGGGATTGGGTTAATGTGGTGGTTGGGCACTATTCTACCAAATCTTCTTTGCCCATTGTATTCTCCTTCATTCCAATAGTTTGATCCATGGTGCAAAGCAATTATATGGATATTCATTCTTCTATAAATAGCGAGCTCCTCTCTTCATTTGTTTTTGCTGAGATTATTGCTAAGTTGCTAGAGAGTGTATTAAGGGAGAGTAATCTGAAGTGTGAGAAAACTGTGACACCCCCAAATCTGGGTACTTCATTTCCACATGATTTGGTGTTTACTTTCTAATATAACATACATCTACCCAATGAATAATGCAAAATAACCTACAATTTAAATTAAAATAAATAAATCTCCCTTACAACAAGGGTTACAACCTTTTTAAAATAATCCCGGGTTACTCTAACCCTGACATGAATATAATAAGTGCGGAAATAAAAACATAACAGTCAAGTCTTAGTACAATCATTCTCAGTTAAATAAAAATAAGCCTTCACTTGCTTTGCTTTCCCTTGCCCTTACTTGTAGACGGAGCATCAGCGTTATCAACCTTAACTGAAATTGTTATTTAATGCAAGAGTGAGCAAACCACAGCTCACTGGAGTTTAACAATAATATATACATGAAAGGATATCTTTCAAAGAATCTGAATAATATGATTCGCTTCAACAATAAAGAATTGAATAATAATTTTTTTATCGCAATTACAATTCAAAAATAGAATTTATCTGAGTGTCATAAGACCTTTGAACTCTTGTCCTAGGTTATAAATATTTCTATTTAAACCTTTAACAGTCAATAAGACTATGGGCCTTAACTCGTACTTAGGGGGATCAACCCTTTGTACCATGTATTGTGCACAAACATCTTAACGCTATGCGTAGTAACCTCCCCTAGTACATAGGGTTGTTTAACTCCGCAATTTGAATTCAAGTCCGCATCAAAGAAAGTTTGGTTTGGATAAGCTTACAAGGGTAATTTAGATTTCACGTTCATCAAATAAGGATTAGTTGATTCGACTATCAATAATTCGTAAATAACAGAATTATGAACTAACATATGCTTTAGAATCAACTTAAAGCATTTAAAATAATAACTGGATCTTACTTGAACAATAATTTAAGATCATTTCAATTAAATAAACAATTGTCCAATACAGAAATAGAAAGGACATTCTCAACAATGAATATATGAATTCAAGAATTTGTATATAATTAACAAGTTTAGGGTTAGAAGACTTGCATAAATTAATACAAGATTAGGGTTTAGAAAACTTGCCTCAAGCGCAAGTTACTTAACTCAATCACGTACTTAAACACTTCCTATATACATTCAATTATAATAATCTAAATTAGTTAACACATAACTAATTTACATAAGTGGTTAACCTTCATGGTTAACTCACTCTAATTAAATACATAATAATAACCAACTATCACATAGTTAATTACATCACATCCGTAGTCACATAATTAAATTAATTATGTATTTAGTTAAATTATAATTAAATAATTATAATTTAAACACTTAATCAAATTATAATTACTTAAATTATAATTATCTTTTAAATTATAAAAAATTTATAATTTATAATCAATTAAACTATATCATGCATTTATCAGTTCACAATTTAATCATATATTTTTCAATTATAATCAATAATTAAACATTCATTATAATTACACAATTTAAAATCCATAATTAAACATGCATTTATTAAATTATAATTACTTAAATTATAATTTAAATTAACATTTAATTGATTAAAATAATCAATTTCTATACATTACAATTTCACAATATTATACTTTAAATTAAACATTTACTCTTAATTATAATTAATCAAATTATAATTAAGTAACTCATTTACAATAAAACAATTATAGTTTATAATTTATATACTATATTAGGTTTTCAAAACTTCATTTTTCTCAAATATGAATTTATCACAATTATATAACAACATGTTATATCATTTAAATATATGTCCACTATAAATGAATAATTAAACTAAGGCTCAAAAATAATCTGCACAAATAAACTAAACTGACTGCCCAAGCACTGTGCATGGCGCAGCTGCGCAGCCCTTTGCCTTGACACCGGCGCAGCTGCGCAGGGTAAGGATCTGGAAAAGGCAAGCAGCGCAGCTGCGCTGCTCCTGGCAATAATACATAAGCAATAATACATAACACAACATATTTCTACAACATAATAACCATCTAAATAATGATAATCACAAGTTTTTAAAATCCAATTTGGCCATTTTCATGAAAACTCATATTTTCTTAAAAATAATCTACTGTAACTATTTTCTTCATCAATTCGAACTTATATATATGCATTATATACGAAGTTGAAGATAGCATCAAGTAATTACTTAATAAGCATATTAACACATATCAATTGCATGAATTTCTCAATTAAAATTAACCACACTCATGAAATTCCATATGAACTCATATAAATATAAATTTTCTGTTAAAATATATTTCTACAGTAATTTGATTTCTGAAAATCCTCTTATGTCATACAATTACTACAATCAACACATGGATACAATACATATATTAATTTTATGATTTTATAATTTCATGAAATTCACAGAAAACTAAATTTACAGAAATCCAAAACAAGGAAGAACAACTAATTACAATTCTTTAAAACTATAATATAGTAATTACCTTTTTGATGATTGGAGAAGAATACAAAGATTAACTCTAGCCTTCACAAGTTTCTTCTTCCTTCTCTTCTCTAACTTCTCTGCTCTTCTTTTCTCTCTTTGTTTTTAGCTATACAGACTAACTTCTAATCTAACGTAGTATAGGAACAATATATAATTGATATATCACTAATACGTATTAACTATTACTTAATATTATAATTTCGATTAGCAGTTAAAAATTCAAAAGCCACAAGGCTATGTTTGGCAACATGTAGTTTTTAAAACTAATTTTATTAAATTAACCATGGTTTAGGTAATTTAGGTTTAAACTAGTGTAAGGGCCCTGTTTGGCAACAGTCTTTTAAAACAAAAGCAAGGGCCTTGTTTGTTTATAATCATTTAAAATCCTTTTTCTTTTATTTTAACAAATCATTAAACACCTATTTTAAATGTCACATTTTAATTAATTAAATATTAATAATCTAATTTAATGAATTAAAATCTAACATCAATAAATCACATAAAATTGCCACATAATTATAATTACTCGCTAATTATAATTCATGCAACACTTCATCACATATCTCATCTAATTTAATTCTCTCAATTAAATTAGAACTATAATATAAAATTAATATACATCAATTAAATTAAATTTTACACATTCATTTAATTAATATATACACTTAATTAAATCACTTTCATAAATCACATAATTTATTTATTTAACTCAATAAATAAATCACATAAAATATTTATTTAACTCAATAAATATTTAAAATTAAATATAAAAATCTCAATCGTTATAGAAACTCTATCCATTTGAAAGCTCAAAGGTATAACACTTGTTCATACTTTGAAATTTAGCAATTATCAACTCATAGAAAATTTCATGAATTCTTGATGTTAGTATGTTAGTAGAGTCCATACACATGCTATATATGTAATGTAGTTGGTCTCAAGTCTGTTTCCTGAAGGAATTGTATGTTGGCTGAAGCTCTGCTAGTGCAGAGAGCTTTTTGGGATGAAAACGGAGTGGCGCGGTCGCGCCAATCCCTAGTACAAATAGGGCGCGGCCACGCCCTTATGCAGAATCAGTTGGTGATTTTTCATGCCTTCTGATGTATTGAGCATACTAATTAAACTTCAATAAGACCATACAAGTCTTTGACATGCTAGTTTATATTGCATTTCATATAATCACTCACCATAGCTTGATTTTAAAAGAGAACTTGAGTTTTCATTGTGCAAACTCAATAAACCATGTGTACTTTAAATTCTAACTTGAGAACGTGCTAGTATGGTCTGATTACATTTGTACGTAAGCGTGAAAGCATGAAAGTATGATATATGTGGACTTACCTTATATGATTAAATAAGTTTGATAGCATTCTAATAAAAACTTGGAATTTCAAAAGCGAACTTTATGAATTATATACTCTTGAGTCATGAACTTGTGAGCATGCCTATATGATCTATTTATGGGTATATGAAGGCATGATATAAGACATATGAATTTACTTTGCATGCTTGAGTAGTTTTGAGAACCCTTTAAGGAATTACTTAGAGTTTCCAATATGGACTTGATAAACTATATACACTTTTGAGCTAGGAACTTATGCACGAGCTTGCGTATTCTATTTATATGTATATGTGAGCATGATATTTAATAAGTGAAGTAGTTTCGCATGCTTAGATGATGTTGGTAACATGCTAATGGAAACTTAGAGTTTCACATACAAGCTTAATAAATTATATACACTTGAGTCATGGACTTGTAAGCATGCCTATGTAATCTATATATGCACATGAAAGCATGACATATGATATGTGAAGCTACAATGCATGTGGAAGGGTTTAACACAAGATTTTCAAGAGAAACCTTAAAGAGTTGAAAACTAGTTTTGTTGATAACTATATTTCAAGTATTCTGAAATTTATGACCATTGTGATAAGATATCGTATACCTCTAAACATGATGGCCATGTATGCCTAACTAGTCTTATGCACGGTAAACTAGTTGAGCATGATTAAGAATAAATTTCAATGAATATGCTAACATAGAACCATGAATTCGATAAGTGTTTATAACCTTGAAGTCAAAATGTGATGACAAACTATGTTCTTTAATGTTGTAGTGCATTAGAAACTGATATTTTTTTTGTGTTATGTGATGATATACATATGAGATCATACGACTAAGAGAAGACTAACGTTATATGTTTGGTATTGATGAATTACACTTATATATCATAACAACTCAAGATAGTAGGTGTACATATTGAACTTATATGACTAATGTGTATACATGAATAGGATAAAATAAGTTCGTTGGGTGCTACTAAACTATAAGTTGATAATCGACGCGAAAGGCAAGTATCCTATCCTTGTGTTTACTTTATTCAAGGAACATTGTAAGCAAGTTCCTAACCTTACTCTTTATTGAGCATTCATTAAGCTTATGCTATTATTATCGTACAAGTAAACTATTGGAATTGCAATTCATGTTTTATAACTTAAATATTTCGTGGACAAGATAAAGTCAATTTATATCCTTCGAACTTTAAATCTTGAGTATTGAACTTATAAAGAGTGGTCTATGCCATTTTATTCGGCTAGACTTATATCATGATTAGAAAGCTATCAAAACCAATTGATTGGTGCAGAGTCTTATATTGACTGAGATGAACAACCTTATTTAAAGGAAAATTATATATTGTCGGGAGACCGACGTGCGCATTTTAGTACGATTGAATGATATGCATACCGTAGGGTACTTTAAGCTGATCACATGTTGTACTTATTTTTATTGGATTATCAGTATATTTCTGTTAATTCTAGTAGAAGTTCATAGTCCTTAGTGACTGCTCAGTATTCAATTATCTTGAAATATTAAACTGATTTAGCATTGAATCATATTGATATCTTTCTGTCCTTAGCGACTGTTATTGAGAACTGTTGATATTCTTGCTATCCTTGAACTATCATATACTGTTATACCATTTTGGAATTCGAAAACTATATCATTCACCCTTATTGTTATATTACTTGCTGAGCAAACTTGTTGCTCATTCTTGCTTTCCCTAAAACATTTCAATTAAGGCAGAGCAGAGCGGACCTTCGGGTGTCGATAAGGGCAAGGGCAAGGCTACCGATTAGCTTATCCCTTTTATGTTTTAAAATCTCTGGTGTTGTATTAAGACTATTTCAGAACTATGTTTAAGCTTAAGTAGGGTTATGTAATAAGTCTTTATTTGATATTATTATGTAATCTATTAAGTACTGTAGGTTGCGAGACTTGGGGGAATAATTATAATAAATCATTGTATATTATTCTAGATTTTTCGCTGTGATTGTATGATTTTAGTTATTATTATATTATCGTGAGAAAGTGACGAACCGAATTCGAGAGACCAGCGGCACTCCGAATTTGGTGGCGTCACATGTTGGACGTGCCTCCCCGCCTCAGCGAGGGAATCCTTCATTAAAGCTATGGCCCAACGGGGCAGCTCTCTGTCTGGCTTTGCTGAATGGCTCTAAGACCCGCTCCAGCGGAGGTATTGCCTCTATGGGACCCGCCCCATCGGGGGTGCACCTCATGTATGCTAAAAATGTTGACTTTCATGCTAATATCCATCCATTCCATTTCCTTCAACCAATAATATAAAACCGAGTAAACCTGATATGAAAATTGCTTGAAAACTTCTAGAATCAAGCTATAACGACTACCGATTCGTAGGTATTAAACCCACTAATCAGGGCCAGTCTTGAAAAAAATTATTTTTATTTGCTTCATGCTTACGATACAAGATGGGACATTAATAATACTAACATAATGTGAATAATTAAGTATAAGACCTTACAATAAAAGTGAGTTTGGAATATTTGACTTACTAAGTTATATAAGAAAGCCTTGCGTGACATTATATTTCTTGAATAATGAATTAAATGTGTATCTCAAAATTTCTAAAGAAAGTTAACATTCAGAAAATAAACATTTAATATTTACTTTCATGATATTTGAGTATAAGTGAAATAATAAGCTTTATAGAAAATAATTAGTCGTTGGTACCCAACTTAATTATGTTCTAATCTAAATTAAATATTATTCAAACAAACCTAAACCTTATGATTACTGATGAGTGGGATTTATACCAGCGAATAGAGTACTCTAGACCTTAAGAAGTTTCATGTTTATCTTAATTTATAATGCTTTTATATATTGTTTGTTATTTTAGCTTAAAAAGTGCTTTGCAGGGATTATTAGGTCATTTCCAGGTTTTTAAGGGCAAAACTGCTATTTTTATAGTGCCGGTGCCGCAACGCCTGGATTCCTTTATAAACTGGCGCCCCAGTGCCTGCATAGGCCAACAAGGCCCAGTGCCAGCGTCGCAGCGCCAAGACATAGCACAAGAGTGGCACTGCAGCACCACACGCCTACCAGCTCACCACCTTCGAGAGCCGCAGCGCTCTTGCTCTTGCACTAAGATGGCGCCACAATATGACTTAATTGCCTGAAGACTTTAATTGGCGTCGCAGCGCCTGTCTAAGGCATAATGGTGGCGCCACAGCGCCACATCCGATTTTAGGCATACAACAGAGTATATGACCTAGCTGCTTATTAATCTAGAAACTTATCATATTTTCCAGCAGCAGCCACTTATCAGATATAGAAAATAGAAAATAGAGAATAGAGAATAGAGATAACTAGTTAGCAAGAGAGAAAGTTGGTCATTCAATTCTTTCAAGTTCATTGCTTCCTTTATTGCTCGGACTCTACATGGAGAATAGAATTGTTGGAGCCAAAAAACTTCAAAAGAGGAGTTTTCTTTATCCAAATCTTTCATTTATTTGTATATTTTGAGCATGTTGAATACTTTGATAATGTTTATTAGGTCTATAGGTATGAACTAATTACATTTCTAGGATTGCAGGTAACTTAATGATTAGTTTAATTGAATTTCTCTCCTATTTATTATAATGAATCATGTTTGAATGGGTTGTTGTATTTCATACCTATTTATTGATTGCTTGACTAATGAATTGATATGTCTATTTTTTGATATTGGAAAATAGATTTTAATGCCTAACCCTAAATATAACAACACTTATTATGACCATGCCTATGGGAATGAGAGCATATTTTGCATAATAGAATAGGAATATATCTATTTGCCTTGTGTAACCATTGAGATTTAAGCTTAATGACCCTTAGACTAATTATTTTTACCATTGGAATATTGTGATTTATTTAGCTAAGGGATTTGCATTTGACCATCGAAAGAGGCTTATGTGTACTTATTATTCTTGGTTGACCATTCTTGTGATTTGTTAGATAATTGGAGAGTTAGGAGATTAGACGAAGCATTATGGGAGTTGTAATCCTAGCTTGCCATATTTGATACAACTCGATCTCTCATTTTACTATTTTTAATCATATAGTTTTAAACACACCATCACTATTTACTTGTTTAGATAAGACCTAATTGATATAATTTTAGTATTTGAATAGCGTTAGTACTATTTTCTCATGGGTACACTCAACTTATTACTGTATTACTTGTTAGACCGCGTATACTTGCGCGAGTTTATAGATCGTGAAAACGACTAACAAGTTTTTGGCGTCGTTGTCGGGGATTAGTATTATTTATCTTTCAATATTTATAGACACTCAAAATTTTGCATTCCTGTTACTAACCATACAGGAGGGCAAAATCGCCTTTTACCTTCCAAAGACAACCTTAGAAGTCCAAATCATCAAACCTCACCCTGGAGACAACCCCGGGAGATATAGTCACCTCGGAGACAACACCAGGATATCAAAGTCAAGCCCCGACGACAACACCGGGAGATACAGTCACCCCGACGAAAACACCGGGATATCAAAGTTAAGCCCCGACGACAACACCGGGAGACGAAGAAAACCTTCAGAGATAGCCCCGAGGCATCAAATCATCCTTAGAGACAACCTTGGAAGACTAAGTTAACCTCGGAGACAACCCTGAGGAAGAACAGAGTCGGCTGGGATCGAAACCTCCGAGACAACCCCGAGAAACAGTTGAAAACCATGTCAATCTAGGAGACAACCCCTGGAAGGGCAAAATGGACATTTTACCAATTTAACATCAAATTAAGTCAAAATCAAGCCAAATCAAATCAATAAGGGTCAAAAAGAACCATAAAATCAATCCCGAGTGAAAATAGCACAAGACAGCTCAACGGACGGACTGCGAAGATTCAAAGATCTGTTCATGAACCCACCTTACAGAATTCAGAAAAGGTGAAATCCCATGTCATTGTGTAGCTATTGGGAAGGGATTTCCGGATAGGTATAGCACGCCTCAATCAGACTCCCGGATTGAAAGTTATGAAGGTTCGAAGCAGACAACGCGTTGGTCGGAGTGCACATTCTTCGAGACAACGAGACCCACAGGTGGGGCCCACTCAGAGAGCCACACCTCTACCCGTGACTGCAACGAGTAGACCCATGACCATTTGGTCTATAAATAAGACCCCCACCTTAGCAAAAAGAAAAAGAAATGAAAAGAAAAAAAGGAGAGAAACTCTGCCCATTTCGACTTCTAGTCCTACCTCTAGCACTCCAAATCTCAATTTTATTCTTCCAATACGTTTGTATGTGTATATATTACAACATATCAAGTTTTAATCGGTAAAAACAGAGTTTTGAAGCCATCCAAGTGGATTAAAGCCCGTAGCGCTATCTATTGTAATTGTTTTTACGATCAGAAACTATTTATTGCTTTATCATATATATATATAAGCGTACATATATATTTATAGCTTTTGGTTTCACATGAATTTTAAATACGTGGCCTTTTTAGCTTACTTTTATAAATATATAAGTATATATATACGTTTTTAATTGCTTGCACAACCTGGATTTCTAATCCGTGGATTTTTACCGCTTTCATATATATATATATATATATATATATATTTATACTAATTTTTTTGGCATGGATTGCTAATCCATGGCCTTTTCAGCTTTATTATATATACAACTGACTATACATACACTAACATTCAATTCTGTTAAGCCTGGATTGTAAATCCGTGGCATTTACCGCTTTCATATATATATATATATATATATTTATATATATATATATATATATATATATATATATATATATTTATTCTGACTTCGTTAGCCTGAATTGATAATTCTTGACTTTTTATTGCTTTTATATATATAAATATATATATACTAATTTGTTTGGCCTGGATTGCTAATCCGTGGCCTTTTCAGCTTTAACATATATTTATATATATATTTACATTTCTCAGTTATATAAATCAAGGCTTGACTGAGAAATGTAAATATATATATATATATATATATATAATTAGTTATATATATATATATATATATATATATATTCTTTATTCAATGTGATTAAATATCTATTTTAATTATTTATTTTATATGAATCTATTCTAATATAAATTTTGTAGATTAGATTAATCTAAATCTAGCCATTTCTAACTTTCAATCGGTTCAAAAGAGATCAAACCGGAACCGTTGAGCTAGAATAGCTAAGATTTATTTAAATCTATCTTTCTTTTTAGTATTTTAAATATTAAAGCGACTACGCGGCCCTAGATCCATATCTAGAGGGAACGGGAAGCTTTGGCTACGCGTTTGCAAGGATTTAATTGATGAATAATTTGTTTTGCGACGTCTAGATGTAAATTTGCATTTGATGTCAATATTTTTGCTGTGAAGGCTTTTTGATATTATTCTGTGAGCCTAGAAATCATGGGATCTAAGATCAACCACACGGATCTAGATTCGATTCACACGATGGACAATTTTGCACTTTAAATACAGCCTGCATGCCTTTTGTAAAATGTAAATCAAAGGGACCTTAAAACGGTTATCCGGATTTAAGGTCTCATCATAGTAAATTATAGTTTGTAGTGCTCGGGTCACTTCGATGGATTTCATGCCCATAAGGAGTCCGAGACTTGTATATACACTCTTTGGTCGAGGATGCTTTGCATTTCGACAATAAATTCAAAATTAGCCAAAGACAGAATTAAAATTAAAGTATCAAAAAGCTTCAATTCCTATGCGAGCGAAAGGGTTTGAAAACCAACTTTCAAAATTTCATTTCCATATCTCGTCTAAAAAAATAGACTTTTCATCAAATCAAATCCTTCGTATATAGGTCCAACGAAGCATAACACTACTTTCAAATCAAACACGTAGGCTCAATTATTGCAAGGACATACACACACATGACAAATAAAAAAAGGGAAAATTGAAAAGATGTGGAAACCGTGTTTCACGGAAGTCGGGGGGTGCCTAACACCTTCTCCCAATTTAATCAAGCCCTCGAACTTTATGAATCTCTATTTCCAAGGCCAAGTTTTGACAGCGTCCAGTAATTGAACCTATTTGCAAACTTTTCAAACAAAATTCGGTTGAGTTGGTACAATAATTTCAAAATATACCAACTGGCAACTCTGTAAAACCTTTCAAATCATCGATATGATACATGCTGGCCTTTTTCTAAAAAATTCACCCTTCATCAAACAGATAAGACAAACAAGGGTAGAAAACATCAAATTAAGGAAAGGAAGATCTGTCCAAAGATTCTTTCCGACATCGACAAGTGGAAACTCTGCTGGGGACAGTAGAGGGCTTAAGCCGCACTTTAAATCTTTTCAAAATGTCCCCTTTTTATCTGTGTGTGTGGATGTTGTGTTTACATTGAAAGGATGTAAATAAATGCTTTACTGCTTTATATTAGTGCTTCGCACAATGTCATCATTTCATATGGTGAATAACAATGTATGTGAATGTATGCTGTGTGATTCCTCCACCAGGAGGCAAACCCGTCGGTGATTGATTACTAGATTCAAAGGAGATTAATCATGCGAGACTCAAGAAAGAAACCACTCAGATCCGCTCTAATTGAAAGAACGGATTAATTTCCCCTCTAGTACATTGCGACGATCTGGGGACCTTCATACCACAAAACCGTGAGAGTAGCCTAAGATAGGTCAGCCTTTAATAAACCAAATCCGAAGGGAAGCCTCTTCATGCATTCCCCTTTCAATTCAATGTAAATTTCCAATTCAAAATTCCATGTAAATATACATTGTAAATCCTATCATACTATCTTGTCATTAAAACAACTGACCTTTATTTTACATGAAAAGATTAAAAAACTTCAAAATAACATATTGCATAGCATACATCCTGTTAATATATACATCATAATTAACATACTTACTTTTATTGTAGGAAAAAATTGGTCTCATTACCAGATCAAAATCTAAAAATGCACTAAGCCCGTCTCCAGTCATGGCTTCAAGTGCTCAACCTGAATCCACCCCGGTCTCTCAAGAAGAATTCGAAGGATTAAAGAACAAGATAATGGAATTGGCTATTTTCCTTAAAGAGAAAAGTAAAAGTCTTCAGGGTAAACAAATACCCGTTCAAACAGAATCGTCCACACAAGGTGGCAGGCAGGATACCGACAAGAAGACAGATACTCAGACACCTGAACCTCAAAGCAAGGATCTGACCAACAAAACCCCTGAAATCACCAATCTTAACAAAGATCAGGAAACTGGTGATATTAGGAAAAATGTCCAACAAATGGAAGAAACAATCAGGTCCATCAAAGGAACTGGGACATTTGAAAGCGTAAACTACTCAGATCTATGTATATTTCCAGGGGCTCGATATCCAGACAAATTTCAAGTCCCTGATTTTGAAAATTATGACGGAATAGGAGATCCTTACACTCATTTGAAAGTGTTCATTTGAGAACTCGGATCCTATGAAGAAGATGAGAAACTCATAATGCAGTTATTCCAAAAGAGTCTAACTGGGGAAGCCCGAGCTTGGTATGCCCAACTTGACAATTCCAAAATCCAAAGTTGGGAAGAGCTAGCACACACCTTCCTAAATTAATACAACTTCAAGTCTCAGATGGCTCCTGATCGATATCAAGTGGCCAAGGTCCAAAAGTAGAGCAACGAGTCTTTTCGTAAGTATTCCCAATGATGGAGACGGATGGCTGCACAAGTCACCCCACTTATGATAGAAACTGAGATAGTCATGACTTTCATAGACATCCAAGAAGCTCCATATTATGAGAGGGTCCTAGCAGATATAGGAAAACCATTCTCGAAAATGATTAAACATGGAGAAAAGGCCTTAATGGGACTGAAGTCGGGGAAGATAAAAGAGCTTAATGCTTTGGAGGTCATAGCTGAGCATATTCAATATGGAAGCTATGGGAGTAATCCTCGAAGAGTACACAAGAAGAAGGAAGAGGATGTGTCCTTGATACATCAGGGACAGAATCAGAGAGGCAGTTCAATCAGCTTGCCTATTCAAAGGAAAAATTATTCCCCTTTCCAGCTCCTGGATAACCTTCTAATCCTCCCTTTCAAAAACCTTGAGAAGTCAGGCGTCGAAAAACGTTCACACCTTTGGGGGACTCACTAGAAAATGTACTGAAGCTTCTGACAGCACAAAAGAAGATTGTCCAGCTCCTTCCGCAGGCCAATTCAAGCGGACAGAATTCTGACACGTGTAAGAAGTGTGCTTATCATTCTGCAGCACCAGGACACGATACCCAAGATTGTTGGTCCCTCAAGCATAAAATCCAAGACATGATAGACAATAGGGAGATTGTGGTGACAACATAAGAACAACCACATGTTCAAGACAATCCTCTGCCTCAACACCATGAGGAGAGTGTCAATATGATCGGTATAGGAAACGGAGAAGGATCCAAATACTTCTAGTATGTTGGAGAGTCAACCCAAGCAAATGACAATAAGCCAGACAATCGGGAATTCTCAAAAAGGCAGTTTCTGATAGAGCAGGGAATCAAGCCTATCAAGGAACAGGCCTGTGAGATCGCGAAACCCTAATAAGACTCGGTTATGTAAATTCTTCAATTATCAATAAAATCTCTACTTTTTGAATATGAATTGTGTTATTATATACTCTATTGAAGACTTCGATCAAAAATATTTTTCTCCAAAAAACGTCGTGTTTGACACGTCATTTTTTTCCGTATTTGGACTTTTCGGTATGTTATTTTATCAAGCTGCTTTGTCGTGCTTACATTGACGAAATGCTTTATCGTGCTTCGTCTAGATTATAAGACAATCCCTAATTTAGGAAACCCTAATGCTAAATTAGGAAATCCCAACCCTAATTTAGAAAACCTAATCCTAAATTCAAACCCTAACCCTAATTAAGAAGTACTAACCCTAATTAGGTTATCTTAAACCCTAATCATTTTAACTAAACTTAAATTAGGTGTTAATAACTTCATTAAGTTATCCTAACCACAAAAATCATAAACCTAAATCACAATTAGTGAAGATTAGGGCAAAATTAGCTTACTAATCAACTTGAAGTTGCTCACAAGCAAGTGCCACCACCACCATTCAAAATTCTATCACATCTGGCCTCTAAGCAAGTTGTCATAGTAGCACAAGTTAAGAGGTTGAGATATTTATGGAGGTAAAATGTGAAAAAAGACCTAAAAACCCTAATCTAGCAATTCTATAAATAGCAGCCTCATTTCAGTTCAAACCTATGAATTTTCATAATCAATACACTTATACCACCTTCCATAAGAAGCTCTAGCAATAGCAAGAATAGAATCAAAGCTTAGATAGCCAAATTTGCTCAAGAAAGGTATAAACCCTAATTTTACATTAGATCTTTGATGCTATGTTAAATTTATTATTATGTTGTTTAGGTATGTGTAATAACATGTTAGTTAGTGTTTCTGGGTTGATAGATCACGTTTTCATAACATCTAGATGCATCAAATAGGTATTTTAAGCAATCTAAAAATTTATTAAAAATAGGTCTGACAGCATGTCAGACCCCGTAGATCTTCATGTGTTAATAGTTAGGTCTGTTAATTATATGCTAGTTGTAGTATTACATGAGCTTAGTAATCTAGAACAAAAATCAAGCTTATTTGATTAACAGAATGTAAGATATAAGTGGTCAAAGGTGATTGACCGATCACGAAGTTCTGATTTTTGGGTTACCTAGAAATCTCAAGAACAGTCGAGATAGGTACTTTGACCAGCTTGTATCTCTCTCTCTCTCTCTCTCTCTCTCTGTATGTTGTTAAGTTATCTTATATGTATGCTAGAGGTATGATACATTTTAACATATAATAAATACATAGGATGACTAGAATTAATAGTCAAATCCCGTTGACCGTTCACGGATCCATTTTCTGGAAAACCCATAAAATGAAGAACATGAAGAACAACTTCTGATAGTACTTTGACCGACCTAGATCTATACCTTAGGAAGTTACTTGGTCCAAACCATTGCTATGCCATTCAACTATGATATATAGACTCCACACTGCAACAAATACAACACATGTCTAATACACAGAATCAAAGCTATTAGCAGCACAATGTCGTTGACCGACGTTGACTGGTGTTCTAGGTTACCCAGAAACCTGAGAACAGCTCTGACAGAAACTTTGAGCCTTAATAACTTTCTGATATGTTATTGTTAGAGTCCAAACTTAGTATCATGTTGTAGTATTATATAAACACTATATCATTGAACCACTTACAAATACAGAATCATAACAAGCTGCTAGAACAAGCTTGCTCAAAGTGGCCACTCAGCCTTAACCAAAGCTGTTCTTCAAGCTGAAGAACACCTTCAACGACGCTTCCTGTCGCCTAAGGCCTTTAGCGATAGATAGAGTAAAAATAAATTAAAATAAGTAAAATAAATTATAATAAATAGAAATAATTAGTAAATAATTATAAAATCAGTTTTAAAAATCATTTTAAGTTATAATAATTAACTTTTTATATTTTGACATAAATTTTATAAATATTTTATAAATTAATAAATTACTTAATTAATAAAGTAATTAATTAAATCATTTATAAATACTAAGTAATTATTTAAAAATGTTTTAAATATTCTAAAAATCATAATAAATGATTATAAATTATTTAAAAATAATGCTAAGGCTTTAACAATTATAATAAGTAATTAAAAATTATTTAAGTATAAAATTAATGATTTAAAATCCATTCAAATGGATAAATAAATACCTAAAAATTATTAAAAGCTTCCGAAAATTATTATAATGATAAAGAAATTATCTAAAATTAAAATAAAGCTTATAAATAATGTTTGACCGAGATATTAACTTAATAAATATCCGGTAAGGTTTTAGATTACCGAAATCATACCGAACGTATATAGTTTGAGTAGTTAGGTATTTTTATCAATACTAACGATATATATAAATATGTTTAACATATTTTAGGTATCCTAAACACTTCGAGTAATGTTAGATAGACATTCTTCGCATATGTAAGTATTCTATCCGTAACCTTATTAGATTAGTCAAGTTTTCTATACTTAATCTTATGACGTTACTTGAATACCTTTCGATATCTCATACCAAACCAGGTTATTACCCATTTAATGAGAAAGTTATTGCTATTATTTCGGCATAACTTAAGAAATGAATAACTTATTCATATGATATTGAATTGTTGTTTATCAAGTATAAACTGTTAAGTTAAACCAAATTGTTTTGGTAAGACATCCTATACTGAGTTGAATTTACCATAAATTGGGTTTTCTAAATGTGTGTCTATGAATAGACAATAGAAGTATGATGATATGCATACTCCTGGATAATAAATAGGCTGATCCTCTATTTGAGATCCGAATACGTAGATTTTTAAGTCTGTGTGACTGACATAAATATTTGAGTGAAGTAAAAATTCAAGAAATGGTCGTCAACCCTCAGTAAAGTGAAATTGTTGAACTATCGTTTATTCAAAATCAAATATTTTGTTATATAAACTTGCTGAGCATGTTATAGCTCATTTTTCAAATTATTTCCTTTGCAGTTTTAGATGGTAATCCTGGAACTTCTGGAACATATAATGGAAAACAACCTTGCTTAGATTATCTTTATATTACCGTCTTTATTAAATGTAAGTCTTATAAGACTTTTGTTGTAATAAGAACTCAATGTTGAGAACCATGTAACCGAACTTATTATATGAAATATATATTATCAACTTTTGTTTCTGCAACCGTGTACTGATACATTTTTGGATGATTAGTAGTATGATTTTAACGATACAATTTTGTTAGGGATTATACATCTGAGTGAGGGTATTGGTAATATGGACTGATTATGTTATTGTTGATACTCTTGATTTTAGATGGATATAAACTATTGATATGAAAGGGATATTCACAAGATACAGTCTATACATCCAAGTGAGGGTATCCAAACACAGCAATAGTTCTGGCGAGAATTGTTATCTGTTATGGGATATATTGAACCTTGGATAGATAGGAATTATATCTTATTGAATATTTATAGTTATTTGAGTAGTCGTGAACTCTAGATCGGATACCACGAGTGTATAGATTTGGGGGAGTCATAGGTTGGTATCAAAGCTTTAGGCTATAGCTCTAAGGAAGAAGTATCTTAGGATATAGTCTTTAAGTCCGTAAAAAAAATTTAACTACACATAAAATAACATTAAAAGCTTTATATTAGGTGTAGAGTTTTCTTAATATATAATCAAGTAATGAAAGAAATTTCTTTTGTAGAAAATGGTCGATGCAGAGGATATGCCAATAGTCATCAATCCACCTCAGATAATGACATAACAAGATAGTGATCCTAAGGAAGAGGAACTACTGCATGATCAGGAAATACTAGAGGCTGAAGAAGGTCAAAATTTTGTAGTCGGACAGTTAATGAGGATAGAGGAACACAAGGAGGCACTCGCAGCAGTGATTCAGTAAGCTGACATCAATACTGTAAATGCTGAATTCAGGGCATATATGGCTGAAGGCAGACTGGAACATGAGAAGGCAGACTCCACCCGACTAAGGATGCTTTTGCATAATGCTCAGATGGGAAGACATGAGGCACATGGTAGGTTAACTAAGTTTGTTTGTGGAACTCGTGGGTCATTCGATAGTCTGCAGAATCGAGTGATTAAATATCCAGTTGAAGATAGAAAGATTCCTTATCTCATAGATCGATCAGTGGTATGCCATACGATCCAGGACTCTTATGAGGAAACCAGGAATTTCTAGATTTTAGTATAAGAATCTAGGTGCTCAGTTTCTACTATAGAGAAGATTTTGTTGTGATAAACTAATAGTAGTATATAAACCACTAATCGAATATGTAATCTACCATTTATGTGATATACAAGTTCTATTTAAAATATCAGATTCTTATAATGTGTATGATTGTACATGTATTTATACTTGGCTTTATTTTATTATAAAATCATGCCACAGAACAGAAGAAGATCACAGTCAGAGAATGATAATGACTCTTCCCAAAGTTTGGTAGACTTATTATTAGGAGTTGTAAAGAGTAGACCTACCAACCAAAATACATTATTTAAAGACTTTAAATTAGTAGGACCATTTGAGTTTAAGGGTACCAGAGAACCTATTGAAGCCCAAGTTTGGATCACTAAAATTGAAAAGTTTTTCCTAATAACTAATGTTAGGGAAGACCAAAAAATGGTTTTTCCAACCTTTTTCTTGAAAGGAGAAGCAAATTATTGGTGGGAGTATACCAAAAATCGTGCAGGGACAGAATTTGTCTCATGGAATAAATTAAAGGAACTATTCTTTGAAAATTATTTTCCCCAATCGTTAAAGGATCGCATGGAGGTGAAATTTTTGGAATTGAAGCTGGGAGAACTTACTTTAGCCCAGTATACAACTAAGTTTAATGAATGAACGCGATTCGCTTCGCATCAAGTGGATACTGAAGCTAGGAAAACCCAAAGGTATGAGGAAGGATTAAAACCCCAATGTAGACACTCAAAATTTTGTTTTCCTATTACAAACCCTGCAGGAGGGCAAAATCATCTTTTTAACCCCGGTCCTAATATCGGGATTCCAGATCAACCCCGGTCCTAATAACGAGATGCCAGTTCAACCCGTCTCAATATCGGGATGCCAGTTCAACCCCGGTCCTAATACCGAAATGCCAGTTCAACCATGGTCCTAATACCGGGATTCCAGTTAAACCTTGATCTCAATACCTTGCCATCGGATCAACCCCGGTCTCAACACCGGGCCATCAGATTAACCCCAGTCTCAATATCGGGACCTCAGGTCAACCCCGGTCTTAATATCGGGCCATCAGGTCATCCCCGGTCTCAATACCGAAACCTCAGGTCTTCCCCTATATCAATATTGGAACATCAGGTCAACCCCAGTCTTAATACCGGGATCTCCACTCAGCACTGGCCACAACCTAGAAGGTACAGTTAAGCCCCGATCACAACTGAGAGATCTAGTTCAGCCCTAGAGATAACCCTGGGAAGCCAACTAACCTTCAGAGACAAACCCGAAGCATCACATCATCCCCAGAGATATCCCGGGAGGCCAAGTCAATCTTAGAGATAACCTTGAGGAAGAACCAAGTCGGATGGGATCAAAACTTCGGAGACGATGTCGAGAAAGCAATCGAAGACCTTGCCAACACTGGAAACAACTCTTGGAGGGGTAAAATAGTAATTTTATAAATTTGAAGCCGATTTGGTCAAAATTAAGCCAAATTGATGCAATGAAGGTCAGAAAGAACCATAACGATCATCCCGAGTGCAAACAACGCAAGACAGCTCAGCGGATAAACTGCGAGGAATCGAAGACCTGGTTATAAACCCGTCTTTTTGGACTTAGAGAAGGTTTACTCCCATGTCATTGTGACTCTCTCGGCGAGATTTTTCAGAAAGGTATAGCACGCCTCAAAAGGACGCTCTCATCAAAAGTTAGAATGTTTTGAATTTGACATCGTATTGCTCAGAGTGCACGGACTTCGATGCAATGGGGCCCACCTCCCCCTACCTGCCACGTGGAGCCGTAGGTAGAGTGGAGGCAGCCGCGGTTAGACCCGCTTCCACCTGGTCTATAAATAAACGTGCACCCCCAGCTCATTTGATAATTTAGAAACGCTCTGAACCTCTGCCCGTTTCGTTTCTCAGCTATATTCTTGTACTCTAAACCCAAATTTTATTTTTTTAACACATAGATATACTCATATACTACCACATACCATAAATTAACTTGTAGAAACGGACATTTAAAGCCTACGATTTGGCAAAAAGCCCTTGTAGCATTCCATTGTGTCTATTTTTACGATCAAAAAGTTCCTACAACTTCTTTGCACTTTTATACACTTGCAAGTTAAGTTTCACTTTCTGATTATGCACGAAATTCAGTTCCGTGGCCGATTTTGCTTACTTTTTGTACATTTTAGTACATAAACTCAATTTCTGGTATTTCTACAACTCGGATCGTCGATCTGTCGCTTCTAACAGCTTATATATATATATGTGTAGCAACTTCGCCAGACTGGGTTATCTTCCCAGTCTGGGTTTGGCTTTTTAATGTATATATTTAACTGTATATATACTAACTTTTCAATTCCATCAAGCCCGGATGTCAAATTCGAGGTAGTTTACTGCTTTTATCTATATAACTATATATATATATATATATATATATATAAATTTTTCTGACTTATTTGGGCCTGGATTTATACTTCTGGGCCTATTTATTGATTTAATATATATAAATTAACTACATATATTAATTTTTACATTCCAGTTGGGCCTGGATAATTCTGTGACCTTTTTACTACTTTTATACATATATATATATATATATATATATATTTACATTTCTGTCCGGGCAAATGATAGAATGTCCGTCGCCCTTTACCGCTTTTATATATATATATATATTTATATTTTGTCCAGCCTTGATCATTTTGTGACTTTTATACAGCTTTTATAAATATATATATATATATATATATAAATATATATATATATATATTGTCCTTTACTTTTTGACTTTGTCGGACGCACTGATTGCATCTGATGATGACTGGTGTCGGATGCGTTGATTGCATCTGGAGCATCCGATGACTGTGGGACCCTGGGGGCCAGCGTCGTCTGACTGTTGACTGTTGAGGTCCGGCTCCTTCCTCGCCGGTGGGTGCTGTTGATCTTCTTCTCAGAGAGATCACCATCCCCTAGTAATTACATTTACTTTTACTTAAGTAAATAACTTTTACTAAAGTAAAGTTGTCCTTTACTTTTTGACTTTGTCGGACGCACTGATTGCATCTGATGATGACTGGTGTCGGATGCGTTGATTGCATCTGGAGCATCCGATGACTGTGGGACCCTGGGGGCCAGCGTCGTCTGACTGTTGACTGTTGAGGTCCGGCTCCTTCCTCGCCGGTGGGTGCTGTTGATCTTCTTCTCAGAGAGATCACCATCCCCTATAGTATATATATATATATATATTTACATTCCAGTCCGGGCATCGGAGTGAAAACCAACCTCCCTTTACCGCTTTTATATATATGTATATATATATAAATATATATCTCCATTATGTCAAGCCTGGATTACTCCGTGACTATTTATAACTTATATATATATATATATATATATATATATTTACATTCCAGTCCGGGCATCGGAATGAAAACCCATCTCTCTTTACAACTTTCGTATATATATAACTATATATATATATATATATATATGTTATTACTCATCCTGATTCAATTATTGCTTTAAATATTCATTTGATATGAATCGACACTGACATTTCTGTGGGCGAACTAGATTTCTTTAAATCTCGCCAACTCTAGCTTTCAAACGGTTCAAAATAGGTCCAGACAGAACTGAGAAGCTAGAATGGTAGAGATTTATTTAAATCTAGCATTTTTTTCTAGTTTCAGTTATAAAAATAACCTCGTGTCCCTTAGATCGCTATCTAGTGGGAACGAGACGCTTCGGCAATGTGCGAACTAGGATTTACTGATGAATCCTTGGTTCTGACGATATCTAGACGTAAATATATATTTTCTGTGCATGTTTGAGATGTGCAGGTTTTATTGGCTTCCCTATGTGAGGCTAGGAATCGTGGAATTCATGATCAAACTGATAAGAATCTGATTCCCACGATGGACAAACTCCACTTTACAAATGTACCATGCCAATTTTTCTGTAAATGATATATCTGAATGGCCTTGAAACGGTTATCCGAGTATAAGGTCTGAACATAATAAAAATATAGTTTGTCGTGTTAGAGTCACTTTGATGGCGGTCATGCCCATGAGAAGACAGACACTTGTGTATATTTTGTGGTTGAGGATGCTTTGCAGCCCGACAATCATCATTCAAATTGAGCCAAAAGGCTAAAAAGATAAAACGCAAGTGATTATAGGCTTCAATTCCTATGTTACCGTAAAGGTTTGAAAATCTGCTTTCAAAACATAATTTTAATAACCTTGTTTAAAAAAGAGACTTTTGCAAATCAAATCAAACCCTTGGTATATAGGTTCAACGAAGTATGTCCATGCTTTCAATCAATCAAACATAGGCCCTATTTTTTCCAGCATTCACACATACATTGTAGATTTAAAAGGGAAATATTGAAAAGATGCGGTACTGTATTTACATGGGAATTGTGGAGTGCCTAACACCTTCCCCACACTTAACCAAGCCCCCGATATCAAAACTTCGATTTCAAAGATCAAGTTTCGACAGTGTCCAGAAATTGGGCCTCTTTCATAATAAAACTCGGTTGAGTTGGTACAACCATTTCAAATCGACCAACTGGCGACTTTGTGAACCGTTCAAATTGTCGACATGATACGTGTTGGCCTTTTCCTAAAAAACCCTTCAAAACCTTTTTTTCATAATTAAAAGAATGAGGGTAGACAAAGCATTACGAAAAGAGAGAAAGATCCGAGTTTGACCCGACCCGAATTTTTTCCCAACGTCGACAGGTGGCAACTGTGACAACCAGAGAATTTATAAGATTTTAAATGATCAAATAAAGGTTAAATAATAAGACCTAGACTGAAAATAGAGTATGGATTTAAAATTTTTGTGAAGGACTTATATGGTTTTGTGTATTGTTTATATATTTATTTAACATATAAAGAGAATTAAGAATAAATTCTTGTAACCTAATATATATATATATATATTAGGTATGAAAATTAAATAACTTAAGGGTTATAATATGTAAGGATGTTAGTATTTAAAATTTTTACTAACCTAAGAGATTAAGTTTATTATCTCAATTTATTAATATTATTAAAGAAAGTCTAATTGGGTTAAGTAATTAAATGTACATGAGTAAGGATTTGAATTACAAGTGTGGGGAATGAAAACCCTAATTGAATAATTAGGGTAAGATAGAATTAAAAGTAATTTTTATGGTTCAATTATTTACTAGCAAGCCCAAGTAATAAATAAGGAGCCCAAAAATTAATGGCCCAAGCTTAGCCAATGGAGGAGGGATATTTTGGGCATTTTATAAAGCCAAATATAACAATAAAAAGAAAACAAAGTTGGGAATAAGGGAGGAGAATTCGGTCAACAAGGAACAAGGAAGAAAGGAGAGCATGTGAGCTCATCATTTTGCTTACCAACTCTCAACAACTCCCCACCAACTCCCCTTATGTGTCAAGCACTAATTCAAACAAGCCACTCACCTTAACCAAAGTTACAAGCAATCCAAGTTGACAAGAAAAAGCAACATGATAGAGTGAAGGAGTGAGATGTTGGGTAATTATTCTACTTACATATCTTATATATCTACACTTTTCCAACAAAAGCTACTTTCTTTCTCTTTCATTTCATTTCTCTCTCCTTTCTTATTAGCTAAGCAAAAGAAAACGAAGAGACAGAGAGGGAAAGGGGGAGTTCGGCAGCCATGAGGAAGAGAGAGAGAGAGAGAGAGAGCTTTTGAAAAATTTCCAAGTCCCATAATCAAACTAGTTAGAAGAAGGAAGATTTTGAACAAGGGTATAATATCTAACTATTGTATGCATTTGTGTGGATTATTTTCAATTAAAATTTGGATCTAATATTTCAAAACTCCAAAACCTTAGATTTACATATATATATATATATATAAGTATGTTATGTGTAGATTTATTACTTTTGATAATCAAAAGTTAGATCAAAAGCAAGAAAGAGGAAACTATGTTTTAAAAAGTAAGAAAACGTAATTTTCTTAGCCTTTATCGTGTTTATCTTATGATTGATAATTGTTTGATGTATTAGATCATGGATCATGGTAGATCCATGAGTATTAGAGGTATTATTATGTATTATGATGGCTTATGATGTTTAATGTTGGGTTAATCAAGAGATCTAGGAAGATTTCTGAGAAAAAACAAAAATTTTAAAATTAGTTTTTGAGAAAACGTGACATGAAATTCAAAAGACCATGTCTCTCATTCTATTTTGAATTTTTATGTGTGGTTAATTTTTGCAGTTAGATCTATGAGTCTTCTAACGGATCCAAGTGGAATCACTGAAAAATTTCTTGAAGATTTCTTACTGGACAGTTTTTAGCAAAGAACGCGAAAATTGAAAAATCAAAAAAGCAATCTGTCTGAATTTTTGAAGGACAGGTTCGGGCACTTAATTTGTTTAATAAATTCCAATCATTTGGGATATGAAAATATATGATATGAAGTAGCTTGTGTCCAAAAATGAGCTCATTTTGACTTAAATTGTGCAAGTTATGACCATTTCAATATTTGGGTTTTTTCGACAAAAATTGCTAACCAGAGTTGTATAACTCCGATGGCCACGAAATTTAAACTGGAGGCTCACGTTAACATGTGTAAGATCCCACCAAGAGTTGGGAATTTTTGGAGTTAAGTGTGAGGTAGCTATTTTCTTAAGGAATTAATTAGAAATGAATTTTTGAAAAATACTAAAGGAAATTGAAAAATTCCTGAAAAATTATTTTTGTGTATGGAATATATTTATTTATGTGTGGACAAAAGATAGGAAAAATAATTAGATGATTGGATAAAAAAGGGGAATCCAGGTTGCTGGATTGGAATCTAGTTTGCTGGATTGGCCACCAGGATGCTGGATTGGTATGTTTGGATAGTCTAGGATCTGGATTGATCTGTTTGAGTAATCCAGGTTGCTGGATTGGTGGTCAGCTGAATCCAGGATTGGTGGTCAGCTGAATCCAGGCTTGCTGGATTGAATATCAGTTTGAATCTAGGCTTGCTGGATTGGAGGTCAGTTGAATCCAGTCTGCTGGATTGGAAAATAGTTTACTAAATTTAAATTCAGTCTGAATCTAGGTTGCTGGATTAGGTATTCGTCTTACTAATTTATAAATAGACTTATAAAATGAAAGATTAAGTGTTGATTTACAAGTTATATGATACAGTAGTGTTAAGTCTAAGGTAGTACAGTCGTACCCTTTAATGGTTGATGTATAGTAGCTGGGCTAAACGACTCCTTCATATGGGGAAATGATCTACGAATTATTAACCGATCTAACTCACTGTGAAAATAGTGTAGACTAGACGAAAAATAATTTGTTAGTTGTTTGTGGGAAACCACTCAGTATACTATATTGAATATTATTAAAGACTCGATGTGTGCTAGGTTTAGACTTGTGTATATGTATAGTATTAAGGTTATCTAATATTTGACTATGTGTTTAAATGTTAGATAGTTTACTTATAAGGTATGTTATACTAATTGAAAGATCAATCTTATAACTGATAGGTCTTTTCAATAAAGCGATTAAATTAGATTGCGTAGCAGTAATCGACGATACAGGCAAGTTTCCTAACTCGAACTTGAGTTGTTATTGTAAAGCATGTTCGTGAATAATTATTATTAATTATTCACATCTACCCTATATATGCCTTAAAAGGCCTTAAGGAATTAGTCAAAGTATAATTTGTTACATACAAGATACTATGATGATCTCAAGTCCAAGGATCACATGTACTACTATCACATTAGGAATTCCTATTGACAGGCGAGTAAAACTCCATTAGGTATTCCATAGTGAGTCACGTTCAGTGAACTTATTCTCCAATAAGCACTTACATACTTGCTTTAGTGTCTCCACACAAATGACCATGAGATCAGTCATCCTCATCCAATGAGCAAGCAACATATGTACCAATCTATCCGGATTTACTAATCCCCATTTTAGTAATCCCACAATTGGGAACTATTTTAGTTTTTAAGCTTTCTAAGAATTTAGATCTCATTATCATGATCTCATCATGATTCTAAAAGCATTGCTTAAAACTATGGGTTATTTACATATTATAAAAACAGCACCATGTAGATAATTATATGCCTTAAATGAATATTTTATTAATAAATAAATAAGATTGTTTACAAAGTATGTGCTTTATCATCATACATGATTGGCTTGTATGCACACTACTATCAATCTCCCACTTGCACTAAAGCCAATCGCCATGGTATCTCATACCCATCTTCTCTAAGTGACGATCAAACTGCTGTTGTGTTAAAGCTTTAGTAAATGGATCTGCAATGTTGTCTTGAGAGTCTACACGCTCCAAGGTGACGTCTCCTCTTTCAATGATCTCCCTGATCAAGTGAAATCGCCGCAACACGTGTTTAGATTTCTGATGAGACCTGGGTTCCTTAGCCTGTGCAACCGCTCCGGTGTTGTCACAGTATACGGGAACTGCTTCTCCAATACTAGGAACCACACCAAGTTCAGTTATGAACTTCTTCATCCAAACAGCTTCCTTTGCAGCTTCACTTGCAGCTATATACTCTGCCTCTGTCACTGAATCAGCAACCGTTTGCTGCTTGGAACTCTTCTAACTCACTGCACCTCCGTTCAAGGTAAACACATACCCTGAAATAGATTTACTGTCATCTTGTTCTGTTTGAAAACTTGAGTCCGTGAATCCCTCGAGTTTTAATTCAGACCCACCGTAGACAAGAAAAATATCTTTAGTCCTTCTTAAGTACTTTAGGATATTTTTCACTGCCTTCCAGTGCTCTTCTCCTGGATTCGACTGGTATCTGCTTGTTACACAAAGTGCGTGAGCAACATCCGGTCTAGTACATATCATACCGTACATGATAGATCCTATTGCAGAAGCATAAGGGATCTTACTCATACGGTCTCTCTCCTCAGGTGTCTTTGGGGCCTGTTTCTTGGAGAGATTTATTCCATGGCTCATCGGCATGAGACCTCTTTTGGAATCTTCCATGCTAAACCTCTTTAGCATCGTATCAATGTATGTTCCTTGGGATAAGCCGAGCATCCTTTTAGATCTATCTCTATAGATCTTTATCCCCAAAATATAGGATGCTTCACCCAAGTCCTTCATGGAGAAGTTTTTAGAGAACCAGATTTTAATGGATTGTAACATAGGAATGTCATTCCCTATCAGTAATATATCATCAACATATAATACAAGGAATGATACTGCGCTCCCACTAACCTTCTTGTATACACATGGTTCATCCTTGTTTTTGATAAAATCAAACTCTTTGATTGTCTCATCAAAACGAATGTTCCATCTATGAGAAGCTTGCTTCAACCCATAAATGGATCGTTGTAGCTTACAGACTTGATTTGTTCCAACTTTTGAAATAAATCCCTCTGGCTGTGTCATATACACATCCTCCTCAAGTTTCCCATTGAGGAAGGCAGTTTTCACGTCCATCTGCCAGATCTCATAGTCGTTGTAAGCTGCAATCGCAAGCAAAATCCGAATGGACTTGAGCATGGCTACTGGTGAGAAGGTTTCATCATAGTGAACTCCTTGTCTTTGTTTGAAACCTTTTGCAACCAGTCGGGCCTTATAGGTCTCTACCTTTCCGTCTGCTCTAGTCTTTTTCTTAAAAACCCATTTACACCCAATAGGTTTAATACCTTCAGGTGGTGAAACCAAAGACCATACTTTGTTTTCATACACGGAGTCCATTTCGAATTTCATGGCTTCAAGCCATTTCCCTGAGTCTTTATTACTCATAGCCTGTTCGTAATTCAATAGATCATTATCATTCATGCTGTGTACCTCATCGTCATCCTCTATAACGAATCCATACCTCTCAGGTATCTTCGGTACTCTTCCAGATTTATGAACAGGGTGTGGTACAGTAGGTTCTTCTACTTGGTTAGGTACCTGACTTTGGTCCGTGGTAACTTGTGGTTCTTGAACTTCTTCAAGATATATCTTGCTCCCACTGACCCCTTCATGGATAAACTCTTTCTCCAAGAAGGTAGCATGTTTCGCAACAAACACCTTTTGATCAGTTGGATGATAGAAATAATACCCTACGGTTTCTTTAGGGTATCCCACAAATCTACACTTATCGGATTTAGTCTGTAGCTTATCATTTTCAAACTTTTTGACATAAGTTAGACAACCCCAAGTCTTAACATGCTTAAGATTTGGTTTCCTCCCTTTCCATATCTCATATGGAGTCTTTGGGGCGGATTTGGTAGGTACCTTGTTAAGTAGGTATGCAGCCGTTTCTAGGGCATATCCCCAGAAGGAAATTGGAAGGTCGGTAAAACTCATCATGGATCGAACCATGTCCAACAGTGTTCGATTTCTCCTTTCAGATACTCCATTTAACTGTGGTGTACCTGGAGGAGTCCATTGTGAGATTATACCATTTTCTCTGAGACAATTGAGAAACTCACTGCTTAAGTATTCTCCACCTCGATCTGATCGAAGTATCTTAATACTCTTGCCCGTTTGTTTCTCTACTTCACTTCTGAACTCTTTGAACTTTTCAAATGATTCTGATTTATATTTCATTAAATATACATATCCAAATCTTGAGTGATCATCAGTGAAAGTAATAAAATAAGAATACCCACCCCGTGCACTTGTTGTCATAGGTCCACAAACGTCTGTGTGAATCAATGCCAACAACTTTGTAACTCTCTCTCCTTTTCCACTAAAAGGAGATTTAGTCATTTTACCCATGAGACAAGATTCACAAGTTGGATATGATTCATAATCAGATAGCTCGAGGAGCCCATCTTTATGCAACTTGGATAATCTTGTTTCATTGATATGACCGAGTCTACAGTGCCACATATAGGTATAATTAATATCATCTCTTTTCCTTTTCTTAATTTGTTCAATTTGAAATATATTTTCTTGTAAGTCAAGTGTATAAAGTCCATTTCACAAATTTCCAATACCATATAAAACATCGTCTTTATAAATAGAACAACCATTGTTCTTTATAATAACGTCAAAACCTTCCATATCCAATACAGAAATTGAAATAATATTTTTAATAATATTCGGAACATAATAACAATTATTTAGATAAATGGATTTGCCCGAAGGCATTGCTAAACAATAAGTTCCTACAGCTAATGCAGCAACTTTTGCTCCATTTCCCACTCGTAGGATCACCTCATCTTTGTTCAGCTTTCTACTTCTGACCAGTCCCTGCACAGTATTACATATGTGAGAACCATAGCCGGTATCCAATACCCAAGTAGAATTATGACTTTCAAAAAAATTAATTTCAATCATAAACAAACCTTGATTGGAAGTCGAAGCTTCTCCAAGCTTCTTCTCTGCTAGAAACTTCTTGCAGTTCCTCTTCCAATGTCCCGGCTCATTGCAATGAAAGCACATTCCTTTAGCTGGTTCAGGTTTCTTTGCTCCTTTTCTTTCCCTTTTCCCTTAGCCTTCTTAGATTTCTTCTTTTCAGAAGACACCTTGGGCCTCTTCCTTTTATTGGAAGAATCCACCATCAAGACATGGTTCTTCTTGGATGAGAAGTGACCTTCTGTAGTTTTCATCATGTTAAGCAGCTCAGGTAAGCTGACATCTAGCTTATTCATGTGAAAATTAACCACAAACTGCGAGAAGGTCTCAGGGAGTGACTGCAAGACCAAGTCTTGACTCAACTCCCCATCCATGACGAACCCAAGCTGTCCAAGGCGTTCAATCAAATTGATTACCTTCAGAACATGAGTCTCGACGGCAGTGCCCTCGGTCATCCGAGATCGGAAAAGCTCCTTAGATATCTCATATCTAGCAGTCCTACTCTGTTCACCATACAACTCCTTGAGGTGAAGCAGCATAGCAGGAGCTTCCATTTTTTCGTGCTGATGCTGAAGCTCGTTATTCATGGATGCGAGCATGATGCATTGAGCCACAGATGCATCATCTTGCCACTTATTGAAAGTGGCAATCTCTTCCTCAGAGGCTGTTTCTGAAACATTCAGGGATAGTGGAATTTAGGACATAAGAAATCTTTTCAGCAGTGAGAACAATTCTCAGATTTCTTAGCCAGTCCTCATAATTCGAGCCGGTAAGCTTATTTGCATCAAGTATGCTTCGTAGTGAGATTAGTGATTTTGACATTTTTAAAATTCTGCATGTGAAAAGACAACATTTTAGCAAACATTCATTTTATTAACTTTGCATACCAAAATAAATTTAGGTCTTTATTTTAAATTGGTATCTCCCACTATTTTCATCAAACTATATTACCCTCACTCATATAGTTCGGCAACATCTAATTAAAGAATTGCTAGTGAGATTAACGATCCCATTTCAAATGTATATAACCTTGTGGATAGCACAACAAGCGATATACAAATAAATAGGTAGACAACTCTTGTCAATTACATCACCATGTAACTCCTTTTATTTTGCCACTTAAATCATAATGGTCATGTGTGTGCACATCCGAACTAAAATGATTTAAGTTAAGTCCAGTCTAGCACTTCCATAAATTCAAAAAAGAAATTTTTTTATCCTTGTGGATAGCACAACAAGACTAGATCGTTCAATTTTCTTGATAAGCATCAAATGTGATTAATTAACATCTTAAATATTCAATACTCGCCCTGTGGATAGCACAACAAACTCATATTAAATATTTAATACTCTATTAACTAATCATGCTAGAAGGCGACGTTCGATATTCCAAATATCATTGGAACGCTTCAGACTTAATAATGTTTCTTTGAGGGGTTTGTTATTATTTGTCTCATCTTTTTAAGTGCGCATGCACATATATATATAAAAGCGTCATTTTATTAAACATGCGAAGCATGTTTGTATAAAATATAATATATATAATATTTAGCATGCAATATAGAATACTATATTCTACCCGGATTGATTATGGACTTTTATTCTAGTTTGGTTCACTAGAGCCACCAAGTGAACCAAAAGGTCAAACCTAGGAGTGAAAAAATTTAAATTTAAACGTAACTGTTACATTTAAACCCGGGCTCCATACAAACGGGTCTTCACGCGCTCCTTGCTCCTTGGTCTCCAGTTTCTTCAAGATAATTCTAACTATCTCTATTACATAAATTATTTTCAAATAGAAACCTTGATCAGCAGTCAAGCGGAAGTACATAGAAGGGAGATAGAATTTTACACCGAGAAAAAAATCAGAGAAGACGAGGTACGCAGACCCCATTTTATAAAACCCATACATTTAAGCATTCATCCAAAATAAAATCCAATCACATTGGTCATAGTCCATAATCAATCCCTTTTATTACCATACATATCATCATACGTATCGATAAAACATATTCATCTCATGAAAGTAAATTCATTCCATATATGTATTAATATCAGTTAATGGGCAAAAGTTTGCTAAACTTTGTTTTTTGGAAAAATAAACTCCTTTATTTCATTCAAAAAATACTGATTATTGATTTGCACTTAGTGCATGTTGCATATGTTCATCAGGTATGAAAAGCTGATCACCTTCATTACCATAAGGTTCAGTTAAATTTGGTCATTGTTCATTGTTGGCCATTCATCATTATTGTCTCGTTCATTCATTTTTGAAAATTGATTTACATTCTTCCACAATTATTATATTGTTGAAAGTTTGTCAGTTTATTATTCTTTTCAATCATGATATATCTTTATTTGAACTTAAACTTGCTGGGCAAACTTGTTGCTCACCCTTGCTATATCATGATAAACATTTTAGATTAAAGAAGAAACTTCGAACATAGTCAAAGGCAAAGACAAGTTCCAAGATTGAATTATTATACGGTTAAAATGGTAATAGTATAGGATACAAATGACATTGTATGTCGTGTAGGATATTGAATGTAGGTATTAAGATAAGGTTACAGACCTTGGGAATTATGTTGTAAAAGTTATTGTATAAACAATTTATGTTTATATCTTCCTCAATAGTTATTGAAATAATGTATCGTAACGTACCAGGTCCGAGTTTCTGGGCACCCGGATTTGGGGGCACTATAGTTTGTATCATATCTGTCGGTTATAAACCTTAGGTAGGGTACCTTAGGCTATAACCGTATGGATGAGAATAAGGAATAAACTGAAATAGATTTTGAAATTTAAGCGATTAATTTGAACAAGGTATTCATAAGTCAATAAAATTTAAAAAAGAGTCTTGACAAGTAATAATGATCCAGAGTTATCTAACTCTGATAATAAAGATGAACAATAGTAATGAATAGATAGAGTCTAAAAGATTAAAAGTATAAAGGGAAAGAAGATCGTAAAACAAAACGATCATAACATAGAAAAGAATCGTAATATAATATGATTATAATATCAGATTACAACGTAATCTGATGAGGTCAGAAGAGGACAGATGATCAATCTATTGATTGAAGACTTTATAAAAGAATTGATATACGAATATAGTACTATGAAATAGTACGAGTAAAACTCAGGAAAGAGTTGTGAATTGTAGATACAGAAATTTATATCGAGTATTGAGGGAGCTATGATTATGTGGGATTTCAATTGAGGACTCATGTGATATCTGAGTTGTACAAACCTTTGTATGGGCGGGGGTTTTGTGCTTAGTCTAACGACTACTTAGTTTATCACATTGATAATCATTGAAATGTCGGTGTCACGCTATTCGCTATATGTATGATGAGAAGGTGATTCTTTTCTCATATGTATAACGGATAGGTAGAGAATATAAGATTCGGTACGAGTTCTTAAAACTCACACTTATGGTAAGTTTGTGACTTATAATCGTATGGTGGAACCCCTCAGCGAATGGACGACTTTGGTCTAACTAGGATAAGTTCCTAAACCCATATGATTGTGGTAAGTTCCTGAACTCATAACGTGTGGTATGTTTGATGAACTATACGGGGGTATAGGAAAATTATGAATGAAGGATTGAGGATAATAAAAATAGATAGAATTATTAAACAATTGATCATTAGAAGAATTGAAGTTGATGGTGGAAGCATAGGTATTCCAAATCTTCTAGCTGTGCTAGACTTCGAAATTTTTGACATCAAGCTAAATTTGCACTGATGTGCCTTTTTCGAAATAAAATGAATTTTTGTTATCTTCAAAACATGGTGACAAGGGTGTGGAGATGGACTTTCAGCCATTATCACATCGTTACCTGTTGCGGCATGATAACAGCAAAAATAAATTTTTGGTAATCTTCAAAACATAGTTACAATTGTGTATGTGTGGACTTCGGAACCCTGACACATCGTTACCTATTGCGACATGATAATTCCAAAAATGATTTTCAATAGGTTTGAACGGTTAAAAAGAAGAGTCTACGCTAATTGTTTCGGCTAGACAAAAATTATTTAAAATATCAAAATATATTTTATATATCATCAATACATTATGGAACCTGATGCAAGGATGATTAAAACGATGGAGTCGTTAATGCAGTATTGCCTAGTGTTGGATGTGATCTAAAGATCGTCAGCCCACTATGGTATATTATTTTATGACAAAGTCACAAAAATGACAGAATCTAAAACGGACTGTAAATACAGTGCAGTATCATGACGTCATAAAATGATTTTCAAAATTTTAAAGAAAAGTCAAGTGTCAATTAAATTTGGCCAGACATATGTTTTGATTAATATTGGAATTATTGGTATTTGATTCAGCTAGACAATGTATATGAAAATTCAAGTATCTCTTTGAGAATTTATTCCGAACCATATTGTTTTGATTCAGACTCCAGGCTGAGTATGAACATCCCTAAATTGGGAAATATTTTTGCGCCAAAGGCCGTGATGATGAACGCATACAGTCGTTCTAATAATTAAGGCCAGCATCTTCAGTTTACCTTCTTCGTGATTATAAACATATCTATTATTTAATTACGGTGAATACCGTTAAACCCGAGAGTTCATGGTCTATATGACCCTTAGCATGATTTGAAAAGTTTTTAACTACTTGGGGAGAAGTCTAGGTAGAATGTGATGATTGAATAGTTTCTCATAGAAGGAAGCCATATATACTCATTAAATGAGAATGTGATCAGATAAAGGATCAGTTGAAAACTTAGTTTTGATGAATTAAAGGAGTAGGGATTAGTAGGCTGTAATTTCAAGGACGAAATTCTTAAAAGAAGGGGTGATGTGACAACCCGAGAATTTATAAGATTTTAAATGATTAAATAAAGGTTAAATAATAAGACCTAGACTAGAAATAGAGTATGAATTTAAAATTTTTATGAAGGACTTATATGGTTTTATGTATTGTTTATATATTTATTTAACATATAAAGAGAATTAAGAATAAATTCTTGTAACCTAATATATATATATTAGGTATGAAAATTAAATAACTAAGAGTGATAATATGTAAGGATGTTAGTATTTAAAATTTTACTAACCTAAGAGATTAAGTTTATTATCTCAATTTATTAATTTTATTAAAGCAAGTCTAATTGGGTTAAGTAATTAAATGTACATGAGTAAGGATTTGAATTACAAGTGTGGGGAATGAAAACCCTAATTGAATAATTAGGGTAAGATAGAATTAAAAGTAATTTTAATGGTTCAATTATTTACTAGCAAGCCCAAGTAATAAATAAGGAGCCCAAAAATTAATGGCCCAAGCTTAACCAATGGAGGAGGGATATTTTGGGCATTTTATAAAGCCAAATATAACAATAAAAAGAAAACAAAGTTGGGAATAAGGGAGGAGAATTCGGTCAACAAGGAACAAGGAAGAAAGGAGAGCATGTGAGCTCATCATTTTGCTTACCAACTCTCAACAACCCCCCACCAACTCCCCTTATGTGTCAAGCACTAATTCAACCAAGCCACTCACCTTAACCAAAGTTACAAGCAATCCAAGTTGACAAGCAAAAGCAATATGATAGAGTGAAGGAGTGAGATGTTGAGTAATTATTCTACTTACATATCTTATATCTCTACACTTTTCCAACAAAAGCTATTTTCTTTCTCTTTCATTTCATTTCTCTCTCCTTTCTTATTAGCTAAGCAAAAGAAAACTTAGAGAGAGAGAGGGAAAGGGGGAGTTCGGCAGCCATGAGGAAGAGAGAGAGAGAGCTTTTGCAAAATTTGCAAGTCCCATAATCAAACTAGGAAGAAGAAAGAAGATCTTGAACAAGAGTATAACATCTAACTATTGTATACATTTGTGTGAATTATTTTCAATTAAAACTTGGATCTAAGGTTTCAAAACTCCAAAACCTTAGATCTACATATATATAAGTATGTTATGTGTAGATTTATTACTTTTGATGATCAAAAGTTAGATCAAAAGCAAGAAAAAGAAAACTATGTTTTAAAAAGTAAGAAAACTTAATTTTCTTAGCCTTTATCGTGTTTATCTTATGATTGATAATTGTTTGATGTATTAGATAATAGATCATGGTAGATCCATGAGTATTAGAGGTATTATTATGTATTATGATGATTTATGTTGTTTAATGTTGGGTTAATCAAGAGATCTAGGAAGATTTCTTAGAAAATACAAAAGTTTTAAAATTAGTTTTTGAGAAAACGTGACATGAAATTCAAAAGACCATCTCCCATTCTATTTTGAATTTTTGAGTGTGGTTAATGTTTGAAGTTATATCTATGAGTCTTCTAACGGATCCAAGTGGAATCACTGAAAAATTCCTTGTAGATTTCTGTCTGGAGAGTTTTTAGCAAAGAAAGCCAAAACTAAAAAGTCAAAAAAGCAATCTGTCTGAATTTTTGAAGGGAAGCTTCGGCCACTTAGTTTGTGTAATAAATTCCAATCTTCTAGGACATGAAAATATATGATATGAAGTAGCTTGTGTCCAAAAATGAACTCATTCCGACTTAAATTGAGCAAGTTATGACCATTTCAATATTTACGTTTTTCCGACGAAAATCGCTATAATCGGAGTTGTATAACTCTGATGGCTATGAAATTTAAACTGGATGTTCATGTTAACATGTGTAAATTCCCTCCAAGAGTTGGGAATTTTTGGAGTTAAGCGTGAGGTAGTTATTTTCTTAAGGAATTAACTAGAAATGAATTTTTGAAAAATACTAAAGGAAATTGAAAATTTTCTGAAAAATTATTTTTGTGTATGAAATATATGAATTTACGTGTGGAAAAAAGATAAAAAAATAATAAGATGATTAGGTTAAAAAAGGGGAATCCAGGTTGCTGGATTGGAATTTAGTTTGCTGGATTTCAATCTGGTTTGCTGGATTGGCCACCATGATGCTGGATTGGTATGTTTGGATAATCTAGGATGCTCGATTGATCTGTTTGGATAATCCAGGTTGCTGGATTGGTGGTCAGCTGAATCCAAACTTGCTGGATTGGATATCAGTTTGAATCTAGGCTTGCTAGATTGGAGGTCAGTTGAATCCAGTTTGCTGGATTGGAAAATAGTTTACTAAATTGAAATTCAGTCTGAATCCAGGTTGCTGGATTAGGTATTCGGCTTACTAATTTATAAATGGACTTATAAAATGAAAGAGTAAGTGTTAATTTATAAGTTATATGATACAGTAGTGTTAAGTTTAAGGTAGTACAGTCGTACCCTTTAATGGTTGATGTATAGTTGCTGGGCTAAACGACTCCTTCTTATGGGGAAGGGATCTACGAATTAGTAACCGATCTAACTCAGTGTGAAAATAGTGTAGACTTGACGGAAACTAATTTGTTAGTTGTTTGTGAAAAACCACTCAGTATACTATATTGAATATTATTAAAGACTCGATGTGTTCTAGGTTTAGACTTGTGTATATGTATAGTATTAAGGTTATCTAATATTTGACTATGTGTTTAAATGTTAGATAGTTTACTTATAAGGTATGTTATACTAATTGAAAGATCAATCTTATAACTGATAGGTCTTTTTAATAAAGCGATTAAATTAAATTGCGTAGCAGTAATCGACGATACAGGCAAGTTTCCTAACTCGAACTCGAGTTGTTATTGTAAAGCATGTTCGTGAATAATTATTGTTAATTATTCACATCTATACTGATTATTGATTCGTACTTAGTGCATGTTGCATATGTTCATCAGGTATGAAAGGCTGATCACCTTCATTACACTAAGGTTCAGTTAAATTTGTTCATTGTTCATTGTTGGCAATTCATCATTATTGTCTCGATCATTCATTTATGAAAATTTATTTACATTCTTCCACAATTATTATATTGTTGAAAGTTTGTCAGCTTATTATTCTTTTCAATCATGATATATCTTCATTTGAACTTAAACTTGCTGGGCAAACTTGTTGCTCACCCTTGCTATATCATGATAAACATTTTAGATTAAAGAAGAAACTTTGGACATAGTCAAAGGCAAAGACAAGTTCCAGGATGGAATTATTATACGGTTAAAATGGTAATAGTATAGGATACAAATGACATTGTATGTCGTGTAGGATATTGAATGTAGGTATTAAGTTAAGGATGCAGACCTTGGGAATTATGTTGTAAAAGTTATTGTATAAACAATTTATATTTATATCTTCCGCAATAGTTATAGAAATGATGTATCGTAACGTACCAGGTCCGAGGTTTTGGGGTCCCGGATTTGGGGGCACTACAGCAACTCTGCTGGGGACAGTAGAGGGCTTAGGCCGGGTTCAAATCTTTTCAACATTTCCCTTTCATATCTGCGTATGCGTGAATCCTGCATCCTTACATTGAATGGATGTGAATGAATGCTTTCCTGCTTTATATTAGTGTTTCGCAAAAATATTAGTGTTTCTCACCAATGTCATCATATGCACACGAGAAGATGCCATGTATGTGAATGTATGTTGTGTGATTCCTCCACCAAGAGGCGAACCTATCGGTGACAGAGTATTGTTTTCAAGGACGGCTAAGTATTCGGGGCTCATGAAAAAGCACCACTCAGATCCGCTTCAGTTGAAAGATCGGATTTATTTCCCTTCTAGTAGATTGAGATGATCTGGGGATCTTCATGCTGAAAAGCAACGAGAGTAGCCTAAGATAGGCCAGCCTCTGATTAACTAAATTCGAAGGGAAGCTTCTTCATGCCTTTCTATTTCAATTCAATGTCAAGTTTTCAATTCCAATGTAAATATCATAATGTAAATGTACATTCCATGTCATGTAAAGCCTGTTATGCTATCCTATCATTAAAAAAACTGACCTCTATTTTACAGGATAATATTTTAAAACCCCCAAACTTGACACATTGCATAACATGTATATGGTTAGTGTCTATCAAGGCTAAACTACCTATTCGTCTTGTAGGTAAGAGTGGTCTCATTACTAGATCATAATCTAAAAAGGCACAAAGCCTAACCATCGACATGGCTGAAAGTGGCCAACACGAGTCAGGTTCCGTTTCTCAAAAGGAGTTTGAAGGACTTAAGAATCAAATAGCAGAATTGGCTATCCTCCTAAAAGGACAGAGTAAAAGTACTCATGGTCAGATAACGCTCAATCAAATAGAGTCCTCCTCACAGGGTGGCAATCAAAGTGTTGACAAAAAGGGGAAAATGGAGATCCCTGAACCTCGATCTAGTCAAGGAACCAACAAAACCCCTGAAATTACAAATCTTAGGGAAAATCGTGAAACTGGCGAAATCCGAAGGAAAGTCTAACAAATGGAAGAAACCATCAGGGCAATCAAAGGGACAGGAAACCATGGAAGTGTCACCTATTCAGATCTCTGCTTATTCCTAGGGGCTAGATATCATGCCAAATTCCAAATCCCAGAGTTTGAAAAGTACAATGGGGCAGGCGATCCCTATACGCACTTGAAGGTATACATTGGCGAGCTAGGGTTTTATGCTAAAAATGAAAGCCTCATAATGCAGTTTTCTAAAAGAGTCTCACTGGAGAGGCTAGGACATGGTATGCCCGACTTGATAATGCAAAAATCCACAGTTGGGAAGAGCTAGCTCATGCCTTCCTAACTAAATACAACTTCTAGTCTCAGATGGCTCCGGACCGGTATCAAGTGTCCAAGGTAAAAAAGTATGGTATTGAGTTTTTCCGTGAGTATGGCCAAAGATGGAGACGTTTGGCAGCACAAGTCAGCCCGCCTATGACAGAAACTAAAATGGTGATGACTTTCATAGACATTCAAGAGGCACCTTACTATGAGAGGATCCTAGCTATAATAGGAAAGCCATTCCCAGAGACGATCAAACACGGTGAAATGACAGAGATGGGCCTGAAAGCAGGCAAGATTAAAGATCTCACGGCTTTGAAAGTAGTCGCCGATCATATACCGACTGGAAACTATGCGAGTGATCCCATGAGGATACCTAGGAAAGGCGATGAAGATGTATCCCTCATTGTACAGGGGAATTCTAGGAGACCCAACCGTAATCCCCCCATTTGGAAGAGGGAATGAAATCTGTCATTTCAATAACATGACGTATTCAACCAATGCCAGGACAGAAAAATAAAATTTGAAAGAACAGAAAATCGGGTGTTCACTCCACTAGGCTATTCCCTTGAAAACATGTTGGTGATGCTAATAGATCACAAGAAAATTACTGAACTGGCTCCACCTCTGGATCCAAAAAGCAAAAGATACAATCCTAGCCAGAGATGTGCTAACCATTCAGGATCTCCAAGACACGATACACAAGATTGTTGGTCCTTGAAGCATAAAATCCAAAACCTGATCAAAAACGGTGATGTTATGGTCCAACAACCTGACCATCTAAATGTCAACACCAACCTTCTAATGCCGCATTATACGTAGGGAGTAAACATGATCGAGTCAGGAAGCGATGAAATGCATCCAAATCATAAATATATACGAAGGATGGAGGAATACCCCCAAAGGAACATAACAAATGTCCAAGAACTGGAAACTGCAGAGGACGGTATGACAGTGATGCAAAAATTGGATACGATCCAGCATCAAGTAACTCTGTTGGCCAATCTGATTGTACGCCAACATCAGGATACGCGACAGCTTTTCACTCAACTATCAGAAAGCCAATAGAAAGAGGAGGTTGTTCAGCATGTAAGCATATCTCCCTCAAAGATCAGCCAGCTAAATAAAGAAGATCAAAGCATGCTGAGTAGACGAGAAAGGGGGAATTATAAAATTACTAGAAGATCTCGCCCAAGGAAAAATCGTCCGGAGGAATGCGAATTCCCAAATAGGAAATATCAAGCAACATTTCAAACACTGGAAAACCCTCGAAATCCTACCGCACCGAGAGTCATAAAGAGTCGGCGGAGAAGGGTATTCACGCCTTTGGGGGACTCGTTGGAAAATGTGTTAGCATTGTTGGTGGCACAAGAAAAGATTACTGAGTTGCTACCTCCTGCCAAGCCCGAGATGAAAAGTTATGATGCCACCAAGATATGTTTCTACCATTCTAACTCACCTGGACATGCAACTGAGGAATGTTGGTCGCTGAAGCACAAAATCCAGGATCTTATTAAAAATGGAGAACTGAAGATAAAAGTCCTCATGACCAGAAAAGGCGAAAAGGAAATAAAGAGCTTAAGATGTCCACTCGAGACAGGCAGTTCAAAGGAGGTGACGGCTATAAGCACCAATCCTGGTAGAACACTAGCTGGACAGATCTTAATGCTAGGAGTGACAGAGGAGACAAGAGAGTCCTCTAAGGAAATTCATCCACCATAATCAAATACCTTGTTCCCCAAAGCCAGCAACCACATTCTTGATGTTACCCTCCTGGATGATGAGGAGGATATACTGATCCTTCCCCATGTGGAAAAAGCCCAAAAGGAAAATTCCTTGCAAGAAATAAAACAACAGTGTGAGAGTGATTTCATACTCACATCCTCTCAAGCCTATGAGAAAGGTGAAGGAACAGATAAAGAAAAAAGTGGTGAAGTTATCAGGGAAATCCACCCATCGAGGAATCTAGAGTTCATCCCTTTCGGCGACGAGTCCAGTTTGAGCCTCCTTAAGGGATATGCTGATTGAGGAGGTGATTAAGTTATGGCCGGGATTGAAGACATTAACGACCAGGAGGTAACCTCTATCACAAGCCTTAAAGGCAACATAACCTCTGACAACTGGACTATCAGACCTCAGCTAGCCAAGAAGACGTAGATCCAGAGGAAGGTTGCGAGTTCCAAGAGATGTTGGAACGTTATCACTTTCTTAGCGTTATGCCTTTTATTTTCCATACATCAAAAAATCCAAAAAATAAAAAAAAATCAATCAAATAATCCAAAAATCCAAAAATCAAACCAATCAGGTCTTGTCCAAACCTGAACTACGAATGACCTGATCTCCTCAATCCACGGAAGTACGTAGGCAGCCATTCCTAGTGCGGTCAAACCAAAAAAAAAAGTTCAAGAACCCATCAAACAAAACTCAAACTCAAAAGAGACTTCTCAAATCTCTCTCACACAAAAGACGAAACTACGAATGACCTGATCTTCCTCCACCCGAGAGTACGTAGGCAGCCATTCATGGTGCGGTGTGACCTTAAAAAAAAGAACAAAAAACTAAATAAGAACCAGTCCCAAGACACCGAAACTCGATAAAACCCAAATCCTATCAAGCCTTCCTGGTCAAAAGACCCAACGACACCTCAAATGTCATTCCATCAAATTCGACACAAATATCGAAAGGAAGATGCAACGATATATCAAAATGACCAGTCACAGGGATGAAATGCCAATCATCATAGGATGCAGCCTGTCAGTAAATTATTACTCCTGAAGTGTGAGAAGACTTGATCTCCTTTAACCCACAGAAACACATGGGCTATCGTCGTGGCAAAAGTCTATCTCATACCCAATCATCACAAGTCCTTGAGTCCAATTTAGTGGAATTCACAGGCCTTTCAATATCAACCATCAAAGTTAATTGCGCCCAAAAGTCAAAAACCATGATATGGACATTCAAGCATCAAGACACAAATCCACTACATGTTCACCATGTGGTTCCAGAGGTAAAATACTCTTGCGATCTTGACATCTCATCAGCCTATCTATCAAAGCGACTACCCCAGACAATAAGCAAGATTGGGGCAAGTTCAGAATCAATGATAACCCGATGTTGGGGCCTTTACAATAAGACAGGACCAATTTCAAAAATTGCGACAACTTAACATTGGAGCATTTATCAACCAGCTAATGAAAATGCATCAGTTGACACCGTTAGCATGGTCTGTCATCGTCAAAGCTTCCATTATTTGTGATCCGATATGATCAATCTGTCTTTTCTAATCATAATTTTCTTAGAATACTATGATCCACTGATAAGGTATAACTCTTTCATCTCTTTATGTGCTTTCAATTTCCAATCACATGCATTGGCAATGGTATACATGTCAAGTATAGATAAATCTTGCATTAGAATCTTAGGAAACGGTTTTAAAAAAGAGAAGATTTTTGCTTAACTTGTTATGAATTGGATTAATTCTGATAAGCGTCCGTGGAGCAAGAATCCTGGGAACGATTAGAGAATTAAGACAATTCAACCTTTTCGTTAGGCACGACATCCTAGTTTAAAGAACTTTTTGGAACAAACTTGACCTCATATGTATGTTTGGACTTTGCGATCACCCTAACTCTTAGTTGTGGGGTATGAAACTAGGAAGACAAGGATGACGATTAGTAGCCAGCCTAATGTCTCGAATCGTGGCCTTGGTTACTCGAGTTATTTAGACTGACGGGCGTCTTTACATCTGGTGCCCTAAAGCCATCTTGTTTGGGAGCTACCGGCCCAATGCTCGTTACATGGGTAACTCAGTGCCTAAGAAAATGAGCATTACAAGAAGAAGAAGGAAAAACTTGAGCAGATCCGAATCGTGGCCTAGGTTACTCGTGTAATTAAGCCCGAGAGGTGTCTCTACACCTAGTGCCCTAAAGTCGTCTAGTTTGGGAGTCACCGGCCCAACACTCGCTACATGGGTAATTTAGAGCCTAAGAAAATGAATCTTGTACAAGCTCAGGCAAAGATCAAAAATTGTAGTCCGCTTGACTTGTCTCGAAGTGTGGCCTTTGTTACTCGAGCCAGTAAACCTGAAGGGGTGTTTTAACACCTAGTGCCCTAAAGCCATCTGGTTTGGGAGTCATTGGTCCAAAACTCGTTAAATCGATAACCCTGAATAGCCTAAGAAAAGGAGACAAAGTTAAGCGAGGAAAGAAATTTTTTTGCAAGATAAAAAAAAGATCATCTAAAAGTCATAGAAGAGAAACCCCTGGTAAGGGTTGCGTCACTCATAGTACACATGTCATATGATATTAATTCTGTGAAGAGCAGTGTCTAGAGCAAAGATGTGGTATCTTGATAAAGGGAGATAGGTCTTTTGAATCTGATCCTACCCATGAAAAATGACCATGGATGCTTAAAAGTATTCTTGCGATTTCATAACTTGTCAAATGAAAATTTTGATTTCCTTAGGAAAAGTTCATTTCTTACTTAATTTTTAGATCTTTAGCGTTAAGATAAGAGCTCAGTGAATACAAGCATTCAATTTCATAAACTTTAACTTCAGATGCCTCATTCACAAGATCATACTAATCCCGACGGCCCGAGCCATCAAGCTTTTGGCACATTTTGTTCAATGTACAGGATATTGTTCACTCTAGATGTGGTCAACAAATAAAGTTTCTTCTATAGACCCCAGTAACAACATGCGAAATCGCTGGGGCATTTTGGCATTTAATAAAATGGAAGGATTCTACGGCGGGACCAAAACCACTCTTCAAAAGGAAGGGGAAGAACTCCTGAAAGAAATCAAGGCGACATAAGCTTGTTCCTCCACAAAAAGGAAAAATTCTCATGAGAGTCCTTAATTCAGAAAAAGATACTCGACGAGAAAAGATCTAGCGAATAAAATCTACATCATCAAACATGTCAACTTGTGCCAAGTTTTCATAAGTCAAGGTCTTTGCACTGCATTTCAAATATGGCTATGGAACACTACTTCAGCGAACATATTAAGGATATCTCCGAGTAAAGCCATCAGTGTTTGAATCGCCAGAGGTGCCAATGCTAGATTTAGATTCAGAAATAGCTGCCTCTGCGAGATCCCCACCAAAGACGACATCTGAAAGGGGAACATCTGAATCTGCCATGCCAAAAGAAGTCATACGAGAGTTGAAGCTGATAGGCTGTCAAAATCCATGCCTAAAAAGAAAATCAAAATCTCCTCAAAAAGGGTGAGGTATGGTTCTACATCATTACAATTAAGCATATGCATCTGCACATGTGGAATAAGCTCTATATAAGCCCACATCTCCAATAAAATGTTTAGCATGCATACCAAGTAGAGTTAAATATGCATACACATTAAATACCCAGACTCGAGGAAAAATTATGCTGTGGAAAACTACCGTTCGAGTAGGCATTTAGACAGTCTGGTGATCAACTATTGTCAACTACCATCAGGGTAGGCTTCGTTGTCAACTACCATCAGGGTAGGCACCATTGTCAATTACCATCAGGGTAGGCACTATGGTTAACTACCATCAGGGTAGGCTTTGTTGTCAACTACAATCAGGATAGGCACCGTTGTCAACTACCATCAGGGTAGGCACTGTGGTCAACTACCAGCAGGGTAGGCTTTGTTGTAAAACTATCAGCAGGGTAGGCACTGTTGTAAACTACAAATGTAAACATCGGAACGATCTGATAATTTTAGAACATCATCCCCAGCAGAAATGTGGAAAACATTTCAGTTTATCCTCATCAAACAAGCATCGGCAACACTAGTGGAAATCAAATCGTTAGAATTAACACCAGCATAGACATTAGTATCATTGATAAAAGTTAACCGTGGATATCAGCCCCCAACACATGCACCGTTAAGGGTAAGCGATTTGCGATGTGATGCAATTTGCGATGCGGTTGACGATACGATATGCGATTTGCGAAGTGTGAAATGCGATTTACGAAAACATTTTGACATTCATTGCATTGCGATTTGCATCATTAAAAATATATCTTGTCATATTTCAAGTGTCTAGTAAATCTTTATCATGTTCATTCCATTGTATTGCATAAACATGATAAAGAGGGGCATCTGTAGACACTGGAAATTTTGTTTTCCTATTACTAACCCTGCAAGAGTGTAAAACACTCTTTTTCAACCCCGATCCTAATATCGAGATGCCAGATCAACCCTGGTCCTAATATCGGGATGACAGTTCAACCCCGGTCTTAATACTAGGATGCCAGTTTAACCCCGGTCCTAATACCGGGATGCTAGTTCAACCCCGGTCCTAATACCGGGATTCTAATTCAACCCCAGTCTCAATACCCTGCCATCAGATCAACCTTGGTCTCAATATCGGGCCATCTGATTAACCCAATCTCAATATTGGGACCTCAGGTTAACACCTGTCTTAATACCAGGCCATCAAGTTATCCCTGGTCTCAATACCGGGACCTCAGGTTATCTCCGGTCTCAATATCAGGATGTCAGGTCAACCCCAGTCTTAATACTGGGATCTCCACTCAGCACTAGTCACAACCCGGGAGGTAAGTTAAGCCCCGGTCATAACCAGGAGATCCAGTTCAGCCCCAAAGATAACCCTGGGAAGCCAATTCAACCTTCAGAGACAAACCTGAAGCATCACATCTTCCTAGAGATATCTCGGCAGGCCAAGTCAACCTCAGAAATAACCCTGAGGAAGAACCGAGTCGGATGGGATTAAAACCTTGGAGACGATGTCGAGAAAGCAATCGAAGACCTTGCCAACACTGGAAATAAACCCGGGATGGGCAAAATGGTTATTTTACCAACTTGAAGCCGATTAGGTCAAAATCAAGCCAAATTAATGCAATGAAGGTCAGAAAGAACCATAACGATGATCCCGAGTGAAAACAGCGCAAGACAGCTCAACGGATAAATTATGAGAAATCGAATACCTGGTTATGAACCCATCTTTTTGGACTCAGAAAAGGGATACTCCCATATCATTGCGACACTCTCGTCAAGGGGTTTCTGAAAAGGTATAGCACGCCTCAAACGGATGCTCCGATCAAAAGTTAGAAAGTTTTGAATCTGATATCGCATTGCTCGGAAGTGCACAGACTTCGATATAACGGGGGCCACCTCCCTTACCTACCACATGGAGCAGCAGGTAGAGTTGAGGCAGCCGCGGTTAGACCTACTTCCACCTGGTCTATAAATAAACTTGTACCCACAGCTCATTTGATAATTTAGAAAAGCTCTGAACCTCTGCCCGTTTCATTTCTCATCAATATTCTTGTACTCTAAACCGAAATTTTATTACTCTAACACGTAGGTATACTCATATACTACCACATACCAAAAATTAACCGGTAGAAACGGATGTTTACAGCCTACAATTTGGCAAAAAGCTCTTGTAGCAGTCCATTATGAGTATTTTTACGATCAAAAAGTTCCTACCACTTTTTTGCACTTTTATACACTTGCACGTTAAGTTTCACTTTCTGATTATACCCGGAACTCAGTTCCGAGGCCGATTTTGCTTACTTTTTATACATTTTAGTATATAAACTCAATTTTTATCATTTCTACAACTCGGATCGTCGATCCGTCGCTTCTAACAGCTTTTATATATGTATATATATATATACACATTCATCTGTAGCAACTTCGCCGGACTGGGAAGATAACCAAGTCCGGATTTGGCTTTTTAATGTATATATTTAACTTATATATATACTAACTTTTGAATTTTGTCAAGACCGGATGTCAAATCCGAGGTAGTTTACTGCTTTTGTCTATATAACTATATATATATACATAAATCTTTCTGACTTATTTGGGCCTGGATTTATACTTCGTGGCCTTTTTATTGCTTTAATATATATATATATATATATATATATATATATATACTATATATATATATATATATTAATATTTACATTGCAGTTGGGCCTGGATCATTCTGTGGCCTTTTTACTATTTTTATACATATATATGTATATATTTACATTTCTGTCCGGGCAAATGATAGAATGTCCGTCGCCCTTTACAGCTTTTCTATTAATATATTTACATTCTGTCCAGCCTCGGTCATTTTGTGGAATTTATACAGCTTATATATATATATATATATATATATATATATATATATATATATATTTACATTCCAGTTCTGGCATCGAAGTGAAAATTCACCGCCCTTTCCCGCTTTTATATATATATATATATATTTCCATTCTGTCAAGCCTGGATTACTCCGTAGCTATTTACAGATTTTATAAATATATATATATATATATATATATATATTTACATTCCAGTCCAGGAATCGGAGTGAAAACCCATCGCCCTTTACAGCTTTCATATTTTTTTCTAGTTTCAGTTATGAAAACAGCCTCGCGTCCCTTAGATCGCTATATAGTGGGAACGAGATGCTTTGACCATGTGCGAGCTCAGGATTTACTGATGAATCCTTGGTTCTGGCGATATCTGGATGTAAATATATATTTTTTGGGCATATTTGAGCTGTGCAGGTTTTATTGGCTTCCCTATGTGAGCCTTGGAATCGTGTGATTCATGATTAAACTGATCATAATCTGATTCCCACGATGGACAAACTCCATTTTATAAATGTACCCTGCCAGTTTTTTTTGTAAAATGTATATCTGAAAGACCTTAAAACGGTTATCAAAGTTTAAGGTCTCATCATAATAAGAATATGGTTTGTCGTGTCAGAGTCACTGTTGGGTACTTTCTACTAGCAAAACACAAGTGTACGTGGTCAACAAGTAATAAAGTGATAAATCAGATATCGTACCCACAGAGACAATAATTACCGTTTAATTAAATAATTACCAACCTTACAATATTTCAGCTTTATCAAACTAACAATTAAAAGATGTTTTCTTTTATAACGAAGTTATTACTTAAAGAAATCGCAACACTAAATCAAGATTTTAACAAGTTAGAGAGAATTAAGCCTACAATTTCATTTATAATTGCACTTCTGACAATATCCTTTTCCCCAGTTTATTTCAGTTAACCCCAGATTATTAATCAAGAACACTAACGTAGATAAAATCACCTCACGATGCATAATATCCATACTCACTCATATCCACTGATGATAGATTCAAGCGAGACATCCTAATTAACTAATTCACTATATTTCTATGTGAATTAGAATTTGTAAGGATTTATTATCAAGTTCTCTATTAGACTACATATGGCATAAAGGCATACTTCTACCCTAAACACGAATCATGATTTCTATCTATGCAGAAATCACAAACACTAATCCCATATGTCCCTTTTCAAGTTCGTAAGAGATAACAGATAATCGTTGATCAGGAAATTATATAAATTAATCACACACATAATGAATAACCTGGGAATAACATCCATAAACTGAATTTAAGAATATTTAATCATCCATTACAATCAAAGATCCATTGTAGGGTTAAGAAGGAATTTAGTTCATCATAGACAAGTAAAATCCAATAATCCACATCATAAGAAACATCCTGAATACAAGATATAAAGGTAGAGAGAAAGTAGACACTATAATAATATCACCGCTCTCCACTACGATCTTATGTTCGTCGTGTCAATTTGATGCTTCAATCCTCAGCGCAAGTTCAATTCTTCAATTAAGGATTCTCGATCTGTCTCTGTCTCTCTGTAGCAGCCTTATATTGTCCTTTTAATAGTCTCCCAGCCGCAACACAACTTAAGCCCCTTTTCTGCACAATCCTAGTCAAAACATAATTTTCCTTCTGTTTTTCTGCTGTAGGCCCACCCCGGCGGCAACTTCCTTCTTAGTACCCCTGCCCCGGCGGAAAGCCACTTTCTAGCGTGGACATTCTGCACCCCCGCCCCAGCGGTGGTTTTGGCCTGGAGACGCCCGCCCCAGTTGGGGGGGGGGGCACTTTCTATAAAAAGTCCATTTTTGCCTTTTTTCTTCCTAGTTTCTCCTCAATTCAAATCCTGCACAAAATAACATGAAACCAAGTAAAATGATACTAAAATAACTTGAAGTAAGCAAGAAACAAGCTATAACGCATATCAATTCGTTGGTATAAAACCAACTTATTAAATACCCCTAAACTTGAGACTTGGCTTGCCCTCAAGCAAAACAATGCATATGCAATATCAATATAATGCCCACTAAATGCAACTGTTAGATAGCAAGAAGATAACTAGTATTGCCTCAGAGAATTAATATCATAGATAACCAACAAATCCAACCCGAAACATATCTGCACCTTAGACCAATCAATTAATCTACACTTGTCAACACCTCTGCTGTGTGTGTGTGTGCTTAACAACAATAAACTTAGCTGCAGATCAAATATACAACATAATACGCATCTTAGAATGAAATCACAGTTCTAATTTAAGAAATCACATATACCAGATAAAGCGAATTCAACGTACATAAACCAAGCCAGAAGTTAAAATGAGAGACTTTCTATTTTTGTTCATTCACGGGGGCATTTTGCTCGTTTTCCCGTATCTCTATTTTACTCATGACTGTGCAATGTTTAGTTTCCTTAGGCTCTTCAGTGATACCCATATAGCGAGCTTTTGACCAACGACTCCCAAGCTAGATGGCTTTAAAACGCTGGGTGTAAAGACATCCCCTAGGGCGTACTTACTCGAGTACCAAAGGCCACGAAACAAAACTAGTCATGGTGTTTATTCATGCACTTCTATATTTTTTTCCCAGATATTTTTTAATTCCTTTTTTTTTCTTTTCAGATAGCTCCCATATCTTCCCCCAAACTTAGGTTTTAGTCCAATCTTAGTCACTCTACAAGTTTATTTAATTCCCATCATTAAACTCAAATTTCTAGTCCAGACGACAATTATGTGATTATTTGAACTAAGTTGACCAAATTATTGCCAATCGTGCTAACCGATTACAAAGGTATTAAACAGGTAAGGACTCATGTAAAGGTCTGACAGTACATCAATGTTCTAGTTCTCATTACTGATTATGTTCTTATGTAAATCCAGTCTCATCATTGGGTAAGGTTATCTCTGACCACTATCATATTGACTCATACAATACTAATTAACAACTTTTTTTGGTATTTTTTTTTTTCTGATTTTCAAATTATTTTTTTTTTCAATAAATAAGCATAAAAATTATGACTTGTACTAAAACTAATAACTACATACAAGTCTTAACAATTTTATGAACTATAAAATACACCCCCAAACTTCAACAGAGCAATGTCCTCATTGATCACAATATAAAGCAATTAAAGTAATGAGGACTTCCCTGCGATATCAAGTATCCTCCTCAAAGTCAGAGTAAGGAGGTGGTGGATATGCAGGCAATGGCTGTGGAGTCGGGAACTGGAATGGCTCAGCCGATGTGTTGAGTCTAGCCAAAGTATCAGCGACCGCGGCATTGAAGTGATTCTGTGTGGTGAACATGTGATCCTGCCGTGCTGCCAACCTGTCAGCCAAACGGCGATGCTCATCTAGTTGCTGCTGAGTAGCTGGAGTTTGGGAAGTAGAGGTGAACTCGTGTTGCATTGGTTGGTCCCCCTCGCAAGCCTCCTCAGTCGGCTCCTCCCTAAGCATAGCCACTGCTCTCTATGCTGCCTCGAAGGATGTAAAGATGAAACCTAGCCTGCGAGGGTGTGGTGGTGCTACTTTCTATTTGCCGAATCGGGCAATCATTCTTGTATCAAGTAGCTGGAGAGGCTGCTGTGTCAGTTCCTTTGTCGTCCACCTCACACTTGTGCGGCGACACAGTCCCGTGATTAAAGACGGGTGCGACAATCCGCTCGAGAACAGTCCTTTTAGACATCGACGGATGGAAAAACTGACGATGAAGCCTCTGTCGATGTCGTAGTCCTTTGAGGATGGCATGTAAGAGGGAAATATTCTCCTTGGTGATCTAGCTTGTCTGAGTCGATGGTAGTAGTTTAGCACACAAGAATGAATACCAGACTTTTCCATATTAGTTTAGACTGGAGCTCATGATTAGTATTCTTCCTTTCTTGCCACGGAACCATATCGTGCCCGATTTGTATATCTCAGCTATAATTTCATTGTAGTCCAGTCCGCTGTCGATTAATTCTTGATATTAACACATATTGGGTCTTTGCAAGTTATAATAATCGGCAATGGCTGTGGGACTGAAGTCCACCATTTTGCCCCGAATGAAAGCCTAGAATGGCTGCGTATCCTCGGCATTCGCATAAAATTCTTGCAAAAATGCCACCACCGCTGCGTCGGGCTAATCAGTGAACGTTTCCCAACCCTATTCTTCAAGTTGGAGAGCCATCTCCCCATTAGTCGGGTCAGGCCTGAGTCCGCGCTCAGGGGTGAGCTTCTTTGATGCTAAGTAGTCAAACCGATCGGCGGCGGTTTCATTTCGAAACTTGGTCCTATCAAAGGCTCTAGATGGTGCGGAAGAGCTCTCCCACTTTTTGCATTTCTGTGCCCTTGGTGGCACGGTTTTGAGTGTGAAAATCAAATACTTTATGAAGTTGGAGTGGTTTTGGCTTTCTGTCAAACACTTGGTGGGCAATGGGAATATAGGGTTTGGTTGGTGATGGTTGGTTCTTCAATGTCCCCCCAAATTGAAGATGCAATTAACCACTTAAGCAATATATATCTATGTAGTACTTAACCCTCTTGGCGTAATTGCAGAAACCCAAATCCAATACTCAAGTTGAAACCCCCAATTATTAACCTAAAAAAGGAATGGATTCTTAATACCTTGAATTGGTGCGATGGGATGAAGTATTTAAGGATGCTCTTCACAATTCCAAGGTGAATGAATCGATGCGGTAGTTGAATTTGTCCAGATTGGAGTTTGGAGGTGATCAGATTGTGGTTGTGAGTGTGTTTCGGCAGCCAAGAGGTTAAACTTTTGTTGGAGTGGCTCAAATCTGTTGCCTAGAATGTGTTTTAAAAACTGAGTTGCCGACAGCTCGCCGGGGCGGGCATTATTATATCTGAGACCCTGGCCGGGGAGGGGGGTAGGCAGAGAACCGGACTGGGGGCCCGCCAGGGCGACACAGCATTGACTTGTAGGCACGCCGGGGCTGGGGCTATGCAGGGAATACATGTAGGAAGCTCGCCGGGGCGGGTGAAAATGACTTGAATCCCCCGCCGGGGCGGGGATTATGAAGATTTTCTGACTTGACATTCCTTCATTCTCCTTCCTGCCAAAATCCTTGAATAGCCTCCCTTGGTTCCTTTATTGAATTCCTCTTGAATTTTGGCTTGAATATGTATTGTACTTGGCCCATCCCTGCATAAACAAACTGTGAATTATTAGACATGCATTCTAAGTTATGAAATGACTCTAATTAATCTACTTAGATATAATATAAATTAACATAAAGGGTGGGTTGCCTCCCATCGAGCTTTTGATTTTCAGTCTTTCAGCCTGACTACTCCCTGTTTTTAGTTTTGCTCGGCCAAGTCTATCGTGGTTGCCTGGCGATCGATGTTTCCGCCCCAGTAGTGCTTTAACCGTTGACTTTAAATGTTTCGGTCGACTCCTTAGTGTATAATTCAACGGCACCATGCAGTAACATTATCTTTATTTTGAACAGGACCTAACCATCTAGACTTCAGCTTTTCGGGAAATAATTTCAACCGAGAGTTGAATAGCAGTACTGATTGACTTGGTTAAAACTGGCGGTCCATTATTTTTTGGTCATGCCATTTCTTCACCTTTTCCTTGTACAAATTCAAATTTTCATACTCCTGCAGGCGAAATTCGTCTAGTTCGTTGAGTTGTAACAACCGCTTCTCACCTGCTACTGATAGATCAAAATTCAGCTTCTTGATTGCCCAATACGCTCTGTGCTCGAGTTCTACCGGCAGGTGACATGCTTTCACGTAGACAAGCTGATAGGGAGACATGCCTATCGGAGTCTTATAGGCGGTCCGATACGCCCACAAAGCATCGTCTAACTTCACTGACCAGTCCTTTCAATTGGGATTGATAACTTTTTCCAAAATTCTTTTGACGTAACGGTTAGACACCTTTGCCTGTCTACTTGTTTGTGGGTGATAGGCTGTGGCAATCCGGTGTCTGACTCCATACTTCGCCACGAGAGCCGTGAAGTATTTGTTACAGAAGTGGCTCCCTTCATCGCTAATTATTGCTCTTGGGGTTCTGAATCGAGTGAATATATTCTTTTGCAAGAACCTTAAAACCACTTTTGCATCGTTTGTCTGTAATTCCACCGCCTCAACCCATTTTGAGACGTAATCTACAGCCAAGAGGATGTACAAATTGTTGAATGAAGACGGGAAGGACCCCATAAAATTGATCCCCCATACATCAAAAACCTCGACTTCCAAGATTATATTTAGTGTCATTTCATTCCACTTCAAAATATTCCCCACTCTCTGACATCTGTTGCAATTCTTCACGCATTGATGTGTGTCTCTGAATAACGTGGGCCTATAGAACCCTGATTAAAGAACTTTCGCTGTTGTGCGATCAATCCCATACTGACAGTCGTATGGTGATGCGAGACATTCCTGTAGGATGCTCTCCACTTCACTCTCCGGTATACATCGCGGGATCATTTTGTCAGCACATTGGCAGAACAAGTATGGTTCATCCCACATGTACCACTTTACATCATGTAGGAATTTTTTCTTATGGTGGCGGGACAAGTATGGTGGGAGGATGTTACTGACCACGTAATTAGCGAAATTCGCATACCATGAAAACTCGTAGTTTATCAAAAATAGCTGCTCGTCAGGAAAAGACTCATTGATTGCTAACTTGTCTGTATCGTCCTTCTTTGGGTTTTCAAGCCGTGAGAGATGATCGGCCACCTGGTTCTCTATCCCCTTTTTATCTTTGATTTCAAAGTCAAATTCCTGAAGTAGCAACACTAAATGGATAAGCCTCGGCTTTGCATCTTTCTTCTCAACTAATACCTGATAGCTGAGTGGTCTGTGTAAACCACCACCTTAGTTCCCACCAAGTACGAGCAGAACTTGTCAAATACATATAAAACTTCAAGTAGTTACTTTTATGTGGTAGTGTAGTTCAACTGTGCATCTGTCAGAGTCTTGCTTGCATAGTAGATGGCATGAAAGATTTCATCCTGTCATTGTCCTAGTACTGCTCCAACCGCAAAATCACTCGCGTCACACATGAGTTCAAATGGCTTGGTCCAATCAGGTGCTATGATTACTGGGGTCGTAGTTAACTTCTTCTTTAATTGCTCAAAGGCCACTCGATAGTATTCATCAAATTTGAATGGGACATCCTTTTCCAATTGACTGCAGAGTGGTTTAGTGATTTTTGAGAAGTCCTTGATAAATCGTCTGTAGAATCCAGCATGACTGAAAAAACTCCGAATACCCTTTACCGACGTAGGCGGCGGCATATTTTCAATTATTTCTAATTTAGCTCGGTCGACTTCCAACCCTTTTCTAGAAACATTGTGGCCAAGAATTATCCCATCTTGAACCATAAAGTAGCACTTCTCCCAGTTGAGCATTAGGTTCGTTTGCACACATCTTTTCAATACCAAAACCAGGTTCTCGAGGCATATATCAAACGATTCCCCAAATACCGAGAAATCATCCATAAAAACCTCAATACTTTGCTCCACCATGTCTGATAATATCGCCATCATGCACCGCTGAAATGTCGCCGGTGCATTACACAGTCCGAATGACATTCTTCTAAAGGCAAAGGTGCCATAGGGACATGTGAATGTTGTGTTCTCTTGATCCTCCAGTGCGATGACGATCTGGTTGTACCCGGAATATTCGTTCAATAAGCAGTAATATTCATGTCTAGCTAATCTATCCAACATCTGATCAATGAAAGGCAAGGGGAAATGATCCTTTCTAGTTGCGTTATTCAATCTTCTATAATCCATGCAGACTGTCCAGCCGGTCACTGTTCTTGTCGGTATCAGCTCATTATTGTCATTTTTTACCACTGTCATACCTCCCTTTTTTGGTACACATTGGACTGGGTTCACCCAAGCACTGTCTGAAATTGGGTAGATGATTCCCGCGTCTAACCATTTCAAGATCTCTTTCTTTATAACTTCTTTCATTATAGGATTTAGCTGCCTCTGTTGCTCTACTTTGGGCTTGCTATCCTCCTCCATTAGGATTTTATGCATACAAAATGATGGGCTGATCCCTTTAATGTCGGCAATTGTCCAGCCAATTGTAGATTTATATTCCCTCAGCACTCTCAACAGCTTACTTTCCTGCATTGGGTTAAGTGCAGATGCAATAATAACAGGTAAAGTAGATGAATCGCCTAAAAATGCATCCTGAGGTGATTAGGTAAGGATTTTAGTTCAAGTTTAGGTGGTTCCTGGAGAGATGGCTTCATCTTTTCTGATGACGCTCATGCTATTTCCAAGGGCTCAACTGGTGGTTTGAACCTATTAGACCTCTGGTGAGCCTCTAATAGTTGCAAATATTCTATTATTTCTGCATCCTCTTCATCATAATCTTCCATCAATGCTAATTCTAGTGGGTTGGTATTAAGTATCCGAAGTTGTTCCTCATCCACCACTGTGTCTATTATATCCACCCGGTAACATTCCTCATCTTCCTTAGGAAAGTTCATGGCCTTGAATACATTGAAGGTGACTTGTTGATCGTGCACCCTCATGGTCAACTCGCCTTTCTGAACGTCGATGAGAGTCCTGCCAGTAGCCAAGAATGGTCGCCCATAGATTATTGGAATATCCTTATCTTCTTCATAGTCGAAAATAATGAAGTCTGCTAGAAAGAGTAATTTGTCCACTTTTACCAAGATGTCTTCGACAATTCCCCGTGGATAAGTTACTGATCTGTCCGCCAACTGTAAGGAGATGTTGTTAGGTTTAGGTGCTGGTAACTATAGCTGAGTGTAAACTTATAATGGCATGAGGTTGATACTGGCACCTAAATCACAAAGGAATTTTTTGAAGGTTACACTCCCTATAGTTCATGGAATGGTGAAACTAACCGGATTGTTCAATTTCGGTGGAAGCTTCTTTTGCAGAATTGCACTACATTCTTCTGTTAATACCACAGTTTCGAAGTCCTCTAGTTTCTTTTTCTTTGACAGAATATCCTTTATAAACTTAGCATATCTGGTCATCTGCTCTACTGCCTCCGAAAAAGGTATATTTATATGTAGCTTCTTGAACACTTCCAGGAATTTTGTGAACTGTTGCTGTAGTTTCTGTTTGTGGAGCCTTTGTGGACATAGCGGTGGAGGGTAAACTATCGGTGGACTTACCTTTTCTTCTTCCATAGGTTTTTCTCCTGCTTCCCTTTCCACTGTCGGTTCCCTAGTTATGTCAATTTGTTCTTCGGTTACCAGCTTCTCCGACTCTTGCTCAGCTAGCTATTTACCACTCCGGAGTGTAACATATTGACATTGCTCATGTCCTCCATTTGGATTCTTGTCTGTGTCACTTGGCAACGTTCCTTGGGGTTGAAGATTTAGGGTACTCGCCATCTGTCCCATTTGAATCTCTAGATTCTTAATCGCCACATTTTGAGCTTTCATTATTGCTTCTTGACTTGTTATGTGTCTGGCCAAAATCTCTTCCACATTTAGCTTTTGATCCTGGTGTGGAATTGCCTACTGCTGCTAATTCTGAAAAATAGGGGGGTTTGCTTATCGTGGAGCCTGCTGCTGGTTCTGAGTCTGGTTATTGCTCCATGAGAAGTTCGGATGGTTCCTATTCCCCTGATTGTATGTATTCTGGTAGGTGTTGGTTGGTCTGTTATAGTTACCCAAAAATTGAACTGAAGCTAGGTTAATTGCACACTGTTCTGTCGGGTGTTCCCCTGCACACTGTTCACATATGACTGCTACTTGTTGCACGTTTCCCAATTGCGAAGTATACATACTCCTTTGTAATGCTGATAGTTGTGCCAATATGGCTGTCGAAGTATCCACTTGCAGAACACCAGCTACTGTAGGCTGAGTCAATCTTTCAGTCGGCCATTGATAACCATTTGAAGTCATTGTTTCTATTAACGCCCATTCGTCCTCAAATTTCCTAGTCAGAAAAGCTCCCTGTGAAGCTGCATCAATGCTAGACCGTATCTAACTCGATACTCCATTGTAAAAATTACTCAACTGCATCCAAGGTGGGAATCCGTGATGTGGGCACTTCCTAAACAGCTCCTTGTATCTTTCCCAGGCTTCATAAAGTGGCTCCCCTTGGTACTGTGCAAACGAAGATATCTCCGTCCTCATCGTGTATGCCTTTGATGGTGGGAAGAACTTGGTCAAAAACTTCTGTGCTAGATCATTCCATGTCGTAATTCCCCTGGTGGTTCAGAATGTAGCCAAGCCTTCGCTTTGTCTCTGAGCGAGAAGGGAAATAACCTCAACTTAAGCGCATCTTCTGACACTCCATTGCACTTGAAAGTGTTGCAGATTTCTATGAAAGTGAAGATATGATCATTCGGATCATCATTCGGAAGACCCCATAATTGACAAGTATTCTGCACCATCTGTATTGTTCCAGGCTTAATCTCGAAATTATTTGCATTGATCGCTGGCCTGACTATACTCGAGTGAATTTCTGAGATCTTTGTTATAACATAATCCTTTATTGGTTTGTCTTCCTGTTGCTGTTCCGCCATGTTTATTCTGGGTGTTTCAAATTCCTCTCGATTCTTTGCAATCCACTTGGTTAATCTCCGAAACCGTTTGTCGGTGTCGTCCTCCAAAGGTTATAACTCTGGCTTCTTCGATCTAGTTTGCATGCAGTAATCGAAAGTACCTGAAATAACCAAACAAACAAAATAAGAATATATATATATATATATATATATGTTTAATTAAAACTGATCTACTTAAATCGATATTATAAGTAATCAACATAATTACTGTCCCCGGTAACAGCGCCAAAAACTTGTTGGGTATTTTCTACGTGCAACACACAAGTGTACGTGGTCAACAATTAATAAAGTGATAAATTAGATATCGTACCCACAGAGACAATAATTACAATTTAATCAAACAATTACCAACCTTACAATATTTCAGCTTTATCAAACTAATAGTTAATAGATGTTTTTTTTATAACGAAATTATTACTTAAAGCAATCGTAACACTAAATCAAGATTTTAACAAGTTTGAGAGAATTAAGCCTACAATTTCACTTAGAATTGCACTTCTGACAATATCCTTTCCCCTAGTTTTTTTAAGTTAACCCCAGATTATTAATCAAGAACACTAACGTAGATAAAATCAACTCACGATGCATAATATCCATACTCACTCATATCCACAGATGATAGATTCAAGCGAGACATCCTAATTAACTAATTCACTATATTTCTATGTGAATTACAATTTATAAGGATTTATTATCAAGTTCTCTATTATACTACCTATGGCGTAAAGGCATACTTCTACCCTAAACACGAATCATGATTTCCATTTATGCAGAAATCACAAAAATATGTCACTATGGCTAGTTCTAATCCCATATGTCCCTTTTCAAGTTTATAAGAGATAATAGATAATCGTTGATCAGGAAATTATATAAATCAATCACACACATAATGAATAACCTAGGAATAACATCCATAAATTGAATTGAAGAATACTTAATCATCCATTACAATCACTATAAGAAAAAAGCCTATCTGCGACCGCCTATCAGCGACCGCATTTGATCGCTGATGATCATCTGCGATCGAATGCGGTAGCTGATAGGCGTCGCATAAAATCTGGTCGCCAGAATGCACATCAGCGACCACTATTAGCGACCGATCTATCTGCAACCAATATTAGCGACCGATATTGTCATTTCGGTTGCTAAGATGAGTCAGCATGGTTCAAGGCCACAGGCTGACGTGGGCCACGTGTCAGCGACTACAATCAGCGACCGCACGCGGTCGCTAAAATCCCCTGTCATTAGCAATCGCTAATACGTATCAGTGACCACATGCGGTCGCTGATGTAAAAAAACCTGGAACCCAGATTTTTCCTGTTTTACAGAATTCCCAAAAAACTGTACCTGTTTTGTACAGGTACAATTTATATACCTGTTTTGTACCTGCTTTATCCCAACACATATAAATATGCACAACAATATAACATCCATCATCCATTTACCGACACATACACCAAACTAGTATATAAACTATATAAACCTTTAAAAACCGATATGAATTGAATAATATAAACAAATCTAATCTTTAAGTAACATACAAACATCCAAAGAATAAATATAAAAGTACAAGATTCTCAAATAACTACAAAACAACATTAAATCAGTCGTCAAGCAACATTGTCCAAATTAGTTTCTCCTTGATCTTAATCACCCTGTAATTAACAAAATAATAAAATAAATTACATATATAGTATATATGTTGATACTGGTGTTACGACAATATACAGTTGTTTTTAAACACAATAATATATATATATATATATATATATATATATATATATATAAGTCACTACTTTGATTGTAATAAATAAGATTGATTACCTCGTCGCCATCCCCATGCTGTGATGCTGCTGCTGCCGCCACTGCATCAGCTAACTCATCAGCACTCAGAGCCGCCAAATGCCCGCCCAATATCTTTATAAGATTGCAATCTCGACATATAGCTCTGACACAGTCAGCAGGAGTACGAATAGCTGGATGACTCGATGACTGTAAAGACTGGGTAGCAGAGCTGCTTGAGCCACTGAAGGATGGGCGTCGTCGTTGTCCTTGACCTTTGACGTAGTTCTTCTTCACAATAGACGCCCTCTCCCATAATTCTTGATCAATTGGCTTATAAGTATCCTGTCATCATGTTAACAATTAAATAGTTAAAAATAAATTGGTAAAATTCTAAAGAATGACGTAAAACTTGATAAACAAGATCAAGTTGTTAAAACTTATTACCGCTATCTGGACAGCATCAGGCAGACCATCACAGGTGGCCACGTACACATCCAGCCAATAGATAGGCTGACCTTGAGACTGAGACTTCTATACAAAACATATTCCAATATTACTAAGTAAACATGTGATATTCTACAATTCATAATTGTAAATATATTAAAACTATTCATACGTACTCTGGCAGTGATGTGCTGCAACTGTGAAATACTGCCGCCTCTGTAGGTTCTTTTAACCTTTTCACCATCAGGTACACCAGAGGATCTGTTAGTGGCGGCAGTCTTGCGTCTTTTGACCCAGGTCTCAACTCTCCATTGGGCACACATCTCAGCCCATATGGACTGGGTGCACCACCAGGGGCTATGCTCGTGCATGTAATCCTTTCCCTGGCCGGGATGGTAGATCGATGCATTGTGAAGGGCTTTTTGTCGTTCTTTGTTCAAATTATCTTTGGTGCGGGCGGCGCACTTCTGCCAGAATAGTGTTTGTATCACTGAAGCATGCGCGTCCTCCCATCTATACCTTTTCTGCAAATAAAACAATAATAATAATATTAAAACGGTACTTTTAACATATAATCCAACACTACTAAACAATTATCCTTAGAATATTATATTATCTGTCATAATTAAAAAAATACCTGAAATTCAGTCCAAACTGCATCTTTGTGGGAGATAGGTGTGCTCGCCCACGTAATCACAGGTGTGGGCCAATTCTGTAAGCACAGCTGTGATATGCACTTGACGATCTTATTATCTGAAAAATCACTATAATATACAACAATTTACATCAAAGATAAGTAGATATATTAAAGCAATTTACATTAGTTATATATCTTGTATAAATGGAATCTAAAATGCTTATATATAAATGATGCGGGACGTACGTGCTATTCGGATGAGGACGAATCTAAATAAGAATCCGATCATCCGGATTAGTAGGGGCCTTGGGCACATGATTAGGCCCCCTACCCAAGCCGTGCTTTTTCTGCGCTGCTTCAGAAGCCATCTATATATTACAAATTTCAAGATGTTAGTATGAGTTATATTTGATTACATGTATATATGAATATAAATTGACAATAATGACAGGAAATTGCATTTAAATAGTTAAGTACATAAACATGTCAGTGATATAAAGATGTTAGTATGAATTATATTTGATTACATGTATATATGAATATAAATTGACAATAATGACAGGAAATTGCATTTAAATAGTTAAGTACATAAACATGTCAGTGATATAAAGATGTTAGTATGAATTATATTTGATTACATGTATATATGAATATAAAATGACAATAATGACAGGAAATTGCATTTAAATAGTTAAGTACATAAACATGTCAGTGATATAAAGATGTTAGTATGAATTATATTTGATTACATGTATATATGAATATAAATTGACAATAATGACAGGAAATTGCATTTAAATAGTTAAGTACATAAACATGTTAGTGATATAAAGATGTTAGTATGAATTATATTTGATTACATGTATATATGAATATAAAATGACAATAATGACAGGAAATTGCATTTAAATAGTTAAGTACATAAACATGTCAGTGATATAAAGATGTTAGTATGAGTTATATTTGATTACATGTATATATAGGAATATAAAATGACAATAATGACAGAAAATGCTAAACATGTAATGCTAAACATACATTTCATTTGTTCAAGTGTCAATGTCTGATTCAGAATCATCTTGTATATATATTGCAAATTCATAACCATCATCTGCTTCAGATTTAATGTCAGATTCAGTTAGTAACTCTTCCTCCTCAGTATCAATGTCATCTGACACAAGTATTGACTCAGGATCTAATTCATGTGGTTCATCTCCACCATCTAACTGGATTACTTCATTGTCGTCCTCCACATTTATTATAGTTTGAGCATGAAGCATCTGCTCTTGGTAAATCTCCCCATCAACTACTTCTACACGACTGCGCGCGGGAGTATGAATTACAACTTGCCAATTTGTAGGGTGTCTATCCCTTTTCCTAACAGGACCAGGAGTGTAGTATACTTGTACTGTTTGAGTTGGTAAAACAAACGGTTCATTGGAGTACGCAGACCTATGGAGGTCAATATCGACGATTCCATGTCTGTCAACACGTATCCCTTTCTCTGAATCAAACCAACGAGACTTGAACAAGTTAATATGACCCCCGTACGTGCCCTTGTATGACAACTCTACGATTTCCTCCAACTCCCCATAAAAGGTACGACCAAGCTCATTGTAACAATCTCCTTGGACACACACTCCAGAGTTTGTTGTTCTTTTACCGGGCCCATATGCCTTTGTATGAAATTCACAACCATTTATTTTGTAACCATTGTGTCTAACTTGGTCCCTGTCTGGTCCCATAGCTAGGACTTGTACATTAGCCGAAATCGTTGATCCCTCAGTCAAAGCCTACAAAAACTCCATCTTATTAAATGAAGTCATCGTTAATATGGAGTATATATATATATATATATATATATTATGCTTAAAAAATTAAACTTACTTTGTCCTTTAGCCAAAGTGCAAATTTTTTATCACGATTGATTTGAATATCTTTATCAGTTATGCCGGGATGCTTCACTTTTAACTCGTCATCGTACAATCTATACAATGTTATAAACATTAATATATTGGAATGTATATTACATGTCATTGAAAGTTAAGGGATAAATTTTCAAGTTTACGTGTGTACCTCACAAATTCGTCAATCTCCTTGCAATTGAGAAGAATGTAAGTATGCGCAACATGTAATTCTTGCTCAGAGAGGAATATGCGCTTCCCTTTTCCATAAGCGCGGCCCGATAGGCCAAATACAGAAAGTCGACCATTTAGTTTAACATTTCCCCCGTCATCATGTCCCGAGACTATATTGGCCTTTGTCAAGTCTTCGTCCAGAAAATAGTCTGAGACAAATGTAGATATCTCATCGAAACTGTATGCCTCACATATCGACCCCTCAACATAAGCTCTATTCTTAACCTTCCTCTTAAGGTTTCCCATCACCCTCTTGAAAGGGTACATCCATCTATATTGAACTGGACCCCCAACACGAGCTTCATAGGGAAGATGGATTTGCAAATGCTCCATGGAGTCAAAAAAACCAGGCGGGAATATTTTTTCCATTTTACACGTGATCTCTATGATGTTCTTCTCAAGTACATACATGTCCTTCTCATTTAATGTTTTTGAACATAAGTCTTTGAAGAAACGACTAAGATCCGTCAAAGCATCCCATATTGGTTTATCAAGCAGATCCCGAAATGCTATAAGCATGAGTCTCTCCATGAACACATGACAGTCATGACTCTTCATCCCTTGCAATTTTCCACCCGTAACACACATTGCAATATTTGACTCATATCCATCTGGTAGTTTCAGAGACTTAACCCATGTGCACACATATTCAACTTGCTTTTTGGACAATGTGTACCTTGCATGCAGTTTGACAATCTTACCATTAGGAGATTCATAAAGTTCTAATTCAGGACGCTTACAACTATCTTTCATGTCCAAACGTGCCTTATCATTATCTTTTGTCTTCATCGTAACATTCATCACGGTGTTAAACACATTGTCGAACACATTCTTCTCAATATGCATCATATCTAGATTATGATGAATCAAATTTGTAGACCAATAAGGCCAGTCCCAAAAGATGCTTCTCCGAACCCAATTATGAGATTTGCCAAACCCATTGATTATGTTTGTGGCATCAATCTTACCAAATAGGATGACCGGAAATCTCATCACACGGTCTCGCATCTCCGTTCTCGACAATCGCGGTGCAGGCATATCATTGTCCACTTTCCCTTTCCTGAAGTTTTCTCTATTTCTTCGAAACGGGTGATCTACCAGCAAGAATCGACGATGACAGTCAAACCAGCAAGGCTTTCGACCTTTTGATAGATTGAAAGACTTTGTATGCTCCATACAATACGAACAAGCCAACTTTCCATGTGTACTCCATCCAGCTAACATACCATAAGCTGGGAAGTCACTTATAGTCCACATAACCGCTGCCCTAATGTTGAAATTTGTTTTCGTTGCAACATTCCAAGTCTGTACTCCATCCTCCCACAATACCTTCAACTCGTCTATAAGTGGTCTCAAGTAAACATCTAAGTTCTTTCCAGGACTCTTAGGATCAGGAACCCGAGTGAAAGAAACAAGTATGGCTGTTTCATACACATCCATGGAGGCAAGTTGTACGGAGTAACAATCACAGGCCAACATCAGTACGGAACAACTGAGTGGCCAAACGGGTTGAAACCATCGGTGGACAATCCAAGCTTCACATTTATAGGTTCCAATGCAAACCCAGGATGTGCTAAGTTGAATTTTTTCCAAGCCTGCCCATCTGCGGGATGATTAGTTCTCCATCTTTAGCTGGATATTTCGCTTGCCAACTTATATGTTCAGCTGTTCTTGAAGACATGTACAATCTTTTTAGCCGATGTGTTATTGGAAAATACCTTAGAATTTTAAACGGTATACTTGATTTTTTTGTAGTCACACCCACTTTATTAGGCCTAAACCGATCATGACTGCAAAGCGTGCACCTTGTCATCTGTTCATTTTCCTTATAAAACAACATGCAATCGTTGGGACATGCATCGATCATTTGGTATCCAAGACCCAACTTCATCACCATTTTCTTACAAAAGTAATAGTTATCAAGTAATTTCTCACCGTCAGGCAACATACTCTTAATAGCCTTCAAGAGCGACTCAAAACACTCATGGCTCATGTTGTGATCAGCCTTGATGTTAAGTAATGTCGCCACTGTAGACAATGTAGTGTGTTTGGTGCAACCATGCCACAATGGCTCGCTACCCTCGTCTAACAACTTACAGAAGTCTTTGGCATCAGAATTCATAGGTTGCTCTCTGCCTTGTGCCCAATCAAAATCTAGCATTGCAATATCATGAACCATTTCATTCATATGATGAGTACTACTGCCCGAATTGTGTACTGCTGTGATGCCACCATCTCTTCTCTGCCCATGTGCCCACCAGCATTCTTCGTAATTTTTCATGAACCCAGAAACAAGTAAATGATAGTTTACCACGTCTCTGTCCATATAATTTATATTCTTACACTTCAAACATGGACATCGTATCTTGTTCTGACCATTCACACATTCCGGGTGACTATACGCATACTCCAAAAACACTTGGCAACCAACTCTAAATTCAGCTGTAGCACCTATCTGGGCACTTGACTTTCATCGTGCCATCCAACTACGGTCTGAATAGAGGTCCATAATACCACGGTACCTACTACAGACAACATTTAAGCATACTTGTCACCATATGACTTGAGCATACTTGTAAGCATATGATTAACATTTAAGCATACTTGTAAACATCTGACTTCAACATACTTGTAAGAATATGACTTGAGCATACTTGTAAGTATATGACTTGAGCATACTTGTAAGCATATGATTAACATTTAAGCATACTTGTAAGCATATTACTTGACCATACTTTTAAGCATATGACTTAAGCATACTTGTAAGTATATGATTAACATTTAAGCATACTTGTAAGCATATGAATTGAGCATACTAGTAACCATATGACTTGAGCATAGTTTTATTATATTTGTATGATATTATATTTTAATTTAATTATATACTTAATCATATTTAATATATATTATATGTCAAATATTAAATGTTATTAAATTTAGTATGAGAAACTAAGTAAATACTACTTAGTTTAATAGTTATATTATATCATGTTATTTTATTTTAAATTTGTTTTTATTATTTATTGTAAGTGAATACGTAAGGTATTTCATTCATGCTAGCTTTATATCAGAGTTTGCTAACTCATTTATACAACTTTTGAGTATCTTGGAGATTCATTCATAGCACCTTCTCTGTTGCACTAACAGTTCCCTAGCACTGCCTATTTTGGCTTAACAGCTACCCCAATAGCTTACCATGCCGACAGCCAAGCTTGGCTTGGCCCCGTGAGGCTTGACTAAGCTTGGCGTGGCCTCATTGCAGTCATTCCAAGGACAAGGGCTAGGGGATTAGTTGCACAAAGAAAACTTTTGGAAATGCTATTTCAAATAATATTTTAGTCTTTCTGTTGAAATCAATCCACCAAAACACAAATGAGATAAAGAGGTTGGGGACAAAAACATGATCATGTCAATACCTCCACATTCCATCGAATATGAGAAAGATTCAAAAGAAAAAATAACTCGAACCATAAGGGTGGATAAAATACACCAAAAAAATAAATAATAGTTGAAATAATATCTTACGCCTAGATACACCTTTGACATTTTCACCATTTTAATGCTTAAACAAATTGTAATAATTTGATGATTCACAACAATAAATTAATACGCCTCTGGATGCATAAAATTAAACCCCTCCTCCTTATTTAACTGCTTAATAGACACTTGACAGTAAATGATGTAACCAAATATATAATAAATTAGGCATCATATTACTCTCAATATAGATATAGATACAAAAGATAAAATAAACAAAAAATTCAATCACTGGATAGGCATAGTCATCCTTTAATTATATTACTATTATTATTACTATTTCTTGTAGACTAGTAGTACAAAGAACTTTTAAGATCTTGCTAAAGGCATCAGTCAGATAGTGTAGGGTAGAGGGAAATAAATTAAGGTAGATAAGATGGGCAAAAAGGGACCCTACTACTACAAATCCTCAATCTATTATTGGATTAGTATGCCCTTTTATTTAGTTGAAAATCCTCAATCTATTATCATTTATCATTTAGGTGTGCACTGGACCACAAATGTCAATGATGTCCATTACCACTTGAGCAATCTGTTACCATATTTTACTACTCAAGCCCAACCCCAGACAGTACAAATCTCTCTCAATGAAATAAATAAGGATAAAGAATTAGATGGATATAGCACATTTGAATGGATGTTAATTTACTGGAGTTTAAAAGCATTCCATAACAGTTACACCAAGGATCTGAACTCTCAGAAATCCACAAAAAAGAGGCAAAAATAACATTCAAAGTATATAATACTAACAAACTAGAACTCATCTTTTTAGATGATTAAAATAGGAATTTTTAGTTGAGTTCACAAGCCGGTGGTCTGTGGCGACGGCGGCGGACCTCCTTCTTCTCCTTCTTCTCTTCTCCCCCTTTCTCCCTCTTCTCTCTATTCTGAGCTCCCTCTTTTGTTTTCTTCACCTGCTGTGTCGAGCAAATGACTGAAACTGATTACATTAACTTTGATCAGCGACCGCCAACAGCGACCACCTGCAGTCTCTAATTTTTAATGACATGGCCTTATCAGCGACAGCATGCGGTCGCTGATTCTAAATGGTCACACAAAACCTTCGCGCCAACATTTCCAGCCAAAATTTGGGAGGCAAATTTGTACTAGCGACCACTCAGTGACCGCATGCGATCGCTGATATAATATAGCGACTGGATGAAATCACGGTCGCCGATGTCGGTCGCTATTACTAATATCAGCGACCGGACATGCGGTCGCTGATAGTATTGGTCGCTATTAGGCCTTTTTCTTGTAGTGAATCAAAGATCCATTATAGGCTTAAAAAGGAATTTAGTTCATCATAGACAAGTAAAATTTAATAATACACTTCATAACAAACATCCTGAATACAAGATAAAAGGTAATGAGAAAGTAGACACTATAATATTATCACCGTTCTCCACTCCGATCTTATGTTCGTCGTGTCAATTTGATGCTTCAATCCTCCGCGCAAGTTCAATTCTTCAATTAGGCCTTCTCAATCCGTCTCCGTCTCTCTGTAGCAGCCTTATATTGTCCTTTTTATAGTCCCCCAGCCGCAACACAACTTAAGCCCCTTTTCTGCACAATCCTAGTCAAAACATGATTTTCCTTCAGTTTTTCTGCCGTAGGCCCGCCCTGGCGGCAACTTCCTTCTTAGTACACCCGCCCCGTCAGCAATCCACTTTCCAGCGTGGTCATTCTGCACCCCACCCCAGTAGGGGTTTTAACCTTGAGACGCCCGCCCCAGCGGAGGGCCACTTTCTACAAAAACTCCATTTTTGCCCTTTTTCTTCCTAGTTTCTCCTCAATTCCAATCCTGCACAAAATAACATGAAACCAGGTAAAATGATACTAAAATAACTTGAAGTAAGCAAGAAACAAGCTAGAATAGATATCAATTCGTTGGTATAAAACCAACTTATCAGTCACTCCGACGGGTGTCATGCCCTTGAGAAGACCGACACTTGTATATATTTTTGTGGTCGAGGATGCTTCACAGCCGGACAATCATCCTTCAAATTGAGCCAAAAGGCTGAAAAGATAAAATGGAAGTGATGATAGGCTTCAATTCCTATGTTAGCGTAAGGGTTTGAAAACCTGCTTTCAAAACATCATTTTAATAATCTTTTCTAAAAAAGAGACTTTTGCAAATCAAATCAAACCCTTCGTATATAGGTTCAACAAAGCATGTCCATGCTTTCAATCAATCAAACATAGGCCCAATTTCTTCCTGCATTCAAACATACATTGTAGATTTAAAAGGAAAATATTGAAAAGATGAGGTACCATATTTACACGTGAGTTATGGGATGCCTAACACCTTCCCCACACTTAACCAAGCCCTTGAACTCAGAACTTCGGTTTCAAAGATCAAGTTTCGAAAGTGTCTAGAAATTGAGCCTCTTTCAAAACAAAACTTGGTTGAGTTGGTACAACCATTTCAAATGTACCAACTAGAGACTGTGTAAAACATTCAAATCGTCGACATGATACATGTTGGTCTTTTCCTAAAAAACCCTTCAAAACCTTTTTGTTCACAATAAAAAGAATGAGGGTAGACAAAACATTAGGAAAAGAGAGAAAGATCTGGGTTTGACCCGACCCGAATTTTTTCCCGACGTCGACACCTAGATTCGTAGTAAGCTGTCGGTGTTTCAGCTTAGGACTTTCCCTGAGATTCTTGAGAAGGCTATTATTGCTGAGAGTGAGAATGAAAATCTCATTAAATATCATAAAGATAAAAAGAGTCAAAGTAAGGGGGGAAATTAAAAGGAGAACCCAGTTCAAGAGGGTTTAACAATAAAATGAAGTGGGATACCACTTTTCCAAACAACTGTGGGAAGAAGGTAACTAGATTCAATAACAATAACAATGTTAACACCAACATGAATAATAATAAAACTGACTCTTGTGTCAAATTTGGGAAAGTTCATAAGGGTATGTGTCTTAAGAATATGTGTTTTAATTGTGGTCAGGAGGGACACTATTCTCCTCAGTGTCCTACTAATAATCAAAACAAATGCTTCATCTGTGGAACATTGGGACATATAAGTAGAAATTTTCCAAAAAGCAAGAACCAAGGAGGAGGGGGAAACTAGGTACCAAATAATAAACCACCTGTAACAGTAGCTGGAGGTCCGGGTCGTCCAACTACAAGAACATTTAATATATCGGTGAAAGATGTTGTTGCTTCACAGGATATGGTGACAGGCATCATCCCTATCAACACTTTAAAAGCATATGTGTTATTTGACTCTGGAGCTACTTGTTCTTTTGTGTCTAAAAGCTTTTCTAAAAATTTAGATATGGCATGTGAAAATTTAGACAAACCATTCTGTGTAGAAATTGTGAATAATGAGAAAATACCCGTTGAAACTATTTATCGACATTGTACTGTGAACATTAAGGGACACAACTTCTTGGTGAATCTTATTCCTATAGAGTTAGGTGAATTTGATGTAATCTAGGGGATGGATTGGCTGGTTGATCATAATGCAATGATTGATTGCCATCAAAAACGAATACACCTTTTGATTGCGTCGAAGTTAAAAGTAGTGTTCAACGTAAGTTGTTCACCTAGGCAGTCTCAATGTCTGACTATAACTTAGGCAGAAAGACTACTTAGGAATGTTTGTACAGGTTATTTGGCTTATATAGTAGATACTCAAAAGGAAGGAGTTAAACTAGATCAAATACCTGTAGTTAGGGAATTTCTAGATGTGTTTCGATCCAGATGACTTACCAGATCTTCCTCTTGATAGGGAGATCAAGTTTGTTATCGACCTTGCACCTGGTATGGCGCCAGTTTCTAAAACACCATACAGGATAGCACTAGTAGAGCTGAAAGAGTTACTAGTACAATTACAGGAACTCTTAGACAAAAAATATATACAACCTAGTGTTTTACATTGGGGAGCACCAGTATTGTTTGTAAAGAAGAAGGATGGAACAATGAGGTTATGTGTTGATTATAGGGAGCTTAATAAAATAACTATAAAGAATAAGTATCCTTTACCTAGAATTGACGATCTATTTGACCCGTTGAATGGAGCCCAACACTTTTCAAAGATCGACTGGCGGTCTGGTTATCATCAATTAAAAGTAAGAAAGGAAGATGTGTCGAAGACAGCGTTTAGAACACGCTATGGACATTATGAGTTTCTAGTAATGTTTTTTGGATTAACAAATGCACCGGCAACATTTATTGACCTGATGAACCTAGTGTTTAAATCATGCTTAGACAAATTTATCGTCGTGTTTATCGATGATATTTTGATATATTCAAAAACACGGGAAGAGCATGTTGAACATTTGAGAAGCGTAATGGAGATATTACACAAGGAATAACTTTACGCAAAGTTTTCCAAGTATGAATTCTGGTTGGAAAGAGTTCAGTTCTTATGTGATTGCCAAAAGTGGGATTGCAGTAGATCCAACAAAGATCGAAACGGTTGTGAATTGGGAGCAACCAACAACTCCAACTACATTAAGAAGTTTTCTCGGTCTAGTGGGTTATTATAGACGTTTTATACAAGATTTTTCAAAAATAGCAACCCCGCTAACCAATTTTACTCGAAAGACGGTAAAATACATTTGGACAGATAAATGTGAAGAAAGCTTCCTAGAGTTGAAGAAACGACTAAGCATGGCTCTAGTGCTATTTTTACCAGATGATACAGGAGGCCTTGTAGTGTATAGTGATGCATCACACAAGGGATTTAGATGTGTGCTGATGCAATATGGGAAAGTGATTGCATACGCATCACGACAACTCAAGGATTATAAGAAGAGGTATCCTACTCATGACCTAGAGTTAGCTGCAGTAGTATTTGCTCTGAAAATTTGGAGGCATTACTTGTACGGGGAGCAGTGCAAAATATATACGGATCACAAAAATCTTAAATATATTTTCACACAAAAAGAATTAAATATATGATAGAGGAGATGGTTAAAACTGATAAAGGATTTTGACTGTGAAATCTTATATCATCCCGGAAAAGCCAACGTAATTGCAGATGCTTTAAGTAGAAAGAACCAAGAGAAACTAAACATAATAACAAACAACGAGGTACTGATAAAAGATTTTCATAAAGGAGAGGTGAGAGTTCTAACTACCTCTACCCAAAAACTATTTGTTTTAGAAGGTGTTTTGACCCTATTAGAAAAAATTAAAGAGATGCATGACAAAGATGAGATTTGTCAAAAATGTAAATCCGATATAATTCATATAAATAATGTCAAATTTCGAGTAGATAAGGATGGGGTACTGAGATATGAAGATAGAGTTTGGGTTCCGTCAGATCAATCAATAAAAGATGAAATCTTAAGTGAAGCTCATAATTCTAAATTTGCCTTTCACCCAGGTAGTAAGAAAATGTATAGAGACTTAAGTCAACATTTTTGGTGTTCAAATATGAAAAGGGAAATAGTGGAGTGGGTAAGCAAATGTCTCACGTGTCAAAGGGTTAAGGCTGAACATCAAAAGTCGAGTAGATTACTTCAACCCTTACCAATTCCTGAGTGGAAGTGGAAACATATAACCATGGACTTCGTGGTAGACCTTCTTGCTACACAGTAAGGCTATAATGCCATTTAGGTAATAGTAGACAGATTCACTAAATTAGCTCATTTCCTACCTATCAAGGTTACCTTAGATCAACTTGCCAAGCTATACATAAATGAAATTATTTCTAGACATGGGGTTCTTGTTTCTATAGTGTCTGATAGAGATCCAAGATTTACTTCAAACTTTTGGGGAAGTCTTCAAAAACACTTAAGAACTAAGTTGAGATCAAGTACAACATATCACCCACAAATATATGGGTAGAGTGAAAGAACCATTTATAATTTAGAGGACATGTTAAGAACCTGTGTTATAGACTTTAAAGAGAGTTAGGAAGATCAGTTACCATTAGTAGAATTTGCCTACAACAACAGTTATCATGCTAGCATAGGTATGCCTCCCTATGAAGCTTTATATGGTAGAAAGTGTAGAACACCTTTGTGTTAGGACGAGGTAGGGGAAAGACAAATGCTAGGACCCGAGATAATTCAATAGACTACCGAAACAATTCAAATTATATGAGGAAGATTGCAAGCGTCTCAGGATCGACAACGAAAGTATGTTGATCCACACCAACAGGAACGGAACTTTAATTTTAGAAGCCACGTATTCTTGAAAGTGTCCCCTTAAAAGGGCAAGATACGTTTTGGCAAGAAAGGAAAATTGATTCCAAGATTCATTGGACTATTTAAAATTTTGAGAAGTATAGGAGGTGGCTTATGAAGTAGCTCTACCTCCTAAGTTAAACCATATCTATAATGTGTCTCATGTGTCCGTATTACGACCATATAAACCCGACTACAAACATGTTATAAGTTACAAACCTATCCTAATCGAGAAAGACCTATCTTATATAGAAGAACATGTTCAGATCATCGACCGGAAAGAGCAAATCCTAAGAAATAAAGTGATTGCATCGGTTAAGGTGATCTGGAGAAATCAGAACGTTGAAGAGGCTACATGGGAGCTCGAGAATAAAATGCGAGAGAACTATCCCCACTTGTTTACTTAACCTGTACTGAAATTTTGAGGACAAAATTCTTATTAGAGAGGGTTAGCTTGAGATCCCGAAACCCTAATAAGACTCGATTATGTAAATTATTCAATTATCAATAAAATCTCTCTATTCTGAATATGAATTGTGTTATTATAAACTATATTGAAGACTTCGGTCAAAAATATTTTTCTCCGAAAAATATCGTGCTTGACATGTCGTGCTTAAAATTTTTATTCCGTATTTGGACTTTTCAGTATATTATTTTATCATGCTGCTTTGTCGTGCTTACATTGACAAAACGTTTTGTCGTGCTTCATCTAGATTATAAGACAAACCCTAAATTAGGAAACCCTAATGCTAAATTAGGAACCCCTAACCCTAATTTAGAAAACTTAACCCTAAATTCAAACTTTAACCCCAAGTAAGAAGTACTAACCCTAATTAGGTTATCCTAAACCCTAATTATGTTAACTAAACTTAAATTAGGTGTTAATAACTTCATTAAGTAATCTTAAACACAAAAATCATAAACCTAAATCACAATTAGTGAAGATTAGGGCAAAATTAGCTTACTAATCAACTTGAAGTTACTCACAAGCAAGTGCCACCACCGCCATTCGAAATTCTATCACATCTGGCCTCTAAGCAGGTTGTCATAGTAGCACAAGTTCAGAGGTTAAGATATTTATGGAGGTAAAATGTAAAAAAAGACCTAAAAACCCTAATCTAGCAATTCTATAAATAGCGGCCACATTTCAGTTCAAACCTATGAATTTTCACAATCAATACACTTATACTACCTTCTATAAGAAGCTCTAGCAATATCAAGATCAGAATCAAAGCTTAGATTGCCAAATTTGCTAAAGAAAGGTATAAACCCTAATTTTACATTAGATCTTTGATGCTATGTTAGATTTGTTGTTATGTTATTTAGTTATGTGTAATAACATGTTAGTTAGTGTTCTGGGTTGATAGATAACATTTTTATAATATCTAGATGCATCAAATATATGTTTTAAGCAATCTAAAAATTTGTTAAAAACAGGCCTGACAGCCTAATGTCAGAGCTCGTACATCTTCATGTGTTAATACTTAGGTCTGTTAATTGTATGCTAGTTGTAGTATTACATGAGCTTAGTAATATAGAACAAAATAATCAAGCTTATTTGATTAACAGAATGAAAGATATAAGTGGTCAAAGGTGGTTGACCGATCACGAAGTTCTGATTTTTGGGTTACCCAGATATATCAAGAATAGTCGAGATAGGTACTTTGACCGGCTTGTATCTCTATCTATATATGTTGTTAAGTTATCTAAGTGTTTTGTTATTGTATCCTTATATGTATACTAGAGGTATGATACACTTTATCACATAATAAATACATAGGATGACTAGAATTAATGGTCAAAACCCGTTGACCATTCACGGATTCGTTTTCTGGAAAACCCAAAAAATGAAGAACATGAAGAACAGTTTCTGACAGTACTTTGACCGACCTAGATATATACCTTAGGAAGTTACTCGGTCCAAACCATTGCTATGTCGTTCAACTACGATATATAGACTACACACTGCAACAAATACAACACATATCTAATACACATAATCAAAGCTATTAGCAGCGTGTTAATGTCATTGACCGACGTTGACTGGTGTTCTGGGTTACCCAGAAACCCAAGAACAGCTCTGACAGATACTTTGAGCCTTAATAACTTTCTGATATGTTATAGTTAGATTTCAAACTTAGTATCATGTTATAGTATTACATAAACACTATATCATTGAAGCACTTACAAACACAGAATCATAACAAACTGCTAGAACAAGCTTGGTCAAAGTGGCCACTCGGCCTTGACCAAGATTGTTCTTCACGTTGAAGAACACCTTCAGCGACGCTTCCTGTCGCCTATGGCCTTTAGCGACAGACAGAGTAAAAATAAATTAAAATAAATAGAAATAATTATTAAATAATTATAAAATCAGTTTTAAAAATCATTTTAAGTTATAATAATTAACTTTTTATATTTTGACATAAATTTCATAAATATTTTATAAATTAATAAATTAATAAATTAAATCATTTATAAATACTAAGTAATTATTTAAAAATAATTTAAATATTCTAAAAATCATAATAAATGATTATAAATTAATTAAAAATAATACTAAGGCTTTAACAATTATACTAAGTAATTAAAAATTATTTAAGTATAAATTTAATTATTTAAAAATCATTCAAATGGATAAATAAATACTTAAAAATTATTATAAGCTTCCAAAAATTATTATAATGATAAATAAATTATCTAAAATTATAATAAAGTTTATAAACAAAGTTTAACCGAGATATTAACTTAATAAATATCTGGTAAGATTTTAGGACACCGAAATTATACCGAACACAGACCGAACGTATATAGTGTGAGTAGTTAGGTATTGTTATCATTACTAATGATATATATAAATATATTTAACATATTTTAGGTATCCTAAACACTTCGAGTAATGTTAGATATACGTTCTCCACACATGCAAGTATTCTATTCGTAAACTTATTACATTACGCAAGTTTTCTATACTTAATCTTATGACGTTACTTGAATACCTTTCGATATCTCATACCGAACCAGGTTATTACCCATTTATTGAGAAAGTTATTGTTATTGTTTCAGCATAACTTAAGAAATGAATCACTTATTCATATGATATTTAATTGTTGTTTATCAAGCGTAAACTGTTAAGTCAAACCAAATTATTTTGGTAAGACATCCTATACTGAGTTGAATTTATCCTAAATTGGGTTTTCTAAATGTGTGTCTATGAATAGACAATAGAAGAAGGATGATATGCATACTCCTGATAGTGAATAGACTGATCCCCTATCTCACATCCGAGTACACATATTTCTAAATCCGTGTGACTGACAGAAATGGTTGAATGAAATAAGAATTCCAGAAATAGTCGTCAACCCTCAATAAAGTGAAATTATTGAACTATCGTTTATTCAAAATCAAATATTTTGTTATATAAACTTGTTGAGCATGTCAAAGCTCATTCTTACAAATTATTTTCTTTGCAGTTTAAGATGGTAATCTCGGCACTTCTGGAACACATAATGGAAAACGACCTTGCTTAGATTAGCTTTATATTATTGTATTTATTAAATATAAGTTTTGTAAGACTTTTGTTATAATAAGAACTCAATGTTGAGAATCATGTAATCGAACTTATTATATGAAATATATATTATCATTTTTTGTTTCCACAACCGTGTATTGATACATTCTTGGAAGATTATTAGTATGATTTTAACGATACAGTATCCTTAGGGATTATACATCTGTGTGAGGGTATTGGCAATATGGACTGATCATGTTATTGTTGATACTCTAGATTTCGGATGAATATGAACTACTGATATGAAATGGATATTCCTAAGATATAGTCTATACATCCAAGTGAGGGTATCCAAACATAGCAATATTTCTAACAAGAATTATTTTCTGTTATGGGATACTGTGAACCTTGGATAGATAGGAATTATATCTTATTGAATATTTATAGTTATTTAAATAGTCGTGAACTCCAGATCAGATACCACGGGTTTATAGATTTGAGGACGTCAGTAGGTTGGGCAATTAGCACAGCTAGTAGTGTATCAAAATAAGATTACAAAATAGTTGATAAATCAGACAAACCAATAGGAAGTAAATCTTTCGACGCCTGAAATTAGTCCCATTGCCAAGAGGGATGGTTACCAATTTCATAAGCGTGAACCCTGGGCAGAGAAGGTTTCCAAGGAGGAGATGTTCCAAGCTAACAGGGAATTCACCTTTAAGAGGAATTTCACTAATTTTAATCAGCCTATGAAAGAAATCCTCCAAATGTTGATCAACGAAGGGATGGTCACATAATTGTTACCCCCGGTGAACCCTCAATCCCAAAAGTTCAATTCTGATAGAATATGTCAATATCATTCCAACACGCTTAGTTATAACACTGAGGATTATTGAGGACTTCGTCACCTGATTCAAAATCTAATTGAAAGTGGTGAGCTACTAAAGGCAAACCAAGATTATGGTTATCTTGGTGAGGAAGCACATTTTATTTCCATGGCATGGAATTAGGAAAAAGTAGTGGCTATCATTTCCTATGAGAAGGATCTAGCCATAACGCACCTAAGACTACAGGGAAAAGGGGTCCAAGAAGGAAAGAATTCTGTGAAAGTGGCTACGCCCGAGCCACTAATATTTCCATTCAGACCGCAATATCCTGTAGTCAGCTTGAAGAAAGTCCTATGAAACTATGGGAAAGATGAAGGATCAACATCAAATTATATTGCTATTGTATCAAAGGAAAACCCGTTGTACCTGCCTCAGTGAGTCATTAATTCAGTCATTAAAGCTAAGGGAAGAGTGTCTGAGGAGAAAATTAAAGAATTCCTTAGTAAAATGGGGCATAATGAGATCAAAGTGGTGCAAAGCTTGGAAGAGGCACCCCAATAGATATCCATTCTAAATCTGGTCTTATCTTCGGAAGATCATCGTAAGATTCTAGTGAAAGTACTAGAAGAAGCACATCTGCAGAAGACGGTAGACACTGAGAAGTTTCATCCTGTGATAGAGCACATTTTCAACAGTAATGTGATATCTTTCACTGACGATGATATACCTGTAGAAGGGACATGTTATTGTAAGTCACTGCACATAGCAGTGATGTCTTCCGGGTACTTGGTAGGAGGCGCGTTGATAGATGGAGGATCATCCCTGAACATCTGCCCATATGAGACCTTGGACAGAATGAAGATCAATCCAATCTGAATCCGGACTAGTCATGTGGTTATAATAGCTTTTGATGGGTCTCGCCGAGAGTCTGTGGGGGAAATCGAGCTTCTGTTGGAGATTGGTCCCCATAATTTATACGTATCCTTCTAGGTACTAATCATTACCACTAGATAAAATTTATTGTTGGGAAGACCGTGGATCCACATGGCAAGAGTAGTTCCGTCCACCCTTCATCAATAACTCAAGTACATCATTGATGGCAATCTGATAACTATAAATATCGAGCAAGAATATCCTGTCTATATACAAAGAGATATGCTGGTAATCAGTCTCGATGAAGGGGTTGAGCCTGTCAGTTTTCAAGCTCTAGAAGTGAGCAACACTTAATATATACCTATTAGGGCACCAGCCTTAAAGCCAAACGTTTCCACCGAAGTAATGACGGTAGGTCAGGAAATGGTATCTTTGGGTTTCTGCCCTAAAAAAGGGTTAGGGAAAAACCAGCAAGGAATCAGAAGTCCAGTGAAAATCCCTAGCCAGGAAGGGAAAGTCGGATTAGGCTATTCATCAGGATCAAACCACCGGAACCCGCAAAAGCACCTATGGTTCTTGCCTCCACCATCCTGCTACCAAACCTCACTGATGTAGTGTTTGTGAAACAAATGAGAAAGATTCCTGCTGCTGTGTCAGTTATGCTGTTTCCTCAAGTCAAGCCATAAGGTGAAAGAAAAGTCCCAAAACCTGATGGGGAAAGCAAAAAGGGCAAAGAAAGTTCTTGCATGAAGGACGAGACACGTTTGCAAACATGTATTTTCTGGTGCACACTGAGGGTATGAACGATGATATCCCAAATGATGACTATTCAGAAGATCAAATCCTGATCCCTGGGCATCAAAAGGGATAAGAAGAGCAAATCAAAGAGAAACACTGGCCTTGATATGAATGTTGTCTCAGTCGTCATCAAAGAGGAGACAGACGACCACAACTCCTTTATCATCCCTGTTCATTAGGACCTGACTCTAGATAATTGGAGCAGCACTCCATACCTCAATCGAAAAGAGAAGAAGGGCAGAAAGTCCATATGCCATGAATGTTGAAAGCGTAAACCTAGCCCAAGTGTTTAAATCAAAGGGCCTTCCATCTATAAACGTCATCGACTTTCATGAAGGCCTGCAGAAGATGCACCACAACAAGTTTGAAGGCATCAAGGGATACAAGAAGAAAATGTTTTCACAGAAGTATGAATTCCTGGCAGACATTGTTGTTAAATGCATATGCTGCAAGGGCTCTGGTCACGACTCTGTAAATGAGAAATAACTAAAGCTCATAACATCTATCTGCTTCAGAATTCAACTCAACTATGAGGCTCTGCTGATGGAATGGTTTGTTAAGTGGATTTTTAGCCCAAAGAAGACAAAGAGCTCTTCCAAAATGTTTTATGGGAGATTCATCAGCATAATCCTGCAATCTACCCTGGGTGACAAAATTGGGGATAAAGAAGGTTCTCCCATAAATCCCAACAGAAAAAGATGACCCAACAGCTATTTCAGAACTGGAAAAGAAACACTACAGAAAATGTAAAGATGATGTCTGAGTCCACTAGAAGGACTGGTGAAATGAAGAAGTAAGTTAGGCAGATTAATATGTCTGCTTTGAAGGAAATAGAGGAAGAAGATGAAGTCAACCAAGAAGAACCCTTGGCTCTGGTCAGAAAGAGCAAAGGGAAGAGGAAATTGAATGAAGGTGTTCAGATAACTGAAAAGCCTCAAGGCTCAACCACTGATGCACCCTAAGGGGGTTATGGTTCTGGTACTGGGATTCGAGGTCTTGTCACTCAATGGGAACTCACTCTTGAGGAAACTGAATCACCAGAAGAGGTTCTAAAGGAGAAAAAGAAGAAGAAAAGGGAGAAAAGTTAGGATAAGGCTAAAGGAATCACTGAGCCTCAGAAGAAGAAGAAACACAGTCATCAAACCATGAAGCCTTCACTCACTGAGGTCGTGGAATCCACACCAGTCGTGGAGTCTAGACTGACTACAATTCTAGAAGGAGGTGTTTCAACAGCCTCTCAGGCTGAACAAATTGTCAGAGCTGAAGCTGAAGAAAGAACTGAGTATATGACTAAGCCTAAGAGAACAAAAAGGAAGTTTGTCAGGAAGTATGTCCTCGCAAATGACGAAGTTCTGAAGGAAGATGATAGAAGAATTGTTGCTGAGAAGGCTGAACAGAGCTCTCAACCTCAAGCATATGGTCCAACCTTGGAAGAGACCAAAATTATAGAAGATGTGTTAGCCTACATCAGTCGTGCAGAAAACACTACTGCACCTGATCAGGTTATGATCAATGCTGAGGAAGAGCTGCCAGAACCTAGTACTCATGTTGAGGTGGAGCATTTAGAAGCTCCTAAGCCAGAGAATGCTACAGCTGAGGGGGTGCTACCAGAAGATGATCATGAAGCTCCCCCAGCTCCTGAAGAAATCGTTGTCCATGAAGTTGTTGAAATGGAAAATGTTAAAGTTGTGGATGTGGAGAAGACTAAAGAGAAAAAGGGGAGATAAAGATGAGGTGATGAAGGATGTGGTGGAAATTATAAATGAAGATGATGAAGATAGGGAAGAAGAAGTGGATGAAGAAGTTGATATTATATCAGTAGGCTGGGGAGGATATAGGAGAGCCATGTACAATCAGTTGTTCTCCTACTTGCCTATGATGCCCTATCATAGGGTTCTTATTCTCAACACCTGGGATCACATGTTCTGGACTTATAAGGCTTATCCAGCAATCTCAGTGCTAGTCTATGGTTTCCCTAGGAACCTCAACTTTACTGGAAAGCTGATCACCAATGACTCATCTTTAGAGAATGAGCATGAGGTACATTTTACTCCCATCTCTTTCATTGTCAACCATTGCCCTTCATCTCACTTTCACTATTTTTATGAATTGCCAAGATGGTCAAAAGTGGTTCTTCACCCACTAAACCTGTTTCTAGTTACAGAGTCCCAAAACTTTGTAACTGACGAACCAAATAACCACCTCTCCCTTATAGAGCCAACTGTCAGTGACCCAATGGTTGTCGAACAACTCTCAAGAATTGTCGACCAACTACTTGAGACCACGACCATTGAGCCACCGAATCTGATCGACGATCAATGCTTTATGGTGGTCGAACAACAACTAGACCAAATCGTCCCCAAATTAAACCAAACACCTCTCCCATACACCAAACACAAGCCCCTATTACACAGTCAGATATCCCCTCGTCCTCTAATAATGAATATTTCGACATGACTCTTGCGCTCACAAGCATGTCAAGGACAAGGGAGTACACTACAGCCTCTTTTCCTGATATACAAATTTTTTTTAATCGTCTGTCTCTACTGCCAACGAAAAAGGAGCTTACTGATTTGACAAGTCATATGGCTCTAGAAACAGAAGAAAATCTTAAAGCGAACTCTCTGGCACTACATCAATGATTCAATCATATAATCGACTCTGTCAAGACTCTGGTAGGAAATATGGCGACTGAGCTATCAAAGAAACTGAGGGAGATCATACGGGAAATGAGTGAAAGTCTAAACTAAAGGGATGCTATTTTTCTTCAGGCTATCGATAAACATAAGGGAGCAGTGCAGATTCTTCAGAAAACCCAAGAATCTCAAAATGCTCTTATGACTGAACAGATCCACCAGCTGTGTCTCACTCTGTGAGAATTCTAAAACTATTCTATGTCTCAAGTTCAGCAGACTGCAGATGCCACGGAACTGTTGCAGCAACAAAGGCAAAATAATGAGACAATGGTAGAAGAAAATCGTAGTGACATTTCCCAAAATCACTCTCAGATGCATGAGCTGGTGCTAGGAGTGAACCGCCTCTCAGAAGACATTTGAACCCTGGATGCTAACATAAAGGTGGAGAATAAAGAGGAAGGGGAGAAAGGCAGAGGCAAAGGAAAAGGAAAACAAATTGGTCAATCTTCGAGGAGCAACCCTAGAAGAGTCAGCCTCCTTCAAGGCATGCTAGCTATCAGTCTCAACAATTTGAACAGCAACAGCAGCAAGCACAAATTGAGCAGCAGCAACAATAAATCATTATGGCAGAACCTTTTATAATGGAGTCAAGGTCAAGGTCCATCTCTCAGCTCACAAGGAGTATCCAATACTGGCCTCAACATGCCCATTGGAGATCCTATCTTTATGAACAAACATGATCATAGTGAAAGGCTAAGTCAAAGTGAACTGGAAGATATTTCATGGAGAGATGAAGTCAACAGAAGAATGAGAGCTGCAGAGTATGCCAACCCTCCGAAGAGCAAGAGGCAAAGAAGATAGAGTTGAAATTTATTTATCATTGATGTATCTGTGCTAGAATGTAATATCATCTTCAAACATCAATAAATTAATGCTTATTCTCCAAAGATTTCTGCTTCTCACTGAAACCCTAAGTCATATTTACTTTCTAGCATCCTGCATTTAAAAATTGATTATATAATGCAAATCTCCTTGGTTTTGTCAATATCAAATAGGGGGAGATTGTTGGGAATTGCATATTCAAATTTGATGTTGAAAATAAATATATATGCTTATATGTAAAGTCCTTCAGAGAATTAATGTACAAGGACTTAGATGATAGATCAAAAATGTTAGGTTAATGTTTATCATTCTGTAAATGAATGTATAGAAGAAAGATCAAAGCTGTTAGGTTGATCTATTTTGAGATTTAATTGTTAGGCCTCAACAGATTCATAGTCTGTCGAGCAAGCTAGATCAGTGCAGAAACCAAGGCACAATCGTGGAGTATCAAAGAAGTTATTTCAGAAACGTAGTCTATCTTGGCAGCCACACTCAGAATCGTAGAGATGATCGGAGCGCCTGCCGAGCCAAGTCAATATTCGTAGTCAGCTCTCAGAAACGTGGTGTCTTCAAAGAAAGCAAGTGAAAATTGTAGTCTATCAGAGTTTAAGAGAAATCGTGGTGTTCTCTATGATCTAAGCTGAATCAAGCATGAGCAAGCCAACTCACAGCGATCATGGTACAAAGACCACGATCGCAGTGATCCTCCAGTCAGCATCAAAGTTCGTCTATCTAATGAAGGAGAAAGTGTATAAAATGAAGAAAGGCTTATAGACATTGACATTTTGATAGTCCCAATAATCCAACATTCATCCTTAGTATGCATCGAAGAAGCGTATTGAAGAAGCTAAGGAAAGGACTGCATGCCTGCTGAAAACACCTTTTCAGGTGTTAGATGAGAAAGCAGTCTACTGTGTCAGTGGGCCAGGCAGAAGAACAACAGATTTGCAGGAAGTCAATATTAGTGCACAGAAACGTCTGAAGCATTTAATGCTGCAACGGATGCCTTCAACGAAAATATTTCAAAGGCTCCTTCATAAGAAAATCAGACAAGGATTTATAACAAGCAAGCAAGAACTAAAAAGCTCAAGAACACTCAACGTCCAAACTCTACGATCTGAAGAAAAGCTTTCATAGCTACTCAGTTCTTTAGAACTTATGCTTAACAGCAACTGAGTAGCACAACCCATGAATTTAACTGTGAATCAAGTGTATACCAAGTCTGCTGGACTTGAAGAGTTCTAAGTGAACTAAAAAGTTCCAAGACTGTTGGTTTTGAAGGAATCTAAGTGATTCAAAGGTGTGTAAAGACATCCTTAGTGGATTTCCTACTCGTGGAGTAGAAGAGTGGACTAGGAGCCTTGTGTGCTCTAAACACTTAAAATCACTGTGTCTGATATTTACTATAACTGTTATATCTGTTATAAACTGCTATAAATGCTTATCACCCATAAACTTGGTTTATCTTAAAGGAAAGCAAACAAATCATATATTTAGATGTGCTTAACAAGTCTGATAAAGTATTTTGAAAAGGAAAAAGTTTTAAAATATCTATTCAACCCCCATTCTAGATAACAATTGTGCCTCTTGGAACTAACATGCTCCAAAGAAAGTTTTGTTTGGATTATCTCAAATGTTAATTTAGAGTTCAACTATCATCAACTAAGGAGTAGTTGAATCAAACTTACAATAACTTAAGATTTCGATAACAAAAGAGTTATGAAATAATTATGAGTCACACACAATAGATATCATACTTAAAATCATGCTTCAGAAGTAAACTTAAAGCATTTGAAAGATACAATAAAACCTTGCTTGAACAATTAAGTCAAGGTTACATTATTTTCAGTAAAGAAATTAAATAAGATACCTGTCTAATATGGAATTTAAAGAACTTGCATAATGTAATCAAGAAAGAATAGAACAACTTGCTCAATTAAAAGTAAGAATTAGGAAACTTACCTCGTGCGTAAGCTAGCAAATAATAACTCGTTCCACAATTATACTACGTACACGTTATTAACAATAGCAACACAAATTAATTACTACATATAGCTAGGTCACATCATTAGTTAACCAATCTAAGTTAACTCACAACACTTACTCATTAGGTTTAATCATTAGTTCAAAACATAATATGATCAAACCACACTTACTATTATTGTCTATGTCCAACTTAAACTCATTACTAATTAACCAAGTTATAATTTAAAATCATAAATCTAATATTAAAAATATGATTACATACTGTCCAATCAATATCTAATTTCATTAACATGCTTCTATAATCCTTTAATTAACATTTTAAACATTTGTACAATTAAATAGAAATCTCTAGGTAAACTGCATAAGTGGCGCTGTAGCGCCACATAATGAACTACCAATGGCGCTGCGCCGTTTCCTCGGCGCTGCAGCGCCAGTGAAATGGCATGGAACCGGGCTTGACAGAAAAGTAAATATATATATATATATATATGTATATATTTAAAAGCCGAAAAAGAGCCACGGAATAATTTAGGCTCGACAGAAAAGTTTTTATAAAAAATATATATATATATATATATATATATATATATATTTATAAAAGCGGTAAAAAGGCCATATATTTCCAATCCAGGCTAAACTGGAATGTAAATGTTAATATATACAGTTAGTATATATATATATATATATATATATATATATATATATATTAAAGAGAAAAGGCCACAAATTAGCAATACAGGCCAAACAAAGCTAGAAAAATTATATATATATATATATATATATATATACATACATAGTTATATATACAAAAGTAGTAACTGCCACGGATTTCCAATTCGGGCTTGACAAAATTGAAAATTAGTATATATGTAGTCAGTTATATATATAAAAAAGGTAAAAAAGCCACGAATTAGCGATCCAGGCTGAACAAGTTAAAATATATATATATATATATATATATATATATGCATTTACATAAAAGCAAGTAAAAGCCACGAATCGACGATCCAGGTTGTGCAAATGAAATATATATATATATATATATATATATATATATATATATTAAAATATACTAAAAAGTAAGCAAAATAGGCCACGGAATTGAGTCCTGGCCAAAACCAGAAGATGAAACTTGATATATACGTTCACATATATGTAATAAAGTAAAAAACGAGTTCTGATCGTAAAAATACTTGGAATGAACGACTACACGGGCTTTTTTCCACTTAGTAGGCTTCAAATGAACGTTTCCACCTGTTAATTTTTGATATTTCATAGAATATACGTATACAAACGTGTTAGAAGAATAAAATTGAAGTTTGGAGTACAAGAAGTAGGGCTAAGAGATGAAACGGGCGGAGTTTCAGAGCGTTTTCCTATTTTTCTTCTTTTTTTGGCAAGAGGGTCTTATATTTAAAGACCCGATGGTTGCATGTGTAACCGCAGCAGCCACGAGTCTACCTGCGGCTCCCCAAGTTGGGCCCACTCTCGTCAATCCTGTAGTCTCGAAGTACGTGCACTCTAAGCAACGTGATGGCAGATTTGAATTTTTCTAACTTTTGATCAGAGCGTCCCTTTAAGGCACTCTATACCTTTTCAGAAAGCCCTTTCCGAGAGTGTCACAATGACATGAGACTTAACCTTTTCTGAATCCAGGAAGATGGGTTTATAATCGGATTTTTATTTTTTCGCAGTTTGTCCGTTGAGCTGTATTGTGCTGTTTTCACTCGGGATCAATGTTATGGCTCTTTCTGACCTTCATTGTATTAATTCAGCTTGATTTTGACCTAATTGGCTGCAAGTTAGTAAAATGATAGTTTTGTCCCTCCAGGGGTTGTCTCCTATGTTGGCAAGGTTTTTGACTATTTTTTCAGGGTTGTCTCCGAGGTTTGAACCCAGGTAATTCTGTTCATCCTCAAGGTTGTCTCCGAGGTTAACTTGGTCTCCCAGGGTTGTCTCTGGGGATGATGTGATGCTTCAGGGTTGTCTCCGAAGTTGACTTGGCTTCCCAGGGTTGTCTCTAGGGATGTTGTGATGCCTCGGGGTTGTCTCCAAAGTTAACTTGGCTTCCCAAGGTTGTCTCTGGGGTGACTACATCTATAGGGTTGTGGCCGGGACTTAACTAACATCCTGGTGTTGTCATTGGGGATGAGATTGATCTATCAGTGTTGTCACCGGGGCTGCTATACCTCCTGGGTTATGGTCGGGGCTTGACTTGACATCCCGGTGTTGTCAACGGGGCTGAGCTTAATTTCCCGTTGTTGTCGCCGGGGCTGATGTACCTCCCGGGTTGTTATTGGGGCTGTACTTGACATCCCGACATTGTCTCCAGGGCTGAGTTTGATATCCTGATGTTGTTGTCGGGGCTGCTGTACCTCCCGGGTTATTATCTGGGCTGTACTTGACATTCCGGTGTTGTTGTCGAAGCTGAGTTTTATATCCCGGTGTTGTCACTGGTGCTGCTGTACCTCCTTGGTTGTTGTCGAGGTTTGACTTGACATCCTGGTGTTATCATCGGGGCTAAGTTTGATCTCCAGGTGTTGTCGTCGGGGCTGCTATTCCTCCCAGCTTGTTGTCGGGGCTTGACTAGACATCCAGGTGTTGTCATCAGGACTGAGTTTGATCTCCTGGTGTTGTCTCCGGGGCTGCTGTACCTCCCAGGTTGTTACCGGGGCTGGACTTGACATCCTTATGTTGTCGGTGGGGCTGAGTTTGATCTCCTGGTGTTGTCGTTGGGGCTGAGTTTGATCTCCTGGTGTTGTCGTTGGGGCTACTGTACCTCCTGGGTTATTACCGTGGCTTGACCTGATATCCCGTTGTTGTCGCCGGGGCTGCTGTACCTCCCGGGTTGTTATAGGGGCTTGACTTGGCATCCCGGTGTTGTCGCCGGGGCTAAGTTTTATCTCCCGGTGTTGTCGCTAGGGCTACTGACTTCGGTTTGAACTTTTAAGGTTGTCTCTGGAAAGTAATAAACGGTTTTGCCCTCCTGCAGGGTTAGTAACAGGAATGCAAAATTTTGAGTTTCTACAGTGTCCCTCTTTATCATGTTAATGCAATGCAATGGAATGAACAAGAAGATTGCTAGATACTAGAAATATAACCTATGCAAATGTAATGCACTGCATAGTATGATATATTATGAATGTTATATACCTTCGTGGTGTTGGGGTTATCATTGACTGTTTATGCCTTTTTCTACTGGAGATAGCGTCATTCGTGATAGCCCTTGGTGCATTCTCTTGCCGTCTTCTCGAACGGTAGCTTGTAAAGTCTTGATTATCATCGAATCTTTCTCGGTGCTACACTAATTTTCTCTTGGCTGATGCCATTGGACATTTTTGAACTCAATGTTTGGGTTGTCGCTAACTTCTTGTGTCTCCAAATCAGCTTTCTGATTTTTCCTCCGCTGGGGATATTTTTTTCATGATGACTGACCTCATTGGAGATTCTCGATGCCTATCCTGATGATAGCTTATACCGGTCTACATCCTTGGATCTTTCCCGACACTACGTTGGAGTTGTCGCCAACGGTTTGAATTGTTGTTTGTTGGATGCCTACCCGAATGGAAGTTTACTACGGTCAATTGATCTTGACTTGATTCCTAGTCGAACGGTAGTTTGCAGGGTTTGACCATCACCGAACCTTCTCGGTGCCTACTCGAACGGTAGTTTGTAATAGTCAATTGAATCACCAATCCTTTTCTGTTCTTTCGCTGGGGATTTGTATAATAAATTCCATCATATGTCCTCTATGGGGATTGACTTATATATCGTTTTCATCACCAGCTCATTCCCGATGCTTCGCTGAAGTTATCGCCAATGGCTCATCACGTCAGACCATTTGACCTTCGTTGAAGTAGCCTTCAACGGCTTCATCACCGGATCATTCCCGATGCTTCGTTGGGGTTGTCACCAACGGCTGGAACGTCATTCATTCTGACCCTCTTTGATGCAATTCTCAACGGCTTCACCACCGGATCGTTCCCGATGCTTCGCTAGAGTTGTTGCCAACGACTGATAGTATCAGACCCTCTAACCTTCGCTGAAGTAGCCTTCAACGGTTTCATCATCGAGTCGTTCCTGATACTTCATTGGGGTTGTCACCAACGGCTGATAGTGTTAGACCCTGTGACCTTCGTTGAAGTAGCCTTCAACGATTTTATTACCTGAATCGTTCCCGATGCTTTATTGGGGTTGTCGCCAATGGCTGATAGTGTCAGACCCTCTGACCTTCGCTGTAACTAGTCTCCAACGATTTCATCATCGAATCGTTCCTGATGCTTTGTTGGGGTTGTCGCATACGGCTAGTAGTGTCAGGACCTCTGACCTTCGCTGAAGTAGCCTTCAACGATTTTATTATCGGATCGCTCCCTATGCTTCGTTGAGGTTGTGTTCAACTGCTGATAGGGCCAGACCTAATCGATCTCGACTTGGGGGTACTCTTTCTGACAAATCACACCCTCGGATCAATCTGGATGCCTAGACACACTCAAAACCTGCTAGTCATATCATCGGACCTTCCCGATGCTCTAACAGAGGAAGTTTTCAGCAATTTTCAGCAGTTTTTTTGCAGTTTTCAACATTGGCTCTTGAATATCACTTCAGGGTCTTAACCAATGGCTTACATGAAGTTTCTTCCTTCGTCAGGCACTGGTCGCTTATACGTAGGATTTCATGCCAATCCGCTCAATCACGTAGCAGATTTTTCTCGGATTTAACTTTTTAGCTTCTATTCTGTTTTCACTCGAACTGGACTGAATCGGAGGGAGTGGGGCCCATCTTAGGCAGCCGCAGGTAGAGGTGTGGCTGTCGTAGGTGCGACCGCTCCTTTTTACGATTTATATCTTGGCTCCCGTGGCTTTCAAAATTTATTTTCAAACTTGAGTTCTAAAGAAAATCCAATTTTCTTCTTCAGATCTACGGAGTTCGGGCAGCTTTTTTCAGATTTCGTCACCGTACAAATGTTCAGCACATCTTTTGTAACGTTTACATCCTTTATTTTCTAGTTTTGACTGTTAGAATGTTATAAAGCACATATTATGCTTTTAAACACAATGTATGGAATAGGCGTGCCTGTATGACTTGATAAAAAAATTTAGACTTAGTAAATATGCATATTTTACTCTTGTCGACGTCGGGAAAAAATCTGGTCTGACTTTGGACCCGATCTTTATCTCTTCCTAAGTCTTGTGGACTTCTACCCTTATTACCTTGTCTATTTTATGAAGGGTGAAAAGGTATTTTAGTAAAAGGCCAACTTGTATCTTGTCGACGATTTGAACAGTTTACAGAGTCGCCAGTTGGTAGATTTGAAATGGTTGTACAACCTCAATCGAGTTTTATTTGAAAGTAGGCCCAATTGCTGGACACTGTCGAAACTTGATCTTTGAAACCGAAGGTCTAAGTTCGGGGGCTTGGTTAAGTGGGGGGAAGGTGTTAGGCACCCCCGAACTCCCGTGAAAACACGGTACCGCATCTTTTCAATATTTTCCTTTTTATTTGCAATGTGTGTGTGCGAATGCTGGAAGAAATTGGGCCTACATTTATTTATTTTGAAAGTATTGGCATGCTTCATTGAACCTATAAACGAAGGGTTTGATTTTATTTGCAAAAGTCTTTTTTAGACAAGATATTAAAATGATGTTTTGAAAAGGTTGGTTTTCAAACCCTTATGCTTAAGTAGGAATTGAAATATGTTGATACTTCTTTTATTTTTATCCTTTTAGCCGTTGAGCTCAATTTGAATGGTGAATTATCGGGCTGCGAAGCATCCTCGACCACAACATATATACAACTGTCAATCTTCTCATGGGCATGACAGCCATCAGAGTGACTCTAGAATGACAAACTATTATTACATTATGTTTGAGACCTTAAACCCGAATAACCGTTTTAAGGTCTTTCGGATGTACATTTTTACATAAAAACTGGAAGGATACATTTGTAATGTGGAGTTTGTCCATCGTGGGAATCAGATTCTGATCAGTTTGATCATGAATCCCACGATTCTTAGGCTCACAAAGAGAAGTCAAGGAAACCTGCACAGTTCAGATATTCATAAAAAAATGTATATTTAGATCAATACATCGTGAAGAAAACCAAAGATTCATCACTCAAATTCTGTCCTGCGCGTAGCCAAAGCACGTCGTTCCCAATAGATAGCGATCTAAGGGTCGCAAGGTTGCTTTTAAAATGAATAAAACTAGAAAGAAAGCTAGATTTAAATAAATCTTAGCCATTCTAGCTTCTCGGTTACAGTTGGACATATTTTGAACTATTTGAAAGGTAGAAAGAGCTAGATTTAAAAAAATCTAGTTCGCCGAATAGATATCAGTGTCAATTCATATCAAATGAATACTTAAAGTAGATATTTAATCACAATGAATAAAGAATATATATATATATATATATATATATAGTTATATATATACGAAAGCTGGAAAGGGCGATGGGTTTTCACTCTCAGGCCCGTACTAGAATGTAAATATATATATATATATATATATATATATGTATGTATATATTTATAAAAGTTGTAAAAAGCCACAGAGTAATCCATGCTTGACATAATGAAAATATATATATAAAAGCTGTAAAGGGCGACAGGTTTCAAATTTTATGCCCCAACTGGAAATCAAATATATATATATATAAGCTGTAAAAAGCCACGGAGTAATCCAGGCTTGACAGAATGGAAATATATATATATATATAAGCTGTAAAGGGCGACGGGTTTCAAATCCTTTGCCCGGACTACAATATATATATATATAAAAGCTATAAAGGGCGACGAGTTTCAAATCCTTTTCCCGGACTTGAATATATATATATATACATATATATATATATATATAAAAGCTGTAAAAAGTCACAGAATAATCCAAGCTTGACAGAATTAAAATATATATATATATATATATATATATATAAAAGCTGTAAATGAGCCACGAATTAATCCAGGCTCGACATAATTGAAATATATATATATATATATATATATATATATATAATATTAAAGCTGTAAAGAGCCACGAATTTATCCAGGCTCAACAGAATGGAAATATATATATATATATATATATATACATATATATGTATAAAAGTAGTAAATTGGCCCCGAATTTTGCAATCCAGGCCAATACTGAATTATAAAGGTTAATATATATAGTTATTATATATATATTAAAGCAATAAAGGCCACGAATTTAGCACTCCAGACCAAACGAAGTAAGAAAATTTATATATATATATAGTTATATATATAAAAGCAGTAACTACCACGGATTTGCTATCCGGGCTTGAAAGAATTGAAAATTAGTATATATATAGTAAAATATACATAATTAATTTAAAATGGTCACGAATCAGTGATTCAGGCCGTGCAAGTTAGTACATATATGTATATATGTACATAACAGTGAGTAAAAGCCTCGTATCTTTGATTCGGGCTGTGCAAATGCGAAAAAACGTATATATGTACTAAAATCTACTAAAACGTATGCAAAAACTGCCACAGAACTGAGTTCTGGGCAAAATCAGAAGATGAAACTTTATGTGCAAGTGTATAAATGTGTAATGAAGTAGGAAGCGAGTTCTGATCGTAAAAATACTTACAATGGACTACTACACTGTGACGCCCCCAAAATAGGTTCAATACCAACCCATTCTGAGTCGCCAAATACATGGTACAAAATTCAAATACAATCTTTTATAACATACGGTCGTGCAAACTACGACCACACAAACTGTGAATTTCAATACAAATCGTATAAAATACGAAGTATAAACATTCAAATTCACTCCTTATTAATTACAATCATTATTCCACTATTTTATAGAATAGTGAGGACTTCTAACTGATCTAACTCTGACCATCACTCTAATCCCCGACTAGTCCCCGTGATATTCCCATTTCCTAAATAGAACAATCGAAGAAAAGGGTGAGCTCAACTAGCCAAGTAAAGAATATTATAACTAAGATAAGGAATAATAAATTATCGTTAGTCTTCAATAAATAAGATAAAATATAATGGACAACAAGTTTTAGATCAATATTCGAAGCGAAAATAACAATTCATTAGAAGAGTTAAGTAGAGAATGAAGTCTACTATCTTCTATGATTTAAAAGTCCATCATCAATATTTTATCCCTGTAACATCAATCAATATATATCTCAAATCAATATTCATCTTTGCACTATAGCCAAAGATATTCATTTGTATCACCAGTTGGTCATGTTCATCTCAACACCTATTCATCTTTGCACTACAGGCCAAAGATATTCATCAAGTAATCATTCATCTTTGCACTACAGGCCAAAGATATTCAGTTATATCACCATTTAGGACTGAGGATGATGAAAAACAATACGAATAACAGATCTAGTGGGATAAAGGACAAATATTAGAGAATTTATCCAGAGTTCAAGAATGAAGATCAAAACCTGGATCCAATTAAAACTGATTTGGAAAAAAATAATATTTTTTTTATCGTGAATAGTACCCCATGAATAGTAACTCGTGAATAGTAACTCGACATGAAAAGATAAAAAATTTACAAGAATGTTCATACCAATATTCCAGTGAAATAATATTAGATGAAGCGCAAAACTCAAGGAATTTCTGATCATTTAAGGAATTCTAGAAGCAATACTTACCGTAGTAAGTTTAGAGTTAGGAATCTGAAATGAAACAATATACGAAACTGCAATTGGATTTTCACCCGTCTGGCGGTAGTCTGCTCAGACAGATTATTTCCACAATTTAATAACAACTGAATACGAAGGGTTATTCACCAGGCATGCGGTAGTCCGCGTAGACAGGTTATTCCCACAGAATAATAAAGAATGGAATAACAACAGGATTTCACCATACATGCGGTAGTCCGCGTAGACATGTTATTCCAGCAGAATAATAAGGAATGGAATAACAACCCTTACGAATATTGAAAGAAAATAACTTTCTTCATGAATATGAAAGAAATAATACCCCTTACTTTAAAAATTTGGAGACTGCACTAGTGTAATAGCAGAATACTCTTCTTCTTTCTCTCTTATTCTCTCTATAGCTTTAGTGAATTGGTGATAAATAATGAAGAAATGAGCTTCTACTTATAGGCTCGGCAGAGTAAGGGTAAAATAGTCTGTTTGCCATTATTTATGACATCATCGCTTACATCATCGATCCTGTAATACCCGAGAATTTCCATATATTATTAAATAAATATATTAATGAAAATGAGAATTTATTTGAATATAAATGATTTTGTGTTATGAGATGAATTAATTCAATTATATATAATTGAATAATTATAATAATTGAGAAATTGGCGGAGTTTGTGATAAACTCGTTGATTGCCTTGTGTGGCACAGTGACGTAATATAAGAATGATTATATTAATTTAAGCGAACAATTAATCTATATTAATTGTTAATCGAAGAGTATTAATTAACTGTTATAAAATACTAATAAGGATTGATTAATAATATGTGATTATTATTATTGCAAGAAACATAATAATAATGAGCAACGTGTTTATAAATATAATAAGATTTATATCAAAGTGATGATTAATCATATAAGGGTTAATTAAATTGTTATGGAGGTTAACAATTATATTGATTGATGTAGGATATGTGTATATTATTAATTAATATTCAATTTATAAGATGAGAAATTATATGTGCAAGCATGCGAATTAAATGTGTAGCATATATTAGCTGACTATGTATTATGTGAAGTGTAATATGACACTATTATATGGTAAGGCTTATTAAACCATGTGAGCTACTTGATTAATAACTTGTGTGACAATAAATATGTGGGTATACATTGTATAATATATCACGAACATATTATAAACAATTAGTTTTAATAAAGGAGACAGTGTAATGTGTTAACATCTGATTAGATTATATCCGGTATTAACAAAATATGCATGGATTATACGTGTCAATTTACACTTACTACAGTATATGAATTATTGTGACATTTCAATTAAAGACCTAAGTGTCTAAATATGTGTGTGTATATAACCTAAGTATTAACACTAGTTTGTTTACAAATTGGAAATGCTGAGATTTTAATGCCTTGTCCCATATTAATAAGACACAAACCTTGTACACGTAAAACACTCATGAAGCTAGCCTACTCCTACCTTCTCAAACTCAGCATTCTAGCCATCATGATCATGAAGGGAGTGGGTGGAATAGTGGAGATCACCAACTAATTACCAACTCCCTCTTATCTAGCAAACATTCCTATAATCTGTTAGTTTGATTTTGGATGTAATTGCATTGCCTGGTTATGAAATTCTTCTATAAATATAACCCATCCTCTTCCTAATTCATTTGCTGAGAATTTTGGCTAAGTAAGTTAAGAGTTATATATATATATTTATCAGTGTTCTTGAGTAGCAGCAAGTTCAGAATCTAACAGAAGGTATAATACAGTTTCCTTTGTTCTTCATTTTCGTTTTCTGTTTCCGAAGTTTCCTTCAAATTTTTGATTATGCCAAATTGGTTCATGATTGGTTTGTAGAACCCTTATATTGTTGTTATATGAACATACATACGTGATGGAACCACTATATAGCTTTCTTGACTTTCATTTCCATTGTTGGTCTGCAATTTCTGTAAAGCATTGAATTCGTGAAATTAGTTGGAGTTCATGAAATTGGGAATCGTTTGGGCGATTGACTGTTATATAAGCATATATATGTGTTAGTAAGTTAAAAAGGTTAGTCTAATAGCATATGGGTATGTCGAGATCGATAAAATGGGAGGTTTTGGGTCGGTTTCGCTGCAGTCTGAGCTGCAGGAACTGTCCCCACGCCGCAGCGCCGCAGCCCGCGCCGCAGCCCCACCCACGCCGCAGCCCGCGTCGCAGCGCCACCCGCGCCGCAGCGCTAGAATATGGCTGTTGTTGCCGCGCCGCAGCGTCGGCCTCTGTGTTCAGTTTTCTGCATTCTGCAACAAAACTGTTATATACCAATTGTTTGATTTTTGTTTAAACAAGCATGGGAGCATGATTAATACATATATATAAACCTAATGAGGCAATGTAAGCATGTTTTAGTATATTAGCATGCATGGTTAACCAAACGACATATAGTTTGAAAACAAACTTAAAGTTTCATAAACGAACGTTAACATTATAAAGCATGTTTACATACTGACCTTGCAAGCACGTTAGTACCACCTAGAGACATATGAAGTGCATGTTAGCTTATCTGAATTGGTTCTGTAATAAAATATGAACATGTGAACCTAACTAGTGCTCATTCCTAACAAAAATATAAGTTTGAATGTGGATATGATCATGTAAATGCTATATAGTCATTTTGATGTTATGAGCATGTTTAGATAACTTTGAAATATATGAATGAAGCCTTAACTTGTGTTTATATAGTTCGTAAGGAAGCATGAACATGTTAGGCTCTATTAGTAAGATTCACTAATAGAAATACAAGCCTTGCACATGAGCATTAACACGATACGTGGAGATTTAAATTCTGATATTTATGGACACATGTGATAGTACTCTTAGACTCATTCATGTGTCATGCATATATATATACCATGATTGGTTGCCGTGATTAAAGTTTAGCATAAACAAAGCATGTTTTCAAGATAATAACAATGCTAGCTACATATATGCAATACGAGTACTCATGAGCATTACTAATACAAGTTATATGAATATCTTATGTGTTTAAAAACGACCATGTTAGACCATATGAGTTCGTGTCCTTGAATGGCTTTAAGTATTAACTTAAGAACCTATACCATGTACGATTGGATTTGGAAAAGTTATACAAGCATGTAAAGTATCCTTTAAATATGAATACATGCTACGTGATATTATATGATGTTACTTGAACCCGATTTTGACGGTTAACTTAAGGAGATGCCGTAACTTGCTAAAATGAAATATATTTAGTATTGATTGTGGTCTTATGTGATATTAATAATATGCAAGCATGTTTGCTAATTGTTGAGATCTTATATAATATGAGAATGCGTTTAAACTCTAAAGAAGGAACGTTAAGGATAGAAATTATATTCTATATAACTGTGTAGCTAGGTAAAACTTACCTTATGTGTTGATCGTATATTCAAAGAGAAAATGTGAAGTTAAATTATATGACTAATGAATATCATATATATACGTAACTGTATTACGATAGGAATTCGAAAGTGTTGATTGCTTTTCGTGGATAAACTACGCTAAAGGCAAGTTCTCTTACTTACACTCTTTTAAAGTGCAAGTATCCTAACCGACGCATTTACTTTATGCAAGGAAAGCTATGATTGTGAAAGTTTCCTAACTTATACTCTTTTACTATGCAAGTATCCTATCTTGTGTATTGCGAACTAGTTTCCTATTTAATCGGTTGAATTGAATTAGCATACTTGAACTCTTATTTCATTAAAGCTATTATTCATGTTGAACTTAGTATTGTTCTTGAATATTGTGAAAGTGTCTATGCCATTTGATTCGGCTGGACTTATGTTATTGAAAAGCAACCCAAACTAATTGATTGGTGCGGGATCTTGTATTTGACTGAGAAGAACAACCTTCTTTGAAGGGAATATATAATTGTCGGAGAACCGACATGTACACTTGAGTATGATTGATTGTTATGCATAACAAAGGTACTTTAGGCTGATCACCTGTTGTACCTGTTTTTGTTGGATTTTCAGTTTATTACTGTCAATTCTAGTAGAAGTTCATAGTCCGTAGTGACTACTCAGTATTCAATTATTTGAAATCTTGAATTGACTTATTATTGAATCATATTGATATTATCCTGTCCTTAGAGATTGTTATTGAGAACTGTTGATATTCTTGTTATTCTTGAACTATCAAATCTTGCTATACCCTTTCGAGAATTGATAATCTTATTATTCACCCTTATTGTATATTACTTGCTGGGCAATTTGTGCTCATTCTTGCTTTCCCTAAAACATTTCAGTTAAGGCAGAGCATGGCGAACCTTCGGGCATTGATAAGGGCAAGGGCAAGGCTACCAACTAGCTTATGTCTGTTATGTTTCAAATATATTAATATTGTGTGAAGATGATGTAGTAAGACTGGATTTGTTTATGTTTAAGCTTAAGTTAGATTATATAACAAGTCGTTAATTGATATTGCTATGTAATCTATTAAGTACTGTAGGTTGCGAGACTTGGGGGAATAATTATAATAAATCATTGTAAATTATTCTAGAATAGATTTTCCGCTGTGGTTGTGTGATATTTAGTTATCATTATTGCGATGTATTACCATGAGCACGTGATGAACCAAATTCGAGAGACCAAGTGGCGGTCCTGGAATTTGGGGGCGTCACAGATCCTATGACATCATTGTTTACCTTATTGCTCTAATGACATCATTGCTTACCTCATCGCTCCGATGACATCAATGTTTGCATCATAAGAGTTCAAATTCAATTTGCACTCTTCCACCTCGTTTAACTTTTATACCATGAATTTACTATAATAATGTTACCATTCAAATTATAAAAATCATACTATTATATAATCACATAATACTACTATAATGTAATATTATAATAATATATTTGAACGAATTATTTTATCGGACAAGATAAAATACCAACTTTCAACAAATGTCACATGTTAAAAAATCCTCCGTTTAAATCCACATTGAATAAATATTTCCTTATCATATATATCAAAAATTAATTATTCACAAATAATATTACAAAACTACAATATTGACAACCAAGTCGTTCCCAGGAAAGAGGGGGCCTTTCGATAAGGATTTCTCTTTACTGGCGCGCAATTAATCAACCCCTTTCCTAGACAGAACTTCCTTAGTCATTGTCAATAATGCTATCTAATAATATTATTCAAATAATATAAATTACTGATTTGATAATTTGAAATAATGTGCAATGACAATTATTGAATCACTAATATAAAATAGCAAAGTAGCACTTATTGATATAAAATATCAACGCAGCAAATATTGAACCAATAAAATATTATACAATTATTGAATCAATAATATAAAATATTGAACAGTAATTATTATAACAATAATTGAGTAAGTGTCTTCCTACGTAAGAATCAATAATTCGAAATACTGTGCAATACCGTGTGCTACTGTGCAACACGACGTATTACTGTATTTTAACCACCGGGTATTTCAACAGTACTAACGGTAATAATTTTGTCGTTATTTTTATAAAAAGGTTACTTCTGTCGCTTTCTATATCCGACATTCATTCTGTTGTGGGGTCCACCAATGACTGCGCCGTCGTACGAATATTCTCCGACAAAAAGAATATTCCTCAACCAAACGAATATTCCCCGACACAACGAATATTTCATAACCACTTGCTTACTTTGTAAACTTTGCACATTTCACCCATAACTTATCACATTTATCAAATCAACACCTTACTATTTCAAAATAATATATAAAGAAAATTAAATCTTATTCATAAAATTTGGGGTCTTACATTCACGAATTTTTTGCCACTTGGTAGGCGTTAAATAGACGTTTCCACCGGTTAATTTTTGGTATGTTGTAGTAGATGAGTATACCTACGTGTTAGAGTAATAAAAATGAGGTTTGGAGTACAAAAAGTCGGGCTAGGAAACGAAATGAGCGGAGTTTCAGAGTGTTATCTATTTTTTTCTTCTTTTTTTGGCAAGGGTGGCACTTTTATTTAAAGACCCAATGGAAGTGGTCCTACCCGCGGTAGTCCCGAGTCTACCTGTAGCTCCACGTAGCAGGGCCCACATGGTGGGTCTCGTCACCTCGAAGTATGTGCACTCCGAGCAACGCGATGTCAGGTTCAAAACTTTCTAACTTTTGGTTAGAGCGTTCGTTTGAGGTGTGTTATACCTTTCCGAAAAGTCGTCGCCAAGAGCGTCACGATGACATATGACTAAACCTTTTTCGAGTACAAGAAGACGGGTTCATAACTAGATCTTCAATTCTTCGCATTTTATTCGTTGAGCTATATTGTGCTATTTTTACTCGGGATCAATGTTATGGTTCTTTCTGACCTTGATTGCATCAATTTGGCTTATTTTGACCAAATTGGCTTTAAGTTGGTAAAATAAACGTTTTGTCTCTCCAGGGGTTGTCTCCTTATTGGCATGGTCTTCGGCTGATTTCTCGGGGTTATCTCCAAGGTTTTGATCCCAACCGCCTCTAATTGTCCTTAGGGTTGTTTCGAGGTTGATTTGGTTTCCTAGGGTTGTCTCTAAAGGATGGTATGATGCTTTAGGGTTTTCTCCAAAGTTGATTTGGCCTCCCGGGTTATGACCGAGGCTTGACCTGACCTTCAGGATTGTGACCGGGATAGCTTGACATCCCGGTGTTGCCGGGATTTTATATGACATCCCGGTATAGTGACCGGGGTTGACCTTAACATCGCGGGATTGTCACCGGGGCTGCTTAACATCCCGGTCTGAGACCGGGGCTGATTTGACAACCAGGTATTGAGACCGTGGTGTTGGGTTTGTAAGAAATCGTGACGCAATCAAATTGCAAAAATTAGCAGAAGCATGGTATATTAGAGTTTAAAAAATTTCTACAAAACCATCACCCGGATCATCCTTTATGCAAATTATTAATTTAAAACGATAAATAAGAAGTTATGGAATCATACCCTTATAGAACGAAGCTTCCACAGGTACGAGTTCAACTCCTTGTTCTTCGTGATCTCCTTGAATTTCCAGGTTAGATTCCTTCATTTGATCAACGTTAGCCACCCAAGTGTTTGGCCTCTAGAGGTGATCCACCAAGGAAGAGGAATTATCAAAAAGGAGGGTGGTTGGCTTAGTTTTTTATCCTCTATAGAAAAGGAGTACTCTCCAATAATTAAAATTGCATCAACTAATATCTATTATAAGACTCCTCTTATATAGATATTGGTCAACCCTTCTAATCCTATTAGACATAGAATTTCATTTAATTAATTAAACTCTTTTAATTAATTTAGGCTTCCCACCATATTGGGAATACTTAACTAAATTCATTTAATTAATTTATCTCCTAATCTTATTAGGAATAAATGAGAGTACTAATATTACATTGATTACTAAACTCCTTTAGAAATTAAAATAATAATAATTGTAATAATATTAATAAGACATCTCTTATTAATTTATATTTAATATTTCCAAAATATTAAATAATAAACATTAAGCTATTTAATTTATTCTATCACCATAGATTAAATTAATTACACTAAATGCATTATTACGATTATGCCATTAGCTTCTTAAACAATTATTCTTTCTTTTATGGTGTGACCCTTTAGGTTCTCCATATTAAACCAGTTGTGAATAAATCAATTAGAACAATTCTAATCTTATTTAAATAAATAATATTTATTCTACAATAGGGATAAGCCTCCCTAGAGATCAACGACTTTCCAGATAATATAGATTAAAACATTAATCATAAAAGAACAAGTGAGTAAATAGTTACTGTACAATTCAATCCTTCCACAATACAATGTCACAATTAAATATAAGACATGGATTTACTATCAAGTCTTATTTTATTTAATTATATGTATTTCGATTAGAAAATGCACAACTCCAAATAATGCAAATTAGAAACTCCTTTCTAATTTCATTCCACCTTGGCCAAGGATTCCTGGGTTGCCATTTAACTAATCACATAGGATATTTCTCCTGTGTTTACTAGATATGGTAGATTCTTTATTGATCATTTATTATCTCCATATATAACTCATTATACCCAAACATACCCTTTTATATACCTTAAAGGGCTTTAAGGAATAAGTCAAAATATAATTCATTACATACAAGATACTATGATGATCTCAAGTCCAAGATCACTTGTACTACTATCACATTAGGAATCCTATTGACAGGCGAGTAAAACTCCATTAGGTATTCTATAGAGAGTCACGTTCAGTGAACTTATTCTCCAATAATCATCTACATACTTGCTTTAGTGTCTCCACACAAATGATCATGAGATCAATCATCCTCATCCAATAAGCAAGCAACATATGTACTAATCTATCCTGATTTAGTTATCCCCTTTTTAGTAATCCCATGATTGGAAACTATTTTAGTTTTAAGCGTTCTAAGAATTTAAATCTCATTAGCATGATCAACATCATAATTCTAAAAGCATTGCTTAAAACTATGGGTTATTAAATATTATAAAAACAGCACCATGTAGATAATTAAATGCCTTTAATAAATGAATATTTTTATTAATAAATAAATAAGATTGTCTCCAAAGTATATGCTTTATCATCATACATGATTGGCTTGTATGCATAGTACTTTCAATCTCCCACTTGCACTAAAGCTAATCGCATTGGTATCTCATACCCATCTTCTCTAAGTGACGATCAAACTGATGTTATGTTAAAGCTTTAGTACATGAATCTGCAATGTTGTCTTGAGAGTGTATATGCTCCTCTTTCAATGATTTCTTTAATCAAGGTACCGCAACACATGTTTAGATTCAAGATGAGACTTAGGAACTATTTCTAGTTCTGTAATGAACTTTTCATCCGAAACATCAACTTGCAGCTTTACTTACAGTTATATACTTTGTCTTTGTCACTAAAGCAACAACCATTTGTTGTTTGGAACCTTTTCAATTCACTGCACCATCTTTTAAGGTAACGACTTACCCTAAAGTGGATTTACTATCGTCTTGGTCAGTCTGAAAACTTGAGTCTGTTTAGTACTCTAGTTTAATTCAGACCCATCATGTGTTATGATGATATCCTTAGTGTCAGTTAAGTACTTTGAGATGTTTATCACTGTCCCACAATGATCTTCTCCAGAATATGACTGATCAACATCAAGTCTTGTATATTTCATTACATACATGATAGTAACTCATGCGATCTCTCTCTTTTACTGAGGACAATTTTAGAGAGATACACTCCATGGCTCATCATCATGAGGCACCTTTTGGAGTTTTCCATGCTAAACGCCTTTAGCTTCTAATGAATATACGTTTCCTTGGGTTAAGCAGAACATCATTTTAAATCTATTAATACAGATTTATATCCCAATGCGGGATGTTCTACCCAAATCATTCATGAAGGAATGTTTAGACAACTTTATTTTGATCGATTTTAGCATAAGAATTTCATTCCCTATCAGTAATATATCATCAACTATAATACATGAAAAGAAACAGCGCTCCCACTAACCTTCTTGTACACACATGGTTCATCCTTATTTTTGATAAAATCAAACTTTTTGATTGTCTCATCAAAACGAATGTTCCATCTACGAGAATCTTGCTTCAATCCTTGAATGGATTGTTGTAGCTCATATACATTATTTGCTTCAACTATTGAAACAAAAAACCATCTGGCTGTAACATACATACATTCTCCTCTAATAATGTATATTTGAGGAAGGGCGTCTCCACATCTATTTTGCCAGATTAAGTAAAAATAAGTTTCAATCGCAAGAAAAATCCAAATAGACTTGACCATAGCTTCAAAATTTATTTTAGATTTTATAGTCATTTACCATTTTCTAAGTCTTTATTACTCATAGTCTGTTCGTAATTCAATGGATCATCATCATCCATGATGTGTACCTCATCGTTATCCTTTATGACGAATCCATACCTTTTAGGTATCTTCGGTACTTTTCCAGATTTACGAATTGGGTGTTGTACAGTAGATGTTTCTGCTTGGACAGGTTCATCCACTTGATTTGTAGTGGTTTGTGGTTCTTGAATTTCTTCAAGATCTATTTTTCTCCCACTAGCCCTTCAAGGATAAACTCATTTTCCAAGAAGTCAGTGTGTTTCACAACAAACACCTTTTGCTCAGTAGGATTGTAGAAATAGTATCCCAAACTTTCTTTAGGATATCCCACAAATGTGCACTTATCAGATCTTGTCCCTAGTTTATCATTTTAAAATTTTTTCATATAAGCTGGACATCCCTAGATCTTAACATGCTTAAGACCAGGTTTCCTCCCTGTCCACATCTCATATGGAGTATTGGGGACGGATTTCGAGGGGACCTTATTTATTAGATTTGAGCCGTTTGTAGGGCATGACCCCAGAATGAAGTTGGAAGATCGATAAAACTCATCATGGATCGAACCATATCTAACAATGTTCAATTTCTCCTTTCTGATACTCTATTTAACTGTGGCGTACCTGGTGTAGTCCATTGTGAGATTATACCATTTTCTTTGAGACAATTGAAAAACTCACCGCTTAAGTATTCTCCATCTCGATCTGATTGAAGAGTCTTAATGCTTTTTTCCGTTTGTTTCTCTACTTCACTTCTGAACTCTTTGAACTATTCAAATGATTCGATATGTATTTCATTAAATACACATATCCAAATCTTGAGTGATCATCAATGAAAGTAATAAAATAAGAATACCCATCCCGTCCAATCGCTGTCATAGGTCCACAAACGTCTGTGTGAACCAACGCTAACAACTCTATAACTCTTTCACCTTTTTCACTAAAACGAGATTTAGTCATTTACCCATGAGACAAGATTCACAAGTTGGATATGATTCATAATCATATAGCTCTAAGAGTCCATCCTTATACAACTTGGATAATCTCATCTCATTGATATGACTGAGTCTACAGTGCCACATATAGGTATAATTAATATAATCTCTTTTTTTCTTCTTAGTTTGTTCTATTTGAAGTATATTTTCATGCAAGTCAAGTATATAAAGTCCATTTCGCAGATTTCCAATACAATATAAAACATTATTTTTATAAATTGAACAATTGTTGTTCTTTATTATAATTTCAAATCCATCCATATCTAGTACAGAATTTGAAATAATGTTTCTAATGATATTCGAAACAAAATAACAATTATTTAAATAAATGGACTTGCCCGTAGGCAGCTAAACAATAAGTGCCTACAGCTAATGCAGCAACCTTTGCTTCATTTCCCACTCGTAGGACAAACTCATCCTTGTTCAGCTTTCTACTTCTGACCAGTTCCTTCACAGTATTACATATGTGAGAACCACAGCCGGTATCCAATACCCAAGTAGAATGTTGACTTTCTGAAAATTTTATTTCAATCATAAACAAACCTTGATTGGAAATCGAAGCTTCTCCAAGCTTCTTCTCTACCAGAAACTTCTTGCAGTTCCTCTTCCAATGACCCGGCTCGTTGCAATGGAAGCATATTTCTTTGCTAACTGGATCAGGTTTCTTTTGTTCCTTTATGTTCACTTTGCCCTTGGTCATCCGAGATCGGAAGAGCTCCTTAGATATCTCATATCTAGTAGTCCTACTTTGTTCACCATACAACTCCTTGAGGTGAAACAACATAATAGGAGCATCCATGTTTTCATGCTGACGCTGAAACTCGTTATTCATAGATGCGAGCATGATGCATTGAGCCACACATGCATCATCTTGCCACTTTACAATGGTGACAATCTTTTTCTCAGAGGCTGTTTCTAGAACAGTTCTAGGGACAGGTGAATTTAGGACATAAAAAATCTTTTCAGCAGTGAGAACTTTTCTCAGATTCCTCAACCAGTCCATGTAATTCGATCTAGTTAGTTTATTAGTATCAAATATGCTACGTAGTGAAATTAGTGATTTTGACATTTTTAAATTTCTGTATGTGAAAAAATAACATTTTTAGCAAACATTCATTTTATTATTTTGCATACCAAAATAAATTTAGGTCTTTATTTTAAATTGGTATCTCCCACTATTTTTATCAAACTATATTACCATCACTTATATAGTTTGGCAACATCTAATTAAAGATTTGCTAGTGAGATTAAGGATCCCATTTTAAATGTATATAGCCTTGTGGATAGCACAACAAACGATATATAAATAAATAGGTAGACAACTCTTGTCAATTACATCAACATGTAACTCCTTTTATTTTGCCTCTTAAGTCATAATGGTCAAATGTGTGCACATTCAAACTAAAATGATTTAAGTTAAGTCCAACCTAGCACTTCCATAAATTCAAAAACGAAAAATGTTTGTCCTTGTGGATAGCACAACAAGACTATATTGTTCAATTTTCTTGATAAGCATCAAATGTGATTAAATTAATATCTTAAATACTTAATACTCGCCTTGTGTGTGCACAAAAAACTCATATTAAATATTTAATACTCTTTTAATTTATCATGCTAGAAGGCGACGTTTGATATTCCAAATATCATTGAACGCTTTAGACTTAATATAATTCCTTTGAGGGGTTTGTTATTATTTGTCTCATCTTGTTTAGCGCGCATGCACATATATATATAAAATACACATCATTTTATTAAAAATGCAAAGCATGTTTGCATAAAATATAGTATATATAATACTTAGCATACACATATAGAATACTATATTCTACCCGGATTGATTATAGACTTTTATTATAGTTTGGTTCACTAGATCCACCAAGTGAACCAAAAGGTCAAACCTAGGAGTGCAAAAATTTAAATTTAAACGTAACTATTACATTTAAACCCGGGCTCCATACAAACGGGTCTTCACGCGCTCCTTGCTCCTTGGTCTCCAATTTCTTCAAGATAATTCTAACTATTTTTATTACATTAAACTATTTAATTTAAATAGAATCCTTGATCAACAGTCAAGGGAAAGTACATAAGAGAGAGATAGAATTTACATCGAGAAAAAACCAGTGAAGACGAGGTACGCAGATCCCATTTAATAAAACCCATTCCTTCAAGCATTCAACTAAAATAAAATCCAATCACATTGGTCAAATAGTCCATAATCAATCCCCATTTATTATCATATATATCACCATATATATCAATAAATAAATATCCATCTCATGAATTTAAAACATTCCATATATATATGAGTATCAGTTAATGGGCAATTTTAAATTGCATAAAATCCAATTTCAAGATTAAAATAAACTCTTTATTTTGATTATAAAATTATTAAGAATATTATATATATATATATATATATATATATATATATATTATAACCGTCCCTTTATAAAATAAATTCTTGCAAGTTCACTATATATTTATATATATATTATACATATAAACATCCCCGTCCTTTTATAAAAAGAACTTCCTGCAAGTTTCGTTTTACTATTATATATATATATGATATCCCACTTTAGAAATCCTGAAGCATTCGTGGGACATAATATATATATATATATATATATATATATATATATATTATATATATTATATAATGCCTTTATCAATCTGCAGGTTTTAGAAATCCATCCGAATTGAATCACCTTTTCTTCAAAAAACATCTTGCGGGTTATCAGCATTTAACGGGAAAAAAATGGTTTCTGATTTTATTATTATTATTTCTTTCTTTCTTTTTTTCTTTCTTTCAAAAAATAATAATAATAATAATAATAATAATTTTATACAATTAATTATGCCCACTAAATTATTTTAAATACATACTCATACATATGTTAGAATCAAAACAATTAATAATTGCATAAAGGTTTGGCTCTGATGCCACTGTTGGGTTTGTACGAAATCATGACGTAATCAAATTACAAAAATTAGCGGAAGCATGGTATATCATAGTTTAAAAAATTTCTGCAAAACCATCACCCGGTTCATCTTTTATGCAAATTATTAATTTAAAACAATAAATAAGAATTTATGGAATCATACCCTTGTAGAACAAAGCTTCCACAGGTACGAGTTCAACTCCTTGTTCTTCGTGATCTCCTTGAATTTTCGGGTTAGATTCTTTCCTTTGATCAATGTTAGCCACCCAAGTGTTTGGTCTCTAGAGGTGATCCACCAAGGAAGAGGAATTATCAAGAAAGAGGGTGGTTGGCTTAGTTTTTTATCCTTTATAGAAAATGAGTACTCTCCAATAATTAGAATTGCATCAACTGATATCTATTATGAGACTCCTCTTATATAGATATTGGTCAATCCTTTTAATCATATTAGACATGGGATTTCATTTAATTAATTAAACTCTTTTAATTAATTTAGGCTTCCCACCACATTGGGAATAATTAATTAAATTTATTTAATTAATTTGTCTCCTAATCTTATTAGGAATAAATGAGAGTACTAATATTAAATTAATTACTAAACTCTTTTAAAAATTAAAATAATTATAATTATAATAATATTAATAAGACATGTATTATTAATTTATATTTAATATTTCCAAAATATTAAATAATAAATATTAAGCTATTTAATTTATTCTATCACTATAGATTAAATTAATTACACTTAATGCATTATTACGATTATTCAATTACCTTCTTAAATAATTATTCTTCCTTTTATGGTGTGACCCTTTAGGTTCTCCATATTAAACCGGTTGTGAATAAATCAATTAGAATAATTTTAATCTTATTTAAATAAATAAATTAAACTAATAATCTATTTAAATAAATAATATTTATTCTACAATAGGGATAAGCGTCCCTAGCGATCAACGACTTTCCAGATAATATAGATTTCAACATTAATCATAAAAGAACATGTGAGTAAATAGTTACCGTACAATTCAATCCTTCCACCATACAATGTCCCAATTAAATATAAGAAATGAATTTACTGTCAAGTCTTATTTTATTTAATTATATGTATTTCGATTAGAAAATGCACAACTCCAAATAATGCAAATTAGAAACTCCTTTCTAATTTCATTCCACCTTGGCTAAGGATTCCTGGGTTGTCATTTAACGAATCATATAGGACATTTCTCCTCTTTTACTAGAGGTGGTAGATTCTTTATTAATCATTTATTATCTCTATATGTAACTTATTATACCCAAGCATACCCTTTTATATACCCTAAAGGGCTTTAAGGAATAAGTCAAAGTATAATTCATTATATACAAGATACTATGATGATCTCAAGTCCAAGGATCACTTATACTACTATCACATTAGGAATTCCTATTGACAGGCGAGTAAAACTCTATTAGGTATTCCATAGCGAGTCACGTTCAGTGAACTTATTCTCCAATAAGCACCTATATACTTGCTTTAGTGTCTCCACACAAATGATCATGAGATCAATCATCCTCATCCAATTAGCAAGCAACATATGTACCAATCTATCCGGATTTACTAATCCCCTTTTTAGTAATCTCACGATTAGGAACTATTTTAGTTTTATGCTTTCTAAGAATTAAAATCTCATTAGCATGATCAACATCATGATTCCAAAAGCATTGCTTAAAACTATGGGTTAGTTACATATTATAAAAACAGCACCATGTAGATAATTAAATGCCTTTAATAAATAAATATTTTTATTAATAAATAAATAAGATTGTCTCCAAAGTATATGCTTTATCATCATACATGATTGGCTTATATGCATACTAGTTTCACGTGGATGAGTTGACATTCCGGTATTGAGACCGGGTCTGAGTTTACATCTCGGTATTGAGACCGGGTCTGAGTTAACATCCAGGTATTGAGATCGGGGCTGAGTTAACAACCCGATATTGAGACTGGGGCTGAGTTGACATCCCGGTATTGAGACCGGGGCTGAGTTCACATCCTGGTATAGAAATTGGGGCTGAGTTTACATCCCGGTATTGAGACCGGGGCTGAGTTTACATCCCGGTATTGAGACTGAGGCTGAGTTTACATCCCGATATTGAGATCGGGGCTGAGTTTACATCCCAATATCGAGACCGGGATTGATACCGGGGCTGAGTTCACATCCATATATTGAGATCGGGGCTGAGTGGACATCCCGGTATTGAGACCAGGGCTGAGTTGACATCCCAGTATTGAGACCGGAGGTTAGTTGACATCCCAATATTGAGACCGGGGCTGAGTGGACATCCCGATATTGAGACTGGGATTGAGTTAACATTCCGGTATTGAGACCGGGGTTGAGTTGACATCCCGGTATTAAGACCGGGGCTGAGTGGACATCCCGGTATTGAGACCGAGGCTGAGTTGACATCTCGGTATTGAGATCGGGGCTAAGTTGACATCCCGATATTGAGATCGGGAGGCAAAGGACGATTTTACCCTCCTGTAGGGTTAGTAGCAGGAATGCAAAATTTTGAGTATCTACAGATACCCCTCTTTAACATGTTTATGCAATGCAATGTAATGAGCAGGATAAAGATTGATAGACACTAGAAATATGATAAACGCAAATGTAATACAATGCATGACATGATATGTTATGAGTGTTAGATACCTTCATGGTGTTGGGGCTATCACTGGTAGCTTTCAGTGGTAGGATATCACTGGTAGGCTATCACAGACTGTTCTCGTCACTTTCTGCTATGGATGACGACATTCAGGATAGCCTTTGTTGAATTCTCTTGACGCCTACTCGAAAGGCATCTTACAAATTCTCGATTACCACCGAATCTTTCTCGATGCTCCCTTTATAGATTTATATAATAGATTCCATCATCTGCCCTCTGTGGGGATAAACTGATATACTGTTTTCGCCACCAGCTCATTCCCGATGCTTCGCTGGAGTTGTCATCAACGGCTGATAGTGTCAGACAATCTGACCTTCGCTAAAGTAGCCTTCAACAGCTGATGCCACCGGATCGTTCCCGATGCTTCGTTGGGGCTGTTGCCAACGACTAATAGTGTCAGGCAATCTGACATTCGCTGAAGTGGCCTTCAACTGCTGAGACCACCGGATCGTTCCCGATGCTTCGCTGGAGTTGTCGCCAACGCTGATAATGTCAGGCAATCTGACCATCGCTGAAGTGGCCTTCAACGACAGAGATCACCGAATCGTTCCCAATACTTCACTAGGGTTATCGTCAGCGGCTGATAGTTTCAGGCAATCTGACCTTTGCTGAAGTGGCCTTCAACGGCTGAGATCACCGGATCGTTATCAATGCTTACTGGGGTTGTCGCCAGCGACTGATGGTGTCAGGCAATCTGACCTTTGCTGAAGTGGCCTTCAACGGCTGATGCCACCAGATCATTTTTGATGGTTCGCTGGGGTTGTCGCCAACGGCTGATAATGTCAGATAATTTGACCTTCGCTGAAGTGCCCCTCAACGGCTTAGATCACTGAAATATTCTCGATGCTTCGCTGGGGTTGTTGCCAATGGCTAATAGTGTTAGGCAATCTAACCTTCACTGAAGTGGCATTTAATGGATGAGATCACCGGATCATTCCCGATGATTCGCTGGAGTTGTCACCAACGGCTGATAGTGTCAGGCAATCTAACCTTCGCTGAGGTGGCCTTCAACGGCTGAGATCACGGGATCGTTCCCGATGCTTGGATGGGATTGTCTCCAGCGACTGATAGTGTCAGGAAATCTGACCTTCGCTGAAATGGCCTTCAACGGCTGAGATCACCGGATCGTTATCGATGCTTCGCTGGGGTTGTCGCCAGCGGCTGATAGTGTCAGGCAATCTGACCTTCGCTGAAATGGCCTTCAACGGCTGTGATCACCAGATCGTTCCCGATGCTTCACTGGGGTTGTCGCCAGGGGCTGATAGTGTCAAATGTGATCAATTTCGATGTGGGGTACTACTTCTAACCAAACACACCCTCAGATCAGTTTGGATGCCTTGATACAGTCAAAACTTGCTGCTCATACCGTCAGACCTTCTCGATGCACTGACAGTGGTAGTTTTTAACAGTTTTTTAGCAGTTCTCATCATTGGTCCCCGGATATCACCTCGAGATGATAACAATTGCTTACATGAAGTTCTTCTTTCCGTCAGGAATTCGCCGCTCATAAGCAGTATTTTAGGCCAATCCGCTCAATCGCGTTGCAGTTTTTTCCCGGATTTGACTTTTCATCTTCTGTAAACTCCATTTCCATTCGAACTGGACCGAGTTGGAGGGGGTGGGTCCCACTCTGGGGAGCCGCATATGGGGTTTCTCCCTCTTCTAAGTTTAAGTTGAGATCTCGTGCCTTTTTAAATTCATTTATAGTTTTGAATCCTAAAGGAAATCCGATTTTCTTCTCAGATCTATGGAGTTCGGGCAGTTTTTTTTCTTATTTCGTCACCGAACAAACGCTTTGCACATCTCTGGTAACATTTACATCCTTTATTTTTCGGTTTTAATCGTCAGAATGTTGTAAACCACATAGTGTGCTTTTAAACACAATGTATCAATTATGTATATATATATATATATATATATATATATATATATATGACTTGATAAAAATTTTCAGACTTAATAAGTATGCATACTTTACTGTGCTAAACGTTTTAATTTAAGAAAATTTAAATTCTGAGACAGTCAATTGACGCCCTTTTTGATCAGTTTACTCATCCTTTTTGAGGCTAACTGAGCCTGGATTTTCAACTAAAAATGTATATGGTAATTTAGATACTATGTGGAGTTTGCTTTTGATTTTTTTTCATAAATATGAACTGTTTCTATTTTGGGTAGGTGTGTTACTGAATGGCCACTTAGTCATGCCTGTGGGCATGTGGATAGTCCATTTTACAACGGAGACTCTGGCAAAAAATTTTCAAAAGCCTGAGCATGCAATTTTGACTCTACTGGAGATTTTGGTTGACTCATACATATTTTTAGGACTTAGAAATGCATAAAATACTAATTCAAATTAAGAAGCCACAGGTTTAAGGCTTACCTCACCCTTTCTGAGGTGATTTAAAGACTTTATCCAGGTGATGGTTCCAGATAGATCAGGTAGTGCCAGCAAGGTCATTCCAGGAGTTAGGAAGAGGAGAGTCTCCGATGTTCCTCTGCCACGGCCAGCCCAACCGCCTCGCATATTGGCTGAGTCAGTGATTCGTCCTATCCCGGCTGATCTGTAGGTTGATGTGGATGATGAAGATGTATCTTTTGTTGATCCTGTCCCACCTCAGGCTCGCTTCCAGGCATTGTGGTGCCACTTTAGGAGCTTATGGGTGATTTGAGGCGCCATCCATCGAGATACCTTCACGTGAACGAGGTGACTAAAGTTTTTCTTCTTCTGGATTTTCTTTCTTTCTTTTGCCATATCTAGGGCACAGGTTTGATCTGGACTAGATTTTTGATGCAGGTTCCCAGCTTTACACAGCCTAGGGGGAATTGGTTCATTTTCCATTCCCTGTACCATACTCTGCATCTGGAGTACAAGGCCATTGTTGACACCTGGAGGTTTTAGGCGTTCTTTTCAATTCTTTCTCGCCGTTGCCCCTGGGGTTATATGAGGGCTTTATCTGAGACCACCGGATCGTTCCCGATGCTTCGCTGGAGTTGTCGCCAATGGCTGATAATGTCAGGCAATCTGACCATCGCTGAAGTGGCCTTCAACCACTAAGATCACCGAATCGTTCCCAATGCTTCGCTGGGGTTATCGTCAGAGGCTGATAGTGTCAGGCAATCTGACCTTTGCTGAAGTGGCCTTCAACTGCTGAGATCACCGGATTGTTATTGATCCTTCACTTGGGTTGTCGCCAGCGACTGATGGTGTCAGGCAATCTGACCTTCGCTGAAGTGGCCTTCAACGACTGATGCCACCAGATAATTTCCGATGGTTCGCTAGGGTTGTCGCCAATGGCTGATAGTGTCAGACAATTTGACCTTCGCTGAAGTGCCCCTCAACGGCTTAGATCACCGAATTATTCTTCATGCTTCACTGGGGTTGTTGCCAACGGCTGATAGTGTTAGGCAATCTGACCTTCACTGAAGTGGCCTTCAATGGATGAGATCACCGGATCGTTCCCGATGATTCCCTGGAGTTGTCACCAACGGCTGATAGTGTCAGGCAATCTGACCTTCGCTGAAGTGGCCTTCAACGGTTAAGATCACCGAATCTTTCCCGATGCTTGGATGGGATTGTAGCCAGCGGCTGATAGTGTTAGGCAATCTGACCTTCGCTGAAATGGCCTTCAACGGCTGAGATCACCGGATCGTTATTGATGCTTCGCTGGGGTTGTTGCCAGCGGCTGATAGTGTCAGGCAATCTGACCTTCGCTGAAGTGGCCTTTAACGACTGAGATCACCATATCGTTCTCGACGCTTCGCTGGGGTTGTTGCCAGCGGTTGATAGTGTCAAATCTGATCAATTTTGATGTGGGGTACTTCTTCTGGCCAAACACACCCTCGGATCAGTTTGGATGCCTTGATACAGTCGGAACCTGCTGCTCATACCGTCGGACCTTCCCGATGCTCTGACAGCGGTAGTTTTCTACAGTTTTTCATAGTTTTTTAGCAGTTCTCATCATTGGTCCCCGGATATCACCTCGGGATGATAACCAATTGCTTACATGAAGTTCTTCTTTCTGTCAGGAATTCGCCGCTCATAAGCAGGATTTTAGGCCAATCCGCTCAATCGCGTTGCAGTTTTTTATCGGATTTGACTTTTCATCTTCTGTAAACTCCATTTCCATTTGAACTGGACCGAGTTGGAGGGGGTGGGTCCCTCCCTGGGGAGTCGCATGTGGAGTTGCTCCCTCCGGTAAGTTTAAGTTGAGCTCTTGTGCCTTTTCAAATTCATTTATAGTTTTGAATCCTAAAGGAAATCCGATTTTCTTTCTCAGATCTATGGAGTTCGGGCAGCTTTTTTCAGATTATGTCACCGAACAAACGCTCTGCACATCTCTGGTAATATTTACAACCTTTATTTTCCGGTTTTAACCATCAGAATGTTGTAAGCCACGTAGTGTGCTTTTAAACACAATGTATCAATTATGTGTATATATATATATATATATATATATATATATATATATATATATATATATATGACTTGATAAAAAAATTTAGACTTAATAAATATGCATACTTTACTGTGCTAAACGTTTAGATGTAAGAAAATTTGAATTCTGAGACAGTCAATTAACGCCCTTTTTGATCAGTTTACTCATCATTTTTGAGGCTAACTGAGCCTGGATTTTCAACTAAAAATGTCTATGGTAATTTAGCTACTATGTGGAGTTTACTTTTTATTTTTTTTCATAAATATGAACTATTTCTATTTTTGGGTAGGTGTGTTACTGAATGGCCACCTAGTCATGCCTGTGTGCATGTAAATAGTCCATTTTACAACGAAGACTCTGGCAAAAAAAATTCAAAAGCCTGAGTATGCAATTTTGACTCTACTGGGGATTTTTGTTGACTCGTTCATGTTTTTGGGACTTAGAAATGCATAAAATACTAATTCAAATTAAGAAGCCACAAGTTTAAGGCTTACCTCACCCTTTCTGAGGTGATTTGAAGACTTTATCCAGGTGATGGATCCAGATAGATCGGGTAGTGCCAGCAGGGTCGTTCCAGGAGTTAGGAAGAGGAGAGTGTCCGATGTTCCTCAGCCACGGCCAGCCCAACCGCCTCGCATATTGGCTGAGTCAGTGATTCGTCCTATCCCGGCTGATCCGTAGGTTGATGTGGATGATGAAGATGTACCTTTTGTTGATCCTGTCCCACCTCAGGCTCCACGTGCGGAGCTTCCAGGCATTGTGGTGCTACTTTAGGAGCTTATGGGAGATTTAAGGCGCCATCCATCGAGATACCTTCACGTGAACGAGGTGACTAAAGTTTTTCTTCTTCTGGATTTTCTTTCTTTCTTTTGCCATATTTAGGGCACATGTTTGATCTGGACTAGATTTTTGATGCAGGTTCCCAGCTTTACACAGCCTAGGGGGAATTGGTTCATTTTCCATTCCCTGTACCACACTCTGCATCTGGAGTACAGGGCCATTGTTGACACCTGGAGGTTTTACGCGTTCTTTTCTATTCTTCCCCGCCGTTGCCCCTGGGGTTATATGAGGGCTTTGTCTGAGCGCTGGTTTGACCAGACCCAGTCTCTACATTTTTTGGATTACGAGGTGATGATGACGCCTATAGACTGGAGGTTCATCACCAGGATAGAGTTCACAGGCGAGCTAGTGCCGGTTATGGCTGACATTTCACCTACTGCTATTCGGTCCCTCTTAGGAGTTCCTGCGATGGCCATTAAGGGTCGGACGGTTTTTTCTGGTCCCTTGAGTGTAGATGCCCAAAGTGGGGCTTTGCATAAGCCTCTGCCTGATAATTGGAGGGTTAGAGATCGCATCCTTCGGTGACTATTTTTAGTGATCATCAGTGGTTGTTTCCTTGGCGACAACTCTTCGACGGTGTCCTTTACCCTGGCCAGCGCTACTAGATACGTGGAGCACCTTAGTGATTTATTGGGGTACCTATACCTTTGCTTATTTTCTCCGAGGGATGCGCATGCGCTCCGAGGGTGTGACAGAGGCTTGGTTAGGCTTTTACCCATTTCTGCTGGTGAGTAACATCTCTCTTGTACCTTTTTGATTTCTTTATTTAAATATTTCAGTCTTGATCACTGAGGACTTTTGATATTTGCATGGCCAGTTTTGGGCATATGAGAGACTTTCTTGCCTACATCCTGCCACTACTCTGGGCCTAGAGACTTATCCGAGGGGACGGTGCTGACATCACTCTACATTGACAGAGGTCCTTATATATGAGGGATTCACCCACTCGCGCCTGTAGCTAGAGATATTAACGGCCTGTTTGATCATGTGGGTGCAGTATACGTCAGGCTTTTTTGACAGTCGGGTTTAAGGACAACTTTCCCACTGGCCGAGATTTTGCATTATCCACCAGCAGAGTCCCATTTTTGAAAGAGGGAGGTTGGGAGCTCTATTTAGGAGAGCGTTCTATTCAGAGCACCAAGGGAGAGATCCACATTCCCTTTTTTCCTCCTACTTGGAATCATTATCCGCTAGCTCAGCCGCATATGGATATTCCACTAGTGGGCGTAGATGGCTTCACCCTGTTAGAGGGTCCTTACAGCCAGGAGGCATTTCACAGCTGGTGGAGTCCTCGTACCATTAGGGCTCAGTCTCGTGCTACCCAATTTATGGCAGACATGGTGTAAGGGTCTGTGATGATGACAGACTAGATAACTTTCCTTCGAGATCCAACTCATCTAGATCAGATGACAGGACTGACCCAGTAGTTGGAGAGAGCTCATTTGTTCATCAGGCACCTGGGCCGGGAGCCATCCGAGGCAGATTCTTTTAATCCATCCAGCTCTGGAGCTGGCCCCTCATTAGGTACATTTTTTAGCAGCTTTGCAGGTGGTGATCCTCCCTTATATCGACCGGACATTCCCACATGCCTAGACTTTGTGACTCAGGAGGAGCTGGACTAGGTTAATAGCCTAGATGCAAATATTCTTGATCTTTTTGGATAGCTTTTCTCGCTATATCTTTTGATAGGCCTATGTTTAGCTATTGGACGGTTGTGCCCCATTTCTCGCTATATCTTTTGAGAGGCCTTTGTTAGTAGTTGGGCGGTTGTGCCCCATATCCCTGTACTTTTTATTTTTTATTTTATTAACAGACAGAGATGATGCTTGCAGTAGATAGTTTATTTTAGATATACGTGATATTTCCTATCTATTGCATCATGTTTATCATTATCATTATGCATATATTATGTCACGGATATGCACTTAGACCGCTGAGTTTAGATTTGACCCCTGGATGGTCTTATGATACGGTGATACCGATGTCATCAACCACGGTCAGCCGTATCAATAACTCGCCACCATCCTTGGTAGCATCCTCATTGAGGTATTGGTACGATAGTATGCCCCATACAGCCAGAAGGACAGTAGATCAGATGCTGGGGCATTCTTTGGCCCTTCTAGATTTCCAGAATCCATATGGATTCGTGGATGACATTCTATTCTACTGGATACTTAAGCGGCAGTTTTTTAGTTTGGACTGAACGAGTTGACTCCGACCCTAGAGGAGTATTAGTGTCTTACAGGTTTAGCACTGGACCTGCCTTGTGCTCGCACAGCTATAAGTGACACGAGGAGACCATTTATGACGATGTAAGGTCTGAGAGGTCGAGTTGTCACTAAAGAGCTTATTTCAGGTCATGTGATATCCATTGACTTTCTGATCGATTTCTTCGGCCGGCTAGACAGCTACAGCGACATTCTAAAGATTTTATCACTTCGGCAGATGAGTGGCAGTTGGCCCGGGAAGAAGTCCTGTTGATGTACGTCACGACCTATGTATACATGCCACTATATTTGGACCATTTGGATACTGGCGTGATGGTCGTAGTCCGTTCCCTCAGATAGAGTAGTACTATTCTACAGATGATATTGGCCAAGACCTTGAGGTATGCTACCTTTTGCAGCACCCATCCAGAGGGGTGTTTTAAAGGTAGCTATGTCCTGCTGTATGTATGGCTCATGACACATTTGCGTCCGGTTGGCAACTTTAGACACCATGGGTACTACTTTACCCATGAGAAAGCCATATCATACTTTTTCCAGCCAGTGGAGTGTTCGGATGCAGCGACAGTCTTTTTGTTTGATATTGAGCATCCCTTTTCGATTTTACTATGCTCAGGGCTCGTATCCCCTTACAGATTCATCACCCATTCAGTTGACATATATTATTTTCCCCTAGCGGTATTGAGAGGGGTGACCCTTTACCATCCGTTGGCAGTCATGGGTCGGTTCGATCAGTTTCAGAGCCTCCACTAGTTTGAGGGGGTCATCGATCAGCGGATAATAGCTTTATCTCTAGCGTCAGCTGACCTGATTATGATTTATGAGTGTTGGACTCATAGGGAGAGGGTTGATTTCTCTACTAGGCTTCTGGATTGCTCTCAAGAGTATTCGACATGGTTGGAGGCTGATACAGCAGCAACTGCGATTATCCAGGCAGCTCCGAGTATTGATTCAGATGAGGTGGAGCCTATGGAGGATCTCGATTCTCCCACGGAGAATGAGTTATTTATCTTCTTGATAGAGGCTTTGGTTAAGTGACCCTCTGAGCATTCCAGCAGGTACAGATCCAGCTATTGCTGATTCACTAGTTCAGATGACTTTCGAGAGAGATTAGGCTAGGGCATTGATGTTGACAGCCCTTTCTAGCAAAGACACAACTTTTGCTGCCAGAGACAAGGCTCGAGCTACTCGGGATGTAGCATTAATTGAGATAGATAAGGCTCGATCTACCCGAGATGCAGCTCTTGAGGAGATAGATGAGGTCCGATCTGTCAAAGATGCAGCCTTTGAGGAGATTGAGGAGGTCTTAGTTGACCGGGATGCCGCTTATGTTGAGAGGGATGAGGTCATAGCTACTCGGGATGTCTATATTATGGACAGAACAGCCCTCATATCATATATAGACAGCCTGGTTGGAGAGATGAGTGCTTTCATAGATGGCCATAGCAGCACTATTCAGATGGCTGTGGATGTCCTTGCTCGTATGGAGACCGAGGCCATTGAACTTGCAGCTGCTCCTCCATCTTCAGAGAGAGATGCCATATTGGCATTGTTATCCTGCTTATCCTTGGGTCCATAGACTAGCTTTATTTTTCCTGCACATACTAGATCAGTTATTTTTGTCATGTACAGGACAGAGTGTATATATCAAACAATATTATATATCAGAAAAATATATTTTGATTCACTTCACGGCTGGATATGTATTGTCATTACTGAGTGATTACCACTACTTTCATGACTTGCTGTTGTTGATGCATTACGAGTTTCTCCTTGATGGATGGACAGTGAGACATGGGAGAATATCTCAGACGGGCCTGTTGACCAGGGAGATTTGATAAATTTGGGTTTTATCGGGTTTCAAAATCTTGGGACTGGTTTTTATTATTTTTTATTGGGTTTTTATTTTTCTTTGAAGGTCACACCGCACCATGAATGACTGCCTACGTACTCCCGGGTGGAGAGAGATCAGGTCATTCGTAGTTTAAGTTTTGTGTGAGAGGTTTAAAAAGTGTTTCTTTTGAGTTTGATTTGATGGGTTTTTGAGTTTTTATTTGGTTTGATCGCACCAGGAATGGCTGCCTACGTACTCCCGGTCTGAGGGAGATCAGGTCATTCGTAATTCGATCTTCTAGTGAAAACCAAAATGATTTGATTAATTTGCAGAGCCAGGATGATGTATGACATGTGTTTTAGACATAGTACATTTTCACGATGTCTGAGTTGTTGAGTTGGGGAAATTCGCTCCAATCCATCTCTTACAATTTGATAGCTCCTCCTACCAACACTTCTTTGACAATGAAAGGGCCTTCCCAATTTGGGGCGAACTTTCCTTTGGCTTCATCTTGATTATCCATAACTTTATTCAATACCAAGTTATTTTCTTTGAATTGGCGAATTCGGACATTCTTGTTATATGATCGAGAAATCCTTTGCTGATATAACTGCTAGTGGAAAATAGTTGCAATCCTCTTTTCATTTACCAGAGACAACTGGTGGTATCACTCTTGCAACCAATGATCTTCTTCCAGCTGAGCGTCTATTAACACTCTCAAGGACTCCATTTCTACTTCTATGGGAAGTACTGCTTCCATACCATAGACCAATGAATAGGGGGTAGCCCAGTAAAGGTACGCATTGATGTCCTGTATGATAACAGAGTCAGAGGCAACAGGTCAGACCATCTTTTGTGATTGGCTAACATTTTCTGCATGATCTTCTTGATATTCTTATTGGCTGCTTCGACAGCACCACTCATCTTGGCCGGTAGATGACGGAATTGAGATGCTTGATGTGGAACTTGCTGCATAAATCTCTCATCATCTGATTGTTTAGGTTCTTGGCGTTGTCTCACACGATCACCTTTGGTTATCCATATCGATAGACGAGATTGTTTTTGATGAAACCAATGATTACTTCCTTGGTGACTTTGGGAAAAGAGGCAACTTTAACCCACTTGGTGAAATAATCTATCTTAGTGAAAATGAATCGATGTCCATTGCTAGCTTTGGGTTCTACTGGCCCTATCACATCCATTCCCCACATGGAGAAAGACCATGGCGAACTCATGTTATGCATCTCATTTGAAGGAGCGTGAATAGCATTTTCGTGGACTTGGCATTAGTAACATCTCCTGATGTGATCATTATAGTCAGCTTTGAGAGAGATCCAGTAATGCCCCATTCTTAATATTTTATTGGCTAGAAAATGATCGCTCATATGTGGACCGCAGACTCCACCATGCACTTCATCCATCAGTCTCTGGGCTTGCTCTTTATCGAGGCATCGTAACAGGCCTATTCCATCATTCCCTTTGTAGAGTGCGTCTCCGCTCAGATAGAACTTCATAGTCATTTTGTTAATCTGCTTTCGTCCGGCTTGGCTTGCCCCGGTGGGTGTACATCCATCTCGGAGATATTCCTTGATGTATTGATACCAAGGCTGTTTGGTAGGAGGTTTCTCACCTGATATTTCTCCAATGTAATTCCCATATGTCAGGGTATTTTGGTTTGTGAATTTGATGTCTGGAATTCCCCTCCTACCCGATACGTTGATCAGGAAAGGCAAAGTTGCCAATGCATCTGCAAAGTCGTTCCTTCCTCGAGGGATGTGGATGAAGGTTATCTATTCAAAATCCATAGATATGTTGATGACCTGCCGGTGATAGGGCAGCAAGTGTAATTCTTTGGTATGCTACACTCCGGTGGTTTGTCTAATAACCAACTCAGAATCTCCAAGGACTAATAGATGCTTGATACCCATAGACTGGGCTAATTTCAACCCCATTACGCAACCTTCATACTCAACCGTGTTGTTGGTGTTGACAAATTATAACTTGGTAGCCATATGATATTGTTCCCCAGCTCTTGCACCTTCCATGTTCACCGCCCCATCGAAATACATTCTCCAAGTTTGGACTTTATTCTCCTGTCGGATTTACTGAATTGTCATGATCCCATCATCCGAGAAATAAGTCTCCAAGGATTCAAACCCTCCAGACGGTGCTTCGGCTAGTTGAGTCAAATATACAATGTCGTATTGTTGGAGGATTAACTGCCATTTGGACAATCGACAATTCAACATTGGCTTGTTGAATACGTACTTCAGTGGATCTATGCGGGATATAAGATAGGTCGTGTGCCCATGGAAGTAGTGTTGTAATCTCATGGCGGCCCATGCTAAAGCACAGCATGTCTTCTCAATTAGTGTGTAATTCTATTCGCCGCTGCTAAATCTTTTGCTGATGTAGTAGATAGCTCTCACCATGCTACTATCATCTTTCTATTCTAGCATACAGCCATTGCGTTGGCATTGATGGACAAGTACATAAACAGGGAAACTTCATCCCTCGGGGGTACCAAGATAAGTGCTTTGATCAACTGCTTCTTGATGGCAAGGATGGCTTTTTGGCAATCCTCATTCCATTTTGTGGAGGAATTCTTCCTTAGTAGCTTGAAGATGAATTTCAAGTTGCTGTGAGCTGGGAAATTAACCGGCTTATGAAATTGATCCTCCCCAGGAACCCGCGTATCTCCTTCTCTATTCGGGGAATGGGCATCTCCGTGATGGCTTTAATCTTGGCAGGATCCAACTCAATGCCTCTATTACTCACCAAAAATCTGAACAACTTGCCCGATTTAACACCAAAAACACATTTGGCTGGGTTCATCTTGAGGTTATACTTGCGCTGTGAGATCCCAAAACCCTAATAAGACTCGGTTATGTAAATTCTTCAATTATCAATAAAATCTCTCTTTTCTGATAATGTATCGTGTTATTATATACGTTATTAAAGACTTCGGTCAAAAATACTTTTCTCTGAAAAACGTTGTGCTTGACACGTCGTGCTTAAACATTTTATTTCGTATTTGGACTTTTTGGTATCTTATTTTATCAAGCTGCTTTGTCGTGCTTACATTGACGAAATGCTTTGTCGTGCTTTGTCTGGATTAGGTATCAAACCCTATATTAGGAAACCCTAACATTAATTTAAAAACCCTAAATTCAAACCCTAAACCATAATTAAGGAGTACAAACTCTAATTAGGTTATCTTAAACCCTAATTATGTTAACTAAACTTAAATTAGGTGTTAATAGCTTCACTAAGTTATCCTAAACACAAAAATCAAAAACCTAAATCATAATTATTGAAAATTAGGCAAAATTAGCTTACTAATCAAACCTTAAGTTGCTCACAAGCTAGTGCCACCACCTAATTTCAAAAATCTATCATATCTGACCCCTAAGCACCTTGTCAAAGCTGCCCAAGTTCAGAGGGAAGATATTTGTGGAGGCAAAATTAGAAAAAAAAACCTAAAAACCCTAACCTAGAAATTCTATAAATAGCAGTCTCAATTCAGTGTAAACTCACGACTTTGTTTCACCAATACACTTATACAATCTACCATAAGAAGCCCTAGCAATAGCAACATCAGAATCAAAACTTAGATAGCCAAATTTGCTCAAGAAAGGTATAAACCCTAATTTTACATTTTATCTTTGACGATATGTTAATTTTATTGTTATGTTGTTTAGTTATATGTAATAACATGTTAGTTAGTATTCTGGGTTGTTAGATAACGTTTTCATAACATCTACTTGCATCAAATAGGTGTTTTAAGCAATCTGAAAATTTGTTAAAAATAGGCCTGATAGTCATATGTCAGAGCCCGTAGATCTTCATGTGTTTATAGTTAGGTCTGTTAATTGTATGCTAGTTGAAGTATTACATTAGCTTAGTAATCTAGAACAAGAATAAGGCTTATTTGATTAACAGAATGAAAGATATAGGTGGTCAAAGGTGGTTGACCGATCACGAAGTTCTGATTTTTGGGTTACCCAAAAATCTCAAGAACAGCCGAGAAAGGTACTATGACCGGCTTGTATCTCTCTCTCTGTATGTTGTTAAATTGTCTAAGTGCTTTGTTGTTGTACCCTTACATATATATTAGAGGTATGACACACTTAACACATAAAAGATTTATAGGATGATTAGAATTAATGGTCAAAACCAGCAGTTCAGTTTTCTGGAAAACCCAAAAAATAAAGAACAAGAAGAACAGTCTTTGACATGACTTTGACCCACCTAGATCTATGCATTAAGACGTTTTAGGACACCGAAATCATACCGATTATAGACCGAACGTATTTAGTTTTAGTAGTTAGGTACTGTTATCAATACTAATGATATTTATAAATATGTTTAACATAATTTAGGTATCTTAAACACTTCGAGTAATATTAGATAAACGTTCTTCACGCAGACAAGTGTTGGAACTTCACCTTTTCATTGTGCAAGTATTTTATTCGTAAACTTATTACATTACGTAAGTTATATATTAAATCTTATGACGTTACTTGAATACCTTTCGATGTCTTATACTAAATCAGGTTATTACCCAATTATTGGAAAAAGTTACTGCTATTGTTTCAGCATAACTTAATAAACGAATCACTTGTTTATATGATCTTGAATTGTTGTTTATCAAGCATAAACTATTAGTCAAACCAAATTGTTTTGGTAAGGCATCCTATACTGAGTTGAATTTACCATAAATTGGGTTTTCTAAATGTGTGTCTATGAATAGACAATAAAAGTAGGATGATATGCATACTCATAGGATACTGAATAGGCTGATCCCCTATCTCAGATCCGAATACGTAGATTTCTAAGTCTGTGTGACTGATAGAAATGGTTGACTGGAATAAAAATTCTAGAAATGGTCGTCAACCCTTAGTAAAGTGAAAAATGTTAAACTATCATTTATTTAAAAATTAAACATTTTGTTATATAAACTTGTTGAGCATGTCATAGCTCATTCTTGCAAATTATTTCTTTTGCAGTTTTAGATGGTAATTCGGGAACTTCTGGCACCTGTAATGGAAAAAGACCTTGCTTTTATTAGCTTTATTTACTGTCTTTATTTAATGTAAATCTTATTAGAATTTTTGTTGTAATAAGAACTCAATGTTGAAAACTATGTAACCAAACTTATTATATATTATCATCTTTTGTTTTCGCAATCGTGTATTGATATATATAATTAGATGATTAGTAGTATGAGCTAAACGTTACAGTATCCTTAGGGATTGTATATCTGAGTGAGGGAATTGGTAATATGGACTGTTCATGTTATTGCTGATACTCTGGATTTTAGATGGATATGAACTACTGATATGAAAGGGATATTCATAAGATACAGTCTATTTATCCAAGTGAGGGTATCCAAACACAGCAATAGTTCTAACGAGAATTATTATTTGTTATGGGATACTGTGAACCTTGGATAGATAGGAATTATAGAATATTGAATATCTATAGTTATTTGGATAATCGTGAACTACAGATCGGATACCACGGGTGTATATATTTGGGGGCGTCACAGGTTGGTATCAAAGTGTTAGGCTATAGTTCTAAGAAAGAAGTAAAGTATCTTAGGATATAGTCATTAAGTCTGTAAAAATATTTAACTACACATAAAATAACATTAAAAGATTTATGTTAGATGCAGAGTTTCTTAGTATATTATCAAGTAACAAAAGAAATTTCTTTTGTAGAAAATGGTTGATGCAGAGGATATGCCAATAGTCATAAATCCACCTCAGATAATGACAGCACAAGACAGTGATCTTGAGGAAGAGGAATTACTGCATGACCAGGAAATATTAGAGGCTGAAGAAGGTGAAAATCTTGTAGCCGGTCATTTAATGAGTATTGAGGAACATGAAGATGCACTCGCTGCAGTGATTCAGCAGGCTGACATCAATATTGTGAATGCTGAGTTCAGGGCACATATGGTTGAAGCCGTGCTGGAGCATGAGAGGGAAGATTCCATCCGACTGAGGATTTTCTGCTTAATGTTCATAGGGGTGGACATGAGGCACAAGCTAGATTAACTAAGTTTGTCCATGGAACTCGTGGGACATTCGATAGTCTGCAGAATCGAGTGATCAAATATCCAGTTGAAGATAGAAAGATTCCTTATCTCATAGATCAGTTAGTGGTATGCCACATGATCCAGGATGCATATGAGGAAACCAGGAATTTCTAGATTTTAGTATAAGAATCTAGATGCTCAGTTTCTACTATAGAGCAGATTTTGTTGTGTTTAAGTTAGTGGTAGTAATAAGCCACTAGTCAAATATGTAATTTACCGTTTACATGATAAATATAAGTACTGTTTAAAAATATCAGATTCTTACTATGTAAATAATTGTACTTGTATTTATACATGACTTTATTTTATAGAATCATGCCACAGAACAAAAGGAGAGCACAATCAGAGAATGATGATGACTCTACCCAAAGTTTAGTAAACTTGTTATTAGGAGCTCTACAAAATAAACCTACCCACCAAAATACATTGTTCAAAGACTTTAAGTTAGTAGGACCACCTGAGTTTAAAGGTATCGGAGAGCCTATTGAAGCCCAAATCTGGATCACAGAAATTGAAAAGTTTTTCCTAGTAACCTATGTTAGGGAGGACCAGAAAATAGTTTTTGCAACCTTTTTCTTGAAAGGGGAAGAAAATTATTGGTCAAAATTTACCAAAAATTGTGTAGGGACAGAAGTTGTCTCATGGGAAAAATTCAAGGAACTATTGTTTGAAAATTATTTTCCCCAATCGTTAAAAGATAGTATGGAGGTGAAATTTTTAGAATTAAAGCAGGGTGAACTTATTGTAGCCCTGTATACAGTTAAGTTTAATGAATTAGCATGTTTTGCTTTGCGTCAAGTAGATAAGCTAGGAAAACCCAAAGGTACGAGGAGGGTTTAAAACCCCAGATTTGTAGTAAGTTGTTTGTGTTTCAACTTAGGACTTTCCCTGATATTCTCGAAAAGGCTATTATTACTGAGAGTGGGAATGAAAATCTCATTAAATATCATAGAGATACAAAGGGTCAAGGTGAAGGAGGAAAATCAAAGGGAGAACCCAGTTCAAGATGGTTTAACAATAAAAGAAGGTGGGATACCACTTTTCCAAACAACTATGGGAAAAAGGTATCTAAATTCAATAACAATAACAATTTTAACACCAATATGAATAATTACAAAACAGACTCTTGTGTCAAATGTGGGAAAATTCATAAAGGTACGTGTTTAAAGAATAGGTGTTTTAATTATGGTCAGGAGGGACACTATTCTCCTCAGTGTCCTACTCCTAATCAAAATAAATGCTTCATCTGTGGAACATTGGGACATATAAGTAGAAATTGTCTGGAAAAAAGAATCAAGGAGGAGGGGGAAATCCAGTACTAAACAATAAACCACCTGTAAAAGTAGCTGGAGGCCCGGGTCGTCCAACTGCAAGAACATTTAATATGTCAGTGAGGGATGTTGTTGCTTCACAGGACGTGGTGATAGGTATCATCCCTATCAACACTTTAAATGAATGTCTTATTCGACTCTGGAGCTGCTTATTCTTTTGTGTCTAAAAGCTTTTCTAAAAAGTTGAATATGCCATGTGAAAATTTAGACAAACCGTTCTGCGTAGAAATTGCGAATAATGAGAAAATACTTGTTGAAGCTATTTATAGAAATTATAGTGTAAACATTAAGGGACACAACTTCTTAGTAAATCTTATTCCTATAGAGTTAGGTGAATTTGATGTAATCGTAGGGATGGATTGGCTGGTTAATCCTAATGCAATGATTGATTGCCATCAAAAACGGATAAACCTTGTGACTATGTCGAAGTGAAAAGTAGTTTTCAACGAGAGTTGTTCACCTAAGCAGTTTAAATGTTTGACTATAACTAAGGCAAAAAGACTACTTAGGAATGGTTGTACATGTTATTTGGCTTATATAGTAGATACTCGAAAGGAAGGAGTTAAACTAGATCAAATACATGTAGCTAGGGAATTTCTAGATGTGTTTCCAAATGACTTACCAGGTCTTCTTCCTGATAGGGAGATTGAGTTTGTTATCGACCTTGCACCTGGTACGGTGCCAGTTTCTAAAGCACCATACAGAATGGCACCTGTAGAACTGAAAGAGTTGCTAGTACAACTATAGGAACTCTTAGATAAGGAATACATACAACCTAGTGTTTCACCATAGGGAGCACCAATATTGTTTGTGTAATACCCGAGAATTTCCATATATTATTAAATGAATATAATAATGAGAATGAGAATTTATTTGAATATAAATGATTTCGTGAGATGAGTTAACTCACTTATAATTATAATAATTGAGAAAAATATATGGAGTTTGCGATAAACTCATTGAATGCCTTGTGTGGCACAGTGATGTGAAAATATTTATGATGATATTAATTAACGAAAGAATTATTAAGTGAATAATTAATCTATATTAATTGTTAATTGTTATTATAGAATATTAACTAATTGTTATAAAATATTAATGATGATTAATTAATAATATGCGATTATTATTATTAGAGATATAATAATAATAAGCAACATGTTTATAAATATAATCAGATTTATATTTATTGTTCTAGATATTAATAATTTCATTGATTAATGAGAAATAGATTAATTAATTAATTGATAAGATAAGTAATTTATTAATTCCTATGTGCAAGCATGCGATATTAAAAGTATAACGTATAGTAGCTAACTATATATTATACAAAGTGTAAGGTTCAATGTGACAATATATATATATATATATATATATATATATATATAAACTATATAGTAAAGTTTATTAAGTTGTAAAAGTTACATGAAATGTATATGTGACAATTGTATGTGAAATGTACATTAAAATAATTCATCATGAATATATATAGTAAACAATTATAATTGATGATTACTTCAATATATAATTGAATAATAAATGTGATTGTATCCGATTAAATTATATCCGGTATTAACAAAATGTACATAGGTTATATGTATTCCCAACTTATTACCTTGCAATATTATTTTATGAGGACCCAAGTATACATGAATGTTATATGTGTAAATTAATTGTACTACCTTGCCATGTTGACTAATTAAATATACATTGTGACTTTAACTAAAGTATAGCCTAAGTATGTATATATGCATGTTGCTAGAATGCTGAGCTTCTAATTGGCTTGTCCCATATAAATAGTCACCATCCTTGCACACGTGAAATACTCAAGCTAACTATACTCCCTATTTCTTCCTCAAATTCAGCAAACTCCCTAGCTTCATAGCTCGTCATGCAACGGGGAGTGGGTGTGGTGATGGAATTCAACCACCCATTACCTACCCTTTCATAACCAATATGCAATCCTTCAATCCATGAGTTTGATTTAGTGGAAAATGACAATGTCTATGAAATCTTTCTTCTATAAAATGAACTCCACTCCTCTCTTTTCAATTGCTGAGAATTACATAAGTGTTGAGTGAGAGCAATACATATATACCAGTAGAGGAAATTTGATTTAGCAGGAAGCCCAATTACATTGCAGAGGTATACTCTCAAGTTCTTCATTTTGGTTTTCTACAATTTCTTAGATTCTTGATCATGTTGAATTAAAGTGTAATTGAAATATAGAATGCTTGCTTAAGTGTTATATAACCATATAAGCATGTTTAAACTGTTATATAATTTATTACATATGAATTGATGAAGAAAGTTTTGTGTTTGGCCTAGTTTCTGCCGTAGCCGGCTGCCTCCTGGTGTGAACCAGACATGGCGCAGCTGCGCCGGCATCTGAACCCAATTTCCTACTTCTTCTTAAAAATCTGTAATGTGCTACTTTCTAAAATGACTTAGATAAAGCATGCTAGCTTGAGTAACATATATATATGGATATGTAGACCTAATGTGAGCATGTTCCACTATGTTTGTATACATGATTAACGAACGGTTGAAGTTTCCGAAGTGAACATAAGGTTTATAATTGAACTTTAAACATATATGACTTATGTCAGTATTTTGACCTTGCAAGCATATTATTATGATCTTGGAAGGCATGAAAAGCATGTTAATAGATGTATACATGTTTCATAAGGTAACATGAGCATGTGGATCACGCTAAATGAACTTTACTAGTAAAAGTACAAGTTTTGAACGTAAATCTTGACATATTATATAGAAGTCTAGATTCTGATATTTGTGAACATGTTGGATAGTGTTTTTAAACCTCACTAATGTGTCATACATATATATACATGTGTACATACCATGCTAGGTGCCATAAAGACTAAATGAACACAAAATAAAGCATAATTTCAAAACCAATAGCAATGCTAGTAATATGTATGTGGTAAAGATATTCATGAACATGCCTAGAACACGTTACACGACCACCTTATATGTGTACATGACAAGCATGATAGCTTCGTGGTTTCATGACCTTGAATGGCTTTAAGTTATTGAAAGTATTGACTTAGAATCTATATCACGTATATTTAAAACGAGGAAAGGTTGTACAAACATAAAAGTATCCTTTACTATTTTTATATTTGGCTTGCATAACCGGACATAAACCACAAGGCACTGCTCAGCCTTGGCTTGGCCAGAGAGCTGCGCAGCTGCGCCGGCCTGGAATCAGAAGCCATGCAGTTTGACAATCTGATTTTGGACAGATAGCTTATATGATGCCTACATTACTAGAAATGGTTTGCACCCTACTGATACGTGTATATATATGATGATTAAGTAATAAGATAGTGTTTAACTTATATAATGAAAGTCCATGGATAAAAAGGTCTTAATCTTGACCATTGTGAATTTGCTTATGGAGTAACTAGGTACTTGAGTTCGTGATAAACATATAAACTGATTTTGTACCGTACATGTATACTTGAATCGTATCAAGCTTAAATAACGAATGTGTTAGCTAATGGACATCCTATACTTATAATACACTATAAATAGGATTCAAAAGTGTTGATTACTTAACGTGGATAAACTACGCTAAAGGCAAGTTTTCTTAAACCCATTCTTGTATTATTTGCAAGTATCCTAGACCCTTGCATTACTTTATTCAACGGATATTATAAGCAAGTATTTAAACCTTATCTCTTGGATGCAAGTTCTCTAACTTGAACTCTTATTTCATTAAGTGTTTTGAAAGCTATTATTCATGTTAAACTTGGTATTGTTCTTGAATATTGTGAAAGTGTCTATGCCATTTGATTCGGCTAGACTATATGCATGTTTATAAAACTGTCCAAATCAATTGACTGGTGCAAAAATCTTGAAAATTGAGTTGAACAACCCTTATGGTAAGGGGAGTGTATATTGTTGGAAGCCCCAACACACGCGTGATTATTATTGTGGTGTTATACATAACATAGAGTATTATAGACTGATCATTTACCGTACTTATTTCTTTTTGGGTTATCAGTTTAATATTGATAATTCTAGTAGATGTTCAATAGTCCTTAGTGACTGCTCAGTATAAATTATTTTATCAAGTTGGATACGTTGATAGCCTTTGAATTCATATAAATTTGTTGATCTTTATTGAATTATCATTTCATATTTCAAAGATTTAATTCGAGAATTGTTGATATTCGTTGTTCATGATATTATTCTGAAACTCTGAATTATCTTATAAATTATACTTTGATATTTCAAACTCGTGATATAATACTCATCACCCTTGTTGTATATTACTTGTTGAGCAAACTTGTTGCTCATTCTTGCTTTCCCTAAAACATTTTAGTTAAGGCAGAGCAGGGCGAACCTTCAAGCGTCGATAAGGGCAAGGGCAAGGCTACCAACTAGCTTGTCTCTTTTATGTTTTAAATATTTTAATGTTGTATTAAGATGATGTAGTAAGACTGGATTTTGACTATGTTTAAGCTTAAGTTAGATTATGTAATAAGTTGTTAATTGATATTATGATGTAATCTATTAGGTACTGTAGGTTGCGAGACTTGGGGGAATAATTATAATAAATCATTGTAAATTATTCTAGATTAGATCTTCCGCTGTGAATGTGTGATTTAGTTATTATCATATTACCATGAGCACGTGACGAACTGAATTCGAGTGACCAAGTGGCTGTCCAAATTTGAGGGCATCACAGATTGGTATTAGAGCTGTAGTTATAAACCTTAGGAGCGAGTGTCCTTAGATTATAACTTAGGAGAACTTAGAAGTTAGAAAGGGATAGAACTCATGTAGAGTTTTCCTTGAGAGAGACTTAGTGTGTTATGAAATGTAACTTCATTCTAGACAATGAACTTATATTTTATTTAACATTCTAATGGAGTTGCTGTTTGTTTGTCTTGCATTTGTGATTGTAGAATAGCAGATATGGCAGTATCTAGTAGAGTGGCTAAGGAGGAGCCCAGGGATATACATGTGGTATATGAGGCACCTATAGAGGTTGTGCCAGTGTAGGCTGTTGCACCATCCGAGTTTGACGACGAGGATGAGATTGAGGTAGAGTCTGATCCAGAGGAGGAACCGTTGGAGGATGAGCCAGTGGAGGACTTTGATGAGGCTACTGTAGAGGAACAGATGTTAGGCGAGTATGAGAAGCGGATCCTAGAGTTGGACTGCAGAGTCCAAGAGTTGGAGACTGAAGCCCAAGAGAGAGAGTCGGAGTTCCAAAAACTGAGAGACGAAGACCATCAGAGGAAGCTAACCATGCAGGAGTTGGAAGTAGAGATTGCTTACCGCAGGGAGGCAGGGATCCAGATGGGAACCTTATTCCACAAGTCAGTGGTGAAAAATGTAGATCTGGCAGGGAAGCTAGAAGAGGTCCAGCAGGGGTAGCTGAGTGAGAAGACCGAGAAGGAGGCACTTCGTACTTAGCTAGAGTTGGAGGTTACATATAGGATTCACTTCGAGGAGAAGTGGGAAGCGGCCAATGAGAGAGCTGACGACCTAGAGGATGAGGTCAGGTGCAATAAGACAAAGATGAACAAGATGGGGTATGTGTTCCGATCAGCGTTTGAGAAGGTGATTGACGGTGTGTACCACTACCCAGCGAAGCAGGGACAGACCCTACATACGATGAGCCGAAGCTGGTAGCATACATAGCACAGATCGAGTATAAGAGAGCTGTGGAGCGTGGGATGATGGGATGAGACCTTTAGTCAGTCTAGTTGTAGTATTTACTTTATGTGATGTATATACTATATTGTAATCCCAACTTTTTGTGTGAAGTATGGGATAGTGATGTAAACCCTGAGTAAGCAATGGTTAGAGGGGTAGTATGGTAGTATGTTAGAATTTCCCCGTCTTTTGTGATATTAGGGGATATGTGATAACATATATAGAAATATGCTAGGGAAATCATGGAATGAAACGATTTGGTATATGAATATAAATGAAGTTTATTTCAGAAACGTGTTATAAATTTATTCTTTTAATATTAAAAGAAATACTTAGTAGAATAACTGAGCAATAATAAAATGAAAAATTTGTGATGCAGATCATGACACCAAGACGTAGATTGACTGCACCAGAAGAATCAGTTAACAACGAGAGGGAACAAGTAGATCCCATTCAGATGCTAGTTGATCTGTTAGGAGAAGCTCTTAGGGGAAGGAACAATGAACCTGTTCCCCCAAACCCTCAGGCTGTGCCAATAACAACCTTTAAAGACTTTAGAAGTGTAGGACCCCCAGAGTTAGAGGGTACTACTGACCCGATAATTGAGCAAACATGGATCAAGGAGATCGAGAAGGCTTTCACTATAGCTCGTGTGGGCGAAGACCAGAAAATGGTATTTGCTACGTACATGATGAGAGGCGAAGCAAACTATTGGTGGGACGCGAATCAGTAGAGTGCTGGAGAAGGGATAATAACTTGGGATAGGTTTAAGACTCTGTTTTTTAAGAACTATTTCCCGAAGAGCATGAAGAACCGAATGGAGGTAAAATTCTTAGAGTTAAAACAAGGTGACATGACGGTGGCGCAGTACGCAGCTAAGTTTAACGAGCTAATGCGATTTGTAGAACACCAAGTTGGAGATGAGGAAAGGAAGGAGAGACGATTCGAGCAAGGGCTGAAGCCATGGCTGTTCAATAAGGTATCAGTTCTTCAAATTGATTCCTTTGCGGCATTGCTGAAGAAGGTGATCATTGCGGAATGTGGCAGTGAGGCCTTAAGTCTGTATAACAAGGAGAAGAAAGGAAAGAATACTAGAGGAGAGAATCGTACTGGAGGAAGTAGTAGTGGAGGAAGCAACTTGGGAAAGAGAAAGTGGGAGAATAACAACAACCACAATAACAAAAACAGCAACAATCAATTGGGGAATTTTCGTGGAGGTTTCAAGAAGAAGGCTGAAGGATGCCAGAAGTGTGGGAAGAATCATCAGGGTGAGTGCTGGAAGAGACATGGCACTTTCTACAACTACAGACAGGAAGGGTACATCTCACCCAACTGCCCAAAATCAAAAAAATACAAGGATGCTTTGCATGTGGCTTGACGGAGCACCGGATTAAGGACTGCCCGAAGAAGGGAAGTGGCGGAGGTAACAGTCAACAAGGGGGAGGTAACAAACTGATGATCGGCGGACCAAGACAATCCAACTGCCCAACCGCCAGAACCTTTAACATTACCGTCCAGGACGCAGTGGCTGCGAAGGACGTGGTGTCAGGTATAATCCCAATCAATGATATAAATGCTTATGTATTATTTGATTCGGGTGTCACCTGTTCTTTTATATCTGAAGAATTTGCTAGTAAACTTAACACACCCCGAGAACGATTAAAAAATCCATTGAACATAGAAGTTGCGAATAAGGAAGTAATCCCTGTAGAATACGTTTATCGAAATTATCACGCAAACATTAGAGAACATGAATTGAGCGTAGACTTGATTCCTATTAGATTGGGAGAATTTGACATAATACTGGGAATAGATTGGTTGTATAACCATGCTATGATAATTGACTGTCAGAATAAATGTGTGAACCTTCAGATGAGTAAGTCTAAGTAGTATTTTATGGTAGCTCATTGCTTAAGCAATCGTGTTGCGTTACGATGATGCATGCCAAGAAATTGTTATGGAAAGGATGTGTGGGTTATTTAGCTTACATTGTAGATACTCAGAAAAAGGGAGTAGAAATTAATGATATATCTGTAGTGAACGAATTCTAAGATGTATTTTCGGACGATCTGCCTGGTCTTCCGCCAGACAAAGTAATTGAATTCGTAATAGACTTAGCCCCAGGAACGGCACCGAGTTTGAAAGCCCCATACCGTATGGCGCCGGTAGAAATAAAAGAATTGATGATATAATTACAAGAGTTATTGGATAAGGGTTGCATACGACCGAGTGTATCTCCTTGGGGAGCAACCGTGTTATTTGTTAAGAAAAAGGACAGATCGATGAGGCTCTGTATCGATTATCGAGAATTGAACAGAGTAACGATCATGAACAGATATCCGTTACCGAGGATAGACGACTTATTTGATCAACTGAAAGGAGCGAAGTATTTTTCGAAGATAGACCTACAAACGGGTTATCACCAATTGAAAGTACGGGATGAGGACATACCAAAGACTGCGTTTCGAACCCGTTATGGACATTATGAGTTTTTGCTAATGTCATTTGGATTGACTAATGCTCCGACAGCATTTATGGACTTGATGAACAAAGTTTTCAAGCCGTACTTGGATAAATTCATAGTAGTTTTCATCGACGACATCTTGATCTACTCAAAGACAGAGGAAGAACACGCTGAACATCTGAAGATAGTTTTGGAGGCTCTAAGAAAGGAGAAGATGTATGCGAAATTTTCTAAGTGTGAATTTTGGATGGAGAAGGTTCAATTCTTAGGCCACGTGGTGGATAAGAATAGAATCTCTGTAGACCCTGCACAGGTTGAGGAAGTAAGTAATTGGGAGCAACCGAGAACACCAACAGAGGTTAGAAGTTTCTTAGGGTTAGCTGGGTATTATCGAAGATTTATTCAGAATTTTTCTAAGATAGCTACCCCGTTGACAAATCTGACTAGGAAGACGGTGAAGTTTGTGTGGACAGACTAATGTGAAGAGAGTTTTCAGGAGTTAAAGAAGAAATTAAGCGAAGCGTCTGTGTTGTCAGTACCAGATGATGAGGGAAATTTTGTGGTGTATAGTGATGCATCTCACAAGGGACTTGGCTGTGTGCTTATGCAGCACGACAAGGTCATTGCGTATGCATCATGACAATTAAAGGACTACGAAAAACGATACCCTACTCACGACCAAGAGTTAGCGGCAGTAGTTTTTGCGTTGAAGATTTGGAGACACTATTTATATGGGGAGAAATGTGAGATATACACGGACCACAAAAGTCTAAAAAATATCTTCACACGGAAGGAGTTGAATATGCGTCAGATAAGGTGGTTAGAATTAATCAAAGACTATGACTGCGATATTCTTTATCACCCGGGTAAGGCAAACGTGGTTGTCGACGCTCTGAGTAGAAAAAGAAGAAAGAAATTATTTCACTTGACGACTCAGGAGGAATTGGTAAGAGAAATGGAAAGATTAGAGATAGAAGTAAAGGGCCAGAGAGGTCTGAAGAGAAGTTGTTCGTAATGGAAGCTCGTCTGACATTGTTGGACAGAGTGAGGGAATCACAAGAGAAGGATGAAGAGTGCGAGAAAATCAGAAGGAGGATCGCAAAAAATGAAGAAGAGAAATTTTGAAGGGATAAAGACGGTATTTTGAGATTCGAAGGAAGAGTGTGGGTACCAGCGATAACCGAGTTGAGGGAAGAGATTTTGCACGAGGCACACAATACGACGTATTCCGTTCATTCGAGAGGCACGAAGATGTACCGAGATTTAAGGCAACATTTTTGGTGGCCCAATCTGAAACGGGCAGTCGCAGAGTGTGTTAGTAGATGTCTGACTTGACAACGCGTAAAAGCAGAGCACCAGCGGCCGAGTGGTTAACTACAATCGTTAGAAATATACCGGAGTGGAAATGGGAGCACATTACGATGGACTTCGTGGTAGGACTTCCAGTTACGCAGAAAGGTTATGATGCTATTTGGGTTATCGTGGATCGACTAACAAAGACCGCACACTTTTTACCGATCAAGATCCGATATAGTTTGAACCAGTTAGCGAGCCTTTACGTAAAGGAGATTGTCTCACGATATGGAGTGCCGGTGTCAATTTTCTCTAATCGAGATCTGCGCCTCACGTCAAATTTTTGGAAAAGCTTGCAAGAGAGAATGGGAACACAGTTGAGGTTGAGTACCGCTTATCATCCTTAGACAGACAGACAGAGTGAGCGAACTATACAAATATTGGAGGACATGCTTATGACTTGCGTGATGGACTTCAAGGGAAATTGGGACAACCACCTACCCTTAGTCGAATTTGGAATAATAATAGTTACCATGCGAGTATCGTCATGTTACCGTATGAAGCTCTTTACAGAAGAAAGTGCAGAACGCCATTATATTGGGATGAAGTCAGAGAACGACGAATACTCAGACTAGAGCTAGTACAACAAACAGCAGACGTGGTGATAGTGATAAGAGCCAGACTAGTAGCAGCTCAAGACCGCCAGAAAAAGTACGCAAATTTGCATTGGCAGGACCGGGACTTTAAAGTCGGCAGTTTCGTATTCTTGAAGGTATCTCCATGGAAGGGAAAGATCCGTTTCGGCAAGAAAGGAAAGTTGAGTCCAAGATTCGTAGGGCCGTTCGAGATACTGAAGCGAGTGGGCGAAGTGGCATATAAAGTTGCATTACCACCCGAGTTGGAGCACATCCACAACATGTTCCACATTTTCGTGTTGCGACCGTACAAGACCGACTACAAGCGCTTGATTTCTTATAAGCCCATTCAAGTGGAGAAGAACTTGGCGTATGAAGAAATTCCTATCTAGATATTAGATAGGAAAGAGCAAACCTTGAGAAATAAAGTTATTTCATCTGTAAAAGAACTTTGGCGTAACCACGATGTCGAGGAGGCTACGTGGGAGTTAGAAGATAGGATGATGAGGGATTATCCCCATCTATTTGTGTGACCTTGAAGCAATTCCGAGGACTAAATTTTTATAAGGGGGGGGGGGAGGATGTAATCCCCGAGAATTTTCATATATTATTAAATGAATATATTAATGGGAATGAGAATTTATTTGAATATAAATGATTTTGTGTTATGAGATGAGTTAACTCAATTATAATTATAATAATTGAGAAAAATATATGGAGTTTGTGATAAACTCGTTGAATGCCTTGTGTGGCATAGTGATGAGAAATATTAATGATGATATTAATTAACGAAAGAATTATTAAGTGAATAATTAATCTATATTAATTGTTAATTGTTATTATAGAATATTAATTAATTGTTATAGAAAATTAATGATGATTAATTAATAATATGTGATTATTATTATTAGAGATATAATAATAATAAGCAACGTGTTTATAAATATAATCAGATTTATATTTATTATTCTAGAGATTAATAATTTCATTGATTAATGAGAAATGGATTAATTAATTAATTGATAAGATAATTAATTTATTAATTCCTATGTGCAAGCATGCGATATTAAAAGTATAACGTATAGTAGCTAACTATATATTATACAAAGTGTAAGGTTCAATGTGACAATATATATATATATATATATATATATATATATATATATATAAACTATATAGTAAAGTTTATTAAGTTGTAAAAGTTACATGAAATGTATATGTGACAATTGTATGTGAAATGTACATTAAAATAATTCATCATGAATATATATAGTAAACAATTATAATTGATGATTACTTCAATATATAATTGAATAATAAATGTGATTGTATCCGATTAAATTATATCCGTTATTAACAAAATGTACATGGGTTATATATATTCCCAACTTATTACCTTGCAATATTATTTTATGAGGACCCAAGTATACATGAATGTTATATGTGTAAATTAATTGTACTACCTTGCAATGTTGACTAATTAAATATACATTGTGACTTTAACTAAAGTATAGCCTAAGTATGTATATATGCATGTTGCTAGAATGTTGAGCTTCTAATTGGCTTGTCCGTTATTGATAGTCACCAGCCTTGCACACGTGAAATACTCAAGCTAACTCTACTCCCTATTTCTTCCTCAAATTCTGCAAACTCCCTAGCTTCATAGCTCATCATGCAATGGGGAGTGGGTGTGATAATGGAATTCAACCACCCATTACCTACCCTTTCATAACCAATATGCAATCTTTCAATCCATGAGTTTGATTTAGTGGAATATGACAATGTCTGTGTAATCTTTCTTCTATAAATATGAACTCCTCTCCTCTCTTTTCAATTGCTGAGAATTGCATAAGTGTTGAGTGAGAGCAATACATATATACCAGTATAGGAAATTTGATTTAGCAGCAAGCCCAATTGCATTGCAGAGGTATACTCTCAAGTTCTTCATTTTGGTTTTCTGCAATTTCTTAGATTCTTGATCTTGTTGAATTAAAGTGTAATTGGGATATAGAATGCTTGCTTAAGTGTTATATAACCATATAAGCATGTTTAAACTGTTATATGACTGATTACATACGAAATGGTGAAGAAAGTTTTGTGTTTGGCCTAGTTTCTACCGTAGCCGGCTGCCTCCTGGTGTGAACCAGACGTGGCACAGCTGTGCCAGTATAACACTGGGGCGCAGCACAGCTGCGCCGGCATCTGAACCCAGTTTCCTGCTTCTGCTTAAAAATATGTTATGTGCTACTTTCTAAAATGACATAGATAAAGCATGCTAGCTTGAGTAACATATATATATGGATATGTAGACCTAATGTGAGCATGTTCCACTATGTTTGTAGACATGATTAACGAACGGTTAAAGTTTTCGAAGTGAACATAAGGTTTATAATTGAACTATAAACATATATGACTTATGTCGGTATTCTGACCTTGCCAGCATATTATTATGATCTAGGAAGGCATGAAAAGCATGTTAATAGCTGTATACATGTTTCATAAGGTAATATGAGCATGTGGATCGCGTTAAATGAACTTTACTAGTGAAAGTATAAGTTTTGAACGTAAATCTTGATATGTTATATCGAAGTCTAGATTCTGATCATTGTGAACATGTTGGATAGTGTTTTAAAGCCTCACTAATGTGTCATACATATATATACATGTGTACATACCATGCTAGGTGCCATAAAGACTAAATGAACACAAAATAAAGCATGATTTCAAAACCAATAGCAATGCTAGTAATATATATGTGGTAAAGATATTCATGAACATGCCTAGAACACGTTACACGACCACCTTATGTGTGTACATGACAAGTATGATAGCTTCGTGGTTTCATGATCTTGAATGGCTTTAAGTTATTAAAAATATTGACTTAGAATCTATATCACTTATATTTGAAACGAGGAAAGGTTGTACAAATATAAAAGTATCCTTTAATATGTTTATATGCTATGTGGTGTTGTTGGCTTGCATGACCGGACATAAACCACAAGGCACAACTCAGCTTTAGCTTGGCCAGAGGGCTGCGCAGCTGCGCCGGCCCTAGGCTTAGCCATGGCGCAGCTGAGCCTGCCTGGAATCAGAAGCCATGCAGTTTGACAATCTGATTTTGGATAGATAGCTTATATGATGCCTGCATTGCTAGAAATGGTTTACACCCTATTAATACGTGTATATATGTGATGATTAAGTAATAAGATAGTGTTTAACTTATATAATGAAAGTCCATGGATAAAAAGGTCTTAATCTTGAGCATTGTGAATTTGCTTATGGAGTAACTAGGTACTTGATTTCATAATAAACATATAAACTGATTTTGTACCGTACGTGTATACTTGAATCGTATCAAGCTTAAATAACGAATGTGTTAGCTAATGGACATCCTATACTTATAATACACTATAAATAGGATTCGAAAGTGTTGATTACTTAATGTGGATAAACTATAAATAGGATTCGAAAGTTTTGACCCTATTAGAAAGAATTAAAGAAATGCAAGAGAAAGATGAGATGTGTCAAAAATGTAAATCTGATATAATTCATATAAAGAATGTCAAATTACGAGTAGATAAGGATGGAGTACTAAGATATGAAGATAGAGTTTGGGTTCCATCAGACCAATCAATAAAAGATGAAATCTTAAGTGACGCTCATAATTCTAAATTTTTCATTCACCCAGTTAGTAAGAAAATGTATAGAGACTTGTGTCAACATTTCTGATGGTCTAATATGAAAAGGGAAATAGAAGAGTGGTTCAGTAAATATCTCACGTGTCAAAGGGTTAAGGCTGAATATCAAAAGCCGAGTGGATTACTACAACCCTTACCAATTCTTGAGTGGAAGTGGGAATATATAACCATGGATTTCGTGGTAGGACTTCTTGCTACACAGAAAGGCCACAATGCAATTTGGGTAATAGTAGATAGACTCACCAAATCAGCTCATTTCCTACCTATCAAGATTACTCATACCTTAGATCAACTTTAATAGAGATCCAAGATTTACTTCAAACTTTTGGGGAAGTCTTCAAAAACACCTAGGAACTCAGTTGAGATTAAGTACAGCATATCACCCGCAGACAGATGGGCAGAGTGAAAGGAACATTCAAACTTTAGAGGACATGTTAAGAACCTGTGTCATGGACTTCAAAGAGAGTTGGGAAGATCAATTACATTTGGTAGAATTTTCCTACAACAACAGTTATCATGCTAGCGTAGGTATGCCACCCTATGAAGCTCTATATGGTAGAAAGTGTAGAACACCTTTGTGTTGGGATGAGGTCGGAGAAAGACAAATGCTAGGACCCGAGATAATTCAACAAACTACAGAAACGATTCAAATTATACGAGGAAGATTGCAAACGTCTCAAGATCGACAACGAAAATATGTCGATCCACATAGACAGGAGCAAAACTTTAATGTTGGAAGCCATTTATTCTTGAAAGTGTCCCCTTGGAATGGCAAGATACGTTTTGTCAAGAAAGGAAAATTAAGTCCGAGATTCATTGGACCATTTGAAATTTTGAGAAGGATAGGAGACGTGGCTTATGAAGTAGCTCTACCTCCTGACTTAAACCATATCCATAATATGTTTCATGTGTCCGTATTACGACCATATAAACCCGACTACAAACATGTTATAAGTTATGAACCTATCCTAATCGAGAAAGACATATCTTATATAGAAGAACCTGTTCAGATCATCGACCGAAAAGAGCAAAACCTAAGAAATAAAGTAGTAACATCGGTTAAGGTGATCTGGATAAATCAGAACATTGAAGAGGCTACAATCGAGCTCGAGAATAAAATGCGAGAGAACTATCCCTACTTGTTTACTTAACCTGTACTGAAATTTCTAGGACAAAATTGTTATTAGAGGGGGTGAATGTGAGATCCCAAAACCCTAATAAGACTCGGTTATGTAAATTCTTCAATTATCAATAAAATCTCTCTGTTCTAATAATGTATAGTGTTATTATATACGTTATTAAAGACTTCGGTCAAAAATATTTTTCTCCAAAAAACATCGTGCTTGACATGTCATCCTTAAAAATTTTGTATTGTATTTGGACTTTTCGGTATATTATTTTATAAAGCTGCTTTGTCGTGCTTACATTAACGAAATGCTTTGTCGTGCTTTGTTTGGATTAGGTGTCAAACCCTAAATTAGGAAACCTCTAATGCTAAATTAGGAAACCCTAACCATAAATTCAAATCCTAAACCCTAATTAAGGAGTACAAACCCTAATTAGGTTATCTTGAACCCTAATCATGTAAACTAAACTTAAATTAGTTGTTAATAACTTCACTAAGTTATCCTAAACACAAAAATCAAAACCCTAAATCATAATTATTGAAGTTTAGGGCAAAATTAGCTTAATAATCAAACCTTAAGTTGCTCACAAGCTAGTGCCACCACCTACATTCGAAAATCTATCATATCTGATGTGACGCCCCCAAATTCCAGGACCGCCACTTGGTCTCTCGAATTCGGTTCATCACGTGCTCATGGTAATATATCGCAATAATGATAACTAAATATCACACAACCACAGCGGAAAATCTATTCTAGAATAATTTACAATAATTTATTATAATTATTCCCCCAAGTCTCGCAACCTACAGTACTTAATAGATTACATAGCAATATCAATTAACGACTTGTTATATAATCTAACTTAAGCTTAAACATAAACAAATCCAGTCTTACTACATCATCTTAATACAACATTAAAATATTTAAAACATATAAGAGACAAGCTAATTGGTAGCCTTGCCCTTGCCCTTATCAACGCCCGAAGGTTCGCCATGCTCTGCCATAACTGAAATGTTTTAGGAAAAGCAAGAATGAGCACAAATTGCCCAGCAAGTAATATATAATAAGGGTGAGTAATAAGATTCCCAATTCTCGAAAAGGTATAACAAGGTTTGATAGTTCAAGGATAACAAGAATATCAACAGTTCTCAATAACAGTCGCTAAGGACAGAATAATATCAATATGATTCAATAATACGTCAATTCAAGATTTTAAATAATTGAATACTGAGCAGTCACTAAGGACTATGAACTTCTACTAGAATTGACAGTAATAAACTGAAAATCCAATAAAAACAGATACAGCAGGTGATCAGCCTAAAGTACCCTCGTTATGCATAACAATCAATCATACTCAAGTGTGCACGTCGGTTCTCCGACAATTATATATTCCCTTCAAAGAAGGTTGTTCTTCTCAGTCAAATACAAGATCCCGCACCAATCAATTAGTTTGGGTCATTTTTCAATAACATAAGTCTAGCCGAATCAAATGGCATAGACACTTTCACAATATTCAAGAACAATACTAAGTTCAACATGAATAATAGCTTTAATGAAATAAGAGTTCAAGTATGCTAATTCAATTCAAACAATTAAGTAGGAAACTAGTTCGCAATATACAAAGATAGAATACTTGTATCCAAAGAGATAAGTTTTAGATACTCGCTTACGATATCCGTTGAATAAAGTAATGCAAGGGTTTAGGATACTTGCCTTATGCGTAGTTTACTCACGTAAAGCTAGTCAACACTTTTGAATTCCTATCGTAATGATAGTCATTAGTCATATAATTTAACTTCACATTATATCTTCAAATATACGATCAACACACAAGCTAAGTTTTACCCTAGCTACACAATTATTTAGTATCTAATTTCTATTCTTAACTTTCTCTTTTCTCAAGTTGATCATATTCATACATCGTTACTATCATGTGAGACTACCACAATTAGCAAACATATTCGCATATTATTAATATCACATAAGACTACAATCAATACCAAATATATTTCATTTTAGCAAGTTATGGCATTCTCATAAGTTAACCGTCAAAATCGGGTTCAGGTGACATCATATAATATCACGTAGCATGTATACATTTTTAAAGGATACTTTTATGTTTGTATACAATCTTTCCTCGTTCTAATCATTTATGATTTTGTTTTAATTCACGATCCCTAACGACTTAGGGTTATACAATGCCATGAATTCACATAAATTGTCATGCTTATCATTTAGACATATAAAGTAGTCATATATTTTATTGATACGCATGTTCATATGTTTCTTATGTCAAGGATATGTGATTCTAGCACTATTACTAGTTCGTGACTTAATCAAACTCATGTTTGATTAACTTGCATTACATCTAACAAGTACGTACATATATGATGCCTTCAAACTACATTCAATCATGTTGAAAATATCAGAATGTAGAGTCCTAATATAACATGTCAAAGTCCACATTTAAAGCTTATGTTGTCATTAGTAAAGCTTGCTAATAAGGCCTAACATGCTCATGCTATCTAGATTCATATGTTAACATATTTGACCCGCATTTCAAGGTCACATAACATGCTTGAAAAGTCAGAATGTATACATGGTCTTTACATGTCAATATCAACCTTCAAAACTTGTATTTTTGTTAGAAAGGTGCACTAGTTGGGTTCACATGTTCATATTATATCACGATACATATATACTTAAGTCAATATGCATTCCATGTGTTTCTAGGTCATACAAACGTGTCTCAAAAGTCAGAATACTATTATGGTATTTATATATCCAAGTTCCTCTTTTCATAACTTTAAGTTTTCTTTGAAATATTCAACTAAAACTACTAGCATAGATTGCTATAACCTAGTAACCTTATTCCATATGTTAATGTGAGTTATATGCATATCCTAACAGTACATCATGCTCAATACATCAGAAGATATAAAAGAAATCATCAACAAATTCTGCAGTGGCGCGCGGCCGCGCCCAAATTGTACTAGGGAGACGCGCGGCCGCGCGGCTCCTGTTCCAGTCCAGAGAGCAGCCTGCAACGGCACATATCAAATCCAACTCACGAAATTACTTCACAAAAACTTTTCTAAGCAGCCACATTATGGTTTAAACATGTTTATAAGTCTATATAACAACTAAGAACATGTTCTAATCCAATCTAGCATGAATTGTAATCAAAATCAAGAATTGGAAACTTTGACAGTAAACAAAATGATGAACCAAGAATGAAGGATTTATACCTCTTGAGCTCAAACTTGCACAAGACTTGTTCTCAAATTCAGATTATAACTCACAATACTCTCTCTATATCAACTTAGCACAAATTTTAGCAACATAGAAAATGAAGAGAGGCTTGGTATTTATAGGAGAATTCAATATCCATACAAAGCAATTGCCCCAAGGTTTGAAACAATGGGGGAAATGAAGAACTAGAGGATTGAGGGGAGTTGATGGAATAGTGTCCAACCACCCCCATCACCCACATCCTTCTTCATCATGAGCATCATTGGCTAGCTAGGAAGTTGACATGAGGGAGTAGCTTAGGCCTTTGGCCTTTCACGTGGGAGAAGAGATAGTGACTATCATTTAGGGACAAGGCAATATGAAACTCAGCATTTGCAACATGAAGTGTATTAACACTAAGGCCATATATACATATACACTTAGGCTATTATATATTTATTCATACTATATTTTATAATTAACATTATAATGTAAGTCACATGCTTAATATTTCAAGGTAGTAGATGTGATATGGCAATGTAACATACATATCATCCATGTACATTTATTAATACCGGATATAATCACATCACATTATTTCCTTCATTAAATTCTACAATCAACAAGTGATTTCAATATATTCATGATATATCATTTTAATGTATACTTACATACACATTGTCACATAGGTATTAATCATGTAGCTCACATAGTTTAATTAATCTTAATACAGGGTCCATATGTGTAATATATTCACATTGCATTATATAACATAGTTTATGTATACTTGTATGGTCACACCTAAGTGTTTCTCTACACTATATAATATAGTTGTATTATATATTATTGCATGCTTGTACATAACAATCAATATAATCTTATTATATTAATAACTTACTTATTTGTTTTATTATTCATAATGTCAAATAAATAAATTATTTATCTTATCAATTAATTAACAATAATATTAATTAATCCATTCCTCATCGATTATTAATAACACCTAATTAATAATCATAGGATTCATTATCACATTAACAAGTATAAATCTCAGCACAATTATAAACAAGTGGTTTATTATTATTATATTTCTTGCAATAATAATAATCACGTATTATTAATCAATCACAGTTAATATTCCATAACCATCAACTAATATTTTACAATAGCAATTAACAATTAATATAGATTAATTGTTTACTTAATAATTCATTCGTTAATTAATATAATTATTAATATTTCCCATCACTGTGCCACACTAGGCTCTCAACGAGTTTATCGTAAACTCCACGTTTTTCTCAATTGTCATAGATATTCAATTTAATATAATTGAATTTAATCATTCTCATAACACAAAATCATTTATATTCAAATAAATTCTCATTTCCATTAATATAATTATTTAATAATAATAGGAAATTCTCGGGTATTACATCCTCCCCCCCTTATAAAAATTCCGTCCCGGAATTGCTACAAGGTTACACAAACAAATGGGGATAATCCCTCATTATCCTATCTTCTAATTCCCACGTTGCCTCCTCGACATCGTGGTTACGCCAAAGTACTTTTACAGACGAAATAATTTTGTTTCTCAAAGTTTGCTCTTTCCTATCTAATATCTGGACAGGAATTTCTTCATACGCCAAGTTCTTCTCCACTTGAATGGGCTCGTAAGAAATCACATGTTTGTAGTCGGCCTTGTACGGTCGCAACACAGAAATGTGAAATACGTTGTGGATGTGCTCCAACTCAGGTGGCAACGCAACTTCGTATGCCACTTCGCCCACTCGCTTCAGTATTTCGAACGGTCCTATAAATCTTGGACTTAATTTTCCTTTCTTGCCGAAACGGATCTTTCCTTTCCATGGAGATACTTTTAAGAATACGAAACTGCCGACTTTGAAGTCTCGGTCCTGTCGATGCAAATCTGCATATTTCTTCTGGCGATCTTGAGCTGCTACTAATCGGGCTCTTATCACTGTCACCATGTCTGTGGTTTGTTGTACTAACTCTGGTCCGAGTATTTGTCGTTCTCCGACTTCGTCCCAACATAATGGCGTTCTGCACTTTCTTCCGTAAAGAGCTTCGTACGGTGGCATGCCGATACTCGCATGGTAGCTATTATTATATGCGAATTCTACTAAGGGTAGGTGGTCGTCCCAATTTCCCTTAAAATCCATCACGCAAGTCCTAAGCATGTCTTCTAGCGTTTGTATTGTTCGCTCACTTTGTCCGTCTGTTTGAGGATGATAAGCTGTACTCAACCTCAACTGCGTTCCCATTCTTTCTTGCAAACTCTTCCAAAAATTGGACGTGAAGCGCGGATCTCGATCAGAGACAATTGACACCGGCACTCCATGTCGTGAAACAATTTCTTTTACATATAGGCTTGCTAATTGGTTCAAACTGTAGCGGATCTTGATTGGTAGAAAGTGTGCGGTCTTCGTTAGTCGATCCACGATAACCCAAATGGCATCATAACCTTTCTGTGTAACTGGAAGTCCTACCACGAAGTCCATGGTAATATGCTCCCATTTCCACTCTGGTTTTTCTAACGGTTGTAGTAAACCACTCGGCCGTTGATGCTCTGCTTTAACGCGTTGGCAAGTCAAACATCTACTGACACACTCTGCGACTTCCCGTTTCAAATTGGGCCACCAAAAATGTTGCCTTAGATCTCGGTACATCTTTGTGCCTCCCGGATGAACGGAATATGTTGTATTATGTGCCTCGTGCAAAATCTCTTCCCTCAACTCGGTTACCGCTGGTACCCACACTCTTCCTTCAAATCTCAAAATACCATCTTTATCCATTCGAAATTTTTCTTCCTCATTTTCCGTGATCCTCTTTCGGATTTTCTCACACTCTTCATCCTTTTCTTGGGCTTCCTTTACTTTATCCAACAATATCGGATGAGCTTCCATTACAAACAACTTCTCACCAGACTTTTCTGGTCCTTTCACTTCTATCTCCAATTTCTCCATCTCTCTTATCAACTCTTCCTGAGTCGTCAAATTAAACAACTTCTCCCTTCCTTTCCTGCTCAGAGCGTCGGCAACCACATTTGCCTTTCCCGGGTGATAAAGAATATCGCAGTCATAGTCTTTGATTAATTCTAACCACCTTCTCTGCCGCATGTTTAACTCCCTCTGTGTGAAGATATATTTCAGACTTTTGTGGTCCGTGTATATCTCACATTTTTCTCCGTATAGATAATGCCTCCATATCTTTAACGCAAAAACTACTGCCGCTAACTCTAAGTCGTGAGTAGGGTATCGTTTTTCGTAATCCTTTAATTGTCGTGATGCATATGCAATGACCTTGCCGTGCTGCATAAGCACACAGCCAAGTCCCTTGTGCGATGCATCACTATACACCACAAAATTTCCCGCATCATCTGGTAATGATAATACAGGTGCTTCGCTCAATCTTTTCTTCAACTCCTGAAAACTCTCTTCACATTTGTCGGTCCATACAAATTTCACCGTCTTTCTAGTCAAATTGGTCAGCGGGGTTGCTATCTTAGAAAAATCTTGGATGAATCTTCGATAGTACCCAGCTAACCCTAAAAAACTTCTTACCTCCGTCGGTGTTCTCGGTTGTTCCCAATTACTTACTGCTTCAACCTTCGCAGGGTCTACAGAGATTCCATTCTTATCCACCACGTGGCCTAAGAATTGAACCTTCTCCATCCAAAATTCGCACTTAGAAAATTTTGCATACATCTTCTCCTTCCTTAGTGCCTCCAAAATAATCTTTAGATGTTTGGCGTGTTCTTCCTCTGTCTCTGAGTAGATCAAAATGTCGTCGATAAAGACCACTACAAATTTATCCAAGTATGGCTTGAAAACTCGGTTCATCAAGTCCATAAATGCTGCCGGAGCATTAGTCAATCCAAATGACATTACCAAAAACTCGTAGTGTCCATAACGGGTTCGAAATGCAGTCTTTGGTATGTCCTCATCCCTCACTTTCAGTTGATGATATCCTGTTCGTAGGTCGATCTTCGAGAAACACTTTGCTCCCTTCAGTTGATCAAACAAGTCGTCTATCCTCGGTAGCGGATATCGGTTCTTGATCGTTATTCTGTTCAATTCTCGATAATCGATACAGAGTCTCATCGATCCGTCCTTCTTCTTAACGAATAGCACTGGTGCTCCCCAAGGAGAAACACTCGGTCGAATGTAACCCTTATCCAACAACTCTTGCAATTGTATCATCAATTCCTTCATTTCTACTGGCGCCATACGATATGGAGCTTTTGAAATCGGTGTCGTTCCCGGTGCTAAGTCTATTACGAATTCGATTTCTCTGTCTGGCGGAAGACCAGGCAGATCGTCTGGAAATACATCTTGAAATTCATTCACTACGGATATATCCTTAATTTCTACTCCCTTTTTTCGAGTATCAACGATGTAAGCTAAATAACCTACACATCCTTTCCTTAACAATTTCTTGGCCTGCATCATCGTAACGCAACACGATTGCTTAAGCGATGAGCTACCATAAAACACTACCTTAGACTTACTCGGAGTCTGAAGGTTCACACATTTGTTCTGACAGTCAATTATCGCCGCATGGTTATACAACCAATCCATTCCTAGTATCACATCAAATTCTCCCAATCTAATAGGAATCAAGTCTACGCTCAGTTTATATTCTCTAATGTTTGCGTGACAATCTCGATAAATGTATTCTACAGGGATCACTTCCTTATTAGCAACTTCTATGATCAAAGGATTTTCTAATCGTTCTCGGGGTGTACTAAGTTTACTAGCAAATTCTTCAGATATAAAAGAACAGGTGGCACCCGAATCAAATAATACATAAGTATTTATATCATTGATTGGGATTATACCTGACACCACGTCCTTCGCAGCCACGACGTCCTGGACGGTCATGTTAAAGGTTCTGGCGGTTGGCCGGTTGGATTGTACCGGTCCACCGATCATCAGCTTGTTGCCTCCTTGCTGATTACTACCCCCGCCACTTCCCTTCTTTGGGCAGTCCTTAATCCTGTGCTCCGTCGAGCCACACGCAAAGCATCCTTGTATCTTCTTTGGTTTCGGACAGTTGGGCGAGATGTGCCCTTCCTGTCCGCAGTTGTAGCAAGTGCCACGTCCCTTCCAGCACTCACCCTGGTGATTCTTCCCACACTTTGGGCATCCTTCAGCCTTCTTCTTGAAACCTCCACGAAAATTCCCTGATTGATTATTGTTGTTTTTGTTGTTATTCTCCCACTTTCTCTTTCCCAAATTACTTCCTCCACTCACGAAATTACTTCACAAAAACTTTTCTAAGCAGCCACATTATGGTTTAAACATGTTTATAAGTCTATATAACAACTAAGAACATGTTCTAATCCAATCTAGCATGAATTGTAATCAAAATCAAGAATTGGAAACTTTGACAGTAAACAAAATGATGAACCAAGAATGAAGGATTTATACCTCTTGAGCTCAAACTTGCACAAGACTTGTTCTCAAATTCAGATTATAACTCACAATACTCTCTCTATATCAACTTAGCACAAATTTTAGCAACATAGAAAATGAAGAGAGGCTTGGTATTTATAGGAGAATTCAATATCCATACAAAGCAATTGCCCCAAGGTTTGAAACAATGGGGGAAATGAAGAACTAGAGGATTGAGGGGAGTTGATGGAATAGTGTCCAACCACCCCCATCACCCACATCCTTCTTCATCATGAGCATCATTGGCTAGCTAGGAAGTTGACATGAGGGAGTAGCTTAGGCCTTTGGCCTTTCACGTGGGAGAAGAGATAGTGACTATCATTTAGGGACAAGGCAATATGAAACTCAGCATTTGCAACATGAAGTGTATTAACACTAAGGCCATATATACATATACACTTAGGCTATTATATATTTATTCATACTATATTTTATAATTAACATTATAATGTAAGTCACATGCTTAATATTTCAAGGTAGTAGATGTGATATGGCAATGTAACATACATATCATCCATGTACATTTATTAATACCGGATATAATCACATCACATTATTTCCTTCATTAAATTCTACAATCAACAAGTGATTTCAATATATTCATGATATATCATTTTAATGTATACTTACATACACATTGTCACATAGGTATTAATCATGTAGCTCACATAGTTTAATTAATCTTAATACAGGGTCCATATGTGTAATATATTCACATTGCATTATATAACATAGTTTATGTATACTTGTATGGTCACACCTAAGTGTTTCTCTATACTATATAATATAGTTGTATTATATATTATTGCATGCTTGTACATAACAATCAATATAATCTTATTATATTAATAACTTACTTATTTGTTTTATTATTCATAATGTCAAATAAATAAATTATTTATCTTATCAATTAATTAACAATAATATTAATTAATCCATTCCTCATCGATTATTAATAACACCTAATTAATAATCATAGGATTCATTATCACATTAACAAGTATAAATCTCAGCACAATTATAAACAAGTGGTTTATTATTATTATATTTCTTGCAATAATAATAATCACGTATTATTAATCAATCACAGTTAATATTCCATAACCATCAACTAATATTTTACAATAGCAATTAACAATTAATATAGATTAATTGTTTACTTAATAATTCATTCGTTAATTAATATAATTATTAATATTTCCCATCACTGTGCCACACTAGGCTCTCAACGAGTTTATCGTAAACTCCACGTTTTTCTCAATTGTCATAGATATTCAATTTAATATAATTGAATTTAATCATTCTCATAACACAAAATCATTTATATTCAAATAAATTCTCATTTCCATTAATATAATTATTTAATAATAATAGGAAATTCTCGGGTATTACATCTGACCCCCAAGCACCTTGTCATAGCTGCACAAGTTTAGACGGAAGATATTTGTGGAGGAAAAATAAGAAAAAAGACCTAAAAACCCTAACCTACAAATTCTATAAATAGCAGCCTCAAGTCAGTGTAAACTCACAAATTTCTTTCACCAATACACTTATACTATCTACCATAAGAAGTCCTATCAATAGCAACATCAGAATCAAAGCTTAGATAGCCAAATTTGCTCAAGAAAGGTATAAACCCTAATTTTACATTTGATCTTTGATGCTATGTTAATTTTTTTGTTATGTTGTTTAGTTATGTGTAATAACATGTTAGTTAGTGTTCTGGGTTGTTAGATCACGTTTTCATAACATCTTGATGCATCAAATAGGTATTTTAAGCAATCTGAAAATTTGTTAAAAACAGGCCTGACATCCATATGTCAGAGCCCGTAGATCTTTATGTGTTAATAGTTAGGTATGTTAATTGTATGCTAGTTGTAGTATTACACGAGCTTAGTAATCTAGAACAAGAATCGGGCTTATTTGATTAACAGCATGAAAGATATAGGTGGTCAAACGTGGTTCACCGATCACGAAGTTCTGACTTCTGGTTACCCAAAAATCTCAAGAACAGCCGAGATAGGTACTTTGACCGGCTTGTATCTCTCTCTATCTCTATGTTGTTAAGTTGTCTAAGTGCTTTGTTGTTGTACCCTTACATGTATACTAGAGGTATGATACACTTTAACACATAATAGATTCATAGGATACCTAGATCTATGCCTTAGGAGGTTACTCGGTCAAAATCAGTACTATCTCGTTCAAGTATGATATATATACTACACACTGCAACAATTCAAACATCTATCTAATATACAGAATCAAAGATATTTACATCACAAAGTCGTTGACCGACGTTAACCGATGTTCTGGTTACCCAGAAACCCAAGAACAGCACTGACAAGTACTTTGAGCCTTAATAACATTCTGATAGGTGATAGTTAGAGTCTAAAATTAATATCTAGTTGTAGTATTACATAACCACTATAACACTGAAACACGTACAAACACCGAATCATAACAAGCTGCAAGAACAAGCTTGATCAAAGTAGCCACTCGGACTTGACCGAGGCTGTTCTTCAAAGTTGAAGAACACCTTCAGCGACGCTTTCTGTCGCTTTAGGCTTTCAGCGATGGACAGAATAAAAAGAAATTAAAATTAATAAAATAAATAGAAATAATTAGTAAATAATTCTAAATTCAGTTTTAAAAATTATTTTAAGTTATAATAATTAACTTTTAATATTTTGACATAAATTTCATAATTATTTTTATAAATTAATAAATTAATTAATTAATAAAGTAATTAATTAAATCATTTATAAATAATAAGTAATTATTTGAATATTCTAAAAATCATAATAAATGATTATAAATTATTTAAAAATAAAACTAAGGTTTTAATAAATATACTAAGTAATTGATATTTATTTAGGTATAAAATTAATGATTTAAAAATCATTCTAATGGATAAATAAATACTTAAAAATTATTATAAGCTTTCAAAAATTATTATAATGATAAATAAATTATCTAAAATAATAATAAAGCTTTTAAATAAAGTTTTACCAAGTTTTTAACTGAATAAATATCCAATGAGGTTTTAGGACACCAAAATTATACCGAACATAGATCGAACGTATTTAGTTTGAGTAGTTAGGTACTGTTATCAATACTAATGATATCTATAAATATGTTTAACAAATTTTAGATATCTTAAACACTTTGAGTAACATTAGATAAACTTTTCTCGTGTAGGCAAGTATTCGAACTTCACTTTTCATTGTGCAAGTATTATGTTCGTAAACTTATTACATTACACAAGTTTTATACTAAATCTTAAGACGTTACTTGAATACCTTTCGATATCTTATACTGAACCAGGTTATTACCCAATTATTGAAAAAAGTTACTACTATTGTTTCAGCATAACTTAAGAAATGAATCACTTATTCATATGATATTGAATTATTGTTTCTCAAGCATAAACTGTTAGTCAAACTAAATTATTTTGGTAAGGCATCCTGTACTGAGTTGAACTTATCCTAAATTGAGTTTTCTAAATGTGTGTCTATGAATAGACAATAAAAGTAGGATGATATGCATACTCCTAGGATACTAAATAGGCCGATCCCCTATCTCAGATCTGAATACGCAGATTTCTTAGTCTATGTGACTGACAAAAATGGTTGAGTGAAATAAAAATTCCAGAAATGGTCGTCAACCCTCAGTAAAGTGAAAATTGTTGAACTATCGTTTATTCAAAGATCAAACATTTTGTTATATAAACTTGCTGAGCATGTTATAGCTCATTCTTGCAAATTATTTTCTTTGCAGTTTTATATGGTAATCCCGGTACTTCTAGCACTCGTAATGGAAAAAGTCCTTGCTTAGATTAGCTTTATGTACTGTCTTTATTTAATATAAGTCTTATAAAACTTTTTGTTGTAATAAGAACTCAATGTTGAGAACCATGTAACCGAACTTATTATATATTATCATCTTTTGTTTTTGCAATCGTGTATTGATATATATATTTAGATGATTAGTAGTATGAGTTAAACGTTACAATATCCTTAGGGATTATATATCTGAGTGAGGGTATTGGCAATATGGACTGTTTATGTTATTGCTGATACTCTAGATTTTGGATGGATATGAACTACTAATATGAAAGGGATATTCATAAGTTACAGTCTATTTATCCAAGTTAGGGTATCCAAACACAGCAATAGTTCTAACAAGAATTATTATCTGTTATGGGATATTGTGAACATTGGATAGATAGGAATAATATCTTATTGAATATCTATAGTTATTTGGATAATCGTGAACTACAGATCGGATACCACGGGTGTATAGATTTTGGGGCATCACATACCCAACCTGTCGAACAACTTCCGGAGATGGTTAATGCGATCGTCCTCCTTCTAAGATTTGACGATGATGTCATCCACATAATGTTGGATTTGTATGTTACGCATACATGCAATCAAATTACACAATTAAGGGCAAAAGCGCGATAAATAAGGTTTTAAAATTTTTTATACAAACCCCACCATGATCATGCTTTGTGCTCAATTATTAATAACAAAAAAGTAAGGAAGAATCAGAATCATACCATTGTAGAATCTAGCTTCCACAAGTACGAGTTCAACTCCTTGCTTTCCTTGATCTCGTTGAATCTTCTGTATTGGCTCCTTCCTTTGATCAACGTTAGCCACCCAAGTGTTTGGCCTCTAGAGGTGATCCACTAAGGAAGAGGAATTGCTCAAAAAGATGGGTGGTTGGCTAAAACCTTATTTTTATTCTTTGTAAAAAAAACTAGTACTCTCCAACTCTTGGAATTATGTATATCTCATATCTAATATAAGACTCCTCTTATATAGATATTGGTCAACCCTACTAATCTAATTAGAATTGGGTTTCATTTAATTAATTAATTAAACTCTTTTAATTAATTAGGCTTTCCAACATATTAGGATTAATTAATTAAACTCCTTTAATTAATTTGCCTCCTAATCTCATTAGGAATAAATGAGAGTACTAATATTAAATTAATTCCTAAACTCCTTTAGAATTAAAATAATAATAATTGTAATAATATTAATAAGACTCCTCTTATTAATTTAATATTTTCAAAATATTAAATAATAAACATTAAGCTGTTTAATTTATTCTATTACCATAGATTAAATTAATTATACATAATGTGTTATTACTATTATGTCATTATCTTCTTAAATAATTATTCTTCCATTTATGGTGTGACTCTTTAGGTTCTCTATATTAAACCGGTTATGAATAAATCAATTAGAACAATTCTAATCTTATTTAAATAAATAAATTAAACTAATAATTCATTTAAATAAATAACATTTATTCTACAATATGGATAAATCTCCCTAGCGATCAACGACTTTCCAGATAATATAGATTTCAACATTAATCATAAAAGAACATGTGAGTTAATAGTTACCGTACAATTCAATACTTCCACCATACAATGTTCCAATTAAATATAAGACATGAATTTACTGTCAAGTCTTATTTTATTTAATTATATGTATTTCGATTAGAAAATGCACAACTCCAAATAATGCAAATTAGAAACTCCTTTCTAATTTTATTTTGCCTTGGCCAAGGACTACTGGGTTGTCATTTAACAAATCACATAGGACATATCTCTTCTTTTACTAGAAGTGGTAGATTCTTTATTAATCATTCACTATCTCCATATCTAACTTATTATACCCAAGCATACCCTTTTATATACCCTAAGGGTGTTAAGAAATAAGTCAAAGTATAATTCATTACATACAAGATACTATGATGATCTCAAGTTCAAGGATCACTTGTACTACTATCACATTAGGAATTTCTATTGATAGGCGAGTAAAACTCCATTAAGTATTCCATAACGAGTCACGTTTAGTGAACTTATTCTCCAATAAGCACCTACTTACTTGCTTTAGTGCCTCCACATAAATAATTATGAGATCAATCATCCTCATCCAATGAGCAAGCAACATATGTACCAATCTATCCGGATTTACTAATCCCCTTTTTAATAATCCCACAATTGGGAACTATTTTAGTTTTTAAGTTTTCTAAGAATTTAGATCTCATTAGCATGATCCTCATCATAATTTTAAATATATTGCTTAAAAATATGGGTTATTTACATATTATAAAAATAGCATCATGTAGATAATTAATAGCGTTTAATAAATAAATACTTTTATTAATAAATAAATAAGATTGTTTACAAAGTATATGTTTTATCATCATATATGATTAGCTTATATGCATACTACTTTCAATGTCCCACTTGCACTAAAGCCAATCGCCATGGAATCTCATACCCATCTTCTCTAAGTGACGATCAAACCGCTGTTGTGTTAATGCTTTAGTAAATGGATCTGCAATGTTGTCTTGAGATCTATACGCTCCAAAGTGACGTCTCCTCTTTCAATGATCTCACTGATCAAGTAAAATTACCGCAACACGTGTTTGGATTTCTGATGAGACCTTGGTTTCTTAGCCTGTGCAACCGCTCCGGTGTTGTCACAGTATAAAGGGACTGCTCCTCCATTGCTAGGAACCAAACTAAGTTCTGTTATGAAATTCTTCATCCAAACAGCTTCATTTGCAGCTTCACTTGCTGCTATATACTCTGCCTCTGTCACTAAATCAGCAAATGTTTGCTGCTTGAAACTCTTTACACTCACTATGCCTCCGTTCAAGGTAAATACATACCCCAAAATAGATTTACTGTCATCTTGGTTCGTTTGAAAATATTAGTCCGTGAAGCCCTCGAGTTTTAATTTAGACCCATCATAGACAAGAAATACATCCTTAGTCTTTCGTAAGTACTTTAGGATATTTTTCACTGCCTTCCAGTGCTCTTATCCTGGATTCGACTATTATCTGCTCGTTACACTAAGTGCATGAGCGACATCCGGTCTAGTACATATCATACCGTACATGATAGATCCTATTACTGAAGCATAAGGGATCATACTCATACGATCTCTCTCCTCAGGTGTCTTTGGGGCCTATTTTTTGGAGAGATTTATTCCATGGCTCCTCGGCATGAGACCTCTTTTGGAATCTTCCATGCTAAAGCTCTTTAGTATGGTATTAATGTACGTTCCTTGGGATAAGCCAAGCATCCTTTTAGATATATCTTTATAGATCTTTATCCCCAAAATATAGGATGTTTCTCCCAAGTCCTTCATGGAGAAGTGTTTAGATAACCAGATTTTAATCGACTGTAGCATATGAATGTCATTCCCTATCAGTAATATATCATCAACATATAATGCAAGAAATGAAATCGTGCTCCCACTAACCTTTTTGTACACACATGGTTTATCCTCGCTTTTGATAAAATCAAACTCGTTGATTGTCTCATCAAAACGAATGTTCCATCTAAAAGAAGCTTGTTTCAATCCATAAATGGATCGTTCCAGCTAACAGACTTGATTTAATTCAACCTTTAAAACAAATCCCTCTGGCTGTGTTATATACACATTCTTCTCAAGTTTCTCATTGAGAAAGGCAGTTTTCACGTCCATCTGTCAGATCTCATAGTCATAATAAGCTTCAATCGCAAGTAAAATCTGAATGGACTTGAGCGTAGCTACTAGTGAGAAGGTTTCATCACAGTCATCTCCTTCTCTTTGTTTAAAACCTTTTGCAACAAGTCGGGCTGATAAGTGGTTTTATGACCACTTATTCAGATAGTAACCATCTTGTTTCGTTGCTTAAACTCAAGTAATCCTGTGCTTTTAATATATTTTTCCTATGTTTTGCAGTTTTCATGTTTAGGAACTCCCCGAGTGCTAATTGAGCTTAAAAGAGCAAAAGAACGCTTCAGTGGGACAAAGCACAGTTATGAGCTTAAAGCATAAGGATGGCATAGGTGAAGAGGCCTTAGAGCGTGATGCCACGAGGCTGCAAGAAGGCAATAAGGCATGCATGGTCCAAAGCTAAGTTCAACAGAGCAATAACAAAGCATCAACAAAACCTGGCAAGCCGCGCAGCCGCGCCCTATACAAAGCCAATCCAAGTGCGGCCGCGCCAGTCCCCAGCTTTGCCAGATTTGACTTTTCACTTGGACGGAGCTTGGCTGGAGATTGGGATATAAGGGGGCTCGGTTTAACAAAGAGATATACAATATTTTGGCCTTAAGCCCTAGCCTACCTCCTCTCTTCCTTTTCTTTTACATTTTGTCTAGATTAGGAGTAGATTAGTGCTAGTTTATAGTAGTTAGTTTTTTAGGGTTTTATTAGACTTGATGGTTAAAATAAGTGGATGTTATTGAAGATTCATTATTGGATGCATGGAGACTCAGATTTGCATTTCCTAGCTTTAAACTCTCTTTGCTTTCTATTTTGTAATCTCATGATGTATATTCATATTGTGAATGGTATAATTGAGTTGTCTATGACTTAAACTATATTTTGGGGTTTCAATGGAACCTAATGAGTAGTTGATGTTGATTTCTCTTCCATATTGGTTCTTATCAATTGTTATGTGATTGTCGACTGCGATATATGCTTTCATTGCTTAATTGAGTCATGACTAATTAATGTGATAACCTATGTGGACTTGAAAGACGAAGTGTAGGTTTAGATCTAATCGTAGTAGCGGGTGATTGTATGTTCACATGACGTTGGACGTATGATTTGTGCTTAGGATAGACATATACCGAAGCGGCGCCCATAGTCAAATGAGAACTTGACCTTAAACCCTATTTATTTGTAAACACCGTAGACATATAGGGGTTTAGATAATGTGGGTGTTCACATACGTTCTATCATCTGTGGATTGCATGTAATATGGATTAGGTGCATTGAGAGATGGCCTTCTCTCACTTTCGTGTTCTCGGCTAGCACACTTAACGATTAATTTGACCTAATTAGAAGTGAAATGACTGAGATGAATCATTAGGGGAAATTAGAATCTCAGGCCTTCATTATCTAATTTTGCCCTAGGATTAATTAGTTTAAGCTTAATTCCTTGTCTATTTAAATTTAGTTTTAATTCCAACCCTTTACCGCCCGTTTAAATAAGATTGAAATGATTATGTGCTATTAATTTGGCGACTGTTTATCTATTAATTCCTCACGGGAATGATATCTGTACTTACACTTTATTACTTGTTGACCGCGTTTACTTGCGCGTTAATTGTCATCATATAAATCGGACAACACGGGCCTTATAGGTCTCTACCATGTCGTCCGCTCTAGCCTTTCTCTTAAAGACCCATTTACACCCAATAGGCTTCACGCCTTCAGGTGGTGAAACCAAAGTCCATACTTGATTTTCATCTATGGAGTCTTTATTACTCATAGCTTGTTCGTAATTCAATGGATTATAATCATTCATGACGTGTACCTCATCGTTATCCTCGATGACGAATCCATACCTATCAAGTATCTTCAGTACCCTTCTAGATTTACGAATAGGGTGTTGTAAAGAATGTGTCTCTACTTGGACAGGTTCATCCACTTAATCTGTAGTTGTTTATGGTTTTTAAATTTCTTCAAGATCTATTTTCCTCCAACTAGCCCCTTCAAGAATAAATTCATTTTCCAAGAAGGTAGCATGCTTCATAACAAATACCTTTTGTTCAGTAGGATTGTAGAAATAGTATCCCAAACTTTCTTTAGGATATCCCACAAACATATACTTATCAGATCTTGTACCAAGCTTATCATTTTGAAACTTTTTCACATAAGCTGGACATCCCCAAATCTTAACATGCTTAAGACCAGGTTTCCTCCTTGTCCACATCTCATATGGAATCTTGGGAATGGATTTCGAGAGGACCTTATTTAGTAGATATGCAGCCGAATCTAAGGCATAACCCCAGAATGATACTGGAAGATCGGTAAAACTAATCGTGGATCGAACCATGTCTAACAATATTCAATTTCTCCTTTCAGATACTCCATTTAACTGTGGTGTACCTGGTGAAGTGAGAACCCAGAAATTCACATAATTCAAAATTTTCAAATTTTTATTTTTATTTTTTTATATTGATATTGATTACCAATATTGTGCTGAGTATCTGTGATACGAGTTTATCAAAGTGGTCAAACTGTGTATTGACTGAGAAATATGAGTACAATTTTGTTTAACACAGAATAGAAACCCTAACCCTGTTTACGGATAGGGATTCGGTAGAAAATACAGTTATAATAATTGTATTGATGAATATGTGAGTGTTTATAATTTATTAAGTAAATTAGGGCTATTAAGTTAATACTCTAGGGGAATATGTTATGACATATGTGAATTATGTACGTGATTGAATGAACATGTATTATGAATGTGTATATATTTATTTATCATCTAAAAAGAATTAAGAATAAAGTTATGTGACCTAATATATATTAGGTATAATAATTAAATAACCTAAGGGTTATAATATGGGAGAATGATAGTATTTAAATATATATTAATCCTAAGAGATTTATTTTATACATCTCAAATAATTAATTTTATAACCTAAGTAAAACAAGTCTAATTGGGTTATGAAATTAAAGATATATGAGTAAGGAATTAACTTACAAATGTGTGTAAGGAAATCCTAACTAAATGATTAAGAGAGGATAAAAATTAAAAAGTATAAACTATGTTGAATTGCAAGCCCAAAGAATAAGAATTGCTAGCCTAAAGAATTAATTAGTAGCCCAATATATCATGTATGGGATAAATATTATGATGGCCCAATCTAATTTATAGTGGAGGCCCAAGTGTATTTTAATTATTAGCTAAAAAGGAGCAAGTCCAAATTAATTAGCAAAAAGCCCAAGCTTTAATCCAAGTAAGGAGGGTTAAATTAGACATTGTATAATATATATATAAAACAAAGTGGATGAGATAATAAGGCCACATGGCCGGATTTGGAAGAGGAAGAACAAGAGGGAATGAATGTAATGATTATTTACTTTAGTTGCTCACCCACTCCTCACCCACTCCCTTAGGTGTCACTCAATGAAAGGAAACAACACTTTTAAACTTACTTGCAAGCAATCTAAACCATAATGAGAGAGAGAGAGAAGGCAAGCATGTGGTGGGATTGTATAGATATATGCCATATATCTATACATTTTTATTTTAAAACAAATCAAGTATATCTTTTGTTTCATTTCATTTTCTTCATTGTTAGTAAGAACAAAAGAACTAAGAGAGAGAGAGGGAGAATACAGAGAGAGTTCGGCCACCAAGGAGAGGAGAGAGAGGGTGAGTTCTTGTAGTTTTATAGCTCCTAAGCAAATCTTAGGAAGGAGGAGAAGAGGAATCTAGCTAAGGTATAAAGGATTCCTACTTATGTAGTTTAATTTTTCATGTTTGATTTAAGTTTTGATTTTTGTCAAAATAAAATCTTAAGGTTTAAAACTATAGATCCATATGTTTAAAAGTGTTTCATGTATAGATTTAACCCTTTTGTAGGTCAAAAGTTGGGTTTAAACTGAGAAATGGGAAATAAGTTTTCAAAAGTAAGAAAACCCTAATTTTTCTAGCTTTACTTGTGTATAATTTTATGATTGGTGACTTTTGGTGAACTAGATCATGGATCATGATAGATTCATGAATATATGATATATTAGTATGTGTTATGATATTTTAATGATGGGTTATGTTGGTTTTCAGTGAAAATATGGAAATTTTCTTAAAAATCACCAAAGATTGAAAAATCTATTTTTGGGAAAACAAAGTATGAAATGGAAACGATAATATCTCTCATTCTACTTTGAATTTTTGAGTGTGGTCAGATTCTGGAGTTAGATATATGAGTCTTCTAATAGATCCAAGTGGAATCAAGGAAAAATATGTTGTGGATTTTTGTGTGGACTGATTTTAGTAACGGAAGCAAAATCTGAAAAAGTTAAAAAAGTAGTCTATCCGGGGATTTGAAGGGCCGTTTCGTCCAATTAAATTATGTAATAAACTCCGGCCTCTAGGGACATTAAAACGTATGGAATGAAGTAACTTGTGTCCAAAAATGAGCTCATTCCGACTTAAATTGAGTAAGTTATGGCCATTTCAATTTTTGTGATTTCTCGACAAAAAACGATATAACCGGAGTTGTATAACTCCGATGGCTATGAAATTTAAACTAGAAGTTCACGTTAACATGTGGAAGATCCCGCCAATAGTTGGAAATTTTTGGAGTTAAGCGTGAGGTAGTTATTTTCATAAAGAATTAACTAGAAATGGATTTTTGGAAAATACTTAAGTTGAAAAATTTCAGAATTTTTTTTTTGTGTATGGAATATATGTATATATTATTGGCCAAAACGTAGAAAAATAATAAGCTAATTTTGTATTTTCGTGAAAAGTGTATTTTAGCTTCCTGAAATGAGAAACTGAAATGTCAGAAGAGATGTCAGTTTTGTTTTAGTTTGCTGAAATGAAAACTAAAATAATATATTAAGTACACTGAAGTCATAAATATTGTATCAAGTTATATTAAGAACTTATAAATGAACGAGTAAGTGTTAAGTTTATGGTAGTATGGTTGTACTCTTTAATGATTGATTATGTGATTACATGCGATGTGTAAGATACATGATGCTAATTAAGAGATCGATCTTATTAATGATAGGTCTTACAAAATAAGTTAACTTAAATTGCGTAGCAGTAGTCAACGAATCAGGCAAGTTTGCTTAACTCAATCTCGAGTTATTACTTTTCAAATATAGTGGTGGTTAATTATTGTTGATTATACCACGTCTGATAATTATTGTTGATTATTCGCAGTTAGTGTATATTTATTAATTCAAATTGAATTATTGATTTTGAGAATATGCTTGGAGAATAACTGTTGTTGGTTATTCACATCCGTAGAAGTTATTATTGATTACAAATAGTATAGTATTGTGGCAAATAGTATTATTGAATCGTGTTGAGATATGTCGTAGCTAATTGTTTTGGCTAGACGAACAATTGTTGAAACTTGATAGGTTCGAGAAGTGAACTCAATTATTATTGACAGGTCAATGCCAATTATTCCGGCTAGATCGAGAAAGCGATTAGATATTAAAATCATTGTATTTCATTGTTGTGATTCGAATTCTGGTTATAAGAATGAGAAGAACAACCTTTTCATATAAAAAGGGGCTTTGTGGTCGTATATTCGGCCGTTGCGCGCGTGTAAGTATTATGCATAATATAGGGTATAATGAAGCTGATCACTTTATATACTTGCAGAGGGGTATGATTTAATCTTTATGGTTATCTGATACACCTGGGTACTTAAAAGTAAAAATTTTGATAGTTACTCGAGAAGTTCAAGATCTTGTAGGGTCTGTCAACATAAAATATGGATAATATTCCACTTTGTTATTGCGTAGAATTGATTCTTGTTATTCAATTGAGAAATTTTGAAAGTGTTTTACTCTTTCACTATCGAATTATTGTTTTGCCTAAAATGCGAGAAAGTCTTGTTATTGATTAACGATTTGTTCAGCTATTTCAAAGTCCTTTGAACTTTGGTGATATTCTATCGAATCGATAGTCTTATATTCTTGATTCTTATACTTTATTGTATAATTTAACTTGCAGAGCAAATTTGTTGCTCACCCTTGCTTAAATATAATATTTCAGCTAGGAACGAGGTAGCTGGAGGGGCAAAGAAGGACAAAGGCAAAGGTGTATTGCTGGAGTAGTTATAATGAACATATTTATTATGTTATTTTGTATAACCCTTTTTGTATAGCTAAGAGTATATTTATTATGTTAAGGTTAGAAAACCTAAGACAATGTATTAACAATATCAGTTAATGAGATGTATATTTCTATTCATAAATAAATAGGTAGCTAGATGGTATTTATATGTTGGATCGTGAACACTAAACTCGGGGGTCAGGTAACCCGGATTTGGGGGCATCACAAGTCCATTCCGAGATTATACCATTTTCTTTGAGACAATAAAGAAACTCGTCGCTTAAGTATTCACCACCTCGATTTGAACAAAGAATCCTAATAATTTTGCCAGTTTATTTCTCTACTTCACTTATGAACTCTTTGAATTTTTCTAACGATTCAGATTTGTATTTCATTAAATACATATATCCATATCTTGAGTGATCATCAGTGAAAGTAATAAAATAAGAATACCCACCCCGTGCATTCGTTGTCATAGGTCCATAAATGTCTATGTGAACCAACGCTAACAACTCTGTAACTCTTTCTCCTTTTCCACTAAAAGGAGATTTAGTCATTTTTCCCATGAGACAAGATTCACAAGTTGGTAATGATTTAAAATTAGATAGCTCTAAGAGCTCATCCTTATGCAACTTCGATAATCTTGTTTCATTGATATGACCTAGTCTACAATGCCATATATAGGTATAATTAACATTATCTTGTTTTCTTTTCTTAGTTTGTTCAATTTGAAGTATATTTTCATGCAAGTCAAGTATATAAAGTCCATTTCGAAGATTACAAACACCATATAAAATATTGTCTTTATTAATAAAACAACTGTTGTTCTTTATTATAATGTCAAATCCTTCCATATCTAATACGAAAATAGAAATAATGTTTCTAATGATATTCGAAAAAAATAACAGTTATTTAAATAAATGGACTTGCCCGTAGGCATTGCTAAATAATAAGTGCCTACAGCTAATGCAGCAACCTTTGCTCCATTTCCCACTCGTAGGACAACCTCATCCTTGTTCAGCTTTCTACTTCTGACCAGTCCCTGCACAGTATTACATATGTGAGAACCACAGCCTGTATCCAATACCCAAGTAGAAATATGACTTTCAAAAAAATTAATTTCAATCATGAACTAACCTTGATTGGAAGTTGAAGCTTCTCCAAGCTTCTTCTCTGCCAGAAACTTCTTGCAGTTCCTCTTCTAGTGACCCGACTCGTTGCAATGGAAGCACATTCCTTTGATAGCTGGATTAGGTTTCTTTTATTCCTTCAAGTTCACCTTGCCATTAGCCTTCTTAGATTTTTTCTTTTCAAAAGATACCTTTGGCCTCTTCCGTTTTTTGGAAGAATTCACCATTAAGACATGGTTCTTCTTGGATGGGAAGTGACCTTCTACAGTTTTCAACATGTTAAGTAATTCAGGTAAGCTAACATCTAACTTATTCATGTGGAAATTAACGACGAACTGTGAGAAGGTCTCAAAGAGTGACTGCAAGACCAAGTCTTGACTCAACTCCCCATCCATGACGAACCCAAGCTGTCCAAGGCGTTCAATCAGATTGATCACCCTTCGGACATGAGTCTCAACGGTTGTGCCCTCGATCATCCAAGATCGGAAGAGCTCCTTAGATATTTCATATCTTGCAGTCCTACTTTGTTCACCATACAACTCCTTGAGGTGAAGCAACATAGTAGGAGCATCCATATTTTTATGCTGACGCTGAAGCTCGTTATTCATGGATGCGAGCATGATGCTTTAAGCCACAGATGCATCATCTTGCCACTTTACAATAGTGGCAATCTCTTCCTCATAAGCTATTTCTGGAACATTTCTAGGGACATGTGAATTTGGGACATAAGAAATCTTTTCAGCAGTGAGAACTATTCTCAGATTTCTTAATCAGTCTGTGTAATTCGGCCCTGTTAGTTTATTAGCATCAAGTATGCTTCGCAGTGAAATAAGTGATTTTGACATTTTTAAATTTTTATATGTGAAAATACAATATTTTAGCAAACATTCATTTAATTAATTTTATATACCAAAATAAATTAGGTCTTATTTTAAATTGGTATCTCTCACTATTTTCTTCAAACTATATTACCATCATTTATATAGTTCGGCTAAATCTAATTAAAGATTTGCTAGTGAGATTAAGGATCCCATTTCAAATGTATATAGCCTTGTGTGTGCACAACAAACCATATATAAATAAATAGGTAGACAACTCTTGTCAATTACATCAATATGTTACTCCTTGTATTTTGCCTCTTAGATCATAATGGTCAAGTGTGTGCACATCCGAACTAAAATAATTTAAGTTAACTCCAACCTAGCACTCTATAGATTCAAAAAAAGGAAAATATTATCCTTGTGTGTGCACAACAAAACAATATTGTTCAATTAACTTTATAAGCATCAAATGTGATTAAATTAATATCTTAAATACTTAATACTCGTCTTGTGTGTGCACAACAAACTCATATTAAATATTTAATACTTTATTAATTTATCATGCTAGAAGGCGACGTTCGATATTCCAAATATCATTGAACGCTTTAGACTTAATATGATTCCTTTGAGTGGTTTATTATTATTTGTCTCATCTTGTTTAGCGAGCATGCACATATATATATAAAATACGTGACATTTTATTAAAAATGCAAAGCATGTTTGCATAAAATATAATATATATAATACTTAGCATGAACATTTAGAATACTATATTACACCCGGATTGATTATAGACTTTTATTCTAGTTTGGTTCACTAGATCCACCAAGTGAACCAAAAGGTCAAACCTAGGAGTGCAAGAATTTAAATTTAAACGTAACTATTACATTTAAACCCGGGCTCCATTACAAACAGGTCTTCACGCACTCCTTGCTCCTTGGTCTCCAATTTTTTCAAGATAATTCTAATTATTTCTATTACATTAAACTATTTAATTTAAATAGAAACCTTGTATCGCAGTCAAGGGGAAGTACATAGGAGGGAGATAGAATTTACATCGAGAAAAAAATTAGAGAAGATGAGGTACGCAAACTCCATTTAATAAAACCCATTCATTCAAGCATTCAACTAAAATAAAATCCAATCACATTGGTCAATAGTCCATAATAAACCCCATTTATATTCATACATATCAACAAGTGCATCAATAAATAATCATTCATCACATGAATAATAAAACTATTCTATATATAGATCGATGTCATTTAATGGACAAAAGTTTTGCTAAATTTTAGTTTTGAAGTAAAATAAACTCTTTTATTTTAATCAAAAACTAAATCCAAATTAAACCCTTTAATGTTTAACAATCTGAAATCATATTTCAGATAACATAAAAAAAATATTTTAAATTTCTATCAATTAAAATAAACCATTTACTTAATTGAAGTAAAAATAAGTTTTTCAGAATCTGCAGGACGGCGCGCCAGCTCCCAAAATGAAATGGGACGCGGTGCGACCGCTCTGTGCATTGGCCTGTCAAACAGATGGCGCGCACGCGCCCAGAATGAACAGGAGCGCGGCGCGGCCACGCAGTTCTTCGCAGAATCTGCAGATTTCAATTTTTGTCTAGAAAATTAGATCCAATCGCACATCAATTAATACATGGATTCATAAAATTGATAATAGCACAAAATTAGGCTCTAATACCACTGTTGGGTTTGTATGTTACGCATACATGCAACCAAAATAAAATGGGACGCGGTGCGACCGCTCTGTGCATTGGCCTGTCAAACAGATGGCGCGCACGCGCCCAGAATGAACAGGAACGCTGCGCGGCCACGCAGTTCTTCGCAGAATCTGCAGATTTCAATTTTTGTCTAGAAAATTCGATCCAATCGCACATCAATTCATACATGGATTCATAAAATTGATAATTAGCACAAAATTAGGCTCTAATACCACTGTTGGGTTTGTATGTTACGCATACATGCAACCAAATTACACAATTAAGGTCGAAAGCGCGATAAATAAGGTTTTAAATATTTTTATACAAACCCCACAATGATCTTGCTTTGTGCTCAATTATCAATAACAGAAAAGTAAGGATGAATCAGAATCATACCCTTGTAGAAAATAGCTTCCACAGGTACGAGTTTAACTCCTTGCTTTCATTGATCTCCTTAAATCTCCTGTATTGGCTCCTTCCTATGATCAACGTTAGCTACCCAAGTGTTTGGCTTTTAGAGGTGATCCACCAAGGAAGAGGAATTGCTCGAGAAGATGGGTGGTTGGCTAAACCCTTTTTTTTTTCTCTGCAGAAAAACTAGTGCTCTTCAACTCTTGGAATTACATTGTAGACAATCGAAATTTTCTTCAGTTCTGTTGTAGACAATCGAGATTTTGTGTTCCTGTTACTACCCCTGCAGGAGAGTAAAATAGTCAACTCAGCCCCGGTATCAACCTGGGAGGTACAACTCAGCCCTGGTCTCAACCCGGGAGGTACAGGTTAGCCCCGGTCTCAACCCGGGAGGTACAGGTCAGCCCCGGTCTCAAATAGGGAAGTACAGGTCAGCCCCAGTCTCAACCCGAGAAGTACAGGTCAGCCCCGATCTCAACCCGCGAAGAATAGGTCAGGCCCGGTCTCAACCTGGGAGGTAAAACACAGCCCAGAGTCAATTCAGAAGGTACAGGTCAGCCCCGGTCTCAACCCGGGAGGTACAAGTCAGCCCCGGTCTCAACCGGGGAGATACAGGTCAACCCCGGTCACAACCCGGAAGGCCAACTAAACTTCAGAGACAACCCCAAAGCCTTACATCATGTCCAGAGATAAACCTAGAAGAACCAAGTCAGCCTTAGAGACAACCCTGAGGACAAACAGAATCGGCTAGAATCCAAACCTCGGAGACAACCTCGGAAAATCAGCCAAAGGCCATGCCAGCACTGAAGGCAACCCCGAGAGGGGCAAAATGGTTAGTTTACCAACTTAAAGCTGATTCAGTCAAACTTAAGTTGAATTGATGCCACCAAGGTCAGAACAAACCATAACAATGATCCCAAGTGGAAACAGCGCATGACAGCTCAACTGATAAACTGCGAAGAATCGAAGACCTAGTTATAAACCCGTCTTTTTGGACTCAAAAAGGTTTACTCCTATGTCATTGCAACACTCTCAGTGAGGGCTTTCCGAAAAGGTATCGCACGCCTCAAACGGACGCTCCGATCAAAAGTTAGAAAGTTTCGAATCTGACATTGCATTGCTCAAAGTGCACGTACTTTGATGCAACGAGACCCACCACCTGGGCCTTACCACGTGGAGCCGCACCTCTACTTGAGGCTGTCGCAGGTAGAGCCACTTCCATCGGGTCTATATATATGAGTGCACCCCCAGCTCATTTTATATAGAAAAACGCTCTGAACCTCTGCCCGTTTGGTTTCTCAGCCCCACTCTTACACTCCAAACCCAAATTTTATTACTCTAACACGTAGATATACTTATATACTACCACATATCAAAAATTAATTGGTAGAAATGGACGTTTAAAGCCTATGATTTGGTAAAAAAACACGTGTAGCAGTTCATTTTCTGAAAGCAACCTCGCGACCCTTAGATTCCTATCTAGTGGGAACGAGACGCTTCGGCTACGTGCGAGCCAGGATTTACTGATGAATCCTTGGTTCTGGCGACATTTGGATGTAAATATATATATTTCTATACATATTTGAACTGTGCAGGTTTTTATTGGCTTCCCTCTGTGAGCCTAGGAATCGTGGGATTCACGATCAAATTGATCTGAATCTGATTCCCACGATGGACAAACTCCACTTTACAAATGTACCCTGCCAGTTTTTCTATAAAATGTACAATCGAAAGACCTTAAAACGGTTATCCGGGTTTAAGGTCTCAACATAGTGAAAATATAGTTTATCATGTCAGAGTCACTCCGATGGCTATCATGCCTATGAGAAGACTGACAGTTGTATATATTTTATGGTCGAGGATGCTTCGCAGCCTGACAATCACCATTCAAATTGAGCCAAAAGACTAAAAAGATAAAAATTCAAGTATCTATATGCTTCAATTCCTATGTTAACATAATGGTTTTAAAACCTGTTTTCAAAACATCATTTTAATAATCTTGTCTACAAAAAGACTTTTGCAAATCAAATCAAACCCTTCGTATATAGGTTCAACGAAGCATGTTCATATTTTCAATCAATCAAACATAGGCCCAATTTCTTCCAGCATTCACACACACATTGTATATTTAAAAAAGAAATATTAAAAAGACTGTGGTACCGTGTTTTCGCGGGAGTTGTGGGGTGCCTAACAACTTCCCCACACTTAACCAAGCCCCCGAACTTAGAACTTCAGTTTTAAAGATCAAGTTTCGACAGTGTCCAACAGTTGGGCCTTTTTTCAAACAAAACTCGGTTGAGTTGGTGCAACCATTTCAAAACTACCAACTGGAGACTCTGTAAAATGATTAAATCGTCGACATGATACATGTTGGCCTTTTCCTAAAAAACACTTCAAAACCTTTTTCAAATAAAAAGAATAAGGTTAGACAAAACTTAGGAAAAGAGAGAAAGATTAGGGTCCAACTCGAAACGAATTTTTTCCCAACGTTGACAGGTGGCGACTCTGCTGGGGACAGTAAAGGGCTTAGGTCGCGTTCAAATCTTTTCAACATTTCCCTTTCATATCTACGTATGTGTTAATGCTGAGTTTCTTTACATTTAATGAATGCGTGAATGCTGCGTCTTTACATTGAATGAATGTGAATAAATGCTTTTATGCTTTATTAGTGCTTCGTACAAATATTAGTGCTTCGCACCAATGTCATCATATGTATACGGTGAGACGCGATGTATGTGAATGTATGTTGTGTGATTCCTCCACCAGGAGGCAAACCCGTTGGTGACAAAGTAATGTCTTTGAGGTCGGCTAAGTCTTCGGGGATCATGAAAAAGCCCCACTAAAATTCGATCCAGTTGAAAGATCGTATTAATTTCCCCTCTAGTAGATTGTGATGATTTGCGGACCTTCATGCCGAAAAAGTCGCGAGATTAGCCTAAGATAGGTCAGCCTCTAATTAACCAATTCCGATGGAAAGACTCTTCATGCCTTCCTCTTTCAATTTAATGTCAAGTCTTCAATTTCAATACCACAATGTAGATATCATAATGTAAATGTACATTCTATGTTTGGTACATTTTGTTATATTATCCTGTTATCGAAACAACTAACCTCTGTTTTGTAGGATAAGATTAAAAAACATTAAAAGCACATCATGGCATGCATCCTATCCATACCTATCTCAGGAAATTGACACGCCTACGTTTGGTTGTAGGGGAAAAATTGGTCCTACCACTAGATCTAAGTCTAAGAAAGCACAAAGTCCATCTCCGGACATGGCTTCTAGTGCTCTGCCAGAATCCACCCCTGTCTCTAGGGAAGAGTTTGAAGGACTGAAGAACCAGATAGCCGAATTAACTTTTTTCCTAAGAGAGAAAAGTAAAGCCCTTAAAGGGAAACAAGCACAAGGTCACACAGAAGCAGGAACACCCGGTGGTAGTCAAGAGACCAATAAGAAGGACACTCAAATTTCTGAATCACAGAATCAGGATACAACCAACAAAACCCCCTGAAATCACTATCCATAACAAAGTACAGGAAACTGGTGATATTTTGAGAAAGGTCCAACGGATGGAAGAAACCATCCGGTCTATCAAAGGGACTGGGGCATTTGGCAGTGTCAATTATTCAAACTTATATATTTTTCTTTGGGCTCGTTACCTCGAATATTTTGAGCTCCTGATTTTGAGAAATATGATGGATTGGGAGACCCCTACACTCACTTAAAGGTGTTCATTGGAGAGCTCGGATCATATGCAGAGGACGAGAAACTCCGAATGCAGTTATTCTAGAAAAGTCTGACTGGAGATGCCAGAGCCTGGTATGCCTGTTTGGATAACTCTAAAATTCACAGCTGGGAAGAGCTTGCACATGCCTTCCTCAATCAATATAGTTTCCAGTCTTAACTAGCTAAAGGCAGATATCAAATAACCAAAATTAAGAAACAAAGTACTGAGTCATTCAGAGAATATGCTCAACGCTGGAGACGAATGGCAGCACAAGTCACTCCACCTATGACTGAGTCCGAGATTGTCATGGCCTTCATCGACATTCAAGAAGCCCCGTATTTTGAAAGGGTCCTAGCAGGCATAGGAAAGCCATTCTCGGAGATGATCAAACACGACGAAATGGCAAAAATGGGGCTCAAATCTGGGAAGATAAAGGATCGGACCGCCTTAGAAGCTGTTGCCGAGCATATTCAATATGGGAGTTATGGGAATAATCCCCGGCGGACACACAAGAAGAAAGACGAAGAAGTTTCCCTAGTATTGCAAGGACAAAATCAGAAGGGTGATTCAAGCAGTATGCCCATTCAAAAGAGGAGCTATTCTCCTTTTCAAGCTTCAGCACAACCTTCAAACCCGCCATTCCAGAAAAATTTGGAGGCCAGGCATCGAAGAATGTTTACCCCGTTAGGGGATTCACTCGAGAATGTGCTAAAATTGTTGACGGCACAGAAAAATATTGTGCAACTCCTTCCACCAACCAACACCGGTGAAAATTTTTTTGATCCGAGTAAGAAGTGTGCATACCATTCCGGAGCTCCGAGCCATGATACACAAGATTGTTGGTCTCTCAAGCACAAAATCCAGGACTTGATAGACAATGGAGAGATTGTGGTGACAAAATCAGAGCAACCGCATGTGCAGGATAATCCCCTCCCTCAGCACAAAGAGGAGGGTGTCAACATAATTAGCATGCAAAATGGAGAAGGATCCAAATACGTCGGAGAAATAACTCAATCCAGCAACAATAGCCCAGACAGTTGGGAGTTATCAGAAAGGTGATTCTTGATAGAACAAGAGATTACGTCTATCAAGGAACAGATTAGACAGTTAGCAGAGCTGGTTGTATATCAACATCAGGTAACCAGACAATTGATAAACCAATCCAACCAGTCTGAAGCAAGTCCTCCTACACCGGAGATCAGCCCCATCGCTAGGAGAGACCATTACTGGTTTCATGAACATGAACCCTGGGCCGATAAGGTCGCCAAGGAGGAGAAGTTTCAAGCTGATAAGGAATTCGCTTTTCAAAGGAATTTCACTAAACTAAACCAGCCGATGAAGGAAATCCTCCATATGTTAATTAATGAGGGAATGGTTACAGATCTGTTACCCCGGTAAACCCGCGATCCAGAAAATTCAAGCATGACATTATCTGTCAATATCACTCCAATGCACTTGGTCATGACACTGAAGATTGCTGTGGACTTCGTCACTTAATTCAGAATTTGATTGAAAGTGGTGAGCTGATAAGAGAGAATCAAGATTATGGCCTCCTAGATGAAGAAACTCTCTTTATTCCCAAGACGTTGAGTCAGGATATAGTAGCTGTTATTTCCTGTGATAAGGAGCCAGCCCACACACCCCTAATGCTACCAGGGAAAGGGGTCCAATAAACACAAAATCATGTGAAGTTGGCGGCGCCCCAACCTTTGATATTACCATTCAGACCCCAATAATCAGTGATCAGTCTGAAGAGAGTCCCATGGAACTATGGGAATGATGAAGGTTCCACCACAAACAAAATTACCATCGTACCAAAGGAGAATCCATTGTACCTGCCTCAGCGGGTGATCAAATCAGTCATCAAGGCCAAGGAAAAGGTGGTCGAAGAGAAAATCAATGAGTTCCTCCGTAAAATGGGACACAATGAAATCAAGGTAGTGCAAAGCTTAAAAGATGCACCCAAGCATATGTCCATCGTAGATCTGGTCTTATCATCAGTGGATCATCGCAACATTCTGGTGAAAGTACTGGAGGAGGCCCACCTGCCAAAGACAGTTCATGTTGAAAAATTCCGTCACATGATAGAACACATCTTTAACAGCAATGTGATATCTTTCACTAACGATGATATACCCGCAGAAGGGACGGGTCATCTCAAGTTACTGCATATAGTAGTAATGTCATCGGGGTATGTGATCGGAGGTGTACTAATAGATGGAGGATCGTCCCTAAACATCTGTCCCTATGACCCCTTGGAGAGAATGAAGATCAACCCCAACCTGATTAGAACCAGTCATATGGTTATACGGACTTTGAATGGGTCTCGCCGAGAAGCTGTAGGAGAGATTGAGCTTCCATTGGAGATTGGTCCCCACACTTTCTATGCATCCTTCCAGGTGCTCAACATCACCACCGAATACAACTTGTTGCTGGAAAGGCCGATGATCCACATGGCAGAAGCAGTTCCATCCACCCTCCATCAATAGCTCAAGTACATTAATAATGACAACTTAATCACGGTGAATGCTGAACCAAAATATCCTGCCTGCATATAGGGAGATATGCCGGTGATTAGTCTGGATGCAGGGATTGAACCTGCTAGTTTTCAAGCTTTGGAGGTGAGTGATACTCAATATCTATAAGTTGGGGCACCAGCCTTGAAGCCTAAGGTCTCCCCCGAAGTGATGATAATCAGCTAAAAGATGGTATCTTTGGGTTTCTGCCCTGGAGAAGGGTTAGGAAAGAATCATAAAGGTATCAAAAGCCCGGTGAAAATCCTGAGTCAGTCGGGGATAGCCGGATTGGGTTATGCATCCGGGTCAAACCACCGAAACCCATATAAGCATCCAAAAGCTCATACTGCCACTATACTATTGCCAAATCTCACTGATGCTAGATTTATAAAACCAATGAGGAAGATCCCTGCTGTTATGTCAACCATGTTGTTTCCTCTAATCATACTGATAAGTGAGAGAAGAGCCCCAAAGCCTGAAGGGGATAGCAAAAAGGGAAATAAAAGTTCCTGTGTGAAGGACGAGACCCATTTGCTAATATGCGCGTGCTCATACACTACGAGGGAATAAACTATAATCTCCCCAACAGTGATAAGGAGGATCAAATCCAAATTCCTCGCATCAAGAAAGAGAAGGGAGGAAGTTCAAAGAAAAACCCCGGCCCTATTTTGAAGGATGTCTTAGTCATTATCCGAGACGAGGCAGACGAGCACAATTCCTTGATCCTTCCTATTCATGAGGATCTGACCTTTGACAACCGGAGCAGCATCCCTTGCCTCGTTCAAAAAGGATAAAAGGGCAAAGAATCTGTCTGCCCTATAACATGGTTTCATTTACTGCTTATTTTGATTACACAGCTATAGCAGTAACTTTTGTTATGCTTTGCCAACTGCTTTGTATGTTTAAATAGTTGCATATATTAAAGTGAAAGCATTTTGTTTTCAAGACTCCATGATTGGATTTGTTTGTCCCTGCTGATGAGATGCCAACCTGTCACAATGACTACAACTTTGATGTAGAACTGAACTTCGACTTAATGGAAGTTGATCAAGAGGAGGAAGATGACTATGAAGTGCCCGAGGAGATCAAAGAATGGGTCGAAGACAAACCCAAACCAAACTTCGACCAAACCACCACTATCAATATCAGAACCTCAGAAAAACTCAAAGAAATCCAGATAGGCATAGACCTCACTCAAGATCAAAAAGCCAACCAAATCGAACCGAACTCCTAACACAGTTCTAGGATATATTTGCATGGTCGCATGAAGACATGATTGGCTTTTCTACTGATATTGTCATCCATCGACTACCCATAAGAGATGGATTCAAGCCAGTTAAATAAAATCTCAAGCGATTAAAACCTAAATAGAGTTTGAAAGTTACAGAAGAGGTTGTCAAATAATTCAAAGTCGGCATCATCATGGTATCAACATACCCAGAGTGGCTCTCAAACATAGTTCCCGTGCCAAAACCCAGAGGAAAAGTACTAGTATGTGTAGATTACAAGGATTTGAACAAAGCCTGCCTCATGGATAATTTCCCGGTACCGTTTATCCACATCCTGATAGATAATATGGCGCAATACGACATGTATTCTTTCATGGATTACTTTGCTGGTTACCATCAAATCATGGTCGCTGAAGAAAATAGGGAGAAAATAACTTTCATCACTCCTTGGGGAACCTTCTGCTACAGGCGGTTGTCCTTCGGCCTCATTAATGTCGGGGCCACATACCAGCAAACCATGATGGCCCTGTTTCATAACATGATGCATAAGGAGACAGAGGTCTATATGGATGACATCATCATCAAATCCCAGAAGGAGGACGATCACATCGACCATCTTAGGAAGCTATTCAACAGGTTGCGTAAGTATAACCTTAAGCTGAATCCATCCAAATGTGCTTTTGGCTTTAAATCGGGCAAGTTGTTAGGATTCCTAGTGAGCAATAGAGGCATTGAGCTGGATCTTGCCAAGATAAAAGCCATCATAGAAATGCCCGTACCTCAGACAGAGAAGGAGATACGCGGGTTCCTAGGAAGGATCAATTTTATAAGCTGATTCATTTCCCAGTTCACAGTAACTTGTGAACCCATCTTCAAGCTATTAAGGAATAATACCTCCACGAAATGGAATGAAGATTGTCAAAAAGCCTTCTTTGCCATCAAGAAGCAGCTGATCGAAGCGCCTGTCTTGGTACCACCAAGGGATGGAATTCCCCTATTTATGTACTTGTTCGTCAATGCCAACGCCATGGGTTGTATGCTTTGACAGAAAGATGATAGTAGCAAAGAGAGAGCTATCTACTACATCAGCAAAAGATTCAGTAGCGGTGAGCAGAAGTACTGTCTAATCGAGAAGACATATTATGCGTTAGCATTAGCCGCCGCGAAGTTACAACACTATCTGCATGGGCATACGACCTATCTCATATCCCGCATGGATCCATTGAAATACGTATTCAACAAACCAATGCTGAATTATCCAAAAGTCCATCAAAGGTCAAGGCATTGAAGATCATTATCCAATGGCAGTTGATCCTCCAACAGTTCGACATTGTCTATGTGACTCAAAAGTCCATCAAAGGTTAAGGCATTGAAGATCAACTAGCCGAAGCACCATCAAGAGGGTTCAAACCTCTGCTAACTTACTTCCCGGATGATGGGATTATGATAATTCAGCAAGGTGTTCATGGAAATGCAGTCCAACCATAGAAAATATATTTCGATGGAGCAGTAAACATGGAAGGTGCCGGAGCTGGGGCAGTCCTTATCTCTAGTACAGGAGAACAATATCTTGTGGCCACCAAGCTGCAGTTTGTCAACACTAACAACACGGCTGAGTATGAAGGCTGCATAATGGGGTTGAAATTAGCCCAATCCATGGGTGTCAAACATCTATTGGTCTTTGGAGACTCTAAATTGGTAATCAGACAGACCACTGGGGCATATCATGCCAAAGAACTGCATTGGCTGCCCTATCATTGACAGGTCATCGATATATCCATGGATTTTGAAGAGATAACTTTCATTCACATTCCTCGGGGTAGGAACGACTTTGCGGATGCATTGGCAACTTTAGCTTCCCTGATCAACATATCCGATAGGAGGGGAATTCTTGACATCAAATTTACAAACCAAAAGGCCCCGACATACAGGAATTACATTGGGGAAGTATTAGATGAAATTCCTCCTATCAAACAGCCTTGGTAGCAAGAAATCAAGAAATATCTCCGAGATGGAGCTACACCTGCTGGGGCAAGCCAATCCGAACGAAAGCAAATTCATAAGATGGCTATGAAGTTCTATCTGAATGGAGACGCACTCTACAAAAGGGATGCTAGAATAGGCCTGTTACGATGCCTCGATAAAGAGTAAGCTCAAAGACTGATGGATGAAGTCCATGGTGGAATCTGTGGTTCACACATGAGCGGTCATCTACTAGCCAAGAAAATAGTAAGAACATGGCATTACTGGATCTCTCTCAAAGCTGACTGTGATGACCACATCAAGATGTGCTACCAATGCTAAATCCATGGAAATGCCATCCATGCTCCTCCGAATGAACTGCATAATATGAGTTCGCCATGGCCTTTTTCTATGTGGGGAATGGATGTGATCAGTCTAGTAAAACCCAAAGCCAGTAATAGTCATTGCTTTATCTTCACCATGACCGATTACTTCACCAAGTGGGTCGAAGCGGCCTCTTTCCCCAAAGTCACCAAAGAGGTAATCATTGGTTTCATCAGAAACAATGTTGTCTGTCGATATAAACAACCGAATGTGATCGTATCAGATAACACCAAGAACTTAAATAATCAGATGATAAGAGAACTATGCAGCAAGTTCCACATCAAGCATCTCAATTCTGTCATCTATTGGCCCAAGATGAATGGTGTTGTCAAAGAGGCCAACAAGAACATCAAGAAAATCATATAGAAAATGTTCGCCAATCACAAAGAATGGCCTGACCTGTTGCCCCTAACCCTGTTAGCATATAGGACGTCAATGCGCACTTATACTGGGGCTACCCCCTACTCATTAGTATATTGCATGGAAGAAATACTTCCAAAGAAGTAGAAGTGGAGTCCTTGAGAGTGTTGATAGACGCTCATATAAGGGAATACTAGTGGTTGCTAGATCGGTACCACCAACTATCCTTGATAGATGAAAAGAGGGCTACAACCATTTTCCACGGGCAGTTATATCAGCAAAAGATTGCTCGATCATACAACAAAAAAGTCTGAATCCGGCAATTCAAAGAAAACGACCTAGTGCTGAAGAAAGTCCTGGCCAATCAGGACGAAGCTAAAGGCAAGTTCGCCCCTAATTGGGAAGGCCCTTTCATTGTCAAGGAAGTGTTGACAAGAAGAGCTATCAGATTACAAGAAATTGGTGGGAATGATTTTCTCAACTTATCAAATCAGACACCATAAAAAGGTACTATGTCTGAAACACATGCATTCCAGCATCCTGGTCCTGTAAATTAATTAATTTAGTTCGGTTTTCTCTAGAAGATGGAACTACGAGTGACCTGATCTCCCTCAACCCGGGAGTACGTAGGCAGCCATTTTTGGTGAGGTCAAACCAAACAAAAAACTCAAAAACTCATCAAACCAAACTCAAAAGAGACACTTCTCAAGCCTCTCACACAAGACCTGAACTACGAATGACCTGATCTCCTTTCACCCTGGAGTACGTAAGCAGCCATTCATGGTGCGGTCTAACCTTCAAGAAAAAATAAAAAACTAATTAAAAACCAGTCACAAGACAACGAAATCATATAAAACCTAAATCTTATCAAGTTTCCCTAGTTAATAGGCCCATCTAAGATGTTCTTCCACATCTCAATGTCAATCCTTCATGGAGAAAGTCAAGATACATCAACAACAGCAAGTCATGAAAGAAGTGGTAATCACTCAGCAATGACAATACATATCCAAACAGGAAAGAGAATCAAAATATATTTCTCTGATATATAGGACTGTTTGATATATACAATGTGTTCTGTACGTGACAAAAATGGTTATTCTAGTATGTGCAGAAAAAACAAAGCTAGTCTATGGACCCAATGATAAACGGGGCAGTAATGCTAACATGGCATCTCTCTCTGAAGATGAAGGAGCCGCTGCAAGAGCAATACCCTCAGCCTCCATATGAACTAGAACATCCACAACCATCTATATAGTGGCACTGTGATCATCAATGTAAACACTCATATTGGCAACCAGGTCATGAATATATGATCGGAGAGCAGTACTATCGGCAATGTGGAAATCTCGGGAAGCTATGGCCTCATCCCTCTCTACAAAAGTAGCGTCCCTGGCAACTAAAGTCTCCTTAATCTTGACAAAAGCAGCATCTGGAGAAGACAGAGCCTCATCTCCTTCAACCAATGTCGTATCCCGAGTGGCTCGAGCCTCATCTCTATCAGCAAAAGCTATATCTCTGCCAGATAGGGCAGTCAACATCAGCCCCCTAGCCTGATCTCTCTAAAAGGTCATCCTAGCTAGTGAATTCACCAAAGCTGGATCTGTCCCAGCAGGAATGATCAGCGGGTCACTAACTAAGGCTACTGTCAGACCCATGAACAAATCATCCTCCATAGGAGAATCAGGATCCTTCATAGGCTCCTCCTCATCTGAATCCACAATAGGAGCTGACTGGATGAATGCAGCTGATGCTATATCAGCCTCTAACCATGCTGAATACTCTGGTGAGCAATCCGGATGGCTAGTAGAGAAATTAGCCCTCTCCCTATGAGTCCAACACTCATAAATCCTGATTAGGTCCACAGACGATATAGAAGAAGATGACATCCGTTGATCCATGGCCCCATCAAACTAGTGCAGGCTCTGGAACTGATCAAACTGACCCATAATTGCCAACGAATGGTATGTGGTTACCCCTCTCAATCCCACTAGGGGAAAGTAGTCCATGCCAGATGAATGGGTGATAAAGCTATAAGGGGAGACTAGCCCTGAGCATGGCAGAATCAAAAAAGGATGCTCAATATCTGCCAGAAAAGCTGACCGGGTCTCTACATCTGAACACTCAGCTGGCTGGAAGGAGTAGGACATAGCTATCTCATCAGAAAAGCAGTACCCCTGATGTCTGAAGAAGCCAATCAGATGCAAATGGGCTATGAGCTATACATACAGAAGTCCAAAGCTACCTCTAAAAAATCCCTCTGGATGGGTGCTGCAATAGGTAACTGACCTCAATGTCTCGGCCAGTATCATCGGTAGGATGGTGCTACCCTGTCTAAGGGCACCAACCACGACCATCAAGCCTAGGTCCAAATGGTCCAAATACATTAGCATGTATACATAGGCCACGATGCACATAAGCAAAACATCTATCCTGGCTGAATGCCACGCCTCTGTTGAGATGATAAAATCCACAGCATGTCGATCGTAGCTGTCTAGTCTACCAAAATAATCAATCAAGAAGTAAATCGAGATCATCCATCCGAAAATGATCTCATCCGTAACTACACTCTGACGTAGACCGGTCATCCATAGGAACGGTCTCCTAATATCACTAATAACAATGCGAGCACAAGGCAAGTCCAAATCCAAACTAGTAAGTCGCTCGTACTTCTCCAAAGTCAGAGTCAGCTCATGCCGCCCAATACGGAAAACCTGCCTCTCAGGTGTCCAACATGATAAGAGGCCATCTAAGAATCCATATGGAACCTGGAAGTCCACGAGGGCTAATGAATGCCCTAACATCAGATCCATTGTCCCTCTGGCTGGGAAGGGCAGTCTATCATACCATGACCTCAATGACGATGCCACCACAGATGGTGGTGAATGCTCGATGCGGCTAACTATCAAAGATAACATCTGTATCACCGTATCACAAAACCATCCAGGGGTCAAATCTGAACACATCTGTCTAAATGCATATCCATGACATAATACATGCATAAATATAATGATAAAAATGATGTAATAGATTGGAAATATCATGCATATCTACAATAAACTATCTACTACAAGCATCATCTCTATCTGATAATAAAGTGCAAAATAAAAAGTACAGGGATATGGGGCACAACCCCCAAACTACTAATAGTGGCCTATTAAAATGGGACACAGCCGCCCAATAGCCACAACACTGGCCTATCAAAATGGGGCACAGCCGCCCAACAGCCAAAATAGTTGCCTATCAAAAGATATAGCTACAATAGCTATCCAAAAAGATCCAAAATATCTACACTCAGGTTGTTAACCTGCCCCATCTCCTCCGTGGACACAAAGTCTCGACCATCAGGAATGTCAGGGCGGTACAAGGGAGGATCAGCCCCAGTATAACTGCTAGTAAATGGACCTGTGGAAGGGGCCGCTTCAGAGCCAAAAGGATCAAAAGAAGATGCCTCTGATGGATCTCTGCCAAGATACATGATAAAGAAATGAGCTCTCTCCAACTGCTGGGTCAGTCCTGTAAACTGGTCCAAATGGGTAGGCTCCCTGAGGCATGCAATCCAGTCTGTCATCATCAAGACCCCGGCACCATATCTGCCATGAATTGGGTATCACGAGTCAGAGCCCCAATAGTGCGAGGACTCCACCAGCTGTTGAATGCCTCCTGGCTGTATAGACCCTCTGACAGGGTAAAGCTCTCTACGCCCTCCATCGGGATATTTGTTAGCGGCTGAACTAGTGGCCAATGATGCCAAGCCGGAGGAACAAAAGATATACGGATCTTGATAGTAGTGTGCATACAAGCCAATCATGTATGATGATAAAGCACGTACTTTGTAAACAATCTTATTTATTTATTAATGAAATATTCATTTATTAAAGGCATTTAATTATCTACATGTTGCTGTTTTTATAATATGTAAATAACCCATAGTTTTAAGCAATGCTTTTAGAATCATGATGATGATCATGCTAATGAGATCTAAATTCTTAGAAAGTTTTAAAACTTAAATAGTTCCCAATCGTGGGATTACTAAAAAGGGGATTAGTAAATCCGGATAGATTGGTACATATGTTGCTTGCTCATTGGATGAGGATGATTGATCTCATGATCATTTGTGTGGAGACACTAAAGCAAGTATGTAGGTGCTTATTGGAGAATAAGTTCACTGAACGTGATTCGCTATGGAATACCTAATGGAGTTTTACTCGCATGTCAATAGGAATTCCTAATGTGATAGTAGTACAAGTGATCCTTGGACTTGAGATCATCATAGTAGCTTGTATGTAACAAATTATACTTTGACTTATTCCTTAAGACCTTTTAAGGCATATATAGGGTATGCTTGGGTATAATGAGTTACATATGGAGATAATGAATGATTAATAAAGAATCTACCACCTCTAGTAAAAGAGGAGATATGTCCTATGTGATTCGTTAAATGACAACCCAGGAATCCTTGGCCAAGGTGAAATGAAATTAGAAAGGAGTTTCTAATTTGCATTATTTGGAGTTGTGCATTTTCTAATCGAAATACATATAATTAAATAAAATAAGATCTGACAGTAAATCCATGTCTTATATTTAATTGGGACATTGTATGGTGGAAGGATTGAATTGTATGGTAACTATTAACTCACAGGTTCTTTTATGATTAATGTTGAAATCTATATTATCTGGAAAGTCGTTGATCGCTAGGGAGGCTTATCCCTATTGTAGAATAAATATTATTTATTTAAATAGATTATTAGTTTAATTTATTTATTTAAATAAGATTAAAATTGTTTTAATTGATTTATTCACAACCGGTTTAATATGGAGAACCTAAAGGGTCACACCATAAAAGGAAGAATAATTATTTAAGAAGGTAATGGCATAATCGTAATAATGCATTAAGTATAATTAATTTAATCTATGGTGATAGAATAAATTAAATAGCTTAATGTTTATTCTTTAATATTTTGAAAAAATTAAATATAAATTAATAAGAGGAGTCTTATTAATATTATTACAATTATTATTATTTTAATTTCTAAAGGAGTTTAGTAATTAATTTAATATTTAGTACTCTCATTTATTCCTAATAAGATTAGGAGACAAATTAATTAAATGAATTTAATTAATTATTCCCATGTGGTGGGAAGCCTAAATTAATTAAAGGAGTTTAATTAATTAAAAGAAATCTCATGTCTAATAGTATTAGAAGGGTTGACCAATGTCTATATAAGAGAAGTCTTATAATAGATATTAGATGATGCAATTCTAATTGTTGGAGAGTACTCCTTTTCTATAGAGGATAGAACACTAAGCCAAACACCCTCCTTCTTGATAATTTCTCTTTCTTGGTGGATCACCTCTAGAGGCCAAACACTTGGGTGGCTAACGTTGATCAAAGGAAAGAATCTAACCCGAAAATTCAAGGAGATCACGAAGAACAAGGAGTTGAACTAGTACCTGTGGAAGCTTCGTTCTACAAGGGTATGATTCCATAACTTCTTATTTATCGTTTTAAATTAATAATTTGCATAAAGGATGATCCGGGTAATGGTTTTGTAGAAATTTTTAAACTCTGATATACCATGCTTCCGCTAATTTTTGCAATTTGATTGCGTCACGATTTCGTACAAACCCAACAGTGGCATCAGAGCCAAATCTTTATGCAATTATTAATTTATTTTTGATTTCATATACATATGGGTATGTATTTAAAATAATTTATTGGGCATAATTTTATTGTATAAAATTATTTTTTTTAAGGAAAAAAAATGACTTTTTTTTTTGGGACGGATCACAATTTTTTTTTGGTGCTAATCTTGAATTCTGCAAAGAAAAGGTGTTGTCTCTTTCTTACTCCAAAAAGAAGGTGACCCATCAAGAAAGGACTTTTTTTAATAAACCTGCAGGACTCTTTTAATAAAAGAAGGTAACATCTTTTTAAAAAAAATAAATATGATATATTTATATATTATATTCTAAATAATTTTATAATTAAAATAAAGAGTTTATTTTAATCTTGAAATTGGATTTCATGCAATTTAAAATTGCCCATTAAATGATACTCATATATATATGGAATGTTTTAATTCATGAGATGAATATTTATTTATTGATATATATGGTGATATGTATGATAATAAATGGGGATTGATTATGGACTATTTGACCAATGTGATTGGATTTTATTTTAGTTGAATGCTTGAATGAATGGGTTTTATTAAATGGGGTCTGCGTACCTCGTCTTCTCTAATTTTTTTTTCTTGATGTAAAACTCTATCTCCCTCCTATGTAATTCCCCTTGACTGTTGATCAAGGTTTCTATTTAAATTAAATAGTTTAATGTAATAGAAATAGTTAGAATAATCTTGAAGAAATTAGAGACCAAGGAGCAAGGAGCGCGTGAAGACCCGTTTGTATGGAGCCCGGGTTTAAATGTAATAGTTACGTTTAAATTTAAATTCTTGCACCCCTAGGTTTGACCTTTTGGTTCACTTGGTGGCTCTAGTGAACCAAACTAGAATAAAAGTCCATAATCAATCCGGGTAGAATATAATATTCTATATTGCATGCTAAATATTATATATATTATATTTTATGCAAACATGCTTCGCATGTTTAATAAAATGACGCGTATTTTATATATATATGTGCATGCGCGCTAAACAAGATGAGACAAATAATAACAAACCCCTCAAAGAAATAATATTAAGTCCGAAGCGTTCAAATGATATTTGAAATATCGAACGTCGCCTTCTAGCATGATAAATTAATAGAGTATTAAATATTTAATATGAGCTTGTTGTGCTATCCACAAGGCGAGTATTGCGTATTTAAGATGTTAATTAATCACATTTGATGCTTATCAAGAAAATTGAACGATCTAGTCTTGTTGTGCTATCCACAAGGACGAACATTTTTCTTTTTTGAATTTATGGAAGTGCTAGGCTGGACTTAACTTAAATTATTTTAGTTCGGATGTGCACACACTTGACCATTATGATTTAAGAGGCAAAATAAAAGGAATTACATGGTGATGTAATTGACAAGAGTTGTCTACCTATTTATTTGTATATCGCTTGTTGTGCTATCCACAAGGTTATATACATTTGAAATGGGATCCTTATTCTCACTAGCAAATCTTTAATTAGATGTTGCCGAACTATATAAGTGAGGGTAATATAGTTTGATAAAAATAGTGGGAGATACCAATTTAAAATAAAGACCTAAATTTATTTTGGTATGCAAAATTAATAAAATGAATGTTTGCTAAAATGTTGTTTTTCACATGCAGAATTTTAAAAATATCAAAATCACTAATTTCACTGCGAAGCATACTTGATGCTAATAAGCTTACCGGGCCGAATTATACGAACTGGCTAAGAAATCTGAGAATAGTTCTCATTGCTGAAAAGATTTCTTATGTCCTAAACTCACCTGTCCCTAGAACTGTTCCAGAAACAGCCTCTGAGGAAGAGATTGCCACCATTGTAAAGTGGCAAGATGATGCATCTGTGGCTCAATGCATCATGCTCGCATCCATGAATAACGAGCTTCAGCGTCAGCACGAAAACATGGATGCTCCTACTATGTTGATTCACCTCAAGGAGTTGTATGGTGAACAAAGTAGGACTGCTAGATATGAGATATCTAAGGAGCTCTTCCGATTTCGGATGACCAAGGGCAAAGTGAACATAAAGGAACAAAAGAAATCTGATCCAGCTAGCAAAGGAATGTGCTTCCATTGCAACGAGCCGGGTCATTGGAAGAGGAACTGCAAGAAGTTTCTGGCAAAGAAGAAGCTTGGAGAAGCTTCGACTTCCAATCAAGGTTTGTTCATGATTGAAATTAATTTTTCAGAAAGTCAAAATTCTACTTGGGTATTGGATACCGGCTGTGGTTCTCACATATGTAATAATGTGAAGGGACTGGTCAGAAGTAGAAAGCTGAACAATGATGAGGTGATCCTACGAGTGGGGAATGGAGCAAAGGTTGCTGCATTAGCTGTAGGAACTTATTATTTAGCAATGCCTTCGGGCAAGTTCATTTATCTTAATAATTGTTATTATGTTCCGAATATTATTAAAAACATTATTTCAATTTCTGTATTGGATATGGAAGGATTTAACGTTGTTATAAAGAACAATAGTTGTTCTATTTATAAAGACGATGTTTTATATGGTATTGGAAATTTGCGAAATGGACTTTATACACTTGACTTACAAGAAAATATTTTTCAAATTGAACAAACTAAGAAATGGAAAAGAGATGATATTAATTATACTTACATGTGGCACTGTAGACTCGGTCATATCAATGAAACAAGATTATCCAAGTTGCATAAAGATGGGCTCCTTGAGTTATCTGATTATGAATCATATCCAACTTGTGAATCTTATTTCATGGGTAAAATGACTAAATATCCTTTTAGTGGAAAAGGAGAAAGAGTTACAGAGTTGTTGGCATTGATTGACACAGACGTTTGTGGACCTATGACAACAAGTGCATGGGGTGGGTATTCTTATTTTATTACTTTCACTGATGATCACTCAAGATTTGGATATGTGTATTTAATGAAATACAAGTCAGAATCATTTGAAAAGTTCAAAGAGTTCAGAAGTGAAGTAGAGAAACAAACGGGCAAGAGTATAAAGATACTTCGATCAGATCGAGGTGGAGAATACTTAAGCGGTGAGTTTCTCTATTGTCTCAAAGAAAATGGTATAATCTCACAATGGACTCCTCCAGGTACACCACAGTTAAATGGAGTATCTGAAAGGAGAAATCGAACACTGTTGGACATGGTTCGATCCATGATGAGTTTTATCGACCTTCCAATTTCTTTCTGGGGATATGCCCTAGAAACGGCTGCATACCTACTTAACAAGGTACCTACCAAATCCGTCCCAAAGACTTCATATGAGATGTGGAAGGGGAGGAAACCAAATCTTAAGCATATTAAGACTTGGGGTTGCCCAGCTTATGTCAAAAAGTTTGAAAATGATAAGCTACAGACTAAATCCGATAAGTGTAGATTTGTGGGATACCCTAAAGAAACTTTAGGGTATTATTTCTATCATCCAACTGATCAAAAGTGTTTGTTGCGAAACATGCTGCCTTCTTGGAAAATGAGTTTATCCATGAAGGGGTCAGTGGGAGTAAGATATATCTTGAAGAAGTTCAAGAACCACAAATTACCACGGATCAAAGTCAGGTACCTGACCAAGTAGAAGAACCTACTATACCACACCCTGTTCGTAAATCTGGGAGAGTACCGAAGATACCTGAGAGGTATGGATTCGTTATAGAGGATGACGATGAGGTACACATCATGAATGATGATGATCCATTGAATTACGAACAGGCCATGAGTAATAAAGACTCAGGGAAATGGCTTGAAGCCATGAAATCCGAAATGGACTCCATGTATGAAAACAAAGTATGGACTTTGGTTTCACCACCTGAAGGCATTAAGCCTATTGGGTGTAAATGGGTCTTTAAAAGAAAGACTGGAGCGGACGGCAAGGTGGAGACCTATAAGGCCCGACTGGTTGCAAAAGGTTTCAAACAAAGACAAGGAGTTGATTATGATGAAACCTTTTCACCAGTAGTTATGCTCAAGTCCATTCGGATTTTGATTGCGATTGCAGCTTATAACGACTATGAGATCTGGCAGATGGACGTGAAAACGGTCTTCCTCAATGGGAAACTTGAGGAGGATGTGTATATGACACAGCCAGAGGGATTTGTTTCAAAGGTTGGAATAAATCAAGTCTGTAAGCTGCAACGATCCATTTATGGATTGAAGCAAGCTTCTCGTAGATGGAACATTCGTTTTGATGAGACAATCAAAGAGTTTGATTTTATCAAAAATGACGATGAACCATGTGTGTACAAGAAGGTTAGTGGGAGCGCAATTTCATTCCTTGTATTATATGTTGATGATATATTACTGATAGGAAATGACATTCCTATGCTACAATCGATTAAAATCTGGTTATCTAAACACTTCTCCATGAAGGACTTGGGAGAAGCATCCTAAATTTTGGGGATAAAGATCTATAGAGATAGATCTAAAAGGATGCTTGGTTTATCCCAAGGAACGTACATTGATGCAATGCTAAAGAGATTTAGCATGGAAGATTCCAAAAGAGGCCTCATGCCGATGAGCCATGGAATACATCTCTCCAAGAAACAGGCCCCAAAGACACCTGAGGAGAGAGACCGTATGAGTAAGATCCCTTATGCTTCTGCAATAGGATCTATCATGTACGGTATGATATGTACTAGACCGGATGTTGCTCATTCACTTAGTGTAATGAGCAGATACCAGTCGAATCCAGGAGAAGAGCACTGGAAGGCAGTGAAGAATATCCTAAAATACTTGAGAAAGACTAAGGATATTTTTCTTGTCTATGGTGGGTCTGAATTAAAACTCGAGGGCTTCACAGACTCAAGTTTTCAAACGGACCAAGATGACAGTAAATCTGTTTCGGGGTATGTTTTTACCTTGAACGGAGGCGCAGTGAGTTGGAAGAGTTCCAAGCAGCAAACAGTTGCTGATTCAGTGACAGAGGCAGAGTATATAGCTGCAAGTGAAGCTGCAAAGGAAGCTGTTTGGATGAAGAAGTTCATAACTGAACTTGGTGTGGTTCCTAGCATTGGAGAAGCAGTTCCCATTTACTGCGACAACACAGGAGCAGTTGCACAGGCTAAGGAACCGAGGTCTCATCAGAAATCTAAACACGTGTTGCGGCGATTTCATTTGATCAGGGAGATCATTGAAAGAGAAGACGTCACCTTGGAGCGTGTAGACTCTCAAGACAACATTGCAGATCCGTTTACTAAAGCTTTAACACAACAGCAGTTTGATCGTCACTTAGAGAAGATGGGTATGAGATACCATGGCGATTGGCTTTAGTGCAAGTGGGAGATTGATAGTAGTGTGCATACAAGCCAATCATGTATGATGATAAAGCACGTACTTTGTAAACAATCTTATTTATTTATTAATGAAATATTCATTTATTAAAGGCATTTAATTATCTACATGTTGCTGTTTTTATAATATGTAAATAACCCATAGTTTTAAGCAATGCTTTTAGAATCATGATGATGATCATGCTAATGAGATCTAAATTCTTAGAAAGTTTTAAAACTTAAATAGTTCCCAATCGTGGGATTACTAAAAAGGGGATTAGTAAATCCGGATAGATTGGTACATATGTTGCTTGCTCATTGGATGAGGATGATTGATCTCATGATCATTTGTGTGGAGACACTAAAGCAAGTATGTAGGTGCTTATTGGAGAATAAGTTCACTGAACGTGATTCGCTATGGAATACCTAATGGAGTTTTACTCGCATGTCAATAGGAATTCCTAATGTGATAGTAGTACAAGTGATCCTTGGACTTGAGATCATCATAGTATCTTGTATGTAACAAATTATACTTTGACTTATTCCTTAAGACCTTTTAAGGCATATATAGGGTATGCTTGGGTATAATGAGTTACATATGGAGATAATGAATGATCAATAAAGAATCTACCACCTCTAGTAAAAGAGGAGATATGTCCTATGTGATTCGTTAAATGACAACCCAGGAATCCTTGGCCAAGGTGAAATGAAATTAGAAAGGAGTTTCTAATTTGCATTATTTGGAGTTGTGCATTTTCTAATCGAAATACATATAATTAAATAAAATAAGATCTGACAGTAAATCCATGTCTTATATTTAATTGGGACATTGTATGGTAGAAGGATTGAATTGTATGGTAACTATTAACTCACAGGTTCTTTTATGATTAATGTTGAAATCTATATTATCTGGAAAGTCGTTGATCGCTAGGGAGGCTTATCCCTATTGTAGAATAAATATTATTTATTTAAATAGATTATTAGTTTAATTTATTTATTTAAATAAGATTAAAATTGTTTTAATTGATTTATTCACAACCGATTTAATATGGAGAACCTAAAGGGTCACACCATAAAAGGAAGAATAATTATTTAAGAAGGTAATGGCATAATCGTAATAATGCATTAAGTATAATTAATTTAATCTATGGTGATAGAATAAATTAAATAGCTTAATGTTTATTCTTTAATATTTTGGAAATATTAAATATAAATTAATAAGAGGAGTCTTATTAATATTATTACAATTATTATTATTTTAATTTCTAAAGGAGTTTAGTAATTAATTTAATATTTAGTACTCTCATTTATTCCTAATAAGATTAAGAGACAAATTAATTAAATGAATTTAATTAATTATTCCCATGTGGTGGGAAGCCTAAATTAATTAAAGGAGTTTAATTAATTAAAAGAAATCTCATGTCTAATAGGATTAGAAGGGTTGACCAATGTCTATATAAGAGAAGTCGTATAATAGATATTAGATGATGCAATTCTAATTGTTGGAGAGTACTCCTTTTCTATAGAGGATAGAACACTAAGCCAAACACCCTCCTTCTTGATAATTTCTCTTTCTTGGTGGATCACCTCTAGAGGCCAAACACTTGGGTGGCTAACGTTGATCAAAGGAAATAATCTAACCCGGAAATTCAAGGAGATCACGAAGAACAAGGAGTTGAACTAGTACCTGTGGAAGCTTCGTTCTATAAGGGTATGATTCCATAACTTCTTATTTATCGTTTTAAATTAATAATTTGCATAAAGGATGATCCGGGTAATGGTTTTGTAGAAATTTTTAAACTCTGATATACCATGCTTCCGCTAATTTTTGCAATTTGATTGCGTCACGATTTCGTACAAACCCAACAGATCTGCCCAGGATGCTCCTGATTGCACGTTCTCCTAAATAGAGCTCCCAACCTCGCTCTGTCAAAAATGGGACTCTGCGGGTAGAAAATGCATACTCCCGGCCAGTGGGGAAATCGCCCTCAAACCTGACTATCAAAAAGTCTGAGGTATACGGTACCCATGATATCTATCCTGCTGTCAAAAGCTCAAGCTGCAGGCAGGAATGGGTGAACCCCTCAGCCACTAGGACCTCCGTCAAAGTAGAGTGCTGCCAACGTCGTACCCAAGGATAAGTCTCCAGGCCTAAAGTAGTAGCGGGACGTAGGCAAGGAAGCCTCTCATATACTCAGAACTGGCCATGTAAATATCAAAAGTCCTCAATGATCAAAATTGACAATTATAAATGTAAAAATAAAAAAGGTACAAGAAAGATGTACTCACCAGCAGGAATGGGTAGAACCCTAACCAAGCCTCTGTCACACCCTCTAAGTGCATGCGCATACCTTAGAGAAAATAGGCAAAGGTATATGTACTCCAACTAAAGTCACTGAGGTGCTCCACATATCGAGTGGCACTGACCAGGGCAAAGGACACCGTCGCTGAGTTCTCCGCAAGTAAACAACCCCTGATGATCACCAAAAACAATCGCCATAGGATGCGATCCCTAACCCTCTGATCATCAGGCAGAGGCTCAAGCAAAGCCCCACTCTGGGTATCTACGCTCAAGGGACCAGATCGGACCGACCGACCGACCCTTGATCGTCGCAGGAACTCGTAAAAGGGACTGGACGGCAGTGAGTGTAATGTCAGCCACAACAGGTACTGGCTCACCCTCAAACTCTATCCCGGTGATCAATCCAGCAAGTGGAGAGACTGAGTCTGGTGGAACCAGCGCTCAGACAAAGCCCTCATGAAACCCCAAAGGCAATGGCGGGGAAGGATAGAAAAGAATGCCTAAAAACCCCCGGTGTCAACAATGTCCCTATAGTCCAAGTGAAGAGTGTGATAAAGAGAATGCACATTAAACTAGTTCCTTTGAGGCTACGTGAATCCAGGAACCTTCAACAAAAGCCAATCCATATCAAAAATATGTGCCCCGAGAATGGCAAAACAAAGAAAGAAAATTAAGAATAAAGGAAACTTTGGTCACCTCGATGGCATGAAGGAACCTCGATGGATGGTGACTCAAATCTCCTAGCAGATCCTGGACGGGCACAACAATGCCTGGAAGCTCCGTACATGGAGCCTGAGAGCAGCAAATAGAGCCTCCTCATCATCTATGTCAACCGGCGGATCAACCCTGGATCGGACGGCTCATTGACTCAGTCAATCTACGAGGCGACCGGGCTGGCTGTGGCTGAGGAACATCAGAGGCTCTCGTTCGTCTAACTCATGAAATGACCCTGTTGGCACTCCCGGGTCTATCTCGGTCCATCACCTGGACAAAGTCTCCAAATCACCTCAGAAAGGGTGAGGTATGCCTAAAACCTATGGCTTATCAATTAAAATCAATACTTTATACATTTTTAAATCCTAAAATATGCATAGGTTAGTCAAAATCCCCAGTAGTGTCAAAACTACATGTTTATTAAATGCTCAGGCTTTTGAAAAAAATTCGCCAGAGTCTACTTTGTAAAATGGACTGTCCGCATGCACACATGCATGTCTAGGTGCCCATTCAGTAGTACACCTTCCCAAACACAGAAAAAATTCATATTTATGAAAAAAAAATCAAAAATAAACTTCACATGGTAGCCAAATTACCATGGACATTTTTTAGTTAAAAATCTAGGCTCACTAGGCCTCAAAAAGGATGAGTAAACTGATCAAAAAGAGCTAAAATTAACTGTCTCAGAATTTTAAATTTCATACATCAAAACGTGCATCGCATTAAAATATGCAGACTTATGAAGTCAGGAAATTTTATGAAGTCATATAAGCATGCATTTTTGGTACATTGCGTTCAAAAGCACCCTACGTGGTTTACACAATTCTACTAGTTAAAACTGGAAAAGAAGGGATGAAAATGTCAGCTGAGATATGCAGAACGTGTAGCCGCTGACAAAATTTGAAAAAAGTTTCCCGAACTACGTTGATCTGAAAAAGAAAATTGAATTTCTATGGAAACTCAAAACTGAAAATGACTTATGAGAGCTCCCGCTGCCCATTTTAAAATCGCAAGAAGGAGCGGGCCCACCTGTGGCTATCGCACCCCTACTTATGACTCCCTAGGAGGGGCCTGCTCCCTCCGGCTAGGTCCAGTTTGAGTTGAAACAGAGTTTAAATGAGCTGAAAAGTCAAATCCGAAAAAGCTTTGCTACAGGATTGAGCGGTTTGTCCTGAAGTCCTGCATTTAAGCATCGGATTACTGATAGAGGTGGGAAGTTTATGAAAGCTATTTGTATTCATCCCGAAGCAATATTCGAGGACCAATGATGAAAAATGCTAAAAAACGGCCAAAAAACTGCACAAAACTGTCGAAAACTGCCTCTTTCAAAGCGTCAGGTACTTACCAATGACAGTTCAGCCATTGGCACAACCCCAATGAAGCGTGGGGTATTGACCGATGACAGTTCTGCCATTGACATAACCCCAGCAAAGCATCGGGTACTGACCGATGTCAGTTCAGCAGTTGGCACCACCCCAGCGAAGCGTCGGGTACAGACCGATGATAGTTCAGCAGTTGGCACAACCCCAGCGAAGCGTCGGGTACAGATCGGTGATAGTTCAGCTGTTGGCACAACCCCAGCGAAGCGTCGGGTACTGATCGATGACAGTCAGCCATTGGCACAACCCCAGTGAAGCGTCGGATACTGACCGATGATAGTTCAACCGTTGGCACAACCCCAGCGAACCGTCGAGTATAGACTGTTGACAGTTTAGCCATTGGCACAACCCCAACGAAGCGTCGGTACTGACCGATGACAGTTCAGCCGTTGGCACAACCCCAGCGAAGCATCGGGTACTAATAGATGACAGTTCAGCCGTTGGGCCAACCCCAGCGAAGCGTCGGGTACAGACTGATGACAGTTCAGCCGTTGGCACAATCCCAGCGAAGCGTCGGGTACTGACCGATGACAGTTCAGCCGTTGGCACGACCCCATCGAAACGTCGGGTATAGACCGGTGACTATTTAGCCGTTGGCACAACCCCAGTGAAGCGTCGGGTACTGTCCAATGATAGTTCAGTCGTTAGCACAACCCCAGCGAAGCGTCGGGTACTGACCAATGACAGTTCAACAATTGGAACAACCCCAGCGAAGCGTCGGGTACTGACCGATGACAGTTCAGGCATTGGCACAACCCCAGCCAAGCGTCGGGTACTGATCGATGACAGTTCAGCCGTTGGCACAACCCCAGCGAAGCGTCGGGTACTGACCGATGACAGTTCACCCGTTGGCACAACCCCAGCGAAGCATCGGGTACAGACCGGTGAAAGTTCAGTCGTTGGCTTAAATCCATTGGCGAAAATAGTATATCAATCTATCCCCACAAAGGACAGATGATGGAATCTGTTATACACATCCTCAGAGGGACCACCAAGAAGGATTGATGATTCAACCCCCTGTGGCGAACTGCAGGTGTAAGTTATCTTCAGGATAGGCATCGAAAGCGCCCACTAAGGTAACTCGGTAATAGAGATATGTCCCCAGTAGAGGAGCCTTCAGAAATGTACAACGACATCAGCCGAAGGAAAATCTGTCCTATGGAGAGTATTGACAGACGGGGGAAACCATTAGTCTCAAACCAAGGTAGCATAAATAATATCATCCCCATCAGAGTCAACAAGTCCATCACAGATAACGTCATCCCCAGTAGAAAGAGACGAGAACAATCTGTGATAACCTAACTCTGATAACCTATCAGTGATATCCTACCACTAACCGCATGACAGTGCTGCCCCAAGGGTTATCATGAATGACGCCATCCCCAGCAGAAAATGACATGAGTAGTCATTGATAGCCCCATTCCCCTCGAAGGTATCTAACCATCATCACATATTATGCCATACATTGCATTACATTTGCATTCATCATATTCCTAGTGTCTAGCAATCTTTATCCTATTCATTTCATTACATTACAAAAACATGATAAAGTGGGGCAACTGTAGACTCTCGAAATTTTATTCAATTTTGTTGTAGACAATTGAGATTTTGTGTTCCTGTTACTAACCCTATAGGAGGGCAAAACAGTCAACTCAGCCCCGGTCTCAACCTGGGAGGTACAACTTAACCCCAATATCAACCCAGAAGGTAAAGGTCAGCCCCAGTCTCAACCCGGGAGGTACAGATCAGCCCCGGTCTCAACCCGGGAGGTACAGGTCAGCCCCGGTCTCAACCCGGGAGGTACAGGTCAGCCCCGGTCTCAACCTGGGAAATACAGGTCAGGCCCGATCTCAACCCAGGAAGTACAGGTCAGCCCCGGTCTCAACCTAGGAGGTACAGGTCAGCCCCAATCTAAACCCGGGAGGTACAGGTTAGCCCCGGTCTAAACCCGGGAGGTACAGGTCAGCCTCGATCTTAACCCGGGAGGTACAGGTCAGCCCCGGTCTCAACCCGGGAGGTACAGGTCAGCCCCGGTCTCAACCCAAGAGGTACAGGTCAGCCCCGATCTTAACCCGGGAGGTACAGGTCAGCCCCGATCTCAACCCGAGAGGTACAGGTCAGCCCTAGTCTTAACACGGGAGGTTCGGTCGAGCTCCGATCATAACTCGGGAGGCCAACTCAACTTTTGAGACAACCCTAAAGCCTTACATCATATCCAGAGACAAACCTGGAAGAACCAAGTCAGCCTCAGACACAACCCTGAGGACAAAAAAAATTGACTGGGATCCAAACCTCATAGACAACCTCGAAAAATCAGCCGAAGGCCATGCCAGCACTGAAGGAAACCCCAGGAGAGACAAAATGATCATTTTACCAAATTAAAGCCGATTCGGTCAAACTTGAGCTGAATTGATGCCACCAAGGTCAGAACAAACCATAACAATGATCCCAAGTGGAAACAGCGCAAGACAGCTCAATGGACAAACTGCGAAGAATCAAAGACCTGGTTATGAACCCATCTTTTGGGACTCAAAAAAGGTTTACTCCCATGCCATTGCGATAATCTCGGCGAGAGCTTTCTGGAAAGGTATCGCACGTCTCAAACGGATGCTCTGATCAAAAGTTAAAAAGTTTCAAATCTGACATCACATTGCTCGGAGTGCACATACTTTGATGCAACGGGACCCTCCACGTGGAGACGCATCTCTACCTGCGTCTGCCGCAGGTAGAGCTGCTTCCACCGGGTCTATATATATGAGTGCACCCCTATCTAATTTTATATAGAAAAAAACTCTGAACCACTCCCCGTTTGGTTTCTCAGCCCCACTCTTGTACTCCAAACCCAAATTTTTTTACTCTAACACGTAGATATACTCATATACTACCAAATATCAAAAATTAATCAGTAGAAACGGACGTTTAAAGCCTATGATTTGGAAAAAAGCCCGCGTAGCAGTTCATTTTCTGATTAGATTGTTATCTAGTGGGAACGAGACGCTTCAGCTACGTGTGAGCCAGGATTTACTGATGAATTCTTGGTTCTGGTGACATTTGGATGTAAATATATATATTTCTGTACATATTTGAACTGTGCAGGTTTTTATTAGCTTCCCTCTGTGAGCCTAGGAATCGTGGAATTCACGATCAAACTGATTTGAATCTGATTCCCACGATGGAAAAACTCCATTTTACAAATGTACCTGCCAGTTTTTGTTGTAAAATGTACAATCGAAAGACCTTAAAAAGGTTATCCGGGTTTAAGGTCTCAACATAGTGAAAATATAGTTTATCGTGTCAGAGTCACTCCGATGGCTGTCATGCCAATGAGAAGATTGACATTTGTATATATTTTGTGGTCGAGGATGCTTCGCAGCCCGACAATCACCATTCAAATTTAGCCAAAAGGCTAAAAGATAAAAATGGAAGTATCCATATGCTTCAATTCCTATGTTAACGTAAGGGTTTGAAAACCTATTTTCAAAACATCATTTTAATAATCTTGTCTAAAAAAGAGACTTTTGCAAATCAAATCAAACCCTTTGTATATAGGTTCAACGAAGCATGTTCATACTTTCAATCAATCAAACATAGGCCCAATTTTTCCAGCATTCACACACACATTGCAGATTTAAAAGGGAAATATTGAAAAGATGCGGTACCGTATTTAGACGGGAGTTGTGGGGTGCCTAGCACCTTCCCCATACTTAACCAAGCCCCCGAACTCAAAACTTCGATTTCAAAGATCAAGTTTCGACAGTGTCCAGCAATTAGGCCTCTTTTCAAACAAAATTTGATTGAGTTGGTACAACCATTTCAAAACTACCAACTGGCGACTCTGTAACATGATCAAATCGTCAACATGATACATGTTGACCTTTTCCTAAAAAAACCCTTCAAAACCTTTTTTCAAATAAAAAGAATAAGGGTAGACAAAACTTAGGAAAAGAGAGATATTTTTCCCAACGTCAACATACGTATATCTCATATCTGATATAAAACTCCTCTTATATATATATTGGTCGACCCTACCCTACTAATCTAATTAGAATTGGGTTTCATTTAATTAATTAACTAAACTCTTTTAATTAATTAGGCTTCCCAACATATTGGGATTAATTAATTAAACTCCTTTAATTAATTTTCCTCTTAATCTCATTAGGAATAAGTGAGAGGACTAATATTAAATTAATTTCTAAACTCCTTTAGAATTAAAATAATAATAATTGTAATAATATTAATAAGACTCCTCTTATTAATTTAATATTTCCAAAATATTTAATAATAAACATTATGCTATTTAATTTATTCTATCATCATAGATTAAATTAATTACACTTAATGCATTAGTACTATTATACCATTATCTTCTTAAATAATTATTTTTTCTTTTATAGTTTGACCCTTTAGGTTCTCCATATTAAATAGGTTGTGAATAAATCAATTAGAACAATTCTAATCTTATTTAAATAAATAAATTAAACTAATAATTCATTTAAATAAATAATATTTATTCTACAATAGGGATAAGCCTCCCAGCGATTAACGACTTTTCAGATAATATAGATTTTAACATTAATCATAAAAGAACCTTGAGTTAATAGTTACCGTACAATTCAATTCTTCCACCATACAATATCCCAATTAAATATAAGACATGGATTTACTGTCATGTCTTATTTTATTTAATTATATGTATTTCGATTAGAAAATGCACAACTCCAAATAATGCAAATTAGAAACTCCTTTCTAATTTCATTCTGCCTTGGCCAAGGATTATTGGGTTGTCATTTAACGAATCACATAGGACATATATCTTCTTTTACTATAATTGGTATATTCTTTATTGATCATTCATTATCTCCATATGTAACTCATTATACCTAAGCATACCCTTTTATATACCCTAATGGTCTGAAGGAATAAGTTAAAGTATAATTCATTACACACAAGATACTATGCTAATCTCAAGTCTAAGGATCACTTGTACTACTATAACATTAGGAATTCATATTGACAGTCGAGTAAAACTCCATTAGGTATTCCATAACGAGTCACGTTTAGTGAACTTATTCTCTAATAAGCACCTACATACTTGCTTTAGTGTCTTCACACAAATGATTATGAGATCAATCATCCTCATCTAATGAGCAAGCAACATATGTACCAATCTATTCGGATTTACTAATTCCTTTTTTAGTAATCCCACAATTGAGAACTATTTTAGTTTTTAAGCTTTCTAAGAATTTAGATCACATTAACATGATCAACATTATGATTCTAAAAGCATTGCTTAAAACTATGGGTTATTTACATATTATAAAAATAGCATCATATAGATAATTAAATGCCTTTAATAAATGAATACTTTTATTAATAAATAAATAAGATCGATTATAAAGTATATGCTTTATCATCATACATGATTGGCTTGTATGCATACTACTTTCACATAAACCTCTATCTCCGTATGCATCATGTCATGAAACAAGGTCATCATGGCCTGTCGATATATGGCACCGGCATTGATGAGGCCGAAGGATTAATGTCTATAGCAGAAGGTTCCCCAGGGAGTAATAAAAGTTATCTTCTCCCTGTCTTCTTCAGCGACCATAATTTGATGGTAACCAGCAAAGCAATCCACGAAAGAATACATGTCATACTGTGCTGTATTATCTATCAGGATGTGGATGAAAGGTACATGGAAATTATCTTTGAGAAAAGCTTTGTTCAAATCCCTATAATCCACACATACTCGTACCTTTCCTCCAGACTTAGGCACGGGGACTATGTTCGACAGCCACTCCGGGTATGTTGATACCATGATGATGCTGGCTTTGAATTATTTGACAACCTCTTCTTTGACTTTCAGACTCCATTCAGATTTCAATTGCCTGAGCTTCTACTTTACTGGCTTGAATCCATTTTTGATGGGGAGTCGATGGATGACAATGTCAGTAGACAAGTCGATCATGTCTTCATGCGACCATGCAAACACTTCCTGGAATTGTCTTAAGATTTCAATCAGGTCGATTATTTGGTCTGGGGTGAGGTCTAGGGCTATCTGGATTTCTTTAAGGATTTCTGAGGTTTTGATATTAAAAGTGATGGTTTGATCGAGGTTTGGTTTGGGTTTGTCTTTGACCCATTTTTTGATTTTGTCTGGCACCTCATAGTCATCTTCCTCCTCTTGATCAATCTCTATCAAGTCGAAGTTTAGTTCTACATCAAAGTTGTAGTCACTGTGACAGGTTGGCATCTCATCAGCAGGGACAAACAAATCCAATTCTGGAGTCCTGAAAATAAAATGCTTTCGCTTTAATATATGAAATTATTTAAACATACAAAGCATTTAGCAAAGCATGACAAAAGTTACTGTTATAACTGTGCAACAAAAATAAGCAGTAAATGAAACCACGTTACAGGGCAGATAGACTCTCTACCCTTTTACCCTTTTTGAATGAGGCAAGGGACGTTGCTCCAGTTGTCTAATGTTAGGTCCTCATGAATAGGGAGGATACAGAAGTAGTGCTCATCTGTCTCATCACTGATGATGACTGAAACATCCTTCAGATCAAGGCCAGGATTTTTCTTTGAACTGCCTCCCTTCCCCTTCTTGTTGCTAGGAATTTGGATATGATCCTCTTTGTCACTGTCTGGAATATCATCATTCATCCCCTCGTAGTGCATCAGGAAATATATGTTAGCAAATGGGTCTCGTCCTTCGTACAGGAACTTTTTTTTCCCTTTTTGATATCCCCCTCGATCTTCGGGGTTTTTCTCTCGCGTATAGGTATTATTGGAGGAAACAACATGGCTGACACAACAGCAGGAATCTTCCTCATTGGCTTCACAAATTCGGCATCAGTGAGGTTTGGCAGTAAAATAGTAGCAGCATAAGCCTTTGGATGCTTGTGTGGGTTTCGATGGTTTGACCTAGATGAATAGCCTAACCTGGCTTTCCCTAATTGGCTCGGGATTTGCACCGGACTCTTGATACCTTGTTGATTTTTTCCTAACCCTTCTCTAGGGTGGAAACCTAAAGATACCATCTCCTGGCCCATTATCATCACTTCGAGAGAGACCTTTGGTTTCAAGGCTGGTGCCCAAACTGGTAGGTACTGAGTATTTCTCACCTCCAATGCTTGAAAACTTATAGGTTCAATCCCCTCATCCAGACTGATAACAGGCATGTCTCCCTGTATGCAGACAGGATATTCTGGTTCAACATTCACCGTGATTAGGCTGCCATTAATAATGTACTTGAGCTGCTGATAGAGGGTGGATGGAACTGCTCCCGCTATGTGGATCCACGGCCTTCCCAACAATAAGTTGTATCTGGTGGTAATGTTGAGTACCTGGAAGGATACATAGAAAGTGTGGGGACCAATCTCCAACGGAAGCTCAATCTCTCCCACAGCTTCTCGGTGGGACCCATCAAAAGGCCGGATAACCACATGACTGGTACGGATCCGGTTTGGGTTGATCTTCATTCTCTCCAAGGAATCATAAGAACAGATGTTTAGGGACGATCCTCCATCCATAAGCACACCTCTGATCACATACCCTGATGATATCACAGCTATGTGCAGTGACTTTCGACGGCATGTCCCCTCTGTGGGTATATCATTGTCAGTAAAAGATATCACATTGTTGTTGAAGATGTGTTCTATCACATGACGGAATTTCTCAGCATCCACTTTCCTTGGCATATGGGCTTCCTCCAGTACTTTCACCAGAATGTTGCGATGATCCATCGAGGATAAGACCAAGTCTAGGATAGACATTTGTTTAGGTGCATCCTTCAAGTTTTTCACCACGTTGATCTTGTTATACCCCATTTTGCTAAGGAACTCTTCAATTTTCTATTCAACCACTTTCTCTTTAGCATTAATCACTGAATTGATCACCCGCTGAGGCAGGTACAATGGATTCTCTTTGGATATGCTGGCAATATTGTTTGAGGTTGAACCTTCATCCTTCCCATAGTTCCATAGGACTCTTTTCAGACTGATCACTAGATATTGGGGTCTAAAAGGCAATATTAAAGGTTCAGGTGCAGATACCTACACAGGATTATATGCTTCTTGGACCCCTTTCCCTGGCAGTATTAAGGGTGTCCCGGCTAGCTCCTTCTCATAGGAAATAATAGCTACTGTTCCCTGATTCCATGCCATTGGAATAAAGAGCGTTTCCTCATCGGGGAGGCCATAATCTTGATTCCCTCTTATCAGCTAACCGCTTTCAATAAGATTCTCAATCAGGTGATGAAGTCCCTAGCAATCCTCGGTGTCATGACCGGGCTCATTGGAGTCATACTGGCAGATCCTGTTAGGCTTGAATTTTCTGGATCGAGGGTTCACCAAAGATAACAAATCTGTAACCATTCCCTCATTGATTAGCATTTGGAGGATTACTTCATCGGCTTGTTCAGATTAGTGAAATTCCTCTGAAAAGCAAATTCCCTATCAGCTTGGAACTTTTCTTCTTTGGCCACCTTGTTGGCCTAGGGTTCATGCTCATAAAACCGATAATGATCCCTCATAGCAATGGGACTAATTTCTAGTGTAGGAGGACTTGCTTCAGACTGGTGGGCCTAGTTTATCAGCTACCCGATTATCTGATGTTGATACACAATCAGATCCGTTAACTGTCCAATCTGTTCCTTGATAGAATTGATTTCCTGTTAAATCAGGAACCGCTTCTCTGAGAACTCCCAACTATCTAGGCTATTGGTGCTGGATTGAGTTGCCTATCCGATATACCAGAGGTATTTGGATCCCTCTCCACTCCCTATGCTAATCATATTGACACTCTCCTCTTTGTGCTGAGAGAGGGGATTATCTTGCACATGAGGTTGTTCTGGTTTAGTCACCAAAATCTGTGACGCCCCCAAATCCGAGTCCCTCGAAACCTCGGATCCGGTCCACCACGATACTTCTATCGTCAAACTATTACATCTTTTATTCATAACATAATGAATATAACTTCGCTTTATTACAAATTAGAATATAAATTCCGTTCATTCCCAGGATCTGTATAATGACCCCAACTTTTATAAGTACCAATCTTGGTTATTTACCATCCCTGTCTTTACATCATATTCGATATATAAAAATGTGAAATAATTTAAACTTTTTCTATACCCCTTGAATAATATCTTTTATTAATTTCATAACTTGAATCAATTACATATCCCTTAATCAAATATATTACGATTCATTCTCTTTGAATTACTGTATAAACTTTTACATCTCAATTCGATATCTTCTATGTATCAACTAGTACATCTTTACAACATGACAAGTATTTAACATCGTAATTACTATCATGTACAACTCCTAGAACCTAAACATGGTTCAAGCAATCATCTAAATAGTAATCTTCGTTACGATACTATTTAACTTTATCAATCAAGAAGCACGTAATCTTTACCGTGAGTCCTTAACCTGCAAAAATGGTTATTTGCAAGAGTAAGCTCGACAGCTCAGCAATTCTAACAGTTTTCATACATCACATAGCATATAATATCATGCTCAGTTCATGCATTCATAATCATTTAAATATAATATGCACGTTATTTCTCACATAACAGGCATAGAGGTTAACTTCACAAGTATATCATCAAAGATCAACTTTCAATCTCAAACATATCTCATATACATTTCATATATATAAGTCAACATCATCATAGCATAATACAATTCAACTAATAAGCATCGAATTCATATAACAAATAGGATCTGAAAGACTTGCCTGATTCATAGTTTATCAACAACGACTTAACTGCTTAAAGCTATCTGCACTTCGTGTATTCCTACACAGTTATATAATCATGGATTTATATCCATCAGTCATACATTTCATACACTCTTAATAAAATAATAACTTGTATATCATTTTCTAATCTTGGTTTTGTTTCACTCCATCTTAGGATAAACATGATATTACCACCTCATACTTTCATACTTATTCTATTAAAACCCTATTGATTTAGTCCTTATGGTCTTTAAGGAAAGTATATAACATGCTCGTAGGTTAGAAAATTAACAAACCATTCTTGGCCATTCTGCAGAACAGCGCGGTCGCGCTGTAGTTAGGCATGCAACAAAATCAGGACTGAGATTTTTATTCCACAGTTTAATTCTAGCACACTATGCATTCTGATACATACTATAAACATACGCTAAGTAGGTTCTGATCTTTCTTCCATTTCATATTCAAACTATTTAGTTTTGAATTTCATAGTTCTATGTTGAATTATTTAAGTCAACAAGGCTTAACATCTTTCTATAACAAAGGGTCATCGATATAAGTCTTTAAAACATATGTTGCTACTAATAAGTTCTTACTACGCATGCTCTCATATATCTATCTTATTTACATAGACATAACATAGCGAATTACTTGAAAACTCATTTTAAACCATGTTTTAAAGGTCTAATTCATGCTTAGCTACATGGTGAACACACTCGACACGTCTAGAGGCATAAAGCGTCCTAGTATACATGCTTCGAAAAACCATAAAATAATTTACACAATGTTAAAAACTATTAGTTCTCAAACTTCCAAGTTTTCCTTCAAATCATTTTAAACCAAGCTATCACAATCTAGTATATGCAAGGTAACTTTAAAACTATATTTACATATAGTTAATCAAAATCTCTCTTTTGAAAATTTACTTCAAAACATGCTCGGATAGGTTATATCATGCTTAATAACCTTCTATATGCAATACATATTAAAACCACATTCCTAATCCATTTTCTCACATGACTAGGTCACATACTCATGTTCGAAGTGTCGAAACTTGAAAGATACTAAGTTCGCCAAGTTTTGTTTTCAAAACCTCAATTTTTCTTTTAGAAAAATCATGTTAAACCAATTACCACCATTCACTACATGCATGACAACTTTGGTTCACATGTCAGACCCCCTTTCATACTTATTGAAGTCTAACTAGCATGCTCAACACATTAGATTGCACAAAAGTTATTTTCCAATTCTGCAGGACGGCGCGGCCGCGTTGTATTTGTACTAGGGAGTGGCGCGGTCGTGCCACTCTGGTTCCAGACCAGAAAAGCTTTTGCATAGCAGAGCTTCACAACCAACTCTATCATACCTCATAAAAACTTGCTAGAGTTCAACTATTTGTCTCTATAACATGTATATAGACTCAACTATTACTTCTATATCAACTTACCATCAAGAATTTAATAACTTTATAAGAATCTAACAACTTAGAAATTTAAGAACATGGTAAGGTAATTATACCTCTTGAAGCTTGTATTACTTAATTAGCTTCCATTTTTAGATTCTCTACTAATTCTCACAACACTCACTCTCCGTATGAACTTATCAAACATGCAAACAACTTAATTAGAGACTAGGAGTCTCCAATTTATAGAGGAGCAAGGGACCAAATTTGGCTCTTGCCCTAGAGATTAAACCAAAGGGAAGAAGATAAGTTCATTGGGCGATCAAAAGTTGTTGGAAAACACCATGCAAGCCACTTCCCCCACCATCATTGCCATGATTATCATAGCTACTATCAACCTCATGTTACCTTCTTAAATTTCAGCAATGTATTAGGAATAGGATAGGCCAATGGTCTATCACGTGAGAAGAAGAAGATGGGACTCTCAATTTGGGACACTCCTTTAAAACTCAGCATTTAGTAAAATGTGACTTGCATATTTAGGTTTTATTCCTTTTGGGCACTATAAGTCATATTATGCTCACTTAATAATGCTACATTAATATAAGTTATGGGCACATATACATCACTCTTCATAAATGTACACCCACATATAACCAAGTATACTTATAATTTAAGTATACACCAATACATATTATCATGTATCTCATGTACATTGGTTTAATTCAATTAATATTTTAATTGGACTAGATATAAAATAGTTGGGTATTCTCATCCCATAATTTTCCATAAAATTATTATCTCAATTACACCCAAATATTACAATGATAATTAATATCAATTATTTATTAACTTGCCCGTTCTTTTAATAATTATTGTTAAACCTCTAATTGATTTAACTTTACCACTCATGCCACACAAGGCACAATTATGTAAGCTTAGTATTTAATAGACCTCAAGCTCACAATATAATATTACTCTCAATGTCACATCTTATAATAAGTTCATGATGTAATACCATTACATCATATGTTCTCATAACTTATATACTAGCACATTCATATACTAACATTAATTAATGGTCTCTAATCATGGTCAATCTATTACCCTCCTATGGACAATACCCAATGGGCAAAGAATGGAGTTGGTGGCTAACTCCACCAACTACTACTATTCATGGTCCTTTCTCATCATTTCTCCCACATGGCTCTTAGCTTGCAAACTTCACCATGACACAAAATTTTCAGCATTTAGGCATAGAATAGGGGTAATGGGAGGGGGTCTATTACACCATGTCACATATTAAATTCTCACCTTGTACACAAAGCTAGCATATAAGTCTTTATACTCACATAAGTAATTAAATATCTCCCTTATACATCCATATATACATATATACCTATACATATATGTATACGTGTATCCACGTACATTTAACAAACCGAATATATTTTAATTGAGTAGTGTCACACCACATTATCATAAACTTTATTATTTCAATTATACTTAACCATTGAAATAATTATTAACAATAATTATTTAATTTAATATCCTTCATAAAGTACACATTAATGTACCACACATAACACATTGTCACATAGGTCCATTTATGTAACTCATGTGACTCATTTCACTTTATTATATAATTTTCTATATTATATAGTTTTCTTGAAGTGTCACACTTCATTCCATATCATATAATATAGATGTAGCTACTATATAACGTATAATTACATATCATTGCACATAGCAATTAATTTATATAATAATATTAATTAATTTCTTTAATTATTCATTCATTAAATTATTTAATGAATGCTTATTCCACCACTTTGCCACACTAGGCATATCTCACAAGCTTACATTAAGCTTATTCTCATTCTCATCACTTAATCATCTTATTCATCTCCACCACATTATTACTTATAAAATTTATGGTAGTATAGTAACTTAAATTATTTAGTACATTAAAATAACTTAGTTTTCTTTTATACTTTAACCCTCTTGGAAATACATTACTATTATAAGAATTATGTATTCCATCATAACATGAAATAAAACGTTTTTATTATAATTTTGGAAACTAAAGGCGTTAATTATAATAAAAGAATTCATTCATTATCTCAAGATATTATTCTTAATATAATATCTATATCTTATTAAAATAATTACATACTCCACACATATATTAACTCACCACTTGCTTGAGTGAATCATCTTAGTTAATTAAGGCTTTAATATTCAACTTATATTATTCTGTAATATAACTTTCTTTTTAATTTAACCAATATTTATTCTCGTTAGTTAATTTTTATAATTAACTAATCCATGCTTTGCTATCTCAATCCATCCATGGACAGCTTAAGCACTAGTTATAACTCATATTACATCATACTAGTCGCTAGTATATATATATTCAAGGGAAAAGGTGATTATTCATTAAAGATATTTAATGTCACCAACTTACTATGATAAAATTAGTTAATTTCAATAGATAAATCTTATCCATCTCCTTTATTAATTTACCTCTACAATTGATAACAAATATATAATAATAATATATTTATTAAACACAAAAATCACATATTGCATAGTTCATATCCTCTTATGCAACACAATACCACATACTTCCTAATGCATATATATTCTTATTAGAATCCATCTCATGCCTTAAGAATTTTATTTACTAAATTCTTATTTAAATAATTTCTGAAAATTCGTTTTCTTACGTCCTCTCCCGCTTATAAGGATTCCGTCCTCGGAATCACCAAAACTTCCTCTACTCGGTGCTATTCCGAATGTTACATATTTTTTTGAATAATTTTATCCATTCTCTTTTTGGAAGTTTTATTATTATAACTTTCTCAATCGCATTCTATCACTTTCTCCTTTCTAAGGAACATCTACTCACTACATTCGTCCTTCAAAAGAATAAGAACCTTCCACGATCTTTCAATAATCGAGAAGTATTATGAACAACTCAGATTCCAAATTATGCCGAGGGGTCACAAGACCGTGAACTTTTCTCCAGGTTTACTAATGCTTCAACACAATTCTTCACACTGCAAACCAGAGTGTTTATCAATCACAAAGACTGAAAACACCCTCCACGCGTACTCTAGGTGGTCGTCCTATTGTACCACTACGTTGGGCCACAACGTAGTGTGTTGTAACGACTATATGTGTTACGTTCGGAACCATTGTCCTTGAAAACATGTCCCCTTTACAGGGTTGTTCACCTCAGCTTTTTCAACATTTAAATCCGCCAGAGAAATCTGGGTTAGCATAAATACATAAGAATGCTTGAATTCCATAATTAATCTTTAACAGTCGTCTAGCCGAATCAAATAGCTTAGACTCTTATCAACAATCCGGACATCGATCGAATCCAATCCACTTAATTGATCTTTTTCATAGTTCAAACGAAAACCAAAAATCCTTTTATGACATCATGATACCATACCACCTCAGTCGTACGTTGAAGATTCTATCATTTTATGACTTTATCATACTACATCATACCATCATGGATAAACGATCTTACGATCGCTCCGGACACTAGGTTTAATTGCATTGATGACTCCATGGTTTACCATTCTACACCATCTCAAATGATGTATATGGTCAAAAATACATTTTGAAATATTTTCAAATCATTTTTGTCTTAGCCGAAATAATTAGCATAGACATACGAATAACGGTATCGTTTTTAAAACTCATTGGTTCAGTTATCTGACCCAATGTTTTTCTCAAGAAAATCGAAATGCAAACACTAGCACGAAGTCAATAAATTTTGAAAATCTAGCGTAGCTAGAAGATTTAGGAAAATCCAAATTTCTCCATCCACTCCAATCTCTTACTTCATTGCTTCATCATTCTATCAATCTTTTATACCATCAATGTTTACCATATCAAAACTCTTAATACTAGATATATAATATATCTATTCCCAGTATAGTTCATCTAACTTAACACACCATGAAAGATTAGGAATTTACCACAATAATACGATTTTAGGAACTTGTCCTAGCAATACATAGTCCAAGAACCAATCAGGGACTGTCCATACGCTTAGGGGCTCAAAAATACATATGATTATGAGTCACAAACTTATCATAGGCATAAGTCTTAAGAACTCGCACCGAATCTTAGTAATATCTTGATTTAATCTTAAAAATCTCTATCTATCAAAATAAACATGAGAAAAGAATCACCTTTTCTCCATATAGATAATGATAGCGCGACACCAACATTCTAACGATTATCAATGTGATGCACTCAGCGCAAGCACAAAACCTCCGCCCACACAAAGGTTTGTACAACTAAGCCGTCACATGAGTCCTCAATGAAAATCCAACACTTAACTCTATCTTACTCTTAACTTGCTCTTTGCTCATTACGAACTTTCTATGTTTCATCAGATACAACTCCTCATGAGTTCATCTCGTACTATTTCATAGTACCTTCTCGTATAGCATCAAGCTATAACTACTTAGTCGTTACAGACCATCTATTATTTTATAGCTCAATCCGATCACGTCGTCATCATCGGCTTACCTTAGGATTCTCTCCCATTATCAACTAATCTCCATTCGAGTTCATTCTTATTATCTTTGTCATATTCATCTTATAGACATTGTCTTAACATTTTTATTACCGAAGTTAGGTAACTCCTGATTCTCATTCTCTAAATACTTCAAGATTCTTCTTTGAATCTTCACGTATATATTTTAAGCTTTATTCTTCCCTTTCTCAGGTTATAGTCTAAGGTACTCTTACCTAAAGTTTATAACCTACAGCTCTGATACCAACCTGTGACGCCCCCAAATCCAGGTCCCTTCTAAACCTCGGATTCGGTCCGCCACGATACTTCTATCGTCAAACTATTACATCTTTTATTCATAACTTAATGAATATAACTTCGCTTTATTACAAATTAGAATATAAATTCCTTTCATTTCCAGGATCTGTATAATTACCCTAACTTTTATAAATACCAATCTTGGTCATTTACCATTCTTGTCTTTACATTATATTCGATATATAAAAATACTAAATAATTTAAACTTTTCTATATCTTTTGAATAATATCTTTTATTGGTTTAAGAACTTGAATCAATTACATATCCTTGAATCAAATATATTACGATTCATTCTCTTCGAATTACTGTATAAACTTTTACATCTCAATTCGATATCTTCTATGTATCAACTAGTACATCTTTCCAACACGACAAGTATTTAACATCGTAATTACTATCATGTACAACTCCTAGAACCTAAACATGGTTTAAGCAATAATCTAAATAGTAATCTTCGTTGCGATACTATTTAACTTTATCAATCAAGAAGCACGTAATATTTACCGTGAGTTCTTAACCTGCACAAATGGTTATTTGCAAGAGTGAGCTCGACAGCTCAGCAATTCTAACAGTTTTCATACATCACATAGCATATAATATCATGCTCAGTTCATGCATTCATAGTCATTTAAATATAATACGCATGTTATTTCTCACATAACAGGCATAGAGGTTAACTTCACAAGTATATCATCAAAGATCAACTTTCAATCTCAAACATATCTCATATACATTTCATATATATAAGTCAACATCATCATAGCATAATACAATTCAACTAACAATCATCGAATTCATATAACAAATAGGAACTGAAAGACTTGCCTGATTCGTAGTTTATTAACTACGACTTAAGCGCTTCAAGCTATCTGCACTTCGTGTATTCCTACACAGTTATATAATCATATATTTATATCCATCTGTAATAACCCAAGATATTTATATAATTAAATAAGAAATTTTGCGTATAAAATTATATATATATATATATATATATATATATTATGTTTATCAAAAATAATATATGGAAATATGTACCAGGTAAAGCATATGTGAATATGTGATAAATATATATTTATTTATTGCATGTTAATTTTAATTAAATTTTTCAAGAAAGGAATTGTTGATTATTATAAATTATATTCTTATAATAAATTACTTTTGTAGTAAAAATATTTTATTATGTATTATTTAAATAATATATGAAATGATTTTTAGAATTATTATAATAATTATTTTAGTATATGAATTTATCAAGATTAGTTAAGTTAATTATTTTAACTTAATTAATAATGATATATGATGTAAAGTGTGATTATAGATCAAAATCTTAAATTTTGATCTATGTTATGGAATTTCATGATTTATACAATTAATGTATAATTGTATTTAAAAGGAAAGTATAATTATATTATGAATACTAAAGAATTATTTTTTTAAGGAATTTGAATATTAAATATGATTATTGATTATATTTGTAATCACATATATGTAAGTATATTAATACGAGTTATGATTATGGATTTTAATTATAACTATGATTATTGACATAATTATATGAATATATGTTAAGAATTTATTTATTGTATTTTATTTAAAGATTAAATATAATAATTGATTATGTTTGTATTTAAATGGAAGTGTGTATATTATGTGATTACGGATAATTATTAGAAAACCCTAATTCATAATTTGGGAACCCTAATAATATCAAGAAACCCTAATTTTTATAAAACCCTAATTTTCTATTGAAACCCCTAATTTTAATTAGTGTGTTCTAATTAAATTTTTATTAAACCTTAAACTTAATTTTTCAAACCCTAGAAATTATTTGGGAAACCTTAAAGGTTAAAATCTATTGATTAAACCCTAGATTCAAGTACCATGGACAAGAATGCCCTTAAATTATTTTGTTAGCTTACTAAAATAACATTTTTGGATTTAGCTAGCATGCAAATCTTGCCATAATCTATGACTCAATACAATCTAAGATTTCACACATGCTCAAATCCTTTCTCATCAGCCAAAAATCGACAGCTAGCACATCCTAGATTCAATGAATCAAATAGATAGCAAGTAAAGAAAGAAAAAGAAGTAAACTTCATTTCATTTTTTATCCACAAGCCAAGCTGCTCACTCTCTCTCTAAGACCCATGAATTTTCTCTCAAACTCAGTCCAAATATTAGCCAATAACATCCCATAACAATCCAAGAATAGATCAAAAGATCAAAAATCAAAATTAGTCAAGAAATGTTTAAAATCCAAACCCTAATGCTAGATCTTTAATTCTTCGTTAGATTTTATGATTAAGTGTTTATTTATGTTGTATGTTATGTTAAGAAGTGATCTGGGTTGAGAATAACATTTTCATAACATCTAGATGCACGAAAATAAGAATTTTTGAAAACTGCAAGAACCCTAAAAATGTTGTCTGACAGCCAAAGTCGGGGCCTATAGATCTTACCCTGTTCATGATATGTTGTGTTTAAGTGTTTTTATGCATTCTATGCCATGATGTTAGTATATTGCAAGTGGAATCATGCTTAAATCATGTTTAGATCGTAAGATATAGCCAGTCAAACTGCGTTGACCGAACATGAAAATCAGTTTTCTGAGTAACCCAGAAAACTGATGAACGCGTTCTGACAGCGAGTTTGACAGCTTAGATCTCTCGCCTGTCAGACTGTTTAGATGTTTTATGTTGGTCAGATTGTACCTTGACATGAGGACTACAAGTCCAAAAAACTGTGAAGCCTTAACGATTAATTGACCGGAAAATATAAGAGGTCAAACTAGGCTACTCGTTAATCTAGGAATTCTGGGTAACCCAGAATTTCTCAGGCAGTGTCTAACCAGTTTTTGTAAAACCTAGATCTTTTTTTGTGTTGATATCTGGACTCTGTAAGTGCTTCAATAGTGTACCCTGATAGTTATACTACAGGTCCCGACGTCTAACACACTTAAACCATGAACAACCTGCAAGATATAAGGACTCAAAGTGCGTTGACTGGCATTGACCGACTTTTTCTGGACAGCCCAGAAAATGAAGAACAGCCTTGGGTGGTTGGTTTGACCAGCCACTGAATCCTGTGTAGACGTTATTATGAATTGAAATGAACATAGATGGGTAGTGTTACATTAGTACTACAAATTCATCACACTTGACTACCCAGAAACCGAACATATTGTCAGTAAAATCCGGTCAAACTAGGACCCTTGGCATTGACCGGACTGTTCTTGAGTTGCTCAAGAACACCTATAGCAACACTTCCCGTCGCGATAGCCCTTTAGCGACGGACAGATTTTTGAAAAATAATTATATTAATTAAAATAAATAAAAATTAATTATTAAAAATTCATAAAATTATTTTAAAAATTATTTTAAGTTATAAAAAATAACTTTTAATATTTTGACATAAATTTTATTAATATTTTAATTTAATTAAATATTAATGATATTTAATAATTATATTAAATAAATTAGTTTAAAATAATTTTAATATACTAAAAATCATTTTAAATAATATTAAAGTATTAAAAAAATATTTTAAGTTATAATAAATGACTTTTAATATTTTGAGATAAATTTTATTAATAATTTAATATTAATGATAATAATATTATTTAAAAATAATATTAAATAAATTAGTTAAAAATAGTTTTAATATTTTAAAAATCATTTAAAAATGATATTAAAGTTTTAAAAAGTATTTTAAGTTATAATAAATAACTTTTAATATTTTGATAAGAATTTCATTAATATTTTAATATTAATGATAATAAATTTATTTAATAATTATATTAAATAAATTATTTAAAAAAGATTTTAATATTTTATTAATCTTTTAAAGGTAAAATAAATGTTTTAAAAATATTTTAAGTTATAATAAATAAATTTTAATATTTTGATATGAATAACATTAATTTTTAAATATTCATGTTAATTGTTTAAAAATAATTTTAATATCTTAAAAATCATTTAAAGGTAATATTAAGGTTTTAAAAATATTTTCAGGTTATAATAAATAACTTTTAATGTATTGACATGAAATTCATTAATATTTTAAATTATTTAAATATTAGTGATAATAAAATTATTTAGCAATTAAATCATTAAAAATAATACAAGTGTTTGAAAAATCATTGTAAATGATTATAATGTTTGGAAAAATATTATAAATGATAATTAAATTATCTAATATAATATTTAAGTTCTTGAACAAAGTTTCATTAAAAATAAATTAGTTAATTATCCGATAATACAATCGGGATACCGAAACAATACCGAACTCAAACCAAATCGATATAGTTTGACTAGGTATACGTTCTTATGTGCTTTAATGACTGACATGAATATGTAACAACATGTTTAAGCAGTATTATGTGTTAAGTTGTATTATTCTAATTAAAAGAATAATTCTATTGATCATAAGACTTTATATTAAAGATAAAATCTTAAGTTATACTATATAGCAATAATAAACTATCAAGGCAAGTATCTGAACTATTCTCTTTCATTGTGCAAGTTTCTTTACTCAATTTATTATTGCTCAAGTATCTATACTCCTTGCATTTATTTTATGTGATGGATCCAAATAAGCTAAAAGCATGTTTGTAAGAACCGTGAATTTCATGAATAATTTTTTATTATTATTATTAATATAATAAGAAAATGAATACTTATTGGAACATAAATGTGTACGAGTTATGAGAAAAGTAATTCAATTATATTAAATTAAATTTATAATAATTGAGGAAATATGGAGAATTGCGACTCGTAAAATGCCTTGTGTGGCATGAGAATGGAAAAGATGATGGTTTAATTAATTCAAGAGGGAAATCGATAAGTGAAGGATTAATTAATATTACATTGTTAATTAATTTTTGTTATTAGTGATAGCCTATTAATGAGTAATTATTAATAATATGTTATTGTGAGTAACAAAACATTTACGAGTAGGTAATTGATGAATATGATAAGAGTTATATTTAATTGATTATTTGTTGAGTGCAATACATGTGATAGTTAATCGTACAATAATGTTATTAACTGTTATTATGAATAATAATCGGTTAAAGAGTAAATGAATTATTAAGTGAATAATTAATCTATATTAATTGTTAATTGTTATTATGAGAAATATAATAATAATCTATTGATTTAGTATTTTTGCAAGTAATGATTGGATACTAAGAAAATGATTTATAAATATAATAGGATTTATATTATTGAGGAATGTGATTATTTATCGTATAATAATAATCGATAAGGGTAAGTAATGAAGGAATTACTAAGTGAACAATTAATCGATATTAATTGTTATTTACTTTCTATTATGAGAAAATAGAATATTAATAATGATTAATTGATAATGTGTTGATTATTATTATTGCGAATAATATAATGACAATAAGCAACTTGTTTATAAATATAATAAGATTTATATTTATTTAACATGATAATTAATCATATAAATGTTAGTTAATTACTATGTAAATTAATAACTTCATTAATTTATGAGGAAGGAATTGATTAATATTTAATTAATTAATTAATTGCCATTATAAAACAAATAAGTAAGTCATTAATATAATGAGATTATATTAATTGTTACGTGCATGTATGCGAAATTAAATATATAAAATATATGGGATACAACTATATTATATAGTGTAGTGAGACATTCATGTGACTATGCTATATATAGAAACCACATATTAAGAATTATTAAACTATATTATATGATGCAATGTGATTGTACATATTGAAATCATATGTTACGATTAAATAAATTATATAAGTTACAACATGTGGTATGTGGCTACATTAAAAGATGTACTTCGTATAATATTATAAATAAACAAATGTTATGTGATGAATATTTCAATAGATTAATATAATTGCAAATAATAAGAGTTATAATAATGTTATGTGACAACATGTATATATAGATACATTAATGGTGTACTTATGGATTATCAGATTGAACTAAGTGTGTATTTAATAATATGAGGGGAAACAAATAAATGGTTATCTATTTTAATATTAATGTGAAATTGAAATAATAATTATTTCAATAAATATAAATAATTGAAATAATATAGTAATGTGGAATGGTAATACCCAACTAGATTATATTCGAAATTATATCGGTAAGATAAGAATGTACATGGATTATATATGTACAAATTGCATTTACTACATTGCAATGTTACCTATTCATTGAATTATATTGGTACATTTCATGATAACTTAAAGTACATATAATATAAGTATATGATATGTGTTTTGTAATACAAGTGTAACATGTAGTTCATACGCAAATGCTGAGCTTAGTGTGCTTTGTCCCATATTGTTAGGCACAACCCTTGTACACGTGAACACCCATCAAACTATCCTATTACCTATATTCCACAAACTCAGTGAACTTCCATAGCTCCTAGCTATCATGATCATGAGAGGAGTGGTTTGATGATTTGATTCACCAACCATTTACCTACTACTCCTTAACCTCCATGCAATTCATAAATCTCGTGGTTCAATTTATTGCGCAAATGCAATGTCTGGATATCATTTCCTCTATAAATATAAACCCATCTCCTTCACCTTTCATATTGCTGAGAATTTCTAAGAGAAGGGATTTCTATAGTAGCATTAGCAAGCTCAAACCATTAACAGAGGTATATTAAGCATTCCTTGTTCTTCATTTCCATTTTCTGTTTCTGCAAATTCTTGAATTCTTGATATTGTGGAAATTGATGACAATTGAAGTATGAATTGCTTAATTAGTTTATATATAGACTTACAAACATGTTTAAACCACAATGCAACTGTTTAGAAAAGTTTTTGTGAAGTAATTTTGTGATTTGAGATAATGTTTGCCGAGGCTAGCTGCTCTCTGGACTGGAACAAGAGTCGCGCGGCTGCGCGTCTCCCTAGTACAATTTGGGAGCGGCCGCGGGCCACTGCAGAATTTGTTAATGATTTCTATTATATCTTCTGATATAGTGAGCATAGTGTACTGTTAGGATATGCATATAACTCACAATAACATATGGAATAAGGGTACTAGGTTATAGTAATCCATGCTAGTCGTTTTAGTTGAGTATTTTGAAGAAAACTGAAAGTTATGAAAAGAGGAACTTTGACATGTTAGCTTTATATTGACATTTTGACTTTTGAAACATATTTGTATGACCTAGAAACACATGATATGAATGTTAACTTGCGTATCTGAGCTTCATAATGTAACTTGAGAATATGAACCTCAATAGTGAACGTTTCCAACGAAAACTCAAGCGTTGAACATGGACTCTAACATATTATATTAGGATTCTAGGTTTTGATTTTTCGAGCATGTTATATGACCTTGAAATGCGTGTCAAACATGTTAACATATGAATCTAGATAGCATGAGCATGTTAGGCCTTATTAGTGAGCTTTACTAATGAGAATACAAGTTTTAAACGTACACCTTGACATGTTAACTTGAAGTTTAAATTCTGAAGTTTATGAACGTGTTGGATAATACTATTGACTTCATGAATGTCATGCATGTATACATACCATGCTAGATGTCATGATTAAAATTTAGCATAAACGAAGCATGTTTTCAACTAATAAATGTAATAGTTACATGTATGAAATGTGAATACTCATAAGTATGCCTAATGCAAAGTATATGAATACCTTATGTGTTTAAAGAGCGAGCATGATAGGCCTTGTGAATTTCATGACCTTGAATGGCTTTAAATTATTGAAAGTGTTAACTTAGAATCTATTGCATGTATGATTGGAACAAGGAAAGGTTGTATATATATAAAAGTATCCTTTAAACATGTATACATGCTACGTGATATTATATGATGTTACTTGAACCCGATTTTAATGGTTAACTTTTGAGAATGCCATAATTTGCTAAAATAAAATACATTTAGTATTAATAATGGTCTTATGTGATATTAATAATATGAGAGCATGTTCGCTAATTGTTGCGATCTTATATGATATGAGAATGTGTTTAAACTCAAAAAGAGGAACGTTGAGGATAAAGGTATATTAGTCAAGACTTGTGAATTAAATATGATACTATATATGATTGTATAGTAAGGTTAAAAATTTAACTTATATGTGGATGGTATATATGAGATAAAGTATAACGTTAAACTGTATGACTAATGGATATCATATATATATATATACGTAACTATATTACGATAGGGATTCGAAAGTGTTGATTTACTTAACGAGGATAAACTACGTAGAAAGCAAGTTTTCTGACTTACACTCATTTATAGTGCAAGTATCTGAACCCTACTTTTATTGTGTTGCAAGTATCCTATCCTTGTGGTTACTTATTCGAGGAACGTCGTAAGCAAGTTCCCTAACTTATACTCTTTCATTGTGCAAGTTTCCTTAAAACCGTTCTTGTATATTAATTGCAAGTATCTGACTACTCTTTTATTGAGCAAGTATTTGATTCATACTGTTCATTGAAAATATATTCGAGCTTGTACTAACTTTTGTCGCACGAGTAAATAGGTGCTAGAATAATTCTTGCCTTACAAACTTATGTTTCATAGTTTGATTTAAATCACAATTATATTCTTTGAATTATTGTTGCGAGTATTGAACTCATAAATTGTTCTATATACATTGTTGAAATTGTCTACGCCATTTAATTCGGCTAGACCAATATCATGAATTGGAAAGCAATCCACACCAATTACCTTGGTGCGGACTCTTATAAATTGACTGAGTTGAACAACCCTTGTAAAAGGGGGAACTATATAATCGGGGTGCCGACAGTGGTGTGGTAGGTTATGCATAACTTCAGGTACGATAGGCTGATCCCCTAATTGTACTTGGTTGGGTTACCAGAAATATTTTTGGAGATTCTAGTAGAGGTTTGTGGTTCTTAGCGACCACTCAGTATCCAGTATTTATTTACTTGAAACATTGAATTCTTTGGATTCTTTTATAAATCCTTGGTCCACAGCGACACTTAGTGATATCTATTCATTCACTTGAAATTATTGAAACTTTTGAATCCTTTAATAACTTCTCGACCCGTAGTAGTCCTTATTCAACTTCACATAATAGATGTGGAAGTCATTGCTATTTATTTTGTTCACAACATTCTTATTTGAAATCCTGAGCGATTAATTACCATTTTACCCTTGAGATTTAGAACTGTATATATTCCTGCTCACATTTATTGGCGTATTACTTGCTGAGCAAATTTGTTGCTCACTCTTGCTTCCTATAAACATTTCAGTTAAGGCAGGGCAAGGTGGAACCCCAAGACAAGACAAGTGCGAAGGCAAGGCTATGGAGTAGCTGTGCTTTTCTCTATTAAGATGTTTTCGTTATGTTGTATTAAGACTTATTTAATGTTATGTATTAAGATATGTTTGGTTTAAGTTATGAGGTGTATTAGTAATAGTTTCGAGACTTGGGACGAGAATATTTATGTTATATCAATGTAAATTATTCTGTTATTCCATTGTTTGAGATTTTAGTTGTTATTAGAATTAGTACGTGATGAACCGAATTCAAGATCAGTGATGGTCTGAATTTGGGGGCGTCACAATGTTCATGAATAATTATTGTAAATTATTCATATCCATAATGATATCCATGGTTCGTTCTTGAAATTATTCTTATATTGTGAAATTTTATTTCATTCCTTTATTAATATCTCATTATTATTTTTTATTATACAAGTGTCCCCACTTGTATAAACTTTTGCATTCAAGCAAGAACTCTTGAACTTGAAATTCTTTGATATGACAAATCCTATTACATACTATTAAACTTCGGTATGTGTTGATAGTTTAAAGACTGTCTAAGCTATTTGACTCGGCTAAACATACTTTGAATTGTACTGTTAAATAGTATTGGTTATGATAAAGTCGTCCAACTGAATTATTTAGTTAGGACTCCATACTGAGTATGAACAACCCATAATAGGGAAATTATTTATGTGCCCAAGGCGAACAGAGTGAACGAATTTATCGTTCAAACAGATAGTATTGATTAATACAGGACATACGGGACTGATCACCCTACATGTCCGTAAGACCAGAGCGGTTTGTAGATGAATTTTTGTTTAAACCTTTTTGAAAATGAAAAATAAAAGTTCATGGTCCATTGACAGCTCAGCATTTATAGTCACTACGTCGTTTCAAAATTTTAAACGATTTCATATGTTATTAAGATATGTTTCGAAAGACTTCACAATTATTGATTCGTTGTAAAAGTATACCTCAAAGAAAATATTTACTTCTTTCAGCTAAAGTTTATTAACTGCTATTACTTGCTGGGCAATTGAATGCTCATTCTTGCTTTAAATTAAATGTTTTCAGCTAAGCGTGATCGACCTGAAGGTTCTAACAAGGACAAAGGGAAGGGAAAGCTGACAGAATAAGTTTTATGGTATCTTATGTAATATTTAGACTTTATTAAGACGATAATATTTATTATCTATCATATAATGAAATGATTTAAAAGTCATGTACCTGGGATTAGACAACTCTAATATGTATATTAAGTTTGTTAAGTATATTATTCCGCTCAAAGAAATGATATCGTGTAGCACCAAGTTCGGGTTTCAAGTACTCAGATTTGGGGGCGTCACAGGTTGGTATCAGAGCTTTAGGTTAGAAACCTTAGGTGGGGGATACCTTAGGCTATAACCTTAGGCTAGATAGAAGAGTTGAAAAACAAATAACTCAAATAGAGATTAAAGAAGATGAACGAAGGAAATTCGTCATAAAAAAAAGTAAAAAGTAACTTATATAAACTATTATTTGTTATGTGTATATATTATGTGCTAATCAAGACAATTTGTGTATAGATGTCAGGAATGAAAGGATTAGAAGACTCTCATGTCATAAAGAAGGAGCAAATCACTACGCCTAAAAGCAACCAAGATGAAATCATCATTTTGGAAAATATAGAACCAGAACCATAAACGGTATTATTGACATTTAGTGATTCAGACACTGAAGTTGGAGCTAGCCAAGCATCAACAAAAGTGCAGAATCTAAAGAACAAATTGTTATATTTGAAAAGGTTGTTGGAAATGGAAAGGCTATTAAATAGCCAGTTGCAAAAGGCGTTAATCAAAACAATGGAAGAACAAGATAAGTTGAAGGTTCAAATTGCACAAATGGGAGCTAAATGCAGCAAGTCATGTGCAGCTCCAAGCCGGAAAGGAAAAAGAAAAATGAATGACCGTGTTTAGGAAATTCTAATTTTAATCAAGGGAACTTCAAGAAAGTAGGAACGTGTGCGAACTGTAATCGAAAACATGAAGGCGTATGTATGAAAAGACAGAATGTATGATATAATTGTGGACGTGAAGGACATATCTCATCTCATTGCCCTGATCTGAAGCAATGCGTATATTTTGTATGTGGGATGGTAGGTCATCAGGCAAAGGCTTGTCCAGGATCTAGGGAAGGCGTAGAAAATAAATAGGATAAGTAAAATAGGATTATGTATGGAATGTGATATGGTATGTATAGGTATGAAATTTATTAATTTTGCATAAGTATCATAATGAATCCCGACTTTGTTATTACTAAGGGATAGTAAGTGGTTATGGCAGCATGTACTATGTAATGAAAAGTACTATATACTGTTTGAATGTGAATATATATGTTATGATATTATTATATGTTAAGATAGTATGTTGATTAAATGACAATTTGTTAATTCGCAAAGTTGAATTTGGGAATCCAGCAAGCTGAATTGGTCTAAATTTAGAATTTTATATTCTATCTTTTATAATACCATTTATAATGGTATATAAATGATAAGATAATAATTTTAAGGTTTTGTTTAACTAGATAATGCCGCCAAGAAGAGGAAATTGAAACCAAAGGGTAGAAGAATCTGTTAACAATGCAGAAGGACAAGCAGATCCAATGCAGAATTTTGCGAATATGTTGGCACAAGCAATGCATAATTAAGCACCGACAGCAAGAAGAAATTGGCCAGATAATCAACTGGCGAACTTCAAAGACTTCAAGGCAATAGGACCGCCTGAATTCAAAGAAACGACTGACCCTATAGAAGCCCAAACTTGGGTAAAGAAAATAGAAAAAGCGTTTATTATTGCTAGGGTAGCAGAGGAGCAAAAGACAGCTTTTGCTACCTACATGCTAAAAGGGGAAGTGAACTTCTGGTGGGAGTCTAATCAAACTCGAGCCGGAGCAGAAGTGGTGACATGGACAAGGTTCAAAGAACTGTTTAACGAGAATTACTTCTCGTCCAATATGTAGGACAGGATAGAGGTTAAATTTCTGGAATTGAAACAAGAAAATATGACCTTCTTAGAATACGCCGCAAAGTTTAACGAATTAGCTAGGTTTGCTCCACAATAAGTGAATACGGAGGCAAAGAAGGCACGAAGGTTCGAACATGGCCTAAAACCCTGGATCTATAACAAGGTGGCGGTGCTGCAGATTAACTCATTTGAATCATTATTAGAAAAGACTATTATTGCCGAAGTAGGAAGTGAGGCCATGAACCTCGATAACAAGGAAAAGAAGAATAAGGGTAAGGTCGAAGGAAAAGTTAAGGTGGAAGGAAACAGTGGAAGTGCAAGTGGAAAAAGAAAGTGGACAAATTTTGGAAGCACTGGTAATAGTCAAGGACGAATAAGGAAAAAGGTTGAATCATGTGGAAATTGCGGAAAGAATCACTCAGGTGAGTGTCTTAAAGGAAAGTTTGTGTGCTACAAGTGCGGGCATGATGGACACATCTCTCCTAATTGCCCCAATCCAAGAAAGAATAGTGGTTGTTTCATCTGCGGATCAACTAATCATATGTCAAAGGATTGTCCGAAAAAAAATGCCGATGGGGGAAGTGTGAATGCGAGAAAAAGTAGTGGAAAGCTGGCGATCACTTATCCAACTCCGACGAGCAAGTCAACTGCGAGGACCTTCAATATGACGGTTCAAGATACGGTAGCAGCCGGGGAAGGAATTTCAGGTATTATTCAAATAGATTTTATTTTCTTATATACGGTTTTCTTATAAATAATAAATCATTTTATTAAGGAATTTTGAAGGAGGAATTTGAGTTCTATTAGAAATCAAATTTCCGTTTAATTGGATAGATAAGCTTTATGCTGAATAAGTTAAAGTTCAGTTCGATCGGATCTGATCGAGATCTACTTGCAATGAATGTGTATATTATTTACCCTTGTGTGTATAAGTTTTAAAAAAGTGATTCCGGGGACGGAATCATTATAAGGGAGGGTGAATGTAATAACCCAAGATTTTTATATAATTAAATAAGAAATTTTGCGTATAATTTTTTTTTTAATATATTATGTTTATCAAAAATAATATGTGGGAATATGTACCAGGTAAAGCATATGTAAATATATGATAAATATATATTTATTTATTGCATGTATAATTTTAATTAAATTTTTCAAGAAAGGAATTGTTGATTATTATAAATTATATTCTTATAATAAATTACTTTTGTAGTAAAAATATTTTATTATGTATTATTTAAATAATATATGAAATGATTTTTAGAATTATTATAATAATTATTTTAGTATATGAATTTATCAAGATTAGTTAAGTTAATTATTTTAACTTAATTAATAATGATATATGATGTAAAGTGTGATTATAGATCAAAATCTTAAATTTTGATCTATGTTATGGAATTTCATGATTTATACAATTAATGTATAATTGTATTTAAAAGGAAAGTATAATTATATTATGAATACTAAGGAATTCTTTTCTTAAGGAATTTGAATATTAAATATGATTATTGATTATATTTGTAATCAAATATATGTAAGTATATTAATACGTGTTATGATTATGGATTTTAATTATAACTATGATTATTGACATAATTATATGAATATATGTTAAGAATTTATTTATTATATTTTATTTAAAAATTAAATATAATAATTGATTATGTTTGTATTTAAATGGAAGTGTGTATATTATGTGATTACGGATAATTATTAGAAAACCCTAATTCATAATTTGGGAATCCTAATAATATCAAGAAACCCTAATTTTTATAAAACCCTAATTTTCTATTGAAAACCCTAATTTTAATTAGTGTGTTCTAATTAAATTTTTATTAAACCTTAAACTTCATTTTTCAAACCCTAGAAATTATTTGGGAAACCTTAAGGGTTAAAATCTATTGATTAAACCCTAGATTCAAGTACCATGGACAAGAATTGTGACACCCCCAAATTCCAGGACCGCCACTTGGTCTCTCGAATTCGGTTCATCACGTGCTCATGGTAATACATCACAATAATAATAACTAAACAACACACATCACAGCGGAAAATCTATTCTAGAATAATTTACAATGTTTTATTATAAGTATTCCTCCAAGTCTCGCAACCAACAGTACTTAATAGATTACATAATAATATCAATTAACGACTTATTTCATAACCTAACTTAAGCTTAAACATAATCAAAATCAGTCTTACTACATCATCTTAATACGACAATAAAATATTTAAAAACATAAAAGAGACAAGCTAGTTGGTAGCCTTGCCCTTGCCCTTATCAACGCCCGAAGGTTCGCCCTGCTCTGCCTTAACTGAAATGTTTTAGGAAAAGCAAGAATGAGCACAAATTGCCCAGCAAGTAATATACAATAAGGGTTTGTAATATAATTCTCAATTCTTAAAAAAAGTATAGCAAGGTTTGATAATTCAAGGATAACAAGAATATCAACAGTTTTCAATAACAGTCGCTAAGGACAGAATAATATCAATGTGATTCAACAACAAATCAAGTCAAGATTTCAAGATAACTGAATACTGAGCAGTCGCTAAGGACTATGAACTTCTACTAGAATTAACAGTAATAAACTGAAAATCCAACAAAAACAGGTACAACAGGTGATCAGCCTAAAGCACCATCGTTATGCATAACAATCAATCATACTCAAGTGTGCACGTCGGTCCTCCGACAATTATATATTCCCTTCAAAGAAGGTTGTTCTTCTCAGTCAAATACAAGATCCCGCACCAATCAATTAGTTTGGGTTGCTTTCCAATGATATAAGTCTAGCCAAATCAAATGGCATAGACACTTTCACAATATTCAAGAACAATACTAAGTTCAACAGGAATAATAGCTTTAATGAAATAAGAGTTCAAGTATGCTAATTCAATTCAACCGATTAAGTAGGAAACTAGTTCGCAATATACAAGGATAGAATACTTGCACAGTAAAAGAGTGTAAGTTAGGAAACTTGCACAATCATAGATTTCCTTGCATAAAGTAAATGCGTCGGTTAGGATACTTGCACTTTAAAAGAGTGTAAGTAAGAGAACTTGCCTTTAGCGTAGTTTATCCATGAAAAGCAAATCAACACTTTCGAATTCCTATCGTAATACAGTTACGTATATATATGATATTCATTAGTCATATAATTAAACTTCACATTTTATCTTCGAATATACGATCAACACATAAGCTAGGTTTTACCTAGCTACACAGTTATATAGAACATAATTTCTATCCTTAACGTTCCTCCTTTAGAGTTTAAACACATTCTCATATCTTATAAGATCGTAATCAATACTAAATATATTTCATTTTAGCAAGTTACGGCATCCCCTTAAGTTAACCGTCAAAAATCGGGTTCAAGTAACATCCTATAATATCACGTAGCATGTATTCATATTTAAAGGATACTTTCATGCTTGTATAACTTTTTCAAATCCAATCGTACATGGTATAGGTTCTTAAGTTAATACTTAAAGCCATTCAAGGACAAGAACTCATATGGTCTAACATGCTCGCTTTTTAAACACATAAGATTTTTATATAACTTGTATTAGGCATGCTCATGAGTACTCGTATCGCATATATGTAGCTAGCATTGTTATTATTTTGAAAACATGCTTCGTTTATCCTAAACTTTAATCACGGCAACTAATCATGGTATATATACATGCATTACACATGAATGAGTCTAAGAGTACTATCACATGTGTCCAAATTATCAGATTCTAACTCTCGTCATAACATACCAAAGTTTACGTTCAAAGCTTATACTTTGTTAGTTTAGTTCATTAATAAGGTCTATCATGTCCATGCTTCCTTATGAAACCTATATATATAAGTTAACATGCTTCTCATGCATTTCAAGGCCCTATAGACATGCTCGAAAAGTCAAAATGTATACATGGTCTTTACATGTCAATATCATCCTTCAAAACTTGTATTTTTGTTAGATATGTTCAATAGTGAGGTCTAACATGCTCTTGTCATACTACGAACCATATATACATAAGTTAATATGTCTTTTATGCATCTCTACCTCATACCGACATGCCTTGAAAAATCAGAATATTAACATGCTTCATATATGTTAACGTTCGTTTAGGAAACTTTAAGTTCGTTTCCAAACTATATGTCGTTTGGTTAACCATGCATGCTAATATACTAAAACATGCTTACATTGCCTCATTAGGTTTATATATATGTATTAATCATGCTTCCATGCTTGTTTAAACAAAAATCAAACAATTAGTACATAACAGTTTTGTTGTAGAATGCAGAAAACTGCACATAGAGTCCGGCGCTGCGGCGCGGCAACAGCAGCCACAATCTGGCGCTGCGGCGCGGGTGGCGCTGCGGCGCGAGTATTGGAGCTGCGGCGTGGGAGGCACGGACGATGGCGCTGCGGCGTGGGGACAGTTTCTGCAGTTCACACTGCAGCCGAAACCGACCCAAAACCTCCCATTTCATCGATTTCAACATACCCATATGCCATTACACTAACGTTTTTAACTTACTAACACATATATATGCTTATATAACAGTCAATCGCATTTATAAATTCTCAAATTCATGAACCCTAACTAATTTCACACGAATTTGATGCTTTACAAAAATTACAGAGCAACAATGGAAATGAAAGTCAAGAAAGCTATATAGTGGTTCCATCAGGTATGTATGTTCATATAACAACAATATAAGTGCTCTACAATCCAATTGCAATCCAATTTTGCATAATCAAGAATTTAAGCAATTGCAGTAACAGAAACAGGAAATGAAAATGAAGAACAAGGAGAGGAATTATACCTCTGTTAGTTTGTGAATTGAACTTGCTGCTATACTACTACTTACAATGCTGCTATACTATCAATGTATTCTCTCAACTTAACACTTATGTAAACTCACAGCAAATGAAATTGAAGGAGAAGGGGCCATATAAATAGCAAAGCCAAGACCTAGACAATGTAATTGTACAACAAATTAAACCAACGAGATTTATGAATTGCATGGGGGTTAAAGAGTAGTAGGTAAATGGTAGTTGGATTCATCATGAATCCCATTCCCTCCATAATCATGAGCTATGCAATGCTGAGTTTGAGGAAGAAATAGGGAGTAGGCTAGCTTGAGTTGTTCACGTGTATAAGGATTGTGTTTGTCAGCATGGGCCAAGCTTCTAAGTATCCAGCATTTTGCAACATGAAGTGTATTAACACTAAGGCCATATATACATATATCATACACTTAGGCTATTACATATACATTCATACTATATATTTAGATTATAATTATCATTATAATGTAAGTCACATGCTTAATATTTCAAAGTAGTAGATGTGATATGGCAATGTAACATACATATCATCCATGTACATTTATTAATACCGGATATAATCACATCACATTATTTCCTTTATTAAATTTTATTATTCCATTATATATATAAATATTCATCAATTATTATTTATATTTATGATACAATATTTTAATGTATACTTACATACATATTGTCACATAGGCTATTAATCAAGTAGCTCATATAGTTCAATCAATATAATTGTTAATCTCCATAACAATTTAATTAACCCTTATATGATTAATTATCACTTTAATATAAATCTTATTATATTTATAAACACGTTGCTCATTATTATTATGTTTCTTGCAATAATAATAATCACATATTACTAATCAATCACCATTAATATTTTATAACAATTATTCTAGGATGACAATTAATTAATATTCTACGATTAATAATTAATATAGATTAATTGTTCACTTAAATTAATATAATCATTCTTATATTACGTCACTGTGCCACACAAGGCAATCAACGAGTTTATCGCAAACTCCACCAATTTCTCAATTATTATAATTATTCAATCTTATATAATTGAATTAATTCATCTCATAACACAAAATTATTTATATTCAAATAAATTCTCGTTTCCATTAATATATTTATTTAATAATATATGAAAATTCACGGGTATTACAAGAATGCCCTTAAATTATTTTGTTAGTTTACTAAAATAACATTTTTGGATTTAGCTAGCTTGCAAATCTTGCCATAATCTATGACTCAATACAATTTAAGATTTCACACATGCTCAAATCCTTTCTCATTAGCCAAAAATCGACAGCTAGCACATCCTAGATTCAATGAATCAAATAGATAGCAAGTAAAGAAAGAAAAAGAAGTAAACTTCATTTCATTTTTATCCACAAGCCAAGCTGCTCATTCTCTCTCTAAGACCCACGAATTTTTTGTCAAACTTAGTCCAAATATTAGCCAATAACATCCCATAGCAATCTAAGAACAGATCAAAAGATCATAAATCAAAATTAGTTAAGAAAGGTATAAAATCTAAACCCTAATGCTAGATCTTTAATTCTTCGTTAGATTTTATGATTAAGTGTTTATTTATGTTGTATGTTATGTTAAGAAGTGATCTGGGTTGAGAATAACATTTCCATAACATCTAGATGCACGAAAGTAAGAATTTTTGAAAACTGCAAGAACCCTAAAAATGTTGTCTGACAACCAAAGTCGGGGCCTATAGATCTCACCCTGTTCATGTTATGTTGTGTTTATGTGTTTTTATGTGTTCTATGTCATGATGTTAGTATACTGCAAGTGGAATCACGCTTAAATCATGTTTAGATCGTAAGATATAGCCAGTCAAACTGCGTTGACCGAACATAAAAATCAGTTTTCTGGGAAACCCAGAAAACTGATGAACGCGTTTTGACAACGAGTTTGACCGCTTAGATCTCTCGTCTGTCAAACTGTTTAGATGTTATAGATTGTCAGATTGTACCTTGACATGAGGACTACAAGTCCAGAGCACTGTGAAGCCTTAACGATTAACCGACCAGAAAATATAAGAGGTCAAACTAGGCTGCTTGCTAATCTGGGAATTCTGGGTAACCCAGAATTTCTCAGGCAACGTCTGACCAGTTTTTGTAAAACCTAGATCTTTCTTTGTGTTGATATCTGGACTCTGTAAGTGCTTTAATAGTGTACCCTGATAGTTATACTACAGGGCCCGACGTCTAACACACTTAAACCATGAACAACCTGCAGGATATAAGGACTCAAAGTGCGTTGACCGGCATTGACCGGCTGTTTCTGAGCAGTTTAAAAAATGAAGAACAACCTTGGGTGGTTAGTTTGACCAGCCACTGAATCCTGTGTAGATGTTATTATGAATTGAAATGAACATAGATGGATAGTGTTACACTAGTACTACAAATTCATCACACTTGACTACCCAGAACCCGAACAGATTGTCAGTAAAATCCGGTCAAACTAGGACCCTTGGCATTGCCCGGACTGTTCTTGAGTTGCTCAAGAACACCTATAGCAACACTTCCCGTCGTGATAGCCCTTTAGCGACAAACTGATTTTTGAAAAATATTTATATTAATTAAAATAAATAAATATTAATTATTAAAAATTCAAAAAATTATTTTAAAAATTATTTGAAGTTATAAAATTTAACTTTTAATATTTTGACATAAATTTCATTAATATTTTAATTTAATTAAATATTAATGATATTTAATTTATTTAATAATTATATTAAATAAATTAGTTAAAAATAATTTTAATATACTAAAAATCATTTTAAATGACATTAAAGTATTAAAATATATTTTAAGTTATAATAAATGACTTTTAATATTTTGAGATAAATTTCATTAATAATTTGATATTAATGATAATAAATTTATTTAATAATAATATTAAATAAATTTGTTAAAAATGGTATTAATATTTTAAAAATGATATTAAAGTTTTAAAAAGTATTTTAAGTTATAATTAATAACTTTTAATATTTTGATAAGAATTTCTTTAATATTTTAATGATAATGATAATAAATTTATTTAATAATTATATTAAATAAATTATTTAAAAATGATTTTAATATTTTATAAATCATTTAAAGGTAACATAAATGTTTTAAAAATATTTTAAGTTATAATAAATAACTTTTAATATTTTGATATGAATAACATTAATATTTAAATATTAATAGTAATTGTTTAAAAATGATTTTATTATCTTAAAAATTATTTAAAGGTAATATTAAGGTTTTAAAAATATTTTCAAGTTATAATAAATAACTTTTAATGTATTAACATGAAGTTCATTAATATTTTAAATTATTTAAATATTAATAATAATAAAATTATTTAGCAATTCAATCATTAAAAATGATACAAGTGTTTGAAAAATCATTGTAAATGATTGTTGTAATAACCCAATATTTTTGATATAATTAAATAAAAAGTTTTGCATATAATTTTTTTTATATATATATATATATATATATATAACAATATTATTTTTACTAAGTACCAAAGTGAATATGAGAATGTGTGCATGATAAAGAAGTGTGATTATGTGCTAATAAAGAAAGTTAGTATTTAAGATTATAGTAACCTAAGAGATAAATTTTCTTATCTTAAGTTATTAATTATTTTAAACCTAATTGAGACATGTCTCATTGGGTTATGAGATTGAATGCATAAAAGCAAACATTTTAAATTCCAACTTGGATGGAATGGAATCCCTAAGTTACTAATTAGGGTAAAATAAAATTTAAGTTATGGGTCATGTTAGTTTACATATCCCAAACAATTAAATTAGAATCCCAAAAGAAATAAAAGAATGGCCCAAGCTTAGCCCACTTGAAGAGGGGTATTTTAGTCATTTGCTAAGGAATAATTTGGCAAATAAAAAAAAATGGAAGGAAATGGGGAGTAATAGCCGGCCCTTTAAGGGTGTTTTGGGGAAAGAAAATTAGCTTGCTTAGCTTGTCCAAGAAAGTGGTAATAATCTACTAACTCCTCAACCACTCTCCATATGTGTCAACCCAAGAATGAAGCCAACCATTATGTTCAAGCTTACAAGTAAACCAAGGCTAGCAAGCAAACTAATTGATAGATACATTCATGTATACTTACAATAAACAAAAGAGCAAGTATACTTCATTCTCTTTCATTTCCTTTCTCATTTCCAAGTTGCTAACTAAATAAAAATAAAGCAAAACAAGAGAGAGTGAAGGCTGAAAATTTTGACCAGCCTAAGGAGTGCTAAGAGGGGGGTTTGATCCTTGATAACCCAAGATCCATCACATATCTTGGTAGGAAAAGAAGGTAACCTCAAAGAAAATGTAAGAAATCTAAAAATTTCAAGTTTAGTGCTCTCTTTTGTTAGATCATAATGAAACAAGAAACTTTTGTTTTGGATCTTTAAAAACTCATAATTTACATGAGTATTGGTATTTCATATGTGAATCAAACTATTTTTGAAATCAAAAGTTAGATCCAAACAAAGAAAACCAATTTTGTACCAAATAATTTAAGAAAAACCTTATGCTTGTATGCTAAATGTATTTTATGTTAGAGTCTTGGGGTTCAAGGGATAAATGGTTAGAAACATGTTATAATGCTAGATCTTGAGTTTCATAAGTGAAACTTGTGATTTTGTATGGGTTTATGTGAAAAAGTTTGGAAAAATAAAGCTATATGGATTTTTATGAAATTTTTGGTTAACTAGTGTGCTATAGCATGTTCATCTTGAGATCTACAAGTGATATTTGTGATTTTCATTCTTGGAAAGCTAGAAACATGAGTTAAGGGCAAAATCTCTTTGGAATCACTCAAATATGTTAAGAAATGAACAAGTTATGAATTAAATCCCAAACTACCCTTACTATTGAACACAAGCTACTGATCAGTCACTTCTGTCCATTTTTCCGGGATCAAAACAGAACCAAAATGGATATTTGATATATGGAAACTGTATTTTGGGAAAATACAAATCCAACGATACCTATTGGACCTAAATCCGATTTGTAGATTTCATTTTACAAGTGTTTCTGTAAAAGACTCCAAAACTAAAAATGTTTACAAGGCATGTAATCGTCAGTCGGTAGTGGCCTATTTTCAGGGTGCTATACCAGGCCAAATGGACTGTTTCTCGAGCCTAAAACATAGCTCAGGAAGTCATGGTTCTAATAATATCAAGTGGGCCCAAATCGGATTTGTAGATTTCCGTCTACAAGCATTTCCGTGGAGGACCCCAACTTTGGACGAAAATTATAGAATAACTAGAAAATAAATATTAGAAATTCATAATAAAGTTTTAAAAATTATTTTAAGTTATAAAAATTAACTTTTAATATTTTGACATAAATTTCATTAATATTTAAATTATTAATGATATCTAATTTATTTAATAATTATATTAAATAAATTAATTAAAAATAATTTTAATATTTTAAAAATCATTTAAAATGATATTAAAGTTTTAAAAAGTATTCAAAGTTATAATGAATAAATTTTAATATTTTGATAAGAATTTCATTAATGATAATAAATTTATTTAATGATTGTATTAAATAAATTATTTAAAAATAATTTTAATGTTTTATAAATCATTTAAAAGTGAAATAATATTTTAAAAATATTTTAAGTTATAATAAATAACTTTTAATATTTTGATAAGAATAACATTAATATTTAAATATTAATGACAATTATTTAAAAATAATTTTAATATCTTAAAAATTATTTAAAGGTAATATTAAGGTTTTAAAAATATTTTTAGGTTATACTAAATAACTTTTAAAGTATTGACATGAATTTCATTAATATTTTAAATTATTTGAATATTAATAATAATGAAATGATTTAACAATTAAATCATTAAAAATGATAAAAGTGTTTGAAAAATTATTATAAATGATTTTAATGTTTGGAAAAATATTATAAAGGATAATTAAATTATCTAATATAATATTTAAGTTCTTGAACAAAGTTTCATTAAAAATAAATTCGTTAAATATCCGATAATGCAATCGGGATGCCGAAACGATACCGAACTCAAACCAAATCGACGTAGTTTGATTAGGTATACGTTCGTACGTGTTGCAATGACTGACATGAATATGTGACAACATGTTTAAGCAGTATTATGTGTTAAGTTGTATTATTCTAATTAAAAGAATAATTCTATTGATGATAAGACTTCTTATTAAAGATAAAAGCATAAGCTATACAACGTAGCAGTAATCAGCTATCAAGGCAAGTTTCTTATCTCAATTTATTATTGAGCATGTATCTCTACTTATTGCATTTACTATATGCGATGGATTCCAGTAAGCGAAAAGCATGTTCATGAATAATTATTGTCAATTATTCATATCTATAATGATATCCAGGATACGTTTATGAAATTATTCTTATATTGTGAAATTTTATTCAATTCAGTTATTATTTATTAATATCTCATTATTGTCTGTTATCATACAAGTGTCCCCACTTGTACGAACTGTGGGACTCATGCAAGAACTCTTGAACTAGAACTTCTTTGATATGACAAATTCTGTTACATACTATTAAACTTCGGTATGAGTTTATGATTTAAAGACTATCTAAGCTATTTGACTTGGCTAGACATAGTTTGAATTGTACTGTTAGATAGTATTGGTTATGATAAAGTCGTCCAACTGAATTGTTTAGTTAGGACTCCAGACTGAGTATGAACAACCCTTAATGGGGAAATTGTTTATGTGCCCAAGGCGAACAGAGTGAATGACTTTATCGTTCAAACAGATAGTATTGATCAATACAGGACATAACAGGACTGATCACCCTACATGTCCGTAAGACAAGAGCGGTTTGCAGATGAATTTCTGTTTAAACATTTTCGACAATGAAAAATAAAAGTTCAAGGTCTATTGACAGCTCAACATTTATAGTCACTATGTCATTTCTAAAATTTAAACGATTTGATATGTTATTAAGAATTGTTTCGAAAAACTTCACAACTATTGATTCGTTGTAGAAGTATACCTCAAAGAAAATATTTACTTCTTTCAACTAAAGTTTATTAACTGTTATTACTTGTTGAGCAATTGAATGCTCATTCTTGCTTTAAATTAAATGTTTTCAGCTAAGCATGATCAACCAGAAGGCTCTGGCAAAAACAAAGGGAAAGAAAAGTTGCAATAATAAGTTTTATAGTATCTTGTGTAATAGTTAGACTTGATTAAGACGATAATATTTACTATCTATCATGTAATGAAATACTTTAAAGGTCGTGTACCTAGGATTAGACAACTCTGATATATAAATTTAGTTTGTTAATTATATTATATTATTATTCCACTCAAAGAAATGATATCGTATAGCACCAAGTTCGAATTTCAAGTACTCGGATTTGGGGGCGTCACAATTGTAATGTTTGAAAAAATATTATAAATGATAATTAACTTATCTAATATAATATTTAAGTTCTTGAACAAAGTTTCATTAAAAATAAATTAGTTAATTATCCGATAATGCAATCGGGATACCGAAACAATACCGAACTCAAACCAAATTGACATAGTTTGACTAGGTATACGTTCTTATGTGCTTTAATGACTGACATGAATATGTGACAACATGTTTAAGCAGTATTATGTGTTAAGTTGTATTATTCTAATTAAAAGAATAATTCTATTGATCATAGGACTTCATATTAAAGATAAAAGCTTAAGTTATACTACGTAGCAATAATCAGCTATCAAGGCAAGTATCTGAAGTATTCTCTTTCATTGTGCAAGTTTCTTTACTCAATTTATTATTGATCAAGTATCTATACTCCTTGCATTTATTTTATGCGATGAATCCCTATAAGCTAAAAGCATGTTCATGAATAATTATTATAAATTATTCATATCCACAATGATATCCATGATTCGTTCATGAAATTATTCTTATATTGTGAAATTTTATTTCATTCATTTAATAATTTCTCATTATTGTCTTTTATTATAAAAGTGTCCCCACTTGTATAAACTGTTGCATTCAAGAAAGAACTCTTGAACTTGAAATTCTTTGATATGACAAATCCTATTACATACTATTAAACTTTGGTATGTGTTGATAGTTTAAAGACTGTCTAAGTTATTTGACTCGGCTAGACATAATTTGAATTGTATTGTTGAATAGTATTGGTTATGATAAATTCATCCAACTGAATTATTTAGTTAGGACTCCAGAATGAGTATGAACAACCCGTAATGGGGAAATTATTTATGTGCCCAATGCGAATAGAGTGAATGAATTTATCATTCAAACAGATAGTATTGATCAATACAGGACATAACGTGGCTGATCACCCTACATGTCTGTAAGACCAGAGCAGTTTGCAGATGAATTTCTGTTTAAACCTTTTCGAAAATGAAAAATAAAAGTTCATGGTTCATTGACTGCTCAACATTTATAGTCACTACGTCGTTTCAAAATTTTAAATGATTTGATATGTAATTAAGATATGTTTCGAAAGACTTCACAACTATTGATTCGTTGTAAAAGTATACCTCAAAGAAAACATTTACTTCTTTCAGCTAAAGTTTATTAACTGCTATTACTTACTGGACAATTGAATGCTCATTCTTGCTTTAAATTAAATGTTTTCAGCTAAGCGTGATCGATCTGAAGGTTCTGACAAGGACAAAGGGAAAGGAAAGCTGACAAAATAAGTTTTATGGTATCTTATGTAATATTTAGACTTTATTAAGACGATAATATTTATTATCTATCATGTAATGAAAAGATTTAAAGGTCATGTACCTGGGATTAGACAACTCTGATATGTATATTAAGTTTGTTAAGTATATTATTCCGCTCAAAGAAATGATATCATGTAGCACCAAGTTCGGGTTTCAAGTACTCGGATTTGAGGGCGTCACACCATCAGTCATACATTTCATACACTCTTAATAAAATAACAACTTGTATATCGTTTTCTAATCTTGGTTTCGTTTCACTCCATCTTAGGATAACCACGATGTTACCACCTCATACTTTCATACTTATTCTATTGAAACCCTATTGATTTAGTCCTTATGGTCTTTAGGGAAAGTATATAACATGCTCGTAGGTCAGAAAATTAACAAACCATTCTTGGCCATTCTGTAGAATGGCGCGGTCGCGCTGCAGTTAGGCATGGGAGTGGCGCGGCCGCGCTACTCCCCAACAGAATCAGGACTGAGATTTTTATTGCACAGTTTAATCCTAGCACACTATGCATTCTGATACATACTATAAACATACGCTAAGTAGGTTCTGATCTTTCTTCCATTGCATATTCAAACTATTTAGTTTTGAATTTCATAGTTCTATGTTGAATTATTTAAGTCAATAAGGCTTAACATCTTTCTATAACAAAGGGTCATCGATATAAGTCTTTAAAACATATATTGCTACTAATGATTTCTTACTATGCATGCTCACATATATCTATATTACTTAATAGACATAGCATAGTGAATTACTTGAAAACTCATTTTAAACCATGTTTGAAAGGTCTAATTCATGCTTAGCTACATTGTGAACACACTCGACACGTCTAAAGGCATAAAGCGTCCTAGTATACATGCTTCGAAAAAACCATAAAATAATTTACACAATGTTAAAAACTATTAGTTCTCAAACTTCCAAGTTTTCCTTCAAATCATTTTAAACCAAGCTATCACAATCTAGTATATGCAAGGTAACTTTAAAACTATATTTACATATAGTTAATCAAAACTTCTCTTTTGAAAACTTACTTCAAAACATGCTCGGATAGGTTATATCATGCTTAATAACCTTCTATATGCAATACATATTAAAACCCCATTCCTAATCCATTCTCTTACATGACTAGGTCACATACTCATGTTCGAAGTGTCGAAACTTGAAAGATACCAAGTTCGTCAAGTTTCGTTTTCAAAACCCCAAGTTTTCTTTTAGAAAAATCATGTAAACCAACTACCACCATTCACTACATGCATGACAACTTTAGTTCACATGTCAGACCACTTTTCATACTTATTGAAGTCTAACTAGCATGCTCAACAAATCAGATTGCACAAAAGTCATTTTCCAATTCTGCAGAACGGCGTGGTCGCGCTGCATTTGTACTAGGGAGTGGCGCAGTCGCGCCACTCTAGTTCCAGACCAGAAAAGCTTCTACATAGCAGAGCTTCACAACCAACTCTATCATACCTCATGAAAATATGCTAGAGATCAACTACTTGTCTCTATAACATGTATATAGACTCAACTATTACTTCTATATCAACTTACCATCATGAATTTAGTAACTTTCTAAGAATCTAACAACTTAGAAATTTAAGAACATGGTAAGGTAATTATACCACTTGAAGCTTGCATTACTCAACTAACTTCCATTTTTAGATTCTCTACTAATTCTCACAACACTCACTCTCTATATGAACTTATCAAACATGAAAACAACTTAATTAGGGACTAGGAGGCTCCAATTTATAGAGGAGCAAGGGACCAAATTTGGCTCTTTCCCTAGAGATTAAACCAAATGGGAGAAGAGAAAGTTCATTAGGCAATCAAAAGTTGTTGGAAAACACTATGCAAGCCAATCCCCCCACCATCATTGCCATGATTATCATAGCTACTATCAACCTCATGCTAGCCTTCTTAAATTTTCAGCAATGTATTAAGAATAGGATAGGCCAATGGCCTATCACGTGAGAAGAAGAATATGGGACTCTTAATTTAGGACACACCTTTAAAACTCAACATTTAGTAAAATGTGACTTGCATATTTAGGCTTTATTCCTTTTGGGCACTATAAGTCATATTATGTTCACTTAATAATGCTACATTAATATAAGTTAGGGGCACATATACACCACTCTTCATAAATGTACACCCACATATAACCAAGTATACTTATAATTTAAATATACACCAATACATATTATCATGTATCTCATGTACGTTGGTTTAATTCAATTAATATTTTAATTGGACTAGATATAAAATAGTTGGGTATTCTCATCCCATAATTTTCCATAAAATTATTATCTCAATTACACCCAAATATTATAATGATAATTAATATCAATTATTTATTAACTTGCCATTTCTTTTAATAATTATGGTTAAACCTCTAAGTGATTTAACTTTACCACTCATGCCACACAAGGCACAATTATGTAAGCTTAGTATTTAATAGACCCCAAACTCACAAAATAATATTACTCTCAATGTCACATCTTATAATAAGTTCATGATGTAATACCATTACATCATATGTTCTCATAACTTATATACTAGCACATTCATATACTAACACTAATTAATGGTCTCTAATCATGGCCAATCAATTACCCTCCTATGGACAATACCCAAGGGGCAAAGAATGGAGTTGGTGGCTAACTTCACCAACTACTATTATTCATGGTCCTTTCTCATCATTTCTCCCACATGGCTCTTAGCTTGCAAACTTCACCATGGCACAAAATTATTAGCATTTAGGCATAAAATAGGGGTCATGGGAGGGGGTCTATTGCACCATGTCACATATTAAATTCCCACCTTGTACACAAAGCTAGCATACAAGTCTTTATACTCACATATGTAATTAAATATCTCCCTTATACATCCATATACATATATACCTATACATATATGTATACATGTATCCATGTACATTTAACAATACTGAATATATTTTAATTGGGTAGTGTCACACCACATTATCATAAACTTTATTATTTCAATTATACTTAACCATTGAAATAATTATTAATAATAATTATTTAATTTAATATCCTTCATAAAGTACACATTAATGTATCACACATAACACATTGTCACATAGGTCCATTTATGTAACTCATGTGACTCATTTCACTTTACCATATAGCTTCCTATATTATATAGTTTTCTTGAAGCGTCACACTTCATTCCATATCATATAGATGTAACTACTATATAACATCTATTTACATATCATTGTACATAGCAATTAATTCACATAATAATACTAATTAAATCCTTTAATTATTCATTCATTAAATTATTTAATGAATGCTTATTCCATCACTTTTCCACACTAGGCATATCTCACAAGCTTACATTAAGCTTATTCTCATTCTCATCACTTAATCATCTTATTCATCTCCACCACATTACTACTTATAAAATTTATGGTAGTATTGTAACTTAAATTATTTAGTACATTAAAATAACTTAGTTTTTTTATAACTTTAACCCTCTTGGAAATACATTACTATTATAAGAATTATGTATTCTATCATAACATGACATAAAACGTTTTTATTATAATTTTAGAAACTAAAGGCGTTAATTATAATAAAAGAATTCACTCATTATCTCAAGATATTATTCTTAATATAATATCTATATCTTATTAAAATAATTACATACTCCACACATATATTAACACACAACTTGCTTGAGTGAATCATCTTAGTTAATTAAGGCTTTAATATTCAAATTATATTATTCCGTAATATAACTTTCTTTTTAATTTACCCAATATTTATTCTCGTTAGTTAATTTCCATAATTAACTAATTCATGCTTTGCTATCTTAATCCATCCATGGATAGCTTAAGCACTAGTTATAACCCATATTACATCATACTAGTCGCTAGTATATATATATTCAAGGAAAAAGGTGATTATTCATTAAAGATATTTAATGTCACCAACTTACTATGATAAAATTATTTAATATCAATAGATAAATCATATCCATCTCCTTTATTAATTTACCTCTACAATTGATAATAAATATATAATAATAATATATTTATTAAACACAAAAATCACATATTGCATAGTTCATATCCTCTTATGCAACACAATACCACATACTTCCTAATGCATATATATTCTTATTTGAACCTATCTCATGCCTTAAGAATTTTATTTACTAAATTCTTATTTAAATAATTTCTACAAATTCGGGTTCTAACACAATCTCTCTGTTTTCTATCAAGTCTTGGATCTTGTGCTTGAGAGCCCAACAGTCTTGTGTATCATGGCCCGGAGATCCAGAATGGTATGCGCACTTCTTACTTGGGTCAAAATTCCTTCCCCCGGTACTGGTTGGTGGAAGGAGTTGAACAATCTTCTTCTGTGCCGTCAACAGTTTCAGCACATTTTCTAGCGAATCCCCTAAAGGGGTGAACGTTCTCTGACGTCTGGCCTCCAAACTTTTCTGAAATGGAGGATTAGAAGGTTGGGCTGGAGCTTGGAAAAAGGAATATTTCCTCCTTTGAATGGGCATACTTTTCGACTCGATCCTCTAATTCTGTCTTTGCAGTACTAAGGACACTTCCTCATCTTTCTTCTTGTGTACTCTCCAGCGATTACTCCCATAACTGCCGGACTGAATATGCTCGTCAACAACTTCCAAGGCGGTAAGATCTTTTATCTTCCCAGATTTCAGTCCCATTTCAGCCATTTCTCCGTGCTTGATCATCTCCGAGAATGGTTTTCGTATGCCTGCTAGGACCCTTTCGTAATACGTAGCTTCTTGGATGTCGATGAAGGTCATGACTATCTCAGACTCAATCATAGGTGGGGTGACTTGTGCTGCCACCCGCATCCATCGTTGGGCATATTTTATGAATGCCTCGGTGTTTTGCTTTTTGATTTTGGTGATTTGATATCTATCTGGAGCCATTTGGGACTGAAAGCTGTACTGATTAAGGAATGCATGTGCTAACTCTTCCCAGCTGTGAATCTTGGAATTATCCAGACAAGCATACCAGGCTCTAGCCTCTCCAGTTAAACTCTTCTGGAATAATTGCATTCTGAGTTTTTTATCCTCTACATAGGATCCAAGCTCTCCAATGATCACCTTTAAGTGGGTGTATGGGTCTCCCAATCCATCATATTTCTCAAAATCAAGGACTTAAAATTTTTCTGGATAACGAGCCCCTAGGAATATACATAAATCTGAATAATTGACACTGCTAAATGCCTCAGTCCCTTTGATGGACCAGATAGTCTCTTCTATTTGTTGTACTTTCTTCAGAATATCACCAACTTCCGGCTCTTTGTTGAGGATAGTGATTTCAGGGGTTTTGTTGGTCATATCCTGATTCTGTGGTTCAGGAATATGAATGTCTTTCTTTTCGGTCTATTGACTGCCATCGGGTGTAGATGGATCTGTATGACTGGGTATTTGTTTCTCTTGAAGGCCTTTACTTTGTTCCCTTAAGAAAATAGCCAATTCTGTTATCTGGTTCTTCAATCCTTCAAATTCCTCCCTAGAAGCAGGGGTGGATTCAGGTTGAGCACTGAAAGCCGTGTCTGGAGATGGTTTTAGTGCTTTCTTAGATTTTGACCTGGTGACAGGACCAATTTTTACCTACAACAAACATAGGGGTGTCAATTTCCTGATGTACGATCGGTCGGATGCATGCTATGTAATATGTTTATTTTTGAGGTTTTTTAATCTTATCCTGTAAAACAAAGGTCAGTTGTTTTGATGACATAATAGTATGACAGGATTCACAATGAAATGTATATTTACATTATGAAATTTACATTGAAATTTGAAAATGGACATTTTTATTGAAAGACGAAAGCATGAAGAGGCTTCCCTTCGAATTTGGTTAATCAGAGGCTTACCTATCTTAGGCTACTCTCGCGGCTTTTCGGCATGAAGGTCCCCAGATCAATGCAATCTACTAGAGGGGAAATTAATCCAGTCTTTTCAATTGGAGCGGATCTGAGTGGTGCCTTTCTTGAGCCTCATAGAATTAGCCTTCTTCGAGTCCAATAATCAAACACCGATGGGTTCGCCTCCTGGTGGAGGAATCACACAACATACATTCAAATACATCGCGTCTCATCGTATGAAATGATGACATTTATGCGAAGCACTAATAAAGCAGTAAAGCATTCATTCACAATCATTCAATGTAAAACGCAGCATCCACACACACACACACAGATATAAAAGGAAATTTTGAAAAGATTTGAACGCGGCCTAAGCCCTATACTGTCCCCAGCAGATTCGCCACCTGTCGAAGTTTGAAAAAAATCCGGTCTGACTTTGGACACGATCTTTCTCTCTTCCTAAGTTTTGTGGTCTTCTACCTCTATTACCTTGTCTGTTTTATAAAGGGTGAAAAGGTTTTTTAGGAAAAAGCCAAAATGTACCATGTCGACGATTTGAACGGTTACAGAAGTCGCCAGTTGGTAGCTTTAAAATGGTTATACCAACTCAATCGAGTTTTGTTTGAAAGTAGGCCCAATTGCTGGACACTGTCGAAACATGATCTTTGAAACCGAAGTTCTATGTTTGGGGGCTTGTTTAAGTGGGAGGAAGGTGTTAGGCACCCCCCAACTCCCGTGAAAACACGGTACCGCATCTTTTCAATATTTTCCTTTTTATTTTTAATGATTATGTGTGAATGCTGGAAGAAATTTTGCCTACATTTGTTTGTTTTGAAAGTATTATCATGCTTCGTTGAACCTATATACGAAAGGTTTGATTTGATTTTCAAAAGTCCTTTTTAGATAAGATATTAAAATGATGTTTTGGAAAGGTTAGTTTTCAAACCCTTACGCTCAAGAAGGAATTGAAACATGCTGAGACTTCCATTTTTTATCTTTTTAGCCTTTTGGCTCAATTTGAATGGTGAATTGTCGGGCTGCAAAGCATCCTCGACCACAACATATATACAAGTGTCGGTCTTCTCATGGGCATGACAGCCATCAGAGTGACTCTAGCACGAGAGACTATTATTTCATTATGTTTGAGACCTTAAACCCGGATAACCATTTTAAGGTCTTTCGGTTGTACATTTTACAGAAAAACTGGCAGGATACATTTGTAATGTGGAGTTTGTCCATCGTGGGAATCAGATTCTGATCAGTTTGATCATGAATCTCACGATTCCTAGGCTCACAAAGAGAAGCCAAGAAAACCTGCACAGTTCAGATATTCACAGAAAATGTATATTTACATCAATTCGTCGCGAAGAAAATCAAGGACTCATCAGTCAAATCCTGGCCTGCTCGTAGCCAAAGCGTCTCGTTCCCAATAAATAGCGATCTAAGGGTCACGAGGTTTATTTTAAAATGAATAAAACTAGAAAGAAAGCTAGATTTAAATAAATCTTAGCCATTCTAGTTTCTCGGTTCCGATTGGACCTATTTTGAACCGTTTAAAAGGTAGAAATGGCTAGATTTAAAGAAATCTAGTTCGCTGAATGGATATCAGTGCTTAGTCATATCAAATGAATACTTAAAGCAGATATTTAATCACAATGAATAAAGAATATATATATAGTTATATATATACGAAAGTAGTAAAGGGCGATGAGTTTTCACTCTCAGGCCCGTACTGGAATGTAAATATATATATATATATATATATATATATATAAGCTATAAAAAGCCACGGAGTAATCCAGGCTTGACATAATGAAAATATATATATAAATATAAATATAAAAGCTGTAAAGGGCGACGGATTTCAAATCTTATGCCCGGACTGGAATGCAAATATATATATATATATATTAATAAAAGCTGTAAAAAACCACGGAGTAATCCAGGCTCGATAAAATGGAAATATATATATATATATATATATATACATATAAAAGTTGTAAAGGGCGACGGGTTTCAAATCCTATGCCCGGACTAGAATGTATATATATATATATATTTATATATTTATAAAAGCTGTAAAAAGGCACAAAATAATCTAGGCTTGACAGAATTAAAAAAATAATATATATATATATATATATAAGCTATAAATGAGCCACAAATTTATCCAGGCTCAACAGAATGAAAATATATATATATATATATATATATATATATATATGTATATGTATAAAAGCAATAAAAAGGCCCCGAATTTTCAATACAGGCCAATACTAAAATATAAAGGTTAATATATACAGTTAGTATATATATATATATATATATATATATTAAAGCAATAAAGTCCACGAATTTAGAAATTCAAGGCAAACGAAGTCAGAAAAATTTATATATATATATATATATATATAGTTAAATATATAAAAGAAGTAACTACCACGGATTTGCCATCCGGGCTTGACAAAATTAAAAATTAGTATATATATAGTCAAATATATACATAATTAATTTAAAAAAGCCACGAATCAGCGATTCAGGCTGTGCAAGTTAGTATATATATGTATATATGTACATAAAAGCGAGTAAAAGCAGCGGATCGTTGATCCAGATTGTCCAAATGCTAAAAAACGTATATATATACTAAAAAGTATGCAAAAATGGCCACGGATATGAGTTTCGGGCAAAATTAAAAGATGAAACTTTATGTGCACGTGTATAAATGCGCAATGAAGTAGAAACGAGTTCTGATCGTAAAAATACTTACTATGGACTGCTACACGGGCTTTTTGCCACTTGGTAGGCTTCAAATGGACGTTTCCACCGGTTAATTTTTGATATGTTGTAGTATATGAGTATACCTACATGTTAGAGTAATAAAAACGAGGTTTGGAGTACAAGAAGTCGGGCTAGGAAATGAAATGTGTGAAGTTTCAGAGCGTTTTCTAATTTTTTTCTTCTTTTTTTGGCAAGGGGGCACTTGTATTTAAAGACCCAATGGAAGCGATCCTACCCGCGATAATCGCTAGTTTACATGTGGCTTTACGTGGCAGGTCCCACATGGTGAGTCCCGTTGCCTCAAAGTACAGTGCACTCCGAGCAACACGATGTCAGGTTTAAAACTTTCTAACTTTTGATCGAAGCTTCCGTTTGAGGTGTGCTATACTTTCCCGAAAAGCCCTAGCCAAGAGCGTCACAATGACGTGGGACTAAACCTTTTTCGAGTCCAAGAAGACGGGTTCACAACCGGATCTTCATTTCTTCGTAGTTGGTCCGTTGAGCTGTATTGTGCTATTTTCACTCGGGATTAATGTTACGGTTCTTTCTGACCTTGATTGCATCAATTCGGCTTGATTTTGACCAAATTGTCTTTAAGTTGGTAAAATAACCATTTTGCCGCTCCAGGGGTTGTCTCCTATACCAACACAGTCTTCGGCTGATTTCTCGGGGTTATCTCCAAGGTTTTGATCCAAGCCGCCTCTATTTGTCCTCAGGGTTGTCTCCGAGGTTGATTTGGTTTCACAGGGTTGTCTCTGGAGATAATATGATGCTTTTGGGTTGTCTCCGAAGTTGATTTGGCCTCCCGGATTGTGACCGGGGCTTAACCTGACCTCCTGGATTGTGACCGGGACTGCTTGACATCCCGGTATGGTTACTGAGGCTTCGCTTGACATCCCGGTGTTGCTGGGGTTTGATTTGATGTCCCAGTATAGTGATCGATCCCGGGATTATCACCGGGGCTGCTTGACATCTCGGTATGGTTACCGGGTTTAATTGACATCCCGGTATTAAGATCGGGGCTGAGTTGACATCCTGATATTGAGACTGGGGCTGAGTTGACATCCCGGTATTGAGACTAGGGTTGAGTTGACATCCCGGTATTGAGACTGGGCCTGAGTTAACATCCCGGTATTGAGACCGGGGCTGAGTGGACATCCCGATATTGAGACCGCAGCTGAGTTGACATCCCGATATTGAGACCAGGGCAGAGTTGACATCCCGGTATTGAGACCGGGGCTGAGTTGACATCCCGATATTGAGACCGGGGCTGAGTTGACATCCCGATATTGAGATCGGGGCTGAGTTGACATCCCGGTATTGAGACCGGGGCTGAGTTGACATCCCGGTATTGAGACCGGGAGGCAAAGGATGATTTTACCCTCCTGCAGGGTTAGTAACAGGAATGCAAAATTTTGAGTGTCTACATACAGGACACCATATATATATTAAACTGTATTATATATCAGAGAAATATATTTTGATTCACTTCCCTGTTGGATATTTATTGTCATTTCTGAGTGATTACCACTTATTTCATGACTGGCTGTTGTTGATATATCACATGCTTCTCCTTGATGGATGGATAGTGAGATGTCGGAGAATATCTCAACAGGGCCTGTTGACCAGGGAGACTTAATAGTATTTGGTTTTATAGGACTTCGGTATCTTAGGACTGGTTCTTATTGGTTTTTTGTTCTTTCTTTGAAGGTCACACCGCACCATGAATGGCTGCCTACGTACTCACGGATGGAGGGAGATCAGGTCATTGGTAGTTCAAATTTTGAGTGAGAGGTTTGAGAAGTGTCTCTTTTGAGTTTGGTTTGATGGGCTTTTTAAAAATTTTATTTGGTTTGACCGCACCAAGAATGGCTGCCTACGTACTCCCCGGTGGAGTGAGATCAGGTCATTCGTAGTTTGATCTTTTAGTGAAAACTCGAAACTGATTTGATCGATTCGCAGGACTAGGATTATTGTAGGCATGTGTTTTAGACATAATACCTTTTCACGGTGTCTGAGTTGATGAGTTGGGGAAATTCACTTCCGTCCATCTCTTGCAATCTGATAGCTCCTCCTGTCAACACTTCTTTGATAATGAAAGGACCTTCCCAATTCGGGGCAAACTTTCCTTTGGCTTCATCTTGATTGGCCAGAAATTTCTTCAATACCAAGTCATTTTCTTTGAATTGCCGGATTTGGACTTTCTTGTTGTATGATAGAGCAATTCTTTGCTAATATAACTGCCCGTGGAAAATGATTGTAGCCCTCTTTTCATCTATCAGGGACAGTTGATGGTACCGTTCTTGTAACCACTAATTTTATTCCATCTGAGCGTCTATTAACACTCGTAAGGACTCCATTTCTACTTCTGTGGGAAGTACTGCTTACATACCGTAGACCAATGAGCAGGGGGTAGCCCCAGTAGAAGTACTCATTGACGTCCGGTATGCTAACAGAGTCAGAGGCAACAGGTTAGGCCATCCTTTGTGATTGGCGAACATTTTCTGTATGATATTCTTGATGTTCTTATTGGCTGCTTTGATAGCACCATTCATCTTGGGTCGATAGATGATGAAATTAAGATGCTTGATATGAAACTTACTGCATAAATCTCTCATCATCTGATTGTTTAGGTTCTTGGCATTGTCTAAGACGATCACTTTCGACTGTCCGTATCGACAAACGACATTATTTCTGATGAAACCAATGATTACCTCTTCGGTGGCTTTGGGAAAGGAGGCAGCTTCAACCCATTTGTTGAAGTAATCGATCATGGTGAAGATGAATCGATGACCATTACTGGCTTTGGGTTCTATTGACCCGATCACATCCATTCCCCACATGGAGAAAGGCCATGGAGAACTCATATTGTGCAACTCATTTGGAGGAGCGTGAATAACATTTTCGTGGACATGGCATTGGTAGCATCTCATGACGTGATCATCACAGTCAGCTTTGAGAGAGACCCAGTAATGCCCTGTTCTTAATATCTTCTTGGCCAACAGATGACTGCTCATGTGTGGACCACAGACACCACCGTGGACTTCATCCATCAATCTCTGGGCTTGCTCTTTATTGAGGCATCTTAAAAGGCCTATTCTATCATCCCTCTTATAGAGTGCATCTCTGCTCAGATAGAACTTTATATATTGTGAATTGGCTTCTTTCCGGCTTGGCTTACCCTAGAGGGTGTAGATCCATCTCGGAGATATTCCTTGATGTCTTGATACCAAGGCTGTTTTATAAGAAGTATTTCATCTGATACTTCTCCAATGTAATTCCCATATGTCGAGGCTTTTTGGTTTGTGAATTTGATGTCGGGAATTCCCCTCCTACCTGATGCGTTGATTAGTGATGCCAATGTTCCCAATGCATTCTAAAAGTCATTCCTACCTCAAGGGATGTAGATGAAGGTTATCTCTTCGAAATCTATGGATATGTTGATGACCTACCGGTGATAGGGCAGCAAATGCAATTCTTTGGTATGATATGCCCCAGTGGTTTGTCTGATAACCAACTCAGAATCTTCAAAGACTAATAGACGCTGGATACACATGGACTGGGCTAGTTTCAACCCCAATATGCAGCCTTCATACTCAGATGTGTTGTTAGTGTTGACAAACTACAACTTGGTAGCCACATAATACTGTTCTCCTGTACTAGAGACAAGGACTGCCCCAGCTCCAGCACCTTCCCTGTTTACTGCTCCATCAAAATATATTTTCCAGGGTTGGACTGTATTCTCTTGAGGTATTTGCTGAATTGACATGATTCCGTCATTCGGGAATATGTTTCCAAAGGCTCAAAACCTTCGGACGGTGCGTCGGCTAGTTAATCTGCAATGCCCTGACCTTTGATGGACTTCTAAGTCACATTGACAATGTTGAATAATTAACGTATCAACTGCCATTTGGATAATCGACAATTTAACATTGGTTTGTTGAATACGTACTTCAGTAGATCAATTCGGGATATGAGATAGGTCATGTGCCCATGCAGATAATGTTGTAACCTCATGGCATATGTCTTCTTAATCAGTGTGTACTTCTGTTCGCCGCTGTTGAATCTTTTGCTAATGTAGTAGATAGCTCTCTCCTTGCTACTGTCATCTTTCTGTCCTAGCATACAACCCATTGCGTAGGCATTGACGGACAAGTATATAAATAGAGGAACTTCATCCCACTGGGGTACCAAGACAGGCGCTTCGATCAACTGCTTTTTGATGGCAATGAAAGGTTTTTGGCAATCCTCATTCCATTTCGTGGAGGAATTCTTCCTTCGTAGCTTGAAGATGGGTTCACAAGTTGTTGTGAGCTGGAAAATGAACCAGCTTATGAAATTGATCTTCCCTAGGAAACCGTGTATCTCCTTCTCTGTTTGAGGTATTGGCATCTCCGTAATGGCTTTAATCTTGGCGGGATCCAGCTCAATACCTTTATTGCTTACCAGAAATCCCAACAACTTGCCCAATTTAACACTAAAGAGAATTTGACTGGGTTCAGCTTGAAGTTATACTTACGAAACCTGTTGAGCAACTTTTTGAGATGGTTGATATAATCGTCCTCCTTCCGGGATTTGACGTTGATGTCATAGACATAAACCTCTATCTCCTTATGCATCATGTCATGAAACAGGGCCATCATGGCTAGCTGATACGTGGCACCGGCATTGATGAGGCCGAAGGATAAACGTCTATAACAGAAGGTTCCCCAGGAAGTGATGAAGGCTGTCTTCTCCTTGTCCTCTTCAGCGACCATGATTTGATGGTAACCAGCAAAGCAATCCACAAAAGAATACATGTCGTATTGTGCTGTATTATCTATCAGGATGTGGATGAAAGGTACCGGGAATTATCCTTGAGATAAGCTTTGTTCAAATCCTAGTAATCCACGCATACTCGTACTTTCCCTCCGGGCTTAGGCACGAGAACTATGTTTGACAGCCACTCTGGGTATGTTGATACCATGATGATGCCGACTTTGAATTGTTTGACAACCTCTTCTTTGACTTTCAGACTCCGTTCAGGTTTCAGTCGCCTGAGCTTTTGCTTGACTGACTTGAATCTATCTTTGATGGGAAGTCGATGGATGACAATGTCAGTAGAAAATCCAATCATGTCTTCATGTGACCATGCAAACACATCCTGGAACTATGTTAGGAGTTTAATCAAGTCGGCTTTTTGGTCTAGGGTGAGATCTAGGCCTATCTGGATTTCTTTAAAGTTTTCTAAGGTTCCAATATTGATAGTGGGTATTTGATCGAGGTTTGGTTTGGGTTTGTCTTCAACCCATTCTTTGATCTCCTCAGGCACCCCTAGTCATTTATCTCCACTTGATCAATTTCCATCAAGTCGAAGTTCAATTCTACATCAAAGTTGTAGTCACTGTGACAATTTGGCATCTCATCAGCAGTGACAAACAACTCCAATTCTGGAGTCCTGAAAATAAAAATGCTTTCACTTTAATATATGAAATTGTTTAAACATACAAAGCATTTAGCAAAAGCATGACAAAAGTTACTACTATAGCTTGTGCAACAAAATAAGCAGTAAATGTAATACCCGAGAATTTTTGAATATTATTAAATGAATATATTAATGGAAATGAATATTTATTTGAATATAAATATGTAAGTGTTATGAGATGAGTTAACTCAATTATATTAAATTGAATAATTATAATAATTAAGAAAATATGGAGTTTGCGAAAAGCTCGTTGAATGCCTTGTGTAGCACAGTGATGAGAAATATTAATGATTATATTAATTTACAAAGGAATTATTAAGTGGACAATTAATCTATATTAATTGATAATTGTTATTATGGGAAAGGTAATAAGATTTATAATTATTTAATATGATAATTAATCATATAAATGTTAATCAATTGTTATAGAAATTAATAATTTTATTGATTTATGAGGAAGGAATTAATTAATATTATTAATTAATTGATAAGATAAGATAAGTAATTAATTAATTACCATTGAGAATAATAATATATGAACGAGTAGATAACATTTGCTCAATTAGTTGCTATGTGCAAGCATGTGATAATTAAATGTATAAGGTATAGTAGCTACCTATATATTATAAGAAGTGTAGTGCAACACTTAAGTGTGACCATACAATTATATATAAACTATATAGTAAAGTTTATTGAGTTGTAAGAGTTACATGAAATGTGTATGTGACAATTGTATGTGTGCTAATTTACACTTACTACATTATGTGAGTTACATTGTGACATTTCATTATAACCTAAAGTACATATAATATATAGCATAAGTATATAGTATGTGTATTGTAATACAAGTGTAGCATGTAGTTCATTGCAATAGCAAAGTTCATTCCTTATCCCTTAATGAATGGCTCATTTTCCCCACACGTGAAATACCCATGAGGCCTAAGCCTATTGTTCTCAAACTCATAACCTCAACTTGCTAGCTATCATCATGAAGGAGAATGGCTGGATTGCTACAGCTTCACTATTTCACCAACTAACCCACCAACTTCTCATTAACATTCATGTAAATCTTCTATCACTTGGTTTGATTCAATGGAGGAATCAATTGACTGGTTTATAATTTTCCTATATATATAGCCCTTCTCTTCACAAATTCTTTTGTTGATAGTTTGCTTAAGTTGAATTGAGAGCATACATAAATTAGTAATATCATTCTAGAGTTGAGAGAGAATTCAATAGCAGCAAGTTCATTATACATATAGCAGAGGTATAATATATCTTTCATGATATTCATTTTCATTTTCTGTCAAAATTCCATTTCTTGATTTTGGTTGCAAGGCATGTTAATTAAATTATAGAATGATTATTAATCGTTATATTAGCTTATAATCATGTTAGTATACAATGTGTTATGCTTGCAATCAAATTCGTGAAGGATTTCTGTGTTTGGGCTGGATTTCTGCCGAAGCAGGAAGTTCTTGGCACTTACCGAACACGGCGCAGCTGCGCCGATTTTATTGCGCAGCGCCGGTCCCCTATCCCCGTTTCTGATTCCTGTTACAAATCTGCTAAGTGGTAGTTAATCGCTATAACTTAGACAAGCATGCAAGCATGGGTAATATATATATATATATATATATATATATATGAGTACATTAATCTAATGTAAGCATGTTTCACTATATTAGCATACAAGATTTATGAAACGACTTATAGTTTTGAAATAAACCTAAAGTTTCATAAACGAACCTTAAACGAACTCAATATGTATGCATCCCATGTTAACATTTTGATTTTTGCAGGCATATTAGTATGACCTAAAAACACATGAAATGCATGTTAACTCGCGTATATAAGTTTCATAATGAAATGTGAACATGCGAATCTCGCTAAGTGAACTTAGAATTTTAAAAGGAACTTGGAGCTTTTAAAAGTAAACTTTGGCATGTAGAGATCATATATGTGTTCTGATCGTACAAGCATGTCTATGTGGCCTAGAAATGCATGTTGGACATATTAACATATGTATATATATAACATGAACATGTTAGACCTTATTAGTGAGCTTTACTAATGAAAATACGAGTTTTGAACGTGAACGTTGACATGTTACCTTGAGATTTGAATTCTAAAATTTATGGACATGTTTGGTAGTGCTCTTAACCTCATTAATATGTCATAAACGTACACATGCCATGTTAGATGCCATGAAAATTAGTTAAGCACAAGTGAAGCATGATTTAAGCTAAGTAACAATACTAGTCATGTGTATATGAAGTAGAAACTTGCAAGCATGCCTAAAATGAGTTATGTGATCACCCCATATGTTTAAAATAACAAACATGATAGCTAATGTGATTTCATAACCTTGAATGGTCTTAAGTTATCAAAAGTGTTGACCTAGGACCTATAGCATGAAAGATTGAACTTAGAAAGGTTATATAAACAAGGAAGTATCCTTTAATATACATACATACTATGTGATATCATATGTTGATACTTGAATTCGATTTTGACGGTTAACTTATAACAATGCCATAACTCACTAAATAAAATATGTTTGGTATTGACTATGGTCGTATGTGATAATAATGATATGAGAATATGTTTTAACTTGAAAAGAGGAACGTTAATGATAAAAGGCAATCAAAGTTATATTAGTCGAGACTTGTGAATTAATGTGATACTATATATGGTATAACTGTGTAGCTAGGTTAAAACTTAGCTTATGTGTTGATTGTATATCAGAGATAAGATATGATGTTAAAATATATAACTAATGGATATCATATATATATAACTATATTACGATAGGGATTCAAAAGTGTTGATTTACTTAACGAGGATAAACTACGCATAAGGCAAGTTCCCTAACTTACACTATTTTAAAGTGCAAGTATTCTATCCTTGTATTTACTTTATCCAAGGAACGTTGTAAGCAAGTTCCTAACCTTACTCTTTATTGAGCATTCATAAATCTTGTGCTATTATTGTCGTACAAGTAAATCTTTGAGATTGCAAGTCATGTATTATAAACTATATACTTCATGAATAAGATAAAAGTCGATTCATATTCTTCGAGCTTTAAATCTTGGGATTGAACTTATAATTATTGTGATCTATGCCATTTGATTCGGCTATACTTATATTGTTGAAAGGCAACCCAAACTAATTGATTAGTGCGGGATCTTGTGTTTAACTGAGATGAACAACATTCTTTGAAGGGAAATTATACTTGTCGGGAGACCGACGTGCGAACTTTAGTACGATTAAACGATATGCATACCGTAGGGGCTGATCACCTGTTGTACTTGTTTTGTTGGTTATCAGTATATTACTGTTAATTCTAGTAAGAGTTCATAGTCCTTAGTGACTGCTCAGTATTAAGTTATCTTGAAATCTTAAATTGATTTAGTATTGAATCATATTGATATTATTCTGTCCTTAGCGATTGTTATTGAGAACTGTTGATATTCTTGCTACCCTTGAACTATCATACCTTACTATACCCTTTTTGAGATTCGAGAACTATAATATTCACCCTTGTTGTTATATTACTTGCTGAGCAAACTTGTTGCTATTCTTGCTTTTCCTAAAATATTTCAGTTAAGGCAGAGCAGTGCGGACCCTCGGGCACAGACAAGGGCAAGGGAAAGGTTATTGAGTAGCATTTATTTATGTAGAACTTTATGTTTTGTAATAAGAACTTATGATATTATGTATTAATTAGGTTTACATATGCTTAAGGTATGTTTAAGATATGTAATCGATGTTTAAGTTACGAGACCCTGGGACGTGAATAAATTATATTAATTAAATGTAATCTATTCGATAGTAGTTGTGTATTATTTCGCTGTGCGATGCGACATTTAGTCGTAATATTATTATCATGATGTTAGATTATAGAACGTGACAAAATGAATTCGAGTGACCCTGTGGCGGTCCAAATTTGGGGGCGTCATAGTAAATGAAACCATATTTCAGGGCAGATGGACTTTCTGCCCTTTTACCCTTTTTGAATGAAGCATAGGGTACTGCTCCAATTATCCAATGTCAGATCTTTAGGGATAGGGAGGATAAAGGTTTTGTGCTCGTCTGTCTCCTCATTGATGATGACTGAGACATCTTTTACATTGGAACCGGGGTTTTTCTTTGAACTGCCATGCTTCCCCTTCTTGATGCGAGGAATTTGGATCTGATCTTCTTGGTCGCTATCTGGGATATCAACATTCATACCCTCACAGTGCATCAGACAATACATATTAGCAAATGGGTCTCGTTCTTCGTGCAAAAACTTTTCTTTTCCCTTTTTTCTCTCCCCATCAGGCTTTAGGGCTTTTCTTTCACTTATCGGAATGACTGGAGGAAACAACATGGTTGACACAACATCATAAATCTTCCTCATTGACCTCATAAATTTAGCATCAGTGAGGTTTGGCAGCAGGATCGTGGAAGCATGACCTTTTGGATGCTTGTGTGGGTTCCGGTGGTTTAATCCGGATGAATAGCCCAATCTGACGTTCCCTGATTGGCTCGGGATTTGCACTGGACTCTTGATTCCTTGCTGATTTTTTCCTAACCCTTTGCCAGGGCGAAAACCCAAAGATACCATCTCCTGCCCAACCGTCATTACTTCAAGAGAAAAATTTGGTTTCAAAGAAGATGCCTTAACAGGTAGGTACTGAATATTGCTCACCTCTAATGCTTGAAAACTTGCAGGTTCAACCCCTTCGTCCATATTAATCACCGGCATGTCTCCTTGTATGCAGTGTAGACACTCAAAATTTTGCATTCCTGTTACTAACTCTGCAGGATGGCAAAACTGTCTTTTACCTTCCGGAGACGACCCTTGAAGTTTAAAACAAATTCAACCCCAACGATAACACTGGGAGATCCAATTTAGCCCCGATGATAACACCGAGATGTTAAGTCAAGCCCCGGTCACAACACGGGAGGTACAGGAACCCCGGCGACAACATCGGGAGAACCAATTCAGCCACGGCGACAACACCGAGATGTCAAGTCAAGCCCTGGTTATAATTCGGGAGGTACAGGAACTCCGACGCTAACACCAGGAGATCCAATTCAGCCTTGGCGACAGCACCGGGATGTCAAGTCAAGCCCCGGTCAGAACTCGATAGGTACGAAAACCCTGGCGATAACACTGGGAGATCCAATTTAGCCTCGGTGACAACACTGGGATGTCAAGTCAAGCCCCGCTCACAACCCGGGAGGTACAGCAACCCGGGAAACAACACCGAGAGATCCAATTCAGGCCCGACGACAACACCGGGATGTCAAGTCAAGCCCCGGTCACAACCCGGGAGGTAGAGGAACCCCGACGACAAAACTGGGAGATCCAATTTAGCCACGACGACAACACCAGGATGTTAAGTCAAGCCCCGGTCACAACCTGGGAGGTACAAAAAACCTGACGACAACACTGAGAGATCCAATTTAGCCTCGGAGACAACACCGGGATGTCAAGTCAAGCACCGGTCACAACCCCAGAGGTACTGGAACCCCGACGACAACACCGGGAGATCCAATTAAGCCCCGACGATAATATAAGTATGTCAAGTCAAGCCCTGGTCACAACCCATGAGGTCCAATAACCCCAGAGATAACCCTGGGAAGCCAAGTCAACTTCGGAGACAACCTTGAGGACGAACAGAATCGAATGGGTTCAAACCTCGGAGATAACCCCAAGAAAACAGTCAAAGACCATGCCAACACAGGAGACAACCCCTAGAGGGGAAAAACGGTCATGTTACCAACTTAAGGCCAATCCAGTCAAAATCAATCCGAATTGATGTAATTAAGGTCAAAAAGAGCCATAACATTGATCTCGAGTGAAAACAACACAATACAGCTCAACGAATAAACTATAAAAAAAATGAAGATCCAGTTATAAACCCATCTTCCTAGATTCGAAAAAAGTTAAGTCCCATGTCATTGTGACGCTCTCGGAAAGGGCTTTCCGGAAAGGTATAACACGCCTTAAACGGACGTTCTGATCAAAAGTTATGGAGGTCCGAACCTGACTTCGCTTTGCTCGGAGCGCAAGTACTTCGAGACGACAGGACCCACGGGGGTGGGCCCCATATAGAGAGCCGCAAGTAGACCCGCAGCTGCTGCGGTTACACCTGCAACCATCGGGTCTTTAAGTATAAGACCCCCCTTACCAAAAAAAGAGTGAAAATAGGAAAACGCTCTGAAACTCAGCCTGTTTCGTCCCTTAGCCCTATTTCTTGTACTCCAAACTTCAATTTTGTTCTTCTAACACGTTTGTATACGTATATTCTACGACATATCAAAAATTAACCAATAGAAACGTCCATTTGAAGCATACTAAGTGATAAAAAGCCCGTGTAGCAGTCCATTATAAGTATTTTTACGATCAGAACTCGTTTTCTACTTTATGACGTATATTTGTACGTGCACGTAAAGTTTTATCTTATGTTTTTGCCCGAAACTCAGTTCTGTGGCCGTTTTTGCTTACTTTTTAGTACATTTTAGTACATATATACGTTTTTTTGCATTTGCACAGCCTGGATCGTCGATTTGTGGCTTTTATTCACTTTTATGTACACACATATATATATACGTACTAACTTGTTCGGCCTGGATTGCTGATTTGTGGCCTTTTTTCTTTAATATATATATACTAATTGTATATATTAACATTTATAATTCAGTTTGGCCTGGATTTGAAATCTGTGGCCTTTTTACCGGTTTTATAAATATATATATATATATATATATATATATATATATATATATTTACATTCCAGTTGAGCCTGGACAAATTCGTGGCTCTTTACCGCTTTTATATATATATATTTACATTCTATCAAGCATGGATCAATTCGTGACTTTTTACAGCTTTTATAACTATATATATATATATTTATATTTATTTACTTTTCTATCAAGCCTGGATTATTCTGTGGCTCTTGTACATCTTTTATATATGTATATATATATATATATATATTTATATTTATATTTCTGTCCGGGCCTGAGATTGGAAATCTGTCGCCCTTTACAGCTTTTTATATATATATTTACATTTTTGTCCGGGCTGGGATTGGAAATCCGTCGCCTTTTACAGCTTTCGTATATATATAATTAAATCTATATATATTCTTTATTCATTGTGATTAAATATCTGTTTTAAATATTCATTTGATATGAATTTGTTTTAATATAAATTTGGTTGTTTAGATTTCTTTAAATCTAGCCCTTTCTGTCTTTCAAACGGTTCAAAATAGGTCCAACCGGAATCGGGAAGCTAGAATGGCTATGATTTATTTAAATCTAGCTTTCTTTCTGATTTTGTTAAATATTAAAGCAACCTCGTGACCCTTAGATCCTTATCTAGTGGGAACGAGAAGCTTTGGCTACGCGCATACAAGAATTTGACTGATGAATCCTTGGTCTTGCTACGTCTAGATGTAAATATACATTTTCTATAAATATTTGTGTTGTGCAGGTTTTCTTGGCCTCCTTCTGTGAGCCTAGGAATCTTGGAATTCATGATAAAACTGATCAGAATCTGATTTCCATGATGGACAAACTCCACATTACAAATGTACCCTGCTAGTTTTTTTGTAAAAGTGTACATCCGAAAGACCTTAAAACGGTTATCCGGGTTTAAGGTCTCAAACATAATAAAATATGATTTGTCATGCCAGAGTCACTTCGATGGCTGTCATACCCATGAGAAGACCAACATTTGTATATATTTTGTGGTTGAGGATGCTTCGCAGCCCGACAATCACCATCCAAATCGAGCTAAGGGCTAAAAATAATAAAATGGAAGTATCAACATGCTTCAATTCCTATGTGAGCGAAAGGGTTTGAAAACCACCTTTCAAAAACATCATTTTCATATCTTGTCTAAAAATAACTTTTGTAAATCAAATCAAACCCTTCGTATATAGGTTCAACTGAAGCATGACAATACTTTCAAAATCAAGCGTAGGCTCAATTACGTCCAACATACACAAACAACTGCAATTTGAAAGGAAAATATTAAAAAGATGCGGTACCGTATTTCACGAGAGTTGGGGGGTGCCTAACACTTTTCCCCCACTTAACCAAGCCCCCGAACTTTAGAATCTCAATTTCAAGATCAAGTTTCGACAGTGTCCAATAATTGGGCCCAGTTCCAAAAATCAAACAAAACTCGGTTGAGTTGGTAAAATCATTTCAAATCTATCAATTGGTGACTCTGTAAACCATTCAAATCGTCGACATGATACATGTTGAGTTTGTACGAAATCGTGACGCAATCAAATTGCAAAAATTTGCGGAAGCATGGTATATCAGAGTTTAAAAATTTCTACAAAACTATTATCCGAATCATCCTTTATGCAAATTATTAATTTAAAATAAAAAATAAGAAGTTATGGAATCATACCCTTATAGAACGAAGCTTCCACAGGTACGAGTTCAACTCCTTGTTCTTCGTGATCTCCTTGAATTTCTGGGTTAGATTCCTTCCTTTGATCAACGTTAGTCCACCCAAGTGTTTGGCCTCTAGAAGTGATCCACCAAGGAAGAGGAATTATCAATAAGGAGGGTGGTTGGCTTAGTTTTCTATCCTCTATAGAAAAAGAGTACTCTCTAACAATTGGAATTGCATCAACTAATATCTATTATAAGACTCCTCTTATATAGATATTGGTCAACCCTTCTAATCTTATTAGACATGGAATTTTATTTAATTAATTAAACTTCTTTAATTAATTTAGGCTTCCCACCACATTGGGAATAATTAATTAAATTCATTTAATTAATTTTTCTTCTAATCTTATTAGGAATAAATGAGAGTACTAATATAAAATTAATTACTAAACTCCTTTAGAAATTAAAATAATAATAATTGTAATAATATTAATAAGTCTCCTCTTATTAATTTATATTTAATATTTCCAAAATATTAAATAATAAACATTAAGCTATTTAATTTATTCTATCACCATAGATTAAATTAATTACACTTAATGCATTATTACGATTATGTCATTACCTTCTTAAATAATTATTCTTCCTTTTATGGCGTGACCCTTTAGGTTCTCTATATTAAACCAGTTGTGAATAAATTAATTAGAATAATTCTAATCTTATTTAAATAAATAATAATCAATTTAAATAAATAATATTTATTCTACAATAGGGATAAGCCTCCCTAGCGATCAACGACTTTTCAGATAATATAGATTTCAACATTAATCATAAAAGAACCTGTGAGTAAATAGTTACCGTACAATTCAATCCTTCCACCATACAATGTTTCAATTAAAAATAAGACATGGAATTACTGTCAAGTCTTATTTTATTTAATTATATGTATTTCGATTAGAAAATGCACAACTCCAAATAATGCAAATTAGAAACTCCTTTCTAATTTCATTCTACCTTGACCAAGGATTCCTGGGTTGTTATTTACCGAATCACATAGGACATATCTCCTCTTTTACTAGAGGTGGTAGATTCTTTATTGATCATTCATTATCTCCATATGTAACTCATTATACCCAAGCATACCCTTTTATATACCCTAAAGGGCTTTAAGGAATAAGTCAAAGTATAATTCAATACATACAAGATACTATGATGATCTCAAGTCCAAGGATCACTTGTACTACAATCACATTAGGAATTCTTATTTACAGGCGAGTAAAACTTCATTAGGTATTCTATAGCGAGTCACGTTCAGTAAACTTATTCTCCAATAAGCACCTACATACTTGCTTTACTGTCTCCACATAAATGATCATGAGATCAATCATTCTCATCCAATGAGCAAGCAACATATGTACCAATCTATCCGGATTTACTAATCCCCTTTTTAGTAATCCCACGATTGGGAACTATTTTAGTTTTAAAGTTTTCTAAGAATTTAGATCTCATTAGCATGATCATCATCATGATTCTAAAAGCATTTCTTAAAACTATGGGTTATTTACATATTATAAAAACAGCACCATGTAGATAATTAAATGTCTTTAATAAATGAATATTTTTATTAATAAATAAATAAGATTGTCTCCAAAGTATATGCTTTATCATCACACATGATTGGCATGTATGCATACTACTTTCAATCTCCCACTTGCACTAAAGCCAATCGCCATGGTATCTCATACCGACTTCTCTAAGTGACAATCAAACTGCTGTTGTGTTATAGCTTTAGTAAATGGATATGCAATGTTATCTTGTGAGTCTATATGCTCCTATTTCAATGATTTCTTAAATCAAAGTGCCGCAACACATGTTTAGATTCAAGATGAGACTTAGGAACTATTTCTAGTTCTGTAATGAACTTTTCATCCGAAACATCAACTTGCAGCTTCACTTACAGTTATATACTTTATCTTTGTCACTAAAGCAGCAACCTTTTGTTGTTTGGAACCTTTCCAATTCACTACACCATCTTTCAAGGTAACGACTTACCCTAAAGTGGATTTGATATCGTCTTGGTCAGTCTAAAAACTTGAGTCTGTTTAGTAGTCTAGTTTAATTCAGACTCATCATGTGATATGATGACATCCTTAGTGTCAGTTAAGTACTTTAAGATGTTTATCACTGTCTCACAGTGATCTTCTCTAGAATATGACTGATCAACATCAAGTTTTGTATATTTCATTGCATACATGATAGTAGCTCATGCGATCTCTCTTTTATTGAGGATAATTTTAGAGAGATTCACTCCATGGCTCATCATCATGAGACACCTTTTGGAGTTTGCCATGCTAAACGCCTTTAGCATCTAATGAATATACGTTTCCTTGGGTTTAGCCGAACATCCTTTAAAATATATCAATAAAGATTTATATCCCCAATGTTGGATGTTCTACCCAAATCATTCATGGAGAAATGTTTAGACAACTTTGTTTTAATCGATTTTAGCATAGGAGATTCATTCCCTATCAGTAATATATCATCAACATATAATACAAGGAATGAAATAGCGCTCCCACTAACCTTCTTGTACACACATGGTTCATCCTCGTTTTTGATAAAATTAAACTCTTTGATTGTCTCATCAAAATAAATGTTCCATCTACGAGAATCTTACTTCAATCCATGAATGGATTGTTGTAGCTCATATACATGATTTGCTTCAACCATTGAAATAAAAAACTATCTGGTTGTATCATACATACATTCTCCTCTAATAATGTATATTTGAGGAAGGGCCTCTCCACGTCCATTTGCCATATATAATAATAATAAGCTGCAATTGCAAGTAAAATCCAAATGGACTTGAGCATAGCTTCAAAATTCATTTTAGATTTTATGGTCATCTACCATTTCTCTGAGTCTTTATTACTCATAGCATGTTCGTAATTCAATGGATCTCAATCATTCATGATGTATATCTCATCGTCATCCTCTATGACGAATCCATACCTCTCAGGTATCTTCGGTACTCTTCCAGATTTACGAATAGGGTGTGATACAGTAGGTTCTTTCACTTGGTCAAGTACCTGACTCTAACCCGTAGTAATTTGTGGTTCTTGAACTTCTTCAAGATATATCTTACTCCCACTGACCCCTTCATGGATAAACTCCTTTTCCAATAAGGCAGTATGTTTCGCAACAAACACCTTTTGATCAGTTGGATGATAGAAATAATACTCTACTGTTTCTTTAGGGTATCCCACAAATCTACACTTATCGGATTTAGTCTGTAGCTTATCATTTTCAAACTTTTTGACATAAGCTGGACAACCCCAAGTCTTAACATGCTTAAGATTTAGTTTCCTCCCCTTCCACATCTCATATGGAGTCTTTGGGGCGGATTTGGTAGGCACCTTGTTAAGTAAGTATGCAGCCGTTTCTAGGGCATATCCCCATAAAGAAATTGGAAGGTCGGTAAAACTCATCATGGATCGAACCATGTCCAACAGTGTTCAATTTCTCCTTTCAAATACTCCATTTAACTGTGGTGTACCCGGTAGAGTCCATTGTGAGATTATACCGTTAATTTTTGAGACAATTGAGAAACTCACCGCTTATGTATTCTCCACCTCGATCTAATCGAAGATCTTAATACTTTTCCTAGTTTGTTTCTCTACTTCACTTTTGAACTCTTTAAAATTTTCAAACGGTTCAGATTTGTATTTCATTAAATACACTTATCCATATCTTAGAGTTATCATTAGTGAATTAAATAAGAATACCCTCCCCATGCACTCGTTGTCATAGGTCCTCAAAGGTCTGTGTGAACCAATACTAACAACTCTGTAACTATTTCTCCTTTTCCACTAAAAGAAGATTTAGTCATTTTACCCATGAGACAAGATTCACAAGTTGGATATGATTCATAATCAGATAGCTCTAAGAGCCCATCCTTATGCAACTTGGATAATCTCATTTCGTTGATATGACCGAGTCTACAGTGCCACATATAGGTATAATTAATATCATCTCTTTTCCTTTTCTTAGTTTGTTCAATTTGAAACATATTTTCTTGCAAGTCAAGTATATAAAGTTCATTTCTCAAATTTCCAATACCATATAAAACATTGGTTTATAAATAGAACAACTGTTGTTCTTTATTATAATTTCAAGTCCATCCATATCTAATACAGAATTTGAAATAATGTTTCTAATGATAGTCGAAAAAATAACAATTATCTCAATAAATGGACTTGCCCGTAGGCAGTGCTAAACAATAAGTGCCTACAGCTATTGCAGTAACCTTTGCTCCATTTCCCACTCGTAGGACAACCTCATCCTTGTTTAGCTTTCTACTTCTGACCAGTCCCTTCACAGTATTACATATGTGAGAACAACAGCCGGTATCCTATACCTAAGTAGAATTTTGACTTTCTGAAAAATTAATTTCAATCATGAACAAACCTTGATTGGAAGTCGAAACTTCTCCAAGCTTCTTCTCTGCCAGAAACTTCTTGCAGTTCCTCTTCCAATTACCCGGCTCGTTGCAATGGAAGCACAATCCTTTGCTAGCTGGATCAAGTTTCTTTTGTTCCTTTATGTTCACCTTGCCCTTGGTCATCCGAGATCGGAAGAGCTCCTTAGATATCTCATATCTAGCAGTCCTATTTTGTTCACCATACAACTCCTTGAGGTGAAACAACATAGTAGGAGCATCCACGTTTTCATGCTGACGCTGAAGCTCGTTATTCATAGATGCGAGCATGATGCATTGAGCCACAGATGCATCATCTTGCCACTTTGCAATGGTGCCAATCTCTTCCTCATATGCTTTTTCTGGGTCAGTTCTAGGGACAGGTGAATTTAGGACAAAAGAAATCTTTTCATCAGTGAGAACTTTTCTCAGATTCCTTAACCAGTCCGTGTAATTCGATCCAGTTAGTTTATTAGCTTCAAATATGCTACGCAGTGAAGTTAGTGATTTTGACATTTTCAAATTTCTATATGTGAGTGAAAAGATAACATTTTTAGCAAACAATCATTTTATTAATTTTGCATACCAAAATAAATTTAGGTCTTTTTTTTAAATTGGAATCTCCCACTATTTTTATCAAATTATATTACCCTTACTTATATAGGTCGGTAACATCTAATTAAAGATTTGCTAGTGAGAATAAGGATCCCATTTCAAATGTATATAACCTTGTAGATAGCACAACAAGCGATATACAAATAAAAAGGTAGTCAACTCTTGTCAATTACATCACCATGTAACTCCTTTTATTTTGCCTCTTAAATAATAATGGTCAAGTGTGTGCAAATCCGAACTAAAATGATTTAAGTTAAGTCCAGCCTATCACTTCCATAAATTCAAAAAAGAAAAATGTTCGTCCTTGTGGATAGCACAACAAGACTAGCTCGTTCAATTTTCTTGATAAGCATCAAATGTGATTAATTAACATTTTAAATACTCAATACTCGCATTGTGGATAGTACAACAAGCTCATATTAAATTTTTAATACTCTATTAATTTATCATGCTAGAAGGCAACGTTCGATATTCCAAATATCTTTGAACGCTCCGGACTTAATATTATTTCTTTGAGGAGTTTGTTGTTATTTGTCTCATCTTGTTTAGGGCACATGCACATATATATATATATATATATATATATAAAATACGCGTTATTTTATTTAACATGCGAAGCATGTTTGCATAAAATATAATATATATAATATTTAGCATGCAATATAGAATACTATATTCTACCCGGATTGATTATGGACTTTTAGTCTAGTTTGATTCACTAGAGCCACCAAGTGAACCAAAAGGTCAAACCTAGGAGTGCAAGAATTAAATTTAAATATAACTATTATATTTAAATCCCAGGCTCCATACATATGGGTCTTCACGTGCTCCTTGCTCCTTTGTCTCCAATTTCTTCAAAATAATTCTAACTATTTCTATTACATTAAACTATTTAATTTAAATAGAAACCTTGATCACCAGTCAAGAGAAGTACATAGGAGGGAGATAGAATTTACATCGAGAAAAAAATCAGAGAAGACAAGGTACGCATACCCCATTTAATAAAACTCATTCATTCAAGCATTCAACTAAAATAAAATTCAATCACATTGGTCAATAGTGCATAAGCAACCCCATTTATTTTCATACATATCACCATATATATCAATAAATAAATATTCATCTCATGAATTAAAATATTCCATATATATATATGAGTATCATTTAATGGGCAATTTTAATTTGCATTAAATCCAATTTCAAGATTAAAATAAACTCTTTATTTTAATTATAAAATTATTAAGAGTATTATATATATATATAATATAACCTTAATATATATATATATATAGATATATTATAATATATTAAGGTAATCATGGGTTACCTTTCTTTTAAAACTTCCTGCGTGTTTCAAAAAGCTTGCAGAAACCTTTTTGTTTTGAATTGAATAACTTTTCATTTAAAACAATTAATATCCTTTTCTAAGGCAGCGTGAGTCAACTTTTAAAAACAAATTCGGCAGGTTCCCTTTTAAAAAAAACGGCAGTCACCATTTTGTGATCAATTCGCGGACACAACGAACCAAGAAGGAAAAAAAATGTTTTCGTTAATTTTTTTTTTCTTTCTCCCATAAAAAAATAATTTTATACAACTAATTATGCCCAATAAATTATTCTAAATACATACCCATATGTATATGAAATCAAAATAATTAATAATTGCATAAAGGTTTGGCTCTGATGCCACTGTTGGGTTTGTACGAAATCGTGATGCAATCAAATTGCAAAAATTAGCGGAAGCATGGTATATCAGAGTTTAAAATTTTCACCAAAACCATTACCCGGATCATCTTATATGCAGATTATTAATTTAAAACAATAAATAAGAAGTTATGGAACCATACCCTTGTAGAACGAAGCTTCCACAGGTACAAGTTCAACTCCTTGTTCTTTGTGATCTCCTTGAATTTCTGGGTTAGATTTCTTCTTTTGATCAACGTTAGCCACCCAAGTGTTTGGCCTCTAGAGGTGATCCACCAAGGAAGAGGAATTATCAAGAAGGAGGATGGTTGGCTTAGTTTTCTATCCTCTATAGAAAAAGAGTACTCTCCAACATTTGAAATTGCATCAACTAATATCTATTATAAGACTCCTCTTATATAAATATTGGTCAACCCTTCTAATCTTATTAGACATGGAATTTTATTTAATTAATTAAACTTCTTTAATTAATTTAGGCTTCCCACCTCATTGGGAATAATTAATTTAATTCATTTAATTCATTTTTCTTCTAATCTTATTAGGAATAAATGAGAGTACTAATATAAAATTAATTACTAAACTCCTTTAGAAATTAAAATAATAATAATTATAATAATATTAATAAGACTCCTCTTATTAATTTATATTTAATATTTTTAAAATATTAAATAATAAACATTAAGCTATTTAATTTATTCTATCATCATAGATTAAATTAATTACACTTAATGCATTATTACGATTATGCAATTACCTTCTTAAATAATTATTTTTCCTTTTATGGCGTGACCCTTTAGGTTCTCCATATTAAACCGGTTGTGAATAAATTAATTAGAACAATTCTAATCTTATTTAAATAAATAATAATCTATTTAAATAAATAATATTTATTCTACAATAGGGATAAGCCTCCCTAGCGATCAACGACTTTTCAGATAATATAGATTTCAACATTAATCATAAAAGAACCTGTGAGTAAATAGTTACCGTACAATTCAATCCTTCCACCATACAATGTTTCAATTAAATATAAGACATGGAATTACTGTCAAGTCTTATTTTATTTAATTATATGTATTTCGATTAGAAAATGCACAATTCCAAATAATGCAAATTAGAAACTCGTTTCTAATTTCATTCTACCTTGGCCAAGGATTCCTGGGTTGTTATTTACCGAATCACATAGGTCATATCTCCTCTTTTACTAGAGGTGATAGATTCTTTATTGAACATTCATTATCTCCATATATAACGCATTATACCCAAGCATACCCTTTTATATACCCTAAAGGGCTTTAAGGAATAAGTCAAAGTATAATTCAATACATACAAGATACTATGATGATCTCAAGTCCAAGGATCACTTGTACTACTATCACATTAGGAATTTCTATATACAAGCGAGTAAAACTCCATTAGGTATTCTATAGCGAGTCACGTTCAGTAAACTTATTCTCCAATAAGCACCTATATACTTGCTTTAGTGTCTCCACACAAATGATCATGAGATCAATCATCCTTATCCAATGAGCAAGCAACATATGTACCAATCTATCCGGGTTTACTAATCCCCTTTTTAGTAATCCCACGATTGGGAACTATTTTAGTTTTAAAATTCTCTAAGAATTTAGATCTCATTAGCATGATCATCACCATGATTCTAAAAGCATTGCTTAAAACTATGGGTTATTTACATATTATAAAAACAGCACCATGTAGATAATTAAATGCCTTTAATAAATGAATATTTTTATTAATAAATAAATAAGATTGTCTCCAAAGTATATGCTTTATCATCACACATGATTGGCTTGTATGCATACTACTTTCAATCTCCCACTTGCACTAAAGTCAATCGCCATGATATCTCATACCAACTTCTCTAAGTGACGATCAAACTGCTGTTGTGTTATAGCTTTAGTAAATGGATATGCAATGTTATCTTGTGAGTCTATATGCTCCTCTTTCAATGATTTCTTTAATCAAAGTGCCGCAACACATGTTTAGATTCTAGATGAGACTTAGAAACTATTTCTAGTTCTGTAATGAACTTTTCATCCGAAACATCAACTTGCAGCTTCACTTACAGTTATATACTTTGTCTTTGTCACTAAAGCAGCAACCTTTTGTTGTTTGGAACCTTTCCAATTCACTACACCATCTTTCAAGGTAACGACTTACCCTAAAGTGGATTTGATATCGTCTTGGTCAGTCTAAAAACTTGAGTCTGTTTAGTAGTCTAGTTTAATTCAGACTCATCATGTGATATGATGACATTCTTAGTGTCAGTTAAGTACTTTAAGATGATTATCACTGTCTCACAGTGATCTTCTCCAGAATATGACTGATCAACATCAAGTTTTGTATATTTCATTGCATACATGATAGTAGCTCATGCGATCTCTCTTTTATTGAGGATAATTTTAGAGAGATTCACTCCATGGCTCATCATCATGAGACACCTTTTGGAGTTTGCCATGCTAAACGCCTTTAGCATCTATTGAATATATGTTTCCTTGGGTTTAGCCGAACATCCTTTAAAATATATTAATAAAGATTTATATCCCCAATGTTGGATGTTCTACCCAAATCATTCATGGAGGAATGTGTAGACAACTTTGTTTTGATCGATTTTAGCATAGGAGTTTCATTCCCTATCAGTAATATATCATCAACATATAATACAAGGAATAAAATAGCGCTCCCACTAACCTTCTTGTACACACATGGTTCATCCTCGTTTTTGATAAAATCAAACTCTTTGATTGTCTCATCAAAACAAATGTTCCATCTACGAAAATCTTACTTCAATCCATGAATGGATTGTTGTAGCTCATATACATGATTTGCTTCAACCATTGAAACAAAAAACTATCTGGTTGTATCATACATACATTCTCCTCTAATAATGTATATTTGAGGAAGGGCCTCTCCACGTCCATTTTGCCATATATAGTAATAATAAGCTGCAATTGCAAGTAAAATCCAAATGGACTTGAGCATAGCTTCAAAATCCATTTTAGATTTTATGGTCATCTACCATTTCTCTGAGTCTTTATTACTCATAGCATGTTCGTAATTCAATAGATCATCATCATTCATGATGTGTATCTCATCGTCATCCTCTATGACGAATCCATACCTCTCAGGTATCTTCGGTACTCTTCCAGATTTACGAATAGGGTGTGATACAGTAGGTTCTTTCACTTGGTCAAGTACCTGACTCTAACCCGTAGTAATTTGTGGTTCTTGAACTTCTTCAAGATATATCTTACTCCCACTGACCCCTTCATGGATAAACTCCTTTTCCAATAAGGCAGTATATTTCGCAACAAACACCTTTTGATCAGTTGGATGATAGAAATAATACTCTACTATTTCTTTAGGGTATCCCACAAATCTACACTTATCGGATTTAGTCTGTAGCTTATCATTTTCAAACTTTTTAACATAAGCTGGACAACCCCAAGTCTTAACATGCTTAAGATTTGGTTTCCTCCCCTTCCACATCTCATATGGAGTCTTTGGGACGGATTTGGTAGGTACCTTGTTAAGTAGGTATGCAGCCGTTTCTAGGGCATATCCCCATAAAGAAATTGGATGGTCGGTAAAACTCATCATGGATCGAACCATGTCCAACAGTGTTCAATTTCTCCTTTCAAATACTCCATTTAACTGTGGTGTACCCGGTGGAGTCCATTGTGAGATTATACCGTTAATTTTTGAGACAATTGCGAAACTCACCGCTTATGTATTCTCCACCTCGATCTAATCGAAGATCTTAATACTTTTCCTAGTTTGTTTCTCTACTTCACTTTTGAACTCTTTAAAATTTTCAAACGATTCAGATTTGTATTTCATTAAATACACTTATCCATATCTTAGAGTTATCATTAGTGAATTAAATAAGAATACCCTCCCCATGCACTCGTTGTCATAGGTCCTCAAACGTCTGTGTGAACCAATACTAACAACTCTGTAACTATTTCTCCTTTTCCACTAAAAGAAGATTTAGTCATTTTACCCATGAGACAAGATTCACAAGTTGGATATGATTCATAATCAGATAGCTCTAAGAGCCCATCCTTATGCAACTTGAATAATCTCATTTCGTTGATATGACCGAGTCTACAGTGCCACATATAGGTATAATTAATATCCTCTCTTTTTCTTTTCTTAGTTTGTTCAATTTGAAATATATTATCTTGCAAGTCAAGTATATAAAGTCCATTTCGCAAATTTCTAATACCATATAAAACATTGGTTTATAAATATAACAACTATTGTTCTTTATTATAATTTCAAGTCCATCCATATCTAATACAGAATTTGAAATAATGTTTCTAATGATATTCGAAAAAATAACAATTATCTCAATAAATGGACTTGCCCGTAGGCAGTGCTAAACAATAAGTGCCTACAGCTATTGTAGTAACCTTTGCTCCGTTTCCCACTCGTAGGACAACCTCATCCTTGTTTAGCTTTCTACTTCTGACCAGTCCCTTCACAGTATTACATATGTGAGAACAACAGCCGGTATCCTATACCTAAGTAGAATTTTGACTTTCTAAAAAATTAATTTCAATCATGAACAAACCTTGATTGGAAGTCGAAACTTCCCCAAGCTTCTTCTCTGCCAGAAACATCTTGCAGTTCCTCTTCCAATTACCCGGCTCGTTGCAATGGAAGCACATTCCTTTGCTAGCTGGATCAGGTTTCTTTTATTCCTTTATGTTCACCTTGTCCTTGGTCATCCGAGATCGGAAGAGCTCCTTAGATATTCTATATCTAGCAGTCCTATTTTGTTCACCATACAACTCCTTGAGGTGAAACAACATAGTAGGAGCATCCACGTTTTCATGCTGACACTGAAGCTCGTTATTCATAGATGCGAGCATGATGCATTGAGCCACAGATGCATCATCTCGCCACTTTGCAATGGTGCCAATCTCTTCCTCAGATGCTTTTTCTGGGTCAGTTCTAGGGACAGGTGAATTTAGGACAAAAGAAATCTTTTCATCAGTGAGAACTTTTCTCAGATTCCTTAACCAGTCCGTGTAATTCGATCCAGTTAGTTTATTAGCTTCAAATATGCTACGCAGTGAAGTTAGTGATTTTGACATTTTCAAATTTCTATATGTGAGTGAAAAGATAACATTTTTAGCAAACAATCATTTTATTAATTTTGCATACCAAAATAAATTTAGGTCTTTTTTTTAAATTGGAATCTCCCACTATTTTTATCAAATTATATTACCCTTACTTATATAGGTCGGTAACATCTAATTAAAGATTTGCTAGTGAGAATAAGGATCCCATTTCAAATGTATATAACCTTGTAGATAGCACAACAAGCGATATACAAATAAAAAGGTAGTCAACTCTTGTCAATTACATCACCATGTAACTCCTTTTATTTTGCCTCTTAAATAATAATGGTCAAGTGTGTGCAAATCCGAACTAAAATGATTTAAGTTAAGTCCAGCCTAGCACTTCCATAAATTCAAAAAAGAAAAATGTTCGTCCTTGTGGATAGCACAACAAGACTAGATCGTTCAATTTTCGTGATAAGCATCAAATGTGATTAATTAACATTTTAAATACTCAATACTCGCCTTGTGGATAGCACAACAAGCTCATATCAAAATATTTAATACTCTATTAATTTATCATGCTAGAAGGCGACGTTCGATATTCCAAATATCTTTGAACGCTTCAGACTTAATATTATTTCTTTGAGGAGTTTGTTGTTATTTGTCTCATCTTGTTTAGCGCGCATGCACACACACACACACACACACACACACACATATATATATATATATATATATATATATATATATATATATATAATACGCGTTATTTTATTTAACATGTGAAGCATGTTTGTATAAAATATAATATATATAATATTTAGCATGCAATATAGAATACTATATTCTACCCGGATTGATTATGGACTTTTATTCTAGTTTGGTTCACAAGAGCCACCAAGTGAACCAAAAAGTCAAACCTAGGAGTGCAAGAATTAAATTTAAATATAACAATTACATTTAAATCCCTGGCTCCATACATATGAGTCTTCACGTGCTCCTTGCTCCTTTGTCTCCAATTTCTTCAAAATAATTCTAACTAGTTCTATTACATTAAACTATTTAATTTAAATAGAAACCTTGATCAGCAGTCAAGGGAAGTACATAGGAGGGAGATAGAATTTACATCGAGAAAACAGTCAGAGAAGACAAGGTACGCATACCCCATTTAATAAAACTCATTCATTCAAGCATTCAACTAAAATAAAATTCAATCACAATGGTCAGTAGTCCATAAGCAACCCCATTTATTTTCATACATATCACCATATATATCAATAAATAAATATTCATCTCATGAATTAAAATATTGCATATATATATGAGTATCATTTAATGGGCAATTTTAATTTGCATGAAATCCAATTTCAAGATTAAAATAAACTCTTTATTTTAATTATAAAATTATTAAGAATATTATATATATGTATATATATATATATATATATATATATAATATAATATATTAAGGTAATCATGGGTTACCTTTCTTTTAAAACTTCCTGCATGTTTCAAAATGCTTGCAGAAACCTTTTTGTTTTGAATTGAATAACTTTTCATTTAAAACAATTAATATCCTTTTCTAAGGCAACGTGAGTCAACTTTTAAAAACAAATTCGGCAGGTTCCCTTTTTAAAAAAACGGCAGTCACCATTTTGTGATCAATTCGCGGACACAGCGAACCAAGAAGGAAAAAAAATGTTTTCGTTAATTTTTTTTTCTTTCTCCCATAAAAAAATAATTTTATACAACTAATTTTGCCCAATAAATTATTCTAAATACATACCCATATGTATATGAAATCAAAATAATTAATAATTGCATAAAGGTTTGGCTCTGATGCCACTGTTGGGCTTGTACGAAATCGTGACGCAATCAAATTGCAAAAATTAGCGGAAGCATGGTATATCAGAGTTTAAAATTTTCTACAAAACCATTACCCGGATCATCTTATATGCAAATTATTAATTTAAAACGATAAATAAGAAGTTATGGAATCATACCCTTGTAGAACGAAGCTTCCACAGGTACAAGTTCAACACCTTGTTCTCCGTGATCTCCTTGAATTTCTGGGTTAGATTCCTTCCTTTGATCAACGTTAGCCACCCAAGTGTTTAGCCTCTAGAGGTGATCCACCAAGGAAGAGAAATTATCAAGATAGAGGATGGTTGGCTTAGTTTTCTATCCTCTATAGAAAAAGAGTACTCTCCAACAATTGGAATTGCATCAACTAATATCTATTATAAGACTCCTCTTATATAAATATTGGTCAACCCTTCTAATCTTATTAGACATGGAATTTTATTTAATTAATTAAACTCCTTTAAATAATTTAGGCTTCCCACCTCATTGGGAATAATTAATTAAATTTATTTAATTAATTTTTCTTCTAATCTTATTAGGAATAAATGAGAGTACTAATATAAAATTAATTACTAAACTCCTTTAGAAATTAAAATAATAATAATTGTAATAATATTAATAAGACTCCTCTTATTAATTTATATTTAATATTTCCAAAATATTAAATAATAAACATTAAGCTATTTAATTTATTCTATCACCATAGATTAAATTAATTACACTTAATGCATTATTACGATTATGCCATTACCTTCTTAAATAATTATTCTTTCTTTTATGGCGTGACCCTTTAGGTTCTCCATATTAAACCGGTTGTGAATAAATTAATTAGAACAATTCTAATCTTATTTAAATAAATAATAATCAATTTAAATAAATAATATTTATTCTACAATAGGGATAAGCCTCCCTATCGATCAACGACTTTTCAGATAATATAGATTTCAACATTAATCATAAAAGAACCTGTGAGTAAATAGTTACCGTACAATTCAATCCTTCCACCATACAATGTTCCAATTAAATATAAGACATGGAATTAATGTCAAGTCTTATTTTATTTAATTATATGTATTTCGATTAGAAAATGCACAACTCCAAATAATGCAAATTAGAAAATCCTTTCTAATTTCATTCTACCTTGGCCAAGGATTCCTAGATTGTTATTTACTGAATCACATAGGACATATCTCTTCTTTTACTAGAGGTGGTAGATTCTTTATTGATCATTCATTATCTCCATATGTAACGCATTATACCCAAGCATACCCTTTTATATACCCTAAAGGGCTTTAAGGAATAAGTCAAAGTATAATTCAATACATACAAGATACTATGATGATCTCAAGTCCAAGGATCACTTGTACTACTATCACATTAGGAATTCCTATTTACAGGTGAGTAAAACTCCATTAGGTATTCTATAGCGAGTAACGTTCGGTAAACTTATTCTCCAATAAGCACCAACATACTTGTTTTAGTGTCTCCACACAAATGATCATGAGATCAATCATCCTCATCCAATGAGCAAGCAACATATGTACCAATCTATCCGGATTTACTAATCCCCTTTTTAGTAATCCCACGATTGGGAACTATTTTAGTTTTAAAGTTTTCTAAGAATTTAGATCTCATTAGCATGATCATCATCATGATTCTAAAAGCATTGCTTAAAACTATGGGTTATTTATATATTATAAAAACAGCACCATGTAGATAATTAAATGCCTTTAATAAATGAATATTTTTATTAATAAATAAATAAAATTGTCTCCAAAGTATATGCTTTATCATCACACATGATTGGCTTGTATGCATACTACTTTCAATCTCCCACTTGCACTAAAGCCAATCGCCATGGTATCTCATACCAACTTCTCTAAGTGACGATCAAACTGCTGTTGTGTTATAGCTTTAGTAAATGGATATGCAATATTATCTTGTGAGTCTATATGCTCCTCTTTTAATGATTTCTTTATTCCAAGTACCGCAACATATGTTTAGATTCAAGATGAGACTTAGGAACTATTTCTAGTTCTGTAATGAACTTTTCATCCGAAACATCAACTTGCAGCTTCACTTACAGTTATATACTTTGTCTTTGTCACTAAAGCACCAACCTTTTGTTGTTTGGAACCTTTCCAATTCACTACACCATATTTCAAGGTAACAACTTACCCTAAAGTGGATTTGATATCGTCTTGGTCAGTCTAAAAACTTGAGTGTGTTTAGTAGTCTAGTTTAATTCAGACTCATCATGTAATATGATGACATCCTTAGTGTCAGTTAAGTATTTTAAGATGTTTATCACTGTCTCACAGTGATCTTCTCCAGAATATGACTGATCAACATCAAGTTTTGTATATTTTATTGCATACATGATAGTAGCTCATGCGATCTCTCTTTTATTGAGGATAATTTTAGAGAGATTCACTCCATGACTCATCATCATGAGACACCTTTTGGAGTTTGCCATGCTAAACGCCTTTAGCATCTAATGAATATACGTTTCCTTGGGTTTAGCCGAACATCCTTTAAAATATATCAATAAAGATTTATATCCCCAATGTTGGATGTTCTACCCAAATCATTCATGAAGGAATGTTTAAACAACTTTGTTTTGATCGATTTTAGCATAGGAGATTCATTCCCTATCAGTAATATATCATCAACATATAATAAAAGGAATGAAATAGCGCTCCCACTAACCTTCTTGTACACACATGGTTCATCCTCGTTTTTGATAAAATCAAACTCTTTGATACAAATGTTCCATCTATGAGAATCTTACTTCAATCAATGAATGGATTGTTGTAGCTCATATACATGATTTGCTTCAACCATTGAAATAAAAAACTATCTGGTTGTATCATACATACATTCTCCTCTAATAATGTATATTTGAGGAAGGGCCTCTCCACGTCCATTTTTCCATATATAGTAATAAGAAGCTGCAATTGCAAGTAAAATCCAAATGGACTTGAGCATAGCTTCAAAATCCATTTTAGATTTTATGGTCATCTACCATTTCTCTGAGTCTTTATTACTCATAGCCTGTTCGTAATTCAATGGATCATCATCATTCATGATGTGTATCTCATCGTCATCCTCTATGACGAATCCATACCTCTCAGGTATCTTCGGTACTCTTCCAGATTTATGAATAGGGTGTGATATAGTAGGTTCTTTCACTTGGTCAAGTACCTGACTCTAACCCGTAGTAATTTGTGGTTCTTGAACTTCTTCAAGATATATCTTACTCCCACTGACCCCTTCATGGATAAACTACTTTTCCAATAAGGCAGTATGTTTCGCAACAAACACCTTTTGATCAGTTGGATGATAGAAATAATACTCTACTATTTCTTTAGGGTATCCCACAAATCTACACTTATCGGATTTAGTCTGTAGCTTATTATTTTCAAACTTTTTTGCATAAGCTGGACAACCCCAAGTCTTAACATGCTTAAGATTTGGTTTCCTCCCCTTCCACATCTCATATGGAGTCTTTGGGGCAGATTTGGTAGGTACCTTGTTAAGTAGGTATGCAGCCGTTTCTAGGGCATATCCCCATAAAGAAATTGGAAGGTCGGTAAAACTCATCATGGATCGAACCATGTCCAACAGTGTTTAATTTCTCCTTTTAAAAACTCCATTTAACTGTGGTGTACCCGGTGGAATCCATTGTGAGATTATACCGTTAATTTTTGAGACAATTGAGATACTCACCGCTTATGTATTCTCCACCTCGATCTAATCGAAGATCTTAATACTTTTGCCAGTTTGTTTCTCTACTTCACTTTTGAACTCTTTAAAATTTTTAAACGATTCAGATTTGTATTTCATTAAATACACTTATCCATATCTTAGAGTTATCATTAGTGAATTAAATAAGAATACCCTCCCCATGCACTCGTTGTCATAGGTCCTCAAACGTCTGTGTGAACCAATACTAACAACTCTGTAACTATTTCTCCTTTTCCACTAAAAGAAGATTTAGTCATTTTACCCATGAGACAAGATTCACAAGTTGGATATGATTCATAATCAGATAGCTCTAAGAGCCCATCCTTATGCAACTTGGATAATCTCATTTCGTTGATATGACCGAGTCTACAGTGCCACATATAGGTATAATTAATATCATCTCTTTTTCTTTTCTTAGTTTGTTCAATTTGAAATATATTTTTTTTCAAGTCAAGTATATAAAGTCCATTTCGCAAATTTCCAATACCATATAAAACATTGGTTTATAAATAGAACAACTGTTGTTCTTTATTATAATTTCAAGTCCATCCATATCTAATACAAAATTTGAAATAATGTTTTTAATGATATTCAAAAAAATAACAATTATCTCAATAAATTGACTTGCCCGTAGGCAGTGCTAAACAATAAGTGCCTACAGCTATTGCAGTAACCTTTGCTCCATTTCCCACTCGTAGGACAACCTCATCCTTGTTTAGCTTTCTACTTCTGACCAGTCCCTTCACAGTATTACATATGTGAGAACAACAGCCGGTATCCTATACCTAAGTAGAATTTTGACTTTCTGAAAAATTAATTTCAATCATGAACAAACCTTGATTGGAAGTCGAAACTTCTCCAAGCTTCTTCTCTGCCAGAAACTTCTTGCAGTTCATCTTCCAATTACCCGGCTCGTTGCAATGGAAGCACATTCCTTTGCTAGCTGGATCAGGTCTCTTTTGTTCCTTTATGTTCACCTTGCCCTTGGTCATCCGAGATCGGAAGAGCTCCTTAGATATCTCATATCTAGCAATCCTATTTTGTTCACCATACAACTCCTTGAGGTGAAACAACATAGTAGGAGCATTCACGTTTTCATGCTGACACTGAAGCTCGTTTTTCATAGATGCGAGCATGATGTATTGAGCCACAGATGCATCATCTTGCCACTTTGCAATGGTGCCAATCTCTTCCTCAGAGGCTTTTTCTGGAACAGTTCCAGGGACAGGTGAATTTAGGACAAAAGAAATCTTTTCATCAGCGAGAACTTTTCTCAGATTCCTTAACCAGTCCGTGTAATTCGATCCACTTAGTTTATTAGAATCAAATATGCTACGCAGTGAAGTTAGTGATTTTGACATTTTCAAATTTCTATATGTGAGTGAAAAGACAACATTTTTAGCAAACAATCATTTTATTAATTTTGCATACCAAAATAAATTTAGGTCTTTATTTTAAATTGGTATCTCCCACTATTTTCATCAAACTATATTATCGTTCAATTTTCTTGATAAGCATCAAATGTGATTAATTAACATTTTAAATACTCAATACTCGCATTGTGGATAGCACAACAAGCTCATATTAAATATTTAATACTCTATTAATTTATCATGCTAGAAGGCGACGTTCGATATTCCAAATATCATTAAACGCTTCGGACTTAATATTATTTCTTTGAGGAGTTTGTTGTTATTTGTCTCATCTTGTTTAGCGCGCATGCATACACACACACACACACACATATATATATATATATATATATATATATATATATATATATATAATACGCGTCATTTTATTAAACATGCGAAGCATGTTTGCATAAAATATAATATATATAATATTTTGCATGCAATATAGAATACTATATTCTATCCGGATTGATTATGGATTTTTATTCTAGTTTGGTTCACTAGAGCCACCAAGTGAACCAAAAGGTCAAACCTAGGAGTGCAAGAATTAAATTTAAATATAACTATTGCATTTAAATCCCAGGCTTCATACATATGGATCTTCACGTGCTCCTTGCTCCTTTGTCTCCAATTTCTTCAAAATAATTCTAACTATTTCTATTACATTAAACTATTTAATTTAAATAGAAACCTTGATCAGCAGTCAAGGGAAGTACGTAGGAGGGAGATAGAATTTACATCGAGAAAAAAATCAGAGAAGACAAGGTACGCATACCCAATCTAATAAAACTCATTCATTCAAGCATTCAACTAAAATAAAATTCAATCACATTGGTCAATAGTCTATAAGCAACCCCATTTATTTTCATACATATCACCATATATATCAATGAATAAATATTCATCTCATGAATTAAAATATTCCATATATATATGAGTATCATTTAATGGGCAATTTTAATTTGCATTAAATCCAATTTCAAGATTAAAATAAACTCTTTATTTTAATTATAAAATTATTAAGAATATTATATATATATATATATAATATAATATAACCTTAATATATATATATATATATATATATATATATTATATTATATATATAATATATTAAGGTAATCATGGGTTACCTTTCTTTTAAAACTTCCTGCATGTTTCAAAATGCTTGCAGAAATCTTTTTGTTTTGAATTGAATAACTTTTCATTTAAAACAATTAATATCCTTTTCTAAGGCAACGTGAGTCAACTTTTAAAAACAAATTCGGCAGGTTCCCTTTTTAAAAAAAATGACAGTTACCATGTTGTGATCAATTCGCCGACACAGAGAACCAAGAAGGAAAAAAAATATTTCCGTTAATTTTTTTTTCTTTCTCCCATAAAAAAATAATTTTATACAACTAATTATGCCCAATAAATTATTCTAAATACATACCCATATGTATATGAAATCAAAATAATTAATAATTGCATAAAGGTTTGGCTCTGATGCCACTGTTGGGTTTGTACGAAATCGTGACGCAATCAAATTGCAAAAATTAGCGGAAGCATGGTATATCAAAGTTTAAAATTTTCTACAAAACCATTACCCGGATCATCTTATATGCAAATTATTAATTTAAAACGATAAATAAGAAGTTATGGAATCATACCCTTGTAGAACGAAGCTTCCACAGGTACAAGTTCAACTACCTTGTTCTCGTGATCTCCTTGAATTTCTGGGTTAGATTCCTTCCTTTGATCAACGTTAGCCACCCAAGTGTTTAGCCTCTAGAGGTGATCCACCAAGGAAGAGGAATTATCAAGATAGGAGGATGGTTGGCTTAGTTTTCTATCCTCTATAGAAAAAGAGTACTCTCCAACAATTGGAATTGCAATCAACTAATATCTATTATAAGACTCCTCTTATATAAATATTGGTCAACCCTTCTAATCTTATTAGACATGGATTTTATTTAATTAATTAAACTTCCTTTAATTAATTTAGGCTTCCCACCACATTGGGAATAATTAATTAAATTCATTTAATTAATTTTTCTTCTAATCTTATTAGGAATAAATGAGAGTACTAATATAAAATTAATTACTAAACTCCTTTAGAAATTAAAATAATAATAATTGTAATAATATTAATAAGTCTCCTCTTATTAATTTATATTTAATATTTCCAAAATATTAAAAAATAAACATTAAGCTATTTAATTTATTCTATCACCATAGATTAAATTAATTACACTTAATGCATTATTACTATTATGTCATTACCTTCTTAAATAACTATTCTTCCTTTTATGGCGTGACCCTTTAGGTTCTCCATATTAAACCGGTTGTGAATAAATTAATTAGAATAAATCTAATATTATTTAAATAAATAATAATCTATTTAAATAAATAATATTTATTCTACAATAGGGATAAGCCTCCCTAGCGATCAACGACTTTTCAGATAATATAGATTTCAACATTAATCATAAAAGAACCTGTGAGTAAATAGTTACCGTACAATTCAATCCTTCCACCATACAATGTTCCAATTAAATATAAGACATGGAATTACTGTCAAGTCTTATTTTATTTAATTATATGTATTTCGATTAGAAAATGCACAACTCCAAATAATGCAAATTAGAAACTCCTTTCTAATTTCATTCTACCTTGGCCAAGGATTCCTGGGTTGTTATTTACCGAATCACATAGGACATATCTCCTCTTTTACTAGAGGTGGTAGATTCTTTATTGATCATTCATTATCTCCATATGTAACGCATTATACCCAAGCATACCCTTTTATATACCCTAAAGGGCTTTAAGGAATAAGTTAAAGTATAATTCAATACATACAAGATAATATGATGTTCTCAAGTCCAAGGATCACTTGTACTACTATCACATTAGGAATTCCTATTTACAGGCGAGTAAAACTCCATTAGGTATTCTATAGCGAGTCACATTCAGTAAACTTATTCTCCAATAAGCACCTACATACTTGTTTTAGTGTCTCCACACAAATGATCATGAGATCAATCATTCTCATCCAATGAGCAAGTAACATATGTACCAATTTATCCGGATTTACTAATCCCCTTTTTAGTAACCCCACGATTGGGAACTATTTTAGTTTTAAAGTTTTCTAAGAATTTAGATCTCATTAGCATGGCTCATCATCATGAGACACCTTTTGGAGTTTGCCATGCTAAACGTCTTTAGCATCTAATGAATATAAGTTTCCTTGGGTTTAGCCGAACATCCTTTAAAATATATTAATAAAGATTTATATCCCCAATGTGGGATGTTCTATCCAAATCATTCATGGAGGAATGTTTAGACAACTTTGTTTTGATCGATTTTAGCATAGGAATTCCATTCCCTATCAGTAATATATCATCAACATATAATACAATGAATGAAATAGCGCTCCCACTAACCTTCTTGTATACACATGGTTCATCCTCGTTTTTGATAAAATCAAACTCTTTGATTGTCTCATCAAAACGAATGTTATATATACGAGAATCTTGCTTAAATCCATGAATGGATTGTTGTAGCTCATATACATGATTTGCTTCAACCATTGAAACAAAAAACTATCTGGTTGTATCATACATACATTCTTCTCTAATAATGTATATTTGAGGAAGGACGTCTCCACGCCCATTTTACCAGATTAAGCAATAATAAGCTGCAATCGCAAGTAAAATCCAAATGGACTTGAGCATAGCTTCAAAATCCATTTTAAATTTTATGGTCATCTACTATTTTTCTGAGTCTTTATTACTCATAGTCTGTTTCCTAATTCAATGGATCATCATCATCCATGATGTGTACCTCATCGTCATCCTCTATGACGAATCTATACCTTTCAGGTATCTTCGGTATCTTTCCAGATTTACAAATAGGGTGTTGTACAGTAGGTGTCTCTACTTGGACAGGTTCATCCACTTGATCTGTAGTGGTTTGTGGTTCTTGAATTTCTTCAAGATCTATTTTTCTCCCACTAGCCCCTTCAAGGATAAACTCCTTTTCCAAGAAGGCAGCGTGTTTTGCAACAAACACCTTTTGCTCAACAAGGATTGTAGAAATAGTATCCCAAACTTTCTTTAGGATATCCCACAAACGTGCACTTTCAGATCTTGTCTCAAGCTTATCATTTTTGAAACTTTTCAACATAAGCTGGACATCCCAAATCTTAACATGCTTAAGACAAGGTTCCTCCCTGTCCACAACTCATATGGAGTCTTAGGGACAGATTTCGAGGGGACCTTATTTAGTAGATATGCAGCCGCTTCTATGGCATAACCCCAGAATGATATTGGAAGATTGGTAAAACTCATCATGGATCGAACCATGTCCAACAATGTTCGATTTCTCCTTTCAGATACTCCATTTAACTGTTGTGTACCTGGTGGAGTCCATTGTGAGATTATACCGTTATCTTTAAGACAATCGAGGAACTCACCGCTCAAGTATTCACCACCCCGATCTGATCGAAGAATCTTCATACTTTTGCCAGTTTGTTTCTCTACTTCACTTCTGAACTCTTTGAACTTTTCAAACGATTCAGATTTGTATTTTATTAAATACACTTATCCATATCTTAGAGTTATCATCAGTGAAAGTAATAACATAAGATACCCACCCCGTGCATTTGTTGTCATAAGTCTACAAATGTCTGTGTGAATCAACGTTAACAACTCTGTAACTCTTTCTCCTTTTCCACTAAAAGGAGGTTTAGTCATTTTATCCATGAGACAAGATTCACAAGTTGGATATGATTCATAATCAGATAGCTCTAAGAGCCCATCCTTATGCAACTTGGATAATCTCGTTTCATTGATATGACCGAGTCTACAGTGCCACATATAGGTATAATTAATATCATCTCTTTTCCTTTTTCTTAGTTTGTTCTATTTGAAGTATATTTTCATGCAAGTCAAGTATATAAAGTCCATTTCATAGATCTCCAATACCATATAAAACATTGTTTTTTATAAATTGAACAACTGTTGTTCTTTATTATAATTTAAAATTCATCCATATCAAATACAGAATTTGAAATAATGTTTCTACTGATATTCGGAACAAAATAACAATTATTTAAATAAATAGACTTGCCCGTAGGCAGTGCTAAACAATAAGTGCCTACAGCTAATGCATCAACCTTTGCTTCACTTCCCACTCGTACGACAACTTCATCCTTGTTCAGCTTTCTACTTCTGAGTAGTCCCTTCACACTATTACATATGTGAGAACCACAACGGGTACCCAATACCCAAGTAGAATTTGACTTTTTAAAAAATTAATTTCAATCATGAACAAACCTTGATTGGAAGTCGAAGCTTCTCCAAGCTTCTTCTCTGCTAGAAACTTCTTGCAGTTCCTCTTCCAATGACCCGGCTCGTTGCAATGGAAGCATAATCCTTTGCTAGCTGGATCAGGTTTCTTTTGTTACTTTATGTTCACCTTACCCTTGGTCATCCGAGATTGGAAGAGCTCCTTAGATATCTCATAACTAGCAGTGCTACTTTGTTCACCATACAACTCCTTGAGGTAAAGCAACATAGTAGGAGCATCCATGTTTTCATGCTGACGCTGAAGCTCGTTATTCATGGATGCGAGCATGATGCATTGAGCCACAGATGCGTCATTTTGCCACTTTACAATGGTGGCAATTTCATCCTCAGATGCTAATTCTGGAACAAATTCAGGGACAGTTGAATTTAGGACATAAGAAATCTTTTTAGCAGTGAAAACAATTCTCAGATTTCTTAGCCAGTCCTCATAATTCGGGCAGGTAAGCTTATTTGCATCAAGTATGCTTTGTAGTGAGATTAGTGATTTTGACATTTTTAAAATTCTGCATGTGAAAAGACAATATTTTAGCAAACATTCATTTTTTTTAATTTTTGCATACCAAAATAAATTTAGGTCTTTATTTTTAATTGGTATCTCCCACTATTTTCATCAAACTATATTATCCTCACTTATATAGTTCGACAACATCTAATTAAAGATTTTCTAGTGAGAATAAGGATCCCATTTCAAATGTATATAACCTTGTGGATAGCACAACAAGCGATATACAAAAAAATAGGTAGACAACTCTTGTCAACTACATCACCATGTAACTCTTTTTATTTTGCCTCTTAAATCATAATGGTCAAGTGTGTGCACATCTGAACTAAAATGATTTAAGTTAAGTCCAACCTAGCATTTCTATAAATTCAAAAAAAAAATGTTCGTCCTTGTGAATAGCACAACAAGACTATATTGTTCAATTTTCTTGATAAGCATCAAATGTGATTAATTAACATCTTAAATACGCAATACTCGCCTTGTGGATAGCACAACAAGCTCATATTAAATATTTAATACTCTATTAATTTATCATGCTAGAAGGCGACGTTCGATATTCCAATTATTATTTGAACGCTTCGGACTTAATATAATTAATTTGAGGAGTTTGTTATTATTTGTCTTATCTTGTTTAGCGCGCATGCACACACACACACACACACACACACACACACACACATATATATATATATATATATATATATATATATATATATGCGTCATTTTATTAAACATGCGAAGCATGTTTGCATAAAATATAATATATATAATACTAAGCATACACATATAAAATACTATATTCTACTCGGATTGATTATGGACTTTTATTCTAGTTTAGTTCACTAGAGCCACCAAGTGAACCAAAAGGTCAAACCTAGGAGTGCAAGAATTTAAATTTAAACGTAACTATTACATTTAAACCCGGGCTCCATACAAACACTTCACGCGCTCCTTGCTCTCCAATTCCTTCAAGAAAATTCTAACTCTTTCTATTACATTAAACTATTTAATTAAAATAGAAACCTTGATCAGCAGTCAAGGGGAAGTACATAGGAGGGAGATAGAATTTTACATCAAGAAAATTTGAGAAGACGAAGTACGCAGACCCCATTTAATAAAATCCATTCATTCAAGCATTCAACTAAAATAAAATTCAATCACATTGGTCAAATAGTGCATAATCAATCTCTATTTATTATCATACATATCACCATATATATCAATAAATAAATATTCATCCCATGAATTAAAATATTCCATATATATATGAGGATCATTTAATGGGCAATTTTAATTTGCATGAAATCCAATTTCAAGATTAAAATAAACTTTTTATTTTAATTATAAAATTATTAAGAATATTATATATATATATATATATATATATAATACTAATCTGATTAACTTTTTGGAAAAAAAACACTTCCCTTGTAGTTTTCTCACAATTCGTCCCAAAATAAAAGTAATTCGCGATTATAATTTTTTATTATAAAAAATATAATAATAATAATAATAATTTTATACAATTAAAATTATACCCAATAAATTATTATAAATACATACCCATATGTATATGAAATCAAAATAATTAATAATTGCATAAAGGTTTGGCTCTGATGCCACTGTTGGGTTTGTACGAAATCGTGACGCAATCAAATTGCAAAATTAACGGAAGTATGGTATATCAGAATTCAAAAATTTCTACAAAACCATTCCCCGGATCATCCTTTATGCAAATTATTAATTTAAAACGATAAATAATAAGATATGGAATCATACCCTTGTAGAATGAAGCTTCCACAGGTACGAGTTCAACTCTTTGTTCTTTGTGATCTCCTTAAATTTTTGGGTAAGATTCCTTCCTTTGATCAACGTTAGTCCACCCAAGTGTTTGACCACTAGAGGTGATCCACCAAGGAAAAGGAATTATCAAGAAGGAGGATGATTGGCTAAACCTAGTTTTCTATCCTCAATAGAAAACGAGTACTCTCCAACAATTGGAATTTCATCAACTGATATCTATTATAAAACTCCTCTTATATAGATATTGGTCAATCTTTCTAATCCTATTAGATATGGAATTTCATTTAATTAATTAAATTCTTTTAATTAATTTAGGCTTCCCACCACATTAGGAATAATTAATTAAATTTATTTAATTAATTTGCCTCCTAATCTTATTAGGAATAAATGAGAGTACTAATATTAAATTAATTACTAAACTCCTTTAGAAATTAAAATAATAATAATTGTAATAATATTAATAAGACTCCTCTTATTAATTTATATTTAATATTTCCAAAATATTAAATAATAAATATTAAGCTATTTAATTTATTCTATCACCATAGATTAAATTAATTATACTTAATGCAGTATTACGATTATGTCATTACCTTCTTAAATAATTATTATTCCTTTTATAGTGTGACCCTATAGGTTCTCCATATTAAACCGGTTGTGAATAAATCAATTAGAACAATTCTAATATTATTTAAATAAATAAATTAAACTAATAATCTATTTAAATAAATAATATTTATTCTACAGTAGGGATAAGCCTCCTTAGCGATCAACGACTTTTCAGATAATATAGATTTCAATATTAATCATAAAAAAACCTGTGAGTAAATAGTTACCATACAATTTCATCCTTCCACCATACAATGTCCCAATTAAATATAAGACATGTATTTATTGTCAAATTTTATTTTATTTAATTATATGTATTTCGATTAAAAAATGCACAACTCCAAATAATGCAAATTAGAAACTTCTTTCTAATTTCATTCTACCATGGCCAAGGATTCCTAGGTTGTCATTTAACAAATCACATAGGACGTATCTCCTCTTTCACTAGAGGTGGTAGATTCTTTATTGATCATTCATTATCTCCATATGTAACTCATTATACCCAAGCATACCCTTTTATATACCCTAAAGGGCTTTAAAGAATAAGTCAAAATATAATTCATTACATAAAAGATACTATGATGATCTCAAGTCCAAGGATCACTTGTACTACTATCACATTAGGAATTTTTATTGACAGACGAGTAAAACTCCATTAGGTATTCCATAGTGGGTCACGTTCAAAGAACTTATTCTCCAATAAGCACCTACATACCTGCTTTAGTGTCTCCACACAAATGATCATGAGATCAATCATCCTCATCCAATGAGCAAGCAACATATGTACCAATCTATCCAGATTTACTAATCCCCTTTTTAGTAATCTTATGATTGGGAACTATTTTAGTTTTAAAGCTTTCTACAAATTTAGATCTCATTATCATGATCATCATCATAATTCTAAGAGAATTGCTTAAAACTATGGGTTATTTACATATTATAAAAACAGCACTATGTAGATAATTAAATGCCTTTAATAAATAAATATTTTTATTAATAAATAAATAAGATTGTCTCCAAAGTATATGCTTTATCATCACACATGATTGGCTTGTATGCATACTATTTTCAGTTCATACTCAGTCTGGAATCCTAACTAAACAATTTAGTTGGATGACCTTATCATAACCAATACTATTCAACAATACAGTTCGAACTATGTCTAGCCGAGTCAAATAGCTTAGACAGTCATAAATACCTACCGAAGTTTGATAGTATGTAACAGGGTTTGTCATATAAAAGATTTTCAAGTTCAAGAGTTCTTGTAAAAATACAACAGTTCATACAAGTGGGGACACTTGTATGATAACAGACAGTAATGAGATATTAATAAATAATAACTGAATTGAATATAATTTTAAAATATAAGAATAATTTCGTAAACGTATCCTGGATATCATTATGGATATGAATAATTGACAATAATTATTCATGAATATACTTTTTGCTTACTGAAATCCATCGCATATAGTAATTGCAATGAGTAGAGATACATGCTCAATAATAAATTGAGATAAGAAACTTGCGCAATAAAAGAGAATAGCTCAGATACTTGCCTTGATAGCTGATTACTGCTACGTAATATAGCTTACGCTTTTATCTGTAATATGAAGTCCTATCATCAATAAAATTATTCTTTTAATTAGAATAATATAATTTAACACATAATACTGCTTTAAACATGTTGTCACAAAGTCATATCCGTCATTGCAACATATAAGAACGTATACCTAGTCAAACTATGTCGGTTTGGTTTGAGTTCGGTATCGTTTCGGCATTCCGATTGCATTATCGGATAAATACCGAATTTATTTTAATGAAACTTTATTCAAGAACTTAAATATTATATTAGATAATTAAATTATCATTTATAATATTTTTCCAAACTTTATAATCATTTATAATAATTTTTCAAATACTCGCATCATTTTTAATGATTTAATTGTCAATTAATATCATTATCATTAATATTTAAATAATTTAAAATATTAATAAAATTCATGTCAACACTTTAAAAGTTATTTATTATAACTTAAAAATATTTTTAAAACCTGAATATCACCGTTAAATGATTTTTAAGTCATTAAAATTATTTTTAAATAATTACCATTAATATTAAAATATTAATATTATTCATATCAAAATATTAAAAATTATTTATTATAACTTAAAATATTTTTAAAACATTTATTTCACCTTTAAATGATTTATAAAACATTTAAATCATTTTTAAATAATTTATTTAATACAATTATTAAATAACTTTATTATCATTAATATTAAAATATTAATGAAATTATTATCAAAATATTATAAGTTATTTATTATAACATAAAATACTTTAATATCATTTTTAAATAAAATTTTAAAATATTAAAACCGTTTTTAACTAATTTATTTAATATAATTATTAAATAAATTTATTATCATTAATATTAAATTATTAATAAAATTTATCTCAAAATATTAAAAGTCATTTATTATAACTTAAAATATTTTTTTAATAATTTAATATTATTTAAAATGATTTTTAATATATTAAAATCATTTTTAACTAATTTATTTAATATAATTATTTAATAAATTAAATATCATTAATATTTTATTAAATTAAAATATTAATGAATTTTATGTCAAAATATTAAAAGTTAATTTTTATAAGTTAAAATAATTTTTAAAATAATTTTATGAATTTTTTATAATTAATTTCTATTTATTTTTTAATTATTTTAATAATATAATTTTTTTTTATTTAAAACTGTCGTGTAAAGCCTATAGCGACAGAAACCGTCGCTATAGGTGTTCTTCAGCCCCTCAAGAACATGCTGGTCAACGACCAAGGTCCTTATTTGACCTTATTTTTCCGGTAGTCTGATCGGTTTCTTGTCAAGCAAGTGTAATGAAGTTGTAGTGTTAGTGTAGTACTATACTCTTAAGGTCATAGTTATGCCTAACAATCACTACACAAGATTCAGTTGCCGGTCAAACCACTTTACCCAACCATGTTCTTCATTTTCTGGGCTGCCCAGAAACATGAAGTCATGGCCGGTCAACGCTTTTGGTGACCTAATATCTTTCAATCAGTTAATATTTTTGTTGGTCTAGAAGTCGGGCTGTGTAGTATAACTACCGGGGTACACTAGTGAAGCATTTACAGGGTCCAGATATCAACACAAAAAAAAGATCTAAATTTTACAAAAACTGGTCAGGACACTGTTCAAGAATTTTGGGTTACCCAGAAAACAAATCTGGACGGTCAACGTATTTTGCGCGATTACTACATCCTATCCGTTGTTTTCTAAGGTTCGAGAGTGCTTTGAACTTGTAGTCCTTATGTCATAGTACAATCTGATCAACATATAACATACAAAAAGTCTGACAGGCGAGATCTATAAGCGGTCAAACCAAGCTGTCAAGCATGTTCTTCAGTTTTTTGGGTTACCTAGAAAACACAAAGTCATGCTCGGTCAACGCATTTTAACTGGCTATAACTTTTGATCTATACATGATATAAGCCTGATTCACTTTCAGAATACTAACAACATGGCATAGAACACATAGAAACACTTAAACACCACATAGCATGCACAGATTGGGAATTATAGGCCTCGACTTTGACTACCAGACAACAAAATTAGGGTTCATGCAGTTTTCAAAAATTTCATTGTTCGTGCATCTAGATGTTATGGATCCATGATATAACAACTCAGATCACTTATTAACATCATATACAACATATTTAAACAGTTAAACATAACATCTAACAAAAATTTAAAGATCTAGCATGAGGATTTGAATTTTATACCTTTCTTGAATAATTTTTGATTTCCTTTGATTCTGTCCTTGGTTGGTGTTTGGGATGGTTTGGGCTTTGCTTATGACTAATCTAGAGAGTATATTTCATGGGTCTTAGAGAGAGAAAGAGTCTTGGCTTGTGTGTTATAGAAAATAATGAAAGTGTTCTTTTCTTTTATTTTCTTTGGCAAATCTTATCTTTGATTCAGTGAATCTAATCTTGCTAGGTGTCAATTTGTGACTGATAAGAGGAGATTTGGCATGTGTGAAAATCCTAGCATATATCTTGTAAAGATTTGCAAGCTAGCTAATAAAACAAATTCAAAACTGATATTTTAGTAAACTAACAATTATTTTTAAGGGCATTCTTGTCCATGGTGCTTGAATCTATGGTTTAATCAATAGATTTTAACCATTAAGGTTTCCCAAAAAAATTCTAGGGTTTGAAAAATTAAGTAGGAATTAAATAAAAATGTAATTAACTCACACTAATTTAAAAATTAGGGTTTTCTAAAAATTAGGATTTCTTACTATAATTAGGGTTTCCAAATTTATGAATTAGGGTTTTCTAATCATTACCCTTAATCACTTAATATACAATACATACTTTCATTTAAATATAACATAATCAATTATTATGTTTAATATTTAAATAAAATAAAATAAATAAATTCTTAACATATATTCATATAATTATGTTAATTATCGTAATTATATATAAAATTCATAATCATAACTTGTATTAATATACTTACATATATTTGAAGAAAAATATAATTAATAATTATATTTAATATCCAAATTCCTTAAAAAAAATTCTTATTATTTATAACATAAATACACTTTTCTTTTTAAATATAATTATACAATATTTGTATTAATTCATGAAATTTCATAACATAGATCAACATTAGGGTTTTGATCTATAATGACACTTTACCTTATATATCATTATTAATTAAGTTAAAATAATTAACTTAATTAATCTTGATAAATTCACATAATAAAATAATAATTATTATAATTCTAAGAATTACTTCATATATTATTTAAATAATATATTAATCATATTTTCATGGAAAAATAAATAATGAAATATTTTTACTATCAAAATTAATATATTATTAGAATTTAATTTATAATAATCAACAATTCTTTTATCGAAAAATTTATTTAAAATCATTCATGCAATAAATAAATAAATATTTATCACATATATACATATTCTTTACCTTGCACGTATTCCCACCCTTATTTTGATAGAAATAATATTAAAAAAAAATTATACACAAAATTTCTTATATAATTATAAAAAAAAAATATTGGATTATTATATTCACCCTCCGTTATAAGGATTCCGTCCCCGGAATCACCGTTTCAAAACTTATACACACAAGGGTAAATAATATACGCATTCATTGCAAGTAGATCTCGATCTGATCCGATCGAACTGATCTTTAACTTATTCAGCATAAAGCTTATCTATCTGATTAATCGGAATCTGATTTCTAAACGAACTCAAATTCCTCTTTCAAAATTTCTTAATAAAATGATTTATTATATATAAGAAAATCATATATACGAAAAATAAAAATGTATTCGAATAATACCTGAAATTTCATCCTCGGCTGCTACCGTACTTGAACCGTTATATTGAAGGTCCTCGCAGTTGGCTTATTTGTCGGAGTTGGATATGTGATCGCCAGCTTTCCACTGCTTTTCCCAACATTCGCATTTCCACCATCGGCGTTTTTTTTCGGACAATCCTTTGCCATATGAGCAGTTGATCCGCAGATGAAATAACCACTATTCTTTCTTGGATTGGGGCAATTAGGAGAGATGTGTCCCTCCTGCCCGCACTTGTAGCACACAAACTTTCCCTTGAGACACTCACCTGAGTGACTCTTCCCACAATTTCCACACGGTTCAACCTTTTTCCTTATTCCTTCTTGACTATTACCAGTACTTCCAGAATTTGTCCACTATCTTTTCCCACTTGCACTTCCATTGTTTCCTTCCACCTTAACTTTTCCTTCGACTTTACCCTTATTCTTTTTTTCCTTATTATAGAGGCTCATGACCTCACTTCCTTCTTCAGCAATTATAGCCTTTTCCAATAACATTCCAAACGAATTAATCTGCAGCACTGCAACCTTTTTGTAAATCTAGGGCTTTAAACCATGTTCGAATCTTCGTACCTTCCTTGCTTCAGTGTTCACTTGTTGTGGAGAGAACCTAACTAATTCGTTAAACTTGACAGCGTATTCTGAGACGGTCATATTTTCTTGTTTCAATTCCAGAAATTTAACTTCCATCCTGTCCTGTATACTGGACGAGAAGTAATTTTTGTTAAACAGTTCTTTGAACCATGTCCATGTTATCACTTCTGCTCCAGCTTGAGTTTGATTAGCCTCCCACCAGAAATTTGCTTCTCCTTTTAGCATGTAGGTAGCAAAAGCTGTCTTTTGCTCCTCTGCTATCCTAGCAATAACAAACGCTTTTTCTATTTCCTTTATCCAAGTTTGGGCTTCTATAGGGTCGGTCGTTCCTTTGAATTCAGGCGGTCCGACTGCCTTGAAATCTTTGAAGTTCGTCAATTGATTATCTGATCAATTTCTTCTTGCTATCGGTGCTGGATTACGCATTACTTGTGCCAACATATTCGCAAAATTCTACATTGGATCTGTTTGTCCTTCTGCGTTGTTTACAGATTCTTCTGCCCTTTGGTTTCAAGTTTGACGTCTTGGCAGCATTATCTGGTTAAAAAAAATCTTAATATTATTATCTTATCATTCATATACCATTATTAATCGTATCATAAAAGATAGAATACAAAATTCTAAATTTTAGACTAATTCAGCTTGCTGGATTCCCAAATTCAGCTTGCTGAATTAACAAATTGTCATTTAATCAACATACCATCTTGACATATAATAATATCATAACATTTATATTCATTTAAACAATATATAATACTTTTCATTACAGACTGCCACAGTCAGTTACTATCCCTTAATGACAACAAAAGTCGGGATTCATCATGATACTTATGCAAAAGTAATACATTTCACACCTATACATACTATATATAATCCTATTTTACTTATCCTATTCATTCCCTACACCTTCCCTAGATCCTGGACAAGCCTTTGCCTGATGACCTATCAACCCACCTACAAAATATATGCATTATTTCGGATCATAACAATGAGATGAGATATGTCCTTCACGTTCACATTATAGCATACATTTTGTCCTTTCATACATATTCCTTCATGTTTTCGATTACAGTTCACACACGTTCCTACTTTCTTAAAGTTCCCTGGGTTAAAATCAGAATTTCCTAAATCCCGGTCATTCATTTTTCTTTTCCCTTTCTGGCTTGGAGCTGCACACGATTTGCTGTATTTGGCTCCCATTTGTTCAATTTGAACCTTCAACTTATCTTGTTCTTCCATTATTTCGATTAACGCCTTTTGCAACTGGCTATTTAATAGCCTTTCCACTTCCAACAACCTTTCGAAACATAACATCTTGTTCTTTAGATTCTGCACTTTCGTTGATGCTTGACTAGCTCCAACTTCAGTGTCTGAATCACTATATGTCAATAACACCGTTTCTGGTTCGGGTTCTATGTTCTCCAAAATGATTACTTCATCTTGGTTGCTTTCAGGCGGAGTGATTTGCTCCTTGTTTACGACATGAGAGTCTTCTAATCCTTTCCTTCTGGACATCTATACACAAATTGTCTTGATTAGCGTATAATATATACACATAACAAATAATAGTTTATATAAGTTATTTTTTATTTTATTTTACGATGAATTTCCTTAATTCATCTCCTTTAAACTCTATTTGAGTTATTTATTTTTCAACGCTTCTAACTAGCTTAAGGTTATAGCTTAAGGTATTCTCCCACCTAAGGTTTCTAACCTAAAGCTCTGATACTAACCTGTGACGCCCCCAAATTCATGTACTTGAAACCCAAACTTGGTGCTACACGATATCATTTCTTTGAGTGGAATAATGTTATATAACAAATTAATATATATTAGAGTTGTCTAATCCCAGGTACATGACCTTTAAAGTACTTCATTACATGATAGATAATAAATATTATTATCTTAATAAAGTCTAATTATTACACAAGATATCATAAAACTTATTCTGTCAGCTTTCCCTTTCCTTTGTCCTTGTCAGAACCTTCAGGTCGATCACGCTTAGCTGAAAATATTTAATTTAAAACAAAAATGAGCATTCAATTGCTCAGCAAATAATAGCAGTTAATAAACTTTAGCTGAAAGAAGTAAATATTTTCTTTGAGGTATACTTCTACAACGAATCAATAGTTGTGAAGTCTTTCGAAACTTATCTTAATAACATATCAAATCGTTTAAAATTTTAAAACGACGTAGTGACTATAAATGCTGAGCGGTCAATGGATCATGAACTTTTATTTTTTATTTTCGAAAAGGTTTAAATAGAAATTCATCTGCAAATCGCTCTGGTCTTACGGTCATGTAGGGTGATCAGCCCCGTTATGTCCTGTATTGATCAATACTATCTATTTGAACGATAAATCCGTTCACTCTGTTCGCCTTGGGCATATAAACAATTTTTCCATTAAGGGTTGTTCATACTTAGTCTGGAATCCTAACTAAACAATTTAGTTTGATGACCTTATCATAACCAATACTATTCAACAATACAGTTCGAACTATGTCTAGCCGAGTCAAATAGCTTAGACAGTCATAAATACCTACCGAAGTTTGATAGTATGTAACAGGGTTTGTCATATCAAAGAATTTCAAATTCAAGAGTTCTTGTAAAAATACAACAGTTCATACAAGTGGGGACACTTGTATGATAACAGATAGTAATGAGATGTTAATAAATAATAACTGAATTGAATATAATTTCAAAATATAAGAATAATTTCGTAAACGTATCCTAGATATCATTATGGATATGAATAATTGACAATAATTATTCATGAATATGCTTTTTGCTTACTGAAATCCATCGCATATAGTAAGTGCAATGCGTAGAGATACATGATCAATAATAAATTGAGATAAGAAACTTGCGCAATGAAAGATAATAGTTCAGATATTTGCCTTGATAGCTGATTACTGCTACGTAATATAGCTTACGCTTTTATCTTTAATATGAAGTCCTATCATCAATAGAATTATTCTTTTAATTAGAATAATATAACTTAACACATAATACTGCTTTAAACATGTTGTCACATAGTCATATTCGTCATTACAACACATAAGAACGTATACCTAGTCAAACAATGTCGGTTTGGTTTGAGTTCGGTATCGTTTTGGCATTCCGATTGCATTATCGGATAATTAACGAATTTATTTTAATGAAACTTTGTTCAAGAACTTAAATATTATATTAGATAATTTAATTATCATTTATAATATTTTTCCAAACTTTATAATCATTTATAATAATTTTTTAAATAATCGTATCATTTTTAATGATTTAATTGTCAATTAATATCATTATCATTAATATTTAAATAAATTAAAATATTAATGAAATTCATGTCAACACTTTAAAAATTATTTATTATAACTTAAAAATATTTTTAAAACCTGAATATCACCTTTAAATGATTTTTAAGATATTAAAATTACTTGTACATAATTACCATTAATATTAAAATGTTAATGTTATTCATATCAAAATATTAAAAGTTATTTATTATAACTTAAAATATTTTTAAAATATTTATTTCACCTTTAAATGATTTATAAAATACTTAAATCATTTCTAAATAATTTATTTAATACAAATATTAAATAACTTTATTATCATTAATATTAAAATATTAATGAAATTCTTATCAAGATATTATAAGTTATTTATTATAACTTAAAATACTTTAATATCATTTTTAAATGATTTTTTAAAATATTAAAACCATTTTTAACTAATTTATTTAATATAATTATTAAATAAATTTATTATCATGAATATTAAATTATTAATAAAATTTATCTCAAAATATTAAAAGTCATTTATTATAACTTAATATATTTTTTAATACTTTAATATTATTTAAAATGATTTTTAATATATTAAAATTATTTTTAACTAATTTATTTAATATAATTATTAAATAAATTAAATATCATTAATATTTAAATAAATAAATATCATTAATATTTAATTAAATTAAAATATTAATGAATTTTATGTCAAAATATTAAAATTTAATTTTTTTAACATAAAATAATTTTATGAATTTTTTATAATTAATTTCTATTAATTTCTAATTATTTTAATTAATATAATTATTTTTTAATTTAAAACTGTCATGTAAAGCCTATCGCGACAGAAACCGTCGCTATAGGTGTTCTTCAGCCCTCAAGAACACGCCGGTCAACGACCAGGGCCTTGTTTGACCTTATTTTTTCGGCAGCCTGATCGATTTCTGGTCAATCAATTGTAATGAAGTTGTAGTGTAAGTGTAGTACTATACTCTTAAGGTCATAGCACTGCCTAACAATCACTACACAAGATTCAGTGGCCGGTCAAACCACTTACCCAACCCTGTTCTTCATTTCCTGTGCTGCCCAGAAACATGCAGTCATGGCCGGTCAACACTTTTGGTGACCTAATATCTTTCAATCAGTTAATATTTTTGTTGGTCTAGAAGTCGGGTTGTGTAGTATAACTACCAGGGTACACTAGTGAAGCACTTATAGGGTCCAGATATCAACACAAAAAAAAGATCTAAATTTTACAAAAACTGGTCAGGACACTGTTCAAGAATTTTGGGTTACCCAGAAAACAAATCTAGACGGTCAACGTATTTTGACTGATTACTACATCCTATCCGTTGTTTTCTAAGGTTCGAGAGTGCTTTGAACTTGTAGTCCTTATGTCATAGTACAATCTGATCAACATATAACATACAAAAAGTCTGACAGGCGAGATCTATAAGCGGTCAAACCAAGCTGTCAAGCATGTTCTTCAGTTTACTGGGTTACCTAGAAAACACAAAGTCATGCTCGGTCAACGCAGTTTGACTGGCAATAACTTTTGATCTATACATGATATAAGCCTGATTCACTTTCAGAATACTAACAATATAGCGTAGAACACATACAAACAGTTAAACACCACATAGTATGCACTGATTGGGAATTATAGGCCCCGACTTTGACTGCCAGACAACAAAATTAGGGTTCATGCAGTTTTCAAAAATTTCATTTTTCGCGCATCTAGATGTTATGGATCCATGATATAACAACTCAGATCACTTATTAACATCATATACAACATATTTAAACACTTAAACATAACATCTAACGAAAATTTAAAGATCTAGCAAGAGGGTTTGAATTTTATATCTTTCTTGAATAATTTTTGATTTCCTTTGATTCTGTTCTTGGTTGGTGTTTGGGATGATTTGGGCTTTGCTTATGACTAATCTAGAGAGTATATTTCGTGGGTCTTAGAGAGAGAAAGAGTCTTGGCTTGTGTGTTAGAGAAAATAATGAAAGTGTTCTTTTCTTTTCTTTTTCTTTTGCAAATCTTATCTTTGATTCAATGAATTTAATCTTGCTAGGTGTCAATTTGTGACTGATAAGAGGAGATTTGGCATATGTGAAAATCCTAGCATATATCTTGTAATGATTTGCAAGCTAGCTAATAAAACAAATTCAAAAATGATATTTTAGTAAACTAACAATTATTTTTAAGGGCATTCTTGTCCATGGTGCTTGAATCTAGGGTTTAATCAATAGATTTTAACCATTAAGGTTTTCCAAAAAATTTCTAGGGTTTGACAAATTAAGTAGGAATTAAATAAAAATATAATTAACTCACACTAATTTAAAAATTAGAATTTTGTAAAAATTAGGGTTTCTTACTATAATTAGGGTTCCCAAATTTATGAATTAAGGTTTCCTAATCATTACCCTTAATCACTTAATATACAATACATACTTTCATTTAAATATAACATAATCAATTATTATGTTTAATATTTAAATAAAATAAAATAAATAAATTCTTAACATATATTCATATAATTATGTTAATTATCATAATTATATATAAAATTCATAATCATAACTTGTATTAATATACTTACATATATTTGAAGAGAAATATAATTAATAATTATATTTAATATGCAAATTTCTTAAGAAAATAATTTATTATTATTTATAACATAAATACACTTTCCTTTTTAAATACAATTATACAATAATTGTATTAATTCATGAAATTTCATAACATAGATCAACATTAGGGTTTTGATCTATAATGACACTTTACCTTATATACCATTATTAATTAAGTTAAAATAATTAACTTAATTAATCTTGATAAATTCACATAATAAAATAATTATTATTATAATTCTAAGAATTACTTCATATATTATTTAAATAATATATTAATCATATTTTCATGGAAAAATAAATAATGAAATATTTTTACTATCAAAATTAATTTATTATAAGAATTTAATTTACAATAATCAACAATTCTTTTATCAAAAAATTTATTTAAAATCATTCATGCAATAAATAAATATATATTTATCACATATATACATATTCTTTACATTGCACGTATTTCCACCCTTATTTTGATAGAAATAATATTAAAAAAAAATTTATACGCAAAATTTCTTATTTAATTATAAAAAAATATTGGGTTATTACAGATGAACCTGCCCAAGTAGAGGACACCTTCTGTACAACACCCTATTCGTAAATCTGGAAGAGTACGGAAGATTCCTGAAAGGTATGGGTTCGTCATAGAGGATGACAATGATCCATTAAATTACGAACAGGCTATGAGTAATAAAGACTAAGAGAAATGGTAGATGACCATAAAATCTAGAATATATTTTTGAAACAATGCTCAAGTCCATTTGGATTTTACTTGTGATTGCAGCTTATTAGTACTAAATCTGATAAAATGGACGTGAAGACGCCATTCCTCAAATAAACATTATTAGAGGAGAATGTATGTATGATATAGCCAAAAGGATTTGTTTCAATGGTTGAAGCAAATCATGTATATGAGCTACAACGATCCATTTATCGATTGAAGCAAGCTTCTCGTAGATGGAACATCCGTATTGATGAGACAATCAAAGAGTTTGATTTTATCAAAATCGAAGATGAACCATGTGTGTACAAGAAGATTAGTGGGAGCGCTGTTTCATTCCTTGTATTATATATTGATGATATATTACTGATAGGGAATAACATTCCTATGCTACAATCGATCAAAATAAAGTTGTCTAACCATTCCTCCATGAATGATTTGGGTAGAACATCCTTCATTGAGGATATAAATCTGTATAGATAGATTTAAAAAGGATGTTCGGCTTAACCCAAGGAACGTATATTTATTAGATGCTACAGGCGTTTAGCATAGCAAACTCCAAAAGTGTCTCATGGTGATGGGCTTGGAGTGTATCTCTCTAAAATTATCCTCAATAAAAGAAAGATCACATGAGTTACTATCATGTATGTAATGAAATATACGAGACTTGATGTTGATTAGTCATATTTTGGAGAAGATCACTGTAGGACAGTAAAAAATATTTTAAAGTACTTAACTGACACTAAGGATGTTATCATGACACATGATGGGTCTGAATTAAACTAGAGGACTAAACAGACTCAAGTTTTCAGACTGACCAAGATGATAGCAAATCCACTTTAGGATAAGTCGTTACCTTCAAAGGTGGTGCAGTGAATTGGAAAGGTTCCAAACACCAAAAGGTTGCTGGTTTAGTGACAAAGACAAAGTATGTAACTGTAAGCGAAGTTGCAAGTTGATGTTTCAGATTAAAAGTTCATTATAGAACTAGGAATAGTTCCAAAGTTAAATCTTGAATCCAAACATGTGTTGCGGCACTTTAATTAAAGAAATCATGGAAAGAAGAGACATCACCTTAGAGCGTGTAGACTCTCAAGACAACATTGTAGATCCATTTACTAAAGTTTTAACACAATAAAAGTTTAATCGTCAATTAGAGAAGATGGTATGAGATACCATGGCGATTGGCTTTAGTGCAAGTGAAAGATTGAAAGTAGTATGCATACAAGCCAATCATGTATGATGATAAAGCATCTACTTTGGAGACGATGTTATTTATTTATGTATTAATAAAAGTTCTAATTTATTAAAGACATTTAATTATCTACATGATGATGTTTTTATAATATGTAAATAAACCATAGTTTTAAGAAATGCTTTTAGAATCATGATGTTAATCCGGCTAATGAGATCTAAATTCTTAGAAAGGTTAAAACTAAAATAGTTCTCAATCGTTGGATTACTAAAAAAGGGATTAGTAAATTCGGATAGATTGATACATATGTTGCTTGCTCATTGGATGATGATGATTGATCTCATGATCATTTGTGTGGAGATACTAAAGCAAGTATGTAGGTGATTATTGGAGAATAAGTTCACTGAACGTGAATCGCTATGGAATACCTAATGGAGTTTTATTTGCATGTCAATAGGAATTCCTAATGTGATAGTAGTACAAGTATTCCTTGGACTTGAGATCATCATAGTATCTTGTGTGTAATGAATTATACTTTGACTTATTCCTTAAGACCCTTAGGGTATATCAAAGGGTATGCTTGAGTGTAATAAGTTACATATGGAGATAATGAATTGTCAATAAAGAATCAACCACTTCTAGTAAAAGAAGAGATATGTCCTACGTGATTCGTTAAATGACAACACAGTAGTCCCTGGCCAAGGCAGAATAAAATTAGAAAGGAGTTTCTAATTTGTATTATTTGGAGTTGTGTGCATTTTCTAATTAAAATACATATAATTAAATAAAATAAGACTTGACAGAATTTTAATGTCTTATATTTAATTGGGATATTGTATGGTGGAATGATTGAATTATACGGTAACTATTTACTCACAGGATCTTTTATGATTAATGTTGAAATCTATATTATATGGAAAGTCGTTGATAGTTAGGGAGGCTTTTCCCTATTGTAGAACAAATATTATTTATTCTAATAGATTATTAGTTTAATTTATTTATTTAAATAAGATTAGAATTGTTCTAATTGATTTATTCACAACCGGTTTAATATGGAGAACCTAAAGGGTCACACCATAAAAGGAAGAATAATTATTTAGGAAGGTAATGACATAATCGTAATAATGCATTCAATATAATTAATTTATTCTATGGTGATTGAATAAAGCAAATAGCTTAATGTTTATTATTTAATATTTTAGAAATATTAAATATAAATTAATAAGAGAAGTCTTATTAATATTATTATAATTATTATTATTTTAATTTCTAAAGGAGTTTAGGAATTAATTTAATATTAGTACTCTCATTTATTCCTAATAAGATTAGGAGGCAAATTAATTAAAGGAGTTTGATTAATTAAATCTCAATATGTTGTGAAGCCTAATTAATTAAAGGAGTTTAATTAATTAAATGAAAACCTATGTCTAATAGGATTAGAAGGGTTGACCAATATCTATATAAGAGAAGTCTTATGCTAGATATCAGTTGATGCAATTCCAATTGTTGGAGAGTACTCCTTTTCTATAGAGGCCAGAAAACTAGGGTTTAGCCAACCACTCTCATTATTGAATAATTCCTATTCCTTGGTGGATCACCTCTAGAGGCCAAACACTTGGGTAGCTAACGTCGATCAAAGGAAGGAATCTAACCAGAAAATTCAAGGAGATCACGAAGTACAAGGAGTTGAACTCGTACCTGTGGAATCTTCGTTCTACAAGGGTATGATTCCATAACTTCTTATTTATCGTTTTAAATTAATAATTTGCATAAAGGATGATCCGGGTAATGGTTTGTAAAAAATTTTAAACTCTGATATACCATACTTCCTCTAATTTTTGCAATTTAATTGCGTCACGATTTCGTACAAACCCAACAGCTGCGCCCGAGCCTCTAATATTGCCCTTCAGGCCACAGTATCCGGTAGTCAGATTGAAGAAAGTCCCATAGAACTATTGGAAGGAAAACCCACTGTACCTGCTTAAGCGGGTGATCAATTCAGTCATCAAAGCTAAAGGGAAAGTGGCTGATAAGAAAATCGAAGAATTCCTCAGCAAAATGGGGTATAATGAGATCAAGGTGGTGCAAGGCTTGAAAGATGCACCCAAATAGATGTCCATCCTAGATCTGGTCTTATCCTCGGTGGATCATCGTAACATTCTGGTGAAAGTACCAGAGGAAGCCCATCTACCAAAGACGGTGGCTACTAAGAAGTTCCGTCACGTGACAGAACATATTTTCAACAGCAATGTGATATCCTTCACTGATGATGATATACCCGCAGAGGGGACGGTTCATTGCAAGTCACTGCACATAGCAGTGATGTCAACAGGGTATGTGATCAGAGGTGTGTTGATATATAGAGGATCGTCCCTAAATATCTATCCCTACGATACCTTGGAGAGAATGAAGATCAACCCAAATCAGATCCGTACCAGTCATGTAGTTATCCAAGCTTTAGATGGGCCTCGCCGAGAGGCTGTGGGAGAGATTAAACTTCCATTGGATATTGGTCCCCACACATTCTATGTATCCTTCCAGGTACTCAACATTACCACCGGATACAATTTGTTGCTGGGAAGGCTGTGGATCTAAATGGCAAGAGCAGTTCCATCCACCCTCCATCAGCAACTCAAGTACATTATCAATGGCAACCTAATCACGGTGAATACCGAACCAGAATACCTTATCTGCATACAGGGACACATGTCGGTGATCAGTCTGGATGAAGGGATTGAACCTGCTAGTTTTCAAGCATTGGAGGTGAGTAATACTCAGTAGTTACCTGTTGGGGCACCAGCTTTGAACCCAAAATTCTCTCCCGAAGTAATGACAGTTGGGAAGGAGATGGTATCTTTGGGTTTTCGCCCTGGAGAAGGGTTAGGAAAAATTCAGCAAGAAATCAAGAGTCCAGTACAAATTGCAAGCCAATAAGGGAAAGCCGAATTGGGCTATTCATTTGAATCAAACCATCAGAATCCACATAAGCATCCAAAAGTTCATGCTACCACGATCCTGCTGCCAAACCTCACTTGTAAGACCCCAACTATTATGAATAAAGATTTAATTTTCTTTATATATTATTTTGAAATAGTAAGGTGTTGATTTGATAAATGTGATAAGTTATAGGTGAAATATGCAAATATTTCAAAATAAGCAAGTGGTTATAAAATATTTGTTGTGTCGGGAAATATTCATTTGGTCGAGAAATATTCTTTTTGTCGAAAAATATTCGTCCGACGGCGTAGTCATTGGTGGACCCCACAACGGAATGAATGTCGGATATAGAAAATAACATAAGTAATTTTTTATAAAATAACGGTAAAACTGTTACCGTTAAACTGTTGAAATACCCGGTGATAAAAATACAGTAATACGCGTTGTTGCACAGTAGCACACGATATTGCACAGTATTTCGAATTATTGACTCTTACGTAAGAAGGCACTTACTCAATTATTCTTACAGTAATTACTATTCAATATTTTATATTATTGATTCAATAATTGCATAATATTTTATTAGTTCAATATTTGCTACGTTGATATTTTATATCAATAATTGCTACGTTGATATTTTATATTATTGATTCAATAATTGTCACTGCACAGTATTTCACATTATTAAATCAATAATTTATTTTATTTAAATAATATTATTAGACAATATTATTAGACAATATTATTGACAATGGACATAAGGTTCGTATTTTTTTGATAAAATGACTATTTATTATGAATTATTAAAGTTCCGGAATTTGAGTCTGAATTAATTTTTGGTGGAGGATTTTCTAGAATGGGTGGGCCCCACTCTTGTCTTTTGTTTGTTGTAAACTGTTGAAGTTTAATTTTCAAATATGGTGGATTTGAAATCATACGTATATAAATAAAATAGATGTTTTGTCAGCTTTGGTGTGCTAAGCATTTTTCTATAAATAGGGTGCTTAGTTAGAAATAAAAATCACACCAGAATCATAAAATTTTCTCTCTATAATATTGAGCGTATTTCTTGTGAATATAAGGATAGTTTGAGTGTGGATTACGGTGCAAGATTTTTCTCAGCATTATATCCGATATTTCAGTCAGATCTAGTATTCTACTAAGGTAAAGGATGTTATTTTTCTCGTAAATAATGTTATTTCCTTTCAATATTCATAATGAATGTTATTTTCTTTTATATTTCATATTATGAAAGTGATAATATTTTATTTCATATTTCTAAATTTGAACTTACCATGGTAAGTATTGCTTCTATAATTTCTGAAATGATCAAAAATTTCTTGAGTTTTGCGCTTCATCTAGTATCATTTCACCGGTATAATTTTTTGAACTTTCTAGTGAAATTTTTATCTTTTCATGTCGAGTTACTATTCATAAGTTACTATTCACAGAATACTATCCACGGTAAAAAAAATATTTTTTTTATCTTTGATTTGGATCCAGGTTTTGATCTTCATTCTTGAACTCTGGATAAATTCTCTAATATTTGTCCTTTATCTTACTTGATTCGTTATTCGTATTATTTTTCATCATCCTCAGCCCTAAATGGTGATATAACTGAATATATTTGGCATGTAGTGCAAAGATGAATAATTACTTGATGAAAATCTTTGGCCTGTAGTGCAAAGATGAATGATTACCTGATGAATATCTTTGGTCTGTAGTGTAAAGATGAACAGGTGTTGAGATGAACACGACCAACTGGTGATACAAATGAATATCTTTGGCCCGTAGTGCAAAGATGAATATTTGATCCGAGATGTATAATGATTGATGTTACAGGGATAAAATATTAATGATGGACTTTTAAATCATAGAAGATAGTAGAATTCATTCTCTACTTAACTCTTCTAATGAATTGTTATTTTCGCTGTAGTTGTTGATCTAAAACTTGTTGTCCATAATATTTTATCTGATTTGTTGAAGACTAACGATAATTTATTTTCCATTATCTTAGTCATAATATTCTTTACTAGGCTAGTTGAGCTCACCCTTTTCTTCCATTGTTCTTTTCAGGAAATGAGAATATCGCGGGGACTAGTCGGGGAACAGTATGATGATCAGAGTTAGATCTGTAGAAGTTCTCACTATTCTATACAATAGTGGGACAATAATTGTAATGAATAAGGAATGAATTTGAGTGTTTATATTTCGTATTATATACGATTTGTATCGAAGCTCATAGTTTGTGTGGTCGTATTTTACACGACTGTATGTTATAAAAGATTGTATTTGAATTCTGTACCATGTATTTGGCGACTCAGAATGAGTTGAGTATTGAACCTATTTTGGGGGTGTCACAGTTGGTATCAGAGCTTAGGGATATGATCTCTGACGGAGATCTGGGAATAGAACTAGGAGGGGAGAGACGAGTAAATCCGTCGCTAGTGTGTGTCCTACCTAAGCTTATTTTGTATTTAATTGGTCGGTTGGAACATAGGGTTATTATATGATATATTAATTTGTTTGATTAACCCTTATTTTATGGCAGTATTTAAGAATGGCAGCTTAAAATCTAAACAATGGAACGTATGAGACCATTGAGGCACCGCTAATCACCAACCAAGATAATGTGATGACGGGAGAAGAAGAACGGCAGGCGGTCGTGGAACAAAGGGATACAACAATTCAAGATTTCGCTACTCGATATGCGAGGCTTGAACAAAAGCTCTATCTGGCAGAGCATATGATATTAGAGATGGAATCTGAAAATGCAATTGTTAAAATTCTGATGAAAGAAGAAATAACTGAACGAATGAGAATGGAGGATGCATGGGTAAAAGTCGCACGACGGGTTGATTTTTTGGAAAGAGACATCCGATCCAAGAAGGCCAAAATAGACGATATGGATTTCACTTTTTAGATAGCAATTGGGAGAATCCAACATCGAGTTTGGAATTACCCTATGCAGAGCGGTCAACCTCAATTCGATATGGATAGAAGAGTAATGATTCAAATCATGGATCAGGAGTGCGACGAAGCAATTGAGGGTGGAATGTGCTTTTTGGCAAAGTTAAGTCCTGTTGGGATGGTGACTCCAAAGGCTGTCTCGGACAAGTCAAAGTCGGTGATTCCTGAAAGAGCGTTTGTCGTGACTGCCCAAAACGCGAGGAACCCGAATGAAGTTATCACGGGTACGTAAGCTAATCATAGACTCTTGTGAAGTCTATACCTTATTAGATACCGGTTCTATCCATTCTTTTATTTCACCTACTTGTGATCAACGTTTAAACTTGATCGCTGAGAAATTAGACTTTGACTTATTTGTTGAAACTCTGTTGGGAGCAACCTAAGTCAGTAATCGAAATACGTAGCTTTCTGGGCTTAACTGGTTATTATCGGAGATTCGTGGAAGGATTTTCTCGAATCGCTACTCCATTAACTCAGCTGACTCGGAAGGATACAAAGTTCGTATGGAACGAGGAATGCGAGAAGAGCTTCCAAGAGCTCAAGAGGAGACTCATTTCGCCACCTGTTCAGACAATACCATCTGGTTCGGATGGATTTGTCATCTACAGCGATGCTTCAGGCAAAGGGTTAGGATGTGTTCTCATGCAACATGGGAAAGTCATAGCCTATGCCGCACGGCAACTGTAACGATTGAGATTTTATATTATAATTTTTAATAATTATTGAGTTAAATAAATATTTTATGTGATTTATTTATTGAGTTAAATAAATAAATTATGTGATTTATGGAAGTGATTTAATTAAGTGTTATATATTATTAAATGGATGTTTAATAATTTATTTAATTGATGTATATTAATTTTATGGTATAGTTCTAATTTAATTAAGATAATTAAATTAGATGAGTTATGTGATGAAGTGTTACATGTATTGCATGAATTGTAATCAGCGAGTAATTATAATTATGTGACAAATTGTTATGTGATTAGTTGATGTTAGATTTTAATTGATTAAATTAGAATGTTAGAGATTTAATTAGTTAAAGTGTAACATTAAAGTATGTGTTAAAATGATTTATTAAAATAAAGAAAAGAGTTTTTAAATGGTTTTATTATTTTAAAAGGTTTTGCCAAACAGGGCCCTTGCACTAGCTTTAAACCCATTTTACCCAAACAAGGCCTTAGTTAATAAAACTATTTTTTAAATTAATCTGTTGCCAAACAAAGCCTTGTGGCTTTTGAAATATTGTAACTGCTAATTTAATTATATCATTAAGTGTAATTAGTATACGTATATTATTATATCAGTTATATATGTATATTATGTAAAGCTATGTTAGAAAGTTAGATTGTTAGAGAGAAAAGAACACAATGAGTTAGAGAGAAAGAAGAAGAAGAAGGAGAAGGAATTTCTAAGCTTGAAGCCTAAAAATCATCATCTTCCTCTTTCAACCTATTAAGAAAAGGTATATTCTATAATCTCTACCCTTATATTTTTAAGAACTCAATTTACGTGTTCTTCGTGTTTTATTCTCTGCCAAGGCAAATTTTCATGAAATTGTATAAGCATGAATTGTTTATACATAGTGTATTCATGTGTTGTTTATAAGTGAATTGTATGCCATAAACAAGTTTTCATAAATCAAATTAGTTATAAAATATGTTTTAATAGAAAATTGATGTTCTTGTGAGTTCATATGCTTTGGTTGAGTTTTAAAATGATAATTGAGGATTTCTTATATGTTAATATGTTTATTTAGAATTTAATATGGTGCTATCTTTAATTATGGAAATATTGCATGAATTATGAGTTGAATTGGGTTAGAATTGGATTTAAAGTGAATGGTTTTGTGAAAATTATGAGTTTTTGGAAAATATTAGAATTGGAGTTTTTAAATCATGAATTCTTGTTGTTTAAGATGATTTTGTATCTAGAAGCATGTTATATATGTTGGAATCATGATTAGAAGCTTTAAGTTTATGTCTCTAGGAATTGATATGAATTGCATGAACTGGAATTAGAATTTGGTGTGGAGAAATAAGCCAAATTGACTTTTTTTCTACACAGTTCGCGAACTTGTCTGCATTTGCTGGAAAGGGCCCGCCCCGACAGGCCTATCAAGAGGAAAACCCCCGCCCTGGCGGGGTGGGGGGGGGGGGGGTGGCAGGAAAAAGAAAAAAAGACTTGCTTTCTTTTGTATTTTGTAAAGCTAATTTTATTTAATAACTTTTATAGCATGATTAAATATATATTAAAATGCTAAATGAATATTAATAAATTATATTAATAAAATATAATTTGTGATTATAATTTTTAATAATTATAATTAGAGTAAAGTTTTAATTTAAATTATAATTATTTTAAATTATAATGATTATAAATTGAGTTATTGTAATCAAGTGAATGTAAATTTAAATTATAATATGTAATTATAATTTAATGCATGATTAATTATAGATTATAAATTGTGTAATTATAATGTAATACTTGCATGATTAACTATAAATTATGATTGGTGTAATTATAATTTAGTAAATGTATGATGTGGTTTAATTAATTATAAAGTATAAATTATTTATAATTTAATTAAAATAAGATGTAATTATAATTTGAGTAACTAAAATTAGATTAAATATTTAAATTATAATTAATTTAATTATAATTTAATATGAAATACATAATTATTATTTGAGTTAATTATGTGAGAATGCTTATATGATGTAATTAAATTATGTGATTATTAAGTATTAATTTAATAATTAAATATGAATGAGTTAACCTAGAAAGGTTAACCATAGCTGGTCGAGAGCATGAGCTGACACCTATTCTAGAGGAAGAGGACGAGGATGAGTTAGTTACGTGTTAACTAATTTAGATTATTGTGATTAAACATATATGTGTAGGAAGTGTTAAAGAACGTGAATTGTATTAGTAGCTTGCGCTTGAGGCAAGTTTTCTAAACTCTGATCTTGTATTAATTTTTATGCAAGTCTTCTAAACCCTAAACTCGTTTATTTGTTTCAATTCAATTATTAATTATTTTAGATTGTTCTTTTATTGGACAAGTAATTATTGAAAGTTCATGATATAATTAAAGTAACATTGGCTTATTGTTCAAGTAAGGTTTGAATATTCTTTTGAGATGCTTTAAATTTATTTCTAAGGCATATGTTAGTTCGTAGTTCTTTCACTTACAAATTATTGCAAGCTATTGAAAGTCGATTTAACTAATCCCTAGTTGATGAACGTGAATTCTAAATTACCCTTGTAAGCTTATCCAAACTAAACATTTTTTAGTGCGGACTTGAATTCAAATTACTGAGTTGAACAACCCTATTATTAGGGGAGGTTACTACGCGTAAGCGTTAAGATGTTTGTTCACAATACATGGTACGAAGGGCTGATCCCCCTAAGTACGAATTAAGGTCCATAGTCTTATTGATTGTTAAAGGTTAAAATGGAAATGTTTATAACCTAGGACAAAAGTTCAAAGGTCTTATGACCCTCAGATAAATTCTATATTCGAATTTTAATGTTGATAGAGAATTATTATTCAATTCTTTATTGCTGAAGTAAGCTAAGTTATTCAAATTCTTTTTAAAGATATCCTTTCATGTATTTATTATTGTTAAACTCCAGTGAGCTGTTGTTTGCTCACTCATGCATTATATAACAATTGCAGCTAAGGTTGATAATGTTGACGCCCTGTCTACGAGTAAAGGCAAGGGAAAGCAAAACAAGTGAAGACTTATTTTTATTATTTGAAATGATTGTAATAAAATTTAATGTTATGTTTTTATTTTCGCATATTATTATTATGTCAAGGTTAGAGTAACCCTGGGATTGATTTTTAAGAAGGTTGTAGCCCTTGTTTTAAGGGAGATTTTATTATTTTGAATAAAAGTTGTATTTTATTTTGAAGTTATATTGGGTAGATGTATGTTATATTAGAAAGTGAACACCAAATTATGTGGAAATGAAGTACCCGGATTTAGGGTGTCACAGGTTGGTATCAGAGCTGTAGGTTATGAAACCTTAGGTGGGGAAAAACCTTAGGTAGTAACCTTATAGGTAAGATCGAAAAGATTGATGTGATAGGTAAAGATAATAAACTACCTTATGTGCTTTGTGTTTACATTTTAGTATTCGAAGAGTGACGACTCGATATCACGTAATAATGAACTTTAAAATTCTTTTGTCAGGATGTCGAACGTTGGAGAATCTAGTCAGGCTAGAGAGGATGTACCTCAGGTGCCTAGAGAGGAGGAGCCCCGTGACATACATGTTGTCTGGGAGTAGCTGGCTAGGAGAGAGCCATCTCTAGTGATCACCATAGCTAGTCGAAAGCATGAGCTGACACCTATTCCAGAGGAAGAGGACGAGGATGAGTTAGTTACGCTATAACTAATTTAGATTGTTGTGATTAAACATATGTGTAGAAAGTGTTAAAGAACGTGAATTGTAAGAACCGTGAATTTCATGAATAATTAAAAATTTTCTTTTATTTGATATAATAAGAAAACGAATACGTATTGGAACATAAATGTTTATGAGTTATGAGATAAGTAATTCGATTATATTAAATTGAATTTATAAATATGGAGAATTGCGACGAACTCGTAGAATGCCCTTGTGTGGCATGAGAATGAAAATGATGATGATTTAATTAATTCAAGAGAAAAATCAATAAGCGAATGATTAATTAATATTACCTTGTTAATTAATTGTTGTTATAAATGAGTAATTATTAATAGTATGTTATTGGAAATAACAAAATATTTACGAGTAAGTAATTGATGAATATGATAAGAGTTATATTTAATTGATTATTTGTTGAGTACAATACATGTGATAGTTAATCATACAATAATGTTATTAAGTAAACAATTAATCTATATTAATTGTTAAATTGTTATTATGAGAAATATAATAGTAATCTATTGATTTAGTATTTTTGCATGTAATGATTTGATACTAAGAAAATAGTTTATAAATATAATAGGATTTATATTGCTTAGGAATGTGATTATTTATCATAAAATAATAATTGATAAGGGTAAATTAATGAGGGAATTACTACGTGAACAATTAATTATTATTTATTGGTTTATAAAATATTAACGATGATATTCATTAACGAATGAATTATTAAGTGAACAATTAATCTATATTAATTGTTAATTGTTATTAATGGTTTTAAAATATTAATGGTGATTAATTAATAAAATATGATTATTATTATTGCAAGAAATATAATAATAATAAGCAACGTGTTTATAAATATAATAAAATTTATATTTATTTAATGTGATAATTAATCATATAAGTGTTAATTAATTGATATGGATATTAATATAATTAATTGCTATGTGCAAAGGACGTGATAATTAAAAATATAACATATAGTATGATACGTGTGTTATATAAAGTGTAGTGCAACACTTAAGTGTGACTATACAATTATACATAAACTATATAGTAATTTTATGGAGTTGTAAAAGCTACATGATAATACTTATGTGACAATTGTGTGTAAGTATACATTAAAATAGTACATCACAAATATATAGTAACAATTGTGACATGATAATAATTTCAAAAATCTAATTGAAATAATATAATAATGATAATACCCAATTGAATTATATCTGGTATTAACAAAATGTACATGAATTATATATTGAATATATGTATCCCTACTTGCTAGATTGTAATATTAGTTATCTATTGAAAGTGCATTGTGACTCTAATTATAACCTAAGTATATGATATGAGTGTATAATAATTCAAGTGTTGTGCGTTACAAATGCTGACTTAGTATGCCTTGTCCCATAATAAGAGTCACAATTCTCCTACACACGTGAAAGGCTAAAGCTTACCATTCCTCTTAAACTCAACAAACTAGGATAGCTTCAAAGCAATCAACAATGGGGAGTGGTTTTTATGATTTCATTCACCAACTAAGTTACCAACCCTTCCATAACCATTGAACAATCCCTCAATCCTTTGGTTGAATTTGGTGAGTAAATACATTGCCTGTGTATTGATTGTTTTATAAATTAATCTCCCCTCCTTCACAATTCTATTGCTGAGATTTTGATAAGGTTGGTATATTGAAATACAGAGAGAGTGAGATATCAATTGAAGGCTGAGCTCTATAAACAGAAGCTTCAAAGAGGTAATACTACTTCTCTAAGTTATTACAATTTCAGAAATGACACGAGTTCATACTAGCTTAGTCACAAAATTGATGGTGTTGGCTTGAAGTAATCTGTAAATTTTGGTTAATCATGGTTAGTATACTCAAATACGAACCCAATGGTTGTCGAACGAACTAAATTGGTTGAGAAATGAATCTATGAAGGAAGATTTTGCTAAACATGAGAAAAATATAGAAAATTAACATGATCATGAATTTTAATCTTTGAAAGTAGTTAGTGAGTTAATATGTATACTAGAAATACTTGTATAGTGGTTACATAGACTCATGTACATGTTTAAACTACATTGTGGTTGTTTTGTGTCGAATTAGTTGTAATTTGGCCTAGCTGCTGCCAAAGCAGGGAACCTTTTGGTTCAGTCTGGACGTGGCGCAGCTGCGCCGATTATACACTGAGGCGTAGCGCAGCTGCGCCGGCTACTGGATCTTGTTTTCTATTTCTGCTTCAAGGCTGTTAAGTACTAATGTGTTTATACTACCTAAACAAGCATGCTAATGCGTTTGACATACTTATATGAGTATATGGAGATAACGTAAACATGATTTGGCTATGATTGCATGCAAGAATTATGAAACGACATATAGTGTTGAAGTAAACTTAAAGTTTCATGAACGAACGTCAACATATATGAAGCATGATTATATTCTGATTTTGATACATATTAGTGTGACCTAGAAATGCATGAAGAGCATGTTAACTTACGTATATGCGTTTCGTAATGTAATATGAACATGTGAACCTCACTAGTGGACATTCCTAATGAAAGTGTAAGTTTTGAAAACAAACTTGATATGTTATATCCATGTTGGTGTTCTGACCATACAAGCATATTAGTATGGTTTAAGAATGCATGAAAGGCACGTTGACTTGTGTATATAGATTTTATAATGTACCATGATCATGTGGACCTCAATAGTGAACTTTACTAACGAAAGTATAAGTTTTGAACGTGAACGTCGACATGTTACATTGAGATTTGGATCCCGATGTTTTTAGACGTGTTTGATAGTACTCTTAGACTTACTAATATATCATGCATGTGGGAACAATAGGTAAATACCATGATAGATAGTTAAGCACAAATGAAGCATGATTTAAACTAGTAACAATACAAACTATGTGTATATGAGATATAAACTTGCAAGAATGCCTAAATCAAGTTATGTGATCACCTCATATGTTTCAAATGACAAGCATGATAACTACTGTGGTTTCATGACATAGAATGGCCTTATATTATTAAAGGTATTCACTTAAAACCTATATCATATAAAATTGAACGTGAAACAGGTGGACAAACATGAAAGTATCCTTTAAATTGAATACATGCTATGTGATGTCATATGTTGACACTTGAATCTGATTTTTACGGTTAACTTATAGAAATGCCATAACTTACTAAAATAAAATATATTTAGTATTGATTATGAGATGTTAATGATATGAGAATATGTTTAAACTCAAAACGAGAAACGTTAAGGATAAAAGTATATTAGTTGAGCCTTGTGAATTAAATATGATACTATATATGATATAATTGTGTAGCTAGGCTAAGACTTAGCTTGTGTGTTGATTGTATATCCAAGATAAGATGTGATGTTATACTATATGACTAGTGAATATCCTATACATATAAATATATTTATTACGATAGGGATTCGAAAGTGTCGATTTATTTAACGAGGATAATCTACGCATAAGGCAAGTTTCCTGACTTACACTCATTTATAGTGCAAGTATCTGAACCCTACTTTTATTTTGTTGCAAGTATCCTATCCTTGTGGTTATTTATTTGAGGAACGTCATAAGCAAGTTCCCTAACTTATACTCTTTCATTGTGCAAGTTTCCTTAAAACCGATCTTGTATATTAATTGCAAGTATCTGACTACTCTTTTATTGAGCAAGTATTTGATTCATACTCTTTATTGAACACATATTCGAGCTTGTACTAAATTTGGTCGTACGAGTAAATAGGTGCTAGAATAATTCTTGCCTTACAAACTTATGTTTCATAGTTTGATGTAAATCACGATTATATTCTTCAAATTATTATTGCGAGTATTGAACTCATAAATTGTTCTTATATACATTGTTGAAATTGTCTACGCCATTTAATTCGTCTAGACCAATATCATGAATTAGAAAGCAATCCACACTAATTGCCTTGGTGCGGACTCTTATAAATTGACTGAGTTGAACAACCCTTGTAAAAAGGGGAACTATATAGTCGGGGTGCCGACAGTGGTGTGACAGGTTATGTATAACTCTAGGTACGACAGGTTGATCCCTTAATTGTACTTGGTTGGGTTACCAGAAATATTTTTGGTGATTCTAGTAGAAGTTCGTGGTTCTTAGCGACCACTCAGTATCCAGTATTTATTAACTTGAAACTTTGAATTCATTGGATTATTTATTAATCTTTGGTCCACAGCGACACTTAGTGATATCTATTAATTCACTTGAAATTGTTGAAACTTTTAATAACTTCTCGACCCGTAGTGGTCCTTATTCAACTTCACGGAGTAGATTTGGAAGTCATTGCTATTTATTTTGTTCACAACATTCTTATTTGAAATCCTGAGCGATTAATTATAGTTTTACCCTTGAGATTTAGAACTGTATATATTCTTGTCACATTTATTGGCATATTACTTGCTGAGCAAATTTGTTGCTCACTCTTGCTTCCCATAAATATTTCAGTTAGGGCAGGGCAAGGTGAAACCCTAGGACAGGACAAGTGCGAAGGCAAGGCTATGGAGTAGCTGTGCTTTTCTATATTAGGATGTTTCCGTTATGTTGTATTAAGACTTATTTAAATATTATGTATTAAAAATGTTTGGTTTAAGTTATGATGTGTATTAGTAATAGTTTCGAGACTTGGGACGAGAATATTTATGTTATATCAATGTAAATTATTCTGTTATTCCATTGTTTGAGATTTTAGTTGTTATTAAAATTAGTACGTGATGAACCAAATTTGAGATTAGTGACGGTCTGAATTTGGGGGCGCCACAAGTTAGTATCAAAGTTGTAGGTTATAAACCTTAGTAGCGAGTCCTTAGGCTATGACCTTAGAAGAAATTTGAGAATAGAAGTAGATAGAACTCATGTAGAGTTTTCTTAGAAAACTAGTAGTGTTATAAAATATATTTTCATTCCATACAATGAAATTATGTTTTATTTGGAGATAATAATAAAGTTTATTAGTTATGTGATTATGGATGTCAGAGATAGGTAAACCTGGTAGGGTCATGGAGGAGGAACCATGTGATATACATGTGGTGTCCGCAACACCCCTTGAAGTTAAGCCTTTTACACTAGTAACCTTAACCTAGGAGGAGATGGAATCGGAATATAACCGAAATCCACGGTGGAAGTTTTCTTTTAGGACTGAGACATGTTTGAGTTTCTTTAAAATGAAAAATAAGATACAATAGTGGGAGGCGAAGTTCCAGATCTTCAGATTAGTAAATAATAGATACAGACATAGTGAGAGTGAAGGTAGTTAGATAACAAGCGTCGCGATAGATGTTTATAAATATGGAACAGTGTTGTGGATTCCAATTTTAGGGATAATGTGGGAAGTATCTTTCTAACCCCAACTTTAGTGGTACCCGAGAGGGGTATGTAATGTGACTAGCATATTGCTATACGATGTGATGTGTTTTTATGTGGCATGTTTTTATGAAACGTACGTGTAGTAACCAGATTATGTTAAATAATAACAAGGGAGAATAGCAATAAAACTTATACATCTTAAGAAGTATTAGATGTTTAACAAAGAAATGATAATACTATTTTATTTCTACGCAGAGAAATGTCAATACCCCAAGGAGGAGAGACTCATCAAGCGGCGGAGAATGGAGGTAGGGAATTGAATCAAGAACCCTTACAACAATTGGTAGACTTTATAGTAAATGCTTTTGAAGAAGGAATCAATGATTATAAGAAGAGACAGACGAAAACTTTAGAGGTTGGAAAAGATATTAATTTGACTAAAGAAGGAGAGGTTGATAATTCAAGGAACGCGAACGAAGGTAGGATGGAAGAGAGTAGTAGTGGTAGCAATAAGAATTTCAAGAGGAAGTGGAATGCGGCTAAGTATGTAAGAGGAGAAGGACAACCACGAAAGAAGAAGGTAGGAGCCTGTAAGGAATGTAGAAAGAACCACATGGGAGCATGCTTGGAAGGAAAACATGTATGCTATAATTGCGGTGAGAAGGGTCATATTTCTCCTAACTGTCCTAGGGAGGAGAAAACCAAAGAGCGTTTTGCTTATGGATCCGAAAAACGTCAAATACGTAATTGGCAGAAGGAAAAGAATGAGAAGAGAAATGGAAACAAAAGAAGACGGGACAACAACAACATCAACAACAATCCGATGAGAAGTCACCAGGAAGGACTCAAGAAAAAGAACAAGGATTGCCCAAGATGTGGGAAGAGTCATCAAGGAGAGTGCTGGAAGGGACGAGGCGTTTGCTATAGATACGACCAGGAAGGGCATATTTCCCCAAATTGCCCAAACTCGAAGAAGATCGAAGGATGCTTCGCTTGTAGATCAACAGATCATCAGGTTAAGAACTGCCCAAAGAAAGGAAGGAAGGAAGAAGACTGGCAACAAAGGAAGCCATAGAAAGGAGATGACGATAATTGTATCAGCTCAATTGAGTGAACCAATGCCACGTACGACTAACGTTATGATACATGATACAGTGGCGTTCCAAGTTGTGATGTCAGGTGCGGCCTTAATCTATAATATAAATGCGTATATATTATCTAATCCGAGTGCTATCTTTCCCTTTTGCATCTGAAGGACTGTGAAACGACTAAGTTACCCCAAGAACGATTAGAAGATCCTTTAAACATAGAAGTTGCGAATAAGGAAGTAATTCCCGTAGAAATTTGTTTACCGTAATTATTGCGCGTAAATTAGGGGATGTAAACTAAGCATAGACTGGATTTCGATAAAATTTGGAAAGTGTGATGGGATACTACAAAAATGGACTGATTACATAACCATACTACGATATTGACTGTTCAAAGAAAAATGTGAACCTTCAGAATCCAAATCGATCCAAGGAAGTGTTTTATGGTAGCTCGTCGCTTAGGCAATTGTTTTGCCTTACGATGATGCAGGCCAAGATATTGTTAAGAAAAGTTTGTGTAGATTGTTTCACCATATTGTAGATACTAAGAGAGCGAGAGTAGAACTAAGGAATGTATTAGTAGAAATAACTAATGTATTAATAGAATCAGAATTTCAAAATGTATTCCCAGACGATCTGCCCGGCCTTCCTCTAGACAGAGAAAAACAAGTCGTAATAGATTTAGTACGGACTTCACTGATTTTGAAAGCACCTATCTTATGGCGCTGGTAGAAATGAAGAATTATTAATACAATTGCGAGAAATGTTAGATAAAAGATATATTCAGTCGAGTTTGTTTTCCCCTTAGGGAGCACCAGTGTTGTGAGTCAAGGAGAAGGTTAGTTTTAAGGCACGTCAGATTCGGCAGAGTTGAAGGCGGTAAGTAATTGGGAGCAGACGAAGACTACCATTGCAAAATTCTCTATCACCTGGAAAAGGCCAATGTAGTAGCCGATATTCTAAATAGGAAAGGGGAATGGAGAAATTATTTAAGTTGATAACTCGAGAGGAACTAATCAGGAAGATGAAGAGATTTGAAATAGAAGTGAAGGGACCCAGAGAGTCCAAAGGGAAGTTTATAATGGAGGTTTGTCCAACGTTGTTAGATAGAGTAAAGGGATAACAAAATAAAGACAAAAAGTGCGAGAAGATAAAGAGGAAAAGTTCAGAAGAAATAATAATGGTACCTTGAGATTTGTAGATCGAGCGTAAGAGTCAACCGTAACTAAAATAGTGAGATAAGAGTTTTTATGAGGCATATAATTGGACATATTTCGTTCACCCAGGAAGCACGAAAACGTACCAGGATCTTCAAAGACACTATTATGAGACGAGAAGTTGTAGAATATATCGACCGATTAGAAAGGACAACGTACTCCCTACTGATAGATATTCGATTCAATTTAAATCAGTTAGCAAAATTATACGTTAAGAAAATCGTTTTGCAATACGAAATGACGGTGTTAATAAATTCTGATCGAAACCCGTGCTCCACTTTAATGTTTTGAAAGAGCTTGCGTAATGGATTTCAACGATAAACTTGGAAGATCACTTACCCTTAGTTGTATTCACTTATAGTAATAATTCTTATACGAATATCAGTATGCCATCGTACGAAACTCTCCACAGAAGAAAGTGCAGAACACCGCTATATTGGGATGAGGTCAGAGAATGACGTCTTCAATTGGGACCAGATTTGATACGACGAATGGCAGACATTGTGAAGACAAAAAGAGCCATATTAGTAGCAGCTCAAGATCAACATGAGAAAAACGCAGATTGGCATCGTCATAATCAAGATTTTGAAGACGGTAATTTTGTATTTCTTAAATGTTTCCCTATGAAGGGAAGATAAGGTTAGAAAGAAGAATTGAGTCTAAGGTTCGTGAAACCTTTTGAAATATTGCAGAGAGCAAAAAAAGTGGCGTACAAGGTAGCCTTACCTAGTGAACTGGAACATATCTACAGTGTATTTCATGTTTCTGTCTTACGATCATATAAGCCTAATTATAAGCGTGTGATACCCTATGAGCCAATCAAGTAGGGAATAATCTGACATATGAGGAATTCCTGTCCAAATACTAGATAGAAAAGAACATATATTAAGAAATAACATTATATCTTCTGTGATAGCGCTTTGGCGAAACTACGATGTCAAGGAGGCCACGTGGGAAATAGAAGATAGGACGGCGAAGGACTATCCCCATCTACTGTGTAATCTTGTACCAATTCCGAGGACGGAATTTTTATAAGGGGGGAGGATGTAAGAACCGTGAATTTCATGAATAATTAAAATTTTTCTTTTATTTGATGTAATAAGAAAACGAATACGTATTGGAACATAAATGTTTATGAGTTATGAGATAAGTAATTCGATTATATTAAATTAAATTTATAAATATGGAGAATTGCGACGAACTCGTAGAATGCCTTGTGTGGCATGAGAATAGAAATGATGATGATTTAATTAATTCAAGAGGGAAATCAATAAGCGAAGGATTAATTAATATTACCTTGTTAATTAATTGTTGTTATTAATGAGTAATTCTTAATAGTATGTTATTGGGAATAACAAAACATTTACGTGTAAGTAATTGATGAATATGATAAGAGTTATATTTAATTGATTATTTGTTGAGTACAATATATGTGATAGTTAATCATACAATAATGTTATTAAGTAAACAATTAATCTATATTAATTGTTAAATTGTTATTATGAGAAATATAATCTATTGATTTAGTATTTTTGCATGTAATAATTTGATACTAAGAAAATAGTTTATAAATGTAATTGGATTTATATTGCTTAGGAATGTGATTATTTATCATAAAATATTAATTGATAAGGGTAAATTAATGAGGGAATTACTACGTGAACAATTAATTGTTATTTAATGGTTATAAAATATTAACGATGATATTCATTAACGAATGAATTATTAATTGAACAATTAATCTATATTAATTATTAATTGTTATTAATGGTTATAGAATATTAATGGTGATTAATTAATAAAATGTGATTATTATTATTGCAAGCAATATAGTAATAATAAGCAACGTGTTTATAAATATAATAAAATTTATATTTATTTAATGTGATAATTAATCATATAAGTGTTAATTAATTGATATGGAGATTAATATAATTAATTGTTATGTGCAAAGGATGTGATAATTAAAAATATAACATATAGTATGATACGTGTGTTATATAAAGTGTAGTGCAATACTTAAGTGTGACCATACAATTATACATAAACTATATAGTAAAGTTATTGAGTTGTAAAAGCTACATGATAATACTTATGTGACAATTGTGTGTAAGTATACATTAAAATAGTACATCACAAATATATAGTAAACAATTGTGACTTAATAATAATTTCAAAAATCTAATTGAAATAATATAATAATGATAATACCCAATTGAATTATATCCGGTATTAACAAAATGTACATGAATTATATGTTGAATATATGTATCTCTACTTGCTAGATTGTAATATTAGTTATCTATGGAAAGTGCATTGTGACTCTAATTATAACCTAAGTATATGATATGAGTGTATAATAATTCAAGTGTTGTGTGTTACAAATGCTGACTTAGTATGCCTTGTCCCATAATAAGAGTCACAATTCTCCTACACACGTGAAAGGCTAAAGCCTACCATTCCTCTTAAACTCAACAAACTAGGATAGCTTCAAAGCAATCATCAATGGGGAGTGGTTTTCATGATTTCATTCACCAACTAAATTACCAACCCTTCCTTAACCATTGAACAATCCCTCAATCCTTTGGTTGAATTTGGTGAGTAAATACATTGCCTGTGTATTGATTGTTCTATAAATTAAGCTCCCCTCCTTCACAATTCTATTGCTGAGATTTTGATAAGGCTGGTATATTGAAATATAGAGAGAGTGAGATATCAATTGAAGGCTGAGCCTTGTAAACAGAAGCTTCAAAGAGGTAATACTACTTCTCTAAGTTCTTACAGTTCCAGAAATGACATGAGTTTATACTAGCTTAGTCACAAAATTGATGGTGTTGGCTTGAAGTAATATGTAAATTTTGGTTAATCATGGTTAGTATACTCAAATACGAACCCAATGGATGTCGAACAAACTAAATTGGTTGAGAAATGAATCTATGAAGGAAGATTTTGCTAAACATGAGAAAAATATAGAAAATTAACATGATCATGAATTTTAATCTTTGAAAGTAGTTAGTGAGTTAATATTATGCTAGAAATACTTGTATAGTGGTTACGTTGACTCATGTACATGCTTAAACTACATTGTGGCTGTTTGGTGTCGAATTAGTCATAATTTGGCCTAGCTGCTGCCGAAGTAGGGAACCTTCTGGTTCAGTCCGGACGTGGCGCAGCTGCGCCAGTTATACATTGAGGCGCAGCTGCGCTGCGCCGGCTACTGGATCCTGTTTTCTATTTTTTCTTCAAGGCTGTTAAGTACTAATGTGTTTATACAACCTAAACAAGCATGCTAATGGGTTTGACATACTTATATGAGTATATGGAGATAACGTAAACATGATTTGGCTATGATTGCATGCAAGAATTATGAAATGACATATAGTGTTGAAGTAAACTTAAAGTTTCATGAACGAACGTCAACATATATGAAGCATGATTATATTCTGATTTTGATACATATTAGTGTGACCTAGAAATGCATGAAGAGCATGTTAACTTACGTATATGCGTTTTGTAATGTAATATGAACATGTGAACCTCACTAGTGCACATTCCTAATGAAAGTGTAAGTTTTGAAAACAAATTTAATATGTTATATCCATGTTGGTGTTCTGACCGTATAAGCATATTAGTATGGTTTAAGAATGCATGAAAGGCACGCTGACTTGTGTATATAGATTTTATAATGTACCATGATCATGTGGACCTCAATAGTGAAGTTTACTAACGAAAGTATAAGTTTTGAACGTGAACGTCGACATGTTACAATGAGATTTGGATCCCGATGTTTTTAGACGTATTTGATAGTACTCTTAGACTCACTAATATATCATGCATGTGGGCACAATAGGTAAATACCATGATAGATAGTTAAGCACAAATGAAGCATGATTTAAACTAGTAACAATACAAACTATGTGTATATGAGATATAAACTTGCAAACATGCCTAAATCAAGTTATGCGATCACCTCATATGTTTCAAATGACAAGCATGATAACTACTGTAAGATCCCGACTTTTATGAAAGAAAAGTCTAATTTAATTTATGATTAATATTTTAAAGTTTTAAAATGTTAATTTGATAAATGGTCGAACGGACAATTAAATGGATAAGTGAGTAAATAAAAGAGGGGGATTAAATATTTAGAAGGTTGGAATGTGGGTGGCAGCTAGGAATTGAGAAGGAAATTGGGAGGGAGAAAATTTTGGAAATTTTTCCATATGCCTCCAAATAAATTATTACCCATTTCTCATCAACTTTTGTATGATTGGCCCTTTAAGTTGTGTGTGTCTTGAATGTTAGTAAATTATTTGGGCTGAAATATTTTTACCGAAATCTTATTATATCAGTTTAGAGTTTTTGTAAATTTTTGATGAATTATTGAAAAGTAGAAGTAATTATGGTATTTTTAAACTATTTATAGTTGGTTTAAAAATAGAGAAAATTCATAGAAAATTCTATGAATGATGAAAAATTATGAAATTTGATGAAAAATTATATATAATATTATTTTATAGTTTCTAGATACTTTTGGAAATTTATTAAGTAACATAAATACTTTCTTGTATTTTTAAGCTATTTATAGTTAGTTTGAAAATAGAGAAAATTAATGAAAAATTCTATGAATGGTGGAAAATTATGAAGTTTATTGAAAAATCTTATAATAATATAAGATTAATATTGATGAAGTTTTAAAGTTATAAAAGTATGTGGAGTCAGTATTTCTATTTTAAAGCTATTAAATGATAGTTTTTATAAATAAAAATAATTATAGAAAATTGTCGGATAATCCAAAAAATGTGAAAGTTGTTTGAAAAATGCAGAATAATATTTTAAATATTTTTGAAGTGTTAGTAAGCTCATGAGGTGTCGGAATGTAAACGTACAAGTTATGATAAATGTTTATATAATTATATTATTGTATTTTATCATCACTTGAGATGGTGGCTTAGTGGTGGGAAGCCAGACATAAGTCCCCATTAACGTGGATTCGAGTCTTGGTAAACTCCTATATGCTCAAGTGGTCTCACGCCCTGAATTTATTCGGGAGTAAGTGGAGCCCTGGATTTATTCGGGGGTAAGTGAATTGTGCCGATGAAGACACCACTGAGGCCTCTAAAAATTTTAGAGATCGGACCTTTATTTTTTTCCCTATCATGCATGTAATTATTTATTACGTATGTTAATAAATAACAGTTATGATAAAATCAGTTGAAAGTATTATGAGTCTATAATAATGATGGTGAATAATTGTTGAAAGATTAAAAAGGTGTAAATAATTGATGGTTAAACTGTGTTGGTGATATGCAGATGCTTGTTCAATTATTTTTTCTTTACAAAAGTACGTTTGTCAAGACTTGCCGACACTTTACTTTTTCTAAAATAGTATGGACCACAACTCTATTATTGAACAAATATTGTTAAAACGTGTACAAGTTGATTTAATTTTCTCTGTGGGACCATAAATTACATTATCAGTATATTTTTTATATAGCTCATTAGGTTATTTTGTCAAAGCGAATGTGCTAGTTGTTTCCTCAATTTTCAGTATAAATAGGTTACTTGGTTGAGTAACTAAACACATCCGATGACTACACCAAAAATATAAAATTCTTTTGTTTCAATATTGTGAGGATAATATTGTGAGTATTTCTTTTGAGTGTAAGGTTACTCCAAGTGTTGATAAAGAATGCAAGCATTGTTCAGGTTGATCAATTTCATAGAAAGCAGAATCCAGTCACGTGCTAATTAAGGTAAGGGGTACCATTTTTATGGTAAGAGGTATCACTTTTTCATAATATGGTAAAAGAATATCATTTTATTTCATGCTCCATATTATTTTGAGAGATTATTATTTGTTCTTTAGGTTATTATTAAAGATAAAATGTTAATTGGTATACAGTTGAATATCTTTGCCTTGTAGTGCAAAGATGAACTATTGATGAATATCTTTGGCCTGTAGTACAAAGATGAGTTGTTGATTTATGAATATCTTTGGCCTGTAGTGCAAAGATGAACTATTGATGAATATCTTTGGCCTGTAGTGCAAAGATGAGATGTTGATTTATGAATATCTTTGGCCTGTAGTGCAAAGATGAACTATTGATAAATATCTTTGGCCCGTAGTACAAAGATGATTTTATTAGCATGATTATGAACAGGAACTGTAAATTGGTATAACCATGATTTTTAGTGTTTCAGGTAAAGACAGGTGATGAAAGTTCTCTTTGTCTTGGGTACAACGAAGAACTGTTGATGGGTATTACATGAATAAAATATTGATGATGAACTTTTAACATGGAGAAGATAATAGACATTATGGTATATTTGACTCTTCTAATGGATTGTTAATTCCGCTGCAATTTTGGTTGATAATTTTTATCATCTACCATATGTTTTAAATCTCTGATTTATTACTGATGAATACTATTGATAATTTAATTATCTTAGTCTTGATATTCTTTACTGGGCTCTTTGTGCTCACCACTTTTGCTTCATAATTCCTTTCAGGAAATAAAAGTGTAGCTGGAACTAGCAAAGAGGACATGAGTATAAAGTGGTGTCTCGAGTTAGTCGCGATCCTCATCAAGTTATAGAACAAGGTGGCATAATAGTTGTACGGGGAACTTAAAAATTTAAATGCGTATTCTACACGTTATTTAACAGTTGATTTTGGTGACTCAAATAGAGTGAGGTGTTGTCCAAAGTTGGGCCTTGAGGGTCACAGTTGGGTATAATAGTTGTTTTAAAACTCACAAATAAATATTTTCTTATTTGATACTGGCATTATGATAATTCAGGTGCGGATACTGTCGTACTATATACGACATGGTAATAGTTGTAAACAGAAAGATTTGTATTTGGATTTTTATTGAGTGTATTAGTGGCGACCCAAAATAGGTTGGTGGATTGGACCTATTTTGGGGGCGTTACAAGTTGGTATCAGAGTTTTGGGATATGGTCGCTGGCGGAGATCTGAGTCTAGAACTAGGAGGGAAGAGAAGAGTAATATACTTCGCTAGTGTGTGACTTACCTAAGCTGACTTTGTTATTTGGTTTGAATGATATTAACCTTTGTTTTGTAGACGTATTTAAGAATGGGCATCTAAGAACCACGAGATGGGTAATGGATGAACCATGAGACAGAGAAAGTGACCTGGGAGCTGAAATTCTTTTCTCTTTGGAATTCCAGGTATGTACGTAAATTTCGAGGACGAAATTTCATAAGGAGGGGTGATTGTAAGATCTCGACTTTTATGAAAGAAATGTCTAATTTAATTTATGATTAATATTTTAAAGTTTTAAAATATTAATTTGATAAATGGTCGAACGGACAATTAAATGGATAAGTGAGTAAATAAAAGAGGGGGATTAAATATTCTAGAAGGTTGGCATGTGGGTGGCGGTTAGGAATTGAGAAGGAAATTAGGGGGGAGAAAATTTTCGAAATTTTTTCATATGCCTCCAAATAAATCATTACCCATTTCTCACCAACTTTTGTATGATTGGCCCTTTAAGTTGTGTGTGTCTTGAATGTTGGTAAATTATTTGGGCTAAAATACTTTTACAGAAATCTTATTATATCAGTTTAGAGTTTCTGTAAATTTTTGATGAATTATTGAAAAACAGAAGTAATTATGGTATTTTAAAACTATTTATAGTTGGTTTAAAAATAGAGAAAATTCATAAAAAAATTCTATAAATGATGAAAAATTATGAAACTTGGTGAAAAATCATATATAATATTATTTTATAGTTTCTAGACAGTTTTGAAAATTTATTAAGTAACATAAATACTTTCTTGTATTTTTAAGCTATTTATAATTAGTTTAAAAATAGAGAAAATTAATAAAAAATTCTATAAATAGTGAAAAATTATGAAATTTATTAAAAAATCTTAGAATAATAGAAGATTAATATTGATGATGTTTTAAAGTTATAAAAGTATGTGGAATCAGTATTTCTATTTTAAAGCTATTAAATGATAGTTTTTATAAATAGAAATAATTATAGAAAATTGTCGGATAATCCGAAAAATGTGAAAGTTGTTTGAAAACTTCAGAATAATATTTTAAATATTTTTGAAGTGTTAGTAAGCTCATGAGGTGTCGTGATGTAAACGTACAAGTTATGATAAATATTTATATAATTATATTATTGTATTTTATCATCACTTGAGATGGTGTCTTAGTGGTGGAAAGCCAGGCATAAGTCCCCATTAACGTGGGTTCGAGTCTTGGTAAACTTTTATATTCTCAAGTGGTCTCACGCCCTGAATTTATTTGGGGGTAAGTTGAGCCCTGGATTTATTCGGGGGTAAGTGAGTTGTGCCGATGAAGACACCACTGAGGCCTCTAAAATTTTTAGAGATCGGACCTTTATTTTTTCCCTATTATGCATGTAATTATTTATTACGTATGTTAATAAATAACAGTTATGATAAAATCAGTTGAAAGTATTATGAGTCTATAATAATGATGGTGAAAAATTGTTGAAAGATTAAAAATGTGTAAATAATTGATGGTTAAACTGTGTTGATGATATGCAGATGCTTGTTCAATTATTTTCTCTTTACAAAAGTAAGTTTGTCAGGACTTGCCGACACTTTACTTTTTCTAAAATAGTATGGACCACAACTCTATTATTGAACAAATGTTGTTAAAACGTGTACAAGTTGGTTTAATTTTCTCTGTGGGACCATAAATTACACTATCAGTATTTTTTATATAGTTCATTAGGTTATTTTGTCAAAGCGGATGTGCTAGTTGTTTCCTCAATTTTCAGTATAAATAGGTTACTTGGTTGAGTAACTAAACACATCCAATGACTACACCAAAAATATAAAATTCTTTTGTTTCAATATTGTGAGGACAATATTGTGAGTATTTCTTTTGAGTGTAAGGTTACTCCAAGTGTTGATAAAGAATGCAAGCATTGTTCAGGTTGATCAATTTCATAGAAAGCAGAATCCAGTCACGTGCTAATTAAGGTAAGGGGTACCATTTTTATGGTAAGAGGTATCACTTTTTCATAATATGGTAAAAAAATATCATTTTCTTTCATGTTCCATATTATTGTGAGAGATTATTATTTGTTATTCAAGTTATTATTAAAGATAAAATGTTGATTGGTAGACAGTTGAATATCTTTGGCCTGTAGTGCAAAGATGAACAATTGATGAATATCTTTGGCCTGTAGTACAAAGATGAGTTGTTGATTTATGAATATCTTTGGCCTGTAGTGCAAAGATGAACTATTGATGAATATCTTTGGCCTGTAGTGCAAAGATGAGATGTTGATTTATGAATATCTTTGGCCTGTAGTGCAAAGATGAACTATTGATAAATATCTTTGCCCGTAGTGCAAAGATGAATTTATTAGCATGATTATGAACAGGAACTGTGAATTGGTATAACCATGATTTTTGGTGTTTCAGGTAAAGACAGGTGATGGAAGTTCTCTTTGTCTTGGGTACAACGAAGAACTGTTGATGGGTATTACAGGAATAAAATATTGATGATGAACTTTTAACATGGAGAAGATAATAGACATTATGGTATATTTGACTCTTCTAATGGATTGTTAATTCCGCTGCAATTTTGGTTGATTATTTTTATCATCTACCATATGTTTTAAATCTCTGATTTATTACTGATGAATACTATTGATAATTTAATTATCTTAGTCTTGATATTCTTTACTGGGCTCTTTGTGCTCACCCCTTTTGCTTCATAATTCCTTTCAGGAAATAAAAGTGTAGCTGGAACTAGCAGAGAGGACATAAGTATAAAGTGGTGTCTCGAGTTAGTCGCGATCCTCATCAAGTTATAGAACAAGGTGGCATAATAGTTGTACGGGGAACTTAAAAATTTAAATGCGTATTCTACACGTTATTTAACAGTTGATTTTGGTGACTCAAATAGAGTGAGGTATTGCCCAAGGTTGGGCCTTGAGGGTCACAGTTGGGCATGATAGTTGTTTTAAAACTCACAAATAATTATTTTCTTATTTGATACGACATTATGATAATTCGGGTGCGGATACTGTCGTACTATATATGACATAGTAATAGTTGTAAACAGGAAGATTTGTATTTGGATTTTTATTGAGTGTATTAGTGGCGACCCAAAATAGGTTGGTGGATTGGACCTATTTTGGGGGCGTTACAACTACTGTGGTTTCATTACATAGAATGGCCTTACATTATAAAGGTATTCACTTAAAACCTATATCATGCAAAATTGAACGTGAAACGGGTGAACAAACATGAAAGTATCCTTTAAATTGAATACATGCTATGTGATGTCATATGTTGACACTTGAATCTGATTTTTACGGTTAACTTATAGAAATGCCATAACTTACTAAAATAAAATATATTTAGTATTGATTATGAGATGTTAATGATATGATAATATGTTTAAACTCAAAACGATAAACGTTAAGGATAAAAGTATATTAGTTGAGACTTGTGAATTAAATATGATACTATATATAATATAACTGTGTAGCTAGGCTAAGACTTAGCTTGTGTGTTGATTGTATATCCAAGATAAGATGTGATGTTATACTATATGACTAATGAATATCCTATACATATAAATATATTTATTACGATAGGGATTCAAAAGTGTCGATTTATTTAACGAGGATAATCTACGCATAAGGCAAGTTTCCTGACTTACACTCATTTATAGTGCAAGTATCTGAACCCTAATTTTATTTTGTTGCAAGTATCCTATCCTTGGGGTTACTTATTCGAGGAACGTCGTAAGCAAGTTCCCTAACTTATACTCTTTCATTGTGCAAGTTTCCTTGAAATCAATCTTGTATATTAATTGCAAGTATCTGCCTACTCTTTTATTGAGCAAGTATTTGATTCATACTCTTTATTGAACACATATTCGAGCTTGTACTAAATTTGGTCGTACGAGTAAATAGGTGCTAGAATAATTCTTGCCTTACAAACTTATGTTTCATAGTTTGATGTAAATCACGATTATATTCTTCAAATTATTGTTGCGAGTATTGAACTCATAAATTGTTCTTATATACATTGTTGAAATTGTCTACACCATTTAATTCGGCTAGACCAATATCATGAATTAGAAAGCAATCCACACTAATTGCCTTGGTGCAGACTCTTATAAATTGACTGAGTTGAACAACCCTTGTAAAAAGGGGAACTATATAGTCGGGGTGCCTACAGTGGTGTGACAGGTAATGCATAACTCCAAGTACGACAGGCTGATCCCCTAATTGTACTTGGTTGGGTTACCAGAAATATTTTTGGTGATTCTAGTAGAAGTTCGTGGTTCTTAGGGACCACTTAGTATCTAGTATTTATTAACTTGAAACTTTGAATTCATTCGATTCTTTATTAATCTTTGGTCCACAGCGACACTTAGTGATATCTATTCATTCACTTAAAATTGTTAAAACTTTTGAAACTTTTAAGAACTTCTCGACCCGTAGTGGTCCTTATTCAACTTCACGAAGTAGATTTGGAAGTCATTGCTATTTATTTTGTTCACAACATTCTTATTTAAAATCCTGAGCAATTAATTACCATTTTACCCTTGAGATTTAGAACTGTATATATTCTTGTTCACATTTATTGGCATATTACTTGCTGAGCAAATTTGTTGCTCACTCTTGCTTCCCATAAATATTTCAGTTAGGGCAGGGCAAGGTGGAACCCCAGGACAGGACAAGTGTGAAGGCAAGGCTATGGAGTAGCTGTGCTTTTCTATATTAGGATGTTTCCGTTATGTTGTATTAAGACTTATTTAAATATTATGTATTAAAAATGTTTGGTTTAAGTTATGAAGTGTATTAGTAATAGTTTCGAGACTTGGGATGAGAATATTTATGTTATATCTATGTAAATTATTCTGTTATTACATTGTTTGAGATTTTAGTTGTTATTAGAATTAGTACGTGATGAACCGAATTCGAGATTAGTGACGGTCTGAATTTGGGGGCGTCACATGAATTATATTAGTAGCTTGCGCTTGAGGCAAGTTTTCTAAACTCTGATCTTGTATTAATTTTTATGCAAGTCTTCTAAACCCTAAACTCGTTTATTTGTTTCAATTCAATTATTCATTGTTTGAGATTGTTCTTTTATTGGACAAGTAATTATTGAAAGTTTATGATATAATTAAAGTAACCTTGGCTTATTGTTCAAGCAAGGTTTGAATATTCTTTTGAGATGATTTAAATTTATTTCTAAAGCATATGTTAGTTCGTAGTTCTTTCACTTATGAATTATTCCAAGTTATTGAAAGTCGATTCAACTAATCCCTAGTTGATGAACGTGAATTCTAAATTACCCTTGTAAGCTTATCCAAACTAAACTTTCTTTGGTGCGGTCTTGAATTCAAATTACTAAGTTGAACAACCCTATTATTAGGGGAGGTTACTACGCGTAAGCGTTAAGATGTTTGTGCACAATATATGGTACGAAGGGCTGATCTCCCTAAGTACGAGTTAAGGTCCATAGTCTTATTGACTGTTAAAGGTTAAAATAGAAATGTTTATAACCTAGGACAAAAGTTCAAAGGTCTTATGACCCTCAGATAAATTCTATATTCGAATTTTAATGTTGATAGAGAATTATTATTCAATTCTTTATTACTGAAGTAAGCTAAGTTATTTAAATTCTTTTTAAAGATATCCTTTCATGTATTTATTATTGTTAAAATTCAGTGAGCTGTTGTTTGCTCACTCTTGCATTATATAACAATTGCAGCTAAGGTTGATAATTTTGACTCCCAGTCTACGACTAAAGGCAAGGGAAAGTAAAACAAGTGAAGACTTATTTTTATTATTTGAAATGATTGTAATAAACTTTAATGTTATGTTTTTATTTTCGCACATTATTATTATGTCAAGGTTAGAGTAACCCTGAGATTGATTTTTAAGAAAGTTGTAGCCCTTGTTTTAAGGAAGATTTTATTATTTTGAATAAAGGTTGTATTTTATTTTGAAGTTATATTGGGTAGATGTATGTTATATTAGAAAGTGAACACCAAATCATGTGGAAAAGAAGTACCCGAATTTGGGGTGTCACAGGTTGGTATCAGAGCTGTAGGTTATAAAACCTTAGGTGGGGAAAAACCTTAGGTAGTAACCTTATAGGTATGATCTAAAAGATAGATGTAATAGGTAAAGATAATAAACTACCTTATGTGCTATGTGTTTACGTTTTAGTATTTGAAGAGTGACGACTCGATATCACGTAATAATGAACTTTAAAATTCTTTTGTCAGGATGTCGAATGTTGGAGAATCTAGTCAGGCTAGAGAGGATGTACCTCAGGTGCCTAGAGAGGAGGAGCCCCATGATATACATGTTATCTGGGAGCAGCTGGTTAGGAGAGAGCCATCTCCAGTGATCACCATAGCTGGTCGGGAGCGTGAGCTGACACCTATTCTAGAGGAAGAAGACGAGGATGAGTCAGAGGAGGAAGAGGATCCCGAAGAGGAATTCCCACCTCACTCTACTAGTGCTGAGATGTACGAGGAAGTCTACGACAGTAACGTGGAGCTACATGGTCGAGTCGGAGAGCTCGAAGAAACCATCTAGTAGCGGGACGAGACTATCGAAGAGATGGATAGTGAGCTAGGAGAAGCGCAGTGGAAGTTAATCCACGTAGAGAATGATAGAGAGGCGGCTCGAGCCGAGATAGCGAAGTTAAAGCAAGACATCCAGGAGGAGTCGACCAAACGTGCCAGAGCTGAGGAGATAATCTTAAGGGCTACTCAACAAGCCGATCGAGCTGAAGACGAGGCTGAAGCCAAGAGGGCAAAGCTGCGGGAGACAGAGTATACTTTCCACATGGCTATAGATAGGGCCCATGATCGTGTTTTCTATTATCCAATTCAGTTCTAAGGTTTTCTATGGTATGTGGTGGACCGAAGGATGGTGTTTCGGGTAATGGAAGAGGAACGCAGAGAGGCTGTGCGACGCCTTAATATGCCTAGGCAGTAGTAGAGCTTTTGTTTATGTGTTACTTTTTGTATTAAATAATATAAATCCCATAATTGAGCTAAGAATGGGATGACTTAATAATGTAATCCTGCAACTTTTTCGGTTCAAGAAGGAAGATGTAAATAGCAGAAATGCTATCTGATTGATGTTTTTTTAAACTACGAGTAATGAATAAAAGAAGTTTATTGATGTGCTATGTGTTCTATGTGAACTGAGTTATTCGAACGTTTAAGGATGAACTTGAATATTTAAAAACTGAATAAAGGATCTAATAATAATATTTTTTTTAACAAAAAATGCCTCCTAGAAGAAGACCAACGCGTCAAAACCCTGAGGGCTCGATGAACAACAACAACAACAATAATAATGGGACGAATCCCAACTCGGTTCAGTAGTTAGTGAACTTGTTGATAGAAGCTCTTGCGAATCAGCCGCAAGTACAGGGTACGACTTTCAAGGAATTCAAGGCAGTAGGATCGTCTGAGTTCAAGGGATCGACCAACCCTATCGAGGCTCAGACGTGGGTGATGGAGATGGAGAAGGTCTTTAACATAGCCAGAGTAGGTGAGGACTAGAATACAGCATTCGCGGCTTTCATGTTGAAGTCGGATGCTAGCTTTTGGTGGCAGGCTAATAAGACCCAAGAGGGAGAAGGAGTTATAACGTGGGAATGTTTTAAAGTAATGTTCTACGAGATGTACTTCCCAGTAAGTTCGCAGGACCAGATGGAGGTCCAGTTCCTAGAGCTTAAGCAAGGAGGGATGACGGTGTCCGAGGATGCCACTAAGTTCAACGAACTGGCCAGGTTCGCTATTTACCAGGTCAGTACGGATGCTAGGAAGGCGAGGAGGTTTGAGCGAGGACTGAAGCCCTAGATCTACAGCAAGGTTTTCAAGTTCCAGCTGAACACATTTGTAGCTGTGCTGGAAATGGCTATACTTGTTGAGGGAGGAAGCGAAGTGGTGACGAAGTTCAACCAAGACAAAAAGAAGAAGAAGAATGAGGTAGAAACCAAGGCTGGTGGTAGTAGCACTGTTAACTAGAAGAGGAAATGGAATGATAACACCTCTGCTGGGAGTCAGCAGGGAAACCAGCAGAAGAGGAAGTTTGAAGCATGTGCTACATGCGGTAAGAATCGCACTGGCGTGTGCATGAAGAGGAAGCTGGTGTGCTTTAACTGTGGTCAGGAAGGCCACATTGCGCCTAATTGCCCTAACCAGAAGAAGGGAGCTTGCTTTACATGTGGATCCAAGGATCACATGGCTCGCAATTTCCCTAAGAAGCTGACGACAGGGTCAATAGGGAGCGGAGGGAATGGAAGTGGCATTACCGTTACTATCGCTGCACCATTGCAAGCTGTTCGACCCACTGCACGGACATTCAACATGACGGTGCAGGATACTGTGCAATCAAAAGATGTGGTGTCAGGTATTATTCCATTCAATAGTATAAATGCATATGTATTATTTGATTCGGGTGCTACTTGTTCATTCATATCTGATGATTTTGCTAAACCCTAGACTTACCTGTAAAGGAGTTAGTTTACCCTGTGAACATGGAGATTGCGAAAAGGGAGGTTATTCCTTTGAGAAGTGTCTATAAGAACTATAGATTGGACATTAAGGGTCAGAAGCTGAGAGTAGATTTAATTCTGATAAAACTTGGGGAATTCGACGTCATACTGGGTATGGATTGGTTGTTTAACCACGGGGAGATAATTGACTATAAGAAGAAGTCGGTAAACCTTACGACTCCGTCGGAGTTAGTGTTCTATGGTAGCAAATCGCCTATGCAGGCCAAGAAACTTTTGACGCAAGGCTGTATAGGATATCTAGCCTACATAGTAGATACACGTAAGGAAAGCCCGAAGGTGGAGGAGATATCGGTAGTTAAGGAGTTTGTGGATGTATTTTTGAGCGACTTACCAGGACTTCTGCCAGATAGGGAGACAGAGTTCGTAATCAATTTAGCGTCGGGAACTGCTCTGATTTCGAAGGCTCTGTACCGAATGGCTCTAGTTGAGATGAAGGAACTGATGGTTCAACTGCAAGAATTGCTGGATAAGAAGTATATTCAACGGAGCGTTTCGCAGTGGGGAGCGCCAATTTTGTTTGTGAAGAAGAAGGATGGATCGATGCGTCTTTGCATTGAATATAGAGAGTTGAATAAAGTTACGATCAAGAATAGGTATCTTTTACCTAGGATCGATGACTTGTTCGATCAACTGAAGGGTGCTAGGTACTTCTCAAAAATTAATTTGAGAAGTGGGTATCATCAGTTGAAGGTGAGAAGGGAAGATATACCGAAAACGGCTTTTAGGACTCGATATGGTCATTACGAGTTCTTGGTGATGTTATTTGGTCTCACGAATGCCCCAGCTGCATTTATGGACTTAATGAACAGGGTGTTTAAGCCCTTTCTGGACAAGTTCGTGGTAGTGTTCATTGATGACATCCAGGTTTATTCCAAGATCGAGGAGGAACACGCTGAACACTTACGACTAACCTTAGAATCTCTGAGACGAGAGAAGCTTTACGCTAAATTCTCAAAATGTGAATCCTGGTTGGAACATGTGCAATTTCTTGGCCACATAATTGACAAGGATGGTATTTCGGTAGATCCGTCAAAGGTTGAGGCCGTAATAAATTGGGATCAGCCGAAGACGCCTTCTGAAGTGAGGAGTTTCTTGGGATTGGCAGGTTATTACCGGAGATTCATCCAAGACTTTTCTAGATTCGCAACTCCATTGACGAATTTAACTTGTAAAATAGTTAAATTTGTTTGGACGGAGAAGTGTGAAGAAAGTTTTTAGGAGCTAAAGAAGAGGTTGAGTACTGCGCCTGTGTTATCTTTGCCGGATAGTACGGGGAATTTCGTAGTATATAGTGATGCCTCACATAAAGGATTAGGCTGTGTGTTGATTCAGAGCGACAAAGTAATTGCCTATGCGTCACGTCACCTGAAGGATTATGAGAAGGGGTATCCGACCCATGATTTAGGGTTTGCGGCAGTGGTGTTTGCTCAAAAGATTTGGAGACATTATTTATATGGAGAGAAGTGTGAAATATATACAGATCACAAGAGTCTGAAGTATATATTCACCCAGAAGGATTTGAACATGTGTCAAAGATGATGGTTGGAACTGATCAAAGACTACGATTGCGAGATACTTTACCATCCGGGTAAAGCTAATGTTGTCGCCGACGCTTTGAGCAGAAAAGGTCGGGAGAAGCTGAATGTGTTAACTGATTAGGATCGGTTGATAGAACAGATAGCTAGGTTGGAGTTGGAAGTGAAGTTCCCGAAGGAATCGGATGAGAAGTTGTTTCAAGTAACTACTAGTTCTACTCTAGTAGACAAGGTGAAAGAAGCATAACTTCACGATGAAGAATGTGAGAAGATTCAGAAAAGGATAACCGATGGCGAAGAATTCAAGTTCAAGATCAATAATGAAGGTCTGTTACGGTTTGAAGGTAGAATCTGGGTACCTCCAGTACCAGAGGTTAAAGAGGAGATTCTGAGCGAAGCTCACAGTTTTAGATATTCTGCTCACCCTGGGAGTACCAAGATGTACCAAGATCTCAAGCATCATTTCTGGTGGCCGAGTATGAAGAGGGATGTTGCTAAATGTGTTGCGAAGTGCTTAACGTGCCAAAAAGTTAAGGCAGAACACCAGAGACCAAGTGGACTGCTGCAACCGTTAGAAATTCCAGAGTGGAAGTGGGAGCACATCACGATGGATTTTGTGGTGGGTCTTCCAGCTACTCAAAAGGGATTTGATGCGATATGGGTTATAGTGGATCGACTGACGAAGTCAGCCCACTTTCTGCCGATCAGGGTTAAGTACAACTTGGATCAGCTAGCGAAACTGTATGGGAAGGAAATTATTTCTCGACACGGTGTTCTGGTGTCGATTGTGTTCGACAGAGATCCGCATTTCACGTCTATTTTCTGGAAACGTTTGCAAGAATGTATGGGAACGCAATTGCACATGAGTACAATACACCATCCTCAGACTGATGGCCAGAGCGAAAGAACAATTCAAACACTTGAGGATATGCTGAGAGCTTGTGTGATGGACCTCAAAGGAAGCTGGGAGGATCATCTACCGTTGGTGGAGTTCGCCTACAACAATAGTCACCATGCGAGTATCGGCATGCCCCCTTACGAAGCGTTATACGGTAGAAAATGCAGAACCCCATTGTGTTGGGATGAAGTTGGTGAACGTCAGCTGTTGGGACCAGAATTGGTACAACAAACTGCTGGAATTGTGAAGCTGATCAGAACAAGATTAGTTGCTGCTCAAGACAGACAGAAGAAGTATGCCGATCTTCATCGACAAAATCGAGAATTCTTACCAGGAAGTTTCGTGCTTCTGAAAGTATCTCCCTGGAAGGGGAATATTCGATTTGGTAAGAAGGGAAAGCTGAGTCCCCGATTTATTGGACCTTTTGAGGTGTTGCGAAAAGTTGGCAAGGTAGCTTACGAGATTGCATTACCTCCGGAGCTCGAGAATATAAATAATGTCTTTCATATTTCTGTGTTAAGACCTTACAAGCACGATTATAAACATGTGATAGAGTATGAACCTTTGCAATTTGATAAGGACTTAACATATGAAGAAGTGCCTGTTCAAATAGTTTATAGAAAGGAACATGTACTTAGGAATAAAGTGATACCTTCTGTTAAGGTATCCTGGAGGAACCACAGTGCTGAAGAAGCCACGTGGGAACTCAAAGATGATATGATGAAATCTTATCCGCAGTTATTTGCTTAAACATTTTGTGTGTAACCCCTTATGTACTGATTCTGGGGATAGAATCCTTTTAAAGGGGGAAGAATGTAATAGACAGAATTTTTTTTTATGTGTGATTCTGGGGACAGAATTTTTTTAAGGAGGGAAGATTGTAACGATTGAGATTTTATATGATAATTTTTAATATTTATTGAGTTAAATAAATATTTTATGTGATTTTTATTGAGTTAAAGAAATAAATTATATGATTTATGGATGTGATTTAATTAAGTGTTATATATTATTAAATGGATGTTTAATAATTTATTTAATTGATGTATATTAATTTTATGGTATAGTTCTAATTTAATTGAGATAATTAAATTAAATGAGTTGTGTGATGAAGTGTTACATGTATTGCATGAATTGTACTTATCGAGTAATTATAATTATGTGACAAATTGTTGTGTGATTAGTTGATGTTAGATTTTCATTGATTAAATTAGAATGTTAGAGATTTAATTAGTTAAAGTGTAACATTAAAGTATGTGTTAAAATAATTTATTAAAATAAAGGAAAGAGTTTTTAAATGGTTTTATTGTTTTAAAAGGTTTTGCCAAACAGGGCCCTTGCACTAGCTTTAAACCCATTTTATCCAAACAAAGCCTTAGTTAATAAAACTATTTTTTAAATTAATCTGTTGCCAAACAAAGTCTTTTGGCCTTTGAAATATTGTAACTGCTAATTTAATTATATCATTAAGTGTAATTAGTATACGTATATTATTATATCAGTTATATATGTATATTATGTAAAGCTACGTTAGAAAGTTATATTGTTAGAGAGAAAAGAACACAGTGAGTTAGAGAGAAAGAAGAAGAAGAAGGAATTTCTATGCTTGAAGCCTAAAAATCATCATCTTCCTCTTTCAACCTATTAACAAAAGATATATTCTATAATCTCTACCCTTATATTTTTAAGAACTCAATTTACGTGTTCTTCGTGTTTTATTATCTGTTATGGCAAATTTTCATGAAATTGTATAAGCATGAATTGTTTATACATAGTGTATTCATGTGTTGTTTATAAGTGAATTATATGCCATAAACAAGTTTTCAGAAATCAAATTAGTTATAAAACATGTTTTAATGAAAAATTGATGTTCTTGTGAGTTCATATGCTTTGGTTGAGTTTTAAAATGATAATTGAGGATTTTTTATATGTTAATATGCCTATTTAGAATTTCTCATGGTGCTATCTTCAATTATGGAAATATTGCATGAATTATGAGTTGAATTAGGATAGAATTGGATTTACAGTGAATGGTTTTGTGGAAGCTATGAGTTTTTGGAAAATATTAGAATTGGAGTTTTTAAATCATGAATTCTTGTTGTTTAAGATGATTTTGTGTCTACGAGCATGTTATATATGTTGCAATCATGATTAGAAGCTTTAAGTTTATGTTTCTAGGAATTGATATGAATTGCATGAACTAGAATTAGAATTTGGTGTGGAGAAATAAGCCAAATTGGCTTTTTCTCTACACAGTTCGCGAACTTGTCTGCGTTTGCTGGAAGGGGCCCGCCCCTGCGGGCCTATCAAGAGAAAAACCCTCGCCCCGGCGCGGGGGAGGGGGGGGGTGCTGGCAGGAAAAAGAAAAAAGAAAAAAAGAAACTTGCTTTCTTTTGTATTTTGTAAAGCTAATTTTATGTAATAACTTTTATAGCATGATTACATATATATTAAAATGCTAACTGAATATTAATAAATTATATTAATAAAATATAATTTGTGATTATAATTTTTAATAATTATAATTAGTGTAAAGGTTTAATTTAAATTATAATGATTATAAATTGAGTTATTGTAATCAAGTGAATATAAATTTAAATTATAATATTTAATTATAATTTAATGCATGATTAATTATAGATTATAAATTGTGTAATTATAATGTAATGTTTGCATGATTAACTATAAATTATGATTGGTGTAATTATAATTTAGTAAATGTATGATGTGGTTTAATTAATTATAAATTATAAATTGTTTATAATTTAATTAAAATAAGATATAATTATAATTTGAGTAACTATAATTAGATTAAATGTTTAAATTATAATTAATTTAATTATAATTTAATATGAAATACATAATTATTATTTGAGTTAATTATGTGAGCATGCCTATGTGATGTAATTAAATTATGTGATTATTAATTATTAATTTAATAATTAAATAAGAATGATTAACCTAGAAAGGTTAACCAATTATGTAAGTTAGTTACGTGTTAACTAATTTAGATTGTTGTGATTAAAAATATATGTGTAGGAACTGTTAAAAAACGTGAATTATATTAGTAGCTTGCGCTTGAGGCAAGTTTTCTAAACTCTGATCTTGTATTAATTTTATACAAGTCTTCTAAACCCTAAACTCGTTTATTTGTTTCAATTCAATTATTCATTGTTTGAGATTGTTCTTTTATTGGACAAGTAATTATTAAAAGTGCATGATATAATTAAAGTAACCTTGGCTTATTGTTCAAGCAAGGTTTGAATATTCTTTTAAGATGCTTTAAATTATTTCTAAAGCATATGTTAGTTCGTAGTTCTTTCACTTACGAATTATTCCAAGTTATTAAAAGTCGATTCAACTAATCCCTAGTTGATGAACGTGAATTCTAAATTACCCTTGTAAGCTTATCCAAACCAAACTTTCTTTCGTGCGAACTTGAATTCAAATTACTGAGTTGAACAACCCTATTATTAGGGGAGGTTACTACGCGTAAGCGTTAAGATGTTTGTGCACAATACATGGTACGAAGGGCTGATCCCCCTAAGTACGAGTTAAGGTCTATAGTCTTATTGACTGTTAAAGGTTAAAATGGAAATATTTATAACCTAGGACAAAAGTTCAAAGGTCTTATGACCTTCAGATAAATTCTATATTCGAATTTTAATGTTGATAGAGAATTATTATTCAATTCTTTATTGCTGAAGTAAGCTAAGTTATTCAAATTCTTTTTAAAGATATCCTTTCATGTATTTATTATTGTTAAAATACAGTGAGCTGTTGTTTGCTCACTCTTGCATTATATAAAAATTACAGATAAGGTTGATAATATTGACGCCCCGTCTACGAGTAAAGGCAAGGGAAAGCAAAACAAGTGAAGACTTGTTTTTATTATTTGAAATGATTGTAATAGACTTTAATGTTATGTTTTTATTTCCGCACATTATTATTATATCAAGGTTAGAGTAACCCTGAGATTGATTTTTAAGAAGGTTGTAACCCTTGTTTTAAGGGAGATTTTATTATTTTGAATAAAGGTTGTATTTTATTTTGAAGTTATATTGGGTAGATGTATGTTATATTAGAAAGTGAACACCAAATTTTGTGGAAACGAAGTACCCGGATTTGGGGGTGTCATAGCAACTCAAAGAATTTGAGAGGAATTATCCTACTCATGATCTAGAGTTGGCAGCAGTCATTTTCGCGTTGAAGATCTGAAGACACTACCTGTATGGGGAGAAAGTGGAGATCTATACGGATCATAAGAGCCTTAAATATTTCTTACCCAGAACGAACTCAATATGCGACAACGACGTTGGCTCAAGCTGTTGAAAGATTAAGACCATACCATCCAATACCATCTTGGAAAAGCGAACGTGGTAGCTGACGCATTGAGTAGAAGATCACATACGGATACAAGTGCGATATTGTCAACACGAAGCCATCTTGTATGACTTACAAATGATGGAGATAGAGTTAAAGACTCGAAGGACCCACGTGAAGATGGCAAGTATACGCGTAGAACCAGTTTTAACTGATAGAGTTAAAGCTACTTAAGCTATAGACCCGGAGTTGATGAAGATGAAGAAGAAAGTGCAAGAAGGTGCTATTCCAGAAGCAAGAATCGATGAAGAAGGAATACTTTGAGTCAACTCCAGACTTTGTGTTCCTAACAATTTTGATTTGAAGTATAAAATCATGATGGAGGCACATAACACACCGTTTGCAATCCATCCTGGAAGTACTAAAATGTATCGTGATCTTCAACATACATTTTGGTAGAGCAATATGAAGAGAGAGATCGCGGAGTTTATCTCGAGGTGTTTAACGTGTAAATGTGTCAAGGCGGAGCATCAAGTGCCAAAGGGTCAGCTTGCAGAAAGCTATGGGCACCGATTCACAATTTATTGGTCCATTTGAAATCCTTGACCGGGTAGGAAATGTGGCCTATAGACTCACCTTACCGCCAAGCATGTCTCGTGTTTGTAACGTTTTTCACATATACATGCTTCGTAAATATGTGAAAAACCCAAACCACATTATTGAGTTAGAACCAGACGAGATAGCCGAAGATTTAACGTACGAGGAGGTACCTGTGAAGATCTTGGATAAGAAGAAACATGTCCTATGCTCGAAGATTATACCTCAAGTTAAAGTTTTGTGGAGGAACCATGATATCGAGAAAATGACCTGGGAGTTAGAATCGGAAATAAAAGCGAGGTATACTCACATTTTCGACATACTAGGTACGTACGTCAATTTTGAGGACGAAATTTCATAAGAAGGGTAGGTTGTATGACCCCAACTTTTATGAATAAAGATTTAATTTTCTTTATATATTATTTTGAAATAGTAAGGTGTTGATTTGATAAATGTGATAAGTTATAGGTGAAATGTGCAAATATTTCAAAATAAGTAAGTGGTTATAAAATATTCGTTGTGTCGGAGAATATTCGTTTGGTCGAGAAATATTCTTTTTGTCGGAGAATATTAGTACGACAACGCAGTCATTGGTGGACCCCACAACAGAATGAATGTCGGATATAGAAAGCGACAAAAGTAATTTTTTTTATAAAATAACGGTAAAATTATTACCGTTAAACTGTTGAAATACCCGGTGATAAAAAATACAGTAATACGCGCTGTTGCACAGTAGCACACGGTATTGCACAGTATTTCGAATTATTGGCTCTTACGTAAGAAGGCACTTACTCAATTATTATTACAGTAATTACTGTTCAATATTTTATATTATTGATTCAATAATTGCATAATATTTTATTAGTTCAATAATTGCTACGTTGATATTTTATATTATTGATTCAATAATTGTCACTGCACAATATTTTACATTATCAAATCAATAATTTATTTTATTTGAATAATATTATTAGACAACATTATTGGCAATGTCTAGGAAGTTCTGTCTAGAAAAAGGGTTAGTTAATCTAATTGCGCGCCAATAAGGAGAAATCCTTATCGAAAAGCCACCTCTTTCTTGGGAACGACCTGGTTGTCATTATTGTGGTTCTGTAATATTGTTTGTGAATAATAATTATTGATAAAAATGATAAGTAAATATTTATTCAATGTGAATTTAACGGAGGAATTTTTAGTAAAAGTGATAATTATTGAGAATGGATATTTTATCTCTTCTAATAAAATAATTCATTCAAATATATTATTATAATATTACATTATAAGTGTATAATGTGATAATATAATAATATAATAGTGATGATATTTTTTACAACAAATTTACGATATATGAATAAAATGAGACGGAAGAGAGAAAATAAAATTTGGAATTCTTTTAATAATTATAAATGTTTTAATATATATATATATATATATATATATATATAAATAAATAAACATGTGGTGGAATTCATTATTTCAAAAGTGGAGGTTTTGAAATTTTGAGTGTGCTGGAGATTTTCAAGAGTAGTGAGAGTGGAAAAATCATCCGTATGTAAATTTGGGTCATTTTTTTGTTCGAAATTTGGAAAAACTTTCTTCTACAAAGTTGTAGAGAATTAAAATTCATATGAAATGGACATAAGGTTCGTATTTTTCTGATAAAAGAGTTATTTATTATGAATTATTAAAGTTCCAGAATATTGAGTTTGAATTAATTTTTAGTGGAGGATTTTCTAGAATGGGTGGGCTCCACTCTTGTCTTTTATTTGTTGTAAAATGTTGAAGTTTGATTTTCAAATATGATGGATTTGAAATCATACATATATAAATAAAATAAATGTTTTGTCAGCTTTGGTGTGCTAAGTATTTTTCTATAAATAGGGTGCTTAGTTAGAAATAAAAATCACACCAGAATCAAAAAAAATTCTCTCTATAATATTGAGCATATTTCTTGTGAGTATAAGAATATTTTGAGTGTGGATTACGGTGCAAGATTTTTCTCAGCATTATATCCGATATTCCAGTCAGATCTAGTATTCTACTAAGGTAAAGGGTATTATTTTTCTCGTAAATAATGTTATTTTATTTCAATATTCATAATGAATGTTTTTTTCTTTCATATTTCATATTATGACAGTGATAATATTTTATTTCATATTTTTAAATTTGAACTTACCACGGTAAGTATTATTTCTATAAATTCTGAAATGATCAAAAATTTCTTGAGTTTTGCGCTTCATATAGTATCATTTCACCGGAATAATTTTCTGAACTTTCTCGTGAAATTTTTATCTTTTCATGTCAAGTTACTATTCACGAGTTACTATTCACGGGATACTATTCACGGTAAAAAAAATATTTTTTTATCTTTGATTTGGATCTAGGTTTTGATCTTCATTCTTGAACTCTGGATAAATTCTCTAATATTTGTCCTTTATCTCACTTGATTCGTTATTCCTATTGTTTTTCATCATCCTCAGCCCTAAATAGTGATATAACTGAATATTTTTGGCCTGTAGTGCAAAGATGAATGATTACTTGATGAATATTTTTGGCCTATAGTGCAAAGATGAATGATTACCTGATGAATATCTTTAGCCCGTAGTGCAAAGATGGACAGGTGTTGAGATGAACATGATCAACTGGTGATACAAATGAATATCTTTGGCCTGTAGTGCAAAGATGAATATTTGATCCGAGATGTATAATGATTGATGTTATAGGGATAATATATTAATGATGGACTTTTAAATCATAGAAGATAGTAGACTTCATTCTCTACTTAACTCTTCAATGAATTGTTATTTCCGCTGCAGTTGTTGATCTAAAACTTGTTGTCCATAATATTTTATTTGATTTGTTGAAGACTAACGATAATTTATTTTCCATTATCTTAGTCATAATATTCTTTACTGGACTAGTTGAGCTCACCCTTTTCTTCCATTGTTCTCTTCAGAAATGAGAATATCGCGGGGACTAGTCGGGGAACAGTGTGATGATCAGAGTTAGATCTGTAGAAGTTCTCACTATTCTATAAAATAGTGGGACAATAATTGTAATGAATAAGGAATGAATTTGAGTATTTATATTTCGTATTATATACGATTTGTATCTAAGCTCATAGTTTGTGTGGTTGTATGTTACACGACCGTATATTATAAAAGATTGTATTTGGATTCTGTACCATGTATTTGGGTACTCAGAATGGGTTGAGTATTGAACCTATTTTGGGGGCGTCACATCACTGATGCTGGATTTATGAGGCCAATGAAGAAGATTCCTGCAGTTGTGTCAACCATGTTGTTTCCTCTAATCATATCGATAAGTGAGATAAAACCCCAAAGCCTAAAAGGGAGAGCAAAAAGGGAAAAGAAAATCTCTTACATAAAGGATGAGACCCATTTGCTAACATGTATTTTTTGATGCACTATGAGGGTATGAATGATGATATCCCAGACAGCTATGAAGAAGATTAGATCCGAATTCCTCGTATCAAGAAGGGGAAGGGAGGCAGTTCAAAGAAAAACTCCGATTTTAATGTAAAGGATGTCTCAGTCATCATCAAAGAGGAGTTATACGAGAACAAAGCCTTTATCCTCCCTATCCCTAAGGATCTGACATTGGATAATTGGAGCAGCACCCCATGCTTCATTCAAAAAGGGTAAAAGGGCAGAAAGTCCATCTGCCTTGAAACATTGTTTCATTTACTGCTTATTTTGTTGCAAAGCTATAGCAGTAACTTTTGTCATTCTTTTGCTAAATGCTTTGTATGTTTAAACAATTTCATATATTAAAGTGAAAGCATTTTGTTTTCAGGACTCCCGAGTTTGATTTGTTTGTCACTGCTGATGAGATGCCAAACTGTCATAGTGACTACAACTTTGATGTAGAACTGAACTTCGACTTGATGGAAATTGATCAAGATGAGATAAATGACTATGAGGTACCCGAGGAGATCAAAGAATGGGTCGAAGACAAACCCAAACTAAACCTCGATCAAACCACCACTGTCAATATCAGAACCTCAGAAAAGCTCAAAGAAATTTTGATAGGCCTAGACTTCACCCCAGAGCAAAGAATCGAACTGATTGAAATCTTAAAACAGTTTCAGGATGTGTTTGCATGGTCATACGAAGACATGATCGGTTTGTCTACTAACATTGTCATCCATCGACTCCCCATCAAAGATGGATTCAATCTAGTAAAGTAGAAGCTCAGGCGATTGAAATCTGAATGGAGTCTGAAAGTCAAAGAATAGGTTGTCAAACAATTCAAAGCTAGAATCATCATGGTACCAACATACCCGGAGTGGCTGTCAAATATAGTTCCCGTGCCTAAGCCCAGAGGGAAGGTTGGAGTATGTGTGAATTATAGGGATTTGAACAAAGCTTGTATCCAAGGTAATTTCTCAATACCTTTCATCCATATCTTGATAGACAATATAGCACAGTATGGCATGTATTCTTTCGTGGATTGCTTTGCTGGTTACCATCAAATCATAGTCGCTGAAGAGGACATGGAGAAGACAGCCTTCATCACTCCCTGGGGAACCTTCTGTTATAGACGTTTATCATTCGGCCTCATCAATGCTAGTGCCACGTATCAGCGAGCAATGATGGCCCTGTTTCATGACATGATGCACAAGGAGATAGAGGTTTATCTGGATGACATCATCGTCGAATCTCGAAAGGAAGACGATCATATCAACCATCTCAAAAAGTGGTTCAACAGGTTGCGTTATTATAACCTCAAACTGAACCTAGCCAAATGCGCTTTCGGTGTCAAATCGGGCAAGTTGTTGGGATTTCTGATAAGAAATAGAGACATTAAGCTGGATCCCGCCAAGATTAAAGACATCATGGAGATGCTAGTACCCCGAACAGAGAAGGAGATATGCGGGTTCCTAGGGAGGATCAATTTCATAAGCCGGTTTATTTCCCAGCTCACAGCAACTTGTGAACCCATCTTCAAGCTACTAAGGAAGAACGAAATGGAATGAAGATTGCCAAAAAGCTTTCCTTTCCATCAAAAACCACCTGATTAAAGCGCTTGTCTTGGTACCCTAGGGGGATGAAGTTCCCCTGTTGATGTACTTGTCCATCAATGCCAACGCACTGGGCTGTATGCTGGGACAGAAAAGATGATAGTAGCAAGGAGAGAGCTATCTACTACATCAACAAAAGATTTAGCAGCGACGAACAGAAGTACACACTGATTGAGAAGACATGTTGTGCGTTAGCATGGGCCGCCATGAGGTTACAACATTATCTGCATGGGCACACAACCTATCTTATATCCCGAATTGATCCACTAAAGTACGTATTCAACAAGCCAATGTTGAATTATCGATTATCCAAATGGCAGTTGATACTTCAACAATTCGATATTGTCTATGTGACTCAGAAGTCCATCAAAGGTCAGGGCATTGCAGACCAACTAGCCGAAGCACCGTCCGGAGGTTTTGAGCCGTTGGAGACTTATTTCCCGGACGACGGAATCATGGCAATTCAACAAATCCATCAAGAGAATATCTTCCTAACCTAGAGAATGCATTTCGATGGAGAGGTGTACATGGAAGGTGCTGGAGCTGGGGCAGTCCTTATCTCTAGTACAGGAGAACAGTATCTTGTGGCTGCCAAGTTGCAGTTTGTCAACACCAATAACACGTCTGAGTACGAAGGCTGCATAATGGGGTTGAAACTAGCCCAGTCCATGGGTATCCAGCGTATATTAGTCTTTAGAGATTTTGAGTTGGTTATCAGACAAACCACTGGGGCATATCATACCAAAGAATTGCCTTTGTTGCCCTATCACCGACAGGTCATCAACATATCTATGGATTTTGAAGAGATAACCTTCATCCACATCCCTCGAGGTAGGAACGACTTTGCGGAATCATTAGCAACATTGGCTTCATTAATCAACGTATCGGGTATGAGGGGAATTCCCGACATCAAATTCACAAACTAAAAGGCCCCGACATATAGGAATTACATTGGAGAAGTATAAGATGAAATACCTCCTATAAAATAGCCTTGGTATCAAGACATCAAGGAATATCTCAGAGATGGATCTACACCTGCTGGGCCAAGCCAAGCCGAAAAGAAGCAAATTCACAAAATGGCTATGAAGTTCTATCTGAGCGGAGATGCACTTTATAAGAGAGATACTGGAATAGGCTTTTTAAGATGCCTCGATAAAGAGAAAGCCCAGAGATTGATGGATGAAGTCCACGGTGGAGTCTGTGGTCCACACATGAGCGGTCATCTGCTGGCCAAGAAGATATTTAGAACAGGGCATTACTGGGTCTCTCTCAAAGCTGACTGTGATGATCACGTCAGGAGATGCTACAAATATAAAGTCCACAAAAATGCTATTCACGCTCCTCCAAATGAGCTGCACAATATGAGTTCGCCATGGCCTTTCTCCATGTGGGGAATGGATGTGATTCGGCTAATAGAACCCAAAGCTAGCAACGGACATCGATTCATCTTCACCATGATCGATTATTTCACCAAGTGGGTTGAAGCTGCCTCTTTTCCCAAAGTCACCAAGGAGGTAATCATTAGTTTCATCAGAAACAATGTCGTCTGTCGATACGGACAGCCGGAGGTGATCGTCTCAGACAACGCCAAGAACCTAAATAATTAGATGATGAGAGATTTATGCAGCAAGTTTCATATCAAGCATCTCAATTCTGTCATCTACCGACCCAAGATGAATGGTGCTATTGAAGCGGCCAATAAGAACATCAAGAAGATCATGCAGAAAATGTTCGCCAATCACAAAGGATGGTCTGACCTATTGCCTTTGACTCTGTTAACATACCGAACGTTAATGCATACCTCTACTGGGGCTACCCCCTATTTATTGATATATGGCATGGAAGCAGTACTTCCCATAGAAGTAAAAATGGAGTTCTTGAGAGTATTGATAGATGCTCAGCTGGAAGAAGATCAATGGTTGCAAAAGCAGTACCACCAGCTGTCCCTGATAGATGAAAAAGGGGCTACAACCATTTTCCATGGGCAGTTATATTAGCAAAGGATTGCCAGATCATACAACAAGAAAGCCTGAATCCGGCAATTCAGAGAAAATGACTTGGTATTGAAGAAAGTTTTGGCCAATAAAGATGAAGCCAAAGGAAAGTTCGCCCCGAATTGGGAAGGCCCTTTCATTGTCACCGAAGTGTTGATAGGAGGAGCTATAAGATTGCAAGAGATGGACGGGAGCGAATTTCCCCAACTCATCAACTAAGACACCATGAAAATGTATTATGTCTAAAACATCTGCCAGCCATCATCCTGGTCCTACGAATCATATCCAATCAGTTCGGGTTTTCATAAAAGCTCGAACTACGAATGTCCTGATTCCCTTAACCCGGGAGTACGTAGGCAGCCATTCTTGGAGCGGTCAAACCAAACAAATATTTCAAAAATCCATCAAACCAAACTCAAAAGAGATACTTCTCAAACCTCTCACGCAAAATCTGAACTACGAATGACCTGATCTTCTTCAACCCGAGAGTACGTAGGCAACCATTCATGGTTCGGTGTGACCTTCAAAGAAAGAATAAAAACCCAATAAGAACCAGTCCCAAGACACCGAAGTCCTATAAAACCAAACATTATTAAGTCTCCCTGGTCAACAGGCCCTGCTGAGATATCCTTCGACATCTCACTGTTCATCCATCAAGGAGAAGCTCGTGATACATCAAAAACAACCAGTCATGAAAGAAGTGGTAATCACTCAGCAATGACAATACATATCCAATAGGGAAGCGAATCAAAATATATTTCTCTAATATATAATACTGTTTAATATATATATAGTTGAAAGTAGTATGCATACAAGCCAATCATGTATGATGATAAAGCATATACTTTGTGAACGATCTTATTTATTTATTAATAAAAGTATTCACTTATTAAAGACATTTAATTATTAACATGATGCTGTTTTTATAATATATAAATAACCCATAGTTTTAAGCAATGCTTTTAGAATCATGATGTTGATCATGCTAATGAGATCTAAATTCTTAGAAAGCTTAAAACTAAACTAGTTCACAATCTTAGGATTACTAAAAAGGAGATTAGTAAATCTGGATAGGTTGGTACATATGTTGCTTGCATATTAGATGAGGATGATTGATCCCATGATCATTTGTGTGGAGACACTAAAGCAAATATGTAGGTGCTTATTGGAGAATAAGTTCATTGAACATGACTCGCTATGGAATACCTAATGGAGTTTTACTCGCCAGTCAATAAAAATTCCTAAAGTGATAGTAGTACAAGTGATCCTCGGACTTGAGATCATCATAGTATCTTGTGTGTAATGAATTATACTTTGACTTATTCCTTAAAGACCCTTAGGGTATATAAAAGGTTATGCTTGGGTATAATGAGTTACATATGGAGATAATGAATGATCAATAAAGAATCTACCACTTCTAGTAAAAGAAGAGATATGTCCTATGTGATTCGTTAAATGACAACCTAGTAGTCCTTGGCCAAGGAAAAATGATATTAGAAAGGAGTTTCTAATTTGCATTATTTAGAGTTGTACATTTTTTAATCGAAATACATATAATTAAATAAAATAAGACTTGATAGTAAATCAATGTCTTATATTTAATTGGGACATTATATGGTGGAAGGATTGAATTGTGCAGTAACTATTAACTTACAGGTTTTTTTATGATTAATGTTGAAATCTATATTATCTGGAAGGTCGTTAAATCGCTAGGGAGGCTAATCCCTATTGTAGAATAAATGTTATTTATTTAAAAATAAGATTAGAATTGTTTTAATTGATTTATTCACAACCGGTTTAATATGGAGAACCTAAAGGGTCACACCATAAAAGAAAGAATAATTATTTAAGAAGGTAATGACATAATCGTAATAATGCATAAGTGTAATTAATTTAATCTATGGTGATAGAATAAATTAAATAGCTTAATGTTTATTATTTAATATTTTGAAAATATTAAATATAAATTAATAAGAGGAGTCTTATTAATATTATTACAATTATTATTATTTTAATTCTAAAGGAGTTTAAGAATTAATTTAATATTAGTAATCTCACTTATTCCTAATGAGATTAGGAGGAAATTAATTAAAGAAGTTTAATTAATTAATCCCAATATGTTGGGAAACTTAATTAATTAAAAAAGTTTAATTAATTAATTAAATGAAACCCAATTCTAATTAGATTAGTAGGGTTAATCAATATCTATATAAGAGGAGTCTTATATCAGATATGAGATATACAGAATTCCAAGAGTTGGAGATTATAATTTTTCTAAAGAGAATAGAATACAGGGTGTAGCCAATCACCCATCTTCTTGAGCAATTCATCTTCCTTGGTGGATCACCTCTAGAGGACAAACACTTGGGTGGCTAATGTTGATCAAAGGAAAGAGCCAATACAAAAGATTCAAGGAGATCAAGGAAAGCAAGGAGTTGAACTCGTACCTGTGGAAGCTAGATTCTATAAGGGTATGATTCTGATTCATATTTAATTTTCTGTTATTGATAATTGAGCACAAAGCATGATCTTGGTGGGGGTTTGTATAATAATTTTTAAAACCTTATTTATCGCGCTTTCGCCCTTAATTGTGTAATTTGATTGCATGTATGTGTAACATACAAACCCAGCAGTGGTATTAGAGTCTAACTTTGTGCTAATTATCAATTTTATGATTCCATGTATGAATTGATGTAAGATTGGATCGAATTTTCAGGACAAAAATTAAAATCTGTAGATTTTGCGATGAACAGCGCGGCCGCGCCAGTGTCCCGTTTCGTTTTGGGCGCGGGCGCGCCGTCTACAAAATATGGGCCAGTGCACAACGCGGCCGCGCAGCGTCCCAGTTTATTCTGGGCGCCGGTGCACCAGGCTGCTAACAAATTCGTGCACAGCACGGCCGCGCCAAGTCCCAGTTCATTCTGGACCCGGGCGCGCCGTCCTTCGGATTCTGAAAAAACTTATTTTTTTTCCTCAATTAAGTAAATGGTTTATTTTAATTGATAAAAGTTTAAAATAATTTTTTTTAGTTTATCTGGAATATGATTTCAGATTGCTAAAAATTAAAGGAGTTTAATATAGATTTGGTTTTTGATTAGAATAAAAGAGTTTATTTTGTTTCAAAACTAAAATTTAGCAAAACTTTTGTCCATTAAATGACATCGATCTATATATGGAATGGTTTTATTAATCATGAGATGAATGATTATTTATTGATGCATATGTTGATGTGTATTAGAATAAATGTTGTTGATTATGGACTATTGACCAATGTGATTGGGTTTTATTTTAGTTGAATGCTTGAATGAATGGATTTTATTAAATGGGGTCTACGTACCTCGTCTTCTCTGATTTTTCTCGATGTAAATTCTATCCCCCTTCTATGTACTTTCCCTTGACTGCTGATCATGGTTTCAATTTATTGAAATAGTTTTTGTAATAGAAATAGTTAGAATTATCTTGAAGAAATTGAAGACCATGGAGCTAAGAGCGCGTGATGACCCGTTTGTATGGAGCCCGAGTTTAAATGTAATAGTTACGTTTAAATTTAAATTCTTGCACTCCTAGGTTTGACCTTTTGGTTCACTTAGTGGCTCTAGTAAACCAAACTAGAATAAGAGTCCATAATCAATCCGGGTAGAATATAGTTATTAATATATACATTCTAAGTATTATATATATTATATTTTATGCAAACATGCTTCGCATGTTTAATAAAATGTTGCGTATTTTATATATATGTGTGCATGCGCGCTAAACAAGATGAGACAAATAATAGCAAACCCCTCAAAGAAATTATATTAAGTCTAAAACGTTCAAAGATATTTGGAATATCGAATGTCGCTTTCTAGCATGATAAATTAATAGAGTATTAAATATTTAATACGAGTTTGTTGTGCACACACAAGGCGAGTATTGCATATTTAAGATATTAATTTAATCACATTTGATGCTTGTAAAGTTAATTGAACAATATTATTTTGTTGTGCACACACAAGAACAATATTTTTCTTTTTTAAATATATGGAGTGCTAGGTTGGACTTAACTTAAATCATTTTAGTTCGGATGTGCACACACATGACCATTATGATTTAAGAGGCAAAATACAAGGAGTCACATGTTGATGTGATTTACAGGAGTTGTCTACCTATTTATTTATATATCATTTGTTGTGCACACACAAGGCTATATACATTTAAAATGGGATCTTTAATCTCACTATCAAATGTTTAATTAGATGTTGCCGGACTATATAAGTGAAGATAATATAATTTGAAGAAAATAGTGGGAGATACCAATTTAAAATAAGACCTAATTTATTTTGGTATGTAAAATTAATTAAATGAATGTTTGCTAAAATGTTGTCTTTTCACATGCATAATTTTAAAAATGTCAAAATCACTTATTTCACTGCGTAGCATACTTGATGCTAATAAACTAACCGGGTCAAATTACACGAACTGGTTAAGAAATCTGAGAATAGTTCTCACTGCTGAAAAGATTTCTTATGTCGTAAATTCACCTGTCCCTGGAACTTTCCAGAAACAACCTCTGAGAAGAGATTGCCACTATTGTAAAGTGGCAAGATGATGCATCTGTGGCTCAATGCATCATGCTTGCATCCATGAATAACGAGCTTCAGTGTCAGCATGAAAACATGGATGCTCCTACTATGTTGCTTCACCTCAAGGAGTTGTATGGTGAACAAAGTAGGACTGCAAGATATGAGATATCTAAGGAGCTCATCCGATCCCGGATGACAGAGGGCACAACCATTGAGACTCATGTCCTAAGGGTCAATCTGATCGAACGCCTTGGACAACTTGGATTCTTCATGGATGGGGAGTTGAGTCAATACTTGGTCTTGCGGTCACTCGTTGAGACCTTCTCGCAGTTCGTCGTTAATTTCCACATGAATAAGTTAGATGTCAGCTTGCCTGAATTACTTAACATGTTGAAAACTACAGAAGGCCACTTCCCATCCAAGAAGAAATCATGTCTTACTGGTGGATTCTTCCAAGAAGAGGAAGAGGCCCAAGGTATCTTCTGAAAAGAAGAAATCTAAGAAGGCTAATGGCAATGTAAACTTGAAGGAACAAAAGAAACCTGAAACAGCTAGCAAAGGAATGTGCTTCCATTGCAACGAGCCGAGTCACTAGAAGAGGAACTCCAAGAAGTTTCAGGCAGAGAAGAATCTTGGAGAAGCTTCAACTTCCAATCAAGATTTGTTCATGATTGAAATTAATTTTAATGAAAGTCATAATTTTTCTTGGGTATTGGATACCGGCTGTGGTTCTCACATATGTAGTATTCTGTGCAGGGACTGGTCAGAAGTAAAAAGCTGAACAAGGATGAGGCTGTCTTACGAGTGGAAAATGGAGCAAATGTTGCTGCATTAGCTGTAGGCACTTATTGTTTAGCAATGCCTACGGGCAAGTCCATTTTTTTAAATGACTGTTATTTTGTTCCGAATATCATTAGAAACATTATTTCTATTTCCTTATTAAATATGAAAGGATTTGACATTATAATAAAGGACAACAGTTGTTCTATTTATAAAGACAATATTTTATATGGTGTTAGTAATCTGCGAAATGGACTTTTTAAACTTTACTTGCATGAAAATATATTTCAAATAGAACAAACTAAGAAAAGGAAAAGAGATAATGTTAATTATATCTATATATGGCACTGTAGACTCGGTCAAATCAATGAAACAAGATTATCCAAGTTGCATAAGGATGGGCTCTCAGAGCTATCTGATTTTGAATCATATCCAACTTGTGAATCTTATCTCATGGGAAAAATGACTAAATCTCCTTTTAGTGGAAAAAGAGAAAGAGTTATAGAGTTATTAGCGTTGGTTCATGATGTGATAAAAATATGTAACTGCAAGTGCACAGTATCAAGTTGAAGAACTGGCAAGTACAGGTCGAACCCACAGAGACTAGATTAATTTTAATATATCCTTAATAGCTATTTTAGGCGAATTAGAAATAAAGATTGAGAATTGATTAACTAGAATATGAAAACTAATAATGAGGAAACAATCTAGGAATCCGAATCCATTAAATAATAAATATAACATATAATTCAATCTCTTATATTTTTATAACTTAATTATGATTTTGATTTCCATTCCTTTTAATTTAGTAATTTTACAATTAATGTGGGCAAACATAGACTATGAATATTTAAGGATTAACTATAACCCATCAAAACTTCTTCGAGCAAGCATGGATTATGAAAAATTCACATCTTAACAATAATCTATCAAAAGCTCTTAATTAATTTAAAATTACATAAGAACTATAAAACGAAGGTACTTGAAGGCGAAATCAATTAAACATAAAAGTATAAATAATAGAAGAGATGAAAAATATTATCATGAATAATTATTTAATTTCATTTTCATCCTAGATATAAAAAAATTAGCTAGACATGAAAAATAAATTAACTAACTAAAATAAAGAAGGGAAGAAGATTAAAAATAAATAAGAAAACTCCCTTTATTGACGATTCTCTAACAAGCGTACAATAAAATAATTTAATCTACTCCTACTCCTAAACCTAAAGTAATACAATACCTCATCCACTCTAAAACAAGAGACCTATTTATAGGAAAACTTTGAACCCTAATTTAGATTCATTGAACTTGGACACTTTTGTTCTCTTTCAATGTAGGTTTTAACTTCCTAGTGACAATCAACTTCTCAAAGAGATCTTCTAGATAAACTTTTCTTTCTCTTGTTGGATTTGACTTGCACACCAAGATTGTTCCACCTCTTTCCTTCTCCTTGTAGGATTTTTCTTGGATATTTTTTTCATGAATAAAAGCATTAAATATCGCTTGATCACCAAGATTTTGACGTTATTGCAATAAATATTAAACCTTACAAAATAAAATAAAACATATTAATTTAATAAACAAATATAATTAAAAGGATAAAATTAGGAATAATAAAATGTATGAATTATATGTCTATCAAATACCCCCATACCTAGCTTTTGCTTGTCCTCGAGTAAAATAAAAATAAAATAAAATAAAAATTATACTAACCCATTTTCGTAGGAAACACGATTTCACTTAGCATGTGCAACAAGCCTTTAAGCCCCAAGGTTACCCCAAGTGGACGAGTTGTGTCTCATGAGGGTTTGCAATGAATATACCCAAAAAATTCAAAAAATATTTTTGGGTTCAACAAATTATGAAATTGAAAGAAAACTTCTAAATATCTATGTGCATTATACATAAGTAAGATTTAATTCAAAATCACACTTTTACCTTATCAAAATACTCGATCTTCATTTTAGACACCATCCTTCATTAAATTAATCCTTCATTTTTCTTTTTCTTCTTTCTTTTTCTTCTTTCTTTTTTCTTTTTTTTTTTGAATTTTTTTCTCGACTTGTGCAATATCTCATTTTCTTAGGCTTTTCAGAGTTACCCATATAGCGAGCATTGGACCAATGACTCCCAAACTAGTTGGTTTTAGGGCACTTGGTGTAGAGACACCCTTAAGGGCTTACTAACTCGAGTAACAAAGACCACAAAACTAGACTAGTCAAACTGCTTATATCTATCACACTTTTCAGCGTGAATATCGATGCTTCATAAGGCTTGAATACCCAGTTATTTCGTTCAATGGACATTGAAGTAGTTATTTATTTATTTTTTCTTTTTAAACTTTTTTTTCCTTTTTTTTCATTTTTTTTTCTGAAATTACTCGAATCATAGTTTATACCCCACAACTAAGAATTTGTGCAAAAATGTAGTGCAAAAATGCTTTTGAAATCAATTTTATTCCAGATGGTATTTCAAACTAAGATTTCGTATCTTATCAAAGATTCAAGAGTTCTAAATCCTTCAATCTTACTCATGAGTTTTACTCCACAAACACTTATTAGAATTCATCCAACTCATAAAAGTCAAACAAAATTTTTATTTTTTCTCATTTTTTTATTTTTTACTATATTTTCCTATAAAAAAAATCTTATACAATAATACAAATAAATTCCCCCATACTTAAATCATGCATTGTCCTTAATGTATGCAAATGAAGAAAAGAGAACAAAGATGTAAAAGAATTGTAACTTGTATGCGAGGCATTAATTCTGTAAGAAAATGTGGTGAGAAGGAAAGCAAATGTACATACTTACGAATTTCATAAATTCTAAAAAGTATGTGACTAAAAATGAATCATACAGATGGATAAGTGAGTGTGAACTTTTTATGGTTTTCAGGAGGTCTAGGAAATTGAAAATAGTCAGAATTTTCATTAGAGTTATGCTTAAAATTTACCTCAAGAAAACTTTCACTAACATATTCAAATGATGGAAGAATTTGTTCAAATACATGTTCTAGTTTAGTTGACTTATTTGTAGTGGATCTCAACAGCTCATTGGCCTTATCTAAATATTCAGATTCATTCCAATTTTGGTCAAGGTGATTTAAGAAAAAATCAATTGGATCTTTTTCAATCAAGAGTCTATTTTCAATTATTTCTTGGGCCATGGACAACTCTTGGATCATGTTTATTTTAATGGGTTGGTCCAAAAAAACATCAAGTGGTTTTTTAGGAATAAGTCTTTCAGGGTATGGAACTTTAGGCTTATAGACTTTTTCAACCGACTCATTAAATGCGACATGATCACTTTTAAGTATAGACTCATACTTTTTATACTGCTCAAATTCGCTCGACTCAAATTGTGTAGAATTGAATACAAAATTTTCATTTTCCTTATCATTTCCACAACCATCAAGATTTTCAAAATTAACCTCAGAGTTACTAGAAAATTCATCCACCTCTTGTTCGTTTATTATGGTGGCTAATCGACTCATTTGAATTTCTAGACGAGATATAGTTTGATCCATGCTAAATTGATTTTCCATTAAGACTTCCATAGTTTTTTCTAAGGCACTAAGTCTTTCCTCTTCTTCATTTGATAATTCTTGTGTATATTGAGGTTCTGGATCCGAATATGGATATGGATATGGATATGAACTTAGATAAGGATTTTCATAAGTTGGAAAAAATTGATTTACTTGGTGTGTATTAAAATTTTCATAGGGTTCTTGATTCTAAGAAAAATTATTATTTCAACTATAATAAGAATCCATCTTTCCACAAATCACAGAACAAATAAATAACTAACCACGAAAGTCACAAAAAAAAAAATAATAAGAATCCTAATTCTATGGTTAACCTAAATAAAATCTAGACAACTCTTAACTGTTCCAAGTTACACCTTAAGGTCCACAAAATTCGAAATTAATAACACCACTAGCTAGGCAAGTGTAAGAAATGTGGGAGTCTCTCCGTAGATACGGTGACTAATTGAATAACCACACAATCTTTAGGCATTTACCTTTTGAACTACTTGCATAGATACCAGTAGTTTGATTAATTTAAAATTCAGCCCCCTCTTGGAGTTTCTTGTCCTAATTGAGCTCGAGAGTCCTAGGGGCCAACGTCTACTTGATTTTATTAGGTCAAGGTTATGCAAAATGCAAGTTGGGTTATTTGTGGGCCAAGGAAGGGTGATGAAATCCCCACCTTATCTTGTTATAGGTTGTGCCCTTAATGTTAGATTAAAGATAAAAATGCACAAATATAAAAAAATAACTATAAAAAAATAAAATGTCCTAAAACTATGTAAATTACGAAAGAAGGAGAAATTTTGACGTACCTTAATCCTCCACCAATCACCACAGTTTATATTTGATAATAAAAACCTAACAAGATGTGCTCTACGTGAGTGAATGCATGAATACGGCAAATAAAAAAATGTTAATAAAAAAAACTAAACTACTAATGTTTTTATATTTTTTCATAAAAAAAATGAAGATACGAATTACCAAAGAAAGCGCAGTAACAAAATCTTTATCTTCTCGCTCCTTCGATCCGCTTCAATAATCCTGAAAAAAAAATAAAAAAATATTAGAGTTAAAAACTAATTCGAATAAATAAAAATTAAGGAAAAAAAAATTAATTCTAGCCTCCAGCAACGTCGCCAAAAACTTGATGTGATAAAAATATGTAACTGCAAGTGCATAGTGTCAAGTTGAAGAACTGGCAAGTACAGGTCGAACCCACAGAGACTATATTAATTTTAATATATTCTTAATATCTATTTTAGGCGAATTAGAAATAAAAATTGAGAATTGATTAACTAGAATATGAAAACTAATAATGAGGAAACAATCTAGGAATCCGAATCCATTACATAATAAACATAATATATAATTCTATCTCTTCTTTTTTTATAACTTAATTATTATTTTGATCTTCCTTCCCTTTAATTTAGTAATTTTACAATTAACGTGGGCAAGCATATACTATGAAAATTTAAGAATTAACTATAACTCATCAAAACTTCTTCGAGCAAGCATGGATTATGAAAAAATCATATCTTAACAACAATATATGAAAACCTCTTAATTAATTTAAAATTATATAAGAACTATAAAACGAAGGTATTTCAATAACGAAACATGAAGGCAAAATCAATTAAAAGTAAAAGTATAAATAATAGAAGAGATGAAAAATATTATCATGAATAATTATTTAATTTCATCTTCATCTTAGATATAAAAAAATTAGCTAGACATGAAAAATAAATTACCTAACTAAAATAAAGAAGAGAAGAAGATTAAAAATAAATAAGAAAACTCCCTTTGTTGACGATTCTCTAACAAGCGTACAATGAAATAATTTAATCTACTCCTACTCCTAACCTAAAGTAATACAATACCTCACCCTCTCTAAAATAAGAGACCTATTTATAGGAAAAATAAATTTCAACCCGATTTTAGATTCATTGAACTTGGACACTTTTGTTATCTTTTCATGTAGGTTTCAACTTCCTAGTGGCAATCAACTTCTCAAAGAGATCTTCTAGATAAACTTTTCATTCTCTTGTTGGATTTGACTTGCACACCAAGATTGTTCCACCTCTTTCCTTCTCCTTGCAGGATTCTTCTTGGATATTTCTTACATGAATAAGAGCATTAAATATCGCTTGATCACCAAGATTTTGACTTTATTGCAATAAATATTAAACCCTACAAAATAAAATAAAACATATTAATTTAATAAACTAATATAATTAAAAGGACAAAATTAGGGATAATAAATGTATGAATTATATGTCTATCAGTTCACACAGACGTTTGTGAACCTATGACAACGAATGCACGGGGAGAGTATTCTTATTTTATTACTTTCACTGATGATCACTCAAGATATGACTATGTGTATTTAATGAAATACAAATCTAAATCGTTTGAAAAGTTCAAGGAGTTCAGAAGTGAAGTAGAGAAACAAACTGGCAAAAGAATTAAGATTCTTCGATCAGATCGAGGTGGTGAATACTTAAGTTGCGAGTTTCTTGATTGTCTCAAAGAAAATTGTATAATCTCACAATGGACTCCACCAGGTACACCACAGTTAAATAGAGTATCTGAAAGGAGAAATCGAACATTATTGGACATGGTTCGATCCATGATGAGTTTTACCGATCTTCCAGTATCATTCTGGGGTTATGCCCTAGAAGCGGCTGCATATCTACTAAATATGGTCCCCTTGAAATCCGTCCCCAAGACTCCAAATGAGATAAGGATAGGGAGGAAACCTAGTATTAAGCATGTTAAGATTTGGGAATGTCCAGCTTATGTGAAAAAGTTTCAAAATGATAAGCTTGGGACAAGATCTGATAAGTGCACGTTTGGGGGATATCCTAAAGAAAGTTTGGGATACTATTTCTACAATCCTACTGAGCAAAAGGTGTTTGTTGTGAAACACACTGCCTTCTTAGAAAATGAATTTATTCTTGAAGGGGCTAGTGGGAGGAAAATAGATCTTGAAGAAATTCAAGAACCACAAACCACTATAAATCAAGTGGATGAACTTGTCCAAGTAGATACACCTTCTGTACAACACCCTGTTTGTAAATCTGAAAGAGTTCCAAAGATACCTGATAGGTATGAATTCGTTATAGAGGATGACGATGAGGTACACGTCATGAATGATGATGATCCATTGAATTATGAACAAACTATGTGTAATAAAGACTCAGGGAAATGGTTTGAAGCAATAAAATTCGAGATGGACTCCATGGAAGAAAACCAAGTATGGACTTTGGTTTCACCACCTCAAGGCATTAAGCCTATTGGGTGTAAATGGGACTTTAAAAGAAATACTGGAGCGGACGGCAAGGTAGAGACCTATAAGGCCCAACTGTTTGCAAAAGGTTTCAAACAAAGACAAGGAATTGACTATGATGAATCCTTCTCATAAGTCCATTCATATTTTGCTTGTGATTACAGCTTATTACGACTATGAGATCTGGCAGATGGATGTGAAAATGACCTTCCTCAATGGGAAACTTGAGGAGGATGCGTATATAACACAACTAGAGGGATTTTTTTCAAATGTTGGAACAAATCAAGTCTGTAAACTGCAATGATCCATTTATGGAATGAAGCAAGCTTCTCGTAGATGAAACATTTATTTTGGTGAGACAATCAAAGAGTTTGATTTTATTAAAAACGAGGATGAACCCTGTGTGTACAAGAAGGTTAGTGGGAGCGCTCTCTCATTCCTTGTATTATATGTTGATGATATATTACTGATAGGGAATGACATTCATATGCTACAGTCAATTAAAATCTGGTTATCTAAACACTTCTCCATGAAGGACTTGGGAGTAGCATCCTATATTTTAGGGATAAAGATCTATAGAGATAGATCTAAAAGGATGTTTGACTTATCCCAAGGAATGTAAATTGATACCATGTTAAAGAGGTTTAGCATGGAAGATTCCAAAAGAGGTCTCATGCCGATGAGCCATGGAATAAATCTCTCCAAGAAACAGGCCCCAAAGACACCTGAGGAGAGAGATCGTATGAGTAAGATCCCTTATGCTTTAGCAATAGGATCTATCATATACGGTATGATATGTACTAGACCATATGTCGCTCATGCATTTAGTGTAACAAGCAGATATCAGTAGAATCTAGGAGAAGAGCACTGGAGGCAGTGAAAAATATCCTAAAGTACTTACAAAGGTCTAAGGATGTATTTCTTGTCTACGGTGGGTCTGAATTAAAACTTGAGGGCTTCACGAACTTAAGTTTTCAAATTGACCAAGATGACAGTAAATCTATTTCGGGGTATGTATTTACCTTGAACGGAGGCGCAGTGAGTTGGAAGAGTTCCAAGCAGCAAACAGTTGATGATTCAACGACAAAGGCAGAGTATATAGCTGCTAGTGAAGCTGCAAAGGAAGCTGCTTGGATGAAGAAGTTCATAACAAAACTTGGTGTGGTTCCTAGCATTGGAGGAGCAGCCCCCTTATACTGTGACAACACTGGAGCGGTTGCACAAGCGAAGGAGCCCAGGTCTCATCAGAAATCCAAACACGTGTTGCGGAGATTTTAATTGATCAAGGAGATCATTGAAAGAGGAGACGTCACCTTGGAGTGTGTAGACTCTCAAGACAACATTGGAGATCCATTTACTAAAGCTTTAACACAATAGAATTTTGATCGTCACTTAGAAAAGATGGGTATAAGATACCATGGTGATTGGCTTTAGTGCAAGTGGGAGATTGAAAGTAGTATGCATACAAGCCTATCATGTATGATGATAAAGCATATATTTTGTGAACGATCTTATTTATTTATTAATAAAAGGATTCACATATTAAAGGCATGTAATTATCTACATGATGTTGTTTTTATAATATGTAAATAACCTATAGTTTTAAGCAATTCATTTAGAATCATGATGTTGATCATGCTAATGAGATCTAAATTCTTAGAAAACTTAAAACTAAAATAGTTCACAATCGTGGGATTACTAAAAAGGGGATTAGTAAATTCGGATAGATTGGTACATATATTGCTTGTTTATTGGATGAGGATGATTGATCTCATGATCATTTGTGTGGAGACACTAAAGCAAGTATGTAGGTGCTTATTGGAGAATAAGTTCACTGAACGTGACTCGCTATGGAATACCTAATGGAGTTTTACTCGTCTGTCAATAGAAATTCCTAATGTGATAGTAGTACAAGTGATCCTTGGACTTGAGATCATCATAGTATCTTGTGTGTAAGTAATTATACTTTGACTTATTCCTTAAAAACCTTTAGGGTATATAAAAGGGTATGCTTGGGTATAATGAGTTATATATGGAGATAATGAATTATCAATAAAGAATCTACCACTTCTAGTAAAAGAAGAGATATGTCCTATGTGATTCGTTAAATGACAACCTAGTAGTCCTTGGCCAAGGCAGAATGAAATTAGAAAGGAGTTTCTAATTTACATTATTTGGAGTTGTACGTTTTTTAATCGAAATACATATAATTAAATAAAATAAGACATAACAGTAAATACATGTCTTATATTTAATTGGGACATTGTATGGTGGGAGGATTGAATTGTACGGTAACTTTTAACTTACAGGTTCTTTTATGATTAATGTTGAAATCTATATTATTTGGAAAGTCGTTGATCGCTAGGGAGGCTAATCCCTATTGTAGAATAAATGTTATTTATTTAAATAAATTATTAGTTTAATTTATTTATTTAAATAAGATTAGAATTGTTCTAATTGATTTATTCACAACCGGTTTAATATGGAGAATCTAGAGGGTTACACCATAAAAGAAAGAATAATTATTTAAGAAGGTAATGACATAATCGTAATATTGCGTTAAGTGTAATTAATTTAATTGATGGTGATAGAATAAATTAAATAGCTTAATGTTTATTATTTAATATTTTAGAAATATTAAATATATATTAATAGGAGGAGTCTTATTAATATTATTACAATTATTGTTATTTTAATTTTAAAGGAGTTTATGAATTAATTTAATATTAGTACTCTCACTTATTCCTAATGAGATTAAGAGGCAAATTAATTAAAGAAGTTTAATTAACTAATCCCAATATGTTGGGAAGTCTAATTAATTAAAAGAGTTTAATTAATTAATTAAATGAAACCCAATTCTAATTAGATTAGTAAGGTTAACCAATATCTATATAAGAGGAGTTTTATATCAGATATAAGATATACAGAATTCCAAGAGTTAGAGAGTACGATTTTTCTACAGAGAATAGAATACAGGGTTTAGCCAATCACCCATCTTCTTGAGTAATTCCTCTTCCTTGGTGGATCACCTCTAGAGGCCAAACACTTGGGTGGCTAACGTTGATCAAAGGAAGGAGCCAATACAGGAGACTCAAGGAGATCAAGGAAAGCAAGGAGTTGAACTCGTACTTGTGAAAGCTAGATTCTACAAGGTTATGATTCTAATTCATCCTTACTTTTCTGTTATTGATAATTGAGCACAAAGCTTGATCATGGTGGGGGTTTGTATAAAATTTTTAAAACCTTATTTATCACGCTTTCGCCCTTAATTGTGTAATTTGATTGCATGGATGCGTAACATAAAAACCCAACAATGGTGTCCTGTACATGAAAAAAATGGCTGATCTAGTATGCGCAGGAAAAATAAAGCTAGTCTACGAACTCGTGGACAAGAGGGATAGCAGTGCCAACATGGCATCCCCCATTTGAAGATGGAGGAGCATATGCAAGCTTAATACCCTCAGTCTCCATACGAGCAAGAACATCCACAGCCATTTTCTTAGTGCTGCTGTGACCATCTATGAAAGTGCTCATATCTGTAACCAGGCTACGAGTATACGATCTGAGTGTCGTACTGTCCGCCATATATATATATATATATATATATATCCCTGGTAGCTATGTCCTCATCCCTCTCTACATAAGCGGCATCCCGGGAAACTAAGACCTCCACAATCTCCTCAAAAGCAGCATCTCGGGTAGATTGAGCCTCATCTCTCTCAACCAATGTCGCATCCCGAGTAGCTCGAACTTCATCTCTAGCAATAAAGGTTGTATCCCTGCTAGAATGGGCTTGTCAACATCAACGCCCTAGCCTGATCTCTCTCGAAAGTCATCCGAGCTAGTGATCAACCATAACTGGATCAGTCCCGGCTGGAATGCTCAGAGGGTCACTAACTAAAGCTGCTGTCAAGCCGGTAAACAAATCATCCTCCGTGGGAGAATCAGGATCCTCCAGAGGCTTCTCCTCATCTGAATCAATACTCGGAGTTGACTCGATGGCCACAACCAATGCAATATCGGATTCCAACTGTGACGCCCCCAAATCCACGTTCCTTCGAAACCTCGGATTCGGTGCAGTCACGATACTACTAACGCCAAACTATTATATCTTTTATTCATTACTAAAAGAATACAGCTTTACTAATTACAATTTAGAATATAAATTCTATTTATATCCAAGATCTCATCTTTACATCATATTCGATGTTACTAAAATGCGGAATAATTTAAACTTTTCAATATCCTTTGAATAAAAATCTTTTTATTGATTCCATAACTTTGATACCGATTACAAATCTTGAATCAACTATATAATATGATTCCTTCTTATCTGAGTTATCGTATAAACATTTACAACTCAACTCGATATCCCCTATGTATTAATTAATACATTCTTACAATACAACAAGTATTAAACAGTGTAAGCAACTATCGAGTACATCATCTAGAATCTAAATATGGTCCAGACAATAATCTAAGTAATATTCTTCAATGCGATACTATCTATCTTTATCAATCAAGAAGCACGAAATCTTTACCGTGAATCCTTAACCTGCAAAAGTGGTTATTTGCAAGAGTGAGCTCGACAGCTCAGCAATTCTAGCAGTCCTCATGCATCACATAGCATATAACATCATACTCAGTTCATGCATTTATAAACAGTTTATAGTTACTACGCATGTTACTTTTCACATAACAAGTATATCATCAAAGATCAACTTTCAATCTCATTTATATCTCATATACAGTTCATATATAAGTTCACATTATCACAGCATAATATAATTCAACTAACAGTTATTGAATTCATATATCAAATAGGAACTGAAAGACTTGCCTGATTCGTAGTTTAACAACTACGACTTAACTGCTTAAGAATCTCTGCACTTTGTGTAATCCTACACAGTTATATTAACCATAGAGATCACACTCATCAGTTATACACTTCCATACATTCTCAATATAATAATAAGTATTACATTGTTGTCTAGCTTGGTTCTTAGAACCTTGTTTCACTTTCATAACATACGCTTAGTATCGTTAGGTACGTATAGTGATATCTTAACCATACTCAATATCAATATTAACCACTTAACTATTTAAGTGTTCGACACATATTGCAAACTCATAAATCTATAATCCATATTGCTCTTACGTTTCTCAAATCTTATCGAAACCATTACATTCAAACTTTCTAAGTTTCACCTTTCAAAATCCTTGTCATACTTAACTAGTCATGCAAGGCTACTATGTTCATCATGTATACATGTATATAAGGGCATTAACTCAAGTTTTAAAACCTAGCATGCTCATTATAAGTCAAAATCATATGGCATTCATGCCGGACTTTCATATACCTTAAGTAAATTAAGTTCATGCCTCAAGGGTAAACCACTAATGTCATATTACTACATAAAGAGGCTTAACAATATGTAGTAAGCATGCTCGTGCGTATACTACTCATGTACACTTTAATCACATAGTCTATGCTTTAGAAATTCATTTTCTATGAATAAGCATGCATATGCAAAAATTCATGTATAAACAAATGATGTTCATGTCAATATGTCTATAGGCATAATGGACTCCTAATCTTCATGCTTGCATGCTTAGAACGTAACTCGCACGGTGTTTGATGATATTAGTCTTCAAACTCTAAATTTTTATTGAAAAGTACACGAAGTCCACAAAGGTCATTTAGTATAACCAAAGTGTCTTGAAATCATAACTCACTTTCTCTTGAACACTTAGCTAAACCACATAAATGTATTCAAACGGTCAGAAATTACAAGACCTAAATCTTGGTCAAGTTCACTTCAAAAAGTCCTTAAGTTTCACCTTTGAAATCACTTGAATTTATCAATCACGTATGCTAGTGTGTTCAACACCTTGAACATACATTTTATGTCAATAAAAACCATACGGTCATGCTCACAAAACTCAGAATATACAATGGAACATATATGCTCACGACAAGTTTACTTTAAAAATTCTAAGTTCATTTTGTAAACTTTAAATCCTTTCTTCAATTGAGTGTACTCACATAGTTATACTTGTTCACACTACGTTATTGCACTCATGTATGTATTTTAATCATGTTCCTATACTTGCCTAATAACATGCCATAAGCTAGTACATAACAGAACCTGCAACAGAAAACGAAATTCCAGAATCTGGAACCGGCGCAGCTGCGCAGATCCCCAGTTCAAAACTGGCGCAGCTGCGCAGGGCCTTGCCCAACTCAAGTCTGGTACCGGCGCAGCTGCGCCGCTGGCCAGTACAAAACTGGAGCAGCTGCGCAGTTGGTCGGCCAGAGAAAGAGCAGCTTTTTGCTTGGCAGACTGCAACCCAACTCACAAATTAATTACGAACTTCGTTCATGTTCCAGCCATAAAACAGTTCTAACATACTAGTAAGCTAACATAGCAACTAATAACATTTCACAATCAACTTAATTAATCAATTCATGATCAATTCAAGGATCAAGAACTTAGAAAATTACAGAAAATGAAGAACATGGTGAGGAAGTTATACCTCTGTTAAACAATTGACTTTCTTGCTAAATGGATTCTACACTATCATGATATACCCACACTAACTTTTCTAGATAGAATTCTCAGCAATTGCAATGAGGAAGATGAGGGTCTTATTTATAGAAGAATGAATATACAGACAATACTCTTATCCCCCATTTCAAACCAATGTATAGCAAGATTGTATAATGGTTAAGGAATGGTAGGTGAGAGTTGGTGAATCTCATCATGATCTCCACTCCTCCCATGATCATTACTAGCTAAGGTTGCTGACTTTCAAGAAAAGGAGTAGAGTAGCCATGTGCTTGTTCACGTGAAGAGGGATTTGAGGGGGGGGGGGGGGGGGTGACTCCAATATATCTCAGCAACTAGCATAAATTAAGTGTAGCATATACAAACACTTAAGTTATAAAATATATGTACACATTATGTATACATATAAGTCCCAATGTCATTTTAATTAGTTAACCAACAATACAACGTATCAATTTGGGTTACACATATGATAACATATAATCCATGTACATTTTACTAATACCGAATGTAAATCTATTGGGTATTATTCATTATCACAACAGTTCATCCCACCGGATATAATTCTATCGGGTATCATCACAGTGTATTGTTTCCTTTATTATTAAATTTTATTAATTCAATAATTGTTTACTATATATTCATGATATATTATTTTATTGTATACTTAATATACACATTGTCACACCCACATTTCATGTACCTATTACAACTCAATAACTTTACTATATAGTTTATATTCATATATAGCATAGTCGCATTGCACTTTATACTTCGCATAACATATAGTTAACTATCATACGTTATACTTTAATATCGCATGGTTGCACATAGAAATTAATAAATTACTTATCTTATCAATTAATTAATAATAATATTAATTAATCCATTCCTCATTAATCCATGGAATTATAATTCCCACGCTAATTGATTAACACTTTATATGATTTATTATCACATTAAATAAATATAAATATTTTTATATTTATAAATCATTTACTCATTAATCATCATATTATCAAATAATTACTTAATAATAGTATATTGTTCGTAACAATAATTAATATTAGAAGACAATTTATCTCATCACAAATCCGATTATACTTATAATCGATTTCCTTATTATTATACTATCACTAGCCAAAATAATTTAACATACTATCATAATAACAATTAACAATTAATTTAGATTAATTGTTTAATTAATAATTCATCCATCATTAAATTAGTCAATTCATTACTGAATCTATTATTGTGCCACACAAGGCATCTCTCACAAGCTCAATCTTAAGCTTATCGTTATTCTCATCACTTACTCATTTCTCACCACATTACTACTTATAACCTGTTCAATTAAATTAGAACTATTAAATCCAAGGTCCACATATAAATAGTTTACAAATCGAATATTCAAATATTATATATAACCTTTACAGAAATATAATAACTCAAGCTATTAAAATGTTAAATTACTTCAATTAATTATACTTATAATAAGTATAACCTTTACGCTTATAATAATTAATATATACTCTATTAATTATTCCAATAATAATATTCACGATCAAATAATAACTTAAGTTATTTAATATATTAAAATAACTTAGTTTCCTTTCATTAATTAAACTCCCTTGAAAATACATTTAAAATTATGTATTTAGCCATATCATAAAATATTATGTTTTCTCCAAATAAGCACATTTGTTATTAGAAAATAATTTACTTATTGTCTCATGATATTATTTTTAATGTAATATCAAATAACTATATGTACGACACATGTACATATATTATATATAGAAAATAGATAATAAGTTTATTTTCTATTATAATAAATTGTTTCCATCAATTTAATTACATATAGCAAATACGTTTTAATATATTTACCATATTAATTAATCATACCTATTACCTCATACAAAAAAATATATAAGGTAATATTATTATTCAAAAATAACATTTCCTCCTTTTATTAAAATAATTCAATATTAAAAATTATTTTAATATCCTTTATTAAAATATATAATAATCATTTAAAGATATAATGATTTTCATCTCCCTTTAATAACGTATATATATTTAACGTTATTCGCACATTAGATTTTCTCACATATTACCACTCTAAGTAATATATATAAAAAGTATCAACTATAATTACATATTCAACACACATATTAATTCACTCATTTACTTAAGTAAATTAAACATTGTACTATATCATCATAGTTAATTAAGGTTCAATACTGACATTATATTATTCTATAATATAACTCACAACTTATATTAACTAATATTTATTCTTATTAGTTAATTCCCTTAACTAACTCATGCTTCACTATCCAAACCTATTCACAGATAGCTTAAGTGCTATTAATAACTTATATTATAAACATACTAGTTATTAATACACATACATAAGAATATGGTGATTTATACATTAAGGATATTTAATGTCACCTACTTAATATAAAATAATTCTATAAATTATTTAATATCGATAGGAATTTATCCACTTCCTTTACCTCAATTGAAACGTCTCTACGCTAAGTAACAAATATATATTAATAATATATTTATAAATCACAAAAACACATATTACATAGTCCATATTACCCTATGTAATATAATACCACATACCTCATATCACACATATATATTTTTATTCGAACCCATCTCACGGTTTAAGAATTTTATTTATTAAATCCTTAGTTTAATAATATCTAAAAATTCGGGTTCTTACACCAACCATGCCGAATACTCTTGAGAACGAACTGGATGGCTAGTAGAGAAATCAGCTCTCTCCCTATGAGTCCAACACTCGTAAGTCCTGATCAGGTCAGCTGACGACAAAGATGAAGCTAATATCCGCTGATCAATGGCCCCCTCAAACTGGTGGAGGCTCTGAAACTGATCGAACTGACCCATGACTGCCAGCGGATGGTAAAAGGTCACCCCTCTCAAACCCACTATGGGCAAACAATCCATGCCGACTGCCTGAGTGATGAAGTTGTAAGGGGAGACAAGCCCTGAGCATGGTAAGATCGAAAAAGGATGCTCAATATCTGATAAAAATGTCGACCATGTCGCTGCATCTGAACACTCCGCTGGCTGAAATGAGTATAACATGACTATCTCATGGGTAAAGCAGTACCCATGGTGGCGGAAGGTGCCGATCGAACTCAAGTGTGTCATGAACCACAAATACAGCATTATAGAAATACCTCTAAAAAATCCCTCTGCATGGGTATTGCAAAATGTAGCCGACCTCAAGGTCTCGGCCAATAACAGTCAGCAAAATCTTACAACCCTGTCCGAGGGCCCGAACAACTGCCATCAAGCCAATATCAAAGTGGTCCAAATATAGTGGCATGTATACATAAGCCGTGACACACATCAGTAAAACGTCCACACGGGCAAACTGCCACTCATCTATGTTGCGCCGTTTCGGTGTTCACAAAAACGGGCACAAAACAGGTGCAAGTATACACGGTCGATAAGTAAAAAATTTGATAAGTCGAGATAGTTCCTACGGAGAAATGAGTCAGGCTTAAACTATCATGCAACAGTCCTATGGTTATTTTTGTCTGCTCAAATGTGTATCAAAGTGTTCTTTAGATAACTAGACTGGTTTTAAAAATAAACTTAACTAATCAATAGACGTGGGGTTCAAATTAGAGAAATATGGGATCCTAACTTCATCTATTGCCTCATCTAGGTTAACAACACCTAAAGTCAAGTATAGATAATCATATAGGAATGCTAGCCAGGAGCACGAATGTGAGACAAGGCTATTTGTCAATAAACCAAGTCCATATCATATAATATCCACAAAAGAGATAGAAATCACATGAACATCGATAAAACCTAAATCACTATATGTCTATGCAATTTACAAGCTAAACCGATTTAAGTGCAAGCTCCCTATTGACTACACATGGCAATATGGTATATTTCTATCAGGATTACGAATCACAAAACTCATCGAGTGCAAGTTTCACGAACATATGCTGGCACTGGAAAAATCTAAGTTTACACTTCATTTTTCAAGTCTATATAAACTATTACAGTAGATGTTGATCAGGCATCTAAACATATAAAGCAACCATGCTAGGCAAACCATACATTTTCATCCATACATATCAAAGAGGCATAAAACCCTAGACTAGGCAATAAAATCCATTAGAATCCCATAATGGTAGTTAGTTCATCTCTGAACCACAAACCATTATGGGATTTAAACCAAGCATTTAAACAACTATGAAAGAAAGAGAGTAGAGATAATGGAAATGCAAATCTTGGTAGTTCTCTTTTCAATAAAATCCATTAGAATCCCACCTGCCTTGTTGCCAAGTCCATGCCATTTTGCCCATTATCATGTCATTTCTTGCTCTTTTGAGTTTCCTGCCTAAGATATGCAAAACAAAGATAAAACGCATTAAAAGACAATAAAATGCTTGAGTTTAAGCCATAATCATAGAAAGTTGATATCCAATAAGTAGGTATAAAACCTACTTATCAAATACCCCCAAACTTGAACCATTGCTTGCCCTCAAGCAATAAACACGAATGTAAACTACATGATATGAAACTAAACTACATGAAAATGAATCCCAATATATCAGCCATGATGTGAACTCCAGTATAAAGTGCCTCAGAGAGATAATAAGAACAATGAACAATGTATCGGCTCAAGCTACAGTTATATAGACAAACAATCTGTAAATCACTACCTGTTACTCAGATGTAGTGTGTGTGCGCAATGTCATAAATAAGCTTGACAGAGGTAAAGATTCCACATGCTATACTTCTAATGAAGGAAAAATTAAGGTTTTAAATCAAGAATTTTTTATTTATACAAAACAATGACCAAACCAACACATAGATACAAGTTGAAGTGCAACAAAGGCTTATTATGCTTTTATTCACACACGGGGGCGATATTCAAACTTTTCCCGTGGTTACACCTGACTGTGCAATGCTAGGCCCTCTTAGGCTTTTCAATGATACCCATTTAACGAGCTTTCGACCAATGACTCCCAAACCATAAAAGCCTTAGGGCGCTGGGTGTAGAGACAATCCCCTAGGGCGTACTTGCTCGAGTATCAAAGGCCACAAGACTTCGCTAGCCAAGGTGTTTATTCTATTTTTTTCTTTTTCAGAGCTTATTTTCTTTTCTTTTTCTTTTATTAGCATGCATACCCAAAGTTTTCCCTTAAACTTGTATTCTAGTGTTGTTAAGGTCATTATTGGTTTTATTACACAATTCTTAGCAATTAAAAACAAAAAATTTCCCCGTAGAAGACAAGCATGCACTATTCTAGCCAACAAGCAAGTAAAGACAAAATTGTGTTATCCGGTGACATCAAAGCAACAGGTATAGATTCATCATGTATAAAAATATAACTGATCTTAAGCTACTAACAGAGTTCAATAATCTATCATATCTCAATGTCATCATTGGCCATACTGGAATTTAAAGGCTAAGCAAAAGGGATTATACAACGCAGTGCAATTAAACACAACTAAATAAACAAAATAAAATAAAATTGAATTTTTTTTATGCAAAATTAACTAACACATACTATAATGAAATGCAACTACTATATACAACATAACATGCAATAAAAACTATATGAAATTAACTAAATGAAACTAACTAAATGTAATTAAAACTAAATGCAAAAATTTAAAACTATATATAATTACTACTACTAACACCCAATACCCCCAAACTTGAAATATTCAATGTCCCCATTGAAGGTAAAGGGTCAGGAAACTCCCCTACTGATCGGCAATGGCCACCCTCCTCGAGTGTTGTATCTGGTGGCGGGTATGGCAAGTCGAAACGGAAAATAGGCCACTCCAGCATCGTGCCTTGTTGTGCAAAGGCCTCAGATAGTGCACGAGTCAATCCATCAGCGAACACGGCGAAGCTCTCATGTAGGGCGTCAATCCTCCTCTCTAAACGTCGATACTGGCGACCCTGCTATATGTCACCGGCTGGAGGAGGTGATGCGCCCTCTGCTGGCTACGGCTGTGGTGGAACTAGTGGCTGAGGTGGGAGGATGAATCCTTTTCCTCGAGGATGTGCTGTGCCCCCAGCCCAATCTTCAAAGTGTTTAATAGTGGCATGAGTTATATCGCTGCTCGACATTTGGATCTGCTCAACGCCCCACTCGAACCCTGCCTCAGCACAGAGATGGGCTACTATGGAGGCATGTGGAATGGAGCCTGTGGTACTGCCTCGCATAAACCTCAGCATGTTCTGGTGAATGAGATGACTGACATTAACGTATTTCCCCGTGACGATTCCCCACAAGATTATAGCCCTCTCGACTGAAATCTCAAGCTGGTGCAAGGATGACATCAAGCTGGCACAGAGGAACAGGTTCCATGCCTTGGCATATCTGTTTAGCCCTGAGGCAGGGAACGTGGTGTACTCATTAATGGTATCTTTCTTGAATTTCCACACTGTGCCTGGTGCACACAAGTCACGGATCAACTGGTCAAGGTACGTTTCAAACCTCTCTGCCTTAACCCAGTTCTCTTGGCCAGCCGGAAGTGGGGGCACATTTAGAATATCTCGAATCACCGCCGGGCAAATAGTCAATGGTTTGGCCTCGAACAAAGGACCGGCCGCTCTGTGTTATCTTGGCGTTGGCATAGAACTCACGAACGAGAGCCAACAGCACCGGTGGCGGTGTTTCACAAACACCTTGCCATCCCATCTCACGAATCATGGCACATAATTCCCCATCCTCCTTCGTCGTTTTCAAACGTCGTTCCTTCAAAATTAATTTGGCCGCGATCCAATAGTACTCGATTTAGGCCTCGATATTGATGAATTTGGTCAAATCGACAGTAATGTCGTCGTCCGAGGCACTGCGAGCGGGCAAAGCAGAAGCAAAAGCGGCAACCCTTGAATGCTTTGGACCCATTGAGAATTTTTAGAAAAATGCCCTTTACAAACCCTTGATGACGACTTCGGAATAAAACCTCCAAACTAATTCTCTATCACAGTGAATCTCCAAACCCTAACAATCTCACTGTGATGAAATATAGAATGGAAACAGGAAGAGTGTGATTGTGTGTGAGAAGGAGAAGGGTAGTGTATGAGGATTAGGGCTTGTTAGTGAAGGAGATATAGGATGGGTAGAGGAGGAGACTAGGGTTCGACAGTGTACTTGAGAGAGAGAACTTGTGTATAATGAGAGGGGTGGAAACAATTACAAATAGATATAGAGATATAAAGGGATGGAACCATTTTAAAATAATTTAAAGGAGCCTCTGTCTGAAGTCGGGTGCGGGCGCGTCGGCTTAGGCTTGGTGTGCCGCGCGGCTACCCGGGTCAGAGTCATACACAAGAATTTCTGGAAATTGGCGCGGGCGCGCCGAGTTATGCCCTGAGGATGGCGCGGGCGCGTGGCCCTAAGTCTGGCCAAATTTTGCTATTTCGCTTCTACAGCAACTCTGTGAAGGCATAAGAAACAACTTTAACACTTGTCTTACCTGCACATATAGCAACCAAAAATTATTTATAGCTTGATTCCATAACTAAAAAATGCATATATAAGATGTATGTACTGTCAATTCCTTAGCAATGCTATGTATGTGAAACATTTCTATGTGAATTCCCAAAAAATTTGCTATAGGCTTATATGTAATATGCTAACATGTCAAATGTATGTTCAATGAGCTTTCAACACCAAAAATATGTGCAACTATGCTTAAGTTCAAAAATGTAGGCAATGATTGTTCAAACCCCATGAATATGTGCAAGGAGCTTCTAACTCCCAAAAAAATATACAACATGCCTAAAGTTCAAAAATATAGGCAATGAACATTCTAACACAAAAAATAGTCAACTTTTTAAAATGCTTAGAATTAAACAGGGGAAGGAAAATGTAGAGATTGGTAACTAGAACTAAACATGCGAGAGATATATAGAGAAATATGATGCAAGAATTAAACACGAGGGAGAAGATAGAGATGATGGGGTGCCTCCCATCAAGCGCTTGTTTACAGTCTATAAGCTAGACTCTGTCTGAGTTTGGTCAAGTGGTGGAGAGGATCGATGCAACCTTCTCTCGATTCACCTCGTTGCCATAGTAATGCTTTAACCTTTGTCCGTTCACCTTGAAAGGCTTGTCTGGGCACTGATTATAAATTTTCACTGCGCCATGCTGGAACACGATCTTTACTGTGAAGGGGCCTGACCATCGAGATTTGAGCTTTCCCCTGCAACTTTCAAATCAAAATTAAGCTTCTTGATGGCCCAGTAGGCCTTATGTTCAAGCTCCATGGGGAGGTGGAAGGCCATCCCGTACACAAGCTGATAAGGGGACATCCCCAATGGCGTCTTATAAGCAGTCCTATAGGCCCACACCGCATCATCTAAAATTGACGATTGCAAAAGTGTGTACCCTCGTCACAGATGATGGCTTTATGGGTCCCAAAACGAGTGACTATGCTTTTTTGAAGAAAACGTAGGACCACTCGAGCATCATTGGTTGGTAAGGCTGCTACCTCTACCCATTTGGACACATAATCGACCGCCAGCAATATGTATAAATTTCCACAAGATGATACAAAAGGCCCCATGAAATTAATTCCCCATACGTCAAAGATTTCAACCTCGAGGATCATATTCAGAGGCATCTCATTTCTCTTGGATATGTTTCCTATGTGCTGACAACGGTCACAACTCTGGACAAAGTTATGCCCATCCTTAAACAGTGTTGGCCAAAAAAAACCCTGCCTGCATCACTTTGGTGGCTGTCCTCTTGCCCCCATAATGGCCTCCATACACAGATGAGTGACAATCTCGCAGTATGCTTTCCATCTTGCTCTCTGGGATGCACCGCCTGATCACCCTATTAGCGCACTGCCTAAACAAGTACGGCTCATCCCAATTGTACCATCTAACATCGTGCATAAACTTCTTCTTTTACGCTCTATGGAAGTCAGACGGGATAATATTGCTCACTAAAAAGTTTGCAAAATTCGCTAACCAGGGCATCTCGCCTTGCACCACGAACAACTGCTCGTCCGGGAAGGACTCATTGATCAATACTTTATCATTTCTGTCCGTCCCCAGATTTTCAGTCGAGATAAGTGGTCAGCCACTTAGTTCTCGGTCCCTTTTCTATCCTTAACTTCTAAGTCAAATTCTTAAAGAAGAAGTATCCACCGAATAAGGTGAGGTTTGGCATCTTTCTTACTGATCAGGTATCTAATCGCAGCGTGATCTGTATATACAATTACCTTTGTGCCAATCAAATATGACCTGAATTTGTCAAAAGCACAGACCACTGCAAGAAGCTCCTTCTCAGTGGTGGTGTAGTTTAACTGGGCATCTGTCAGGACATGAAAGATCTTGTGCATGCGCTGTCCCAATACTACCCCCATGGAGAAGTCGCTTGCATCACACATCAGTTCGAAGGGGAGAGACCAGTCTGGTGCTGTAATAACGGGAGCTGTAGTTAATTTCTTTTTTAAGTGTTCAAAGGCTACCAAACATTCCTTGTTGAAGTTGAATGGGACGTCCTTCTCGAGTAAACTGCACAAAGGTTTAGTAATCTTCGAGAAGTCTTTGATGAAATACCGGTAGAAGCCTGTATGGCCGAGAAAAGTAAGAACTCCTTTTACAAAGGATGGTGGCGGTAGACTTTCTATGGTCTCCTGTTTAGCTCTATCCACCTCTAGACCTTTCTCAGAAACTTTATGGCCCAGAATAATACCCTCCTTTACCATAAAATGACATTTTCCCAGTTCAGAACGAGGTTCATCTCAACACATCTCCTTAACACCAACACCAAATTTTCCAGACAGATGTCGAAGGAGTCCCCAAATATAGAAAAATTGTCCATGAAGACTTCTACATTGTGTTCGACCATGTCCGAAAATATAGCCATCATGCATCTTTGAAAAGTGGCATGTGCATTGCATAGCCCGAAAGACATCCTTCGAAAAGAAAAAGTGCCATATGGGCGTGTGAAGGTGGTCTTTTCTTGGTCCTCGGGAGCTATGACAATTTGATTATACCCCGAGTAACCGTCCAGTAGGCAATAATAGTCAGTGGCCTGCCAGCCTATCCAGCATTTGGTCAATAAACGAGAGAGGGAAATGATCTTTCCTTATCTTTTTATTCAGTCTGTGATTGTCCATGCAGACTCTCCATCCCGTAACCGTCCTGGTAGGTATTAGCTCATTCTTTTCATTTGTCACGACCGTCATGCCTCCCTTCTTCGGGACGCACTGCACCGGACTCACCCAGGAGCTATCTAATATTGGATAAATGATTCCCGCATCTAACCACTTGAGGATCTCCTTTTTGACAACCTCTTTCATGATCGGGTTCAATCTTCTTTGCTGCTCTATTGATGGCTTGCTTTCATCCTCTAAGAGTATTTTGTGCATGCAGTAGGAAGGGCTGATCCCTTTGATGTTAGCTATGGTCCACCCAATAGCTAATTTAAACTCTCTAAGGACCCTCAACAATTTGCTCTCTTGGTCGGATGACAAAGCAGAAGCGATGATAACTGGCAATGTAGAAGATTCTCCCAGATAAGCATATCTCAAGTGATCTGGCAGAGGTTTCAAGTCAAGTGTGGGAGCCACCTCTAGAGAAGGCTTTAGTCATTTTGATGACTCCTCAATCTGTCCAAGTGGTTCAATGGGAATTTTAAACTTGCGCATTTGAGGCACCGTATTCAAAATCTAGTTACACTCCACCACATCTGTCTCTTCCATGTCTGATTCTCCTATAAGAGCACTCTCCAATGGATCCATACTCAGCAAGTGTTCAGATTCTCCTTGCAGTATCCTGTCAATCATATCAATTCTAAAACATTCTTCCTCGTCCGTCAGAAACTTCATAGCCTTGAAAACATTGAATGTGACTTCTTGGTCTTGAACCCTCATAGTCAATTCTCCCTTTTGTACATCTATGAGTGTTCTCTCGGTGGCTAGAAACGGTCTTCACAGAATAATTGGAATGTTCTTGTCTTCCTCGAAGTCCATGATTATAAAGTCTTTAGGAAATATGAACTTGTCTACTTTCACCAACACGTCTTCAACAATGCCTCTGGGGTAGGTGATGGATCTATCGGCTAGCTGCAAAGATATGCTTATCGGCTTAGGAGCCGGCAAGCCCAATTGAGTGAACACCGATAGCGACATCAAATTAATGCTTGCCCCCAAGTCGCATAGACACTTGTTGAAGGACAACTCCCCAATAGAATAAGGAATTGTGAAGCTATTTGGATCCTTAAGCTTTGGAGCTAATTTCCTCTATAAGACGGCACTGCACTCCTCTGTTAAGGCCACTGTTTCATAGTCTTCTAACCTCTTCTTCATTGACAGTATCCCCTTCATAAACTTTGCGTAGCTTGGCATTTACTCCAACGCTTTGGCAAAGCGAATATTGATTTGCAGTTTCTTGAAAACCTCCAAAAACATGGCAAATTGCTTATCCAATTTTTGCTTTTGTATCCGCTGTGGGTATGGTGTAGGAGGGTAGACTATTTTTTGTGTAACATTGGTTTTCTCATTGGTAACTTCCTTTTCTGGCTCAATTACATGTCCCTCATCTTTCCCATCTTCCAAAACTATCTCAAAAATTTATGCACTTGGGCGCGCCAGCGCCGGGTTTTGGCCTTCCTGGGGCGCGGCCGCGCCAGCCTCCAGATTAGAATTCTGCTTCCCAGACCTTAAGGTGATTGCTTGGCATTGCTCCTTGCCATCTCTTCTACCCGGATTGGCTTTTGTATTGCTTGGAAGAGTGCCTTGCGGTCTATTGTTGATCAAATTTGCCATTTGGCCCTTCTAATTTTCCAAATTCTTGATTTCCACCACTTGGCTCTTCATCATTAACTCAGTGTTAGCAATATGCTTCAACATCAATTCTTCCATTTCAGATCTCTTTTCTTGCTGAGGTGCGGGATCTGAGTGATGTTGATATTGTTGTTAATTAAATCTAGGAGGGTGTGAGTGTCTAGAAGCATACTGATTTTGGGACTGTTGTGGCTGAGATTTTGGTTGATAAGGTTGATATTGTGATTGTTGTGGAGGATGTTGGTACTAATTTTTTTGTGATGTTTGAGGCTATTGGGCACTTTGAGCATTTTGGTATGGTTGTGGTTGTTGGGCATTTTGGTTGTTGCTCCAACTGAAATTCGGATGGTTGCGATTGTTGGGGTGGTAGGAGTTTGAAAACTGATTCTGAGTCTTCTGGTAGTTGTTAAAAACTGGACCGACTCGATAGTGATGACACATTGCTCAGTCTGGCGTGCTCTGACACACAACTCACATATAAAAGCAACTTATTGGACTCTGTTTTTAGCCATAGAATCTATCTTCTTGTTCAGTGCTGCCATTTGTGCTGACAATGCTGTTATGGCATCAACATCTAATACTCCGACCACCTTAGGTTGAACCATTCTTGCTGTTGGGTTCTGATACTCATTGGCCGCCATAGTTTTAACCAGATCATAAGCTGTCGGGTAGTCCTTGGCCCACAGGGCTCCTCTTGATGCGGCATCAATGATTGGCCTTGATTGCCACCCCAAACCATTATAAAACAAATTTATCACCATCCAGTCAGGCATTCCATGGTGCGGGCAATTCCTGAGTATTTTTTTGTAGCATTCCCATGCCTCATACAACATTTTCCCTTGTTACTGTGGAAACTGACTCAAAGCACTCCTCATGGAAGTAGTCTTAGCCATGGGGAAGAATTTGGTTAGAAATTTCTGGGCTAAGTCTTCCCATGTGGTGATTGATCCTGAGGGTAATGAGTGCAACCAGCTCTTTGCCTTATCCCTCAAGGTGAATGGGAATAACCGAAGTTTCACTGCATCATCCAAAACGTTGTTGAATTTAAATGTGCCGCATATCTCTATGAAGCTCAGGATATTCTCATTTAGATCTTTTGAAGTAGCACCCCCAAACTGGACAGTGTTTTGAACCATATGCAGTGTTCCTGGTTTAATCTCAAAAGTATTTGCAGCTATAGCTGGCCGCACTATACTGGACTGCAGATCAATGATTTTGGGTATGGAGTAGTCCCTTAAGGCTCTATTATCGGCCCTCTGTTCTTCGTCCATTTGCTCGGGTCGTTCTGGTTCTCCTTGTGGGTTGGTGTTTCTAGTGTTTGCTCTCCAACCTCTGCCGTTAATGTTCTCTTGCAGAGGCACTGACTCAGGATTGGTTGATCGTGTTTGCATAAACTACCCACAAGTACCTGAAACACAAATAACGATAAAGTTAGAAATGAGATAAGAAGAGATTTGTTTAAGTCAGAAAAATCTAATAAAAACTGATGTCAATAGTAATAAACTAATAACTATCCCCGGCAACGGCGCCTAAAAACTTTTTGCGCCATTTCGGTGTTCACAAAAATGGGCACAAAACACGTGCAACTATACACGGTCGACAAGTAATAAATTCGATAAGTCGAGATCGTTCCCACGGAGAAAGGAGTCAGGCTTAAACTATCATGCAACAGTCCTATGGTTATTTTTGTCTGCTCAAACGTGTATCAAAGTGTTCTTTAGATAACTAGACTGGTTTTAAAAATAAACTTAACTAATTAACAGACGAGGGGTTCAAATTAGAGAAATATGGGATCCTAACTTCATCTATTGCCTCATATAGGTTAATAACACCTCAAGTCAAGTATAGATAATCACATAGGAATGCTAGCCGAGAGCACGAATGTGAGACACAACTATTTGTCAATAAACCAAGTCCATATCATATAATATCTACAAAAGAGATAGAAATCACATGAACATCGATAAAACCTAAATCACTATATGTCTATGCAATTTACAAGCTAAACTGATTTAAGTGCAAGCTCCCTATTGACTACACATGGCAATACGGTATATTTCTATCCGGATTACGAATCACAAAACTCATCAAGTGCAAGTTTCATGAACATATGCTGGCATGGCAAAATCTAAGTTTACATTTCATTTTTCAAGTCCATATAAACTATTATAGTAGATGTTGATCAGGCATCTAAACATATAAAGCAACCATACTAGGCAAACCATACATTTTCATCCATATATATCAAAGAGGCATAAAACCCTAGACTAAGCAATAAAATCCATTAGAATCCCATAATGGTAGTTAGTTCATCTCTGAACCACAAACCATTATGGGATTTAAACCAAACATTTAAACAACTATAAAAGAAAGAGAGTAGAGAGAATGGAAATGCAAATCTTGGTGGTTCTCTTTCACATAAAAGATTTCAATGCTCAAGTTCAGACCACAAACCCAACGAAAGAGAACCCTAGAAATGTAAAATACTACTTGAACTAGAAGAGAAGAAGAGTTAAGCTCTCAAGCTCTCCTTAGCTCTCTAACCCAAGAAATTAGGAACTAGGAAGTAAAAAATATATGCTAAGTCTGATAAATGATAAGTATATCCGTTCAAATGCAACCCACAAGCCTTATAAACGATTACACTCAGCAAAATAAACTAAAGTTCAGCATCTTTGACTGGCGCGGGTGTGCGGGTTCTAGTCTTATTGGCAGCGCGACCGCGCGTTCCTCCAGAACAGTCCTCTGGTTCTGGCACTCGGCGCAGGCGCGCGGGCTTCCCTTGCTTTCTTGGCGCGGCCGCGCGAGCACTTTTCTGCTGCTGGTGCAATCTGGTTGTGGTTGCTTTCTTGTGCTATCTTTAATAACCGTGAATTTCATGAATAATTTTTTTTATAATAAGAAAATGAATACTTATTGAAACATAAATGTTTATGAGTTATAAGAGAAGTAATTCGATTATATTAAATTGAATTTATGATAATTGAGGAACTATGGAAAATTTTGACGAACTCGTAGAATGCCTTGTGTGGCATGAGATTGGAAATAATAATTAAAGAGGGAAATCAATAAGTGAAAGAGTAATTAATATTACATTGTTAATTAATTGTTATTATTAGTGATAGCCTATTAATGAGTAATTATTAATAATATGTTATTGTGAGTAACAAAACATTTACGAGTAAGTAATTGATGAATATAATAAGAGTTATATTTATTTGATTATTTGTTGAGTGTAATACATATGATAGTTAATTGTACAATAATGTTATTAAGTGTTATTATGAATAATAACCGGTTAAAGATTAAATTAATATATTAATGGAAATGATTATTTATTTAAATATAAATATCTATGTGTTATGAGATGAGTTAATTCAAATGAATTCGAATTGAAATTATAATAATAAGAAAATTATTTATAAATATAATAAGATTGTATTTATTAAACTATTGAGGAATGTGATCATTTCTCGCATAATAATAATTGATAAGGGTAAATTAATGAAGGAATTACTACGCGAACAATTAGTCTATATTAATTGTTAATTATTATTATGAGAAATAAAATATTAATTGTTATAGGATATTAATGGTGATTAATTATTAATAATATGTGATTATTATTATTGCAAGTAATATAATAATAATAAGTGACTTGGTTATAAGTATAATAAAATTTATATTTATTGAATGTGGTAATTAATCCTATAAGTGATAATGAATTGTTATGGAGATTAATAATTACATTGATTGATGAGGAAGGGATTAATTAATATCATTATTAATTAATTGATAAGATAAGTAATTAATTAATTACCATTGAGAATAATAATATATAAACGAGTAGATTATCAATATGATTATAATCGCTCGAGTTATTGTTATGATAATTAAACATATAAGGTATAGTGGCTACACCTATATTATATAGCGTAGTTTGACGATAAATGTGACTATACTATATATAGAGAGCATGTTTTAAAGTTGATTAAATTATATAGGCTACATGATCTATGCCTGTGTGAATATATGTGTGTGAGTGAACATTTAATTGGTACCTCATTAATATGTTATAAACAATTATTGATTGATAAATACTTCAATAATTTAATGTAATTGAATAATAGATGAAGTAATGTAACATGATAATACCCGATTAAAATTATACCGGTGTGATAAAATGTACATGGATTATGTGTGTGCAAATTACATTTACTACATTGAAATATTATTTGTGTGAATTACATGATGACATTAAAATTTTATCCTAAGCATGTATTATATGAATGCAACTTAAGTATATGGTGTGTGTATTATAACAGAAGTGTAGCATATAGTTTATTGACCAATAGCTGAGCATGTATTTGTTATCCCATAATAAGAGTCACAATTCTTCTACACACGTGAAAGGCTAAAGCTACCATCCTTCTCAAACTCAGCAAACTAGGATAGCTTCAAGCAATCATCAAGGGGGGAGTGGTTTTCATGATTGATTCCAACCACTAATTACCTACTCTTTCATAACCTTCATGCAATTCTTCAATCCGTTGGTTTGGTTCGGGAGAGAAAAACATTGTCTGGTTATTGTTTGTTCTATAAATTAAGCCCCCCTCCTTCAAATTCTTTGCTAAGAATTTTGTTTAAGGGTGGAATTGAGAGCATATATACTTGAGTAGTATCATTCCAGAATTGGGAGAATTCAATTAGCAGCAAGCTCATTCACAATTTAGCAGAAGGTATATTTCATGTTCATCAATTCTTATTTTCTGAAAATTTTGAGAATTGTTAATTCTTAATTTTAGTTGGAATTTATGATTTGGTGATTTGATAATGTTAATTGGTTGTCATATAGGCTAATACAAGTGTTAGAAAGGTAATGTAGTTAGTCTAATAGCAAATTCGTAGGAAATTTTATGATTTGGGCTGGAACCTGCCGAAGCAGGGAACTCCATGGTGCTTGCCGAAGCACGGCGCAGCTGCGTCGGTTTATAAGACAGTTCCTTATTCTGTTTGCAATCTGGTCAATTCTAACATACCAATATGACTTGAACATGCATGGAAATAAGTTTAACATGACTATTTAGGTTCCTTGGCATAGCATGAATGTGTTGGTTGGTGATTAGTATGCATGTAATAAGGGAAAAGATAGTTTTGAAAATAGGCTTTAATGAAAATTATGAACCTTAAGTTTTGATTTTGGTAAACATGCATACATAAGATAGCATACACATGATTGATTTCTGAACATGAATAAGCATGAGTTATGATTTATAGTCCTTTGTTCATAATCAAATTGATAGGTATTGAGCTAGCAAAACTTTTTCACAGAAAAACTTGATATATCCAGACTAATATGCATGACCATTACATGATATATGTTCTGACCTTGTGAAGAGGTTAACATGATTTAACTACACATGAAAAGAGTGTTAAGGACGTTTTCTATATGTGAAAGTGGGTTGTTCAAGTTTAAAATAACTTTCACAACAAGCTTGGATGTGTTATAATCTAATAAACATGATCTAGTGTATATTCGGGAGTAGAACATGTGTGATTTATATTTCTTATGTGACCAAACACACTACATACGCATGCTCATTTTTGGATAAACACATTGAAAGTTACTCAAGCATGAGTTAGAGATATTTTGAGGAAATAATTAATACTAATTATGCATATAAGATGAGGACCTATGTAAGCATACATACAAACTGATATCATGACTACCTCACATGTATGCATGGCAAACATTGTATCCTTTGTGATTTCATGATTTTGATTGGCCTTAGCTCATTTGAAATCATAAGTTAAAAACCATAGCGTATCAAGAATAAGTGTAAGATCGCAATAAAAGCATGCAAGACCCTTTAATATGTTATTATATTATATGTGAATGTTACGTTCGTGACCGGATAGAAACCACAAGACAACAACTCAGCCTTGGCTTGGCTAGAGGGCAGCGCAGCTGCGCCGGCCCTAGGCTTAGCCATGGCGCAGCTGCGCTAGACTAGAATCAGGATTGAGTCAGTTTGTTGATCTGATTTTGACAGTTAGCTTATATGATTACTTTAACTTGTAGTATATGACCAGTATGCTAAGAAATGTGTTAAGAGGCATTCTAAGTGATAGAATTGAACGTTTGATTATAATCTTCCCAATGATAAGTCTAAAAGGTGTTTGTGAACTATAAAGCAACGATTAGAAACTATGTTGATGACTTTATGATGTCTTGTAAATTGAACTGTGCTATATGTACGCAAAAGTATGTGATGAAGTATGTGTATAGTATGCGACTAAGTTAAATATTTATGGGTGCGTTTAAATTTACATATCATATATGAGCATAAGTAACTAATGAACATTCTATACATGTAATATATAAATAGGATTCGAAAGTGTTGATATCCTTAACGTGGATAGACTAAGCTTAAGGCAAGTTCCCTGACTTACACTCTTTTATTGTGCAAGTTCGTAATATATAATGTGCAAGTTTCCTAACTTACACAACTTTGAATTTTGTGCAAGTATCTAACCCTTATCTCTTTAATGCATGTCCTTACCTTACTTTTATCGAGCAAGATTCCTAACTTCATTTGATTTATACATTGAATGCAAGTATCTGACTACTCTTTTTATTGAGCAATTATTTGATTCATACTCTTTATTGAACACATATTTGAGCTTGTACTATTATTGATCGTACGAGTAAATAGGTGCTAGAATAATTCTTGCCTTATAAACTTATATTTCATAGCTTGATTTAAATCACGATTATATTCTTCGAATTATTGTTGCGAGTTTTGAACTCATAAATTGTTCTTATATACATTGTTGAAATTGTCTACGCCATTTAATTCGGCTAGACCAATATCATGAATTGGAAAGTGACCCACACCAATTCCCTTGGGCAGGACAAGTGCGAAGGCAAGGCTATGAAGTAGCTGTGCTTTTCTATATTTGGATGTTTCCTTTATGTTGTATTAAGACTTATTTAATGTTATGTATTAAGATATGTTTGGTTTAAGTTATGAAGTGTATTAGTAATAGTTTCGAGACTTGGGACGAGAATATTTATGTTATATCAATGTAAATTATTCTGTTATTCTATTGTTTGAGATTTTAATTGTTATTAGAATTAGTACGTGATGAACCGAATTCGAGATCAGCGACGGTCCGAATTTGGGGGCGTCACAGGTTGGTATCAAAGCTGTAGGTTATAAACCTTAGAAGCGAGTCCTTAGGCTATAACCTTAGAAGAGATTTAGGGAATGGAAGTATATAGAACTGATGTAGAGTTTCTTTGAGAGCGAGTAGTGTTATGAAATATATTTTCAGTCCATACGATGAAATTATGTTTTATTTGGAAATATTAATAAAGTTTATTGGTTATATGATTATGGATGTCAGAGATAGGTAAACCTAGTAGGGCCATGGAAGTGGGACCACGTGATATACATGTGGCATCTGCAACACCCTTTATAATTGAACCTATTACGGTAGTAGCCTTAACCTATTAGGAGTGGAATCGGAATGTAATTAGAAATCCACGGTGAAAGTTTTCTTTTGGGATTGGGGCATATGTGAGAAACTTAGTAACTAAGAACTCAGAAATGAAGAATAAGATGCAATAGTTAAAGGCGAAGTTCTAAACCTTCATATTAGTAACTAATAGATGCGAACGTAGTGAAAGTGAAGGTAGTTAGGTAATAAGCGTCGCGAAAGATACAATAGATGTTTATAGATACGAAACAGTGTTGTGAATCCCAATTTTAGGGATAATGTGGGGAGTATCTTTTTAACCCCAACTTTTGTAATACCCGAGAGGGGTATGTAATGAAACTAGCAGATTGCTATACGATGTGATATATTTTTATGTGGCATATTTTTATTAAAAGTGCGTATAGTAACCAGATTTTGTTAAATAATGACAAGGGAGAATAGCAATAAAACTTATACGTCTTAAGAAGTATTAGATGTTTAACAAATAGATGATAATACCATTTTATTTCTATACAGAAATGTCAATACCCTAAGGAGGAGAGAACTCGTCAAGCAACGGAGAATGGAGATACGGAATTGAATCAAGAACCCTTACAACAATTGGTAGACCTTATAGTAAAGGCTTTTGAAGAAGGAATAAATGATTATAAAAAGAGATAGACGAAAACTTCTGAGGTAGGAAAAGATATTAATTTGACTAAAGAAGGAAAGGTTAATAATTCAAAGAAAGCGAACGAAGGTAGGATGGGAGAGAGTAGTAGTGGTAGCAACAAGAATTTTAAGAGGAAGTGGAATGAGAATAAGTATGTAAGAGAAGAAGGACAATCACGGAAGAAGAAGGTAGAAGCCTGTAAGAAATATCGTGCTTGAAAGGAAAACATGTGTGTTATAAGTACAGTGAAAAGGGTCATATTTCTCCTAACTGTCCTAGGAAGGAGAAAACCAAAGAGTGTTTTTCGTATGGATCTAAAAAATGTAAAATACGTAATTGGCAGAAGGAAACAAACGAGGAAGGGGACGAAAACAAAAGAAGACGGGACAACAACAACATCAACAACAATCCAAGGGGAAGTCACCAAAAAGGACTCAAGAAAAAGAACAACGTTTGCCCGAAATGTGGAAAGAGTCATCAAGGAGAGTGCTGGAAGGGACGAGGCCTTTGCTATAGCTGCGGCCAGGAAGGGCATATTTCCCCGAATTGCCTAAACCCGAAAAAGATCAGAGGATGCTTCGCTTGTAAATCAGTAGATCATCGAATTAAGAACTGCCCAAAGAAAGGAAGGAAGGAAGAAGACGGAAACAAAGGAAGCCATAGCGGAGAGATGACGATAATTGTGTTGGGTTTGTACGAAATCGTGACGCAATCAAATTGCAAAAATTAGCGGAAGCATGGTATATCAGAGTTTAAAAAAATTTCTACAAAACCATTACCCGGATCATCCTTTATGCAAATTATTAATTTAAAACGATAAATAAGAAGTTATGGAATCATACCCTTGTAGAACGAAGCTTCCACAGGTACTAGTTCAACTTCTTGTTCTTCGTGATCTCCTTGAATTTTCGGGTTAGATTCCTTTATTTTGATCAACGTTAGCCATCAAAGTGTTTGGCCTCTAGAGGTGATCCACCAAGGAATATGAATTATCAAGAAGGAGGGTGGTTGGCTTAGTTTTCTATCCTCTATAGAAAAGGAGTACTCTCCAACAATTGGAATTGCATCAAGTAATATCTATTATAAGAATCCTCTTATATAGATATTGGTCAACCCTTCTAATCCTATTAGACATGAGATTTTTTTTAATTAATTAAACTCCTTTAATTAATTTAGGCTTCCCACCACATGGGAAATAATTAATTAAATTCATTTAATTAATTTGTCTCCTAATCTTATTAGGAATAAATGAGAGTACTAATATTAAATTAATTACTAAACTCCTTTAGAAATTAAAATAATAATAATTATAATAATATTAATAAGACTCCTCTTATTAATTTATATTTAATATTTCCAAAATATTAAATAATAAATATTAAGCTATTTAATTTATTCTATCACCATAGATTAAATTAATTTCACTTAATGCATTATTACGATTATGCCATTACCTTCTTAAATAATTATTCTTCTTTTTATGGTGTGACCCTTTAGGTTCTCCATATTAAACCGGTTGTGAATAAATCAATTAGAACAATTCTAATCTTATTTAAATAAATAAATTAAACTAATAATCTATTTAAATAAATAATATTTATTCTACAATAGGGATAAGCCTCCCTAGCGATCAACGACTTTTTTAGATAATATAGATTTCAACATTAATCATAAAAGAACCTGTGAGTAAATAATTACCATACAATTCAATCCTTCCACCATACAATGTCCCAATTAAATATAAGACATGAATTTACTGTCAAGTCTTATTTTATTTAATTATATGTATTTCGATTAGAAAATGCACAACTCCAAATAATGCAAATTAAAAAACTCCTTTCTAATTTCATTTCACCTTGGCCAAGGATTCCTGGGTTGTCATTTAACGAATCACATAGGACATATCTCCTCTTTTACTAGAGGTGGTAGATTTTTTATTGATCATTCATTATCTCCATATGTAACTCATTATACCCAAGCATACCCTATATATGGCTTAAAAGGTCTTAAGGAATAAGTCAAAGTATAATTTGTTACATACAAGATACTATGATGATCTCAAGTCCAAGGATCACTTGTACTACTATCACATTAGGAATTCCTATTGACATGTGAGTAAAACTCCATTAGGTATTCCATAGCGAATCACGTTCAGTGAACTTATTCTCCAATAAGCACCTACATACTTGCTTTAGTGTCTCCACACAAATGATCATGAGATCAATCATCCTCATCCAATGAGCAAGCAACATATGTACCAATCTATCCGGATTTACTAATCTCCTTTTTAGTAATCCCACGATTGGGAACTATTTAAGTTTTAAAACTTTCTAAGAATTTAGATCTCATTAGCATGATCATCATCATGATTCTAAAAGCATTGCTTAAAACTATGGGTTATTTACATATTATAAAAACAGCAACATGTAGATAATTAAATGCCTTTAATAAATGAATATTTCATTAATAAATAAATAAGATTGTTTACAAAGTACGTGCTTTATCATCATACATGATTGGCTTGTATGCACACTACTATCAATCTCCCACTTGCACTAAAGCCAATCGCCATGGTATCTCATACCCATCTTCTCTAAGTGACGATCAAACTGCTGTTGTGTTAAAGCTTTAGTAAATGGATCTGCAATGTTGTCTTGAGAGTCTACACGCTCCAAGGTGACGTCTCCTCTTTCAATGATCTTCCTGATCAAATGAAATTGCCGCAACACGTGTTTAGATTTCTGATGAGACCTCGATTCCTTAGCCTGTGCAACTGCTCCTGTGTTGTCACAGTAAATGGGAACTGCTTCTCCAATGCTAGGAACCACACCAAGTTCAGTTATGAACTTCTTCATCCAAACAGCTTCCTTTGCAGCTTCACTTGCAGCTATATACTCTGTCTCTGTCACTGAATCAGCAACTGTTTGCTGCTTGGAACTCTTCCAACTCACTGCGCCTCCGTTCAAGGTAAAAACATACCCCGAAACAGATTTACTGTCATCTTGGTCCGTTTGAAAACTTGAGTCTGTGAAGCCCTCGAGTTTTAATTCAGACCCACCGTAGATAAGAAAAATATCCTTAGTCCTTCTCAAGTATTTTAGGATATTCTTCACTGCCTTCCAGTGCTCTTCTCCTGGATTCGACTGGTATCTGCTCGTTACACTAAGTGAATGAGCAACATCCGGTCTAGTACATATCATACCGTACATGATAGATCCTATTGCAGAAGCATAAGGGATCTTACTCATACGGTCTCTCTCCTAAGGTGTCTTTGGGGCCTGTTTCTTGGAGAGATGTATTCCATGGCTCATCGGCATGAGACCTCTTTTGGAATCTTCCATGCTAAATCTCTTTAGCATTGCATCAATGTACGTTCCTTGGGATAAACCAAGCATCCTTTTAGATCTATCTCTATAGATCTTTATCCCTAAAATATAGGATGCTTCTCCCAAGTCCTTCATGGAGAAGTGTTTAGATAACCAGATTTTAATCGATTGTAGCATAGGAATGTCATTCCCTATCAGTAATATATCATCAACATATAATACAAGGAATGAAATTGCGCTCCCACTAACCTTCTTGTACACACATGGTTCATCGTCATTTTTGATAAAATCAAACTCTTTGATTGTCTCATCAAAACGAATGTTCCATCTACGAGAAGCTTGCTTCAATCCATAAATGGATCGTTGCAGCTTACAGACTTGATTTATTCCAACCTTTGAAACAAATCCCTCTGGCTGTGTCATATACACATCCTCCTCAAGTTTCCCGTTGAGGAAGGCCGTTTTCACGTCCATCTGCCAGATCTCATAGTCGTTATAAGCTGCAATCGCAAGTAAAATCCGAATGGACTTGAGCATAGCTACTGGTGAAAAGGTTTCATCATAGTCAACTCCTTGTCTTTGTTTGAAACCTTTTGCAACCAGTCGGGCCTTATAGGTCTCCACCTTGCCGTCCGCTCCAGTCTTTCTTTTAAAGACCCATTTACACCCAATAGGCTTAATGCCTTCAGGTGGTGAAACCAAAGTCCATACTTTGTTTTCATACATAGAGTCCATTTCGGATTTCATGGCTTCAAGCCATTTCCCTGAGTCTTTATTACTCATAGCCTGTTCGTAATTCAATGGATCATCATCATTCATGATGCGTACCTCATCGTCATCCTCTATAACGAATCCATACCTCTCAGGTATCTTCGGTACTCTTCCAGATTTACGAACAGGGTGTGGTATAGTAGGTTCTTCTACTTGGTCAGGTACCTGATTTTGATCCGTGGTAATTTGTGGTTCTTGAACTTCTTCAAGATATATCTTACTCCCACTGACCCCTTCATGGATAAACTCCTTTTCCAAGAAGGCAGCATGTTTCGCAACAAACACCTTTTGATCAGTTGGATGATAGAAATAATACCCTACAGTTTCTTTAGGGTATCCCACAAATCTACACTTGTCAGATTTAGTTTGTAGCTTATCATTTTCAAACTTTTTGACATAAGCTGGACAACCCCAAGTCTTAACATGCTTAAGATTTGGTTTCCTCCCCTTCAACATCTCATATGGAGTCTTTGGGGCGGATTTGGTAGGTACCTTGTTAAGTAGGTATGCAGCCGTTTCTAAGGCATATCCCCAGAAGAAAATTGGAAGGTCGGTAAAACTCATCATGGATCGAACCATGTCTAACAGTGTTCGATTTCTCCTTTCAGATACTCCATTTAACTGTGGTGTACCTGGAGGAGTCCATTGTGAGATTATACCATTTTCTTTGAGACAATTGAGAAACTCACCGCTTAAGTATTCTCCACCTCGATCTGATCGAAGTATCTTTATACTCTTGCCCGTTTGTTTCTCTACTTCACTTCTGAACTCTTTGAACTTTTCAAATGATTCTGACTTGTATTTCATTAAATACACATATCCAAATCTTGAGTGATCATCAGTGAAAGTAATAAAATAAGAATACCCACTCCGTGCACTTGTTGTCATAGGCCCACAAACGTCTGTGTGAATCAATGCCAACAACTCTGTAACTCTTTCTCCTTTTCCACTAAAAGGAGATTTAGTCATTTTACCCATGAGACAAGATTCACAAGTTGGATATGATTCATAATCGGATAGCTCGAGGAGCCCATCTTTATGCAACTTGGATAATCTTGTTTCATTGATATGACCGAGTCTACATTGCCACATGTAAGTATAATTAATATCATCTCTTTTCCTTTTCTTAGTTTGTTCAATTTGAAAAATATTTTCTTGTAAGTCAAGTGTATAAAGTCCATTTCGCAAATTTCCAATACCATACAAAACATCGTCTTTATAAATAGAACAACTATTGTTCTTTATAACAACGTTAAATCCTTCCATATCCAATACAGAAATTGAAATAATGTTTTTAATAATATTCGGAACATAATAACAATTATTAAGAAAAATGGACTTGCCCGAAGGCATTACTAAACAATAAGTCCCTACAGCTAATGCAGCAACCTTTGCTCCATTCCCCACTCGTAGGATGACCTCATCATTGCTCAGCTTTCTATTTCTGACCAGTCCCTTTACATTATTACATATGTGAGAACCACAGCCGGTATCTAATACCCAAGTAGAATTTTGACTTTCTGAAAAATTAATTTCAATCATGAACAAACCTTGATTGGAAGTCGAAGCTTCTCCAAGCTTCTTCTTTGCCAGAAACTTCTTGCAGTTCCTCTTCCAATGACCCGGCTCGTTGCAATGAAAACACATTCCTTTGCTAGCTGGATCAGATTTCTTTTGTTCTTTTATGTTCACTTTGCCCTTGGTCATCCGAGATCGGAAGAGCTCCTTAGATATCTCATATCTAGCAGTCCTACTTTGTTCACCATACAACTCCTTGAGGTGAATCAACATAGTAGGAGCATCCATATTTTCGTGCTGATGCTGAAGCTCGTTATTCATGGATGCGAGCATGATGCATTGAGCCACAGATGCATCATCTTGCCACTTTACAATGGTGGCAATCTCTTCCTCAGAGACTGTTTCTGGAACAGTTCCAGGGACAGGTGAGTTTAGGACATAAGAAATCTTTTCAGCAGTGAGAACTATTCTCAGATTTCTTAGCCAGTCCGTATAATTCGGCCCGGTAAGCTTATTAGCATCAAGTATGATTCGCAGTGAAATTAGTGATTTTGATATTTTTAAAATTTTGCATGTGAAAAATAACATTTTAGCAAACATTCATTTTATTAATTTTGCATACCAAAATAAATTTAGGTCTTTATTTTAAATTGGTATCTCCCACTATTTTTATCAAACTATATTACCCTCACTTATATAGTTCGGCAACATCTAATTAAAGATTTGCTAGTGAGAATAAGGATCCCATTTCAAATGTATATAACCTTGTGGATAGCACAACAAGCGATATACAAATAAATAGGTAGACAACTCTTGTCAATTACATCACTATATAACTCCTTTTATTTTGCCTCTTAAATCATAATGGTCAAGTGTGTGCACATCCGAACTAAAACGATTTAAGTTAAGTCCAGCCTAGCACTTCTATAAATTCAAAAAAAAAAATGTTCGTCCTTGTGGATAGCACAACAAGACTAGATCGTTCAATTTTCTTGATAAGCATCAAATGTGATTAATTAACATCTTAAATATGCAATACTCGCCTTGTGGATAGCACAACAAGCTCATATTAAATATTTAATACTCTATTAATTTATCATGCTAGAAGGCGACGTTCGATATTCCAAATATCATTTGAACGCTTCGGACTTAATATTATTTCTTTGAGGGATTATATTATTATTTGTCTCATCTTGTTTAGCGTGTATGCACATATATATATAAAATACGCGTCATTTTATTAAACATGCGAAGCATGTTTGCATAAAATATAATATATATAATATTTAGCATGCAATATAGAATACTATATTCTACCCAGATTGATTATGGACTTTTATTCTAGTTTGGTTCACTAGAGCCACCAAGTGAACCAAAAGGTCAAACCTAGGAGTGCAAGAATTTAAATTTAAATATAACTATTACATTTAAACCCGGGCTCCATACAAACGGGTCTTCACACGCTCCTTGCTCCTTGGTCTCCAATTTTTTCAAGATAATTCTAACTATTTCTATTACATTAAACTATTTAATTTAAATAGAAACCTTGATCAGCAGTCAAGGGGAAGTACATAGGAGGGAGATAGAATTTTACATCATGAAATTTTTTTTTAGAGAAGACGGGTACACAGACCCCATTTAATAAAACCCATTCATTCAAGCATTCAACTAAAATAAAATCCAATCACATTGGTCAAATAGTCCATAATCAATCCCCATTTATTATCATACATATCACCATATATATCAATAAATAAATGTTCATCTCATGAATTAAAACATTCCATATATATATGAGTATCATTTAATGGGCAATTTTAAATTGCATGAAATCCAATTTCAAGATTAAAATAAACTCTTTATTTTAATTATAAAATTATTTAGAATATAATATATAAATATATCATATTTATTTTTTAAAAAGAAGTCACCTTCTTTTATTAAAAGAGTCCTGCAGGTTTATTAAAAGAGTCCTTTCCTGATGGGTCACATTCTTTTTGGAGTAAGAAAGAGACAACACATTTTCTTTGCAGAATTCAAGATTAGCAGCCAAAAAAAAAAATTTGTGATTCGTCCCAAAAAAAAAAAAAAAAAAAAACGTCATTTTTTTTTCTTAAAAAAAATTATTTTATACAATAAAATTATGCCCAATAAATTATTTTAAATATATACCTATATGTATATGAAATCAAAAATAAATTAATAATTGCATAAAAGTTTGGCTCTGATGCCACTACTATCAAATTGAACCAGCTCAATCGAGTGAACCAATGCCACGTACGACTAACGTTATGCTACATGATGCAGTCGCGTTCCAAGTTGTGATGGCAGGTGCTGTCTTAATTAATAATATAAATGCGTATATATTATCTGATTCGAGTACTATCTTTCCCTTTTTGCATCTGAAGAACTGTGAGATGACTAAGTTACCCCAAGAACGATTAGAAGGTCCTTTAAATATAGAAGTTGCGAATAAAGAAGTAATTCTTGTAGAAATCTGTTTACCGTAATTGTTGCACATAAATTAGGGGATGTAAACGAAGCATAGACTGAATTCCAATAAAATTTAGGAAGTGTGATGGGATACTAGAAATGGACTGACTACATAACCATACTACGATAATTGATTGTTAGAAGAAAAAAAAATGTGAACCTTCAGAATCCAAACTGGTCTAAGGAAGTGTTTTATGGTAGCTCATCGTTTAGGCAATTGTGTTGCCTTACGATGATGCAGGCCAAGATAATGTTAAGAAAAGTTGGTATAGATTGTTTCACTTTTATTATAGATACTAAGAGAACGGAAGTAGAAATAAATAATGTATTATAGAACCAGAATTTCAAAACGTATTGCCAGACGATCTACCCGGCCTTCCGCCAGAGAGAGAAAATAAGTCGTAATAGATTTAGTACCGGAGACTGCACTGAGTTCGAAAGCACCTATCTTATGGCACCAGTAGAAATGAAGAATTAATAATACAATTGCAAGAAATGTTAGATAAAGGATATATTTAGCCGAGTGTGTTTTCCCTTGGGGGAGCACTAGTGTTGTGTGTCAAGGAGAAGGTTAGTTTTATGACATGTCAGATCCGGCAGAGGTGAAGGTGATAAGTAATTGGGAGCAGTCGAAGACTACCACTGCAAAATTCTATATCACCTGGAAGAGGTGAACGTAGGAGCCGATATCATAAGTAGGAAAAGGGAATAGAGAAATTATTCAAGTTTATAACTCGAGAGAAACTAATCAGGAAGATGAAGAGATTGGAAATAGAAGTGAAGGGACCCATAGAGTCCAAAGGGGAGTTTATAACGGAGGTTTGTCCAACGTTGTTAGATAGAGTAAAGGGATAACAAGATAAAGACAAAAAGTGCGAGAAGATAAAGAGGAAAAGGTTCAGAAGAAATAATAATGGTATCTTGAAATTTGTAAATCGAGCATGAGAGTCAATCGTAACTAAAATTTTGCGAGATAAGAGTTTTCATGAGGCATATAGTTGGACAACCCAGGAAGCATGAAAACGTACTGGGATCTTCGAAGACACTATTGGTGGTCAATATGAGACGAGAAGCTGTAAAATATGTCGACCGATTGAAAAAGACAACACACTCCCTACCGATAGATATTCGATTCAATTTAAATCAGTTAGAGAAATTATACGTTAAGGAAATTATTTTGCAATATGAAATATCGGTGTTAATAATTTCTGATCGAACCCCGCGCTCCACTTCAAAGTTTTGGAAGAGCTTGCATAATGGATTTCAAAGGTAACTTGAAGTATCACTTACCCTTAGTAGAATTTTCTTATAGTAATAATTATTATACGAATATCGGTGAGCCATCGTACGAAGCTCTCCACGGAAGAAAGTGTTGAACACCGCTATATTGGGATAAGTTCAGAGAACGACGACTTCAATTGGGACTGAATTTAATACGACGACTGACAGACATTGTGAAGACAAAAAAGAGCCAGATTAATAGCAGCTCAAGATCAACATGAGAAGCACGCAGATTGGCATCGTCATAATCGAGATTTTGAAGAAGATAGTTTTGTATTTCTTAAGTGTTTCTCTGCGAGGGGACGATAAGATTAAGTAAGAAAGAAGAATTGAGTCTGAGGTTCATGAAACCTTTTGAAGTATTGCAGAGAGCAAGAAAAGTGGCGTACGAGGTAGCCTTACCTATTGAACTGGAACATATCTACAGTGTGTTTTATGTTTTTGTCGTACGATCATATAAGCCTAAGCGTGTGATACCTTATGAGCCCATTCAAGTAGGGAAGAATGTGAAATATGAAGAATTCATGTCCAAATACTAGATAGGAAAGAACAAATATTAAGAAATAAAATTATATCTTCTGTGATAGCGCTTTGGCGAAACCACGATGCCAAGGAGGCCACGTGGGAATTAGAAGATAGGACGATGAGGGACTTTCCCCATCTATTTATATAACCTTGTACCAATTCCGAGGACAAAATTTTTATAAGGGGGGAGGATGTAAGAACCGTGAATTTCATGAATAATTTTTTTTATAATAAGAAAATGAATACTTACTGAAACATAAATGTTTATGAGTTATAAGAGAAGTAATTCGATTATATTAAATTGAATTTATGATAGTTGAGGAAATATGGAAAATTTTGACGAACTCGTAGAATGCCTTGTGTGGCATGAGAATGAAAATAATAATTAAAGAGGGAAATCAATAAGTGAAAGAGTAATTAATATTACATTGTTAATTAATTGTTATTATTAGTGATAGCCTATTAATGAGTAATTATTAATAATATGTTATTGTGAGTAACAAAATATTTATGAGTAAGTAATTGATGAATATAATAAGAGTTATATTTATTTGATTATTTGTTGAGTGTAATATATGTGATAGTTAATCGTACAATAATGTTATTAAGTGTTATTATGAATAATAACCGGTTAAAGAGTAAATGAATATATTAATGGAAATGATTATTTATTTGAATATAAATATCTATGTGTTATGAGATGTGTTAGTTTAAATGAATTCGAATGGAAATTATAATAATAAGAAAATAATTTATAAATATCATAAGATTGTTTTTATTAAGCTATTGAGGAATGTGATCATTTCTCGCATAATAATAATTGATAAGGGAAAATTAAAGAAGAAATTACTACGCGAACAATTAGTCTATATTAATTGTTAATTGTTATTATGAAAATAAAATATTAATTGTTATAGGATATTAATGGTGATTAATTATTAATAATATGTGATTATTATTATTGCAAGTAATATAATAATAATAAGTGATTTGGTTATAAGTATAATAAAATTTGTATTTATTGAATGTGGTAATTAATCCTATAAGTGATAATGAATTGTTATGGAGATTAATAATTACATTGATTGATGAGGAAGGGATTAATTAATATCATTATTAATTAATTGATAAGATAAGTAATTAATTAATTACTATTGAGAATAATAATATATAAACGAGTAGATTATCAATATAATTATAATCGCTCGAGTTATTGTTATGATAATTAAACATATAAGGTATGGTGGCTACAACTATATTATATAGCATATTGTGACGATAAATGTGACTATACTATATATAGAGAGCATGTTTTAAGGTTGATTAAATTATATAGGCTACATGATCTATGCCTGTGTGAATATATGTGTGTGAGTGAACATTTAATTGGTACCTCATGAATATGTTATAAACAATTATTGATTTATAAATACTTCAATAATTTAATGTAATTGAATAATAGATGAAGTAATTTAACATGATAATACCCGATTAAAATTATACCGGTGTGATAAAATGTACATGGATTATGTGTGTGCAAATTACATTTACTACATTGCAATATTATTTGTGTGAATTACATGATGACATTAAAATTTTATCCTAAGCATGTATTATATGAATGCAACTTAAGTATATGGTATGCAACTTAAGTATATTGACCAATAGCTGAGCATGTATTTGTTGTCCCATAATAAGAGTCATAATTCTCCTACACACGTGAAAGGCTAAAGGTTACCATCCTTCTCAAACTCAGCAAATGATGAGTTAAAATTATGTACTGCAAGTGCACAGTGTCTATCGTAGATTTAGCAAGTGCAGGTCGAACCATAAAGACTAGTTCAATTCTTTAATATATCCTTAATTAATATTTTAGGCAAATTAGAAATAAATATGGTGGTGATGATTAACTAACTAAATTATGTAAATTAATAATTACTAATGAAAACTATTAATGAGAAAAACTACCTAGGAATCCGAATCCACCAAATATTAACATAATAAACAATTCCTTATTCCAAATTATTTACCAAATTATTTTTCCTTTCCTTTAAAAATAATAATTAATATAATTAATATGGGCAAGTATAAGTTATGAAAAATTCACAGATTAACTATAACTTATCAAAACCTCGAAATCAATATAAAAATCATATGCAATTCGTGCGGAAAAAAAATATGAAGGAGAAAATAATTAGGCACTAATTTTGGAACGGAAAGAAAATATTATTATGAAATACTTAGTTTCATCATCATCCTGGGTATTCAAAATTTAGCTAGCCATGAAATTAAAAATTAATACTACTAATAATAATGACATGAATAAAAGTTAAACAATGATTATTCTTACTATTATATATTTCTTACCAATTAACGCATTAGCAAAGAAAAGAACTAAAGAAAAATAAAGAATTAAAAGAAAGATATCACCACTTCAACTTGTTCTTCCACCACTGTAACGAATAATATAAAAAAAAATATAAAAGTTAATAAAAAGAACTCTCAATCTCCTCCAAGTTCTAGCCGGAAGTACAAGAGGAAAAAAAATAAAAATAAAAGTCTGCCCTCTCTCTAAAACAAGAGATCTCTTTATAAGAAAAAATAAAGTATAACCTAATCTAAGATACATTGAACTTGGTATTCTCTTTTTCTTTATCTCTTTCTCTCCTAAATTGACTCTAACTTCTTCATGATTATCCTCCAAGAGTCCCATGTAATCTTTTATTTGCTCCCCAAGAAAAACAAGATAAATCCTATAAAATTAAATAAAATGTATTAGTTAAATACAATAAACAAACAAAATAATAAATATGGGAATACTAAAATGTATAATTAATGTGTATATCAAATACGCCCATACCTATCTTTTGCTCGTCCTCGAGTAAAATAAAAACAAAATAAAAACAAAAACTATACTACCCCATTTTCGTAGGAAACACGATTGCACTTAGAATGTGCAACAAGCCTTTAAACCCCAAGGTTACCCCAAGTGGACGAATTCTGTCTCGTGAGGGTTTGCAGTGAATATACCCACAAAATTCAAAAATATTTTTTTTTTCAGATTAACAAGTCATGAAATTGAATTAGAAACTTCTAAATATCCATGGGCATTATTCAAAAGCAAGATTCAATTCAAAATCACACTTTCACCTTATCAAAAATATTCAATCTTCATTCTAGACACCATCCTTCATAATATTAATTCCATGTGATGTATGCATGTGTATATGATGTAACTTTTAGTAGGGATTTTACCATGAAAATCAAGCAAACTCATTTTTCTTTTTCTTCTTTCTTTTTTTTCTCTTTTTTTTTTCAATTCTTTTTTCCTTGACTTGCGCAATGTCTCATTTTCTTAGGCTTTTCAGAGTTACCCATTTAGCGAGCGTTGAACCAATGACTCCCAAACCAGTTGATTTTAGGGCACTAGGTGTAGAGACACCCCTAAGGGCTTACTAACTCGAGTAACAATGGCCACAAAACTAGACTAGTCAAACTGCTTTTATCCATCACACTTTTCAGCGTGAATATCGATGCTTCTCGAGGCTTGGATACCCAGTTATTTCGTTCAATGGACATTGAAGAAGTTATTTATTTCTTTTCTTTTCTTTTTTCAAATTCTTCAACTTCTCCTTCTTCTTTTTTCTTCAAATTGCTTGAATCATAGTTTATATCCACAACTAAGAGTTAGTGCGATCGTGAAATGCAAAAATGATTTTGAAATCAATTTTAGTCTAGATGGTATTTCAAACTAAGATTTCGTATCTTAACAAACATTCAAGAGTTCTAAATCTTTCAATCTTACTCATGACTTTTAACTCCAAGGCACTTATTAGAATAAATTTAATCCATAAAAAGTCAAATAATTTTTTCGTTCATCATTTTTTTTTATTTTTTTATTTTTATTTTTTACAAAGACATAATTTCCTAAAAGGAAGATAAAAGAAAAAAAATTAAAAAATAAAATCTAATAATAAAAATGCAAAACTCCCCCCCCCCATACCTAATTCATTCATTGTCCTCAATGTATGCAAATGAATAAAGAGAACAAAGAAACAAAAGAATTGTACCTCGTAGGATGGGCAAGAGCCGGATGACAATATTGTACAAAAAAAAAACATACATACTTACAAAAATAAGTGCAGTGCTAGTCATTCTGAATTAGGTGGGTCAACAAGGTACACCACCTCCTCTGGTCCGTTTGGCATTTCTAAAAAGGGTTTGAGTCGTTGGCCATTCACTTTGAAAATTTCTCCACTATTTAGATTTTCAATATCAACTGCTCCATGAGAATAAACTACCTTCACTACAAAAGGTCCATCCCATCTAGAGCGCAATTTGCCAGGCAATAGATGTAGCCTAGAATTATACAAGAGAACTTTTTGACCAGGTGAAAATGATTTTCTCAAAATTAATTTATCATGAAACACTTTCGTTCTTTCCTTGTAAATTTTAGCATTTTCATAAGCATCATTCCTAATCTCATCTAACTCAGCTAATTGCAATTGTCTATGACTCCCATCAGTGGACATATCAAAATTAAATTGTTTTATGGCCCACAAAGCACGATGTTCAAGTTCAACAGGTAAGCGACAGGCTTTCCCAAACACAAGCCTATACGGTGACATTCCTAAGTTAGTTTTAGAAGCAGTACGGTAAGCCCACAAGGCATCTAGCAATTTTAGAGACCAGTCTTTTCTATTGGAACTCACCGTTTTTTCCAAGATTTGTTTTATTTGCCTATTCGAGACTTCTACCTGACCACTTGTTTGAGGGTGATATGGTGTTGCAAGCTTGTGGGTGATGAATACTTTTTCAGCAAGGATGCAAACGGCTGATTGCGAAAATGTTTTCCTTGATCACTGATTATGGCCCTAGGGGTACCAAAGCGAGACAAAATGTTCTCTTTCAGAAATTTGACAACAACTTTGTTGTCATTGGTCTTGGTTGGTATAGCTTCTACCCACTTAGACACATAATCCACCGCAAGTAAAATATACAGATTTCCAAAAGAATTTGGAAATGGGCCCATGAAATCTATTCCCCACATATCAAACAATTCAATGACTAAAATGGGTTGCATTGGCATCATATTCCTCCTAGTGATCCTCCCTAATTGTTGACACCTATTGCAATTGGCACAAAATTCTGTGGCATCCTTGAACAGACTAGGCCAATAGAAACCACACTGGAGGACTTTGGCGGCCGTCTTTTGGCCTCTAAAATGTCCTCCACAGGCTTGGTCATGTAAAAATGACAAAACACTCCTAAATTCATAGTCGGGTACACATCTCCTAATGATTTGATCAGGGCAATATTTAAACAAATAGGGGTCTTCCCAATAAAAGTGTCTGACTTGTGAAAGAAACTTTGATCGGTCTTGTTTGGACCAATGGGAAGGAATTTCACTAGTCACTAGGTAGTTCACAATATCAGCAAACCAAGGTGTAGCAGATATAGAGAAAAGTTGCTCATCTGGGAAAGATTCATTTAAGGGTAGGTCATAGTTGGACTCCACAACTAACCGAGACAAATGATCAGCTACCACATTTTCGGACCGTTTTTTGTCTCGTATCTCTAGGTCAAATTCTTGGAGCAATACGACCCAACGAATTAAACGGGCTTTTGAATCTTTTTTGGAAAGAAGATGTCTGAGGGCAGCATGGTCAGTGTAAACAATTATTTTAGACCCAATAAGATAAGATCGAAACTTTTCTAGGGCAAAAACTATAGCTAAAAGTTCTTTTTCAGTAGTTGAATAGTTCAATTGAGCATCATTCAAAGTCCTACTAGCGTAGTATATGACGTGGGGAATCTTGTTGATTCTTTGCCCTAGAACAGCACCAACTGCATAGTCTGATGCATCACACATTAACTAAACTGGTTGACCCCAATCATGTGATTTGATGATAGGAGCTGAAGTCAACTCCCTTTTGAGTTGTTCAAAGGATTGAAGACATTTTTCATTAAATTCAAATTTTGTATCTTTTCCTAGAAGATTGGTCAAGGGTCTTGCTTTCTTACTGAAATCTTTAATGAATCGCCTATAAAAGCCTGCATGTCCTAGGAATTAACGAATTTCTTTGACTGTCCTAGGTGGTGGAAGATTAGCAATGAGGTCGATTTTGGCTTTGTCTACTTCAATTCCCTCGTCAGATATGATATGACCAAGAACAATTCCTTTTTTAACCATGAAATGACAGTTCTCCCAATTTAGGATTAAGTTAGTTACCTTACATCTCCTTAGAACTAAGTCAAGGTGGTGAAGGCACTCCTGAAATGTAGATCCAAATATGGAAAAATCATCGATGAAAATTTCTAGGAATTTCTCTACCATGTCAGAAAAAATGCTCATCATGCATCTTTGAAAGGTGGCAGGGGCACTACATAGCCCAAAGGGTAGACGACGATATGCAAAGGTTCCATAAGGACAAGTGAATGTGGTCTTTTCTTGGTCTTCTGGGGCTATGGGAATTTGGAAGTAGCCCGAGTAACCATCAAGAAAACAGTAGTAAGCATGACCAGCTAACCTCTCTAGAATTTGGTTTATGAAGGGTAAAGGAAAATGATCCTTTCTTGTGGCGGTATTGAGTTTTCTATAGTCTATGCAAACCCTCCAATCAGATTGGACACGAGTGAGAACTAACTCATTAGCTTCATTTTGAACCACAGTTAACCCAGACTTTTTAGGTACCACTTGAACAGGACTTACCCAAGAGCTATCAGAAATGGGATAGATTATCCCATTATCTAGACACTTAAGAATCTCCTTCTTTACAACCTCTTTTAGAACCGGGTTTAACCGCCTCTGTGGGTCTCTCACTGGTTTAGCATCATCTACTAAGTGGATCCTATGTTGGACAATGGTTGGACTGATCCCCTTAATATCAACTATGCTCCATCCTATGGCTTCCTTATTTTTTCTCAGAATAGTTAATAACTCTTCTTCCTGTGTGATTGTTAAATCGGAAGCAATGATCACAGGAAAAGTTTTGGAGGGACCTATATAAGCATATTGAAGATTATCCGGAAGGGGTTTAAGCTCTAACTCTGGTGGATTCATTTCAAGAGGTTCTAAGGATTGCAAGATTGGCTCAGTTACGGGTTCCCATTTGGAGTAAGACATTGGTGTGGATGACTCTAACATTTCATTCACCTCATTTACGTATTCTGTATCATCCCAATTTTGACCAAAATGATTTAAACAAAAATTAAGAATTTCTTCTTATCCCGTAAGTTCATTTTCAGACATTTCCTGAATCATGTTCACTTTAACGGGTTGGTCAGAAAAATTAATAGGTTGCTTTCCCACATTAAAAACATTTAAATCAATTGTCATGTTCCCAAAAGTCAATTTCATTAGTCTATTTCTACAATTGATTAACGCATTAGAGGTTGCTAGAAATGGTCTACCTAATATGACAGGAATTTGACCCTTGGGATTGGCAACAGGTTGGGTTTCAAGGACAACAAAGTCAACAGGGAAGACAAAATCGCCAACCTTAATGAGCACATCCTCAACTATTCCTTTTGGAACTTTAATAGAACGGTCAGCTAGTTGAAGTGTGACACTTGTCTTTTTTAACTCCCCTAAGCCCAATGTTTGGTACACAGAAAATGGTAACAAGTTCACACTAGCTCCTAAATCAAGCAAAGCTTTTTCAATTAAGGTGTCACCTATGATGCATGAAATAGTAGGACAACCGGGGTCCTTATACTTCACAGGAACCTGGCATGATAAAATGGAACTAACATGGGCTGTTAGAAAAGCTTTTTTAGAAACATGAGTGGTTCTTTTGTGTGTGCACAAATCTTTTAGACATTTAGCATATGAGGGAACTTGTTGAATGGCATCTAGAAGAGGAATGTTAATTTTCACTTGTTTGAACACTTCTAGAATTTTGTCTAATTGGGCTGATTGCTTGTTTGAAATAAGTCTTTGAGGGAATGGGGCTTTTGGGTTAAAGACTTTTTCAGTTGACTCCGAAGATGTGGTTTGATCATTTTTTGACACATGCTTAGTGGATGGGCCTACTGACTTAGAGTTTGTGGGTTTTTCAGGCTGGGCTGACTTTGAAGGTGGATTGTTAGATTCAACATTTAAATTTTTCTCTTCTTCATTATCAATGCCAGCATGATTGTTAAAATAATTTCCAGACCTTAATGAGATTACAGAATTCACATGATTGACTTTGTTGTTTTCAAGTGAATTAGGGGCTGGAAATTTTGGATTGGTCTCGGGTTGGCTAAGAAGTTTACCCTTCTCTCTTTCACAAACTGTAGTGGCCAATTGACTCATTTGGATCTCTAAACGAGATAAAGCTTGGTTAGTGCTTTGTTGAGTTTTTATTAAAGTTTCCACACTCTTCTCTAAGGTGCTAAGTCTCCTATCACTTTCATTAGAAAAACCTGGTGGATATTGAGGTGATGAATTTGAATTTTGGTACGGACTAGGATTTGGCTTTTGGTAAGGTTGAAAAGATTGATTTAGAGACTAATTGACCTGATTTGAAGAGTTATTTGGGTAGGGTCCTTGGTTCCATGTAAAATTAGGATGATTTCTCCAACCTGGGTTATAAGTGGGTGCAAATGGGTCATTCCTAGGTCTTTGAAACATTGCATTGACTTGTTCATATTCTTCAGGTTGAGCCATGACTCTAGGACATTCCTCTATCCCGTGACTTTGTGAATTACACCTTAGACACAAAGGTGTTGGTGTTGAGATTTGGTTCACATGTGATGGTCCACAAGTTTTTAAAGCTTCAAGTCTTTTAATCACACCAGCCAACTTAGCTTCAGTGGCAATTGAATTGTCAATTGTATGAACACCCCTAGATGAGCTAGGTTTATCGGTCTCTCGGGTGGTTTCCCATTGCATGGTTTTTTCTGCTAAGTCTTCTAAAAATTCCCAAGCCATTTCATCATCATTATTCAGAAAATCCCCTTGAAACATTGATTCTAACATTATTTTAGTGGAATAGTCTAAACCTTCGTAAGCAATTTGACACAATCTCCATTTCTCAATTCCATGGTGTGGGCACTAAGATAACAAATTTTTAAATCTATCAAAATATTTCCAAAAGGACTCTTTTTCAAGTTGGCAAAATTGATGAATTGCAGTCCTAATTTTAGCAGTTTTATGATTTGGAAAATACTTTTTTAGAAATGTAACAACAAATCCCTCCCAGGTTGTTATGGAATTATTTGGTAGGCTATATAACCACTTTTTAGCGTTATCTTTTAAAGCAAATGTGATAAATCTTAGCCTAATTGAGTCATCAGACAATTGTTGAATTTTTATTAAGGCACAAACTTCCTCAAATTCCTGAATAAATAAATATGCATCTTCTATCCCCGTGAACCTAGGTAACATATTTATAAATTGCGGTTTAAGTTCAAAATTGTTACCAGTTACTTGTGGTAAACTGATACAGGATGGTTGGGCAGAGCGGGAAGGATAACATCGATCCCTTAAAGAAACAGTTTGTGCGCCCTCCATTTTTTTTAGGGTGAGATCTTTTAAAGTGCACTCCGAAAAATCAAGTTTTCTCACTAATCGCGATGTTTCGTCCCTAGTCCACACTTTTTGCATACACTACTTAGCAAATAAGCAGATAAGCAAAAAAAACAAAGGAAAAAAAATTACTTCTAAGGTCAACCTAAATAAAATTAGACAGCTCCTAACTGTTCCAAGTTACACCGCAAGGTCCACCAAATTCAAAATTAATCACACCACTAGCCATGTAAGTGTAAGAAAGGTGGGGGTCTCTTCGTAGATACGGTGACTAATTAAATAACCACACAATCTTTAGGCGTTTACCTTTTGAACCACTTGCCTAGACACCAGTAGTTTGATTAATTAAAAATTCAGCCTCCTCTTGGAGTTTCTTGTCTTAATTGAGCTCGAGAGTCCTAGGGGCCAACATCTACTTGATTTTATTAGGTCAAGGTTATGCAAAAAGTTGGGTTGTTTGTGGGCCAAGGAAGGGTGATGAAATCCCCACCTTATCTTATTACAGGTTGTGCCCTTAATGTTGGATTAAAGATGGAAATGCACAAATAAAAAAAATTGTGAACAAATAAAATGTCCTAAAACTATGTGAATTACGAAAGAATGAGAATTTTTGACGTACCTCGGTCCTCCAGCAATCACCACAGTTTATATTTGACAAAAATAAAAAATAAAAACCTAACATGATGTGTTCTACGTGAGTGAATGCAAGAATGCGGTAAATAAAAAATATATTAATAAAAACTAAACTACTATTATTTTTTTTATTTTTTTATTTTTTTAAAAAAATTGAGATACAAAGTACCAAGAAAAGCGCAGCAACAAAATCTTTATCTTTACGTTTCTTTGATCCGCTTCGATAATCCTGGAAAAAATATATATATATAAGTTAAAAACTAATTCGAATAAATAAAAATTAATGAAAAAAAAATTAATTTTAGTCCCCGGCAACGGCGCCAAAAATTTGATGAGTTAAAATTATGTACTGCAAGTGCACAGTGTCTATCGTAGATTTAGCAAGTGCAGGTCGAACCACAGAGACTAGTTCAATTCTTTAATATATCCTTAATTAATATTTTAGGCAAATTAGAAATAAATATGGTTGTGATGATTAACTAACTAAATTATGTAAATTAATAATTATTAATGAAAACTATAAGAAAAACTACCTAGAAATCCGAATCCACCAAATATTAACATAATAAACAATTCCTTATTCCAAATTAATTACCAAATTATTTTTCCTTTCCTTTAAAAATAATGATTTATATAATTAATATGGGCAAGTATAAGTTAAGAAAAATTCACAGATTAACTATAACTTATCAAAACCTCGAAATCAATATAAAAATCATATGCAATTCGTGCGAAAAAAAAATATGAAGGAGAAAATAATTAGGCACTAATTTCGGAACGGAAAGAAAATATTATTATGAAATACTTAGTTTCATCATCATCCTAGGTATTCAAAATTTCGCTAGCCATGAAATTAAAAATTAATACTACTAATAATAATGACATGAATAAAAGTTAAACAATGATTATTCTTACTATTATATATTTCTTACCAATTAACGCATTAGCAAAGAAAAGAACTAAAGAAAAATAAAGAATTAAAAGAAAGATATCACCACTTCAACTTGTTCCTCCACCACTGTAACGAATAATATAAAAAAAAATATAAAAGTTAATAAAAAGAATTCTCAATCTCCTCCAAGTTCTAGCCGGAAGTACAAGAGGAAAAAAATAAAAATAAAAGTCTCCCCTCTCTCTAAAACAAGAGATCTCTTTATAAGGAAAAATAAATTATAACCTAATCTAAGATACATTGAACTTGGTCTTCTCTTTTTCTTTATCTCTTTCTCTCCAAATTGACTCCAACTTCTTCATGATTATCCTCCAAGAGTCCCATGTAATCTTTTATTTGCTCCCCAAGAAAAATAAGATAAATCCTATAAAATCAAATAAAATGTATTAGTTAAATAAAATAAACAAATAAAATAATAAATATGGGAATACTAAAATGTATAATTAATGTGTATATCAAATACGCCCATACCTATCTTTTGCTCGTCCTCGAGTAAAATAAAAACAAAATAAAAACAAAAACTATACTACCCCATTTTCGTAAGAAACACGATTGCACTTAGCATGTGCAACAAGCCTTTAAACCCCAAGTGGACGAGTTGTGTCTCGTGAGGGTTTGTAGTGAATATACCCACAAAATTCAAAAATATTTTTTTTTTTGAGTTTAACAAGTCATGAAATTGAATTAGAAACTTCTAAATATCCATGGGCATTATTCTAAAACAACATTCAATTCAAAATCACACTTTCAACTTATCAAAAATATTCAATCTTCATTCTAGACACCATCCTTCATAATATTAACTCCATGTGATGCATGCATGTGTATATGATGTAACTTTTAGTAGGAATTTTACCATGAAAATCAAGCAAACTCATTTTTCTTTTTCTTCTTTCTTTTTTTTCTCTTTTTTTTTCAATTCTTTTTTCCTTGACTTGCGCAATGTCTCGTTTTCTTAGGCTTTTCAGAGTTACCCATTTAGCGAGCGTTGAACCAATGACTCCCAAACCAGTTGATTTTAGGGCACTAGGTGTAGAGACACCCTAAGGGCTTACTAACTCGAGTAACAAAGGCCACAAAACTAGAATAGTCAAACTGCTGTTATCCATCACACTTTTCAGCGTGAATATCGATGCTTCTCGAGGCTTGGATACCCAGTTATTTCGTTCAATGGACGTGGAAGCAGTTATTTATTTCTTTTTTCTTTTTTTTTTCAAATTCTTCAACTTCTCCTTTTTTTTTCCTTCAAATTGCTTGAATCATAGTTTATATCCACAACTAAGAGTTAGTGCGATCGTGAAATGCAAAAATAATTTTGAAATCAATTTTAGTCTAGATGGTATTTCAAACTAAGATTTCGTATCTTATCAAAGATTCAAGAGTTTTAAATCTTTCAATCTTACTCATGACATTTAACTCCAGGGCACTTATTAGAATAAATTCAATCCATAAAAAGTCAAACAAAATTTTTTCGTTCATCATTTTTTTTTTTTTTACAAAGACATAATTTCCTAAAAAGAAGATAAGAGAAAAAAAATTAAAAAATAAAATCTAATAATAAAAATGCAAAACTCCCCCCCATACCTAATTCATGCATTGTCCTCAATGTATGCAAATGAATAAAGAGAACAAAGAAACAAAAGAATTGTACCTCGTAGGATGGGCAAGAACCGGATGACAATATTGTACAACAAAAAAATACATACATACTTACAAAAATAAGTGCAGTGCTAGTCATTCTGAATCAGGTGGGTCAACAAGGTACATCACCTCCTCTGGTTCGTTTGGCATTTCTAAAAAGGGTTTGAGTCGTTGGCCATTCACTTTGAAAATTTCTCCACTATTTGGATTTTCAATATCAACTGCTCCATGAGAATAAACTACCTTCACTACAAAAGGTCCATCCCATCTAGAGCGCAATTTGCCAGGAAATAGATGTAGCCTAGAATTATACAAGAGAACTTTTTGACCAGGTGAAAATGATTTTCTCAAAATTAATTTATCATGAAACACTTTCATTCTTTCCTTGTAAATTTTAGCATTTTCATAAGCATCATTCCTAATCTTATCTAACTCAGCTAATTGCAATTGCCTATGACTCCCACCAGTGGACATATCAAAATTAAATTGTTTTATGGCCCATAAAGCACGATGTTCAAGTTCAACAGGTAAGTGACAGGCTTTCCCAAACACAAGCCTATACGGTGACATTCCTAAGTTAGTCTTAAAAGCAGTACGGTAAGCCCACAAGGCATCTAGCAATTTTAGAGACCAGTCTTTTCTATTGGAACTCATCGTTTTTTCCAAGATTTGTTTTATTTGCCTATTTGAGAATTCTACCTGACCACTTGTTTGAGGGTGATATGGTGTTGCAAGCTTGTGGGTGATGGAATACTTTTTCAGCAAGGATGCAAAAGGCTGATTGCGAAAATGTTTTCCTTGATTACTGATTATGGCCCTAGGGGTACCAAAGTGAGACAAAATGTTCTCTTTCAGAAATTTGACAACAACTTTGTTGTCATTGGTCTTGGTTGGTATAGCTTCTACCCACTTAGACACATAATCCACCGCAAGTAAAATATACAGATTTCCAAAAGAATTTAGAAATGGGCCCATGAAATCTATTCCCCACATATCAAACAATTCAATGACTAAAATGGGTTGCATTGGCATCATATTCCTCCTAGTGATCCTCCCTAATTGTTGACACCTATTGCAATTGGCACAAAATTCTGTGGCATCCTTGAACAGACTAGGCCAATAGAAACCACACTGGAGGACTTTGGCGGCCGTCTTTTTGCCTCCAAAATGTCCTCCACAAGCTTGGTCATGATAAAATGAAAAAACACTCCTAAATTCATGGTCGGGTACACATCTCCTAATGATTTGATCAGGGCAATATTTAAACAAATAGGGGTCGTCCCAATAAAAGTGTCTGACTTGTGAAAGAAACTTTGATCGGTCTTGTTTGGACCAATGGGAAGGAATTTCACTAGTCACTAGGTAGTTCACAATATCAGCAAACCAAGGTGTAGCAGATATGGAGAAATGTTGCTCATCTGGGAAAGATTCATTTAAGGGTAGGTCAGAGTTGGACTCCACAACTAACCGAGACAAATGATCAGCTACCACATTTTCGGACCCTTTTTTGTCTCGTATCTCTAGGTCAAATTCTTGGAGCAATAAGACCCAACGAATTAAACGGGCTTTTAAATCTTTTTTGGAAAGAAGATGTCTGAGGGCAGCATGGTCAGTGTAAACAATTATTTTAGACCCAATAAGATAAGATCGAAACTTTTCTAGGGCAAAAACTACAGCTAAAAGTTCTTTTTCAGTAGTTGAATAGTTCAATTGAGCATCATTCAAAGTCCTATTAGCGTAGTATATGACGTGGGGAATCTTGTTGATTCTTTGCCCTAGAACAGCACCAACTGCATAGTCAGATGCATCACACATTAACTCAAATAGTTGACTCCAATCAGGTGATTTGATGATAGGAGCTGAAGTCAACTCCCTTTTGAGTTGTTCAAAGGATTGAAGACATTTTTCGTTAAATTCAAATTTTGTATCTTTTCCTAGAAGATTGGTCAAGGGTTTTGCTTTCTTACTGAAATCTTTAATGAATCGCCTATAAAAGCCTGCATGTCCTAGGAACGAACGAATTTCTTTGACTGTCCTAGGTGGTGGAAGATTAGCAATGTGGTCGATTTTGCCTTTGTCTACTTCAATTCCCTTGTCAGATATGTTATGACCAAGAACAATTCCTTTTTTAACCATGAAATGACATTTCTCCCAATTTAGGATTAAGTTAGTTACCTTACATCTCCTTAGAACTAAGTCAAGGTGGTGAAGGCACTCCTGAAATGTAGATCCAAATATGGAAAAATCATCGATGAAAATTTCTAGGAATTTCTCTACCATGTCAGAAAAAATGCTCATCATGCATCTTTGAAAGGTGGCAGGTGCACTACATAGCCCAAAGGGTAGACGACGATATACAAAGGTTCCATAAGGACAAGTGAATGTGGTCTTTTCTTGGTCGTCTGGGGCTATGGGAATTTGGAAGTAGCCCGAGTAACCATCAAGAAAACAGTAGTAAGCATGACCAGCTAACCTCTCTAGAATTTGGTCTATGAAGGGTAAAGGAAAATGATCCTTTCATGTGGTGGTATTGAGTTTTCTATAGTCCATGCAAACCCTCCAATCAGATTGGACACGAGTGGGAACTAACTCATTAGCTTCAGTTTGAACCATAGTTAAGCCAGACTTTTTAGGTACCACTTGAACAGGACTTACCCAAGAGCTATCAGAAATGGGATAGATTATCCCATTATCTAGACATTTAAGAATCTCCTTCTTAACAACCTCTTTTAGAGCCGGGTTTAACCGCCTCTGTGGGTCTCTCACTAGTTTAGCATCATCCACTAAGTGGATCCTATGTTGGACAATGGTTGGACTGATCCTCTTAATATCAGCTATGCTCCATCCTATGGCTTCCTTATTTTTTCTCAGAATAGTTAATAACTCTTCTTCCTGTGTGATTGTTAAATCGGAAGCAATGATCACACGAAAAGTTTTGGAGGGACCTATATAAGCATATTTAAGATTATCCGGAAGGGGTTTAAGCTCTAACTCTGGTGGATTCTTTTCAAGAGGTTCTGAGGATTGCAAGATTGGCTCAGTTACGGGTTCCCATTTGGAGTAAGACATTGGTGTGGATGACTCTAACATTTCATTCACCTCATTTACGTATTCTGTATCTTCCCAATTTTGACCAAAATGATTTAGACAAAAATTAAGAATTTCGTCTTCTCCCGTAAGTTCATTTTCAGACATTTCCTGAATCATGTTCACTTCAACGGGTTGGTCAGAAAAATCAATAGGTTGCTTTCCCACATTAAAAACATTTAAATCAATTGTTATGTTCCCAAAAGTCAATTTCATTAGTCCATTTCTACAATTGATTAACGCATTAGAGGTTGCTAGAAATGGTCTACCTAATATGACAGGAATTTGACCCTTGGGATTGGCAACAGGTTAGGTTTCAAGGACAACAAAGTCAACAGGAAAGACAAAATCGCCAACCTTAATGAGCACATCCTCAACTATTCCTTTTGGAACTTTAATAGAACGGTCAGCTAGTTGAAGTGTGACACTTGTCTTTTTTAACTCCCCTAAGCCCAATGTTTGGTACACAGAAAATGGTAACAAGTTCACACTAGCTCCTAAATCAAGCAAAGCTTTTTCAATTAAGGTGTCACCTATGATGCATGAAATAGTAGGACAACCGGGGTCCTTATACTTCACAGGAACCTGGCATGATAAAATGGAACTAACATGGGCTGTTAGAAAAGCTTTTTTAGAAACATGAGTGGTTCTTTTGTGTGTGCACAAATCTTTTAGACATTTAGCATATGAGGGAACTTGTTGAATGGCATCTAGAAGAGAAATGTTAATTTTCACTTATTTGAACACTTCTAGAATTTTGTCTAATTGGGCTGATTGCTTGTTTGAAATAAGTCTTTGAGGGAATGGGACTTTTGGGTTAAAGACTTTTTCAGTTGACTCCGGAGATGTGGTTTGATCATTTTTTGACACATGCTTAGTGGATGGGCCTACTGACTCAGAGTTTGTGGGTTTTTCAGGCTGGGCTGACTTTGAAGGTGGATTGTTAGATTCAACATTTAAATTTTTCTCTTCTTCATTATCAATGCCAGCATGATTGTTAAAATAATTTCCAGACCTTAAAGAGATTACAGAATTCACATGATTGACTTTGTTGTTTTCAAGTGAATTAGGGGCTGGAAATTTTGGATTGGTCTCGGGTTGGCTAGGAAGTTTACCCTTCTCTCTTTCACAAACTGTAGTGGCCAATTGACTCATTTGGATCTCTAAACGAGATAAAGCTTGGTTAGTGCTTTGTTGAGTTTTTATTAAAGTTTTCACACTCTTCTCTAAGGTGCTAAGTCTCCTATCACTTTCATTAGAAAAACCTGGTGGATATTGAGGTGATGAATTTGAATTTTGGTACGGACCAGGATTTGGCTTTTGGTAAGGTTGAAAAGATTGATTTAGAGACTGATTGACCTGATTTGAAGAGTTATTTGGGTAGGGTCCTTGGTTCCATGCAAAATTAGGATGATATCTCCAACCTGGGTTATAAGTGGGTGCAAATGGGTCATTCCTAGGTCTTTGAAACATTGCATTGACTTGTTCATATTTTTCAGGTTGAGCCATGACTCTAGGACATTCCTCTATCCCGTGACTTTGTGAATTACACATTAGACACAAAGGTGTTGGTGTTGAGATTTGGTTCACATGTGATGGTCCACAAGTTTCTAAAGCTTCAAGTCTTTTAATCACACCAGCCAACTTAGCTTCAGTGGCAATTGAATTGTCAATTGTATGAACACCCCTAGATGAGCTAGGTTTATCGGTCTCTCGGGTGGTTTCCCATTGCATGATTTTTTCTGCTAAGTCTTCTAAAAATTCCCAAGCCATTTCATCATAATTATTCAGAAAATCCCCTTGACACATTGGTTCTAACATTGTTTTAGTGGAATAGTCTAAACCCTCGTAAGCAATTTGACACAATCTCCATTTCTCAATTCCATGGTGTGGGCACTAGGATAACAAATTTTTAAATCTATCAAAATATTTCCAAAAGGACTCTTTTTCAAGTTGGCAAAATTGATGAATTTCAGTCCTAATTTTAGCAGTTTTATGATTTGCAAAATACTTTTTTAGAAATGTAACAACAAATCTCTCCCAGGTTGTTATGGAATTATTTGGTAGGCTATATAACCACTTTTTAGCATTATCTTTTAAAGCAAATGTGATAAATCTTAGCCTAATTGAGTCATCAGACAATTGTTAAATTTTTATTAAGGCACAAACTTCCTCAAATTCCTGAATAAATAAATATGCATCTTCTATCCCCGTGAACCTAGGTAACATATTTATAAATTGCGGTTTAAGTTCAAAATTATTACCAGTTACTTGTGGTAAACTGATACAGGATGGTTGGGCAGAGCGGGAAGGATAACATCGATCCCTAAAAGAAATAGTTTGTGCGCCCTCCATTTTTTTTAGGGTGAGATCTTTTAAAGTGCACTCCGAAAAATCAAGTTTTCTCACTAATCGCGATGTTTCGTCCCTAGTCCACACTTTTTGCATACACTACTTAGCAAATAAGCAGATAAGAAAAAAAAACAAATAAAAGGAAAAAAAATTACTTCTAAGGTCAACCTAAAAAAAATTAGACAGCTCCTAACTGTTCCAAGTTACACCGCAAGGTCCACCAAATTCAAAATTAATCACACCACTAGCCAGGTAAGTGTAAGAAAGGTGGGAGTCTCTCCGTAGATACGGTGACTAATTAAATAACCACACAATCTTTAGGCGTTTACCTTTTGAACCACTTACCTAGACACCAGTAGTTTGATTAATTAAAAATTCAGCCTCCTCTTGGAGTTTCTTGTCTTAATTGAGCTCGAGAGTCCTAGGGGCCAACATCTACTTGATTTTATTAGGTCAAGGTTATGCAAAAAGTTGGGTTGTTTGTGGGCCAAGGAAGGGTGATGAAATCCCCACCTTATCTTGTTATAGGTTGTGCCCTTAATGTTGGATTAAAGATGGAAATGTACAAAGAAAAAAAATTGTAAACAAATAAAATGTCCTAAAACTATGTGAATTACAAAAGAATGAGAATTTTTGACGTACCTCGGTCCTCCAGTAATCACCACAGTTTATATTTGACAAAAATAAAAAAATAAAAAATAAAAAATAAAAAATAAAAACCTAACAGGATGTGCTCTACGTGAGTGAATGCATGAATGCAGCAAATAAAAAATTTATTAATAAAAACTAAAATACTATTATTTTTTTTATTTTTTTATTTTTTATTTTTTTAAAAAAATTGAGATACAAAGTACCAAGAAAAGCGCAGCAACTAAATCTTTATCTTTACGTTTCTTTGATCCGCTTCGATAATCCTGGAAAAATATATATATATATATATATATGAGTTAAAAACTAATTCGAATAAATAAAAATTAAGGAAAAAAAAATAATTCTAGTCCCCGGCAACGGCGCCAAAAATTTGATGAGTTAAAATTATGTACTGCAAGTGCACAGTGTCTATCGTAGATTTAGCAAGTGCAGGTCGAACCACAGAGACTAGTTCAATTCTTTAATATATCCTTAATTAATATTTTAGGCAAATTAGAAATAAATATGGTGGTGATGATTAACTAACTAAATTATGTAAACTAATAATTACTAATGAAAACTATTAATGAGAAAAACTATCTAGGAATCCGAATCCACCAAATATTAACATAATAAACAATTCCTTATTCCAAATTAATTACCAAATTATTTTTCCCTTTCCTTTAAAAATAATGATTTATATAATTAATATGGGCAACTATAAGTTATGAAAAATTCACAGATTAACTATAACTTATCAAAATCTCGAAATCAATATAAAAATCATATGCAATTCGTGCGGAAAAAAAAATATGAAGGAGAAAATAATTAGGCACTAATTTCGGAACGGAAAGAAAATATTATTATGAAATACTTAGTTTCATCATCATCCTAGGTATTCAAAATTTCGCTAGCCATGAAATTAAAAATTAATACTACTAATAATAATGACATGAATAAAAGTTAAACAATGATTATTCTTACTATTATATATTTCTTACCAATTAACGCATTAGCAAAGAAAAGAACTAAAGAAAAATAAAGAATTAAAAGAAAGATATCACCACTTCAACTTTTTCTTCCACCACTGTAACGAATAATATAAAAAATATATATAAAAGTTAATAAAAAGAACTCTCAATCTCCTCCAAGTTCTAGCCGGAAGTACAAGAGGAAAAAAAAATAAATAAAAGTCTCCCCTCTCTCTAAAACAAGAGATCTCTTTATAAGAAAAAATAAATTATAACCTAATCTAAGATACATTGAACTTGGTCTTCTCTTTTTCTTTCTCTTTCTCTCCAAATTGACTCCAACTTCTTCATGATTTTCCTCCAAGAGTCCCATGTAATCTTTTATTTGCTCCCCAAGAAAAACAAGATAAATCCTATAAAATCAAATAAAATGTATTAGTTAAATAAAATAAACAAACAAAATAATAAATATGGGAATACTAAAATGTATAATTAATGTGTATATCAGCAAACTAGGATAGCTTCATAGCAATCATCAAGGGGGGAGTGGTTTTCACGATTTATTCCAACCACTAATTACCTACTCTTTCATAACCTTCATGCAATCCTTCAATCTGTTGGTTTGGTTTGGGAGAGAAAAACATTGTCTGGTTATTGTTTGTTCTATAAATTAAGCCCCCCTCCTTCAAATTCATTGCTGAAAATTTTGTTTAAGGGTGGAATTGAGAGCATATATACTTTAGTAGTATCATTCCAGAATTGGGAGAATTCAATTAGCAGCAAGCTCATTCACAATTTATAAGAAGGTATATTTCATGTTCTTCAATTCTTATTTTCTGAAATTTCTGAGAATTGTTAATTCTTGATTTTAGTTGGAATTTATGATTTGGTGATTTGATAATGTTAATTGGTTGTCATATAAGTTAATACAAGTGTTAGAAAGGTAATGTAGTTAGTCTAATAGCAAATTCGTAGGAAATTTTATGATTTGGGCTGGAACCTGCCGAAGCAGGGAACTCGCTAATGCTGGCCGAAGCACGACGCAGCTGCGCCGGTTTATAAGACAGTTCCTTTTTTTGTTTGCAATTTGTTCAATTCTAACATACCAATATGACTTGAACATGCATGGAAATAAGTTTAACATGACTATTTAGGTTCCTTGGCATAGTATGAATGTGTTGGTTGGTGATTAGTATGCATGTAATAAGGGAAAAGATTGTTTTGAAAATAGGCTTTAATGAAAATAATGAACATGAGATAGCATACGCATTATTGATTTCTAAACATGAATAAGCATGAGTTATGACTTATAGTCCTTTGTTCATAATCAAATTGATAGGTATTGAGCTAGCAAAACTTTTTCAAAGAAAAACTTGATATATTTAGACTAATATGCATGACCATTACATGATATATGTTTTGACCTTGTGAAGAGGTTAACATGATTTAACTACACATGAAAAGAGCGTTATGGACGTTTTCTATATGCAAAAGTGGGTTGTTCAAGTTTAAAATAACTTTCACAATAAGCTTGGATATGTTATAATCTAATAAACATGATGTAGTGTATATTCGGGAGTAGAACATGTGTGATTTATATTTCTTATGTGACCAAACACACTACATAGACATGCTCATTTTTGGATAAACACATTGAAAGTTACTCAAGCATGAGTTAGAGATATTTTGAGGAAATAATTAATACTAATTATGCATATAATATGAGGACCTATGTAAGCATATATAAAAACGGATATCATGACTACCTCATATGTTTGCATGGTAAACATTGTATCCTTTGTGATTTTATGATCTTGATTGGCCTTAGCTCATTTAAAATCAAAAGTTAAAAACCATAGCGTATCAAGAATAAGTGTAAGATCGCAATAAAAGCATGCAAGACCCTTTAATATGTTATTATATTATATTTGAATGTTACGTTCGTGACCGGATATAAACAACAAGGCAACAGCTCAGCCTTGGCTTGGCTAGAGGGCTGCGTAGCTGCGCCGGCCCTAGGCTTTGCCATGGCGCAGCTGCGCCAAACTAGAATCAGGATTGAGTCAGTTTGTTGATCTGATTTTGACAGTTAGCTTATATGATTACTTTAACTTGTAGTATATGACCAGTATGCTAAGAAATGTGTTAAGAGGCATTCTAAGTGATAGAATTGAATGTTTGATTATAATCTTCCCAATGATAAGTCTAAAAGGTGTTTGTGAACTATAAAGCAACGATTAGAAACTATGTTGATGACTTCATGATGTCTTGTAAACTAAACTGTGCTATATGTACGCAAAAGTATGTGATGAAAGTATGTGTATAGTATGCGACTAAGTTAAACGTTTATGGGTGAGTTTAAATTTACATATCATATATGAGCATAAGTAACTAATGAACATTCTATACATATAATATATAAATAGGATTCGAAAGTGTTGATATCCTTAACGTGGATAGACTAAGCTTAAGGAAAGTTCCCTGACTTACACTCTTTTATTGTGCAAGTTCGTAATATATAATGTGCAAGTCTTCTAACTTACACAACTTTGAATTTTGTGCAAGTATCTAACCCTTATCTCTTTAATGCAAGTCCTTACCCTACTTTTATCGAGCAAGATTCCTAACTTCATTTGATTTATACATTGAATGCAAGTATCTGACTACTCTTTTTATTGAGCAAGTATTTGATTCATACTCTTTATTGAACACATATTTGAGCTTGTACTATTATTGATCGTACGAGTAAATAGGTGCTAGAATAATTCTTGCCTTATAAACTTATATTTCATAGCTTGATTTAAATCACGATTATATTCTTCGAATTATTGTTGCGAGTATTGAACTCATAAATTGTTCGTATATGCATTGTTGAAATTGTCTACGCCATTTAATTCGGCTAGACCAATATCATGAATTGGAAAGCGACCCACACCAATTGCCTTGGTGCGGACTATTATAAATTAATTGAGTTGAACAAACCACGTAAAAAGGGGAACTATATAGTCGGGGTGCCGACAGTAGCATGATAGGTTATGCATAACACCAGGTACGATAGGCTGATCCCCTAATTGTACTTGTTTGGGTTACCAGAAATATTTTTGGTGATTCTAGTGGAAGTTCGTGGTTCCTTACGACCACTTAGTACCCAGTAATTATTAACTTGAAACTTTTAACTCGTTGGATTCTTTTATTAATCCTTGGTCCACAGCGACACTCAGTGATATCTATTCATTCACTTGAAATTGTTGAAACTTTTGAATTCTTTAATAACTTCTCGACCCGTAGTGGTCCTTATTTAACTTCACAGAATAGATTTGGAAGTCATTACTATTAATTTTGTTCACAACATTCTTATTTGAATTCTCGAGCGATTAATTACCGTTTTACCCTTGAGATTAAAAAGTGTATATATTCCTGTTCACATTTATTGGCATATTACTTGCTGAGGAAATTTGTTGCTCACTCTTTCTTCCCATAAACATTTTAGTTAGGGCAGGGCATGGTGGAACACCAGGGCAGGACAAGTGCGAAGGTAAGGCTATGAAGTAGCCGTGCTTTTCTATATTAGGATGTTTCCTTTATGTTGTATTGAGACTTATTTAATGTTATGTATTAAGATATGTTTGGTTTAAGTTATGAAGTGTATTAGTAATAGTTTCGAGGCTTGGGACGAGAATATTTATGTTATATCAATGTAAATTATTCTGTTATTCTATTGTTTGAGATTTTAATTGTTATTAGAATTAGTACGTGACGAACCGAATTCGAGATCAGTGACGGTACGAATTTGGGGGCGTCACACAATCCTTTGCTCTTTCTTTTGCTGCTTCTTGCTCCTTCACAATGCTACTTTGAGGCCATCATCACATGCCCTTCACCTTAAACCATCTTCATGCCAAGCTATCTGATGCCATCCCACCTTCCTTGTTGCCAAGTCCATGCCATTTTGCCCATTATCATGCCATTTCCTGCTCTTTTGAGTTTCTTGCCTAAGATATGCAAAACAAAGATAAAACGCATTAAAAGACAATAAAATGCTTGAGTTTAAGCCATAATCATAGCAAGTTGATATCCAATAAGTAGGTATAAAACTACTTATCAATCTACATGAATGGTGAAATCTCTAGAATATCACTCGTAGCTGTCTAGCCGGCCGAAGCGATCGATCAGAAAGTATATGGATATCACATACCTGCAATGATCTCCTTAGTGACAACTCTGCGTCTCAGACCTGACATAGTCATAAATGGTCTCCTCATGTCACTCATGGCTGTCTGGGAGCAAGGCAGATCCAGTGCCAAACCTGTAAGGCGCTCATACTCCTCTAAGGTAGAAGTCAACTCATGAAAGCCAAAACAGAAAACCTGCTGCTCAGGTATCCAGCATGATAAGATGCCATTCATAAATCCATGCGGAACCTGGAAAGCTAGAAGGGATAGAGAATGCCCTAGCGTCTAGTCTACTGTCCCTTTGGTTGTTAGGGGCAGACTGTCATATCACGACCGCAACGAAGATGCCACCGAAGACGGCGGTGAATGCTCAATACGACTGACTATGGATGACGATATCTGTATCACCGTATCATAAGACCATCTAGGGGTCAAATCTAAACTCATCTGTCTAAGTGCATATCTATGACATAATATATGCATAATGACAATGATAAAAATGATGCAATAGATAACAAATATGATGCATATCTAGAATAAACTATCTACTGCAAGCATCATCTCTGTCTGCTCATAAAATACAAAATAAAAAGTACAGGGAAATGGGGCACAACTGCCAAATTACTAAAAGAGGCCTATCAAAAGATATAGCGAGAAAAGGGGCACAGCGGCCCAATAGCTAAAAAAGTGCCTATCAAAAGATATAGCTAGAAAAGCTATCCGAAGAGGTCTAGAATATCTGTGTCCAGGCTATTAACCTGCTCTAGCTCCTCCTGAGTCACAAAATCTCGGCCAGTGGGAATGTTCGGTCGATACAAGGGAGGATCAGCACTTGTAAAGCTGCTAGAAAATGGACATGTGGAAGGTCCAGTTCCAAAGCTGGAAGGATCAAAAGAATCTACCTCAGATGGATCTCGGCCAAGGTGCTTGATGAAGAAATGAGCCCTCTCCAACTGCTAGGTCAATCCTGTAATCTGGTCCAGATGTGTAGGCTCTCGGAGACAAACTATCCAGTCTGTCATCATCACCAACGCTAGCACCATGTCTGCCATAAACTGGGTAGCACGAGTCTGAGCCCCAATGGTATGAGTACTCTACCAGCTGTAAAATGCCTCATGGCTGTAAGGACCCTCTGACAAGGTGAAGCCATTTAGGCCCACCAGTGGAATGTCTGTGCGTGGCTGAGCTAGTGGCCAATGATACCAAGCAGGAGGAACAAAAGGAATGCGAATATCTCCCATGGTTCTCCGAATAGCACGCTTTCCTAAATAGAGCTCCCAACCTCCATCCGTCAAAAATAGAACTCGGCGAGTGGACAATGCAAACTCCCGACCAGTGGAAAAGCCATCTTCAAACCAGACTGTCAAAAAGTTTGAGGTTTACGAGACCCACGAGATCGACTCGGCCCTCAATAGCTCTAATTGCAGGCAGAAATGGGTGAATCCCTCGGCTACAGGGACCTTTGTCAATATGGAATGATGGCAACACCGTCCCCTCGGATAAGTAGCCAGGCTCAAAGTAGTGGCTGGGCGTAGGCAAGGAAGCCTCTCATATGCCCAAAAATGGCCATGCAAATATCAAAAGTCCTCAAGGATCAAGACTAACAAACTTAAATGAGGAAATCGAAAAGGTGCAAAAGAAATGTACTCAGTAGCAGGAATGGGTAAAAACCTAGCCAAGCCTCCGTCACACCCTCTGAGCACTTGCCAACCCTCGAAGAAAATAGGCAAAAATGTAGGTACCCTAATCGAAATCACTGAGGCACTCCACATATCGAGTAGCACTGACTAGGGCAAAGGACATCGTCGAGGAGTTGTCTGCAACGAAACAACCCCTGATGATCACTAAAAATAGTCATCGCAGGATGCGATCTCTAACCCTCTGATCATCAGGCAGAGGCTCAGTCAAAGCCCCACTTTGGGCATCTACGCTCAAGGGACCAGAACGGACTGTCCGACCCTTGATGGCCATCGTAGGAACTCCCAAGAGGGACCGAATGGTAGCAAGTGAAATGTCAGCCACAACCGGCACTGGCTCACCTACAAACTCTATCCCGGTGATGAACCTCCAGTCCATAGGCGCCATCATCACCTCACAATCTAACAAATGAAGAGATTGGGTCTGGTGGAACCAGCTCTCACACAAAGCCCTCAAATAACCCCAGGGGCAACAGTGGGGAGGGATAGAAAAGAATGCCTAAAACCCCCAGGTGTCGACAATGGCCCGATACTCCGGATGCATAGTATGGTACAAGGAATGAACATTGAATTAGTTCACCCTAGGCTATGTAAAGACAGGAACCTGCATCAAATATCCAGTCTAGATCAAACATGAGCCCTGAAAATGGCAAAAGAAAGAAAGAAAATCTAGAGGAAAAACTTCAGGTACCGCATTGGCATGAAGGTATCTCGATGGATGGCGCCTCAAATCTCCTAGAAGCTCGTAAAGAGGCACCACAATGGCTGGAAGCTCTCCACATGGAGCCTAAGCTGGGGCAGGATCCACAAATGGGACATCCTCATCGTCCACCTTAACTGGCGGCTCAGCCCGGATCGGACGAATCACAGACTCGACCAAACGACGAGGTGGCTGGGCTGGACGTGGCTGAGGAACATCAGTATCTCTCCTCTGCCTCACTCTTGAAGTAACCCTACTAGCACTACCAGGCTTATCTTGCTCCCTAACCTGGACAAAGTCTCGAAATCACCTCAGAAAGGGTGAGTTAAGCCTTAAACATGTGGCTTATTTAATTAAAGCATTATTTTATGCATTTTTAAGTCCTAAAGCATGCCTTAGTCGACTAAAATCCCTAGTAGAGTCAAAACTGCATGTTTATTAAATGCTCAGGGTTTTTGAAAAATTTCGCCAGTCTTCTTTGTAAAATGGACTGTCCGAATGCACATAGGCATGACTAGGTGGCTATTCAGTAGCACACCTAACCAAAAACAAAAACAATTCATATTTATGAAAAAAATCAAAAGTAAACTCCCCATGGCAGCTAAATTACAATGGAAATATTTAGTTGAAAATCTAGGCTCACTTGGCTTAAAAAAGGATGAGTAAACTGATCAAAAAGGTAGACAATTGACTGTCTCATAATTCAATTTTTTTTACATCAGAACGTTTAGCATAGTAAAATATGCATATTTACTAAGTCTGACTTTTTTTATCAAGTCTTGCTGTCCCGATATAGGTATGACAAATACGCGCAAGTATACGCAGTCAACAAGTAATAAAGAGTAAGTAAAGATCGTTTTCACGAAGAATTAATTGATAAAAGATCGCCAAATCACTAGTCCATAACCATCGCAGTCTTATTTAAACGAGCGATAAAGTATTTAAAATTAAAACTAAATAATTTAAACTTAAACTAATTAATCCTAGAGTAAAATCGGATAATGAAGACATGAGATCCCAACTTCCCCTAATGATTCATTTAAATCAATAAACTCCTAGTTGGGTCAAATTGATCGTCAAAGCTTGTTAGTCGAGAACACGAAAGTGAGATCAGGCCATCTTTTAATGCATCTAATCCATATCATATACAATCCACGGATGATAGAACGCATATGAACACCGACATTATCTAAACCACTATATGTCTATGCAGTCTACAAATAATTAGGTTTAAGCACATGTTCTCAATTGACTACGAGCGACGCTTTGGTATATGTTTATCCTAAGCACAAATTATACATCTAACGCCATGTAGACATACAATCACCCGCTACTACGATTAGATCTAAACCAACATTTTGTCTTTCAAGCCCATATGGATTATTATGGTAATTGGTAGCTAAGCAATTAAACAATTAAAGCATGAATCGTAATAGACAATCACATAGCAATCAGTAGACCAACATGGAAGCATATCAAAGTAAACTACTCAAAGAGTTCTATTGAAATCTCAAAATAAGTTTAAGTCATAAATGACTCAAATATATCATCCACAAATTGAATAAACATCATCCGAATACACAATGATAACAAGGAGAGTATAAAGATAGAGAATGCAAATCTGTGTTCTTTCTCCAAGCTTGGATCTTTGATGTTATCCAAATGCTTCAATCTTTAATTCTAATTAAACCCTAGAAACTAACTACCTAAACCTAACCATAATCTACTCCTAACCAAATCTAGACAAGAAATTAAAGAGAGAAGAGAGAACTAGGGTTAGGGCTCTCTTAAAGGGATGAGTATTGTCTATCTGATAATGGGTATAAGCCCTAATATATATGCCTCTCCCGTTTGCTGATATGAAAAGTCAAATCTGGTCAAGAATCAAGCTGGCGTGGCTGCGCGGATCTCCAGTATGGCCTTTGTTTCCTGCATATCGGCACGGGCGCGCGTGCAACCTTTGTTATCTTGGCGCGGCCGCGCGGGCCTGTAGTTCTTGTGCTTTGATTTCTGCAGCATTCTTCTGCTTCTTTCTCCTGCACCTCTTGCCTTCTTGCATCTTTTGAGCATCTTTGCATCATCACTTTCCCATCAAGCTGCTTGACTTCTTTCCATTATCATGCCATCATCTATTTTAGCATTTTTTCTGTCGTTTTAGCCCATTTCACACTAAGAGAGTTCTTAATCATGAAAACTGCAAAACAAAGCAAAAATGCATGAAAAGCACTATGATACTTGAGTTTAAGCCACAAAATAAGTGAGTTAATATCTGAATAAGTGGTCATAAAAGCCACTTATCAAATAACCCCAAACGTAAATGTTGCTTGCCCTCAAGTAACCAAAACAAAACCAAACAAAAGATGCAATGCAATAACTGCAATGAATGCAACCTACCCTATCATGAATGCGAATCCAAGTCTCAGTCAGGATTAATATTCAAATGAAATGCCTCAGAAAAATCATAAGATAAATAAACAGGAAATCTACCCAAGACAAGGTCACAAGGTATATCCTTGCAAATCCAAATCTGTCACCACTGATGTAGTGTGTGTGCCTAGAAACCATTAAACATGCTTTTGAACAAATATATCACATAATATGCTTCTTAGGGGAAAAACAAGTTTCAACTCGAGAAAAGCAGTAAATTAGATAAGTTCTAACTAAGACCATGCATTACTTAAGCTAAGAGTCAACATGAGATTTATTATGCTTTTTATTAACTCACGAGGGCGATTTTGCTCTTTCCCGAGTACATGTTCTACTGTGCAATGCCTAGTCCTCTTTGTGACACCCCCAAATTCGGGTACTTCGTTTCCACATGATTTGGTGTTCACTTTCTAATATAACATATATCTACCCAATGAATAATGCAAAATAAACTACAACTTAAATTAAAATAACTAAATCTCCCTTAAAACAAGGGTTACAACCTTCTCAAAATCAATCCCAGGGTTACTCTAACCTTGACATGAATATAATAAAGTGCTGAAATAAAACATAACATTCAATTATTACAATCATTCTCAAATAAAAAAAACAAGTCTTCACTTGCTTTGCTTTCCCTTGCCCTTACTTGTAGACGGAGCATCAGCGTTATCAACCTTAACTAAAATTGTTATTTAATGCAAGAGTGAGCAAACCACAGCTCACTGGAGTTTAACAATAATATAGACATGAAAGAATATCTTTAAGAAAATCTGAACAACTTAGCTTGCTTCAATAATAAAGAATTGAATAATAATTCTCTATCAATATTAAAATTTGGATATAGAATTTATCTGAGGGTCATAAGACCTTTGAACTCTTGTCCTAGGTTATAAATATTTCTATTTAAACTTTTAACAGTCAATAAGACTATGGACCTTAACTCCTACTTAGGGGGATCAGCCCTTCGTACCATGTATTGTGCACAACCATCTTAACGCTATGCGTAGTAACCTCCCCTAGTAAATAGGGTTGTTCAACTCAGTAATTTGAATTCAAGTCCGCACCAAAGAAAGTTTGGTTTGGATAAGCTTACAAGGGTAATTTAGAATTCACGTTCATCAACTAAGGATTAGTTGAATCGACTTTCAATAATTCAAAATAAAAGAATTATGAATTAACATATGATTTAGAAGTAAACCTAAAGCATTTAAGATAATAATTGGATCTTACTTGAACAATAAGTTAAGACCATTTCAATTAAATAAACAATTGTCCAATACTGAAATGGAAAGGACATTATATGAATTCAAGAGATCATATAAAATCAATACAAGATTAGGGTTTAGAAAACTTGCATAAAATTAACGAGTTTAGGGTTTAGAAGACTTGCCTCAAGCGCAAGCTACTTAACACAATTCACGTACTTTAATACTTCCTACACATATATATTCAGTCACAATAACCTAAATTAGTTAACACGTAACTAATTCACATAAGTGGTTAACCCTCATTGTTAACTCACATTCTGATTAAATAGTAATAATAATCAACCATCACATAGTTAATTACATCACCTACATATTCACATAATTAAATTAATTATGTATTTAACTCAATTATAGTTAAACAATTATAATTCAAACACTTAATCAAATTATAATTACTTAAATTATCATTACCTTTTAAATTATAAATAATTTATAATTTAAAATCAATTAAACCACATTCATGCATTTATAATTACACAATTTATAATTAATCATGTATTTATCAATTATAATCAATAATTAATTAAATTATAACATGTATTACAATTACATAATTTATAATAAATTATGTAATTATCAATTTAAAATCCACAATTAAACATGCATTTATTAAATTATAATTCAAATTAACATCTAATTGATTAAAATAAATCAACTTCTATACATTATAATTTCACAGAATTATAATTTAAATTAAACATTTACTCTTAATTATAATTAATCAAATTATAATTAAGTAACTTATTTTACAATTAAACAATTATAGCTTATAATTTAAATATTATATTTAGGTTTTCAAAACTTTCTTTTTTCTCAAATTATGAAATTACCAACTTCGTGTTAACACATGTTATAGAAGCTAGATATATGCTCATTATCTTAGCAATAATGTAACTTAGGCATGGAAATAATCTGCACAATTGTTTAAAACACACTGCCACTGCACCGAACCCGGCGCAGCTGCGCAGCCAGCTGCCTTAAACCCGGCGCAGCTGCGCAGGTAAAGGCTCTGGTAAAAGCAAGCGGCACAGCTGCGCTACTCCTGGCCTTGCTGCCGGCGCAGCTGCGCAGCAGCTCGGCCAGACGCAGACAGCCACGGCTCCCTGCTTTACCGGACAACCTATACAAGCCTAAAATACAGTAACATAGACACTGTAAATCATATATACGCTGTAATACATATATCTAACATGCACTCAAACATAAACTCATTTAAACAACGAGAATCAATAGTTTTAAAAATCCAATTTGGCCATTTTCATGAAAACTCATATTTTTCCATAAAATAATCTACTTTAACATAATTTCTCAAGTAATTCAACTTATAACACATGAAATCTCTTCATAATTGAATATAACATCATAACCAATTCTAATTAGACATACTAACACATACAAATTCCTAAATTTTCCATTCTAAAACCAATCAATATACATAAAACAATATGAACAAAACTTTTTCCATGAAACTTGTTTTAACAGTAATTTAATTCCTTGAAATCCTCTTATGTCATACAATTACCACAATCAACACATGGATACAATACATACATATAAAATTCATGATTTCATAACTTCTATGAAAACTCAACTTTTGACAGAGAATAAAATACATGAAACATATGAATTGAGTTCTATAATTGTAAGAGTAAAATTATAGATTATAACCTTTTTGCTAATCATTAATGAAGAAGATGATGATGCTTAAGCTCTTCCTTTTCTTCTTCTTCTCTCTTCTCTAACTCTTCCTCTGTTCTTTCTTTTCTCTCTTACACTGATATTCTTTCTAACGTAGTTTAGACTAACGTATAATATAATACGTAGTAATAGATATAGGCTTAATTATATAATATAACTGACAAATATATTAAGTATAATGTCAGTTACAAATTTCAAAAGGCCACAATGCCTTGTTTGGCAAAACAAGGTTATTTTTAAAAACAGCTTATTAATGCTAAGGCCATGTTTGGTAAACAGTTTATTTAAATAGCTTTTTGATAATTAGGGCCCCGTTTGGTAGAAATAGGTTTAAAACAATTATAAGGGCCTTGTTTGGTTAAAGTAAATTTAAAAATCCTTTTCTTTATTTTATTAAATTATTTAACACATACTTTAATGTCACATTTTAATTAATTAAATATCAATAATAATTTAATCAATTAAAATCTAACATCAATAAATCACATAAAATTGTCACCTAATTATAATTACTCGCTAATTATAATCCATGTAACACTTCATCACATATCTCATCTAATTTAATTATCTCAATTAAATTAGAACTATAATATAAAATTAATATACATTAATTAAATTAAATATTGCACATTCATTTAATTAATATATACACTTAATTAAATCACTCCATCAATCACATAATTTATTTATTTAACTCAATAAATAATTCACATAAATATTTATTTAATTCAATAAATATTTAAAATTAAATATAAAATCACAATCGTTACACTCTTAGGCTTTTCAATGATACCCATGTAGCGAGCTTTTGACCAACGACTCCCAGACCAAAAGGCCTTAGGGCGCTGGGTGTAGAGACACCCCTAGGGCTTACTTGCTCGAGTATCAAAGGCCACAGAACTCGACATAGCCGAAGTGTTTATTCATAATCAATTTTTCTTTTTCTTTTCTTTTTCTCCTTTTCTTTTCTTAGGAGAGTGCGTCTTACGCTCCATCTCCCCAAATAGCATGCATATTCCCTGTTTTCTCTCGAACATAAGCTTTTTACAGTCTAGTTGTTATCACATGAGTACTGACACTCTTTCATTAAAACATAGATTTCCCACCAGAAGACAAGTATGTGAAAATTTAAACTACGCATGTCATGGTGGTTACCCTTAGAGTGCTAATCGGTTACACAGTATCTGACAGATAAGGATTTACATATATGACATTATAAACAAGCTCAAGTCTCAAATCAGTTCAAAGATCAAGTAATCTCATTTTCGTCATAGGCCAAAGAAATAACAAACCAACAAAAAACTGGATTTATGCAATATATCCTAACACAATTGACTAAAAACAAACACAAAAATTTTAAAATTTTATCAAATTTTAATAAAACATGCAAAACACGACCTACATGCACTATATGAACTAAACAATATGTAATATAAACTAAACTACACTATATGCAAAATAACCCTAATACTCCCAACTTAAAAACTACATTGTCCTTATTGGTGATAAAAGAAAAAAGAGAACTCCCCTAGTCGGCCTCGTCTGCTACATGAAATGATGTGGCGCTCAGTTTCTGCTGAATTTTTGCCTTAAGCCTGAGATAGCCTGCATGACGCGCATTGAGGATGGGCATTGCTTCATTCCAGCAAATTTAACTTGAGAGATGCACACAATATTTATTAAGCCCTCTAAACCCACCAAAACTTAATATTAACTATTCACAGCTATGAGAAATAAACATAGGAGGATATATGCATGTGAAATCCCAAAAATTCCTATATGTGCGTATATGCAACATGCAAGTGCATCAAAAATATGTCCAATACTTTATAGTCCAAAAAATATACGCAATCAGTGACTAAGTCCAACAATGTAGGCAATGAACTCCTAATTCCAAAAATATTCAAAAATTTTTACAAATAAATCAAAATGCATAGAATTATCAAAGGGGGAGGGAAATGGAGATAAGTAGAATTAAACAAGTAGCGAGAGAGAGAGATTTGATGGGGTGCCTCCCTTCGAGCGCTTGGTTTATAGTCTGATAGCTGGACTTTGTCTCGCCACCGCTATCCGATTCCTCGATGATATTTTAAAAAACCCTCCATCCATTAGAACTGCCATGTGCGTTAGGAGGTTCCCCTTCATGCGAGGCTTCGGATTTGAGTCGCCTAGCATATGTTGTGTATATGAATGCCCCATTTTGAAGTTCGGGGAGCTAGGCACTTCTTCTGTTGTGTTCGTGAAGCTATTGGGGCATTGAGGCACAACTAACACGACAGGCTCTTCTTCAATTCTCACTTCTTTATACTACCATGGCTTCAAGAATGAGGACTCTCTCATATCATCAAGATCCATGATAAGTGGTCTTTATGACCACTTATTCGGATAGTAACCAGCTTGTTCTGTTGCCGAAACTCAAGTACTTTTGTGCTTTTCACGTGTTTTTCCTTTGTTTTGTAGATTTTATGTTTAGGAACTCTCTCGGTGCTTTTGAGGCCAAAACGATGCAAAGAATGCTAAAAAGATTGATGGCATGACAATGGAAAGAAGGCAAGTGACCAAATGGGAAGGAAATGCAATCCGGACATCGCTTGGGGGGTTTATGTTCATTTAATATTCTTGTATTGGAGCTTAGTTCATATTGTAGAGCGTCTTCTAAGATTTCTAGAACATCTTGAATCATCCCAATCGGAGTTCGGAGGCGAGAGTTATGCCCTGTATACCAACGGAAGTTAAACTCCACGGTTTTGGAATTCTATTGCACAGCTGTCACTTGGAGCTCAATTTCAGCCTTCATCCATCCATTATTTCTCAATGGTCAAAGAATGAAAGTTGTAGAGCTCTTCGATATCTTCGATTTGATAGGTGACAGACCTCGTAACTCCTCCCGGATCAAAAGTTATGGCCTTTTTACCAGAGGACTCTGCAATCAAAAAAGTCTTGGCGCGGGCGCGCGGATTCTAGTGCAATTTTGGGCGCGGCCTCGCCGGTCCCCAGCATACAAAACTTTGACTTTTCAACTGAACGAGCTTGGCTAGAGATTGGGATATAAGGGGGCTTGGTTTTGGCAAGAAAAGGCATCATATATTGGCCTTAAGCCCTAGCCCTAGCTTGTTCTTCCATTTCATTTACATTTCTTGTATAAATTAGGAGTAGATTAAGTCTAGATTAGGGTTTAGTTTAGTTAGTTAGTTTCTAGGGTTAGATTAGGTTTGAAGATTGAAGCAAGGGATTGACATTGAAGATCCACACTTGGAGAAAGAACAAAGATTTGCAATTTCTATCTCTTCACTCTCCTTGTATTCAATTTGTATTTGGATAATGTATAATCTACTTGTGGATAATATATTCGAGTTGTCTATGACTTAAATCATATTTTGAGGTTTCAATGGAACCTAATGAGTAGTTTAATTTGATATTCCTTCCATGATGGTCTTATTTGATTACTATGTGTTTGTCTATTGCGATATATGCTTTCATTGCTTAATTGAGTCATGACCAATTACTGTGATAACCCACATGGGATTGAAAGACGAAGTGTGGGTTTAGATCTAATCATAGTAGAGGGCGATTGTACGTTCACATGGCGTTGGATGTATGATTTGTGCTTAGGATAGACATATACCGAAGCGCCGCTCGTAGTCAATAGAGGACTTGACCTTAAACCCTATTTATTTGTAAACACCATAGACATATAGGGGTTTAGATAATGTGGGTGTTCACGTGCGTTCTATCATCTGTAGATTGCACATGATATGGATTAGGTGCATCGAAAGATGGCCTTCTCTTACCTTCGTGTTCTCGGCTAACAACTTTAATGATTAATTTGACCTAATTGGAAATGTGTCGACTTAGACGAATCATTAGGGGAAATTGGAATCTCTTATCTTCATTATCTGATTTTACTCTAGGATTAATTAGTTTAAGTTTACTTCCTTGCCTAGTTTAAAGTAGTTTTAATTCCTTCTCTTTACCACCCGTTTAAATAAGACTGAAATGATTATGTGCTAGTGCTTTGGCGACCTATTATCCATTAATTCTCCTGTGGAAACGATCTTTACTTACTCTTTATTACTTGCTGGCCGCGTATACTTGCGCGAATATATTGACCGATAAATCGGCCAACAAGTTTTTGGCGCCGTTGCCAAGGGAATTATTTGGATAGCTATTTGCCAACATTAGTTTAAATCAAATTAGTCTTAATTTAAACTTTTTATTTTTGTTTAATTCTCTTCTCATATTCTCTTTTCAGGTACAATGGACTTAAATTTCTATCCATGGAATGGTATAAGGCATGAGCAACCAAGGGAATCATACATTGATGGCGTCAACCCAATTGCAACATTTTCAGCACAGCTAGAGGTTCTCTCTAGGAAGCTGGATACTGTCTCAGCTCAGCAGAATCGAGAGACGGCAGTGACCTATGACTACGGTGCTGGGAGCTACGCGAGCCATCAAGAGCCTATCAGTTATGGACAGGAGCAGTATGGGGGTGGTTATTCCTACACCGAACCTTATCCCACTTATCAACAAGATTGGGGGTATCACCCAAACCCTTCATCAGACTACTATCAAGACCAACACTGGGAACCAAATCCCGCATATGCCCCAGAATGCACCTTCTAGACTCCAATTTACGAGCCTCAACACAATTTTGAGGGTGACACAGAAAATGCAAGCTTGGAGGATGGAGGTGACATATCACTGAAGGACATCTTGATTGAGCAACAGAAGTCAGTCAAGAATATCCAGAACTGGGCAGAGCAAATTAGTAGGGCCTTGATGATAGAGGATGAGCAAGGGCAGACCCATACTGTGAGCTATCAAGATCAATACGAGCCAAATCCAAATTGTGCACCCGAACCCCCATATCAATCCCCATGTTTACAAGGAGAACAGTCTACAATGGACTTCAGGTATAAGAGCTTAGAAAGCCAAGAGGAGATGCTTAGGAGCCAAGAAGAATCGAGCCAAAATTTTCAGAATCAGATGGCCCTAATCCACAATGTTCCCACCAATGAGCCTCAGCACATGGATCCCGAGACTGAAACTGAAAAGGAAGGATTGGAAATTATGTGGGGGAACTCATTAGCATCAACAAAGGAGATCTTGGTCGAATAAGAGTAGTCAATCGAGGATCTTCAAACTTGGGTAGAGCAAATTAGCACAGCTTTAAGGAATGAGGAGGTAATTGAGGAAGTAAATAAAGCTCAAATGTCTCCAATGACTGAAGTCGTAAGTTATGAACCCCAAGATACATGGTGCTATGAGATGGATGCAGAAATTGATAGAGAATCTAAAGTGCAATTGCAACTGGACGAGCCGAAAGCAATGGAAATAGAGGAGCTAATTGGGGATGTGGGGTATGAATGTGAACCAACAGTGAAAAGCCCCCAAGAGCCTTCTCAGCCTTCGTGGAACAAGCCAGTCAAGTCTGCACACCCTTGCCCCCTTGGAAACCACATTACAAATACGGATCTTGATGACATGAGAGAGTCCGTGAGCTTCAAACCATGGTGGTCAGAAGAGAAGAGAATAGAAGAAGAGTCCGTTGTGTGGTCTATACATCCATGCCCCGATCATTTCACCTACACAACGTAACCCTTGCCTAGCTCCTCAACCTTCAGGACGGGGAATTCTTTTACTTATCCAATGCTAGGTAGTTTAAATCTGCATCCGCTCCTACTGGGAAGCCGCCAAAGTCACACAGCTATTCTGATGGATGGAGGGGTTCTCCAGTATCGTCGGGGAGTTGGGTAGCAATGGGCAGACACAGTCGAGCTAGAGGAATATAAATCAAGCGCTAGATGGGAGGCACCCCATCATTTCTCTCTCTCGTTGTTTAATTCTCCATTACCTACTTCCCATCATCCCTCTCTCTATCTCTTTGTTTAATTCTCCATTTACATGCTTTTTATCACATTTCCCTCCCCCTCGTTTAATTCTTATTAGTTTAGTATTTAGTTTAAATTTTTTGAATGCCCTTAGGAATTAGGAGTTGATTGCTTAGATTTTTGAACTTAGGCATGAATGCGTATATTTTTGGGATTACAAAGCTCATAGCGTATTTTTGATGCACTTGCATTGCTTATACGCACTTAGAGAATTTTTGGGAATTTAAATGCATATATCTTTCCATGTTCATTCTCTTGATGTAAATAGATAATATACTTTTGATAGTATATGAGGGCTTAATAAAGGTTATATGTCTTTCTCAGGATCAATGCATGCTACAAGAAGCCAAACTAAAGGGCCAACCAAGTGCATAGAAAAAATTCTGCAGAAACAAAAATCTGGCAGCCCGCGCGGCCGCTCCAAATCCAAGGCATACCACGCGCGGCCGCGCCACATGCAGACTGTACCTATCTTGGGAAAAATCCTATAGATTTTAGGGGGTACCACTTCATGTCAATTATTAGCAGCCCCCAAGACTCAGTCCCTATAATCCCAAACCCTCAGTTCCTTAATGCAATCCCCCATCTCTTCCATCTCATGCAATCCCCTCCACTACAAGCCTTAGTTTTGAAAACCTCCTACCTCCTCAATCCAAAGTACCAATTCTCATCCACCTCATCCTCTCAACCTGATCAATTGAGATATTGAGTGTGGGATCTCTAGCAGAGCAAGATTGATATGGAGTTGGGTTGGCTCATTGAGTATAGTGTTGAGCGGGGTTTATTTTGTCAGAGCAGAAAGAGAGACAGGGGAAACTTCTGAGAGGGCGCCAATTCATTTCATGCAGCATCAGAATCTGAATAGGGGAGTTCCTTTCTTTTTACCTTTACCTTCAATGAGGACATTGAACATTTTAAGTTTGGGGGTATTGGTTTTGTTTTTGCATGTAGTTAGTTCATTTCATGTTGTGTTAGTTCATTTAGTGCATGTAGTGTTGAAATTTGTCAAAATTTTAAAATTTTTGCATTCTGTGTTAGGACATTTTGCATGAATCCAGTTTCAGTTGGTGAGTTATGTATATGGCCTATGAAGAAACTGAAATCACTTGATTGTTGAACTGATTGGAGACTTAAGCTTGATTTCATTGTTAAAAATGTAAATCATTACATGTCAGATACTGTGCAGCCAGTGAATACGATAGAGTAACCACCATGACATGCTAAGTCTAAATTTTCACATACTTGTCTTCTGGTGGAAAAACTATGTTTTAATAAAAGAGTTTCAGTTCGCATATAATAATAACTAGACTGTTAAAAGCTTAAGTTTGGGGGAAACAGGGGTTTTGCATGATATATGCGGGGACATGGAGCGTAAGACGCACTCCCTTATAGAAAAAAGAAAAAGAAAAAGAAAAGAAAAGAAAAGATTAAGAAAAAGAAAAAAATAGAATAAACACATCGGCTACGTCGAGTTCTGTGGCCTTTGATATTCGAGCAAGTAAGCCCGAGGGGTGTCTCTACACCCAGCGCCCTAAGGTCGTCGGCTCTGGGAGTCGTTGGTCGAAAGCTCGCTACACGGATATCATTGAAAAGCCTAAGAGGACTAGGCATTGCACAGTCGATTGTGTACACAGGAAAGTGCGAATACGCCCTCGTGAGTAATAAAAGCTTAATGAAAACCCCCTGTGACTCTTAGCTTAAGTAATACATGGTCTTAGTTAGAAGTTATATGATTTACTGTTTTTCTTAAGTTAAAGCTTGTTTTTCCCCTAAGAAGCATAATATGTGATTTATTTATCTGAATGCATATCTAATGGTTGCTAGGCACACAACGCATAATACATCAGTGCTGACAGTTTTGGATTTGCAGAATATGCCTTATGGTCTTATTTTGTGTAGCTTTTCTGTTTGATTATCTTGTGGTTTTCTGAGGCATTGCTTAGAAAGTTCGATACTGACTGAGACATGGATTCGCATTCATAGTAGTATAGGTTCCATACATTGTAGATATTGCATTGCATCTTGTGTTTAGTTTTGTTTGGGTTGCTTGAGGGCAAGCAACGTTTAAGTTTGGGGGTATTTGATAAGTGGTCTTTATGACCAATTATTCGGATAGTAACCAGCTTGTTCTGTTGTCGAAACTCAAGTCCTTTTGTGCTTTTCACGTGTTTTTCCTTTGTTTTGTAGATTTTATGTTTAGTAATTCTCTCGGTGCTTTTGAGGCCAAAACGATGCAAAGAATGCTAAAAAGATTGATGGCATGACAATGGAAAGAAGGCAAGCGACCAAATGGGAAGGAAATGCAATCCGGACATCGCTTTGGGGATTTATGTTCATTTCATGTTCTTGGATTGGAGCTTAGTTCATATTGTAGAGCGTCTTCTAAGCTTTCCGGAACATCTTGAATCATCCCAATCGGAGTTCGGAGGCGAGAGTTATGCCTTGTATACCAACGGACGTTAAACTCCACGGTTTTGGATTGCTATTGCACAGCTGTCACTTGGAGCTCAATTTCAGCCTTCATCCATCCATTATTTCTCAATGGTCAAAGAATGAAAGTTGTAGAGCTCTTCGATAGCTTCGATTTGACAGGTGGCAGGCCTCGTTACTACTCCCGGATCAAAAGTTATGGCCGTTTTACCAGAGGACTCTGCAACAAAAAAGTCTTGGCGCGGGCGCGCGGATTCTATTGCAATTTTGGGCGCGGCCGCGCCAGTCCCCAGCAGACAAAACTTTGACTTTTCAACTGAACGAGCTTGGCTAGAGATTGGGATATAAGGGGGCTTGGTTTTGGCAAGAAAAGGCATCATATATTGGCCTTAAGCCCTAGCCCTAGCTTGTTCTTCCATTTCCTTTACATTTCTTGTATAAATTAGGAGTAGATTAAGTCTAGATTAGGGTTTAGTTTAGTTAGTTAGTTTCTAGGGTTAGATTAGGTTTGAAGATTGAAGCAAGGGATTGAAATTGAAGATCCACACTTGGAGAAAGAACAAAGATTTGCAATTTCTATCTCTTCACTCTCTTTGTATTCAATTTGTATTTGGATAATGTATAATGTAAGAACCGTGAATTTCATGAATAACTAAAAATTTTCTTTTATTTGATATAATAAGAAAACGAATACGTATTGAAACAGAAATGTTTATGAGTTATGAGATAAGTAATTCGATTATATTAAATTGAATTTAGAAGAAAATATGGAGGAATTCAACGAACTTGTAGAATGCCTTGTGTGGCGTGAGAAGAGAAATGGTGGAGATTTAATAAATTAAATGATGAAGGAATTAATAAGTGAAGGATTAATTATTATTACATTATTAATTAATAGTCGTAATTAGTAATAGCATATTAATAAGTAATTATTTATAATACGTCATTATGAGTAACAAAACATTTGCAAGTAAATATTTGATGTGTATAATAAGAGTTATAATTGATTATTGATGATTGCAATACATGTTATTAAGAATAATAACTGGTTAAAGAATAAATAAAGATATTAATGGAAATGAGAATTTATTTGAATATAAATAATTTTGTGAGTTAACTCAATTATATTAAATTAAGTAATTATAATAATTGAGAAAAAATGTGGAGTTTATAATAAACTCGTGAAAGCCTTTTGTGTGGCATAGTGATGAAGAATATTACTGATGATATTAATTGACGAAGGATTTAATAAGTGAACAATTAATCTATATTAACTGTTAATTGTTATTGTTGAATATTAACTAATTGTTATGGAATATTAGTAGCAATTAATAATACATCAATTATTATTATTTCAAGCGATGAAATAATAATAAACCACCTGTTTATAAATATGCTGAGATTTATATTTGTTAATGTGATAATTAATCCTATGATTATGAATTAAGTGTTATTAATAATTACGAAGAATGGATTAATTAATATTATTAATGAAGTGATAAGATAAGAAAATTATTTACTTCTATGTGCGAGCATGCGAATTAAAAAGTATAAAGTATAGTAACTAACTATATATTATAATGTGACTATGTTATATAAACTACATAGTAGGGTTATTAAATTATATGAGTTACATGAAATGCCTATGTGACGATGTGAATATACATTATAGTGAGACATCATAAATATATGGTAGGTAATTTAATAAATAAGGGATACAATGTAATGAGATAATATCCGATTAAATTATACCGGTAAGATAAATGTATTATGAATATAAATAATAATTGTTGACTAATAAAATTTAATAATAAAGGAGATAATGTTATATGATAAAATGTACATGGATTATATATGTATGAATTACATTTACTACATTGGAGTATTATTTATGTGAATTGTATTGTGACTCTATTGTATGAAATTGTACAAAGCCTTAATGTTGATACACTTCATGTTACCAAATGCTGAGCTTGTATATTGTTGCCCCATAATTAAGAGTCATCACTCATTCTCTTCACGTGAAAACTCCAAGCTAGTCTACTACCTCTTCTCTCAAAAATCAGCATTCTAGCTATAATCATCAATGGGGGAGTGGCTGTCATGATTGCCTTTACCAACTAATTACCTACTCCTCCTTAACCTTCATACAATTCATATTTCTGTTAGTTTGATTCAATGGAGGAAGGCTTTGTCTGGAAATTGGTTTTCCTATATATATAGGCCCTTCTCCTTCACAATCCAATTGCTGAGAAATTCTTGAGTATTGAGTTGGGATATATATATATATATATATATATATATATATATATATATATATATATTAGTGTTGAACATTCTGGAGATAGCAGCAAGTTCAATTGCATTTACAGAGGTACAAATCTTAAGTTCTTTGTTCTTCATTTTCATTTCTATCAAAAAAAAAAACTCCATTGACGTTCTCTGAGTTTCTTGAAATTCTTGATCATGAGGAATTAGAGTATAATTGGATTATAGAAAGCCTGTGTAGTGTAGTATGGACTTATATGCATGTTGGAATTTCAATATAGCTTCCTTGATTCTTCATTTTCATTTTATGTTTCTGTTTTAGAAATATTCTGTAAATGTTTCAATTTTTAATTAAGTTGGAGTTCACAAAATTGGTGGTTTAAACAATGTTAATGAGTTGTTATATAGCCTTATATTATGATAAGGAAGCAATGTGGTTAATTAGAAATGAATTCATGAAGAATTTTTGTGAATTAGCTTGGAAGTCTGCCAAAGCAGACTGTCTTGATTCGAACCAGGCACGGCGCAGCTGCGCCAGCATTACACTGCGGCGCAGCGCAGCTGCGCAGGGCCCCTGCTGCAGATTTTGATTTTTTTTTTGATACTGCTTGCTGTCTGCTAAATGTTAGTTGATGAAATGAGTTTGAACAAGCATGCTGGTATGATTAATACATATATATGGACTTGTTAAACTAGTATGAGCATGTTATATTCGGATTGCTTACGTGAACGATAAAGTTATAGATTTTCGAAATGAACTTAGAATTTCAAATGGACGTTGACTCGTTATATCCATTTTAGACATTCTGACTTTTGAGACACATTTGTATAACCTAGAAACACATGAAATGTATGTTCACTTGTGTAGATAAGTTTCATAACGAAATACGAACGTGCAAACCTCATTAGTTACGGAAATGTAAGTTTTACAAACGAACTTTTGACATGTGTGTAACACATTGATATTCTGATTTTCGAGGCATGTTAGTATGAGGTAAAGACGCATGAAAGACACAATAACTTATGTATATAGGGTTCATAGTATGACAAGAGCATGTTAGACCTCACTAGCAAACATTTCTAATAAAAATGCAAGTTTTGAAGGTTGATATTGACATGAAAAGACCATATATACATTCTAATTTTTCGGGCATGTTTATATAACCTTGAAATGCATGTTGGACCTATTGACTTATGTATACGGATTTCATGATGTAACACGAACATGTTAGTAAGTTTTACTAATAAAAATATAAGTTTTGATTGAGAACCTTAACATGTTATTGCAAGTTTCGTATTCAGGAGTTTACAGACATATGAGATAATACTCGTAGACCCACTCATGTATCACACATGTATATATACCATACTAGATGCCATGATATTAAGTTAAGCATAATTAAAGAATATTTTCGAACTAATAACAATGATAGTTACATGTATGCGATGTGAATATTCATGAGTATGCTTAATACAAGTTATATGATTACCTTATGTGTTTAAAAGGCGAGCATGTTAGACTTTGTGACTTTATAACCTTGAATGGACTTAAGTTATTAAGGGTATTCACTTAGAACCTATATCATGTAAAGTGAACGTGAAAGGGTTGAACGAGCATGAAAGTATCCTTTAAATTGAATACATGCTATGTGATATCATATGTTGACACTTGAATCCGATTTTTAACGGTTAACTTATAGAAATGCCATAACTTACTAAAATAAAATGTATTTATTATGGTCTTATGTGATATTAATAAATGTGAGAATACGTTTAAACTCAAAATGAAGAACGTTAAGGATAAAAGTATATTAGTTGAGACTTGTGAATTAAATATGATACTATATATGATATAACTGTGTAGCTAGGCTAAGACTTAGCTTGTGTGTTGATTGTATATCCAAGATAAGATATGATGTTATACTATATGACTAATGAATATCCTATACATATAAATATATATATTACGATAGGGATTCGAAAGTGTCAATTTATTTAAACAAGGATAAACTACGCATAAGGCAAGTTTCCTGACTTACACTCATTTATAGTGCAAGTATCTGAACCCTACTTTTATTGAGTTACAAGTATCCTATCCTTGTGGTTACTTATTCGAGGAACGTCGTAAGCAAGTTCCCTAACTTATACTCTTTCATTGTGCAAGTTTCCTTGAAACCGTTCTTGTATATTAATTGCAAGTATTTGACTATTTGTTTATTGAGCAAGTATTTGATTCATACTCTTTATTGAACACATATTCGAGCTTGTACTGACTTTGGTCGTACGAGTAAATAGGTGCTAGAATAATGCTTTCCTTACAAACTTATGTTTCATAGTTTGATTTAAATCACGATTATATTCTTCGAATTATTGTTGCGAGTATTAAACTCATAAATTGTTCTTATATACATTGTTGAAATTGTCTATACGCCATTTAATTCGGCTAGACCAATATTATGAATTAGAAAGCAGTCCACACCAATTGCCTTGGTGCGGACTCTTATAAATTGACTAAGTTGAACAACCCTTGTAAAAAGGGGAACTATATAGTTGGGGTGCCGACAGTGGTGTGACAGGTTATGCATAACTCCAGGTACGATAGGCTGATCCCCTAATTGTACTTGGTTGGGTTGCCAGAAATATTTTTGGTGATTCTAGTAGAAGTTCGTGGTTCTTAGCGACCACTCAGTATCTAGTATTTATTTACTTGAAACTTTGAATTCTTTGGATTCTTTTATAAATCCTTGGTCCACAGCGACACTTAGTGATATCTATTCATTCACTTGAAATTGTTGAAACTTTTGAATCCTTTAATAACTTCTCGACCCGTAGTAGTCCTTATTCAACTTCACAGAATAGATTTGGAAGTCATTGCTATTTATTTTATTCACAACATTCTTATTTGAAATTCTGAGCGATTAATTATTGTTTTACCCTTGAGATTTAGAACTGTATATATTCCTGTTCACATTTATTGGCATATTACTTGCTGAGCAAATTTGTTGCTCACTCTTGCTTCCCATAAACATTTCAGTTAGGGCAGGGCAAGGTGGAACCCCAGATCAGGACAAGTGTGAAGGCAAGGCTATGAAGTAGTTGTGCTTTTCTATATTAGGATGTTTCCGTTATGTTGTATTAAGACTTATTTAAATGTTATGTATTAAGATATGTTCGATTTAAGTTATGAAGTGTATTAGTAATAGTTTCGAGACTTGGGACGAGAATATTTATGTTATATCAATGTAAATTATTCTGTTATTCCATTGTTTGAGATTTTAGTTGTTATTAGAATTAGTACATGATGAACCGAATTCGAGATCAGTAAAGGTCTGAATTTGGGGGCGTCACATATAATCTACTTGTGGATAAAATATTCGAGTTGTCTATGACTTAAATCATATTTTGAGGTTTCAATGGAACCTAATGAGTAGTTTAATTTGATATTCCTTCCATGATGGTCTTATTTGATTACTATGTTTTTGTCTATTGCGATTTATGCTTTCATTGCTTAATTGAGTCATGACCAATTACTGTGATAACCCATATGGGATTGAAAGACGAAGTGTGGGTTTAGATCTAATCGTAGTAGAGAGTGATTGTACGTTCACATGGCGTTGGACGTATGATTTGTGCTTAGGATAGACATATACCGAAGCGCCGCTCGTAGTCAATAGAGGACTTGACCTTAAACCCTATTTATTTGTAAACACCATAGACATATAGGGGTTTAGATAATGTGGGTGTTCACGTGCGTTCTATCATCTGTGGATTGCACATGATATGGATTAGGTGCATCGAAAGATGGCCTTCTCTTACCTTCGTGTTCTCGGCTAACAACTTTAATGATTAATTTGACCTAATTGGAAATGTGTCGACTTAGACGAATCATTATGGGAAATTGGAATCTCTTATCTTCATTATTTGATTTTACTCTAGGATTAATTAGTTTAAGTTTACTTCCTTGCCTAGTTTAAAGTAGTTTTAATACCTTCTCTTTGCCACCCATTTAAATAAGACTGAAATGATTATGTGCTAGTGCTTTGGCAACCTATTATCCATAGATTCTCCGTGGGAACGATCTTTAATTACACTTTATTACTTGCTGGCCGCGTATAGTTGTGTGAATATATTGACCGATAAATCGGCCAACAATCCATATCTGTGATGTGACTACCAAGGGGACATGGATGTGCCAACTTCACTAGTTTTTCCAACTTTGGCGGAGAAAGCTCTTGGGGTGTTATCACAGTTGATTAATAGTCTCCCACGTCCCCAGTTGTCTCCTCTATATCCATTACCTTAGTTCGTCCAGTTGCAAGTGCACTTCTGGCTCTCCATCATTGTCAGCATCCACGTCATAGCACTAATTATTTTGAGGGCCTTTGCTCATGGCTTCAACTACTTGAGATAATTGATTCTGAAAATTCTGAGTCTTTATCCCTTACTCAATCAATTCCTCTTTCATCAAGCCCATGCTAATTTGATCCGCCCATTTCTAAAGATTCTCAATTGACTGTGCTTTCTCAATCAAGGTCTCCTTCACTGATGCTATGCCACCTCCATCCTACAAGCTTGCCTTTTCTTTGTCACCCTCAACATCCATGTATTGAGGCTCATGAGTTAGAGTCTAAAAGGTGCATTCTATTGCGTATGTGGATTTGGATCCCAGTATTGGTCTTTATAATAGCTCACTGAAGCGTTTGGGCGATACTCCACATCTTGTTGATAGTTGGAATACTCATTCTGGTTGAAGTAATCACCCCCAAACCGGTCTTTTACAAAACTGACGAGGCACTGAGATCGGTTGCAATAATGTCCAACGTCCTCGAGAGAACCTCTAGCTGTGCTGATAACGTGGCATATGGGTCGAGGCCATAATTCCTTATTTCTCTTGGTTGCTCTTGCCTTGTGCAAAACCATGGATAAGCATTGAGATCCATTATACCTGAAAAGATAATATAGGAAGAGAATTAAACAAAATAATAATAATAAATATTTAAATTAAGAATATTTTGATTGAAACTAATGTTGGCAAACAGTTATCAAATTAATTCCCCGGCAACGGCGCCAAAAACTTGTTGTCCCGATATAGGTATGACAAATACGCGCAAGTATACGCGGTCAACAAGTAATAAAGAGTAAGCAAAGATCGTTCCCACAGAGAATTAATTGATAAAAGATCGCCAAATCACTAGTCCAAACCATCTCAGTCTTATTTCAACGAGCGATAAAGTATTTAAAATTAAAACTAAATAATTTAAACTTAAACTAATTAATCCTAGAGTAAAATCGGATAATGAAGACATGAGATCTCAACTTTCCCTAATGATTCATTTAAATCAATAAACTTCCAGTTGGGTCAAATTGATCGTCAAAGCTTGTTAGTCAAGAACACGAAAGTGAGATCATGACATCTTTTAATGCACCTAATCCCTATCATATACAATCCACAGATGATAGAACGCATATGAACACCCACATTATATAAACCACTATATGTCTATGAGGTCTACAAATAATTAGGTTTAAGCACAGGTTCTCAATTGACTACGAGCGGCGCTTCGGTATACAGCTATCCTAAGCAAAAATTATACATCTAACACCATGTAGACATAAAATCACCTGCTATGACGATTAGATCTAAACCCACATTTCGTCTTTCAAGCCCATACGTATTATCATGGTAATTGGTAGCTAAGCAATTAAACAATTAAAGCATGAATCGTAATAGACAATCACATAACAATCAATAGACCAACATGGAAGCATATCAAAGTAAACTACTCAAAAGGTTCCATTGAAATCTTAAAATAAGTTTAAGTCATAAATTACTCAAATATATCATCCACAAATTGAATAAACATCATCCGAATACACAATGATAACAAGGAGAGTATAAAGATAGAGAATGCAAATTTGTGTTCTTTCTCCAAGCTTGGATCTTTGATGTTATCCAAATGCTTCAATCTTCAATTCTAATTAAACCCTAGAAACTAACTACCTAAACTTAACCTTAATCTACTCCTAACCAAATCTAGATAAGAAATTAAAGAGAGAAGAGAGAACTAGGGTTAGGGCTCTCTTAAGGGGAGGAGTATTGTCTATCTGATAATGGGCATAAGCCCTAATATATATGCCTCTCCCGTTTGCTGAAATGTAAAGTCAAATTTGGTCAAGAATTGAGCTGGGGCGGCCGCGCTGGCTTTGGCTTTGTTTCTAGCACGGCTGCGCGGATCCCCAGTATGGCCTCTGTTTCCTGCATAACGGCACGGGCGCGCGTGCAACCTTTGTTATCTTGGCGCGACCGCGCTGGCCTGTGGTTCTGGTGCTTTGATTTCTGCTGCATTCTTCTGCTTCTTTCTCCTGCACCTCTTGCCTTCTTGCATCTTTTGAGCTTCTTTGCATCATCAAATTAGCATCAGGCATCTCGACTCCTTTCCATTATCATGCCATCATCTATTTTAGCATTCTTTCAGTCGTTTTAGCCCATTTCACACCAAGAGATTTCCTAATCGTGAAAACTGCAAAACAAAGCAAAAATGGATGAAAAGCACTATGATACTTGAGTTTAAGCCACAAAACAAGTGAGTTAAATCTGAATAAGTGATCATAAAAACCACTTATCAAATAACCCAAAACATAAATGTTGCTTGCCCTCAAGTAACCAAAACAAAACCAAACAAAAGATGCAATGCAATAACTACAATGAATGCAACCTACCCTATCATGAATGCGAATCCAAGTCTTAGTCAGAATTAATATTCAAATGAAATGCCTCAGAAAAATCACAAGATAATTAAACAGGAAAGCTACCCAAGACAAGGTCACAAGGCATATCCTTGCAAATCCAAATCTGTCAGCACTGATGTAGTGTGTGTGCCTAGAAACCATTAAACATGCTTTTGACCAAATATATTACATACTATGCTTCTTAGGGGAAAAAAAGTTTTAACTCGAGAAAAGCAGTAAATCAGATAAGTTCTAACTAAGACCATGCATTACTTAAGCTAAGAGTCAACATGAGATTTATTATGCTTTTTATTAACTCACGAGGGCGATTTTGCTCTTTCCCGTGTACATGTTCGACTGTGCAATGCCTAGTCCTCTTAGGATTTTTAATGATACCAGTGTAGCGAGCTTTTGACCAACGACTCCCAGACCAAAAGGCCTTAGGGCGCTGGGTGTAGAGACACCCCTAGGGCTAACTTGCTCGAGTATCAAAGGCCACAGAACTCGACGTAGCCGAAGTGTTTATTCACAATCAATTTTTCTTTTTCTTTTCTTTTTCTCTTTTTCTTTTCTTAGGAGAGTGCGTCTTATGCTCCATCTCCCCAAATAGCATGCATATCCCCTGTTTTCTCCCGAACTTAAGCTTTTTACAGTCTAGTTATTATCACATGAGTACTGACACTCTTTCATTAAAACATAGATTTCCCACCTGAAGACAAGTATGTAAAAATTTAAACTACGCATGTCATGGTGGTTACTCTTAGAGTGCTAATCAGTTACACAGTATCTGACAGATAAGGATTTACATATATGACATTATAAACAAGCTCAAGTCTCAAATCAGTTCAAAGATCAAGTAATCTCATTTTCCTCATAGGCCAAAGAAATAACAAACCAACAGAAAACTGGATTTATGCAATATATCCTAACACAATTGACTAAAAACAAACACAAAAATTTTAAAATTTTATCAAATTTTAACAAAACACGCAAAACACGACCTGCATGCACTATATGAACTAAACAATATGCAATATGAACTAAACTACACTATATGCAAAATAACCCTAATACTCCCAACTTAAAAACTACAATGTCCTCATTGGAGATAAAAGAAAAAAGAGAACTCCCCTAGTCGTCCTCGTCTGCTACATGAAATGATGTGGCGCTCAGTTTCTGCTGAATTTTTACCTTAAGCCTGAGACAGCCTACATGACGCGCATTGAGGATGGGCTTTTGAACATTGCTTCATTCCAGCAAATTTAACCTAAGAGATGCACATAATATTTATTAAGCCCTCTAAACCCACAAAAACTTAATATTAACTATTCACAGCTATGAGAAATAAACATAGGAGGATATATGCATGTGAAATCCCAAAAATTCCTATATGTGCGTATATGCAACATGCAAGTGCATCAAAAATATGTCCAATACTTTATAGTCCCAAAAATATACGCAATCAGTGACTAAGTCCAAAAATGTAGGCAATGAACTCCTAATTCCAAAAATATTCAAAAAAATTTACAAATAAATCAAAATGCATAGAATTATCAAAGGGGGAGGGAAATGGAGATATGTAAGTAGAATTAAACAAGTAGGGAGAGAGAGAGAGATTTGATGGGGTGCCTTCCATCGAGCGCTTGGTTTATAGTCTGATAGCTGGACTTTATCTTGCCACCGCTATCCGATTCCTCGATGGTATTTTAAAAAACCCTCCATCCATTAGAACTGCCATGTGCGTTAGGAGGTTCCCCTTCATGAGAGGCTTCGGATTTGAGTCGCCTAGCATATGATGTGTATATGAATGCCCCATTTTGAAGTTCGGGGAACTAGGCACTTCTTCTGTTATGTTCGTGAAGCTATTAGGGCATTGAGGCACAACTAACACGACAGGCTCTTCTTTAATTCTCACTTCTTTATACCACCATGGCTTCAAGAATGTGGACTCTCTCATATCATCAAGATCCATATCTGTGATGTGACTACCAAGGGGACATGGATGTGCAAACTTCACTGGTTTTTCTAACTTTGGTGGAGAAAGCTCTTGGGGTGTTATCACAGTTGATTCATAGTCTCCCACGTCGCTAGTTGTCTCCTCTATATCCATTACCTTCAGTTCGTCCAGTTGCAAGTGCACTTCTGGCTCTCCATCATTGTCAGCATCCACGTCATAGCACCAATTATTCTGAGGGCCTTTGCTCATGGCTTCAACTACTTGAGATAATTGATTCTGAAAATTCTGAGTCTTTATCCCTTACTCAATCAATTCCTCTTTCATCAAGCCCATGCTAATTTGATCCCCCTATTTCTAAAGATTCTCAATTGACTGTGCTTGCTCAATCAAGGTCTCCTTCACTGATGCTATGCCACCTCCTTCCTATAAGCTTGCCTTTTCTTTGTCACCCTCAACATCTATGTATTGAGGCTCATGAGTTAGAGTTTAGAAGGTGCATTCTGTTGCGTATGTTGGATTTGGATCCCAGTACTGGTCATGATAATAGCTCGCTGAAGAGTTTGGGTGATACTCCACATCTTGTTGATAATTGGAATACTCATTGTGGTTGAAGTAATCAACCCCAAACCGGTCTTTTCCAAAACTGATGAGGCATTGATGGCTCGAATAGTTGCCAGCACCATAGTCATAAGTAACTGCCGTTTCTCGACTCTAATCGGTTGTAACAATGTCCAACTTCCTCAAGCGAACCTCTAGCTGTGCTGATAACATGGCATATGGGTCGAGGCCATCATTCCTTATTTCCCTTGGTTGCTCTTGCCTTGTGCAAAACCATGGATAAGCATTGAGATCCATTGTACCTGAAAAGATAATATATGAAGAGAATTAAATAAAATAATAATAAAAAATATTTAAATTAAGAATATTTTGATTGAAACTAATGTTGGCAAACAGTTATCAAATTAATTCCCCGGTAACGGCGCTAAAAACTCGTTGTCCCGATATAAGTATGACAAATACGCGCAAATATACGCGGTCAACAAGTAATAAAGAGTAAGTAAAGATCGTTCCCACGGGGAATAATTTATAAAAGATCGCCAAATCACTAGTCCATAACCATCTAAGTCTTATTTCAACAAGCGATAAAGTATTTAAAATAAAACAAAATAATTTAAACTTAAACTAATTAATCCTAGAGTAAAATCGGATAATGAAGACATGAGATCTCAACTTCCCCTAATGATTCATTTAAATCAATAAACTCCCAGTTGGGTCAAATTGATCGTCAAAGCTTGTTAGTCGAGAACACGAAAGTGAGATCAGGCCATCTTTCAATGCACCTAATCCATATCATATACAATCCACAGATGATAGAACGCATATGAACACCCACATTATCTAAACCACTATATGTCTATGAGGTCTACAAATAATTAGGTTTAAGCACAGGTTCTCAATTGACTACGAGCGGCGCTTCGGTATACAGCTATCCTAAGAAAAAATTATACATCTAACGCCATATAGACATAAAATCACCTGCTATGACGATTAGATATAAACCCACATTTCGTCTTTCAAGCCCATACGTATTATCATGGTAATTGGTAGCTAAGCAATTAAGCAACTAAAGCATGAAACGTAATAGACAATCACATAGCAATCAATAGACCAACATGGAAGCATATCAAAGTAAACTACTCAAAGGGTTCCATTGAAATCTCCAAATAAGTTAAAGTCATAAATGACTCAAATATATCATCCACAAATTGAATAAACATCATTCGAATACACAATGATAACAAGGAGAGTATAAAGATAGAGAATGCAAATCTGTGTTCTTTCTCCAAGCTTGGATCTTTGATGTTATCCAAATGCTTCAATCTTTAATTCTAATTAAACCCTAGAAACTAACTACCTAAACCTAACCTTAATCTACTCCTAACCAAATCTAGACAAGAAATTAAAGAGAGAAGAGAGAACTAGGGTTAGGGCTCTCTCAAAGGGAGGAGTATTGTCTATCTGATAATGGGCATAAGCCCTAATATATATGCCTCTCCCGTTTGCTGAAATTAAAAGTTAAATTTGGTCAAGAATCGAGTTGGCACAGCCTCGCGGGCTTTGGATTTATTTCTGGCACGGCTGCGCAGATCCCCAGCATGGCCTCTGTTTCCTGCATAACGGCACGGGCGCGCGTGCAACCTTTGTTATCTTGGCGCGGCCGTGCGGGCCTGTGGTTCTGGTGCTTTAATTTTTGCTGCATTCTTCTGCTTCTTTCTCCTGCACCTCTTACCTTCTTGCATTCTTTGAGTTTCTTTGCATCATCACATTCCCATCAAGCTGCTTGACTCCTTTCCATTATCATGCCATCGTCTCTTTTAGCATTCTTTCAGTCGTTTTAGCCCATTGCGCACCAAGAAAGTTCCTAATCATAAAGACTACAAAACAAAGCAAAAATGTTTGAAAAGCACCATAATACTTGAGTTTAAGCCACAAAATAAGTGAGTTAATATCTGAATAAGTGGTCAAAAAAACCACTTATCAAGTCTTATAGGCACACAATTCCATATATTGTGTTTAAAAGCATACTATGTGATTTATAACATTCTAACGGTTAAAACTGGAAAAGAAATGATGTAAACATTACCAGAGATGTGCAGAACGTTTGTAAGGTGACGGAATCTGAAAAAAGCTGCTCGAACTCCGTAGATCAAAAGAAGAAAATTGGATTTCCTTTAGAATTCATGTTTGAAAATGAATTTGAAAAGCCACGAGAGCCAAGTTATAAATTACAGGAAGGAGAGGCCCCACCTGCGACAGCCGCACCTCTACCTGAGGCTCCCTAAGGTGGGCCCCACCCCCTCTAGTTCAGTCAAATTTGTGTGGAAACAAACTTTATAAAAGTTGAAAAGTTAAATTCGAAAATAATTTGCTACGCGATTGAGCAGATTGGTTTGAAATCCTGCGTATAAGCAGTGAGTTTCTGACAGAGGACATAACTTCATGTAAGTCATTAGTTAAGACCCTGAAGTGATATTCAGGAGCCAATGATGAAAAACTGCTGCTGAAAAACTATGGAAAACTGCTAAAAACTCCCTCTGTCAGAGCATCGGGAAGGTCCGACTGTATGACCGACTATTTTTGAGTGTGTCAAGGCATCCAGATCGATCTAAGGGTGTGATTTGTCAGAAATAGTACCCCACACGTCCAGATCGATTGGGCCTAACACTATCAGCTGTTGGCGACAACCCCAATGAAGCATCGGGAATGATCCGGTGGTGAAACCATTGAAGGCTACTTTAACGAAGGTTAAATTGAATGACGCTATCAGCTGTTGGCGATAACTCCAGTGAAACATTAGGAATGATTCGATGGTGAAGCCGTTGAATGCTACCTCAACGAGGGTCAGATTGAATGACGCCATCAGTCGTTGGTGATAGCTCCAGCAAAGCATCGGGAATGAGCCGGTGATGAAAATAGTGTATAAGTTTATCCCTATAGAGGATAGACGATGGAATCTATTATACAAATCCCCACCGGGAGCGCTGAGAAGGATTGGTGATTCAACCGACCATTACAAACTACTGTTCGAGTAGGAAGTGAGAAAGTTTGCTGACGGTCAAACTCTGCACTCTACCATTCGAGTAGGAATCAAGTCCAATTGACTGTTGAGAACAGCCATTCGGGTAGGCATCGGCCGGAACATCGGCATCGACTGAACAATAATTCAAACTGTTGGCGACAAATCCAAGTAGCGTCGGGAAAGATTCGATGTTATAAACCGATGGAAGCTATCGTCAAGGTAGGCATCGGGAATCCCTAATAAGGTAACGCAGCAAAAGAGGAACATCCCGAGCGAAAGAAAAGTCAGAAAGCTAATTTGGAGACACGAGACGTTGGTGACAACCCTAACGAAGAGTTCAAAAATGTCCAATGGCATCAGCCAAGAGAAAATCTTCCCCACAGATGATGATCAACTGACAGGGTAAACCATTTGCTTCAAACAAGTGTAGCACCGAGAAAGATTCGGTGATGATCAAGACTTTACAAGTTACCATTCGAGTAGACATCAATAGAATTAACCAAAAGGCTATCACGGATTACGTTACCCCCAGCAGTAAATGGCATAAACAGTCAGTGATAACCCCAGCACCATGAAGGTATCTAATATTCATAACATATTATACCATGCGTTGCATTATATTTACATATGTCGTATTTCCCGTGTCTAGCAATCTTTATCTTGTTCATTCCTTTGCATTGCATAAACATAATAAAGAGGGGCATCTGTAGACACTCAAAATTTTGCATTCCTGTTACTAACTCTGCAGGAGGGCAAAACCGTCTTTTACCTTCCAGAGACTACCCTGGAAGTTCAAAATAAATTCAACCCCTGCGACAACACCGAGAGATCCAATTCAACCCCAGCGACAACACCGGGATGTCAAGTCAAGCCCCGGTCACAACCCGAGAGGTACAGGTGTTGGGTTTGTACGAAATCGTGATACAATCAAATTGCAAAAATTAGCGGAAGCATGGTATATCAGAGTTTAAAAAATTTCTACAAAACCATTACCCGGATCATCCTTTATGCAAATTATTAATTTAAAATGATAAATAAGAAGTTATGGAATCATACCCTTGTAAAACGAAGCTTCCACAGGTACGAGTTCAACTTCTTGTTCTTCGTGATCTCCTTGAATTTTTGGGTTAGATTCCTTCCTTTGATCAACGTTAGCCACCCAAGTGTTTGGCCTCTAGAGGTGATCCACCAAGGAAGATGAATTATCAAGAAGGAGGGTGGTTGGCTTAGTTTTCTATCCTCTATAGAAAAGGAGTACTCTCCAACAATTGGAATTGCCTCTACTGATATCTATTATAAGACTCCTCTTATATAGATATTGGTCAACCCTTCTAATCCTATTAGACATGGGATTTCTTTTAATTAATTAAACTCCTTTAATTAATTTAGGCTTCCCACCACATGGGGAATAATTAATTAAATTCATTTAATTAATTTTTCTCCTAATCTTATTAGGAATAAATGAGAGTACTAATATTAAATTAATTACTAAACTCCTTTAGAAATTAAAATAATAATAATTGTAATAATATTAATAAGACTCCTCTTATTAATCTATATTTAATATTTCCAAAATATTAAATAATAAACATTAAGTTATTTAATTTATTCTATCACTATAGATTAAATTAATTACACTTAATGCATTATTACGATTATGCCATTACCTTCTTAAATAATTATTCTTCCTTTTATGGTGTGACCCTTTAGGTTCTCTATATTAAACCGGTTGTGAATAAATCAATTAGAACAATTCTAATCTTATTTAAATAAATAAATTAAACTAATAATCTATTTAAATAAATAATATTTATTCTACAATAGGGATAAGCCTCCCTAGCGATCAACGACTTTTTTAGATAATATAGATTTCAACATTAATCATAAAAGAACCTGTGAGTAAATAGTTACCATACAATTCAATCATTCCACCATACAATGTCCCAATTAAATATAAGACATGAATTTACTGTCAAGTCTTATTTTATTTAATTATATGTATTTCGATTAGAAAATGCACAACTCCAAATAATGCAAATTAGAAACTCATTTCTAATTTCATTTTACCTTGGCCAAGGATTCCTGGGTTGTCATTTAACGAATCACATAGGATATATCTCCTCTTTTACTAGAGGTGGTAGATTCTTTATTGATCATTCATTATCTCCATATGTAACTCATTATACCCAAGCATACCCTTTTATATACCCTAAAGGACTTTAAGGAATAAGTCAAAGTATAATTCATTACATACAAGATACTATGATGATCTCAAGTCCAAGGATCACTTGTACTACTATCACATTAGGAATTCTATTGACAGGCGAGGAAAACTCCATTAGGTATTCCATAGCGAGTCACGTTCAGTGAACTTATTCTCCAATAAGCACCTACATACTTGCTTTAGTGTCTCCACACAAATGATCATGAGATCAATCATCCTCATCCAATGAGCAAGCAACATATGTACCAATCTATCCGGATTTACTAATCCCCTTTTTAGTAATCCCACGATTGGGAACTGTTTTAGTTTTAGAGCTTTCTAAAAATTTAGATCTCATTAGCATGATCATCATCATAATTCTAAAAGCATTGCTTAAAACTATGGGTGATTTATATATTATAAAAACAGCACCATGTAGATAATTAAATGCCTTTAATAAATGAATATTTTATTAATAAATAAATAAGATTGTTTACAAAGTATGTGCTTTATCATCATACATGATTGGCTAGTATGCACACTACTATCAATCTCCCACTTGAACTAAAGTCAATCGCCATAGTATCTCATACCCATCTTCTCTAAGTGACGATCAAACTGCTGTTGTGTTAAAGCTTTAGTAAATGGATCTGCAATGTTATCTTGAGAGTTTACACGCTCCAAGGTGACGTCTCCTCTTTCAATGATCTCCCTGATCAAGTGAAATCGCCGCAACACGTGTTTAGATTTTTGATGAGACCTTGGTTCCTTAGCCTGTGCAACTGCTCCTGTGTTGTCACAGTAAACGGGAACTGCTTCTCCAATGCTAGGAACCATACCAAGTTCAGTTATGAACTTCTTCATCCAAACAGCTTCCTTTGCAGCTTCACTTACAGCTATATACTCTGCCTCTGTCACTGAATCAGCAACTGTTTGCTTCTTGGAACTCTTCCAACTCACTGAGCCTCCGTTCAAGGTAAAAACGTACCCCGAAATAGATTTACTGTAATCTTTGTCCGTTTGAAAACTTGAGTCTGTGAAGCCTTCGAGTTTTAATTCAGACCCACCGTAGACAAGAAAAATATCCTTAGTCCTTCTCAAGTATTTTAGGATATTCTTCACTGCCTTCCAGTGCTCTTCTCCTGGATTCGACTGGTATCTGCTCGTTACACTAAGTGCACGAGCAACATCTGGTCTAGTACATATCATACCGTACATAATAGATCCTATTACAGAAGCATAAGGGATCTTACTCATACGGGCTCTCTCCTCATGTGTCTTTGGGGCCTGTTTCTTGGAGAGATGTATTCCATGGCTCATCGGCATGAGACCTCTTTTGGAATCTTCCATACTAAATCTCTTTAGCATTGCATCAATGTACGTTCCTTGGGATAAACCAAGCATCCTTTTAGATCTATCTCTATAGATCTTTATCCCCAAAATATAGGATGCTTCTCCCAAGTCCTTCATTGAGAAGTGTTTAGATAACCAGATTTTAATCGATTGTAGCATAGGAATGTCATTCCCTATCAGTAATATATCATCAACATATAATACAAGGAATGAAACTGCGCTCCCACTAACCTTCTTGTACACACATGGTTCATCGTCATTTTTGATAAAATCAAACTCTTTGATTGTCTCATCAAAACGAATGTTCCATCTACGAGAAGCTTGCTTCAATCCATAAATGGATCGTTGCAGCTTACAAACTTGATTTCTTCCAACCTTTGAAACAAATCCCTCTGGATGTGTTATAAACACATCCTCCTCAAGTTTCCCATTGAGAAGGCCGTTTTCACGTTCATCTGCCAGATCTCATAGTCGTTATAAGCTGCAATCGCAAGCAAAATCCGAATGGACTTGAGCATAGCTACTGGTGAAAAGGTTTCATCATAGTCAGCTCCTTGTCTTTGTTTGAAACCTTTTGCAACCAGTCTGGCCTTATAGGTCTCTACCTTGCCGTCCGCTCCAGTCTTTCTTTTAAAGACCCATTTACACCCAATAGGCTTAATGCCTTCAGGTGGTGAAACCAAAGTCCATACTTTGTTTTCATACATGGAGTCCATTTCGGATTTCATAGCTTCAAGCCATTTTCCTGAGTCTTTATTACTAATAGCCTGTTCGTAATTCAATGGATCATCATCATTCATGATGTGTACCTCATCGTCATCCTCTATAACGAATCCATACCTCTCAGGTATCTTCGGTACTCTTCCAGATTTACGAACAGGGTGTGGTATAGTAGGTTCTTCTACTTGGTCAGGTACCTGACTTTGATCCGTGGTAATTTGTGGTTCTTGAACTTCTTCAAGATATATCTTACTCCCACTGACCCCTTCATGGATAAACTCCTTTTCTAAGAAGGCAGCATGTTTCGCAACAAACACCTTTTGATCAGTTGGATGATAGAAATAATACCCTAAAGTTTCTTTAGGGTATCCCACAAATCTACACTTATCGGATTTAGTCTGTAGCTTATCATTTTCAAACTTTTTGACATAAGCTGGGCAACCCTAAGTCTTAACATGCTTAAGATTTGGTTTCCTCCCCTTCCACATCTCATATGGAGTCTTTGGGGCGGATTTGGTAGGTACCTTATTAAGTAGGTATGCAGCCGTTTCTAGGGCATATCCCCAGAAAGAAATTGAAAGGTCGATAAAACTCATCATGGATCGAACCATGTCCAACAGTGTTCGATTTCTCCTTCAGATACTCCATTTAACTGTGGTGTACCTGGAGGAGTCCATTGTGAGATTATACCATTTTCTTTGAGACAATTGAGAAACTCACAGCTTAAGTATTCTCCACCTCGATCTGATCGAAGTATCTTTATACTATTGCCCGTTTGTTTCTCTACTTCACTTCTGAACTATTTGAACTTTTCAAATGATTCTGACTTGTATTTCATTAAATACACATATCCAAATCTTGAGTGATCATCAGTGAAAGTAATAAAATAAGAATACCCACCCTGTGCACTTGTTGTCATAGGCCCACAAACGTCTGTGTGAATCAATGCCAACAACTCTGTAACTCTTTCTCCTTTTCCACTAAAAGGAGATTTAGTCATTTTACCCATGAGGCAAGATTCACAAGTTGGATATGATTCATAATCAGATAACTCAAGGAGCCCATCTTTATGCAACTTGGATAATCTTGTTTCATTGATATGACCGAGCCTACAGTGCCACATGTAGGTATAATTAATATCATCTCTTTTCCTTTTCTTAGTTTGTTCAATTTGAAAAATATTTTCTTGTAAGTCAAGTGTATAAAGTCCATTTCGCAAATTTCCAACACCATATAAAACATCGTCTTTATAAATAGAACAACTATTGTTCTTTATAACAACGTTAAATCCTTCCATATCCAATACAGAAATTGAAATAATATTTTTAATAATATTCGGAACATAATAACAATTATTAAGATAAATGGACTTGCCCGAAGGCATTGCTAAATAATAAGTTCCTACAGCTAATGCAGCAACCTTTGCTCCATTCCCCACTCGTAGGATCACCTCATCATTGTTCAGCTTTCTACTTCTGACCAGTCCCTTCACATTATTACATATGTGAGAACCACATCCGGTATCCAATACCCAAGTAGAATTTTGACTTTCTGAAAAATTAATTTCAATCATGAACAAACCTTGATTGGAAGTCGAAGCTTCTCCAAGCTTCTTCTTTGCCAGAAACTTCTTGCAGTTCCTCTTCCAATGACCCGGCTCGTTGCAATGGAAGCACATTCCTTTGCTAGCTGGATCAGATTTCTTTTGTTCCTTTATGTTCACTTTGCCCTTAGTCATTAGAGATCGGAAGAGCTCCTTAGATATCTCATATCTAGCAGTCCTACTTTGTTGACCATACAACTCCTTGAGGTGAATCAACATAGTAGGAGCATCCATGTTTTCGTGCTGACGCTGAAGCTCGTTATTCATGGATGCGAGCATGATGCATTGAGCCACAGATGCATCATCTTGCCACTTTACAATGGTGGCAATCTCTTCCTCAAAGGCTGTTTCTGGAACAGTTCCAGAGACAGGTGAGTTTAGGACATAAGAAATCTTTTTAGCAGTGAGAATTATTCTCAAATTTCTTAGCCAGTCCGTATAATTCGGCCCGGTAAGCTTATTAGCATCAAGTATGCTTCGCAGTGAAATTAGTGATTTTGACATTTTAAAAATTTTGCATGTGAAAAACAACATTTTAGCAAACATTCATTTTATTAATTTTGCATACCAAAATAAATTTAGGTCTTTATTTTAAATTGGTATCTCCCACTATTTTTATCAAACTATATTACCCTCACTTATATAGTTCGGCAATATCTAATTAAAGATTTTCTAGTGAGAATAAGGATTCCATTTCAAATGTATATAACCTTGTGGATAGCACAACAAGCGATATACAAATAAATAGGTAGACAACTCTTGTCAATTACATCACTATATAACTCCTTTTATTTTACCTCTTAAATCATAATGGTCAAGTGTGTGCACATCCGAACTAAAATGATTTAAGTTAAGTCCAGCCTAGCACTTCAATAAATTCAAAACAAAAAATGTTCGTCATTATGGATAGCACAACAAGACTAGATCGTTCAATTTTCTTGATAAACATCAAATGTGATTAATTAACATCTTAAATACGCAATACTCGCCTTGTGGATAGCACAACAAGCTCATATTAAATATTTAATACTCTATTAATTTATCATGCTAGAAGGCGACGTTCGGTATTCCAAATATCATTTGAACGCTTCGGACTTAATATTATTTATTTGAGGGATTTGTTATTATTTGTCTCATCTTGTTTAGCGCGCATGCACATATATATATAAAATACGCGTCATTTTATTAAACATGCGAAGCATGTTTGCATAAAATATAATATATATAATATTTAGCATGTAATATAGAATACTATATTCTACCCGGATTGATTATGGACTTTTATTCTAGTTTGGTTCGCTAGAGCCACCAAGTGAACCAAAAAGTCAAACCTAGGAGTGCAAGAATTTAAATTTAAATATAACTATTACATTTAAACCCGGGCTCCATACAAACGAGTCTTCACGCGCTCCTTGCTCCTTGGTCTCTAATTTCTTCAAGATAATTCTAACTATTTCTATTACATTAAACAATTTAATTTAAATAGAAACCTTGATCAGCAGTCAAGGGGAAGTACATAGGAGGGAGATAGAATTTTACATCAAGAAAAAAATTTTAGAGAAGACAAGGTACACAGACCCCATTTAATAAAACTCATTCATTCAAGCATTCAACTAAAATAAAATCCAATCACATTGGTCAAATAGTCCATAATCAATCCCCATTTATTATCATACATATCACCATATATATCAAGAAATAAATATTCATCTCATGAATTAAAACATTTCATATATATATGAGTATCATTTAATGGGCAATTTTAAATTGCATGAAATCCAATTTCAAGATTAAAATAAATTCTTTATTTTAATTATAAAATTATTTAGAATATAATATATAAATATATCATATATATATATATATATTTGATATTACCGTATATATTATATATATTATATATATTTATATAACGAATCAGGTTATATATATATATATATAATATATATATAAATTCACATTTATTTTTTTAAAAAGAAGTCACCTTCTTTTATTAGAAGAGTTTTTTCCTGATGGGTCACCTTCTTTTTGGAGTAAGAAAGAGACGACACCTTTCCTTTGCAGAATTCAAGATTAGCACCCAAAAAAAATTGTGATTCGTCCCAAAAAAAAGTCATTTTTTTAAAAAATAAATAATTTTATACAATAAAATTATGCCCAATAAATTATTTTAAATACATACCCATATGTATATGAAATCAAAAATAAATTAATAATTGCATACAGATTTGGCTCTGATGCCACTATTGGGTTTGTACGAAATCGTGATGCAATCAAATTGCAAAAATTAGCGGAAGCATGGTATATCAGAGTTTAAAAAATTTCTACAAAACCATTACCCGGATCATCCTTTATGCAAATTATTAATTTAAAACGATAAATAAGAAGTTATGGAATCATACCCTTGTAAAACGATGCTTCCACAGGTACGAGTTCAACTCCTTGTTCTTCGTGATCTCCTTGAATTTTCGGGTTAGATTCCTTCCTTTGATTAACGTTAGCCACCCAAGTGTTTGGCCTCTAGAGGTGATCCACCAAGGAAGATGAATTATCAAGAAGGAGGGTGGTTGGCTTAGTTTTCTATCCTCTATAGAAAAGGAGTACTCTCCAACAATTGGAATTGCCTCTACTGATATCTATTATAAGACTCCTCTTATATAGATATTGGTCAACCCTTCTAATCCTATTAGACATGGGATTTCTTTTAATTAATTAAACTCCTTTAATTAATTTAGGCTTCCCACCACATGGGGAATAATTAATTAAATTCATTTAATTAATTTGTCTCCTAATCTTATTAGGAATAAATGAGAGTACTAATATTAAATTAATTACTAAACACCTTTAGAAATTAAAATAATAATAATTGTAATAATATTAATAAGACTTCTCTTATTAATTTATATTTAATATTTCCAAAATATTAAATAATAAACATTAAGCTATTTAATTTATTCTATCACTATAGATTAAATTAATTACACTTAATGCATTATTACGATTATGCCATTACCTTCTTAAATAATTATTCTTCCTTTTATGGTGTGACCCTTTAGGTTCTCTATATTAAACCGGTTGTGAATAAATCAATTAGAACAATTCTAATCTTATTTAAATAAATAAATTAAACTAATAATCTATTTAAATAAATAATATTTATTCTACAATAGGGATAAGCCTCCCTAGCGATCAACGACTTTTTAGATAATATAGATTTCAACATTAATCATAAAAGAACCTGTGAGTAAATAGTTGCCATACAATTCAATCCTTCTACCATACAATGTCCCAATTAAATATAAGACATGAATTTACTGTCAAGTCTTATTTTATTTAGTTATATGTATTTCGATTAGAAAATGCACAACTCCAAATAATGCAAATTAGAAACTCCTTTCTAATTTCATTTTACCTTGGCCAAGGATTCCTGGGTTGTCATTTAACGAATCACATAGGATATATCTCCTCTTTTACTAGAGGTGGTAGATTCTTTATTGATCATTCATTATCTCCATATGTAACTCATTATGCCCAAGCATACCCTTTTATATACCCTAAAGGTCTTTAAGGAATAAGTCAAAGTATAATTCATTACATACAAGATACTATGATGATCTCAAGTCCAAGGATCACTTGTACTACTATCACATTAGGAATTCCTATTGACAGGCGAGTAAAACTCTATTAGGTATTCCATAGCGAGTCACGTTCAGTGAACTTATTCTCCAATAAGCACCTACATACTTGCTTTAGTGTCTCCACACAAATGATCATGAGATCAATCATCCTCATCCAATGAGCAAGCAACATATGTACCAATCTATCCAGATTTACTAATCCCCTTTTTAGTAATCCCACGATTGGGAACTATTTTAGTTTTAGAGCTTTCTAAAAATTTAGATCTCATTAGCATGATCATCATCATGATTCTAAAAGCATTGCTTAAAACTATGGGTTATTTACATATTACAAAAACATCACCATGTAGATATTTAAATGCCTTTAATAAATGAATATTTTATTAATAAATAAATAAGATTGTTTACAAAGTACGTGCTTTATCATCATATATGATTGGCTTGTATGCACACTACTATCAACAGGAACCCCGCTGATAACACCGGGAGATCCAATTCAGCTTCGATGACAACACTGGGATGTCAAGTCAAGCCTCGGTCACAACCCGGGAGGTACAGGAACGTCGACAACAACACCGGGAGATCCAATTCAGCCCCAGCGACAACACCGGGATGCCATGGCAAGCCCCGGTCACAACCCGGGAGGTACAGGGACCCTGACGACAACACCGGGAAATCCAATTCAGCCTTGGCTACAATACCGGGATGTCAAGTTAAGCCTCATTCACAACCCAGAAGGTACAGCAACCCCGACAACAACACCGGGAGATTTAATTCAGCCCCGACGAGAACATCGGGATGTCAAGTGAAGTGCCGGCCATAACCCGGTAGGTACAGGATCCCCGACGACAACACTGGGAGATCCAATTCAGCCCCTAAGACAACACCAGGATGTCAAATCAAGCCCCGGTCACAACCTGGGAGGTACAGGAACCCCTGCGACAACCTCAGGGAGATCCAATTCAGCCCAGGCGACAACACCGAGATTTCAAGTCAAGCCTCGGTCACAACCCGGGAGGTACAAGAACCCCGACGAAAACACTAGGAGATCCAATTCAGCCCCGACGACAACATCGGGATGTCAAGTCAAGCCCCAGTCAGAACCCGGGAGGTACAGAAACCCCGACGACAACACCGGGAGATCCAATTCAGCCCCGGTGACAACACCAAGATGTCAACTCAAGCCCCGGTCTCAACCCGGGAGGTTCAAGAACCCCGGCTATAACATCGAGATATTCAATTCAGCCCCGGCGACAACACCAGGATGTCAAGTCAAGCCCCGATCACAACCCGGGAGGTCCAATCACCCAAGAGACAACCTTGGGAAGTCAAGTCAACTTTGGAGATTACCCTGAGGACGAACAAAATCGAATGGGTTTAAACCTCGGATACAACCCCGAGAAAATAGTCAAAGATCGTGCCAACACAGGAGACAACCCCTGAAGGGGTAAAACGGTTATTTTACCAAATTGAAGCCAATTCGATCAAAATAAAGCCGAATTGATGTAATGAAGGTCAGAAAGAGCCATAACATTGATCCCTAGTGAAAACAGCACAATACAGCTCAACGGATAAACTACAAAAAAACAAAGATCCGGTTATAAACCCATCTTCCTGGATTCAGAAAAGGTTACGTCCCATGTCATTGTGACGCTCTCGAAAAGGGCTTTCTGGAAAAGTATAGCACGCCTCAAACGGACGCTCTGATCAAAAGTTATGAAGGTTCGAACCTGACATCGCGTTGCTCCGAGTACACGTACTTTGAGACGACAGGACCCACCAGAGTGGGCCCCACTTAGGGAGCCGCAGGTAGACCCGCAGCTGCCGTAGTTACACCTGCAACCATCGGGTCTTTAAATATAAGACCCCCTTGCCAAAAAAAGAGAGAAAAGTAGGAAAAAGCTCTGAAACTCCGCCCGTTTCGTCCCTTAGCCCTATTTCTTGTACTCCAAACTTCAATTTTATTCTTCTAACACGTTTTTATACTTATTTCTAGGACACATTAAAAATTAACCGGTGGAAACGTCCATTTAAAGCCTAGTAAGTGGGAAAAAGCCCGTGTAGCTGTCCATTGTAAGTATTTTTACGACCAGAACTCGTTTTCTACTTTATTACGTATATTTGAACGTGCACGAAAAGTTTCATCTTCTGGTTTTTCTCGAAACTCAGTTCTGTGGCCGTTTTTACTTACTTTTTAGTACATTTTAGTACATATATACGTTTTTTTGCATTTGCACAGCCTGGATCGTTGATTCGTGGCTTTTACTAGCTTATATATATATATATATATATATATATATATATATATATACGTACTAACTTGTTCGGCCTGGATCGCTAATTAGTGGGCTTTGTAGCTTTATTTTATATATAATTGACTATATATATACTAATTTTCAATTCTGTCAAGCCCGGATTGTAAATCTGTGGCAGTTACTGCTTTTGTATATATAACTATATATATATATATAAAAAAATTCTAATTTCGTTTAGCCTAGATTGCTAATTCATGGCCTTTTTGCTTTAATATATAAATACTTATTCTATATATTACCATTTATAGTTTAGTTTGGCCTGGATTAGAAATCCGTGGCCTTTTTACCATTTATATATATATATATATATATATATTTACATTTTAGTTGAGCCTGGAGAAATTCGTGGCTCTTTACCGCTTATATATATGTATATATTTACATTCTAGTTGAGCTTGGAGAAAGTCTTGGCTCTTTACCGCTTATATATATATATTTACATTATGTCCAGCCTAGATCAATTTGTGGCTTTTTGCAGCTTTTATAACTATATATATATATATATATATATATTTACATTCTAGTTGAGCCTGGAGAAATTCGTGGCTCTTTACCGCTTATATATATGTATATATTTACATTCTAGTTGAGCCTGGAGAAAGCCTTGGCTCTTTACCGCTTATATATATATATATATTTACATTCTGTCTAGCCTAGATCAATTTGTGGCTTTTTGCAGCTTTTATAACTATATATATATATATATATTTACTTTTTTGTTAAGCCTGGATTATTACGTGGCTCTTTTACAGTTTTTATAAATATGTATATATATATATATATATATACATTTTCGTCCGGGCCTAGGATTGGAAATTCGCCGCCCTTTACAGCTTTATATATATATTTATATTTCTGTCCGGGCCTGGGACTAGGATTGGAAATCTGTCGCCCTTTACAGATTTTATATATATATAATTATATATATTCCTTATTCATTATGATTAAATATTTGTTTTAAATATTCATTTGATATTCATTTGTTTTAATATAAATTTAGTGGTTTAGATTTCTTTAAATCTAGCCCTTTCTATCTTTCAAACGGTTCAAAATAGGTCCAAGCGGAACTGGGAAACTAGAATGGCTAAAATTTATTTAAATCTAGCTTTCTTTCTAGTTTTGTTAAATATTAAAGCAACCTTACGACCCTTAGATCCTTATCTAGTGGGAATAAGATGCTTTGGCTACGCGCATACATGGATTTGACTGATGAATCATTGGTCTTGCGACGTCTAGAGGTAAATATACATTTTCTGTAATATTTGTGTTGTGCAAGTTTTCTTGGCCTCTTTCTGTGAGCCTAGGAATCGTGAGATTCATGATCAAACTGATCAGAATCTGATTCTCACGATGGACAAACTCTACATTACAAATGTACCCTGTCAATTTTTCTGTAAAAATGTACATCCGAAAGACCTTAAAACGGTTATCCGGGTTTAAGGTCTCAAACAAAATGAAATATGGTTTGTCATGCCAGATTCACTCCGATAGCTGTCATTCCCATGAGAAGACCAACATTTGTATATATTTTGTGGTCGAGAATGCTTCGCAGCCCGACAATCACCATCTAAATTGAGCCGAAGGTTGAAAATAATAAAATGGAAGTAACAACATGCTTCAATTCCTACGTGTGCGAAAGGGTTTGAAAACCACCTTTCAAAAATATCATTTTCATATCTTGTCTAAAAAGGACTTTTGCAAAGAAAATCGAACCCTTCGTATATAAGTTCAATGAAGCACGACAATATTTTTAAAATCAAACGTAGGCTCAATTACTTCCAGCATACACAGATACATTGCAATTTAAAAGGGAAAATATTGAAAATATGAGGTACCGTGTTTCACGGGAGTTAGGGGGTGCCTAACACCTTATCCCCACTTAACCAAGCCACTAAACTTTAGAATCTCGATTTCAAGATCAAGTTTCAACAGTGTCCAGTAGTTGGGCCTACTTGCAAAAATCAAACAAAACTCGGTTGAGTTGGTACAACCATTTCAAATCTACCAACTGTAGACTCTGTAAACCATTCAAATCGTCTACATGATACATGTTGGTCTTTTCGTAAAAAATTTCACCCTTTATAAAACAGATAAGGCAATATGGGTAGTCAATAAAAAAAAACTTTGGAATAGAGAAAGATTAGGTCCAAAGTTGATCGAATTTTTTCCCGACGTCGACATGGAGACAGGGTATTCTGGTTCGGCATTTACCGTGATTAGGTTGCCATTAATAATGTACTTGAGTTGTTGATGAAGGGTGGAAGGAGCTGCTCCTGCCATGTGGATCCATGGCCTTTCCAGCAACAAATTATATCCGGTGGTAATGTTGAGTACCTGGAAGGATACATAGAAAGTATGGGGACTAATCTCCAGTGGAAGCTTAATCTCTCCCACAGCCTCTCGGCGAGACCCATCGAAATCCAGGATAACTACATGACTGGTACGAATCTGGTTTGGGTTGATCTTCATTCTCTCCAAGGTATCGCATGGACAGATGTTTAGGGATGATCCTCCATCTATCAGCACACCTCCGATCACATACCCTGATGACATCACTGCTATATGCAGTGACTTGCAATGACCCATCCCCTCAGCGGGTATATCATCGTCAGTGAAATATATCACATTACTATTAAAGATGTGTTTTATCACGTGACGAAAATTTTCAGTATCTACCGTCTTTGGCAGAGGGGCTTCCTTCAGTACTTTCATAAGAATGTTGCAATGATCCACTAAGGATAAGACCATATCTAGGATGAACATCTATTTGGGTGCATCTTTCAAGCATTGCACCACCTTGATCTCATTATGCCTCATTTTGCTGAGGAATTCTTTGATTTCTTGTTCAGCCACTTTCCCTTTAGCTTAGATGACTGAATTGATCACTCGTTGAGGCAGGTACAATGGATTCTCCTTTGATACAATGGCAATGTTGTTTGAGGTTGAACCTTCATCCTTTCCATAGTTCCATGAGACTCTCTTCAAGCTGACTACCGGATATTATGGCCTGAAGGGAAATATTAGAGGCTCGAGCGCCGCCATTCTCACAGGATTATGTACTTCTAGGACCCCTTTCCCTTGCAGTATCAGGGGTGTGATGGCTATATCCTTCATACAGGAAATAACCGCCATGGTTTCCAGATTCCATGCCGTGGGAATAAATAGTGTTTCCTCATCGGGATATCCACAATCCTGATTACCCTTTATCAGGTCACCATTTTAAATCAGATTTTGAATTAGGTGTCAAAGTCCCCAGCAATCCTCGGTGTCATAACCGGGTGCATTAGAATGATACTAGTAGATTCTGTCAGGCTTGAATTTTCTAGATCGAGGGTTGATCGGGGGTAACAGATCTGTAACCATCCCCTCATTGATCAGCATTTGGAGGATTTCCCTCATCGGCTGGTTCAAATTAGTGAAGTTCTTCTAGAAGGAGAATTCCCAATCCGCTTGAAACTTCTCTTCCTTGGCCACCTTGTTAGCCCAGGGTTCATACTCATGGAATCGATAATGGTCCCTCATAGCAATGGGGCTAATTTTAGATGTGGGAGGACTTGCTTCATGTTGGTTGGTCTGGTTTATCAGCTATCTGGTTATCTATTGTTGATACACGACCAAATCCACTAACTGTCCAATCTGTTCCTTGATAGACTTTATTTCCTGTTCTATCAGGAACCGTCTCTCTGAGAACTCCCAACTGTCTGGGCTATTGGTGCTTGATTGAATTGAATCTCCGACATACCGGAGGTATTTGGATCCTTCTCTATTCCTTGTGCTAATCATGTTAACACACTCCTCTTTGTGTTGAGGGAGGCCGTTATCCTGTACATGCTGTTGCTCGGGTTTTGTCACCACAATCTCTTCGTTGTCTATCAAGTCTTGGATTTTGTGCTTGATAAGCCAACAGTCTTGTGTATCATGGCTCGGGGATACGAAATGGTATGCACACTCTTTGCTTTGGTCAAAATTTCGTCCACCAGTACTGGTTGATGGAAGGAGTTGAACAATCTTCTTTTGTGCCGTCAACGATTTTAGCACATTTTCTAATGAATCCCCTAAGGGGGTGAATGTTCTTCGATGTCTGGCCTCTGTAGTTTTTTGAAATGGAGGATTAGAAGGTTAGGCTGGAGCTTGAAAATGGGAATAGTTCCTCTTTTGAATGGGCATACTGCTCGAATCACCCCTCTAATTCTGTCCTTGCAGTACTAAGGACACTTCCTCCTCTTTCATTTTGTGTACTCTCCGGGGATTACTCCTATAACTCCCAGATTGAATATGCTCGGCCATGGCTTCTAAGGCGAGAAGGTCTTTTATCTTCCCAGATTTCAACCCGATTCCAGCCATTTCTCCATGTTTGATCATCTCCGAGAATGGTTTTCCTATGCCTACTAGGACCTTTTCGTAATACGGAGCTTCTTGAATGTCGATGAAGGTCATGACTATCTCAGACTCAGTCATAGGCAGGGTGACTTGTGCCGCCATCCGTCTCCATCGTTGAGCATACTCACTGAATGACTCAGTGTTTCACTTCTTGATTTTAGTAATTTGATATCTATCTGGAGCCATCAGGGACTGAAAGTTGTATTGATTGAGAAAGGCTGTGTGCCAGCTCTTCCCACTATGAATTTTGGAATTATCCAGACGGGCATACTAGGCTTTAGCCTCTCCGGTCAAACAATTCTGGAATAATTGCATTATGAGTTTCTTGTCCTCTGCATAGGATCTGAGCTCTCCAATGAATACCTTCAAATGGGTGTAGGGATCCCCAAATCCATCATATTTCTCAAAATCAGGGACTTAAAACTTGTCGGGGTACCGAGCCCCTAAGAATATACATAAATCGGAATAATTGACACTCCCAAATGCCCCAATCCCTTTGATGGACCGGATGGTTTCTTCCATTTGTTGTACTTTCTGCAAAATATTACCAGCTTCCTACTCTTTGTTGAGGTTGATGATTGTAGACACTCGAAATTTCCTTTCCCTGTTACTAACACTGTAAGAGGGTAAAACTACCATCAATTCAACTTCGATCTCAAATCGGGCCATCATATCATATCTCAAAATCGGACCATCATATCAGCCCCAATCTTAAATCGGACCGTCAGATCAATCCCGGTCTCAATATCGGGCCACCATATCAACCCCGATCTCAAATCGGGCTGTCAGATCAACCCCGATCTCAAGATCGGGCCATTATATCAACCTTGATATCAAATCTGGCCGTCAGATCAACCCCAATCTCAATATTGGGCCATCATATCAATCCCGATCTCAAATTAGGCTGTCAGATCAACCTCGATCTCAATATCGGGCAATCATATCAACCCCGATCACAAATCGGGCCATCAGATCAACCCCGATCTCAATATCGGGACATCAGATCAACCCTGATCTCAAATCGGGTCGTCAGATCAACCCCGATCTCAAGATAAGGCCATCATATCAACCCCAATCTAAAATTGGGCCGTCAGATCAACCCCTATCTCAATATCGGGCCATCATATCAACCCCGATCTCAAATTGGGCCGTCAGATCAACCCCGATCTAAATATCGAGCCTTCAAATCAACCCCCGGTCTCAATACAGGGATGTCAACTCAACTTCGGTCACCAATATCGGGACAACCCCAGCCTCGATCACCAATCTTGGGATGTCAACTCAGCCTCAGTATAAACCCGGGAGGTATAGGTTAGCCCCGGTCTCAACCCAGGAGGTACAGGTAAACCCTGGTCTCAACCCGAGAAGTCAAGCCAACTTTGAGAACAAACCTGAAGCCTCACAACATCTCTAGAGGAAAATTTAGAATGACCAAGTCAGCCCAGAGACAACAATGAGGACAAACAGACTCGAATAGGATCCAAGTCTTGGAAATAACTCCCGGAAGTCAACCGAAGGCTATGACGACACTAAGGGCAACCCTAGAAGGAGAAAAATGGTTATTTTACCAACCAGAAGCCGATTTGGTCAAAATCAAAATGAATTGATGCCACCAAGGTCAAAATAAACGATAACGATGATCCCGAGTGCAAACAGCGCAAGACAGCTCAACGGATAAACTGCAGGGAATTGAAGACCTGGTTATGAACCTGTCTTCTTGGACCCATAAAATGTTTTATCTCCTGTCATTGTGACACTCTCAGCAAGGGCTTTTTGGAAGGTATAGCACGCCTCAAACGGACGCTACGATCAAAAGTTAGAAAGGTTCAACTTTGACCTCGCGTTGCTTAGAATACATGTACTTTGAGAAGACTCAACTGGACATGTGGGCCCCACCAAGGGAGCCGCACCTCTACCTGCGACATTAACAGGTAGAGACGAGGCTCCTTGGCCTATATATATGAGGTGACCTCCCTTATTTTGAAAAAATTCCGAAACGCAATGAACCTCTGTTCATTTTATTTTTTAACTTTTTCACCTCTTCTAAACCCAAATTTTTTCACTCTAACACGTACATATACCCACATACTACCACAGACCAGAAAATAACCGGTAGATTTGGACATTTAGAGCCTACGATTTGGCAATAAGCTAGTGTAGCAGTCCATTTTTCAAAAGCAACCTTATGTCCCTTAAATCGCTATCTAGTGGGAACGAGACGCTTCGGCCGTGCGAACCCAGATTTACTGAATGAATCCTCGGTTCTGGCGATATTTGGGATATATTTCTTTTTCTGTACAAATTTGAACTGTGCAGGTTTATTTGCAACTCATATGTGAGCCTATGAATCGTGGGATTCGTGATCAAACTGATCAAAATCTGATTCCCACGATGGACAAACTCCACTTTACAAATGTAACCTGCTAGTTTTTCTGTAAAAAAATGTACATACAAAAGACCTTAAAACGGTTATCCGGATTTAAGGTCTCAACATATTAAAAATATGGTTTGTCGTGTCAACGTTCCTCTGCTGGTTTTCATGCCCATGAGGAGACCGACACTTGTATTTATTTCTGTGGTCGAGGATGCTTCGCAGCCCGACAAATCACCATTCAAATGCAAGCCTTAAGCCTATAAAGATAAAAAATAGAAGTATCAACAGGCTTCAATTCATATGTTAGCGTAAGGGTTTGTTAACCAGCTTTCAAAACATCATTTTCAATTCAATCAAAAGAAAAGCTTTTGTAAATCAAATTAAACACTTTTGCAAATCAAATCAAAGACTTTTTGCAAATCAAATCAAACCCTTCGTATATAGTTTCAATGAAGCAAGGCACTACTTTCAATCGATAAATCAAACACAGACCTAATTTTCAAACAGCATTCACACACGAATTTTAGTTTTATGGGAAATATTAAAAAGATGCAGTACTGTGTTTACACGGGAGTCGTGGGGTGCCTAACACCTTTCCCACACTTAACCAAGCCCTAGAGCTCAAACTTTGTTTTCAAATATCAAGTTTCGACAGTGTCCAGCAATTGGGCCTTTTTCAAACATAACTCAGTTGAGTTGGTACAACCATTTCAAATCTACCAACTAGCGACTTTGTAAAACGTTCAATCGTCGACATGATACATGTTGGCTTTTTCCTAAAAAATCCTTCAAAACTCTTTTTGAAATAAAAAGAGTGAGGTTAGAGATAACTTAGGAGGAGAGAAAGAACCGGGTTGTGACCCGACCCGCGGATTTTCCCCCTGACGTCGATAGGTGGCGACTCTGCTGGGGGTAGTAGAGGGCTTAGGCCGCTTTCAAATCTTTTCAAAGAATTTCCCTTTCAAAACTATAAATGGGTGAATTCTGCGTCTCTACATTAAATGAATGCGTGAATGCAGTGTCTTTACACTGAATGAATGTGAATGAATGCTTTCCTGCTTTTTAGTGCCTCACACCCATATTAGTGCTTCGCACCAACTGTCATCATATGCATACGATTAGGGAGATGTATGTGAATGTATGTTGTGTTCCTTTCACAATGAAGGCAAAACCCGTCGGTGATAAGTAATGTCTTTAGAGATCGGCTAAGTCTCTGGGGTTCATGAAAATGCACCACCCAGATTCACTCCAGTTGAAAGATCGAATTAATTTCCCCTCTAGTAGACTGCGATGATCTGGGGACCTTCATGCTAAAAAGTCACGCTAGAGTAACCTAAGATAGGTCAGCCTCTAATTAGCCAAATTTGATGGAAATCTTCTTCATGCCTTCCTCTTTTAATTCAATATCAAGTTTTCAATGTAAATATCATAATGAAAGATTTACATTTCTTATCATATATCTCTTGTCATCCTGTCATCAAAACAACTGACCTCTATTTTGCAGGAGAAGATTAAAAACCACATCATAACATTTGTAATACTCGAGGATTTCCATATATTATTAAATAAATATATTAATAGAAATGAATATTTATTTGAAAATAAATGATTTTGTGAGTTAACTCAATTATATTAAATTGAATAATTATAATAATTGAGGAAATGTGGAGTTTGCGATAAACTCGTTGAAAGTCTTGTGTGGCACAGTGATAGAAAATATTAATGATGATATTAATTAACGAAGGAATTATTAAGTGAACAATTAATCTATATTAATTGTTAACTGCTATTATAGAATATTAATTAATTGATTATAGAATACTACTGGTGATTAATAACATGTGATTATTGCAAGAGACATAATAATAGTAAGCAACGTGTTTATAAATATAATAAAATTTATATTCATGTGATATTAAATCATGTAAGTGCCAACCAATTATTGTAGAGATTAATAGTTTCATTGATTTATGAGAAATGGATTGATTAATATTATTAATTAATTGATAAGATAAGTAATTTAATTACTCCTATGTACAAGCATGTGATATTAAAAGTATAACAGTATAGTAGTTAACTATATAGTATGCAAAGTGTAAAGCGTGGTGTGGCTATATTATATAGAAACCATATATTAAAATTTATTAAACTATATTACATGAAGTAATGTGATTAGATATATTGAAACTATATGTTATGAATACCTCATGAAATGCCTATGTGACAATATGTAGGCAAGTATACATTAAATTAATACACCTTGAGAGTATTGTAAACAACTATTAAATTATGAATACTTCAATAATTAATATGAATTGAACAATAGAATTGGAATGATGTAGTAGAATAATACCCAATTGAAGTACATTCGTTAGTAGTAAAATGTACATGGATTATATGTGAGTAAATTACATTTACTACATTATATGAATTACATGGTTGTATTATTGGGATTACATTGTAATTTTAATTGTAATCTAAATATATAATATATATGTGATAACCTAAGTGTATAATATATGTTATAACATTATACAAATTTGTTAGAATGCTGAGATTAATATTGCTGTCCCATAATACTAGACCCATTTCTTCTTCACGTGCTTGACAGAAGGCTAAGGCCTATTTCCCTTTTTTTCTCCCAATTCTCAGCAACATAGCTAGCCCATCATGAAATGGGTAGTGGTTTTGATGATTTGATTCACCAACTAAATACCTACCATTTCTTAACCTTCATGCAATTTGTCAATCCGTTAGTTTGAAATGGAGTGTATAATCTTTGTCTGGACATCTGTTTTTCTATATATATAAGCTCTCCTTCTCCATTTTTAAATTGCTGAGATTGTGTTTAAGTGTTGGATTGAGAGTATATTGCTAGCAAAATAGTTTAAAGTTGAGGGAAGATTTCTATAGTAGCATTAGCAAGCTCAAATCATTAACAGAGGTATATAATTCCTCTTTCATTGTTCTTCATTTATAGTTACTGTCAAATTTTTGATTCTTGAATTTGGTATGAAGTTCATAATCTTGTGGTTTGATAATGTTAATTAGTTGCTATATAGACTTGTAAGTGTAATAGATATGCAATGTAGTTGTCTGGAAGAGAATTCATAGAAAATTTCTGTGTTTAGGTTTGTGAATTGCCGTTGCTGGCTGCTCTCTGGTCTAGAACAGGAGCCGCGCGGCCGCACATCTCCCTAGTACAAATGGGGCACGGCCGTGCCCATCTACAGATTTTGTTGACAGTTTTGTTAGGCTATCTGGTTTATGGATTATGCTAATATAACTTAGTTAGGCCTATTTCAGTCCTTGATATGCTAGTATATATATCGACTTTCATATAATCACTCACCTAGCTTGATTTCAAAAGAAAACTTGAGTTTTCAATATGCAAACTCAATAAAACCATGTGAACCTTAAAATTCTAACTTGAAGACGTGTTAGTGTGGTCTGATTTCATTTGTACGTAAGCATGCGAGCATGATGTATAGTAAGTGAAGTAGCTTAACATACCAGAGGACATTGATAACATGCCAATGAACACTTAGAGTTTCAAAATGGACATTGACTTATTATATTCATTTTGATATTCCGATCTTGCAAGCATGCTAGTATGGTTTTGAAATGCATGTCGGACATACTAACTTACGTATATGGATTTCGTAACGAAGCATAAACATGTTGGACTTATTAGTAAGATTTACTAATGAAAATACGAACTTTGAACATGAATGTTAACATGCTACTTTGAGAGTTAGAATCTGATAGTTGTGAACATGTTTGATGATACTCCTAGACTTACTCATGTATCATAAATGTATATATACCATACTTAGGTATCGTAATTCAAGTGAAGCATAAACGAAGCATATTTTCAAACCAAGACAATGCTAATTACACATATGTGATATGAATACTCAGAAGCATGTCTAATATGAATTATATGACTACCTTATATGTTTAAGAAGCAATCATATTAGACTTTGCGGCTTAATAACATTGAATGACCCTAAGTTGTCAAAAGTGTTAACTTAAAACCATATCATGAAAGAGAGAACTTAGATAAACTTGAGAAACATAAAAGTATCCTTTAATATGTATACATGCCATGTGATATCATATGTTGATGCTTGAATCCGATTTGACTGGTTAACTTATAATAATATTATAAAAGGGGTATGTTTGCTATTCGTTGTGATCTTATGTGATATTAATGATATGAGAATATGTTTAACTCAACAAGAGGAACGATAAGGATAAAAGTTTTATTAATATGATACTATATGTGGTATAACTGTGTAGCTAGGTTAAAACTTAGCTTATGTATCGATCGTATAACCGAAGATAAGATATGATGTTAAACTATATGACTAATGAATATCATAGATATATACATAATTATATTACGATAGGGATTCGAAAGTATTGGTTTACTTAACGTGGATAAACTACGCTAAAGGCAAGTACTTGAACCATACTCTTTATTGAACATTTCTGAAGCTTGTACTATTATTGGTTATACAAGTAAATAATTGAAAGCATGATTCTTATTCCTATGATATAATAGCATAGAGTTGTTTATTCTTGAATTTTAATTCGAGTATTGAACTTATAATTGTTCGCTTATTCATTTAAAGAGCCGTCTATGCCAATTAATTTGGCTAGACTTATAACATGATTAGAAAGCTGTCCAAACCAATTGAATTGTGCGAAATTCTTGTGTTAACTGAGTTGAACAACCTTCTTTGAAGGGGATATATATTTGTCGGGAGACCGATGTGCGCACACTTTAAGTACGATTAAACGATATGCATACCGTAGGGTACTTTAGGCTGATCACATGTTGTACTTGTTTTTAATTGGGTTATCAGTTTAATACTGTTAATTCTAGTAGAAGTTCATAGTCCTTAGTGACTGCTCAGTATTCAGTTACCTTGAAATCTTGAATTGATTTATTATTGAATCATATTGATATTATTCTGTCCTTAGCGACTGTTGTTGAGAACTGTTGATATTCTTGCTATCCTTGAACTATCATACCTTGCTATACCTTGTTGGGATTCGTGAACTATATTACTCACCCTTATTGTATATTACTTGCTGAGCAATTTGTGCTCATTCTTGTTTTTCCTAAAATATTTTAGTTAATGCAGAGCAGAGCGGACCTTTGGGCACAGATAAGGGTAAGGGAAAAGCTACTGAGTAGCTTTAATTATGTAGCACTTTATGGTTGTAATAAAGAACTTATGATACTATGTGCTAGTTAAGGTTATTTACGCTTAAGTTATGTTTAAGCTATGTAATCACTGTTTAAGTTACGAGACCTTGGAACGTGAATAAATTATATTAATTAAATATAATCTATTCGGTAGTAGTTGTGTATTATTCCGCTGTGCAATGCTACATTTAGTCGTATTATTTATTGTGGTATTAGGTATTAGAACGTGACAAACCGAATTCGAGTGACTAAGTGGTAGTCCGAATTTGGGGGCGTCACAACATGCATCCTATCCTTACCTACCTCAGGAAATTAACATGCCTATATTTTGTTGTAGGTGAAAAATTGGTCCTGTCACTAGATCTAAGGCTAATAAAACACTACGTCCATCCACGAACATGACTTCGAGTGCTCAACTAGAATCTACCCCTGTATCTAGGGAAGAGTTTGAATGACTGAGAAGTCAGATAACCGAATTGGCCAATTTTTTGAGAGAACAAAGCAATGCCCTTAAAAGGAAGTAAGCCCAAACTCACACAGAACCGGGGGCACTAGGTGGTAGTAGGGGTAGTCAAGAGACTGAAAAAGCTGAGACTCAAATTCCTAGACCACAGAACTAGGGCACAACCAACAAAATCCCTGAAATCACCACCCTTAAGAAAGAGAAGGAAGCTCATGACATTGTTAAGAAAGTATAGTAGATGGAGTAAACTCTCCGGTTTGTCAAAGGGACTGGGGCATTCGGAAGGTGTTAATTACTCAGAACTTTGTATTTAGAACTCCTGATTTTGAGAAATACGATGGATTGGGAGACCCTTTACATATCTAAAAGTATTCATCGGAGGACTCGAATCCTATGTAGAGGACCAGAAACTTCGAATGCAGTTATTTCAAAAGAGCCTGACTAGAGAGGCTAGAGCTTGGTACAACCGTCTAGACAATTCTAAGATTCACAACTAGGAAGAGCTGGCCCTTGCCTTCTTCAGTTAATACAGCTTCCAATCTCATCTGGTTCCAGACAGATACCAAATAACCAAAATCAAGAAATAAAACACTGAATCATTAAGAGAGTATGCATAACGATGGAGGCGGGTTGCAGGATAAGTCACCCCAGCCATGACTGAGTCTGAGATAGTCATGACCTTCATCGATATCCAAGAAGTTCCGTATTATAAGAGGGTCCTAGCAGGCATAGAAAAACCATTCTATAAAATTATCAAACATGGCGAAATGGCAGAAATGGGGCTCAAGTCCGGGAAGATAAAAGATTAGGACCGCCCTCGAAGCTGTTACTGAACATATCCAGTTCAAAAATTACGGGAGTAATCCTCGGAGAGTACATAAGAAGAAAGATGAAGAAGTGTCCTTAGTGTTACAAGGACAGAATCAAAGAGGTGAGTCAAACAGTATGCCCATTCAAAGGAGGAACTATACCCCTTTCCAAGCTCCAGCACAACCTTCAAACCCTCCATTCCAGAAAAATTTGGAGGTCAGGCATCGAAGAACATTCACCCCTCTAAGGGATTCACTTGAGAACGTATTCAAACTTCTGACAGCTCAGAAGAAGATTGTCCAACTCCTTCCACCTACCAATACCGGTGGACAAAATTTTGATCTAAGCAAGAAATGTGCTTATCATTCCGGATCTCTAGGCCATGACACTCAAGAATGTTGGTCTCTCAAGCGTAAAATCTAAGACTTGATTGACAACTAAGAGATTATGCTAACAAAGCCTGAGCAACCTCAAGTACATTACAATCCTCTTCCACAACATAAAGAGGAGAATGTCAATATGATCAGCACCACAAGTGGAGATGGATTCAAGTACCTCCGTTATGTTAGAGAATCAACTTCATCCAGCAATAATACCCCAGACAGTTGGGAGATCTCAGAAAGGAGATTCCAGATAGAGCAAGAGATAAAATATATCAAGGAACAAATGGAACAATTAGCAGAACTGGACGTCTACCAGCATCAGATCACCAGGAAGATAATAAAATAGGCCAACCAGTCTGACATCGATCGTCCTTTTGCACCGGAGATTAATCCCGTGATGGATCATAGCCGATCTCATGAGCATGAACCCTGAACCAACAAGGTCAGACTGGTTGGTTCAGGGTTTATTAACCCTTGTTGAACCAAGCAAGTGTCCAATCTGATAGGAATTTCCTATTTCAAAGGAATTTCACCAACCTGAACCAGTCGATGGAAGAAATCCTCCAGATGTTAATCAACGAGAGAATGGTTGTAGGGTTATTACCTCCATTTAACCCTCGATCCAGAAAATTCAAGCCTGACCAAATATGTCAGTACCACTCCAATTCACCCGGCCATGATACTGAGGATTGCTGGGTACTTCGTAACCTGATTCAAGACATGATTGAAAGCGGTGAATTTATAAGGGGAAATCAACTTCTCGAACTTCCAGATGAAGACACTCTCATGATCCCCACTGCATGGAATCAGGATACAGTGGTTGTTGTATCTTGTGATAATTAGCTAACCATCACACCCGTAGTATTGCAGGGGAAAGGGGTCCAAGAAATACAAAACCCTGTGAAGGTGGCCGCACCCGAGCCTTTAATCTTTCCCTTCAGACCTCAGTATCCAGTTATTAGTCTGAAGAGGGTCCCATGGAACTACGAGAATAATGAAGGTTCCACTTCAAATAACATTGCCATTGTACCAAAGGACAATCCATTATACCTGCCTCAGGGGGTTATCAAACCAGTCATCAAAGACAAAGCAAAGATGGATGATTAGAAAATTGAAGAGTTCCTCAACAAAATGGGACACAATGAAATTAAGGTGGTGCAAGGCTTGACAGACGCACCCAAGCAAATGTCCATCCTAGACTTGATCCTATAATCGGTGGATCATCGCAACCTTGTAGTGAAAGTACTAGAAGAAGCCCATCTGCCTCATACCGTGGATGCCGAGAAATTCCATCACGTGGTGGAACATATTTTCAACAGCAATGTGATATCCTTCACTAACGATGATATCCCTACAAAGGGAACGGGCCATCATAAGTCCCTACACATAGCGATGATGTCTTTCGGGTATGTGATCGGAGGTGTGCTCATAGATGGAGGATCATCCCTCAATATCTGTCCCTACGATACCTTGGAAAGAATGAAGATCAACTCGAACCAGACCAAAACCAGTTATGTGGTCATCCGGGCTTTCGATGGATCTCGCCGACAAGCCATGGAGGATATAGAGCTTCCTCTGGAAATTGGCCCACACACTTTCTATGTGTCCTTTCAAGTGCTCAACATAGCTACTGGATACAACTTGTTATTGGGGGGGGGGGGCTATGGATCCACATGGCAAGGGTAGTGCCATCCACTCTCCATCAACAGCTCAAATACATTATCAACGACAATTTCATCATGGTCGATGCCGAACCAGAATATCCTGTCTACATACAGGGAGATATGCCAGTGATTAGCCTAGATGCAGGGATTGAGCCTGCAAGCTTTCAAGCCCTGGAGGTTAGTGATACGCAGTATCTACCTATCGGAGCACCAACCCTGAAACCAAAGGTCTCCACCGAAGTTATGACAGTGGGCCAGGAAATGGTATCTTTGGGTTTCCAACTTGGAGAAGGGTTAGAAAAGAATCAGCAAGGTATCCAAAGTCCAGTACAAATTCTGAGTCAGCCTAGGAGAGATGGATTGGGATTTTTGTCCAATGCAAATTACATGAACCTACAAAAGCATCCTAAGGCTCATGCTTCAACCATATTACTACCAAACCTCACTAATGCCAGATGGGTAAAACCAATGAGGAAGATTCCTACTGTGGTATCAGCCATGTTATTTCCTCCAATCATACCTGTCAAGGAAAGAAAAGCCCTCAAGTCTGAGGCAAACAGCGAAAAGGGAAAAGAAAATATCTTGTATGAAGGACGAGACCCATTCGCTAACATGCGGGTCATCATAAAATACGAGGGTATGAATGATGAAATCCATGACAACGACAACGAGGATCAGATTCAAGTTCCTCGCATCAAGAAGGGAAAAGGGGGCAATGCAAGGAAAAACCTCGACCCTGTTGAAAAGGACATCTTTGTCATCATCCGGGATGAGACAGACGAGCTCAAATCCTTGATCTTACCTGTTTATGAGGATCTGACCCTGGATAACTGGAGCAGTGTCCCTTGCCTAGGTCGAAAAGGGTAAAGGGGCAAAGAGTACATCTGCCCTTTAAACATGCTTTCATTTACTACTTACTTTTGATTGCATAGCTATAGAAGTAACTTTTATCATGCTTTGCCAAATGCTTTATATATTTAAGCAGTTGCATATAATAAAATGAATGCTTTTTTTTTTGTTTTTAGGACTCAAGCATTGGATATAGTTGTCTCTTCTAATGAGATGCCAACTTGTCAAGGTGACTACAACTTTAATATAGAACTGAACTTCGACTTAATAGATATTGATCAAGAGGAGGAAGATGACTATGAGGTGCCCGATGAGATCAAAGAATGGTTCGAAGACAAACCCAAACCAAACCTCGACCAAACCACCACTATCAACATAGGAACCTCCGAAAACATCAAAGAAATCCATATAGGTTTAGACCTCGCACTAGACCAAAAAGTCAACCTGATCGAACTCCTAACACGGTTCCAGGATGTGTTTGTATAGTAACATAAAGACATGATTGGCTTGTCCACTGACATCGTCATCCATCGAATGACCATCAAAGAGGGATTCAAGCCGGTCAAACAAAAGCTCAGGCGATTGAAACCTGAATGGAGTCTGAAAGTCAAAGAAGAAGTTGTGAAACAATTCGAAGCCGGGATTATCATGGTATCAATGTACCCAGAGTGGCTTTCAAACATAGTCCCTATACCTAAGCCTGGAGGGAAGGTACGTGTATGCATGGATTACTAGGATTTGAACAAAGCCTGCCTCAAGGACAATTTTCCTAGTACCTTTTATCCACATCCTGATAGATAATACGGCGCAGTAGGCATGTATTCCTTCGTAGATTGCTTTGCTGGTTACCATCAAATCATGGTTGTTGAAGAGGACCGGGAGAAAATAGCTTTCATCACTCCATGGGAAACTTTCTGCTATAGGCGAGTCTCCTTCGGCCTCATCAATGCTGGAGCCACCTATCAGCGAGCTATGATGGCCCTGTTTCATAACATGATGCACAAAGATATAGAGTTTTATGTGGATGACATCATTAAATCCCGGAGGGAGGATGATCACATCGAACATCTCAAGAAGTTGTTCAACAGGTTGCGTAAGTACAACCTCAAGCTAAATCCAGCCAAATGTGCTTTTGGCGTCAAAGCAGGCAAGTTGCTAGGATTCTTGGTGAGTAATCGAGGCATTGAGGTAGTCCCTGCCAAGATCAAAGCCGTCACTGAGATGCCAATACCTCGAACAAAGAAGGAGATACGTGGGTTTCTAGGGAGAATCAACTTCATAAGATGATTCATTTCCCAGCTCACAGCATCTTGTGAACCCATATTCAAGCTACTAAGGAAGAATTCCTCCACCAAATGGAACAAGGATTGTCTGAAAGCCTTCCTTGCAATCAAGAAATAGCTGGTCGACGCACCAGTTTTGGTACCTCTAAGGGATGGAGTTCCATTATTCATGTACCTGTCCGTCTGTGCCAATGCAATAGGCTGCATGCTAGGACAAAAGGATGATAGTAGCAAAGAAAGAGCCATCTACTACATCAACAAAAGATTCAGTAGTGGTGAACAGAAGTATACCCTGATCAAGAAAATATGTTATGCATTAACGTGGGCCGCAATGAGGTTACAACATTACCTCCATGGGAAAACGACCTACCTCATATCCTGCATGGATCCACTCAACTATGAATTCAACAAGCCAATGTTGAATTGTCAACTGTCCAAATGGTAGTTGATCCTACAATAATTCGACATTGTCTACGTGACTCAGAAGTCAATCAAAGGTTAAGTCATTGCAGATCAATTAGCTAAAGCACCTTCAGGAGGGTTCAAGCCCCTGGAGACTTATTTCCCAGATGATGGAATCATGACAATTCAATAACTCCAACAAGAGAATACAGTCCAACCATAGAAAATGTATTTTGACAGAGCAGTAAATATGGAAGGTGCCAGAGCTGGGGCAGTCTGTATCTCTAGTACAAGAGACCAATATCTTGTGGCTACCAAACTTTAATTTGGCAACACCAACAACACAGCTCTGTAGGAAGTTTGTATAATGGGGTTAAAACTAGCCCAATCCATGGGTATCAAAAACCTACTGGTCTTTGGAGACTCCGAATTGGTTATTAGACAAACCACTAGGGCATATCACACCAAAGAACTGCATTTGCTGCCCTATCATCGGTAGGTTGTCAAAATATCCCTGGAATTTGAAGACCAAACATTCAGCCATATTCCTCGGGGTAGGAATGACTTTGCTGATGCGTTGGAAACGTTGGCTTAATTAATCCGCATATCCGATAGGAGTAAGATTCCCTGCATCAAATTCATAAGTCAAAAAGCCCCGACATACGGGATTTACATTGGAGAAGTATCAAATGAAAAACCCTGTCAAGTATCCTTGGTATCAAGACATCAAGGAATATCTATGAGAAGGATATACAATCGCTGGAGCAAGCCAATCCGAGAGAAAGCGGATTCACGAGATGGCTATGAAGTTATATCTAAGCGGAGATGCCCTCTACAAAAGAGATAATGGAATAGGCCTGTTAAGATGGCTTGATAAAGATCAACCCTAAAGACTGTTGGATGAAATCCAAGGTGGAGTCTGTGGTCCACACATTAGCGGTCATCTGCTGGCCAGGAAAATATTGAGAACAGGGCATTATTAGATCTCGCTCAAAGCTGACTGTGATGATCACGTCAGGATATTCTTTCAATGCCAAGTACATGGAAATGCCATCCACGTTCCTCTGAATGAGCTACACAACATGAGTTCATTATGGCCTTTCTCCATGTGGGGAATGGATGTAATTGGCCCAGGTGAACCCAAAGCCAGCAATGGTCATCGATTCATCTTCACCATGATCGATTACTTCACCAAATGGGTTGAAGCAGTCTCTTTTCCCAAAGTTACCAAAGAGGTCATAATTGGTTTCATCAGAAATAATGTCGTATGTTGGTATGGACAACCGGAGGTGATCATATAAGACAATGCCAATAACCTAACTAATCAGATGATGAGAGAACTATGTAGCAAGTTCCACATCAAGCATCTCAATTTTGTCATCTATCGGCCCAAGATGAATGGTGCTGTCAAAGCGGCCAACAAGAACATCAAAAAGATCATGCAGAAAATGTCTGCCAATCATAAAGAATGGTCTGACCTACTACCTCTAACCCTGTTAGTATACAGGATGTCAATGCGCACCTCTACTGGGGCTACCCCTTATTCATTAGTGTATGGCATGGAAGCAGTCCACCCCAAAGAAGTAGATATGGAGTCCTTGCAAGTGTTAATCAACGCTCAGATGGATGAAGATCAATGGTTGGAAGACCGATATCACCAATTGTCCCTAATAGATGAAAAAAGGGCTACAACCATTTTCCACGGGTAGTTATATCTGCAAAGGATTGCTCGATCCTACAACAAGAAGGTCCGAATACGGCAATTCAAAGAAAACGACTTGGTACTGAAGAAAATCCTGGCCAATCAAGACGAAGATAAAGGAGAGTTCGCCCCTAATTGGGAAGGCCCTTTCATTGCCAAGGAGGTGTTGACATGAGGAGTTATCAGATTACAAGAAATGGACAGGAACGAATTTCCCCAACTCATCAATTCAAACGCTGTGAAAAGGTACTATGTCTAAAGCACATTCATGCCCGCATCCGGGTCCTAAGAATCAAATCATGTTCGATTTTCACTAGAAAGCCGGAACTACGAATGACCTGATCTCCCTACACCCAAGAGTACGTAGGAAGCCATTAATGGTGGGGTCAAACCAAATAAAAACTCAAAACTCGTTAAACCAAAATCAAAACCCAAGATAAAATGCTTTTCAAACCTCTCTCATTGAAAGTCGGAACTACAAATGACCTGGTCTCCCTACACCCGGGAGTATGTAGGCTACCATTTATGGTGCGGTTAAACAAAATAAAAACTTAAAAACTCGTCAAACCAAAATCAAAACCCAAGACAAAATGCATTTCAAACCTCTCTCATATAAAGCCAGAACTATGAATGACCTAACCTGATTTCCCTCAACCCATGAGTACGTAGGCAGCCGTTCAATGGTGCGGTGTGACCATCGACAAGAAACAAAAAAAACCAATAAAGAAAAACCAGTCCCAAGACACCGAAATCTCATAAAACCTAATTTCTATCAAGCTCCCTGGTCAACAGGCCCATCTGAGATACTCCCTGACATTTCAACTGTCAGTCCCTCAAGGAGAAGTTCAGGATACATCAACAGCAGCGAGTCATGAAAGAAGTGGTAATCACTCAGCAATGACAATACATCTCTAAATAGGGAAGTGAATCAAAAATATATTTCTCTGATATATAAAACTATTTGATATATACATAGTATCTTGTACATAACAAAAGATGGCTAATCTAGTATGTGCAGGAAAAATAAAGCTAATCTACGGAGGAGCAGGCCAGCAATGCCAGCATGGCATCTCTCTCTAAAGATGGAGGAGCAGCTGCAAGTGCGATACCCTCAGCCTCCATACGGCTCAAAACCTCCACAGTCATCTGCAGTGTGGCACTGTGGTCATAAATATATGCACTCATCTCGGCAACCAGGCCATGAGTATAAGATCAAATAGCAGTATTGTCATCAATATGAAAATCACGAGAAGCTATAGCCTCATCCCTCTCCACAAAAGCTTCATCCCGAGCATCAAAGTCTCCTCGATCTCAACAAAAGCTGCATCTCTGGCTGAGCAAATCTCATCCCACTCTACGAAAGCTGTATCTCCGACAGATCGAAGCTCCTCTCTCTCAATCAATCCTACATCATGAGCGGCTCGAGACGCATCCCTCTCAGCCAAAGCTATATCCCTGCCAGACAAAGTGGTTAACATCTGCGCTCTAGCCTGATCCCGCTCAAAGGTATTCCTAAATAGTGAGTCCTCCAAAGCCGGATCTGTCTATGCAGGAATAATCGATGGATCACTGACCAGTGCCGTTGTTAAACCCATAAATAGCTCATCCTCAGTGGGAGAATCAGGATCCTCCATAGGCTCTTCCTTATCAGAGTCCATAATCGGATATAAATGGGCATATGCTGCTGCTGCCATTTCTGCCTCCAGCCATGCAGAATACTCTGAAGAACGGTTCGAATGGCTATTGGAGAACTCAGCCCTCTCTCTATAAGTCCAACACGTATATACTCTGATCAAATCTGCAGATAACATAGAAGAAGCCGACATCCTCTGATCAGCAGCCCCTCAAATCGGTGTAGGCTTTGGAATTGATCAAACTGTCTCATAACAGCCAAGGGAAGATAAGTAGTCACCCCCCTCAATCCCGATAAGGGCAGATAGTCCATGCCAGATGCATGAGTAGTGAAGCAATATGGGGAGGCTAGCCCTGAGCATGGCAAGATCGAGAACAGATGCCCAATATTCGACAAAAATGCCAACCATGTCTCTATATTAGTACACTCCGTCGACTGAAAGGAGTAGGACATAGCTATATCATGGGAAAAACAATACCCATGATGCCAAAAAGATCCAATCGGTCATATATGGGACATAAGCCATATATACAGTAAGACCAAACTACCATTGAAGAACCCCTCCGGGTGGGTAATATAATAAGTGGCTGATCGCAGCGTCTCAGCTAATATCATCGGGATGATGGTGCTACCCTGTCTAAGGGCCCTAACCACGACTACTAATCCCACATCCATATAATCCAAGCGTAACAGCATGTTGACGTATGCCATGATGCAAATCAGCAAAATATCTACCCTGACCAGATGCCACGCCTCTGCTGAAATAACAAAATCCCCGGCATGTCGATCGTAGCTATCAAGCTCACTAAAACGATCGATCAAGAAATTAATCCAGATCACACGCCCAGAAATGAACTCGTCCATGACTACCCTCTAGCGAAGACTGGACATCCGTAGGAATGGTCTCCTCATATCGCTAATAAAAGTCCAAGCGCACAGCAAGTCCAGTGCCAAACCAGTAAGTCGCTCGTACTCTTCCAGAGTCGGTGTTAGCTCATGTCATCCGATTCGAAAAACCTACCTCTCAGCTATCCAGCAGGATAAAATGCCATCAATGAATCCATATGGCACCCGAAAATCTGCAAGGGCCAATGAATGCCACAACATCTGATCCACTGTCCCTCTAGTTGAGACGGGCAGGCTCTCGTATCACGACCTCACTGATAAAGCCACATCATACGGTGGTAGATGCTCAATACGGCTAACTGTTGACGACGTCATGTGCATCACTGTATCACAAGGCCATACAAGGGTCAAGTCTAAACTCATCTGTCTAAATGCATATATATGACATAATACATGCATGATGATAAATATAAATATGATGCGATAGATAGGAAATATCATAAATATCTACAGCAAGCTATCTACTGCGGGCATCATCCATGTCTGATAATACAAAGCAAAATGAAGAGTACAGGAAAGTAGGGCACCACCACCCAACTACTAACAGTGGTCTATCAATATGATGGCACAGCTGCCCAATAAGCCAAAATAGTGGCCCACCAAAAGATATAGCTACAATAGCTATCCAAAAAGATCCCAAATATCTACTCTTAGGTGGTTAACCTGCTCCATGTCATCCGTGGACACAAAAATGCCATTATCAGGCATGTCTAGAGGGTACAAGGGAGGATCAAACCCTGTAAAACTGCTAGAAAATGGACCTAAAGATAAGGCCAGCTCTTGAGCTAGACGAGTCAAAAGAAAATGCCTCTGATGGATCTCGGCCAAGGTGCCTGATGAAAAAATGAGCTCTCTCTAACTCCCAGGTCAGCTTTACAATCCGATCTGAATGAGTGGGCCCTCTGAGGTAAGCTATCCAGTCTGTCATCATCACATACCCTGGCACCATGTCTACCATGAACTGGGTAGCCCTAGTCTGAGATCCAATAATGTGAGGGCTCTAACATCTACTAAATGCCTCTTGGTTGAACGGGCCCTCTGATAGGGTGAAGCCATCTATGCCCTCCATGGGAATATCTGTCAGTGGCATGATCAACGACCAATGATGCCAAGCAGGAGGAACAATGGGAATGCGGATCTGACCCGTAATACTCCTGATAGCACGCTCTCCCAAATAGAGCTCCCAGCCTCCCTCTGTCAAAATCGGGACTCTATAGGTCGACAATGCAAACTCTTGACCAGTGGGGAAGCCTCCCTCAAATCCAATCGCCAAGAACTCGGAGGTATACGGCATCCAGGAGATCGATCCAACCGTCAAAAGCTTTAACTGTAAGTGAGTATGGGTGAATCCCTCAGCAACAAGGACCTTCATCAAACTCGAGTCATGCCAACACTGTCCTCGAGGATAGGACTCCAGACCTAAAGCAGTGGCAGGCCATAGGCAAGGAAGCCTCTCAAATTCCCAGAACTGGCCATGTCAATATCAAAAGTCCTCAGTAATCAAGTCTGACAAATATAAATGCTGAAATTAAAAAGGTACAAGAAAGATGTACTCACCAGTAGAAACAGGTAGAACCCTAACCAAGCCTCCGTCGAACCCTCCGGAAGCATGCGCATACCCCAGAGAAAATAGGCAAAGGTGTAGGAACCCCCAATCAAAGTCACTGAGGCGCTCTATATGTTGGGTAGCACTGACCAGAGCAAAGGACACAGTAGATGAGTTGTTCGCTACAAAATAACCCCCAGATGATCACTAAAAATAATCGCCTCAGAATGCGATCTCTAACCCTCCGATCATCAGGTAGAGGCTCCAGCAAAAGCCCCGCTCTGGGCATCTATACTCAAGGGACCAGATCGGATCGTCCGACTCTTGAGCGCCATCGTAGGAATTCCAAGCAGGGACCGAACGACAGTAGGTGTGATGTCAGCCATAACAGGCATTGTCTCACCCTCAAACTCATTACGGGTGATGAACCTCCAATGCATAGGGGTCATCATCACCACACAGTCCAACAAGTGAAGGGACTGAGTCTGGTGGAACCAGCGCTCAGACAAAGCCCTCATATACCCCTAGGGGCATCGATGGGGAAGAATAGAAAAGAAAGCCTGGAACCCCCAGCCATCAATGATATCCCTATAATTCTGATGCAGAGTATGATACAGGGAATGCACGTTGAACCAGTTCCCTTGAGGCTGCGTAAAGCCAGGAACCTGCATCAAAAAATCAACCCATGTCAAAAATATGTGCCCCGAGAATATCAAAAGAAAGAAAAGAATCCAAGAAGATAAAAACTACAAGTCACCTCATTGGCGTGGAGAAACCTCGATGGATCGCGACTCAAGTCGCCCAACAGCTTCTGGGTTGGCACAACAATGCCTGGAACCTCTGCACGTGGAGCCTGAGCACGGGTCGGAGCATCAAAATGAGCATGCTCGTCATCAATATCGATCGGCTGCTCGTCCTGTACTGGATGAATCACTGACTCCGCTAATTTGCCAGGCAGTCGAGCTGGACGTGGCTGAGGAACATCAGAAGCCCTCTTATGTCTAACGCCTGAAACGACTTTGCTGGCACTGCTGGGTTTATCTCTATCCATACCTGGACCAGGTCTCCAAATCACCTCAAAAAAGGTGTGGTAAGCCTAAAACCTATGGCTTATTAATTTTTAAATCAGTACTCAATGCATTTCTAAGTCCTAAAACATGCATGGGTTAGTCAAAAATACCCAGTAAAGTTAAAACTACATGTTTTTCAAGAGATAAATCCTAAAACATGCATGGGTCAGTCAAAAATTCCCAGTAGAGTCAAAAATGTATGTTTATTAAATACTTGGGTTTTGAAAAAATTTCGCCAGAGTCTCCTTTGTAAAATGAAGGGTTTTGAAAAAATTTCGCTAGAGTCTCCATTGTAAAATGAACTGTCTGCATGCACATAAGCATGTCTAGGTGGCCATTCAGTAGCATACCTTACCAAAAAGTAGGAATAGTTTATATTTATGAAATAAAATAAAAAGTAAATTCACATGTTTACCAAATTGCCATGGACATTTTTAGCTAAAAATCCAGGCTCATTAGGCCTCAAAAAGGATGAGTAAATTGATCAAAAAAAGCAAAATATGACTGTCTCATAATCTGAATTTTCTTCTATCTAAACATGCGTTACAGTAAGATATGCATACATATGAAGTCAGAAAATTTTTAACAATTCATATAGCCATACATTTTTCATACATTGCGTCCAAAAGCCCCCTACGTGGTTCACATGCTTTTAACGATCAAAACTTGTGAAAAAAGGACGTAAAACGTTACCTGCGATGCGCTGAACGCATAGAAACTGACGAAATCAAAAAACAACTACCCAAGCTCCGTAGATCTGAAAAAGAAGATCAAAATCTATTTAAAACTCGAAATGAGACTTGCAAGTAATGAGCTCCCGCTGACCAATATAAATTCCGTGTGGAAGCGGGCCCACCCGTGGCTGCCGCACCTCCACCTGCGGCTCCGTAGGGTGGGTCCCACTCCCTTGGACTCAATTCGATTCGAGTTGAAATAGAGTTTCTATATGCTGCCAAGTCAAATCTAAAGAAAAATCACTATGCGATTGAGCGGTTTGTCTTGAAATCCTGCGTTTAAGAAGCGTAATCCTGACAGAAAAGGGAACACTCTGGAAACCATTGGTATTCAACCCGAAATCATATCAAGGGATCAAAATTGCAAACTGTGAGAAAACTATCGAAAAACTATCATTTTCAAAGCGTCGGGTATAGACCGAGTTCAATTCAGCCGTTGGCTTCAATCCAATGAAGTTTTAGGTACAGACAGAGTTCAATTCAGCAGTTGGCTTCAATCCAACGAAGTTTCGGGTACAAACCGAGTTTAATTCAGTCGTTGGCTTCAATCCAACGAAGTTTCAGGTACAGGCCGAGTTTAATTCAGTCGTTGGTATTAATCCAATGAAATTTTGGGTACAGACCGAGTCCAATTCAGCCGTTGGCTTCAATCCAATGAAGTTTTGGGTATAAATCGAGTCCAATTCAGCCGTTGGCTTCAACCCAGCGAAGCATCGGGTACTGACCGATGACAGTTCAGCCGTTGGCTTTAACCTAACGAAGGTTCACCGAGTACAGTTTAGCTGTTGGAGCAGCCTCCGAAAAGCATCAGAAGGGATCCGGTGACAGAAACCATATACTAGTCCATTCCTGATGATGGAATCTATTATACACATCCTCAAAATGGAGAATCAAGAAGGACTGTTGTTCAATCCCTCTGTTGCCAACTACCGATGTAAATTATCGTCAAGATAGGCATCAGAAATGCATTTTCCTAACTCGACGGTAACAATGTCATACCTAGGATATCATGAATGACATCATCCCTAGCAAGAAATGACGAAGAACAATTCGTGGTAGCCTATTAACATCATCCCCAGTAGAAAGTGACAAAAACATTTTGTGCTAACTTAAATTTGATATCCTACCAGCAATCGCATAATAATGCTGCAACAAAGGTTATCACGGTTGACGTTATCCTCAGCAGAAACTAACGTAATTCCTCAATGATAACCCCACCTCCTCAAAGGTATCTGACACTCCTTGTATACCATATCATGCATTGCATCCCATTTGCCTTTGCATTTCAAGTGTCTAGCAATCTTTATCCTGCTCATTTCATTACATTGCATGAGCATGATAAAGAGAGGCATCTGTAGACACTTGAAATTTCCTTTCCCTGGTACTAACAATGTAGGAGGGTAAAACTACATTCAATTCAACCTTGATCTCAAATCGGGCCATTATATTAACGCCGATCTCAAATCAGGCCGTCAGATCAACCCCGATCTCAATATCGAGCCATTATATCAACCCCGATCTCAAATAGGACAGTTAGATCAACCCCGATCTCAATATCGGGCCATTATATCAACCCCGATATCAAACTGTGCCTTCAAATCAACCTCGATCTCAAGATCGGGCAATCATATCAACCCTGATCTCTAATCGAGCCGTAAAATTAACCCCGATATTAATATCGGGCCATTAAATCAACCCCGATCTCAAATTGGGCTGTCAGATCAACCCTGATCTTAATATCGGGCCATTATATCAACCCTAATCTCAAATCGATCCATCATATCAACCCTGATCTCAATATCGGGCCATCAGATCAACCCCGATCACAAATCGGACAGTCAGATCAACCCCGATCTCATGATCGGGCCATCATATCAACCCTGATCTCAAATTGGGCCGTCAGATTAACCCCGATCTCAATATAGGGCAATTATATCAACCCCGATCTCAAATCGGGCTGTCAGATGAAGCCCGATCTTAATATCGGGCCTTCAAATCAACCCTAGTCTTAATACTAGGATGTCAACTCAACCCCAGTCACTAATACTGGGACAACCCCAGCCTCGATCACCAATCTCGGGATGTCAACTCATCCCGGTCTCAACCCTTGAGGTACAGGTCAGCCCCAGTCTCAACCAAGGAAGTACAGGTCAGCCCCAGTCTCAACCCAGGAAGCCAAGCCAGCTTTGGGAACAAACCTGAAGCCTCACAATATCTCCAGAGGAAAATCTGGAATGACCAAGTCAGGCCTAGAGATAACATTGAGGATAAATAGACTAAAATGGGATCCAAGTCTTCTAAATAACTCCCGGAAGTCAACCGAAGGCTATGTCGACAATAAGGGTAACCCTGTCTTCTTGGACCTAGAAAATGTTTTATCCTCTATCATTGTGACACTCTCGGTGAGGGCTTTCCGGAAAGGTACAGCACGCCTCAAACGGACGCTTCGATCAAAAGTTAGAAAGTTTTGACTTCGATCGCGCGTTGCTCGGAGTTCACGTACTTTGAGACGACTCAACCAATCACGTGGGCCAGACCAGGGGAGCCGCACCTCTACCTGCGACAGCAGTAAGTAGAGCAAAGGCTCCCTAGCCTATATATATGAGGTGAACCCCCCTCATTTTTAAAAAATTCTGAAACGCAACAAACCTCTGCCCGTTTGATTTTTTGACTTTATCACCTCTTCTAAACTTAAATTTTTTTCACTATAAAACATATATATACCCACATACTACAACATATCAGAAAATAACCGGTAGATTTGGATATTTAGAGCCTACAATTTGGCAAAAAGCTCGTGTAGCAGTCCATTTTATAAAAGTAACCTCGCGTCCCTTAGATCGCTATCTAGTGGGAACGAGACGCTTCGGCCGTGTGAACCCAGATTTACTGAATGAATCCTTGGTTCTGGTGATATTTGGGATATATTTCTTTTTCTATTCAAATTTGAACTGTGCAGGTTTATTGGCTACTCATATGTGAGCTTAGGAATCGTGGGATTCGTGATCAAACTGATCGGAATCTGATTCCCACGATGGACAAACTCCACTTTACAAATGTACCCTGCCAGTTTTTTTGTAAAAAATGTACATATAAAAGACCTTAAAACGGTTATCTAGATTTAAGGTCTCAACATAGTGAAAATATGGTTTACCGTGTCAGCGTCCCTCCGAAGGTTTTCATGCCCATGAGGAGACCGACACTTGTATTTATTTCTGTGGTCTAGAATGCTTTGCAGCCCGACAAATCACCATTTAAATGCAAGCCTTAAGGCTATAAAGGTAAAAAATGGAAGTATCCACAGGCTTCAATTCCTATGTTAGCGTAAGGGTTTGATAACCAGCTTTCAAAACATCATTTTTAATTCAATCAGAAGAAAAGCTTTTGCAAATCAAATTAAACACTTTTTCAAATCAAATAAAAGAATTTTTTTCAAATCAAATCAAAATCTTTATATATAGGTTCAACGAAGCAAGGCATTACTTTTAATTAGTCAATCAAACGGAGGCTTAATTTTCAAACAGCATTCACATACGAATTTCAGTTTTAAGGGAAATATTGAAAAGATGCGGTACCATGTTTACACGGGAGTCGTGGGGTGCCTAACACCTTCCCCACACTCAACCAAGCCCCCGAGCTTAAACTTTGTTTTCAAAGATCAAGTTTCGACAGTGTCCAGCAATTGCGCCTCTTTCAAACAAAACTCGGTTGAGTTGGTACAACCTTTTTAAATCTACTAACTGGCGACTCTGTAAAACGTTCAATCGTCGACATGATACATGTTGGTCTTTTTCTAAAAAACCCTTCAAAACCTTTTTTGAAATAAAAAGAGTGAGGGTAGAGATAACTTAGGAAGAGAGAAAGATCCGTGTTGTGACCCGACCCGCGGATTTTTTCCCGACGTCGACAATGATTTCAATGGTTTTGTTGGTAAGATCCTGGTTTTGAGGATCAGGAATTTGAGTGTCGTTCTTTTGCTTTGTTCTTTTAAGAAAATAGCCAATTTTTCTATTTGGTTCTTTAATCCTTCAAACTCTTCCCTAGAAACAGGGGTAGATTTAGTTTGAGCACTTGAAGCAATGTCAGGAGATGGACTTAGTGCTTTCTTAAATTTTGACCTGGTGACGGGACCAGTTTTTGCCTACAATAAACTTAGGTGTGTTAATTTTAATGTATATATATCAACAGAATGCATGCTATGCAATGTGTTTATTTTTGAGGGTTTTTTTAATCTTTTCTTGTAAAATAAAGGTTAGTTGTTTTGATGACATGATTTACAAGACATGTATATTTACAATGAATCTTGAAATTTACATTGGAATTGGAAGGTTGACATTTGAATTGAAAAAGGAAGGCATGAAGAAGCTTCTCCTTGGATTTGCTTAATCAGAGCCTAACCTATCTTAGGCTACTCTCGCGGCTTTTTGGCATAATAGTCCCCAAATCATCGTAATCTACTAGAGGGGAAGTTAATCTGATATTTTAATTGGAGTGGATTTGAGTGGTGCCTTTCTTGAGGCCTCGTAGGATTAGTCTCCTTTGAGTCCAGTAATCAAACACCGACAGGTTCGCCTCCTGGTGGAGGAATCACATAACATACATTCACATACATCGAGTCTCACCGTATGAAATGATGAAATTGTGCGAAGCATTAATATAAAGCAGTAAAGCATTCATTCACATCCATTCAATGTAAAATGCAGCATCCACACATAAGCAGATAGAAAAGGAAATTTTTTAAAAGATTTGAGCGATGCCTAAGCCCTCTATAATCCCCAGCAGAGTCGCCACTGTCGGCGTTGGGAAAAAATTTAGTCAACATTGGACCTGATCTTTCTCTCTTTTTAAGTCTTTGTTTTCTACCCTTATTTGTCTTATCTGTTTTATGAAGGGTGAAGTTTTTTAGGAAAAGGTCAGCATGTATCATGTCGACGATTTGAAAGTTTATAGAGTCGCCAGTTGGTAGATTTGAAATGGTTGTACCAACTCAACCTAGTTTTGTTTGATTTTGCAAGTAGGCCCAATTATTGGACACTGTCGAAACATGATCCTAAAATCGAGGTTCTAAAGTTCGAGGGCTTGGTTAAGTGGGGGAAAGGTGTTAGGCACCCCCCAACTCCGGTGAAATACGTTACCGCATCTTTTCAATATTTTCCTTTTATATTGCAATTTGTGTGTGTATGCTAGAAGTAATTGAGCCTACGTTTGATTTTGAAAGTATTGTCGTGCTTCGTTGAACTTATATACGAAGGGTTTGATTTGATTTGCAAAAGTCCTTTTTAGATAAGATATGAAAATGAAGTTTTGAAAGGTTGGTTTTCAAACTCTTTTGCGTGTATAGGAATTGAAGCATTTTATACTTCCATTTTTTATTCTTTTCAACCTTTGGCTTGATTTGGATGGTGATTTTCAGGATGCGAAGCATCCTCGATCATCGGAGTGACTCTGGCATGACAAACCATAGTTCATTATGTTTGAGACCTTAAACCCGGATAACCGTTTTAAGGTCTTTCGGATGTACATTTTTACAGAAAAATTGGCAGGGTACATTTGTAATGTGGAGTTTTTCCATCGTGTGAATCAGATTCTGATCAGTTTGATCATGAATCCCACGATTCCTAGGCTCACAGAAAGAGGCCAAGAAAACCTGCACAGGACAGATATTCACAAAGAATGTATATTTACATCTAGACGTCGCATAACAAAGGATTCATCAGTCAAATCCTTGCATGCGCGTAGCCAAAGCTTCTCATTCCCACTAGATAGAAATATGAGGGTCGCGAGGTTGCTTTAATATTTAAAAAAACTAGAGAGAAAGCTAGATTTAAATAAATATTAGCCATTCTAGCTTCTCGGTTCCGGTTGGACCTATTTTAAACTATTTGAAACGTAGAAAGAACTAGATTTAAAGAAATCTAAACCACCAAATTTATAATAAAACAAATTTATATCAAATGAATAATTGAAACAAATATTTTATCACAATGAATAATATATATATATATATATATATATATATATATATGTAATTATATACATATAAAAGCTGTAAAGGGCAACGAATTTCCAATTTCAGGCCCGGACATAAATATATATATATTTATAAAAGATGTAAAAGAGCCACAGAATAATCCAGTCTTGACAGAAAAGATAATATATATATATATATATATATATATATATATATATATATATATATATATATATATATATATATATATATATATATATATATATATATATATATATATAAGCTTGAAATGAGCCACGGAATAATCTAGGCTTGATAGAAAAGTAAATATATATATATATATATATATATTTATAAAAGCGGTAAAAACCACGACTTTCCAATCCAGGCTAAATTGGAATGTAAATGTTAATATAAACAGTTAGTACATATATATATATTAAAGCGAAAAAGACCACGAATTAGAAATTCAGGCCAAACAAAGTCAGAAAAATTATATATATATATATATATATATATAGTTATATATACGAAAGCAGTAACTGTGGGATCCCGAAACCCTAATAAGACTCGGTTATGAAAATTCTTCAATAAATCAATAAAATCTCTCCGTTCTGAAAATGTATCGTACTATTATTTACGTTATTAAAGACTTTGGTTAAATATACTTTTCTCCTAAAAACGTCGTGCATGACACGTCGTGCTTAAACATTTTGTTTCGTATTTGGACTTTTTGGTATGTTATTATATCAAGCTGCTTGTCGTGCTTATGTTGACGAAACGCTTTGTCGTGCTTTGTCTGGATTAGGTGTCAAATCCTAAATTAGGAAACCCTACCCTGATTTACAAACCCAACCTTAAATTCAAACCCTAACCCTAATTAAGGAGTACAAACCCTAATTAGGTTACCTTAAACCCTAATTATTTTTACTAAACTTAAATTAGGAATTAATAACTTCACTAAATTATCCTAAACACAAAAAATCAAAACCCTAAATCACAATTAGTGAATATTAGGGAAAAATTAGCTTACTAATCAAACATTAAGTTGCTCACAAGCTAGTGCCACCACCTACTCTCTAAAATCTATCATATCTGACCCCCAAGCACCTTGTCATAGAAGCACAAGTTTAGAGGAAAGATATTTGTGGAGGCAAAATGAGAAAAAAGACCTAAAAACCCTAACCTAGAAATTTTATAAATAGCAGCCTCAATTCAGTGTAAACCCATGAATTTATTTCAACAATACACTTATACTATCTACCATAAGAAGCCCTAGCAATAGCAACAACAGAATCAAAACTTAATTAGATAGCCAATTTTGCTCAAGAAAGGTATAAACCCTAATTTTACATTTGATCTTTGATGCTATGTTAGTTTTGTTGTTATGTTATTTACTTATGTGTAATAACATGTTAGTTAGTGTTCTGGGTTGTTATATCACTTTTTTATAACATCTAGATGCATCAAATAGGTGTTTTAAGCAATCTGAAAATTTGTTAAAAACAGGCCTGACAGCCATATGTCAGAGCCCGTAGATCTTCATGTGTTAATAGTTAGGTCTGTTAATTATATGCTAGTTGTAGTATTACATGAGCTTAGTAATCTAGAAAAAGAATCAGACTTATTTGATTAACAGAATGAAAGATATAGGTGGTCAAAGGTAATTGACCGATCACGAAGTTCTTATTTCTGGGTTACCCAAAAATCTCAAGAACAGTCTAGATAGGTACCTTGACTGGCTTGTATCTCTCTCTGTGTATGTTGTTTAGTTGTCTAAGTGCTTTGTTATTGTACCCTTACATGTATACTAGAGGTATGATATACTTTAACACATAATAGATTCATAGGATGACAAAAATTAATGGTCAAAACCCATTGACCGTTTACGGTTTAGTTTTTTGGAAAATCGAACAGTCTCTGACAAGACTTTGACCGACCTAGATCTACGCCTTAGGAGGTTATTTAGTCAAACCAGTGCTATCTCGTTCAAGTATAACATATATACTACACACTGCAACAATTAAAACATTTATCTAATACACAGAATCAAAGCTATTAGCGTCACAAAGTCGTTAACCGACGTTGACTGATGTTCTGGGTTACCCAGAAACCCAAGAACAGCTCTGACAAGTACTTTGAGCCTTAATAACTTTCTGATAGGTGATAGTTAGAGTCCAAAATTGATATCTAGTTATAGTATTACATAAACACTATAACACTGAGGCACTTACAAACACAGAATCATAACAAGTTACAAGAACAAGCTTGGTCAAAGTAGCCACTCGGCCTTGACCAAGGCTGTTCTTCAGGCTGAAGAACACCTTCAGCGACGGTTTCTGTCGCCTTAAGCCTTTAGCGACAGACAAAGTAAAAAGAAATTAAAATAAATAGAAATCATTATAAATTCAGTTTTAAAAATCATTTTAAGTTATAATAATTAACTTTTAATGTTTTGACATAAATTTCATAATTATTTTTATAAATTAATTAATTAAATCATTTATAAATAATAAGTAATTATTTAAAAATGATTTAAATATTCTAAAAATCATAATAAATGATTATAATTTATTTAAAAATTAAACCAAGGTTTTAATAAATATACTAAGTAATTAATAATTATTTAGGTAAAAATTTAATGTTTTAAAAATCATTCTAATGAATAAATAAATACTTAAAAATTATTATAAGCTTCCGAAAATTATTATAATGATAAATAAATTATCTAAAATTATAATAAAGCTTATAAATAAAGTTTTACCAAGTTTTTAACTTAATAAATATCTGGTGAGGTTTTAGGACACCGTAATCATACCGAACGTATTTAGTTTGTGTAGTTAGGTATTGTTATCAATACTAATAATATCTATAAATATGTTTAACATATTTTAGGTATCTTAAACACTTCGAGTAAAGTTAGATAAATGTTTTTTGCACAAACAAGTAAACTATCCATTAACTTAGTACATTACGCAAGTTTTCTATACTTAATCTTATGACGATACTTGAATACCTTTCGATATCTTATACTGAACCAGTTTATTACCCATTTATTAAAAACGTTACTGCTATTGTTTTAGCATAACTTAAGAAATGAATCACTTATTCATATGATATTGAATTGTTGTTTATCAAGCATAAACTGTTAGTCAAACCAAATTGTTTTGGTAAGGCATCCTATACTGAGTTGAATTTACCCTAAATTGGGTTTTCTAAATGTGTGTCTATGAATAGATAATAGAAGTAGGATGATATGCATACTCCTAGGATACTGAATAGGATGATCCCATATCTCATATCCGAATACGCAGATTTCTAAGTTTGTGTGACTGACAGAAACGGTTGAGGTGAAATAAAAATTCCAGAAAAGGTCGTCAACCCTCAGTGAATTGAAAATTGTTGAACTATCGTTTATTAAAAAATCAAACATTTTGTTATATATACTTGCTGAGCATGTCATAGCTCATTCTTGCAAATTATTTCCTTTGCAGTTTTAGATGGTAATCCCGGCACTTCTGCCACACGTAATGGAAAAAGACCTTTCTTAGATTAGCTTTATTTACTATCTTTATTAAATGTAAGTCTTATATGACTTTTTGTTGTAATAAGAACTCAATGTTGAGAACCATGTAACCAAACTTATTATATGAAATATATATGTTATCATCTTTTGTTTCCGTAATCGTGTATTAATACATACTTAGATGATTAGTAGTATGACTTAAACGTTACTGTATCCTTAGAGATTATACATCTGAGTGAGGGTATTAGAAATATGGAATGTTCATGTTATTGTTGATACTCTAGATTTTGGATAAATATGAACTACTGATATGAAAGGGATATTCATAAGATACAGTCTATTTATCTAAGTGAGGGTATCCAAACATAACAATAGTTCTAACAAGAATTGTTATATGTTATGGGATACTGTGCACCTTGGATGGCTGGAAATTATATCTTATTGAATAGCTATAGTTATTTGGATAATAGTGAACTCCAGATCGGATACCACGGGTGTATAGATTTTAGGGCGTCACAGTAACTGCCACGGATTTGCAATTCGGGCTTGACAGAATTGAAAATTAGTATATATATATAGTCAGTTATATATATAATAAAGCTAAAAAAGCCATGAATCAGCGATCCAGGCTGAACAAGTTAATAAGTATATATATATATACATAAAAGCAAGTAAAAGCCACGAATCGACGATCCAGGCTGTGCAAATGCAAAAAAAAGCATATATATGTACTAAAATGTACTAAAAAAGTAAGCAAAACATGCCACGGAACTGAGTTCCGGACAGAACCAGAAGAGGAAACATGATATGTACCTTCACATATACGTAATAAAGTAGAAAACGAGTTCTGATCGTAAAAATACTTATAATAGACTGCTACACGAGCTTTTTACCACTTAGTAGGCTTCAAATGGACGTTTCCACCGATTAATTTTTGATATATCGTAGAATATACGTATACAAACGTGTTAGAAGAATAAAATTGAAGTTTGGAGTACAAGAAGTAGGGCTAAGGGACGAAACGGGCAAAATTTCAAAGCGTTTTCCTATTTTTCTTCTTTTTTTGGCAAGGGGAGTCTTATATTTAAAGACCCGATGGTTGCAGGTGTAACCGTGGTAGCCTCGGGTCTACCTGCGACTCCCCAAGTAAGGCCCACTCTCGTGGTTCCCATTATCTTGAAGTACGTGCACTTCGAGCAAAGCGATATCAGGTTCAAACCTTCCTAACTTTTAATCAGAGCGTCCGTTTGAGGCGTGCTATACCTTTCCAGAAAGTCCTTTCCGAGAGTGTCACAATGACATGAGACATAATCTTTTTTGAATCCAGGAAGATGGGTTTATAACTGGATCTTTATTTTTTCACAGTTTATCCGTTGAGTTGTATTGTGTTGTTTTCACTTGGGATCAATGTTATGGCTCTTTATAACCTTCATTGCATCAATTCGACTTGATTTTGACCAGATTGGCTTCAAGTTAGTAAAATAACCATTTTGCCCTTCCAGGGAGTGTCTCTTGTGTTGGCACGATTTTTGATTGTTTTCTAGGGGTTGGATCCAAGGTTTGAACCCAGCCAATTTTGTTCATCCTCAGGGTTGTCTCCGAGGTTGACTTGGTCTCCCAGGGTTGTCTCTGGGGATGATGTGATGCTTCAGGGTTGTCTCCGAAGTTGACTTGGCATCCCAGGGTTGTCTCTGGGGTGACTGCAACTTGGGTTGTGGTCGGGTCATGACTTGACATCCCGATGTTATCACCGGGGGTTGAGATTGATCTCTCGGTGTTGTCATCGGGGCTGCTGTACCTCTCAGGTTGTGGCAGGGTCTTGACTTGACATCCTGGTGTTATCGCCGAGGCTGAGCTTGATCTCCTGGTGTTGTCGTCGGGGTTGTTGTACCTCCCGGGTTGTTATTGGGGCTGGACTTGACATCCCGGTGTTGTTGACGGGGTTGAGTTTGATCTCGTAGTGTTATCGTCGGGGCTGCTGTACCTCCCAGGTTGTTGTCGGGGCTGGACTTAACATACTAGTGTTATCGTCGAGGCTGAGTTTGATCTCCTAGTGTTATCAACGGGACTATTGTACCTCCTAGGTTATTGTCGGGGCTTGATTTGACATCCCGATGTCGTCGGGGCCGAGTTTGATCTCTTAGTGTTGTCACCAGGGCCGCTGTACCTTCTGGGTTGTTGTCGGGGCTTGACTTGACATCCCGATGTTGTCATCGGGGCTGAGTTTGATCTCCCGACGTTATCATCGGGGCTGCTGTACCTCCCGGGTTGTTATCGGGGCAAGACTTGACATCCCGGTGTTGTCATCGGAGCTGCATTTGATCTCTCGATGTTGTCGTCGGGGTTGCTGTACCTCTCGGGTTATTGTTGGGGTTTGACTTGACATCTCGATGTTGTCGCCGGGGATGAGTTTGATCTCTCGATGTTGTTATCGGGGCTGCTGTACCTCCTAAGTTATTTTTGGGGCTTGACTTGACATTTTGGTGTTGTCTCCAAGGCTGAGTTTGATTTCCTAGTGTTTTCGTCGGGGCTACTGTAACTCCCTGATTGTTACCGGGGCTAAACTTGACATCCTGGTGTTGTCGCTGGGGCTGCTAACTTGGGTTTGAACTTCCAGGGTTGTCTGTGGAAAGTAAAAGATAATTTTACCCTCATGCATGTTTAGTAACAGGAATGCAAAACTTTGAGTGTCTACACCTGGTACGTTGCAAACATTGCAAGCTCATTGAACTTTGCGGCGTACTACGGCACCGACATCGCTCCCTGCTTCAGCTCCAAAAATTGAACCTCCATCTGGTTCTACGAGCTTACTAAAAAGTACATCTCGAAGAACATCTCTTTAAATCTGTCCCATGCTATAACGTCTTCTCCTCCTCGAGCCTTGTTAGCTTGCCACCAATAGCCAGCTTCTGACTTCAGCATAAGAGTAGCAAAAGACGTCTTCTGATCGTCATTGATTCTGGCCACATTGAAGACCTTTTCCATTTCCATTACCTATGTATGGGCCTCAATCAGATTCACGGATCCCTTGAATTCCGGTGGTCCTATCGCTTTGAACTCCTTAAACGTAGCAGCTTGAACTTGCGGCAGATTCGCAAGTGCTCTCGTTAGTAAATTCACCAGTTACTGAACTGGATTGGAATTTGCCTCATCATTATTATTGAACTTCGTAAACCCATCTTATTATTGCTGACGTGTTGGTCTTCTTCTAGGAGGCATCTTTTTGTTAAGACATACGCTTATTAGATCCCTACTTATCTCTTAAATATTTAAGTTCAAACTTAAACATTTAAAAATTCACACTTAAACATATAACACTTTAATAAACTTCGATATTTTATTCATTCATAGTTTTTAAAACATAGAAAATATACCATCTATGCTATTTACATCATCTTTCTTTAACTAAAACAAGTTGCAGGACTATATCATCATCTTATCCCATTATTATCACAAATTTTGGGACTTACATTTATTTAATACGTAAACAATCACATAGTTTGTTATTCTACTATCTAGGCATATTAAGACGTCGTACAGCCTCTCTATGTTCCTCTTCAATCACCCGAAACACTGTTCTACGATCCACCATATACCACGATAAATCGTTGAACTGAGCTGGGTAATAAAAGACTCGATCCTGGGCCCTATCTATAGCCGAATGAAAAGCATAGTCTGTTTCCTTCATCTTTGCCTTCTTCGTTTGAACCTCGTCCTCTGCATGATCTGCACGTTGTGTACCCTTCACGCAAGCATCCTCCGCTCTAGCACGCATCATTGACTCCTCTTTCATGTCGCTCTTCAGTTTCTCAAGATCAGCCAGTGCATCATCTCTCTCACCCTCTATGTGAACTAGATCTCATTCCACGTTTCTAAGATGCTCATCCAGATCTTGAATTGTCTCATCCTTCTGTTGTATGGTGGTTTAACGCACATCCACCAGTTCCTCTAACTCCCCAACTCTACCCTGCAGCTCAATGTTGCGGTCATCAACCTTCTCGTACATCACAGCGCTGATAGAGTTAGGTGGAAACTCCTCTTCAAGATCCTCCTCTTCCTCTGACTCATCCTCATCACCTTAGTCAAAGACTGGCTCATGCTCCTGACCCAGTACTGTGATCAGTGTTGATGGCTCTCTCTAAACCAACTGCTCCCAGACAGTATGGATGTCACGGGGCTCATCATCCCTAAGTATCTGAGGTAACTCTTCCCTAGCCATACTGGACTGTCCAACAATCATCATCCTAACAACAAAATTTTAATGTTTAATTATTACATGATATCGATCGATACTCTAGAGTACATAATCATAAGCACATAGCACATAAGGTAGTTTATTATATTAACTATCACCACTATCTTTTTGATCTCTTATAAGGCTACTACCTAAGGTTTCCCACCTAAAGTTCATAACCTAAAGCTTTGATACCAACTTGTGACACCCCCAAATTTGGGTAATTTATTTCCATAGGATTTTGTGTTCACTATCTAAATAAAACATAACTAACTTTCCATAATAAGGAAAGCAATCATAAATTACAACCTTAATAATAAAATCTTCCTTATAAAAGGATTACATAGTCATAAAACGTTCCCAGGTTTCTAACCTTAAATAATCATCAAATGGAAAAAATAAAACATCATATAACAATTAAAGTCTTATTACAAAACCATATAATAAATATGAACAAGTCTTCGCTACTTGTTCATCTTGCCTTTGCCCTTGCTGGTTCACGGCTCGTCAACCTTCTCAACTTTGGCTGCAATGGTTATATATATGCAACAGTGAAAACAAAAGCTTACTTGAAATAACAATCAATAATGATGACATATCACCGAATAAGTTCAACTGAATTGAATAACATTTTTATCATCGATAATCAAGAATTGAATACAAGAATTAGAATTCATCTGAGGGTCACAAGGCCTTGAACTATATCCCAGGTTATAAATATTTCTACTTAAACCTTTAACAGTCGTTCGACTATTTGGACTTCTAACTCGTACTTAGGGGGATCAACTCTTCGTACCATGTAATGTGCACAAACATCTTAACGCTTTCGCATGGTAATCATGTAATACCCGAAAATTTCCAAATATTATTAAATGAATATATTAATAGAAATGAATATTTATTTGAATATAAATATGTAAGTGTTATGAGATTAGTTAACTCAATTATATTAAATTGAATAATTATAATAATTGAAAAAATATGGAGTTTGCAATAAACTCGTTGAATGCCTTGTGTGGCATAGTGATGAGACGTATTAATAATTATATTAATTAATGAAGGAATTACTTCGTGAACAATTAATCAAATATTAATTGTTATTTAATTGTGATTAATTAATAGTGTGTTGAATATTATTATTGCAGGTAATAAAATAATAATAAGTGACTTGTTTATAAATATACTAAGATTTATATTTATTTAATGTGATAATTAATCCTATAAATATTAATTAAGTGTTATTAATGATTGCATTGATTAATGAGTGATGGATTAATTGATATTAAGGTTAACTAATTGATAAGATAAGCAATTATTTAATTACCATTGAGAATAATAATATATAAACGAGTAAATTATATTTGCTCAACTAGTTGATATGTGCAAAGAATGTGATAATTAAAAGTATAACAAATAGTAATGACACATGTGTTATATAGTGTAGTGTAACGTTAAATGTGACTATACTACATATAAAAATCATGTGTTAAGATTGATTAAACTATATAAGCTACATGAATTAGGCCTGTGTGACAATATGCATGTGAGTATAAATTAAAAATAGTACATCATGAATATATTGTAAACAATTGTTGATTAATAGAATTTAATAATAAAGGAGACAATGTTATATGATAAAATGTACATGGATTATATGTATGTTACATTGTCATATTATTTATCAAGTTACATCTACTACCTTGAAATATTAATTATGTGACTTACATTGTGACTCTAAGTACATTATAATCTATATATATGTATATATATAGTATGTATATATAGCCTTAGTGTCACTACACTTTAATTGCCAATGCTTAAAATTATTTTGCCTTATCCCACAATGAGGGACATATCTCATACACACGTGAACAACTCAAAGCCTATGCCTACTCTTTCTTCTCAATTTCAGCAAACTCCATAGCTTCATAGCTCATTATCAATGGGGGAGTGGGAATCATGATTGATTCTAACAACTAATCACCAACTCCTCCTTAACCATCATGTAATTCTTCAACTCATTGGTTTAATTTGGAAGATAGAAGTATTATCTGTGTAATATTATCTCTATATATATAGCCCCTCCTCTTCACAAACTAAATTACTGAGATTTTCTTAAGTGTTGAGAATACATTGGTAGTATAGCAGCATTGTGAGTTGGAATCTAGCAGCAAGTTCATACCAACCAAGTAGCAGAGGTATAATTATTTTCCATATTCTTCATTCTTGTTGTCTATGAAAGCTCAATTTCATGATCATGATGAATTAGATCATAATTAAAGTATGGAATGCTTGTTTAAGTGTTGCGTAAGCTATTAAGTAGGTTACCATACAATGTGGCTTGATTATAATCGAATTCGTAGAGTAATTTTGTGAATTGGGCTGGAAACTGCCGAAGCAGGCTGCTGTCTGGTGCGAACCAGACAGGGCGCAGCTTCGCCGGTTTAACACTGAGGCGCAGCGCAGCTGCGCCAGTCCCCTGCACCAGTTGGCTGCCTTCTGTTAAGAATCTGCTAAGTGTTAATTAATTGCTATAGCTTAGACAAGCATGCAAGCATGGGTAATATATATATATATATATATATATATATATATATATATATATATGAGTACATTAACCTAATGTGAGCATGTTTTACTATATTAACATGCATGATTAACGAAAAACATATAGTTTGTAATAAACTTAGAATTTATAAATGGACTTTGATATATGCACATGCCATGTTAATATTCTGACCTTGCGAGCATATTAGTATGGTTTAAGAATGTATGAAAAGCATGATAACTTACGTATATATGTTTTATAATGTAATGTGAACATGCGAACCTCACTAGTGAACATTTCTAACAAAAATGTAAGTTTTGACGGTGGACATTGGCATGTAAATATCATGTTGATATTCTAATTTTGCGAGCATGTTAGTATAACCTAGAAAGGAATGAAAAGCATGTTAATTGCCTTATTAGTGAACTTTACTAATGAAAGTATAAGTTTTGAACGTGCACCTTGATATGTTACATTGAGATGTGGATTCTGATATTTATGGACATGTTTGATAGTACTCTTAGACTCACTAATGTATTATACATGTATGCCTACCATGTTAGATGTCGTGAAATCAAGTTAAGCATAAATGAAGCATGTTTTTAAACTAATAACGATGATAGTTACATGTATGTGATGTGAATACTCATGAGCATGCCTAACACGAGTTATATGAATACCTTATGTGTTTAAAAGGAGAGCATATTAAACTTTGTGAGTTCGTGTCCTTGAATGACCTTAAGTTATTAAAAGTATTAGCTTAGAACCTATATCATGTATAATTGAACTTGGAAGGTTATACAAACATGAAAGGACCATTTAACATGTATATGTGTTATGTGATATCATGTGTTGATACTTGAATTCGATTTTGACGGTTAACTTATAACAATGCCATAACTTACTAAATGAAGTATGTTTGGAATTGATTATGGTCTTATGTGTAATGATTATATATGAAGATGATTAACTTGAAAAGAGGAACGTTAAGGATAAAAGACAATAAAAGCTATATTGGTAGAGATTTGTGAATTAATATGATACTATATATGGTATAACTGTGTAGCTAGGTTAAAACTTAGCTTATGTGTTGATCGTATATCCAAGATAAGATATGATATTAAAATATATGACTAATGAATATCATATATATACGTAACTATATTACGATAGGGATTTGAAAGTGTTGAATTACTTACGTGGATAGAGTATGCTTAAGGCAAGTATCTAAACCTTATCTCTTTGAATGCAAGTTCCCTAACTTACACTATTTCATTGTGCAAGTATCCAAAAACCTTGCATTACTTTATTCAACGGATATTGTAAATAAGTACTTGAACTCTATTCTTATTTAATTCGTATTAAGTTTCTTGTTGTGCAAGTGAGATATTCAAATTATGACTTATTGCGTCGTAGTTATGATAAAGTCGATTATATTCTTCGAACTTTAATGTTAAGTATTGAACTTATAATGAGTGGTCTATGCCATTTAATTTGGCTAGACTTATATCTTGATTAGAAAGCTATCCAAACCAATTGATTGGTGCGGAGTCTTATATTGACTGAGATGAACAACATTTTTTGAAGGGAAAATATAATTTGTCGGGAGACCGATGTGCGCACTTGAGTGCGATTGAATGTTATGCATAATGTAGGGTACTTTAGGCTGATCACCTGTTGTACTTGTTTCTGTTGAATTATCAGTATATTACTGTTAATTATAGTAGAAGTTCATAGTCCTTAGTGACTGCTCAGTATTCAATTATCTTGAAATCGTGAATTGATTTAACATTGAATCTTATTGATATTCTGTTGTCCTTAGCGAATGTTATTGAAAACCATTGATATTTCTTGCTATCCTTGAACTATCATACCTTGCTATACCCTTTTGGAATTCGAGAACTATATTACTCACCTTTATTATTATATTACTTGCTGAATAAACTTGTTGCTCATTCTTGATTTCCTAAAATATTTCAGTTAAGGCAGAGCAGGGTGGACCTTCGGGAGTCGATAAGGGCAAGGGCAAGGCTACCGACTAGCTAGCCCCTTTCATGTTCTAAATATTATGATGATGTTTTACGTCTATTAAGATGATGTATTAAGATTATTTTAGAACTATGTTTAAGCTTAAGTAGGGTTATGTAATAAGTCTGTATTGGATATTATTTTGTAATCTATTAAGTACTGTAGGTTGCGAGACTTGGGAGAATAATTATAATAAATCATTGTATATTATTCTAGATTAGATCTTCCGCTGTGAATGTATGTTTTAGATATTATTATTATATTATCGTGAGAACATCACGGACCGAATTCGAGAGACCAGTGGGGGTTCGAATTTGGGGGTGTTACAAATCCCCTATAATAGAGGTTGTTCATCTCAGCATTAATTAACGAATCCGCACCAAAGAAAGTTTGGTTTGGATTAGCTCAAAGGGTAATTTAGAGTTCAACTCTCATCAACTGAGTAGTTGAATCAAACTTACAATAACTTAAGAGTTCGATAACAAAAGAGTTTTGGAATAATTATAAGTCACAAACAATACACATCATACTTAAAATCATACTTTAGAAGTAAACTTAAAGCATTTGAAAGATACAATAAAACCTTGCTTGAACAATTAAGTCAAGATTACGTTATTTTCAATACAGAAATTAAATAAGATACTTGTCCAATATGGAATTTAATGAACTTGCATAATGTAATCAAGAAAGAATAGAACAACTTGCTCAATTAAAAGTAAGAATTAGGAAACTAGCCTCGTGCGTAAGCTAGCAAATAATAACTCGTTCCACAATTTTCCTACGCACACGTTATTAACAATAGCAACACAAATTAGTTACTAAATATAGCTAGGTCACATCATTAGTTAACCAATCTAAGTTAACTCACAACACTTATTCATTAGGTTTAATCATTAGTTAAAAATATAATATGATCAAACCACAATTACTATTATTGTCCATGTATAACTTAACCTCATTAGTAATTAACCAAGTTATAATTTAAAATTATAAATCTCATATTAAAAATATGATTACATGATGTCCAATCAATATCTAATTTCATTAATGTGCTTTTATAATCCAGTAATTAACATTTTAAACATTTGTACAATTAAATAGAAATCTCTGGCTAAACTGCATAAGTGGCACAACACAACATAATGAACTACCAATGGCGCTGTGGTGCTACCTCGGCGCTGCAGCGCGAGTGAAATGGCATGGAACCGACGCTGTTATGCCATGCCCCGTCAGCACGCTCTGCATTCCGGTCTCAGCACTGCAGTTAACACATAGAACTGGTGCTGCGGCGCCGTGCCACATCACAGACTCTGCTATGGCGCTGCAGCGCTCTGTTTACTCACAGAACAGGCTCTTCGGCGCCACGACACAGTGGGACGCATACAGCCTCGCGAAAATCACAAAATAAGCCAATTTGGCTTATTAACTCTAATCAAACTTAAATTTTAACTCATATAATTCATATAAAACTATACAGAAACATAACTTAATATTTTAACATGATTTAACACATATAAACATCACAACAATAAATTAAAAACCTTTTAATTCTATAATTTTGAAGAAAACTCCATTATTAAGTGTTTTTGACAAAATAAACACTGTGACGATGTTTTTAAACCAAATCACTATTCAAATCATTTTATTTTTGTTTTTTTAACATATTATCACAATCTATAATTAATTTATACAAAATAGCATGAATTAGACATCAATTTTAATATCAAAAAAGTAATTTTTCAAAATACTTCATTGTAAATTACTATGAAAATAATTTTTTCATGTTCATCATATTTATATGGATTAAACAACTAAAATAATCATACAAATCATATATAACAGTTTATATATACAATTAACATACACGAATCATATTCTCACAAATTGATATAAAAACTCAAACACAGAGAAGTTCTAAAATATATTTTCATGAAGAACAATGAAGAACAATAATTCATAATTTTAAAGTTAGATTATTATCTTTGATTCCTTGTTAGCTTTAGAAGAAGATGATAGCAAGCAACCTCTTTTTGATTTCATAGAGAATTCTTCCTCTTTCTTTTCTCTATAATTTTCTCATTTCTTTCTCCGCTCTTTCTCTTCTTCTAACTTTAACTTAACGTAAAAACCAATACTGATATAATACATATAATATAATTGACAAATACTTAATCCCTTAATAAATATATAGCAGTTATGTTATTTTTGAAAATCAAAAGCCACTAAGGCTTGTTTAGTAAAACTGAATTAAAATAGAATTTTAAAAGCTAGGGGCCTTGTTTGGTAAAACAAAATTAAAACTCTTTTAATTTATTTTAATAACTCCTTTACTACATAGTTTTCATGTCACACTTTATTCAATTAAATCCCAATATTTCAATTTAATCAAATTAAAGCTAACATCAACTTATTAAATAAAATTGTCGCATAAATAAAATTGCTACACAATTATAACTTATTTATTAATCATAATTTCATGTAACAAATTAATAAATCTCTAATTTAATTATTAAATTAAATTAGACATCACTATAATTATTTATTAAATCATTACTGCCAAATTACCACATAATAATTCATCTAATTTAATTATCTCAATTAAATTAAAACTTCAACTACAAAATTACTAAACATCAATTTAATATTAAACATCAATTTAATTAATATATTTCACTTAATTAAATTATTCCATCACATAATCACATCAATTATTTTTTCAACTCAATAAATAAATCACTAAAATATTTATTTAATTCAATAAATATTTAAAATTAAAATACAAAAATCTTATTTGTTACATCTTGTCTCTTTTATAGGAGAATAGTATCCTTTGGCCATCAAGTTGCAGTTTGTCAACACCAACAACACAGCTGAGTATGAAGGTTGTATAATGGGGTTGAAACTGCCCCAATCTATGGGTATCAAGCATTTATTGGTATTTGGGGATTCTAAGTTGGTTATCAAACAAACCACCGGGGTATATCATACAAAAGAATTGCATTTGCTGCCCTATCATCGGTAAGTTATCAATATATCCATGGAGTTTGAAGAAATAACCTTCATCCACATCCCTCAAGGTAGAAATGACTTTGCTGATGCATTGGCAACGTTGGCTTCCTTGATCCACATACTTGATATGATGGGAATTCCTGACATCAAACTTGCAAGCCAAAAGGCCCCATTATATTGGAATTACATTGGAGAAATATCAGATGAACTACCTCATGTCAAGTAGCCTTGGTACAAAGATATAAAAGAGTATCTGTGTGATGGATCTATGCCTACTGGGGCAAGTCAAGCTGAAAGAAAGCATATTCATAAGATGGCTATGAAGTTCTATCTGAGCAGAGACGCACTCTATAAAAGGGATGCTGGAATAGGCCTTTTAAGATGCCTTGATAAGGATAAAGCATAAAGGATGATGGATGAAGTCCACGGTGGAGTCTGTGGTTCACACATGAGCGGTCATTTACTTGCTAGGAAGATATTGAGAACATGGCATTACTGGATCTCTCTCAAAGCTGACTGTGATGATCACGTCAAAAGATGCTATTAATGCCAAGTCTATGGAAATGCCATCCATGCTCCTCCGAAAGAACTGCACAACATGAGCTTGCCATGGCCCTTTTCTATGTGGGGAATGGACGTGATTGGGCCGATAGAACCCAAAGCCGGTAATGGCCATCGATTACTTCACCAAATGGGTTGAAGCTGCTTCTTTTCCCAAAGTCACCAAAGAGGTAATTATTGGTTTCATCAGAAACAATGTCATCTGTCGATATGGACAACCTGAGGTGATCTTATAAGACAATGCCAAGAATCTAAACAACCAGATGATGAGAGAATTATGCAGCAAGTTTCATATCAAGCATCTCAATTCTGTCATCTATCTTCCCAAGATGAATGGTGATGTCAAAATGGCCAACAAAAATATCAAGAAGATCATGCAAAAAATGTTCACCAATCACAAAGGATGACCTAACCTTTTGCCTCTGACTCTACAAGCCTATAGAACGTCAATGCGTACTTCTACTGGGGCTACCCCCTACTTGTCAATCTATGGTATGGATGCAGTACTCCCCATAGAAGTAGAAATGGAGTCATTGATGGTGTTAATGGATGCTTAGATGGAAGAAGACCAGTGGTTGCAAGAGCAATACCACCAATTATCCCTGATAGATGAAAGAAAGGCTATAACCATATTTCGATTGCAATTATATCAGCAAGAGATTCCTCGATCATACAACAAGAAAGTTCGACTCCGACAATTCAAAGAAAATAACTTGGTACTGAAGAAAGTCCTTGCCAATCAAGATAGAGCCAAAGAAAACTTTGCCCCAAATTGGGAAGGCCCTTTCATTGTCAAAGAAGTGTTGTGTTGACAGGAGGAGCCATCAGATTGCAAGAAATGAATGGGAAAGAATTTCCCCAGCTCATCAATTTAGACACCGTGAAGAGGTACTATGTTTGAAACACATGCAAGCCATCATCCTGGTCCTATGAAAAAATATCAAATCATTTCAGGTTTTCACTAGAAGCCTGAACTACGAATGATATGATCTCACTCAACCTGGGAGTACGTAGGCAGCCATTTATGGTGCTATTAAACCAAACAAAACACCAAAAACCTCTCAAACCAAGCTCAAACCCAAATAAACACTTTTCAGCCATTCAGGCCAAGCCTGAACTATGAATAACTTGATCTCCCTCACCCAGAAGTAAGTAGGCATCCATTCATGGTGCGGTCTAACCATCAAGAAAGTAAAAAACAAAACTTTATTAAAAACCAGTCCCACGATACCGAAACCCATATATAACCCAAATACTATCAAGCCTCCCTGATCAACAGGCCCTTCTGATACACTCTCTAACATCTCAATGTCAATCCATCAAGGAAAGGTTCATGATACATCGAGACAATAAGTTATAAAAAAAGTAATAATCACTTAGCACTGACAATACATATTCAACAGGGAAGTGAATCAACATATATTTCTCTGCTATATAATAATGTTTGATATACAATATATCCTGTATATGACAAAAATGGCTGATCTAGTATGTGCAGGATAATGAAAGCTAATCTATAAACCCGTGGATAAACGGGATAGCAAGTCCAACATAGCATCCCTGATAAGTACACAATATTCATGATTTTTTATTCCTTTACATTTGGTTTTATTACATGTTTCATATGTATATGAGCTTAATAAGTTGTTTATTATTTTCAGGTGAATTAAAGCTAAAAGGATGGAAACAAGTTGATTTGGAGTTGAATTGAAGAGGAGTTTGACCAGCAGTTGACTTTCTCAATATTTGGAGATTCCTACATGGAATTGGATTGATATTACTATTAGAATTAGGACTTCTTTGGACTGAGATTTTATTTCCTTATTAGATTCTATTTCTTTATGGAAACTAGTTATAATTGTAATTCCTTTTAGGATTTGGATTCCTAGTTCTTATAGGATTTAGGCCCTTGTTTAGCACTATAAATAGAGGATGATAGTCAAAGTTTTATTCATTCAATCTTCTACCAACTATCATACCTCATTGAAGTGCAAACTTGGAGCATGTCAGGCTAGTTTCTTTATTCAGTTCTAAAGGGAGGTGGAACCTTGTTACAAGTAATTAATTAATTGAGTATTATTATTTATTCCTTCTTGTATGAAATTTCTTCTGATAATCTGTTTTCAATGATTGCATGCTAATTGATCTAATTAATTTGATATGGCCAATTGAGTTAATTTAATCATTATCATATGCTAGATTAAGATTGGTATTACGTGTAATTGATATCTGTCTTCATCACAAGTAGTAAATTAGTAATACTAATTGTGGACAAGCTTTTGTGTATTGCTAAGATTATCAGAAAACAAGTTAAACAAATCGAGCTTATGTGTTTGTTGCTTGGATTAGCCTAATTCTCTATTTCTTAATGCTTCTATCATATTAAATCTAGAGAGCTTGTTCTAGGTTATATGCTAGTTGAATCTGGTGAAGAGCTTGTTTCATACGGTGAATATCTAAGGAGAATTTCGGATAGCAGAGCTTATTGTTATCTAGGGTTAATAGTTTCATTGAAGGGTAAAGAATAATAACTTGATTAATTGATTGCTGTGCTTGGTGAAACTGAACTACAGAACTGAAGTTTTTACATATTTGGTTAATCTCTTTATTTAAATTCTGTTTTTCTTAGTTTAAAACAATTTTAAAAATCCCCCATCTTTATTTTTTGTTAAAATAGTAGAATAAATCTAAAACAAATGTACTCTCTGTGGGATTGATCATTTCTTACTACTGTGCTAATTATTTAAATTCGTGAAGTGAAAGTGAGGTTAATTTAGGAGTGTAAACGATAGCTCCCAAATTTTGGCGCCAGTTGCTGGGGAGTGTTATTTATTTTTGTTTATTCTTTGTTTTCATTTATTTTTATTATTTTCTTTTTATTTTCTTTTTTTTTCTTTTTGTTTTATGACTCAATCCTCTCACTCTAATTTTGATCAAGAGATAGAGAAAATTGCAGATACAAAAGAAGCTCTTGTTCCAATACTTAAAAAGGAAAAGATGGTGGTGCCGAATAACAACCGGACTTTAAAAGAACTGGCTACTCCAGACCTTGATCAGCCATCCCTATGTATTAAATATCCTACCTTAGATGTTGCTTTTGAACTTAACTACGGACTAATTCGCTTTTTGCCTATTTTTCGTGGTCTAACAGGTGAAAATCCATATACGCATCTAAAGGAGTTCCATGTGGTGTGTTCTACGATGAAATCACAAGGAGTGTCAGAGGAGCAGATCAAACTTAGACCTTTTCCTTTCTCATTAGCAGATTTTGCTAAAGACTGGTTATATTATCTTCCTCCAGGATCGATACGATCATGGACTAATATGCAAAGGCTATTCTTGGAGAAGTATTTTCCTGCATCAAGAGTTGCCGATTCAAGGAAGGAGATATGTGGAATCAGTCAGTTCAATGGACAAACTCTCTACGAGTATTGGGAAAGGTTCAAGAAGTTGTGTTCCAGCTGCCCTCCCCACCAAATTGATGAGCAACACTTGATTCAGTACTTCTACGAGGGACAGATACCAACGGAAAGAAGTATGATCGATGCAGCTAGTGGAGGAGCATTAGTAAACAAGACACCGGAGGCTGCAAGAAATTTGATTGCAAACATGGCCACTAACTCACAACAATACGATCATGCTCCACAAAGGGTAAGTGAGGTAAGCACGAGTGAATTGGCACAACAGATTTTAACTTAACTGTTGTGGTGCAACAATTAACAACAGGAAACGTACCGGCTGCAAAAGTATGTGGAATTTACTCAAAATCAGGGCATACAACAAATGATTGTCCCATAGTGCAAGAGGATGTAATTGTTCATCAAGTTAATGCTATGGGGACATTTTTCGGACAAAATCCACATCAATGTGATCCTTGGGCAGAAACTCACAATTTCGGATGGAGAGATCATCTCGACTTGAGCTATGAAGGTACTAGGCCACCAATGCAACCTGTCCTTTCAAGTATGCAGCAAGATCTTCAGCAGACTCAACCTCAGTACCACACTAGAAAACCAAGAAGTATATATCAATTCTGGGACATCTATGGAGGATATGTTCAAGGCATTCATGAGCCGAACACTACAGTTCATGAGTCAGACACAGCAGTTCCAGCAGGAGACAATAACTTCTGTTCAAGATCTGAGGGATCAAGTTGGTCAGCTTGCAACCACAGTAGGAAGGTTAGAATTTCAAGGCTTCGGGGAGTTATCTCCTCCATTTGTTGAGAACTTTAGTACAATGGGATTTGACGAAAAGGAGCAGGAGGATTCAGTGCTTACTCCAGGAACGGAGTGTAATATGGAATTTGACGAAGAGAATGAACAAGAGGAAGAAGAGAATAATTTGATAAATTCTGCAGATCTAGACAAGAAAGTCGTGGATTCATCTCCATCAGTACAACTAACAGAAACAAGGAGTGCTACACACCATCGTACCTTTACCATGGAATTGGACAATGCAAAGTTCCAGTTCAACGCAGATCAGGCTAAAAGGTATCTTGATAATATTAAATCTGTTTTTGTTATTGATGTTGTGGATTATTTAGTGCAGGAATCTTTTGATCGAATACAATTATACGAGGAGGATTTGGTGGCTAGAAAGGAGCAAAATCATGAAGTACACAATGTTCCTCAATTAAGAAAGAAACTGTTACCAATCCACTTGAAGTTCACAACTCCAATTACATAGAACGAGAGGGAAGATGTCAAGCCAATGACAATAAATAAGGGCAGCTGCTTGGGAGGCAACCCAAGAAATTAGATTTGATTTTTCTATCCCTTTACTATTTAGTTTATTTTTATTTTTATTTTTATTTTTGCATGTAGTTCTTTCTTCTTTGCATGATTTTCTTACATTGGGGACAATGTAAAGGTTTGAGTGTGGGGGGAGAGATTTAGGTTTTTTAATTTAGTGATGATCTGCTGATTTTGATAGGAAATAGGACCATCTAGATGCCTTTGAATTTTTTTTAAAGAAATTGGATTCCATAATTCTATTTGCCTATGTGTTCGAAGGTTAAGATCAACAAATGAGAATCAATGCTAAAAATTCAAAATCTGTTTAATGCTTAATTGGTTAATGATTGAGAAAAACTAAGTCATGATCCATAGTAATTGATTTAAATAGAATTTGTGTCTCATGAGCACTTGAACATGTGATATATGCTTAGTTGGCTAAGTTATCTGTGGAGTTGTCTATGTGCACTAATCTCATGCTCTAGAACTATTGAACTAATTAAGTTTTTTGCAGGACCATGTGAAAAAAATAATAAGAAAAATTGGAAACCAGTGAAATTGTTGAAAAAGAAACACAAGAGAAGTCATGTGGTGGGATGAGATGGAGCGTAAAACGCACTCTCCCATAAACACGTGCGAATAAGTGAGATGGAGCATAAAATGCACTCACTTACAAAAGAATGATTGAGGAAGGTGAAACGGAGCATAAAATGCATTCACCGAAAATAAAAAAAATTAAAATGAAAAGATTCTGATAAAAAATAAAGTAGAAAAAGTATGTTTTGAGTTTTTGAGTGGTGTGCACGGTTTTTGCTCCATGGTAACTAAGTTGAGTAAGTATGTGGATCATAGACAAGGGCTTATGTGGTTACAATTTAACTTAATAAAACTCATTGGTGAAGTGGTGAGGTACTTATCTTGAGTTGATTGATGAAGCGTTGATCATGTTTTTGTGGGTTTAGTGTTGATAATCATGATTTGATCTTAAAATCTTTTGACGTTATGGTTGAGTAAAGTTTCTGGAAATTAAACTTTTAGTTTACACGAGGACGTGTAAAAGACTAAGTGTGGGGGAATTTGATAAGTACACAATATTCATAATTTTTTATTCCTTTACATTTGGTTTTATTACATGTTTCATATGTATATGAGATTAATAAGTTGTTTATTATTTTCAGGTGAATTAAAGCTAAAAGGATGGAAACAAGTTGATTTGGAGTTGAATTGAAAAGGAGTTTGACCAGCAGTTGACTTTCTCAATATTTGGAGATTCCTACACGGAATTGGATTGATATTACTATTAGAATTAGGACTTCTTTGGACTGAGATTTTATTTCCTTATTAGATTTTATTTCTTTATGGAAATTAGTTATAATTATAATTCTTTTTAGGATTTGGATTCCTAGTTCTCATAGGATTTAGGCCCTTGTCTAGCACTATAAATAGAGGATGATAGTCAAGGTTTTATTCATTCAATCTTCTATCAACTATCATACTTCATTGAAGTGCAGACTTGGAGTATGTCAGGCTAGTTTCTTTATTCAGTTCTAAAGGGAGGTGGAACCTTGTTACAAGTAATTAATTAATTGAGTATTATTATTTATTCCTTCTTGTATGAAATTTCTTCTGATAATCTGTTTTCATTGATTGCATGTTAATTGATCTAATTAATTTGATATGGCCAATTGAGTTAATTTAATCATTATCATATGCTAGATTAAGATTGGTATTACGTGTAATTGATATCTGTCTTCATCACAAGTAGTAAATTAGTAATACTAATTGTGGACAAGCTTTTGTGTATTGCTAAGATTATCAGAAAACAAGTTAAACAAATCGAGCTTATGTGTTTGTTGCTTGGATTAGCCTAATTCTCTATTTCTTAATGCTTCTATCATATTAAATCTAGAGAGCTTGTTCTAGGTTATATGCTAGCTGAATCTGGTGAAGAGCTTGTTTCATACAGTGAATATCTAAGGAGAATTTCGGATAGCAGAGCTTATTGTTATCTAGGGTTAATAGTTTCATTGAAGGGTAAAGAATAATAACTTGATTAATTGATTGCTATGCTTGGTGAAACTGAACTATAGAACTGAAGTTTTTACATATTTGGTTAATCTCTTTATTTAAATTCTATTTTTCTTAGTTTAAAATAATTTCAAAAATCCCCCATCTTTATTTTCTGTTAAAATAGTAGAAAAAATCTTAAACAAACTTACTCTCTGTGGGATCGATCCTTGCTTAATACTGTGCTAATTATTTAAATTCGTGAAGTGAAAGTGAGGTTAATTTAGGAGTGTAAACGACAGCTCCCAATCCCTCTCAGAAGATGGAGGAGCATCTATAAGCTCATGTCCCATAGTCTCTATGTGAGCTAGAAGATCCACAAGCATCTGCATGGTGCTACTGTGACCATCTATGAAGGAACTCATATCTGCAATGATGATGTGTGTATATGACCCGAGTGCAATGTTATCAGCAATATAAACATCCCGGGTGGCTAGGGCCTCATCCCTCTCAATGAAAGCAGCATCCCGCGCTATTAGAGCCTCCTTTATCTCTACAAAATATACGTCCCGAGTAGCTCGAGCATTGTCTCTATCAACAAAAGCTGCATTTCTGCCAGAAAGGGCTGTCAACATCAGTGCTCTCGCCTGATCCCGCTCAAAGGTCATCCGAGCTAACGAATCTATAAAAGATGGATCTATCCCAGTAGGAATGCTCAGTGGGTCACTGACCAGAGCTGTTGTCAAACCAGAGAATAACTCATCCTTGGTGCGAGAATCAGGGTCCTCCATAAGCTCCTCCTCATCAGAATCAAAACTCGGAGATGAGTGAACAACCATAGCAAGTGCAATGTCTGCCTTCAACCATGAAGAATACACTGGAGAACGATCCGAATGGCTAGTTAAAAAATCAGCCCTCTCATAACGAGTCCAACAATCATAAATCCTGGTCAGGTCAGCTGACAACAAAGATGAAGCTGAAAGCCGAATATCCATAGCCCCCTCAAAGTGATGGATGTCCTAAAACTGATCAAACTGTCCCATAACAACCAGTGGATGATATATCGTCACCCCTCTCAAACCCACCAGGGGCAGATAATCCATTCCAACTGCATGAGTAATGAAGCTGTAAGGGGAGCTGAGCCCTTAGCAGGGAAAGATCGAAATGGATGCTCTATCACCGTCAAAAAGGCAAAATATGATGCTGCATCTATACACTCTGTTGGCTGAAAGGAGTAAGACACGGATATCTCAAGAGTAAAGCACTACCCATGATGTCTGAAAGTGTCGATGGGTCTCAAGTATGTCATAAACCACACGTACAGTAAAATAGCACTACCCCTGAAGAACCCCACTGGATGGGTATAGCAGAATGTAGCCGACCTCAATGTCTAGACTAATATCATGGGCAGGATGGTACAACCCTGTCTGAGAGCACGAACCACTACAATCAAGACAAGGTCCAATTGGTCCATATACAGTGGCATATACATATAAGGTGTGACGCACATCAGTAGAACGTCCACACGTGCAAACTACCACTCATCTGCAAGGATGATAAAGTTTCCTGAATATTACGCGTAGCTGTCTAGTCGGCCAAAGTGTTCGATCAAGAAGTCCAGGGACACCACATGCCCCACAGTAATCTCATCTGTGACGACTCTGTGCCTCTGACCAGTCATAGTCATGAACTGTCGTCTCATATCACTAAGGGCCATCCTAGCACAAGGCCGATCTAATGGCAAATCGATGATGCGCTCATGGATGCAAAATCTAAAAACCTGGCGCTCAGGTATCCAACAGGATAATATACTGTCCACAAAGCCAAGTGGAACCTGAAAAGCTAAGATGGCCAAAGAATGCCTCAACATCTGATCAACTGTCGCCCTGTCTGTGAGGAACAAACTGTCATACCAAGATCTCAAAGAAGATGCTATCAAAGAATGTGGTCTGTACTCAATACAACTGACGGTAGTTGAAGACATCTGTAGAACCGTATCATGAGACCATCCAGGGGTCAAAGCTAAACTCACATGTCTAAGTACATATCCATGATATAATACATTTATAATGATAGATGATAATGATAAATGACAAAAGGATGCAATATATAGGAAATATTATGCATGTCTAAATACATTATCTACTGAAAGCATCATCTCTGTCTGCTAATAAAATGTAAAATAAAAAATATAGAGAAATAGGGCATAACCGCCCAATGACTAACAGAGGCCTATCAAAAGAGATAACGAGAAATGGGTTACCGCCGCCCAATATCTAACAAAGGCCTATCAAGAGATATAGCGAGAAAGCTATCAAAAGAAGTCTATGATATCTGCATCTAGACTATCAACCTGCTGTAACTCATCCTGAGTCACTGAATCTCGGCCAGTAGGAATGTCTGGTCGATAAAGAGGAGGATCGGCACCTGCATAACTGCCATAGTATGGACCTGCTGAGGGACCATCTCCGGAGCTGGAAGGATCAAACAAATCTGCCTCCAAAGGATCCCTGCCAAGGTGCTTGATGAAAAATTAGGCCTGCTCCAACCGCTGGGTCAATCCTGCAATATGATCCAAATGAGTAAGCTCTCTAAGGCAAGCTATCCAATCTGTCATCATAACAGACCCATGCACCATATATGCCATAACCTGGGTGGTACGAGTCTGAGTCCTAATAGTACGAGGACTCCACCAGCGATGAAATGCCTCCTGACTGCGAGGACCTTCTAACAGGGTAAATCCCTCTATGCCCATCAAGGGAATATATGTGACTGACTGAGCTAAAGGCCAATGATGCCAAGAAAAAGGAACGAAGAGAATGTGAATCTCTCCTGGGACGCTCTTGATAGCGCGCTCTCCCAAATAGAGCTTCCATCCACCATCTACCAAAAGTCAAATCCGGAGAGTGGCCAATATAAACTCCAGTCCAGTCGAAAAGCCATCCTCGAAACTGACTGTCAGATAGTCCGGGGTGTAAGGAACCCACATGATAGAGTCGGTAGTCAAAAACTCCAGCGTAGCATTGGGAACGAGTCGGTGATGAAAGCCGTTGAGAACTGCTTCAACAAGGGTCAGAGTATCTGACATTGTAAACCGTTGGCGACGACTCTAGCGTAGTATCAAGAAAGGTCCGATGATGAAGGCCATGGAGAAATTTCTCCCCAGAGAGGACAGATGATGGAATCTATTATATAAATCCCCAGCTGAGGCACCGAGAAGGTTCGGTGATTTCTCGACCATTGTAAACTACCGTTCGAGTAGGCACCGAGGAGGTTCGATGATGGTCCAACTCTACAAACTACCGTTCGAGTAGGAATCAAATCAATTCAACTGACCCTCAAAAACTACCATTCGAGTAGGCACCGAGGAGGTTAGGTGATGGTCAAACATTGCAAACTATCATTCGAGTAGGCATTAATAGAGTTTACTGAAAGCCAACATTGACAACGTCATCCCCAGCAGGAGTGGAGAGAACAGTCAGTGATAGAATATCGTGGCAGCTAACACCACCAAAGCATATAGCATTCATAACAAGACATATCATGCATTGCATTACATTTACATGTGTCATATTTCCAGTGTCTAGTAGTCTTTATCTTGTTCATTCCAATCCATTGCATAAACATGATTAAGAGGGGCATCTGTAGACATTAAAAATTTTGTATTCCTGTTACTAACCCTGCAGGAGGGCAAAACCACCTTTTACCTTCCAGAGACAACCCTGGAAGTCCAAATCATCAAACCTCACCCCGGCGACAACCCCGAGATATCAAAGTCAAGCCCCGGTGACAACACCGGGAGACCAAGCTAACCTTCAGAGACAGCCCCAAAGCATCAAATCATCCTCAGAGATAACCTTGGAAGACCAAGTCAACCTCAAAGATAACCCTGAGGAAGAACAGAGTCGGTTGGGATGAAAAACTCAAAGACAACCCCGAGAAACAGTAAAAAACAATATCAATCCTGGAGACAATCCCTGGAAGGGAAAAAAGATCATTTTACCAATTTGACATTAAATAAAGTCAAAATCAAGCCAAATCAATGCAATGAGGGTCATAAATAACCATAACATCAATCCCGAGTGAAAATAACACAAGATAGCTCAACGAACGGACTATGATGACTCAAAGATTTGGTCATGGATCCATCTTCCAGAATTCGAAAAAGGTCAAAACCCAAGTCATTGTGTATGTAAGAACCCGGATTTTCAGAAATTATTAAATAAGGATTTAATAAATAAAATTCTTAAACCGTGAGATGGGTTCGAATAAAAATATATATATATGTGATATGAGGTATGTGGTATTATATTACATAGGGTAATATGGACTATGTAATATGTGTTTTTGTGATTTATAAATATATTATTAATATATATTTGTTACTTAGCGTAGAGACGATTCAGTTGAGATAAAGGAAGTGGATAAATTCCTATCGATATTAAATAATTTATAGAATTATTTTATAATAGTAAGTTGGTGACATTAAATATCCTTAATGTATAATCACCATATTCTTGTGTATGTGTATTAATAACTAGTATGTTTATAATATAGGTTATTAATAGCACTTAAGCTATCCGTGAATAGGTTTGGATAGTGAAGCATGAGTTAGTTAAGGAATTAACTAATAAGAATAAATATTAGTTAATTTAAGTTGAGAGTTATATTATGGAATAATATAATATTAATATTGAACCTTAATAGTATGGTGCAGTGTTTAATTTACTTAAGTAAGTGAGTGAATTAATAAGTGTGTTGATTATGTAATTATAGTTGATACTTTTATATATATTACTTAGATTGGTAATATGTGTGAAAGTCTAATGTACAAATAACGTTAATAAATATATATACGTTATTAAAGGGAGATGGAAATCATTATATCTTTAAATGAATATGTAATATTTGAAGAAATTATTTTGGGGACAATTTATAGAAAAGAAAGAGAAATAATCATTATATATTTCTAATAAAGGATATTAAAATAAATTCTAATATTGAGTTATTTTAATAAAGGAGGAAATGTTATTTTTGAATAATAATATTACCTTATATGTTTTTGTATGAGGTAATAGGTATGATTAATTAATATGGTAAATATATTAAAACATATTTGCTATATGTAAATAAATTGATGGAAATAATTTATTATAATAGAAATAAACTTATTATCTATTTTCTATATATAATATATGTACATGTGTCGTACATATAGTTATTTGATATTATATTAAGAACAATATCATGAGACAATAAGTAAATTATTTTGTAATAATGAATGCCTTTAATTAGAGAAGATATAATATTTCATATCATGTTATGACAGAATACATAATAGTAATTATATCTTATGTATTTCCAAGAGGGGTAAAAGTATATAAGAAAACTAAGTTATTTCAATTTGCTAAATAACTTGAGTTATTATATTACCATAAGTATTGTAAAGAATATTTGAATATTTTCATTCACGATATATTTTTATACGTGAACCTTGTGATTTAATAGTTCTAAGTAAATTGAACATATTATAAGTATAAAAATGGTGGGAAATGAATAAATGATGAGAATAATAATAAGCTTAAGGTAAGCTTGTGAGATATGCCTAGTATGGCAAAGTGATGGAATAAACATTCATTAAATAATTTAATGAATGAATAATTAAAGGAAATAATTATTATTATTATGTGAATAAATTCCTATGTGCAATGATGTGTAATTATAAGTTATATAGTAGCTACATCTATATAATATGGAATGAAGTGTGACACTTCAAGGTAACTATATAATATAGGAAACTATATGATTAAGTGTAATAATAAAATTTACAATAATGGGGTGTGACATTACTCAATTAAAATATATTCGGTATTGTCAAATGTACATGGATTATATGATGGGGTGTATGTGTGACCCTATCATATCATATGGTAATAACATTAAGTTATTAGATATAAGCTTGCAAGTTAGTCCATGTGAGAACAATAATGGTCAATCAAGTGGTTAGGGTACATGAATAGTGGTAGTTGGTGGGAGTTAGCCACCAACTTCCCTTTTGCCCTTTGGGTAATAACCATAGGAGGATAATAGCTTGATAATGAATAGATGCAATACATTGGTGTGTAGAGTTTGTTAATTCAATTTCTACATTGTTGCTAAGAAAGCATATAATAAAAAATGTAATTACATCATGAGCATGTTATAAGGTGTAATGAAGAGGAAGGACCATGAATAGTAGTAGTTGGTGGAGTTAGCCACCAACTCTTCTTTGATCATTAGGTATTACCCATAGGAGGGTAATAGATTGATTATAATAGAGAACATGTAAATTAGTAATGTCATGGTATTACATTATAAACATATGAGTATAATATTATTTTAGAAGATTATATTATTATAAGCTTATGGACTATTAAGTACTAAGTTCACATAATTATGCCTTGTGTGGCATAAATAATGAAGTTAAATCAAGGGGATTTAATTGGAAGTATTAGAAGAAAATGAATGGTTGATATTAATTATCATTATAATATTTGGGTGTAATTGAGATAATAATTTTATGAAAAATTATGGGATGAAAATACCCAACTATTTTATATCTAGTCCAATTAAAATATTAATTGAATTAAACCAATGTACATGAAGTACATTATTAGATGTATTGGTATGCTTTTAAAATTTGGGTGTACATGTGTGTATATATATATATATATATATATGTATACCTATAACTTAATGTGGTGTAGTAACATAAAGTTATGGCAATTAACTTAATAAGCTCAAATGATATAAACCTAAGTATGTATGCATAAAATTGCCAAATGCTGAGTTTAAAATGCTTGTCCCATATTCATAGTTCCACTCTTTCTCATTCTCGTGTATTAAACCCTTGGTCTATGCTACGAGTTGATAAAGGCTAGCAAGAAAGCATTAATGGCTTTGCAATGATGGTGATGATGAAGGGGGGAGTGGTCTCAATAGTGACCCTCCACCAAACCCCTCTTTCCCAATGTCTTCTTTATTATCCCATTGGTTTGATTCAATGTGCAAGAACCAAATTTGGTCCATGAATTCTCTTAAAATTGAAGCTTCATATTCACAAATTGAAGTTGTTAAATAATTGCTAAGTTACTATAGAGGTATAATTCCTACCTTTTCCCATTTTGTTCTTTAATGGGAAGTTCTTGATTTCGTAGTTTAGATGGTAATTGAAATGTGGAATATGGTTTTTATGTGTTATGTAAGCTATTGTGTATGATAGAACTGTTACATGGCTGATGTAGAATCGAATTGATAAGTAAACTTTTGAATTGGGTTGAAGCTCTGCATTGCAGAAAAGCTTCTGGTTTGGAAATGGGGACGCGCGGCCGCGCGTCTCCCTAGTACAAATGGGGCGAGGCCGCGCCCATCTGCAGAATCAGTTTTTGATTTCTGTTACAGGTTCTGTTATATGCTAGCATATGTTATCACTTTAGACAAGCATGAGGACATGTTTAATATGTATATATGGATACATTAATCGAGCATGAACATGTTTTACTATGTTAGCAAGCATAGTTGATAAAAGTTATAGTTTTCAAAGTGAAATTAGAGTTTGTAAAATGAACTTTGATAAATACATACCATGTTTAAATTCTGACTTTTTAAGCATGATTAGATGGTTTAGATATGCATGATATGTGAGTCGAAGGTATTGAGCATACACTAGAACACGTTGTTTAAATTGAAAATGATTTCAAAAGACAAACTTAGAGTTTTTGAACATATATATAGGATGTCCACGTTCTCATCATTGAGCATGTATAGATGACTTATATATGTGTTCTAATACATGAGAATCATGACTACGAGGTACTTTGCATATACTTAGTTACCTTTGTTGACTTAAAGCGATTTTTATGAAAAGTTTAGAATGTGTAAGATGATAGCATCAAACACGGAGTGAGTTACATTATGATCATACGAGCATGTATAATAGGATTCATTATACCTATAGACATGTTGACATAAGCATCATGTGATGAAACATAGATTTCACCTATGCACGCATATTCGGGAAAATGAATTTCTAAAGCATAGACTATGTGATTAAGTATACATGTGTAGTATAAGCACGAGCATGCCTACTTAGTGTGGTTAAGCCTTGTTATGTGATAACATGATTTTAGTAGTTGAGCTTTATTAATTTAAGTAATTCAACGTAGAGCTACGCTATTCAAAGCTAAATAGTTTGAATATGAATTTGAAAACCTACTTAATGTGTGTATATAATATATATCAGAATGCATGATATATTAGGACCAAACTGAGTTTATGAAATCTCAAGTTTGGTTCTGGCAGGGAGTCGCGCGGCCGCGCCACTCCCAAGCTTAATTGCCGCGCGGCCGCGCCGTGTTGTAGAGCTGCCAAGAACAGTTTGTTAACTGTCTGGTCCTAAGTTATTTTCCTTAAGGACCCTAAGGACCGAAATAGAATGGTTTCTATAGAATAAGTATGTAGGTATGATGTTGTAACATCGTGGTTGTCCTAAGATAGAGTGAAACGGAACCAAGATTAGAAAACGATATACGAATTGTTATTCTATTAAGAGCATATGAAATGTATGACTGATGGATGTAAATCCATGATTATATAACTGTGTAGGAATACACGAAGTACCGATAGCTTTAAGCAGTTAAGTCGTAGTTGTTAAACTACGAATCAGGCAAAGTCTTTCAGTTCCTATTTGATATATGAATTCAATAACTGTTAGTTGAATTATATTATGCTGCGATAATGTGAACTTATATATGAACTGTATATGAGATATAAATGAGATTGAAAGTTGATGATATAGTTGTTATGTGAAAGTAACATGCGTAGTAAATATAAATTGTTTATAAATGCATGAACTGAGTATGATGTTGTATGCTATGTGATACATGAAAACTGTTAGAATTGCTGAGCTGTCGAGCTCACTCTTGCAAATAACCACTTTTGCAGGTTAAGGATTCACAGTAAAGACTTCGTGCTTCTTGATTGATAAAGATAGATAGTATCGCAATAAAGAATACTGTTTAGATTATTACTTGAGCCACATTTAGGTTCTAGGAGTTGTACTTGATAATTGTATACGTTGTTTAAAACTTGTCGTACTGTAAAGATGTATTAGTTGATACATAGAGGATATCAAGTCGAGTTGTAAACGTTATACGATAACTCAAATAGAATGAATCATATTATAAAGTTGATTCAGGGATTTGTAATTGATTCAAGTTATGAAATCAATAAAAGATTTTACTCAAAGGATATTGAAAAGTTTAAGTTATTCCGCATTTTAGTAACATCGAATGTGATGTTTAGACAGGGATGGTATATGACCGGGTTTTGAAACTTGTAAAAGTTTGGAGTCATCATACAAGATCCTAGATATGAATAGAATTTATATTCTAAATTGTAATAAGCAAAGTTGTATTCTTTTACTAATGATTAAAAGATGTAATAGTTCTGTGTTAGTATTTGGTTAGTAGTATCGTGACTGCACCGAATCCGAGGTTTCGAAGGAACTTGGATTTCGGGGCGTCACAGTGTAGCTCTTGAAAAGGGCTTTTCGGAAAGGTATAACACGCCTCAATCGGACTCCTAGATTGAAAGTTATGAAGGTTCAAAGCAGACAACGCGTTGGTTGAGTGCACGTACTTCGAGATAACTAGACCGACGGGAGGACGCCCACTCAGGGAGCCACACCTCTACTCGCGGCTGCCGCGAGTAGACCTGCGCCCATTCTGTCTATAAATAAGACCCCCCACCTTAACAAAAAAAAAAAGAAAAGAAAAGAAAAAAGTAGAGAACCTCCGCCCATTTCGACTTCTAGCCCTACCTCTAGCACTCTAAATCTCAAATTTATTCTTCCAATACATTTTCATACATATATATTACAACATATCAAGTTTTAACCGGTGGAAACAGAGTTTTGAAGCCCTCCAAGTGGATTAAAGCCTGTAGTGATATCTATTGTAAGTTTGTTTACGTTCAGAAACTATTTATTGTTTTATCATATATATATATGAGCATATATATACATATATATATATATATAACTTTTGGTTTTGCCTGGATTTCAAATCCATGGTCTTTTTAGCTTCCTTTTATGTATATATAAGTATATATATATATATATATATATATATATATGTTTTTAATTGCTTGCACAGCCTGAATTGCTAATATGTGGCTTTTTACCGCTATTCTATATATATAACTATATTTATACTAATTTGTTTGGCCTGGATTGCTAATCCATGACTTTTTCTGCTTTATTATATATATAATTGACTATATATATATTAACATTCAATTCCGTTAAGCCTAGATTGTAAATTTGTGGCATTTATCTCTTTTGTATATATATATATATATTCTGATTTCATTAGCCTGGATTACTAATTCGAGGCTTTTTATTGCTTTTATATATATAATTATATATATACTAACTCGTTTGGCCTGGATTGCTAATCAGTGGTCTTTTCAGATTTAATATATATATGTATATATATATATATATATATATATATATATTTACATTTCTCAGTTGAGCCTGGATTGAAAATCTGTGGCTCTTTACAGCTTTCATATATATATATATATATATATATATATATATGTGTGTGTGTGTGTGTGTGTGTGTGTGTGTGTGTGTGTGTGTGTGTGTGTGTGTGTGTGTGTGTGTGTGAATATATATATATATATATATATATATATATATATATATTATTTATTCAATGCGATTAAATATCTGTTTTAATTATTCATTTGATATGAATCTGTTTTAATGTAAATTTTGTGGATTAGATTCATCTAAATCTAGCCATTTCTAACTTTCAATCTATTCAAAAGCGGTCAAACCGAAACCATGGAGCTAGAATGGCTAAGATTTATTTAAATCTAACTTTATTTTTAGTTTTGTAAATATTAAAGCGACTACGCGATCCTAGATTCATATCTAGACGAAACGGGAAGCTTCGGCTACACGCATGCAAGGATTTAACTGATGAATCCTTTGTCTTGCGACTTCTAGATGTAAATTTGCATTTTATGTCAATATTTTTGTTGTGCAGGCTTTTTGATATTATTCTGTAAGCCTAGCAATTATGGGATTTACGATCAACCACACGGATCTAGATCTGATTTCCACGATGGACAATTTTGCATTGTAAATACAGCCTGCATGTATTTTTGTTAAAAGTAAATCAAAGGGACCTTAAAACGATTATCTAGATTTAAGGTCTCATCATAGTAAATTGTGGTTTGTAGTGTTCGGGTTACTTTGATAGATTTCATGCCCATAAAAAGTCCGACACTTGTATATACACTCTTTGGTCAAGGATGCTTCGCATTCCGACAATTAAATCAAAATCACCCAAAGGCAAAATAAAAATGGAAGTATCAAAAGGCTTCAATTCCTATGCGAGCGAAAGGGTTTGAAAACCATTTTTCAAAACTTCATTTCCATATCTCGTCTAAAAAAATGGACTTTTCATCAAATTAAACCCTTCGTATATAGGTCCAACGAAGCACAACATTACTTTCAAATCAAACACGCAAACTCAATTACTACAAGCACACACACACATGGCAAATAAAAAAAGGGAAAATTGAAAAGTTGTGGTAACCGTATTTCATAGAAGTCGGGGGGTGCCTAACACCTTCCCCCCCCCCCCCCCCGCTTAATCAAGCCCCTGGACTTTATGAATCTCGGTTTCCAAGGCCAAGTTTTGACAGCGTCCAGTAATTGGGCCTATTTGCAAACTTTTCAAATAAAATTCAGTTGAGTTGGTACAACAATTTCAAAATATACCAACTGGTGACTCCGTAAAACCTTTCAAATCGTCAACATAAAATATGTTGGCCTTTTCCTAAAAAATTTACCCTTCATCAAACAGATAAGACAAACAAGGGTAGAAAACATCAAATTAGGAAAAGGAAGATTTGTCCAAAGATTTTTTCCGACGTCGACAATATTAATACTAATTCAAAATAATCTTAATTTAAACTGATTTATCTGTTTAATCTTTCTCTCAGGTACTCTTAACTGTTTATGCCACCTCACAGGAATCGGAATATAATACCTCTTGATCCTAAGGTAGACATAACATTTAGACGACTGAGAAGAGAAAGAACTCAGGAAATACCTACTCCAATTATAATGGCCAAGGAAATCCAAAAATCTCTATGGGAGTATGCCATACCCCACATCACAGATATTCAATAAAGCATACTAAGGCCCGCGATTCAAGTAAATAACTTTGAAATCAAGCCGAGTATAACTCAAATGATACAAAATAATGTACAATTCGGTGGGATGCTGAATGATGACCCGAACGATTATTTGATAAAGTTCTTGGAAATCTGTGATACTTTCAAATGCAACGGAGTATCCGATGATGCTATTAGACTCAGATTGTTTCCATTTACTCTTCGAGAAAAATCCAAGAGTTGGTTGCATTCGCTTCCTCTGGGCTCCATTACCATATGGGCTGACTTGGCACAAAAATTTGTGGCGAAGTTCTTTCCACCGGTGAAAACAGCAAGCCTCAGACATGATATCACATCCTTCACACAGTATGAATCTAAGTCTCTTTACAACTCGTGGGAACGATTAAGGATTTCTTGAGAAAGTGTCCACACCATGGATTGCCCGAATGGCTTCCAATTCAGACCTTCTATAACGGATTATCAGGTTCTACTCGTTCAAGTATTGATTCTGCGTCTGGTAGGGCCTTTATGTCGAAGCACCATGCTAAAGGTTATGAACTGGTGGAAACCATGGTTGCGAACAATTATTAGTGGCCTAATGACAGGCAAGCACCACGATAAGTGGCAGGGGTGTATGAGGTTGATACAGTTACTGCATTGTCTTCTCAGGTTGCTTCTCTGATTAAAAGGCTTGACATTATGGGGGTGAAAATAGTGCAAAGTGTAGCATCGCTATGTTATTTGTGTGCGGGGAACCACCCTACTGATCAGTGCCCCAGTAGCTTTGAATCAGTTCAATTTTTCTCAAATTATGGGCGGTAGTATAATTCTAATCTTCTAACACACTACCAACCTAGTTTGAGAAATCACCCAATTTTCTCGTGGAGCAATAATAACAGCAACCAAGCCCAAACCTCTATCGCCAGACCAACATATTCAAAGCCTCCTAGTTTTAAATCTCAGAATCAACACCAACAACATCCACAAGGCTTTTACCAACACCCACCTCCTTAGGACAGAAAGCCTAGTTTGGAAGATCTCCTCTTGAGATACATTGCTCACAATAAAACAAGGAGCAATAACCAAGAGGCATCCATCCGGAATTTGGAAATCCAAATGGGATAAATGGCAACTACTTTGAATAGTCCTCCTCTAGGGACCTTGCCAAATGACACTGATGTTTACCCAAAACGGGAGGACAAGGAGCAATGCAAGGCAATCACTCTCAGGAGTGGCAAGACAGTGAATGAAACTGGATGAGATACCTCAACAATGCAACCGACAGTTGTTGAATGGGAAAGCACTGTTGAGCCAATCTGTGACAAGTCTGGGGAGAAGAGAATGTGCAGAAGGAAACCACAATACCAACTCCGACTGTTAACCATCCTAGTCCTGTAGTTCAACAGTTACCATTTCCCCAACGCCTTCAAAAATAAAAGCTAGATAAATAATTCTCAAAGTTCTTAGAAGTTTTCAAGAAGCTTCACATTAATATCCCATTTGTTAAAGCGCTGGAACAAATGTCCAGCTATGTGAAATTCATGAAGGACATTTTGTCCAAGAAGAGGAAAATTGGGGACTACAAAACAGTGGCATATACTGAGGAATGTAGTGCAATTCTACAGAATAAGCTTCCACCTAAGTTGAAAGACCTTGAAAGCTTCACTATCCCATGCACTATTGGGGACCAATTTATCAGAAAAGCTCTATGCGATTTAGGAGCTAGCATCAATCTGATGGCCCTATCTATCTACAAGAAGTTGGGTTTGAATGAGGCCAATTCTACCAGTGTAACTCTGTAGTTGGCCGACAGATTCCTCACTTATACAAAGGGAATTGTGGAAGACTTGCTTATCAAGGTGGGCAAGTTCATCTTTCTCGCTGATTTTATTATTTTGGACTTTGAGGATGATAGGGAGGTCCCTATTATCTTGGGCAAACCATTTCTTGCAACAGGCAGGATACTGATAGATTTGCAGAAGGAGGAACTCGCAATGAAAGTTCAAGACCAGGAAATAACTTTCAATGTCTTCAGGTCTATGAAGTACCCCAGTGCCTCTGAAGATTATTTCCAGGTTAATATGATTAACAAAGCTATGCAGGAAGTGTTCTCTGAAAATTGCCTTTTTGACTCGTTTGAGGCCACTCTAACTGGTGTAAGCAATGTGGAAGAGCCTACTCATCTCGAGTGTGCTAAGTGGTTGGATGCATCTTCGAGATCCAATCAGTTCAAGTGATAATTTGAATCTTTGGATGAGTAAGAAGCATCTACCTCCCAGTCACAACCATCTATTATAAAACCACCTATGCTCGATCTTAATCCATTGTCGAGCCACTTGCGTTATGCCTATCTAGGCGAGTCATCTACCTTGCCCGTTATAGTTTCTACATCATTAGACGAGGCACACGAAGAGAAGCTCCTTCAAGTTCTCAAGACTTATAAAACAAAGTTGTATATGGTTTATCTCAGATATAAAGGGAATCAGTGTGACACCCCCAAATCCGGGTACTTCAATTTTCACGAGATTTGGTGTTCACTGTACAAATATCACATATTTATCTACCCATGATAAATGCGAAAACATAAATAAATAGAAATCCTCCCCTTAAGGGGTTACAACATCTGAATAAGTGAATCCCAGGTCATCTAACCTTAATACATCGAGTGCAAAATATAAAGAAACAAATAAGTCTTAACATAACATCATAGTCTTAAACATAACATTCATAAACAAATAACAAGCCTTCAACACTTGTTAGCTTTGCCATTGTCTTTGCTAGTGGAAGGCTCATCGGACCTTTCGTTCTTAACTACAATGTTATTATACAAGAGTGAGCATAATTTCCCACAAGTATAGCAATATAGCAGTAATAATAATATACGAGTAAATCAATGAGTTCGGAATAATAAAAAGCTCGGCTTTTGAATCAAGAATGAATAACAAGAATCAAAAGTATATCTGAGGGTCATAAGACCATGAAATATGTCCTAGGTTGTCAAGTATCTCTACTTTAAACCTTTAACAGTCATAAGACTATATGGACTCTACTACTCGTACTTAGGGGGATCAGCCCTTAGTACCATAATGTGCACATCATCTCAACGCTAACGCGTAAATAATCCCTTATAACGGGGTTGTTCATCTCAGTTTAACATCAGAGTCCGCACCAAAAGAAGTTTGGTTTGGATAAGCTCAATAACAATTCTAGAATTTAGAATGTTCATCAACTATGGACTAGTCATATCAATAAGGGTTCGCTAGTCTTACAATGTTCAACAATAATTGATAATCGCATTGAATAATGAATCTCGAGAGTATACAATTGAATAAGTATTGTTTACTGAAGTAATGCTTTAAAAGAATTATAATATCTCATACTTATCTTGACTTGAATAAACAAGAATAAGAACTTGATTGATATAGAAACATAAGTTTAGAACTTGTTCAATGAATAACTTTGAATTTAGAAACTTGCTCAATTTAAAGAGTATAGTTAGAGAACTTGCTCAACAATAGTAAACTAGGGATAAAACACTTGCCTCGTGCACAAGCTATCGTTATAACTACAATTCACTTCCCCAAATATCCTACACATTTCATTGTATTTACAATATCAATTAGTTCCATTACCACTACATTTAACTGTTGAACTTCCCCACTTTAGCACAACTTAACAACTTGGTTCATAATTATAACTTGTTGATTATAACATGAATCTGAACCCTCAACATGCATACCACACAAGTATAAACTCTTAAACAATCATAATCAAACCTTACATCAACAAATCCAAGTTCGCACATAACTTGTTAATATGCAATTTAAAATCGTATTATACATGTCAATAATATGTTATAGTACTGTGTTACATGCTCAACACGTTATCAAGTTCATTAGGTTAAGTTAACTCATCATGTTATGGACTAAAAACCACATAAAACAAAATCATTTTATATCTGTACTCCCCGCCGGGGCGGTATATCATGCACTAGAAAGCTCGCCGGGGCGGGTGTCCCTAGTATGACGAACTGTAGTTCATGACTGCACTGTTCATCAGCCTAAATAACCCACGAAAATGCAAAAATTAAGTTCAAACAACACATTTAATGTTACCCATACATTCTGAACTTAACAAAAACATTAAACAACATACTTAGCATGTTTTTAACAACTTAAATTACATAATCACTCAACTTAGAACACATAAATGTACTGCTTTTGATATTTTTCAAAGTTTCGAGTAAAATCATAAAATTCGGCATTACAGATTAGTTATAACTCTGAATCTGTCTGTTTATAGTTCGTTTTCTTCGTTTTAACATGCATAATCATAATCAACTATTAATTTAAAGATAAATAAATAATTAAAGCATGCAAATGTGTACATAAGGGCCATATTCATATGTTCATACTCTGTAACTTTCAAATGTATAATTAAAGCATAATTATATGGTTTTAATTGTTTTGAAACATACATAGATGATAGAAAACACATTATGAACATATATTAACATACATAAAATCATATAATCAACAATCATCAACAAATTTTGTTACAAAGAACTTAAAAATGATTTTCATGGAGAAAATATAAGAACGTGAATTTAAGAACTTGGGTTGAAAAATCATACCCTTTGCTTTCTTATTTGATGATGATAGAAACTTAAACTCTTCTATTTTCTCTCTTCAACTCACAATTTTCTCTCAATTTTTTCTCTAAGTTATTTCTCTGATATGAATATATGAACACTGATATAAGATATAAGGGACTTAGTATAATATACATATACGTATAATATAAAACTGACGATATACTGGTTGTCAGTTAATCCCTATTATGGATTAACTGCTTCCATTCCCTTAAGGCCTTGTTTGGTTTGTCCCCTTATTCTTTCTTTCTCATTATTTTAATTAAATGCTTATTATATAGTTTCTTTGTCACACTTTAATTAGTCAAATAATCTTATTTAAATTTAGTTAAATAAAAGATAATATTACACATTAACTCACATCATCACATAATGAAAATTCTCATTTATTAATTATGTCAAATCTTTAAATCTCTAATTAATTATTAAATTTATTAGAATAACATTATGATTATTAAATAATTCGTTTAATTAAATAAACTCAATTAAATTCACACTTTGAACTATAAAAATTTTCCACACTAATTTAATTAATGTAACACATATAATTAAATTAGTCTACCACAATTCTAGAAAAATTTATTTAACTCAATAAATAAATCATCAAAAATATTTATTTGATTCAATAAATTACAAAATTCTCGTTTGTCACATCTTTCCCTCCATAAAAGGATTCTGTCCCCAGAATCACGATTCAATTAAATTCGTCCCGTTACAAACAGTCCCTCAATTTGCATGCACAAAATCCTCCTTGAGGAGGGGTCTATTGAGCATCAAAGGCGGTTGAACCCCATCATGAAGGAGGTGGTCAGAAAAGAAATAATCAAGTTGTTTGATGCGGGCATCATTTACCCGATATCTGATAGTCCATGTGTTAGTCCATTCCAATATGTGCCAAAGAAGGGCGGCATGACGGTGGTGTCTAATGAGAACAATGAGCTTATTCCTACAAGGATTGTTGTAATAACCGAATATTTTCGATACAATTAAATAAGAAATTTTGCGTATAATTTTTTTATATATATTATGTTTATCAAAATAAAGGTGGGAATATGTGTAAGGTAAAGAATATGTATATATGTGATAAATATATATTTATTTATTGCATGAATGATTTTAAATAAATTTTTCGATAAAGGAATGGTTGATTATTATAAATTATATTCTTATAATAAATTAATTTGGATAGTAAAAATATTTTATTATTTATTTTCTATAAAAATATGATTAATATATTATTTAAATAATATATGAACTGATTCTTAGAATTATTATAATAATTATTTATTATATGAATTTATCAAGATTAGTTAAGTTAATTATTTTAACTTAATTAATAATGGTATATAAGGTAAAGTGTCATTATTTTAACTTAATTAATAATGGTATATAAGGTAAAGTGTCATTATAAGGTAAAGTGTCATTATAGATTAATAATGGTATATAATGGTATGAAGTTTCGTGAATTAATACAATTATTGTATAATTGTATTTAAAAAGAAAGTATATTTATGTTATGAATAATAAGAAATTATTTTCTAAAGGAATTTGAATATTAAATATGATTAATAACTATATTTGTATTCAAATATATGTAGGTATATTAATACAAGTTATGATTATGAATTTTATATATAATTATGATAATTAACATAATTATATGACTATATAATAAGAATTTATTTGTTTTTAGAATTTAAATATTAAATATAGTAATCGAATGTGTTTATATTAAAATGAAAGTATGTATATTGTGTGATTAAGGATAATGATTAGGAAACTCTAATTCATAAATTTGGAAACCCTAATAATATCAAAAAAAAACTTAATTTTGATAAAACCCTAATTTTTAAATTAGTGGGTTCTAATTATATTTTTATTTAATTCCTAGTTAATTTTTCAAATCCTAGAAACTATTTGGCAAACCCTAAGGTTTAAAACCTAAGGGTTAAACCCTAGAAGTATGCCTTATGGACAAGAATGCCTTAAAATGATTTATTAGTGTACTATAATAACCTTTTTGGTATTATTTTAATGTGATAACTTGTAAATCTTGCCAAAATCTATGACTCAACACAAACACATGTTGCAAATCAATTTGTATCAGCCAAAATATGACAGCTAGCAAGCCTTGATGCATTGAATTAAATGGGTAGGAATTAAAGAAAGAAAAAGAAAAAGAAACATTTCATTTTTCTCTTACACAAGCCAAGACACTCTCTCTCTATCTTAGTCACAATATCAAACAATAACATCCCATAGCAAGCCAAGATCAGAATCAAAAGGTGGAAAGTAAAATTTGTTCAAAAAGGTACAAAATGAAAATCGTAATGCTAGATCTTTAAATCTTCATTAGATGTTATAATTAGTTGTTTAAATATGTCCTACGTTATGTGTATTGATGATCTGGGTTGAGAAATAACATTTTCAAAACATCAAAAGGCTCGAAATCATGAATTTCTTAAAACTGCCAAGAACCCTAATTTTGGGCTCTAACAGCCCAAAGTCGAGGCCTTTAATTCTCAATCTGTCAATGATTTGTTGTGTTTATGTGTTTGTATGTGTTCTATGCCATGTTATTAGTATTCTACAATTGGAATCATGTTTATATCATGTCCAGATCGTAAGATATAGTTGGTCAAAACCCGTTGACCGAACACGAATTCTGTTTCTAGGTAACCTAGAAAATTCGTGAACGCTCTGACAGGTTTTTGCAAGCCCCAGATCTTCTTCATGCTTCGTTATTTAAACATGAAAGTGCAATACTTTGTTCTCTGGTATGTGGACTACATGTTTATGGCCCTAGATAATATTTTGTATCAATGGAATGAAAGATATTAATGGTCAAACATCGTTGACCGACCACGGGTTATGAATTTTTGGAAATTCTAGAAATTGTTAAGAATAGTTTGGACCATGCCGTTTGACCAGCCTAGATCTTCGTTGTGATGTGTTTTTGAACCTTAAAAGTGCTTTAACTTTGGACTATAACATATATACTACATCCCTGAAGCACTCTAACATTCTAAATATCCACAGAATCCAAGATCTAAGTCGTAGAAAAACGTTGACCATCACTGTTTACGTTTCTGGGTAACCCAGAAACGAAGAATAGTGTTGGTAGGCTGTTTGACCATCAAATTTCTTCCTTGATCTTATGTTGTTTGAATATCAAATTCATATTGAACCTCTAACCCTACATTTTGTCTACACAATGAAAGCAGTTAGAAGCCCAGAAATCAAATCAAACCAAATCTACAGTTGGTCAAAGTAGTCATGCTCGCGTTGACTGGGCTGTTCTTCAGGAAATGAAGAACACTTAAGGCGACGATTTTCTGTCACCATAGCATTTAGCGACAGACGGATTTTTGAAAAATAATTATATTAATTAAAATAAATAGAAATTAATTATTAAAAATTCATAAAATTATTTTAAAATTTATTTTAAGTTATAAAAATTAACTTTTAAAATTTTGACATAAATTTCATTAATATTTTAATTTAATTAAATTTTAATGATATTTAATTTATTTAATAATTATATTAAATAAATTAGTTAAAAATGATTTTAATATACTAAAAATCATTTTAAATGATATTAAAATATTAAAAAATATTTTAAGTTATAATAAATGACTTTTAACATTTTGAGATAAATTTTATTAATAATTTAATATTAATGATAATAAATTTATTTAATAATAATATTAAATAAATTCATTAAAAATGGTTTAAATATTTTAAAAATCATTTAAAAAATGGTATTAAAGTTTTAGAAAGTATTTTAAGTTATAATAAATAACTTTTAATATTTTGATAAGAATTTTATTAATATTTTAATATTAATGATAATAAATTTATTTAATAATTATACTAAATAAATTATTTAAAAATGATTTTAATATTTTATAAATCATTTAAAGGTAAAATAAATATTTTAAGTTATAATAAATAACTTTTAGTATTTTTGATATGAATAACATTAATATTTAAATATTAATGGTAATTGTTTAAAAATGATTTTAATATCTTAAAAATCATTTAAAGTTAATATTAAGGTTTTAAAAATATTTTCAGGTTATAATAAATAACTTTTAATGTATTGACATGAAGTTCAATAATATTTTAAATTATTTAAATATTAATGATAATGAAATTATTTAGCAATTAAATCATTAAAAATGATACAAGTGTTTGAAAAATTATTATAAATGATTTTAATGTTTGAAAAAATATTATAAATGATAATTAAATTATCTAATATAATATTTAAGTTCTTGAACAAAGTTTCATTAAAAATAAATTAGTTAATTATCCGATAATGCAATCGGGATACCGAAACAATACCGAACTCAAACCAACTTGACATAGTTTGATTAGGTATACGTTCTTATGTGTTGTAATAACTGACATGAATATGTGACAACATGTTTAAGCAATATGGTGTGTTAAGTTGTATTATTCTAATTAAAAGAATAATTCTATTGATGATAGGACTTCATATTAAAGATAAAAGCTTAAGCTATACTACGTACAGTAATCAGCTATCAAGGCAAGTTCCCTAACTTTACTCAAATTTATATTAAGCAAATATCTCTACTCATTGTATTTACATTATGCGATGGATACTAGTAAGTGAAAAGCATGTTCGTGAATAATTATTGTTAATTATTCATATCTGTAATGATATCCATGATTCATTTATGAAATTATTCTTAAATTGTGGAATTTTATTTTATTTAGTTATTATTTACCAATATCTCATTATTGTCTTTTATCATACAAGTGTCCCCACTTGTATGAATTGTTGTATTCATGCAAGAACTCTTGAACTTGAAACTCTTTGATATGTATTTATGGTTTAAAGACTATCTAAGCTATTTAACTCGGCTAGACATAGTTTGAATTATACTGTTGAATAGTATTGGTATGATAAAGTCGTCCAACTAAATTGTTTAGTTAGGACTCCAGACTAAGTATGAACAACCCTTAATGGGGAAATTATTTATGTGCCCAAGGCGAACAGAGTGAACGAATTTATCGTTCAAATAGATAGTATTGATCAATACAGGACATAATGGAGCTGATCAGCCTACATGTTCGTAAGACTAGAGCGGTCTGCAGATGAATTTTTGTTTAATTCTTTTCGAAAATGAAAAATAAAAGTTCAAGGTCTATTGACCGCTCAGTATGTATAATCACTACGTCTTTTCAAAATTTTAAACAATTTGATATGTTATTAAGATATGTTTCGAAAGACTTCACAACTATTGATTCGTTGTAGAAGTATACCTCAAAGAAAATATTTACTTCTTTCAGCTAAAGTTTATTAACTGCTATTACTTGATGTGCAATTGAATGCTCATTTTTGCTTTAAAATTAAATATTTTCAGCTAAGCGTGATCAACCAGAAGGCTCTGGCAAAAACAAAGGGAAAGGAAAGCTGCAAGAATAAGTTTTATGGTATTTTGTGTAATAGTTAGACTTTATTAAGACGATAATATTTACTATTCATCATGTAATGAATATTTTAAAGGTCTTGTACTTGGGATTAGACAACTCTGATATGTAAATTAAGTTTGTTTATTTATATTATGTTATTATTTTGCTCAAATAAATGATATCGTGTAGCACCAAGTTCGGGTTTCAAGTACCTGAATTTGGGGATGTCACAATTGTAACTGGATGGACAGTATGTATGAACTATCAGAAGTTGAACAAGTCCACATTCAAGGATCATTTCCCTCTACCCTTTATTGACCAAATGCTAAACAGACTCCCCGTTCATAAATTCTATTATCTTCTGGATGGATACTCGGGTTATAATCAAATAGCAATAGATGTAAGGACCGAGAATTTAAATAACTATAATTTTATGAATAAATATTTTTAAAAAAAAAATAAAATACTTGAACTATATAAGTGAATATGTGAATTAAGCTAGATAGTTAATTTATTTATTAACAAAGATGAATACTTAATCATTTTGATTAAGGAAAAGTAAGATAAGTTATGTTAACAATTAACATAGCTTGGATGTTAGCCTTGATTATTAAATTAAAAAGATTTACAATCGTTAAGTAATTAATTATTGATATGAATTATATATAGTGTTTATGTGAGTAGTCATAACTTATTGAGCCAATTAAGGTTATTAAGTTAATAAACTATTGGAATATGTGATGACTTATGTGGATTATGTACATGATTAAATAAATATACATTATATAATGTGTATACAGCTATTTTGTATATAAATATAATTAAGAATAGAGTTATGTAATCTAATGCATATATTAGGTATGGTAATTAAATAACCTAAGGATTATAATATGGGAGAATGTTAGTATACATACTAACCTTAAAAGATTTATTTTATACATCTCAAATAATTAATTTTATAACTTAAGTAAAGCAAGTCTAATTGGGTTATGAAATTAAAGATACATGATTAAGGATTTAATTAACAAATATGTGTAATGAAAACCCTAACTAAATGATTAAGGTAGGATAAAAATTAAAAGTATGGAATGAAGTTGATTTCATAGCCCAAGGAATTATTTTAGAGAGCCCAAAAGATTAATTCAGAGGCCCAACTTTTAGCCCAAGTGAAGGGGACATTTTGGACCTTTAGTAAGCTAAATGAAACATTAAAAGAAAACCAAATGGGGCAAATAAGGCCTAATTTTGCCCAAGCAAGGAAGGAAGTAGTGGGGGGGGGGGGGAGAATGTAATCATTGGATTTTACTAACTCCTTACCAACCCACTTAGGTGTCAAGCTTTTATTCAAGCCACCACTTTATCTAAGTCTACAAGCAAGCTTTAGCTTGAAAGCAAGCATATAATGATGAGAAAGAGAGAGGAAGAGCAAGAGTGTGGGAGATAAAAATAGATATACATATTATATCTCTTCAACTTTTACTAACAACAAAAGCCTTTTAGTTTCTCTTTCATCTCACTTCTTTCTAAGTTAGCAAAGCAAGCAAGAGACAGAAAAAAAGAGTGTGGAATTTTTGGCCACAAGAGAGGAGAAAGAGGGAGAGTATTTGGTGTTCTCATAGTTCCTTAATCAGTCTTAGGAAGAAGAAGGGAGAAGAGCAAGCTAAGGTATAAAAAGGTTTCTACTTATTATAGTTTAATTTCTTTTTGTTTGTTTTGATTTTTGATAATATGAAGTTATGATCATGAGGTTTAAAACCTTAGATCTATGTGTTTGTTAGTGTTTTATGTCTAGATATAACCCTTTTAAGGATCAAGAGTTGGATCTAAAGCATGAAATGGAAACTAGGTTTTCAAAAGTTAGAAAACCATAATTTTTCTTAGCCTTGATTTTGTTTAATCTAGTGTTTGGTGATTTTTTGATGAAATAGATCATGGATCAAGTTATATCCATGAGTATATGAGATATTGGTATGTATTATGTTGGGTTGTGCTAGTTAATGTGTGAGAACGTGGAAGTTTTCTTAGAAATCACAAAGGATTGAAAATCAAATTTTTTAAAAAACGAAACATGAAATTCAAACGACCATATCTCTCATTGTATTTCAAATTTTTGAGCGTTGTCAAGTCCTAAAGTTAGATCTATGAGTCTTCTAACATTTTCAAGTAGAATCACTGAAAAAGGTGTTGTAGATTTTTGTGTGGATTTTTTTTAGGCAAAGTAGGTCAAGTCTGAAATATGACAAAAAGCAATCTGCCCAAAAATTCCAAGGGCATTTTCGGCAACTTAGTTAATGAAACTAGTTTGTTGATTGTTTGTGGAAAATCACTCAGCGTACTATATTGAACACTGTTAAAGACTCGATTTGTGCTAAGTTTAGAATTGTGAATACATATGGTATTAAGGTGTTATCTAATGTTTGATTATGTGATTACATGTTACATAATTTACTTATAAAGTAGTAGTATTATGAAGTATAATGTGATATACTGATTGCAAAAATAATCTTGTTAATGATAGGTCTTTTTATTAAAGATAAAACTATATTGTGTAGTAGTAAGCAGCGATTAAGGCAAATATTCTAACCTTTATATTTACTTTATTCAATGGTTCTTTGTGTAAGCAAGTATCTCTAACTTGTTTATTATTGAGCAAGTATCTATAACTTGTTTATTATTGAGCAAGTATCCCTAACTTGTTTATTATTGAGCAAGTATATGAACCCTTGCATTTATGCAATGGATCTTTGGTTGAACAAGTATTCTTAATTAATTTATACTCAAGCAAATCTCGAATTTCATTCGATTCATTTATTATTTACCAGTATCTTATTACTGTCTTCATACGATTCATATATAATCAAAAATGTTTTGTTCTTTGTAAGCTAAGTTTGGTTGTGCAAGTGTCCTCCTTTGTATGAACTATTGTATTTGAACAAATATTCTTGAACTCAAAATTCTTTGACATAACAAGTTTTGATGCATACCATTCAATATTGGTATGAATACATGGTTTAAAAGTTGTCTAAGCTAGTTGACTCGCCTAGACAGAGTTTGAAATGTATCGTTGAATATTATTGATTATGATAGAGTCGTCCAATTGATTTGCTTTAGTTCGGACTCCAGACTGAGTATGAACATCTTGAAATTGAGAAATTTTTTATGCGCCAAAGGCGGTTATGATGAACGTAAATATCGTTCTATTAAGTAGTGTTGATCAATACAAGGCATACGGGTTGATCACCCAACGTGTCCGTAAGTCATGACGGTTTGCAGATGAATTTCTGTACAAACCTTTTCAAACTTGACAACAATGGTTCAAGGTCTATTGTCCGCTAAGCATTTATAGTCACTACGTCGTTTCAAAATTATAAACGGTTTGATATGTTGTTATGAATGGTTTCAAATTGCTTCACAACTATTGTCTCGTTGTAGAAGTATACTTCAAAGAAAACATTTATTTCTTTCAGCTGATGTTTATTATCTGATATTACTTGCTGAGCAATTAAATGTTCATTCTTGCTTTAAATTAAATGTTTTCAGCTAAGCGTGATCGACCATAAGATTCTGGCAAGGACAAAGTAAAGGAGAAGCTGAAGGAGTAGCTATAAGGTGTTAGTTGTAATATTTAGAACTTTGTATTATGATAATATGTTATCTATCATGTAATAAAGTACTTAAAGGTTGCCGTACCTAGGAATTAGTTAACTTTGATATAATTTTCAAGTTTATAATATAGTAAGCAGTTCGTATGAATGGTATCGTGTAGCACCAAGTACGAGTTTCAAGCACTCGGTTTGGGGGCGTCACAATAGCACCTGAAGGCTAGGAGAAAACAATATTTACATGTCCATATGAGACCTTTGCCTTCCAAAAAATGTCTTTTGGGCTATGTAATGCTCCTGCAACATTCCAGCAGTGTATGATGTCTATCTTTTCTGACATGGTGAAAAAGACGCTCGAGGTGTTTATGGATGACTTCTCTATTTTCGGGAGTTCTTTTGAGGCATGTCTACAAAACTTGACTGCAGTTCTGAAAAGATGTGTGGAGACTAACCTGGTGTTGAATTGAGAGAAATGCCACTTCATGGTTAGAGAGGGGATTATTCTGGGGCATAGGGTGTCTGCAAGTGGAATTGAAGTAGACAGAGCAAAAATTGATGTTATAGACCATCTCCCACCTCCATCATCAGTGAAAGAAGTAAGAACTTTTATGGGACATGCTGGGTTCTATAGGCAGCTTATCAAGGACTTTTCCAAAATTACTAAACCTCTCTGTAGCCTATTGGAAAAGGATGTGCCTTTCAAGATTGACAAACCCTGCCTAGAAACATTTGAACTTTTGAAGGAGAGACTGGTTTCTGCTCTCATTTTATGGCCCCTAACTGGACATTGCCTTTTCAACTTATGTGTGATGCCAGTGATTTCACCATTGGGGCGATGTTGGGACAACGGACAAACAAGGTATTCCACACAATATACTACACCAGTAAAACCCTGACAGATGCTCAGCTTAAATAGATAACAACTGAGAAAGAGCTACTGGCAGTAGTGTATGCGTTTGATAAATTCCCCTCATCTCTCATCGGGACGAAAGTCATTGTGTACACCGACCACTCAGCTATCAAATATTTGATCTCAAAGAAAGATGCCAAACCGAGGTTGACTAGATGGGTCCTTCTCCTGCAAGAATTTAATTTGGAGATTCATGATAGAAAAGGATCTGAAAACCAAGTAGCGGATCTATTATCAAAATTGGAGAAATCATGCAATTCGGGAGAAAATGACACGGTGATAAATGATTTCTTCCCAGATGAGAAGCTGTTTGTTGTTTATACAGTAGCACCTTGGTATGCGGACTTTGAAAATTATGTCGCATGCAATGTGCTACCACTTAATATGAACTATCAGCAGAGGAAGAAACTTCTGAGTGATGCAAAACAATATCTGTGGGATGAACCCTTCCTGTTTAAGCAATGCGCATATCAAATTTTGAGAAGATGTATGCTTGAAGACGAAATCGAAGGTGTGCTCCATCACTGCTATTCGTATAACTATGGGGGACATTTTTATGGGCAAAGAACAGCAGCAAAAGTGCTCCAATCGGGTTTCTACTGGCCAACTCTGTTTAAGGATGCTCATCTATGTGTATCGCGATGCGATAATTGCCAAAGAGTAGGAACCATCTCAAAAAGGCATGAAATGCCTCTACAAAACACTCTTGAGGTAGAGTTGTTTGATGTCTGGGGCATAGATTTCATTTGTGACGCCCCCAAATCTAAGTCCCCAAAACTTCGAACTTGGTACGTTACGGTACTTCATCTTCATATATATTCTATCATCTACTGTGGAATATATAAACATATATTGTTTATTTCACATGATTCTATAAAATTTTCCCAGGTTTATTAACCTTAACTGATTACATACCTTCAAAATTTCAAAAGGTTTACATAAGATAACTAAATCGTTACTCGTACAACAATCTAACATTGTACTGTGCTCTTGTCTGTGTCCTTCTTCAAGCCTTCGCTTTAAGTTGTAAGTTGTTATCATGATATAACAAAAGTGAGCAACTACTTTGCCCAGCAAATTTAAATTCAATAACGATATATCATGATTGAAAGAAAGAATGAACTTTCAAATTTTCAACAATATAATAATTGTGAAATAGCATGAATCATAACTTTAGTAATTAAATGACTGAATCAATAACGTTTAATGTCAACAAGGACTATGAACAACTTTCTCTGAACCTTAGGGTAATGAAGGTGATCAGCTTTTCATACCTGATGAACATATGCAACATGCACCAAGTGTGAATCAATAATAAGTATGGATGTGAATAATCATTCACTACCATGCTTTGAAATATAACTCGAGTTTGAGTTAGGGAAACTTGCCTACATAGTCAATTACCGCTACGCAATTTAACTTAATCTCCTTATTGAAAAGACCTATCAGTTATAAGATTGATCTTTCAATCAGCAAACCATACTTATCTCATAATACTATTACTTTAAAAGTAAACACTTAACCACATAGTCAAATATTAGATATCCTTAACACCATACACATTTACAAATCTAAACCTAGAACACCTCGAGTCTTTAACAGTATTCCATATAATATATACTGAGTGGTTTCCCACAAACAACAAACAAATTAGTTTTCGTCTCGTCTACACTATTTTCACAGTGAGTTAGATCGGTTACTAATTCGTATATACCTTCCCCATATGAAGGAATCGTTTAGCCCAGCTACTATACATCAACCATTAAAGAGTAAAATTGTACAACCATAGACTTAATACTACTTTACCATATAACTGGAGAATTAATACTTAATCTTCCATTTTATAAGTCCTTCTTCATAATCTAGTAAGCCGAATACCTAATCCAGCAACCTATATTCAAACAAAATTTTCAATTTAGAAAATTATTTTTCAATCCAGCAGACTAGATTCAACTAAGCTCCAATCCAGCAAGCCTGGATTCAAATTGACATCCAATCCAGCAAGCCTGGATTCATCTGTCCTACAATCCAGCAATCTGGATTCACTAATCCTTCAATCTAGCAACTTGGATTCACTAATTCTTCAATCCAGCAATCTAGATTCACTAATCCTTTAATCCAGCAACCTGGATTCACTAATCCTTCAATCCAGCAACCTGGATTCACTAATTCTTCAATCCAGCAACTTGATGGCCAATCCAGCAAACTAGATTGCAATCCAGCAAGCTGGATTCCCATTTTTAACCAGATCATCTTATTATTTTTTTTATCTTTTGTCCATACATAAATACATGTATTTCATATACAAAAATAATTTTTCAATTTCCTTTAGTATTTTTCAAAAATCCATTTCTAGTTAATTTTTTAAGAAATTAACTACCTCACGTTTCACTTCAGAAATTCCCAACTTTTGGCGGGATCTTACATATGTAATCGTGAGCCTCCAGTTTAAATTTTGTGGCCATTAGAGTTATACAACTCCGGTTATAGCAATTTTTGTCTGAAAAATGCAAATATTGAAATAGTCATAACTTGCTCAATTTAAGTCGGAATGAGCTCATTTTTGGACAAAAGCTACTTTATAACATATATTTTTATGTCCCAAAAGATTGGAATTTATTGCATAACTTAAGTGGATGAAACTGCCCCTGGAAAATCTGGACAGATTGCTTTTTGTCATTTTTAGATTTTGGGTCCTTCATAGAAACGCTTATAAAACAAAATCTACAACTCAGATTTAAGATCCGTGGCAGGCGTTGGATTCGTATTTTCTTGAAATACAATTTTCATTTATCAAAAACCTCATTTGGATCTGTTTAGGTCCCAAAAAATAGTCCCAAAATAGGGGGTCAGCAACCTCATTTTTCTTATTTTTCCATCAAGGATGTGTTTTACTAAAAATTCCATAACTTATTCATACCACAACATTTTTGGGTCATTCAAAATGGTTTATTCACATATCTCATAGATCTAGCATACCCCCATAACAAATCACAAATACCAAACATAGATCTTTAAAATAAATAACATAAATCTCACTTTGTTAAAAACCTTCCGAAAAAACTTACTAACTTTCATTTTCTTTCAACACTTTCAACATAGATCCACATATATACACATAATATCCAAAATAACTTCATGATCTAACATTTTCATAAGGTGAATCCAACAAAATCATAACTCCAGAAATTTAATTTAGTATTTTTTAAAAATCCATTTCTATTTAATTCATTAAGAAATTAACTACCTCACGCTTAACTCCAGAAATTCCCAACTTTTGGCGGGATCTTACATATGTTATCGTGAGCCTCCAGTTTAAATTTTGTGGCCATCGGAGTTATACAACTCCGGTTATAGCGATTTTCGTCGAAAAAACGCAAATATTGAAATAGTCATAACTTGCTCAATTTAAGTCGGAATGAGCTCATTTTTGGACACAAGCTACTTTATAACATATATTTTCATGTCCCAAAATATTGGAATTTATTTCATAACTTAAGTGGGAAAAAACGGCCCCTGGAAAATCTGGACAGATTGCTTTTTGTCATTTTCAGATTTTGGGTCCTTCACAGAAACGCTTATAAAACGAAACCTCCAACTCAGATTTAGGATCCGTCGGAGGCATTGGATTCGTATTTTCTTGAAATACAATATTCATTTATCAAACACCCCATTTGGATCTGTTTAGGTCCTAGAAAATAGTCCCGAAACAAGGGGTCAGCAACCTCATTTTTCTTGTTTTTTCATCAAGGATGTGTTTTACTAAAAATTTCATAACTTATTCATCCCACAACATTTTTAGGTCATTTAAAAGGGATTATTCACATATCTCATAGATCTAGCATACCCCCACAACAAATCACAAATACCAAACATAGATCTTTAAAATAAATAACATAGATATCACTTTATTAAAAACTTTCCAGAAAAACTTACTAACTTTCATTTTCCTTCAACACTTTCATCATAGATCCACATATATACACATAATACCCAAAATAACTTCATGATCTAACATTTTCATAAGGTGAATCCAACAAAATCATAAAATTTCATAGATCAAAAATAATAGTGCAAAGCTACATAAAGCTTTAATTAAATCTAGAAAAATTTCTTTTTTCTTTACCTTTCTTTGTTGCTATTCTTCTTCCCTTTCCATAGTAGGAAATAAATCTAGGATGCCTACACTTGATCTTCTCTCTCTTCTTCTTTCTTGTCTTGGCCATGAGCCTCCTCCTTTCTCTCTCTCCTCTCTTCCATGCCGTGGGGTTCTTTTCTTTCTTTCTTTCATTTTTCTTCTTTCTTTTCTTTTCTTATCTTCCTTAATCTTATCCCTTATTTTATCCTCTTATCCTTACCCTTTACTTAACAAAAGATAAGCAAACAAGTGGTTAACTAAAATGATGCCACCTAGCTTGGAGATAAGAAGAAATTTTTTTTGAAACCATTCTCTCTTATTTCCCTTCCATGTGGCCGGCCCACTTGGCCATTATCTTCCAATTTTTGATTTCTTTTAATTGCTTAATTACTTATCATATGACTAAAGAGTCCCTCTTTAGTTGGGTCAAAGATTGGGCCCTTCATTAATCCTCTTTGGCTTGAAATAATTAACTTGGGCCACTTGAAATCAAATTTAATTAAATTAGTTTCTACCAACATTGGGCTTCTAATTCATTCAAGTTATTGGGCTCCCCAACATGTTGGTTTATTAGTATCATATAATACTTCAAGTCCATTAGCAATTAATCTAAGTGGGCTTGATAATAAACCATTGGAGCTAGATTACTTAATTCATCCATTAACATTCAAGTTCATTGCTAATTAAATAAATGGGCTTGATTAATACACTAAATGAACTAGTCCACTAGTAATTTATATTACTAGGACTAATCACATTTTTATTACATCAATAATCATACCTTATTTTTTATAACCCAATTAGACTTGTCTTAATTAGGTTTAAAATAATTGGTGACTTAAGATAATAAAATAAATCTCTTAAGTTAGTTTAATTTTAAATACTAACTTTTTACAATGTCATAACCTTTAGGTTATTACTTTCCATACCTAATGTATATATTAGGTTACTAATAGCTTTCTTTTATTTGTTTATTATAACCAAAAATATACCATCCCATAATATACATATTCATTTCCTCCTTACATTATCTCCTCCTTGAAACTTTATTTCCATAATAAATTTCTTCATAAATCACTATGAAATCTTTTTCACAAAAATTTAAAGGTATTCCTAACACCTTAATTATAATACACCTTCACGTGTACATACAATTCCATTCTAGGGTTTTGGAATTTTGTAACTCATATTTTCTCTATTTCCACTGTAGGTTTTGAACTTAAACCTTTAATTAATCATTCAAGATTTTAGAAATTTTCGGGTTGTCACATCATTGGCTCGTTTCCGTCTTCCTTCAATAATCTGTACATACTAGTCGCTATGGACTATGTATCCAAATGGGTGGAAGTTGTAGCTTTGCCTACCAACGATGCCATGGTCATGCTTAATTTCTTGAGAAAGAATATTTTCACACGATTTGGCACACCTCGTGTAATTATTAGTGAAGAGGGCTCGCATTTTTGCAACAAGTACTTTGAAGCCTTTCGTGCTAAATATCGAGTTTCCCATAAAATTGCCATCGCATATCATTCCACAAACTAGTGGAAAAGAGGAGGTGTCAAATAGGGAAGTCAAGCGAATTTTAGAAAAGATTGTGAACCCGAACTGGAAGGACTAGTCCAAGAAGCTTGATGATGCTTTGTGGGCCTATCGCACCATTTACAAAACACATATCAAAATGTCTCTGTATAGGCTTGTTTATGGTAAGGCATGTCATCTCCCTATTGAATTGGTGCACATCGCATATTGGGCTATTCAAAAGCTCAACTTCGACTTGGATGCGGCGGGCGAGAAACGGTTGTTACAACTTAATGAGTCGGACGAGTTCAGGCTCCAGGCATATTAAAATGCCAAGTTGTATATGGAAAAGATGAAGCGGTGGCACAACAAGAAAATTGTCTTCGAGCCAGGACATAATGTACTTCTTTTCAACTCAAGACTGAAACTTTTCCCGGTAAGTTGAAGTTCAGATGGTCGAAGTCCTTTAAAATTGCGAAGGTGTATCCACATGGTGCTATTGAGGTTGAAGACCCAAATTCTAACAGAACCTTCAAAGTGAATGGGTAACGCCTTAAACATTATTGGGGTGGCGACGTTGGCTGTTAAATGACATCCATTACCCTTAGAGACCTGGTGTGAGACGGGGAGAAATAGTCAAGTTGAAGACTTTAAAACAAGCGCTCAATGGGGAGGCAACCTCATCTTAGTATCATTCTTATACCCTTTAGTTTTTTTATTTATGATATTAAGTCTATTTTCATTTATTATAGTAGTTAGTATGATTTCAATACTTTTGCATGTGGTTAAGTGTGCGGTTGTATAGTCGTGTATAAACTGTAGCTTTTTCCACATGTTTTGGGTAATACATAGTAATATAGTACATTTTGGGAAATAGGTTGATTTTTGTCCAAAGTGAAGCTTTGCTATAGTACATTGCGTTATGATTGTTGTTCTAATGCTTAGGCTCAATTAGAAACTCAGTTTAACATGCTTGTTGCCCATGTGATTTCTAAATGCCTATTACAAAAGTTCTTGTTTTTTAGTTATTTGTGGTATTTAGCTTCATTGAGTTTCATAGAGGTCATCTTTTGGTTGTAGCTAGTCGTTTAGTGTTATGTATCTTTGTCTAGTCTAAATATGCGTTTTAGATTCATATGTTGCTGAGCTACTTTTTAGCTGTGAAATCTGCTATGCTGATAGCTGTAAAAAAATATGCCTGGTGTAGGGCTGGCACCGCAACACCACATTTTGAAATGAATGCCGCACCTGCAGCGCCTGTACCAATCAATTCCATGGAAGGACAGCGCCACGGTGCCCCATTTTGAACTGAGGGTCGCGCTATAGCGCACGTTGCATTCAATTCCCTAGAAGGACTGCGCCGCAGTGCCCAATAAAGAAGTAAAATTGACGCCGTAGCGCTAGTAGCATTTAATTCCTTGGAAGGACAGCGCTGCAACGCCTGTCAAAGAAGAAAAATTAGCGCCTCAGCGCCATTGCCTTTTAATTTCCCTAGAAGGATAGCGTTGCAGCGCCATTTAAAGAAGCAAACAAGATGCCGCAGCACCGGTAGCAATTTTTTATTTTTTAAAAAATAGCCATCACTCGGCAGTTTTAGCCATTTGTTTCAAACTTCTCGATAGCAACAACCCCATATTTCGCACAAGTCCCCCCCCCCAAGCCCCATCCATCTGCAGAAAAGGTCTTCCCTACAACAACTAACTCTCATTAATCTTCAACTATAAGGCTTGAGCAAAGATTGGTTATCGCTAAGGCTCTCAATTTAAGGTAAAGTGGAAATTTCTCTTCTTCAAGGGAACTTATTCTCCAGCTGTCTTCTCTTTGATTTAACTTTGAATTGCGTGGGGTATTCCCTTGTTTGTCTATCTGGGTGATTTCCACTGACGGAAATCTGGCTAGATCTATTTACAAGAAAAGTTCATCGAACTAGGTTTTTAGAGTTGCCCACCAATTGTTCGACAGTTTGCCACAGTGAATTTTTGGGCCTCTTTTGGCTCTTTTAGGCACATAGTTGCAAGGATTAGTCGAGAATTCCTTAGCATCCTACTTGGGAAATCATTTGGCTATAAAATTTGGGTCTTTAATTTGACATTAGCTTAGGCTCTCTTTGATAATCAGTTGAGACTGCTCAGTTACCCTAATTCGTAGCAAACAACAATTCTAATATGGCCTCCAAACGCCAGCGACCCGAGGGCGGTTCATCATCATCGGTGCAAAAATTGGACAAGGCAAAATTTATTATCGAAAGGGCTTGGAACAAGTATAAGTCTACCATCCTCGATAAGAGCATAGTACTTGAGCAAAGACTTCGGCCGGACCCGAAGAAAGACGGTGAGATGTGGCCAATGATTGTTAACAAGAAATGGGCCCGTTTAACATTACCGCCAAACAACGCTGTCATATCATTGGTCCGCGAATTCTACGCCAATGCTAATGTGGAGGGGCCCGCTGAGGTGATAGTTTGAGGTCAGAAACTGGCCTATGACAGTGTGGCGATCAATGCATGTTTCCACTTGCCGGTCTATGACAAGGACTACCTCGACAAGGGGATTTCAAACTATAATTTGGACAACATCGTCAAGCGCCTGTGCAAACTAGGGACCACCTGGAGGACAAACCAATCTATGGGGGAGAAGACAAGCTTTTCTCAGGCAGCGCTCCGCAAGTATGGCAAGGTTTGGTACAACTTCATCTGTGCCAATATCATGCCCACCCGCCACATCAACGATGTCACAAAGGAGCGGGCCATTTTGTTGTTTGATATCAGTCACTGGACTGGACGTGGACATCGGCGACACCATTCAAGAATTAATTCTTAAGGCCATTAAGGGCAGTTCGTCTGGAAGGCTGCTACATCCGTCGTTGAGCACCCTAGCTGTGCAAAAGGGCACGAGTTCAGTGGCGTTCAGAGGAGCTGGTAGAATGTCCTATGGAAACCATTGATCATGCCCTCATCCAGCACTATGGAGTCTAGGACGGAGCTAAATCTCACCCCCGTGGTGAATGCTACTCAGCTGCTGCTCAGCCGCCACCTTTAGAGGCTGGGCCCTCTACTCAGACCCCCGAGCTTGGTTCTTCATCTTCTGGTCCATTGGCCGACATCTTGGCCTCCTTAAACCTCCTGCACCTCAAAGTTAATAGACAAACATGAAGGGTCGACACAGTTGCCCAAAGTTAATAGACAAACATGAAGGATCTCTTCGCGCAGTACCATGCTTAGTTTGCCACCACATTGGCAAACATCTATACACAATTCAACATAGATGATCCTGAGTCAGTGCCATACCAATTCCCCCAGATGCCTCTGTTCCCTCCATATCCACCACCATCTCTTGAGGTAGAAGGCGACGACGATGATAATGACCAAGGCAACGACGAAGGCCAGGGCGGCGGAGACGAGTGATTGTATCCCTACGACAGGCCCTCTCATTCAGATTTCTACACTTCTTGCCAATGAGGGCATTTTCTGATTCCAGTCTTGGGGGGGGGGAGTTTTCATTTCTTTTATATATATGAGCTATTATATTTGAACTGTTGTTTGGAATCTTTTGGGCTTTTGTAGCCCCAGACTTATTATGTTTTGGTTTAATTATATATGCGTTTATCATTTTGGTGTTATTCAGTGATGTATGGATGCATGAACAGTTTATATTTTTATATATGGATTCTTTTTATTATCATCATGTTTGGTTTATAGCCATATTTTGGGACTTGCATAGATTGGTATACTTGATGCCATGTTATGACTTTATTAACCTATTTTGAGCTGTTATTATGCAAGGGTTTACAATTCTTTTTATCTTTTGTGCCAGGCTATGACTCTTGGATTAACCCTTTTCTTTAACTGTTTATATGATTGGTGGGTTATATATAGTTAAATTTTTGATTTTGGCCAATGATATACGTGTTATGGCTTTGTCAAAGAGGTCAAGCATTTATCAATGAGATTCTTAGATTAATTTTTAGTTAAGACTGCTGTTGATCCTATCTATTCTATGAGCACATACCGACTGTTTTAGCTAATCTTACTTCTAATAGACTTAAATGGTAATTTTGTAGGGAATTTTTTTTGCGTTAGATCTTACGAACTTAAGTGAGTCGATGATAGTAAGATTTAGATTCTTATGCAAGTTCGGATACATTCGTGGTCTAATAGCATATATAAATATATATATATATATAAAGAATAATTTGATAACCTTAGTTGACCAAGTTTGATTACGTGGCTTTTGTTACTCAAGTTCATAGATCCTTAAGGGTGTTCTACACCTAGTGCCCTAAAGCCATCTGGCTTGGGAGTCATTAATCAAAAGCTCGTTACACAGGTAACTCTGAATATCCTAATGTGATTATACATTGCACGGTTATGCTAGAGGTTGCATTGGAAAAAATATAACGGATAAAATTCTAGTTTTGCTTAAGTTTGGCTACATAGCTAGTGTTACTTGAGTTATTAGATCCTTAAGGGTTTTCTTATGCCTAGTGCCCTAAAGCCACCTGGCTTGGGAATCATTGATCGAAAACTTGCTACATGGGTAACTCAGCCTAAGGTAGCCGAATTTTGCACAAGTCAAAAATAGTCGTTCGCATGCTAATACCGAGTGGTCTGTCATTGCATTTGTGTCTTGTTCTAAATTCTTGATATAACCTAAGCGTGTAGAGTTGACATTTTCCTTATTGTAATTGTCTATATTTTTAATTTATAATTAGTTATAATAGTTGGTAGTCACACACACAGAGATTTGGATCAGTAACAGTCTAAGCTAAGAGTTTGATCGAAGATTTATTTATGAGTTTGCTTCTGCTTTGAAATCGTTATTCTTATTCTTGAGGCCACAATGCGGGTATATAGTAGTTCAGCGCATGATGCGCAGTTATATTTGCTGTTGTTATTTTTGTTCAGATATTTTTGATTAGGGACAAGGAAAAGCTTAAGTTTGGGGGTATTTGATGAGTGGGATTTATACCTGCGAATCGAGCACTCTAAACCTTAAGAAGTTGCATGTTTATCTTAATTTATACTGCTTTTATATATTGTTTGTTATTTTTGGATTAAAAAGTTCTTTGCGGGGATTATTATATCATTTCCATATTTTAAGGGCAAAACTGCCATTTTTATAAGTCCGGCGCCGCAGCGCCTAGATTCCTTTGTAAACTGGCGCTCCAGCGCGTGCATGGGCTAGTAAGGCTCAGTGCCAGCGCCGCAGCGCTGAGACATAGCACAAGAATGGCGTCGCAACGCCACACCCCTGCCAGCTCACCACCTTTGAGCACCGCAGCGCTCCTGCTCCTGCACTAAGATGGAGCCGCAGCGCGACTTAATAGCCAGAATACTTTGACTAGCGCCGAAGCGCCTGTCCAAGGCATAATGGTGGTGCTGCAGTGCCACCTTCAGTTTGTAGGCAGAAAGCAGAGTATATGACCTAGCCGCTTATCAATCTAGAAACTTATCATATTTTTCAGCAGCAGCACTTATCAGATATAGAAAATAGAGAATAGAGATCGCTATTTAGCAAGAGAGAAAGTTGGTCCTTTAATTCTTCCAAGTTCATTGCTTCTTTCATTGCTCGGACTCTACACGGAGAAGAGAAGAGTTAGAAATAGAAAACTTCAGAAGAGGAGTTTTCTGTATCCAAATCATTCATTCATTTGTGTATTTTAAGCATGTTGAATACTTTGATAATGTTTATTAGTTCTATAGTTATGAACTAATTACATTTCTAGGATTGCAGTGTAACCTAATGATTAGTTTAATTGAACTTCTCTTCTATTTATTATAATGAATCATATTTGAATGGGTTGTTGTATTTCATGCTTATTTATTGATTGCTTGATTAAGGAATTGATATGGCTATTATTAGATATTGGAAAATGGATTTTAATGTTCAACCCTAAATACAACAGCACTTGTTATAACCATACATATGGGAATGGGAGCATATTTTGCATAATAGAATAGGAATATATCTATTTGCCTTGTGTAACCATTGAGATTTAAGCTTAATGACCCTTAGACTAATTATTTTTACCATAGGAATATTGTGATTTATTTAGCTAAGGGATTTGCATTTGACCATCGAAAGATGTTTATGTTGTAACTATTGAGATTTTATATTTAATTTTAAATATTTATTGAGTTAAATAAATATTTTATGTAATTTATTTATGGAGTTAAATAAATAAATTACGTGAATTATGAGAGTGATTTAATTAAGTGTTACATATTAATTTAATGAATATTATTTAATTGATGTGTATATATTAATTTTATATTGTAGTTCTAATTTAATTGAGAGAATTAAATTAGATGAATTGTGTGTTAAGTGTTACATGAATTATAATAAGCGTGTAATTATAATTATATGACAAATTATTTTATGTGATTAATTGATTTTAATTGATTAAATAAGAATGTTCTATGTTTAATTAATTAAAATATGACATTTAAAATATGTGTAAATGGATTTGTTAAAATAAAAGAAAAAGGATTTTAGATGATTTTTACCAAACATGGCCTTAGTAATAATAATCTGTTTTTAAAAATAATGTTGTTTTGGCCAAACAAGCCTTAAAGTTATCCCAATTCAAATAGTTGTAACTTATATAATAATATGTATTTATTATATATCTTAATTAATTAGCAGTTACATATATATCATTAGTATACATATATTATATCAGTTATAATATATCTACTACGTTAGTTCTAATCCTAAGTCTAACTAAGAACTAAGAAGAAAATAGAGCAAAGAGAATGAAGAGCAGAGAAGAAGAGAAAAGAGGAAGAAGAATTTTTAGAATTGAACTCACATCACCTTCTCTTTCAACCTATTAACAAAAGGTATCATCTATAATCTCTAATTGTTATAGAACTCAGTTATATGTTTTTCATATTCGTTCTCTGTTAAAAATAAGTTGTCATATAATTGTTTAAACATGAATGGTGTATATATAGATTGTATTCATGTGTTGTTTATAGTGGGTTATATGCTATAAATGATTTTCATAAATCAAAGTACTGTAAAAGCAAGTTTTAAATGGGAAATATGTGTTCATATGGAGTTTTCATGTTTTGGTTGATTATAGAGTAGAAATTGATGAATTATATATGTGAATTGTGCAAATTGATAGTTGTTCATGTTACTAGCTTATATAATAGAAATAATGTGGGTATTATGAATTGAATTGGATTAGAATTGAAATTATAGTGAATTATTTTATGAAAAGTAGGAGTTTTATGAAAATGGCCAAATTGGATTTTTAAAACGTGTGATTATCATTATTTAGATGGTTGTTATGTTGTAGAAATATGTTATGTTATGTATTATTGCATATGTATGGAGTTACAGTGGCTACGTTACTGTAATTTTCAGTTTGTTGGCTTGTATGGGTTGTTCGGTAAAATAGAGAACTGTGGTTGTCTGCGTCTGGCCGAGTTGCTGCGCAGCTGCGCCGACAGCAAGGCCAGGAGCAGCGCAGCTGCGCTGCTTGCCCTTCCCTGATCCTTTCCCTGCGCAGCTGTGCCGGTGCCCCGGCCGCTGGCTGCGCAGCTGCGCCGTGCACAGTGCTTGGGCAGTGACTTTAAGTTTCTTGTGCAGTTTATTTTAAAGCCTTAGTTTAATTATTCCTTGATAGTGGACATATATTTAAATGATATAACATGTTGTTATATGATTGTGACAAATTCATATTTGAGAAATAAAAGAAATTTTGAAAACTTTAATTAGATTATAAATGTTTTATTGTAAATGAGTTGCTTAATTATAATTTGGTTAATTATAATTAAGAGTAAGTGTTTAATTTAAAGTATAATTTTGTTAAATTATGATGAGTAGTAGTTGATTTATTTTAATCAATTAGATGTTAATTTAAATTATAATTTATGTAATTATAATTTAATAAATGCATGTTTAATTATAGATTATAAATTGATAATCGCATGATTAATTATAATTTGTGTAATTATAATACACGATATAGTTTAATTGATTATAAATTATAATTTGTTTATAATTTAAAAGGTAATTATAATTTAAGTAATTATAATTTGATTAAGTATTTGAATTATAATTGTTTAATTATAATTTAGTTAAATACATAATTAATTTAATTATGTGAGTATGTTATGTGATGTAAGTAACTATGTGATGGTTGATTATTATTTATTTAATTAGAATGAGTTAACAATGAGGGTTAACCAATTATGTGGATTAGTTACATGTTAACTAATTTAGGTTATTATGATTGGATGTATATAGGAAGTGTTTAAGTACGTGGTTGAGTTAAGTAGCTTGCGCGTAGGGCAAGTTTTCTAAACCCTGATCTTGTATTAATTTTATGCAAGTCTTCTAAACCCTAAACTCGCTATTTTTACGCAAGTTCTTTGAGTTCATATATTCATTGTTGACAATGTCCTTTTCATTTCTGTACTGGACAATTATTTACTTAACCAAAGAGATCTTGACTTATTGTTCAAGTAAGATCCAGTTTATTATTTTAAATGCTTTAAGTTTACTTCTAAAGCATATGTTAATTCATAATTCTTTTATTTATGAATTATTGAAAGTCGATTCAACTAATCCTTAGTTGATGAACGTGAATTCTAAATTACCCTTATAAGCTTATCCAAACCAAACTTTCTTTGGTGCGGACTTGAATTTAAATTACTGAGTTGAACAACCCTATTTACTAGGGGAGGTTACTACGCATAGCGTTAAGATGTTTGTGCACAATACATGGTACGAAGGGCTGATCCCCCTAAGTACGAGTTAAGGTCCATAGTCTTATTAACTATTAAAGGTTTCAATATAAATATTTATAACCTAGGACAAGAGTTCAAAGGTCTTATGACCTTCAGATAAATTCTATATTCGAATTTTAATGTTGATAGAGAATTATTATTCAATTCTTTATTATTGAAGCAAGCTAAATTGTTCAGATTCTTTTAAAGATATCCTTTCATGTCTATATTATTGTTAAACTCCAGTGAGCTGTGCTTTGCTCACTCTTGCATTAAATAACATTTTCAGTTAAGGTTGATAACGCTGATGCTCCGTCTACGAGTAAGGGCAAAGGAAAGCAAAGCAAGTGAAGAATGGTTTTTATTTAATAGAGAATGATTGTAATAAGACTTTTATGATATGTTTTTATTTTCGCACTTTATTATTTATGTCAAGGTTAGATTAACCCTGGGATTGATTTTTGAGAAGGTTGTAACCCTTGTATTAAGGAAGATTTTATTATTTTGAATAAAGATTGTAATTTATTTTGAGATATATTGGGTAGATGTTGTTATAGTTACAAAGTGAACACCAAATCATGTGGAAACAAAGTACCCGGATTTGGGGGTGTCACAGGTTGGTATCAAAGTCATAGGTTATAAAACCTTAGGTGGGGAAAAACCTTAGGTAGTAGCCTTATGGTAAGATCGAAAAGATAGATGTGATAGGTAAAAGATAATAAACTACCTTATGTACCTATGTGTTTACATTTTAGTATTCGAAGAGTGTCGATTCGTTATCACGTAATAATGAACTTTAAAATTCTTTTGTCAGGATGTCGAACGTTGGAGAACCTAGTCAGGCTAGAGAGGATGTACCTCAGATGCCTAGAGAGGAGGAGCCTCGTGACATATATATTGTCTGGGAGCAGCTGGTTAGGAGAGAGCCATCTCCAGTGATCACCGTAGCTGGTCGGGAGCGTGAGCTGAAACCTTTTCCAAAAGAAGAGGACGAGTCTGAAATGGAGGAGGAGGAAGAGGATCCCGAAGAGGAATTCCCACCTCACTCTACTAGTGTTGAGATGTATGAGGCAGTCTACGATAGCAACGTGGAGCTTCAGGGTTGAGTCGGAGAGCTCGAAGAAACCATTCAGCAGCGAGACGAGACGATCGAAGAAATGGCAAGTGACCTAGGAGATGCACAGTGGAACCTGATACATATGGAGGTTGAAAGAGATGCTGCTTGATTTGAACTGGAAAAGCTGAAGAAAGACATCCAGGAGGAGTCGAGGAAGCGTGCCAGAGCTGAAGAGTTATGCTTGAGAGCTAATGAACGAGCCGATCAAGCTGAAGGTGAAGCTGAAGCCAGGAGGGCCAAGCTGAGGAAAACGGAATATGCTTTTCATACAGCGATAGAGAGAGCTTAGGACCGTATTTTCTACTACCCAGCTCAGTTCCAAGGTTTACCGTGGCAGTGGTGGGCCGAAGAACGGCGTTTCGGGTAATGGAAGAGGAATGTAGAGAGGCTGTGTAACGTATTAATATGCCTAGGCAGTAGAAGTAGCAGTAGTAGTAGAGCTTTTGTTTATGTGTTACTTTTTGTAGTAAATAAAGTAAATCCCATAATTTGAGATAAGAATGGGATAAGTTAATAATGTAATCCTGCAACTTTTTCAGTTCAGAAAGGATGATGTAAATGGCAGAAATGCTATCTGGTTGATGTTTTTAAACTATGACTAATGAATAAAAGAAGTTTATTGATGTGCTATGTGTTCTATGTGAACTAAGTTATTCGAACGTTTAAGTATGAACTTGAATATTTAAAAATTGAATAAAGGGTCTAATAATAATATTTTCTTAACAGAAAATGCCTTCTAGAAGAAGAATAACACGTCAAAACCCCGAGGGAGCGACGAACAACAATAATAATGATGGGACGAATCCCAACTCGGTTCAGCAGTTGGTGAACCTGTTGACAGGAGCTCTTGCAAATCAGCCGCAAGTGCAGGGTACTACGTTCGAGGAATTTAAGGCTGTAGGACCACCTGAGTTTAAAGGATCAACTAACCATATTGAAGCTCAGACATGGGTTATGGAAATGGAGAAGGTATTTGAAGTGGCTAGGGTAGGGGAAGACTAGAAGATAGCATTCGCGGCTTTCATGTTGAAGTCGGATGCTAGTTTTTGGTGGCAGGATAACAAGACCCGAGAGGGAGAAGGAGCCATCACATGGGAACATTTCAAGGAAATGTTCTACGAAATGTACTTTCCAGCGAGTTCCCAGGACCAGATGGAGGTCCAGTTCCTAGAGCTTAAGCAGGGAGGGATGACGGTGTCCGAGTATGCCGCTAAGTTCAACGAGTTGGCCAGGTTCGCTATATACCAGGTCAGCACTGACGCTAAGAAAGCGAGAAGGTTTGAGCAGGGACTGAAGCCCTGGCTCTATAGCAAGGTTTCCATGTTCCAGCTGAACACATTTGCAGCTGTGCTTGAGAAGGCCATACTTGCTGAAGGAGGAAGCGAAGCGGTGACGAAGTTCAACCAAGATAAGAAGAAGAAGAATGAGGTAGAAACCAGGGCTGGGGGTAGCAGCACTGTGAACCAGAAGAGGAAGTGGAATGACAACACCTCTGCTGGGAGTCAGCAAGGAAGCCAGCAAAAGAGGAAGTTCGAAACATGTGCTACATGCGGTAAGAATCACACTGGCGTATGTATGAAGGGGAAGCGGGTGTGCTTCAACTGTGGACAAGAAGGCCACATCGCGCCTAATTGCCCAAACTCGAAGAAGGGAGCTTATTTTACATGTGAATCTAAAGATCACATGGCTCGTAACTGCCCTAAGAAGCTGAGGGCAGGGTCAAAAGGGAGCGGAGGGAATGAAAGCGGTAGTACCGTTACTATCGCTGCACGATTGCAAGCTGTTCGACCCACTGCACGGACATTCAATATGACGGTGCAGGATGCTGTGCAATCAAAAGACGTGGTGTCAGGTATTATTCCGGTCAATAGTATAAATGTATATGTATTATTTGATTTGGGTGCTACTTGTTCATTCATATCTGATGCTTTTGTTAAAACCCTAGACTTACCAGTAGAAGAGTTAGTTTACCCTTTGAACATAGAGATTGCGAATAGGGAAGTTATTCCTGTTAGGAGCGTTTATAAGAACTGTAAATTGGACATTAAGGGTCAGGAGCTTAGAGTAGATTTGATTCTGATAAAACTTGGGGAATTCGATGTCATACTAGGTATGGATTGGTTGTTCAACCATGGGGCGATAATCGACTGTCAGAAGAAGTCAGTAAACCTTACGAATCCGTCGAAGTTAGTGTTCTATGGTAGCAAATCTCCTAGACAAGCAAGTTGTCTAACGGTTATGCAAGCCAAGAAACTTCTGACGCAAGGCTGTGTAGGATATCTAGCCTATATAGTAGCTACGCGTAAGGAAAACCCGAAGGTGGAGGAGATATCGGTAGTTAAGAAGTTTGTGGACGTTTTTCCGAGCAAATTGCCAGGACTTCCGCCAGACAGGGAGATAGAGTTCATGATCGATCTAGCGCTGGGAACTGCTCCGATTTCGAAGGCTTCGTACAGAATGGCTCCAGTTGAGATGAAGGAACTGATGCTTCAACTACAAGAATTACTGGACAAGAAGTATATTCAACCACGCATTTCACCGTGGGGATCGCCAGTTTTATTTGTGAAGAAGAAAGATGGATCGATGCGTCTTTGCATTGATTATAAGGAGTTAAATAAAGTTATAATCAAGAATAGGTATCATTTACGTAGGATCGATGACTTGTTTGATCAGTTGAAGGGTGCGAAGTACTTCTTGAAAATCGATTTGAGAAGCGGGTATCATCAATTGAAGGTGAGGAAGGAAGATATACCAAAAACGGCTTTTAGGACTCGATATGGTCATTACGAGTTCTTGGTGATGTCATTTGGTCTCACGAATGCCCCAGCTACATTTATAGACTTAATGAACAGAGTGTTCAAGTCATTTCTAGACAAGTTCGTGGTAGTGTTCGTAGATGACATCCTGGTTTATTCCAAGATCGAGGAGAAACATTCTGAACACTTACGACTAACGTTAGAAGCCCTAAGACGAGAGAAGCTTTACGCTAAATTCTCGAAGTGCAAATTCTGGTCAGAACGTGTGCAATTTCTTGGCCACGTGATCGACAAGGATGGTATTTCGGTAGATCCGTCAAAGGTTGAAGCTGTTATGAATTGGGATCAGCCGAAGATGCTGTCTGAAGTGAGGAGTTTCTTGTGATTGGCAGGTTATTACCATAGATTTATCCGAGACTTTTCAAGAATCGCAACTCCGTTGACAAATTTGACTCACAAAATAGTTAAATTTGTTTGGACGGAGAAATATGAGGAAAGTTTTCAAGAGCTGAAGAAGAGGCTGAGTACTGCGCCTGTTTTGTCGTTACCGGATAGTACGGGAAATTTCGTAGTATATAGCGATGCCTCACATAAAGGATTAGGCTGTGTGTTGATGCAGAGCGGCAAAGTCATTGCCTATGCGTCACGTCAGCTAAAGGATTATGAGAAGGGGTATCCGACCCATGATCTAGAATTGGCGGCAGTAGTGTTTGCCCTAAAGATTTGGAGGCACTACTTATATGGAGAAAAGTGTGAAATATACACAGATCACAAGAGTCTGAAGTATATATTTACCCAGAAGGATTTGAACATGAGCCAAAGAAGATGGTTGGAACTGATTAAAGACTATGATTGCGAGATACTTTACCATCCGGGTAAAGCTAACATTGTCGCCGACGCTTTGAGCAGGAAAGGTCGGGAGAAGCTGAACGTGTTAACTGATCAGGATCAGTTGATAGAACAGATGGCTAGATTGTAGTTAGAGGTGAAGCTTTCGAAGGAATCGGATGAGATGTTGTTCCAAGTAACCACTTGTTCTACTCTAGTAGACAAAGTGAAAGAAGCACAACTTCACAATGAAGAATGTGAGAAGATTCGGAGGAGGATAACTGATGGCGAAGAGTTCAAGTTCAAGATCGATATGAAGGTCTGTTACGGTTTGAAGGTAGAATCTGGGTACCGCCAGTACCTGAAGTCAAAGAGGAGATTCTGAGAGAAGCTCATAGTTCTAGATATTCTATTCACCCCGATAGTACGAAGATGTACCAGGATCTCAGGCATCATTTCTGGTGGCCGAATATGAAGAGGGATGTAGCTGAATGCGTTGCAAAATGCTTTACGTGCCAGAAAGTTAAAGCAAAACACCAGAGACTGAGTGGGTTGCTGCAACCGTTAGAAATTCTAGAGTGGAAGTGGGAGCACATCACGATGGATTTTGTGGTAGGTCTTCCAACGACTCAGAAGGGATTTGATGCGATATGGGTTATAGTGGATCGACTGATGAAGTCAGCCCACTTTATGCCGATCAGGGTTAAGTACAACCTGGATAAGCTAGCGAAGCTGTACGTGAAGGAAGTTATTTCTAGACACGGTGTTCCGGTGTCAATTGTGTTTGACAGAGATCCACATTTTACGTCTAATTTCTGGAAGCGATTGCAAGAATGTCTGGGAACGCAATTGCGAATGAGTACAACGTATCATCCTCAAACTGATGGACAGAGCAAGAGAACGATTCAGACGCTTGAGGATATTCTGAGAGCTTGTGTGATGGACTTCAAAGGAAGCTGGGAGGATCATCTACCGTTGGTGGAGTTCGCCTACAACAATAGTCATCATGCGAGTATTGGCATGCCGCCTTACGAAGCATTATACGGCAAAAAATGCAGAACTCCTTTGTGCTGGGATGAAGTCGGTGAATGTCAATTGTTGGGAACAGAATTGGCACAACAAACCGCCGAAATTATGAAGCTGATCAAAACGAGATTAGTTGCTGCTCAAGACAGACAGAAGAAGTATGTCGATCTTCATCGACAAAACCGAGAATTCTTACCAGGAAGTTTTGTGTTTCTGAAAGTATCTCCCTGGAAGGGGAAGATTCGATTTGGTAAGAAGGGAAAGCTGAGTCCCAGATTTATTGGACCTTTTGAGGTGTTGCGAAAAGTTGGCGAGGTAGCTTACGAGATTGCATTACCTCCGGAGCTCGAGAATATACATAATGTCTTTCATATTTCTGTGTTAAGACCTTACCAGTATGATTATAAACATGTAATAGAATATGAACCTTTATAGTTTGATTGATAAATACTTAACATATGAAGAAGTGCCTGTTCAAATAGTTGATAGAAAGGAACAAGTACTTAGGAATAAAGTGATACCTTCTATTAAGATAATCTGGAGGAACCACAGTGCTGAAGAAGCTACGTGAGAACTCAAAGATATTATGATGAAGTCTTACCCGCATTTATTTGATTAGTTTTGTGTAACCCCTTAAATATTGATTCTGGGGACAGAATCCTTTTAAGGAAGGAAGATTGTAACGATTGAGATTTTATATTTAATTTTAAATATTTATTGAGTTAAATAAATATTTTATGTAATTTATTTATGGAGTTAAATAAATAAATTACGTGAATTATGAGAGTGATTTAATTAAGTGTTACATATTAATTTAATGAATGTTATTTAATTGATGTGTATATATTAATTTTATATTGTAGTTCTAATTGAATTGAGAGAAATAAATTAGATGAATTGTGTGTTAAGTGTTACATGAATTATAATTAGCGAGTAATTATAATTATGTGACAAATTATTTTATGTGATTAATTGATTTTAATCGATTAAATAAGAATGTTCTATGTTTAATTAATTAAAATATGACATTTAAAATATGTGTAAATGGATTTGTTAAAATAAAAGAAAAAGGATTTTAGATGATTTTTACCAAACATGGCCTTAGTAATAATAATCTGTTTTTAAAAATAATGTTGTTTTGGCCAAACAAGCCTTAAGGTTTTTCAAATTCAAATAGTTGTAACTTATATAATAATATGTATTTATTATATATCTTAATTAATTAGCAGTTACATATATATCATTAGTATACGTATATTATATCAGTTATAATATATCTACTACATTAGTTCTAATCCTAAGTCTAACTAAGAACAAAGAAGAAAATAGAGCAGAGAGAAGGAAGAGCAAAGAAGAGTTAGAGAAGAAGAGAAAAGAGGAAGAAGAATTTTTAGAATTGAACTCACATCACCTTCTCTTTCCACCTATTAACAAAAGGTATCATCTATAATCTCTAATTGTTATAGAACTCAGTTATATGTTTTTCATATTCGTTCTCTGTTAAAAATAAGTTGTTATATAATTGTTTAAACATGAATGGTGTATATATAGATTGTATTCATGTGTTGTTTATAGTGGGTTATATGCTATAAATGATTTTCATAAATCAAAGGACTATAAAAGCAAGTTTTAAATGGGGAATATGTGTTCATATGGAGTTTTCATGTTTTGGTTGATTATAGAGTAGAAATTGATGAATTATATATGTGAATTGTGCAAATTGATAGTTGTACATGTTACTAGCTTCTATAACAGAAATAATGTGGGTATTATGAATTGAATTGGTTTAGAATTGAAATTATAGTGAATTATTTTATGAAACGTAGGAGTTTTATGAAAATGGCCAAATTAGATTTTTAAAACGTGTGATTATCATTATTTAGATGGTTGTTATGTTGTAGAAACATGTTATGTTATGTATTATTGCATATGTATGGAGTTACAGTGGCTACGTTACTGTAATTTTCTGTTTGTTGGCTTGTATGGGTTGTTCGTAAAACAGAGAGCTGTGGCTGTCTACGTCTGGTCGAGTTGCTGCGCCGGCAGTAAGGTCAGGAGTAGCGCAGCTGCGCCGCTTGCCCTTCCCAGATCCTTTCCCTGCGCAGCTGCGCCGGTGCCCAGGCTGCTAGCTGCGCTGTGCACAGTGCTTGGGTAGTGACTTTAGTTTCTTGTGCAATTTATTTTAAAGCCTTAGTTTAATTATTCCTTGATAGTGGACATATATTTAAATGATATAACATGTTGTTATATGATTATGACAAATTCCTATTTGGGAAATAAAAGAAATTTTGAAAACTTTAATTAGATTATAAATGTTTTATTATGAATGAGTTACTTAATTATAATTTGATTAATTATAATTAAGAGTAAGTGTTTAATTTAAAAGTATAATTTTGTTAAATTATGATGAGTAGTAGTTGATTTATTTTAATCAATTAGATGTTAATTTAAATTATAATTTATGTAATTATAATTTAATAAATGCATGTTTAATTATGGATTATAAATTGATAATCGATTAATTATAATTTGTGTAATTATAATACACGATATAGTTTAATTGATTATAAATTATAATTTGTTTATAATTTAAAAGGTAATTAAAATTTAAGTAATTATAATTTGATTAAGTGTTTAAATTATAATTGTTTAATTATAATTTAGTTAAATACATAATTAATTTAATTATGTGAGTATGTTATGTGATGTAAGTAACTATGTGATGGTTGATTATTATTTATTTAATTAGAATGAGTTAACGATGAGGGTTAACCAATTATGTGGATTAGTTACATGTTAACTAATTTAGGTTATTATGATTGGATGTATATAGGAAGTGTTTAAGTACGTGGTTGAGTTAAGTAGCTTGCGCGTAAGGCAAGTTTTCTAAACCCTGATCTTGTATTAATTTTATGCAAGTCTTCTAAACCCTAAACTCGCTATTTTTACGCAAGTTCTTTGAGTTCATATATTCATTGTTGACAATGTCCTTTTCATTTCTGTACTGGACAATTATTTACTTAACCAAAGAGATCTTGACTTATTGTTCAAGTAAGATCCAGTTTATTATTTTAAATGCTTTAAGTTTACTTCTAAAGCATATGTTAATTCATAATTCTTTTATTTATGAATTATTGAAAGTCGATTCAACTAATCCTTAGTTGATGAACGTGAATTCTAAATTACCCTTATAAGCTTATCCAAACCAAACTTTCTTTGGTGCGGACTTGAATTTAAATTACTGAGTTGAACAACCCTATTTACTAGGGGAGGTTACTACGCATAGCGTTAAGATGTTTGTGCACAATACATGGTACGAAGGGCTGATCCCCCTAAGTACGAGTTAAGGTCCATAGTCTTATTAACTATTAAAGGTTTCAATAGAAATATTTATAACCTAGGACAAGAGTTCAAAGGTCTTATGACCCTCAGATAAATTCTATATTCGAATTTTAATGTTGATAGAGAATTATTATTCAATTCTTTATTATTGAAGCAAGCTAAATTGTTCAGATTCTTTTAAAGATATCCTTTTATGTCTATATTATTGTTAAACTCCAGTGAGCTGTGCTTTGCTCACTCTTGCATTAAATAACAATTTCAGTTAAGGTTGATAACGCTGATGCTCCGTCTACGAGTAAGGGCAAAGAAAAGCAAAGCAAGTGAAGAATGGTTTTTATTTAATAGAGAATGATTGTAATAAGACTTTTATGATATGTTTTTATTTTCGCACTTTATTGTTTATGTCAAGGTTAGAGTAACCCTGGGATTGATTTTTGAGAAGGTTGTAACCCTTGTATTAAGGAAGATTTTATTATTTTGAATAAAGATTGTAATTTATTTTGAGATATATTGGGTAGATGTTGTTATAGTTACAAAGTGAACACCAAATCATGTGGAAACAAAGTACCCGGATTTGGGGGTGTCACATATGTGTACTTATTATTTTCGGTTGACCATTCTTGTGATTTGTTAGATAATTGGAAAGTTAGGAGATTAGACGAAGCATTAGGGTAGTTGTAATCCTAGCTTGCCATATTTGATACAACTCGATCTCACATTTTACTATTTTTTAATCATATAGTTTAAACACACCATCACTATTTACTTATTTAGATAAGACCGAATTGATATAATTTTAGTATTTGAATAGTGTTAGTACTATTTCCTCGTGGGTTCGACGCTCAACTTATTACTGTATTACTTGTTTGACCGCGTATACTTGCGCAAGTTTATTGATCGTGAAAATGACCAATAATTACATATATATATATATATATATATATATATATATATATCGCTAACTTATATCAAGGTAATAATATTCACTCATTAAGATCTTACTTGTGAGCCCTAAAGGAAATAATTTAGTATATTAATGGTTATTTTGCTAACACAATATATTATTAAGCCTTGTCCCGTTTCTATTGCTCCAAAACTCATCAGACGCATGAAACGGCCATTGGCCTAGCCAATTCTCTTCTTCTCAAATTATATGTAGCAATCAAATTATGAATGGGGAGTGGACTCAACAGTGGATTGCCACTATTTTACCAAACCATAATTGCCCACATTCTTCTTCTTCCTGCTGAACAAAAACCATGGACAAAGTCTTTGCATGGATATTTAATTTTCTATAAATTGGGGCTCCCTCTTCTCAATTCATTACTAGAAATCTTATGATAAGGTAATATAGAGTTTGAGTATACTGAATTGGAGGGGAGTCTAAGATTGAAAGAACAATTAGCAAATTAATTTCAAACAGAGGTATATTTTCTTAAACAGTGTTCTTAATTTTAATTTCAAAAAATTCTATAATTTCTTGAATTCTTGCTAATTGATTTAGAAATGGGATGTCATTGCGTTATTTGAGTTTACATGCATGTATGATAGCAACGTGACTGAATTTAAGCATATTACATAAAAAAAAATTTGTATGGGTTTTGAGTTCTGCCGAAGCAAAGTTGTTCCTGGAACTGTCCAGAAAGGGCACAGCTGCGCACTTCTACAGTTCAGAGACAGCACAGCTGTGTCGTCTACTGATTCTGAAATTGTCCTAGAGCAGCGCAGCTGCGCCGTTCCCACAGTACAGAACAACGCAGCTGCGCCGTGCACCAGTTTTGAATTTGACTTCTGCTATGTTATTTTATCGTGGAGATGTTAGTTTGGCTTAGGCATGCATGAAAAGAAGCTTAGCTTATGGTCTAGAGTCACCTTACATACCATAAATTGTTAGTTGTTTAATGTACATTTTCTTAAAAGGAAACCAAGAAATTTAAAAGTGAAATTGATGAAACTTATGTCTTTTAAATCCTGACCTTGTTGGCATGCGTATATGGCTTAGTAATACATGAAATATGGTTTAAAAGTTATCTTGCATATGGTCAACTAGAATTAGAATGATTTAGAAGAACTTTTAGAGGTAACCTCGAACGTTTTTCAAACAAAGCTTTATATACATTGTGTAGTGATATTCTGAACTTGTGATATGACATGCTCGTACACCTTATGTGACTAAACATAACCTATATTACACTCATCTAGTTGATATAATGAAGGCTATTTAAGTATGATTTTAAACCAGTTTCAAGAGATGTGTAGACACTCAAAATTTTGCATTCCTTTTACTAACTTCGTAAAAGGGAAAAATCGTCTTTTACCTTCCAGAGACAACCTTGGAAGTCTAAATCATCAAACCAGACCCCCGGAGACAGCACCGGGAAATCATCAAACCAGACGCCCGAAGGCAGTCCCGAGAAATCATCAAATCAATCTCCCTAGAGACAGCACTAGGAATCATCAAATCAACTTCAGTGACAGCCTTGAAGATAGACGAAAGTTAACAATAGTCCAATCCCGGAGATAACCCTGAGAAAGACAACTGCAGCCACGTCAAGCCCGAAACCAACCTAAAAGAGAAAAAGAGTAATTTTTTTAACTCAACATCAAATCAAATCAAATTACTGTGAAAAAGGTCGCACAGAACCATCACAACAATCTCGACTGAAAACTGTGTCAGACAACTCAACGAACTGACTACGAAGACTCGAATATCTAGTCATCAACCCATCTTCCTGAATTTGGAAAAGGTCAAGCCCCATGTCATTGTGTAGCTATTGGAAAGGGCTTTTTGGAAAGGTATAGCGCGCCTCCATCGGATTCCCAGATTGCAAGTTATGAAGGTTCAAGTGAATAGCGCATTGGTCGGAGTGCACGTACTTCGAGCTAGCAAAGCCCACCAGGCCCAGCCGTACGTAGACCTGAGGCTGCCACAGGTAGACCCGCGGCCAATTGGGTCTATGTGACACCCCCAAATCTGGGTTCCCTAACCTCAGGTTTGGTGCTCACGATCCATCGTACATATCACATCTAATTACCCATTCATTAATGAAAGACATCCTTCATTACATGTCCATAATAAAAACATACTTCAAAACATAATTATATTGTCATCTCAGGTTAACTAACCTTGACAAAAATTAGATGTCCTTATCAATTCAAAAGGGTTACATAAATAATTTACATAATGTAACTCAACAATTAAAAGTCAGTACTAACTACTCCTGAGCTTTGTCTGTGTCTTTGTCCTTGTTAAAACCTTCTTCTACCTCATCCTTAGCTGAAATGTTTTTGATTTAAGCAAGGGTGAGCAATGAGTTTGCTCAGCAACTTAAAGTATACAATAAAAGATATAGATCATGAATAGAAGAGTCTAGCTTCTATAGAACTCCAACAATAAGTAAATGATTTTGAAGTAGCTGAATAGTAATTTATTTTCAATAACAAGACTACCTTAAATATCATGCTGAATAACAAATAAAGGATAAAAGAGTAAACTTCTTTCAAAAAGATTCAATTATATTCGAGTGAATAAGAAGAATTAACAATACTGCAACAATATTCAATAAAGTTGGATATTCCCAGATTTCATGCTGAGTGATCACACAGGGATCATGATCAAGTAGAGGAATCATTAGTTATTAAAACTAAATTACCCCAGAAATATAAGTTAACCGTAAAGATTAAATCATATTCTCTGCAGTACATAAAGTGATCAGCTTCATTGTACTTTATAATATGCATAATACTTAATAATAGCGCATGGGTTGTTTTACGACAATAAAGTTTGTCCATCTTAGTCTTACATCAAGAGTTTGTACCATAACAATATGGTTAGGATGGCTTTTAAAGAAATATTATAATTTCAACATATAGTATCAATATTGATCTAGCCAAAATCAATGGCATAGATCTTCCAATAAATCAATTCATAATAAATAGAACGTTTCATGTTCTAACAAATATTAGTTTCGCCAAAATAAATAGCTGAGACATGGCTTATAAACAGTGCTAATAATATGACAAGAATCAATTGTACTATTTGCGAATAACAATAATCATTACAGATGTGAATAACTAACAATAATTATTCATTAATCACACTCTGAAATTAATAACTCAAGTTGAGTTAGGAAACTTGCAATAAATGCGAATATTCAATAATAATCTTAGATGTGGAATAATCAACAATAATTATCCACTACCATGCGTGAAAAATAATAACTCGAGTTTGAGTTAGAGAACTTATCTGATTCGTTGACTACTGCTACGCAATTTAAGTTAACTTCTTTTGAAAGACCTAGCATTAATAAGATCGATCTCTTAATTAGCATCACATATCCTACTTATAATATTTATCTAATATGTAATCTCATAATCAATCATTAGATAACACCATACGAATACACAAGTCTAAAGCTAGCACACATTGAGTCTTTAATGGTATTTAATATAGTATTCTAAGTGAATTCCCACAGACAACCAACAAATTAGTTTTCATCTCGTCTACACTGTTTTCACAGCGAGTTAGATCGGTTACTAATTCGTATATACCTCCGCTCCCTGAAGGAATTGTTTAGCCCAGACACTATACATAAACCATTAAAGAGTACGGCTGTACTACCTTAGACTTAACACTTACTCGTTCATTTATAAGTTCTTATTATAATTCGGTAAACTATTTATTAATTCAGGAGACTTAATATATTATTTAATCAAACTAAAACCAAACTGTCTTCCCTTCTTAACCTTTTCAGTTTCCACTTCAGCAAGCTGAAACAAAACTGACTTCTCTTCTTGACATTTCAGTTTCCATTTCAGCACCCTGAATTGGTCATTTGAGGAAGCTGAAATACCCTATTCATGAAAATACCAAATTAGCTTATTATTTTTCTATCCTTTGGCCAATCATATATACATATATCCATACCCAAAAAGAATTTTTTTGGAATTTTTCAACTCCCTTAAGTATTTTTCAAAAATCCATTTCTAGTTAAAACCTTAAGAAATTAGCTACACCATGCTTAACTCCAGAAATTCCCAACTCATGGCAGGATCTTACACGTGTTAACGTGAGCTTCCAGTTTAAATTTCATGGCCATCGGAGTTATAGAACTCCAGTTATAGGGATTTTCATCGAAAAAACCCAAATATTAAAATGGCCATAACTCGGTCAATTTAAGCCGGAATAAGCTTAATTTTGGACACAAGCTACTTTATCTCATATATTTTCATGTCCCAAAAGATTGAATTTTTTTTCAATAATTAAGTTTCCCAAACCGCCCCTAGCAGTTTTGGACACATTGCTTTTTTTGACTTTTTCAGATATGGCATCCTTTGCTAAAATCAGTCCACACGAAAATCTATAACACCTTTTTAAGTGATTCCACATGGAAAAGTTAGAAGAGTCATATATATAAGTATAAAAATTAACCACACTCAAAAATTCAAAATATAATAGGAGATATGGTTGTTTGAATTTTATGTTGTGTTTTCTCAAAATCTAATTTTTAACCTTTTATGATTTCTAAGAAATCTTCCATATTCTCACATAATAAATAACATAACTCATCATATTACCTACTTATACCTCATATACTCATGGATATAACATGATTCATAATCTAATTCACCAAATAATCAACAAACACAATCAAGGCTTAAAAAAATTATGGTTTTCTACTTTTGAAAAACCGAACTCCTATTTCACACTTTAGATCTAACTTTTGATCCACAAAAGGTTAGACCTAAACATGAAATACTATTAAACACATAGATCTAAGGTTTTAAACATCAAGAGCATAACTTTACAAAAATCAAAACTTAAATCAAACAAAAAAAGAAATTAGACTATATAAGTAGGGATTTCTTATACCTTAGCTTATTTTCCTTCCTTCTTCTCCCTAATTTTAGTTAAGGAACTAAGAAACTTAGCAAATCACTCCCTCTCTCTTTCCTTCTCTTGTCCAAACTCTCTTGCCCTCTCTCCCTCTCTCTTGCTTGGTTTGCTAAGTTAAGAAAAAAATGAGATGAACGAGAAAATAAAAGGCTTTTGTGTGGCTTGGTAAAAATTGTATAAATATATTTTAGTTATATCTAATTCCCCTCCCACACTCTTACTCTCTCTCTCTCTCTCTCTCTTTAATCATTAAAGTGTTGCTTGCAAGCTAAAGGTAACTTGCAATCTTAGTAAAAGTTGTTGGCCAAGTAAAGAAATGACACCTAAGGAGGTTAGGTGGAGTTGTTCACCAACTAAAGTAGAGCAATGATTACATACACTCCCTTTTCTCTTCCTTGTTATATCCTGTCATGTGCCCCTCTTTTGCCCAAGTTTTGATTTCAATTAATGCCTTAATTAGTTTACTTAATGTCTAAAATGTCCCCTCCCACTTGGGCTAAAAATTGGGTCACTCCTTTAGTCCTTTGGGCTCCTTAAAATAATTCTTTGGCCTAGCAATTTTAATTCTTTGGGCTTGCAAATCAACATGGTTTCATACTTTTAATTTAATATTCTCCTATTCATTTAGTTAGAGTTTCCTTACCCACATTAGTAAGTTAATTTCTTACTCATATATCTTTAATTTCATAACCCAATTAGACTTGCTTTACATAGGTTATAAAATTAATTAATTGAGATGTATAAAATAAATCTCTTAATATTGGTATATATTTTTAAATACTATCCTTCTCTCATATTATAACTTATTAGGTTATTTAATTATCATACCTAATATATATATTAGGTTACCTAACTTTATTCTTAATTATCTTTATATACAAAATAAATGTTTACACATTATATAGTATGTATTTATTTAATCACATACATCACTCATATAAGTCATAACATATTCCATTAGTGTATTAACTTATTAGCCCTAATTAACTTAATAAGTTATAAACACTCGCATATTCATATCAATAATTAATTACTTAATGATTATAAATCTTTTTAAATTAATAATCAAGGCTAACATTCAAGCTATGTTAATTTCTAACATAACTTATATTACACTTCCTTGAAAATGATTAAGTATACTTCTTAGTTAAAAAATTAACTTTCTAGATTAATTCACATATACACCCATATGGTTCAAATACTTTCTTAAAAAAAATTATTCGTAAAAATTACACATATAATCATGTGAAATTCTCGGTCCTTACATTCTCCCCTCCTTATAAGGATTCCGTCCCCGAAATCACCATTCCCATACGCTTAATTTCATGTCTATCCTTATATTTTATTTATAAAATTTTTATTGAATTACTACATTCTCCGCTCCTTATACGATTCCGTATTACGAGTCCAGAACTGTTGCGCATCTTGATCCATTGCTTACGGTCTGCTTGCACCAATTATGGTAGTTCCCAATGGAACTCAAATTCCTTCTTCAAAAATCCTCTTATTAACAAGTTATTATTATAAAATATATCTTTTCCTGAAATTTCCTTTCGTATGTCTATATTTAATGGTACCTAACGTTCACAAGGGTAAACGTACTTAACCTAACAATCTCACGGTATATAAGAAAATAGGTTATATTCGAATCAAGTATATACATTGATATAATTGATCGGAATCATACCAGGAACTCTATCTCCAGCTGCTACTGTATCTTGAATCGTCTTGAAGGTCCTTGCAGTTGATTTATTTGGTGGAGTTGGACCAGCTATTGCTAACGTTCCACTGCTTTTCCATGCATTCTCATTTCCCCCGCCGATTCTTTGCTTTGGACAATCCCTCACCATGTGATCTGTTGATCCATAAATGAAACACCCACTATTTTTTCTAGGATTGGGGCAGTTATGAGAGATGTATCCCTCCTAACCGCACTTAAAACACACAAACTTCTCTTTCAAACACTCACCCGAGTATTTTTCCCACAATTTCCACACTGTTCAACCTGCTTCTTCATACCTCCCTGCCTATTATTAGTATTTCCCGCATTGTTCAACTTTCTTTTTCCACTTCCACTTCCACTACTTCCCTCCACCTTGATAGCTCCCTCGATCTTAACCTTATTCTTCTTTTACTTGTTATAGAGACTCATGGCCTCACATCCTCCTTTGGCTATGATAGCCTTTTCCAATAGAGTCGAGAATGAATTAATTCGCTGTACATCTATCTTGTTGAATATCGATGGTTTCAATCCTTTCTTAAAACGTCGCGCCTTAAGTTCCTCAGTGTCCACTTGATGTAGAGCGAATCTTGCTAGCTCGTTGAACTTGACAAAGTACTCTGACACTGACACGTGTTCCTGCTTCAGATTTAAAAATTGTACCTCTATATTTTTCTACAAACTTCCCTTCCTAGGAGGCATTATCTGGTTAAACAAAGACTTACATTAATCCTTTATCTTTATACCATATCTTATTAGTAGTATAATAAGAATTTAATACAAAATTTTAAACTTAGACCAATTCAGCTTGCTGGACTTATGAATTCAGCTTGCTGAATCAACGAATTCATCAGATAAACATCTTAATATTTTAATTTTTCAAAATTTATTTACTTAATCTAACATATAATCATATCATTGCATTTATATTCATAGTCATGAAAATAGTACATAGTACTTTTCAGTACATAGCGCATATTACTATAAACATTTACTGTCCCTTTGTGGCAAAAGTTGGGATTCATTACTACAACTTTATACAAAAAGTTTAGACATACAAAAGTTATCTTAATATTTATACAAAAGCGAATATTATACTTATATATATATATATATATATATATATATATTTGCATATACCTACTCATCATCTAGGATACTATATTCCTAACTTATTATCATACTGCAAAAGATTCTACTCCTCACACTTACTCTTTCTTCCGTCCCATTCCTTCACCTATCTTCACCTTAGAACAATTCTTAACCCTATAACCCATTCTACCACATAAAAAACATCCTCCTTTCTTTGTCTTGTGACAATTTGGTGATATATGTCCTTCCTGACCACAATTGTAACACACATTCTTACCCCCTCATACATTCCTCCAAATGGTTCTTTTCACAATTGCCACATGTTTGTTTCTTCTTTAAATGCGAATTCCCTGAATTATTGTCATTGTCGTTGTTCCTTTTCCTTTTATTACCCTTCTTTTTCTTACTTACATCTTCGGATGATACATTGCACTCAACCCTCCTTCTATCAACTTGTGCCTTCAGATTATTTCGTTTTTCTGTCATCTCGCGCAATACCCTTTCTGTCTTCCATAATTCCTCCAGGAGAAACACTTTAGTCCTTAAATCTTGAACTTTCGCAGATGCTTGACCTTCTTCGATTACTACTTTACCTTTTTTTCCATCTTCGATCTTTGTTTCTTTGGAATATGCTTCTTCCTCTTCATTCAATTCCATCTCAGGGTACTCGTAATGATCGCTTCCTTGGTTTACCGTAGGTTCGTCTATTAAAACTTCTTCAACTGACTCACTACGAGCTGGCACCTCGGCTAATGGCATTAGCAGCTGTTAACATCTCCGTAACCATCTCATCATCTTCTGACATCCTACAATCAGTTTTCACTACTTAATTAGTACATCACCATTAAATAAAATCTATAAACACTAAGTGTCCACATATCTAACTATCGATGAATTTTTCCCAATCCATCGCTTAGAACTCTAAATGAGTTTTCTCTATCCTTCTTATGGTTATATTCCTAAGGCTTTTCCCTCACTTAAGGTTTATAACCTACAGCTTTGATACCAACTTATGACACCCCCAAATCTAGGTTCCCAAACCTCATGTTTGGTTCTCAGGATCCATCGTACATATCACATCTAACTATCCATTCATTAATGAAAGACATCCTTTATTACATGTCCTTAATAAAAACATACTTTAAAACATAATTATATCGTCATCCCAAGTTAACTAACCTTGACAAAACTTACATGTCCTTATCTATTCAAAAGGGTTACATAAATAATTTACATAATGTAACTCAACAATTAAAAGTCAATACTAACTACTCCTGAGCTTTGTCTGTGTCTTTGTCCTTGTTAAAACCTTTACTAAAATGTTTTTGATTTAAGAAAGGGTGAGCAACGAGTTTGCTAAGCAAGTTAAAGTATACAATAAAGGATATATATCATGAATAGAAGAGTCTTGCTTCTGTAGAACTCCAACAATAAGCAAATGATTATGAAGTAGCTGAATAATAATTCATTTTCAATAACAAGACTTTCTTAAATTTTATGCTGAATAAAAATCAAGGATAAAAGAGTAAAATTCTTTCACAGATTCAATTATATTTGAGTGAATAAGAAGAATTAACAATACTGCAACAATATTGAATAAAGTGGGATATTCCCAAATTTCATGTTGAGTGATCACACAGGGATCATGAACTAGTAGAGGAATCATTAGTTATTAAAATAAAATTACCCCAGAAATATAAGTTAACCGTAAAGATTAAATTATATTCTCTGCAGTACATAAAGTGATCAGCTTCATTGTACTTTATATTATGCATAATACTTAATAATAGCGCATGGGTCATTTTACGACAATAAAGTTTGTTCATCTCAGTCTTACATCAATAGTCTGTACCACAACAATATGGTTTGGATGGCTTTTAAAGAAATATTATGATTTTAACATATAATATCAATATTGATCTAGATGAAATCAATGACATAGATCTTTCAATAAATCAGTTCATAATAAATAGAACGTTTCATGTTTTAACAAATATTAGTCTCGCCAAAATAAATAGCTGAGACATGGCTCATAAACAGTGCTAATAATAGAACAAGAATCAATTGTACTATGTGTGAATAACAATAATCATTATAGATGTGAATAACTAACAATAATTATTCACTAATCACGTTTTCAAATTAATAACTCAAGTTGAGTTAGGAGACTTGCAATAAATGCGAATATTCAATAATAATCTTAGATGTGGAATAATCAACAATAATTATCCACTATCATGCGTGAAAAATAATAACTCGAGTTTGAGTTAGAGAACTTGTCTTATTCATTGACTACTGCTACGCAATTTAAGTTAACTTCTTTTGTAAAACCTAGCATTAATAAGATCGATCTCTTAATTAGCATAATATATCTTACTTATAATATTTATCTAACATGTAATATCATAATCAATCATTAGATAACACCATACGAATACACAAGTTTAAACCTAGCACACATCGAGTCTTTAATAGTATTCAATATAGTATTCTGAGTGGTTTTCCACAATCAACCAACAAATTATTTTTCGTCTCGTCTACACTGTTTTCACAGCGATTTAGATCGGTTGCTAATTCGTATATACCTCAGCTCCCTAAAGTATTTGTTTAACCCAAACACTATACATCAACCATTAAAGAGTACGGCTATACTACCTTAGACTTAACACTTACTCGTTCATTTATAAGTTCTTATTATAACTAGTAAACTATTTATTAATTCAGAAGATTTAATATATTATTTAAGCAAACTGGAACCAAATTGTCTTCCCTTCTTAACTTTTTCAGTTTTCACTTTAGCAAGCTGAAACAAAACTGACTTCTCTTCCTGACATTTCAGTTTCTATTTTAACACCCTGAATTGTTCATTTTAGGAAGCCGAAATACCCTATTCACTAAAATACCAAATCAGATTATTATTTTTCTATCCTTTGGCCAATCATATATACATATATTCCGTACACAAAAAGATTTTTTTTGGAATTTTTCAACTCCCTTAAATATTTTTCAAAAATTCATTTCTTGTTAAAACCGTAAGAAATTAGCTACATCATGCTTACAAGCTACTTTATCTCATATATTTTCATGTCCCAAAAGATTGAAAATTTTTCAATAATTAAGTTGCCGAAACAGACCCTAGCAGTTTTGGACAGATTGCTTTTTTGACTTTTTCAAATTTGACATCCTTTGCTAAAATCAGTCCACACAAAAATCAATAACACCTTTTTAAGTGATTCCACTTCAAAAAGTTAGAAGACACATATATCTAATTTGAGAAATTGACCACACTCAAAAAGTCAAAATATAATAGTTGATATGGTCGTTTGAATTTCATGTTGTGTTTTCTCAAAATCTGATTTTTAAACGTTTATGATTTCTAAGAAATCTTCCATATTTTCACATAATAAACAACATAACTCATCATATTACCCACTTATACCTCATATACTCATGGATCTAACATGATCCATTATCTAATTCACCAAATAATCAACAAACACAAGATTAAACACAATCAAGGCTAAGAAAATTATAGTTTTCTGCTTTTGAAAAACCTAACTCTTATTTCACACTTTAGATCTAAACATGAAACACTATTAAACACATAGATCTAAGGTTTTAAATCTCATTATCATAACTTTACAAAAATCAAAATTCAAATCAAACCAAAAAGAAATTAGACTATATAAGTAGGGATTTCTTATACCTTAGCTTGTTTTTCTTTCATTCTTCTCCCTAATTTTAGTTAAGGAGCAAAGAAACTTAGCAAATCACTCCCTCTCTCTTTCCTTCTCTTGTCTGAACTCTGTTGCTCTCTCACCCTCTCTCTCTTTCTTGGTTTGCTAAGTCAGGAAAAAAATGAGATGAAAGAGAAAATAAAAGGCTTTTTTCTGGCTTGGTAAAAATTGTATAGATATATTTTGGGTATATCTAATTCTCCTCCCACACTCTTACTCTCTCTCTTTAATCATTAAAGTGTTGCTTGCAAGCTAAAGGTAACTTGCAATCTTAGTAAAAGTTTTTGGCCAAGTAAAGAAATGACACCTAAGGAGGTTAGGTGGAGTTGTTCACCAACTAAAGTAGGGCAATGATTACATGCACTCTCTTTTCTCTTCCTTGTTATATCCGGTCATGTACCCCTCTTTTGCCTAAGTTTTGATTTCTATTAATACCTTAATTAGTTTACTTAATGTCTAAAATGTCCCCTCCCACTTGGGCTAAAAATTGGGCCACTCCTTTAGTCTTTTGGGCTCCCTAAAATAATTCATTGGGCTAGCAATTTTAATTCTTTGGGCTTGCAAATCAACATGGTTCAATACTTTTAATTTTATATTCTCCTATTCATTTAGTTAGGGTTTCCTTACCCACATTAGTAAGTTAATTCCTTACTCATATATCTTTAATTTCATAAACCAATTAGACTTGTTTTACATAGGTTATAAAATTAATTAATTGAGATGTATAAAATAAATCTCTTAAGATTAGTATATATTTTTAAATACTATCCTTCTCTCATATTATAACTCATTAGGTTATTTAATTATCATACCTAATATATGTATTAGGTTACCTAACTTTATTCTTAATTCTCTTTATATACAAAATAAATGTATACACATTATATAGTATGTATTTATATAATCACATACACCACTCATATAAGTCATAACATATTCGACTAGTGTATTAACTTACTAGCCCTAATTGGCTTAATAAGTTATAAACACTTACATATTCATATCAATAAGTAACTACTTAAAGATTATAATTCTTTTTAATTTAATAATAAAGGCTAAAATTCAAGCTGTGTTAATTTCTAAAATAACTTATATTACTCTTCCTTGAAAATGATTAAGAATACTTCTTAGTTAATAAATTAACTTTCTAGCTTAATTCACATATACACTCATGGTTCAAATTCTTTCTTTAAAAAAATTATTTATAAAAAGTACACATATAATCATGTGAAATTATCGGTCCATACAGTCAATATATACCCTCTCCCCCTTAGCTTATAGAAAGAAAAGGGAGAAAGAAAGGGTCGCGACGAGAGAAATCAAGACTAGGAGGGTCAAACGGAGGCTTTAACACACTCTGATTCTTGTAAAATTTCTATGTAAACGTTCATACACATATATACTACATCATATCAAATTTTTACCTTTGAGAAAAGAGTATCGGGGCGCTAAAAGTTGTTCGAGAGCCGTTTTTGCTATATACTATAAGATTTCTCCATATCTGTCTCCTTCGCTTACTCTAATACGTATATAAGTGCTATATACATATATTTAGTAGTTTATATTCGTCAGATCTGAAGTTTTAACCGTTCATTTCTTGTAAATAGTTAATATTTGAGTTGTATTGACTAAATCTGTACTAGATCTAGCCAGATCTAACTTTTAACCGGTTCAAAAGTTGTCAAACTTGAACCTTGAAGCTAGAATGGCTAAGATCTATACAGATCTAGTTTTCTTACTAGTTTTTGTAAATATTTAGAAACCACGTGACCCTAGATCTGTATTTATAGGAAACTGGAAGCTATAAGCTACTCGCATACGGAGATTTGACTGATGAATCTTTCGTTTAGCGATGTTTAGTATAGTTTTACTTTTTATTGCAATATATTAATTATGTAGGCTGTTTATTTGATATTTAGTGAGCCTAGGAGCCACAGGATCTACGATCCAACCAATGGATCTAGATCTGGTTCCAATGATGGACCTGATTGAGTTGTACCGCCAGCTTGCAAATTTTGTAATTGTAAATATAGGACCTTAAAACGGTTATCCGGATGTAAGGTCCCCGTAATAATGAAAACCCTATGTGTGGTGTCCGGGCATACTTTGATGGCTTTCATGCCCATAAGGAGCCTGACACTTATGGATATATTATTTTGGTGAGGATGTTTCCCATCCCAAGAATAAAATCAAAATAAGCCGAATATGGAATAAAATGGAAGTATCAAAGGGCTTCAAATCCTATACGAGCGAAAGGGTTTGAAAACCACTTTTCAAAACATCATTTTCATATTCTTGTCTAAAAATAGATTTTTTAATGAATCGACCCCTTCATATATAGATCCAACAAAGCACAACACTACTCTCAAATAAAGCACTTAGTCCCAATTAACTGGAACACACACACATGTACACAATGATTAGGGAATGAAAAGCGAGGTAACCGTGTTTCACGAAAGTCGGGGGGTTCCTAACATCTTCCCCCCACTTAATCAAGCCTCCGAACAATATGAATCTCGGTTTCCAAGACCAATTAAACATGGTCCAATATTAGGCCATATTGCAAAATCAATCAAAACTCGGTTGAGTTGGTACAACCATTTAACTCATACCAACTGGCAGTTCTGTCTAATTCGGACCAATAAAATCAATCTTTTCAAATCGTCGACATTATAAGTCAGAATCGTTCTAAAATCTCACCCTCAGATCAAACAAACCAGATAGAAAACATAAAGGGTAAGGAACACATATGAAGAGGGATTTTTCCAGACGTCGACAAGATGAACGATATTAACTATGTGTAAATGAAGTGAATACATGCAAGCGTGCTTATTACATAAAGTATAACCTCTTTACATGGTAGAATGGTCAAGATAGTTAGTCTTTTATTTCATAAACTTGTTTAGCCTAAATTCATGGGAATTCCAACTAAAGCCACAATGTGTAAAGGTGAACTTGAAGAGACCTTAGGAGAGTCTAAGACCCCTAACCTGCGCATATGTTATATGTTAGTACATATGCATGCTAGAAATGAAGGTAAAACCGGAGAAATTAAAAGCCAAGTTTGGTCTGGCCAGGGAGTTACGCAGTTGCGCCTTGCCCAGGCCATACAACAGCGCAGCTGAGCCATCCTGCAGTTTGGCCTAACTATTTTATTTATCATCTAAATTTGGCAGCTTGCTTACATTCTAATTCTAAGATATAAGAAAAGGTCATAATGATGTCTTGAGTGTTTACATTGTGTAGTCTTCGTATAACGTGAGAATTTCAAGAGTTGTAAACGATTTACAAGGGAAGTTTTCAAAACGTAAAGACAACGTTCATTTCGAAACTACGTGACTTGGTAGTATGCTAATACATAACCTAATTGTATAACAAAGATAGGATCCGTTCTTGTCATATATACTTGAGTATGTGTTATATATATGTGTGGGATGACTACCTTATATAGCAAGTATGTGTAACTAATGAATATGTATATATACATAACTATGATACAATAGGAATTCAAAGTGTTGATAAGTTATAGATTAGTAAACTACGCTAAAGGAAAGTTCCCTAACTTTCACAACTTTGGATATTGTGCGAGTTAGAATTGTTGTTGTTAGCCCTATATACGTTAAACAAATATCTATACTTGTACAAATCATTATTCATATTCAGAAACAGATTATATATCTTGATTCATGTTGCAAGCGTTGAACTTATTGTTCCTAAATGTATTGTAAAAGTTGTCTAAGCTATTTGATTCGACTAGACTAATATCATGTGTTAGAAAACGATCCAAACTAATTGATTGGAGAGGAATCTTATAAATCTACTAAGAGGAACAACCCTCGTTGTAGGAGAAATTATATAACTGTCGGGAACCGACGTGCGCACAAACAACATGTCTAAATATTATGCATAATGTAGGGTACTTTAGGCAGATCACCAGTTGTACTTGTTTATATTGGATTTTCAGTATAATATTTTTAATTATAGTAGGAGTTCTTAGTCCATAGCGACTGACTCAGTGTTTAATCTTCTTTGAACATTAAAATGTATAATCCTCTGAATTCTGTTGATATCTTTCAGTTCATAGTGACTCTTATTCCAATTCAAAGGACAGATTTAGAATAATTGATACTTCTTGTTATTCCTTAACTATCATTTACTGTTACACCATTGAGATTTTGAACTTTATGCTTGTTCACCCTTATTGTTATATACTTGCTAAGCAAACTTGTTGCTCATTCTTGCTTTCTTTAAACCTTTCGGTTAAGGCAGAACGTGCTGAAACATCAGGCAAGGATAAGGGCAAGGGCAAAGCTATGGAGTAGCTTTGTTCCTTTATGCTAGGAGTTTAATATTATCATGTTGTAATAAGACTTATTTAATATTATATACTACGTTATGTTTGAACTTAAGTTATGTAATAAGTTAGTAACGGTTGCAAAACTTTGGGACGAGAATATCTATATTAAATTAATGTAAATTATTCTATTATTTTGTTGTATGAGTTATTAGTTTATTATTAGAATAAGATTGTGAAGTAACGTATTCGAGATATAAGTGTCTGAATTTGGGGGCGTCACAGGTTGGTATCAAAGCATTAGGTTATAAACCTTAGAAACGAGAATCGTTAGACTATAACCTTAGAAGAATTTAGAGAATAGAAGGAGATAAAACTCATATAGAGTTTACCTAGAGAGTTAGTGGTATTATGAAATATATTTTCATTCCATACAATGAATTTATTTTTTATTTAACATTCTAATAGACTTTGTTGTTTGTTATCATTTGTTTGTGGTTGTAGAATATCAGATTTGGGAGGACCTAGTAGAGTGGTAGAGGAGGAGCCACGTGACATACACGTGGTGTACAAGGCACCTTTGGTAGCGGAACCCGTTTTGACGGTGGCCCCTATCGATGATGTGGATGATGAGGAGATGGAGTTGGATCACGAGGAAGGAACCCATAGACGATGAGCCCGTGGGAGATTCCGACTAGACCACGTTCGAGGACCGGATGTTGGGAGATTATGAGGAATGAATTTTGGAGTTGGAATGCAGAGTTAAGGAGTTAGAGGCCGAGGCTCGGGAGAGACATAAAAAGATGCTAAAGCTGAAGGATGAGGACCATACAAGGAAACTTGAGATGCAAGAGATGGAGGTAGAAATTGCCTATCGTAAGGAAGCAGAGACATAGGTGGGTACCCTTTTTCACCATTTACTATCCAGAAATGTGGAACTAGCTGGTAAGCTAGAGGAGTCTGAACAAAGGGAGTTGAGTGAGAAACCCAAGAAGGAGGCTCTTCGCACACAGCTTGAGCTAGAGGTTATGGAGAGGATCCACTTCAAGGAGAAGTGGGAAGGTGCCGATGATAGGGCCAATGATCTAGAGGATGAAGTGAGATACAAGAGGAGGAAGACAAACAAGATGAGCTGCGCCTTTCGCACGACCATAGAGAGATGGATTGATGGTGTGTACCATTATCCGGTGGAGAAGGGACAAACCTGATATACCATAAATTGGGGTTTGATTGCCCACATTGGGCAGGTTGAGTACAAGAGCGCAGTGGAGCGCGGGATGTTGGGATAGCTTGTACAGATAAGTGTCTAGTAGTATAGATATGTTATGTATGTATTGTTGTATAATCCCAATCTTTTGTGTGAGATATGGGATAGTTATGTAAACCCCAAGTAGGTTCATGTTAGAGGGGTAATATTTCTGTGTTTCCCCATCTTATGTGATATTAGGGGATAAATGTTGACATTTATAGAAATATGCTAGGAAATGATCATACCGATGTAATGATTGGCATATGAATATAAATGTTCTTATTTTAAAGACGTGTTATAAAATTTTCCTTTTGTATTAAAGAAATATTTAAAAAATATAATTAGATTATAAAAATGAAATTTTATAATGTAGAAAATGACACCCAGACGTAGACTAACATCACCGAAGGAATCTGTCAATAATGTGAGGGAGCAAGTAGACCCTATTCAACGATTAGTCTACTTGTTAGGAAAAGCCCTTCTAGGGAGAAATAATAAACCGGTACGCAACAACCCGCAAGCGGTTTCGACAACCAACTTTAAATACTTTAGGAGTGTAGGACCTCCATAATTTAGGGGTACTATCGATCCTATCGAGGCTCAGACTTGGATCAAAGAGATGGAGAAAGCATTCACCATTGCTCGTATGGGTAAAGATCAAAAGACTACATATGCTACGTACATAATGAAGGGTGAAGCAAACTATTGGCGGGAGGCTATCAGCAGATAGCAGGAGAAGGAGTTATAACCTGGGAAAGGTTTAAGACATTGTTCTTCAAAAATTACTTTTCGAAGAACAGGAAGAATCGGATGGAGGTGAAGTTTCTAGAACTGAAACAATGGGATATGATAGTAGCACAGTACATGGCTAAGTTCAATGAACTCGTTAGATTTTCCACGCATCAAGTGGACATAGAATAGAGAAAAGCTTGACGCTTCAAACTAGGACTGAAACCTTGGTTGTTCAATAAGGTGTAGGTTCTCCAAATCGACTCGTTCACCATGCTGTTGGAGAAGGCCATCATTGCAGAAGGAGGTAGTGAGTCTTTGAGTCAATATAACAAGGAGAAGAAGAGTAAGAACAATGGCAGAGATAGCCATGGAGGAAGCAATAGTAGAGGAAGAACCCTAGGGAAAAGGAAGTGGGATAAGAACAACAATGAAAGAGACAACCATTAAGCGGGAGGTCATCGAGGAGGGTTTAAGAAAAAAGCGAAGGCATGCCCGAAGTGTGGGAAGAACCACCAAGGATAGTGTTGGAAGGGATGCAGTGTCTGCTACAATGCGGCTAGGAGGGACACATTTCACCAAACTGCCCAAAATCAAAAAAGATCAAGGGATGTTTTACTTGTGGCTCAACCGAGAACTAGATCAAAGACTACCCAAAGAAATAAAGAGACAATCAGGGAGGAGGTAGCAAGCTCATGATAGGTGAACCGACGTAATCCAACTGACCATCTGCCATAACATTTAACATGACTGTCCAAAACGCAGTGGCTGCAAAGGACTTGGTGTCAAGTATTATCTCAATCAATAATATAAATGGTTATATATTATTTGATTTAGGTGCTACCTGTTCCTTTGTGTCTGAAGATTTTGCTAGTCGATTAAACTTACACCCAAGAACGATTAGAAAACCAGTTAAACATATAAGTTGTGAATAAAGAAGTAGTCCCCGTAGAGTTCATTTACCGAAATTGTTATGCAAACATTTGAGGTCACAAACTAAGCGTGGACTTGATTATGATTAAATTAGGAGAGTTTGACGTAATATTAGGAATGGACTGGTTGTATAACTATGCGACAATAATTGACGTTCAGAAGAAAAGCGTAACCCTTCAGACTCCAAACCGGTCTAAGGTAGTATTTTATGGTAGCTCATCGCTTAGGCAATCATGTTACCTTATGATGATGCAAGCTAAGAAATTGTTAAGAAATGGATGTGTAGGTTATTTAGCCTATATTATAGATACTCAAAAAAATGGAGTAGAAATGCAAGACATATCGGAAGTGAGGGAATTTTAAGACGTATTTCCTGACGATCGGCCTGGTCTTCTGCCAAACAGAGAAATCAAATTCGTAATAAACTTAGCACTGGGAACTACACCGATTTTGAAAGCTCCATATCGTATGGCGCCGGTAAAAATGAAGGAATTAATGATACAATTGCATGAATTACTAGATAAGGGTTATATTTAGCCGAGTGTGTCTCCTTAGGGAGCACCACTGTTGTTTGTTAAGAAGAGAGTTAAACAGAATAACGATTAAGAATATGTATCCGTTACTAAGAAAAGATAACCTTTTCAATCAATTGAACGTAATAAAGTGTTTTTCAAAGATAGATCTACGAACGGGTCAGATCTGCGGACGGCTTATCATCAGTTGAAGGTACGAAAAGAGAACATACCAAAGACGACATTCTGAACCCGATACGGACATTACAAATTTTTGGTGATGTAATTTGGATTGACTAATGCTCCCGCAGCATTCATGGACTTGATGAATCGAGTTTTCAAGCCATACTTGGATAAGTTTATGGTAGTTTTCATTGACGACATCCTGATTTACTCAAAGGCAAAGGAAGAACATGCCGAACATCTGCAGATGGTATTAGAAGCGTTACGAAGCGAGAAGATGTACGCGAAGTTTTCAAAGTGTGAATTTTGAATGGAGAAAGTCCAGTTTCTAGGACACATGATAGACAAGGATGGAATTTCAGTGGACCCTGCAAAGGTGGAGGTAGTGAGTAATTGGGAACAACCATAGACACCAACAAAGGTGAGAAGTTTCTTAGGGTTAGCCAGGTACTATCGAAGATTTATCCAAGATTTTTCTAAGATATCGACCCCGTTGACCAATCTCACTAGGAAAACTGTGAAGTTTGTTTGGACGAAAAAATGCGAAGAAAGTTTCAAGGAGCTGAAGAAGAGGTTGAGCGAAGCGCCTGTATTATCATTGTCAGATGATGCGGGAGGCTTCGTGGTGTATAGTGATGCATCACACAAGGGAATTTTTTGTGTGCTAATGCAACATGGTAAGGTCATTGCGTATATGTCATGATAGTTGAAGGATTACAAAAAACGATACCCTAGCCATGACTTGGAGTTAGCGGCAATAGTTTTTGCGTTGAAGATTTGGAAGGCACTATTTGTACAGAGAAAAATTTGAGATATATACAGACCACAAGAGTCTGAAATATATCTTCATACAAAAGGAGTTAAACATGCGACAAAAGAGGTGGTTGGAATTAATCAAGGATTATAATTGCGAAATTCTTTATCACCCGGGGAAGGTAAACGTAGTAGCCGATGCATTAAGTAGAAAAGGAAGGGAGAATTTATTTGTGCTAACATCTCAAGAGGAGCTAACAAGAGAAATGAAGAGATTGGAAATAGAAGTGAAGAAACCTGGAAGGTCTGAGGGAAAACTATTTGTAATAGAAGCCCATCCTACATTATTGGATAGAATAAAGGAATCACAAGAGAAGGATGGAGAGTGCAAAAATATAAAGAAAAGGATAGTAGAAAGTGAATAAGGAAAGTTCAAGATGGATAAGGACGGTATATTGAGATTTGGACGTCGAGTATGGGTGCCAGCTGTAACTGAACTGAGAAAGGAGATTTTGTATGAAGCGCACAATATGACATATTTTGTTCATCCAGGAGGCACAAAAATGTATCCAGATCTTTGATAGCACTTTTGGTGGCCCAATCTGAAATGAGAGATCACAGAGTGCGTCAATAGATGTCTCACTTGTTAACGAGTCAAAGTAGAGCACCAGAGGCCGAGTAGTCTACTTCAACAATTGGAAATACCAGAGTGAAAATGAAAACACATTACGATGGACTTCATGGTGGGACTTCTGGTCACACAGAAAGGTTATGATACCATTTGGGTCATCGTGGATCGACTAACGAAGACAGCTCATTTTCTACCAATTCAATCTAAATCAGTTAGCAAATTTATAAATAAAGGAAATCGTTTAACGACATCAGTGTCGGTGTCAATTACTTCGAATCGAGATCCGTACTTCACGTTAAATGTTTGGAAAATTTTACAAGAAAGGATGGGAACACAGTTAAGGTTGAGTACTACTTATCATCCTCAGACAAACGGACAGAGTGAGCAAAAAATACAAACGCTAGAGAATATGCTTAGAGCTTGCGTGATGGACTTCAAGGGGAACTGGGACGATCACTTACCCTTAGTAGAATTCACTTAAAACAACAATTATCGTGCGAGTATCGGTATGCCACCATACAAAGCCCTCTACGGAATAAGGTGCAGAACACCGTTGTGTTGGGACGAAGTTGAAGAATGACGAATTTTGGGACAAAAATTAGTTTAACAAAAAATCAATCTAGTAACAACAATAAGAGCCAGATAGGTAGCAGCTCAAGATCGCCAGAAGAAGTACGCGGATTTGCATCTTTAGGACCAAGACTTTGAAGTCAGCATTTTCGTATTTTTGAAGGTGTCTCCATGGAAAGGGAAGATATCATTCGACAAGAAAGGAAAATTTAGTCTGAGGTTCATAGGACCATTCAAAGTTTTGAAGAGAGTAGGCGAAGTGGCGTACAAGGTAGATTTACCGCCTGAACTGGAACACATCCACAATGTGTTTCACATTTTCGTGTTACGTCCATACAAGCCCGATTATAAGCACGTGATATCCTATGAGCCCATTCATGTAGAAAAGAATCTGACTTACGAGGAGATTCCTGTCCAAATACTAGATAGGAAAGAACAAACATTAAGAAATAAAGTTATACGTTCTGTAAAAGTAATTTGGCGAAACCATAACGCCGAGAAGGCTACGTGGGAGTTAGAGGATAAGATGAGAAGGGACTATCCCAATCTGTTTGTGTAACCTTGTACAAATTTTGAGGATAAAATTTTTATAAGGGAGGAGGATGTAATACCGTGAATTTTTTGAATAACATTAATAATTAAATTAATGAATTGAAAGTTGAATATTTATTTGAATATAAATATAGATTTTGTGACATAGGATGTAGTAACTCAATCGAATTGAATTAAGTATATGGTGAGTGAAGAATATGATGGAAATGATGAAAAGCCTAATTTGAGGTTATGTTATATGCCTAGTATGGCATAATTAGGATTAAGTAATCATTTGATTAAAATTAGTGAATGAGTGAATTAACAAAGGGATGGACTAATTATTATTAATTGCAATTGCATTAGTAGTCTGGACTGAATTATGCAGTAGCTAAACCTGGTTTGAGATTTTCTCAAAGTGGCGCTGCTGAGCCACTTCTGCAGTGCAAACTAGCACACCTACGCCAGTGGCCAGTCTTGAAAAAAATTATTTTTATTTGCTTCATGCTTAGGATACAAGATAAGACATTAATAATACTAACATAATGTGAATAATTAAGTATAAGACCTTACAATAAAAGTGAGTTTGGAATATTTGACTTACTAAGTTATATAAGAAAGCTTTGTGTGACATTATATTACCTGAATAGTGAATTAAATGTGTATCTCAGAATTTTTGAAAAAAGTTAACTTTCAGAAAATAAACATTTAATATTTACTTTCATGATATTTGAGTATAAGTGAAATAATAAGCTTCATAGAAAATAATGAGTCGTTGGTACCTAACTGAATTATTTTCTGATCTAAATTGAATATTATTCAGACAAACCTAATGTACATGAATTATATGATTACATATATATATATATAGATAGATATCCCTAACTTCTCCCAAGGTAATAATATTCACTCATTAAGATCTCACTTGTGAGCCCTAAAGGAAATAATTTAGTAGGTTAGTGGTTATTTTGCTAAGATAATATATTATTAAGCCTTATCCCATTTCTGTGGCTCCAAAACTCATCAGACGCATTAAAAGGCCATTGGCCTAGCCTATTCCCTTCTTGTCAAAGTATCTGTAGCAATCAAATGATGAATGGGGAGTGGCCTCAATAGTGGATTGCCACTATTCTACCAAACCATAATTGCACACCATTTTCTTCTTCCTGCTGAACAAAAACCATGGACAAAAGCCTTTGCATGGATATTTAATTTTCTATAAATTGGGGATCCCTCTTCTCAATCCATTGCTAGAAATTTTCTGATAAGTTAGTATAGAGTGTGAGTATACTGAATTGGAGGGGATTATGAGATTGAAAGCACAATTAGCAGATTAATCTCAAACATATGTATATTTTCTTAAACTGTGTTAATAATTTTATTTTTGAAAAATTCTAGAATTTCTTGAATTCCTGTTAATTGATTTAGAAATGGGATGTCATTGCGTTATTTGAGTTTACATGTATCTATGGTAGCAATGTGACTGAATTTAAGCATATTATGTAAAGAATTTTAGGTTTAGAGTTATACCGAGGCAAAGAAGTTCCTGGAACTGTCCAGGAAGGGCACAGTTGCGCCCTTCTACAGGTTAGAGACTGCGCAGCTACGCCGTCTACTGATTCTGAAACTATGCTGGAGCAGCGCAGCTGCGCTGTAATGACCGTAATTTTTAAACTCCGTTATTAATTAAATATTTGATTTAATTTTAATGAGTTAGTTTTATAAGCTTATTTAAACCTTGTGTGGTTATGTGGTTATGTGAGTTTGTGCCTATACAATTGATTGCTAGGTATAATTAAAGGGAGTCACTAATGGTTTATTTAAATTAGTGGACTAGCCCTAAGACCTTTATATCAAAGTATTGATAGAAGCGTTAGTAATTAAATATTCAATTTACTTGAATATAGGGAAGGGATTTAAACGTGTTGATTAATTATTATTAAGAATAAATGGTAAATTAATGAGCAGAGGATTAATAAATATAATAAGATTATATTTACTCGATTAATTATTTTGTGCAAGCATGTGATAATTAAACCTTTAATATATGGTAGTTATCTATATTGTATATAATGCAATGTGACACATTAATATGGCTATGTATTATACATATAGACTATATAGTAAGATTAATTGCATTACATGAGTTACATAATAATATTGCTTATGTAACAGGATATGTGTGGGTAGACCTTAAGGTATACCCTATTACCATATTGTAATATCATTAAACAATTATTATTTAATAATGATTTCAATAAGTTATTATAATTGAAATAATAACTGATATGATAATGAGTAATAATAATACCCAATTGAATTATATTCGATATTAAGGAAATGTACATGGATTATATGTTGATATATATGTACCCCTACTTGATACATTGTAATTAGAAATTTCATTTGTGTTTCTATTTATAACCTAAGTATTTATTATACTACATTTGCAAGTTGCTGAGTTCGGTAGTCTTGTCCCAATATTAGAGTCATTCTTCTTCTTCTTCTCTTTCATGTGCATACCACAAGGCTAGTCTACTCTTATGTGCATCACACTCATCAATAATCTAGCTAATGATTATAAGGGGAGTGGGATTTATGATGAATTCACCAACTCTCAACCACTCTTCCTTAACCATTATACAATCTTGCAATCCATTGGTTTGAATTTGGGGATAATTGCATTGTCTGGTTATTCTTTTGCCTATAAATGAGCCTTTCTCCTTCTATATTGCAATTGCTGAGATTTTCATTAAGTGTAGAATTGATAGTAAGTTTATTGAGAGAGATATCAGTGAGAGAGAAATTGTTTTAGCAGCAAACTGTTTCGTTAGCATAGGTTTATTTCTTGAATTGGCTAACTTCCTTATTATGCTTAAATTATATGTTGATTAATTTGGAAAGTGATTATTAGTTGGTATCTAAGCTTGTAAGCATGTTAAAGAAGTAATGTGCTTATAAACTAGCATGTTTCGTAAGTAATTTTTGAGATGGGTTTACATTCTGCCAAAGCAGAACAGCTTCTGGTCTGGCCGAACATCGACGCAGCTGCTCCAGTTTAGTGCTGGGACGCAGCGCAGCTGCTCCAGGCCCTGTTTCTGATTTTGTTTTCTGTTAAGTTGCTGTTATATACTAGCATGTGGTATATTATTAGGCAAGCATAAGAATATGAGTAACATACATATATGAATACGTTGACGTGACATGAGCAGTATAACTATGTTAGTACATACTATTGATGAAAAGATTTATAGTTTACAAAATGAACATAGAATGGTTAAAGTGAACTTGACCAAGACTTATGTCTTTTAAATTCTAACCATTTGAATATGTTTATGTGGCTTAACTATGTGTTCAAAGGCAAGTGAGTTATAATTTTAAGGCACTTTGCATATACTAAATTACCTTTGTGGACTTAGTGTAATTTTCAATGAAAACTTAGAGTTTAAAAGCTAATAGCATCGATCACTGTGTGAGTTATGTTATGATCATGCAAGCATAAAAATTTGGATTTCATTTTGCCTATAAACATGTTAACATGAACATCATTTGTTTAAACATGGAATTCACCTATGCACGCATATTCAAGAAAATGAATTTCTAAAAGTATAAACTATGTGATTAAGGTATACACATGTAGTATACGCACGAGCATGCCTACTTAGTATTGTTTAGTCTCGTTATGAGATATTATGACCGTAGTAGCGGACCCTTGAAGCATGAACTTGTTTTGCTTAAAGTATAAGAATGTCTGGCATGAAAACCATATAACCTTGAAGTTGACATAAAATGAGCATGCTAGATTCGAACTTGAGTTTATAAACTTATGAGCATGTGTGTATGATTAATATCAGTAGCTGGTATGAAGGGGAGTTAACTTGGGATTTTTAGTAGAATAAAATTTCATTCCTGGTCTGACTAGTGAGTGGTGCAGCTGCGCCCCTCTTAAGGCATAAACCAGCGCAGCTGCGCCAGGCCACTTTCAGGTCTAGAAAATTTGTTTGAATTTGAGTTTGACAGTTAACGTATAATGACCTATAACATGCTAAATATGGTATGTTTGGTACTAGTTGTGGTCTTATGTGATAAACTTATCCGATGATTAGATTCTTGTAAGTGTAGACGCATATCAGTTTGCACAATACTAATTGAGAGACCAACTTGTTAATGTTAGGTCGTTTCAACGCAAATTTATTTAAAGCTAAACTATTTGTAGCTGAGAAAATAGGAAAGTATCCTAATCTATGCATTTACTTTATGCAAGAAATCTATGATTATGCAAGTATCCTAAATCTTTGCACTACTTTATTCAATGAATCTTGTAAGAAAGTTTCTTAACTTCATTTGATGTGAATGCAAGTTCCCTATCTTTCACAACTTTGAATATTGTGCAAGTTTCTGAACTTCACTCTTTATTGTGCAAGTTTCCTATCGTTCTCATAGTGTATTGACCAGGTTATTATTATGTTCAAGTTATTTATTGACACTTGGACCTTATTTCCAAGTATGCTTTAGGTGGTTTAATTACTTTACAATTATTCCACATCGATCTTATTGAAATTCGCACTTGGTGCACTTGAGTTCGTACAGTCTTGGACTTGTACATTATTTAAAGTTCTATAATTCTTGAACTGCGTCAGATAGAGTCTGAACCTTTGTTCGGTCAGATAATTGTATGAAATTTTATAAAAGCTATCTAGACTAATTGATGGTAGGGATTCTTAGACTAAAGAGAACACCCCGGATATTATAGGGGAGTATCCCAAGTATCTAATATAAGATACAAGTAGCAGAGTTGAATGTTATCCATATACATGGCGTACGCGAGGCAGATCCCCTCAAGTACTTATTCTGTAGCCAGTAACTAAAGGATCAATCAGCTATTGATTCCATTCGAGATTTATAGTTCAAAGTCTATTCGACTATCGATTATTCTAAAAGAAATTATTATCCTTGCTTCTGTTATTTATATTATTGAATTCCTTGTTAGTTATATTCCGTTCATCATGATATATCCTTTATTGTTGTATTTAAACTTGCTGAGCAAACTTGTTGCTCATTCTTGCTATATCATGACTTCTATTACAGTTAAGCCCGAGATTTCAGGGAAGGACGAGGGTAAAGGAAAGATGTAGGATTAGTTTGCAAGGAGCAGACTTTACTTTATGTTTAGTTAAATTACTATTAATGTAATTTGGACCCTAATTATTATTCTAGGGTATGTTTGTATGATTGTATTAAGGTTATCGAATCTTGGGACTAGTAACACCTTTTGAATGAACGACATACGTTTATTATATTCCACATTTAGTTATTGTTTGTTGTTTAGAGGTGGATATTTGTATTGGATCGTGACGACCGGATCGGGGATAGAGGACCCAGATTTGGGGGTGTCACAGGTTGGTATCGAAGCTGTAGGTTATAAACATTAGGAATGCAAAACCTAGGTTATAACCTTGTGGAAAACTCAATTAGAGTATGTAGGTGATGGGTTAAGGAGATCCATCGAGTTTTATTGTGTGATACTGAAGTTGTTTATTTGAATCAAATATGATTGATAGACGTCCTAACTTCTTAATGCTAGCATGAATAGCATATCACATAAAGCCTAAAGTTTTCTTCCTTTCCTCAGATCATGCCGCCTAGGAGACTACCACGAAATAAGAGGAAGGAAGGATCCGTTAACAATGGAGTGGGAAATGCAGATCCAATGCAAAACTTCGTTGACCTATTAATAGAAGTAATGCAAAATAGACCCCCGCCAGCGGCAGGGCAGCCAGGACATCACTTGGCTAGCTTCAGGGATTTTAAATTGGTAGGACCTCTAGAATTCTAAGGAACCTTAGACCTAATCGAAGCCCAAACATGGGTAGAAGAGATGGAGAAAGTGTTTGAGGTCGCACAGGTGGCCGAAGCACAGAAAACGGGTTTTGCCACTTTCATGATGAAGGGCTAAGCTAACTATTAGTGGAAAGCCAATAAGGGACGAGCAGGCGAAGGAGTTATTCTATGGGACAGATTCAAGGAGCTATTCTTTGAGAATTACTTCTCGAAAAATACGCAACAGGATACAAAAGTTAAGTTTCTGGAACTAAAACAAGGAAGTATGTCTGTCGCAGAGTACGCGGCAAAATTTAACGAGTTGGTCTGATTCGCTCCAGATCAGGTGGACACGGAGGCCAGGAAGGCATGAAGGTTCTAATTAGGATTGAAGCCATGGGTGTAGAAAGCAGTAGCTGTGCAGAAGGAGGCAATGAAGCCATAGCACGATTTAAACAAGAAAAGAAGACCGGTCAGGAACGACTGAAAGGGGGAAGCAGCGGAGGCATCAACCCCAACAAGCGTAAATGGATGGAGGGCCAATCCTCTAGAAGCAACAAGTCTGGGGGAGAGGCCAAGAAAAGTGGAAAGTGCAATAACTGCGAGAGGAATCACTCGGGGGAATGCATGAAAGGGAAGAGCGTTTGTTATCGTTGTGGACAACCGGGGCACATGGATCCTCAGTGTCCAAACAAGCAGAAAGGAGGGTGTTTCTCGTGTGGAGCCCTAGACCATCAAATTAAGGACTGCCCGAAGAGAGAGGGCGATGCAGCTAGCTGCAACCACAACAACAACGGGGCTGAGCATCCGAGGGCCTGCCAGTCAAGCCAACAGACCAGCGGCACACACGTTCAACATGACTGTTCAAGATGCGGTGGAGTCCAAGGACGTGGTGTCAGGTATCATCCCGATTAATGATATAGATGCATACATTTTATTCGATTCGGGTGCTACCTGCTCTTTTGTTTCTGAAGAATTTACTAAACAGTTAGACTTACCCAGTGAAAGATTAGAACATCCTATAAATGTAGAAGTAGCGAACAAGGAAGTTGTCCCCGTAAAATACATTCATAGGAACTGTTATACCAAATTGAGAGGATTTAAGCTCAACGTAGATTTGATACTGATTCATTTGGGGGAGTTCGATGTAATCCTTGGAATGGATTGGTTATCAAATCACGAAGCAGTCATCGACTGTAAGAAGAAGTGCGTACACCTGAAGACTCCGAATAAGTCGAAGGTGGTATTTTATGGTAGTAAATCGCCGAGACAATCTCATTGTCTGACGATGATGCAAGCGCAGAGATTGCTTAGGAAAGGTTGTATAGGTTATTTGGCTCACGTGGTTGATACTCGACGTGTCGAGGGTGAACTGGGTCAGATAGCTATTGTAAGGGAATTCGTCGATGTCTTCCCAGACGAGATTTCGGGATTGCCACCGGATAGAGAGATAGAGTTTGTTATTGATTTGGCACCAGGGACAGCACCGGTATACAAAGCACCGTATCGTATGTCCCCGGTAGAAATGAAAGAACTGATGGCTCAATTACAAGAATTGTTAGATAAGGGATACATTCGACCGAGAATATCACCGTGGGGAGCACCAGTCTTATTCGTAAAGAAGAAAGATGAGTCATTAAGACTTTGTATCGACTATCGAGAGTTGGACAAGGTCACCATTAAGAACAAGTACCCGTTGCCCAGGATGGACGATTTGTTTGATCAGTTGAAGGGGGCGAAGTACTTTTCAAAGATTAACTTGAGGACCGGTTATCACCAACTGAAAGTGAGGCCGAAGGACATTCCAAAGATGGCATTCAGAACTCGCTATGGACACTTTGAGTTTCTGGTAATGTCATTCTGATTAACGAACGCGCTAATAGCATTTATGGACTTGATGAATAGAGTGTTCAAGCATTTTTTGGATAAGTTCATTATCGTGTTCATCGATGACATTCTGGTCTATTCGGAGACGGAGGAAGAGCACGCCGAGTATCTAAGGATAGTGTTGGAGACATTAAAGAGGGAGAAGTTGTATGCAAAATTCTCCAAGTGTGAGTTTTGGTTGCGAAGAGTGCAGTTTTTGGGGCACGTTATCGACAAGGATGGTGTTTCAGTGGATCCAGTAAAGGTAGAAGCGGTTATCAATTGGGAGTAGCCAAAGGCGCCAACAGAGATCAGGAGTTTCTTAGGATTAGAGGGATACTATCGAAGATTCATTCAAGATTTTTCGAAAATAGCGTCGCCGTTAACAAATCTTACCAGAAAAGCAGTTAAATTTGTTTGGACGGAGAAATGTGAGGAGAGTTTCCTGGAATTGAAGAAGAGGCTTAGTCAAGCACCTGTGTTGGCTTTACCAGACAACACGGGAGGGTTTGTAGTGTATACTGATGCGTCACACAAGGGTCTTGGCTATGTACTGATGCAGTACGACAGGGTCATTACGTCTGCTTCACGTCAGCTGAAAGATTATGAGAAGGGCAATCCGACTCATAACCTAGAGTTAGCAGCAGTAGTTTTTACCTTGATGATTTAGAGGCATTATTTTTATGGCAAAAATTATGACATATATACAGATCACAAGAGTCTGAAGTATATCTTCACGCAGAAAGAGTTAAACATGAGGCAGCGCCGATGGCTAGAATTAATCAAAGATTATGATTGTGAGATTCTGTACCATCCAGGAAAAGCAAATGTAGTGGCAGATGCCTTGAGCAGAAAAGGCAGAGAAAAGTTATTGAAGTTGACCATTCAAGAAGAATTGGTGAAAGATTTCGAACGACTAGACTTGGAGGTTAAGTATCCGATAGAGACCAACGAATAATTATTTACAGTGATAGCGATCCCGACTTTATTAGATAAGGCTAAAGAGGCACAAGAGACGGACAAATATTGCGATAACATCAAGAAGCGATTGGCTGAAGGTGATGAATTCAAATTTAAGATTGATAGCACTGGACTGCTGAGATTCGAAGGACGAATTTGGGTACCGTTAGTACCAGAACTAAGAGAAGAGATTTTGCAAGAAGCGCACAGTACGAGGTACTCGATACACCCAAGAAGCATGAAGATGTACCAAGATTTGTGTCACCACTTCTGGTGTCCAAACATGAAGAGAGAGGTTACGGAATGCGTAAGCAGATGTTTAACTTGTCAGAGAGTCAAGGCAGAGCACCAACGACCAAGAGGGTTATTACAACTGTTAGAGATTCCAGAATGGAAGTTGGAGCACATCACAATAGACTTTGTGGTGGGACTTCCGGCAACACAGAAAGGGCATGACGTCATATGAGTGATTGTAGATCATCTTACCAAGTTAGCTCACTTTTTGCCGATTACAGTTAAGTATAGTTTGGACCAGCTAGCCAAATTATATGTCAAGGAAATTATCTCGAGGCATGGGGTTTCAGTATCTATTGTATCTGATAGATATCCGCGATTCACATCAAACTTCTGGAAGAGTCTTCAAGAAAGAATGGGGACACAACTACGAATGAGTACCACGTATCATCCGCAGACCGATGGGCAAAGCGAGAGAACTATTCAAACACTTGAAGACATACTCCGTGCTTGTGTGATGGACTTTAAGGGTAGCTGGGAGGATCACCTTCCATTAGTAGAGTTCGCGTACAATAATAGTTATCACGCTAGTATCAGAATGCCACCATACGAAGCGCTATATGGGAGAAAATGTCGAACGCCCTTATGTTGGGACGAAGTTGGTGAGCGTCGACTGCTAGGACCAGAACTGGTACAGCAGACATTAGAGATCATCAAGGTGATAAGAGCACGACTATTAGCAGCTCAAGATCTCCAGAAGAAGTATGCAGACTTACATCGCAAGAAGAGAGATTTTGAATTAAGAAGCTATGCATTCTTAAAAGTATCTCCCTAGAAAGGGAAGATTAGTTTTGGGAAGAAGGGCAAGTTAAGCCCTAGGTTCATAGGACCATTCGAGATTCTGAGGCGAGTCGGTGAAGTAGCGCACGAGGTAGCGTTACCTCCTGAACTTGAGCACATTCACAACGTGTTTCATATGTCAGTGTTGCGGCCGTATAAACCAGAATATAAGCACGTTATCTTCTATAAACCAATCCAAGTAGAGAAGGACTTATCATACGAGGAAGTTTCTGTCCAGATACTAGATAGGAAGGAACAAAAGCTGAGGAATAAGGACATCCATTCCGTCAAGGTTCTCTAGAGAAATCACGCAGTCGAAGAAGCTACGTGGGAACTAGAAGAGAAAATGAAAGCGAATTATCCATTTTTATTTGAGTAACCTTATTTTTACAATTCCGAGGATGAAATTTTTATAAGGGGGGAGGGATGTAATGACCGTAATTTTTAAACTCCATTATTATTTAAATATATGATTTAATTTTAATGAGTTAGTTTTGTAAGCTTATTTAAACCTTGTGTGGTTATGTGGTTATGTGAGTTTGTGCCTATACAATTGATTGCTAGGTATAATTAAAGGGAATCACTAATAGTTTATTTAAATTAGTGGACTTGCCCTAAGACCTTTATATCAAAGTATTGATAGAAGCGTTAGTAATTAAATATTCAATTTACTTGAATATAGTGAAGGGATTTAAACATGTTGATTAATTATTATTGTGAATAAATAGTAAATTAATGAGCAAAGGATTAATAAATATAATAAGATTATATTTACTCGATTAATTATTTTGTGTAAGCATGCGATAATTAAACCTTTAATATATGGTAGTTATCTATATTGTATATAATGCAATGTGACGCATTAATATAGCTATGTATTATATATATAGACTATATAGTAAGATTAATTCCATTACATGAGTTGCATAATAATATTGCTTATGTAACAGGATATGTGTGGGTAGACCTTAAGGTACACCCTATTACCATATAATAATATCATTAAACAATTGTTATTTAATAATGATTTCAATAAGTTATTATAATTGAAATAATAACTGATATGATAATGAGTAATAATAATACACAATTGAATTATATTCGATATTAAGGAAATGTACATGGATTATATGTTGATATATATGTACCCCTACTTGATACATTATAATTAGAAATTTCATTTGTGATTCTAATTATAACCTAAGTATTTATTATACTACATTTGCAAGTTGCTGAGTTCGGTAGTCTTGTCCTAATATTAGAGTCATTCTTCTTCTTCTTCTCCTTCACGTGCATACCACAAAGCTAGTCTACTCTTATGTGCATCAAACTCAGCAATAATCTAACTAATGATTATAAGGGGAGTGGGATTCATGATGAATTCACCAACTTTCAACCACTCTTCCTTAACCATTATACAATCTTGCAATCCATTGGTTTGAATTTGGGGTTAACTGCATTGTCTGGTTATTCTTTTGCCTATAAATGAGCCTTTCTCCTTCTATATTGCAATTGCTGAGATTTTCATTAAGTGTAGAATTGATAGTAAGTTTATTGAGAGAGATATCAGTGAGAGAAATTATTTTAGCAGCAAACTGTTTCTTTAGCAGAGGTATATTTCTTGAATTGGCTAACTTCCTTATTATGCTTAAATTATATGTTAATTAATTTGGGAAGTGATTATTAGTTGGTATCTAAGCTTGTAAGCATGTTAAAGAAGTAATGTCCTTGTAAACTAGCATCTTTCGTAAGTAATTTTTGAGATGGGTTTACATTCTGCCGGAGCAGAACAGCTTCTAGTCTGGCCGGACACCGGCGCAGCTGCGCCAGCTTAGTGCTGGGATGCAGCGCAGCTACGCCAGGCTCTGTTTCTGATTTTGTTTTCTGTTAAGTTTTTGTTATGTACTAGCATGTGGTATATCATTAGGCAAGTATAAGAACATGAATAACATGCATATATGAATACGTTGACGTGACATGAGCATGTATAACTATGTTAGTACATACTATTGATGAAAAGATTTATAGTTTACAAAATGAACTTAAAATGGTTAAAGTGAACTTGACCAAGATTTATGTCTTTTAAATTCTGACCATTTGAATACGTTTATGTGGCTTAACTATGTGTTCAAAGGCAAGTGAGTTATAATTTTAAGGCACTTTGCATATACTAAATTACCTTTGTGGACTTAGTGTAATTTTCAATGAAAAGTTAGAGTTTGAAAGATAATAACATCGATCACTGTGTGAGTTATGTTATGATCATGCAAGCATAAAATTTTGGATTTCATTATGCCTATAGACATGTTGACATGAACATCATTTGTTTAAACATGGAATTCACCTATGCACGCATATTCAAGAAAATAAATTTCTAAAAGTATAAACTATGTGATTATGGTATACATGTGTAGTATACGCACGAGCATGCCTACTTAGTATTGTTTAGTCTCGTTATGAGATATTATGACCGTAGTAGCGGACCCTTGAAGCATGAACTTGGTTTGCTTAAAGTATAAGACTGTCCGACATGAAAACCATATAACCTTGAAGTGGACATAAAATGAGCATGCTAGATTCGAACTTGAGTTTATAAACTTATGAGTATGTGTGTATGATTAATATCAGTAGCTGGTATGAAGGGGAGTTCACTCGGGATTTCCAGTAGAAAGAAATTTCATTCCTGGTCTGACTAATGAGTGGCACAGCTGCGCCACTCTTAAGGCATAAACCAGCGCAGCTGCTCTAGGCCACTTTCAGGTCTGGACAGTTTGTTGGAATCTGAGTTTGACAATTAACGTATAATGACCTATTACATGCTAAATATGGTATGTTTGGTACTAGTTGTGGTCTTATGTGATAGACTTATCTGATGATTAGATTCTTGTAAATGTAGACTCATATCAGTTTGAACAATACTAATTGAGAGACCGACTTGTTAATGTTAGGTCGTTTCAACGCAAATTTAATTGAAGCTAGACTATTTGTAGCTGAGCAAACAGGCAAGTATCCTAATCGATGCATTTACTTTATACAAGAAATCTAATATTATGCAAGTATCCTAAGTCCTTGCACTACTTTATTCAATGAATCTTGTAAGCAAGTTTCTTAACTTCATTTGATGTGAATGCAAGTTCCCTATCTTACGCAACTTTGAATATTGTGCAAGTTTCTGAACCTCACTCTTTATTGTGCAAGTTTCCTATCGTTCTCATGTTGTATTGAGTAGGTTATTATTATGTTCAAGTTATTTAGTGACGCTTGGACCTTATTTCCAAGTATGCTTTAGGTGGTTTAATTACTTTATAATTATTCCACACCGATCTTATTAATATTCACATTTGGTGCACTTGAGTTCGTACAGTCTTGGACTTGTACATTATTTAAAGTTCTATAATTCTTGAACTGCGTCAGATAGAGTCTGAACCCTTGTTCGGTGAGATAATTGTATGAAATTTTATAAAAGCTATCCAGACCAATTGATGGTAAGGATTCTTAGACTAAAGAGAACACCCTTAATATTTTAGGGGAGTACACCAGGTATCTAATATAAGATACAAGTAACATAGTTGAATGTTATGCATATACATGGCATACGCGAGGCTGATCCCCTCAAGTACTTATTCTGTAGCCTGTAACCAAAGGGTTAATCAGCTATTGATTCCTTTGGAGATTTATAGTTCAAAGTCTATTCGACTATCGATTATTCTAGAAGCAATTATTATCCTTACTTCTGTTATTCATATTGTTGAATTCCTTGTCAGATATATTCTGTTCATCATGATATATCCTTTATTGCTGTATTTAAACTTGCTGAGCAAACTTGTCGCTCATTCTTGCTATATCATGACTTCTATTGCAGTTAAGCCCGAGACTTCAGGGAAGGACAAGGGTAAAGGAAAGATGTAGGATTAGTTTGCAAGGAGCAGACTTTACTTTATGTTTAGTTAAATTACTGTTAATGTAATTTGGACCCTAATTATTATTCTAGGGTATGTTTGTATGATTGTTTGATTGTATTAAGGTTATCGAATCTTGGGACTAAGAACACCTTTTGAATGAACGACATACTTTTATTATATTTTGCATTTAGTTATTATATGTTGTTTAGAGGTGGATATTTGTATTGGATCGTGACGACCAGATCGGGGATAGAGGACCCGGATTTGGGGGTGTCACATGCGCCGCTCCCACAGTACAGAACAGCGCAACTGCACCGTGCACCAGTTATGATTTCTGACTTCTGCTATGTTCTGCTATCATGGACATGTTAGTTTGGCTTAGGCATGCATGAAAATAAGCTTAGCGTGTGGTCTAAAGTAACCTTACATACCATGAATTGTTCTAGTTGTTTAGGGTATGTTTGCTAAAAAGGAAACAACGAATTTTGAAAGCGAAATTGATGAAACTTATGTGTTTTAAATCCTGACTTTGTTAGCATGCGTATAGGGCTTAGTAATACATGAAATATGGTTTAAAAGTTGTCTTGCATATGGTCAACTAGCATTAGCATGATTTAGAAGAACTTTTAGAGGCAACCTCGAACGTTTTTCAAACAAAGCTTTATATGCATTGTGTAGTGATATTCTAAACATGTGATATGACATGCTCGTACACCTTATGTGACTAAACATAACCTATATGTACACTTACCTAGTAGATACAATGAAGGCTATTCAAGTATGATTTTAAATAAGTTTCAAGAGATGATGATATTAACTATGTGTAAATAACGTGAATATATGCAAGCATGCATATTACAGAAAGTATAACATCTTTAAGTGGTAGAATGGTCAAGATAGTTAGTTTTTTATTTCATGAACTTGTTTAGCCTAAATTCATAGGAATTCTAACTAAAGCCACAATGTGTAAAGATGAACTTGAAGAGACCTTAGGAGAGTGCAAGACCCCTAACCTACATATATGTTATGTGTTAGTATCTATGCATGCTATAAATGAAGCTAAAACCAGATAAATTAAAAGCCAAGTCTAGCCTGGCAAGATAGCTGCGCAGCTACGCCGCTGCGCCGCTGCGCCCTCCTCATGGCACAAAGCAGCACAGTTGCGCCGTCCTGCAGTTTGGCCTGACTGTTTTATTTATGATCTAAACTTGGTAGCTTACTTACATTCCTTTTCTAAGCTATAAGACAGAGTCATAATGATGTTTTGAGTGTTTACATTGTGTAGTAGTCGTATAACATGAGGATTTCAAGAGTTGTAAACGATTTATAAAGGATGATTTCAAAACGTAAAGACAACATTAATTTTGAAACTACATGACTTGGTAGTATGCTAAAACGTGACCTAATTATATAACAAAGATAGGATCTGTACTTGCCATACGTATGTAGACACTCAAAATTTTTCATTCCTGTTACTAACCCTGCAGTAGGGCAAAACAGTCTTTTACCTTCCAGAGACAATCCTGGAAGTATAAAGATCAAGGCAAACCCCAGTGACAACCACGGGAGGTACAGCCACCCTGGTGACAACACCGAGAAGTCCAGTCAAACCCCGATGACAACCCAGGAGATACAGTCACCCCAACGGCAACACCAGGAGATCAAGTCAAGCCCCAGCGACAACCCCAGGAGATACATTCACCTCGACGATAACATCGGGATGTCAAGTCAAGCCCCGACGACAACCTCGGGAGATACAGCCACCCCGGTAACAACACCGAGATATTAAGTCAAACCCCGACGACAACCCCGGGAGATACAGTCACCCCGATAAAAACACCGGGATGTCAAGTCAAGCCCCGGCGACAACCCCAGGAGATACTACCACCCCGACGACAACACCGGGATGTCAAGTTAAACCCCGTCGACAACCCCGGGAGACCAAATCAACCTTCAGAGACAACCCCGAAGCAACAAACCATCCCCAGAGACAACCCTGGGAGACTAAGTCAACCTTAGAGATAACCCTAAGAAAGAACAGAGTCAGCTGGGATCAAACCTCGGAGATAACCTCGAGAAAATAGTTAAAAACCATGTTAATCCTGGAAACAACCCCTAGAAGGGCTAAATGGTCATTTTACCTACTTGGCATCAAATCAAGTCAAAATCAAGCCAAATCGATGCAATGAGGGTCAGAAAGAACCATAATATCAATCCCGAGTGAAAACATCACAAATCAACTCAACGGGCGGATTGTAAAAATTCGAAGATCTAGTCATGGACCCATCTTCCAAGATTCAAAAAATTTCAGATCCCATGTCATTGTGTAGCTCTCGAAAAGGGCTTTCCAAAAAGATATATCACGCCTCAAATAGACTTTCGGATTGAAAGTTATGAAGGTTCGAAGTAGAAAGCGCGTTGGTCGGAGTGCACGTACTTCGAGACAATGAGACCCGCGGGAGAGGGGGGGCCCCTCGGGGAGCCGCACCTCTACTCTTGGTTGCCGTGAGTGGACCCGCTACCATCTAGTCTATAAATAAGACCCCCCACCCTTGCAAAAAAAAGAAGAAAAAATGGAAAAAAGTAGAGAAACTCCGTCTATTTCGACTCTTAGCTCTACCGATAGTGCTCCAAACTTTGATTTTATTCTTCTAATACGTTTGCATACGTATATTCTACAACATATCAAGTTTTAACCAGTGGAAGCAAAAATTTGAAGCCCTCCTAGTGGCAAAAAGCCCGTAGAGCTGTCCATTGTAAGTTTGTTTTACTATCAAAAGTTGTTTACTACTTTATCATACACATGTGAACGTACATATAAAGTTATAGCTTCTGGTTTCACCCGGATCTCAAATCCGGGGCCTTTTTAGCTTACTTTTAAGTATATATTAGTATATATATAAGTTTTTCCTTGCTTGCACAACCTGGATTGCTAATTTGTGGCTTTTTACCGCTTTCCTATATATATATTTATACTATTTCTTTTGGCCTGGATTGCTAATTCTTGGCCTTTGTAGCTTTATTATATATATAACTAACTATATATATACTAACATTCAATTCCGTCAAGCCTGGATTGCTAATTCGTGGCTTTTTATCACTTTTATATATATATATATATATATATATATATATGTATATGTATTTATACTAACTTGTTTAGTCTGGATTACTAATTCGTGGCCTTTTCAGCTTTAATATATATATACTAACTGTATATATTAACATTTCATTCAGTCAAGCCTGGATTAGAAATCCGTGACTCTTTACACCTTTTATATATATATATATATTAACATTTCTCAGTCGGGTGTCGTGGCCCTTTACAACTTTTACATATATATATACGGTCCAGATCTTAAGCTCACCCTTTATCCAACATACCTTGCTCCCCCCCCCCCCTTAGCGACGGACCTGGCGACGGTTCGATCCGTCGCTATATATTCAACCGTCGTCTATATGTTGTCCGTCACTATATATTGTCATTCGCTAAAAGCTAAGACGACGACTGTATATATAGCGACGGACCGAACCGTCGCCTGGTCCGTCACTAAAGGGGGTGAAAAGGGGGTGAGCAAGGTATGCTGGATAAAGGGTGAGCTTAAGATCCAGACCGTATATATATATATATATTTACATTTATTAGTCGTGCCTGGATTGGAAATCTGTGGCCCATTATAGCTTTATATATATATATATATATATATATATATATATTCCTTATTCAATGTAATTAAATATTTGCTTTAATTATTCTTTTCATATGAATCTGTTTTAATGTAAATTTTGTGGATTAGATTCATCTAAACCTAGCCACTTCTAACTTTCAAACCGTTCAAAATCGATCAAATCGGAACCGGGGATCTAGAATGGATAATATTTATTTAAATCTAGCTTTCTTTCTAGTTTTGTAAATATTCAAAACAACTACGCTACCCTAGATCAATATCTAGTGGGAGCGGGAAGCTTCGGCTACGCGCATGCAAGGATTTAACTGACGAATCCTTTGTTTTGAGACGTCTAAAATATAATTTGCACTATATGTCAATATCTTTGCTGTACAGGTTTTTTGATATTATTCTGTGAGCCTATGAATCATGGGATTAATGATCAACCACACGGATCTAAATCTGATTCCCTTGATGGACAACTCTGCATTATAAATGCATTCTGCTAGTTTTTTTGTAAATGTACATCCGAGGGACCTTAAAACGGTTATCTGAATTTAAGGTCTCAACATAGTGAAATATGGTTTGTAGTGTTAGGGTCACTTGGATGGCTCTCATGCCCATAAGAAGACCGGCACTTATATATACATTCTGTGGTCGAGGATGCTTCACATCGCAACAATAAAATCAAAATCAAGCAAATGCGGAATAAAATGGAAGTATCAAAAGGCTTCAATTCTTATGCGAGCGAAAGGGTTTAAAACCATCTTTCAAAAAGTCAATTTCATATCTTTGTCTAAAAATGAACTTCTCAAACAAATCAAACCCTTCGTATATAGGTCCAATGAAGCACGACACTACTTTTAAATCAAACATGTAGGCTCAATTACATTCAGGACACATACATACATTGCAAATAAAAAGGGAAAATTTGAAAAGATGCGGTAACCGTGTTTCACTGAAGTCGGGGGGTGCCTAACACCTTCCCCTCGCTTAACCAAGCCCCCAAATTTTATGAATCTCGATTTCCAAGGCCAAGTTTTGGCAGCGTCCAGTAAAGGGGCCTACTTGCAAAATTAAAAAAAATCGGTTAAGTTGGTACAACCATTTCAAATATACCAACTGGCGACTCTGTAAACCTTTCAAATTGTCGACATGAAACATGTTGGCCTTTTCCTACAAATTTCACCCTTCATAAAATAGATAAGACAAAAAAGGGTAGAAAATAAAACATTCAAAAATTTAGGGATAGGAAGATCTGTCCGAAGATTTTTTTCGACGTCGACAGGTGGCGACTCTACTGGGGATAGTAAAGGGCTTAAAATTTCCCTTTTTATCTACGTGTGTGTGGATGCTATGTTTATATTGGATGGATGTAAATAAATGCTTTATTGCTTTATATTAGTGCTTCACACAATGTCATCATTTCATACGGTGAGACACGGTGTATGTGAATGTATGCTGTGTGATTCCTCCACCAGAAGGCAAACCCCTCGGTAATTGATTATTGGGCTCAATGGAGACTAATCCTGCGAGGCTCAAGAAAGATGCCACTCTGATCCGCTCCAATTGAAAGAACGAATTAATTTTCCCTCGAGTAAATTGCGATGATCTGGGGACCTTCATGCCGAAAAGCCGCAAGAGTAGTGCCTTGCTTTTTTAATTCAATGTAAATTTCAAATTAAAAAAATGTAAAAATTCGTTTCATTGTAAATCCTGTCATACTATCCTGTCATCAAAACAACTGACCTTTGTTTTGCAGGAAAAGATTAAAAAACTTCAAAAATAAACACATTTGCATAGCATGCAACCTGTTGATATATATATATATATATATATATATATATCAAAATTAACACACCTACTTTTATTGTAGGAAACAATTGGTACCATTACCAGATCAAAATCTAAAAAAGCACTAAGCCCATCTCCAATCATGGCTTCGAGTGCTTAACCTGAATCCACCCCAGTCTCCCGGGAAGAGTTCGAAGGATTAAAGAACCAGATAGTGGAATTGGCTATTTTTTTCAAAGAGCAAAGAAAAAGTCTTCAGGGTAAACAAATGCATGGTCAAACAGAATCATCCACATAAGGTGGCAGTCAGGATACTTGCAAGAAAGATACTCAGACCCCTAAGCCTCAAAACCAAGATGTGTCCAACAAAACTTCTGAAATCACCAATCTCAACAAAGATCAGGAAACTGGTGATATTAGGAAGAAGGTTCAATAAATGGAAGAAACAATCTGGTCCATTAAAGGGACTGGGGCATTTGGAAGCGTACATTACTCAGATTTATGTATATTCCCAAGGGCTCGATATCCAGACAAGTTTCAAGTCCCTGATTTTAAAAAATATGATGGATTGTGAGATCTCTACACCCATTTGAAAAGTGTTCATTGGAGAACTCGGATCCTATGCAAAGGATGAGAAGCTCAGGATGCAATTATTCTAGAAGAGTCTGATCGGAGAGGCAAGAGCCTGGTATGCCCGACTAGACAATTCCAAAATTCATAGCTGGGAAGAGCTAGCACATGCCTTCCTAAATCAATACAGCTTCCAGTTTTAGATGGCTCAAGACGGATATCAAATCACCAAAGTCAAGAAGCAGAGCGCTGAGTCATTCAGAGAATATGCCCAACGATGGAGACGGGTGGCGGCACAAGTCACTCCGCCTATGACAAAGACTGAAATAGTCATAACTTTCACAGATATTCAAGAAGCTCCATATTACGAGATGTCCTAAAAGGTATAGGAAAACCATTCTCGGAGATGATCAAACATGGAGAAATGGTCGAAATGGGTCTAAAGTCTGGGAAGATCAAGGACCTTACCACTTTAGAGGCAGTGGCCGAGCATATTCAATCTGGAAGCTATGACAGTAATCCTAGGAGAGTACACAAGAAGAAGGAAGAAGAGGTGTCCTTAATACTTCAAAGACAAAATCAAAGAGGCAATCCAAGCTTGCCTATTCAAAGGAGAAATTATTCCCCTTTTCAAGCTCCCGCACAATCTTCTAATCCTCCTTTTCAGAAAACTGGAGAGTTCAGATGTTGAAGAACGTTCACACCCTTGGGGGATTCACTAGAAAATGTGCTGAAATTGCTGACAGCACAAAAGAAGATCGTTCAACTCCTTCCACCGACCAGTTCAAGAGGATAGAATTTTGAACCGAGTAAGAAGTGTGCGTACCATTCTAGAGCACCGGGCCACGACACACAAGATTGTTGGTCTCTCAAACATAAAGTCCAAGACTTGATAGATAACGGATAGATTGTGGTGACAAAACTAGAGCAACCACATTTGCATTATAATCCTCTCCCTTAACACAATAAGGAGAGTGTCAATATGATTAGCACGAGAAACGGAGAAGGATCAAAATACCTCCAGTATATTGGAAAGGCAACCCAAACAAGCACTAGTAGCCCAGACAATTGGGAGTTTTCAAAAAGGCATTTCCTGATATAACAGGAAATCAAGTCTATCAAGGATCAGGTTGGACAACTGGCAGAACTGGTGGTATATCAACATCAGATAACGAGACAGTAGATAAATCAGACCAACCAACAAGAAGCCAATCTTCCTACTCTAGAAAGTAGTCCCATCGCCATGAGGTATCATTACCGGTTTCATGAGCGTGAATCCTGGGCCAACAAGGTTTCCAAAGAGGAAAAGTTCCAAGCCAATAGGGAATTTTCCTTCAAGAGGAATTTCACTAATTTGAACCAGCCGATGAAAGAAATCCTCCAAATGCTGATCAACGAGGGGATGGTCACAGATGTGTTACCCCTGATGGACCCTCGATCCAGGAAATTCAAACCGAATAGGATCTGTCAATATCATTCTAACACACCTGGTCATGACACAGAGGCTTGTTGGGGACTCCGTCACCTGATTCAAAATCTGATTAAAAGCGGTGAGCTAATGAAGGTAAACTAAGATTATGGCTATCCTGATAAGGAAGAAATATTTCTGCCCAGGCCATTGAATTTAAAAGAAGTAGTGGCTGTCATTTCCTGTGAGAATGATCTAGCCATCACACCCCTGATAATGCAGGGAAGAGGGGCCCAAGAAGGAAAGAATCATGTGAAAGTGGCTGCGCCTGAGCCTCTAATATTGCCGTTCAGACCGCAATATCCTGTAATTATCTTGAAGAAAGTCCCATAGAGATATCGGAAAAATAAAGGAGAAACATCAAACCACGTTGCTATTGTATCAAAAGAAAACTCGATTACCTACCGCAGTGAGTAATCAACTCCGTTAGTAAAGCTAAGGGAAGAGTGTCTGACAAGAAAATTGAAGAATTCCTCTACAAAATAAGGCATAATGAGATCAAAGTGGTGCAAAGCTTGAAGGAAGCACCCAAACAGATATACATTCTGGATTTGGTCCTATCCTCGGAGGATCATCGCAAAATTCTGGTGAAAGTACTGGAGGAAGCACATCTGCAGAAGACAGTAGCTACTGAGAAATCCCATCACGTGATAGAGCACATTTTCAACAGTAATGTGATATCTTTCACTGATGATGATATACCCAAAAAAGGGAAGGGTCATCACAAGTAACTACACATAGCAGTGATGTCCTCAGGATATGTGATCAGAGGTGTGCTGATAGGTGGATGATCATCCCCGAACATCTACCCCTATGACACCTTGGAGACAATGAAGATCAATCCAAACCGAATCCGGACTAGTCTTGTAGTCATCCGGGCCTTTAATGGATCTCGCCTAGAGGCTGTGGGAGAGATCGCGCTTCCACTCGAGATTGGGCCCCATACTTTCTACATATCCTTTCAAGTATTAAACATAACCACTGGATATAATTTGTTGTTGGGAAAACCATGGATCCATATGGCAGGGGCAGTTCCATCCACCCTACATCAACAACTCAAGTACATTATTGATGGCAATCTAATCACTATAAATGTCAAGCCAGAATATTCTGTCTGCATACAGGGCAATATGTCGGTAATCAGTCTTGATGAAGGGGTGGAACCTGCTAGTATCCAAGCTCTGGAAGTGAGCAACACTCAATATTTTCCTATTGGGGCACCAGCCTTAAAGCCGAAAGTTTCTCCCGAAGTGATGGTTGTCGGTCAGGAAAAGGTATCCTTGGGATTCTGCCATGGAGAAGGGTTAGGAAAAAATCAGCAGGGGATCAAAAATCCAGTAAAAATCCCTAGCCAGTCAGGGAAAGAAGGATTAGGCTATTTATCCGGATCAAACCATCGGAACCCGTACAAGCATCCAACGGTTCCTACCTCCACTATTCTGCTGCCAAACCTCACTGATGCCGGGTTTGTGAGAAATGAGGAAGATTTTTGTTGTTGTGTCATATATGTTGTTTCCTCCAGTCAAACCAATTAGTAAGAGAAGAGTCCCAAAGCCTGATAGGGAAAGCAAAAAAGGCAAAGAAATGTTCCTGCATAAAGGACGAGACCCATTTGCAAACATGTATTTTCTGGTGCACTATGAGGGTATGAAGGAAAATATCCCAGACGATGATGATTCAGGAGATTAGATCTGAATCCCTCGCATTAAGGGTAGTAGTTCAAAGAAGAACATTAGCCCTGATATGGAGGATGTCTTAGTCATTATAAAAGAGGAGACAGACGACGGCAACTCTTTTATCCTCCCTATTCATGAGGACTTGACTCTAGGCAATTGGAGCAGCACTCCATGCCTCCATCAAAAAGGGTAAAAGGTCATAAAGTCCATCTACCTTAGAGCATGGTTTTATTTGCTGCTTATTTTTGTTGCACAACGATAACAGTTACTTTTGTCATGCTTCTTGTTAAATACTTTATATGATCAAACATTTTCATATATTAAAGTGAAAGCATTTTGTTTTCGGGACTCCAGAGTTGGATTTGTTTGTCCCTGCTAATGCGATGCCAAATTTTGACTTTAACTACAACTTTGATGTAGAACTGGACTTCGACTTGATGGAGATTAATCAAGAGGAGATAGATGACTATGAGGTGCCCAAGGAGATCAAAGAATGGGTCAATTTGAATCTGATCCTCGTCGTCACTGTCTGGGATCTCATCATTCCTACCCTCGTAGTTTATGATAACCCGCATGTTAGCAAATGGGTCTCGTCCTTCGTACATGATCTTTTTTTCCCTTTTTGCTATCACCCTCAGGCTTTGGGGATTTTCTTTCACCGGCCGATATGATTGGAGGAAATAGCATGGCTGATATAACGACAGGGATCTTCCTCCTTGACTTTACAAAGCCAGCATCAGTGAGGTTTGGCAGCAGTATGGTGGAAGCATAAGTCTTAGGGTGCTTGTGTGGATTCCGGCGGCTTGACCCAGATGAATAACCCAATCCGGTTCTCCCTGACTAGCTTAGGATTTGGATTGGACTTGCAATACCTTGTTGGTTCTTTCCTAACCCTTCTCCAGGTTGGAAACCCAAAGATACCATCTCCTGGCCCACTATCATCACTTCAGGGGAGGCTTTAAGCTTTAAGGCTGGTGCCCCAACTGGTAGATATTGAGTATCACTCACCTCCAAGGCTTGAAAACTAGCAGGTTCAATCTCTGCATCCAGACTGATCACCGGCATGTCTCCCTGTATGCAGACAGAATATTTCAATTCGGCATTCACCGTGATTAGGTTGTCGTTAATAATGTATTTGAGTTATTGATGGAGGGTGGATGGCACTGCCCATTTTATGTGGATCCATGGCCTGCCCAGCAACAAGTTATATCCAGTGGCGATGTTGAGCACTTGAAAGGACACATAGAAAGTGTGCGGGCTAATCTCCAGTGGAAGCTCTATTTCTCCCATAGCTTGTCGGCGAGATCCATCGAAAGCCCGGATGACCACATGACTGGTTTTGATCCGGTTCGGGTTGATCTTCATTCTCTCCGAGGTATCGTAGGGATAGATGTTGAGGGATGATCCTCAATCTATGAGCACACCTCCGATCACATATCCGGAAGACATCACTGCTATGTGTAATAACTTGCGATAACCCATCCCCTCAACAGGTATATCATCGTCAGTGAAAGATATCACATTACTGTTGAAAATGTGTTCTACCACGTGACCAAATTTCTCGGTATCCACGGTAAGTGGCAGATGGGTTTCTTTCAGTACTTTCACCAAAATGTTGCGATGATCCACTGAGGATAAGACTAGATCTAGGATGGACATCTGCTTGGGTGCGTCTTTCAGGTTTTTCACCACTTTGATATCATGGTGTCCCATTTTATCGAGGAACTCTTCAATTTTCTCTTCAGCCACCTTTTCTTTGGCTTTGATGACTGCTTTGATCACCCGCTGAGGCAGGTACAATGGATTATCCTTTGGTACAATGGTAATGTTTTTTGAGGTTGAACCTTCATCATTCCCGTAGTTCCATGGGACCCTCTTCAGACTGATAACTGGATACTGAGGTCTAAAGGGCACGATTAAAGGCTCGGGTGTAGTCACCTTCACATGATTCTGTGTTTCTTGGACCCTTTTCCCTGGCAGTACTAAGGGTGTGAGAGATGACTCCTTATCATAGGAAATAACAGCCACGATATCCTGATTCCACGCAGTGGGAATAAAGAGAGTTTCTTCATCTGGGGGGCCATAATCCCGATTACCTCTTATCAATTAACTGCTTTCAATCATATTCTGAATCAGGTTATGAAGTGCCCAGCAATCCTCAGTATCATGGCCAGGTGCATTGGAGTGGTACTCACAAGTTTGGTCAGGCTTGAATTTCCTAGATTGCGGGTTTAATGGACGTAATAAATATGCAACCATTCCCTCGTTGATTAACATCCAGAGGATTTCCTTCATCGGCTGGTTCAGGTTAGTGAAATTCCTTTGAAAGGCGAATTTCCTACCAGCTTGGCAATTCTCCTCTTTGGCCATCTTGTCGGCCCAGGATTCATGCTCATGAGACTGGTAGTGATCCCTCATGGGGATGGAACTAATCTCTAGTGTGGGAGGATTTGAATCAGATTGGTTGGTCTGGTTCATCATTTGTCTGGTGATCTGATGTTGGTATACAACCAATTCTGCTAGCTGTTCAATTTGTTCCTTGATAGACTTAATCTTCTGCTCGATCAAGAATCGCCTGTCCAAGACTTCCCAACTATCTGGGTTGTTGTTGCTAGATGGAGTCGACTCTCTTATATAACGAAGGTATTTGGATCCTTCTCCATTACCTGTGTTGATCATGTTGACATTTTCCTCTTTGTGCTGAGGGAGGGGATTATCCTGCACTTGCAGTTGCTCGGGTTTTCTCACCACAATCTCTCTATTGTCAATCAAGTCTTGAATTTTGTGCTTGAGAGACCAACAGTCTTGTGTGTCATAGCCCGAAGCTCCGGAATGGTAAGCACACTTCTTACTTGGGTCAAAATTCAGTCCGCCGGTATTGGTTGGTGGAAGGAGTTGCACAATCTTTTTCTGTGTGGTTAACAATTTCAGCACATTCTCGAGGGAATCCTCTAATGGGGTGAATGTACTCCGACGTCTGGCCTCCATAGTTTTCTGGAATAGAGGGTTTGAAGGCTGTGTAGGAGCTTGAAAAGGGGTATAATTCCTCCTTTGAATGGGCATACTTCTTGTGTAGGAGCTTGAAAAGGGGTATAATTCCTCCTTTGAATGGGCATACTTCTGGAATCGGCCCTTTGATTCTGACCTTGCAATATTAAGGACACTTCTTCCTCTTTCTTCTTATGTGCTCTGTGGGGATTACTCCCGTAATTCCCAGGACTGGATATGTTAAGCAACGGCATCCAAGGCAGTCAGGTCCTTTATCTTCCTAGACTTCTGCCCTATTTCGGCCATCCCTTCGTTCTTGATCATCTCGGAGAATGGTTTTCCTATGCCTGCTAGGTCCCTCTCGTAATACAGAGCTTCTAGAAGATCGATGAAGGTCATGACTATCTCAGACTCAGTCATGGATGGGGTGACTTGTGTTGCAACCCTTCTCTATCATTGAGCATATTCTCTAAATGACTCAGTACTTTGTTTCTTGATTTTGGTTATATGGTATCTGTCTGGAGCCAGCTGAGATTGGAAGCTATACTGATTGAGGAAAATATGGGCCAACTCTTCCCAACTGAGAATTTTGGAGTTGTCTAGACGGGCGTACCAGGCTCTAGCCTCCCCAGTCAGACTCTTCTGAAATAACTACATTCGAAGCTTCTCATCCTCTGCATAGGATCCGAGTTCTCCAATGAACACCTTAAAGTGAGTGTAGGGGTCTCCCAATCCATCATATTTTTTAAAATCGGGAGTTTTAAATTTTTTGGGATAACGAGCCCCAGGGAATATGCAGAGGTCTGAATAATTGACACTGCCAAATGCCCCAGTCCCTTTGATAGACTGGATAGTTTCTTCCATCTGTTGGACTTTCTTCAGAATGTCACTAGCTTCCTGTTCTTTGTTAAGGATGGTAATTTCAGGGGTTTTGTTGGTTGTGTCCTGGTTTTATGGTCCATGAATCTGAATATCTGTCTTTTCGGTCTCTTGACTGCCACCACTACCACCAGGTGTTTCGGGTTTTGTGTGAGCTTGGGCTTGCTTCCCTTTAAGAGCCTTACTTTGTTCTCTCAAGAAACTGGCCAATTCGGCTATCTGATTCTTCAGTCCTTCGAACTCTTCCTTAGAGATAGGGGTGGATTCTGGCTGAGCACTTGAAGTCATGTCCGTAAATGGACTTAGTGCTTTCTTATACTTCGATCTAGTAACAGGACCAATTTTTCACCTACAATAAAACTTAGGCGTGTCAATTTCTTGAAGTAGGTAAGGAGAGGATGCATACCATGATGTGTTTTGTGATTTTTTAATCTTATCCTGCAAAATTGAGTTCAGTTGTTTTGATGACAGGATGAAAAGATGTATATAATAAGGAATGTAAAATTTTATTATGATATTTACATTGTGCTCCTTTACATTAGAATTAAAAACTTGATATTGAATTGAAAGAGGAAGGCATGAAAAGGCTTCCCATCGGATTTGGTTAATCAGAGGCTGACCTATCTTAGGTTACTCTTGCGGCTTTTTCGGCATAAAGGTCCCTAGATCATCGCAATCTACTAGAGGGGAAATTAATCCGATCTTTCAACTGGAGCGAATCTGGGTGGTGCATTTTCATGAGCCCCGAAGACTTATTCGCCCTCGAAGACATTACTTATCACTGACTGGTTTGCCTCCTGGTGGAGGAATCACACAACATACATTCACATACATCACGCCTCACCGTTATGCGTATGATGACATTGGTGCGAAGCACTAATATGGGTATGAAGCACTAAAAAAATAGGAAAGCATTCATTTACATTTATTCAATGTAAAGACGAACCATTCACACATTCATTTAATGTAAAGACGTAGCATTCACACACACGTAGATTTTAAAGTGATTTTTTTAAAAAAAAAGATTTTGAACGCAGCCTAAGCCCTCTGCTGGTCCCCAGCAGAGTCGCCACCTGTCGACGTTTTCGAAAAAATTCACGGGTCGGGTCACAACCCGAATCTTTCTCTCTTCCTAAGTTTTGACTACCCTTATTCTTTTTATTGTGAAAAAGGTTTTGAAGGGTTTTTTAGGAAAAGGCCAACATGTATCATATCTACGATTTGAACGTTTTATAGAGTCGCCAGTTGATAGCTTTAAAAATGGTTGTACCAACTCAACCGAGTTTTGTTTGAAAGAGGCCCAATTTTTGGACACTCTCGAAACTTGATCTTTGAAATCGAAGTTTTGAGTTCGGGGGCTTGGTTAAGTGTGGGGAAGGTGTTAGGCACCCCACAACTCCCGTGTAAACACGTTATTGCATCTTTTTAATATTTTCCTTTTAAATCTGCAATGTGTGTGTCTGTGTGTGAATGCTAAAAGAAATTGGGCCTGTGTTTGATTGAAAGTATGTTTATGAATCGTTGAACCTATATACGAAGGGTTTGATTTGATTTGCAAAAAGTCTTTGATTTGATTTGCAAAAGTGTTTTGATTTGATTTGCAAAAGCTTCTTTTTTCCGATAAGATTATTGAAATGATGTTTTGAAATAAGGTTTTCAAACCCTTACGCTAACATAGGAATTGAAGCATATTGATACTTCAGTTTTATCTTTTCAGCCTTAAGGCTCAGTTTGAATGGTATTTGTCGGGCTGCGAAGCATCCTCGATCACAAAATATATACAAGTGTCGGTCTTCTCATGGGCATGACAGCCATCGGAGTGACTCTGACACGACAAACCATGTTTTCACTATGTTGAGACCTTAAACCCGGATAATCGTTTTAAGGTCTTTTGTATGTACATTTTTACAGAAAAACTGGTAGGGTACATTTGTGAAGTGGAGTTTGTCCATCGTGGGAATCAGATTTTGATCAGTTTGATCATGAATCCCACGATTCCTAGGCTCACATAGGGAAGCCAATAAATCGGCACAGCTCAAAATTGTACAGAAATATCCAAATATAGCCAGAACTAAGGATTCATCAGTAAATCATGGCTCGCACATGGCCGAAGCATCTCGTTCCCACTAGATAGCGATCTAAGGGCCGCGAGGTTGCTTTCCTAACTGAAATTAGAAAAAATGCTAGATTAAAATAAATCTCAGCCATTCTAGCTTTCTAGTTCTGTCTGGACCTATTTTTAACAGTTTGAAAGCTAGAGTTGGCGAGATTTAAAGAAATCTAGTTCGCCCGCAAAAATGTAAGTGCCAATTCATATTAAAGAAGTAATTTAATCGTAATGAGTAATGCAATATATATACGAAAGCTGTAAAGGGCGATGGGTTTGCACTCCGATGTCCGTACTAAAATGTAAATATATATTTATAAAAGCTGTATAAAAGCCACGAAATGATCCAGGCTGGACATAATGTAAATATATATAGAAAAGCAATAAAGGGCGGTGGGTTTTCACTCTAATACCCGGACTAGAATGGAAATATATATATATATATATATATATATATATATTTATAAAAGCTGTATAAAAGCCACGGAATGATCCAGGCTGGACAGAATGGAAATATATATATATATATATATATATATATATATATATATTTGTATAAAAGCGGTAAAGGGCGGTGGGTTTTTACTACGAGGCCCGGACGGAAATATAAATATATATATATATATATATAGTTAAATATAGACAAAAAATAGTCAAACTGGAACTGGGAAGATAACCCAGTCTGGTAAAAGGTGCATATATATATATATATATATATATATATATATAAATGGTAAACTACCGCGGATTTGATATCCGGGCTTGACATAATTGAAAAGTTAGTATATATACAGTTAAATATATACACACAAAAAAAAAGCCAAACCCGGACTAGGAAGATAACCCAGTCCGACGAAGTTGCTAATAACAAAGATACAAGTATATAAAAGCTGTTAGAAGCGACAGATATTCAATCCGAGTTATAAAAATGCCAGAAAATGCGTTTAGGTACTAAAATGTACCAAAAGTTGACAAAAACGGCCACAGAACTGTGTTCCGGACATATTTAGAAAACGAAACTTAACGTGCAAGTGTATAAAAGTGCAAAGAAGTAGTAGTAACTTTTTGATCATAAAAATACTCAAAATGGACTGCTACGTGATAGTATGTGGGTATATCTACGTGTTAGACTGAAAAAATTTGGGTTTGGAAGACAAAAAAATGGCTGGAAAACCAAACGGGCAGGGGTTTAGAGCATTTTCCAAATTCTTAAATGAGCTGGGGGTGAGCTCATATATATAGACCCAGGAGAAGTAGCACTACCTGCTGCTGCTACTGCAGGTAGAGGTGCTACTCCACGTGGCAGGGCCCACGTGGCGGGTCCCGTTGCATTAAAGTACGTGCACTTCGAGTAATGAGATGTTAGATTCAAAACTTTTTAACTTTTGATCGGGGCGTCCGTTTGAGGCATGCTATACCTTTCCGGAAAGCCCTCATCGAGCACATCACAATGACATGGGAGAAAACTTTTTCTGAGTCCAAAAAGACGGGTTCATAATCGGGTCTTTGATTCCTTAAAGTTTATTTGTGGAGCTATCTTGCGCTGTTTCCACTCGGGATCATTGTTATGGTTTGTTTTGACCTTAGTGGCATCAATTCAGCTTGTGTTTGACTGAATCAGCTTCAAGTTGGTAAAATGACCATTTTACCAGCCCCGGGGTTGCCTTCAATGTTGGCATGACCTTCAGCTAACTTCCTGGGGTTGTTTCCAAGGTTTGGATCCCATTTAAGTTTGTTCGTCCTCAGTGTTGTCTCCTAGGCTGACTTGGTCCTTCTTGGTTTTCCTCTAGAGATGTTGTGATGCTTCAGTATTATTTCCAAAGTTTACCTGACCTCCCGAGTTGAGACCGGGGTTGACTTGTACCTCCCGATTTGAGATCGGGGCAAACCTGTACCTCCCGGGTTGAGACCGGGGCTGACCTGTACCTCCCGAGTTGAGATCGGGGTTGACCTGTACCTCCCGAGTATAGACCAGGGCTGCCCTGTACCTCCCGGATTGAGATCGGGGCGGACCTATACCTCTCGGGTTTAGACCAGGGCTAACCTGTACCTCCCGGGTTGAGACTGGGCCTGACCTGTACCTCCCGGGTTGAGACCGGGGCTGACCTGTACCTCCCGGGTTGAGATCAGGGCTGAATTGATGGCCCGGTATCGAGACCGAGGTTGATTTTATGGCCCGGTATTAAGACCGGGTTGATTTAACGGCTCGATATTGAGACCGGGGTTGTTTTGACTACCTGGTATTGAAACCGGGGTTGATTTGACGGCCCGATATTGAGACCGGGGTTGATTTTACGGCTCGATATTAAGACCGCGGTGGATTTGACGACCCGATATTGAGAACGGGGTTGATTTGACAGCCCGGTATTGAGACCGGGGTTGATTTGACGGCCCGATATTGAGACCGGGATTGATTTGACGGCCCGCTATTGTGACTGGGTTGGATTTGACGGCTCGTTATTGAGACTGGGGTTGATTTGACGGCCCAATATTGAGACCAGGGTTGATTTGACGGCCCGGTATTGAGACCGGGGTTGATTTGAAGGCCCGGTATTGAGTCCGGGGTGGATTTAAGAGCCCGGTATTGAGACCAGGGTTGAGTTGATGACCCGGTATTTAGACTGGGATTGATTTGAAAAGATAGGTTTGCCCTCCTACATAGTTAGTAACAAGGAAACGAAATTTCGAGTGTCTACAATTATTATAAGCTTCCGAAAATTATTATAATAATAAATAAATTATGTAAAATTATAATAAAGCTTATAAATAAAGTTTTACTAAGTTATTAACTTAATAAATATCCAGTGAGGTTTTAGGACACCGAAATCATACCGAACATAGACCGAGCGTATTTAGTTTGAGTAGTTAGGTATTGTTATCAATACTAATGATATATATAAATATGTTTAACATATTTTAGGTATCTTAAACACTTCGTGTAACGTTAGATAGACGTTCTTTGCACAGACAAGTATTCGAACTTCACCTTTTCATTGTGCAAGTATTCTATCTGTAACTTTTTTACATGGCGCAAGTTTTCTATACTTAATGTTATGACGATACTTGAATACCTTTCGATATCTTATACTGAACCAGGTTATTACCTATTTATTAAAAAAGTTATTGCTATTGCTTTAACATAACTTAAGAAATGAATCACTTATTCATATAATATTGAATTGTTGTTTATCAAGCATAAACTGTTAGTCAAACCAAATTGTTTTGGTAAGACATCCTATACTGAGTTGAATTTACCCTATATTGGGTTTTCTAAATGTGTGTCTATGAATAGACAATAGAAGTAGGATGATATGCATACTCCTAGGATACTGAATAGGTTGATCCCCTATCTCAGATCCGAATTCACAGATTTCTAAGTCTGTGTGACTGACAGAAATGGTTAAGTGAAATAAAAATTCCAGAAATGGTCGTCAACCCTCAGTGAAGTGAAAATTGTTGAACTATCGTTTATTCAAAAATCAAACATTTTGTTATATAAACTTGCTGAGCATGTCATATCTCATTCTTGCAAATTATTTCCTTTCCAGTTTTAGATGGTAATCCCGGCACTTCTGGCACACATAATAGAAAAAGACCTTGCTTAGATTAGCTTTATATTACTGTCTATATTAAGAACTCAATGTTGAGAATCATATAACCGAACTTATTATATGAAATATATATACTATCATCTTTTGTTTCCGTAACAGTGTATTGATACATTCTTAGATGATTTATCGTATAAGTTAAACGTTACACTATCATTAGGGATTATACATCTGAGTGAGGGTATTGGCAATATGGATTGATCATGTAATTGCTGATACTCTGGATTTCGGATGAATATGAACTGTTGATATGAAAGGGATATTCATAAGATACAGTCTATTTATCCAAGTGAGGGTATCCAAACACAGCAATAGTTCTAACAAGAATTGTTATCTGTTATGGGATACTTTGAACCTTGGATAGATAGGAATTATATCTTATTGAATATCTATAGTTATTTGGATAATCATGAACTCTAGATCGGATACCACGGGTGTATAGATTTGGGGGCGTCACAGGTTGGTATCAGAACTTTAGGCTATAGCTCTAAGAAACAAGTAAAGTATCTTAGGATATAGTCATTGACTCCGTAAAAATATTTAACTACACATAAAATAACATTAAAAGCTTTATGTTAGATGTAAAGTTTCTTAGTATATAACCAAATAATGAAAGAAATTTCTTTTGTAGAAAATGGCCGATGCAGAGGATATGCCAATAGTCATAAATCCACCTCAGATAGTGACAGAACAAGACAGTGATCCCGAGGAAGAGGAGCTACTGCATGATAAGGAAATATTAGAGGCTGAAGAAGGTCAAAATCTTGTAGCCGGTCAGTTAATGAGGATAGAGGAACATGAGGAGGCACTCGCAGTAGTGATTCAGCAGTCTGACATCAATACTGTGAATGCTGAGTTCAGAGCACATATGGTTGAAGGCGTGCTGGAACATAAGAGGGTAGATTCCACCCGACTAAGGATGCTTCTGCATAATGCTCAGAGGGGTAGACATGAGGTTCAATTACAAAAAAAACTAACAGGATGTATTTACAATGCAGAGTTGTCCATCATGGGAATCATATTTAGATCCGTGTGGTTGATCATTAATCCCATGATTCCTAGGCTCACAGAATAATATCAAAAAATATGCACAACAAAGATATTGACATATAGTTTAAATTGTATTCTAGATGTCGCAAAATAAAGGATTCATTAGTTAAATCCTTGCATGCGCGTAGCCGAAGCTTCCCGCTCCCATTAAATATTGATCTAAGGTCGCTTTGAATATTTACAAAATTAGAAAGAAAGCTAGATTTAAATAAATCTTAGCCATTCTAGCTCCCAGGTTCCGGTTTGACCAATTTTGAACCGTTTGAAAGTTAAAAGTGGCTAGATTTAGATGAATCTAATCCACAAAATTTACAATAAAATATATTCATATCAAATGAATAATTAAAGAAAATATTTAATCTCATTGAATAAGGAATATATATATATATATATATACTTATATATATATACATTTTAAAAGCTGTAATGGGCCACTGATTTCCAATCCAAGCCCGACTGATAAACATATATATATGTATATATATATATAAAAGTTGTAAAGGGCCACGAATTTTCAATCCAGGCCGGACTGAGAAATGTAACCGGGGTTTGACTTGACATCCTGGTATTGTCGCCGGGGTGGTTGTACCCCTCGGGATTGTCGCCGGGGTTTGGCTTGATCTTTATACTTCCAGGATTGTCTCTAGAAGGTAAAAGACAGTTTTTCCCTCCTGCAGGGTTAGTAACTGTTGGGTAAAATCTATACGCGCAACACGCAAATGTACGTGATCAACAAGTAATATAATGATAAGAAAAGTATTGTTCCCACAGAGACAATAATCACACTTTATCCTAACAAGTACCAATTTTATACTAGCTCAATTTTATTAAACAAATGATTAAATGGTGATATTGATGACTAATTAATACTCAGACTCTAATTAACACTATTCCAGAGATTTCACAAGTTTTCGGAGAATTAAGCCTACAACTTCACTTATTAGTTCACTTCGAACAACATACTTTCTTTTAGTTTATATCAATTATTACAGATTATTAACCAAGAACACGAAAATAGATATAACCATCTCTCAATACATTACATCCATACTCACCCAAATCCACAATCGAAAGAATTAAGGAAGACATTTTAATTAACCAACTCACTATATCTCTATGTGAATTATAATTGAAAAAGGTTTAATATCAAGTTCTTTTCAGATTACGCATGATGCATAGATATCTCTATCCTACACATGAATTATGAATCCTAACTAACTATAGAAATCACAAACATACGTCACTATGGCTAGTTCCAATCCCATATGTCATCTCTCGAGTTCATATGAGATAACATGTAAATGGTGATCAAGTAAATACATAAGTTATACACAAACCATAGCAAATAACCTGGAAATAATCTTCATAAACTAAATTAAAAGCATGTCAATCCTTAGTTACATAATAAGATCCATTGTAGACTTAAATAGAATATTAGTTCATTATAAACGAAGTAAAAACCATAATACACAAAGTGAATAACATTCTGAATACAAGATAAAGATGAAGAGAGATAATAGAATTTAAATCATATTGTTACTTGTCTCCACGCTCGCCTTGCACTCTTCGTGCTCCGTTTTAGTTCAATCCTCCTCACGTGTCAACTCTCATGAACTAGGGCTTGTTTTTGTCTAAGTATATCTCATAATAGCCTCTCTGAAAGCCTTATATACTCTCCTATTCGCGAGCCAAAATAGTAGCCTCTTTCCAGCAGAATCTCAGTTCAATAAAGAACTAAATCCAATCTGCTGGAACTGCGCCCCAGCGCAGATTTTACTCTTTAGAAGCGCGCCCCGGCGCAATTACGCCTAGGCGAGGCTTTACAGCCTTAAATGTGCGCCTCGACGCAGATCACAGAACTAAAGCCAATTTCTTCCTTGAAGATCTTATTTCCTTATGCTTCTCGTCCTGACTAGGCCCTGCACATAAACCAATGCAAATGCATGGAATAGACCCTAAAAAGTACTTAAAGTAGAAACATCTTATGTTTAGATGGCATCAATTCATAGGTATGAAACCTACTTATAAAATACCCCCAAACTTAAGATTTTCTTGTCCTCAAGCAAAAATAACAAAGAAATGAAAATTACAAACAAAGTATCTATATGAATGCATATGCATGACCTACTTCTTACATGCCTATGAATCCAGCAATAGATCAATATGATGTTCAACACAGGCCTCAAATATATCATAAGATACTCAAACAAGAATTCAAATCAATGTATAGTTCATAAGTAACGAATCAGTCAATCTAAACCTGTCATCACCCATGTTGTGCGTGTGTGCTCGTTAACCATTCTAATCACCAACAATTCAAAGATGTCACATAACAACCTTCTTAGAGGGAAAATTTTAGTTCTATCTCAGTTAATCTGTAAACACGATAAAACTGGTTAAACTTAGCAATTACCGAACTCAAGGATCTCAAATGAGGCTATTTTTCTTACATTTCATTCACGGGTGCGTTTTACGCTCCATCCCGCGTTCACAATTGACTGTGCAATGCTCGAATCTATTAGGCTTTTCAATATTACCCGTTTAGCAAACTTTCGACAAATGACTCCCAAACCAGATGGTTTTAGGGCGCTAGGTGTAGACACACCCCAAGGACTTACTTATTCAAGTAACAAAGGCCACAAACACAAACTAGTCAATGTGTTTATTCTTTTTTTCTTTTTTTTTCTTTTTCTAAATTTTCTAATTTCTTTCCTTTTTATTTTTTTCTTTCACCCCATTGACTCCCCCAAACTCGAGATATTACTTCATTTTAACCTTTATGTTAGTATACTAATTTCATCAAAACTTAACTCAGATTTTCCCCCCAGAAACAAGTTATGTTTCCTTGAGCTGAGTTGACTAGAACTGTTAAACTCTACGTGCTAACCAGTTACATAAGTTTCAGACAGGCTCAGATTTCCATCTTGATTAACATTAGAACTCATTATCAATCTTCACATTGTTTGAGTTAACATGTAATACCAATCCTATCATAGGCCGAGCTAAATACACATCAATCCATTGCTTAACTTATGCAACAACCTATATGCCTAAATGAAAATAGAACATATTTTTGTGATTTTTCTCAATTTTTAATTTTTTTATATACAAACCATATAACCAATCTAAGTTTGAACAAATAACAATATGATTTAATCTATAATGCAAACAACTAACATGCATGCAAAATGAACTACAACTATCATGCAAAATGAACTAATGCAAGTTTGAACAAATAACAATATGATTTAATCTACAATGCAAACAACTAACATGCATGCAAAATGAACTACAACTATCATGCAAAATGAACTAAATGACTACTCCTACCCCCAAACTTAACCTATGTAATGCCCTCATTGTATACAGATATAGAATTAAATGTTAGAGAACTACCCTGAGCGGTCAAGCGTCATGCTCGACCGGTGGATCCTCTGTAGGTGTGTCGTCAGTCGGGTCCTTAACAGGCTGTACGGGGAGAAAAGCTGGTAATGGCTGGGGAACTGGGAACTGAAAATACTCACCGGTGTTATTCAGTCGGGCAAAAGCAGCTGCCAGAGATGTGTTGAACTCATTCTGGGTGGAAAATATGTGATCCTGCCTGGATGCCAACCCTTGGAGTCTCTGATCAAAATACTATTGTATATTACAAAATTAAAAGCTAAAAGTCGCTTTTGTCCGGGACAAGGTTGAAGTCATGGCTTGTTCATGTTCTTTCTCTTCTTCCACAATAAAATCTGCATCCTGTGCATCCGCCTCTTCATCATCCTCAGAATCGGAGAATATAAAACCAAGACCGCGTGGGTGCGAATGGCCGCCTTTCCAGCATGAGTACCGTTGAATCAAATTTTAATCTAAACACAGTAGAGGCTGCTGGATAAGCTCTGTGGTGCTCCATTAGACCCCTACCCGGGCACATAATGCATAAATCAATGATAAGTGAGGCAATTCACCCTGGAGTGGTCCTTGTAGATTTCAGTGAATAGAGTGATGGCTGAGGCGGCCCATGTCGATCGATCGGTCTTTACAAATGGTATATAGCAGAACCGACCTCTCCTTCGTAACATCGCTCGTGTGTGTAGATGGTAGCAATTTGGCACACAAGAACGCATGCCATATCTTCCCATATAAACTGAGATGGCCTAGTCTGAAAGTGAGATCCATTCGACGACCATGTAGCATCCATCTTGCACAACTTAGTCAAAATCTACTCATAGTTAGATCCGCTTTCCTTGAGGGTCGAATACAAACAAGTTATTTGCGACAGATTGTAGTAGTCGTTGATCTCCTGCACAGTAATGGTACCATCTTACCCCTCAAGAAGGCAAAGAATGGTGATTTATTATGGGCATTGACATAGAATTCTTTCACCAGCGCCACACGACGGCTTCTGGATGTGCCATGCACATTTCCCATCGCCTCTCATGAATTTGTTGAAGAATAGCCCCATCAAATTTGTCAGGCGCCAAGCCACGCTCCGGTGCCAATGACTTGCTTGATAAGTATTCGAACCGCTCCATCGTCTCGGCGTTCAAGAATTTTTGCCTGTCAAATTATTGAACGGGGGTGGATGAACATTCCCCACGTTGCCTTTTCTGCTGTCGCAAAGTCATTGTGCTGATGGTATGCCTCTAACTTGTAATTGAATGAGGAAGTTGTTGAGCCCTTTTGTCAAACACTTAGTGTGCAAACTATTAGTGCTTGATTCTCTTACCCCCAAACTTTACTTGTTTTACCTAATTTATAGATTCTCCAAGCCCTAGTGTAGAAACTTGAAACATTCTTATAATTACCCCAAAATCAATGTTACCTGTAAGTTATTGTGATGAACTCTCAAGGTTGTCTTGTGGTAGTGAAGAATCCCCTCTCTATCTTCTGACCAGTGGTTGAACTTGAAACCTTAGAAGATGAACAATGGTTAGATGTTGTGAAGAGCCCTTGAAATTTCACTTAGAAGATGGGTTGATGTGGTTTTTACTCGAACTTGAGGGTTCCTCTTTGTTTTCGGTTGGGAGAGTGTTGTAGACTTATGTTATGAGTGTGTATTATAACTACAAGATCTTGTTTTTAAAAACTAGAAAAATTAACCTGCGCTGGGACGCAGTCATTTTGTTCTTTAAAGCTCACCGGGGTGAGAATGACTAGAGGGGTCTGCGCCTAGGCACATATTTCTCTTCATAAAACTACACTGGGGCGCATTTTGTCTGCCAATTTTTGCCTAGGCGAGATTTGTATGCTTTGAATCTGCGCCGGGGCGCAGATGGGATTTCTTGCAGAACTTTTTTATTTTCTTGGCACCTCCTCCCGTAATAAAAACATATGATTGATTTGGTCCCTGTTTGTTTTCATGCTCATTTCTAGTCCCCTCCTGCAATCAAACCCATACACACACTTAGTATCCATGTTGACTCGAAAATTAGACACACTTTGTACTCTACGACGCGTTCTAGTCTACTACTACTTTACTTAATTCAATCAAAACAAACAACTTTCAAAACTTAAAATAAACAAGTGATTGGGTTGCCTCCCATCAAGCGCTTGATTTAGAGTCTTTCAGCCTGACTACTCCCTGTTGTTAAACTTGGTCGGCGAGGTCAACTGAGGTTTCTTAGAGATCGAGATCACCACCTCAGTAGTGCTTTAAGCGATGGCAATTGAATTTGAATGTTTCGGACGAATCCCAGCTGTACACTTCAATGGCCCTGTGTGGAAACACTGTCTTGATGGTAAAAGGGCCCGACCACCTGGATTTTAGTTTTTTGGGAAAAAGTTTCAACCGAGAGTTGAATAACAATACTGATTGGCCCGTTCGACCCTTTTATCCACTATCTTCTGATCGTGCCATTTTTTGACCTTTTCTTTGTACAATTTGAGTTTTCATATGCTTGCAGGCCGATTTTATCTAACTTATTGATTTGCAAAAGTCTTCTCTCCCCTGCTGCTGATAGATCAAAGTTGAGTTTCTTGATGGACTAATATGCTTTATGCTCGAGTTCCACTGGGAGGTGACATGCCTTTCCGTAGACCAACTAGTATGGAGACATGCTGATCGGGGTCTTATAAGCTGTCCGATACGCCCAAAGAGCATCATGTAATTTCAACGACCAGTCTTTTTGATTCGGGTTTACCACTTTTTCCAGGATTCTTTTCACCTCTCTGTTAGATACTTCGGCTTGCCACTCGTCTAGGGGTGATAGGCCGTGGAGATTCTATGGTTGACCCCATACTTAGTCAAGAGAGCGGTGAAGTATTTGTTACAGAAATGGCTCCTCTCATCACTAATAATTATTCTTGGGGTACCAAATCGTGTGAAGATATTCATTTGTAAGAATTTCAGCACAACCTTTGCGTCATTAGTCGGTAGTGTGACTACCTCAACCCACTTTGACACATAGTCGACTGCCAACAGGATATATAAATTATAGAATAAAGATGGAAACGGTCCCATGAAATCGATTCCCAATACATCAACAACCTCGACTTCCAAAATCATGTTTAGTGGCATCTCATTCCGCTTAGAAATATTTCCCACTCGTTGACATCTATCATAGTTTTTCACGCACTGATGTGCGTCTCTGAACAAGGTGGGCCAGTTGAAACCTGCTAGGAGGACTTTCACGACCGTTCCTTCACTCCCATAGTGTCCTCCATATAATGAGGCATGATATGCTTGTAAGATGCTTTCTACTTCACTTTCTGGCACACATCGCCGAATCATTCTGTCGGCGCACTGTCGGAACACGAACGACTCATCCCACATATACCACTTCACGTTATGTAAGAATTTCTTCTTTTGTTGTCGTGTCAAATCTGGTGGGAGAATATTTCTTACCAAGTAATTTTGCAAAATCCGCATACCACGGGAATTCGCCAGTGGATCAGAAATAACTGTTCATCAGAAAAGGCTCATTGATTATTACTTTGTCTGTCTCGTCCTGATTTGGATTCTCTAACCGCAAAAGATGGTCAGCCACCTGATTTTCTGCTCCCTTCCTATCTTTAATCTCGAAATCAAACTATTAGAGGAGCAGGATCCAGCAAATCAGTTTCAGCTTTGCATCTTTCTTTGCAACTAGATATCGGATGGTCGAGTGATCTGTGCAAATCACCACCTTCGTCCCCACCAAGTATGAGCGAAACTTATCAAACGCGTACACAACTGCAAGTAATTTCTTTTCGGTGGTTGTGTAGTTTAACTCTACATCAATCAATGTTTTGCTCACATAGTAGATTGTATGAAAGACTTTCTCTTGGCGTTGTCCAAGCACAACTCCTACTGTATTGTCACTGGCATCACACATTAACTCAAACAACATTGTCTAATCCGGTGCTATGATCACGGGGGCTGTGGTCAGTTTCTTTATCAATTGCTCAAATGCCTCTAAACAGTCTTCATTAAATTTGAACGATACATCCTTTTTCAAGAGACTGCATAGTGGTTTGTGATTTTGAAGAAGTCCTTGATGAATCGGCGATAGAATCCAGTATGCTCGAGAAGACTTCAAATACCCTTTACTGAAGTTGGCGGTGGAAGCTTCTCTATTGTCTCCAATTTAGCCCGATCCACTTCCAACCCTTTTCCCGAAACTTTATGCCCAAGTATTATCCCTTCTTGGAGCATAAAATGGCATTTTTCCCAGTTGTGCACTAGATTCGTCTCAACACATCTTTTCAGCACCAGGACTAGATTTTTGAGGCACCTGTCAAAAGATTCCCCAAATACTAAAAAGTCATTCATAAATATTCTAACACTGTGTTCCATTATATCTAAGAAAATTGCCATCATGCATCACTAAAAGGTCGCCTGTGCGTTACACAGTCTAAATGACATCCTTCTAAAGGCAAAGGTACCGTATGGGCATCTGAACGTCGTCTTCTTTTGATCCTCCGGTGCAATAACGATCTGGTTATATCCCGAATACCCGTCTAGCAAATAGTAGTACTCATGTCCCACTAGCCTATCCAACATCTGATAAATAAACAACAAGGGGAAATGATCTTTTTTGGTTGCCTTATTTAGCTTTCTGTAGTCCATACAAACCCTCCAGCCAGTCACTGTCCTCGTCGGTATCAGTTCGTTATTTTCATTCTTCACTACTGTCATACCACCTTTCTTTGGGACACACTGAACCGGGCTCACCCATGCACTATCTGAGATTGGGTAGATAATTCCAGCATCCAACCATTTCAAGATTTCCTTCTTTACTACCTCTTTTATAATAGGGTTGAGCCTCCGTTGCTATTCCACTGTTGGCTTACCATCCTCCTCCATCAAAATCTTGTGCATACAGAATGAAGGACTGATTCCTTTGATGTTGGCGATAGTCCATCCAATAGTAGACTTGTACTCTCGCAGAACTCGTAACAGCTTACTTTCCTACAATTTGTTAAGCGCATATGCAATAATAACAGGTAAATTAGATGAATTACCCAAATAAGCATACCTGAGATGTTTAGGTAAGGGTTTGAGTTCTAGTGCAAGTGGTTCCTCTAGAGATGGTTTCATCCTTGCTGATGAAGTTCCTTCTGCTTCCAATGGCTCAAATGGTAATTTGAATCTGCTCACTCTAGGATGTGCCTTTAACAATTTTAGATATTCCATCAACTCTAGATCATCTCCATTACACTCTCCCATCAATATTGATTCTAAAGGGGTACTTAATATACGATGTTATTCATCTCCCACCACTTTATCGTTTACATCCATTCGGAAACACTCCTCATCATCTTTGGGTAAGTTCATGGCCTTAAACACGTTAAAGGTTACCTCTTGGTATTAAACCCTCATGGTCAACTCTCCTTTCTGAACATCAATGAGAGTCCTACCGGTTGCCAAAAATGGTCACCCAAGGATTATCGGAAATATCCTTATCCTCTTTATAGTCCAATATAATGAAGTCCATTGGGAATATGAATTTGTCAACTTTTACCAAAATATCCTCAACAATTCCCCATGGATATGTTACCGATCTATTCGCCAGCTGTAGGGAGATGTTTGTTGGTCTAGGGGCCGGTAAACCTAACTGAGTATAAACTAAAAGTGGCATGAGGTTTATACTTGCACCTAAGTCACATAGACATTTGTTGAAGGCCAAACTCCCTATTTTGCATGGGATGGTGAAACTGCCCGGATCTTTCAATTTTGGTGGAAGCTTCTTTTGCAATATAGCGCTACATTCCTCCATTAGTACCACAGTCTCAAAGTCCTCTAACTTCTTTTTCTTTGACACGATATCCTTCATGAATTTGGCATAACTAGGCATCTGCTCTAATGCCTCTGCGAAAAGAATGTTGATGTGCAACTTCTTGACCACCTCTAGAAACTTAGTGAACTGTTTCTCTAGTTTTTATTTCCGGATCCGTTGTTGAAAGGGTGGTGCTGGGTAAACTATGGGTGAAACAACCTGTTCCTGTATCACATATTTTTCGCCTTCTTTGTTCCCTTCCACTGTTTCTTCCACACTTGTCTCAACTTGCTTCTCGGTCATCGACTTTTCTGAATCTTGCTCGGCTAACTATTTTCCACTCCGTAGTGTGACAGCTTGACATTGCTCATGACCTCCCCTCGGATTCTTTTTTGTGTCACACGACAAGGTTCTTTGGGGTCTACTGTTTAATGCACTTGCAATCTGTCCCATATGAGTTTCTAAATTCTTTATCGCAGCCGCCTGAGATTTAATTACCGCTTCATTCCCTGTTATGTACTTCGCCAGTAGCTCCTCAAAATTTGTCTTTTTCTCATGATGCGGAGCTGACTGTTGATTCTGAAAACTAGGAGGGTATGATGGTCGTGGAGTCTGCTGCTGATTCTGATTTTTGTTCTGATTGTTGCTCCATGAAATATTCGGATGGTTCCTTGCCCCCTGATTATATGCATTCTGATATATGTTAGGTGGCTTGTTGTAGTTACCCACAAACTGTACCGAAGCTGGGTTTATAGCACAATGTTCTGTCGGATGCTCCCCTACACAAAGCTCACATATAACTGCTACCTGCTGCACATTTCCACTTGACATGGCATCCATCTTCTTTGATAACACTGCTATTTATGCGGATAAAGCTGTCATAGAGTCCACTTCCAGAATACTTGCTGCCTTGGGTTAAATTATTCTCTCAGTCGGCCACTGATAGTTATTTGCAGCCATTATTTCTATCAAGTCCAATGCCTCCTCAAACTTCTTTGCCATAAAAGCTCCACCTGAGGCTACATCGATGCTAGTCCGTATATGACTCCCTAACCCGTTATAGAATGTATTCATCTGCATCCACTGTGGTAGTTCATGGTGTGGGAATTTCCTCAACAGCTCTTTATACCTTTCCCATGCTTCATACAATGGTTCTCCATGCTGCTGTACAAATGAAGAAATATATGTCCTCAATCTATGTGTTTTTGAAGGCGGAAGAATTTGGCCAAAAATTTCTGCGCCAAATCGTTCCATGTGGTGATTGACCCCGGTGGTAGAGAATGGAGCCAACCATTTTCCTTGTCTCTGAGTGTGAACGAAAATAATCTTAACATGATAGCATCATCTGAAACCCCGTTGCACTTGAATGTATCACAGATCTCTATGAAACTGACAATGTGCTCGTTTGGGTCATCATTCTGAAGACCACCAAACTGACAATTATTCTGCACCATCTGTATCGTTCCAGGCTTGATCTCAAAGTTATTAGCATTAATCGTCGGCCTGGTAATGCTTAACTGAATTTTTGAAATCCACGGAGTAGCATAATCCCGCAGTGCTTTCTGTTCCTCTTCAGCCATGGTGTTATTAGGTGTTTCAAGTTCTTCTCGAGTTTTCTGTATCCATTTACTTGACCGCCAAAACCGTTTATCGATGTCATCCTCGAAAGGCAACAAATCTGGCTTTTTTGATCGAGTTTGCATGCACTACTCGAGATTACTTGAAATAGCCAATGAAACAAAAATAAGAAGAATATATATATATATATATATATATATATATATATATGTTTAACTAAAAGTGATCTAATTAAACTGATATTGTAAGTAATAAACGCAATTACTGTCCCCGGCAACGACTCCAAAAACTTGTTGGGTAAAATCTATACACGCAACACACAAGTGTACGTTATCAACAAGTAATATAATGATAAAAAAAAGTATTGTTCCCACACAGACAATAATCACACTTTATCCTAACAAGTACCAACTTTATACTAGCTCAATTTTATTAAACAAATGATTAAATGGTGATATTGATGACAAATTAATACTCAGACTCTAATTAACACTATTCCAGAGATTTCACAAATTTTCGGAGAATTAAGCCTATAACTTCAGTTATTAGTTCACTTCGAACAACATACTTTCTTTCAGTTTATATCAATTATTCCAGATTGTTAACCAAGAACACAAAAGTAGATATAACCATCTCTCAATGCATTACATCCATACTCACTCATATCCACAATCTATAGAATTAAGCAAGACACCTTAATTAACCAACTCACTATATCTCTGTGTGAATTATAATTGAAAAAGGTTTAATATCAAGTTCTCTTCAGATTACGCATGATGCATAGATATCTTTATCCTACACATGAATTATGAATCCTAACTAACTGTAGAAATCACAAACATACATCACTATGGCTAGTTCAAATCCCATATGTCATCTCTCGAGTTCATATGGGATAACATGTAAATGGTGATCAATACATAAGTTATGCACAAACCATAGCAAATAACCTGGAAATAATCTTCATAAACTAAATTGAAACCATGTCAATCATTAGTTACATAATAAAATCCGTTATCGAATTAAATAGAATATTAGTTCATCATAAACGAAGTAAAAACCATAATCCACAAAGTGAATAACATTCTGAATACAACATAAAGATGAAGAGACATAATAGAATTTGAAATCGTATTATTACTCGTCTCCACGCTCGTCTTGCATTCTTCGTGCTCCGCTTTGCTTCAATCCTCCTCACGTGTCAACTATCACGAACTAGGGCTTGTTTCTGTCTAAGTATATCTCATAATAGCCTCTCTGATAGCCTTTTATGCTCTCCTATTCGTGAGCCAAAACCGTAGCCTCTTTCCAACAGAATCCCATTTCAATAAGGAAGTAAAATCCAATCTGCCGGAACTACGCCCCAGCGCAAATTTTACTCTTTAGAAGCGCGCCCCGGCGCACCTGCGCCTAGGTGAGGTTTGCCAGCCTTAAATGTGCGCTCCGACGCAGATCACAGAACTAAAGACAATTTCTTCCTTGAAGCTCTTATTTCCTTACTCTCATCCTGACCAGGCCCTGCACATAAACTAATGCAAATGCATGAAATAGACCCTAAAAAGTACTTAAAGTAGCAACATCTTATGTTTAGATGGAATCAATTTGTAGGTATAAAACCTACTTATCAGTAACAGGAATGCAAAATTTTGAGTGTCTATAGATGCCCCTCTTTATCATGTTTATGCAATTCAATGGAATGAACAGGATAAAGACTGCTAGACACTGGAAATATGACATATGCAAATGTAATGCGATGCACAATATGCCATGTTATAAATTCTATACGCTCTTGTGGTGTTAGCTGCCACGACATTCTATCACTGAATGTTCCCATACCTCCTATTGGGGATGACGTTGTCAATGATGGCTTTCACAAAACTTTTTTGATGCCTACTCAAACGGTAGTTTGGAAAATTAGACCATCATCGAACCTTCTCGGCGCCTACTCGAATCGTAGTTTACAATGGTTGGTTAAACCTCCGAACCTTTTCGGTGTTTCAACTGGGGATTTGTATAACAGATCCATCATCTGTTCTCTCTAGGGAAAAATTTCTCCACATTTCTTATCATCGGATCTCTCCCGATGCTACGCTGGAGTTGTCGCCAACGATTTGTAATGTCAGACCTTATTGGTCTCGACGTGGGCATGAAGTTTCTGATAAATCATACCCTCAGGCAAATTTGGATACTTTGACGCATTCAAAACCCGCTATTCAAAACGCCGAACCTTCCAGATGCTCTGACAGAGGTAGTTTTCAGCAATTTTGTCATTGGCATTCTGGATACCACCACAGGGCTTCTACCAATGTCTTACATGAAGTTCCTTCCTTTGTCAGAAGATTGACGCTTTCAATCAGGGTTTCAAGCCATTCCGCTCAATCGCGTTGTAATTTTTTCCCTGATTTGACTTTTTAGCTTCTATAAACTACGCTTTAACTTTAATTGGACCAAATCAGAGGGGTGGGACCCACCTTTGGGAGCCACAGGTCCACTTGCAGCTGCCATAGGTGGAGTTGCTACTCCCTTCGAGTATAACTTAGCCCCCCCCCCCCCCCCCGTAGCTTTCATAATTCATTTTCAAGTTTGAACTATAAATAAAATTTGAGATTTCTTCTTCAGATTTACTAAGTTCGGGATGCTTTTTTCAAATTCCGTCACCGTACAATCGTTCTGCACATCTTTGGTAACGTTTACATCCTTTCTTTTTAAGTTTGGATCGTTAGAATGTTATATTTCATACAGAATGCTTCTAAACACAATATATCGAATATGCATGCTTATATGACTTGATAAAAAAATTTAAACTTAGTAAATATGCATATTTTACTACACTGAACGTTTTAGCGCCCTTTTTGGCCAGTTTACTCATCCTATTTGAGGGCAAATGAGCTTGGACTTTTAACTAAAAATATATCATTTAGCTGCCACGGGGAGTTTGATTTTGAATTTTTTCATATATATGAGCTATTCATATTTTTAGGTAGGTGTGCTACTAAATGGCCACCTAGTCATGCCTATGTGGACGCGGACAATCCATTTTACAAAGGAGACTCTGGAGAATTTTTTTTAAAAGCATGAGTATTTAATGAACATGCAATTTTAACTCTACTGGGGATGTATGTTAACTAATGCATGCTTTAGGCATTAAAATATGCATGAAGCAAGGATTTAATTTGAATAAGTCATAGGTTCAAGGCTTACCTCACCCTTTCTGAGGTGATTTAGAGACTTTGTCCAGGTTATAGAGCCAGATAGACCAGGCATTGCTAGTAGGGTCTCTGCAGGTGTGAGGCGGAGGAGCACTTCTGATGTTCCCCACCCTCATCCAGCCCAATTACCTTGTAATTTGGCTGAGTCTATGATTCGTCCGATCCGAGCTAAGATGTCGGATGACGTGGACGACAAGGATGTCCTATTCGTGGATCCTATTCCAGCTCATGCTCCGCGTAGGGAGCTCCCAGCCATCGTTGTGCCTATTCTTGAGCTTTTGGACGATTTGAGACGCCATCCATTGATATACCTTCATGCAAATGAGGTGACTGAAGTTTTTATTCTGGACTTTTCTTTCTTTTGCCATTTTAGGACACAGGTTTAATATATATTTGCAATTTGATGCAGGTTTCTGGCTTTACGCAGCCCAAGGGGAACTGGTTTAGCATCCATTCTTTATATCATACTCTACATCTGGAGTATCAGGCCATCGTCAACACTTGGGGTTTCGAGGCCTTCTTTTCTATTCCTCCCAGTCGTTGCCCCTGGGGTTATCTGAGGTAATTATCTGAGTGCTGGTTCCACCAGACCCAGTCTCTCCATCTGTTGGACTGTGAGGTAATGATGACACCGATGGACTGGAGGTTCATTACAGGGATAGAGTTTACAGGGGAGCCAGTGCCGTTGGTGACAGACATTTCACCTGGTGTCGTTAGATCCCTTTGGGAGTTCTTGTGATGGTCATCAAGGGTCGAACTGTCCGTTCAGGTTCCTTGAGTGTTAATGCCCAGAGCAGGGCTTTGACTGAGCTTCTGCCAGATGATCAGAGGGTTAGAGATCGTATTCTTTGGCGACTGTTCTTGGTGATCATCAGGGGTTATTTCATTGAAGATAACTACTCGACGGTCTCTTTCACTCTGGTTAGCTTTACTCGATACATAAAGCGCATCAGGGATTTCGATTGGGGCACCTACACCTTTGCCTATTTTCTTCATGGGATACGCTTACGCTCTGAGGGCGTGATGGAGGCTTAGCTAGGTTTTTATTCCTTCCTACTGGTGAGTAATTTCCCTTTCACCTTTTAATTTTCCTCATTTATGTTTATCAATTTTTACCACTGAGGGCATTTGATCTTTGCACTTCCAATTTTGGGCATATGAGAGGCTCCCTTGCATACGCCCAGCCACTACTTTGGGTTTGGAGATATATTCGATGGGATGACGTTGGCATTATTCCACCTTGACGGAGGTCTCTATAGCAGAGGGATTTACCCATTCCCATTTAAAGCTAGAGTTGTTGACTGCCGACTCTATCATGTGGTTCCTTACACCCCAGACTATCTAACAGTCGAGTTCAAGGATGGCTTTTTGACCGGACTGGAGTTTGCATTGGCCACTCGTCGGATTCCCCTTTTTGACTAAGGGAGGTTGGGAGCTCTATTTGGGAGAGTGCGCTATCAGGAGCGTCATGGGAGAGATACACATTCTCTTTGTTCCTCCTGTTTGGCATCATTGGCCCTTAGCTCAGCCAGACACATTCCCCTAATGGGAATAGATGGCTTTACCCTGTCAGAGGGTCCTCATAGTCAGGAGGCACTTCATCACTGGTGGAGTCCTCGCACTATTGGAACTTAGACTCGTGCTATCCAGTTTATGGCAGACAGGGTGCCTGGGTCTGTTATGATGACAAACTGGATAGCTTGCCTCGGAGAGCCTACTCATCTGGAGCAAATTTCAGGATTGACCCAGCGGTTGGAGCGGGCTCAGTTTTTCATCAGACACCTTGGCAGGGATCCTTCAGAAGTAGATTCGTTTGATCCTTCCAGTTCTGGAGCTGGCCCCTCAGTAGATCCATATTTTGGCAGTTATGCAGGTGCCGATCCTCCCCTGTATCAACCAAACATTCCTATTGGCATAGATTCTGTGACTCAGGAAGGGCTGCAACAGATTGATTGCCTGGATGAAGATATTATAGATTTCTTTGGATAGCTTTCTCGCTATATCTTTTGATAGGCCTCTATTAGATATTGGGCGGCTGTGCCCCATTTCTTGTTATATCTTTTGATAGGCCTCTATTAGTCATTGGGCGGTTGTGCCCCATTTCCCTATATTTTTTATTTTGCATTATATGAGCAGATATAGATGATGCTTTCAGTAGATAGTGTATTTTAGAAATGCATAATATTTCCTATCTATTGCATCCTATTGTCATTTATCATTGTCATTATGCATGTATTCTGTCATGGATATGCACTTCGACAGGTGAGTTTAGATTTGACCCCTGGATGGTCTCATGATACGGTTATACAAATGTTTTCATCTACCGTCAGTCGTATCAAGCACCAACCACATTCATTGATAGCATCTTCTTTGAGATCTTGGTATGACCGTTTGTCTCCCACAGGCTGTGGTACAATTGATCAGATGCTGGGGCATTCTTTGGCCATTTTATCATTTTAGGTTCCACTGGGCTTTGTGGATAGCATGTTATCCTGTAGGATACCTGAGCGCCAGGTTTTCAGATTTTGCATCCATGAGGTTACTCCTACGCTGGAGGAGTATAAGCACATCACGGGTTTGGTATTAGATCTGCCTTGTGCTAGGACGACCCTCATTGAAAAGAGACAACAGTTAATGACCTTGACTGGTCTAAGGCTCAGAGGCTACACTGATGAGATTACTGCAGGGCATGTGGTGTCCCTGGGCTTCTTGATCGATCGCTTTGGCCGATTGGACAACTACGATCGATATTCAGGAGACTTTATCATCCCTACAGATGAGTGGCATTTTGCACACGTGGGCATTCTGTTGATGTACCACTTAGACATTAGCTTGATTATAGTGGTTCGTGCTCTCAGACAGGGTTGTACCATTTTGCCCATGATATTAGCCGATACCTTGAGGTCGGATACATTCTGCCATACCCATCCAGTGGGGTTTTTCAGGGGTAGTGCCGTTTTGCTGTACGTGTGGTTTATAACACACTTGAGACCCATCGAGACTTTCAAACATCATGGGCATTGATTTACTCATGAGATAGCCATATCCTACTCATTTTGGCCGGTGGAGTGTACAGATGCGACATCATGGTTGGCCTTTTTGACGGCGATTGAGCATCCCTTTTTGATCTTGCCCTGCTCATGGCTTAGCTCCCCTTACAGCATTATTACTCATGTAGTTGGCATGGATTATCTGCCCTTGGCAGATTTTAGAGGGGTGACCACATATCATCCGCTGGCTGTCATGGGACAGTTTGATAAGTTTTAGAGCATCCACCACTTTGAGGGGGCTATGGATCAGCGAATATCAGCTTCATCTTTGTCGTCAGCTGACCTCACTAAGACTTATGATTGTTGGACTCGTCGTGAGAGGGATGATTTTTTTACTAGCCATCCGAATCGTTCTCCAGAGTATTCTACATGGTTGGAGGCAGATATTGCACTGGCTGCGGTTATACACTCAGAGCCAAGTATTGATTCTGATGAGGAGGAGCCTATGGAGGATCCGGATTCTCCCACCGAGGATAATTTATTTGCTGGTTTAATGGCAGCTTTGGTTAGTGACCTCCCCCCCCCCCCTGAGCATTCCTACTGGGACAGATCTAGCTCTTATTGATTCGTTAACTAGAATGGTCTTTGAGAGAAATCAGGCTAGAGTGCTGATGTTGACAGCCCTTTCTGGCAGGGTTGCAACTTTTATTGATAGAGACGAGGCTCGAGCTACCCGGGATGCATCTTTTGTTGAGATTAAAGAGGCTTTAGTCGCCCAGGATGCTGCTTTCATTGAGCGGGATGAGGCTCTAGCTACCTGGGATGTTTATATTGCTAATAGCACTGCACTCAGGTCTTATACCCACATCATCATTGTAGATATGAGTGCCTTCATAGATGGTCATACTAGCACTATACAGATGGCTGTGGATCTTCTAGCCAGCATGGAGACCATAGGACATGAGCTTACAGATGCTCCTCCTTCATCTGAGAGGGATGCCATATTGGACTTGCTATCCCGTTTATCCATGGGCTTATAGACTAGCTTTGATTTTCATGCACATACTAGATCAGTCATTTTTGTTATGTACAAGATAGATTGTATATATCAAACAATATTATATAGTAGAGAAATATATTTTGATTCACTTCCTTGTTGGATATGTATTGTCATTGTTGAGTGATTACCACTTTTTTCATGACTTGTTATTTTAATGTATTATGAGCTTTTCCTTGATGGATTAACATTGAGATGTCGGAGAGTACCTCAGTAGGGCCTGTTGACTAGGGAGGCTGGATAGTATTTGGGTTTTATATTGGTTTCGGTGTCTTGGGAGTAGTTTTTTTATTGGTTTTTATTTTTTCTTGAATGTCAGTGTAAGACCCCAACTTTTATGAATAAAGATTTAATTTTTTTATATATTATTTCGAAATAGTAAGGTGTTGATTTGATAAATATGAAAGTTATGGGTGAAATGTGCAAACATTTTTAAAATGAGCAAGTGGTTATAAAATATTCTTGTTGTCGGGGAATATTCGTTTGGTCGTGGAATATTCTTGTTGTCGGGGAATATTCGTACGACGGCGCAGCTATTTGTGGGCCCCCACAACGGAATAACTGTCGGATATAGAAAGCGACAGAAATAACTTTTTACAAAATAACGGCGTGGTTGTTACCGTTAGTACTGTTGAAATACCCGGTGGTTAAAATACAGTGATACACGGTGTTGCATAGTAGCACACGGTAATTGCACAGTATTTCGAATTATTGAGTCTTACGTGAGAAGCCATTACTCAATTATTGTTACAGTAATTACTGTTCAATATTTTATATTATTGACTCAATAATTGCTACGTTGATATTTTATATTATTGACTCAATAATTGTTACATTGATATTTTATTGACTCAATAATTGCTACGTTGCCATTTTATATGATTGATTCAATAATGGCTACAGTTGATATTTTGTAGTATTGATTCAATAATTGTCGTTGCACAGTATTTCACGTTATCAACTCAATAATTCATATTATTTGAATAATATTATTAGATAGCATTATTGACAATGTCTAAGGAAGTTCTGTCTAGGAGGGGTTATTTAATTGCGCGCCAGTAAGGAGAAGTCCTTATCGGAAGGCCCCCTCTGTCCTGGGAACGACCTGGTTGTTAATATTGTAGTTCTATAATATTATTTGTGAATAATTAATTATTGATTTATATGATAAGGAAATATTTATTTTGTGGATATTAAAGAAGGAATTGGCGCTGGTGAGTTTTTATCAATATTTTGGTGTGAGAAATCATCTGTTTTTGGATTTCGGATAATTTATGTTTGGAATTTGGAAAACCTTCCTTCTGCAAAGTTGTAGAGAATTAAATTTCCTATGGAAAGACATAGAATTTGTATTTTTCTGACAAAGGGGCTATTTGTTATGAATTATTGAAGTTTCGGAAAATATATATATTATTTAATGGGTGGGCCCCACTTTTGTTGAAAAAAAATTCTGAGTTTGGATAGCAGCCGGCGGCGGAATTTTTTAAAAAAATAATATTATTTTATTATTTTAGTCTCCTTTGGCATCCTAAGCTTTTCCTATAAATAGGGTGCTTAGGTTAGAATTAAAAATCACACCAGAATCAGAAGTTTTCTCTCTCTATAATATCGAGCGTATTTTTGTGAGTATTTCAATACTTTGAGTATTACTATTCAGTACAAGCTTCCGTCGGTATTATATCCGATATTCCAGTCAGAGATACTGTTCTTTTGAGGTAAGGGATGTTATTTCTTTCGTAAATGATGTTATTCTTTTCAATATCATTATACAAAAATATTGTCATGGATTTTATGTTGAAATTCTTACTTTTTCCGTCGGGGTTACTATTCACGTATACGGCACTATTCACGTATACGGCACTATTCACAGAAAAACTAAATTTTCTTCTATTTGTCCAAATTGCTTGTTAAGGTTACTATCTTTGATTGTATCCAAGTTTTGAGCTCTATTCTTGAATTTTGCTCCATAATTGATTATTACGAGGTATTTTTGATTTGGATAAACTAAATGACGAATCCCTAATCTTTGTCTTTTATCTCACTGGATTCGTTCTTTAAAATATTTTTCATCATCCTCAGTCCTAAAAGATGAATGATTACCTGATGAATATCTTTGGCCTGTAGAGCAAAGATGAATGATTACCTGATGAATATCTTTGGCCTGTAGTGCAAAGATGACAGGTGTTGAGATGAATATGATCACTGATGATACAAATGAATATCTTTGGCCTGTAGTGCAAAGATGAATATTGATTCGAGATGTATATTGACTGATGTTACAGGGATAAAATATTGATGATGGACTTTTAAATCATAGAAGATAGTAGACTTGATTCTCTGCTTAACTCTTCTAATGATTTGTTATTTCCGCTGCGAATATTGATCTAAGATTGGTTGTCCATTATATTTTATCTGATTTATTGAAGGCTAACGATAATTTATTTTCCATTATCTTAGTCATAATATTCTTTACTGAGCTAGTTGAGCTCACCCTTTTCATCTGTTGTCCTCTTCAGGAAATGAGAATGTCGCAGGGACTAGTCGGGGGACAGAGTGATGGTCCGAGTTAGAGCAGTAGTAGTCCTCACTATTTCTGATAAATAGTGTGATAATAATTGTAATGAGGACTTAGTTTGAATCTTAATATTTTCTACATATTTGTATTGAGACTCACAGTTGTGTGGTCGTATTTTGCACGACCGTATGATATAAAGTTGTATTTGAATTCTGTACCATGTATTTGGCGACTCAGAATGGGTTGGGTTGAATGGACCTATTCTGGGGGGCGTCACAGTTGGTATCAGAGCTTAGGGATATGATCTCTGGCGGAGATCGGGGAATAGAACTAGGAGGGGAGAGACGAGTAAATCCTTCGCTAGTGTGTCCTACCTAAGCTTATGTGGTATTTAATTGGTCAGTCGGAGCATAGGGTTAATATGTGATATGTTGACTTGTTTAATTAACCCTTGTTTTATGGCAGTATTTGAGAATGGCAGCTGAGAATGTTAACAACGAAGTGAATGAGACCGTGGAGACACCTTTAATCACTAACCAGGAGAACGTGCAACAAGAAGGCAATGTTTATCCTGAAAATAACGCTGGTCAGACGATAAACGATGAGATGTTTAGAAGTTTTCTGCAGTTCATGCAAAACCAGATGAGGGAGACTTGTGTGCAACATATAGGTGGCGATAATAACAACACGCGAGTTGTCACTGCCAAGCAGTTCAAAGAATTGGGACCACTAGAGTTTCTGGGAAAGCCAGATCCGATCAAGGCGGAGACGTGGATTAAACAAATTACCAAGATATTTGATGTCTTGGGATGTACAGAGGAACAGAAGGTTCCATTCGCCACGTTTATGTTCCGTGGAGAGGCAGATTACTGGTGGGAATCCGTGAAGCGTACCCAGCCTGCCGCACTCCAGATGTCTTGGGAAGCGTTCCAGAAACTGTTTAATGACAAGTACTTTTCTAAAAGTATTCGTCATATGAAGGAAGTAGAGTTTATCAGACTCGAGCAAAACAACATGACGGTATCCCAGTACGAGGCTAAGTTCGCGGAGCTGTCCAGGTTTGCACCTCATTTGGTGGAGAATGAGGAACGTATGACGCGGATGTTTCTAAGAGGTTTGAAACCCGAAATACGTCAATACCTCATTTCTCATAAATTTTCTTTATATTCGGATGTAGTAAACAGGGCCCAGTTATTAGAACGAGATAATGATTATGTTCAACCGAGGGACCACAACCAAGGTCGTACTGGTGGCAGCAGTCATCGGAGCAATGACAACCAGCGAGGAGGAAAGTATGACAGAAACGGTAACCATTCCGGTGGTAATCGTGGCCATGATAGTAGAAGAAGCGAATCGGGAGGAGATTTCAAAAAGAGAAGGTATAACAATGAGAACGCGAAGATGTCAACATCAGCACCAGCATCAACTGTTTCGAGGGGAGGAGAACGACCACCGGTCGTATGCTATAAATGCGGGAAAGAGGGACATATCAGCCCAAACTGCCCACAACAATTCAAAGGATGCTATAACTGTGGAAAAGAAGGACATATAGCTCGAGATTGTCCTGTTGCGAAACCAAATTCAGCGGGGGTGGTGATTCCAAAGGCGGTTGCAGACAAGTCAAAGTCGGTGATTCCTGGAAGAGCGTTTGTCGTAACAGCCCAAAACGCGAGGAATCCACACGAGGTGATTACGGGTAAGCTGATCATAAACTCTTGCGAAGTTTACACCTTGTTAGATACCGGTGCTACCCATTCCTTTATTTCACCTGCTTGTGCTCAACGTTTGAACTTGACTTCTGATAAATTAGACTTTGACTTATCTGTTGAAACTCCGTTAGGAGAAACCTTTGTTACATCTACAGTTTACAAATCTTGCTTGATTCAGATTGGTACCCTTACCTTACCTGTTGATCTTATATCTTTGAAAATACTTGCATTTGACGTGATTTTAGGAATTGACTGGTTAACCACTTACCATGCCAGAATTGATTGTTTTCGTAAGGTTGTTAGTTTTCATATTCCTAATCAACCTGTTGTGCGAATCCAAATCACCAAACCATTAAAATCAGTCAATATCATTTCAAATCCCAAGGCTATTCGTTTATTGAAAAACGGATGTCAAGCTTTCTTAGCTCGTGTCACTGATCTAAACCAGAATACATCAGATTTGAATGATATTTCCGTTGTTAATGAGTTTTCTGATGTATTTCCCGAAGAACTTCCCGGTCTACCCCCAGAACGTGAAGTTGAATTTTTTATTGACCTTGAGCCCGGTACAAAGCCCATTTCTAAAACCCCATATCGAATGGCTCCTATTGAACTTCAGGAGTTAAAGGTCCAATTACAAGAGTTGTTAGATATCGGTTTTATTCGTCCTAGTACGTCTCCTTGGGGTGCTCCTGTTTTATTCGTAAAGAAGAAAGACGGGAGTATGCGACTTTGCATTGACTATCGGGAGTTGAACCATGTCACCATCAAGAATAGGTATCCGTTACCTCGTATTGATGACCTGTTCGACCAGTTGTAAGGAGCGCAATTCTTTTCAAAGATCGATCTTCGTTCTGGATATCATCAGTTGAAGATTAAAACTGAGGATATTCCAAAGATTGCTTTCAGAACACGGTACGGGCATTATGAGTTCTTAGTCATGTCTTTTGGATTGACTAATGCTCCTGCTGCTTTCATGGATATGATGAACCGTGTATTTAAGGAGTATTTGGATCAATTCGTTGTTGTCTTTATTGATGACATTCTCATCTATTCTAAAAGCCGTGAAGATCATGAACACCATTTGAAGTTAGTACTTCAAAAGCTTCGTGAGAACAAGCTATATGCCAAGCTGAAGAAATGCGAGTTCTGGCTTGAGGAAGTAGCATTCCTTGGGCACGTGGTATCGAAACGTGGAGTATCTGTGGACCCGGCGAAGATTGAAGAAATACAAAGCTGGGAGCAACCTAAGTCGGTGACTGAAGTACGAAGCTTTCTGGGCTTAGCTGGTTATTATCGGAGATTCGTAGAGGGATTTTCTCGAATCGCTACTCCATTAACTCGGTTGACTCGGAAAGATACGAAATTCGTTTGGAGAGAGGAATGCGAGAAGAGCTTCCAAGAGCTCAAGAGGAGACTTATTTCGGCACCTATTCTGACAATACCATCTGGTTCAAATGGATTTGTTATTTACAGCGATGCTTCGGGAAAAGGGTTAGGATGTGTTCTCATGCAACATGGTAAAGTCATAGCCTATGCCTCGCGACAACTCAAAGAATATGAGAGGAATTATCCTACTCATGATCTAGAGTTGGCAGCAGTCGTTTTCGCGTTGAAGATCTGGAGACATTACTTGTACGGAGAGAAAGTGGAGATTTATACGGATCATAAGAGCCTTAAATATTTCTTCACTCAGAAGGAACTCAACATGCGGCAACGACGTTGGCTTGAGCTGTTGAAAGATTACGATCATACTATCCAATACCATCCTGGAAAAGCGAACGTGGTAGCTGACGCGTTGAGTAGAAGATCATATGTGGGAACGAGTGCGATGATGTCAAGTATACGCGTAGAACCAGCTTTGATTGATAAAGTTAAAGCTGATCAAGCTACGGATGCGGAGCTGATGAAGATGAAGAAGAAGGTGCAAGAAGGTGCAATTCCAGAAGCAAGAATCGATGAAGATGGAATACTTCGAGTCAACTCCAGACTTTGTGTTCCTAACGATTCCGACTTGAAGTATAGAATCATGATGGAGGCACACAACACACCGTTTGCAATCCATCCTGGGAGTACTAAAATGTATCGTGATCTTCGACATACATTTTGGTGGAGTAATATGAAGAGAGAGATCGCAGAGTTCATCTCAAGATGTTTAACTTGTCAACGTGTAAAGGCGGAGCATCAAGTGCCGAAGGGTCCATTGCAACCACTGGAGATTCCGAAATGGAAGTGGGAACACATTACGATGGATTTCGTTACGGGTCTTCCCAAGGTTTCTCAAGGCTTAGATGCGATTTGGGTTATTGTTGATAGATTAACCAAGTCTGCTCATTTCTTGCCGATACGAGAGACTTATTCCCTTGAACGTCTTGCTCATATGTACGTGAATGAGATTGTGAGATTGCATGGCATGCCAGTATCCATAGTTTCGGATCGTGATCCCAGATTTACTTCACGATTTTGGATCAGTTTGCAGAAAGCTATGGGCACGAATTTACGATTCAGTTCGGCTTATCATCCTCAAACAGACGGACAATCGGAAAGGACTATCCAAACTCTTGAAGATCTATTGAGACTCTGTGTTCTAGACTTCAAAGGGAGTTGGGATAAGTACTTACCATTGGTGGAATTCTCCTACAACAACAGTTATCAGGCAAGTATAGGCGTAGCTCCATTCGAGGCATTGTATGGGAGAAAGTGTCGCTCTCCAGTATGTTGGAATGAGGTGGGTGAAACAACATTGTTGGGACCGGAGTTAGTACGTATGACTACGGAAAAGATTCAAATGATCCGACAACGTATACAAACAGCACAAGATCGACAAAAGAGTTATGCGGATCTTCATCGAAAGGATGTGGAATTTAACGTTGGGGACCATGTGTTATTACGTGTTGCTCCGTGGAAAGGAGTTACAAGGTTTGGGAAGAGAGGAAAGCTCAACCCACGATTCATTGGTCCATTTGAGATTCTTGACCGAATAGGAAATGTGGCTTATAGACTCGCTTTACCTCCAACCATGTCTCGTGTTCATAATGTGTTTCACATATCCGTGTTACGTAAATATGTGAAGGATCCAAATCGCATTATTGAGTTAGAACCAGACGAGATAGCTGAAGATTTAACGTACGAGGAGGTACCTGTCAAGATCTTGGATAGGAAGGAGCATGTCCTACGCTCGAAAATTATACCTCAAGTTAAAGTTTTGTGGAGAAACCATGTAATTGAGGAAATGACCTGGGAGTTGGAATCGGAAATGAAAGCGAGGTATCCTCACCTTTTCGACATACCAGGTACGTACGTCAATTTCGAGGACGAAATTTCATAAGGAGGGGAGGTTGTAAGACCCCAACTTTTATGAATAAAGATTTAATTTTCTTTATATATTATTTCGAAATAGTAAGGTGTTGATTTGATAAATATGAAAGTTATGGGTGAAATGTGCAAACATTTTTAAAATGAGCAAGTGGTTATAAAATATTCTTGTTGTCGGGGAATATTCGTTTGGTCGTGGAATATTCTTGTTGTCGGGAAATATTCGTACGACGGCGCAGCTATTTGTGGGCCCCCACAACGGAATAACTGTCGGATATAGAAAGCGACAGAAATAACTTTTTACAAAATAACGGCGTGGTTGTTACCGTTAGTACTGTTGAAATACCCGGTGGTTAAAATACAGTGATACACGGTCTTGCATAGTAGCACACGGTATTGCACAGTATTTCGAATTATTGAGTCTTACGTGAGAAGCCATTACTCAATTATTGTTACAGTAATTACTGTTCAATATTTTATATTATTGACTCAATAATTGCTATGTTGATATTTTATATTATTGACTCAATAATTGTTACATTGATATTTTATTGACTCAATAATTGCTACGTTGCCATTTTATATGATTGATTCAATAATGGCTACAGTTGATATTTTGTAGTATTGATTCAATAATTGTCGTTGCACAGTATTTCACGTTATCAACTCAATAATTCATATTATTTGAATAATATTATTAGATAGCATTATTGACAATGTCTAAGGAAGTTCTGTCTAGGAGGGGTTATTTAATTGCGCGCCAGTAAGGAGAAGTCCTTATCGGAAGGCCCCCTCTGTCCTGGGAACGACCTGGTTGTTAATATTGTAGTTCTATAATATTATTTGTGAATAATTAATTATTGATTTATATGATAAGGAAATATTTATTTTGTGGATATTAAAGAAGGAATTGGCGCTGGTGAGTTTTTATCAATATTTTGGTGTGAGAAATCATCTGTTTTTGGATTTCGGATAATTTATGTTTGGAATTTGGAAAACCTTCCTTCTGCAAAGTTGTAGAGAATTAAATTTCCTATGGAATGACATAGAATTTGTATTTTTCTGACCAAGGGGCTATTTGTTATGAATTATTGAAGTTTCGAAAAATATATATATTATTTAATGGGTGGGCCCCACTTTTGTTGAAAAAAAATTCTGAGTTTGGATAGCAGTCGGCGGCGGAATTTTTTAAAAAAATAATATTATTTTATTATTTTAGTCTCCTTTGGCATCCTAAGCTTTTCCTATAAATAGGGTGCTTAGGTTAGAATTAAAAATCACACCAGAATCAGAAGTTTTCTCTCTCTATAATATCTAGCGTATTTTTGTGAGTATTTCAATACTTTGAGTATTACTATTCAGTACAAGCTTCCGTCGGTATTATATCCGATATTTCAGTCAAAGATACTGTTCTTTTGAGGTAAGGGATGTTATTTCTTTCGTAAATGATGTTATTCTTTTCAATATCATTATACAAAAATATTGTCATGAATTTTATGTTGAAATTCTTACTTTTTCCGTCGGGGTTACTATTCACGTATACGGCACTATTCACGTATACGGCACTATTCACGGAAAAACTAAATTTTCTTCTATTTGTCCAAATTGCTTGTTAAGGTTACTATCTTTGATTGTATCCAAGTTTTGAGCTCTATTCTTGAATTTTGCTCCATAATTGATTATTACGAGGTATTTTTGATTTGGATAAACTAAATGACGAATCCCTAATCTTTGTCTTTTATCTCACTGGATTCGTTCTTTAAAATATTTTTCATCATCCTCAGTCCTAAAAGATGAATGATTACCTGATGAATATCTTTGGCCTGTAGAGCAAAGATGAATGATTACCTGATGAATATCTTTGGCCTGTAGTGCAAAGATGACAGGTGTTGAGATGAATATGACCACTGATGATACAAATGAATATCTTTGGCCTGTAGTGCAAAGATGAATATTGATTCGAGATGTATATTGACTGATGTTACAGGGATAAAATATTGATGATGGACTTTTAAATCATAGAAGATAGTAGACTTGATTCTCTGCTTAACTCTTCTAATGATTTGTTATTTCCGCTGCGAATATTGATCTAAGATTGGTTGTCCATTATATTTTATCTGATTTATTGAAGGCTAACGATAATTTATTTTCCATTATCTTAGTCATAATATTCTTTACTGAGCTAGTTGAGCTCACCCTTTTCATCTGTTGTCCTCTTCAGGAAATGAGAATGTCGCAGGGACTAGTCGGGGGACAGAGTGATGGTCCGAGTTAGAGCAGTAGTAGTCCTCACTATTTTTGATAAATAGTGTGATAATAATTGTAATGAGGACTTAGTTTGAATCTTAATATTTTCTACATATTTGTATTGAGACTCACAGTTGTGTGGTCGTATTTTGCACGACCGTATGATATAAAGTTGTATTTGAATTCTGTACCATGTATTTGGCGACTCAGAATGGGTTGGGTTGAATGGACCTATTCTGGGGGGCGTCACAGTCAGACCGCACAAGGAATGGCAGCCTACATACTCCCGGGTTGAGGGAGATCAGGTCATTCGTAGTTCAGGTTTTGCCTGAATAGTTTGAGAAGTGTTTATTTTGGGTTTGAGCTTGGGTTTGATGAGTTTTTAAATTTTTCGTTTAGTTTGACCGCACCGTAAATGGCTACCTACGTACTCCCGGGTTGAGGGAAATCAGATCATTCGTAGTTCAGGCTTCTAGTGAAAACCTGAATTGATTTGATTGATTTCACAGGACCAAGATGATGACATGCAGATTCTTTAGACGTAGTACCTTTTCACGGTGTCTGAATTGATGAGCTGGGGAAATTCTTTCCCATCCATTTCTTGCAATCTGACGGCTCCTCCTATCAACACTTCTTTGACAATGAAAGGGCCATCCCAATTTAGGGCAAAATTTCCTTTGGCTTCATCTGTAGGGATTTCGGCACATAAACGCAGTAGAAATTAAAAAATTTCCAAAACCCTAAAACAGGATCCATGCAAAAATATATTAATTCAGAGGTTTAGATTTGTTTTACCAATTATTCAAGCCTGAACGGAGACGATGGAGATTTTGAAACAGCTTCGAATCTTCAACGCAATCCAAAGGAACTGCGTCTCTACGGTATCCACACGAACGTCCCGCAAATCGTCACACGATCTGTAGCAAGGAAAGCTGCGGTACTAGCCTCCAAGGATCTGGTCTTTCGAAGTTGTTCTCTCTAGTCTCTCTCTAAGAGCGGCTAGGGTTTGTGTTTATAATAAATACCCTAAAAACGGCTGATATATCATATATATAGCAGTTAAAGGAATTAACCAAAATTTAATCCAATTAGAAAAATAAAATCCGAATTTTTATATATATATATATATATATATATATATTATATCTTAATTAAGTCCTATTTAATTAATATATATATATATATATATACAAATTATCATATTAATTTAAATTCGTAATTTAAATACTATCAATCATATTGATATATTTAAATCCTTACAATTTAAATTAATTCCCTTTTAATTACGTTCTTAGTGTGTGACCCTATAGGTTATTATTATGTTGGCAATAATTTTAAAACCATATTATAAAATTATAAACAGTGAGCGACATCTAGTAATGCATCACTGCTACCCAAATAATAATAAGATCTGTGATTCAATACAACTTTTTCGTGACCAATGTTTCAATGTAATTTAATCCTTTTAACCTTGACATCCTAGATTAAACTCGAGGCATGGAATGTGTCATCCTCTTCATAATTTAATCTGAGTTTTCTTGATCGATGAGTAGACTATATGAAACAAATCACTATTTGAGCATAGCCATGCATTTCATAGTCCTACTCAATCAAGAGGCCTATGGATATCACCCCTAATATATAGGAGGGTTAAATTCCATCTAGATCACTCATATTTCTCACACGATTCATGATGTACCCAATAATCACCTTTATTGTCTACCCTATTAAAGGTGACCTTTGATGATATCAAAGTACATAAATTCTCGTGTAGTAATATAGTGATTTCAGGTCGGAGGATCATTACATCATTGTCACTATGAGAATTGCTTATGACACTTTGCGTAATGCTCCACGTAGAATTCTCATGGTGGGTCTGTCCAGTACATTGTTCTCTAACATGTACCTATGCATTGACTCAATATCTTATATATTTATGACCAATGAGATTTGGCCATCAGTCAATCCACATACTAATCTCGATGTATCATTGTTGTCCCATTAACAATGACACTCGACTAGGGACATTTAAGAGTAATGATACTAATTGTAATTATATGATCTCATATTCAAGTCACACACTTGAAGCCATATAATTTGTATCACTATTCTAAGGACTTTTATTATGTTAACATTTATATAACGTAGTAAATAAAACCATAATAAAATAATTCATTTATTCAATCAAATATAATATCAAAAATGTTAAGCAATTACATCAAAGAATTGGCCTCTAGGGCATAAACTCAAACATCATCTTGATTGGCAAGGACTTTCTTTATTACCAAGTCATTTTCTTTGAATTGCCAGAGTCAAACTTTCTTGTTGTATGAACGAGCAATCCTTTGCGAATATAATTTCCTGTGAAAGATGGTTGTAGACCTTTTTTGCTTCTATTAGGGATAACTGGTGGTACCGCTCTTGTAACCACTGGTCTTCTTCCATCTGAGCATCTATTAGCACCCTCAATAACTCCATTTCTACTTCTATGGGGAGTACTGCTTCCATGCCATAGACTAGTGAGTAGGGGTAGCCCCAATAGAAGTACGCATTGACGTTCTGTAGGTCAGCAGAGTCAGAGGCAATAGGTTAGGCCATCCTTTATGATTGTCGAACATTTTTTGCATGATCTTCTTGATAATTTTGTTGGTCGCTTCGAAAACACCATTCATCTTGGGACGATAGATGACAGAATTAAGATGCTTGATATAAAACTTAATGCATAATTCTCTCATCATCTTATTGTTTAGATTCTTGGAATTATTTGATACGTTCACCTTCGGTTGTCTATATCGACAAATGACATTGTTTCGGATGAAACCAATGATTACCTCTTTGGTGACATTGGGAAAAGAGGCAGCTTCAATCCATTTGGTGAAGTAATCGATCATGGTGAAGATGAATCGATGACCATTGCTGGCTTTGGGTTCTACTGGCCCAATCATGTCCATTCCCCATATGGAAAAAGGCCATGGCGAACTCATGTTATGCAGTTCGTTTGGAGGAGCATGGATGACATTTCCATGGACTTGGCATTTGGTAGCATCTTCTGACGTGATCATCACAGTCAGCTTTGAGAGAGATCCAGTAATGCCATGTTCTCAATATCTTCTTCGCAAGTAAATGACCACTCATGTGTGGACCGCAAACTCCACCATGGATTTCATCCATCAGTCTTTGGGATTGATCTTTATTTAGGCATCTTAAAAGACCTATTCCAACATCCCTTTTATAGAGTGCGTCTTCGCTCAGATAGATATTCATTGCCATCTTATAAATCTGCTGTTGTTCAGCTTGACTTGTCCCAGTGGGTGTAGATCCATCTCATAAATATTCTTTTATATCTTGATACCAAGGCTGTTTGACAGGAGGAAGTTCATCTGATATTTCTCCAATGTAATTCCCATATGTCGGGGCCTTTTAGCTTACAAATTTGATGTCGGGAATTCCCACCCTATCAGATATGTGGATCAAGGAAGCCAATGTTGCCAATGCATCAGCGAAGTCATTCCTACCTCGAGGGATGTGGATGAAGGTTATCTCTTCAAACTCCATGGATATCTTGATAACTTGCCGATGATAGGGCAGCAAATGCAATTCTTTGGTGTGATATGCCCCAGTGGTTTGTTTGATAACCAACTCAAAATCCCCAAACACTAGTAAACGTTTGATACCCATGGATTGGGCTAGTTTCAACCCAATTATACAACCTTCATACTCAGTTGTGTTGTTGGTGTTGACAAATTATAGCTTGGTGACTACAGTATATTGTTCTCCTATAACAGAGACAAGAATTGCCCCAACTCCGGCACCTTCCATGTTCACGGCTCCATTAAAATGCATTTTCCAATATTGGACTGTATTTTCTTGAGGGATTTGTTGAATTATCATTATCCCATCATCTGGGAAATAAGTTTCCAAGGGTTCAAAATCCCCTGATGGTGCTTCGACTAATTGATCTACAATCCTTTGACCTTTGATAGACTTTTGAATCACGTAGAAAATGTCGAATTCTTGGAGGATCAACTGCCATTTGGACAATTGACAATTCAATATGGGTTTGCTAAATACGTACTTCAGTGGATCCATGCAGGATATAAGATAGGTCGTGTGCCCATGTAGGTAATGTTGTAACCTCATGGCGGCCCATGCTAACGCACAGTAGGTTTTCTCAATCAAAGTGTACTTCTGCTCGTCGCTATAGAATCTTTTGCTAAGGTAATAGATAGCTTTCTCCTTGCTTTTATCATCTTTTTATCCCAGCATTTAGCCCATTGCATTGGTGTTGATTGACAGGTACATAAACAGGGGAACCTCATCCCTTGGGGGTACCAAGACAGGTGCTTCGATCAACTACTTCTTGATAGAAAGGAAGGCTTTTTGACAATCTTTATTCCATTTCATGGAGGAATTCTTCCTTAACAGCTTAAAGATGGGTTCACAAGTTTCCTTGAGTTGAGAGATGAATCTATTTATGAAATTGATTCTCCCTAAAAATCCTCTTATTTCCTTTTCTGTTCGGGTCATCGGCATCTCCATGATGGCTTTAATCTTGGCGGGATCTAGCTAAATGCCTCTGTTGCTTACTAGGAATCCCAATAACTTGTCTGATTTGAAACCAAAAGCACATTTGGCCGGATTCAGCTTTAGGTTGTACTTGTGTAACCTGTTGAAAATCTTTTTGAGGTGGCCGATGTGGTCGTCCTCCTTTCGGGATTTGACGATGATATCATCCGTATATACCTCTATTTCTTTGTGCATCATGTAGTGAAACAAGGCCATCATGGCTCGCTGATATGTGGCACCAGCATTGATAAGGCCGAAAGATAAAAGTCTATAACAGAAGGTTCCCCAAAGAGTGATGAAGGTTGTTTTCTCCCTGTCCTCTTCAACAACTATAATTTGATGGTATCCCAAAAAACAGTCAATATAAGAATACATGCCATACTGTGCCATGTTGTCTATCAGTATAAGGATAAAAGGTGCCAGGAAGATGTCTTTGAGACAAGCTTTGTTCAAATCCCAATAATCCACGCATACTCGTACCTTCCCTCCGGGCTTAGGCACTGGAACTTTGTTGGATAGCCACTCCGAGTATGGTGATTCTATGATGATACCGGCTTTGAATTACTTAACAATCTCTTCTTTGACTTTCAGACTCCACTAAGGTTTTAATCAACTGAGCTTTTGCTTGACGAGATTAAATCCATCTTTAATAGGCAGTTGATGGATGACAATGTCAATAGACAAACCAATCATTCCTTCATGTGACCATGCAAACACACCTTGAAACTGAGTTAAGAGTTCAATCAGGTCTGCCCTTTGGTTTTGTGTATGGTCCATGCCTATCTGGATTTTTGTATGATTTTTTGAGGTTCTGATGTTGACAGTGATGGTTTGATCGAGGTTTGGTTTGGGTTTGTCTTTCCCCGCATCAAGAAGGGAAAAGGGGGCAGTTCAAAGAAAAATCTTGGCTCTATTGTAAAAGATGTCTCAGTCATTATCCGAGACGAAGCAGACGAGCACAATTCCTTGATCCTCCCTATTCATGAGGATCTAACCCTAGATAACTGGAGCAGCATCCCTTACCTCAGTCAAAAAGGATAAAGGGGCAGAGAGTCCGTCTGCACTATAACATTGCTTCATTTACTACTTACTTTTGATTGCACAGCTATAGTAGTAACTTTTGTCATGCTTTGCCAAATGCTTTGTATTTTTAAGCAGTTGCATATATTAAAGTGAAAGCATTTTTGTTTTCAGGACTCCAGAGTTGGATTTATTTGTCACTGCTGATGAGATGCCAACCTGTCACAGTGAGTACAACTTTGATGTAGAACTGAACTTCAACTTGATGGATATTGATCAAGAGGAGGAAGATGACTATGCGGTGCCCGAGGAGATCAAAGAATGGGTGGAAGACAAACTCAAACCAAACCTCGACCAAACCACCACTATCAATATAGGAACCTCTAAAAACATCAAAGAAATCCAGATAGGCCTAGACCTTACACAAGATCAAAAAATTAACCTGATTGAACTCCTAATACAGTTCCAAGATGTGTTTACATGGTCACATGAAGACATGATTGGTCTATCTATTGACATTATCATCCATCGAATGCCCATCAAAGATGTATTCAAGCCATTCAAGCCAGTCAAGCAGAAGCTCAGGCGTTTGGAACCTGAATGGAGTCTGAAAGTCAAAGAAGAAGTCGTTACACAATTCAAAGTTGGTATCATCATGGTATCAACATACCCTGAGTGGCTGTCAAACATAGTTCTCATACCTAAACCCGGAGGAAAGGTACGAGTATGCGTGGATTACCGGGATTTGAAAAAAGCCTGCCTAAAGGACAATTTTCCAGTACCTTTCATCCATATCCTGATAGACAACACGGCGCAATACGATATGTATTTGTTTGTGGATTATTTTGCTGGTTACCGCCAGATTATGGTTGCTTAAGAGGATAAGGAAAAAATAGCTTTCATTACTCCCTGGGAACCTTCTGTTACAGAAGACTATCCTTCGGCCTCATAAATGCCGGAGCCACATATCAGCGAGCCATGATGGCCCTATTTTATGACATGATGCATAAGAAGATAGAGATTTATGTGGAAGACATCATCATCAAATCCCGAAGGGAGGATGATCACCTTGACCATCTTAGGAAGCTATTCAACAGGTTGCGTAAGTACAACCTCAAGCTAAATCCCGCCAAGTGTGCTTTTGGTGTAAAATCAGGTAAGTTGTTGGGATTTCTGGTGAGTAATCAAGTCATCGAGCTAGACCCTGCCAAGATCAAAGCCATCACTGAGATTCTAGTACCTCGAACAGAGAAGGAGATACGCGGGTTCCTGTGAAGGATTAATTTCATAAGCAGGTTCATTTCCCAGCTCACAGCAACCTGTGAACCCATATTCAAGCTAATAAGGAAGAATTCCTCCAGCAAATGGAATGAGGATTGTCAAAAAGCCTTCCTTGCTATCAAGAAATAGTTGATCGAAGCACCAGTATTGGTACCCCCAAGGGACGAAGTTCCCCTATTTATGTATTTGTCCGTCAATGACAATGCAACGGGCTGTATGCTGGGACAGAAAGATGATAGTAGCAAGGAGAGAGCCATCTACTACATCAATAAAAGATTCAGCAGTGGTGAGCAGAAGTACACTCTGATCGAAAAGACGTGTTGTGCGTTAGCGTGGGCCGCAACGAGGTTACAACATTACCTCCATGGGCACACGACCTACCTCATATCTCTCATAGATCCACTGAAGTACATATTCAATAAGCCAATATTGAATTATCGACTGTTCAAATGGCAGTTGATCCTACAGCAGTTAGAAATTATCTACGTAACTCAGAAGTTCATCAAAGGTCAAGGCATTGCAGATCAATTAGCCAAAGCACCATCAGGAGGGTTCAAGCCCCTGGAGACTTATTTCCCGGATGATAGGATCATGACAATTCAACAACTCTAACAAGAGAATACAGTCCAACCATGGAAAATATATTTCGATGGAGCGGTAAACAAGGAGGGTGTCGGAGCTGGGGCAGTCCTTATCTCTGGTACAGGAGAACAATATCCTGTGGCTACCAAACTGCAATTTGGCAACACCAACAACACAACCGAGTATGAAGGCTGAATAATGGGGTTGAAGTTAGCCCAATCCATAGGTATCAAACATTTACTAGTCTTCAGAGATTCTGAGTTGGTCATCAGACAAACCACTAGGGCATATCACACCAAAGAACTACATTTGTTGCCTTATCACCAACAAGTCGTTAACGTATCTCTGGATTTTTAAGACATAACCTTCATCCATATTCCTCGGGGTAGGAATGACTTCATTGATGCATTGGCGACGTTGGCTTCCTTGATCCACATCTCCGATAGTAATGGGATTCCCTGCATCAAATTCACAAGTTAGAAGGCCCTGACATACGGGAATTACATTGGAGACATATCAGATGAAATACCTCCTATCAAACAGCCTTGGTATCAACACATCAAGGAATATCTCCGAGATGGATCTACACCGGCTGGAGCAAGCCAATCCGAGAGAAAGCGGATTCACAAGATGGCTATAAAGTTCTATCCAAGCGGAGATGCAATCTACAAAAGAGATACTGGAATAGGTTTGTTAAGATTCCTTGATAAAGAGCAAGCACAAATATTGATGGATGAAGTCTATGGTTGAGTCTGTGGTCTACACATGAGCGGTCATTTGTTAGCCAAGAAAATATTAAGAACGGGCATTATTGGATCTCTCTCAAAGCTGACTGTGATGATCATATCAAGAGATGCTTTCAATGCCAAGTACATGAGAATGCCATACACGCTCCTCCAAATGAGCTACACAACATGAGTTCACCATGGCCTTTCTCCATGTGGGGAATGGATGTGATCGGTCCAGTAGAACCAAAAGCCAGCAATGGTCATCGATTCATCTTCACCATGATCGATTACTTCACCAAGTGGGTTGAAGCTGCCTTTTTTCCCAAAGTCACCAAAGAGGTCATCATTGGTTTCATCAGAAACAATGTCGTCGGTCGATATGGACAACCGGAGGTGATCGTATCAGACAATGCCAAAAACCTGAACAATTAAATGATGAAAGAACTATATAGCAAGTTCCACATTAAGCATCTCAATTTCATCATCTATCGGCCCAAGATGAATGGTGTTGATGAAGCGGCCAACAAGAACATCAAAAAGATCATACAAAAAATATCCGCCAACCACAAAGAATGGCCTGAACTGCTGCCTCTAACCCTGTTGCATATAGGCCATCAATGCATACCTCTACTGGGGCTACCCCCTATTCACTGGTCTATGGCATGGAAGCAGTCCTTTCCATAGAAGTAGAGATGGAGTCCTTGCGAGTGTTAATCGACGCTTAGATGGACGAAGATGAGTGGTTGCAAGACCGGTAACACCAACTGTCTATAATAGATGAAAAGAGGGCTACAACCATTTTCCACAAGCAGTTATATCAGCAAAGGATTGCTCGATCCTACAACAAGAAAGTTCGAATTCGGCAATTCAAAGAAAACGACTTGGTGCTGAAGAAAGTTTTGACCAATCAAGACGAAGCCAAAGGAAAGTTTGCCCCTAATTGGGAAGGCCCTTTCATTGTCAAGGAGGTGTTGACGGGAGGAGCTATCAAATTGAAAGAAATAGACGAAACCAAATTTCCCCAAATCATCAACTCAGATACCATAAAAAGGTACTATGTCTGAAATGCATGCATACCCGCATCCTGATCCAACAAATCAAATCAGGTTCGATTTTAATTAGAAATCGAAACTACGAATGACCTGATCTCCCTCAACCCGGGAGTATGTAGGCAGCCATTCCTGGTGCGGTCAAACCAAATAAAAAATTCAAAAAACTCATCAAACCAAACTCAAAAGAGACACTTCTCAAATCTCTTATACAAAAATTGAACTATGAATGACCTGATCTCCCTACACCCGGGAGTACGTAGGCAGCCATTCATGGTGCGGTTTGACCTTCAAGAAAAAATAAAAACTAGTTCCAAAGCACCGAAACCATATGAAACCTAAAATCTATCAAGCCTCCTTGGTCAGCAGGCCTATCTGAGATACTCTCTGACATCTCACTGTCAGTCCATCAAGGAGAAGCTCAAGATACATCAACAACAGCAAGTCATGAAAGAAGTGGTAATCACTCAGCAATGACAATACATATCCAAACAGGGAAGTGAATCAAAATATATTTCTCTGATATATAATACTATTTCAGATATACATAGTGTCTTGTACATGAAAAAAATGGTTGATCTAGTATGTGCAGAAAAAACAAAGCTAGTCTATGGACCCATGGATAAACGGGACAGCAGTCCGAACATGGCATCTCGCTCTGAAGATCCGCTGCAAGCGCAATACCCTCAGCCTCCATGCGGGCCAAAACATCCACTGTCATCTGCATAGTAGCACTGTGATCATCAATGTAAACACTCATCTCGACAACCAGACCTTGAGTATAAAATCGGAGAGTAATACTGTCAGCAATGTGAAAATCCCGGGAAGCTATGGCCTCATCCCTTTCCACAAAAGCAGCATCCCTGCAATCAAAACCTCCTCAATCTCCTCAAAAGCTGCATCTCTGGCAGACCGGATCTCATCCCTCTCCGCAAAAGTTGCATCCCTAGCAATCAAAGTCTCCTCAATATCAACAAAAGTAGCGTGTCGAGAAGATCGAGCCTCGTCTCTTTCAACCAATATCATATCTCGAGTGGCTCGAGCCTCACCTCTCTCCGCAAAAGCTATATCTCTGCCAGACAGGGGCAGTCAACATCAGCGCTCTAGCCTGATCTCTCTCAAAGGTCATCCTAGCTATGGAGTCTGCCAAAGCTGGATCTGTCCCGGCCGGAATGATCGGCGGATCACTAACTAGTGCTGCTGTCAGACCCATGAACAACTCATCCTCAGTGGGAGAATCAGGATCCTCCATAGGCTCCTCCTCATCTGAATCCACTATCGGAGCTGACTGGATGAATTGATGAGCGAGTTTAACACCTACGAATTGATATTCATTATAGCTTGATTTTTGATGTTTTCAAGTATTTATCGTATCATTTTATTCGAATTCATAATATTATGTGTAGGAATTGAATTGGATGAAAAAGGAGCTTAAAAGGCCAAATTCCAGCTTTCATGACAAAAACTCCCGCTGGGGCAGGGTGGTGCCAGAACTGTTACAAGGAGAAGCGGTCAGCGGCCAGCAGCTGCATGTTTCCTATGGACTCACAAGCTGCTAGACACGTGACCTAATTTAATAAGTGGGCCAACATGCTGGACTTTCTTTTCCTTGGCCGAGTGGGACACGCAACAAGAAGGCATGATTGGAGGGCCGCTAGTGTAAGGCTATTAAGGGAATAATATATGTGATAAAAAAGGACCGGTTACAAGCAGCTGGACTCTCTTTTTCCTTTATCAAGATGGACACGGATCCATACAATTAGAGGGATTTGTGGGCAGCTAGTACAAGGATATAAAATGGCATTGGAAAGGGCCACGTGATATGATATTATGGTGGGGCCCAAAAGCATATATGGGGAATGATTCGTGAGTAGCTGGAGAATAAGGGATGGGACCAGACGCAAGCAAGAGGCCAGCTGTTGTTTTTTTTCCAATTTGGACTCGCGGCAAGCTGCTCAATATCCTTGTTATATTCGTATTGGGCTGCAACATATGTGGCTATAGTGGGACGTGACCTGCTTGTTTAGGAGATATATAGGATTAGCTATATATATATATTAGCTTAGTAGGATTATTATTCTAATAAGATTAGTTTTATTTTAGTTTTAAATAAAATAATAAACCCTAGTCGAAAGGGAATTTGGAGATTGAAGCACTTGAAAACCATTTGAGATCCAGATCAAGAGTAAGAAGGAGGACGAATTTGCAGACAACAGATTCAATTCTTTTCTTTAATTTTATTCTTATCTTTTAATGTGTATTCAAGTGTGGATTCTTAGTTTTAATTCAATGAACTAATTCTTTGTTTAATATTGCAATGGATCTTATTATGTAGTTTATTTTAATATATTTCTTTATCAATTATTATGTTATATCGTTGTGATTGTCTATTGTGATTGGGACTTAATTGTTTAATTGATTGGTCATCAATTACCGTGATAATCTATATAAATTCGAAAGAAGAGTATAGATTTAGATCTGATCATAATAGCATGTGTTTGTGATTTTTGCGTAGATAAAAATTATGATTCGTGTTTAGGATAGATATACGACTTTACGCCATATGTAATCTAATAGAGAACTTGTGATTAAATCCTTTTTAATTGTAATTCACATAGAAATATAGTGGATTAGTTAATTAGGGTGTCTTGTTTAATTCTATCATCTGTGAATTTGAGTGAGTATGGTATGATGCATCGAGAGGTGGTTATATTTACTTTTGTGTTCTTGATTAACAATTCAGAATATAGAGAATAATTGATAAGAAGTATGTTACTTAGATGAAGTAATAAGTGAAGTTGTGATCTTAAATCTCCGTAATCTTAATTAACTAGTGGTAATTAGTGGTAGTTAGAAGTAGTTTAATTATATATTGAAATTCATTCGTTTAAATAAGATTGAGTTGGTTACGGGTTAGTACTTGGTGATTCTTGTTAAATAATTTTTCGTGGGATTATACTTTACTTTCACTTTATTACTTGTTGACCACGTATACTTGCGTGTTATGCGTAACTAGATTTTACCTAACAAGTTTTTGGCGCCGTTGCCGAGGACAGTAATTGCATTTATTACTTACAATATCAATTTAAGTAGATCAGTTTTAATTAAACATATATATATTTATTCTTATTTTTGTTTGTTTGGTTATTTCAGGTACTTTCAAGTAGTGCATGCAAACTAGATCAAAGAAGCCAGAGTTGTTGCCCTTGGAGGACGACATCGACAAACGGTTTCGGAAATTAAATAAGAAGATTGCAAAGAATCGAGAGAAATTTGAAACACCCAGAACAAACATGGCGGAACAGCAACAGGAAGACAAACCAATGAAGGACTATGATATACCAAAAATCTCAGAAATTCACTCAAGTATAGCCAGGCCAGCAATCAATGCAAATAACTTCGAGATTAAGTCTGGGACAATACAGATGGTGCAGAACACATGTCAGTTTGGGGGTCTTTCGAATGATGATCCGAATAGTCATATTTTCACCTTCATCGAAATCTGCGACACTTTCAAGGTCAATGGAGTGTCAGACGATGCGCTCAAGTTGAGGTTATTTCCCTTCTCACTCCGAGACAAAGCGAAGGCTTGGTTACATTCTGAACCACCGGTTACGACATGGAATGATCTAGCACAGAAATTTTTGGCCAAGTTTTTCCCACAATCGAAGACACAAGATAAGGTCGGAGATATCTGTGTTTGCACAGTACCAAGGGGAGCCACTGTATGAAGCATGGGAAAGATACAAGGAGTTGAGGAAGTGCCCACATCACGGATTTCCACCCTGGATGCAGTTGAGTAATTTTTACAATGGAGTATCGAGTCAGATACAGTCTAGCATTGATGCAGCTTCACAGGGAGCTTTTCTGACAAAGAAGTTTGAGGACAGATGGGCATTGATAGAAACAATGGCTTCAAATGGGTAACAATGGCCGACGAAAAGATTGACTCAGCCCACAGCAACAGGTGTACTGCAAGTGGATACTTCGACAGCCATATTGGCACAATTATCAGCATTACAAAAGAGTATAAAAACTTTGCAAAAGGGAAACATGAAGCAGGTAGCAGTCGTATGCGAACTTTGTGTAGGAAAACATTCGATTGAACAGTGTGCAATTAACCCAGCTGTAGTTCATTATGTGGGTAACTATAACAGACCAGCCAACACCTACCAGAATACATACAATCAGGGGAATAGGAACCACCCGAACTTCTCATGGAGCAACACCCAGACTCAGAACCAGCCGCAGGCTCCACGACAAGCATACCCTCCTGGTTTTCAGAATCAGCAGCAACAGGCAGCACCACAGAAGGAGGAAAAGCTAGGTTAGGAAGAGGCTATAGCCAGAGTCAGAACAAAAAATGAAGTGGCGAGGAGAGCTCAAGAAGTAGAGACGAAGGCTCTGGCGGAGGACATGAAGAATCTAGTAATTCAAATGGGGCAGATAGCGAGTGCACTGAATAATCGACCCCAAGGAACGTTGCCAAGTGACACAGAGAAGAATCCAAAGGGAGGACATGAGCAATGTCAAGCTGTGACACTCAGGAGCGGAAAACAGCTAGATGAGTTAGATTTGGAGAAGCCGGTAACCGAGGAGCAAGTCCAGATTAATAAGGAACAGACAGTAGAAATGGAAGCAGGAGAAAAACCTGAATAAAAAGAACAAGTGGCGACACCAGTAGTTTACCCTCCACCGCCATTTCCATAAAGGCTCCATAAGCATAAACTACAGCAACAATTCAAAAAGTTTCTAGAAGTGTTAAAGAAGCTACATATCAATATTCCGTTAGCCGAGGCACTAGAGTAAATACCCAGTTACATGAAGTTTATAAAAGACATACTATCAAAAAAACGTAGGTTGAGCGAATATGAAACTGTGGCATTAACTGAAGAATGTAGTGCAATTCTCCAAAGAAAGTTGCCGCCGAAATTGAAGGATCCGGGGAGTTTCAACATTCCATGTTCAATCGGGAACCAGTTTGTGGGAAAAGCATTATGTGATCTGGGAGCGAGTATCAACTTAATGCCACTGTCAATATACAAGAAGTTGGGATTAAAGGAAGCCAAGCCAACAAATATCACTCTCCAATTGGCAGACAGATCGGTCACATACCCATTCGGTATAGTGGAGGATGTTCTGGTTAAAGTTGACAAGCTAATCTTCCCTGTGGACTTTGTGGTTTTGGACTACGAAGAAGATGAAAACATTCCCATAATCTTGGGCAGACCGTTCCTGGCCACCGGCAGAACTGTGATTGACATACCGAACGGTGAATTAACTATGAGAATTGATGACCAAGAAGTAAAATTTCAAGTGTTCAAGGCAATCATAGTCCCACGCAGTGCCAAAGATAGCCCGAAGATCACGGAAGATAACGAAGAGGTTCAGAACAAGTCCCAAAATAAATCTGGTGAGAGAAGCGGAAGTGGTGATGACAGGCACAAAATAAAGCAGAGTCCTGATGAAAAAGGACAAACATTGAAACAATGCTGGGTGTGCGCAATGAAAATCAAGAGCATCCACAACATTCTAGTGGAGCCAGATTAGCAAACCACAGGGAGTAGTCCGGCTGCAGACTATAAATTAAGCGCTTGATGGGAGGCAACCCATCGATTATTTATATATTTATTTACAGTAATATCATTTAGTATAATTCTATATAGTACGTAGAAAGTTTTCTTAATCATGCATGTTCTAACAAGTATGTTGTGTTTGATACAGGACACTGACATAATTTTGCACGAATCACCACTGCCTCTGATCTAATGCAGTTCCATGTTCCACAACCACTCCCACCATATCCACCGTCCGACTCTGACACGAAGGAGGGTGGCAGACCAAATGCTTGACTAGAACAGGGAAGTCCTTGAAACTTACATTTTGTATCTTTTCACAATGAGGACATTGTTTAATTTAAGTTTGGGGGTGTGTTTATATAAGCATCATAATCTTGTTAGCTTGTTAGGATATTTATAATTTGCATCTAGAATAATTTATTTGTTTTAGTGGATTTAGTTTAAGTGTTTATGCTTATTTAAAAAAAATGAAAAAATCATAAAAAGGCCAAAAAGAGTTGTTAATTAGGATTGTATGAGTCAGTATATCAGTGGTAAGAAATAACTTTAGCCTGGGATGAGACTGGACTTACATAAGAACATAAACATAATGATAACTAGAATGTTGATGTGTATTTAGACCGTTGCATGAGTCCTTACCTGTTTGACATTATTGCATCGGTTAGCATGATAGATACCAATTTAGTCAACTCAGTTCAAATAGTCACATAATTGCCGTCTTGAACATAAATTAGGTTTTAATGAAGGAAATTTAGTGAACTGGTAGTAGTGATTGAGATTAGACTAAAACCTAAGTTTGGGGGAAGATATGGGAGCTATCTGAAAGAAAAAAAATAGAGAAAAGGAAAGAATTAAAATTGTGAAAAATAGAAATGCATGAATAAACACCATGACTAGTTTAGTTTCGTGGCCTTTGGTATTCGAGTAAGTACGCCCTAGGGGATGTCTTTACACCCAACACCCTAAAGTCATTCGGTTTGAGAGTCGTTGGTCGAAAGCTCGCTATATGGGTATCACTGAAGAGCCTAAGGGAACTAAATATTGCACAGTCATGAGAAAAATAGAGATACGGGAAAACGAGCAAAATGCCCCCGTAAATAAAGAAAGATAGAAAATCTACCATATTAACTTCCAACTTGGTTGACTTTGAGTGGAATTCCCTATACCTGGTTTATGCGATTTCTCGAGTTAAACTGTGATTGCATTCTAAGACGCGTATTATGTGATAAATTTGATCTGTAGTTGAGTATGTTGTTGTTGAGCACACACACAATAGATTCATAGATTGGTTTTAATTGCGAATACATCTCTGATTGAAGTTAATGTTTATCTCTATTATGAATTCTGTGAGGCATGATGAGTTAGCTTTGTATACACTGACAGTTGCATTAATGAACATTGTATATTCTTGCATATGCATGGTGTTTACTTGAGGACAAGCAAAGTCTTAAGTTTGGGGGTATTTGATTAGTGAGTTTAACACCTACGAATTAGTATTCATTATAACTTGATTTTTGGTGTTTTTAAGTATTTATCGTATCATTTTATTCGGATTCATAATATTATGTGTAGGAATTAAATTGGATAAAAAAAGAGCTTAAAAGACCAAATTCCAACTTTCGTGACAAGAACCCCCGCGGGGGCGGCTGCTCAACAAAGGAAATCCCCGTTGGGGCGGGGGATGGCCAGAGTCCGGACTGCACATGCCCTCTGGGGCGGGATTTTTGCAAAGGAGAACCCCGCTGGGGCAGGATGGTGCCAGAACTGTTACAAGGAGAAGCGGTCAGCGGCCAGCAGCTGCATGTTTGCTATGGACTCACAAGCTGCTAGACACGTGACCTGATTTAATAAGTGGGCCAACATGCTGGACTTTCTTTTCCTTGGCCGAGTGGGACACGCAACAAGAAGGCATGATTGGTGGGCCGCTAGTGTAAGTCTATTAAGGGAATAATATATGTGATAAAAAAAGGACCGGTTACAAGCAGCTGGACTCTCTTTTTCCCTTATCAAGATGGACACGGATCCATACAATTAGAGGGATTTGTGGGCAGCTAGTACAAGGATATAAAAGGGCATTGGAAAGGGCCACGTGATATGATATTATGGTGGAGCCAGAAGCATATATGGGGAATGATTCGTGAGTAGCTGGAGAATAAGAGATGGGACCAGACGCAAGCAAGTGGCCAGCTGTTGTTTTTTTTCCAATTTGGACTCGCGGCAAGCTGCTCAATATCCTTGTTATTTTCGGATTGGGCTGCAACATATGTGGCTATAGTGGGACGCGACCTGCTTGTTTAGGAGATATATAGGATTAGCCAGAGCAGCTTAGCTTATATATATATATATATATATATATATATATATATATATATATATATATATATATATTAGCTTAGTAGGATTATTATTCTAATAAGATTAGTTTTATTTTAGTTTTAAATAAAATAATAAACCCTAGTTGAAAGGAAATTTGGAGATTGAAGCACTTGAAAACTATTGGAGATCCAGATCAAAAACAAGAAGGAGGACGAATTTGTCGACAACAGATTCAATTCTTTTCCTTAATTTTATTCTTATCTTTTAATGTGTATTCAAGTGTAGATTCTTAGTTTTAATTCAATGAACTAATTCTTTGTTTAATATTGCAATAGATCTTATTGTGTAGTTTATTTTAATATGCTTCTTTATCAATTATTATGTTCTATCGTTGTGATTGTCTATTGTGATTGAGACTTAATTGTTTAATTGATTGACCATCAATTACCGTGATAATCTATATAAATTCGGAAGAGGAGTATAGATTTAGATCTGATCATAATAGCATGTGTTTATGATTTCTGCGTAGATGAAAATTATGATTCGTGTTTAGGATAGAGATATGCCTTTACGTCATATGTAATCTAATAGAGAACATGTGATTAAATTCTTTTTAATTGTAATTCACATAGAAATATAGTGGATTAGTTAATTAGGGTGTCTTGCTTAATTCTATCATCTGTGAATTTGAGTGAGTATGGTATGATGCATCGAGAGGTGGTTATATTTACTTTCGTGTTCTTGATTAACAATTCAGAATATAGAGAATAATTGATGAGAAGTATGTTACTTAGATGAAGCAATAAGTGAAGTTGTGATCTTAAATCTTCGTAATCTTAATTAACTAGTGGTAATTAGTGGTAGTTAGAAGTAGTTTAATTATATATTGAAATTCATTCGTTTAAATAAGATTGAGTTGGTTACGGGTTAGTACTTGGTGATTCTTGTTAAATAATTCTTCGTGGGAACAATACTTTACTTTCACTTTATTACTTGTTGACCACGTATACTTGCGTGTTGTGCGTAACTATATTTTACCCAACATGAATGCAACTGATGATAAATATGCCTCCAACCACGCTGAGTACTTTGGAGATCGATCCGGATGGCTACTGGAGAAATCAGCCCTCTCCCTATGAGTGCAATACTCGTACACTCTAATCAAATCAGTAGACGACATAGACGAAGCTGACATCCTCTGATCAATAGCCCCCACAAAATGATGCAGGCTCTGAAACTGATTGAACTGGCCCATAACAGCTAGGGGATGGTAAGTGGTCACTCCCCTCAATACCACTAGGGGCAAATAGTCCATGCCAGATGCGTGGGTGATGAAGCTATAGGGGGAGACTAGCCCTGAGCATGGAAGAATCGAGAATGGATGCACAATATCAGATAGAAATGTTGACCATGTCTCTGCGTCGGTACACTCCGTCGACTGAAAAGAATAAGACATGGCTCTCTCACTGGTGAAACAGTACCCCTGGTGTCTGAAAAATCCAATCGGTCGTAAATGGGACATGAGCCATACGTACAGCAAGACCGAACTGCCTCTAAAAAACCCCTCCGGGTGGGTACTACAGTGAGTGGCTGCTCTCAGCGACTCGGCCAATATCATCGAAAGAATAGTGCTACCCTGTCTAAGGGCCCGAACCACAACCATCAATCCGACATCCAAGTGGTCCAAGTTAAGGGCCATATAGACGTAGGCTACTATGCACATCAACAAAACATCTATCCTGGCCAAATGCCATGCCTTTGCCGAGACAATAAAATCTCCAGCATGACGATCGTAGCTGTCTAGCCAGCCGAAACGATCAATCAAGAAGTCCATAGAGATCACATGTCCATAAATGATCTTATCTAAAACTACACTCTGACATAGACCAGACATCCAAAGAAACGTTCTCCTTATGTCGTTGATCGCAGTACGAGCGCAGGGCAAGTCTAAAGCCAAGCCAGTGAACCGTTCATACTCCTCTAAAGTCGGAGTCAGCTCGTGCCGCCCAAAGCGGAGAACCTATCTCTCGGGTATCCAAAAGGGTAAAAGGCCATCTACGAACCCATACGAAACCTGAAAGTCTACGAGGGCCAATGAATGCCTTAGCATCTGATCCACTGCCCTTCTGGCTGGGAAGGGCAGGATCTCATACCATGATCTCAAGGATGATGCCACCACAGATGGTGGTAAGTGCTCAATACGACTGACGGTGGACAACGACATCTGTATCACCGTATCATAAGACCATCTAGGGGTCAAATCTGAACTCATCTATCTAAATGCATATACATGACATAATACGGGCATAATGACAATGATAAATATTATGCGATAGATAGGAAATATCATGCATATCTATAATAAACTATCTACTACAAGCATAATCCCTGTCTGATAAATACAAAGCAAAATAAAAAATACATAAATATTGAGCACCACCACCCAACTACTAACGTGGTCTATCAAAATGGGGCACAGCCGCCCAAAAGCCAAATTAGTGGCCGACCAAAAGATATAGCTACAATAGCTATCCAAAAAGATCCAAAATATCTACACTCAGGTGGTTAACCTGCTCCATCTCCTTCGTGGACACAAAGTCGCGGTCATCAAGCATGTCTGGGCGGTACAAGGGAGGATCAGCCCCTGTAAAATTGCTAGAAAATGGACCTGATGAGGGGCCCGCTCCTGAGCTAGAAAGTTTTAAAAGAAGATGCCTCTGACAGATCTCGACCAAGATGCCTGATGAACAAGTGAGCTCTCTCCAACTCCTAGGTCAGTGTTATAATCTGGTCCAAGTGAGTAGGCTCCTTGAGGGAAGCTATCCAGTCTGTCATCATCACAGACCCAGGCACCATGTCTGCCATAAACTGGGTATCACGAGTCTGAGGTCCAATCATGCGAGGACTCCACCAGCTGCTGAATGCCTCTTGGCTGTAAGAGCCCTCTGATAGGGTAAAGTCGTCCACGCCCTCCATAGGGATATCTGTCAGTGGCTGGATCAATGGCCAATGGTACCAAGCCAGAGGAACAAAGGGAATACAGATATGACCCGTAATACTCTGGATGGCACGCTCTCCTAGATAGAGCTCCCAGCCTCCCTCTGTCAAAAACGGGACTCTGCGGGTCGACAATGCAAACTCCCGACCAGTAGGGAAGCCTCCCTCAAATCCAACTGTCAAAAACTCGGAGGTATATGGGATCCACGAGATGTCTCCGACTGTCAAAAGCTCTAACTGCAGGTGGGAATGAGTAAAGCCCTCAGCAACAGGGACTTCCGTCAGAGTCGAGTGATGCCAACGCTGTCCTCGGGGATAGGTCTTCAGACCTAAAGTAGTGGCGGGTCGTAGGCAAGGAAGCCTCTCAAACACCCAGAACTGGCCATATAAATATTAAAAGTCCTCAGTGACTAAGACTGACAAATGTAAATACAGAAATCAAAAGGTACAAGAAAGATGTACTCATCAGTAGAAATGGGTAGAACCCTAACCAAGCCTCCGTTAAACCCTCCGAGAGCATGCGCATGCCCCAGAAAAAATAGAAAAAGGTGTAAGAACCCTAATCAAAGTCACTGAGGCGCTCTATATGTCTGGTAGCACTGACCAGGGCGAAGGACACAGTCAATGAGTTGTCCGCCAGAAGACAATCCCTGATAATAACCAGAAATAATTGCCTTAGAATTCGATCCCTAACCCTCTGATCATCAGGCAGAGGCTCAAGTAAAGCCCCACCCTGGGCATCTATGCTCAAGGGACCAGATCGGACAGTCCGACCCTTGAGCGCTGACAAAGGAACTCCCAGCAGGGATCTAACAGCAGTGGGCGTAATGTCAGCCACAACAGGCACGGGCTCACCCTCGAACTCCATGTCGATGATGAACCTTCAATCCATAGGTGTCATCATCACCTCGCGGTCCAACAAGTGAAGAGACTGAGTCTGGTGGAAATAGCGCTCAGACAAAGCCCTCATATAACCCTAGGGGCAACGGCAGAGAAGAATAGAGAAGAACGCTTGAAACCCCCAGCAGTCAACGATATCCATGTACTCCTGGTGCAAAGTATGGTAAAGGGAGTGCACATTGAACTAGTTCCCTCTGGGTTGCGTAAAGCCGGGAACTTGCATCAAAAGCCAACCCATATCAAAAACTTGTGCCTCGAGAATGGCAAAAGAAAGAAGGAGAATCCAGAGAGAAGAAAACTTCAAGTCACCTCATTGGTATGAAGAAATCACAATGGATGACGACTCAAGTCTCGCAACAGCTCCTGGGTTAGCACAATAATGCCCGGAAGCTCCACATATGGGGCCTGACCTAGGACGGGAGCAGCAAAAGGAGCCTCCTCATCATCTATATCAATCGGCGGCTCGTCCTGGGCTGGACAAATCACCGACTCTGCTAATCTGCGCGGCGGCCGAGCTGGATGTGGCTTAGGAACATCAGAAGCTCGCCTCCGTCTAACTCCCGAAACTACCCTGCTAGCACTGCCCTGTCTGTCTCGGTCCATCACCTGGACAAAGTTTCCAAATCACCTCAGAAAGGGTGTGGTAAGCCTAAAACTTGTGGCTTATTAATTTAAATCAGTATTTTATGCATTTCTAAAGTCCTAAAACATGCATGGGTCAGTCAAAAATCCCTAGTAGAGTCAAAACTGCATGTTTTTCAAAAAGCTAAAACCTAAAAACATACATGGGTCAGTCAAAAATCCACAGTAGAGTCAAAATTGCATGCTTATTAAATGCTCGGGCTTTTGAAAAAATTTCGCCAGAGTCTCCTTTGTAAAATGGACTGTCCACATGCACATAGGCATGTCTAGGTGGCAATTCAATAGCACACCTTCCCAAAAATAGAAACAGTTCATATTTATGAAATAAAATCAAAAGTAAACTTCACATGGTAGCCAAATTACCATGTACATTTTTAGTTAAAAATCCAGGCTCACTAGGCCCCAAAAAGGACAAGTAAACTGATCAAAAAGTGCAAAAAATGATTGTCTCAGAATCTAAATTTTCTTACGTCAAAATGTGCATTACAGTAAAACATGCATAGTTATGAAGTCAGAAAATTTTTAACAGGTCATATAGGCATACATTTTTCATACATTGCGTCTAAAAGCACCCTATGTGGTTTACATACTTTTAACGGTCAAAACATGCAAAAAAAGAATGTAAAGCGTTACCTGAAGTGTGCAGAACGCGTGGCCTTTGACAAAATCTGAAAAAGACTACCTGAACTCCGTAGATCTGAAAAAGAAAATTGGATTCTGTTTGAAACTCAAAACTTGAAATTATGAGAGCCCGCTGCCCATTTTAAATTGCAGGTAGTAGCAGGTCCACCCTTGGCAGCCGCACCTCTACCTGCGGCTCCCTAAGGTTGCCCCCGCTCCCTTCGGCTCTGTTCGATTCGGGTAGAAACGGAGTTTATATGAGCTGAAAAGTCAAATCTGAGAAAAAATTGCTACGCAATTGAGCAGTTTATCCTGAAATCCTGCGTTTAAGTAGTAGAATCCTGACAGAAAGGGGGACTTCCTGAAAGCCATTAGTATTCCTCCCGAAGCAATGTCTGGGGACCAATGATGAAGAATGCTAAAAAACTGCCGAAAAACTGTGCAAAGCTGCCGAAAAACGGCACAAAACCGCCAAAAATCAACACTGTGAAAGCGTTGGGTACAGACCGAGGATAGTTCAGCCGTTGGCTCAACCCCAGCGAAGTGTCGGGTACAGATCGGTGATAGTTCAGCCATTGGCACAGCCCCAGCGAAGCATCAGGTACTGAACGATGACAGTTCAGCCGTTGGCACAACCCCAGCGAAGCGTCGGGTACAAACCAATGACAGTTCAGTCATTGGCACAACCCCAACAAAGCTTCGGGTACAGATCGATGATAGTTCAGCCGTTGGCACAATCCTAGCATAGCATCGAGTACAGACTGATGACAGTTCAGCCGTTGGCACAACCCCAGCGAAGCGTCGGGTACAGACTGATGACAGTTCAGCCAGGTCACACAGCCCCAACGAAGCGTCGGGTACTGACTGATGACAGTTCAGTCGTTGGCACAACTCCAGCGAAGCGTCGGGTACTGACCGATGATAGTTCAGCCATTGGCATAACCCCAGCGAAGCATCAGGTACAGACCGATGACAGTTCAGTCGTTGGCACAACCCCAGCAAAGCGTCGGGTACTGACCGATGACAGTTCAGTTGTTGGCACAACCCCAGCGAAGCGTCGGGTTCTTATAGATGACAGTTCAGCCGTTGGCTCAACCCCAACGAAGTATCAACCTTTGGCTCAACTCTAGCGACGTCTCAGTCATTGGCGCAACCCCCGCGAAGCATCGGAAGTTATCCGATGATGGAAGCAATATAATAATCCATCCCCGATGATGGAATTTTGTATACACATCCTCAGAGGGAGTACCAAGAAGGATTGGTTATTCAATCCCCTGTTGCCAACTTCTGGTGTAAATTATCATCAAGATAGGCATCAGAAGCACACACTGAGATAACTCAGTAACCGAGATGTATCCCCAGCGGAGAAATAGACAGAAAGGTACAACGACATCAACCGAAAGGAAAATATGCCCCATGAAGAATATCGACAGGTGTGGGGAACCATTGGTCTCAAACCAAGGTAGCATCAATAATGGCATCCCCGTCAGAGTCAACAAAGCTATCACGGAGGACGTCATCCCCAGCAGAAAGAGATGAGAACAGTCTAGGAAAGCATAACTCTAATCTCCTACCAGCAATTGCATGATAATGCTACAACAAGGGTTATCACAGGTAACGTTGTCCCCAGCAGAAACTAACGTAATCAATCAGTGATAACCCTACCCCCTCGAAGGTATCTAACATTCATCGCATATCCTGCCATGCATTGCTTTGTCTTTGCATTTGCATTTCAATTGTCTACCAATTTTTATCATGTTCATTCCACTACGTTGCATGAACATGATAAAGAGGGGCATCTATAGAGACTCAAAAATTTATTTCCCTATTACTAACGCTGTAGGAGGGCAAAACTGTCTTTTTAAATCAACCTCAGTCTCAATACCGGGTCATCAACTCAACCCCGGTCTCAATATCGGGCTCTCAAATCCACCCCAGTCTCAATACTGGGCCGTCAAATCAACCCCGGTCTCAATATTGGGCCGTCAAATCAACCTCAGTCTCAATACTGGGCCGTCAAATCAACCCCAGTCTCAATATTGAGCCGTCAAATCAATCTCAACATCGGGCCATCAAATCAACCCTGGTCTCAATACCGGGCCGTCAAATCAACCCCGGTCTCAAAATCGGTCCTTCAAATCAACCCCGATCTCAATATTGGACCGTCAAATCAACCCCGATCGCAATACCGGGCCGTCAAATCAACCCCGATCTCAATATCGGGCCTTTAATTCAGCCCCGGTCTCAACCTGAGAGGTACAGGTCAGCCCCGATCTCAACCTAAGAGGTACAGGTTAGCCCCGGTCTTAACCTGGGAGGTACAGGTCAGCCTTGATCTCAACCCGGGAGGTACAGGTTAGCCCCGATCTCAACTCAGGAGGTACAGATCAGCCCCGATCTCAACCCAGAAGGTACAAGGTCAGCCCCGGTATCAACCCAGGAGGTACAGGTCAGCCTCGGTCTCAACCCAGGAGGTACAGGTCATCCCCGGTCTCAACCCGGGAGGTATAGGTCAGCCCTGGTCTCAACCCGGGAAGAACAGGTCAGCCTCGGTCTCAACCCGGAAGGTCAGGTCAACTTCGGAAATAATCCTGAAGCATCAAAACATCTCCAGAGGAAAACCTGAAAGGACCAAGTCAGCCTCGGAGACAACACTTAGGACAAATAGACTTGAATGGGATCCAAACCTTGGAAACAACCCCAGTAAGTCATCTTAAGGCCATGCTAACATTCAAGGCCACCCCAGGAGGGGTAAAACGGTCATTTTACTAACTTGAAACTGATTCAATCAAACTCAAGCCGAATTGATGCCACTAAGGTTAAAACGAACCATAATAATGATCCCGTGTGAAAATAGCGCAAAATAGCTCAATAAATAAACTGCGAGGAATCAAAGACCCAGTTATGAACACATCTTTTTGGACTCGAAAAAGGTTTTCTCCCATGTCATTGCAACGCATTCGGCAAGGGCTTTTCGGAAAGATATAGAACGTCTCAAACGGACGCTCCTATCAAAAGTTAGAAAGTTTCGAATCTGACATCGCATTGCTCGGAGTGCACGTACTTCGATGCAATGGAACCTACCACGTGGGCCCTGCCATAGTGGAGCCGGACCTCTACCTACGGCAGCAGCAGGTAGAGCTGCTTCTCTTGGGTCTATATATATGAGCTCACCCCCAGCTCATTTAATATTTCGAAAAACGATCTGAACCCCTGCCTGTTTGGTTTTCCAATCATTTTCTTGTCTTCCAAACTCAAATTTTTTCACTCTTACACGTAGATATACCCACATACTACCACATACCAAAAATTGAGCGGTAGAATTGGACGTTTAAAGCTTACAATTTGGTAAAAAGCTCGTGTAGCAGTCCATTGTGAGTATTTTACGATCAGAAAGTTACTACTTCTTTGCACTTTTATACACTTGCACGTTAAGTTTCGTTTTCTAAATATGCCTGGAACTCAGTTCCGTTGCCGTTTTGTTTTTCAACTTTTGGTACATTTTAGTACCTAAACGCATTTTCTGGCATTTCTATAACTCGGATTGACAATCTGTCGCTTCTAACAGCTTTTATATACTTGCATCTTCGTTATTAGAAACTTCGCCAGACTGGGTTATCTTCCCAATCTGGGTTTGGCTTTTTTTTATATATTTAACTTTATATATACTAACTTTTCAATTCTGTCAAGCCCGGATGTCAAATCCGCGGTAGTTTATCGCTTATATATACATATATATATATATATATATATATATATATATGCACCTTTCACTGGACTGGGTTATCTTCCCAGTCCCGGTTTGACTATTTTTTGTCTATATTTAACTATAAATATATATATTTACATTCTAGTTCGGCCTAGATCATTCTGTGGCCTTTTTACTACTTTAATATATATATTTATATTTATATTTTCGTCCGAGTCTCGGAGTGAAAACCAACCGCCCTTTACCGCTTTTATACATACATATATATATATATATATATATATATATATATATTTCCATTCTGTCCAGCTTGGATAATTCCGTGGCCTTTATACAGCTTTTATAAATATATATACATTTTCATTCTAGTCCGAGCATCGGAGTGAAAACCCACCGCCATTTATTAATTTTCTATATATATTTATATTCTGTCCAGCCTGGATCATTCTGTGGCTTTTATATAGCTTTTATAAATATATATTTACAATTCAGTACGGGCATCGGAGTGCGAACCCATCGCCCTTTACAGCTTTTGTATATATAATTACATATATATTGCTTCTCATTACGATTAAATTGCCGCTTTAAAATTTATTTAATATGAATCGGCACTAACATTTCTGCGGGGGAACTAGATTTCTTTAAATCTCGCCAACTCTAGCTTTCAAACTGTTCAAAATAGGTCCAGACAGAATCGGGAAGCTAGAATGGCTGAGATTTATTTAAATCTAGCATTTTTTTTTCTAGTTTCAGTTAGGAAAGCAACCTCACGGCCCTTAGATCGCTATCTAGTGGGAACGAGATGCTTCGGCCATGTGCGAGCCAGGATTTACTGATGAATCCTTGGTTCTGGCTATATTTGGATATTTCTGTACAAATTTGAGTTGTGCAGGTTTATTGGCTTCCCTATGTGAGCCTAGGAATCGTGGGATTCATGATCAAATTGATCAGAATATGATTCCCACGATGGACAAATTCCACTTTATAAATTTTCCCTGCCAATTTTTCTTTAAAAACATACATACGAAAGACCATAAAACGGTTATCCGAATTTAAGGTCTTAACATAGTAAAAACATGGTTTGTCGTGTCAAAGTCACTCCGATAGCTGTCATGCTCATGAGAAGACCGACACTTGTATATATTTTGTGATCGAGGATGTTTCGCAGCCCGACAAATACCATTCAAACTGAGCCTTAAGGCTGAAAAGATAAAACTAAAGTATCAATATGCTTCAATTCCTATGTTAGCATAAGGGTTTGAAAACCTTCATTCAAAATATCATTTCAATAATCTTATCGGAAAAAAGAAGCTTTTGCAAATCAAATCCAAACACTTTTACAAATCAAATCAAAGACTTTTTGCAAATCAAATCAAACCCTTCGTATATAGGTTCAACGATGCATAAACATACTTTCAATTAAACATAGGCCCAATTTCTTTCAGCATTCACACACACACATTGCAGATTTAAAAGAGAATTATTGAAAAGATGAGTACCGTGTTTACACGGGAGTTGTTGGGTGCCTAACACCTTCCCCACACTTAACCAAGCCCCTGAACTCAAAACTTCAATTTCAAAGATCAAGTTTCGACAGTGTCCAGAAATTAGGCCTCTTTCAAACAAACCTCGGTTGAGTTGGTACAACCATTTTCAAAGCAACCAACTGGCGACTTTGTAAAACGTTCAAATTGTCGACATAATACATGTTGGCCTTTTCCTAAAAAACCTTTTTCACAATAAAAAGAATAAGGGTAGACAAAACTTAGGAAGAGAGAAAGATCCGGGTTGTGACCCGAACCGCATATTTTTTCTCGACGTCGACAATAATTTTGAAGTATTTATTTATCCATTAGAATGATTTTTAAATCATTAACTTTATACCTAAATAATTATTAATTACTTGGTATATTTATTAAAACCTTAGTATTATTTTTAAATAATTTATAATCATTTATTATAATTTTTAGAATATTTAAATCATTTTTAAATAATTACTTATTATTTATAAATGATTTAATCAATTAATTTATTTATTAATTTATAAAACTAATTATGAAATTTATGTCAAAATATTAAAAGTTAATTATTTTAACTTAAAATGATTTTTAAAACTGAATTTATAATTATTTACTAATTATTTCTATTTATTTTTATTTTTTTAATTTCTTTTTACTATGTCAGTCGCTAAATGCCTAAGGCGACAGAAAGCATCGCTAAAGGTGTTCTTCAGCCTGAAGAACAGCCTTGGTCAAGGCCGAGTGGCTACTTTGACCAAGTTTGTTCTTGCAGCTTGTTATGATTTTGGGTTTGTAAGTGCTTCAGTGTTATAGTGTTTATGTAGTACTATAACTAGATATCAATTTTGAACTCTAACTATCACCTATCAGAAAGTTATTAAGGCTCAAAGTACTTGTCAGAGCTGTTCTTGGATTTCTGGGTAACCCAGAACACCACTCAACGTCGGTCAACGACTTTGTACTGCTAATAGCTTCGATTCTGTGTATTAGATAAATGTTTTAATTATTGCAGTGTGTAGTATATATATCATACTTGAATGAGATTGCACTGGTTTAGACCGAGTAACCTCCTAAGGCATAGATCTAGGTCGGTCAAAGTACTGTCAGAAGTTGTTCTTTATGTTCTTCATTTTCTAAGTTTTTCAGAAAACAAAACCGTGAACGGTTAATGGGTTTTGACCATTAATTCTAGTCATCCTATGTATCTATTATGTGTTAAAGTGCATCATACCTCTAGTATACATGTAAGGGTACAATAACAAAGCACTTAGACAACTTAACAACATACACAGAGAGAGATACAAGCCGATCAAAGTACCTATCTCTACTGTTCTTGAGATTTCTGGGTAACCCAGAAATCAGAACTTCATGATCGGTCAACCACCTTTGACCACCTATATTTTTCATTATGTTAATCAAATAAGCCTGATTCTTGTTCTAGATTACTAAGCTCATATAATACTACAACTAGCATACAATTAACAGACCTAACTATTAACACATGAAGATCTATGGGCTCTGACATAAGGTTGTCAGGCTTGTTTTTATCAAATTTTCAGATTGCCTAAACCACATATTTGATGCTTCTAGATGTTATGAAAACGTGATCTAACAACCCAGAACACTAACTAACATGTTATTACACATAACTAAACAATATAACAATAAAATTAACATAACATCAAAGATCAAATATGAATTTAGGATTTATACCTTTCTTGAGCAAATTTGGCTATCTAAGCTTTGATTTTGATGTTGCTATTGCTAGGGCGTCTTATGTCAGATAGTATAAGTGTATTGGTGAAAGAAATTCGTAGGTTTGAACTGAAATGAGGCTGCTATTTATAGAATTTCTAGGTTAGGATTTTTAGGTCTTTTTTTCCATTTTGCCTCCACAAATATCTTCACTCTGAACTTGTGCTGCTATGACAAGGTGATTGGGGGCTAGATATGATAGAATTTCGAGAGTAGGTGGTGGCACTTGCTTGTGAGCAACTTAAAGTTTGGTTAGTAAGCTAATTTTTCCCTAATCTTCACTAATTGTGATTTAGGGTTTTAATTATTGTGTTTAGGATAACTTATTGAAGTTATTAACACTTAATTAAAGTTTAGTTAACATAATTAGGGTTTAGGATAACCTATTTAGGGTTTGTACTCCTTAATTAAGGTTAGGGTTTCTAAATTAAGTTTAAGATTTCCTAATTTGGCGTTAGGCTTTCCTAATTTAGGGTTTAACACCTAATCTAGACAAAGCATGACAAAGCATTTCGTCAATGAAAGCATGACAAAGCAGCTTGATTAAATAACATACCGAAAAGTCCAAATACGGAATAAAAATTTTAAGCACGACGTGTCAAGCACGACACTTTTCGGGGAAAAATATTTTTGACCAAGGTCTTTAATAACGTATATAATAAAACAATACATTATCAGAACAGAGAGATTTTATTGATAATTAAAGAATTTACATAACTGAGTCTTATTAGGGTTTCAGGATCTCACATATTACCTGTTGTTCTTGTTTATATTGGATTTTCAATATAATACTGTTAATTCTAGCAAGTGTTCTTAGTCCCTAGCGACTACTCAGTGTTCAATCTTCTTTGAACTTTAAAATGTTTAATCCTTTGAATTCTGTTGATATCTTTAAGTCCATAGTGACTCTTATTCCAATTCAAAGGACAGATTTAGAATAATTTATACTTCTTGTTATTCCTGAACTATCATTTACTATTACACCCTTGAGATTTCAAACTTCATACTTGTTCACCCTTATTGTTATATACTTGTTGAGCAAAATTGTTGCTCAGTCTTGCTTTCTTTAAACCTTTCAGTTAAGGCAGAACGTGGTGAAACATTAGGCAAGGATAAGGACAAGGGCAAGGCTATGGAGTAGCTTTGTTTGTTTATGCTAGGAGTTTAATATTATCATGTTGTAAAAACACTTATTTAATATTATGTATTAAGTTATTGTAGACACTCAAAATTTCTTTTCCCTGTTACTAACATTGTAAGAGGGTAAAACTACCATCAATTCAACCCCGATTTCAAATCGAGCCATCATTTAAACCCTGATCTCAAATCGGGCCGTCAAATCAACCCCGATCTCAAGATTGGGCCATCATATCAACCCCGATCTCAAATCGAACCGTCAGTTCAACCCCGATCTCAAATCGGGCCATCATATCAACCCCGATCTCAAATCGGGCCGTCAGATCAACCCCGATCTCAAGATCGGGCCATCATATCAACCCTGATCTCAAGATCGGGTCATCATATCAACCCCAATCTCAAATTGGGCCGTCATATCAACCCCGATCTCAATATCGGGCCATCATATCAACCTCGATCTCAAATCGGGCAGTCAAATCAACCCCGATCTTAATATCGGGCCTTCAAATCAACCCCAGTCTCAATACCGGGATGTCAACTCAACCCTGGTCACCAATACCAGGACAACCCCAGCCTCGATCACCAGTCTCGAGATGTCAACTCAGCCCCGGTCTTAACCCGAGGGTACAGGTCAGCCCCGGTCTCAACTCGGGAGGTACAAGTCAGCCCCAGTCTCAACCCAAGAAGTCAAGCCAACTTTGGGAATAAACCTGAAGCCTCACAACATCTCCAAAGGAAAAATTGGAACGATCAAGTCAGCCCCAGAGACAACACTGAGGACAAACAGACTCGAATACGATCAAAGTCTTGGAAATAACTCTCGGAAGTCAACCGAAGGTTATGCTGACACTAAGGGCAACCCCGGGAGGGGAAAAATAATCATTTTACCAACCATAAGCTGATTCGGTCAAAATTAAACCGAATTAATGCCACCAAGGTCAGAAAGAATCATAACGATGATCCTGAGTGCAAACAGCGCAAGACAGCTCAACGGACAAACTGCGAGGAATCGAAGACCTGGTTATGAACCCATCTTATTTGACCCAAAAAATGTTTTATCCCCTTTCATTGTGAAACTATTGACGAGGGCTTTCTGGAAAGGTACAGCACGCCTCAAAAGGACGCTCCGATCAAAAGTTAGAAAGTTTTGACTTCGACCTCGCGTTGCTTGGAGTGCACGTACTTCGAGACAACTCAACCAGATATGTGGGCCCCAACAGGGGAGCCACACCTTTACCTGCGGTAGTAGCAGGTAGAGCAGAGACTCCCTGGTCGATATATATGTGGTGACCCCCCCTTATTTTCAAGAATTCTGAAACGCAACGAACCTCTGCCCATTTGATTTTCTGACTATTTCACCTCTTCTAAACCCAATTTTTTTCACTCTAACACGTAGATATACCCACATACTACCACATATCAGAAAATAACCGGTAGATTTGGACATTTAGAGCCTACAATTTGGCAAAAAGCTCGTGTAGCAGTCCATTATAAGTATTTTTACGATCAGAAAGTTAATATTACTTCTTTGCACTGTGTTCCACTTGCATATCAAATTTCGTTATCTAAATATGCCCGGAACTCAGTTCCGTGGCCGTTTTTGTCAACTTTTTGTATATTCTTGTACATAACTGCATTTTTTGGCATTTTTACAACTCGGATTGACGATCCGTCAGCTTTAACAGCTTCATTTTCAGCAACTTCGTCGGACTGGGTTATCTTCCCAGTCCGGGTTTGGCTTTTTTGTATATATTTAACTGTATATATATATACTAATTTTTCAATTCTGTCAAGCCCATATGTCAAATTCGAGGTAGTTTACTGCTTTTATATATAAATATACATATATAAGCAGCCTTCACCACCACTAGGTTCTCTTCCCAGTCTTGGTTGACTACGTTTCTGTCTCTATATATATATTTATATATTTCAGTCTGGCTTGGATCATTTTGTGGCCTTTATACTATTTTTTGCACCCTTCACCATTACTGGGTTATCTTCCCAGCCCCTGGTTGACTACTTTTCTGTACATTTACATTTTAGTTCGGCCTGGATTATTCTGTGGCCTTTTTACTACTTTTATATATATATCTATGCATATATATAAGCAACCTTCACCACACTAGGTTCTCTTCTTAGTCTTGGTTGACTACATTTCTGTGCATTTACATTCCAGTCCGGGCACCGGTGTGAAAACCCATCGCCCTTTACAGCTTTTATATATAATTATATATATATATATATATATATATATATTGCTTTACTCGCTTTTGTTAAACTGTTGCTTTAAATATTTATTTTATATGAATTGGCACTGATATGTCTGCGGGCCAACTAGATTTATTTAAATCTTGCCAACTCTAGCTTTTAAAAGGTTCAAAATCAGTACAGACGGAATCGGAAAGCTAGAATGGCTGAGATTTATTTAAATCTAGCATTTTTCTAGTTTCAGTTATAAAAGCAACCTCGCGTCCCTTAGATCGCTATCTAGTGGGAACGAGACGCATCGGCCACGTGCGAACCCGAATTTATTGAATGAATCCTCGGTTCTGGCGACATTTGGGATATATTTCTTTTTCTATATATATTTGAACTGTGCAGGTTTATTGGCTATTCATATATGAGCCTTGGAATCGTGGGATTCGTGATCAAACTGATCGAAATCTGATTCCCACGATGGACAAACTCTAGTTTACGATTGTACCATGCCAGTTTTTTTGTAAAATGTACATATAAAAGACCTTAAAATGGTTATCCGGATTTAAGGTCTCAACATAGTGAAAATATGGTTTGCCGTGTCTGTTGGGTTTGTACGTAACGCAATCATGCAATCAAATCACATAAATAGGGCGGAAGCGTAAAAAACTAGGTTTTCAAAATTTATACAAACCCATTACCATGATCATTCTTATGCATCAATTATCAGTGAATGAAGAAGGAGAAAAATAGAATTATACCTTTGAAGATCCAAGCTTCCTCAGGTACAAGTTCTACTCTTTTGATTCCTTTGATTCCTCTATAGTGGCTCCTTCCCTTGATCAATGTCAGCCACCCAAATGTTTGGCCTCTAACGGTGATCCACCAAGAAAGATGAAGAACTCAGTAAGATGGGTTATTGGCTTAACCCTTGTTTCTATCTCTATAGAATATGTGTACTCCCAACTCTTGAAAAATTCACGTACCATATTTCTGATATAAGACTCTCTTATATAGATATTAGGTTAACCCTCCTAATCCAATTAGAATAGGGTTTTATTTAATTAATTAATTAATTACTTTTAATTAATTTATATCCTAATCTTTATTAGGATTGAGAGAGAGTACTGATATTATATTAATTCCTAAACTCCTTTAGAATTAAAATAATAATAATAATAATAATAATAATAAGACTCCTCTTATTAATTTATATTTAATATTTCTAAAATATTAAATAATAAACATTAAGCTATTTAATTTATTCTATCATCATAGATTAAATTAATTATACTTAATGCATTATTACTATCATGCCATTTTCTTCTTAAATAATTCTTCTTCCTTTTATGGTGTGACCCTTTAGGTTCTCCATATTAAACCGGTTGTGAATAAATCAATTAGAACAATTCTAATCTTATTTAAATAAACAAATTAAACTAATAATCTATTTAAATAAATAACATTTATTCTACAATAGGGATAAGCCTCCCTAGCGATCAACGACTTTCCAGATAATATAGATTTCAACATTAATCATAAAAGAACCTGTGAGTTAATAGTTACCATACAATTCAATCCTTCCACCATACAATGTCCCAATTAAATATAAGACATGGATTTACTGTCAAGTCTTAATTTATTTAATCATATGTATTTCGATTAGAAAATGCACAACTCCAAATAATGCAAATTAGAAACCTCTTTCTAATTTCATTCTACCTTGGCCAAGGATTCCTGGGTTGTCATTTAACGAATCACATAGGACATATCTCGTCTTTTACTAGAGGTGGTAGATTCTTTATTGATCATTCATTATCTCCATATGTAACTCATTACACCCAAGCATACCCTATATATGCCTTAAAAGGCCTTAAGGAATTAGTCAAAGTATAATTTGTTACATACAAGATACTATGATGATCTCAAGTCCAAGGATCACATGTACTACTATCACATTAGGAATTCCTATTGACAGGCGAGTAAAACTCCATTAGGTATTCCATAGCGAGTCACGTTCAGTGAACTTATTCTCCAATAAGCACCTACATACTTGCTTTAGTGTCTCCACACAAATGACCATGAGATCAGTCATCCTCATCCAATGAGCAAGCAACATATGTACCAATCTATCCGGATTTACTAATCCCCATTTTAGTAATCCCACAATTGGGAACTATTTTAGTTTTAAGCTTTCTAAGAATTTAGATCTCATTATCATGATCTCATCATGATTCTAAAAGCATTGCTTAAAACTATGGGTTATTTACATATTATAAAAAACAGCACCATGTAGATAATTATATGCCTTAAATGAATATTTTATTAATAAATAAATAAGATTGTTTACAAAGTATGTGCTTTGTCATCATACATGATTGGCTTGTATGCACACTACTATCAATCTCCCACTTGCACTAAAGCCAATCGCCATGGTATTTCATACCCATCTTATCTAAGTGACGATCAAACTGCTGTTGTGTTAAAGCTTTAGTGAATGGATCTGCAATGTTGTCTTGAGAGTCTACACGCTCCAAGGTGACGTCTCCTCTTTCAATGATCTCCCTGATCAAGTGAAATCGCCGCAACACGTGTTTAGATTTCTGATGAGACCTGGGTTCCTTAGCATGTGCAACCGCTCTGGTGTTGTCACAGTATACGGGAACTGCTTCTCCAATGCAAGGAACCACACCAAGTTCAGTTATGAACTTCTTCATCCAAACAGCTTCCTTTGCAGCTTCACTTGCAGCTATATACTCTGCCTCTGTCACTGAATCAGCAACCGTTTGCTGGTTGGAACTCTTCCAACTCACTGCACCTCCGTTCAAGGTAAACACATACCCTGAAACAGATTTACTGTCATCTTGGTCTGTTTGAAAACTTGAGTCCGTGAATCTCTCGAGTTTTAATTCAGACCCACCGTAGACAAGAAAAATATCTTTAGTCCTTCTCAAGTACTTTAGGATATTTTTCACTGCCTTCCAGTGCTCTTCTCCTGGATTCGACTGGTACCTGCTTGTTACACTAAGTGCATGAGCAACATCCGGTCTAGTACATATCATACCGTACATAATAGATCCTATTGCAGAAGCATAAGTGATCTTACTCATACGGTCTCTCTCCTCAGGTGTCTTTGGGGCCTGTTTCTTGGAGAGATTTATTCCATGGCTTATCGGCATGAGACCTCTTTTGGAATCTTCCATGCTAAACCTCTTTAGCATCATATCAATGTACGTTCCTTGGGATAAGCCGAGCATCCTTTTAGATCTATCTCTATAGATCTTTATCCCCAAAATATAGGATGCTTCACCCAAGTCCTTCATGGAGAAGTTTTTAGATAACCAGATTTTAATGGATTGTAACATAGGAATGTCATTCCCTATCAGTAATATATCATCAACATATAATACAAGGAATGATACTGCGCTCCCACTAACCTTCTTGTATACACATGGTTCATCCTCTTTTTTGATAAAATCAAACTCTTTGATTGTCTCATCAAAACGAATGTTCCATCTACGAGAAGCTTGCTTCAACCCATAAATGGATCGTTGTAGCTTACAGACTTGATTTGTTCCAACTTTTGAAATAAATCCCTCTGGCTGTGTCATATACACATCCTCCTCAAGTTTCCCATTGAGGAAGGCCGTTTTCACGTCCATCTGCCAGATCTCATAGTCGTTGTAAGCTGCAATCGCAAGCAAAATCCGAATGGACTTGAGCATGGCTACTGGTGAGAAGCTTTCATCATAGTCAACTCCTTGTCTTTGTTTGAAACCTTTTGCAACCAGTCGGTCCTTATAGGTCTCTACCTTTCCGTCTGCTCCAGTCTTTTTCTTAAAAACCCATTTACACCCAATAGGTTTAATACCTTCAGGTGGTGAAACCAAAGACCATACTTTATTTTCATACATGGAGTCCATTTTGGATTTCATGGCTTCAAGCCATTTCCCTGAGTCTTTATTACTCATAGCCTGTTCGTAATTCAATGGATCATCATCATTCAATATGTGTACCTCATCGTCATCCTCTATAACGAATCCATACCTCTCAGGTATCTTCGGTACTCTTCCAGATTTACGAACAGGGTGTGGTACAGTAGGTTCTTCTACTTGGTTAGGTACCTGACTTTGGTCCGTGGTAACTTGTGGTTCTTGAACTTCTTCAAGATATATCTTGCTCCCACTGACCCCTTCATGGATAAACTCTTTCTCCAAGAAGGTAGCATGTTTCGCAACAAACACCTTTTGATCAGTTGGATGATAGAAATAATACCCTACGGTTTCTTTAGGGTATCCCACAAATCTACACTTATCGGATTTAGTCTGTAGCTTATCATTTTCAAACTTTTTGACATAAGCTGGACAACCCCAAGTCTTAACATGCTTAAGATTTGGTTTTCTCCCTTTCCATATCTTATATGGAGTCTTTGGGGCGGATTTGGTAGGTACCTTGTTAAGTAGGTATGCAGTCGTTTCTAGGGCATATCCCCAGAAGGAAATTGGAAGGTCGGTAAAACTCATCATGGATCGAACCATGTCCAACAGTGTTCGATTTCTCCTTTCAGATACTCCATTTAACTGTGGTGTACCTGGAGGAGTCCATTGTGAGATTATACCATTTTCTCTGAGATAGTTGAGAAACTCACTGCTTAAGTAATCTCCACCTCGATCTGATCGAAGTATCTTAATACTCTTGCCCATTTGTTTCTCTACTTCACTTCTGAACTCTTTGAACTTTTCAAATGATTCTGATTTGTATTTCATTAAATATACATATCCAAATCTTGAGTGATCATCAGTGAAAGTAATAAAATAAGAATACCCACCCCGTGCGCTTGTTGTCATAAGTCCACAAACGTCTATGTGAATCAATGCCAACAACTCTGTAACTCTCTCTCCTTTTCCACTAAAAGGAGATTTAGTCATTTTACCCATGAGACAAGATTCACAAGTTGGATATGATTCATAATCGGATAGCTCGAGGAGCCCATCTTTATGCAACTTGGATAATCTTGTTTCATTGATATGACCGAGTCTACAGTGCCACATATAGGTATAATTAATATCATCTCTTTTCCTTTTCTTAATTTATTCAATTTGAAATATATTTTCTTGTAAGTCAAGTGTATAAAGTCCATTTCGCAAATTTCCAATACCATATAAAACATCGTCTTTATAAATAGAACAACCATTGTTCTTTATAATAACGTCAAAACCTTCCATATCCAATACAGAAATTGAAATAATATTTTTAATAATATTCAGAACATAATAACAATTATTAAGATAAATGGATTTGCCCGAAGGCATTGCTAAACAATAAGTTCCTACAGCTAATGCAGCAACTTTTGCTCCATTTCCCACTCGTAGGATCACCTCATCTTTGTTCAGCTTTCTACTTCTGACCAGTCCCTGCACAGTATTACATATGTGAGAACCACAGCCGGTATCCAATACCCAAGTAGAATTATGACTTTCAAAAAAATTAATTTCAATCATAAACAAACCTTGATTGGAAGTCGAAGCTTCTCCAAGCTTCTTCTCTGCTAGAAACTTCTTGCAGTTCCTCTTCCAATGTCTCGGCTCATTGCAATGAAAGCACATTCCTTTAGCTGGTTCAGGTTTCTTTTGCTCCTTTTCTTTCCCTTTTCCCTTAGCCTTCTTAGATTTCTTCTTTTCAGAAGACACCTTGGGCCTCTTCCTTTTATTGGAAGAATCCACCATCAAGACATGGTTCTTCTTGGATGAGAAGTGACCTTCTGCAGTTTTTAGCATGTTAAGCAGCTCAGGTAAGCTGACATCTAGCTTATTCATGTGAAAGTTAACCACAAACTGCGAGAAGGTCTCAGGGAGTGACTGCAAGACCAAGTCTTGACTCAACTCCCCATCCATGACGAACCCAAGCTGTCCAAGGCGTTCAATTAAATTGAATACCTTCAAAACATGAGTCTCGACGGCAGTGCCCTCGGTCATCCGAGATCGGAAGAGCTCCTTAGATATCTCATATCTAGCAGTCCTACTCTGTTCACCATACAACTCCTTGAGGTGAAGCAGCATAGCAGGAGCATCCATTTTTTCGTGCTGACGCTGAAGCTCGTTATTCATGGATGCGAGCATGATGCATTGAGCCACAGATGCATCATCTTGCCACTTATTGAAAGTGGCAATCTCTTCCTCAGAGGCTGTTTCTGAAACAGATTCAGGGATAGTGGAATTTAGGACATAAGAAATCTTTTCAGCAGTGAGAACAATTCTCAGATTTCTTAGCCAGTCCTCATAATTCGGGCCGGTAAGCTTATTTGCATCAAGTATGCTTCGTAGTGAGATTAGTGATTTTGACATTTTTAAAATTCTGCATGTGAAAAGACAACGTTTTAGCAAACATTCATTTTATTAACTTTGCATACCAAAATAAATTTAGGTCTTTATTTTAAATTGGTATCTCCCACTATTTTTATCAAACTATATTACCCTCACTCATATAGTTCGGCAACATCTAATTGAAGATTTGTTAGTGAGATTAAGGATCCCATTTCAAATGTATATAACCTTGTGGATAGCACAACAAGCGATATACAAATAAATAGGTAGACAACTCTTGTCAATTACATCACCATGTAACTCCTTTTATTTTGCCTCTTAAATCATAATGGTCATGTGTGTGCACATCCGAACTAAAATAATTTAAGTTAAGTCCAGCCTAGCACTTCCATAAATTCAAAAAAGAAAAATTTTCGTCCTTGTGGATAGCACAACAAGACTAGATCGTTCAATTTTCTTGATAAGCATCAAATGTGATTTATTAACATCTTAAATATTCAATACTCGCCTTGTGGATAGCACAACAAACTCATATTAAATATTTAATACTCTATTAACTAATCATGCTAGAAGGCGACGTTCGATATTCCAAATATCATTTGAACGCTTCAGACTTAATAATGTTTCTTTGAGGGGTTTGTTATTATTTGTCTCATCTTTTTAAGCGCGCATGCACATATATATATAAAATACGCGTCATTTTATTAAACATGCGAAGCATGTTTGTATAAAATATAATATATATAATATTTAGCATGCAATATAGAATACTATATTCTACCCGGATTGATTATGGACTTTTATTCTAGTTTGGTTCACTAGAGCCACCAAGTGAACCAAAAGGTCAAACTTAGGAGTGCAAAAATTTAAATTTAAACGTAACTGTTACATTTAAACCCGGGCTCCATACAAACGGGTCTTCACGCGCTCCTTGCTCCTTGGTCTCCAGTTTCTTTAAGATAATTCTAACTATCTCTATTACATAAATTATTTTTAAATAGAAACCTTGATCAGCAGTCAAGGGGAAGTACATAGAAGGGAGATAGAATTTTACACCGAGAATAAAATCAGAGAAGACGAGGTACGCAGACCCCATTTTATAAAACCCATACATTTAAGCATTCATCCAAAATAAAATCCAATCACATTGGTCATAGTCCATAATCAATCCCTTTTATTACCATACATATCATCATACGTATCGATAAAACTTATTCATCTCATGAAAGTAAATTCATTCCATATATGTATTAATATCAGTTAATGGGAAAAAGTTTGCTAAACTTTGTTTTTGGAAAAATAAACTCCTTTATTTCATTCAAAAACAATTCCAAATTAAACTCTTTAATTTTAGCAATTCTGAAATCTCATTTCATATAAAATAAACATCTTTATTTTAAATCTTTATTAATTAAATAAACCATTCATTTAATTAAATAAAACACAAAAAAAAATTCAGTTCCTGTCCAGTGGCGCAGCTGCGCCAAGAATGTAAGGGGAACCGGCGCAGCTGCGCAGAATGAAAACCAGGAACAGTAACCGGCGCAGCTGCGCAGCAATATTGCCTTGTACCGGCGCAGCTGCGCAGCAACGCAGAATCTGAAAATTTTTTGTTGCCCAGAACTCGATCCAATCGCATATCATACATGTATGGAATCACATAGACTGATAATTAGCACAAGATTGGCTTTGATACCACTGTTGGGTTTGTACGTAACGTAATCATGCAATCAAATCACATAAATAGGGCGGAAGCGTAAAAAACTAGGTTTTCAAAATTTATACAAACCCATTACCATGATCATTCTTATGCATCAATTATCAGTGAATGAAGAAGGAGAAAAACAGAATTATACCTTTGAAGATCCAAGCTTCCTCAGGTACAAGTTCTACTCCTTTGATTCCTTTGTAGTGGCTCCTTCCTTTGATCAATGTCAGCCACCCAAATGTTTGGCCTCTAACGGTGATCCACCAAGGAAGATGAAGAACTCATTAAGATGGGTTATTGGCTTAACCCTTGTTTCTATCTCTATAGAATATGTGTACTCCCAACTCTTGAAAAATTCACGTACCTTATTTCTGATATAAGACTCTCTTATATAGATATTAGGTTAACCCTCCTAATCCAATTAGAATAGGGTTTTATTTAATTAATTAATTAAATACTTTTAATTAATTTATATCCTAATCTTTATTAGGATTGAGAGAGAGTACTGATATTATATTAATTCCTAAACTCCTTTAGAATTAAAATAATAATAATAATAATAATATTAATAAGACTCCTCTTATTAATTTATATTTAATATTTCTAAAATATTAAATAATAAACATTAAGCTATTTAATTTATTCTATCATCATAGATTAAATTAATTATACTTAATGCATTATTACTATCATGCCATTTTCTTCTTAAATAATTCTTCTTCCTTTTATGGTGTGACCCTTTAGGTTCTCCATATTAAACCGGTTGTGAATAAATCAATTAGAACAATTCTAATCTTATTTAAATAAACAAATTAAACTAATAATCTATTTAAATAAATAACATTTATTCTACAATAGGGATAAGCCTCCCTAGCGATCAACGACTTTCCAGATAATATAGATTTCAACATTAATCATAAAAGAACCTGTGAGTTAATAGTTACCATACAATTCAATCCTTCCACCATACAATGTCCCAATTAAATATAAGACATGGATTTACTGTCAAGTCTTAATTTATTTAATCATATGTATTTCGATTAGAAAATGCACAACTCCAAATAATGCAAATTAGAAACCTCTTTCTAATTTCATTCTACCTTGGCCAAGGATTCCTGGGTTGTCATTTAACGAATCACATAGGACATATCTCGTCTTTTACTAGAGGTGGTAGATTCTTTATTGATCATTCATTATCTCCATATGTAACTCATTACACCCAAGCATACCCTATATATGCCTTAAAAGGCCTTAAGGAATTAGTCAAAGTATAATTTGTTACATACAAGATACTATGATGATCTCAAGTCCAAGGATCACATGTACTACTATCACATTAGGAATTCCTATTGACAGGCGAGTAAAACTCCATTAGGTATTCCATAGCGAGTCACGTTCAGTGAACTTATTCTCCAATAAGCACCTACATACTTGCTTTAGTGTCTCCACACAAATGACCATGAGATCAGTCATCCTCATCCAATGAGCAAGCAACATATGTACCAATCTATCCGGATTTACTAATCCCCATTTTAGTAATCCCACAATTGGGAACTATTTTAGTTTTAAGCTTTCTAAGAATTTAGATCTCATTATCATGATCTCATCATGATTCTAAAAGCATTGCTTAAAACTATGGGTTATTTACATATTATAAAAAACAGCACCATGTAGATAATTATATGCCTTAAATGAATATTTTATTAATAAATAAATAAGATTGTTTACAAAGTATGTGCTTTGTCATCATACATGATTGGTTTGTATGCACACTACTATCAGTGTCAGCGTCCCTACGATGGCTTTCATGACCATGAGGAGACCGACATTTATATTTATTTTTGTGGTCGAGGATACTTTGCAGCCCGACAAATCACCATTTAAATGCAAGCTTTAAGGCTTTAAAGATAAAAAATAAAAGTATCAATGTAAGACCCTAAATTTTATGAAATAAAAGTATTCAATTTTTCTTATAATTATTATTTAGTAAATGGTTAAATTGATAAAAGGTCAAAATAATGGGTAATATTCGCAAATATTTCAAAATAAGCAAGTGGTTATAAAATATTTATTGTTGTGGGGGAATACTCGTTGGTCGTGGAATATTCTTGTTGTCAGAAAATATTCGTACAACAGTGCAACCATTTGTGGGCCCCATAATAAAAAATTGTCGGATGAAGAAAACGACACGAATAGGTTTTCTAAAAATAACGGCGTAGTTGTTACCGTTAAAACTGTTGAAATACCCGGTGGTTAAAGTAAAGTAATACGCGTTGTTGCACAGCAGCACACGGTATTGCACAGTGTTGTATATTTCAATAATTGTCGCTGCACAGTATTTCACATTATTAAATCAATAATTTATATTATTTGAATAATATTATTAGACAGCATTATTGGCAATGTCTAGGAAGATCTGTCTAGAAAATGGGTTAGTTAATCTAAGTGCGCGCCAGTAAGGAGAAATCCTTATCGGAAAGCCCCCTCTTTCCTGAGAACTACCTAGTTGTCAATATTGTGGTTCTGTAATATTATTTGTGAATAATTAATTATTGATAGAAATGATAAGTAAATATTTATTCATTGTAGATATTAAGGGAGGAATTTTCAGCAAAAGAGACAATTATTGAGAATTGATATTTTATCTTTCCCGATAAAATAATTCATTCAAATATATTATTATAATATTACATTATAAGTGTATAATGTGATAATATAATAATATAATAATGGTGATATTTTTACAATGAATGCACGATATACGAATAAAATGAGGAAGAGAGCAAATTGGGTTCGGAGTATTTTTGTTACAAAAAACATGTTAAATATGTTGGTGGGCCCCATTTTGACTGAAATTTGATTATAGCCTGCAAGTTCGTCCGTATGTAAATTTGGGTCATTTTTCGTTCGGAATTTGGAAAATCTTTCTTCTACAAAGTTTTAGAGAATTAAATTTCATATGGAATGGACATAAGGTTCATATTTTTCTGATAAAAAGGCTATTTATTATAAATTATTGAAGTTTCTGAATATTGGGTCTGAATTATTTTGTTACAAAAATATTTAAAACATGTTTTGTGGGCCCCACTTGTTGTAAAATGCTAAAAAATGAAAAGTCCAAGTAAGTATGAGTAGGAAATTTATAATAATATTAAATTAGTTTTTCTGCTTTGTTGTTCTAAGTATTTTCTTATAAATAGGGTGCTTAGTTAGAATTAAAAATTACACCAGAATCAGAAGTTCTCTCTCTCTATAATATCGAGCGTATTTTTGTGAGTATTTCGATACTTTGAGTGTTGCTATACAATACAAGTTTCCTTCAGCATTATATCCAATATTCCAGTCAGAAGTACTATTCTTTTGAGGAAAGGGATGTCCTTTTTCTTTTAAATGATGTTATTGTTTTTAATATCATTTCACCGAAATATTGGTATGAATTTTATTATGAAATTTTTACCTTTTCATGTCAAGATTACTATTCACGTATACGGCACTATTCATGTATACGACACTATTCACGAATACGATACTATTCACGAAGTATGATTTTTCTTATGAAATTTCTACCTTTTTCATGTCGAGGTTACTATTCACGTATACAAAACTATTCACGTATACGGCACTATTCACGGAGTACTATACACGGGGTACTATTCACGACAAAATTGGTTTCTTTTTCTAACCAAATTATTGTTGATTTATGAATCTTACTCTTGAAATTAGATCCATGTTTTGATCATATTTTTATAATCATGGTGATGAAAGTTATCTTTGACTTGAGTGTAAAGATGGGTAGATTATTGGTATGACCATGACTATGGATTCTCTTTGGCCAGTAGTGCAAAGATGAATTGTTAACTGATATGATCATAACCATTGAATTTACAATTGAATATCTTTAGCTTAAGGGCAAAGGTGAATTGATCAACATGGTTATAATTATTGTTTATAGAAATTCTGAAATGATTAGATATTTATTTGAGATATGAATATTTTTGGCCCGTAGTGCAAAGATAACTTGTTGTTGAATATCTTTGGCCCATAGTGCAAAGATGACCTGTTGTCGAATATCTTTAGCATATAGTGCAAAGATGACCTGTTGTTGAATATCTTTGGCCGGTAGTGCAAAGATGACATGTTGTTGAATATCTTTGGCCTGAGTGCAAAGATGAACTGATTAACATGATTATGAACAAGAACTGTGATTTGGTATAACCATGATCTTTGAAGTTTCAGGTAAAGACAGGTGATGAAAATCATCTCCGTCCTAGGTGCGAAGAGGAATTTATCAACATAATTATAATTATAAACTATTTACATGATTATGGACTGGAATTATTGATTGATGTTACAGGGATACAATATTATTGGTAAACTTTTAATATGGAGGAGATAATAGACATTATGGTCTATCTGACTCTTCTAATGGATTTTTCGTTCCCCTGCAACTATGGTTGAAAAGTTCTATCATCTACCATATGTTATAAATCTCTGATTTATTACTGACGAATGCTATTGATAATTTGATTATCTTTAGTTATGACATTCTATACTGGGCTATTTGTGCTCACCCTTTTGCTTCACAATTCCTTTCAGATAATAAGAGTGTAGCTGGGTCGAGTGGGGGTAATAGGGGAATAGAACGATCGTCTATAGCTGTTGAAGTTTCCCATAGAACAGTATGATAATAATTATATTGAGATTTTAAAATGTTTTTGTCGTATTTATTACGTCAATTAACCATTGATTTTGGTGAACCGAATAGGGAGGTGAACCCAACTTTGGAAGGGTGTTTTGCCACTATCATACAAGATGTCTAATAACATACGACTTCGTGTTATCATAAGACAGGGTTGTGCACATCCACTTGCTGATTATATCTATGAGCACTACCTATATAATCTTGCAGTATGATTGAAATTTAATTCTCAATTGGAGACAATAGAGATAATTATATGGCAAGAGAAGACCCACCATTGGAAAGAGCATGATAGTTATCTTCTCGTTTTTCTTTGGGGTCTATTGGGTCAACCAAGGATAACTCTCAAGTCATATGATATCTATTATCACTTAGATGCATGGCCTCCCATGTACGAAGGTTTTCTTGAGCATTTTCTCAAGATTTTAATTCCTAAAACAATTATTGACTGTACCTTTATGTAGCGTATCATTGATTTGGAGTGTGGGTACTGTATTTGAAATGAAACTCACACTTTATGTGTGGTCGTATTATGCACGACAGTTTAAAAGTTAGAACTTGAAGATTTGTATTTGGATTTTTTTAGTGTATTTCGTGGCGACCCAGAATGGGTTGGGTGGATTGGACCAATTTTGGGGGCGTTAAAGTCAACAGGCTTCAATTCCTATGTTAGCGTAAGGGTTTTATAACCAGTTTTCAATCAAAAGCAAAGCTTTTGCAAACCAAATTAAACACTTTTGCAAATCAAATCAAAGACTTTTTGCAAATCAAATCAAACCCTTCGTATATAGGTTCAACAAAACAAAGCACTACTTTCAATCAATCAGTCAAATATAGGCCCAATTTTCAAACAACATTCACACACGCATTTCAGTTTTAAAGGAAATATTGAAAAGATGCAGTACCGTATTTACACGGGAGTCGTGGGGTGCCTAACACCTTCCCCACACTTAACCAAGCCCCCAAGCTCAAAATTTCAGTTTTAAAGATCAAGTTTCGATATTGTTCAGCTATTGGGCCTCTTTCAAACAAAACTCGATTGAGTTGGTACAACCATTTCAAATCTATCAACTGGAAACTCTGTAAAACGTTCTGTCGTCGACATGATACATGTTTGCCTTTTCCTAAAAAACCCTTCAAAACCTTTTTTGAAATAAAAAGCGTAAGGGTAGAGATAACTTAGGAAGAGAGAAAGATCCGGGTTGTGACCCAACCCGCGGATTTTTTTCCTACGTCGACAGGTGGAGACTTTGCTGGGGACAGTAGAGGGCTTAGGCCGCTTTCAAATCTTGTCAAAGCATTTCCCATTCAAAACTATGATTGCGTGAATTTTGCATCTCTACATTGAATGAATGCGTGAATGTTGCGTCTTTACATTGAATGAATGTGAATGAATGTTTTCCTGCTTTTTAGTGCTTCGCACTCATATTAGTGCTTCACACCAACTGTCATCATATGTATACGGTGAGGGCGATGTATGTGAATGTATGTTGTGTTCCTCTCACAAGGAGGCAAAACCCGTTGGTGATAAGTAATGTCTCTAGGGATCGGATAAGTTTCTGGGGCTCATGAAAATGCACCACCCAGATTCGCTCCAGTTGAAAGATCGGATTGATTTTCCCTCTAGTAGATTACGATGATCTGGGGACCTTCATACGAAAAAGTCGCGCGAGATTAACTTAAGATAGGTCAGCCTCTAATTAACCAAATCTGACAGGAAGCTTCTTCATGCCTTCCTCTTTCAATTCAATATCAAGTTTTCAATGTAAATATTATAATGAAAGATTTACATTTCTTGTCATATATCTCTTGTCATCCTGTCATCAAAATAACTGACCTCTATTTTGCAGGAAAAGATTAAAAACCACATCATAACATGCATCCTATCCTTACCTACCTCAGGAAATTGACAAGCCTACGTTTTGTTGTAGGTGAAAAATTGGTCCTATCACTAGATCTAAGGCTAAGAAAGCACTACATCCATCCACGAAATAACTTTGAGTGCTCAACCAGAATCTACCCGTGTATCTACAGAAGAGTTTGAAGGACTGAGAAGTCAGATAGCCGAATTGGCCAATTTTTTGAGAGAACAAAGCAAGGCCTTAAAGGGAAGCAAGCCCAAACTCACACAGAATCGGGAGCACCTGGTGGTAGTAGTGGCAGTCAAGAGACTGAAAAAGCTGAGACTCAGATTCCTAGACCACAGAACCAGGACACAACCAATAAAACCCTTAAAATCACCACCCTCAACAAAGAGCAGGAAGCTCATGACACTGTGAAGAAAATACAGCAGATGGAGGAAACTCTCCGGTCTATCAAAGGGACTGGGGCATTCGGCAGTGTTAATTACTCAGACCTCTGTATTTTCCCCGGGGCTCGTTATCCTGAAAAATTTAGAACTCCTAATTTCAAGAAATACGATGGATTGGGAGACCTCTATACATATCTGAAAGTATTCATCGGAGAACTCGGATCCTATGCAGAGGACGAGAAACTTTGAATGCAGTTATTTCAAAAGAGTCTGACTGGAAAGGCTAGAGCCTGGTATGCCCATCTGGATAATTCTAAGATTCACAGCTGGGAAGAGCTGGCCCATACCTTCCTCAGTCAATATAGCTTCCAATCTCAGCTGGCTCCAGACAGATACCAAATAACCAAAATCAAGAAAAAGAACACTGAATCATTTAGAGAGTATGCCCAACAATGGAGGCAGGTTGCAGCACAAGTCACCCCAGCCATGATTGAGTCCAAGATAGTCATGACCTTCATCGATATCCAAGAAGCTCTGTATTATAAGAGGGTCCTAGCAGGCATAGGGAAACCATTCTCTGAAATGATCAAACACGACGAAATGGCAGAAATGGGGCTCAAGTCCGGGAAGATAAAAGATTTGACCGCCCTCAAAGCTGTCGCTGAACATATCCAGTCCAAAAATTACGGGAGTAATCCCCGGAGAGTACATAAGAAGAAAGATGAAGAAGTGTCCTTAGTATTACAAGGACAGAATCAAAGAGGCGAGTCAAATAGTATACCCATTCAAAGGAGGAACTATACCCCTTTCCAAGCTCCAGCACTGCCTTCAAACCCTCCATTCCAGAAAAATATGGAGGTTAGGCGTCGAAGAACTTTCACCCCTCTAGGGGATCCACTCGAGAACGTATTCAAACTTCTGACAGCTCAGAATAAGATTGTCCAACTCCTTCCACCCACCAATACTGGTGGACGAAATTTTGATCCAAGAAAGAAATGTGCTTATCATTCCAAATCTCCAGGCCATGACACTCAAGAATGTTGGCCTCTCAAGCACAAAATCCAAGACTTGATTGACAACGGAGAGATTGTGGTAACAAAGCCTGAGCAACCTCATGTACAGGACAATCCTCTTCCACAACATAAAGAGGAGAATGTCAATATGATCAGCCACAAGTGGAGAAGGATCCAAGTACCTCCGTTATGTAGGAGAATCAACTTCATCTAGCAACAATACCCCAGAGAGTTGGGAGATCTCAAAAAGGAGATTCTTGATAGAGCAAGAGATAAAATCTATCAAGGAACAAATCAAATAATTAGCAGAACTGGTCATCTACCAGCATCAGATCACCAGGAAGATGATAAAACATGCCAACCAGTCTGACATCGATCGTCCTCCCACACCGGAGATTAATCCCATGATGGATTATAGCCGGTCTCATGAGCATGAACCCTGGACCAACAAGGGGGTTGAATAAGCAAGTGTCCAATCTGGTAGGAAATTCCCATTTCAAAGGAATTTCACCAACCTGAACCAGTCGATGGAAGAAATCCTCCAGATGTTATTCAACGAGGGAATGGTTGCAGATTTATTACCTCTGTTGAACCCTCGATCCAGAAAATTCAATCCTGACCAAATATGTCAGTACCACTCCGATTTACCCGGCCATAATACTGAGGATTGCTGGGAACTGCGTAACCTTATTAAAGACATGATTGAAAGCGGTGAATTGATAAGGGGAAATCAACTTCTTGACCTTCCAGATGAAGACACTCTCTGGATCCCCACTGCATGGAAGATCCAATCGATCGTATATTAGACATAAGCCATATATACAGTAAGACCGAACTGCCTCTAAAGAACCCCTCCGGGTGGCTAATACAGTGAGTGGCTAACCGCAGCGTCTCAACCAATATCATCGGGAATGATGGTGCTACCCTGTCTAAGGGCCCTAACCACGACTACTAATCCCACATCCAGGTGATCCAAGTGTAACGACATGTAGACGTATGCCACGATGCACTTTAGCAGAATATCTACCCTGGCCAGATGCCACGCCTCTGCTGAAATAACTAGATCCCTGGCATATCGATCGTAGCTATCAAGCTCACCAAAATGATCAATCAAGAAGTCAATCGAGATCACAAGCCCAGAAATGATCTCGTTCGTGACTACCCTCAGGCAAAGACCAGACATCCGCAGGAACGGCCTCCTCATATCACTAATAGCAGTCCGAGCACACGGCAAGTCTAGAGCCAAACCATTAAGCCGCTCGTACTTCTCCAGAGTCGGCGTCAGCTCATGTCGCTCGGTGCGAAAAACCTGCCTCTCGGGTATCCAGCAGGATAAAATGCCATCGATGAATCCATATGGTACCCGAAAATCTTCAAGGGCCAACAAATGCCCCAACATCTAATCTACTGTCCCTCTGGCTGAGAAGGGCAGACTCTCGTACCACGACCTCAATGATAAAGCCACCTCAGATGGTGGTAGATGCTTGATATGGCTAACTGCAGACGACATCATCTGTATCACCGTATCACAAGGCCATCTAGGGGTTAAGTCTAAACTCATCTGTCTAAATGCATACGTATGACATAATACATGTATGATGATAAATATAAACATGATGCGATAGATAGGAAATATCCTGAATATCTATAGCAAGCTATCTACTGCGGGCATCATCCCTGTTTGATAATACAAAGTGAAATGAAGAGTACAGGAAAGTGGGGCACCACCACCCAACTACTAACAGTGGTCTATAAAAATAATGGCACAGCCGCCCAAATAGCAAAAATAGTGGCTGACCAGAAAGATATAGCTGCCATAGCTATCAAAAGAGGTCCAGATAATCTGCGCCCAGGTTATCAACCTGCTCCATCTTCGCTGTGGACACAAAACTGCGATTATTAGGCATGTCTGGGCAGTACAAGGGAGGATCAGCCCCTATAAAAACTGTTAGAAAATGGTCCTGAAGAGGGGCCCACTCCTGAGCTGGACGGGTCAAAAGAAGATGCCTCTGACGGATCTCGGCCAAGGTACCTGAGGAAAAAATGAGCTTTCTCCAACTCCTGGGTCAGCTCTGCAATCTGATCTGAATGAGTGGGCTCCCTGAGGAAAGCTATCCAGTCTGTCATCATCACAGACCTTGGCACCATGTCTGCCATAAACTGGGTTGCCCTAGTCTGAGCTCCAATAGTGCGAGGGCTGATAAGTGGCTTTTATGACCACTTATTCGGATAGTAACCAACTCATTCTGTTGTTTAAACTCAAGTACCGTTGTGCATTTTATGTGTTTTTGCTTTGTTTTGTGATTTTTAGGTTGAGGAACTCTCTTGGAAATTATTGAGCATTAAAGGGTCAAAGATCGCTTCAATGTGGAAAAGCGCTGAAAAGAGCTTAAGGCTAGATGATGGCATGGAATGACGATGAAATAGAACAAGGCTACGAGGCTAAAAGCTATGCAATGAGGCAAGAAGTGCATGTAGAGTAAGCAAAAAAATATATGCAGATGCCAGCCTTAAACCATCAGCCATGTCCAACAAAATGCAGCAGTAAAAGAAAAGTTTAGAAAATTCTCCAGAGCCTTGCGGTCGCGCCTGGAAGAGGCTTGGGGCGCGCTTGGCCGCGCCAAACCCCAGCTTGACCAAATTTGACTTTTCACTTGAACGGGGCTTGGCTTGAGAATGAGATATAAGGGGGGCTCGGTTTAGATAGAGGAACAATCACAATTTGGGCCTTAAGCCTTAGCCATAGCTTTCTTCCATTTCCTTTACATTTCTTCTATAGCTTAGGAGTAGATTAGTGTTAGATTAGTTGTTAGTTAGTTAAATTCTAGGGTTTAGTTAGTTTTTAAAGATTGAAGCAAGTGTTTTGACATCAAAGGATCCAAGCTCGGAGAAAGATTTGCAATTTCTATCCTTAATCTCTCCTTGTTATCATTGTATATTCGGATGATGTATATTGTACTTATGGATAATATATTTGGGTTGTCTATGCCTTAAATTATATTTTGAGGTTCCAATGGAACCTAATGAGTAGTTAATGTTGATTTCTCTTCCATATTGGTTCTTATTGATTGTTATGTGATTGTCTACTGCGATATATGCTTTCATTGCTTAATTGAGTCATGACCAATTAGTGTGATAACCTATGTGGACTTGAAAGACGAAGTGTAGGTTTAGATCAAATCGCGATGGCGGGAGATTGTATGTTCACATGGCGTTGGACGTATGATTTGTGCTTAGGATAGACATACACCGAAGCGCCCCTCGTAGTCAATAGAGAACTTGACCTTAAACCCTATTTATTTGTAAACTCCATAGACATATAAGGGTTTAGATAATGTGGGTGTTCACGTGCGTTCTATCATCTGTAGATTGCACGTGATATGGATTAGGTGTATCGAAAGATGGCCTTCTCTCACTTTTGTGTTCTCGGCTAATATCTGTACTGATTGATTTGACTTGACTTGAGAGTGTGTCGACTTGGGCGAATCATTAGGGGAAATTGGGATCTCTTATCTTCATTATCTGATTCTACCTTAGGATTATTTATTGCATGTTTAAATTCCTTGCCTAGTTTAACTTAGTTTTAATTCATTCTCTTTACCATCCGTTTAAATAAGACCGAAATGATTACGTGCTAGTGCTTTGGCGACCTTTTATCTATTAATTCCTCTTGGGAATGATATCTTTACTCACTCTTTATTACTTGTTGACTGCGTATACTTGGGCGTTAATTGTGTCATCTAATCGGACCAACAAGTTTTTGGCGCCGTTGCCGGGGACTTATTCGATAACTGTTTGCCAACATTAGTTTTAATCAGATTAGTCTTAATTTAAACTTTTTATTTTTGTTTTAATTCTCTTCATTTATTCTCTTCTCAGGTACAATGGACTTAAATTTCTATCCATGGAATGGTACATGGCAAGAGCTGCCAAGGGAAGCATACAATGATGGCGTCAACCCAATTGCAACACTTTCAGTACAACTAGAGGTTCTCTCGAGGAAGTTGGATACTAGTTCAGCCCAACGGAGTCGAGAGCCAGTTATTTCGTATGACTACGGTGCTGGAAGCTACATGAGCCATCAGCAGCCTATCAGTTATGGACAGGAGCAGTATGGGGGTGAGTACTTCCACCATGAGCCGTACACCAATTATCAACAAGATTGGGGGTATCACCCGAGCCCTTCTGAAAACTACTATTAAGACCAATACTGTGAGCCGAGTCCAATTTTTACACCCAAACCCACTTATCCATCCCCATGTTTACAAGGAGAATAGTCTACCATAGACATCCTGGATAGAGCCTTAGCAAAGCAAGAGGAGATGATTAGGAGCCAAGAAGAATCGAACCAAAACTTTCTGAACCAGATGGCCCTAATTAACAATCCTTCAATAAATGAGCCTCAGTACATGGATCCCGAGACTGAAACTGAAAAGGAAGGATTGGACAGTGTGTGGGAACATTCCATAGCATCAACACAGGAGACCTTAATTGATCAATCACAGTCAATCGAGAATCTTCAGAATTAGGCAAATCAGATTAACATGGCCTTGATGAAAGATGAGTTGATTGAGCAAGGGATACAGACTCAGAATCTTCAAAATCAGCTCTCTCAAGTAGTAGAAGCCGTGAGCAAAGGACCTCAGAACTCCAGTGAGTTTCAGTACATGGATTCTGGGGATGAAACAGAAGAGGAGATCTTGATTGAGCAAGAGTATTCAAATGAGGATCTTCAGATTTGGGTGGAGCAGATTAGCACGACATTAAATAAGGATGAGGTATATGAACAAGAGACAACAATGCAAGATCCAGTACCTCCAATGAATGATGCCATGAGTTACGACCCTCAGAAAGATCGGTGCTATAACATGGGTGCAGAAACTGATATAGAATTCGAAGTGCAATTGCAACTGGACGAGCCGAAAGCAATGGAAATAGAGGAGCAAATTGGGGATGTGGAGTATGAATGTGAACCAACAGTGAAAATCCCCCAAGAGCCTTCTCAGCCTTCGTGGAACAAGCAAGTCAAGTTTGCACACCCTTACCCCCTTGGAAGCCACATTACAGATACGGATCTCGATGACATGAGAGAGTCCGTGAGCTTCAAACCATGGTGGTCAGAAGAGAAGAGAATAGAAGAAGAGTCTGTTGTGTGGCCTATACCTCCATGCCCCGATCATTTCACCTACACAACGGAACCCTTGCCTAGCTCCCCAACCTTTAGGACGGGGAATTCTTTTACTTATCCAGTGCTAGGAAGTTTAAATCTGCATCCGCTCCTACTGGGAAGCCGCCAAAGTCACATAGCTGTTCTGATGGATGGAGGGGTTCTCCAGTATTGTCGGGGAGTTGGGTAGCAGTGGGCAGACACAGTCGAGCTAGAGGACTATAAATCAAGCGCTAGATGGGAAGCACCCCATCATTTCTCTCTCTCTTTGTTTAATTCTCCATTACGTACTTCCCATCATCCCTCTCTCTATCTCTTTGTTTAATTCTCCATTTAAATGCTTTCTATCACTTTTCCCTCCCCCTCGTTTAATTCTTATTAGTTAATATTTAGTTTAAATTTTTGCATACTGTAGGAATTAAGAGTTCATTGCCTACATTTTTGAACTTAGGCATGAATACGTATATTTTTGGGATTACAGAGCTTGTAGCATACTTTTGATGCACTTGCGTTGCATATATGCCTTTAGAGAATTTTTGGGAATATAAATGCATATATCTTTCCATGTTCATTCTCTTGATGTAAATAGATTTTATATACTTTTGTTAGTCTAGAAGGGCTTAATAAGTATTGTCTGCGTATTTCAGGTCAAAGGCTGCTCGAAATGAATGAAAAGCAAAAGCCAACCTCAAATCATGCCAAAAATCTGTAGCAACAAATCTGATGGTCTGCGCGGCCGCGCCCAATCCAAGGCATTACCACGCGCGGTCGCGCCACACATAAACTGGGTCTGTCTTTGGAAAAATCCTGCAAATTTTGGGGTTACCACTTCATGTCAATTATTAGCAGCCCCCAAGCCTCAGTCCCTATAATCCCAAACCCTCAGTTCCTTAATGCAATCCCCTATCTCTTCCATTTCATGCAATTCCCCCCACTACAAGCCTTAGTTTTGAAAACCTCCTACCTCTTCAATACAAAGTACCAATTCCCATCCACCTCATCCTCTTAACCTGATCAATTGAGACATTGAGTGTTGAATCTCTAGTAGAGCAAGATTGATATGGAACTGGGTTGGTTCATTGAGTATATTGTTGAGCAGAGTTTATTTTAGCAAGAGCAGAGATGAGACGGGGAAACTTCTGAGAGGGCGCCACTTCATTTTATGCAGCATAAGAAGCCAAATAGGGGAGTTTCTTTCTTTTTACCTTTACCTTCAATGAGGACATTGAACAGTTTAAGTTTGGGGGTATTGGTGTTTATTTTGCATATAGGTAATTCATTTCATGTTTTGCTTGTAAATAGTTCATTACATGTAAGTTAGTTCATATAGTGCATGTACGTTGTAAATAGTTAAAATTTGTGAAAATTTTAAAAAATTTCTTTTATTTTTGCATTCTATGTTAGAGCATACTGCATGAATCCAGTTTTCAATTGGTTAGTTATGTATATTGCCTGTGAAGAAACTGAAATCACTTGATTGTTGAACTAATTTGAGACTTAAGCCTGATTTCATGGTCATATATATAAATCCTTACCTGTCAGATACTGTGTAACCAGTAAGCACTATAGAGTAAACACCATGATATGCTAAGTTTAAATATTTACATACTTGTCTTCTAGTGGAAAAACTATGTTTTAATAAAAGAGTTTCAGTTCGCATATAATAATAACTAGACTGTTAAAAGCTTAAGTTTGGGGGAAATAGGGGACATGCATAATATATGCGGGGAGATGGAGCGTAAGACGCACTCCCTTGCAGGAAAAGAAAAAGAAAAAGAATATAAAAGAAAATGCATTGAAAAAGAAAAAAATAGAATAAACACATTGGCTACGTCGAGTTCTGTGGCCTTTGATATTCGAGCAAGTAAGCCCTCGGGGTGTCTCTACACCCAGTGCCCTAAGGCCGTCTGGTCTGGGAGTCGTTGGTCAAAAGCTCGCTACATGGATATCATTGAAGAGACTAAGAGAACTAGGCATTGCACGGTCGATAGTGTACACGGGAAAGTGCGAATACACCCTCGTGAGTAATAAAACCTTAATGAAAACCCCTTGTTGATTCTTAACTCAAGTAATGCACGGTCTTAGATAGAACTTATATAATTTACTATTTTTCTTAAGTTAAAGCTTGTTTTTCCCCTAAGAAGCATAGTATGTTAGTTATTTATATGAATGCATATCTAATGGTTGCTAAGAACACAACGCACAATACATCAGTGCTGACAGTTTTGGATTTGCAGAATATGCCTTATGGTCTTGTTTTGGGTAGCTTATCTGTTCGACTATCTCGTGGTTTTCTGAGGCATTGCTTTAAAAGTTCAATACTGGCTGGGAACTTGGATTTGCATTCATGATAGCGTAGGTTGCATACATTGTAGATACTGCATTGCATCTTTTGTTTAGTTTTGTTTTGGTTGCTTGTGGGCAAGAAATGTTCAAGTTTGGGGGTATTTGATAAGTGGCTTTTATGACCACTTATTCGGATAGAAACCAAGTCATTCTGTTGTTTAAACTCAACTATCGTTGTGCATTTTATGTGTTTTTTCTTTGTTTTGTGATTTTCAGGTTGAGGAACTCTTTTGGCAATTATTGAGCGTTAAAGGGTCAAAGATCGCTTCAATGTGGCAAAGCGCTGAAAAGAGCTTAAGGCTAGATGATGGCATGGAATGATAATGAAATAGAACTAGGCTACGAGGCTAAAAGATATGCAAAGAAGCAAGAAGTGCATGTAGAGTAAGCAAGAAAGCCTATGCAGATGCCAGCCTTAAACCATCAGCCATGTCCAACAAACTGCAGCAGTAAAAGCAAAGTTCAGAAAATTCTCCAGAGCCGCGCAGCAGGGCCGCGCTAACCCCCAGCTTGACCAAATTTAACTTTTCACTTGAACGGGGCTTGGCTTGAGAATGAGATATAAGGGGGGCTCGGTTTAGACAGAGAAACAATCACATTTTGGGCCTTAAGCCCTAGCCCTAGCTTTCTTCCATTTCCTTGACATTTCTTGTATAGCTTAGGAGTAGATTAGTGTTAGATTAATTGTTAGTTAGTTAAATTCTAGGGTTTAGTTAGTTTTTGAAGATTGAAGCAAGTGTTTTGACATCAAAGGATCCAAGCTCGGAGAAAGATTTGTAATTTCTATCCTTAGTCTCTCCTTGTTATCATTGTATATTCGGATGATGTATATTGTACTTGTAGATAATATATTTGGGTTGTCTATGCCTTAAATTGTATTTTGAGGTACCAATGGAACCTAATGAGTAGTTAATGTTGATTTATCTTCCATATTAGTTCTTATTAATTATTATGTGATTGTTTACTGCGATATATGCTTTCATTGCTTAATTGAGTCATGACCAATTAGTGTGATAACCTATGTGGACTTGAAAGACAAAGTGTAGGTTTAGATCGAATCGCGGTGGTGGGAGATTGTATGTTCACATGGCGTTGGACGTATGATTTGTGCTTAGGATAGACATATACCAAAGCGCCGCTCGTAGTCAATAGAGAACTTGACCTTAAACCCTATTTATTTGTAAACACCATAGACATATAGGGGTTTAGATAATGTGGGTGTTCACGTGCGTTCTATCATCTGTGGATTGCACGTTATATGGATTAGGTGCATTGAAAGATGGCCTTCTCTCACTTTCGTGTTCTCGGCTAATATCTGTAATGATTGATTTGACTTGACTTGGGAGTGTGTCGACTTGGGCAAATCATTAGGGGAAATTGGGATCTCTTATCTTCATTATCTGATTCTACCTTAGGATTATTTATTGCATGTTTAAATTCCTTGCCTAGTTTAACTTAGTTTTAATTCATTCTCTTTACCATCCGTTTAAATAAGACCGAAAGGATTACGTGCTAGTACTTTGGCGACCTTTTATCTGTTAATTCCTCTTGGGAATGATATCTTTACTCACTCTTTATTACTTGTTGACCGCGTATACTTGCGTGTTAATTGTGTCATCTAATCGGACCAACAAGGGCTCTACCATTTACTGAATGCCTCCTAGCTGAACGGGCCCTCTGATAGGGTGAAGCCATCTATGTCGTCCATGGGAATATCTGTCAGTGGCATGATCAACGGCCAATGATGCCAAGTAGGTGGAACAATGGAAATGCGGATCAGACCTGTAATACTCCTGATAGCACCCTCTCCCAAATAGAGCTCTCAGCCTCCCTTTGTTAAAATCAGGACTCTGTGGGTCAATAATACAAACTCTTGACCAGTGGGGAAGCCTCCCTCAAATCCAACCATCAAGAACTCCGAGGTATACAGCATCCAGGAGATCGATCCAGCTGTCAAAAGCTCTAACTGTAAGCGAGCATGGGTGAATCCCTCAACAACAGGGACCTCCGTAAAAGTTGAGTGATGCCAATGCCGTCCTCGAGGATAGGTCTCCAGACCTAAAGTAGTGGCAGACCGTAGGCAAGGAAGTCTCTCAAATTCCCAGAATTGGCCATGTCAATATCAAAAGTCCTCAATGATCAAGTCTGACAAATATAAATGCTAAAATCAAAAAGGTACAAGAAAGATGTACTCACCAACAGAAATGGGTAGAACCCTAACCAAGCCTCCGTCGAACCCTCCGAAAGTATGTGCATGCCTTGGAGAAAATAGGCGAAGGTGTAGGAACCCAATAAAAGTCACTGAGGGGCTCTACATATCGGGTAGCACTAACCTGAGCAAAGGAAACAGTAGTTGAGTTGTCTGCTACAAAACAACCCCTGATGATCACTAAAAATAACCTCCTCAGAATGCGATCTCTAACCCTCAGATCATCAGGTGGAGGCTCCAGCAAAGCCCCGCTCTGGGCATCTATACTCAAGTGACCATATCGGACCGTCCGACCCTTGAGCGCCATCGCAGGAATTCCCAGTAGGGACAGAACGACAGTAGGTGTGATGTCAGCCATAACAGGCACTGGATCACCCTCAAACTCAATACCAGTGATGAACCTCCAATCCATAGGGGGGGACTGAGTCAGGTGGAACCAGCGCTCAGACAAAGCCCTCATATACCCTTAGGGGCATCGGCGGAGAAAGAATAAAAAAGAAAGCCTGGAACCCCAACCATCAATAATATCCCTGTAATTTTGATGCAGAGTATGATACAGGGAATGCACGTTGAACCAGTTCCCTCGAGGCTGCGTAAATCCAGGAACATGCTTTAAAAAATCAACCCATGTCAAAAAATTATGCCTCGAGAATGTCAAAAGAAAGAAAAAATCCATGAAGAGAAAAACTTCAAGTAACCTCATTAGCGTGGAGAAACCTCGATGGATGGCGACTCAAGTCGTCCAACAGCTCCTGGGTCAGCATAACAATGCCTGGAACCTCCGCACGTGGAGCCTGCGCAGTGGCCGGAGCAGCAAAATGAGCCTGCTCATCATCAATATCAATCGGCTGCTCGTCCAGTGCTGGATGAATCACTGACTCTGCCAATCTGCGAGGCGGGCGAGCCGGACGTGGCTGAGGAACATCAGAAGCCCTCCTACGTCTAACGCCTGAAACGACTCTGCTGGCACTGCCGGGTCTATCTCTGTCCATCACCTGGACCAAGTCTCCAAATCACCTCAGAAAGGGTGTGGTAAGCCTAAAACATGTGGCTTATTACTTTTTAAATCAGTACTCATTGCATCTCTAAGTCCTAAAACATGTATGGGTCAGTCAAAATACCAAGTAAAATCAAAACTGCATGTTTTTCAAGAGATAAATCCTAAAACATGCATGGGTCAGTCAAAAATCCCCAGTATAGTCAAATTTGCAAGCTCGAGTTTTGAAAAAATTTCGCCAAAGTCTCCTTTGTAAAATGGACTGTTCGCATGCACATAGGCATGTTTAGGAGGCCATTTAGTAGCACACCTTCCCAAAAAGCAGGAACAGTTCATATTTATGAAATAAAATCAAAAGTAAATTCACATGGTAGCCAAATTACTATGGACATTTTTAATTGAAAATCCAGGCTTATTAGGCCTCAAAAATGATGAGTAAACTGATCAAAAAGAGCAAAATATGACTATCTCAAAATCTGGATTTTCTTACATCCAAACGTGCATTACAGTAAGATATTCATACATATGAAGTCATAACATTTTTAACAGGTCATATAGGCATAAATTTTTCATACATTGCGTCTAAAAGCCCCCTAAGTGGTTCACAATCTTTTAACAGTCAAAACTTGCAAAAAAAGGACGTAAAAAGTTACCTGCGATGAGCTGAACGCGTAGAAACTGACGAAATCAGAAAACAGCTGCCCAAGCTCCGTAGATCTAAAAAAAAGATCAAAATCCGTTAGAAACTCAAAATGAGACTTGCAAGTAATGAGCTCCCGTTGCCCAATATAAAGCCCAGGTGGAAGCGGGCCCACCCGCAGCTATCGCACCTCCACCTATGGCTCCCCAGGGTGGGTCCCACTCCCCCGGGCTCAGTTTGGTTCAGTTAAAACAGAGTTTCTATGTGCTGCCAAGTTAAATCTAAAGAAAAATCGCTACGCGAATAAGCAGTTTGTTCTGAAAACCTGCGTTTAAGCAACATAATCCTGACAGAAAGGGGGACACTCTGGAAACACTTGGTATTCATCCCGAAATTATATCAGGGGATAAAAAATGCAAACTGCGAGAAAATTGTCGAAAAACTACCATTTTCAAAGCGTTGGGTACAGACCGAGTTCAATTCAGCTGTTGGTTTCAATCCAATGAAGTTTCGGGTACAGACAGAGTTTAATTCAGCCGTTGGCTTCAATCCAACGAAGTTTTGAGTACAGTCTGAGTTCAATTCAACCGTTGGTTTCAATCCAACAAAGTTTTGGGTACAGACCGAGTTCAATTCAACGGTTGGCTTCAATCCAACGAAGTTTCGGGTACAGACCGAGTTCAATTCAGTTGTTGGCTTCAATCTAATGAAGTTTTGGGTACAGACCGAGTCCAATTCAGCCGTTGGCTTCAATCCAATGAAGTTTCAGGTATAGACCGAGTTCAATTCAGCCGTTGGCTTTAATACAACAAAGTTTCAGGTACAGACCGTGTTCAATTCAGCCGTTGGCTTCAATCCAATGAAGTTTTGGGTACAGATCGAGTTCAATTCAGCCATTGGCTTTAATCTAATGAAGTTTCGGGTATAGGCCAAGTTCAATTCAGCCGTTGGCTTCAATCCAACAAAGTTTTGGGTACCGACTGAGTTCAATTCAGTTGTTGGCTTCAATCCAATGAAGTTTCAAGTACAGACCAAGTCCAATTCAGCTGTTGGCTTCAATCGGGCCATCATATCAACCCCGATCTCAAATCGGGCAGCCAGATCAACCCCGATCTCAAATCGGGCCATCAGATCAATCTCGATTTTAATATTGGGCCTTCAAATCAATATCGGTCTCAACACCGGGATGTCAACTCAACCCTCGATCACCAATACCGGGACAACCCTAGCCTCGATCACCAGTCTCGGGATGTCAACTTAGCCCCGGTCTCAACCCGGGAGGTACAGGTCAGCCCCAATCTCAACCCGGGAAGTCAAGCTAACTTCGGGAACAAACCTTAAGCCTCACAACATCTCCAGAGAAAAATCTGGAATGACCAAGTCAGCCCAGAGACAACAGTGAGTACAAACAGACTCGAGTGGGATCCAAGTTTTGGAAATAACTCACGAAAGTAAACCGAAGGCCATACCGACACTAAGGGCAACCCCAGGAGGGAAAAAATAGTCATTTTACCAACCATAAGCTGATTCGGTCAAAATCAAACTGAATTGATGCCACCAAGGTCAGAACAAACCATAACGATGATCTCGAGTGCAAACAGCGCAAGACAGCTTAACGGACAAACTGTATGGAATCAAAGACCTGGTTATAAACTCGTCTTCTTGGACCTTAAATTTTTTTACCCCCTGTCATTGTGACACTCTTGGTGAGGGCTTTTCGAAAAGGTACGACACGCCTCAAACAGACGCTCCGATCAAAAGTTAGAAAGTTTTGACTTCGACCTCGCGTTGCTCGAAGTGCACGTAAATCGAGATGACTCAACCGGACACATGGGCTCCACCAGAGGAGCCTCACCTCTACCTACGGTAGCAGCAGGTAAATCAGAGGCTCCCTAGCCTATATATATGAGGTGACCCCCCCTTATTTTCAAGAATTCTGAAACGCAACAAACCTCTGCCCGTTTGATTTTCTGACTTTTTCACCTCTTCTAAACCTAAATTTTTTCATTCTAACACATAGATATACCCCACATACTACCACATATCAGAAAATAACCAGTAGATTTGGACATTTAGAGCCTACAATTTGGCAAAAAGCTCGTGTAGCAGTCTATTGTGAGTATTTTTACGATCAAAAAGTTAATATTACTTCTTTGCACTATTTTGCACTTGGATATCAAATTTCGTTTTCCAAATATGCCCGAAACTCAGTTTCGCGGCCATTTTCGTCAACTTTTTGTACATTTTTGTACAAAATTGCGTTTTCTGGCATTTCTACAACTCGGATTGACGATCCGTCAGCTCTAACAGCTTTAGTGCACTAGCACCTTCGTTTTAAGCAACTTCGCCAGACTAGGTTATCTTCCCAGTTCGGGTTTGGCTTTTTTTTTTGTATATATTTAACTGTATATATACTAATTTTTCAATTCTGTCAAGCCCAGATGTCAAATCAGAGGTAATTTACTGCTTTTATATACAAATATGCATATATAAGCAGCCTTCACCACCACTGGGTTCTCTTCCAGTCTTGGTTGACTACGTTTCTGTCTCTATATATATTTATATATTTCAGTCTAGACTGGGTCATTATGTGGCCTTTATACTATTTTTTGCACCCTTTACCATTACTGGGTTATCTTCCCAATCCCTGGTTGACTACTTTTTTGTACATTTACATTTTAGTTAAGCCTGAATTATTCTGTGGCCTTTTTACTGCTTTTATATATATATATATATATATATATATATCCATATATAAGCAACCTTCACCACACTGGGTTCTCTTCCAAGTCTTGATTAACTACATTTCTGTGCATTTACATTCCATTCCGGGCACCGGTGTGAAAACCCATCGCCCTTTATAGCTTTTATATATAATTATATATATATATATATATATATATATATATTGCTTTACTCGTTTTTGTTAAACTGTTGCTTTAAATATTCATTTTATATGAATCGGCACTGACATATCTGTGGGCGAACTAGATTTATTTAAATCTCGCCAACTCTAGCTTTCAAATGGTTCAAAATCGGTACAGACGGAACCGGGAAGCTAGAATGCTGAGATTTATTTAAATCTAGTATTTTTCTAGTTTCAATTATAAAAGCAACCTCGCATCCCTTAAATCGCTATCTAGTGGAAATGAGACGCTTCAGCTATGTGCGAATCCGAATTTACTGAATGAATCCTCGATTCTGGCGATATTTGGGATATATTTCTTTTTCTTTACAAATTTGAACTGTGCAGGTTTATTGGCTACTTATATGTGAGCCTAAAAATCGTGGAATTTGTGATCAAACTGATCAGAATCTGATTCCCATGATGGACAAACTCCAGTTTACGAATGTACCCTGCAAGTTTTTTTGTAAAATGTACATACAAAAGACCTTAAAATGGTTATCCGAATTTAATGTCTCAACATAGTGAAAATATGGTTTGCCGTGTCAGCGTCCCTGCGATGGTTTTCATGCCCATGCGGAGACCGACACTTGTATTTATTTTTTTGGTCGAGGATGCTTCGCAGCCCAAAAAATCACCATTCAAATGCAAGCCTTAAGGGTATAAAGATAAAAAATAGAAGTATCAACAGGCTTCAATTCCTATGTTAGCGTAAGGGTTTGATAACCAGCTTTCAAAACATCATTTTCATATCAATCAAAAGAAAAGCTTTTGCAAATTAAATTAAACACTTTTGCAAATCAAATCAAAGACTTTTTACAAATCAAATCAAACCCTTCGTATATAGGTTCAACAAAGCAAAGCACTATTTTCAATCAATCAATCAAACATAGGCCCAATTTTCAAACAACATTCACACATGCATTTCAGTTTTAAGGGAAATATTGAAAAGATGCGGTACCGTATTTACACGGGAGTCGTGGGGTGCCTAACACCTTCCCCACACTTAACCAAGTCCCCGAGCTCAAAACTTCAGTTTCAAAGATCAAGTTTCGATATTGTCCAGCGATTGGGCCTCTTTCAAACAAAACTCGATTGAGTTGGTACAACCATTTCAAATCTATCAACTGGCGACTCTGTAAAACGTTCAATCGTCGATATGATACATGTTGGCCTATTCCTAAAAAACTCTTCAAAACCTTTTTTAAAATAAAAAGAGTAAGGGTAGAGATAACTTAAGAACAGCGAAATATCTGGGTTGTGACCCGACCCGCGGATTTTTTTTCCGACGTCGACAGTTATGTTTGAAATTAAGTTATGTAATAAGTTAGTAACGGTTGCTAAAACTTTGGGACGAGAATAACTATATTAAATCAATGTAAGTTATTCTATTATTTCGTCGTATGAGTTATTAGTGTATTATTAGAATTAGATCGTGAAGCACCAAATTCGAGATATAAGTGTCTGAATTTGGGGGCGTCACACATGGAATATCTCCAAGTGGCGACTCACCAATTATTTGAGCTTATCTTCTTACTAAAGAAATAAAAAAGTGTATTTGATTAATTTCCCAAATAAATTTAAGGGTATTTTTGTCATTTCACATGTTTTCCTTAAATTTTTACCCTTAGGGTTTGTTAATTAGTATTAGGGTTCACTAATTAGGATTAAGATTTCTAATTAGAATTAAGATTTCATAATTAGGGTTAGGGTTTCATAATTAGGGTTATGGTTTTCAAATTATGTTTTTCATAATTAAATTCACAAATATTATATCTCATTTATTGCTATATAACAATACTTAATATTAATCACATAATACACATAATTATAAATATAATTATAATAATAAATGTATTAATATTCACAATCTCTATTAATAACCCTTATTATGGTTATTAGGGTTTGGATTATTACAGATGTGACGAATGAGAATTTTGTGTTGATTTAAATATTTATTAGTTTAAATAAATATTTTAGTGGATTTATTTGTTGATTAAAAATAAATATTTGATGGAATTATTTTGGAATAATTTAATTAAGTGTGGTTATATTAATCAAATTGGTGTTTTATAATTTGTGAGTATTTTATGTTGGTAATGTAATGTTTTAATTTAATAGTAATTAAATTAAAGGATAAGTGTATTGCTAAATAATTACAATATAATGTAATGGTAATATTGTAATTTAATTTAATAATTAAATTAGAGACTTAATAATTTGTTAAATAAAATGATAATGGAAATTATAATTATATGGCAATTTGATGGATTAACATTAATATAATTAATTGTTTTAAAAGTGTTACATATGGACTATATAATAAGAGAATATTAAAATAAGTTATTTGAGACTAACCAAACATGGTCTTGTGTCTCTTGGTTTATTGTAACAGCTGAATTGTATAACTGATAGACCAAATGAAAATACGTAAGTTAATATATCAATTTATTTTCTAAGTTACGTTCATTTACAAAGAAAGAACAGAGAGGAGATAAAGGAGTGTTTGAGAGATAAAGAGTTTCTTTGTGAAAATTGACAAAGAAGTCTGGAAATCTAAAAAGGAAGAAGAGGAATCAAAGCTATTCTACATCATCTAGATAGTCTAAACAAGGAATAAAAGGTAAACAATTTGACTTTAAACTCTAGTCTTTGTTTTCTTAAGTTTTCTTTGAAAATTGGGTTTTGATGGATGAATGGTTGAGATGTTGATTATATATGTTTATAATCTTGCATAATATGTTTTATAACATCCATAGTTGATTTTTGGAGTAGTTGTAACGAACAAAATTTTTGTAATTGATTTTAAATATTTATGGAATTCACTACAAGAAAAGGGCTTATTTTCGGCGGAATGTTCTGTCAAGGTTAAGGATATTCCATCGAGGATACCTTAATCCCGACGGAATATTCAGTCGGGGATTCGGTCAGGTTTAAGCACGTCAAAATTAAGTCAATTAAGATTTTAGTCGGGGATTAGTAATTCTGTCGAACATATGATCGACCGAATATTCTGTCGATGTTAGTCTATCCTCGACCGAATAACGTCCGTCGAGAAAATTCAGTCGGTATTTAGGCCGCCATGTGTCAACATTGTTGACCAAAATTTTTTCGATTTTAGGATATCCTCGACTAAATATCTTTCGTCGAGCTTATTCGGTTGGTATTAAGCTGCCACGTGGCACATCCTGTAAAATGTAAAAGGGCTTATTCCCGATGGAATTCCATCGATTTTACCTTATTCCGTCGAGGATAAGGAGTTTTATTTTAAATTATCTGCTTTGTTTTGGCAACATCCAGGGTTTTAACCTATATTTTTATACCTGTATACCTTTTTATATTTCCAATAGTACAGTCAACATAATAATAACCTTCTAATCACATGCATACAAGTCCAACATGTATAACTTTTGTTCACATGCATACAAGTCCAATAAAAATATTTTCATACTCTATATTAACTTCAATATGTCCTATTCTCCATAAGATATAAAAAAATACTCTTGAACTACGTACAATAGTCCATAATATATACAACAATGAATTTTATACAAGGTTTAAACTACAAAAATGCCAAATATCAACTAAACTAAGTCAAGCAAGTAGTACTACCGCCAGTGTGAGGAGGATCATCGGACAGAAGTTAACGTTGCTGCTCTGGCGTATGAAAATCGTCATCGACGTCGTCCCTCCGCTCATGATCAGAATGAGCATCTTGTTGATACAATTAAAAATATAACTCATTAGTCCATATATATAATACAATTAAAGATGCAAATAACTGAAAATTAAATAACATACAGAATACGAAAATTTAAAATGAATATTATACCTGAGTAGTCGAGGACTGACTCAATAGCAGCCCAAAAGCGTCCAAGAGTAAGGTAACCACCATCCAGACCACCTCGTCGCGTATCGCGGTGAACTGCTCCAGAGGAATACCCGTACTCTCGGCGGTGGCACCAGCTGCGATGTCCTGAGCTAGCTGGTGGAGACGAGCACCGCTGGGGAGGTCTTGATGACGGAATAAAGGATCTGTACCATACCGCTCCTACACAGCCGCTATAACCCTCTGGAACATAGCGTCTTCTAAGCCAGCGCCCGTATGTGATGGTCCCATGGGGGCTCTCGGATGCAGACGCTGGCTAGTGCCCCCAAAAATAAATATAATATAAATAATAATCAAATCACGTCGAAATTCATGAACGATAAATTTATACTAAAATATTATACCTCCAGGTAGTGTATAGGTTGGTATCCTCGACAACCCCGACACTCGATACCGACCGGTAGTGCTACTAGGAGGATCCTGAGACACGACCCAAAGAGCCATCTCCTCATCCTAAGATAAACTAATCTCAGGCGGAGGGATAGTAGAATCCAACGTCTCAGGATCGCCCCTAGCAACCTGTAACTCATCTACACGCGTGGCCCAAAGCTTCTAAAACCGGTCCTGTAATTTAATATATGTACATGTGAGTTAACTCGGTATCATAATATTAATTATGTAATATGATCCTAAATTATAATCATTGTACTAAATGTAGTACACGTATAGTTAATACTGCGGGAGACATCGTCGACCCAGAAGTCGAATCCTTCGGCTTATGGACTCTATTCCAAAACTCCATCATAGTAGGAGGTCGGCCCAAGCTGCTCCGCATGGCCTAAATCATACATTAATTAATATCACCTTACTTTATTATAGATGCAATTTAATATTTAACTAAACTAAATATAAATACATACCAACTTAATTTCCTGAAACGACTGCGAGCCAGAAGTATGTACAATCCGTAGCTGGCCTCGATTCTTCTTCATCTTCTCTAACTTGGTCTTGAAGGCAGCATCATCCCAATACATACACATTGCAGCTCATGCAGCATCTGATACTGCCGGCGGTTGATGATCCTGTATAGTAGTCACGGGAGATTCTTCAACTGCCCAGGCTGCCTTCTATCGCATCTCGTATAGCTAGTCGGCATAGTTCTTCGAAATGTGTGCGATAATAACAGCGTCGCCGTCCGCATCAGTGATGCCGGACTCATATCTATAATATCTCTATTACCCGGATATAACATACGTATCAATAATTATTTGAACAATATGTAAATTACTATGACCAAAATTTTAATTTAATATATGTAATTCGATGACTTACATGAAACTCGCGCAACACTGTCACCATAAAGTCGGCATCGTACCGCTCATAGTGGCTAAATCGCATGCAGCCAGTAAGAAGATGCTGCAGGCATATGGCATATACGGTCGTCTTAACAACCGCATCCATAATACTACAATACAAAATTTAAATGGATTATTTTAATTTATTAATCACATAATAATATCATTTTAATTTAACATAATATATTATAGTTGAAACCTACACCGACGAGCCAACATCAACATGAACCGTGTCAGGAACTACCGACAGACGACCTAATCGACCGAGGTTAGGCCCTCGCTGACGCCGACGTTTAGCATCTGTATGTATAATACAGTTATGAAATTGTCAAAAAATAGTAAATGAATGTTTTTTATTAAAAAATATGAAAATAAGTGTTATTGGGCCAAAACGAAATTAACTCACTAACTGATGAAGACGACCCGCCCTGGGAGCTGTAACCCGATCCTGTACGGCCGCCACCACGACCACCTCCATCGCTATGTCTAGGCATAACTGTACTACTAAAATAACAGACATAAATGACATTTAATTTCATTTAATTTATTCTAATGATTGATTTTAGTAGTAATTTATTTACAAAACTTGAATAAATTAAGAAGTAGTACGTCATGAAACCCATCAGAATCAAAATCATTTTCATCCTCTGATTCTGTCTCTTCCTCTTGCGTATCAATTTCTTCCTCACTATTATCTTCTACGCCCACATACGGACTGACAACCACATCTTCCTCCACTTCGTCAACATCGGGTATGTCATCGAAATCAACCCCCACCACATCGTCATCATATAACAATATGTGGCTGGGATTGCTAACTTGTTCATGCAAAGGGTCATCCATTCTAGACAGATTAGTACCATTAAATGCCCGAGTCTTCGTTGTGACAACTGTATACCAGGGGATTCTATAATTACGACATTAAGGGCGTAGTACACTTAAGTTACTTGGATGGCTTACACAAATACATTATCAAACTGTAACTTCGACTTTATATCTACTGTGACGATTCTATTACGATCAACTTTAACAATTTTTACAGTATCAAACCAGCGACACTTAAATGTAACAACCTTTTTACCCCCGAGATAATTTAGCACAACAGCTTCCTCTAATCGTCCATAGTAATTGGAATCAGAATCCTCATAACTTCCCAACACGACAACGCCAGAGTTGACTGATGTCAGTTCATTCAAGTCATCAACCTTGAATCTATACCCATTAACGATGCAGCTTGGAAATGAACTTATAAGTTTATACGGGCCTAAAATGACATCTCTAAAATGCTCAGAAGCGTTTTCTTCTTCGACCCTTCTCTTAAACCACTGTTGGAAATTTTTATTAGTGAATGCTTCCATCTGTGCTGTAGTCAACCACGGGTTAGAAGCATGTGCTTCCGCTTCGAATAACATGCGTACAATAATATAATATTATTTAATTGTTGATTAAGGTTAGTGATGAGTGGGATTTACACCCGCGAATCGGATACTTTATGGCTTAAATAGTTGCCTGATCTTCGCTTTGTTTATATATTTTTATATTATTTTAGTATTAGTATGCTTAACCGTTGTGTTGCAGGCTCTACAGGACTTTTCTAGGCAAAATGGGCAATTTACACACACTGGAGCCGCAGCGTCAATGCTATGCCTCCATCTCGCGCCGCAGCGCCACCTACCTATTCAGCCTGACGTCACCATGACGCTGCAGCGTCCCTGAGCCTTTATAATCTCGCGCTGCAGCGCGACCTCCGGTCTTTTGATTTTAACATGGCGCCGCAGCGCCATCCATAAGCCTATATCCCGCGCCGCAGCGCGACCTCCGGTGCCCAGACAGAGAAGGCTTGCTTTTGACCTAGAAAAAGGAGAAGAACAGATATATAAGGAAAAAGAGCAAGAGAAAAGAAAGAAAGAGGGGGGATACTGATAGAGAATCGGTTAGCTTAGCTTAGGATAATATAGTTTTCTCTTCTCTTTTGTACTTTCTCTCTTTAGTTATTAGGTAATGTTTGTAAATATAGATTAGGTAGATTAGGGTAAAGTTTGGGTGTTCCTTGGAACAACAAGAGCATTGAGCTACACGGATTGGAGAGCTTGAAAGGAGCGGCATGCTTGGAGACTGAAGAGGCTTGACAGAGTTTATTCTTATCCATTTATTTCCTCTACTTTTGTAATCCATAAATGTTGTCTTTATTGCTACTTATATTTTGTTCAATAGCTATGAACTAAGTATTAGCTCTAAGGTTATAATGGAACCCTTTGTTAGTTAAATTGACTGTCTTATCTCTTTGGTTGGCACCATATGGTTTGGTTTAATATATTCATGCTTAACGATTCTCACTAAGACATTAGTGATGATTTTGGTAATCTATATGATATCGAAAGAAGAATTGTAGATTTACACCTAAATATATTGGCATGTGATTATGGGTTTCGACTGCATAAGTTGTGCGTAGAATAGACATATATCTGTGTGCCACGTGTGACCTAATTGAGAACTTATGCTTAAATCCTTGTTAGGTTAATTCGCATAGACATGTGTAGGATTATCACCTAGTTTGGATGTTCTTTTCTGTTCTATTCCCTTTCGGGTGGATCTGGAGAGGATATGTTTGTGCATACCTCGACAGAGGTGTATGAACACCTGTGCGTTCTCGGTCGACAAACTGTCGTGACCATTAAGACCAAAGAGAGAAGGGTAGGAAGTTTGATGAAGCATAGCACACCAGGTGTTCGACGGAATGCCTGTGTGGGGTGAAGTTGTAACCTTAGCTTGTAATTCCTTCGTTTACCATTCGTTATCCGTTTACTTGTTTTATAATTAGTTATAACTAGTTTAACCACACTCCTATTAGTTTACTGTTCGAATAAGACTTAAGCGATACAAAGTTGGTACTTGGTAAATATTAGTGATAGTTCCTCGTGGGTACGACACTTTTCTTATCACTGTATTACTTGTTAGACCGCGTATACTTGCGCGTGTTTAGTGATCGGTTTTCCGACACAACAAGTTTTTGGCGCCGTTGCCGGGGAACTATTATTCTAATATTGTCCAATATTGATTTAAATCAATTTAGTCTTAATTTGAACGTGTATATATTTCTTTTATTTGTTTGATCTTCCGTTGTGTTTTTAAGTTTACAGGTTATGGACGATCATTATTATCAATGGCCTTATGAGAGGACTACACAACCAAGCTCGGAAGAAGGACTCGAGAAATTGCGAGCTCAAATTGCAAATGTCTTGAGGTTTTCTGATAATCTTGAGTGTGAGTCCACTCAGACTGCCTACTGTCAGGAGCGAGCTGACATTGAACCAAGTTCCTATCATCCAAACTGTCAGGGTTATCCAAACTCTTGGGACTATAGTCAAGAGCAATATCATGATCTGAATTACTCCTATCCGAATCAATTTGAATGTCCATCACCTCTGCAATATAAGGTGACATTCCAACCCAATGAGAGCTTTTCGGCAGACTTAATAGAAGAGAAAAGGCTTGAAGAGCTCCTCACCAACTTTATAGAAAGAAATGAGGTTCGAATGGCAAGCCAAGATGCCGCATTGCAAAGCCTCGAAAATCAATTGGGACAACTCGTCAATGCCATCATAAATCTACCACAGGGCAATCTACCGGTCATAACCAATCTCAACAGTGAAGCAGTAGAGCATTGCACGGTGGATACGCAAGGAGAAGGCGGGGAGTCTCACGAAGTTGTTGAGGGAGATGTCATAGCGCAAATTGTCCAACAGGTGGATACTGAAGTTGGAGAGAAGAGGATAAAGAGTGGCTATATTGTCAAGACTAATCAACAACCGGATGCCACGCTCACGATTGTGGAAACCCTGGAGGACCCGCTAGTGCACAAAGAACGCTTTCAACTTGATGAAAAAGGCGAATTATTGGATAATTCCAGTGGTGAAAGATTCTTCGTGCCGATGGGTGACGAAAACGAGGATGATCAATCATCCATGTCCGCCACAAATTTAAAGGAATTGACAAATAGGCGGCATGAAATGGTCATTTTTGCTTATGAGCCGGATTGAGCGGCATCGGTATAGTCAAGCTGACGACTTTAAAACAAGCGCTTGGTGGGGAGGCAACCCCATCTCAGTATCAATTTTCTCTGTTTTCTTTACTTATGTCTAGTTTATATTGTGTCTTTTCTTTTTACCATTTAAACGTCGTTGCCAATGCGTATGTTTTTGTGATCATAGGATGCAGGGAGCATGTCATTTAGTATGTTGCTAGTGTATATCTTAGTTAGATATAGTATATAGCATGTTATTTACTTAGCATGATATCTGTGTAATATATGTTGTCTAATACATGGTTTTTATGCAGAAAAACTCAGATACAAGGTTCGCGCCGCAGCGCCAGAATTTACCCTGAACTTCGCGCCGCAGCGCCAAGCCTTTTATTCAAATTCTCTTCTTCGCGCCGCAGCGCCCAGGAACAAAGAGGGTCTCGCGCCGCAGCGCCAAAAGCAGGCAAAGCTACTGCCAAGTCGCGCCGCGGCGCCAAGCAAAGAAGGAATACTCGCGCCGCAGCGCCGGTAGCGAATTTGTGTTTTTAAAAGCACAGCTGAAGCCGGCAGTTGTGCCCATTCCTTCCCAATTCTCTCGACAGTTTCGGCAGCACAAAGAACCTAAAGAGACCCAAAACAAAAACGTGCCTTTCTCCACCCCCGAACCTTTGATCAATCTACCACAAGAGAGCAATCCATTCATTCTTTCACAAAACCCCAAGCCAGTGCACGCAGCAAGAGGAGATCAGAATCAATCTAGGGTTCCCACTCAAGGTATTTGGGGGATTTTAGTCATTCATTTACTGTTTGATTTCGATATTTGGGTTGGTTTTACTCTGTTGATTGGGGTGATTTCCACTGACGGAAATCGGGACAGAGCACTGTCAAGCAAGGGCTGTCCAAATTGGGTTTTGAAAGCGCGCACAAGGTGTTTGATAAATTGACTGAGAGATAATTTGACTGTTTGGGATTGTTTGACATTGAAGTTGCATTGGGAATTATTCTAGCCTAAGTTTGGCGAAGTGTGGAATCGAGTCCTGCTTGTGTTCAAGCCAATTGCTACAAATTCTGACATGGCTTCAAAAAGGCAACGCCTGAGCGTCGGCGGTTCCTCGTCCGCAGCACCAACGGCATGGGACAACACCAAATTTGTTAACGAAGAGGCATGGAAACGATACAAAAGCTCCTTTGCCGCACGAAATTTGATTCCTGAACGGGGTTTGAGGCCTGACAAAACAAAGGATGGCGAGTTGTTAGCCATGATTGCGGGTCGCCAATGGGTGCACTTCACAAAACCACCCGAATCGGCCATTGTTTCTGTGGTTCGTGAGTTCTACGCTAATGCTAGTGCCGAGGGTCCTGCTGTTGTCCAAGTCAGGGGGCGGTCAGTGGCGTTTGGAAGCCAAGCCATCAATGCACTGTTCGCGACGCCCGGTTTCGAGGGTAAGGATTATATGGGGCCGGAACTCCGCAGCTATGACCTCGAGGAGATTGTTCGGAGGCTCTGCAAGCCCGGGACTACATGGAAGACAAATGACTTCACGGGTGAGAGGACCAGTTTCCCACATGCTGCACTCAGTCGCTATGGGAAGGCATGGTTCAGTTTTATTTGTGCCAACATGATCCCGACTCGTCACCTGAGCAACGTGACTAAGGATAGAGCGATCCTATTATTTGCCATTGTCACGGGGCTGAACGTGGACATCGGAGTTCTCATCCATGAGTCCATCATAAAGGCAATCAAGAGCAATGTATCTACGGGACTTCCACATCCATCCTTGATCACCCGGCTGTGCAAGAGGGCAGGTATACATTGGGGGCCAGAAGAGATAGCTTTACCGCCCATGTCAGTCATTGACCATCAGACCATTTCACGCTTCGATGTGTGGGATGGGGCTATTTCTCATGCTAGAGGCGAAGGATTCGGGCCACCTACTGAGCCACCTCCTACAGCAGAGCCTTCGCAGCCATCAGACGCAGGCACAGCTTCACAGGGACTACTGGCAGAAATCATGGCATCCCTCACTCTGCTACATCAGAACCAGGACGCTAATGCTCAGAGGCAGCAGAGGCACATAGCAGCGGTGGCCTTGAGGCAGGACATAGCGATGCAGTATCAGGCTGAGCTGGTCAACACGATGCAGAGCATCTACACTGTGTATAGTGGCGAGGATTCAGAGTTCACGCCATTCCAGTTCCCGGAGCCTCCTGTCTTCCCGCCATACCCTCCACCATCACCACCCGCCGAAGCTGACGAGGACGCAGCTGCTGCCGAGTGACCAGACTTCAGGGAAGCTCTCTTGTTTAGAGTGATATATGTTTAGCAATGAGGGCATTGCTCACCTTAAGTTTGGGGGTGTTATGGTTTATTATCTGTTTTATTTCTGTCTATGGCCATGATAGGTTGTTATTTTAGTACTTTATTTAGGTTTTTATCAGGAGTGTAGTGCAGTCGTTTTGTACTGCGGTATTATGTTTTGGGTTTATTATGATGGATGCCATGAACAGTTTTTGGTTATTTATTAGCACTTTGTTTGTTTTTAGCATGTTTGTGGTTTATAGCCATCTTTTTGGGGCTTTTACAGATTTATATGCTTGTGCCATGTTAATGGCTTTATTACCCTATTTTGAGCTGCTTTTATGCGAGGGTGGTATATTTTTCGCTGATTTTTGATTGTGGCTAATGACAAGCGTCAAGTAATTATGCTTATCTCTTAGAATCGTGTCAAGCATGTATGAGCTAGGGGTTGTTCAATCGATAAGTTGAGACTGTTATTGATCCGTCCTTCTTAGCAAGCACCGACCAACTGTGCTAACTAGTTATTTTTTGAATTTAGTTCGCCTGTTTATTGCTTTGGGAGTATGTTCACTTTTATAAACTTTCATTTTTACAAGGTAATAAAAGACTTCGACGCATATACAGTTTTGGATCTTGGATTCTGGCATGTTGTATAAAAAAAAAAAAAAAAAAAAAAAAAATTTTGAAAAGGAGATTGAATATCGAAAGTCTTGCGGTGGGTCGAGATGGAGCGTAAAACGCACTCATCCATAAACGCAGGACCGATGTTGAGATGGAGCATAAAATGCACTCGTCATATAATCTTCAGATTTCTTAAAGTCTAATTTGGCTTATGTTGATTACGTGGCCTTTGCTGCTCGAGTGATTAGATTCATAGGGGTGTTTTACGCCTAGTGCCCTAAAGCCGTCTGGCTTGGGAGTCACTGATCAAAAGCTCATTTATGGGTAGCTCTGTCTAGCCTAAGGTAATTAAGGACTGTCCGAGTCAGATTTTTGTTGTCTTCATGCTAGAGCCTTTTGATCTTTTCCTATGATTGCATCCTAGTCTTAATGCTTGTTGATTGTTTAAGTTGCGTAGTGTGCATATTGTTTTTTGCAATTGACTGTGCGATCTTATTTGAGCAATGATTAGTTAGGATGGTTGGTCCCCACACACACACATAGAACGGATCGAATACAGTCTTATGCTTGAAGCTGAATGAACTCTTGCTAATATCTATGTTTGCCCTGTTCTCTGGGAATAGCTATGTTCGAGCTTAGAAGCCGTGATGCTAGTGCAGTTTTATTGTTCTTTTGCGTGTGTTTTACTGTGTGTTTGTGTTAGATAGTTTGCTCGAGGACAAGCAAAGACTTAAGTTTGGGGGTATTTGATGAGTGGGATTTACACCCGCGAATCGGATACTTTATGGCTTAAATAGTTGCCTGATCTTCGCTTTGTTTATATATTTTTATATTATTTTAGTATTAGTATGCTTAACCGTTGTGTTGCAGGCTCTACAGGACTTTTCTAGGCAAAATGGGCAATTTACACACACTGGAGCCGCAGCGTCAATGCTATGCCTCCATCTCGCGCCGCAGCGCCACCTACCTATTCAGCCTGACGTCACCATGACGCTGCAGCGTCCCTGAGCCTTTATAATCTCGCGCTGCAGCGCGACCTCCGGTCTTTTGATTTTAACATGGCGCCGCAGCGCCATCCATAAGCCTATATCCCGCGCCGCAGCGCGACCTCCGGTGCCCAGACAGAGAAGGCTTGCTTTTGACCTAGAAAAAGGAGAAGAACAGATATATAAGGAAAAAGAGCAAGAGAAAAGAAAGAAAGAGGGGGGATACTGATAGAGAATCGGTTAGCTTAGCTTAGGATAATATAGTTTTCTCTTCTCTTTTGTACTTTCTCTCTTTAGTTATTAGGTAATGTTTGTAAATATAGATTAGGTAGATTAGGGTAAAGTTTGGGTGTTCCTTGGAACAACAAGAGCATTGAGCTACACGGATTGGAGAGCTTGAAAGGAGCGGCATGCTTGGAGACTGAAGAGGCTTGACAGAGTTTATTCTTATCCATTTATTTCCTCTACTTTTGTAATCCATAAATGTTGTCTTTATTGCTACTTATATTTTGTTCAATAGCTATGAACTAAGTATTAGCTCTAAGGTTATAATGGAACCCTTTGTTAGTTAAATTGACTGTCTTATCTCTTTGGTTGGCACCATATGGTTTGGTTTAATATATTCATGCTTAACGATTCTCACTAAGACATTAGTGATGATTTTGGTAATCTATATGATATCGAAAGAAGAATTGTAGATTTACACCTAAATATATTGGCATGTGATTATGGGTTTCGACTGCATAAGTTGTGCGTAGAATAGACATATATCTGTGTGCCACGTGTGACCTAATTGAGAACTTATGCTTAAATCCTTGTTAGGTTAATTCGCATAGACATGTGTAGGATTATCACCTAGTTTGGATGTTCTTTTCTGTTCTATTCCCTTTCGGGTGGATCTGGAGAGGATATGTTTGTGCATACCTCGACAGAGGTGTATGAACACCTGTGCGTTCTCGGTCGACAAACTGTCGTGACCATTAAGACCAAAGAGAGAAGGGTAGGAAGTTTGATGAAGCATAGCACACCAGGTGTTCGACGGAATGCCTGTGTGGGGTGAAGTTGTAACCTTAGCTTGTAATTCCTTCGTTTACCATTCGTTATCCGTTTACTTGTTTTATAATTAGTTATAACTAGTTTAACCACACTCCTATTAGTTTACTGTTCGAATAAGACTTAAGCGATACAAAGTTGGTACTTGGTAAATATTAGTGATAGTTCCTCGTGGGTACGACACTTTTCTTATCACTGTATTACTTGTTAGACCGCGTATACTTGCGCGTGTTTAGTGATCGGTTTTCCGACACAACAGTTAGATATTAAAGCTTTAACTTATAATAATACATACTTGATGTACGACGATATTTCAGGCATATTTAGAATCACGTATGTAGATACAATCTTTAAACCTTTATCAGTTAGGTAAGTCTTCGTCTTATGTCCAAATGGTTTAGCCGGATAAGTGAATACAACCAACTTATCAGCACGACCAGATGGATCGACGACCTCATTCCAAATTAAACAGTTGTGCTTCATTGTGACTACATCGTCAAAGTACAACGAGCAGAAGTTGACAAGCTCTTCCTCCGTATAGTGTTTAGCAATAGAACCCTTTACACGAGCTTTGTTTTTAACTTTCTGCTTTAATTGACGCATATACTTGAAATATGACAGTATCTAATAAATTAATTATACAGATGATGAATATTGCACAATATAGGTGATATTACGTCTCAAAAGGATACATCCATCGATATTGTAATACCCGAGAATTTTATAAATAATTTTAGTAATAAAACAAAGGTATTTGCAATTATTTGTGTGCATATATATATATATATATATATATATGACATTGGACTAATAATTTAATTTAAAGTGAATCATGTATAAAATGATTAAGAAGTATATGGATAAGGAAGATAAGCTTGGTTATAATTAATTAAGCTTAAGTGTTAAGCCTTGTGTGGCATAATTAAATTCCTAATTGGACTAGTTTGATCATGATGTTAATAAGGTATTGGACTAAGAGTTACATTCAAGCCCAATAATGATTATGTTATAAACTTGCAAGTATTGAAAGTGTGGCCCAAGGAATTAAATTGGTAGACTAATGTTTAGCCCAAATAAATGTACATAGCTCAAAACTAACTTGGCTTGAGACTAGCCCAATGTGGGATGGTATATAGGATATGGTTACATACTTATGTGAAGGTATAAGTATATATGTGAGTATATTTATGTATGTGGGAGTATATATAGAGGTATATGTGCATATAGGTGTTTATATGTATAGGTAGTAGCTAGTATAAGACCTAAGGAATGCAATATATGTATATATTACCTCCTAGCCGCCCACCCCCTCTCTTTTGGCCAAGAATGCTAATTTTTCCTCCTTAAAACCATGAAAGGAAAGTCCATGTGGGGGGGAAATAATTATGAAGTACTAGGAATAATGTAGGAATAGTGTGGGTTGGTGGAACTTTCATCAACTCCACTTTTAACCATGGTTAATGTCCAAATTATTGGATATTAGTTCTTCTATAAATAGAGCCCTCCTATTTAATTTTTTCATTTGCAAAAACTCTAAGTGTTGGGAGATATAGAGAGCTAAAGAGAATTTTAAGAGAAAAGAAGAAAAACTTAGGAGCTTTTGCATTTTGGTGGAGTACTAGAAGGAAGGAACAAGGTGGAGGCCTATTGGAAGTTCATCTCAAGAAGGAAGAAAGCATCTAAGAGGTAGGTCATCATCTAGCTTCATTTTCTTTTGTCAAGCTAAGTTAGTGTATGTAGAAATACATGTAAGCATGATATCTAAGTTAAAATACTTGTTAACATGACATGTGTAGTTAAATGTCATAAAATTTATAAGTCATATATATAATTAAAAAAGTTTTTGTTGAGCCTCTATGAAATATAGGCATAACGTAAGTGTAATCGTAGGAATCGGACATAAAACGAACTCGTAGCGGAACTTTTCGTAAAGCTTGTCAAAATATAAACCCGGAAAAGCAATAAATTTAATTAAATAAGTATTTTAGAAAATTGTTCAAGATATCATATATTGAAGACATGCAAGTTTATGAGACGATGGAAGTGGTCTCAACTCATTTGGATGTAAAATGAACAAGTTATGCAAGATTTAATCAAAAGAGGTAAAAGATCAAATATTGAAAAACTTCAAGTCTAAGGAATTTGCCCGGCCGGCGCTGCCGCGCCGCCTAAAGAACTTGAACTGGCGCCGTCGCGCCATGGCCGTCTTAAGGGATAATGTTCTGGATGATCGGCGTTGCCGCGCCATCCTTAGTATAAAACTCGGTGCCGCCGCGCCACTCCTTGGTAAAGTTTCTGGATGACCAGCGCTGCAGCGCCTTCTGCAGGCTTAGACCCAGCGTTGCAGCGCCAGGCCTATTTCACAGTCGACCCGGATCTAGGTCATACCGAGTCAGGACATAATTTTTTTTGGAATAAAGTAAAATTAAAATAATAATTAATTAAATAATTATAATACTTAATTAAATTAATATTAAAAGATTTTATTAATTAAAGATAATTAAATAATTAAAGTAATTTAATTATGAATTAATTAAATACAATTTGTGATTAAAAGTTTAAGATTTATTTTACTTGAAGAGGATTAAACAATTAAAATAATTTTAATTGAAAATCAATAAGTAATAATTATTCTAATATTTAGGACTTCATTCATAAAATCTAAATATAAAGGAAGGCGGAATCAAGGAAATCTTGCTGATTACTAATTAAGAAGCCTCTATCAACAAGATAAAAGAGTGAATTCTTCTTTTCGTGAATGCTTTAGCACCTGGTGCAACGGCTCCTGGTGCGATCCTTTGTAGGAACTACCCGTAATAACGAACTAATTGGAATTACTTTAATTTTCCTAAATTATAAACAATTAAAACTAAATAAGGTTTTAATTGTGAAATGAATAAACAATTAAGATAGTACTTAATTGTAAATCAATAATACTTAAACCTTTTGATATTAATGTGGTAATAAGTAAAAACTATTTCTAATTGTGATGTTAATAAAGCGTAAACAATTAAAGTGATATTAATAAATATTTTAATTGTGAATGATAATTACTAAACAATTAAATACTTTTGAAGATTATTTAATTGTGGATCAATGAGACATGAATATCCCTAACTAATGATGGTTAAGAGAAATACTCAGATAATAATTAAGTAAGGATACCTTATAAATATAATGAGGTATATACCTTAATCGAATAATAAGGATAATAAATTATTACCTAATGAAGTGCTAGATTGATGATAGAATGAAAGAGATAACGATTAGAGAAACAATTAATAATCATTTTGAGAAGTCTTAGATACCTAAGACTAGTGTGTTAGACCAATTAAGGTTTATATGTTTATGAGTTGATAGAGATTAACCATTATAATAGCAATAGGTTATTCCGAGGAAAAGAAGTCAAGGTCGGAATTAGTCAACGACTCAGGCAAGTATTCAAACCCTACTCTTTATTGAGCAAGTACTTAAGCTTGTACTATTATTGATCGTACGAGTAAATAATTGCTAGAATAATTCTTATCTTATAAATTAATATTTCATAGCTTGATTTAAATCACGATTATATTCTTCGAATCATGTTGCGAGTATTGAACTTATAAATTGTTCTTTTATACATTGTAAAAGTTATCTACGCCATTTGATTCGGCTAGACCAATATCATGAGTTAGAAAGTGATCCAAACCAATTGCTTTGGTGCGGAATCATATAAATCTACTGATATGAACAACCCTTATTGAAGGAAAACTATATAACTGTTGGAAAACCGACGTGCGCACAAATAGCATGTAAATATTATGCATAATGTAGGGTACTTTAGGCTGATCATTTGTTGTACTTGTTTATATCGAATTTTCAGTAAAACACTGTTAATTCTAGCAGGAGTTCTTGGTCCTTAGTGACTGCTCAGTATTAAACTTTATCTTATGGAAAAACATTGAAATCTTTGAATCCTTTTGATAATGCTTCGCTCCATAATGACCTTCCATTTATAATTCAAAGGACAGTTTTGGAACTATTGATATTTCTTCGTTTATAACATTATTCCTTAAACTCTTGAGTTATCCCTTAATGTGACACCCCCAAATCCGGGTACTTCGTTTCCACACGATTTAGTGTTCACTTTCTAAATAAAACATACATCTACCCAATAATAAAGAATTGTAAAATAAATTACAACCTTTATAAATACTGAAAATCTTCCTTATAAAAAGGATTACAACTTTATCCAAAATATCCCAGGGTTTAATCTAACCTTAACTTAAACGTCAAATGCGAAAAATAAAAATATAACATAAAGTCTTATTACAATCAATATCAAAAGATAACAAGTCTTCACTTGTTCATCTTGCCTTTCCCTTTACTCGTTGACGGTACGTCAACGTTCTCTGCTTTAATTGAAAGGGATTACTAAATATGCAAGAGTGAGCAAACAAAAGTTCACTTGGAATACAACAATAATATGACATAATTGAATAACTTCAAAAGATTTGAATAACTTTACTTTCATCGACAATAAAGAATTGAATAATAATTCTTTCATCAATATTTAGAATTTCTAATATTGAAATCATCAGAGGGTCATAAGACCTTGAACTTTGTCCTAGGTTATAAACATTATATTTAAAACCTTTAATAGTCATTTAGACTATGGACTCTCAACTCGTACTTAGAGGGATCAGGCCTTCGTACCATGTATTGTTCACAAAAATTTAACGCTTTTGCATAGTAACCTCCCCTAATAATTAGGGTTGTTCATCTCAGTATTTGATATAAGTCCGCACCAAATAAAGTTTGGTTTGGATAGCTAAATTTTTTTTTTGGAGTTTCAACTATCATCAACTAAGGAGGTGTTGAATCAACTCACAACCAAGAATAATTCAATAATAACGAATTATGAAATAACTTATGCTTTAGAATTTAAACTTAAAGCATACGAAAGATAAGATAGACCTTACTTAAACAATTAAGTCAAGGTCACTTTAATTAAATCATGAACTTTAAATAAGTATTTGTCCATTGCTAAGATAAAAGGACAATATTTGAATGTAAAACACTTGCATAACAATAACAAGTTGAGTTTAGAAAACTTGTACAATATAATGATTAAAGAACTTGTATAATTAATGAGTTTAGGGATAGAAGACTTGCCTCAAGTGCAAGCTACTATTACAAACCACGTTCTTTAACACTTCTTACACATATATTTAACCATAATAATCTAAATTAGTTAACACGTAACTAATTTACATAATTAAGTTACCCATCTAAGTTAACTCATTCTTGTTTATTTATTAAATTAATAATTAATTATCACATAATTAATCACATCACAAAATCATGTTACATGCTTACATAATTAAATCAAATAATAATTATGTACTCATATTAATCAAATTATAATTAAATAAATTATAATTCAATTTAAACATTTATTTAATTATAATTAATTAAATTATAATTACATCTTATATTAATTATAATTAAATAAATTATAATTTATAATTAATCAACTACATCATACATTTATTAAATTATAATTAAACAAATTATAATTTATAATTAGTCATGCATTTATTAAATTATAATTAAACAAATTATAATTAATCAAATTACATCATGCATTAGATTATAATTACACAAATTATAATTTATAATTAATCAAATTACATTATGCATTAAATAAAATTATAATTAACATTTTATAATTTAAATTATACTCACTTTCTGCAACTCGCGCCAGGGCGCGCTTTACGTATAGAACCTGCACCGGGGCGCGTCTTGTCGGGTGCGCTATCTAGCCTTGCAAGGTTCGTCGGGGCGGAACCCCTGCAGCGGACGCAGACAACTCGCGAACAGTGCAGAAAAAAAGCCAATTTGGCTTATTTCTCTACATCGAGTTCTGAAATCAGCCAATAATTTGCATATAAAACATTACAGAGACATTATATAAAGCTTCTAGCATGTTTTAATCACATAAAGACATCAAATTACATAATTTAAAACACTTAATTTTATAAAAATTTGAGAAATCCATTTTTTTCCAGTGTTCTTGAAGAACTTGAACGCTGTGAATTTGTTACTCAATCAAAATACCCAATTCAAAGTACATTGAATTCATTTCTTGACAAGTTAACATAACCTAACATCAATTTGTACAACAATACACAATTAAACTTAAAATTTTAATTTTAAAGAAAACTATTTTCAAAATACATCACTGTAATAAACAATTGATTAGGCATACAATTCGAATATGAGCATGCTAGAACACAATTGATACATAATATTTCATGTTTACACAATTTTCACAATAACTCAATTAACAAAAAACTTTAAACTTACGAAGAACATATAAACACAATTTCTAAAATATAAAGTTAGAGATTATACCCTTTCTAGTTCTAGAGGAAGAAGATTAGTATGGTGTTTGATGACTTTTAGCAAGGACTCCTCTTCCTTCTTCTCTGAGTATTTTCTCTCTAACTTTCTCTTTTCTCTTTATATTTTCTTCTCTTCTTCTAACACTGACTAACTCTATAACTTTAACTAACGTAATGTAAAATATACATAACTTATATATGTATATAATATAAATTATAGTTATATAATACATAACTGCCAAATAATTATACCTTTACTTAATACTTAGCAGTTAGAAAATTTTTCAAAAACCAAAAGCCATAAGGCTTTGTTTGAAAAAATCCCTTTAATTTAAAAATAGATTATTTAATGGTTAAGGCCTTGTTTGGTAAAACATGATTAAAACAAAAGTAAGGGCTTTGTTTGGTAAAACTAATTAAAAACTCTTTTTTTTATTTTAATAAATCCTTTAACACATAGTTTAAATGTTATACTTTAATTAATTAAATCTTTAACATTATAATTTAATTAATTAAAAGCTAACATCAATTAATCACATACAAATTATCTCATAACAATTATAATTACTCGCTAATTATAATTTCATGTAACAATTATCACATAGACTTCATCTAATTTAATTATCTCAATTAAATTAGAAACATATCATAAAATCATTACACATCAATTAAATAAATTATTAAATATTCATTTAATTAATATATTACACTTAATTAAATTACTCCACATTAATCACATAATTTATTTATTTAGCTCAATAAATAAATCAAATAAATTATTTATTTTATTTTAATAAATATTAAAATTAATATATAAAATCTCATTCGTTACAATCTTCCCTCCTTAAAAGGATTTTGTCCCCAGAATCACAACAAAAAAAATTTCTCATCTCATCTGTTACATTATTACCCCCTTAAAAAAATTATGTCCCCAGAATCTGTATATAAGGAGTTACACAAATAGCTAAGCAAATAATTGGGGATATGTTTTCATCATAACATCTTCGAGTTCCCACGTAGCTTCTTCAGCACTGTGGTTCCTCCAAATTACCTTAACAGAAGGTATAACTTTATTTCTAAGTACTTGTTCCTTTCTATCAACTATTTGAACAGGCACTTCTTCATAAGTTAAGTCTTTATCAAACTGTAAAGGCTCGTATTCTATTACATGTTTGTAGTCGTGTTTGTACGGTCTTAAGACAAAAATATGAAAAACGTTATATATATTGTCTAGCTCCGAAGGTAACGCAACCTCGTAAGCCACTTCGCTCACCTTTTGCAGTATCTCAAAATGTCCAATAAATCGGGGAATCAGCTTCCCCTTCTTGCTAAATCGAATCTTCCCCTTCCAAGGAGATACCTTCAGGAAAACGAAGCTTCTTGGTAAAAATTCTCGGTTCTATCGATGTTGATCGGCATACTTCTGCTGTCTGTCTTGAGCAGCAACAAATGTCGTTCTGATCAGCTTCACGATTTCGGCTGTTTATTGTACCAGTTCCGGTCCCAACAGTTGACGTTCATCGACCTCATCCCAGCACAATGGGGTCCTGTATTTTCTACCGTATAATGCTTCATAAGGCGGCATGCCAATACTCGCGTGGTGACTATTGTTGTAGGCGAACTCCACGAACTGTAGATAATCATCCCAGCTTCCTTTGAAGTCCATAACGCAAGCTCTCAGCATATCCTCTAGTGTCTAAATCGTTCTCTCACTCTGGACATTAGTTTGAGGATGGTACGCTGTACTCATTCGCAATTGTGTTCCCAAGCATTCTTGTAAACACTTCTAGAAATTCGACGTAAAACATGGATCTCTGTCCGACACAATCGACACCGGAACACCGTGTCGAGAAATAATTTCCTTCACGTAGAGTTTCGCTAACTGATCCAAGTTGAACTTAATCTTGATCGGTAGGAAATGGGTTGACTTCGTCAGTCGATCCACAATCACCCATATCACGTTGAAACCCTTCTGAGTCCCTGGAAGACCAACCACGAAATCCATCATGAGGTACTTCCACTTCCATTCTGGAATCTCTAGCGGTTGTAGCAATCCACTAGGTCTCTAGTGTCCTACTTTGACCTTCTGGCATGTCAAGCATCTCGCAACGCATTCAGCAACGTTCCTCTTCATATTCGGCCACCATAAATGGTGTCTGAGATCCTGGTACATCTTCGTACTCCCAGGGTGAATCGAATATCTCGAACTGTGAGCTTCGTTCAAAATCTCCTCCTTAACTTCTGGTACTGGCGGTACCCAGATTCTTCCTTCAAATCGTAATAGTCCTTCATTATCGATCTTGAACTTAAAATCTTTGTCATCGATTATTCTCTTCCAGATCTTCTCGCATTCTTCATTGTGAAGTTGTGCTTCTTTTACCTTGTCTACTAGAGTAGAACCAGTAGTTAATTGAAATAGTTTCTCATCCGATTCCTTTGAATACTTCACTTCTAGTTCCAACTTAGCCATCTCTTCTATTAACTGGTCCTGATCAGTTAATATATTTAGCTTCTCCCGACCTTTTCTGCTCAAGGCGTCGGCGACGACGTTAGCTTTACCCAGATGGTAAAGTATCTCGCAGTCGTAGTCCTTGATCAGTTCCAACCATCTTCTCTGGCGCATTTTTAAATGCTTTTGTGAAAAGATGTACTTCAGACTCTTGTGATCTGTGTATATCTCACACTTTTATCCATATAGGTAGTGTCTCCAAATCTTCAGAGCACACACTACTGTCGCCAATTCTAAATCATGAGTCGGATACCCTTTCTCGTAATCCTTCAGCTGACATGATGCGTAGGTAATAACCTTGCCGCTTATGTGAGGCGTCACTATATACTACAAAATTCCCCGTACTATCTGGTAAGGCTAACACAGGCGCAGTACTCAACCTCTTCTTCAATTCCTAAAAACTCTCCTCACACTTTTTCGTCCAAACAAATTTAACTGTAATAACCTGCCAAATCCCAAGAAACTCCTCACTTCAGACGGTGTCTTCGGTTGTTCCCAATTAATCACGGTTCAACCTTCGACGGATCTGTTGGGTTTGTACGAAATCGTGACGCAATCAAATTGCAAAAATTAGCGGAAGCATGGTATATCAGAGTTTAAAAATTTTCTACAAAACCATTACCTGGATCATCCTTTATGCAAATTATTAATTTAAAACGATAAATAAGAAGTTATGGAATCATACCCTTGTAGAACGAAGCTTCCACAGGTACTAGTTCAACTCCTTGTTCTTCGTGATCTCCTTGAATTTTCGGGTTAGATTCCTTCCTTTGATCAACGTTAGCCACCCAAGTGTTTGGCCTCTAGAGGTGATCCACCAAGGAAGAGAAATTATCAAGAAGAAGGGTGTTTGGCTTAGTGTTCTATCCTCTATAGAAAAGGAGTACTCTCCAACAATTGGAATTGCATTAACTGATATCTATTATAAGACTCCTCTTATATAGATATTGGTCAACCCTTCTAATCCTATTAGACATGGGATTTCTTTTAATTAATTAAACTCCTTTAATTAATTTAGGCTTCCCACCACATGGGGAATAATTAATTAAATTCATTTAATTAATTTGTCTCCTAATCTTATTAGGAATAAATGAGAGTACTAATATTAAATTAATTACTAAACTCCTTTAGAAATTAAAATAATAATAATTGTAATAATATTAATAAGACTCCTCTTATTAATTTATATTTAATATTTCCAAAATATTAAATAATAAACATTAAGCTATTTAATTTATTCTATCACTATAGATTAAATTAATTACACTTAATACATTATTACGATTATGCCATTACCTTCTTAAATAATTATTCTTCCTTTTATGGTGTGACCCTTTAGGTTCTCTATATTAAACCGGTTGTGAATAAATCAATTAGAACAATTTTAATCTTATTTAAATAAATAAATTAAACTAATAATCTATTTAAATAAATAATATTTATTCTACAATAGGGATAAGCCTCCCTAGCGATCAACGACTTTCCAGATAATATAGATTTCAACATTAATCATAAAAGAACCTGTGAGTAAATAGTTACCATACAATTCAATCCTTCCACCATACAATGTCCCAATTAAATATAAGACATGAATTTACTGTCAAGTCTTATTTTATTTAATTATATGTATTTCGATTAGAAAATGCACAACTCCAAATAATGCAAATTAGAAACTCCTTTCTAATTTCATTTTACCTTGACCAAGGATTCTTGGGTTGTCATTTAACGAATCACATAGGACATATCTCCTCTTTTACTAGAGGTGGTAGATTCTTTATTGATCATTCATTATCTCCATATTTAACTCATTATACCCAAGCTTACCCTTTTATATACCCTAAAGGACTTTAAGGAATAAGTCAAAGTATAATTCATTACATACAAGATACTATGATGATCTCAAGTCCAAGGATCACTTGTACTACTATCACATTAGGAATTCCTATTGACAGGCAAGTAAAACTCCATTAAGTATTCCATAGCGAGTCACGTTCAGTGAACTTATTCTCCAATAAGCACCTACATACTTGCTTTAGTGTCTCCACACAAATGATCATGAGATCAATCATCCTCATCTAATGAGCAAGCAACATATGTACCAATCTATCCGGATTTACTAATCCCTTTTTTAGTAATCCCACGATTGGGAACTATTTTAGTTTTAGAGCTTTCTAAGAATTTAGATAATTAAATGCCTTTAATAAATGAATATTTTATTAATAAATAAATAAGATTGTTTACAAAGTACGTGCTTTATCATCATACATGATTGGCTTGTATGCACACTACTATCAATCTCCCACTTGCACTAAAGCCAATCGCCATGGTATCTCATACCCATCTTCTCTAAGTGACGATCAAACTGCTGTTGTGTTAAAGCTTTAGTAAATGGATCTGCAATGTTGTCTTGAGTATCTACACGCTCCAAGGTGATGTCCCCTCTTTCAATGATCTCCCTGATCAAATGAAATCGCCGCAACACGTGTTTAGATTTTTGATGAGACCTCGATTCCTTAGCCTGTGCAACTGCCCCTGTGTTGTCACAGTAAACGGGAACTGCTTCTCCAATGCTAGGAACCACACCAAGTTCAGTTATGAATTTCTTCATCCAAACAGCTTCCTTTGCAGCTTCACTTGCAGCTATATACTCTGCCTCTGTCACTGAATCAGCAACTGTTTGCTGCTTGGAACTCTTCCAACTCACTGCGCCTCCGTTCAAGGTAAAAACATACCCCGAAACAGATTTACTGTCATCTTGGTCCGTTTGAAAACTTGAGTCTGTGAAGCCCTCGAGTTTTAATTCAGACCCACCGTAGATAAGAAAAATATCCTTAGTCCTTCTCAAGTATTTTAGGATATTCTTCACTGCCTTCCAGTGCTCTTCTCCTGGATTCGACTGGTATCTGCTCGTTACACTAAGTGAATGAGAAACATCCGGTCTAGTACATATCATACCCTATATGATAGATCCTATTGCAGAAGCATAAGGGATCTTACTCATACGGTCTCTCTCCTCAGGTGTCTTTGGGGCCTGTTTCTTGGAGAGATGTATTCCATGGCTCATCGGCATGAGACCTCTTTTGGAATCTTCCATGCTAAATCTCTTTAGCATTGCATCAATGTACGTTCCTTGGGATAAACCAAGCATCTTTTTAGATCTATCTCTATAGATCTTTATCCCCAAAATATAGGATGCTTCTCCCAAGTCCTTCATGGAGAAGTGTTTAGATAACCAGATTTTAATCGATTGTAGCATAGGAATGTCATTCCCTATCAGTAATATATCATCAACATATAATACAAGGAATGAAATTGCGCTCCCACTAACCTTCTTGTACACACATGGTTCATCGTCATTTTTGATAAAATCAAACTCTTTGATTGTCTCATCAAAACGATTGTTCCATCTACGAGAAGCTTGCTTCAATCCATAAATGGATCATTGCAGCTTACAGACTTGATTTATTCCAACCTTTGAAACAAATCCCTCTGGCTGTGTCATATACACATCCTCCTCAAGTTTCCCATTGAGGAAGGCCGTTTTCACGTCCATCTGCCAGATCTCATAGTCGTTATAAGCTGCAATCGCAAGCAAAATCCGAATGGACTTGAGCATAGCTACTGGTGAAAAGGTTTCATCATAGTCAACTCCTTGTCTTTGTTTGAAACCTTTTGCAACCAGTCGGGCCTTATAGGTCTCCACCTTGCCGTCCGCTCCAGTCTTTCTTTTAAAGACCCATTTACACCCAATAGGCTTAATGCCTTCAGGTGGTGAAACCAAAGTCCATACTTTGTTTTCATACATGGAGTCCATTTCGGATTTCATGGCTTCAAGCCATTTCCCTGAGTCTTTATTACTCATGGCCTGTTCGTAATTCAATGGATCATCATCATTCATGATGCGTACCTCATCGTCATCCTCTATAACGAATCCATACCTCTTAGGTGTCTTCGGTACTCTTCCAGATTTACGAATAGGGTGTGGTATAGTAGGTTCTTCTACTTGGTTAGGTACCTGACTTTGATCCGTGGTAATTTGTGGTTCTTGAACTTCTTCAAGATATATCTTACTCCCACTGACCCCTTCATGGATAAACTCCTTTTCCAAGAAGGCAGCATGTTTCGCAACAAACACCTTTTGATCAGTTAGATGATAGAAATAATACCCTACAGTTTCTTTAGGGTATCCCACAAATCTACACTTTTCAGATTTAGTTTGTAGCTTATCATGTTCAAACTTTTTGACATAAGCTGGACAACCCCAAGTCTTAACATGCTTAAGATTTGGTTTCCTCCCCTTCCACATCTCATATGGAGTCTTTGGGGCGGATTTGGTAGGTACCTTGTTAAGTAGGTATGCAGCCGTTTCTAGGGCATATCCCCAGAAGGAAATTGGAAGGTCGGTAAAACTCATCATGGATCGAACCATGTCTAACAGTGTTCGATTTCTCCTTTCAGATACTCCATTTAACTGTGGTGTACCTGGAGGAGTCCATTGTGAGATTATACCATTTTCTTTGAGACAATTGAGAAACTCACCGCTTAAGTATTCTCCGCCTCGATCTGATCGAAGTATCTTTATACTCTTGCCCGTTTGTTTCTCTACTTCACTTCTGAACTCTTTGAATTTTCAAATGATTCTGACTTGTATTTCATTAAATACACATATCCAAATCTTGAGTGATCATCAGTGAAAGTAATAAAATAAGAATACCCACCCCGTGCACTTGTTGTCATAGGCCCACAAACGTCTGTGTGAATCAATGCCAACAACTCTGTAACTCTTTCTCCTTTTCCACTAAAAGGAGATTTAGTCATTTTACCCATGAGACATGATTCAGAAGTTGGATATGATTCATAATCGGATAGCTGGAGGAGCCCATCTTTATGCAACTTGGATAATCTTGGTTCATTGATATGACCGAGTCTACAGTGCCACATGTAGGTATAATTAATATCATCTCTTTTCCTTTTCTTAGTTTGTTCAATTTGAAATATATTTTCTTGTAAGTCAAGTGTATAAAGTCCATTTCGCAAATTTCTAATACCATATAAAACATCGTCTTTATAAATAGAACAACTATTGTTCTTTATAACAACGTTAAATCCTTCTATATCCAATACAGAAATTAAAATAATGTTTTTAATAATATTCGGAACATAATAACAATTATTAAGATAAATGGACTTGCCCGAAGGCATTGCTAAATAATAAGTTCCTACAGCTAATGCAGCAACCTTTGCTCCATTCCCCACTCGTAGGATCACCTCATCATTGTTCAGCTTTCTACTTCTGACCAGTCCCTTCACATTATTACATATGTGAGAACCACAGCCGGTATCCAATACCCAAGTAGAATTTTGACTTTCTGAAAAATTAATTTCAATCATGAACAAACCTTGATTGGAAGTCGAAGCTTCTCCAAGCTTCTTCTTTGCCAGAAACTTCTTGCAGTTCCTCTTCCAATGACCCGGCTCGTTGCAATGGAAGCACATTCCTTTGTTAGCTGGATCAGATTTCTTTTGTTCCTTTATGTTCACTTTGCCCTTGGTCATCCGAGATCGGAAGAGCTCCTTAGATATCTCATATCTAGCAGTCCTACTTTGTTCACCATACAATTCCTTGAGGTGAATCAACATAGTAGGAGCATCTATGTTTTCGTGCTGACGCTGAAGCTCGTTATTCATGGATGCGAGCATGATGCATTGAGCCACAGATGCATCATCCTGCCACTTTACAATGGTGGCAATCTCTTCCTCAGAGGCTGTTTCTGGAACAGTTCCAGGGACAGGTGAGTTTAGGACATAAGAAATCTTTTCAGCAATGAGAACTATTCTCAGATTTCTTAGCCAGTCCGTATAATTCGGCCCGGTATGCTTATTAGCATCAAATATGCTTCACAGTGAAATTAGTGATTTTGACATTTTTAAAATTTTGCATGTGAAAAACAACATTTTAGCAAACATTCATTTTATTAATTTTGCATACCAAAAATAAATTTAGGTCTTTATTTTAAATTGGTATCTCCCACTATTTTTATCAAACTATATTACCCTCACTTATATAGTTCGGCAACATCTAATTAAAAATTTGCTTGTGAGAATAAGGATCCCATTTCAAATGTATATAACCTTGTGGATAGCACAATAAGCGATATACAAATAAATAGGTAGACAACTCTTGTCAATTACATCACTATATAACTCCTTTTATTTTGCCTCTTAAATCATAATGGTCAAGTGTGTGCACATCCGAACTAAAACGATTTAAGTTAAGTCCAGCCTAGCACTTCTATAAATTCAAAAAAGAAAAATGTTCGTCCTTGTGGATAGCACAACAAGACTAGATCGTTCAATTTTCTTGATAAGCATCAAATGTGATTAATTAACATCTTAAATATGCAATACTCGCCTTGTGGATAGCACAACAAGCTCATATTAAATATTTAATACTCTATTAATTTATCATGCTAGAAGGCGACGTTCGATATTCCAAATATCATTTGAACGCTTCGGACTTAATATTATTTCTTTGAGGGATTTGTTATTATTTGTCTCATCTTGTTTAGCGTGCATGCACATATATATATAAAATACGCGTCATTTTATTAAACATGCGAAGCATGTTTGCATAAAATATAATATATATAATATTTAGCATGCAATATAGAATACTATATTCTACCCGGATTGATTATGGACTTTTATTCTAGTTTGGTTCACTAGAGCCACCAAGTGAACCAAAAGGTCAAACCTAGGAGTGCAAGAATTTAAATTTAAATATAACTATTACATTTAAACCCGGGCTCCATACAAACGGGTCTTCACGCGCTCCTTGCTCCTTGGTCTCCAATTTTTTCAAGATAATTCTAACTATTTCTATTACATTAAACTATTTAATTTAAATAGAAACCTTGATCAGCAGTCAAGGGGAAGTACATAGGAGGGAGATAGAATTTTACATCACGAATTTTTTTTTTAGAGAAGACGAGGTACACAGACCCCATTTAATAAAACCCATTCATTCAAGCATTCAACTAAAATAAAATCCAATCACATTGGTCAAATAGTCCATAATCAATCCCCATTTATTATCATACATATCACCATATATATCAATAAATAAATATTCATCTCATGAATTAAAACATTCCATATATATATGAGTATCATTTAATGGGCAATTTTAAATTGCATGAAATCCAATTTCAAGATTAAAATAAACTCTTTATTTTAATTATAAAATTATTTAGAATATAATATATAAATATATCATATTTATTTTTTAAAAAGAAGTCACCTTCTTTTATTAAAAGAGTCCTGCAGGTTTATTAAAATAGTCCTTTCCTGATGGATCATCTTCTTTTTGGAGTAAGAAAGAGACAACACCTTTTCTTTGCAGAATTCAAGATTAGCACCCAAAAAAAAAATTCTGATTCGTCCCAAAAAAAAAAACGACATTTTTTTTCTTAAAAAAAATAATTTTATATAATAAAATTATGCCCAATAAATTATTTTAAATATATACCCATATGTATATGAAATCAAAAATAAATTAATAATTGCATAAAGGTTTGGCTCTGATAACACTGTTGGGTTTGTACGAAATCGTGACGCAATCAAATTGCAAAAATTAGCGGAAGCATGGTATATCAGAGTTTAAAAAATTTCTACAAAACCATTACCCGGATCATCCTTTATGCAAATTATTAATTTAAAACGATAAATAAGAAGTTATGGAATCATACCCTTGTAGAACGAAGCTTCCACAGGTACTAGTTCAACTCCTTGTTCTTCGTGATCTCCTTGAATTTTCGGGTTAGATTCCTTCCTTTGATCAACGTTAGCCACCCAAGTGTTTGGCCTCTAGAGGTGATCCACCAAGGAAGAGAAATTATCAAGAAGGAGGGTGTTTGGCTTAGTGTTCTATCCTCTATAGAAAAGGAGTACTCTCCAACAATTGGAATTGCATTAACTGATATCTATTATAAGACTCCTATTATATAGATATTGGTCAACCCTTCTAATCCTATTAGACATGGGATTTCTTTTAATTAATTAAACTCTTTTAATTAATTTAGGCTTCCCACCACATGGGGAATAATTAATTAAATTCATTTAATTAATTTGTCTCCTAATCTTATTAGGAATAAATGAGAGTACTAATATTAAATTAATTACTAAACTCCTTTAGAAATTAAAATAATAATAATTGTAATAATATTAATAAGACTTATTAAATATAAGACATGAATTTACTGTCAAGTCTTATTTTATTTAATTATATGTATTTCGATTAGAAAATGCACAACTCCAAATAATGCAAATTAGAAACTCCTTTCTAATTTCATTTTACCTTGGCCAAGGATTCCTGGGTTGTCATTTAACGAATCACATAGGACATATCTCCTCTTTTACTAGAGGTGGTAGATTCTTTATTGATCATTCATTATCTCCATATGTAACTCATTATACCCAAGCTTACCCTTTTATATACCCTAAAGGACTTTAAGGAATAAGTCAAAGTATAATTCATTACATACAAGATACTATGATGATCTCAAGTCCAAGGATCACTTGTACTACTATCACATTAGGAATTCCTATTGACAGGCAAGTAAAACTCCATTATGTATTCCATAGCGAGTCACGTTCAGTGAACTTATTCTCCAATAAGCACCTACATACTTGCTTTAGTGTCTCCACACAAATGATCATGAGATCAATCATCCTCATCCAATGAGCAAGCAACATATGTACCAATCTATTCGGATTTACTAATCCCCTTTTTAGTAATCCCACGATTGGGAACTATTTTAGTTTTAGAGCTTTCTAAGAATTTCGATCTCATTAGCATGATCATCATCATGATTCTAAAAGCATTGCTTAAAACTATGGGTTATTTACATATTATAAAAACAGCACTATGTAGATAATTAAATGCCTTTAATAAATGAATATTTTATTAATAAATAAATAAGATTGTTTACAAAGTACGTGCTTTATCATCATACATGATTGGCTTGTATGCACACTACTATCAGGATCTACCGAAATCCCATCTTTGTCAATCACGTGGCCAAGAAATTACACACGTTCTAACCAGAATTCACACTTCGAGAATTTCACGTAAAGCTTCTCTCGTCTCAGCGATTCTAAGGTTAGCCTCAAGTGTTCAGTGTGTTCCTCCTCGGTCTTAGAATAAACCAGGATGTCATCAATGAACACTACTACGAATTTGTCTAGGAATGACTTAAACACCCTATTCATTAAGTCCATAAATGCAGCTGGGGCATTCGTTAGACCAAATGACATCACCAAGAACTCGTAATGTCCATACCGAGTTCTAAAAGCTGTCTTCGATATATATTCTCTCCTCACCTTCAACTGATGATACCCACTTCTAGCACCCTTCAGTTGATTGAACAAGTCATCGATCCTAGGTAAAGGATACATATTCTTGAACATAACTTTGTTCAACTCCCTATAATCAATGCATAGCCGCATCGATCCGTCCTTCTTCTTCCCGAATAATACTGGCGCTCCCCACAGTGAAATGCTCAGCTGAATATACTTATTGTCCAGCAATTCTTGTAGTTGAACCATCAGATCTTTCAGCTCGACTGGAGCCATTCTATGCTGAGCTTTCAAAATCGGAGCAGTTCCCAGTGCTAAGTTGATCACGAACTCTATCTGCCTATCTGGCGGAAGTCCTGGCAAATCATTTGGGAATACGTCCACAAACTCCCTGACTACTGATATCTCTTCTATCTTCGGACTATCCTTACGAGTATCTACTATGTAGGCTAGATATCCTACATAGCCTTATGTCAAAAGTTTCTTGGCTTGCATGATCGTCAGAAAACTCGCTTGTCTAGGATATTTGCTACCATAGAACACTATCTTCGACGGAGTTGTAAGGTTTACCGACTTCTTCTGACAGTTAATTACCGCCCCATGGTTGAACAACCAGTCCATACCCAGTATGAAATCGAATTCCCCAAGTTTTATAGGAATCAAATATACCCTCAATTCTTGACCCTTAATGTCCAATATACAGTTCTTGTAAACAAACCTAACAGGAATAACCTCCCTATTTGCAATCTATATGTTCAAGGGATAAACTAATTCCTCTTTAGGTAAATCAAGGGTCTTAGCAAATTCATCAGATATGAATAAACAAGTAGCACCCGAATCAAATAATACATATGCATTTATACTATTGTTCAAAATAATATCTGACACCACATCCTTTGACTGCACAGTATCCTGCACCGTCATGTTCAATGTTCGGGCAGTGGGTCAAACGGCCTGTAGTGGTGCAGCGATAGCCAAAGTGATGCCGCTCCCATTTCACCCGCTCCCTGCCGACTCTCCAGCTAGTTATTAGGGCAACTTCGGGCCATGTGATCCTTGGATCCACATGTGTAGTAAGCTCCCTTCTCCGGGTTCGGGCGATTCGGCGCAATATGGCCTTCCTGACCACAGTTGAAGCACACCCGCTTCCCCCTCAAGCACACTCCCGTGTGATTCTTCCAGCATGTAGCACATGCTTCGAGCTTCCTCTTTTGGCTTCCCTGCTGACTCCCAGCAGAGGTGTTGTCATTCTATTTCCTTTTCTGGTTGATAGCTCCGCTACCACCAACCTTGGTTTCTGTCTCATTCTTCTTTTTCTTGTCTTGATTGAACATGGTCACGGCGTCACTGCTTCTTTTAGCGAGAATGGCCTTTTCCAGCACAGCTGCAAGGGTATTCAGCTGGAACATGGAGACCTTGAAGTAGAGGTAGGGCTTCATTCCCCGCTTAAACCTCCTCGCCTTCTTAGCGTCAATACTGACCTGGTATGTAGCAAACCTGACCAACACATTAAATTTTGCGGCGTACTCCGACACCGTCATCCCTCCCTGTTTCAGCTCTAGAAATTGGACCTCCAGCTGGTCCTGCGAGCTAACGGGGAAATACATTTTAAAGAACATCTCTTTGAAACGTTCCCAGGCTATAACTCCTTCTCCTTCCCTCGTTTTATTGGCCTGCCACCAAAAACTAGTATCTGACTTCAACATGAAAGTCTTGAAAGCTGTCTCTGGTCTTCGCTAACTCTAGCTACTTCGAAAACCTTCTCCATCTCCATTACCCACGTCTAGGCATCTATCGGGTTAACCGATCCTTGGAATTCAGGAGGTCCTACTGCCTTAAATTCCTTAAACGTTGTGCCCTACACTTGCGGCTGATTTGAAAGTGCTTCCATCAGCAAGTTCACCAACTATTGAACCGAGTTGGGATTCGTCCCATCGTTATTATTGTTATTGTTGTTAGTCGACCCTTTGGGGTGTAGACGTGTAGGTCTTCTTCAAGGAGGCATTTTCTATTAAGAAATATTCTTATTAGATCCTTACTCATTTCTTAAATATTCAAGTTCAATTTTAAACTTTTAGGTAATTCTATTCACATAGAACATATAGCACGTCAATAAACTTCTTTATTTATTCATTCGTAGTTTAAAAACATAGAATAGATAGCATTTCTGCTATTTACATCATCTTTCATGAACTAAAAAATTTACAGGATTACATCATTATCTTATCCCATTATTATCTCAATTATGGGATTTACATTATTAATAACATAAAGAAACACATACTTTAATAATTCTATTATCTAGGCACGTTAAGACGTCGCACCGCCTCTCTGCGTTCTTCCTCCATCACTTGGAACACCGTCCTTTGGTCCACCACGTACCATGGTAAACCTTGGAACTGAACTGGATAATAGAAGACACGATCCTGGGCCCTATCTATAGCTGTATGGAAAGCGTATTCCATTTCCCTCAGTTTGGTCTCTTATCTTCAGCCTCGTCTTCAGCTCGATCGGCTTGATGAGTAGCCCTCAAGCTTATCTCTTCCGCTCTGGCGCGCTTCGTTGACTCCTCTTGGATATCGTGCTTCATCTTTGCTAGTTCAGCCCATGCTTCATCTCTATCACTCTCCGCGTGAATTAAATCCCACTTCACATTTCCTAGTTCATGGTCCAGCTCTTCGATCGTTTCGTCTCGCTGGTATACGGTAGTCTGACTCTCGTGCACCAGTTCCTGAAGCCTCCATGTTATGGTCGTAGATCTCCTCGTACATCTCAGCATTAGTAGAGTGAGGTGGGAATTCCTCTTCGGGATCCTCTTCCTCCTCTTACTCATTCTTTGGATCAGATGTCGACTCATGCTCCTGACCAGCTAATGGTGATCAATGGAGACAACTCTCTCCTAACCAACTGCTCCTAGACAACATGGATGTCTCGGGGCTCATCATCCCTCGGCATCTGAGGTACTTCTTCTCTTGCCTGACTGGACTCTCCAACGTTCGTTATCCTAACAAGAAAATTTTAAAGTTTAATTATTATATGATATCGATCGACACTCTTCGAATACTAAAATGTAAACACGTAGCACATAAGGTAATTTATTATCTTTAGCTATCATCTATCTTTTTGATCTTCCTATAAGGCTACTAGCTAAGGTTTTTTCCCCACCTAAGGTTCATAACCTACTGCTCTGATACCAACATGTGACACCCTCAAATCTGGGTACTTCGTTTCCACACGATTTGGTGTTCACTTTCTAAATAAAATATACATCTACCCAATAATAAAGAATTGCAAAATAAATTACAACCTTTATAAATACTGAAAATCTTCCTTATAAAAAGGATTACAACTTTATCCAAAATATCCCAGGGTTTAATCTAACCTTAACTTAAACGTCAAATGCGAAAAATAAAAATATAACATAAAGTCTTATTACAATCAAAATCAAAAGATAACAAGTCTTCACTTGTTCATCTTGCCTTTACCTTTACTCGTTGACGGTACGTCAACGTTCTCAGCTTTAACTGCAAGAGATTATTAAATATGCAAGAGGGAGCAAACAAAAGCTCACTTTGAATAGAACAATAATATGACATAATTGAATAACTTCAAAATATTTGAATAACTTTACTTTCATCGACAATAAAGAATTGAATAATAATTCTTTCATCAATATTTAGAATTTCAAATATTGAAATCATCTAAGGGTCATAAGACCTTGAACTTTGTCCTAGGTTATAAACATTATATTTAAAACCTTTAACAGTCATTTAGACTATGGACTCTCAACTCGTACTTAGGGGATCAGCCATTTGTACCATGTATTGTACACAAACATTTAACGCTTCGCATAGTAACCTCCCTTAATAAATTGGGTTGTTCATCTCAGTATTTGATACAAGTTCGCACCAAATAAAGTTTGGTTTGGATAACTAAAAGAAAATTTGGAGCATCAATTATCATCAACTAAGGAGTAGTTGAATCAACTCACAACCAAGAATAATTCAATAATAACGAATTATGAAATAACTTATGCTTTAGAATTTAAACTTAAAGCATACGAAAGATAAGATAGACCTTACTTGAACAATTAAGTCAAGGTCACTTTAATTAAATCATGAAATTTAAATAAGTATTTGTCCATTGCAGAAATAAAAGGACAATATTTGAATGTAAAACACTTACATAACAATAATAAGTTGAGTTTAGAAAACTTATACAATAAAAGGATTAAAAAACTTGTATAATTAATGAGTTTAGGGATAGAAGACTTGCCTCAAGCGCAAGCTACTATTACAAACCACGTTCTTTAACACTTCCTACACATATATATTTAACCATAATAATCTAAATTAGTTAACACGTAACTAATTTACATAATTAGTTAACCCATCTAGGTTAACTCATTCTTGTTTATTTATTAAATTAATAATTAATTATCACATAATTAATCAGATCACATAATCATGTTACATGCTCACATAATTAAATCAAATAATAATTCTGTACTCATATTAATCAAATTATAATTTAATTTAAATATTTATTTAATTATAATTAATCAAATTATAATTACATCTTATATTAATTATAATTAAACAAATTATAATTTATAATTAATCAACAACATCATACATTTATTAAATTATAATTAAATAAATTATAATTTATAATTAATCATTCATTTATTAAATTATAATTAATCAAATTACATCATGCATTAGATTATAATTACACAAATTATAATTTATAATTAATCAAATTACATTATGCATTAAATTAAATTATAATTAACATTTTATAATTTAAATTATATTCACTTTCTGCCGGCACGCTTTACGTACATAACCTACGCCGGAACTCGTCTCGTCGGGCACGCTATCTGGCCTTGTAAGGTTCGCCGGGGCAGAACCTTTGCAGCAGACGCAGACAGTTTGCGAACAGTGCAGAGAAAAAGTCAATTTGGCTTATTTCTCTACATTGAGTTCTGAAATCAACCAACAATTTGCATATAAAACATTACAGAGACATAATATAAAGCTTCTAGCATGTTTTAATCACATAAAGACATCAAATTACATAATTTAAAACACTTAATTTTATAAAATTTGAGAAATCCATTTTTTTTCCAGTGTTCTTGAAGAACTTGAACACTGTGAATTTGTTACTCAATCAAAATACCCAATTCAAAGTACATTGAATTCGTATCTTGACAAGTTAACATAATCTAACATCAATTTGTATAACAATACACAATTAAACTTAAAATTTTGGTTTTAAAGAAAACTATTTTCAAAATACATCACTTTAATCTTTGATGAACATAAATTCCTTATGTTCATCACATGTATATGAATTAAACAATTGATTAGGCATACAATGCGAATATGAGCATGCTAGAACACAATTGATACATAATATTTCATGCTTACACAATTTTCACAATAACTCAATTAACAGAGAACTTTAAACTTACAACGAACATATAAACACAATTTCTAAAATATAAAGTTAGAGATTGGACCCTTTCTAGTTCTAGAGGAAGAAGATAAGTATGGTGTTTGATGGCTTTTAGCAAGGACTCCTCTTCCTTCTTCTCCTTCTTTTCTCTGAGTATTTTCTCTCTAACTTTCTCTTTTCTCTCTGTATTATCTTCTCTACTTCTAACACTGACTAACTCTATAACTTTAACTAACGTAATGTAAAATATACATAACTGATATATGTATATAATATAAAACATAATTATATAATACATCACTGCCAAATAATTATACCTCTACTTAATACTTAGCTGTTACAAAAATTTTTAAAAACCAAAAGCCATAAGGCTTTGTTTGGAAAAATCCCTTTCATTTAAAAACAGATTATTTAATAGTTAAAGCCTTGTTTGGTAAAACATGATTAAAACAAAAGTAAGGGCCTTGTTTGGTAAAACTAATTAAAAACACTTTTTTTATTTTAATAAATCCTTTAACACATAGTTTAAATATTACACTTTAATTAATTAAATCTTTAACATTCTAATTTATTTAATTAAAAGCTAACATTAATTAATCACATACAAATTGTCTCATAACAATTATAATTACTCGCTAATTATAATTTCATGTAACAATTATCACATAGACTTCATCTAATTTAATTATCTCAATTAAATTAGAAACATACCATAAAATCATTAGACATCAATTAAATAAATTATTAAATATTCATTTAATTAATATATTACACTTAATTAAATTACTCCACAATAATCACATAATTTATTTTTTTAGCTCAATAAATAAATAAATCAAATATTTATTTCATTCAATAAATATAAGTGGGGGTCAAGACACAAACATAAGCACGTCTGTCAACGATTTATGAGGAACAGTCTAACACCATATCCCGGCCAGCGATATAAACCCTCAACGCGACTTGGGTGACGTTTCACTTATTCAATTCTTGAATCAGTTAGCAGCATAGCAAGGATATTTTAAAGTCATATTGACAATATATAAATTCTAAATTACTGCATATATGATCTCATAAACTACTGTTGAGTGGGGGTTCTTCCCACCACAATCAACCGACAGGTTTCTTCCTGTATAACCTCTTTGGTTTTATCAATCAAAATTTATAATTCAGATAATTTTTTTGTAAAATAAGAACGATAATGATTATCTACATCGTTAATATTTCTGTTTTAAAATAATTACTGTTTTCTTGATGATAATGTAATAAATCAACTAAGAAAACACAATAATTAATATTAGCAATTACTTACAGAGAGTAGGGAGACAATGATATCTTCAAACTTCGATTTTTTTTATTTATAAGTAAGAAAGAGAGAGAGAGTCTGAAATTCTTAAAAGAAGTTCTGCCTCAACATAAGGGTGAAGGTTCCCTTAAATAGATGAAAGAAAAGATAAAGGAAAACAGGTGGTCCTAGATGTTAGAGACGAACGTCCTGCTATATCTTTATCTTCTTTGACAGCTGTGCGGTTGCAAAAGGAAAAGATGCTGTCTGCTTCTGATAATGGAGGGTGAGTGGAGGACAACTGTTTGTCCTTTATTGATAATGCTGAGTGAGTGGAGGAGCAACATCAACTATGAGCAGGTTGTCTATTTTGATAATAGAACAAGTGGAGGACAGGTAACATCAAACCTTTTTCTTTCCTTTATCCTGCTCTATTTTCTCTACAATTATAGTGGTAAGAGAATCCCAAAAATCTCCTATGACCCATTCTGGTTCATCAGGCTCTTGGCTTTCTCCGGGTAAAACACTAAATTCGTTATCATCCTGATCAGAACTTACAGTCTTCATTGATGAGTCATCATTTTCCTGTACCATGGATCTTAAAAATTGATTTTTCATGAAGTCCATGGATTTGACGATTAATTCTTCCCTTGTAAGACCTGGGAATTTTTGTTTTAAATCCTCTTGAATTTTTGTAAATGGATTTTCTGTTTGTGCAGGAAGAATCTTGGGGACTGCATCAAAGCAGGCCTGAGTGTGAGTATTGATGGATTTAATTAATTCTGGTAAAGTGGGATTAAGTCCTTTATCCCACCATTTGGTAAAGAAAATCCTTTTTAAACAAGGAATTTTATTCTGGTAGTCACATTTTAAATCCCACTTCCATATCCATGGAATTTGAAAGCGGATAATAAAATGAATACAGATTTTTGTCATAGACAAATCTTTATTTACTGGAATATGAGAGTAGGCAACTTGCCAATCCTTAAATGCTGTTAGAACAGATTCTGGTACGGTCTCCATAGTTATACCAAATTTATCCCACCAAACGAAAAACCAATTTTGTATTTCGTTTCTGAGAACATCAGGACAAATTCAAATAAACCAAGAATGGTTATGGACGGGATTCTGATAGTAGAAAACATAGGTAAAGGAATCTATGTAATCCCAATAACTATATTTTGTTTTTGAATTCCTGGATTCAAGAGTTCGGGTAGTGTGAGGATGGATACCCCAATTAGCAATGGGCATGATATTTCTGATAGTAGTTTTAATGTAAGAAAATGGGCTGGTTGTTTTAGTTGGATCATGAAGCGTATGCTTTATGACCATGGATGCTATTTCTATGATTATCTGCTCATAGATATATCGATACTGGTCGAAATGAGTAGGAAATTATTGAGTCACTAAATAGCACCTCTTGATTTCCCATGGATCTTTCATCCATTTTTCATCATTAGGTTCAATAAAAAGAATTGGTTATTCAATATTACTATTGGGAATATAATATTCTAGTAAAAGTAAAACATCCTTTGCTGTTTGACTAGAAGAAGTCTGAGTTATACTGTTGGGAGTATTTAAACTCGGGAATTCTGTATAATACTGTTGTTTGCCTCGGCCTCGGCCTCTGCCTCTGCTCTTCATCAACCCTGCAAATATTCACGGGTTAAGAAGTCGGGTAAAGAATTCTGTTCGCCCTTGATATATTCAATATCAAAATCAAATACGGATAAAATACTTTGCCATGTAGAAAATATTAGCTTAGAAGCAAGATTTTGAACATCATTTTTAAATATTTGTTTAGAAGTAGAACAATCTACTCTAATCAAGAAATGCTAGTTTAAAAGATCATCCTAAAATTTTAAAACACATTTCACAATGGATAAACATTCCTGTTTTATAGTGGGGTAATTAAGAGCAGCCCCTTTCCATGTTCCTAAAGCAAAGTGAAGTAATTCTTCTCTTTTCTTAGTGGGGTTATACTGTTTAAGTATCCCACCATATCCTTGATTGGAAGCATCCGTTTGAACAATTTTCTTCCATTCAGGATTAGGAAGAGATAAACAAGGTAACTGTTTAACTTTTTCTTTAATTTTTTGAACAGCATGAGTGTGCTTATCTGTCCAAGGCATAGGATTCCTTTTAAGCCTTGTCTGTAAAATAGAAGAGTCTTGTGACAACTTCGGATAATAATCTCGGATATAATTAAGACTTCCTAAAAATTATCTGAGTTGAGTAATTTCCTTAATTTCCTCTGGAAATTTAGATGCAAATTCAATACACCTATCTATCGCAATAATAGTTCCATTTGAAATAATATGTCTAAGGAAACGAATAGCTATTTGAAAAAGTTTCATTTTAGGTGTAGAAACTACTAAACCATTTTTAATAACAACATTCTTGAAAATATTCAAATGTTTTATATGCTGTTCTATTGAAGATGAAAAGATAAGGACATCATCAATATAACAAATAACAAATTCTGTAAAAGAGTTAAAAATGTCATTCATAATATGCTGAAATTCAGATGGTCCATTTTTAACTCCAAATGGTAAAATATTCCATTCAAAATGACCAAAGGGTACTGTAAAAGCGGTTTTATACCGGTCTATATCACAAATCTGTATTTGCCAAAATCCTGATTTTAAATCAAATTTTAAAAAGACGATTGCATCATGCAATCTATCAAGGAGATCTTTCTTATTAGGTATAGGATACTTGATCCATTGTAAAGCCTCATTTAACAGTTTATAATTAATCACCAGCCTAGGTATTCCTCTTTTAATTTCTGCGTTCTTATTGACATAAAAAGCAGTGCAACTCCAAGGGAAATTATTAGGTCTAATGAGGTTCTTCTGTTTAAGAGACTCAATCTCGTTTTTATAAAGAATAAGATATTCCTTCTTCATCTGGCTTGGCCTTGATTTAGTAGGAATATTTTTCTCATTAAAATCAGGTATATATGGAAGAGAAATAATATGTTTCTTTTTGTTCCAAAAAGCATTAGGAACATCACTACAAATTTCTGTTTGTAAAGTTTTCAAAAGAGATTTAATTTTTTCCTGTAGAGAAGGCTGTAAAATCCTTTGTTCTGTAGTGAGAAACTTTACTTTTTTTTGAATAAAATTTATTTGTTTTTCTTTAGAATAAATCATTTTTTTAACTTGATTTAATTCTTTAGTATACGGTTCTGTAATAAATTCAAAAATAATATTTCTGTTGCTAAGATTAGTTTGACTACCCAAAGTATCAATTTTTGAAATAGGCATCAAAAGACAAAGAAAAGGAGTGCCTAAAATAATACTTTGACTCATATTTCTGATTAACACAAAAGAAGTAGGTAAACATAAACCTTGATTACAGATAACAGCTTCTGGTATTTTATTCTTTATTCTCATAGTATTGCCAGTAGCACTAGTTAAAGACTGAGTGGTTTTCTAAAAATAATTAGTAGGGATTAACCCTTCCTGAATACAGTTCATATCAGCACCACTATCTACAAGAGCAATAGCATCTTTTAGAATAAAGTCTGGTTTTATTATGAAAGTAATACGGATATACCATTTTTAGAAAATAACTTGATTCATAAGCATAAGATACTGGTTATCAGTGGCATCTTTTTTTTCTTTAGAAGATTCTGGTTTGGTGTTAAATTGCTGCTTAATATTATTCAAATCAGTTGTTATAATAATATTAGCTGTCTGAAGTTGTTTAACTTCTGTTTTTAAAAGGTTTATCTCTCCTTTTAAATCCTGTATGGTAACAGGTTTATTAATGGTAGAAACCTGTTGCAATCTTTTCATGACTTCTCGGATACTGTATTGTTCTACTAGGAGAATGTCATCTTCAGTTTTATGATTCTTATAACAAGTTTCCAGAAATTTTAATTTAATTTCTGGATCTTTTATAAGATCAGCCATGTCAAGCATAGATTGTTGAGAATTGGTTAAAACATTTATGCTTGGGCCTGCAAGGCCTCCGATGTCTAAACCATTCATTTCAACAATGGCTTTCCAGTAATTGGTTTCAGCTAAAGTGTTACAGCCATCTGGGGAGCAGGTAACACAAGGCTGGGATTCCTGGTTATCATCTTCTTCATAGGAAGAATATATCTAAGCTATTTCCTGGTCGGATTCTTCATTATCACTACTGGACAGGCAATTAAGAATCTCTAGTTGAACATCTTCATCAAGAGATAATTCCTTAAGTTTTTGTTTAACCTTAGATCTACATTTATTAGCAAAATATCCTGTTTTACCACACTTATAGCATTTAACAGTAGATTTATCTTTCTTACCACTAGTCTTTTTCTTTCTAGGGGGTTTTCCTGAAGTATCTTTTCTAGAAGAAGAATGTTTTCTATGTGTTTTAGTCTTTTTAGTGTGCTGTTACTTCCTTGGTTTAGAAGGATATTGGATCTTAGTCTCATAAGAGAATTGATCACAGAATTCTCCTAACTCATGTCTTTTAGTAAGATTCTGTTGTTTCATAAGATGCTGGAGTTTCATATCATTACATAATGATAATCCTTCTTCGATAATAATGGCAACAAGGTGACCATAGGAGAACTGGTTATAGGGAATACTCATTAGATCATGTTTATCCCTAAGTTTCTTGCGAACTTTTTCAGCAAAGAAAGTAGAAAGTCCATCAATAAATTTGGCTTTCCAATGTTCACTGTTAGCATCAGTTCTCTGCATGACCTTCATAAGGAAAACATCCTTATACCATCTAAAATGGGTTAAAGAAGGACATCTGAGGTTTTGTAAAAGTTATCTGCCTCTATCGGCATTCATAAGTCCAGGTCCAACAAAGTGGTGAAGGATGGATTGTACTAAGGTGTAGCAAGCATCTTTTCTTTTAGTTTCGGTACGAGTAATAGGGTCTATGTCAATCTTAAAGGATTTTAAGATTTCTTCCTTCTGGATATCAGTAATGGCATTATCCCACCATCCTTTAAGAATACCGATAAAACCAGCAGCAAGGAATCTACAGATTTGATGATCAGTGTTATTATTTTTCCTACAAACAGTAGCATACATCATCATATGGTGTATGGTTTCAAAGATTTGGTATTCGGTTTTACCATCTATGTTCCATTCATAAATGGTTTTACCATGATAGGATTTCTGAGAATGAAGAAAATCTTCTTCATAAAGAATATCCTGAGGCGTAGGTCTATGGTAATAATACTTATTGGGTGCTGAGAAGCTAGTTTTTTGAATGGGCTTTTGGCTGTAAGCAACCTTATTGACAGAATCAATATCCTGAAAATTATTCTAGATCTCAAAAATATGTGTAAAATCTATCTCACCATTATTATCTTCCTCATTAATATCTTCGATATTATGAGATGAAGATGGCTTATCAGAAATTACATTAATTTGAGAAGATGAACCTGTAGATATTTTTAAATCTTTCCTTTTATTTAAAAGATTATCAACAAATTCATCATCCATCTTAGTAGATCTCATCTTAAAGTTTGTAACTTCAAGAGGAGGTTTGATAGTGACGGGTTGAAGATCAGTAGTTTTGGGAATCATTTGACATTTATCATGCAAATGATTAATTTGATCTTCTATTCTGATTAACTGTTTTCCTACAGTTTGAAAAAACAAATTAGTGTAATTGTTCTGTTTGGTTATAGGTATAATGTCACCATACCTCATACTTCTCTGAAGGTTAGAATTTTCTTCAAAAATTTCTACATACAGATTTATAATTAAAGGTTTTAAATTTTCATTCCCTGGCCTTAGTTCTAAAGACTGAGGTGGGGGGATGAACAGATTGAATAACACTACCATTGGTAGTTACCCAATCTTTTTGAATACCGATTAAAACATTTAATTGATTTTTATCACAGAATTATGGTTTTATAGTAAAATTAAAATACCATTGGGTAAATGATATTAAGCACTGGTTATTATTTAAGTAAGAATAATAATCAGATTTTAATTCTGCTAACTTTTCTTTATTATGATTTTTAAAATACCAAGTTCTAAAATCTTGATATTTATCCTGCATAAACTCCTGATTTAAGAGTTTTTAAATTTTACTATTGGGTGTAAAATCCATTAACACTCAAAATGCACATCACTAGCGGTAGGACTGTTAGGTCTTCTGTTAGAGGTACTAGCTCCATAAATACCATGAGGTATTTGATTTTCAGAAATATGTAATCCTTTAATATGATCTTCAATTTTATAGATTCATTACTAGATAATTTCGTAGAACCCTGATAGACCAACTCTGTAGGTTCTGACACAGAATGTCTAGTAGAATCGGGAAAATCAATATTATAAGGAATACTTTTAGTAGAATGGCTACGGAGTAAAGGTTTCTGAAAACTGATATTGATATTACCATCTCGAGTTTGGATAACATCCTCTATGGACTGTCTAACCAAAGGTCTGGTAGGGACGGCATTAATGATTTGCCATTGTTTCGGAAAAGTAATATCTTCCCAAGGAATCATCCTGGGAATAGCAACTTGGCTGCTAAAAAGATTAGAATCAATAAGGACAGTGTGGCCTTGTTGACTCTGTTTTCTAATATATGGGTTTAAAGTTGTTAAAACTTTAAGGTTGATTCTCAATAAAATAGCAAAAGGAGGGGATCCTGGTAAATACTCATATCCATGAGATATGATTCTCATTTCTAAAACTTTAGACAAATTACTGTCAGTTAGAGAAATGCTCAGAATCGGGTAAATATTAAAATAAACGGGTCCATGAGCTAGACTAGTCTCAATAGCACCCATAAGAGATGCTTTCCAATTAAGGCATCTTCCATCTTTTAGAGTACATTGAATACTGGTATTTTTGACCAAATAAAGTCAGAGGTTTAAAAGGAATTTGAACAAGTCCTATATGCACGTATTTGTATTTTTGCATGAAAGGATGCAGATCTTTAATATGCAGTAAGTAAACAATAGTATCGTTATCCTGTAAGGGAACATCATGTTCAAAAGTTTTGATAATCCTTTTACTGGTGAAATCAAAAGTTCCAATTTTGTAAATCATTTCTGGCTTAACTTTAGGAATGGTCCATCTATCTAAAGCCTCTTTGACATCCTGATAGGCAATTAACTCAGTTGCTTCAGAAGTAGAAGCTACAGTATTAGCAACGGTTGTAACGGATGTAGATGAGAGATCAGTCATGTTGTAAAGTGATCATAAATGTATAATTTAAAAGATATATATTTATCAATATGACTAAACTAAAATGGCTCTGGTACCAAGTGGGGGTCAAGACACAAACATAAGCACGTCTGTCAACGATTTATGAGGAACAATCTAACACCATATCCAAGAGGCGCTATTTAGTGACTCAACAATTTCCTACTCATTTCGACCAATATCGATATATTTATGAGCAGATAATCATAGAAACAGCATCCATGGACATAAAGCATACGCTTCATGATCCAACTAAAACAACCAGCCCAATTTCTTACAGTAAAACTACTATCAGAAATATCATACCCATTGTTAATTGGGGTATCCATTGCTAATTGGGGTATCCATCCTCACACTACCCGAACTCTTGAATCCAGAAATTCAGAAATAAAATATAGTTATTGGGATTACATTGAAAACTTTACAAACAAAAATTTGTAGTGATGTTCCTAATGCTTTTTGGAACAGAAGGAAACATATTATTCTCTTCTATATATACCTGATTTTAATGTGGGGGTCAAGCCACAAACATAAGCACGTCTGTCAACGATTTATGAGGAACAGTCTAACACCATATCCCGGCCAGCGACATAAACCCTTAACGCGACTTGGGTGACGTTCCACTTATTCAAGTCTTGAATCAGCTAGCAGCATAGCAAGGATATTTTAAAGTCATATTGACAATATATAAATTCTAAATTATTGCATATATGATCTCATAAACTACTGTTGAGTGGGGGTTCTTCCCACCACAATCAACCTGTATTCATAATATGCTAAAATTCAGATGGTCCATTTTAAACTCCAAATGGTAAAACATTCCATTCAAAATGAGCAAAGGGTACTGTAAAAGAGGTTTTATACCGGTCTAGATCATAAATCTGTATTTGCCAAAATCTTGATTTTAAATCAAATTTTAAAAAGATGATTGCATCATGCAACCTATCAAGGAGATCGTTCTTATTAGGTATAGGATACCTGATCTATTATAAAGACTCATTTAACGGTTTATAATTAATCACCAGCCTAGGTATTCCTCTTTCAATTTCTGCGTTCTTATTGACATAAAAAGCAGTGCAACTCCAAGGGGAATTACTAGGTCTAATGAGGTTCTTCTGTTGAAGAGACTCAATCTCGTTTTTACAAAGACTAAGATATTCCTTCTTCATCTGGCTTGGACTTGATTTAGTAGGAATATTTTTCTCATTAAAATCAGGTATATATGGAAGAGAAATAATATGTTTCTTTCTGTTCCAAAAAGCATTAGGAACATCACTACAAATTTCTGTTTGTAAAGTTTTCAAAAGAGATTTAATTTTTTCCTGTAAAGAAGGCTGTAAAATCCTTTGTTCTGTAGTGAGAAACTTTACTTCTTTTGAATAAAATTTATTTGTTTTTCTTTAGAATAAATCATTTTTTTAACTTGATTTAATTCTTTAGTATACGGTTCTGTAATAAATTCAAAAATAATATTTCTGTTGTTAAGATTCGTATGAATACCCAAAGTATCAATTTTTGAAATAGGCATCAAAAGACAAAGAAAAAGAGTGCCTAAAATAATACTTTGACTCATATTCCTGATTAACACAAAAGAAGTAGGTAAACATAATCCTTAATTACAGATTAAAGCTTCTGGTATTTTAATACTTTATTCTCATAGTATTACCACTAGCACTAGTTAAAGACTGAGTGGTTTTCTGAAAATAATTAGTAGGGATTAACCTTCCTGAATACAGTTTATATTAGCACCACTATCTACAAGAGCAATAGCATCTTTTAGAATAAAGTTTGGTTTTATTATGAAAGAAATATGGATATACCATTTTTGGAAAACAACTTGATTCATAAGCATAAGATACTAGTTATCAGTGACATCTTCTTTTTCTTTAGAGGATTCTGGTTTGGTGTTAAATTGCTGCTTAATATTATTCAAATCAGTTGTTATAATAATATTAGCTGTTTGAAGTTGTTTAACTTCTGTTTTTAAAAGGGTTATTTCTCCTTTTAAATCCTGGATGGTAACAGGTTTATTAATGGTAGAAACCTGTTGCATTCTTTTCATGACTTCTCGGATACTGTATTGTTCTACTAGGAGAATGTCATCTTCAGTTTTATGATTCTTATAACAAGTTTACAGAAATTTTAATTTAATTTCTGGATCTTTTATAAGATCAGCCATGTCAAGCATAGATTGTTGAGAATTGGTTAAAACATTTATGCGTGGGCTTGCAAGGCCTCCGATGTCTAAACCATTCATTTCAACAATGGCTTTTCAGTAATTGGTTTCAGCTAAAGTGTTACAGCCATCTGGGGAGCAGGTAACACAAGGCTGGGATTCTTGGTTATCATCTTCTTCATAGGAAGAATATATCTCAGCTATTTCCTGGTCGGATTCTTCATTATCACTACTGGACAGGCAATTAAGAATCTCTAGTTGAACATCTTCATCAAGAGATAATTCCTTAAGTTTTTATTTAACCTTAGATCTACATTTATTAGCAAAATATCCTGTTTTACCACACTTATAGCATTTAACAGTAGATTTATCTTTCTTACCACTAGTCTTCTTCTTTCTAGGGGGTTTTCCTGAAGTATCTTTTCTAGAAGAAGAATGTTTTCTATATGTTTTAGTCTTTTTAGTGTGTTGTTGCTTCCTGGGTTTAGAAGGATATTGGATCTTAGTCTCATAAGAGAATTGATCGCAGAATTCTCCTAACTCATGTCTTTTAGTAAGATTCTATTGTTTTATAAGATGCTGGAGTTTCATATCATTACATAATGATAACCTTCTTCAATAATAACGGCAACAAGGTGACCATAGGAGTACTGGTTAAAGAGAATACTCATTTGGTCATGTTTATCCCTAAGTTTCTTGCGAACTTTTTCAGCTAAGAAAGTAGGAAGTCCATCAATAAATTTGGCTTTCCAATGTTCACTGTTAGCCATTCTACTAAAAGTATTCCTTATAATATTGATTTTCCCGATTCTAATAGACATTCTGTGTCAGAACCTACAGAGTTCCACTTATTCAAGTCTTGAATCAAATGGCTCTGATACCAAGTGGGGGTTAAGACACAAACATAAGCACGTCTGTCAATGATTTATGAGGAATAGTCTAACACCATATCCCGGCCAGTAAAACCATTTATGAATGGAACATAGATGGTAAAACCGAATACCAAATCTTTTAAACAACATTCTTGAAAATATTCAAATGTTTTATATGCTGTTCTATTGAAGATGAAAAGATAAGGACATCATCAATATAACAAATAACACCATATCCCGGCCAGCGACATAAACCCTCAACGCGACTTGGGTGACGTTCTTCTTCATTCCCATAAATTTGTTTAAAATGGATTTTCTTTACCAAATGGTGGGACAAAGAATTTCCTACTCATTTCGACACCCAAGTCGCTTTGAGGGTTTATGTCACTGGCCGGGATATGGTGTTAGACTGTTCCTCAGCAGACCAGGAGGGGCACATTTCACTAAATTGCCCAAAGCCGAAGAAAATCAAAGGATACTTTACTTGTGGCTCGACTGAGCATCAAACCAAAGACAGCCTGAAGAAAGGAAGCAGAGGAGGAAACAACAACTAGGGAGGAGGCAACAAGCTCATGATCGGCGGATCGACGCAATCCAATTGAACAACTGCCAGAACCTTTAACATGAATGTCCAGGACGCAGTAGTTGCGAAGGACGTGGTGGCAGGTATTATCCCAATTAATAACATAAATGCATATGTATTATTTAATTCGAGTGCTACTTGTTCATTTGTGTCTGAAGAATTTGCTAGTAGATTAAACTTACCCCAAGAACGATTAGGAAATCCTCTGAACATAAAAGTTGTGAATAAGGAAGTAATCCCTGTAGAGTTCGTATATCGAAATTAGTGCGCAAACATTAGAGATCACGAACTAAGTGTAGTCTTGATTCCGATTAGGTTGGGGGAATTTGACGTGATACTTGGAATGGATTGGTTGTATAACCATGCAGCGATAATTGACTGTCAAAACAAAAGTGTGAACCTTCAGACTCCAAATCGGTCTAAGGTGGTGTTTTATGGTAGCTCATCACTTAAGCAATCATGTTATTTTACGATGATGCAGACCAAGAAATTGTTAAGATAAGGATGTGTAGGTTACTTAGCTTACATTATAGATACTCAAAAAAAAGGAGTAGAAATGAAGGATATATTTGTGGTGAGGAAATTTCAAGACGTATTTCCAAACGATCTGCCTGGTCTTCCGCCAAACAGAGAAATCAAATTCGTAATAAACTTAGCATCGGGAACTGCACCGATTTTAAAAGCTCCATACCGTATGGCGCCAGTAGAAATGAAGGAATTGATGATACAATTACAAGAATTGCTAGATAAGGGTTATATACGGCCAAGTGTGTCTCCTTGGGGAGCACCAGTGTTGTTTGTTAAGAAGAAGGACGGATCGATGAGGCTCTGTATCGATTATCGAGAATTGAACAGAGTGACGATCAAGAATAGGTATCCGCTACCGAGGATAGACGACCTTTTCGACCAATTAAAGGGAGCGAAGTGTTTCTCATAAATAGGCCTACGAACGGGTTATCATCAATTAAAGGTACGGGAGGAGAACATGTCAAAAACGGCATTCCAAACCCGTTATGGGCACTACGAGTTTTTGGTAATGTCATTCGGATTGACTAATGCTCAAGCAGCATTCATGGACTTGATAAACTGAGTTTTCAAGCCATACTTAGATAAATTCGTAGTAGTTTTTATCGATGACATCTTGATTTACTCAAAGACCAAGGACGAGCACGCCGAACATCTGAAGATGGTTTTGGAAGCGCTAAGGAGAGAGAAAATGTACGCAAAATTTTCAAAGTGTGAATTTTGGATGGAGAAAGTCCAGTTTCTAGGACACATGATTGATAAGGATGGAATTTTAGTGGACCGTACGATGGTAGAGGCAGTAAGTAATTGGGAATAGTCGAAGACACCAACGGAGGTAAGAAGTTTCTTAGGGTTAGCTCGGTACTATCGAAGATTTATCCAAGATTTTTCTAAGATAGCAACCCCGTTGACCAATCTAACGAGGAAGACAGTAAAGTTCGTATGGACGGAGAAATGCGAAGATAGTTTCCAGGAGTTGAAGAAGAGGTTGAGCGAGGCGCCTGTATTATCATTGTCGGATGATGCGGGAGGCTTCATGGTGTATAGTGATGCATCACACAAGAGGCTTGGTTGTGTGCTAATGCAACATGGTAAGGTCATTGTGTATGCATCATGCCAATTAAAGGATTACAAAAAATGATACCTACCCATAACTTGGAGTTAGAGGCAGTAGTTTTTGCGTTGAAGATTTTGAGGCATTGTCTGTATGGAGAAAAATGTGAGATATACACAGACCACAAGAGTCTGAAATATATTTTTACACAAAAGGAGCTAAATATGCGACAAAGGAGGTGGTTGGAATTAATCAAGGACTATGACTGCAAAATTCTTTATCACCCAGGAAAAGTGAACGTAGTTGCCGACGCACTGAGTAGAAAGGGAAGGGAGAAATTGTTCAAGTTGGCAACTTAGGAGGAGTTAATAAGAGAAATGGAGAAATTAGAAATAGAAGTGAAGGGACCTCGAATGTCTAAAGAAAAAGTAATTATAATGGAAGCTAGTGTAATATTATTAGATAGAGTAAAGGTATCACAAGAGAAGGATGAAGAATGCAAAAAGATAAAGAAGAGGATAGTAGAAAATACATAAGAAAGATTCAAGATGGATAAGAACGGTATATTGAGATTTGAAGGTCGAGTATGGGTGCCAGCTGTAACCAAACTGAGAGACGAAATCTTGCATGAAGCACACAATACGATTTATTCTGTTCATCCAGGAGGCACGAATGTAAGAACCCAAATTTTCAAGAAGTTATTAAAATGAGAATTTAATAAATAAAATGCTTAAGGCATGTATTGGGTTCGAATATATATATGTATGTTATATGGTAGGATGTATTATGTTAGATAGGGTAATATGAACTATGTAATATGTGATTTTTGTGATTAATAAATATATTATTAATATATATTTGTTATTTATCGTAGAGACAATTTAGTTGAGATAAAGGAGGTGGATAAAATTTTCTATCAATATTAAATAATTTATAGAATTATTTTATCATAGTAAGTTGGTGATATTAAATATGTTTAATGAATAATCACCTTTTTCTTCAATAATATATATACTAGTGACTAGTATGATGTATTATAGGTTATTGTTAGTACTTAAGCTATCCATGGATGGATTTGGAGAGTGAAGCATGAGTTAGTTAAGGGAATTAACTAATAAGAATAAATATTGGTTAATTTAAGTTAAAAATTATATTATAGAATAATATAATATTAAAACCTAAATCAACTATGATAATTTAGTAAAGGGGGATTAATTCACTTGAGTAAATGGGTGAATTAATATAGGTGTTGAAAATATAATTATAGTTAGTACTTTCTATATATTACTTAGATGGTAATATGTGAGAGAGTCTAATGTGTGAATAACATTAATAAATATTGATTAGAAAATTAATTAATATTTGAGATATGGTTAAATGTATAGATTTAAAGAAATTATTTTGGAGACAATTTATTGAAAGGGAAGGGAAATAAATATTATATATTTATAATAAAGGATATTAAAATAATTTTTAATATTGAATTATTTTAATAAAAGAGAGAATGTTATTTTTAATAATAATATTACCTTATATGTCTTTATATGAGGTAATAGGTATGATTAATTAATATGGTAAATATATTAAAATATATTTGCTATATGTAAATAAATTGATGAAAATAATTTATTATAATAGAAAATAAACTTATTATTTATTTTCTATATATAATATATGTACATGTGTCGTACATGTAATTATTTTAATAGATATTATATTAAGAATAATATCTTGAGACAATAAGTAAATTATTTTCTAATAATGAATGTCTTTATTTGGAGAAAACATAATATTTTATGTTATGGCAAAATACATAATTTTTAATGTATTTTCAAGAGAGTTAATTAATGAAAGAAAACTAGGATATTTTAATGTATTAAATAACTTAAGTTATTATTTTATCGTGGATATTATTATTTAAATAATTAATAGAGTAAATCTCAATTATTCTAAGCATAAAGGTTATACATATTATAAGTGTATAATTAATTGAGGTAGCTTAGCATTTAAAATGCTTGAGTCACACAAATATTATATTAAAAGAATATTAAGTGTGGTGAAAGTGATAATAAACTTAAGATTGAGCTTGTGAGAAATGTCTTGTGTGGCACGATAATAGATCCGGTGATGAATTAATTAATTCAAGGATGGAGGAACTATTAATTTAAACAATTAATATATATTAATTGTTAATTATTATTATAATAGTATGTTGATTTATTATTATGGCCAGTCATAGTATAATAATAAGAAAATTAATTATAAATATAATCAGAATTGTGATTATTAAATTGATGAGAAATGAGATAAATTGTCTTATAATATTAATTATTATTATGGGCAATATACTATTATCAAGTAATTATTTGATAATATATTGATTAATGAGTAAATAATTTATAAATATAATAAGATTTATATTTATTTAATGTGATAATTAATCATATAAATGTTAATTAAGTGATTGGAGATTAATAATTACATTGATTGATGAGGAATTGATTAATTAATATTATTATTAATTAATAAGATAAGTCATTAATTAATTACCATTGAGAATAATAATATATAAACGAGCAGATTATATTTGCTCAACTAGTTGACATGTGCAAAAGATGTGATAATTTAAAAGTATAAGCATATAGTAATGACACATGTGTTATATAAAGTATAGTGCAACACTTAAGTGTGACCATACAATTATATATAAACTATATTATATAATGCAATGTGACTATACATATTGAAACTATATGGAATACATCATGAGGTTTATGTGACAATATGAGATGGGTGGATACATTAAGGTGTAGGTATGGGATAATAAATTATATGGGAATTATGGGTTGAGAATAATCAACTATTTTATATCTAATCCAAATAAAATACTAATTCAATGTACATGAGGTGCGCGATTATATGTGTTGGTGTATATCTACAGTATGGATATACTTAGGTGGGTGTACATATGTGTTTGTGTATATGTACATATAACTTATATTAATGTGTCAATATTAAGTAAGCATAATGTGAATTATAATATAACTTAAGTGTACAATTGTACATTGATGTAGGAATATATGTAATATACATATGTATGTTGCACAAAGGAATGCAATGCTGAGTTTATTAAGCCTTGTCCCTAATTGAGAGTCTCATTCTCTTCACGTGATATACTCCAAGCTATCCTATGCCTTACATCCTCAAACTCAGCAAACTAGATGGTAATAATCAATGGGGAGTGGTTTTCATGATTGATTTCAACTATCATCTACCAACTCCTTCTTAACTACCATGCAAATCATTCTCTCGTTGGTTCAATTTGATGGATTATTGAATTAACTGTATACTCATTCTTCTATAAATAAGCTTCTATTCTTCTATAATTCATTGCTGAGATTTTTGCTTAAGTGATATTGAGAGCATATTAAGCGTAAGATTGCTTTAGTGATATAGCAGCATTTTGAGTTGAAGATTTCAGCAAGCTTGATAAACATTAGCAGAGGTATAACACCTCCTGTTCTTCAATTCATGTTTTCTATAATTTCTGAGATTTCGTAGATTCTTGATTTTAATTGGAATTCATGATTTTGTGATTGGATAATGTTAATTTGTTGTTATATAAGCTTATACTTGTGTTAGTAAGGCAATGTAGTGGGTTTTCATTTGAATTCATATAGAGTTTTTGTGTTTGGGCTGCTAAACTGCCGAAGTAGGAAAACTGTCTGGTGCGAACCAGACACGGCGCAGCTGTGCCGGTTTATAACTGAGGCGCAGCGCAGCTGCGCTGGTCTCTGGGACCAGTTTGTTGTTCTGCTACAAATCTGTTAAGAGGAAGTTAGCTAGTATGGTTGGAATAAGTATGCTAATAAGCTTGACATGCCAATATGAGTACATTGAGACAATGTAAACATGTTTTACTAAGATTGCACGCATGATTGATGAAAACTTATAGTTTTGAAATAACTAAAAATTTTAAAAAGGAACTTTGATATGTTAGACTTATAGTTATATTCTAACTTTTGAGACATGTTCGTATAACCTAGAAACACATGAAATGCATGTTAACTTGCGTATATATGTTTCGTAATGTAACATGAGCATGTTGAACCTCGTTAGTGAATAATTACTAACGAAAATATAAGTTTTGAAAGTGAACCTTGGCATGTATATACCATATCTATATTCTAATTTTTACAAGCATGTTTATATTGTTGGTTAAGCATGAAAAGTTAGTCTAAGGTGTTATGATTACACTAGCATACATGGATAGTGTTTAAGGTGATTTTAAAAGCTAAAACTTGAAAGTTTTAGAAAACTAAAGTGCATGAATCAAAGTCATATGCTCTAATAGTTTGAGGGTGCTTTAAAAACATCACTAATATATCATACATGTGCACACCCTATGTAAATACCATGAAAGATAGTTAAGCACAAGTAAAGCATGATTTAAGCTAGTAACAATACTAGCTATGTGTATATGAAATATAAACATGCAAGCATGCCTAAAACAAGTATGTGATCACCTTATATGTTTCAAATGACAAACATGATAAGACTTATATGCCTCTAGTCATGATTGATAGGTGCACCTCGCTAGTTAGTCGTGATATGCACTATACGAACAAGCTTTGAAGATGAACTATATGTAAATTGATTGACGTAATAATGATATAAAACCCGAAATTGATAAACTTTCCTAAGGGTTGCGAAACGTAAGAGTAATATAGATCATGTACCTATGAGTTTTAAATATATGTCGAGTACATTTAGTTAAATGTGTAATACATGTATATGTAAGAATGGTAGTAAGTATGTATGGTTAAGGTAAACCTATATATACATAGTTATTCTAAGAATACGATGAGAGAGTAAAACGAATGTTCTAAGAACCAAGTTAGACAACAATGTAATCAATTGTTATTATATTGAGAATGTATGGATGCATATAACTGATAAGTATGAATCCATAATTGTATAATTGTGTAGGAATACACGAAGTGCAGATTTCTTTAAGACGTTAAGTCGTAGTTGTTAAACTACGAATCAAGCAAGTCTTTCAGTTCCTATTTGATATATGAATTCAATAACTGTTAGTTGAATTATATTATGCTGTGATGATATAAACTTATATATGAACTGTATATGAGATATGTATGAGATTGAAAGTTGATCTTTAATGATATACTTGTTATGTGAGAAGTAACATGCTTAGTCAATATAAGTTGATTATAAATGCATGAACTGAGTATGATGTTAAATGCTATGTGATGCATGAAAACTGTTAGAATTGCTGAGATGTCGAGCTCACTCATGCAAATAACCACTTTTGCAGGTTAAGGACTCACGGTAAAGACTACGTGCTTCTTAATTGATAAAGTTAAATAGTATCGCAACAAAGAGTACTATTTAGATTATTGCTTAAACCATGTTTAGGTTCTAGGAGTTGTACTTGATAGTTGTTTACGATGTTTAATACTCGTCGTATTGTAAAGATGTATTAGTAATATATAGAGGATATCAAGTTGAGATGTAAACATTTATACAGTAATTCGAATAAAGTGAATCATAATATAGTTTGATTCAAGGATATGTAATTGATTCAAGTTATGAAATCAATAAAAGATTTTATTTAAAAAAGATTGAAAAAGTTTAAGTTATTCCGCATTTTTATAATATTGCACATGATATAAGATAGGAATGGTAAATGACCAAGATTGTAACTTGTAAAAGTTTGGAGTCATTATACGAGATCCTGATAATAAAAAGAATTTATATTATAAATTGTAATAAAGCAAGTTTTATTCCTTAAGTTATGAATAAAAGATGTAATAGTTCGACGATAGTAGTATCATGACTACACCGGATCCGAGGAAAGAGAGGAACCCAGATTTGGGGGCTTCATAACGAATATGTAACGAGATCTTAGACAACACTTTTGGTGGCCCAATCTGAAACGAGAGGTTATAGAGTGCGTCAGTAGATGTCTTACTTGTCAACGAGTCAAAGTAGAGCACCAGAGGCCGAGCGGTTTACTCCAACCATTGGAAATACCAGAGTGGAAGTGGGAGCACATTACGATAGACTTCGTGGTGGGACTTCCAGTCACGCAGCAAGGCTATGATACTATTTTGGTTATCGTGGTTCGACTAACGAAGACATCTCATTTTCTACCAATCAAGATCTGATTCAATTTAAATCAGTTAGCAAGTCTATAAGAAAAGGAAATCATTTCACAACATGGAATGCCGGTATCAATTGTTTCTGATCGAGATCCGCGTTTCATGTCAAATTTCTAGAAAAGCTTACAAGAGAAGATGGGAACACAGTTAAGGTTGAGTACTTCTTATCATCCTCAGACAGACAGACAGAGTGAGCAAACGATACAGACGCTAGAGGACATGCTAGGACTTCAAAGGAAATTGGGACGACCATCTTCCCTTAGTAGAATTTACTTACAATAATAGTTATTATGCGAGTATCGATATGCCACCATACGAAGCTCTTTACAGGAGGAAGTGTAGAACACCGTTGTGTTGGGACGAAGTTGGAGAACGACGAATTTTGGGACTATAATTAGTTCAACAAGCAGCCGATGTAGTAACAACTATAAGAACCAGATTGGTAGCAGCTCAAGATCGCCAGAAAAAGTACGCGGATTTGCATCGTCAGAACCGGGACTTTGAAGTCGGTACTTTGGTATTTTTGAAAGTATCTCCTTGGAAAGGAAAGATACGATTCTCCAAGAAATGAAAATTGAGTCCGAGGTTCATAGGACCGTTCAAAGTTTTAAAGCGAGTGGGTGAAGTGGCATACAAAGTAGCTTTACCACCCGAACTGGAACACGACCACAACGTGTTTCATATTTTTGTGTTACGTCCGTACAAGTCCGACTATAATCATGTGATATCCTACGAGCCTATCCAATTAGAGAAGAATCTGACTTACGAGGAGATTCCTGTCCAAATAATAGATAGGAAAGTGCAAACATTGAGGAATAAAGTTATATCTTCTGTGAAGGTAATTTGGCGAAACCACAACGCCGAGGAGGCTACATGGAAATTAAAGGATAAGATGAAGAGGGACTATCCCCAACTATTTGTGTAACCTTGTACCAATTCCGAGGACCAAATTTTTATAAGGGGGGAGAATGTAATACCCGAGAATTTTATAAATAATTTTAGTAATAAAACAAAGGTATTTGCAATTATTTGTGTGCATATATATATATGTGTGTGTGTGTGTGTGTGTGTGTGTGTGTGTGTGTGTGTGTGTGTGTGTGTGTGTGTGTGTGTGTGTGTGTGTGACATGGGACTAATAATTTAATGTAAAGTGAATCATGTATGAGATGATTAAGAAGTCTATGGATAAGGAAGATAAGCTTAGTTATAATTAATTAAGCTTAAGTGTTAAGCCTTGTGTGACATAATTAATCTCCTAATTTGACTAGTTGGATCATGATGTTAATAAGGTATTGGACTAAGAATTACATTCAAGCCCAATAATGATTATGTGATAAACTTGCAAGTATTGAAAGTGTAATACCCGAGAATTTTCTAATATTATTAAATGAATATATTAATGGAAATGAGAATTTATTAGAATATAAATGATTTTGTGTTATGAGAATGATTAATTCAATTATATTAAATTGAATAATTATAATAATTGAGAAATTGATGGAGTTTGCGATAAACTCATTGATAGCCTTGTGTGGCACAATATAAGAATGATTATATTAATTTAGGCGAACAATTAATCTATATTAATTGCTAATCGTAGAACATTAATTAATTATCATCGTAGAATAATTGTTATAGAATATTAATAGTGATTAATTAATAATATGTGATTATTATTATTGCAAGAAATATAATAATAATAATGAGCAACGTGTTTATAAATATAATAAGATTTATATTAAAGTGATAATTAATCATATAAGGGTTAATTAAATTGTTATGGAGATTAACAATTATATTGATTGATGAAGGATGTATGTATATTATTAATTAATATTTAATTAATAAGATGAGTAATTCTATGTGCAAGCATGCGAATTAAAAGTGTAACATATTAGCTAACTATGTATTATGTGAAGTGTAATATGACACTATTATATGGTTAGGCTTATTGAATTATGGGAGTTACATGATAATAGCCTATGTGACAATATGTATGTAAGTATACATTAAAATAATATATCATGAATATTTTGAAATCAATTATTGATTGTAATAATAAAGGAAATAATGTAATGTGATAACATCCGATTAAATTATATTGATAAGATAAAAATGTACATGGATTATATGTGTGTGGATTATACTTACTACATTATGTGAATAACATGATTATTGGGATTACATTGTAATTCTAATTGTACTCTAAATATATAGTATGATAACTTAGTTATACATATATGACTAAGTGTATATAAAATGTGGATGTATTGGGTTATTTTATTTTTTCTGCATTGTTCATATCGTTGAGCCTTACTTGTTCCTAAATGATAGACTCATTTTGCTCTTCACGTGCATAACAAAAGGCTAAGGCCTATTCCTTCTTCTTCTCCCCAAACTCAGCAACTAGCATTTCATAGCTCATGATTATGGAGGGAGTGGGATTCATGATGAATCCAACAACCATTTACCTGCTCTTTCATAACCCTTATGCAATCCTTCAACCCGTTAGTTTGGTTTGGAAAATAATAGTATTGCATGGACATGAATTTCTCTATATATATAAGCTCATCCCCTTCAATTTCATTTGCTGAGATTTTGCTTGAGTTTGATAAATTCAGAGCATATATAATATCAGTCTAGAGTTGTAAGAATTGAATAGCAGCAAGCTTAATCAGTTACAGAGGTATAATCCCTCTTCCTTTGTTCTTCATTTTCATTTTCTGTTTCTGAAGTTTCCTTCAAATTCTTGATTATGCCAAATTGGTTCATAATTGGTTTGTAGAACCCTTATATTGTTGTTATATGAACATACATACATGATGGAACCACTATATGGCTTTCTTGACTTTAATTTTCATTTTTGCTCTGCAATTTCTGTAAAACATCAAATTCGTGAATTTAGTTGGAGTTCATGAAATTGGGAATTTATAAATGGCGATTGACTGTTATATAAGCATATATATATATATATATGTGTGTGTGTGTGTTAGTAAGTTAAAGAAGTCTAATAGCATCTGGGTATGTTGAAATCGATGAAATGGGAGGTTTTGGGTCGGTTTTCGCTGCAGTGTGAACTGCAGAAACTGTTCCAACGCCGCAGCGCCATTGTCCACGCCGCAGCGCCTCCCGCACCGCAGCGTCAGCTTGAAGCTGTTGTTTCCACGCCGCAACGCCTCCCGCGCCCCAGCGCCAAATTGTGGCTGTTGTTGCCGCGCCGCAGCGCCGGCCTCTGTGTGCTATTTTATGCAACAAAACTGTTATGTACTACTTATTTGATTTTGTTTAAACAAGCATGGAAGCATGATTAATACATATATATAAACATAATAAGGCAATGTAAGCATGTTTTAGTATATTAGCATGCATGGTTAACAAAACGACATGAAGTTTGGAAACGAACTTAAAGTTTCATAAACAATCATTAACATTATAAAGCATGAGTATATTCTGATTTTTGATACGTGGTAGAGCGGCTTAGAAATACATGAAATGAATGATGACTTGTGTATACATGTTTCATAATATAACGTGAGCATGCTAAACCTCGATTAGTAAACATTTCGAACAAAAATGGAAGTTTTATGAAACAAACTTTGACACATGTGTGACACATTGAGGTCCTAATTTTGTAAACATGTTTACATGACCTAGAACCACATGTAATACATGTTAACTTGCATATATAGATTTTATAAGGTAACGTGAGCACGTGGATCGCGTTAAATGAACTTTACTAGTGAAAGTATAAGTTTTGAACGTAAATCTTAACATGTTATTGTAAGTTTCATATTCTGATATTTATGGACACATGTGATAGTACTCTTAGACTCATTCATGTGTCATGCATGTATATATATACCATGATTAGTTTCCATGATTCAAGTTTAGCGTAAACGAAGCATGTTTTCAAGATAATAATAATGCTAGCTACATATATGCTATACGAGTACTCATGAGCATGCCTAATACAAGTTAATATAAATAACTTAAGTGTTTTGAAAGCAAGCATGATAGGCTTTGTAAATTTTATGACCTTGAATGACCGCAAGTGTCGACCTAGAACCTATATCACATATGTTTGGAACAAGGGAAGGTTATACGAATATAAAAAGACTCTTTAACATGTATATATACTATATGATATATGTGAATCCGATTTTGACGGTTAACTTAGGGGAATGCCATAACTTGCTAAAATGAAATATATTTAGTATTGATTGTGGTCTTATGTGATATTAATAATATGCGAGTATGTTTGCTAATTGTGGTAGTCTCACATGATAGTAATGATGTATAAATATGATCAACTTGAGAAAAGAGGAAGTTAAGGATGGAAATTATACTTTATATGACTGTGTAGCTAGATAAAATGTGAAGTTTAATTATATGACTAATGAATATCATATATATACGTTACGATAGGAATTCGAAAGTGTTGGCTAGCTTTACGTGAGTAAACTACGCTAAAGGCAAGTATCCTAACCGACGCATTTACTTTATGCAAGGAAATCTATGATTGTGCAAGTTTCCTAACTTACACTCTTTTACTGTACAAGTATTCTATCTTTGTATATTGCGAACTAGTTTCCTACTTAATCGTTTGAATTGAATTAGCATACTTGAACTCTTATTTCATTAAAGCTATTATTCATGTTGAACTTAGTATTGTTCTTGAATATTGTGAAAGTGTCTATGCCATTTGATTCGGCTAGACTTGTGCTATTGAAAAGCGACCAAAACTAATTAATTGGTGCGGGATCTTGTATTTGAATGAGAAGAACAACCTTCTTTGAAGGGAATATATAATTGTCGGAGAACCGAAGTGCACACTTGAGTATGATTGATTGTTATGCATAACGATGGTGCTTTAGGCTGATCACCTATTGTACCTGTTTTTGTTGGATTTTCAGTTTATTACTGTTAATTCTAGTAGAAGTTCATGGTCCTTAGTGACTGCTCAGTATTCAGTTATCTTGAAATCTTTAATTGATTTGTTATTGAATCACATTGATATTATTCTGTCCTTAGCGACTATTATTGAAAACTGTTGATATTCTTGTTATCCTCGAATTATCAAACTTTGTTATACCCTTTCGAGAATTAAGAATTATATCACTTACCCTTATTGTATATTACTTGCTGGGCAATTTGTGCTCATTCTTGCTTTCCCTAAAATATTTCAGTTAAGGCAGAGCATGGTGAACCTTCGGGCGTTGATAAGGGCAAGGGCAAGGCTACCAACTAGCTTGTCTCTTTTATGTTTTTAAATATTTTAATGCTGTATTAAGATGATGTAGTAAGACTGGATTTGATTATGTTTAAGCTTAAGTTAGATTATGTAATAAGTCGTTAATTGATATTATTATGTAATCTATTAAGTACTGTAGGTTGCGAGACTTGGGGGAATAATTATAATAAATCATTATAAATTATTCTAGAATAGATTTTCCGCTGTGATTGTGTGATATTTAGTTATTATTATTGTGATGTATTACCATGAGCACGTGATTAACCGAATTCTAGAGACCCCGTGACGGTCCTAGAATTTGGGGGCGTCACAGAAAGTGTGGCCCAAGGAATTAAATTGGTAGACTAATGTTTAGCCCAATTAAATATACCTAGCTCAAAACTAACTTGGCTTGAGACTAGCCCAATGTGGGATGGCATATAGGATATGGTTACATACATATGTGAAGGTATAAGTATATATGTAAGTATATGTATATATATGGGAGTATATATATATAAGTGTGTATATTTATAGGTAGTAGCTAGTATAAGACCTAAGGAATGCAATATATGTATATGTATATATATATATATATATATATATATTTTACCTTCTAGCCGCCCACCCCCTCTCTTTTGGCCAAGAATGCTGATTTTTCCTCCTTAAAACCATGCAAGCAAAGTCCATGTGGGGGGGGGGGGAAATGATTATGAATTACGGAATAGTGTAGGAATAGTGTGGGTTGGTGGAACTTTCACCAACTCCACTTTTACCCATGGTTAATGTCCAAATTATTGGATATTAGTTCTTCTATAAATAGAGCCCTCCTATTTCATTTTCTCATTTGCAAAAACTCTAAGTGTTGGGAGATATAAAGAGCTAGAGAGAATTTTGAGAGAAAGGAAGAAAAACTTAGGAGCTCTTGCATTTTGGTGGAGTACTAGAAAGAAGGAACAAGGTGGAGGCCTATTGGAAGTTCATCTTTAGAAGGAAAAAAGCATCTAAGAGGTAGGTGTTGGTCGGAAAACCGATCACTAAACACGCGCAAGTATACGCGGTCTAACAAGTAATACAATGATAAGAAAAGTGTCGTACCCACGAGGAACTATCACTAATATTTACCAAATACCAACTTTGTATCGCTTTAGTCTTATTCGAACAGTAAACTAATAGGAGTGCGGTTAAACTAGTTATGACTAATTATTAAAGCAAGTAAACGGATAACGAATGGTAATCGAAGGAATTACAAGCTAAGGTTACAACTTCACCCCCACACAGGCATTCTGTCGAACACCTGGCGTGCTATGCTTCATCAAACTTCCTACCCTTCTCTCTTTGGTCTTAAGGGTCACGACAGTTTGTCGACCGAGAACACACAGGTGCTCATACACCTCTGTCGAGGTATGCACAAACATATCCTCTCCAGATCCACCCGATAGGGAATAGAACAGAAAAGAACATCCAAACTAAGTGATAATCCTACACATGTCTATGCGAATTAACCTAATAAGGATTTAAGCAAAAGTTCTCAATTAGGTCACACGTGGCGCACAGATATATGTCTATTCTACGCACAACTTATGCAGTCGAAACCCATAATCACATGCCAATATATTTAGGTGTAAATCTATAATTCTTCTTTCGATATCATATAGATTACCAAAATCATCACTAATGTCTTAGTGAGAATCATTAAGTATGAATATATTAAACCAAACCATATGGTGCCAACCAAAGAGAGAAGACAGTCAATTTAACTAACAAAGGGTTCCATTATAACCTTAGAGCCAATACTTAGTTCATAGCTATTGAACAAAATATAAGTAGCAATAAAGACAACATTTATGGATTACAAAAATAGAGGAAATGAATGGACAAGAATAAACTCTGTCAAGGCTCTTCAGTCTCCAAGCATTTCGCTCCTTTCAAGCTCTCCAATCCGTGTAGCTCACTGCTCTTGTTGCTCCAAGGAAAACCCAAACTTTACCCTAATCTACCTAATCTATATTTACAAACATTACCCAATAACTAGAGAGAGAAAGTACAAAAGAGATCTAATCTATCCTAAGCTAAGCTAACCGATTCTATCCCAGTCTTCTTCCTTTTCCTCTCCTCGCCTCTCTCTTCGCAGAGACTCTTCCCCTCTCTATATATCTGTTTTTTTCCTTGATCTAGGTCAAAAGCAAGCCTTCTCTGCCTGGGCACCGGAGGTCGCGCTGCGGCGCGGGCAATCAGCTTATAAGTGGCGCTGCGGCGCCATATTAAAATCAAAAGACCGGAGGTCGCGAGACTGTAGGTTGTGAGACTTGGGGGGAATAATTATAATAAATCATTGTAAATTATCCTAGAATAGATTTTTCGCTGTGATTGTGTGATATTTAGTTATTATTTTTGTGATGTATTACCATAAGCACGTAATGAACCGAATTCTAGAGACCCCGTGACGGTCCTGGAATTTGGGGGCGTCACAGGTTGGTATCAGAGATGTAGTTATAAACCTTAGGAACGAGTGTCCTTAGACTATAACTTAGGTGAACTTAGAAGTTGGAAAGGAGATAAAACTCATATAGAGTTTTCCCTAGAGCAAGACTTAGCGTGTTATGAAATGTAACTTCATTCTATACAATGAACTTATGTTTTATTTAACATTCTAATGAAGTTGCTGTTTGTTTGTCTTGTGTTTGTGATTGTAGGACGACAGACACAGGTGTACCTAGTAGAGTGGTAGAGGAGGAGCCCAGGGATATACATGTAGTATACGAGGCACCTTTAGAGGCTGTGCCAGTACAGGCAGTTGCACCGTCTGAGTCTAACGACGAGGATGAGATTGAGATAGAGTCTGATCCAGAGGACGAGCCGATAGAGGACGAGCCGATGGAGGATGAGCCAGTAGAGGACTCTGATGAGGCTACTATAGAGGAGCAGATGCTAGGAGAGTATGAGGAGCGAATCCTCGAGTTAGACTGCAGGGTTCAGGAGCTGGAGGCAGAGGCCTAAGAGAGAGAGTCTGAGTTCCAAAAACTGAGGGACGAGAACCACCAGAGGAAGCTGGCCATGCAGGACTTAGAGGTGGAGATCGCCTACCGTAAGGAGGCAAGGATCCAGATGGGGACTCTGTTTCATAGGTCAGTGGCTAGGAATGTAGATTTGGCAGAGAAGCTAGAAGAGGTTGAGCAGAGGGAGCTGAGTGAGAAGACAGAGAAGGAAGAACTCCGCACTCAGTTGGAATTAGAGGTGATGGATAGGATACACTTCGAGGAGAAGTGGGGGGCTGCCCATGAGAGAGCAGATGACCTGGAAGATGAGGTCAAATGTAAGAAGAGGAAAATGAACAAGATGGGGTACGTGTTCCATTCGGCATTTGAGAGAGTGCTTGATGGTGTGTACCACTACCCGGCAGAGCAGGGACAGACCCTACACACTATGAGCCGAGAGCTGGTTGCTTATGTAGCGCAGATGGAGTACAAGAGCGCAGTAGAGCGCGGCATGATGTGATGAGATTCCCTTAGATAGTCTAGTGGTATTCTCTTTATGTATTGTATATACTATTTTGTAATCCCAATCTTTTGTGTAAGATGTGGGATAGTGATGTGAACCTCGAGTTAGCTTTTGTTAGAAGGGTAGTTTGGTAGTAGGTTGGTATATTCCCTGTCTTTTGTGATATTAGGGGATATATGTGATAACATTTATAGCAGTATGCTAGGGAAATCATGTAATGAAACGATTTGGCATATGAATATAAATGGAGTTTATTTCAGAAATGTGTTGCAAATTTATTTATTTATTTTTTCTTTAGTATTAAAAGAAATACTTAAGTAATATACTTGAATAATAATAAAATGAAAACTTGTGATGCAGATAATGCCGCCCAGACGTAGATTGACTGCACCTGAGGTGTGACGCCCCCCAGAATAGGTCCATTCAACCCAACCCATTCTGAGTCGCCAAATACATGGTACAGAATTCAAATACAACTTTATATCATACGGTCGTGCAAAATACGACCACACAACTGTGAGTCTCAATACAAATATGTAGAAAATATTAAGATTCAAACTAAGTCCTCATTACAATTATTATCATACTATTTATCAGAAATAGTGAGGACTACTACTGCTCTAACTCGGACCATCACTCTGTTCCCCGACTAGTCCCTGCGACATTCTCATTTCCTGAAGAGGACAACAGATGAAAAGGGTGAGCTCAACTAGCTCAGTAAAGAATATTATGACTAAGATAATGGAAAATAAATTATCGTTAGCCTTCAATAAATCAGATAAAATATAATGGACAACCAATCTTAGATCAATATTCGCAGCGGAAATAACAAATCATTAGAAGAGTTAAGCAGAGAATCAAGTCTACTATCTTCTATGATTTAAAAGTCCATCATCAATATTTTATCCCTGTAACATCAGTCAATATACATCTCGAATCAATATTCATCTTTGCACTACAGGCCAAAGATATTCATTTGTATCATCAGTGGTCATATTCATCTCAACACCTATCATCTTTGCACTACAGGCCAAAGATATTCATCAGGTAATCATTCATCTTTGCTCTACAGGCCAAAGATATTCATCAGGTAATCATTCATCTTTTAGGACTGAGGATGATGAAAAATATTTTAAAGAACGAATCCAGTGAGATAAAAGACAAAGATTAGGGATTCGTCATTTAGTTTATCCAAATCAAAAATACCTCGTAATAATCAATTATGGAGCAAAATTCAAGAATAGAGCTCAAAACTTGGATACAATCAAAGATAGTAACCTTAACAAGCAATTTGGACAAATAGAAGAAAAATTAGTTTTTCCGTGAATAGTGCCGTACACGTGAATAGTAACCCCGACGGAAAAAGTAAGAATTTCAACATAAAATCCATGACAATATTTTTGTATAATGATATTGAAAAGAATAACATCATTTACGAAAGAAATAACATCCCTTACCTCAAAAGAACAGTATCTCTGACTGGAATATCGGATATAATACCGACGGAAGCTTGTACTGAATAGTAATACTCAAAGTATTGAAATACTCACAAAAATACGCTCGATATTATAGAGAGAGAAAACTTCTGATTCTGGTGTGATTTTCAATTCTAACCTAAGCACCCTATTTATAGGAAAAGCTTAGGATGCCAAAGGAGACTAAAATAATAAAATAATATTATTTTTTTAAAAAATTCCGCCGCCGGCTGCTATCCAAACTCAGAATTTTTTTTCAACAAAAGTGGGGCCCACCCATTAAATAATATATATATTTTCCGAAACTTCAATAATTCATAACAAATAGCCCCTTTGTCAGAAAAATACAAATTCTATGTCCTTCCATAGGAAATTTAATTCTCTACAACTTTGCAGAAGGAAGTTTTTCCAAATTCCAAACATAAATTATCCGAAATCCAAAAACAGATGATTTCTCACACCAAAATATTGATAAAAACTCACCAGCGCCAATTCCTTCTTTAATATCCACAAAATAAATATTTCCTTATCATATAAATCAATAATTAATTATTCACAAATAATATTATAGAACTACAATATTAACAACCAGGTCGTTCCCAAGACAGAGGGGGCCTTCCGATAAGGACTTCTCCTTACTGGCGCGCAATTAAATAACCCCTCCTAGACAGAACTTCCTTAGACATTGTCAATAATGCTATCTAATAATATTATTCAAATAATATGAATTATTGAGTTGATAACGTGAAATACTGTGCAACGACAATTATTGAATCAATACTACAAAATATCAACTGTAGCCATTATTGAATCAATCATATAAAATGGCAACGTAGCAATTATTGAGTCAATAAAATATCAATGTAACAATTATTGAGTCAATAATATAAAATATCAACGTAGCAATTATTGAGTCAATAATATAAAATATTGAACAGTAATTACTGTAACAATAATTGAGTAATGGCTTCTCACGTAAGACTCAATAATTCGAAATACTGTGCAATACCGTGTGATACTATGCAACACCGTGTATCACTGTATTTTAACCACCGGGTATTTCAACAGTACTAACGGTAACAACCACGCCGTTATTTTGTAAAAAGTTATTTCTGTCGCTTTCTATATCCGACAGTTATTCCGTTGTGGGGGCCCACAAATAGCTGCGCCGTCGTACGAATATTCCCCGACAACAAGAATATTCTACGACCAAACGAATATTCCCCGACAACAAGAATATTTTATAACCACTTGCTCATTTTAAAAATGTTTGCACATTTCACCCATAACTTTCATATTTATCAAATCAACACCTTACTATTTCGAAATAATATATAAAGAAAATTAAATCTTTATTCATAAAAGTTGGGGTCTTACATGAGGAGTCAGTGAACAATGAGAGGGAACAAGTAGACCCGATCCAGAAACTGGTAGACTAACCCGTTTACCCAAACCCTCAGGCTGTGCTAGTAACAACCTTTAAAGACTTTAAGAGTGTAGGACCCCCGGAGTTCGAGGGAACTACCGACCCAATCGTCACATAAACGTGGATCAAGGAGATCGAAAAATCTTTCACTATAGCTAGCGTAGGCGAAGATTAGAAGATGATGTTTGCCACGTACATGATGAGGGGAGAAGCGAACTACTGGTGGGAGGCTAATCAACAAAGAGCTGGAGAAGGGATAATAGCTTGGGATAAGTTTAAGACGCTGTTCTTCGAGAATTACTTCCCGAAGAGTGTGAAGAATAGGATGGAGGTGAAATTCCTAGAGTTAAAACAAGGTGAGATGACGGTGGCGCAGTATGCGGCTAGGTTTAACGAACTAGCGCGATTTACGGAGCACCAAGTTGGTGATGAGGAGAGAAAGGCTAGACGCTTCGAACAAGGGTTGAAGCCGTGGCTGTTCAATAAGGTATCAGTTCTTTAAATTGATTCCTTTGCAACATTACTGGAAAAGGCAATCATTGCGGAAGGTGGTAGTGAGGCCTTAAGTCTGTATAACAAAGAGAAGAAAGGAAAGAATGCTGGAGGAGAGAATCGTACTGGAGGAAGCAGCAGTGGAGGAAGTAATTTGGGAAAGAGAAAATGGGAGAATAATAACAACAACAACAACAACAACAATAATCAATCAGGGAATTTTCGTGGAGGTTTCAAGAAGAGGGCTGAAGGAAGCCCAAAGTGTGGGAAGAATCACCAGGGCGAGTGCTGGAAGGGACGTGGCACTTGCTACAACTGCGGATAAGAAGGGCACATCTCGCCCAACTGTCAGAAACCAAAGAAGATCCAAGGGTGTTTTGCTTGCGGCTCAACTGAGCACCGTATTAAGGATTGCCCAAAGAAGGGAAGTGGCGAGGGTAGCAATCAGCAAGGAGGTAACAAGCTGATGATCAGCGAGCCGGCACGATCCAACCGCCAGAACCTTTAACATGACCGTCCAGGATGCCGTGGCTGCAAAGGACGTGGTGTCAGGTATAATCCCAATCAATGGTATAAATGCTTATGTATTATTTGATTCGGGTGCCACCTGTTCTTTTATATCTGAAGAATTTGCTAGTAAACTAGTACACCCCGAGAACGATTAGAAAATCCTTTGATCATAGAAGTTGCTAATAAGGAAGTGATCCCTGTAGAATACGTTTATCAATATTATCGCGCAAACATTAGAGAACATGAACTGAGCGTAGACTTGATTCCTATTAGACTGGGAGAATTTGATGTGATACTGGGAATGGATTGGTTGTATAAGCATGCTGCGATAATTGACTGTCAGAACAAATGTGTGAACCTTCAGACTCCGAGTAAGTCTAAGGTAGTGTTTTATGGTAGCTCATCGCTTAAGCAATCATGTTGCGTTACGATGATGCAGGCCAAGAGATTGTTAAGGAAAGGATGTGTTGGTTATTTAGCTTACATCGTTGATACTCGGAAAAAGGGGGTAGAAATTAAGGATATATCTGTAGTGAATGAATTTCAAGATGTATTTCTGGACGATCTACCTGGTCTTCCGCCAGACAGAGAAATCGAATTCGTAATAGACTTAGCACCAGGAACGACACCGATTTCGAAAGCTCCATATCGTATGGCGCCAGTAGAAATGAAGGAATTGATGATACAATTGCAAGAATTATTGGATAAGGGTTACATTCGACCGAGTGTTTCTCCTTGGGGAGCACCAGTACTATTCATTAAGAAGAAGGACGGATCGATGAGGCTCTGTATCGATTATCGAGAATTGAACAGAGTAACGATCAAGAACCGATATCCGCTATCGAGGATAGACAACCTATTTGATCAACTGAAGGGAGCAAAGTGTTTCTTGAAAATCGACCTATGAACAGGATATCATCAACTGAAAGTGAGGGATGAGGACATACCAAAGACTGCGTTTCGAACCCGTTATGGACACTATGAGTTTTTGGTAATGTCATTTGGATTGACTAATGCTCCGGCAGCATTTATGGACTTGATGAATTGAGTTTTCAAGCCATACTTGGATAAATTTGTAGTGGTTTTTATCGACGATATTTTGATCTACTCAAAGACAGAGGAAGAACACGCCGAACATCTGAAGATTGTTTTGGAGGCACTAAGGAAGGAGAAGATGTATGCGAAATTTGCAAAGTGTGAATTTTGGATGGAGAAGGTTCAATTCTTAGGCCACGTGGTGGATAAGAATGGAATCGCTGTAGACCCTGCGAAGGTAGAAGCAGTAAGTAATTGGGAACAACCGAGAACACCGACGGAGGTGAGAAGCTTTTTAGGGTTAGCTGGGTACTATCGAAGATTCATCCAAGATTTTTCCAAGATAGCAACCCCGTTAACCAATTTCACTAGAAAGACGGTGAAATTTGTATGGACCGACAAATGTGAGGAGAGTTTTCAGGAGTTGAAGAAGAGATTGAGCGAAGCACCTGTATTATCATTACCAGATGATGCGGGAAATTTTGTGGTGTATAGTGATGCATCGCACAAGGGACTTGGCTGTGTGCTTATGCAGCACGGCAAGGTCATTGCGTATGCATCACGTCAATTGAAGGATTATGAAAAACGATACCCTACTCACGACTTAGAGTTAGCGGCAGTAGTTTTTGCGATAAAGATATGGAGGCATTATTTGTACGGAGAAAAATATGAAATATACACGGACCACAAAAGTTTGAAATATATATTAACACAAAAGGAGTTGAATATGCGGCAGAGAAGGTGGTTAGAATTAATCAAAGACTATGAATGCGATATTCTTTATCACCCGGGAAAGGAAAACGTGGTTGCCGACGCTCTGAGCAGGAAAGGAAGAGAAAAGTTGTTTAATTTAACGACTCAGGAAGAATTGATAAGAGAGATGGAGAAATTGGAAATAGAAGTGAAAGAACCAAAGAAGCCTCGAGAGAAGTTGTTTGTAGTGGGAGCTCATCCGACATTGTTGGATAGAGTAAAGGAAGCCCAGGAAAAGGATGAAGAGTGTGAGAAAATTTGAAAGAGGATCACAGAGAATGAGGAAGAGAAATTTTGAATGGATAAAGACGGTATCTTAAGATTCGAAGGAAGAGTGTGGGTACCAGCGGTAACCGAGTTAAGGGAAGAGATTGTGCATGAGGCACATAATACGACATATTCCGTTCATCCGGGAGGCACTAAGATGTACCGAGATTTGAAGCAACATTTTTGGTGGCCCAATTTGAAACGGGAAATTGCAGAGTGCGTCAGTGGATGTTTGACTTGTCAACGCGTTAAAGCAGAGCATCAACGACCGAGTGGTTTATTACAACCGTTGGAAATACCAGAGTGGAAATGGGAGCATATTAGCATGGACTTCGTGGTAGGACTTCCAGTTACACAGAAAGGTTATGATGCCATTTGGGTTATCGTGGATCGACTAACGAAGACCGCATATTTTCTACCAATCAAGATCCGCTACAGTTTGAATCAGTTAGCGAGACTATACGTAAAAGAAATTATCTCACGACATGGAGTGCCGGTGTCAATTGTCTCTGATCGAGATCCGCGCTTCACATCTAATTTTTGGAAGAGTTTGCAAGAAAGAATGGGAACACAGTTGAGGCTGAGTACTGCTTACCATCCTCAGACAGACGGACAGAGTGAGTGAACGATACAAACGCTAGAGGACATGCTTAGGACTTGCGTGATGGATTTTAAAGGAAATTGGGACCACCACCCACCCTTAGTCGAATTTGCGTATAATAATAGTTACCATGCGAGTATCGACATGCCACCGTACGAAGCTCTTTACGGAAGAAAGTGCAGAACGCCATTATGTTGGGACGAAGTCGGAGTGCGACGAATACTCGGACCAGAGCTAGTACAACAAACTGCAGACGTGGTGACAGTGATAAGGGCCAGACTTGTAGCAGCCCAAGATCGCCAGAAGAAATACGCAAATTTGCATCGGCAGAACCGAGACTATAAAGTCGGCAGTTTTGTTTTCTTGAAGGTATCTCCATGGAAGGGAAAAATCCGTTTCGGCAAGAAAGTAAAATTGAGTCCAAGATTCATAGGACCGTTCGAGATACTGAAGCGAGTGGGCGAAGTGGCATACAAAGTTGCATTACCACCCGAGTTGGAGCACATCCACAACGTGTTCCACATTTTCGTGTTGCGACCGTACAAGGCCGACTACAAGCACGTGATTTCTTACGAACCCATTCAAGTGGAGAAGAACTTAGCGTATGAAGAAATTCTTGTCCAGATATTAGAGAGTAAAGAGCAAACCTTAAGAAATAAAGTTATTTCATCTGTAAAAGTACTTTGGCGTAACCACGATGTCGAGGAGGCAACGTGGTAGTTAGAAGATAGGATAATGAGGGATTATCCCCATTTATTTGTGTAACCTTGTAGCAATTCGGGGACGAAATTTTTATAAGGGGGGGAGGATGTAATACCCGAGAATTTCCTAATATTATTAAATGAATATATTAATGGAAATGAGAATTTATTAGAATATAAATGATTTTGTGTTATGAGAATGATTAATTCAATTATATTAAATTGAATAATTATAATAATTGAGAAATTGATGGAGTTTGCGATAAACTCATTGATAGCCTTGTGTGGCACAATATAAGAATGATTATATTAATTTAGGCGAACAATTAATCTATATTAATTATTAATCGTAGAACATTAATTAATTGTCATCGTAGAATAATTGTTATAGAATATTAATAGTGATTAATTAATAATATGTGATTATTATTATTGCAAGAAATATAATAATAATAATGAGCAACGTGTTTATAAATATAATAAGATTTATATTAAAGTGATAATTAATCATATAAGGGTTAATTAAATTGTTATGGAGATTAACAATTATATTGATTGATGAAGGATGTATGTATATTATTAATTAATATTTAATTAATAAGATAAGTAATTCTATGTGCAAGCATGCGAATTAAATGTGTAACATATGAGCTAACTATGTATTATGTGAAATGTAATATGACACTATTATATGGTTAGGCTTATTGAATTATGGAAGTTACATGATAATAGCCTATGTGACAATATGTATGTAAGTATACATTAAAATAATATATCATGAATATTTTGAAATCAATTATTGATTGTAATAATAAAGGAGATAATGTAATGTGATAACATCCGATTAAATTATATTGATAAGATAAAAATGTACATGAATTATATGTGTGTGGATTATACTTACTACATTATGTGAATAACATGATTATTGGGATTACATTGTAATTCTAATTGTTCTCTAAATATATAGTATGATAACTTAGTTATACATATATGACTAAGTGTATATAAAATGTGGATGTATTGGGTTATTTTATTTTTTCTGCATTGTTCATATCGCTGAGCCTTACTTGTTCCTAAATGATAGACTCATTTTGCTCTTCACGTGCATAACAAAAGGCTAAGGCCTATTCCTTCTTCTTCTCCCCAAACTCAGCAACTAGCATTTCATAGCTCATGATTATGGAGGGAGTGGGATTCATGATGAATCCAACAACCATTTACCTGCTCTTTCATAACCCTTATGCAATCCTTCAACCCGTTAGTTTGGTTTGGAAAATAATAGTATTGCCTAGACATGAATTTCTCTATATATATAAGCTCTTCCCCTTCAATTTCATTTGCTGAGATTTTGCTTAAGTTTGATAAATTGAGAGCATATATAATATCAGTCTAGAGTTGTAAGAATTGAATAGCAGCAAGCTCAATCAGTTACAGAGGTATAATCCCTCTTCCTTTGTTCTTCATTTTCGTTTTCTGTTTCTGAAGTTTCCTTCAAATTCTTGATTATGCCAAATTGGTTCATAATTGGTTTGTAGAACCCTTATATTGTTGTTATATGAACATACATACATGATGGAACCACTATATAGCTTTCTTGACTTTAATTTCCATTTTTGCTCTGCAATTTCTGTAAAACATCAAATTCGTGAATTTAGTTGGAGTTCATGAAATTGGGAATTTATAAATGGCGATTGACTGTTATATAAGCATATATATATATATATATGTGTGTGTGTGTGTGTGTGTGTGTTAGTAAGTTAAAAAAGTCTAATAGCATCTGGGTATGTTGAAATCGATGAAATGGGAGGTTTTGGGTCGGTTTTCGCTGCAGTGTGAACTGCAGAAACTGTTCCCACGCCGCAATGCCATTGTCCGCGCCGCAACGTCAGCTTGAAGCTGTTGTTTTCGCGCCGCAGCGCCTCCCGCGCCGCAGCGCCAGATTGTGGCTGTTGTTGCCGCGCCGCAGCGCCGGCCTCTGTGTGCTGTTTTCTGCAACAAAACTGTTATGTACTACTTATTTGATTTTGTTTAAACAAGCATGGAAGCATGATTAATACATATATATAAACCTAATGAAGCAATGTAAGCATGTTTTAGTATATTAGCATGCATGGTTAACAAAACGACATGAAGTTTGGAAACGAACTTAAAGTTTCATAAACAATCATTAACATTATAAAGCATGAGTATATTCTGATTTTTGATACGTGGTAGAGCGGCTTAGAAATACCTGAAATGAATGATGACTTGTGTATACATATTTCATAGTATAACATGAGCATGCTAAACCTCGATTAATAAACATTTCGAACGAAAATGGAAGTTTTATGAAACAAACTTTGACACATGTGTGACACATTGAGGTACTGATTTTGCAAACATGTTTACATGACCTAGAACCACATGTAATACATGTTAACTTGCATATATAGATTTTATAAGGTAACGTGAGCACGTGGATCGCGTTAAATGAACTTTACTAGTGAAAGTATAAGTTTTGAACGTAAATCTTAACATGTTATTGTAAGTTTCATATTCTGATATTTATGGACACATGTGATAGTACTCTTAGACTCATTCATGTGTCATGCATGTATATATATACCATGATTAGTTTCCATGATTCAAGTTTAGCGTAAACGAAGCATGTTTTCAAGATAATAATAATGCTAGCTACATATATGCTATACGAGTACTCATGAGCATGCCTAATACAAGTTAATATAAATAACTTAAGTGTTTTGAAAGCAAGCATGATAGGCTTTGTAAATTTTATGACCTTGAATGACCGCAAGTGTCGACCTAGAACCTATATCACATATGTTTGGAACAAGGGAAGGTTATACGAATATAAAAAGACTCTTTAACATGTATATATACTATATGATATATGTGAATCCGATTTTGACGGTTAACTTAGGGGAATGCCATAACTTGCTAAAATGAAATATATTTAGTATTGATTGTGGTCTTATGTGATATTAATAATATGCGAGTATGTTTGCTAATTGTGGTAGTCTCACATGATAGTAATGATGTATAAATATGATCAACTTGAGAAAAGAGGAAGTTAAGGATGGAAATTATACTTTATATGACTGTGTAGCTAGATAAAATGTGAAGTTTAATTATATGACTAATGAATATCATATATATACGTTACGATAGGAATTCAAAAGTGTTGGCTAGCTTTACGTGAGTAAACTACGCTAAAGGCAAGTATCCTAACCGACGCATTTACTTTATGCAAGGAAATCTATGATTGTGCAAGTTTCCTAACTTACACTCTTTTACTGTACAAGTATTCTATCTTTGTATATTGCGAACTAGTTTCCTACTTAATCGTTTGAATTGAATTAGCATACTTGAACTCTTATTTCATTAAAGCTATTATTCATGTTGAACTTAGTATTGTTCTTGAATATTGTGAAAATGTCTATGCCATTTGATTCGGCTAGACTTGTGCTATTGAAAAGCGACCAAAACTAATTAATTGGTGCGGGATCTTGTATTTGAATGAGAAGAACAACCTTCTTTGAAGGGAATATATAATTGTCGGAGAACCGACGTGCACACTTGAGTATGATTGATTGTTATGCATAACGATGGTGCTTTAGGCTGATCACCTATTGTACCTGTTTTTGTTGGATTTTCAGTTTATTACTGTTAATTCTAGTAGAAGTTCATGGTCCTTAGTGACTGCTCAGTATTCAGTTATCTTGAAATCTTTAATTGATTTGTTATTGAATCACATTGATATTATTCTGTCCTTAGCGACTATTATTGAAAACTGTTGATATTCTTGTTATCCTCGAATTATCAAACTTTGTTATACCCTTTCGAGAATTAAGAATTATATCACTTACCCTTATTGTATATTACTTGCTGGGCAATTTGTGCTCATTCTTGCTTTCCCTAAAATATTTCAGTTAAGGCAGAGCATGGTGAACCTTCGGGCGTTGATAAGGGCAAGGGCAAGGCTACCAACTAGCTTGTCTCTTTTATGTTTTTAAATATTTTAATGTTGTATTAAGATGATGTAGTAAGACTGGATTTGATTATGTTTAAGCTTAAGTTAGATTATGTAATAAGTCGTTAATTGATATTATTATGTAATCTATTAAGTACTGTAGGTTGCGAGACTTGGGGGAATAATTATAATAAATCATTATAAATTATTCTGATATTTAGTTATTATTATTGTGATGTATTACCATGAGCACGTGATTAACCGAATTCTAGAGACCCCGTGACGGTCCTAGAATTTGGGGGCGTCACAGAAAGTGTGGCCCAAGGAATTAAATTGGTAGACTAATGTTTAGCCCAATTAAATATACCTAGCTCAAAACTAACTTGGCTTGAGACTAGCCCAATGTGGGATGGCATATAGGATATGGTTACATACATATGTGAAGGTATAAGTATATATGTAAGTATATGTATATATATGGGAGTATATATATATAAGTGTGTATATTTATAGGTAGTAGCTAGTATAAGACCTAAGGAATGCAATATATGTATATGTGTATATATATATATATATATATATATATATATATATATTTTACCTTCTAGCCGCCCACCCCCTCTCTTTTGGCCAAGAATGCTGATTTTTCCTCCTTAAAACCATGCAAGCAAAGTCCATGTGGGGGGGGGGGGAAATGATTATGAATTACGGAATAGTGTAGGAATAGTGTGGGTTGGTGGAACTTTCACCAACTCCACTTTTACCCATGGTTAATGTCCAAATTATTGGATATTAGTTCTTCTATAAATAGAGCCCTCCTATTTCATTTTCTCATTTGCAAAAACTCTAAGTGTTGGGAGATATAAAGAGCTAGAGAGAATTTTGAGAGAAAGGAAGAAAAACTTAGGAGCTCTTGCATTTTGGTGGAGTACTAGAAAGAAGGAACAAGGTGGAGGCCTATTGGAAGTTCATCTTTAGAAGGAAAAAAGCATCTAAGAGGTAGGTGTTGGTCGGAAAACCGATCACTAAACACGCGCAAGTATACGCGGTCTAACAAGTAATACAATGATAAGAAAAGTGTCGTACCCACGAGGAACTATCACTAATATTTACCAAATACCAACTTTGTATCGCTTTAGTCTTATTCGAACAGTAAACTAATAGGAGTGCGGTTAAACTAGTTATGACTAATTATTAAAGCAAGTAAACGGATAACGAATGGTAATCGAAGGAATTACAAGCTAAGGTTACAACTTCACCCCCACACAGGCATTCTGTCGAACACCTGGCGTGCTATGCTTCATCAAACTTCCTACCCTTCTCTCTTTGGTCTTAAGGGTCACGACAGTTTGTCGACCGAGAACACACAGGTGCTCATACACCTCTGTCGAGGTATGCACAAACATATCCTCTCCAGATCCACCCGATAGGGAATAGAACAGAAAAGAACATCCAAACTAAGTGATAATCCTACACATGTCTATGCGAATTAACCTAATAAGGATTTAAGCAAAAGTTCTCAATTAGGTCACACGTGGCGCACAGATATATGTCTATTCTACGCACAACTTATGCAGTCGAAACCCATAATCACATGCCAATATATTTAGGTGTAAATCTACAATTCTTCTTTCGATATCATATAGATTACCAAAATCATCACTAATGTCTTAGTGAGAATCATTAAGCATGAATATATTAAACCAAACCATATGGTGCCAACCAAAGAGAGAAGACAGTCAATTTAACTAACAAAGGGTTCCATTATAACCTTAGAGCCAATACTTAGTTCATAGCTATTGAACAAAATATAAGTAGCAATAAAGACAACATTTATGGATTACAAAAATAGAGGAAATGAATGGACAAGAATAAACTATGTCAAGGCTCTTCAGTCTCCAAGCATTTCGCTCCTTCCAAGCTCTCCAATCCATGTAGCTCACTGCTCTTGTTGCTCCAAGGAAAACCCAAACTTTACCCTAATCTACCTAATCTATATTTACAAACATTACCCAATAACTAGAGAGAGAAAGTACAAAAGAGATCTAATCTATCCTAAGCTAAGCTAACCGATTCTATCCCAGTCTTCTTCCTTTTCCTCTCCTCGCCTCTCTCTTCGCAGAGACTCTTCCCCTCTCTATATATCTGTTTTTTTCCTTGATCTAGGTCAAAAGCAAGCCTTCTCTGCCTGGGCACCGGAGGTCGCGCTGCGGCGCGGGCAATCAGCTTATAAGTGGCGCTGCGGCGCCATATTAAAATCAAAAGACCGGAGGTCGCGCTGCAGCGCGAGCCCATAAAGGAACTGTGGCGCTGCAGCGCCAGGATGACATCAGCAGGACCAGGGGCGGCGCCGCGGCGCGAGATTAAGCCTAGACATTGGCGCTGCGGTGCCAGTGTATGTAAATTATCCGTTTTGTCCCCTAAAAGCTAGAAAAGTCCTGTAAAGCCTGCAAAACATCGGTTAAGCATAATAATACAATAAACATATAAAACTATATAAAAACTACGACGATCAGGCAACTATTTAAGCCATAAGGTATCCGATTTGCGGGTATAAATCCCACTCATCAAATACCCCCAAACTTAAGTCTTTGCTTGTCCTCGAGCAAACTATCTAACACAAACTCATAATAGAAAACACACGCGAAATAAAAAAAATATCACTGTATACTAGTATCATGGCTTCTAAGCTCGATCATGGCTACTCCCAAAGAACAGGGCAAACACAGATATAAGCAAGAGTTCATTCAGCTACAAGCATAAGACTGTATTCGATCCATTCTATGTGTGTGTGCGGGGACCAACCATCCTAACTAATCATTGCTCAAATAAGTTCGCACAGTCGATTGTTAATACCCATATGCACACTCCGTAACTCAAACATTCAACAAGCATTAAGAATAAGACGCAATTGTAGACAAGGATCAAAAGATTCTAGCATAAAGAAAGTAAAATCTGACTCGGACAGTATTTAATTACCTTAGGCTAATCAGAGCTACCCATTAATGAGCTTTTGATCAGTGACTCCCAAGCCAGACGGCTTTAGGGCACTAGGCATGGAACACCCCTATGAATCTAATAACTCGAGCAGCAAAGGCGACGTAATCAACATAAGCCAAATTAGACTTTACGAAATCTGAAGATTATTTGGCGAGTGCATTTTATGCTCCATCTCAACATCGGTCCTGCGTTTATGGATGAGTGCGTTTTACGCTCCATCTCGACCCACCGCAAGACTTTCGATATTCAATCTTCTTTTCAAATTTTTTTTTTTTTTTACAACATGCCAGAATCCAAGATCCAAAACTGTTTATGCGTTGAAGTCTTTTATTACCTTGTAACAATGAAAGTTTATAAGAGTGAACATACTCCCAAAGCAATAAATAGGCGAACTAAATTCGAAAAAATAACTAGTTAGCCCAGTCGGTCGGTGCTTGGTAAAAACAAAACGGATCAATAACAGTCTCAACTTATCGATTGAACAACCCCTAGCTCATACATGCTTGACACGACTCTAAGAGATAAGCATAATTACTTGACGCTTGTCATTAGCCACAATCAAAAATTAGTGAAAAATATACCACCCTTGCATAAAAGCAGCTCAAAATAGGGTAATAAAGCCATTAACATGGCACAAGCATATAAATCTGTAAAAGCCCCAAAAAGATGGCTGTAAACCACAAACATGCTAATAACAAACAAAGCGCTAATAAATAACTAAAAACTGTTCATGGCATCCATCATAATAAACCCAAAACATAAAACCGCAGTTCAAAATGACTGCACTACAATCCTGATAAAAACCTAAGCAAAGTACTAAAATAGCAACTTATCATGGCAATAGACAGAAATAAAACAGATAATAAACCATAACACCCCCAAACTTAAGGTGAGCAATGCCCTCATTGCTAAACATATATCACTCTAAACAAGAGGGCTTCCCTGAAGTCTGGTCACTCGGCAGCTGCAGCGTCCTCGTTAGCTTCGGCGGGTGGTGATGGTGGAGGGTATGGTGGGAAGGCAGGAGGCTCTGGGAACTGGAATGGCGTGAACTCAGAATCCTCGCCACTATACACGGTGTATATGCTCTGCATCGTGTTGACCAGCTCAGCCTGATACTGCATCGCTATGTCCTGCCTCAGGGCCACCGCTGCTATGTGCCTTTGCTGCCTCTGAGCATTAGCGTCCTGGTTCTGATGTAGCAGAGTGAGGGATGCTATGATTTCTGCCAGTAGTCCCTGTGAAGCTGTGCCTGCGTCTGGTGGCTGCGAAGGCTCTGCTGTAGGAGGTGGCTCAGTAGGTGGCCCGAATCCTTCGCCTCTAACATGAGAAATAGCCCCGTCCCACACATCGAAGCGTGAGATGGTCTGATGGTCAATGACTGACATGGGCGGCAAAGCTATCTCTTCTGGCCCCCAATGGATACCTGCCCTCTTGCACAGCCGGGTGATCAAAGATGGATGTGGAAGTCCCGTAGAGATATTGCTCTTGATTGCCTTTATGATGGACTCATGGATGAGAACTACGATGTCCACGTTCAGACCCGTGACAATGGCAAATAATAGGATTGCTCTATCCTTAGTCACGTTGCTCAGGTGACGAGTCGGGATCATGTTGGCACAGATAAAGCTGAACCATGCCTTCCCATAGCGACTGAGTGCAGCATGCGGGAAACTGGTTCTCTCACCCGTGAAGTCATTTGTCTTCCATATAGTCCCGGATTTGCAAAGCCTCCTCACAATATCCTCGAGGTCATAGCTGCGGAGTCCCTGCTCTATATAGTCCTTACCCTCGAAATCGGGCGTCGCGAACAGTGCATTGATGGCTTGGCTTCCAAACGCCACTGACCGCCCCCTAACTTGAACAACAGCAGGACCTTCGGGACTAGCATTTGCATAGAACTCTCTAACTACAGATACAATGGCCGACTCAGGAGGTTTTGTGAAGTGCACCCACTGGCGACCCGCAATCATTGCTAACAACTCGCCATCCTTTGTTTTGTCAGGCCTCAAACCCCGTTCAGGAATCAAATTTCGTGCGGCAAAGGAGCTTTTGTATCGTTTCCATGCCTCTTCGTTAACAAATTTGGTATTGTCCCATGCCGTTGGTGCTGCGGACGAGGAACCGCCCACGCTCAGTCGCTGCCTCTTTGAAGCCATGTCAGAATTTGCAGTTGGTGTGGACAAAAAAAAAGTACCTAAGCAATGCCACTCTCTGTAGAAGCAACCCTTAAAGAAATAGGCAGCAATTCCCCAATGAAACCCACTAATTGTAAGCCAAAACAGTCAAATTTCTCTCTTAGGCAAATTATCAAATACCTTGTGTGCGTTCTGAAAATCCACTTTGGACAGCCCTTGCTTGACAGTGCTTTGTCCCGATTTCCGTTAGTGGAAATCACCCCAAATCACACAACAAGAAAAACACCAACAAAGCACCAACCCAACAATTCTATCAAAATATCTTAGTGACTGGTTGAAATCCAAATAAAATACCTAGAAGGGGGAAAAACCCTAGTTTGCTGCTGATCTTCTTTTGGATTCTCGCTTGACTTGAGGTTGGTCTGATTTTGTGTGAGTCGGCTGTGTTATGCAGAGGGTGGGGGTTCTATGGAGAAAAGTGACGGTTGGGTTGCTTGTATTGCCGATATGGGTCGAGAGAAATGGGAGGTAATGGGCACAACTGCTGGCTTCAGTTGCTTTTTAAAAACCAAAATTCGCTACCGGCGCTGCGGCGCCAGAATTCCTTCATTGATTGGCGCCGCGGCGCGACTTGGCAGTAGCTTTATCTGATTTTGGCGCTGTGGCGCGAGTCCCCTTTTGTTCCTGGGCGCTGCGGCGCCAGGATAGGAAATTTACATTTTTAGCATGGCGCTGCGGCGCGAAGTTCAGGTCATATGCTGGCGCTGCGGCGCCAGCTTTGTATCTGAGTTTTCCTGCACAAAAACCATGTATTAGACAACATATATTACACAGATAACATGCTAAGTAAACAACATGCTATATACTAAATTCTAACTAAGATATACACTAGCAACATACTAAATAACATGCTGCCTGCTATAATCACAAAAGCATACGCATTGGCAACGATGTTTACATGGTAAAAAGAAAAGACACAATATAAACTAGACATAAGTAAAGAAAACATAGAAAATTGATACTGAGATGGGGTTGCCTCCCCATCAAGCGCTTGTTTTAAAGTCGTCGGCTTGACTATACCGATGCCGCTCAATCCGGCTCATAAGCAAAAATGACCATTTCATGCCGCCTATTTGTCAACTCCTTTAAATTTGTGGCGGACATGGATGATTGATCATCCTCGTTTTCTTCACCCATCGGCACGAAGAATATTTCACCACTGGAATTATCCAATAATTCACCTTTTTCATCAAGTTGAAAGCGTTCTTTGTGCACTAGCGGGCCCTCCAGGGTTTCCACAATCGTGAGCGTGGCTTCCGGTTGTTGCTTAGTCTTGACAATACAACCACTCTTTATCCTCTTCTCTCCAACTTCAAGCTCCACCTGTTGGACAATTTGCACCATGACATCTCCCTCAACAACTTTGTGAGACTCATCGCCTTTTCCTTGCGTATCCCCCGTGCAATGCTCTACTACTTCATCGTTGAGATCGTTATTGACCGGTAGATTGTCCTGCGGTAGATTTATAATGGCATTGACGAGTTGTCCCAATTGATTTTCGAGGCTTTGCAATGCGGCGTCTTGGCTTGCCATTCGAACCTCATTTCTTTCTATAAAGTTGGTGAGGAGCTCTTCAAGCCTTTTCTCTTCTGTTAAGTCTGCCGAAAAGCTCTCATTGGGTTGGAATGTCACCTTATACTGCGGAGGAGATGGACATTCAAATTGATTTGGATAGGATTAATTCGGATCATGATATTGCTCTTGACTATAGTCCCAAGAGTTTGGATAACCCTGACAGTTTGGATGATAGGAAATCGGTTCAATGTCAGCTCGTTCCTGACGGTAGGCGGTCTGAGTGGACTGACAGTCAAGATTATCAGAAAATCTCAAGACATTTGCAATTTGATCTCGCAATTGCTCGAGTCCTTCTTCCGAGCTTGGTTGTGTAGTCCTCTCATAAGGCCATTGATAATATTGATCGTCCATAACCTGTAAACTTAAAAATACAAAGGAAGATCAAACAAATAAAAGAAATATAAACACGTTCAAATTAAGACTAAATTGATTTAAATCAATATTGGACAATATTAGAATAATAGTTCCCCGGCAACGGCGCCAAAAACTTGTTGGTCGGAAAACCGATCACTAAACACGCGCAAGTATACGCGGTCTAACAAGTAATACAATGATAAGAAAAGTGTCGTACCCACGAGGAACTATCACTAATATTTACCAAATACCAACTTTGTATCGCTTTAGTCTTATTCGAACAGTAAACTAATAGGAGTGCGGTTAAACTAGTTATGACTAATTATTAAAGCAAGTAAACGGATAACGAATGGTAATCGAAGGAATTACAAGCTAAGGTTACAACTTCACCCCACACAGGCATTCTGTCGAACACCTGGCGTGCTATGCTTCATCAAACTTCCTACCCTTCTCTCTTTGGTCTTAAGGGTCACGACAGTTTGTCGACCGAGAACACACAGGTGCTCATACACCTCTGTCGAGGTATGCACAAACATATCCTCTCCATATCCACCCGATAGGGAATAGAACAGAAAAGAACATCCAAACTAAGTGATAATCCTACACATGTCTATGCGAATTAACCTAATAAGGATTTAAGAAAAAGTTCTCAATTAGGTCACACGTGGCGCACAGATATATGTCTATTCTACGCACAACTTATGCAGTCGAAACCCATAATCACATGCCAATATATTTAGGTGTAAATCTATAATTCTTCTTTCGATATCATATAGATTACCAAAATCATCACTAATGTCTTAGTGAGAATCATTAAGCATGAATATATTAAACCAAACCATATGGTGCCAACCAAAGAGAGAAGACAGTCAATTTAACTAACAAAGGGTTCCATTATAACCTTAGAGCCAATACTTAGTTCATAGCTATTGAACAAAATATAAGTAGCAATAAAGACAACATTTATGGATTACAAAAATAGAGGAAATGAATGGACAAGAATAAACTATGTCAAGGCTCTTCAGTCTCCAAGCATTTCGCTCCTTTCAAGCTCTCCAATCCGTGTAGCTCACTGCTCTTGTTGCTCCAAGGAAAACCCAAACTTTACCCTAATCTACCTAATCTATATTTACAAACATTACCCAATAACTAGAGAGAGAAAGTACAAAAGAGATCTAATCTATCCTAAGCTAAGCTAACCGATTCTATCCCAGTCTTCTTCCTTTTCCTCTCCTCGCCTCTCTCTTCGCAGAGACTCTTCCCCTCTCTATATATCTGTTTTTTTCCTTGATCTAGGTCAAAAGCAAGCCTTCTCTGCCTGGGCACCGGAGGTCGCACTGCGGCGCGGGCAATCAGCTTATAAGTGGCGCTGCGGCGCCATATTAAAATCAAAAGACCGGAGGTCGCGCTGCAGCGCGAGCCCATAAAGGAACTGTGGCGCTGCAGCGCCAGGATGACATCAGCAGGACCAGGGGCGGCGCCGCGGCGCGAGATTAAGCCTAGACATTGGCGCTGCGGCGCCAGTGTATGTAAATTGTCCGTTTTGTCCCCTAAAAGCTAGAAAAGTCCTGTAAAGCCTGCAAAACATCGGTTAAGCATAATAATACAATAAACATATAAAACTATATAAAAACTACGACGATCAGGCAACTATTTAAGCCATAAGGTATCCGATTTGCGGGTATAAATCCCACTCATCAGTAGGTCATCATCTAGCTTCATTTTCATTTGTCAAGCTAAGTTAGTGTAGGTAGAAATGCATGTAAGCATGATATCTAATTTAAAATACTTGTTAACATGAGATGTGTAGTTAAATGCCATAAAATGTATAAGCCATATATATGATTCAAAAAGGTTATGTTGAACCTCTATGAAATTTGGGCATAACGTAAGTGGAATCGTAGAAATCGGACATAAAACGAACTCGTAGCGGAACTTTTCGTAAAGCATATCAAAATGTAAACCCTAGCTTGGAAAAGTAATAAATTTAATTAAATAAATATTTTAGAAAATTGTTCAAGATATCACATATTGAAGACATGCAAGTTTATGAGATGGTGGAAGTGGTTTCAACTTATTTGGATGTAAAATGAACAAGTTATGCAAGATTGAATCAAAAGAGGTAAAAGATCAAATATTGAAAAACTTCAAGTCTAAGGAATTTGTCGGGCCAGCTCTGCCGCGGCACCCACAGAACTGGAACTGGTGTTGTCGCGCTATGGCCATCTCAAGGGATAAAGTTCTGGATGACCGGCGCTGCCGCGCCATCCTTAGTATAAAACTCGGCGCCGCCGCGCCACTCCTTGGTAAAGTTTCTGGATGACCAGCGTCGCAGCGCCGCCTGCAGGCTTAGACCCAGCGCTGCAGCGCCAAGCTTATTTCATAGTTGACCCGGATACGGGTCAAACCGGGTCAGGTCAACCCGGGTCAGAACATAAAATTTTTTTGAAATAAAATAAAATAAAAATAATAATTAATTAAATAATAATAATACTTAATTAAATTAATATTAAGGGATTTTATTAATTAAATAATTAAAGTAATTTAATTGTGAATTAATTAAATACAATTTGTGATAAAAAGTTTAAGATTTATTTTACTTGAAGAAGATTAAACAATTAAAAGAATTTTAATTATAAATTAATAAGTAATAATTATTCTAATATTTAGGATTTCTTTAATTTTCCTAAATTATAAACAATTAAAACTAAATACGATTTTAATTGTGAAACGAATAAATAATTAAGATAGTACTTAATTGTAAATCAATAAAACTTAAACCTTTTGATATTAATTTGGTAATAAGTAAAAACTATTTCTAATTGTTATGTTAATAAAGCGTAAATAATTAAAGTTACATTAATAAATATTTTAATTGTGAATGATAATTACTAAACAGTTAAATACTTTTGAAGATTATTTAGTTGTGGACCAATGAGACATGAATATCCCTAACTAATGATGGTTAAAGGAATTACTCAGATAATAATTAAGTAAGGATACCTTATAAATATAATGAGGTATAAACCCTTAATCGAATAATAAGGATAATAAAATATTACCTAATGAAGTCCTAGATTGATGATAGAATGAAAGAGATAACGATTAGAGAAACAATGAATAATCGTTTTGAGAAGTCTTAGATACCTAAGGCTTGTGTGTTAGACCAATTAAGGTTTATATGTTTATGAGTTGATAGAGATTAACCATTATAATAACAATAGGTTATTTTGAGGATAAGAAGTCAAGGTCGGAATTATTCAACGACTCAGGCAAGTATTCGAACCCTACTCTTTATTGAGTAAGTACTTAAGCTTGTACTATTATTGATCGTACGAGTAAATAATTGCTAGAATAATTATTGTCTTATAAATTACTATTTTATTACTTGATTTAAATCACGATTATATTCTTCGAATCATGTTGCGAGTATTGAACATATAAATTGTTCTTATATATTGTTAGGTTTTTAACTTTTGGGTTTATTTTGATGATAACAATAATTAGTAAATAAATTCATTAAAAGAGTATAATCCTCTCCATAGGATTTATATTATAATTATTTTAATTATCTTATTTACTTTGACCAAAAATATTTTTCAATCTTATTAAATTAATTTATAAAAACATTTCCCAATTTTTTAAATTATAAAAAAGGCAAAATGATTTTTAAAACAAAATTATATATATAATCGAACATATATATATATATATATATATATATATATATATATACATATATATATATATATGGCCATTAAATGATTAAATGCTAAATGTATATGTGTTGATTTGTTATGTGCATTAATTAGCCTTTGACCAAAATTTCAAAATGATGAAAGTTTTGAATTGAGACAATCTTTGTGGGACAATTTCTCTTGTTCCATCCGTAGGCACCTTAATGGTCCTCATGCTTGGGTCCACACGTTTTCTTAAGGAACAAAAGATTGCTTCATGTGCTGGAGATTTAATGTGTTGAGATTTAAATCCATGCTGCCTTGACCAAATTTAATGTGGGCATTTAATGAACAAATTGCCTAAAATTTGTGTGGGCTATAATTTGATTTCCTCAGTATTGGGCAATCCGCATGAAGTTTTTATCAGATTCATCTAGACCGCCCATTTCAAAAATATTAAATCTCAACCATTAATTTTAAAATATATTTTTAAAATTACCATTTTGCCCCCAACTTAAAAAATCTATAAATAGGAGGCCTTTCTCTCATTTCCAATTTGCCAATTCACTATCAAAGAAAAACTTATACTCCTCCTACATACTCTCTCTCTCTCTCTCTAAGAAGCTTTCTCTCTCTTCTTATCAAAGTTCTAATCATTTGAGAAGAGAAAATTGGTCTAAGCATTTGAGATAAGTTGTTTAATTTACTTTATTTGAATTATCTCTTGCTTATTTATATTTATAAAAATACGAATATAAATTGCTATACACAATTATATATATCTATATTTCATCTATTTATCAAATAAAAAGGTATACTTAGACGTCGCAAGGTGACGGAAATATTCCTCTTAAGTGAGGAAATCCGACCGTACGATTCCTTATAGTACTAAGTGACTTTGTATTTTATATTACTTATATAAATATCATAAAATAGATCAACACTTGTTAGTTTAAAACAACACTGAGATAATTCCTCTAAGAGTGAATCATCTGAACTTTAACGATTGAGATTTTATATTTAATTTTGAATATTTATTGAATTAAATAAATATTTATGTGATATATTTATTGAGTTAAATAAATAAATTATGTGGGGACAGAATCCTTTTAAGGAGGGAAGATTGTAACGATTGAGATTTTATATTTAATTTTAAATATTTATGTGAATTATTTATTGAGTTAAATAAATAAATTATGTGATTTATGGAGTGATTTAATTAAGTGTATATATTAATTAAATGAATGTGCAATATTTAATTTAATTAATGTATATTAATTTTATATTATAGTTCTAATTTAATTGAGATAATTAAATTAGATGAGATATGTGATGAAGTGTTACATGGATTATAATTAGCGAGTAATTATAATTATGTGGCAATTTTATGTGATTAATTGATGTTAGATTTTAATTGATTAAATTAGATGATTGATATTTAATTAATTTAAATGTGACATTAAAGTATGTGTTAAATAATTTGTTAAAATAAAGAAAAGGATTTTTAAATTTGTTTTGCCAAACAAGGCCCTTGTATTTGTTTTAAACCTATTTCTACCAAACATGGCCTTAGCGACTAAAATCTGTTTTTAAATACAAAGTTTGCCAAACATGACCTTATGGCTTTTAAAATTCAAAACAAATTATAACTGCTAATTATTTAATTTAGACATTATATATTTGTCAGTTACGTTGAATGTTATTATGTCTATTATATACGTATATCAATTTATATTAGACGTTAACTAGAAGAATAAGAACAAAGAAAGAGAAAAAATACTCTGTTAGTTTGAAGAGAAGGATAGAGAGGAACTTGGTGATTCTGAGAATTTAGAGGAGACTACCAAAGCTATTCTCATCATCTAAACAAAGATTAATCAAGTATTTAAGGTAATAATTCACCTCTTGTTCTTAGTTTTCTTGTAGTCTGGAGTTTTTATAAATAATTAGAATTGTAATTGATGAATTAGTTGATTTCATGTTATGTGAATTGATAGATGTTGGAATCCATTATATGTATGCTATAAATGGTTTTTTTTTTCAAAAATCAAAAGTACTGTGAAAATAAGTTTTTACATGAGGGAATAGTGTTCTTATGAGTTTCATATATTGGTTGATTTTATAATGGAAATTGATGAATTTCATATGTGATTTGTGCAAATTGAGAGTTGTGAATGATGTTAGTTTCAATAACGAAAATAATGCTTGTAGTATAGATTTAATTGGTTGAGAAATTTATTTATAGTAGATTATTTTGTTAGAATATGAGTTTTATAAAATGTCAAAAATTGAGTTTTAAAATCTTTGATTTTCGTTGCTTAGATGAATTATGTGATTGGTATCATATATAGCATGAGTATTACTGCATATGTATGCTTTACATGGTCTGTGTTGCTGTGTATTTTCGTTTGTTGGCTTGTATGGGTTGTCAGTAAAGCAGAGAGCTGTGGCTGTCTGCGTCTGGCCGAGTTGCTACGCAGCTGCGCCGACAGCAAGGCCAAGAGCAGCGCAGCTGCGCTGCTTGCCCTTCCCAGATCCTTTCCCTGTGCAGCTGCGCCGGTGCCAAGGCTGCGCAGCTGCGCCGCTGGCTGTGCAGAGGCAGAAAATTTAGTTTATTTATGTAGTCTTACTTGATGGCTTAAGATAAATTGTTTATGATGATGAGCATGTAATCAGTTGCTATAACATGTGGTTAATATGAATGTGACAATTTCATATTTGAGAAAAAGGAAGTTTTGAAAACCTAATAAAGTATTTAAATTATAAACTATAATTGTTTTATTGTAAATGAGTTACTTAATTATAATTTGATTAATTATAATTAAGAGTAAGTGTTTAATTTAAAGTATAATATTGTGAAATTGTAATGTATAGATATTGATTATTTTAATCAATTAGATGTTAATTTAAATGATAATTTAAGTAATTATAATTTAATAAATGCATGTTTAATTGTGGATTTTAAATTGATAATTACATGATTAATTATAAATTGTGTAATTATAATACATGATTAATTATAAATTGTGTAATTATAAATACATGATGTAGTTTAATGGATTATAAATTATAATTTGTTTATAATTTAAAAGGTAATTATAATTTAAGTAATTATAATTTGATTAAGTGTTTGAATTATAATTGCTTAATTATAATTTAGTTAAATACATAATTAATTTAATTATGTGAATATGTAAGTGATGTAATTAACTATGTGATAGTTAATTATTACTATTTATTTAATTAGAGTGAGTTAACCATGAGGGTTAACCACTTATGTGAATTAGTTATGTATTAACTAATTTAGATTATTATAATTGAGTGTGTATAAGAAGTGTTTAAGTACGTGGTTGAGTTAAGTAGCTTGCGCTTAAGGCAAGTTTTCTAAACCCTAAACTCGTTAATTCTATGCAAGTTTTCTAAACCATGATCTTATATTAATTTTTATGCAAGTTTCTTTGAGTTCATATATTCATTGTTGAGAATGTCCTTTTCATTTTTGTACTAGACAATTATTTACTTAACCGAAGAGATCTTGATTTATTGTTCAAGTAAGATCCAATTTATTATTTTAAATGCTTTAAGTTTACTTGTAAAGCATATGTTAATTCATAATTCTTTTATTTATGAATTATTGAAAGTCGATTCAACTAATCCTTAGTTGATGAACGTGAATTCTAAATTACCCTTATAAGCTTATCCAAACCAAACTTTCTTTGGTGCGGACTTGAACTCAAATTACTGAGTTGAACAACCCTAATTATTAGGGGAGGTTATTACGCATAGCGTTAAGATGTTTGTGCACAATACATGGTACAAAGGACTGATCCCCCTAAGTAAGAGTTCAGGTCCATAGTCTTATTGACTGTTAAAGGTTTAAATAGAAATATTTATAACCTAGGACAAGAGTTCAAAGGTCTTATGACCCTCAGATAAATTCTATATTGAATTGTAATTGTGATGAAAGAATTATTATTCAATTCTTTATTGTTGAAGCGAATCATATTATTCAGATTCTTTGAAAGATATCATTTCATGTATTTATTATTATTAAACTCCAGTGAGTTGTGGTTTGCTCACTCTTGCATTAAATAACAATTTCAGTTAAGGTTGATAACGCTGATGCTCCGTCTATAAGTAAGGGCAAGGGAAAGCAAAGCAAGTGAAGACTTGTTTTATTTAATTGAGAATGATTGTAATAAGACTTGAATGTTATATTTTTATTTCCGCACTTTATTATATTCATGTCAAGGTTAGAGTAACCCGGGATTTATTTTACAAAGGTTGTAACCCTTATTGTAAGGGAGATTTATTTATTTTAATTTAAGTTGTAGTTACTTTGCATTATTCATTGGGTAGATGTATGTTATATTAGAAAGTGAACACCAAATCATGTGAAAACGAAGTACCCTGATTTGGGGGTGTCACAGGTTGGTATCAGAGCTATAGGTTATGAAACCTTAGGTGGGGAAAAACTTTAGGTAGTAGCCTTATAGGTAAGATCGAAAAGATAGATGTGATAGGTAAAAGATAATAAACTACCTTATGTGCTATGTGTTTATATTATAGTATTCAAAGAGTGACGATTCGTTATCACGTAATAATGAAATTTAAAATTCTTTTGTTAGGATGTCGAACGTTGGAGAACCTAGTCAGGCTAGAGAGGATGTACCTCAGGTGCCTAGAGATGAGGAGCCCCGTAACATACATATTGTCTGGGAGCAGCTGGTTAGGAAAGAGCCATCTCCAGTGATCACCATAGCTGGTCGGGAGCGTGAGCTGACACCTATTCCAGAGGATGAGGACGAGGACGAGTCTGAAGAGGAGGAAGAGGAGAGGAGGAAGAGGATCCCGAAGAGGAATTCCCACCTCACTCTACTAGTGCTGAGATGTACGAGGCAGTCTACGATAGCAATTTGGATTTTAATGGACGCGTAGGAGATCTCGAGGAGACTATCCAGCAGGGAGACGAGACGATTGAGGAAATGGCAAGTGACCTAGGAGATGCACAGTGGAACCTGATACATATGGAGGTTGATAGAGATGCTGCTCGATTTGAACTGGCAAAACTGAAGCAAGACATCCAGGAGGAGTTGAGGAAGCGTGCCAGAGCTGAAGAGTCAAGTTTGAGGGCTAATCAACGAGCTGATCGAGCTGAAGATGAAGATGAAGCCAAGAGGGCCAAGCTGAGGGAAATAGGATATGCTTTTCATACAGCGATAGAGAGAGCTCAGGACCGTATTTTCTACTACCCAGCTCAGTTTCAAGGTTTACCGTGGTATATGGTGGACCGAAGAACGGCATTTCGGGTATTAAAAGAGGAACGAATAGAGGCTGTGCGACGTATTAATATGCAGAGGCAGTAGCAGTAGTAGCAGTAGTAGAGTTTTATTTATGTATTGCTTTTTGTAATAAGTAATGTAAATCCCATAATTTGAGATAAGAATGGGATGAGTTAATAATGTAATCCTGTAACTTTTCCAGTTCAGGAAGGATGATAGAAATGGCAAAAATGCTATCTGTTTGATGTTTTTTTTTCTACGAGTAATTAATAAAAAAAGTTTATGGACGTGCTATGTGTTATATGTGAAATGAGCCATTTAAACGTTTAAGTATGAACTTGGATACTTAATAGTTGAATAGAGGGTCTAATAATAATATTTTCTTAACAGAAAATGCCTTCTAGAAGAAGAATAACACGTCAAAACCCCGAGGGTGCGACGAACAACAACAATAACGATGGGACAAACCCCAACTCAGTTCAGCAGTTGGTGAACCTGTTGGCAGGAGCTCTTGCGAATCAGCCACAGGTGCAGGGAACAACATTCAAGGAATTCAAAGCAGTAGGACCGCCTGAGTTCAAAGGATCGACTAACCCTATCGAAGCTCAGACATGGGTTATGGAAATAGAGAAGATATTTGACGTGGCTAGGGTAGAGGAAGACCAGAAGACAGCGTTCGCGGCTTTCATGTTGAAGTCGGATGCTAGCTTTTGGTGGTAGGCTAACAAGACCCGAGAGGGAGAGAGAGTCATCACGTGGGAACGTTTCAAGGAAATGTTCTACGAGATGTACTTTCCAGCGAGTTCGCAGGACCAGATGGAGGTCCAGTTCCTAGAGCTTAAGCAGGGAGGAATGACGGTGTCCGAGTATGCCGCTAAGTTTAACGAATTGGCCAGGTTCGCTACTTACCAGGTCAGCACTGACACTAGGAAAGCGAGAAGGTTTGAGCGGGGACTGAAGCCCTGACTCTACAACAAGGTTTCCATGTTCCAGATGAATACCTTTGCAGCTGTGCTAGAGAAGGCCATACTTGCTGAGGGAGGAAGCGAAGCGGTGACGAAGTTCAACCAAGATAAGAAGAAGAAGAATGAGGTAGAAACCAAAACTGGGGGTAGCAGCGCTGTGAACCAGAAGAGGAAGTGGTTTGATAATACCTTTGCTGGGAGTCAGCAGGGAAGCCAGCAGAAGAGGAAGTTTGAAGTATGTGCTACATGCGGTAAGAATCACACTAGGGTGTGCATGAAAGGGAAGCGGGTGTGCTTCAACTGTGGTCAGGAAGGCCACATTGCACCTAATTGCCCAAACCCGAAGAAGGGAGCTTGCTTTACATGTGGATCCAAAGATCACATGGCTCGCAACTGCCCGAAGAAGCTGACGGTAGGGTCAACAGGGAGCGGAGGAAATGGAAGCGGCAGTTCCGTTACTATCGCTGCACCATTGCAAGCTGTTCGACCCACTGCACGGACATTTAATATAACGGTGCAGGATGTTGTGCAATCAAAAGACGTGGTGTCAGGTATTATTCCGGTCAATAGTATAAATGCATATGTATTATTTGATTCGGGTGCTACTTGTTCATTCATATCTGATGATTTTGCTAAAACCTTAGACTTACCTGTAGAGGAGTTAGTTTACCCTTTGAACATAGAGATTGCGAATAGGGAGGTTATTCCTGTTAGGAGCGTTTATAAGAACTGTAGATTGGACATTAAGGGTCAGGAACTTAGAGTAGATTTGATTCTGATTAAACTTGGGGAATTCGACATCATACTAGGTATGGATTGGTTGTTCAACCATGGGGCGGTAATCGACTGTCAGAAGAAGTCGATGAACCTTACGACTCCGTCAAAGTTGGTGTTCTATGGTAGCAAATTTCCTAGACAAGCGAGTTGTTTAACGGTTATGCAAGCCAAGAAATTTCTGACGCAAGGCTGTGAAGGATATCTAGCCTACATAGTAGGTACGCGTAAGGAAAGCCCAAAGGTGGAGGAAATATCGGTAGTTAAGGAGTTTATAGACATTTTTTCGAGCGAATTGCCAGGACTTTCGCCAGATAGGGAGACAGAGTTCGTGATCGATTTAGCGTCGGGAACTGCTCCGATTTCGAAGGCTCCATACCGAATGGCTCCAGTTGAGATGAAGGAACTAATGGTTTAACTGTAAGAATTACTAGACAAGAAGTATATCCAACCGAGTGTTTCACCATGGGGAGCGCCTGTTTTATTCGTGAAGAAGAAGGATGAATCGATGCATCTCTGCATTGATTATAGGGAGTTGAATAAAGTTACGATCAAGAATAGGTATCCTTTACCTAGGATCGATGACTTATTTGATCAACTGAAGGGTGCGAAGTATTTCTCAAAAATTAATTTGAGAAGCGGGTATCATCAATTGAAGGTGAGGAAGGAAGATATACCTAAAACGGCTTTTAGGACTCGATATGGTCATTACGAGTTCTTGGTGATGTCATTTGGTCTCACGAATGCCCCAGCTGCATTTATGGACCTAATGAACAGGGTGTTCAAGCCATTTCTGGACAAGTTCGTGGTAGTGTTCATAGATGACATCCTGGTTTATTCCAAGACCGAGGAGGAGCATGCTGAAAACTTATGACTAACCTTAGAACCCCTGAGACGAGAGAAACTTTACGCTAAATTCTCAAAATGCGAATTTTGGTTGGAATGTGTGCAATTTCTTGGCCACGTGATCGACAATGATGGTATTTCGGTGGATCCGTCGAAGGTTGAGGCTTTAATGAGTTGGGATCAGTCGAAGACGCCGTCTGAAGTGAGGAGTTTCTTAGGATTGGCAGGTTATTACTGTAGATTTATCCAAGACTTTTCTAGAATAGCAACTCCATTGACGAATTTGACTCGTAAAATAGTTAAGTTTGTTTGGACGGAGAAGTGTGACGAAAGTTTTCAAGAGCTGAAAAAGAGACTGAGTACTGCGTCTGTATTGTCTTTACCGGATAGTTCGGGAAATTTCATGGTATATAGTGATGCCTCACATAAAGGATTAGGCTGTGTGTTGATGCAGAGCGGCAAAGTCATTACCTATGCGTCACGTCAGCTGATGGATTACGAGAAGGGGTATCCGACCCATGATCTAGAATTGGCGGCAGTAGTGTTTGCCCTAAAGATTTGGAGGCACTACTTATATGGAGAGAAGTATGAAATATACACAGATCACAAGAGTCTGAAGTATATATTTACTCAGAAGGATTTGAACATGCGTCAATAAAGATGGTTGGAACTGATTAAAGACTACGATTGTGAGATACTTTACCATCCGGGTAAAGCTAACATTGTTGCCGACGCTTTAAGCAGGAAAGGTCGGGAGAAGCTGAACGTGTTAACTGATCAAGATCGGTTAATAGAACAGATGGCTAGATTGGAGTTGGAAGTGAAGTTTTCGAAGGAATCGGATGAGATGTTGTTTCAAGTAACCACTGGTCCTACTCTAGTAGACAATGTGAAAGAAGCACAACTTCACGATGAAGAATGCGGGAAAGTACGGAAGAGGATAACCGTTGGCGAAGAGTTCAAGTTCAAAATCGATAAGGAAGGTCTGTTACGATTTGAAGGTAGAATATGGGTACCGCCAGTACCAGAGGTCAAAGAGGAGATTCTGAGCGAAACTCATAGTTCTAGATATTCTATTCACCCTGGGAGTACGAAGGTGTACCAGGATCTCAGGCATCATTTCTGGTGGTCGAATATGAAGTGGGACGTTGCTGAAGGCGTTGCGAAATGCTTGACGTGCCAAAAAGTCAAAGCAGAACACCAGAGACCAAGTGGACTGCTGCAACCATTTAAAATTCCAGAGTGGAAGTGGGAGCATATCACGATGGATTTCGTGGTAGGTCTTCCAGCGACTCAGAAGGGATTTGATGCGATATGGGTTATAGTGGATCGACTGACGAAGTAAGCCCACTTTCTGCCGATCAGGATTAAGTACAACCTGGATAAGCTAGCAAAGTTATACGTCAAGGAAATTATTTCTAGACACGGTGTTCCAGTGTCGATTGTGTTTGACAGAGATTCGTGTTTTACGTCTAATTTCTGGAAGCAATTACAAGAATGTCTGGGAATGCAATTGCGAATGAGTACAGCGTATCATCCTCAGACTGATGGCCAGAGCGAGAGAATGATTCAGATGCTTGAGCTGCTGAGAGCTTGTGTGATGGACTTCAAAGGAAGTTGGGAGGATCATCTACCGTTGGTGGAGTTCGCCTACAACAATAGTCATCATGCGAGTATTGGCATGCCGCCTTACGAAGCATTATACGACAGAAAATGCAGAACTCCTTTGTGCTGGGATGAAGTCGGTGAACGTCAATTGTTGGGACCAGAATTGGTACAACAAACCGCCGAAATTGTGAAGCTGATCAGAACAAGATTAGTTGCTGCTCAAGACAGACAAAAGAAGTATGCTGATCTTCATCGACAAAATCGAGAATTCTTACCAGGAAGTTTTGTGTTCCTGAAAGTATCTCCTTGGAAGGGGAAGATTCGATTTGGTAAGAAGGGAAAGTTGAGTCCCAGATTTATTGGACCTTTTGAGGTATTGTGAAAAGTTGGCGAGGTGGCTTACGAGATTGCATTACCTCTGGAGCTCGAGAGTATACATAATGTCTTCCATATTTTTGTGTTAAGACCTTACAAGCATGATTATAAACATGTAATAGAATATGAACCTTTGCTATTTGATAAAGACTTAACGTATGAAGAAGTGCATGTTCAAATAGTTGATAGAAAGGAACAAGTACATAGGAATAAAGTGATACCTTCTGTTAAGGTAATCTGGAGGAACCACAGTGCTGAAGAAGCTACGTGGGAACTCGAAGATGTTATGATGAAATCTTATCCGCATTTATTTGCTTAGATGTGTGTAACCCCTTATATACTGATTCTGGGGAAAGAATCCTTTGAAGAGGGGAAGAATGTAATAGACGAGAATTTTTTTTTTTATGTGTGATTCTGGGGACAGAATCCTTTTAAGGACGGAAGATTGTAACGATTGAGATTTTATATTTAATTTTAAATATTTATTGAATTAAATAAATATTTATGTGAATTATTTATTGAGTTAAATAAATAAATTATGTGGGGACAGAATCCTTTTAAGGAGGGAAGATTGTAACAATTGAGATTTTATATTTAATTTTAAATATTTATTGAATTAAATAAATATTTATGTGAATTATTTATTGAGTTAAATAAATAAATTATGTGATTTATGGAGTGATTTAATTAAGTATATATATTAATTAAATGAATGTGCAATATTTAATTTAATTAATATATATTAATTTTATATTATAATTCTAATTTAATTGAGATAATTAAATTAGATGAGATATGTGATGAAGTGTTACATGGATTATAATTAACGAGTAATTATAATTATGTGGCAATTTTATGTGATTAATTGATATTAGATTTTAATTTATTAAATTAGATGATTGATATTTAATTAATTAAAATGTGACATTAAAGTATGTGTTAAATAATTTGTTAAAATAAAGCAAAAAAAATTTAAATTTGTTTTGCCAAACAAGGCCCTTGTATTTGTTTTAAACCTATTTCTACCAAACATGGCCTTAGCGAATAAAATCTGTTTTTAAATAAAAGGTTTGCCAAACATGACCTTATGGCTTTTAAAATTTAAAACAAATTATAACTGCTAATTATTTAATTTAGACATTATATATTTGTCAGTTACGTTGCATGTTATTATGTCTATTATATACGTATATCAATTTACATTAGACGTTAACTAGAAGAATAAGAACAAAGAAAGAGAAAAAACACTCTGTTAGTTTGAAGAGAAGGATAGAGAGGAACTTGGTGATTCTGAGAATTTAGAGGAGACTACCAAAGCTATTCTCATCATCTAAACAAAGATTAATCAAGTATTTAAGGTAATAATTCACCTCTTGTTCTTAGTTTTCTTGTAGTCTGGAGTTTTTATAAATAATTAGAATTGTAATTGATGAATTAGTTGATTTCATGTTATGTGAATTGATAGATGTTGGAATCCATTATATGTATGCTATAAATGGTTTTTTTTCAAAAATCAAAAGTACTGTGAGAATAAGTTTTTACATGAGGGAATAGTGTTCTTATGAGTTTCATATATTGGTTGATTTTAGAATGGAAATTGATGAATTTCATATGTGATTTGTGCAAATTGAGAGTTGTGCATGATGTTAGTTTCAATAACGAAAATAATGCTTGTAGTATAGATTTAATTGGTTGAGAAATTTATTTATAGTAGATTATTTTGTTAGAATATGAGTTTTATAAAATGTCAAAAATTGAGTTTTAAAATCTTTGATTTTCGTTGCTTAGATGAATTATGTGATTGGTATCATATATAGCATGAGTATTACTGCATATGTATGCTTTACATGGTCTGTGTTGCTGTGTATTTTCGTTTGTTGGCTTGTATGGGTTGTCGGTAAAGCAGAGAGATGTGGCTGTCTGCGTCTGGCCGAGTTGCTGCGCAGCTGCGCCGACAGCAAGGCCAGGAGCAGCGCAGCTGCGCTGCTTGCCCTTCCCAGATCCTTTCCCTGTGCAGCTGCGCCGGTGCCAAGGCTGCGCAGCTGCGCCGCTGGCTGTGCAGAGGCAGGAAATTTAGTTTATTTATGTAGTCTTACTTGATGGCTTAAGATAAATTGTTTATGATGATGAGCATGTAATCAGTTGCTATAACATGTGGTTAATATGAATGTGACAATTTCATATTTGAGAAAAAGGAAGTTTTGAAACCTAATAAAGTATTTAAATTATAAACTATAATTGTTTTATTGTAAATGAGTTACTTAATTATAATTTGATTAATTATAATTAAGAGTAAGTGTTTAATTTAAAGTATAATATTGTGAAATTGTAATGTATAGATATTGATTATTTTAATCAATTAGATGTTAATTTAAATGATAATTTAAGTAATTATAATTTAATAAATGCATGTTTAATTGTGGATTTTAAATTGATAATTACATGATTAATTATAAATTGTGTAATTATAATACATGATTAATTATAAATTGTGTAATTATAAATACATGATGTAGTTTAATGGATTATAAATTATAATTTGTTTATAATTTAAAAGGTAATTATAATTTAAGTAATTATAATTTGATTAAGTGTTTGAATTATAATTGTTTAATTATAATTTAGTTAAATACATAATTAATTTAATTATGTGAATATGTAAGTGATGTAATTAACTATGTGATAGTTAATTATTACTATTTATTTAATTAGAGTGAGTTAACCATGAGGGTTAACCACTTATGTGAATTAGTTATGTATTAACTAATTTAGATTATTATAATTGAGTGTGTATAAGAAGTGTTTAAGTACGTGGTTGAGTTAAGTAGCTTGCGCTTAAGGCAAGTTTTCTAAATCCTAAACTCGTTAATTCTATGCAAGTTTTCTAGACCCTGATCTTGTATTAATTTTTATGCAAGTTTCTTTGAGTTCATATATTCATTGTTGAGAATGTCCTTTTCATTTCTGTACTGGACAATTATTTACTTAACCGAAGAGATCTTGACTTTTTGTTCAAGTAAGATCTAGTTTATTATTTTAAATGCTTTAAGTTTACTTGTAAAGCATATGTTAATTCATAATTCTTTTATTTATGAATTATTGAAAGTCGATTCAACTAATCCTTAGTTGATGAACGTGAATTCTAAATTACCCTTGTAAGCTTATCCAAACCAAACTTTCTTTGGTGCGCACTTGAATTCAAATTACTGAGTTGAACAACCCTAATTATTAGGGGAGGTTACTACGCATAGCGTTAAGATGTTTGTGCACAGTACATGGTACAAAGGGCTGATCCCCCTAAGTATGAGTTAAGGTCCATAGTCTTATTGACTGTTAAAGGTTTAAATAGAAATATTTATAACCTAGGATAAGAGTTCAAAGGTCTTATGACCCTCAGATAAATTCTATATTGAATTGTAATTGTGATGAAAGAATTATTATTCAATTCTTTATTGTTGAAGCGAATCATATTATTCAGATTCTTTGAAAGATATCCTTTCATGTATTTATTGTTGTTAAACTCCAGTGAGCTGTGGTTTACTCACTATTGCATTAAATAACAATCTCAGTTAAGGTTGATAACGCTGATACTCCATCTACAATTAAGGGCAAGGGAAAGCAAAGCAAGTGAAGACTTGTTTTATTTAATTAAAAATGATTGTAATAAGACTTGAATGTTATGTTTTTATTTCCGCACTTTATTATATTCATGTCAAGGTTAGAGTAACCCGGGATTTATTTTACAAAGGTTGTAACCCTTGTTGTAAGGGAGATTTATTTATTTTAATTTAAGTTGTAGCTACTTTGCATTATTCATTGGGTAGATGTATGTTATATTAGAAAGTGAACACCAAATCATGTGGAAACGAAGTACCTGAATTTGGGGGTGTCACATGAACCGTATTTGAAAATGTAAGTGCTCTATTGAAAATATTTATATAAATATCAATTGTGAAATTATAAATACTATCATACTTAGACGTCGCAAGGCTACGGAGATATTCCTCTTAAGTGAGTGAATCCAACCGTACGATTCCTTATAGTACTAAGTGACTTTATTTATAACTTGTCACATAATAGATAAAATATTATTATATATTATTTGAGTTAAACAAATATATTTGTTATATCAAGTATTACTTAACTTATTTATTTATTATACTTGATATCTGTCATCACAAGTATTTGATTATAAATTTATTTATTCATAAAATACTTATTGCATAATACAAAAGTTTTTTAAATTTTTATATCACAAACTTAAGTGAATATATATGCTTAAATAGAATCATATTTGATTCAAAGCTTAAAACAACTTATCTGCTTACTAAGAAGCATTTTCAATCTAAATATAAAAGTTATTTAAACTTTTATATTTGAACTTAAAGTTAAATTTATTTAATCCACAAAGAATAAATAATTCTTTTAAAATTTGCATTAAACTATATATCTACTTATACAGAAGCATTGTTGAGCTAAAGCTAAAACTGACATATTTGCTTATTCAAGAATCATTTTTCACACAAAATATAAAAGTTATTTTAACTTTTATAATAGTGCATAATTTACATATTTGCTTACACATAAGCATTATTTGATCAAAATATAAATTACTATCTGTTTACAAAGAAGCATATTTTCTCAAGTATAAAAGTTTTTGAACTTTTATAAATATATATGTTCTTTAACTAATATCTGCTTATTTGAGAAGCCTTACATATAAAAGTTATATAAACTTTTATATATATCTGTATTAAATTTTATCTGCTTATTTGAGAAGCATACCGTTGTAAATTCTATTAAACACTTTGTAAAAAGGGAAAAAGTTAGAGTTAGTTTATTTTATGTACTTGTGAGAAGGACGAGTAATTCTTTGACCAAGACTAAAGTCTTAGAAAGGTCAGCTGGGAGTTGGGTCTCTTGTGAACTTGTGAAGTGAGGAAGAGGCTGTTGTTTCAAGACCAGATCATAAAATAGAAATGAACTCAAAAGAAAGTACAACTAAGCTTGAGGAGGGAGCTAGGAGCTTGCTGTCCAAGATAAGTAGTTGTGAATAGTTAGAAGTTTGTCTATAAACTTTGTAAAGGATTCTCCGCCTGTTGAAGGAGTATTTATTATTGATAGTAATAGGATCTCAAGTCCTGGAGAGGAGCTTGAGACTGGACGTAGCAACATACCCGAGATGTATGTTGTGAACCAGACAAATCTCTGTGCATTGTGTGATTGAATTTTTACTGTCTTGCATATTAATTTCTAACACTGCAAATTAATTATTTAAAAAATTCAAAAAGGCCTAAGATAATTTTTTAATCTGTAATAATCTATTCAACCCCCCTTTTAGATTATTATTGGACTTTTAATTGGTATCAGGGCGGTGCTCTTTAACTTGTTTGTGGAGTAAATACAGGCATACCTAAGAGTAGATCCATCTATGGCCTACAATGCTACTGTTTATGGAGAAGGACTATCAATGACCAGACCTCCACTATTTGATGGCACAAATTTTGTTACGTGGAAGAGCAGATTCAAAATCTATGTCAAATCACAAGGAATCAAAGTATGGCTAGCAATAGAACGAGGTGTAAAAGTTTCTACAAAAAATAAAGGAGAAAAGATCGTTGAGAGAGATGTTGATGAGTTCACTACTGAGATGAAAGGGTTATGAACATTGCATCCATAGCTGAACAAGTGCTGACTAGTGCTCTCATTGAAAAAGAATACAAAAGTGTTAGAAATTGCAAGAATGCAAAAGAAATCTGGGAAAAGTTGATTCTAATATATGAAGGAACCAATTATATTAAAGAAACCAGAAAAGAAGCTCTAATCCAAGAGTATGAAAATTTCAAGCTGGAAGAAGGTGAAAAGATCATTGATATGGAAATACTTTTTTTCAGAATCATTGATGAACTGAAACATCTAGGGAAGCCATATACAACTAATGAGAAAAATAGAAGAATTCTCAAATCACTTCCATCCATTTGAAAAATGAAGGTTATTGCTATTAAGGAAAGGCAAGACCTAACTACTTATCCTCTTGATAACCTTATTGGAAATTTTCGTGCCAACGAAGTCGATATGTTAGTCGAAAAATCAGGATCGGATACATATCTCAAGAAGAAAGGAATTTCTTTTAAAGCTTTACTTGTAGATCAAGAAAGATATGATGAAGAAACTAAGGAATTTGCAAATCTATGTTTAATGGCAAACAATAAGTCATCACCAAGATCTGAGATAAATTCTGAATATCAATTACCTAGCACTTCATTTGTCACACATACTTTAGATAATATAAGTAAAGAACACCATGAATTACAAGAAATGTATAATTGTTTATATAAAGAAAATAAATTTATTAAAGAAGATTTTATTAAATTAAAAATTTTATTAGAAAAATTAATTAAAATTAACAAAAATATTAAAATAGAAAATGAAAGTTTAAATAAAGAAAAAGAAGAATTAGAAATATTAAGAAAAATAAACAAAGATCTGGAGATAGAAAATTCAACACTTGCTGGAATTAATGAAAATACTCAAATACAAAATCAAGTGTTAAGTGAAGATAATTAAAATCTCAAGGTTGAAAATTCATCTTTAAAGATAGAATTAGAAAAACAAAGTAAAGATTCTTCTTTAATAGATCAAATTAAAATTTTAACTAAAGAACATAATGATTTAAGCACTATTGTTATTAAATTCACAAAAGGAAAAGAAAACCTTGATGTCATGCTTAATCAGCAAAGATGTAGATTTAACAAAGAAGGATTAGGATATATTAGAGAATTAAGAAAAGATAAAGGACTCTATCATGTTAAAAGTAAAGAAAAAGAAAGTCATACTTCTCCCTTTACTAAATGTTCTTACTGTAACAGAAATGGTCATTCTTTTCACATGTTTAATGCTCGAAATGAAAATTATAAAGGAAAAATGATTTGGGTACCAAAAGGAACATACATTGCACCAATCATTAAAAATACAAGGAAAGAGTTTTATAATTATCAGAAAAATAAAAGTCAAAAATCTTATAAAACTTTTCATCAAAGTTTTTCAAAATATAAAAATAGAGTAAATCATGTATCTTATAGACCTGTTACTCATAAAATGCTCGTATCTACTAAGATTGATTATCCTGTACCCATTTTTGTAAAGGAAAACATAAATATTCCTTACACAAAATGGGAAACTCACCCAAAGGACCCTTCTTATTAAAGGGTACCAGTTCGTGAAATTAATAAATGTTACAGGTATCTCTTGGAGCTGACTCTAGTAAAAATAACTGACGACATCATTGTTGGGTCTATTGATATTACTTTGTGAAATGATTTCTCTGAAAGCATGAGTAAAGATTTTGAAATGAGCATGAAGGGAGAATTAAACTTCTTCCTAGGTTTGCAAATCAAACCAGGTGAAAAAGATTCTAACTATGCAAGTTATCATGATTATTAAAAGAACATGTTACACATGTCAGTTTTCTCATAATTATTTATGCATTAAAATATATATGTTATTAATTAATTAGAACATATAGTAACTTTTAATATTTAAATGTGTAGGATTTTTCAAATATTTATATTTATAATATTATTATAAATATATTTTAATATTTATAAGTTCTTATTATTGATATTTAATATTTAATATTTAAATATATTCTCTTTAAATATATATATATATATATATATATATATATAATAGATTTAATCTAAAACGTTCATTTGAATTTCTATACATCTAACGGTAAATAATCTCCATCCATTTATACTGATTTGGGTCAATCAGAAACAACCACACAAATTCAAATCATGCAAATTTCCTACCATTTGATCAAAAGACAAATAGAAAACTGAATCCTTAAAAGAATTTTTTTTTTGATTCTAATCTCTCTTTCTGCAGGTTCTGAAAAGTGCTCTAAACTATTCTCCCCCCCCCCCCCATTTTTTTATGATGACAAAGGGGGAGAAGAAAAATATTATTAGAGAAGAAAAGTATTTTGTCACATGCTATTTACTACTGCTATAAACTGTTACATACTATTGCATGTTAGTTTTTCAAAAATTTAAATTTTTTAAGGACTGCATAAATTGAGTGGGAGCTTTTATAGAAAATATTTTTAGTTGATTGTCATCATCAAAAAGGGGGAGATTGTTGGGTCTCTAACTTTTGGGTTTATTTTCATAATAACAATAATTAGTAAATAAATTAATTAAAAGGGTAGAATCCTCTCCATAGGATTTATATTATAATTATTTTAATTATCTTATTTACTTTGACCAAAAATATTTTCCAATCTTATTAAATTAATTTATAAAAACATTTCCTAATTTTTTAAATTAAAAAAAGGGCAAAATGATTTTTAAAATAAAATTATATATATATAGGGAGCATTTCAAGAGCATAACTCTTAAAAGATATAACAAGCATAACACCTTTAGCGACGGACCAAACCGTCGCCATAGGTCCGTCCAACACCATAGGTCTTATCCGACGGACAATATATAGCGACGGACGGACCTATGGCGACGCATTTAGCGACGGTTTGGTCCATCGCTAAAGGGGAGTTATGCTTTTTAAGGAGTTATGCTCTTTAAGAGTTATGCTCTTGATCTTTGCTATATATATATATGGCCATTAAATGATTAAATGCTAAATGTACATGTACTGATTTGTTATGTGCATTAATTAGCCTTTGACCAAAATTTCAAAATGCTGAAAGTTTTGAATTGAGACAATCTTTGTGGGACAATTTCTCTTATTCCATCCGTAGGCACCTTAATGGTCTTCATGCTTGGGCCCACACGTTTTCTTAAGGAACATTAGATTGCTTCATGTGCCGGAGATTTAATGTGTTGAGATTTAAATGCACGCTGCCTTGACCAAATTTAATGTGGACATTTAATGAACAAATTGGCTAAAATTTATGTGGGCTATAATTTGATTTCCTCAGTATTGGGCAATCCACGTGAAGTTTTTATCTGATTCATCTGGACTGCCCATTTCAAAAATATTAAATCTCAGCCATTAATTTTAAAATAGATTTCTAAAATTACCATTTTGCCCCTAACCTAAAACATCTATAAATAGGAGGCCTTTCTTTCATTTCCAATTTGTCAATTCACTATCAAAGAAAAGCTTATACTCTTACATACTCTCTCTCTCTCTCTAAGAAACTTTCTCTCTCTTATCAAAGTTTTAATTATTTGAAAAGAGAAAATTGGTCTAAGCATTTGAGATAAGTTGTTTGATTTACTTTATTTGAATTATCTCTTGCTTTTTTATATTTATAGATATACGAATATAAATTGTTATACACAATTATATATATATATATATATACATATATTTCATCTATTTATCAAATAAAAAGTTATACTTAAACGTCGCAAGGCTACGAAAATATTCCTCTTAAGTGAGGGAATCCGACCGTACGATTCCTTATAGTACTAAGTGACTTTGTATTTGATATTACTTATATAAATATCATAAAATAGATCTACACTTGTTAGTTCAAAACAACACTAAGATAATTCCTCTAAGAGTGAATCATCCGAATAGTATTTGAAAATCTAAGTGATCTATTGAAAATATTTATATAAATATCAATTCTGAAATTATAAATACTATCATACTTAGATGTCGCAAGGCTACGGAGATATTCCTCTTAAGTGATGGAATCCGACCGTACGATTCCTTATAGTACTAAGTGACTTTATTTATAACTTGTCACATAATAACTAAAATATTATTATATATTATTTGAGTTAAACAAATATATTTGTTATATCAAGTATTGCTTAACTGATTTATTTATTATACTTGATATCTGTCATCACAAGTATTTGATCATAAATTCATTTATTCATAAAATACTCGTTGCATAATATAAAATTATTTAAACTTTTATATCACAAACTTATGTGAATATATCTGCTTAAATAGAAGCATATTTGATTCAAAGCTTAAAATAACTTATCTGCTAACTCAGAAAAATTTTCACTCTAAATAAAAAAGTTATTTAAACTTTCATATTTGAACTTAAAGTTACATTTCACTACAAGAAACAGGCCTATCAGCGACCAATATTATCTGCGACCGCCATATTCGGTCGCTAATTTCAGACTTAGCGACCTATATTAGCGACAGTTATCCAAAGTAGTCGTTATTTGGAATTAGCGACTACCGTGCGACCGCTAACCGGTCGCCGAGTTGAGTTTGCCGCTTTAAATTTTGGCGCCTAAGTTGCCGGGGGAAATAAAATCAAGTCTGCGACCGCATCCTGTCGCAGATAGTGGTCGCAGAACGGTTTAACTTCCTCAGCAGCTCGACCCAAAAAAGGTTGCTAATTCTTTTTAAATACGATCAGCTCAGTCTTCTGCAGAAGACGCAAACAGAAGAGAAAGAGGGAGGGAGGAGAGGAAGAAGAAGAAGGCGCCGCCCGGAGACGCCGCCTGGAGACGCCGCACGTCGTACGCCGGCAGCAGTCTTCCGTCGCCATTCGTCGCCGCCGGCAACCCCATCTAGGTACCATTCAATCTCTCTCTTTCTTTACTTTAGTTTATATATATTTTCAATTTGAATTTGATTTGAAATTATATATATTGCATATTATGTGTTTATATGTGTTTGATTTGGCTATTTAGTTTGAATATGGGTTACATTTATATATATGTGATATTTAGTTTCAATTTGGCTTTAATTTGTGCAATTTGAGTTCATGCATGTTCATAATATGATATTGAGGTTTTTGTTAGTTTATTATTATATAATATTAATTACTAAAATATATAAATTAAATATTAATCTACATTAAATTAAATATAATAACATATAAATATAATAAAATAACAAAAAATAATACAAACTAAAGTAAAGAAAATAAAAAAATAAATTTCACAACTAAAATCAACTAAGTAGCATTTACTTAGTTTTCACTGCTAAATTTATAACTATTTAGTTTGAATTAGTATTAATATTACTTAGTTAATATTACTTATTAGTTTTCCAATATTAATTTACTTAGTTAATATTACTTATTAGTTTCCCAATACTAATTAAAATAAATTAATTAGTATTAATATTACTTAATAAGTTAATATTACTTATTAGTTTCCCAATACTGATTAAAATAAATTAAGTAGTATTAATTTACTTAGTTAATATTACTTATTAGTTTTTCAATACTAATTAAAATAAATTAATTAGTATTAACATTACTTAATTAGTTATTATTACTTATTAGTTTTCCAATACTAATTAAAATAAATTAAGTAGTATTAATTTACTTAGTTAATATTACTTATTAGTTTCCCAATACTAATTAAAATAAATTAATTAGTATTAATATTACTTAATTAGTTAATATTACTTAATTAGTTAATATTAATTAATTATTAGTTTCCCAATACTAATTATAAAATAAATTACGTAGTATTAATATTACTTATAAAATAATGCTACTATCACATTATTTGGGTTACATAAAGCTCACATACACATAGTATGTATGTGTGTGTATGTGAGCATTATGTGACCCAAAATTATGTGAAAGTAGCATTATTTTATAATATATTACAAAAAAAATAACTCAAATGACAACGATGTAATTAAAAAAAATGAATGACAATGATTTAATTAAAATAAATAACAGAGAGAACATACTCTATCAATAACTCAACTGCAGCATCCTTAAGACCGACTTAATTATTTCGAATGTTTTGTAACCAAATATCAGCATTTTCTTGAAAAATACTTTCTCTCACAATCTCTATCATCATGAAAGTATATATAATATGAATCTGCGATCAATTAACGTAATTAGTCTTGAATCTGACTCCACAAAGCACTATCTTCGAAATATATACAACAAAAATGGAGAAAGATGAAAGTGTGCACTTGCTGAAATATAACTTGTCACAATTAAATGTAAAATTCAAATTATATATAATGTAATATAAATACGTACCTTCATCATCGCCCATGAGTAATGATTACTAGGATAAGAGTCAAAAACTTCCTTGTATGCAGGATTCGATATAGCAGTTGCAGCTAATACTCCAACAGGTTCCTCGGCAGCCAAAAAATAGGGTCGTGTAGTTCCTGTTTGTGTCCCATACTCTAATAATAAGTTAATTGAATTACTGTAGATATTCCTCACTGATCTATCATAACAGATGACAACATCCCTAAGTAATGCCATTAAGTTGTTGAACATAGCAGTATCACCTATTTTTATGTGCGAAATACCCATCTCAGTAATTCGGAGTGGTTATAAGCTACTTATGTCATGGACTGGACCCATATTAGGCGATGATTTATATCTATGAAATAAATCATCGCTTGATATGGGTCCAGTCCATGAAATAAACAGCTTCTAACCACTTCGAATTCCTCAGATGGGTAGTTATCATAGAAAAATAGGTGAGACGTTCTGTTCAACAGCTTAATGGCCCTCTTTCGGGATGTTGTCATCTGTTATGATGGAACAATGAGGAATGTCCGCAGTAATTTAATTAACTTATTATTCGAGTATGGGACACAAATAAGAACTACACGACCTTATTTCTTTTGGTTGTCGAGGAACCTGTTGGAGTATTAGCTGCAACTGCTATGTCGAATCCTGCTTACAAGGAAGTTCTTGACTCTTATCCTAGTAGTCATTACTCATGGGCGATGATGAAGATACGTATTTCTGTTACATTATAGGATAAGGCTCTAAAACTAATTGTTCGTAAACGAACATATGTAGGACCCAGTGTTGAAGGTTGTTGATTGGATGAGAATATTTAACACTAATTAGGAATATATGATGGTACATAATTGGGCTAATCAACAACCTTCAACACTGGGTCCTATATATGTTCGTTTACGAACAGTTCGTTTCAGAGCCTTATCCTTACATTATATATAATTTGAATTTTCCATCTAATTTTGACAAGTTATATTTCAGCAAGTGCACACTTTCATCTTTCTCCAATTTTGTTTTATATATTTCGGAGATACTGCTTTGTGGAGTCAGATTCAAGACTAATTACATTAATTGATCGTAGATTCATATTATATATACTTTTATGATGATAGAGATTGTGAGAGAAAGTATTTTCCAAGAAAATGTTGATATTTGGTTACAAAACATTTGAAATAATTAAGTCGGTCTTAAGAATGCTGCAGTTGTGTTATTGATAGAGTATATTCTCTGTTTTATTTTTTTTAATTAAATCATTGTCATTCTTTTTTTTAATTACATCGTTATCATTTGAGTATATAAACATATATATCTTTTTGTATTTTATATACACATCTTAATGATATTATATTTTGTGAACAAATAGATTGTGACTTCTTATCATTCACTATATATAGATTCAAGACTAGCACGATAATTTTTTCCCCCAATACTCCTAGAGAAGTGTAAAAAATGGTTTATCCCACCTCTTCATGAAATTGGGAAACATCCTCGGTTTTAAAGCCCTAGGCCTTTTAGTCGTTACTCCTTTTTTTGCAAAATCAATTGCCATAGAGTGAACGGTTGTCAACTGAGACATTTTTTACTCATAGTCTTATCTGACTCAAGGTTTGCATGTATATGAGAGACTCCTTGAGAGTTGCATGAAATTCAACAGTTCCCAATAAGTGGTTCAATTAATTCAACTGTACTTCTTGTTGAATTCCTGAACAAAGTGGTTAAGTAACGTTTCGGGAGTGAATTAACATTTTGTTCAGAAATTAATCACTTTGTTTTGGGAATTCGAGAGAAAGTACAGTATGGTAAAATACTTATTGGAAATTATTAAATTTCTTGCAGCTCTTCCTTTGTCTCTCATACCTTGAGTCAGATAAGACTATGAGTAAAGAATGTCGAATTTGATAACCCTTCGCTCTATGGCAGTTGATCTTGTAAAAACAGGAGTAAAACTAAAAGGCCTAGGACTATAAAATCGAGGATGTTCCCCAATTTCATGGAGAGGTGGACCACAACTAGCTTACACTTCTCAAGGAGTACTGGGGACAAACTTTATCGACGACGACGACCGACGACTATCAAGATCGTAATCTACTTCTTACCCTTGGTGTGGACATTAGCTAGCTTATGCAATGGCGAACGTTAGCACAACACAGTAGGATATCGATGATGATGCCGAGATAATTTTATCATGAATTTAGCTTTATGCATGCATGTTTAGTTACTTATGGTTCTTCTATTGTATCTTTTCTTCAGGAAGCTGTTTCTCTTTGCAAGAGGTCTATCAATATGTTAAGAGTTTCTAATCGTTTGCTTGTTGAGTTGTTTGATGTCAAAGGCAAACGTCCATAATTATAGTTATAGATTCAATATATATAGTTTATATAAATTTTAGTCGCTCGAGTGATTTATTTATTGTGTTGGTTAATTTATGGACGTGGAACGATTAATTTAAATAGTTTTGGTGATTTATATATACTGCTGTGTGTTGATGAGATATAAAACAGCTACAAACAGGTATACATTTTTTGGGAAATCCATAAAATAGGAATTTTTTATTTTATTTTATTAATCAGCGACCGCATCCCGTCGTTGATACGTATTAGCGACCGGGGGTGGCTTGGTTATATCAGCGACTGGCGGTGGTCGCTAATGGTGTTCGTGAACACTTGGGCCACGTCAACAATGAGACGTGACTCAACTTAGCGACGACATTGGTCGTTATCTGTCGGTCGCTGACACTGCGGTCGCTAAAAGTGGTCACCGCCGTGCAGTCAGTGACCAGATAATATGCGACCACTATCTGCGACCGCATACGATCGCAGATATCCATCTGCGATCGGTTACGGTTGTAGATGGACGGTCGCTAATAAGCCTTTTTCTTGTAGTGTTTCTTTAATCCATAAAGAATAAATAATTATTTTTAAATTTGCATTAAACTATATATCTACTTATATAGAAGCATTTTTGAGCTAAAGCTAAAACTGACCTATTTGCTTATTCAAGAAGCATTTTTCACACAAAATATAAAAGTTATTTAAATTTTTATAACAGTGCATAATTTACGTATTTGCTTACACAGAAGCATTATTTGATCAAAGCATAAACTACTATCTACTTACAAAGAAGCATATTTTCTCAAGTATAAAAATCTTTGAACTTTTATAAATATATATGTTCTTTAACTAATATCTGTTTATTTGAGAAGCCTTAAATATAAAGGTTATTTAAACTTTTTATATATATATATATATATATGTATTAAATTTTATCTGCTTATTTGAGAAGCATATCTATTATAAATTCTATTAAACACTTTGTAAAAAGGGAAAAAGTTAGAGTTAGTTTATTTTATGTACCTGTGGGAAAGACGAGTAATTCTTTGACCAAGACCAGAGTCTTAGAGAGGTCAGCTGGGAGTTGGGTCTTTAGTGAACTTATGAGGTGAGTAAAAGGCTGTTGTTTCAAGACTAGATCATAAAATAGAATTGAACTCAAAAGAAAGTACAACTAAGCTTGAGGAGGGAGCTGGGAGTTTGCTGTCCAAGATAGGTAGTTGTGAATAGTTAAAAGTTTATCTATAAAACTTTGTAAAGGCTTCTCCGCCTGTTGAAGGAGTATTTATTATTGATAGTAATAGAATCTCAAGTCCTGGAGAGGAGCTTGAGACTGAACGTAGCAATATACCTGAGATGTATGTTGTGAACCAGACAAATCTCTGTGCATTGTGTGATTGAATTTTAATGCCTTGCATATTAATTTCTAACACTGCAAATTAATTATTTAAAAAATTCAAAAAGGCCTAAGATAATTTTTTAATCTGTAATAATCTATTCAACCCCCCTTCTAAATTATTATTGGAATTTCATATACATTGTAAAAGTTGTCTACGCCATTTGATTCGGCTATACCAATATTATGAGTTAGAAAGTGATCCACACCAATTGCTTTGGTGCGGAATCTTATAAATCTACTGATATGAACAACCATCATTGAAGGAGAAACTATATAACTGTCGAGAAATCGACGTGTGCACAAATAGCATGTAAATATTATGCATAATGTAGGGTACTTTAGGCTGATCACTTGTTGTACTTGTTTATATCATATTTTTAGTAAAACACTGTTAATTATAGCAGGAGTTCTTGGTCCTTAGTGACTGCTCAGTATTAAACTTTATCTTATGGAAAAACATTGAAACCTTTGAATCCTTTTGATAATGCTTCGGTCCATAATGACCTTCCGTTTATAATTCAAAGGACAGTTTTGGAACTATTGATATTTCTTCGTTTACAACATTATTCCTTAAACTCTTGAGTTATCCCTTGACATTATACTTTGGATATTATTAGCTTTATAATTATGCTTACCTTATTGCTATATTACTTGTTGACCAAATTTGTTGCTCATTCTTGCTTTCCTTCAATATTTCAGATCAGGCAGAACAGTGCGGACCCTCTGGCACGGATAAGGGCAAAGGTAAGACTAAGGCGTAGCTTTGTTCTTTTTTAGAATTATTATTATGTTGTAATGAACTTAATTTGTGTTTTAAGTTATGGATTTAAGTTATGTATTAAGTTAGTTAAGGTTGCGAGACCGTGGGACGCGAATATTTATATTAAATCAATATAAATTATTCTATTATTCCGTTACATGAGATTTTAGTATGTTACTATAATTAGCACGTGATGCACCGAATTCGAGGTACATGTATCTGAATTTGGGGGAGCCACAAATATTGCACTGGTCCTCCAAGATTAAGTTCATATGGCAGATGAATAGGCAAATGCTCAGTGATGTCAAAGAACCCCTGTGGTAAGATCATTTCGAGCTTGAACATTGTCAGCACTTTGTTTTTCTCCATCTGCTCCACATCACTATACCTTATAACAGTTGAGCAAATATCCCTAAAGAAATTTGAAAGTGCGGTAAAGGTATCATTAATATTCCTCAGTAACACCTCATGAAATGCAATTGGCATCAACTTCTGCATGAATACATAACAGTCGTGACTTTTGGACCCAGTAATTTTCAACTGCTCAACCTTAGTACAACGAGATATGTTAGAAGCATATCCATCTGGGAGCTTCAATGCACTAAGCCACTTGCAAATGTTTTCAACCTGTTGCTTGGTAAGATGAAATGGAGCTTTTGGTTTTGAGTTATTAGGTCGGAGCCACAATTCCCGTCTGATATTCATTTCCTCCAAGTTTTTACGTGCTTTATCATTGTCTTTTATTTTACCACTCGTATCTAGTACGATGTAAAACAAGTTCTCTAATACATTCTTTTCTGTATGCATGACATCCATACAATGACGAAGTGCTAGTGTGACCTAGTATGGCAACTCAAACCAAATCGGCGAGTGTGTCCAGTTATGACTTTTCTCGTATCCTATTGCTCTCAACTTACCATGCTTCTTCCCAGGCGGTGGAAATGTCAGATCATTTAGCCAACCCAATAGGTCGCTGCTTGACAAGCGACTAACAACCCCCTTCTTCTCTGTCTTTCTGTTGAACTGTGTAGACTTTCTATAACTGTGCTCAACAAGCAAGAATCTACAAGCAGTTCCAAAGAAACTAGTTTTCCACCCATGACGTAGTTGAGTGCCTTGTACATTCCCCATAAAGACTGGACATGACAACTTACCATGAGTCGACCAACCACTAATCATCCCAAGTGCCGAAAAGTCAATGATAGTCCACAACAAGGCTGCCTTCATCACAAAATTTTTCCCGACAGATTTATCAAAAGTCTGAATACCTGTTTCCCACATCATCTTAAGTTCATCGACTAATGGCCTAAGGTACACATTAATGTCTTTTGTAGGACTCTTATCCCCCGGTATAAGTAAAGTTAAGAAAGGATACGGATCCCTCATGCACATTAACGGTGGAAGATTGTAAGCTACCATAATCACTGGCCAAATAGAGTAAGGCTGACTAAAATTATTAAATGGACAGAAGTCATCTGTAGCCAAGCCAAGCCTGACATTCCTAACTTCGTCAAAAAATTATGGAAAATTCTTCCATTCATCTCCATCTGCTGGGTGAGTCAGCTTACCAGGCACGACATCCCTTGTTTTATGTCAACTCATATGCTGAGCAGTGTGCGCAGATATGAATAGCCACTGCAACCTCGGCGCAAGAGGAAAGTATCGTAAAATCTAGGGGTGTGCAACTGGTAAAAACCGGACCGAACCGAACCGGTACTGAACCGAACCGAAATCGAAAGTAGCCAAATTTCAAAACCGATACCGGTACCGGTTGGACCAGTATACCGAACTGGTTTATCGGTTCGGAACCGATTTTTACTAAATAAACCAAAAATTAATATAATTAATATAATTATTATTATTATTATAATCATTTTATTATTATTATTAATTATTTATTAAAAAAAATTGGAAAATCGGTATATACCGGTTCGGTAAAACCGAACCATAAAAACTCTGTATTGAAACCGGTACCGAAAAATCGGTATATATCGATTTTTTGTACCAAAATCGAACCGGTTCTTTTTGTACCGAATCGACCGATTTGGACCTGTCCGAAAAACTGAAAAATCAGAAAAACAATTTTTTTTGCCCACCCCTAGTAAAATCTTCTTTGGAACATGTTTCTCATTCCCCCCACTTTTTGTGATCTTGTACCGAGGCGAGTTACAGATATCACACTGCACCTTATCTTTGTCCTCCCCATAGTATAACATGAAATCCTGCTCACAAGCATCGATCTTCTCAAACCCGAGATTCAACCCCTTGACCATCTTCTTCACTTCATAGTAAGTCGCGAGCAGAGTATTATTCTTAGGTAAGAACTAGCTGAAAATATCAAGAAAATCATTGAATCCTCTATCACTGCAGTCATGCTCATTCTTGAAATGTAAAAGCTTCGTAACTGTAGAAAGCCTGATGTGCTTGTTATTTCCAAGATACAACGGGACACCCGATTCAGATAGCAACTTGTAGAAGGCAGCTGCTAAATCATTTGGCTTTTGCTGAGCACTGCTTGACGCATGCTCGTTTTCAGCCTAGTCAATATTGGTAGGGCCATACGCATCAACCAACATCTGCACGACATCATAGTTATCTGATTGCGAATCCCCGTGAATCGATTGGTCTACAGTACTATATGTCCGTTCTCTAAACTCAGCTGATTCCCCGTGATGAATCCATACCGAATACCCATCCACAAACCCACGTGAATTTAAGTCAAATTTAACTTCATTGGCAATCTTCCTTATCATGTTCTTACACTTGAGACAAGGGCATCTCATCTTTCCATTCGGATCATCAGCATGTTCTATTGCTTTGTTCATAAAATTGGACACCCCATCACGGTACGCATTAACTAATTCCTTCCCATCAATTTGTATCCTACGGTACATCCAACTCCGGTCGGCTAACATCTTTAATTGAAGAAAATACACATTAGATCAAGAATAATCATGAATGTGGTCCATGCATGAATTTAGTGTACCTAGTATATATCTCCACTCTATAGAGGTTAGGCTTCTATCCCGTTCTTGGATGCGTCTCCTCACTAGTGCCAATCTTGAGCACGTTTCTTTTATTTTAAGAAAATTCAGCAGCACCTCCCCATGGTCTTAGTTTATGCTACTTAGTTTATTTTTCCAATGATATAAACTAAGTAAGTGCTACTCAGTTTATGCTACTTAGTTTATTTAATTATATGCTATTATAGTATAGTTAATTTAATTTAATTCTAATTTAATTTTAAATTATTTTTTATTATATTATAATATTTTAATTTAATTTAATTTATTTATATATTTTTGATTTTATTATTTTATTTTAATTTATTTTGTATTATATTATATTATATTATTTAAATTTAATTATATTAAATTAAATTAATTTTTTAATATAATATAATATAATTTTTAATTTAATTTAATTTTGATTATATTATATTATAATATAGTATAATATAATATAATACATTATAATATATTATATTATATTATATTACATTATATAATTTAATATTAATTAATTTATTTAAATTTTATTATCTTAAATTAAATTAATTAAAATTTTAATTTTAATGTAATTTAATTTAATTTAATTTGTATTATATTATATAATTTAATATACTATAATTTATTTAAATTGTAATATCTTAAATTAAATTAAATTAATTTTTTTATTTTATTAGAAATTAAATTAAATTCGTATTATATTATATTATATTATATTATATTATTGTAGACACTCGAAATTTCATGTCCCTGTTACTAACATTGTAGGAGGGCAACATGGTACAATCAAATCAACCCCGGTCACCAATACCGGGTCAGATCAACCCCGATCTCAATATCGGGCCATCAAATCAACTCCGATTTTCAATCGGACCGTCAACTCAACCTTGATCTCAATATCGGGCCATCAAATCAACTCCGATTTTCAATCGGACCGTCAGATCAACCACGATCTCAGTATCGGGCCATCAAATCAACTCCGATCTCCAATCGGATAGTCAGATCAACCCCGATCTCAATATCGGGCCTTTCAAATCAACCCCGATCACCAATACCGGGTCAACTCAACCCCGATCTTAATATCGGGCCATCAAATCAACTCTGATCTCTAATTGGACCGTCAGATCAACCCCGATCTCAACATCGGGCCATCAAATCAACTCCGATCTCCAATCGGACCGTCAACTCAATCCTGATCTCAGTATCGGGCCATCAAATCAACTCTGATCTCCAATCGAACCGTCAGATCAACCCCGATCTCAATATCGGGAAATCAAATCAACCTCGATCACCAATACCGGGTCAACTTAACCCCGATCTCAATATCGGGCCATCAAATCAACTCCGATCTCCAATCGAACAGTCAACTCAACCCCGATCTCAATATCGGGCCATCAAATCAACTTCAATCTCCAATCGAACCGTCAACTCAACCCCGATCTCAATATCGGGCCATCAAATCAACTCCGATCTCTAATCGGACCGTCAACTCAACTCGGATCTCAATATTGGGCCATCAAATTAACTCCGATCTCCAATCAAGCCGTCAACTCAACCTCGATCTCAATATCGAGCCATCAAATCTACTCCAATCTACAATCGGACCGTCAACTCAACCTCGATCTCAATATCGGGCCATCAAATCAACTCTGATTTCCAATCGGGCCGTTAGATCAACCCCGATCTCAATATCGGGCCTTTCAAATCAACCTCAATCACCAAAAATCGGGACAACCAAAACCTCGAACACCAGTCTCTGGATGTCAACTCAACTCTGGTCTCAACTCTGGAGGTGCATATCAGCCCCGGTCTCAGCCCGTGAAGTCAAGTCAACTTCAGGACTAAACCTGAAGCTGGACAACATCTCCAGAAGATAAACTAGAATGACCAAGTCAACTTTAGAGATTACACTGAGGACAGACAGACTCGAATGGGATCTAAGTCTTGGAAACAACTCCCGGAAGTCAACCAAAGGCCATACTGACACTAACGGCAACCCCGAGAGGGGCAAAATAGTCATTTTACCAACTCTAAGCCTATTCGGTTAAACTCAAGCTGAATTAATTCCACCAAGGTCAGAACAAACCATAACAACGATCCTGAGTGCAAACAGCACAAGACAGCTCAACGGACAAACTGTGGGGAATCGAAGACCTGGTTATGAACCCATGTTCTTGGGCCTGAAAAATGTTTTATCCTATGTCATTGTGACACTCTCGGCGAGGGCTTTTCGTAAAGGTATAGCACGCCTCAAACGAACGCTCTGATCAAAAGTTAGAAAGTTTCGACTTTGACCTCACGTTGCTCGGAGTTTACGTACTTTGAGATAACTCAACCGGACATGTGGGCCCCTCCAGGGGAGCCGCACCTCTACCTGTGGCAGAAGTAGGTAGAGCTGAGGCTCCCTACCCTATAAATAAACATGCCCCCCTCATTTTCAAGAATTCCAAAACAAAGCAAACCTCCGCCCGTTTGATTTTCTGACTTTTTCACCTCTTCTAAACCCAATTTTTTTTACTCTAACACGTAGATATACCCACAGACTACCACATATCAGAAAATAACCAGTAGATTTTGACGTTTAGAGCCTACGATTTGGCAAAAAGCCCGTTTAGTAGTACATTGTAAGTATTTCTACGATCAGAAAGTTAATACTACTTCTTTGCACTGTTTTGCACTTGCATATCAAAGTTTGTTTTCAAAAAATGCTTGGAACTTAGTTCTGTGGCCGTTTTTGTTAAAATTAGGTACATTTTTGTACGTAACTTCATTTTTTGGTATTTCTACAACTCGGATTGACGATCTGTCAGCAGCTTTAGTGCACTAGCATCTTTGTTTTAAGCAACTTCGTCGGACTGGTTTATCTTTCCAGTCCAGGTTTGGCTTTTTGTTGTGTTTATTCAACTGTATATATATACTAACTTTTCAATTATGTCAAGCTCGGATGTTAAATCCAAGGTAGTTTACTGCTTTTATATATATTTACGCATATATAAGCAACTTTCACCACCACTGGGTTCTCTTCCCAGTCTTAGTTGACTACATTTCTGTCATTCAGTCCGGCTTGGATTATTCTGTGGCCTTTATACTGTTTTGGCACACCTTACCATTACTGGGTTCTCTACCCAGTCCCTGGTTGACTACTTTTATGTACATTTATATTTCTGTTTGGCCTGGATTATTCTGTGGCCTTTTTACTGCTTTTATATATAAATATGCATATATAAGCAGCCTTCACCGCCACTGGGTTCTTTTCCCAGTCTTGGTTGACTATGTTTCGGTCAATATATATATATATATTTCAATTCCAGTCTGGGCACTGGAGTGAAAACCCATCGCCCTTTACAGCTTATATATATATATATATATATATATATATATATATATATATATATATATATATAACTGTGTATATATATATTTCTTTACTCGCTTTTATTAAATTACTTCTTTAAACATTCATTTGATATGAATTGGCACTGACGTATCTGCGGGAGGACTAGATTTATTTAAATCTCTCCAACTCTAGCTTTTAAACGGTTCAAAACATGTCCAGACTGAACTGGGAAGCTATAATGGCTGAGATTTCCTTAAATCTATCATTCTTTCTAGTTTCAGTAATAAAAGCAACCTCGCATCCCTTAGATCGCTATCTAGTGGGAACGAGACGCTTCGGCCTTGCGAACCTGAATTTACTAAATGAATCCTCGGTTCTAGCAATTTTGGGATATATATATATATATATATATATATATATATATCTGTGCAGGTTTATTGGCTACTCATATGTGAGCATAAGAATCATGGGATCCATGATCAAATTGATCAGAATCTGATCCCCACGATGGACAAATTCTACTTTACAGATGTACCTTGCCAGTTTTTCTGTAAAATGTACATACAACAGACCTTAAAACGGTTATTCGGATTTAAGGTCTCAACATAGTGAAAATATGGTTTGTAGTGTCAGAGTCCCTCCGATGGCTATCATGCCCATGAGGAGACCGACATTTGTATAAATTCTGTGGTCGAGGATGCTTCGCAGCCCGACAATCACCATTCAAACTGTGCCTTAAGGCTGAAAAGATAAAAAATGGAAGTATCAACATCCTTCAATTCCTATGTTAGTGTAAGGGTTTGATAACCAATTTTCAAAACAACATTTTCAAATTCAATCAAAAGAAAAACTTTTGCAAATCAAATTAAACACTTTTGTAAATCAAATCAAAGACTTTTTTGCAAATCAAGTCAAACCATTGGTATATAGGTTCAACGAAGCAAAGCATTACTTTCAAATCAATCAATCAAATATAGGCCCAATTTTCAAGCAGCATTTACACATGTACTTTAGTTTTAAGGGAAATATTGAAAATATGCGGTACCGTGTTTACACGGGAGTCGTGGGGTGCCTAACACCTTCCCCACACTTAACCAAGCCCCCGAGCTAAAAACTTCGATTTCAAAGATCAAGTTTCGACATTGTCTAGCAATTGGGCCTCTTTCAAACAAAACTCAGTTGAGTTGGTACAACCATTTTAAAATCTACCAATTGGCGACTCTGTAAAACGTTCAAATCATCGACATGATACATGTTGGCCTTTTTCCTAAAAGAACCCTTCAAAACCTTTTTCCTAAATAAAAAGATTGAGGGTAGATTTAACTTAAGAAGCGATGAAAGATCCGGGATGTGACCCGACTCGTGAATTTTTTAACCAACGTTGACAGGTGGCGACTCTGCTGGGGACAGTAGAGGGCTTAGGCTGTGACGCCCCCAAATCCACGTTCCTTCGAAACCTCGGATTCGGTGCAGTCACGATACTATTATCGCCAAATTATTATATCTTTTATTTATTACTAAAAGAATACAACTTGCTTTATTACAATTTAGAATATAAATTCTATTCATATCCAAGATCTCGTCTTTACATCATATTCGATGTTACTAAAATGCGGAATAATTTAAACTTTTTCAATCCTCCTTGAATAAAATCTTTTATTGATTTCATAACTTGAATCAATTACAACCCTTGAATCAATTATAAAATATGATTCCTTCTTATCTGAGTTATCGTATAAGTATTTACAACTCAACTCGATATCCTCTATGTATTATCTAATACATTTTTATAGTACGACAAGCATTAAACCTCGTAAACAAATATCAAGTACAACTACTAGAACCTAGACATGGTTCGAGTAATAATCTAATCAGTATTCTTCGTTGTGATACTATCTATCTTTATCAATCAAGAAGCACGAAGTCTTTATCGTAAGTCCTTAACCTGCAAAAGTGGTTATTTGCAAGAGTGAGCTCGACAGCTCAGCAATTCTAACAGTTTTCATGCATCACATAGCATACACCATTATACTCAGTTCATGCATTTATAAACAATTTATATTTACTACGCATGTTACTTTTCACATAACAAGTATATCATCAAAGATCAACTTTCAATCTCATTTATATCTCATATACAATTCATATATAAGTTCACATTATCACAGCATAATATAATTCAACTAACAGTTATTGAATTCATATATCAAATAGGAACTGAAAGACTTGCCTGATTCGTAGTTTAACAACTACGACTTAACTGCTTAAAGCTATCTGCACTTCGTGTATTCCTACACAGTTATATAATCATGGATTTACATCCATCAGTCATACATTTCATATGCTCTTAATAGAATAACAATTCGTATATCGTTTTCTAATCTTGGTTTCGTTTCACTCTATCTTAGGATAACCACGATGTTACAACATCATACCTTCATACTTATTCTATAGAAACCATTCTATTTCGGTCCTTAGGGTCCTTAAGGAAAATAACTTAGGACCAGACAGTTAACAAACTGTTCTTGGCAGCTCTGCAACACGGCGCGGCCGCGCGGCAATTAAGCTTGGGAGTGGCGCGGCCGCGCGACTCCCTGCCAGAACCAGAACTTAGATTTCACAAACTTAGTTTGGTCCTAACATATCATGCATTCTGATATATATTATACACACACATTAAGTAGGCATGCTCGTGCTTATACTACACATGTATACTTAATCACATAGTCTATGCTTTTGAAATTCATTTTCTCGAATATGCGTGCATAGGTGAAATCCATGTTTCATCACATGATGCTTATGTCAACATGTCTATAGGCATAATGAATCCTAATATACATGCTCGTGTGATCATAATGTAACTCACTCCGTGTTTGATGCTATCATCTTACACATTCTAAACATTTCATAAAAATCGCTTTAAGTCAACAAAGGTAACTAAGTATATGCAAAGTACCTTATAGTCATGATTCTCATGTATTAGAACACATATATAAGTCATCTATACATGCTCAATGATCAGAACGTGGACATCCTATATATACGTCCAAAAACTCTAAGTTTGTCTTTTGAAATCATTTTTAATTTAAACAATGTGTTCTAGTGTATGCTCAATACCTTCGACTCACATATCATGCATATCTAAACCATATAATCATGCTTAAAAAGTCAGAATATAAACATGACTTAAATACGCCAAAATTCATTTATAAAACCTTAAGTTTTCATTAAAAACTCCACTACAACAAGGTATAATTGTTTACTATTAGCCAAGGTAATTAATCAACAACTACCTTCATACCCATTGATACACATAACCAAGACACTTACACATGTCTCAAAAGTCCGACTCAAAGAACACAAAATTCGTCAAGTCTCATTTTCAAAACTTTACGTTTTTCTTTTTAGAAAATTATGTTAAACCAACTAATACAACTCACTATGTGCATGACAACCTTAGTACACATGTCAGACCCCTTTATGAAATTATTAGAGCCTAACTAGTATGCTTAACCAACCAGAAAACACAAAATCACCAAGAGTTTCTGCAGAGGGCGCGGCCGCGCCCCATTTGTACTAGGGAGACGCGCGGCCGCGCGTCCCCGTTTCCAGACCAGAAACTTTACTGCTAAAACAGAGCTTCAGCTAATCCTTTTCTTACTTCATGTAACAAGCTTGAAAGCCGTCATATTGTATCTATAACATATATTTAGACTCTACTTAACATGTTAACATCATCTTACATATCAATTGTTCACTAATTCATGAAACCTCTACTAATTTATCAAATTCAATACTAAAAATTCAAAGTTAGAGTTATACCTCTTGGAGCCTTGAATTACTAAGCTTGCTTCCCAAATCAGTTTTCTCACATAACTCTCATCACCATATTCTCTATATCAACTTAGCAATTATTTAGCAACTTCAATTTGTGAATATGAAGCTTCAATTTATAGAGAATTTATGGACCAAATTTGGTTCTTGCACATTGAATCAAACCAATGGGTTGATCAAAGACATGGAGGTTAACAAGAGGTTAGTAAGGAGTTGGTGAAATCCATCATCAATCCCACACCCCTCACAATCATCACACTCATTGCTAGCTAGGAAGTTGAGAGATGAAGGAGATAGGCTAGCCTTAGCCATTCACGTGAAAGAGAAGTTGGGCACTCATTGTGAGACAAATAATCTAACTCAGCAATAACAATTAGCAAATGTAATTCCACACTTGGTTACACACCTCTATATATAATATATACACTTAGGTTATATAATATATACATATATACACATTCATACATATAGCTTAGGTTATGAATGAATTGTAAATAAAATCTCTAATTGCAATGTATCATATATCATCCATATATATCTCATCTTACCGGATATAATTCTATCGGGTATTATCACATTACATTGTTTCCTTTATTATTAAATTTTATTAATTTAATAATTATTTATAATATATCCATGATATATTATTTTATTGTATACTCATATTTTAAATATACACTACTACATATAATCATGTACCTCATGTACATAGGTTAAGCTAATATTCTAATTGGACTAAATATAATATGGTTGGGTACTATCATCCCACCATTGTTCATAAAATTATTATCACAAATATACTCAAATATTATAATGATAATTAATATCAACCATACATTTTCTTCTAATACTTCCAATTAAATCCCCTTGATTTAACTTCATTATTTATGTCACACAAGGCATAATTATGTGAACTTAGTACTTAATAGTCCACAAGTTTATAATAATATAATCTCCTAAGATAATATTATACTCAATGTTACATCTTATAATATGTTCATAAAGTAATACCATTACATTACTAATTTACATGTTCTCTATTATAATCAATCTATTACCCTCCTATGGGTAATACCCAATGGTCAAAGAGGAGTTGGTGGCTAATTCCACCAACTACTACTATTCATGGTCCTTCCTCATCATTACACCTTATAACATGCTCATGGTGTAATTACATTTCTTATTATATGCTTTCTTAGCAACAATGTAGTAATTGAATTAACAAACTCTACACACCAATGTATTGCATCTATTCATTATCAAGCTATTATTCTCCTATGGTTATTACCCAAAGGGCAAAAGGGAAGTTGGTGGCTAACTCCCACCAACTACCACTATTCATGTACCCTAACCACTTAATTGACCATTATTGCTCTCACATGGACTAACTTGCAAGCTTATATCTAATAACTTAATGTTATTACCATATGATATGATAGGGTCACACATACACCCAATCATATAATCCATGTACATTGACAATACCGAATATATTTTAATTGAGTAGTGTCACACCCCATTATTGTAACTTTATTATTACACTTAATCATATAGTTTCCTATATTATATAGTTTTCTTGAAGTGTCACACTTCATTCCATATTATATAGATATAGCTACTATATAACTTATAATTACACATCATTGCACATAGAAATTTATTCACATAATAATAATAATTAATTTCATTAATTATTCATTCATTAATTTATTTAATGAATGTTTATTCCACCACTTTGCCACACTAGGCATATCTCACAAGCTTACCTTAAGCTTATTATCACTCCCATCACACTTTAATATTCTTTTAATATAACGTTTGTGTGACACATGCACTTTAATGCTAAATTATTTAGCTACCTTGAACAATTATATGTATAACCTTTACACTAAAATAATTAATATTTACTCTATTAATTATTATAAAATCTACGATAAAATAATAACTTAAGTTATTTAATATATTGAAATAACTTAGTTTTCTTTCATTAATAAACTTTCTTGAAAATACATTAGGAATTATGTATTTTGCCATAACATAAAATATTATGTTTTCTCCAAATAAAGATATTCATTGTTAGAAAATAATTTACTTATTTTCTCAAGATATTATTCTTAATATAATATCTACTAAAATAATTACATGTATGGCACATGTACATACATTATATATAGAAAATAGGTAATAAGTTTCTTTTCTATTATAATAATTTATTTCCATCAATTTAATTACATATAGTAAATACGTTTTAATATATTTACCATATTAATTAATCACACTTATTACATCATACCCAAAAACATATAGGGTAATATTATTATTCAAAAATAATATTTCCTCCTTTATTAAAATAATTCAATATTAGAATTTATTTTAATATCCTTTATAATAATTATTTCTCTTTCTTTTCTATAAATTGTTCCCAAAACAATTTCTTCAAATATTCATTTAATCATATAATGATTTCCATCTCCCTTTAATAACGTATATATATATTTAACGTTATTCGCACATCAGACTTTCTCACGTATTACCATTCTAAGTAGTATATAGAAGGTACTAATTATAATCATATATTCAACATATATATTAATTCACTCCTTTACTTAAGTAAATTAAACCTTGTACCATATTACCTTAGTTAATTAAGGTTCAATATTCACATTATATTATTCCATAATATAACTCTCAACTTAAATTAACCAATATTTATTCTTATTAGTTAATTCCTTAACTAACTCATGCTTCACTATCCAAACGTATTCACGGATAGCTTAAGTGCTATTAATAACCTATATTATAAACATACGAGTTATTAGTACACATACACAAGAATATGGTGATTATACATTAAGGATATTTAATGTCACCAACTTACTATGATAAAATAATTCTATAAATTATTTAATATCGATAGGAATTTATCCACTTCCTTTACCTCAATTGAATCGTCTCTACGATAAGTAACAAATATATATTAATAATATATTCACTAATCACAAAAACACATATTACATAGTCCATATTACCCTATGTAATATAATACCACATACCTCATATCACATATATATCTTTCTATTCGAACCCATCTCACGGTTTAAGAATTTTATTTATTAAATCCTTATTTAATAATATCTAAAAATTCGGGTTCTTACATCATCTCCCCCTTATAAGGATTCCGTCCTCGGAATCACCGAAACTTCCTCTACTCGGTGTTATTCCGAATATTATATATTCTCTTGAATAATTTTTATCCATTCTCTTTTCAGAAGTTTTATTACTATAACTTTCTCAATCTCATTCTACCACTTTCTCCTTTCTAAGGAACATTCTACTTACTACATTCATCCTTTAGAAGAATAAGAATCTTCCACGATTTTTCAATAATCGGGAAGTAGTATGAATAACTCAGATTCCAATTTATGCTGAGGGGTCACAAGACCGTGAACTTTTCTCCAGGTTTACTAATGCTTCAACACAATTCTTCACACCGCAAACCAGAGTGTTTATCAATCACAAAGACTAAAAACACTCTCCACACGTACTCTAGGTGGCCAACCTATTGTACCACTATGTTGGGCCGCAACGTAGTGTTTTGTAACGACTATATGCGTTACGCTCGGAACCATTGTCCCCGAAAACATGTCCCCTTATAGGGTTGTTCACCTCAGCTTTTCAACATCTAAATTCGCACCAGAGTAATCTGGTTTGGCATACATACACAAGAATACTTGAATTCTATAATCCCTTTCCAACAGTCGCCTAGCCGAATCAAATAGCTTAGACTCTCATCAACAATTCGGACATCAATCGAAATAATTTAGTCAACTTAATTGACCTTCTTTATAATTTACAAGAAAACCAAAAATTCTTTTATGACGTCATGATACCATACTAGATTAGTAGTACGTTGAGGATTCCGCCATTTTATGACTTTGTCATATTACAACATACCATAGTGGGTTGACGATCTTTCGATCACAACCAACACTAGGTTCGATTGCATTGATGACTCCATCGTTTACCATTCTACATCATATCAAATGATGCACAAGGTTAAAATATATTTTGAAAGATTGTCAAATCATTTTTGTCTTAGCCGAAACAATTAGCGTAGACATACGAATAACGGTGTTGTTTTTAAAACTCATTAGTTCAGTTACCTGACCCAATGTTTTCTCAAGAAAACCGAAGTGCAAACACTAGCACGAAGCCAATAATTATTGAAAATCTAGCGTAGCTAGAGGATTTAGAATAATCCAATTTCTCCATTGCTTCAATCTCTTACCACCATCAATGCTTACTATTCCAAAACTCTTATATAATATATCTATTCTCAGTACAGTTCACCAACTTACCACACCATGGAAGCTCAGGAACTTACCATAATCATATGGGTTGAGGAACTTATCCTAGTCAGACCAAAATCGTCCATTCGCTGAGGGGTCCCATCATACGATTATGAGTCACGAACTTGTCATAGGCATGAGTTTTAAGAACTCGCACCTAAACTTAATATTATCTAATTATATCTTAGAAATCTCTATCTATCAAAATAAATATGAGAAAAGAATCACCTTTCCGCCATATGTATAATGATACCGAGACACTAACATTCCAACGATTATCAATGTGGCACACTTAGTGCAAGCACAAAACTTCTGCCCATACAAAAGTTTGTACAACTAAGCCATCACATGAGTCCTCAATGGAATTCCAACACTTAACCATATCTTACTCTATCACTTGCTTATTACGAGCTTTCTACGTTTCACCACATACAACTCCTCATGAGTTCATCTCGTACTTTATCATAGTACATTCTCTTATAGCATCAAGCTATACATACTTAGTCATTACAGACTATCTATCATTTTACAATTCAATCTGATCATGTCGTGATCATCACTATACCTTAGGGTTCTTTCCCTATTATCAACCAAACTCCATCTGAGTTCATTCTCATTATCTTTGTCATATACATCTTATAGACATCATCTTAACATTTTCATTATCGGAGTTAGGAAACTCCTGATTCTCATTCTCTAGATACTTCGAGATTCTTCTTTGAATCTTCACGTATATATTTTAATCTTATCTTTTCCTCTCTCAGGTTATAGTCTAAGGTACACTTACCTAAGGTTTATAACCTACAGCTTTGATACCAACCTGTGACGCCCCCAAATCCACGTTCCTTCGAAACCTCGGATTCGGTGCAGTCACGATACTATTATCGCCAAATTATTATATCTTTTATTTATTACTAAAAGAATACAACTTGCTTTATTACAATTTAGAATATAAATTCTATTCATATCCAAGATCTCGTCTTTACATCATATTCGATGTTACTAAAATGCGGAATAATTTAAACTTTTTCAATCCTCCTTGAATAAAATCTTTTATTGATTTCATAACTTGAATCAATTACAACCCTTGAATCAATTATAAAATATGATTCCTTCTTATCTGAGTTATCGTATAAGTATTTACAACTCAACTCGATATCCTCTATGTATTATCTAATACATTTTTATAGTACGACAAGCATTAAACCTCGTAAACAAATATCAAGTACAACTACTAGAACCTAGACATGGTTCGAGTAATAATCTAATCAGTATTCTTCGTTGTGATACTATCTATCTTTATCAATCAAAAAGCACGAAGTCTTTATCGTAAGTCCTTAACCTGCAAAAGTGGTTATTTGCAAGAGTGAGCTCGACAGCTCAGCAATTCTAACAGTTTTCATGCATCACATAGCATACAACATTATACTCAGTTCGTGCATTTATAAATAATTTATATTTACTACGCATGTTACTTTTCACATAACAAGTATATCATCAAAGATCAACTTTCAATCTCATTTATATCTCATATACAATTCATATATAAGTTCACATTATCACAGCATAATATAATTCAACTAACAGTTATTGAATTCATATATCAAATAGGAACTGAAAGACTTGCCTGATTCGTAGTTTAACAACTACGACTTAACTGCTTAAAGCTATCTGCACTTCGTGTATTCCTACACAGTTATATAATCATGGATTTACATCCATCAGTCATACATTTCATATGCTCTTAATAGAATAACAATTCGTATATCGTTTTCTAATCTTGGTTTCGTTTCACTCTATCTTAGGATAACCACGATGTTACAACATCATACCTTCATACTTATTCTATAGAAACCATTCTATTTCGGTCCTTAGGGTCCTTAAGGAAAATAACTTAGGACCAGACAGTTAACAAACTGTTCTTGGCAGCTCTGCAACACGGCGCGGCCGCGCGGCAATTAAGCTTGGGAGTGGCGCGGCCGCGCGACTCCCTGCCAGAACCAGAACTTAGATTTCACAAACTTAGTTTGGTCCTAACATATCATGCATTCTGATATATATTATACACACACATTAAGTAGGCATGCTCGTGCTTATACTACACATGTATACTTAATCACATAGTCTATGCTTTTGAAATTCATTTTCTCGAATATGCGTGCATAGGTGAAATCCATGTTTCATCACATGATGCTTATGTCAACATGTCTATAGGCATAATGAATCCTAATATACATGCTCGTGTGATCATAATGTAACTCACTCCGTGTTTGATGCTATCATCTTACACATTCTAAACATTTCATAAAAATCGCTTTAAGTCAACAAAGGTAACTAAGTATATGCAAAGTACCTTGTAGTCATGATTCTCATGTATTAGAACACATATATAAGTCATCTATACATGCTCAATGATCAGAACGTGGACATCCTATATATACGTCCAAAAACTCTAAGTTTGTCTTTTGAAATCATTTTTAATTTAAACAATGTGTTCTAGTGTATGCTCAATACCTTCGACTCACATATCATGCATATCTAAACCATATAATCATGCTTAAAAAGTCAGAATATAAACATGACTTAAATACGCCAAAATTCATTTATAAAACCTTAAGTTTTCATTAAAAACTCCACTACAACAAGGTATAATTGTTTACTATTAGCCAAGGTAATTAATCAACAACTACCTTCATACCCATTGATACACATAACCAAGACACTTACACATGTCTCAAAAGTCCGACTCAAAGAACACAAAATTCGTCAAGTCTCATTTTCAAAACTTTACGTTTTTCTTTTTAGAAAATTATGTTAAACCAACTAATACAACTCACTATGTGCATGACAACCTTAGTACACATGTCAGACCCCTTTATGAAATTATTAGAGCCTAACTAGTATGCTTAACCAACCAGAAAACACAAAATCACCAAGAGTTTCTGCAGAGGGCGCGGCCGCGCCCCATTTGTACTAGGGAGACGCGCGGCCGCGCGTCCCCGTTTCCAGACCAGAAACTTTACTGCTAAAACAGAGCTTCAGCTAATCCTTTTCTTACTTCATGTAACAAGCTTGAAAGCCGTCATATTGTATCTATAACATATATTTAGACTCTACTTAACATGTTAACATCATCTTACATATCAATTGTTCACTAATTCATGAAACCTCTACTAATTTATCAAATTCAATACTAAAAATTCAAAGTTAGAGTTATACCTCTTGGAGCCTTGAATTACTAAGCTTGCTTCCCAAATCAGTTTTCTCACATAACTCTCATCACCATATTCTCTATATCAACTTAGCAATTATTTAGCAACTTCAATTTGTGAATATGAAGCTTCAATTTATAGAGAATTTATGGACCAAATTTGGTTCTTGCACATTGAATCAAACCAATGGGTTGATCAAAGACATGGAGGTTAACAAGAGGTTAGTAAGGAGTTGGTGAAATCCATCATCAATCCCACACCCCTCACAATCATCACACTCATTGCTAGCTAGGAAGTTGAGAGATGAAGGAGATAGGCTAGCCTTAGCCATTCACGTGAAAGAGAAGTTGGGCACTCATTGTGAGACAAATAATCTAACTCAGCAATAACAATTAGCAAATGTAATTCCACACTTGGTTACACACCTCTATATATAATATATACACTTAGGTTATATAATATATACATATATACACATTCATACATATAGCTTAGGTTATGAATGAATTGTAAATAAAATCTCTAATTGCAATGTATCATATATCATCCATATATATCTCATCTTACCGAATATAATTCTATCGGGTATTATCACATTACATTGTTTCCTTTATTATTAAATTTTATTAATTTAATAATTATTTATAATATATCCATGATATATTATGTTATTGTATACTCATATTTTAAATATACACTACTACATATAATCATGTACCTCATGTATATAGGTTAAGCTAATATTCTAATTGGACTAAATATAATATGGTTGGGTACTATCATCCCACCATTGTTCATAAAATTATTATCACAAATATACTCAAATATTATAATGATAATTAATATCAACCATACATTTTCTTCTAATACTTCCAATTAAATCCCCTTGATTTAACTTCATTATTTATGCCACACAAGGCATAATTATGTGAACTTAGTACTTAATAGTCCACAAGTTTATAATAATATAATCTCCTAAGATAATATTATACTCAATGTTACATCTTATAATATGTTCATAAAGTAATACCATTACATTACTAATTTACATGTTCTCTATTATAATCAATCTATTACCCTCCTATGGGTAATACCCAATGGTCAAAGAGGAGTTGGTGGCTAATTCCACCAACTACTACTATTCATGGTCCTTCCTCATCATTACACCTTATAACATGCTCATGGTGTAATTACATTTCTTATTATATGCTTTCTTAGCAACAATGTAGTAATTGAATTAACAAACTCTACACACCAATGTATTGCATCTATTCATTATTAAGCTATTATTCTCCTATGGTTATTACCCAAAGGGCAAAAGGGAAGTTGGTGGCTAACTCCCACCAACTACCACTATTCATGTACCCTAACCACTTAATTGACCACTATTGCTCTCACATGGACTAACTTGCAAGCTTATATCTAATAACTTAATGTTATTACCATATGATATGATAGGGTCACACATACACCCAATCATATAATCCATGTACATTGACAATACCGAATATATTTTAATTGAGTAGTGTCACACCCCATTATTGTAACTTTATTATTACACTTAATCATATAGTTTCCTATATTATATAGTTTTCTTGAAGTGTCACACTTCATTCCATATTATATAGATATAGCTACTATATAACTTATAATTACACATCATTGCACATAGGAATTTATTCACATAACAATAATAATTAATTTCATTAATTATTCATTCATTAATTTATTTAATGAATGTTTATTCCACCACTTTGCCACACTAGGCATATCTCACAAGCTTACCTTAAGCTTATTATCACTCCCATCACACTTTAATATTCTTTTAATATAACGTTTGTGTGGCACATGCACTTTAATGCTAAATTATTTAGCTACCTTGAACAATTATATGTATAACCTTTACACTAAAATAATTAATATTTACTCTATTAATTATTATAAAATCTACGATAAAATAATAACTTAAGTTATTTAATATATTGAAATAACTTAGTTTTCTTTCATTAATAAACTTTCTTGAAAATACATTAGGAATTATGTATTTTGCCATAACATAAAATATTATGTTTTCTCCAAATAAAGATATTCATTGTTAGAAAATAATTTACTTATTTTCTCAAGATATTATTCTTAATATAATATCTACTAAAATAATTACATGTATGGCACATGTACATACATTATATATAGAAAATAGGTAATAAGTTTATTTTCTATTATAATAATTTATTTCCATCAATTTAATTACATATAGCAAATACGTTTTAATATATTTACCATATTAATTAATCACACTTATTACATCATACCCAAAAACATATAGGGTAATATTATTATTCAAAAATAATATTTTCTCCTTTATTAAAATAATTCAATATTAGAATTTATTTTAATATCCTTTATAATAATTATTTCTCTTTCTTTTCTATAAATTGTTCCCAAAATAATTTCTTCAAATATTCATTTAATCATATAATGATTTCCATCTCCCTTTAATAACGTATATATATATTTAACGTTATTCGTACATCAGACTTTCTCACGTATTACCATTCTAAGTAGTATATAGAAGTTACTAATTATAATCATATATTCAACATATATATTAATTCACTCCTTTACTTAAGTAAATTAAACCTTGTACCATATTACCTTAGTTAATTAAGGTTCAATATTCACATTATATTATTCCATAATATAACTCTCAACTTAAATTAACCAATATTTATTCTTATTAGTTAATTCCTTAACTAACTCATGCTTCACTATCCAAACGTATTCACGGATAGCTTAAGTGCTATTAATAACCTATATTATAAACATACGAGTTATTAGTACACATACACAAGAATATGGTGATTATACATTAAGGATATTTAATGTCACCAACTTACTATGATAAAATAATTCTATAAATTATTTAATATCGATAGGAATTTATCCACTTCCTTTACCTCAATTGAATCGTCTCTACGATAAGTAACAAATATATATTAATAATATATTCACTAATCACAAAAACACATATTACATAGTCCATATTACCCTATGTAATATAATACCACATACCTCATATCACATATATATCTTTCTATTCGAACCCATCTCACGGTTTAAGAATTTTATTTATTAAATCCTTATTTAATAATATCTGAAAATTCGGGTTCTTACATAGGCCACTTCAAATCTTTTCAAATATTTTCCTTTCAAAACTATAAATGCGTGAATTCTATGTCTCCACATTGAATGAATGCGTGAATGCTGCGTCTTTACATTGAATGAATGTGAATGAATGCTTTCCTAATTTTTAGTGCTTCGCACCCATATTAGTGCTTCGCACCCATATTAGTGTTTCGCACCCATATTAGTGCTTTGCACCAACTGTCATCATATGCATACGGTGAGGACGATGTATGTGAATGTATGTTGTGTTCCTCTCACATGGAGGCAAAACCCTTCGGTGATAAGTAATGTCTCTGGGGATCGGCTAAGTCTCTAGGGCTCATGAAAATGCACCACCCAGATTCGCTCCAGTTGAAAGATCGGATTAATTTCCCCTCTAGTAGATTGCAAGGATCTGGGGACCTTCATGCTAGAAAGCCACGCGAGAGTAACCTAAGATAGGTCAGCCTCTGATTAACCAAATTCGACGGGAAGCTTCTTCATGCCTTCCTCTTTCAATTCAATGTCTAGCTTTTAATTCAAGTAAATACGTCTTGTCATCTTGTCATCAAAACAACTAACCTTTGTTTTGCAGGATAAAATTAAAAACCACATCATGCATCCTATCCCTACCTATCTCAGGAAATTGACAAGCCTACGTTTTGGTGTAGGTGAAAAATTGGTCCTGTCACTAGATCAAACCTGGTAAACAGGCGGGCCGGCCGGGCCCAGCTCGGGCCGTGCCATTTTTGGACTGGGCCAAAATGGCCCAGATTTTTTTGGGCTGCAATATTGTGGCCCGGGTTAGGCCGGGCCGGGCCGGCCTGCGGGCTTTTCCTTATTTTTTTTTGTAAGAAAGGATTTTATTATATTTGCCAATTAAGTACTTCACAATGTTAACAATTATATTAATCAAAATTAAATAAATTATTTAATCATAGAGAAGAATAGAATAATAACCACATGGATAACACATTGAAGGAAAGTTGTGTTGATTCCAGAATCAAGTGCATGGATAGTAGAATATGCAATTAGCTGTATTTTAAAATGTCGTGCCATCTAGAAAACATTATTAGCATCTAATTTGGGTTCAAATGTAAGGTAGTACCATTCATTGTTCCTTAGTGTTAACTAAATGTAATATTCAGGATGGCCTCCTTTCGAAAACTCACCAATTGGAACCATTCAACCTAACCGACTCACAACTCAAAAGTCAAAACCCATATTTCCATGCTCATTAGTGCTGTTCAGATAGATGAAAATGTATCTCACCGCAATGGCACAATCTGTTGTGTCAATACTATAATCAAGCTTGGCTTATTGTAGTCATCATAGAGCCAAGTTGCTCTATTCTCATACAACAACATCTACATCAAAACATTTTTAACAATTACAATTGAAAATCTTTATTCGTCCTGAGCAACTTTATTGCTGAAGGTAGTATTGATATTATATTTTCCTTTGCAAAAAATCACGAGTTAATCTGTATTCAACATGAAGAGGATAGTATTGTACATAACAAGGGTGGGTGCTGAAAATAGTAAAATCAAAGCTAAGTAAAAATGAACAACCAGCAGCTTGAAACAATTTAATAATAAACCAGCTAAAAAAAAAGAAAAAAAGCCTGCGGGCCGGGACAGGCCACCTGCGGGAGGGCCAAATTTGGGCCGGGCCAAAATGGCCCAAGTTTTCGTGGGCTAAAAATAGCAAAGCCCAAAGCCCAAATTTTATGGTCGGCCCAGCCCGGCCCCACTTTTTCCAGGTTTACACTAGATTTAAGTCTAAGAAAGCACTAAGTCCATCCACGGACATGACTTCGAGTGCTCAACCAGAATCTACCACTGTGTTTAGGGAAGAGTTCGAAGGACTGAGAAATCAGATAGCTGAACTATCCGATTTTCTAAGAGAACAAAGCAAGGCCCTTAAAGGGAAGCAAGCCCAAACTCATACAGAACAAGAAGCACCTGGTGGTGGTGGTAGTGGTAGTCAAGAGGCCGAAAAGGCCGAAACTCAGATTCCTGGACCACAAAACCAAGACCCAACTAACAAAATCCCTGAAATCACTGCCCTCAGCAGAGAACAGGAAGCTGGTGACCTTCTCAAGAAAGTACAACAAATGGAAGAAACTCTCTGGTCTATCAAAGGGACTGGGGCATTCAGCAGTGTTAATTACTCCGACCTCTGTATTTTTCCCGGAGCTCGTTATCCCTAGAAATTCAGAACTCCTGATTTTGAGAAATATGATGGATTGGGAGATCCTTATACACATCTGAAAGTATTCATCGGAGAACTCGGATCCTATACAGAGGACGAGAAACTTCGGATGCAGCTATTTTAAAAGAGTCTAACTGGAGAGGCCAGAGCCTGGTATGCCCTCCTAGACAATTCTAAGATTCACAGCTGGGAAGAGCTGGCCCATGCCTTCCTCAGTCAATAAAGCTTCCAATCTCAGCTGGCTCCAGACAGATACCAGATAACCAAAATTAAGAAAAAGAACGCTGAATCATTCAGAAAGTATGCCCAATGATGGAGACGGGTTGCAACACAAGTCACCCCATCCATGACTTAGTCTGAGATAGTCATGACCTTCATCGACATCCAAGAAGCACCATATGATGAGAAGGTCCTAGCAGGAATAGGAAAACCATTCTTTGAAATGATCAAACACGACCAAATGGCAGAAATGGGGCTCAAGTCCGGGAAGATAAAAGATCTAACCGCCCTCAAAGCTGTCGCTAAACATATCCAGTCCGAAAATTACGGGAGTAATCCACGGAGGGTACACAAAAAGAAAGATGAAGAAGTGTTCTTAGTATTGCAAGGACAGAATACAAGGGGCGAGTCAAACAGTATGCCCATTTAAAAGAGGAATTATACTCCTTTTCAAGCACCAGCACAGCCTTCAAACCCTCCATTTTAGAAGAATATAGAGGTCAGGCGTAGAAGAACTTTCACCTCTCTAGGGGATTCACTCGAGAACATGTTCAAGCTTCTGACAGCTCAGAAGAAGATTTTCCAACTCCTTCCACCCACCAACACTGGTGGACGAAATTTTAAGTCAAGCAAGAAGTGTGCTTACCACTCTGAATCTCCATGCCATGACACACAAGACTATTGGTCTCTCAAGCACAAGATCCAAGGTTTGATAGACAACGGAGATATTATGGTCTCAAAGCCTGAGCAACCCCATGTACAGGACAATCCTCTACCACAGCATAAAGAGGAGAATGTCAATATGATCAGCACCACAAATGGAAAAGGATCCAAGTACCTCCGTTATGTGGGTGAATTAACTCCATCCATTAATAGCACCCCAGACAGTTGGGAATTTTCAAAAAGAAGGTTCCTAATAGAGCAAGAAATAAACTCTATTAAGGAACGAATCAAATAATTAGCAGAACTGGTCGTCTACCAGTATCAGATTACCAGGAAAATGATCAAACGGGCCAACCGGTCTGATATCGATTGTCCTCCCACACCCGAGATCAATTTCATGAGGGTTTATAACCGGGCTCAGGAACATTAATCCTGGACTAACAAAGGGGTTGAAGAAGCAAGCGTCTAAACTAGTAGAAAATTCCTATTTCAAAGGAACTTCATCAACCTAAACCAGACAATGGAAGAAATCCTCCAGATGCTAATCAACGAGGGAATGGTTGCAGACTTGTTACCACCATTGAACCCTTGGGCCAGAAAATTCAAACCTGATCAAATATGTCAGTACCACTCCAATTCACCCGGCTATGATACTGAGGATTGTTGGGCGCTTCGTAACCTAATTCAAGACATGATTAAAAATCGTGACTTGATAAGGGAAAATCAAGTTCTCGACCTCCCAGATGAAAAAACTCTCTAGATCCCCACTGTATGAAATCAAGGTACCATAGCTATCATCTCCTGTAATGAGGAGTCAACCCTCAAACCCTTAGTACTGCTAGGGAAAGGGGTCCAAGAAATACAAAATCCTGTGAAGGTGGCCGCACCCGAGCCTTTGATATTGACCTTTAGACCACAGTATCCAATTATCAATATGAAGCGGGTCCCATGGAACTATGGGAACGATGAAGGGTCAACCTCAAACAACATTACCGTTGTACCAAAGGACAATCCATTTTACCTGCCTCTGCGGGTGATCAAACTAATCATCAAAGCTAAAGCAAAGGTGGATGATGAGAAAATTAAAGAGTTCCTTATAAAGATAGGACACAATGAAATCAAGGTACTGCAGAGCTTGAAGGATGCACCCAAGCAAATGTCCATCCTAGACTTAGTCTTATCCTCAGTGGACCATCACAACATTCTAGTGAAAGTTCTAGAAGAAGCCCATCTGCTACATACCGTAGATGCTAAGAAATTTCGTCATGTGGTGGAACACATTTTCAATAGCAATGTGATTTATTTCACTGACGATGATATCCCTGCAGAGGGAACAGGCCATCATAAGTCTCTGCACATAGCTATGATGTCTTCCGGGTATGTGATCGGAGGGGTACTCATTGACAGAGGATCATCCCTTAACATCTGTCCCTACGATACTTTGGAAAAAATGAAGATCAACCCAAATTGGATCAAAACCAGTCGTATATAACCTGATTCACATGGATATACGATATTGGGCATGCCATGGATTCACATGGCAGGAGCAGTGCCATCCACCCTCCATCAATAGCTCAAATACATTATCAACGGCAACCTCATCAGGGTCAATGCTGAACCAGAATACCATGTCGGCATACAGGGAGACATGCCAGTGATCAGCCTGGATGCAGGGATTGAACCTACAAGTTTTCAAGCTCTGGAGGTGAGCGATACGCAGTAGCTACTTATCGAAGCATCAGCCTTGAAGTCTAAGGTCTCCACCGAAGTAATGATAGTGGGCCAAGAAATGGTATCTCTGGGTTTCCAACCTGGAGAAGGTTTAGGAAAGAATCAGCAAGGTATCAAGAGCCCGATACAAATCCCAAGTCAGACTGGGAGAGCAGGATTGGGATATTCATCCAGGGCAAATTACAGGAACCCGCATAAGCATCCCAAGGCTCATGCTTCCACCATACTTTTGCCAAATCTTATTAATGTCGGATGGGTAAAACCAATAAGGAAGATCCCTACTGCGGTATCAACAATGTTGTTTCCTCTAATTATACCTGTCAATGAAAGAAAAGCCCTCAAGCATGAGGCAGATAGCAAAAAGGGAAAAGAAAAGATCCTATACGAAGGACGAGAACCATTCGCTAACATGCGGGTCATCATAAACTACGAGGGTATGAATGATGAGATCCTAGATAGCGAAGACGAGGATCAGATTCAAATTCCTCGCATCAAAAAGGAAAAAGGGGGAAGTTCAAAGAAAAACCTTGGCCCTATTATAAAGGATGTCTCAGTCGTCATCCAAGACGAGATAGATAATCAAAAATCCCTGATCCTCTCGGTTCATGAGGATCTAACCTTGGATAACTGGAGCAGTGTCCCTTGCCTCGGTCGAAAAGGGTAAAGGGGCAGAGAAAATCAATATATCCTTTAATCATGCTTTCATTTACTGCTTACTTTTGATTACATTGCCACAACAGTAGCTTTCTCATGCTTTGCAGAATGCTATGTATATATCTAAGATGAAAGCATTTTTTGTTTTCAGGACTCAAGCGTTGGATGTGTTCGTCTCTGCTGATGAGATGCCAAACTGTCAAAATGACTACGACTTTGATGTAGAACTGAACTTCGACTTGATGGATATTGATCAAGAGGAGGAAGATGACTATGAGGTTCCCGAGGAGATCAAAGAATGGGTCGAAGACAAACCCAAACCAAACCTCGACCAAACCATCACTATCAACATAGGAACCTCTGAAAAAATCAAAGAAATCCAGATAGGTTTAGACCTCACACCAGACCAAAAAGCCGGCCTGATCGAACTCCTAACACAGTTCCAGGATGTATTTACATGGTCATATGATGACATGATTGGCCTCTCTACTGACATTGTCATTCATAGCATGCCCATCAAAGATGGGTTCAAGCCAGTCAAACAAAAGCTCACCTAAATGGAGTTTGAAAGTCAAAGAAGAAGTTGTTAAACAATTCAAAGCCGAGATTATCATGGTATCAACCTATCCAGAGTGGCTTTCAAACATAGACCCAGTGCCTAAGCTCGGAGGGAAGGTACGAGTATGAGTGGATTATCGGGATTTGAACAAAGCTTGCCTCAAGGAAAATTTCTCGGTACCTTTTATCCACATCCTGACAGACAATACGGTATAGTACGGCATGTATTCCTTCGTAGATTACTTTGTTGGTTACCATCAAATCATGGTTGCTGAAGGGGACCGGGAGAAAACAGCTTTCATCACTCCCTGGGGAACCTTCTGTTATAGGCGACTATCCTTCGGCCTCATCAATGCCGGAGCCAAGTATCAGCGAGTCATGATGGCCCTATTTCATGACATGATGCACAAAGAAATAGAGGTTTATATGGATGACATCATCATCAAATCTCAGAGGGAGGATGATCACATCGACCATCTTAAGAAGCTGTTAAACAGGTTACGTAAGTATAACCTCCAGCTGAATCCCTCCAAATGTGCTTTTGGCGTCAAAGCAGGCAAGTTGTTAGGATTCCTGGTGAGTAATCGAGGCATCCAACTTGACCCTGCCAAGATCAAAGCCATCACTAAGATGCCAGTATCTCGAACAGAGAACGAGATACGTGGGTTTCTGGGAAGGATCAACCTCATAAGCCGATTCATTTCCCAGCTCACAGCAACCTGTGAGCCCATATTCAAGTTACTAAGGAAGAATGCCTCCACCAAATGGAATGAGGATTGTCAGCAAGCCTTCCTTGCCATCAAGAAGTAGCTAATCGAAGCACCAGTATTGGTACGTCCGAGGGATGGAGTTCCCTTGTTCATGTACCTGTCCATCAATGCCAATGCAATGGGCTGCATACTAGGACAGAAAGATGATAGTAGCAAAGAAAGAGCCATCTACTACATCAGTAAAAGATTCAGCAGTGGTGAACAGAAATACACCCTGATCGAGAAAACATGATGTGCATTAGCATGGGCTGGCATGAGGTTACAACATTACCTCCATGGGCACACGACTTACCTCATATCCCGCATGGATCCACTAAAATATGTATTCAACAAGCCAATGTTGAATTATCGATTGTCCAAATGGCAGTTGATTCTACAACAATTCGACATTGCTTATATGACTCAAAAATCAATCAAGGGTCAAGGCATTGCAGATCAATTAGCTAAAGCACCTTCAGGAGGGTTCGAGCCCCTGGAGACTTATTTCCCAGATGATGGAATCATAACAATTTAACAACTCCAACGACAGAATATAGTCCAACCATGGAAAATATATTTTGTCGGAGCAGTAAACATGGAAGGTACCGGAGCTGGGGCAGTCCTTATCTCTGGTACAGGAGAACAATATCATGTGACTACTAAACTTTAATTTGGCAACACCAACAACACGGCCGAGTATGAAGGCTGTATAATGGGGTTAAAACTAGCCCAAACCATAGGTATCAAACACCTACTGGTCTTTGGAAACTCTGAGTTGGTCATTAGACAATCCACTAGGGCATATCACACCAAAGAACTTCATTTGCTACCCTATCATTGGCAGATCATCATAATATCCCTGGAGTTTGAAGACATAATTTTCAGCCATATTCCTCGAGGTAGGAATGATTTCGCTGATGCATTGGCAACGTTGGCTTCATTAATCCGTATATCCGATAGGATTAGGATTCCCTGCATCAAATTCACAGTTCAGAAAGCCCCGACATATGGGAATTACATTAGAAAAGTATCAGAAGAAATACCTCTTGTTAAAAAACCTTGGTATCAAGACATCAAGGAATATCTACGAGATGGATCTACACCCGCTAAAGCAAGCCAATCTGCGTGAAAGCGGATTCACAAAATGGCTATGAAGTTCTATCTAAGCGGAGATGCCCTCTACAAAAGAGATGCTGAAATAGGCCTGTTAAGATGCCTTAATAAAGAACAAGCCCAGAGACTTATGGATGAAATCCACGGTGGAGTCTGTGGTCCACGCATGAGCGGTCATCTACTAGCCAGGAAGATATTAAGAACCGATCATTATTGGATCTCTCTCAAAGCTGATTGCAACGATCACGTTAAGAGATGTTATCAATGCCAAGTACATGGAAATGCCATACACGCTCCTCCAAATGAGCTACACAACATGAGTTCACCATGGCCTTTCTCCATGTGGGGAATGGACATGATTGGTCCAGTGGAACCAAAAGCCAGCAATGGTCATCGGTTCATTTTTACCATGATCGATTACTTCACCAAATGGGTTGAAGCAACCTCATTTCCCAAAGTCACGAAAGAGGTCATCATTGGTTTCATTAGAAATAATATCGTCTGTCGGTATGGACAACCGGAGGTGATCATATCAAAAAACGTCAAGAACCTGAACAATCAGATGATGATAGAACTGTACAGTAAGTTTCACATCAAGCATCTCAACTCCGTCATCTATCGACCCAAAATGAATGGTGCTGTCGAAGCGGCCAACAAAAACATCAAAAAGATCATGCAGAAAATGTCCGCCAATCACAAAGAATGACCTGACCTGCTGCCTCTAACCCTATTAGCATACAGGACATCAATGCGCACCTCTACTGGGCTACCCCTATTCATTGGTCTATGGCATGGAAGCAGTCCTCCCCATAGAAGTAGAGATGCAATCCTTGCGAGTGTTGATCGATGCTCAGATAAATAAGGATCAGTGGTTGCAAGACCGATATCAGCAACTGTCCCCGATAGATGAAAAAAGGGCAACAACCACTTTCCACGGACAGTTATATCAGCAAAGGATCGCTCGATCCTACAACAAAAAGGTCCAAATACGGCAATTCAAAACAACTTGGTGCTGAAGAAAGTTTTAGCCAATCAAGACGAGGCTAAAGGAAAGTTCGCCCCTAATTGGGAAGGCCCTTTCATTGTCAAGGAAGTGTTGATGGGAGGAGCTATCAGACTACAAGAAATGGACGGGAATGAATTTCCCCAACTCAACAATTTAAACACCGTGAAAATGTACTATATCTGAAGCACATGCATACCCGCATTCGGGTCCTACGAATCAAATCAGGTTTGGTTTTTCACTACAAGCCGGAACTACGAATGACCTGATCTCCCTCCACACGGGAGTACGTAGGCAGCCATTTATGGTGCGGTTTGACCTTCAAGAAAAAACAAAAAACCAATAAAAAACTAGTTCCAAGACATTGAAAGCCATACAGAAGCTATATCCAATCTTCCTGGTCAACAGACCCATCTGAGATACTCCCTGACATCTCAACTGTCAGTCCATTAAGGAGGAGATCAAGATACATCAACAACAACGAGTCATGAAAGAAGTGGTAATCACTCAGTAATGACGATACATCTCCAAACAGGGAAGTGAATCAAAAATATATTTCTCTGATATAAAACTATTTGATGTATACATAATGCGCTGTACATGATAAAAATGGCTGATCTAGTCTGTGCAGGAAAAATAAAGCTAGTCTATGGACCTAAGGATAACGGGCCAACAAAGCCACCATGGCATCTCTCTCGGAAGATGGAGGAGCGGCTGCAAGTCCAATACCCTCCGCCTCCATGCGACTCAAAACCTACATAGTCATCTGCAGTGTGGCCTGTGGTCATCAATATATGCGCTCATCTCGGTAACCAGGCCGTGCGTATAAGATCAAAGAGCAGTACTATTGGTAATGTGGAAATTACGGGAATCTATAGCCTCATCCCTCTCCGTAAAAGCTGCATCTCTAGCAATCAAAGTATCCTCAATCTCAGCAAAAGCTGCATCTCTAGCTGAGCGGATCTCATCCCTCTCCACAACAGCTGCATCTCTGGCAGATCGGAGCTCCTCTCTCTCTATCAAGCATGCGTCATGAGCGAATCGAAGTTTGTCCCTCTCAGCTAAAGCTATATCTCTGCCAGATAAGGCGGTCAACATCTACGCTCTAGCTGAATCCTGCTCAAAGGTCATCCTGAACAATGAATCCGCCGAAGCCGGATCTGTGCCTGCAGGGATTGTCGGTGGATCACTGACCAGGGCCGTTGTAAAACCTACAAAGAGGTCATCCTCAGTAGGAGAGTCAGGATCCTCTATAGGCTCCTCCTCATCTAAATCTACAATAGGAGCTAAAGGAATAAATGCAGCTACTGCCAAATCTGCCTCAAACCATGCCAAGTACTCTAGAGAACAGTCCGGATGGCTACTGGAGAACTCAGCCCACACCCTTGAGTCCAACACTCATATACTCGAACCAAGTCGGTTGATGACATAGACGACGCCGATATCCTCTAATCAGCAGACCCCTCAAAACTGTGCAAGCTCTAGAACTGATCAAACTGGCTCATAACAGCCAGGGGATGATAAGTAGTCATTCCCCTCAAACCCGCTAGGGGCAAGTAATTCATACCAAGTGAATGGATGATGAAATTATATGGGGAGGCTAACCCTGAGCATGGAAAAATCAAGAACGGATGCTCAATATCTGACAAAAATGCCGACCATGTCTCTGCATCGGTACACTCCGCCGGCTGAAAGGAGTACGACATAGCTATATCATGGGAAAAATAATACCCATGATGCCTGAAAGATCCAATCGGTCGGATATGGGACATCAGCCATAGGTATAGCAAAACCAAACTGCCCCTGAAGAACCCCTCCGTGTGGGTAATACAGTAAGTGACTGACAGCAATGTCTCAGCCAATATCATCGGGATGATATTGCTACCCTGTCTAAGGGCCCGAACCACGACTACTAACCCCACATCCGAGTGATCCAAGTGCAATGGCATGTACACGTATTCCACGATGCACATCAGCAGAATATATATCCTGGCCAGATGCCATGCCTCTGCTGAAATAATAAAATCCCCAACATGTCGATCGTAGCTATCAATCTCCCCAAAACGATCGATCAAGAATTCAATCAAGATCACACGCCCAGATACGATCTCGTCCGCGACTACCCTCTGACGAAGACCAGACATCCATTAGAACTGTCTCCGCATATCACTAACAGCAGTCCGAGCGCACGACAAGTCCAAAGCCAGACTGGTAAGCCGCTCGTACTCCTCCAGAGTCGGCGTCAGCTCATGTAGCCCAAATCTAAACACCTACCTCTCGGGTATCCAGCAGGATAGTATGCCATCCACAAAACCATATGGCACCTAAAAATCTACAAGAGCCAGTGAATGCCCCAATATCTGGTCTACTGTCCCTCTGGCTGAGAAGGGCAGGCTCTCGTACCATGACCTCAATGATGAAGCCACCTCAGACTGTGGTAAATGCTCAATACGGCTCACAGGGGTCAAATCTAAACTCATCTGTCTAAATGCATACATATGACATAATATATACATGTTGACAAATATAAACATGATGCGATAGATAGGAAATATCATGAGCATATACAACAAGCTATCTACTGCGGGCATCATCCATGTCTGATAATACAAAGCGAAATGAAGAATACAGAAAAATGGGGCACCACCACCTAACTAATAATAGTGGTCTATCAAAATAATGGCACGACCGCTAAATAGCCAAAATAGTGGCTGACCAAAAATATAGCTTCCACAGCTATCCAAAGTGATTCCTGATAATCTACGTCCAGGTGATCAACCTGCTCCATCTCCGCTGCGGACACAAAGCTGCGGTCATCAGGCATGTCTGGGCGGTACAAGGGAGGATCTGCCCCTAAAAAACTGCTGCTAAATGGACCTGAAGAGGGGCACGCTCCTGAGCTGGATGGGTCAAAAGAAGATGCCTCTGACGGATCTCGGCCAAGATACCTAATAAAGAAGCGAGCCCTATACAACTCCCGGGTCAGATCTGCAATCTGGTCTAAATGAGTCGGCTCCCTGAGGCAAGCTATCCAGTCCGTCATCATCACGGACCCTGGCACCATATCTGCTATAAACTGGGTAGCACGAGTCTGAGCTCCAATAGTGCGAGGACTCCACCATCTGCTGAATGCCACCTAGCTGAACGGGCCCTCTGATAGGGTGAAGCCATCAATGCCCTCCATGGGAATCTCTGTCAGTGGCATAATTAACGACCAATAATTCCAAGCAGGAGGAACAATGGGAATGCGAATTTCACCCGTAATACTCCTGATGGCACACTCTCCCAAATAAAGGTCCCAGTCTCCCTCTGTCAAAATCTGGACTCTTCGGGTCGACAATACAAACTCTCGACCAATGGGAAAGCCTCCCTCAAATTCAACGGTCAAAAACTTGGAGGTATACGACACCGAAAAAATTGATCCAGCCGTCAAAATCTCCAACTGTAGGCGAGCATGTGTAAATCCCTCAGCAACAAGGACCTCCGTCAAAGTGGAGTGATGCCAACGCCGTCCTCGAGGATAGGTCTCCAGACCTAAAGCAGTGGTAGGCCGTAGGCAAGGAAGCCTCTCAAATGCCCAGAACTGGCCATATCAAAAGTCCTCAGTGATCAATACTAACAAATATAAATTCTGAAATAAAAAAAAGGTACAAGAAAGATGTACTCACCAGCAGAAACGGGTAGAATCCTAATCAAGCCTTCGTCGAACCCTCCGAAAGCATACGCATGCCCCAGAGAAAATAGGCAAAGGTATAGGAACCCCAATCAAAATCACTGAGGTGCTCTACATGCTGGGTAGCGCTGACTAGGGCGAAGGACACAGTAGATGAGTTATCCGCTACAAAATAACCCCTGATGATTATCACAAATAATCGCCTCAGAATACGATCCCTAACCCTCCGATCATAAGGTCGAGGCTCCAGCAAAGCCCCATTCTAGGCATCTATACTCAAGGGACCAGATCGGACTGACCGACCTTTAAGCGTCGTCGCAGGAACTCCCAGCATGGACCGAACGGCAGTGGGCGTACTGTTAGCTACGACAGGCACTGGCTCGCCCTCAAACTCAATACCGGTGATGAACCTCCAATCCATAGGGGTCATCATCACCTCACTGTCCAACAGATGAAGGGACTGAGTCTGGTGGAACCAGCGCTCAAACAAAGCCCACATATACCCCCAAGGACAACGGCGGGGAATAATAGAAAAGAAAGCCTGGAACCCCACCCATCAACAATATCCCTGTAATCCTCGTGCAAAGTATGATACAGGGAATGCATGTTGAACCAGTTCCCTTGAGTCTGCGTAAAGCCGGGAACCTGCATTAAAAACCAATCCATGTCAAAAACTTGTGCCCCGAGAATGGCAAAAGAAAGAAAGAGAATCCAAGAAGAGAAAAACTTCAAGTCACCTCATTGGCATGGAGATATCTCAAAGGATGGCGACTCAAGTCGCCCAGCAACTCCTGGGTAGGCACAACAATACCTAGAACCTCCGCATGTGGAGCCTGAGCTGGTGTTGGAGCAGCAAAAATAGCCTGCTCATCATCAATGTCAATCGGCGGTTCACCCTGAGCTGGACGAATCACTGACTTTGCCAACCTACGAGGCGGTCTAGCCGGATGTGGATGAGGAACATCAGAGGCCCTCCTACGTCTGACGCCTGAAACGACTCTGCTAGTACTGCCAGGTCTATCACGGTCCATCACCTGTCCCAAGTCTCCAAATCACCTCATAAAGGGTGTGGTAAGCCTAAAACCTGTGGCTTATTATTTTAAATCAGTATTCTACGCATCTTTAAGTCCTAAAACATGCATGGGTCAGTTAAAAATACCCAGTAAAGTCAAAAATGCATGCTTTTCAAAAGATAAATCCTAAAAACATGTATGGGTCAGTCAAAAATCCCCAGTAGAGTCAAAATTGCATGTTTATTAAATGCTCGGGTTTTAAAAAAAATTCGCCAGAGTCTCCTTTGTAAAATGAACTATCCGTATGCACATAGGCATGTCTAGGTGGCCATTCAGTAGCACACCTTCCCAAAAATAAGAATAGTTCATATTTATGAAATAAAATATAAAATAACCTCACATGGTAGCCAAATTACCATGGACATTTTTTAGTTAAAAATTTAGGCTCATAAGGCCTCAAAAACGATGAGTAAACTGATCAAAAAGAGCAAAAATTGACTGTCTTAGAATCTGAATTTTCTTACACCCAAACGCGTATTATAGTAAGATATGCATACATATGTAGTCAGAAATTTTTTAACAGATTATATAGGCATATATTTTTCATACATTGCATCTAAAAGCCCCCTACGTGGTTCATATGCTTTTAACGGTCAAAACATGAGAAAAAAGGACGTAAAACGTTACCTGCGCTGCACTGAATGCGTAGGAACTGACAGAATAAGAAAATAGCTACCCAAGCTCCGTAGATCTGAAAAAGAAGATCAAAATCCTTTTGAAACTCAAAACTAAAAATGTTTCAAATGAAATCCCGCAGCCCAATATAAAGCCCAGGTGGAAGCGGGCCCACCTGCGGCTGTCGCACCTCCACCTGCGGCTCCCCAGGGTGGGTCCCACTTCCCCGGGGTCGATCTGATTAGGGTTGAAATGGAGTTTCAAGTCAAATCTGAAGAAAAATCGCTATGCGATTGAGCGGTTGTCCTGAAATACTGCGTTTAAGCAGCGTAATTCTGACATAAAGGGGGACACTCTAGAAACCCTTGGTATTCATCCCGAAGTCATATCCGGGGATCAACAATTAAAAACTACGCAAAACTTCCGAAAAACTGTGCAAAACTGTCGAAAACTGCCACTTTCAAAGCGTCGGGTACAGATCGAGTTCAATCCAGCCGTTGGTTTTAATCCAACAAAGTTTCGGGTAGGAACCGAGTTCAATCCAGCCATTGGCTTCAATCCAACAAACCGTCGGGTACAGACCGAGTTCAATCCAGCCATTGGCTTTAATCTAACAAAGCGTCGGGTACAGACTGAGTTTAATCCAGCCGTTGGCTTCAATCCAACGAAGCGTCGGGTAAAGACCGAGTTCAATCTTGCCATTGGCTTCAATCTATCAAAGTTTCGATTACAGACCAAGTTCAATTCAGCCGCTGGTATAGCCCCAACGAATTATCGGGTACAGACCGAATCCAGTTCAGCTGTTGGTTCAGCCCCAACGAAGTATCGGGTACAGACCGAATCCAATTCAGCCGTTGGTTCAGGCCCAACGAAGTATCGGGTACAGACCGAATCCAGTTCAGCCGTTGTTTTAACCCCAACAAAGTATCGGGTACAAATCGAATCCAATTCAACCGTTGGTTTAGCCCCAACAAAGTATCGGGTATAGACCGAATCCAATTCAGCCGTTGGCTCAACCCCAACGAAGTATCGGGTACAAACTGAATCCAATTTAGCCGTTGGTTCAGCCCCAACAAAGCGTCGGGTACAGACCGAGTTCAATTCAGCCGTTGGTTCAACCCCAACGAAGTATTGGGTATAGACCGAATTTTATTCAGCTGTTGGTTCAGCCCCAGCGAAGTATCGGGTACAGACCAAATCCAATTCAGCCGTTGGCTTAACCCCAGCGAAGTATCGGGTACAGACCGAATCCAGTTTAGCCGTTGGCTCAGCCCCAGCGAAGTATCGGGTACAGATCGAATCCAATTCAGCTATTGTCTCAACCCCAACGAAGTATCGGGTACAGACCGAATCCAATTCAGCCATTGGTTCAGCCCCAGCGAAGTATCGATTACAGACCGAATCCAATTCAGCCGTTGGCTTCAGCGCCAGCGAAGTATCGGGTACAGACCGAATCCAATTCAACCGTTGGTTCAGCCCCAGCGAAGTATCGGGTACAGACCAAATCCAATTCAACCGTTGGTTCAGCCCCAGCGAAGTATCGGGTACAGACCGAGTTCAATTCAGCCGTTGGTTCAACCCCAGCAACGTCTTAGCCATCAGAGCAACCTCCGCGAAGTATATTAAGTGATCTGGGGACGGAAACCATATAATAGTCCATCCCCGATGATGGAATCTGTTATACACATCCTCAAGAGGAGCACCAAGAAGAATTGGTGATTCAACTGCTTGTGACAAAATTCCGATGTAAACTATCATCAGGGTAGGCATCGGAAGCATCCCTTAAGGAAACTGGGTAATCGATAAGTATCCCCAACAGATGAGCCTTTAAAATGTGCAATAGCACCGACCAAAGGGAAATCAAAACTGCAAAGAATACCGCCAAACAGGGAAGCCATTGATCTCTAACCAAGGTAGCATCAATGGTATCATCCCCAGCTAAATCAATAAAGCTATAGCAGAGGACGTCATCCCCAGCAGAGCAAGACAAGACCAATCTGCGATAGCTCATCTCTGACAAGTACGTCAGTGGTTCCACCATCAGTGATCATCTGACAACGTCCACCCTAGGCTATCATGAATAACGTCATCCCCAGTAGAAAGGGACGAAAACAGTTAGCGGTAGCCTAGTATTGACATCCCCAGCAGAAATGTAGAAAACATTTCAGTGTATCATCATCAAAACAAACATCGACAACACCGATGAGAATCAAACCGCTGGTCCCAGCCCCAACACCAACACCGATAAAGGCAAACAATTTAACATGAGATTTGTGATGCGATTTGCGATGCGATTAGCGAAGCGCGACCTGCGATCTGCAAAAACATTTCAACATTCATTGCATTGCATCATTGATATCTTTGCATTTCAAGTGTCTAGGAATCTTTATCCTACTCATTCCATTACATTGCATGAGCATGATAAAGAGGGGCATCTGTAGACACTCAAAATTTCCTGTCCCTGTTACTAACATTATAGGAGGGCAAAATGGTACAATCAAATCAACCTGATCACCAATACCTGGTCAACTTAACTCCGATCTTAATATCGGGCAATTAAATCAACCCCTGTCACCAATATCGGGTCAAATCAACCCCGATCTCAATATCGGGCCATCAAATCAACTCTAATCTCTAATCGGACCGTCAACTCAACCCCGATCTTAATATCGGGTCATCAAATCAACTCCGATCTCTAATTGGACCGTCAGATCAACCCTGATCTCAGTATCGGGCCATCAAATCAACTCCGATCTTAAATCAGACCGTCAGATCAACCCCCTGATCTCAATACCGGGCCTTTTAAATCAACCCCGGTCACCAATACCGGGTCAACTCAACCCCGATCTCAATATCGGGCCATCAAATCAACTCCGATCTCTAATCGAACCGTCAACTCAACCCCGATCTCAGTATCGGGACATCAAATCAACTCTGATCTCCAATCGGACCATCAGATCAACCCCGATCTCAATATCAGACAATCAAATCAACCCCGATCACCAATACTGGGCCAACTCAACCCTAATATCAATATCGGGCCAACAAATCAACTCCGATATCCAATTGGACCGTCAACTCAACCCCGATCTCAATATCGGGCCATCAAATCAACTCCGATCTCCAATCGAACCGTCAACTTAACCCCGATCTCAATATCGGGCCGTCAAATCAACTTCGATCTTTAATCGGACCGTCAACTAAACCTCGATCTCAATATCGGGTCATCAAATCAACTCCAATCTTCAATCGGACGGTCAACTCAACCCCGATCTCAATATCAGGCCATAAAATTAACTCTGATCTCCAATCGGACCGTCAACTCATCCCCGATCTCAATATCGAGCCATCAAATCAACTCTGATCTCCAATCGGACCGTCAACTCAACCCCAATCTCAATATTGTGCCATCAAATCAACTCTGATCTCCAATCGAACCGTCAGATCAACCCCGATCTCAATATCGGGCCATCAAATCAACTCCGATCTCCAATTGAACCGTCAGATCAACCCTGATCTCAATATTGGGCCTTTCAAATCAACCTCAATCACCAAATATTAAGACAACCACAGCCTTGAACACCAGTCTCGAGATGTCAACTCAACTCTGGTCTCAACCCTAGAGGTGCAAATCAGCCCCGATCTCAACCTGGGAAGTCAATTCAACTTCGAGACCAAACCTGAAGCTCCACAACATCTCTAGAAAATAACCTTGAATGACCAAGTCAACTTCAGAGATTACACTGAGGACAGACAGACTCGAATGGGATCCAAGTCTTGGAAACAACTCCCGGAAGTCAACCAAAGGCCATGCCAACACTAAGGGCAATCCCGAGAGGGGCAAAATGGTCATTTTACCAACCCTAATCCGATTCGGTTAAACTCAAGCTGAATTGATGCCACCAAGGTCAGAATGAACCATAACGACGATTTCGAGTGCAAACAGCGCAAGACAGCTCAACGGACAAACTGCGGGGAATTTAAGACCTGGTTATGGACCCATCTTCTTGGACCCGGAAAATGTTTTATCCCATGTCATTGTGACACTCTCGAAGAGGGCTTTCAGTAAAGGTATAGCATACCTCAAACGAACGCTCCGATCAAAAGTTAGAAAGTTTAGACTTCGACCTCGCGTTGCTCGAAGTGCACGTACTTTGAGACGACTCAACCAGACACGTGGGCCCCACCAAGAGAGCCGTACCTCTATCTGTGGTAGCAACAGGTAGAGCTGAGGCTCCCTGGCCTATAAATAAACGTGCCCCCCTCATTTTCAAGAATTCCAAAACGCAGCGAACCTCTGTCCGTTTGATTTTCTGACTTTTTCACCTCTTCTACACCCAAATTTTTCACTCTAACTCGTAGATATACCCACATACTACCAAATATCAGAAAATAACCGATAGATTCCGACGTTTACAGCCTATAATTTGGCAAAAAGCCCATTTAGCAGTACATTGCAAATATTTCTACCATCAGAAAGTTAATACTACTTCTTTGCACAGTTTTGCACTTGCATATCAAATTTTGTTTTCTAAAAATGCCCGAAACTTAGTTTCGTGACCGTTTTCATCAAAATTTGGTACATTTTTGTACATAACTGTATTTTCTGGCATTTCTACAACTCGGATTGACGATCTGTCAGCTCTAACAGCTTCAGTGCACTAGCATCTTCATTTTAAACAACTTCGTTATATTGGGTTATCTTCCCAGTCCGGGTTTGGCTTTTTGTTGTGTTTATTTAATTGTATATATACTAACTTTTCAAATCTGTCAAGCCTGGATGTCAAATCCGAGGTAGTTTACTGCTTTTATATATACTTATGCATATATAAGCAAGTTTCACCACCACTGGGTTCTCTTCCCAGTCTTGGTTGACTACGTTTTTGTCAATATATATATATATATATATTTATATATTTCAGTCTGGCTTGGATTATTTTGTGGCCTTTATACTATTTTTGCACACCTCACCATTACTGGGTTCTCTTCTTAGTCCCTGGTTGACTACTTTTATATACATTTACATTTCTGTTCGCCCTAGATTATTTTGTGGCCTTTTACTGCTTTTATATATAAATATGCATATATAAGTAGTCTTCACCACCACTAGGTTCTCTTCCCAGTTTTTGTTGACTATGTTTCTGTTAATATATATATATATTTCAATTCAAGTCCGGGCACCGGCGTAAAAATCCATCGCCCTTTACAGCTTTTATATATATATATAACTGTGTATATATATTGCTTTACTCACTTTTATTAAACTGTTGCTTTAAACATTCATTTGATATGAATTGGCAATGACGTATCTGCGGGCGGACTAGATTTATTTAAATCTCGCTAACTCTAGCTTTTAAACGGTTCAAAACAAGTCCAGACTGAGCCCGGAAGCTAGAATGACTGAGATTTTCTTAAATCTAGCTTTCTTTCTAGTTTTAGTTATAAAAGCAACCTCGCGTCCCTTAGATCGCTATCTAGTGGGAACGAGACGCTTCGGCCGTGCGAACCCGGATTTACTGAATGAATCTTCGATTCTGGCAATTTTGGGATATATATATCTATTTTTGTGCAAATTTGAACTGTGCAGATTTATTGGTTACTCATATGAGAGCCTAGGAATCGTGGGATTCATGATCAAATCGATCAGAATCTGATTCTCACGATGGACAAACTCCGCATTACAGATGTACCCTGCCAGTTTTTCTGTAAAATGTACATACAACAGACCCTTAAAACGGTTATCCGGATTTAAGGTCTCAACATAATGAAAATATGGTTTGTACTGTCAGAGTCCCTCCGATGGCTATCATGCCCATGAGGAGACCAATATTTGTATAAATTCTATGGTCGAGGATGCTTCGTAGCCCGACAATCACCATTCCAACTGTGCCTTAAGGCTGAAAAGATAAAAAATGGAAGTATCAACAGGCTTCAATTCCTATGTTAGCGTAAGGGTTTGATAACAAGCTTTCAAAACGTAATTTTCAAATTCAATCAAAAGAAAAGCTTTTGCAAATCAAATTAAACACTTTTACAAATCAAATCAAAGATTTTTTGTAAATCAAGTCAAACCCTTCGTATATAGGTTCAACGAAGCAAAGCACTACTTTCAAATCAATCAATCAAACATATGCCCAATTTTCAAGCAGCATTCACACACGCACTTCAATTTTAAGGGAAATATTGAAAAGATGCGGTACCATGTTTACACGGGAGTCGTGGGGTGTCTAACACCTTCCCCACACTTAACCAAGCCCCCGAGCTCAGAACTTCGATTTCAAAGATCTAGTTTCAACAGTGTCCAGCAATTGGTCCTCTTTCAAACAAAACTCAGTTGATTATATAAAACGTTCAAATCGTCGACATGATACATGTTGGCCTTTTTCCTAAAAAAACCCTTCAAAACCTTTTTTCTAAATAAAAAAGTGAGGGTAGAGATAACTTAGGAAGAGATGAAAGATCCGTGTTGTGACCCGACCCGTAGATTTTTTAACCAACGTCGACAATTATATTATATTATATTATTTAATTTATTTTAATATAATATAATTTATTTAAATTGTATTATCTTAAACTAAATAAATTTGATTAAGTTCAATTTAATTATATTAAATTAAATTAATTATTTTATTTTATTTTATTTGATATTTTATTTAATTTTTGATTATATTATATTATATTATATAATTTAATATTAATTAATTTATTTAAATTTTATTATCTTAAATTAAATTATGTTAATTTTTTATTTAATTTAATTTAATTTATTTTGTATTATATTATATAATTTAATATTATTTAATTTATTTAAATTGTATTATCTTAAATTAAATTAAATCGAATTTTTATTTTATTTGTTAATTTATTAGTGTAAAACTAAGTAAATGCTACTTAGTTTATTTCATTTTAGTGTATTTTAGTATTGAGAAACTAACTATACATTAATATAATAAAGAAGGGCCCACATATGTTGCAATTGCTGAATTCTGAAAGAAATTTCGTCAGATATAACAAATATGACAATATGAAGACATTAGGCAATCAACATATATATCACAACAAGAATCAATATAATTACCAACAGAACCAAAAACAATCAATCAACTATAATGAGATAAACAACCAACAAGTATATATAATTCAACAATACAATTCAACAGTTGTATATACTCAAATCTGCAAAATAGGCAGTAATTAACATTAACAATCTCCAATAACATGAACAAGCTCCAACAAAAATTCATTATAGATTCAATAACAAATTTAAAGCATACAACGAAGTTAATTATCAAAACTGCTCATTAAGGAACAAAGTTGGGGGGAAATCCTCGCTGCCAATCACAAATTATGCCAATAAATAAAATAATTTTTAAAAACTACATATATACTCAAGCTGCCAATCAAATTTTCGAAACAAAATTGGGGAAACAAATTAGGACAACCCAAAATACCAAAGCTGATAACAAAATTTAGCAACAAATTAACTTATGAGGGCTAACCTTTAAGCTTTATGAGAAGGAGGCAGGAGGCGGAGGAAGAGGTGGGAGGCAATAGGCGAAGGCGAAGGAGGAGGAGGAGGCGGAGGCGGCGTAGGGCAGAGGTAGAGGCGGAGCTGGAGGTGGAGGCGACGGAAGAAAGATATAGTATACGGCAGCGGGGGGGAGGGGAAGAACTGATTAGGTTTTAATTAAAGTTAGTATTTCTGATGAAATTTTGTCGAGGTTATTAATACATCCATTGAAATTAGTATTGGCACTGGCGCCAAGTCTGCGCGCCCTTTGGTATTCATATTGTCGATGGACTTCCGTCGAGGTCATTAACACATCCGTCGATAATACGTTATTTTCAAGGGAATTAGTTTTGAGGGATTATTCCGATGGAATTAGTATAACCTCGACAGAAATGATTCTGTCAGAATTAATTTCATCGACTTTAAGTCTTTTTCTTGTAGTTTTAAATAAATATTTTTGTTGTGAAAGTCCAATAATAATCTAGAAGGGGTGGGGGTTGAATAGATTATCTCTGTTTAAAAATTATCTTTGGCCTTTTTGAGTTTTACTGGATTAATTTTAAGAAATTAATAAGCAGATTAAAATTCAATCACATAATGCACAGATATTTATTTGGTTCACAACATACAGCTCGGGTATGTTACTACGTCCAGTCTCAAGCTCCTCTCCAGGACTTGAGATCCTATTACTCCCAGTAATAAATATTCCTTCAATAGACGGAGAAGCCTTTACAAAGTTTTAAAGATAAACTTACAACTATCCACAACTAACTATTTTGGACAGCGAACTCCCAGCTCCTTCCACAAGCTTAGTTGAATCTTCTTTTGAGCTTAGAACTATTCTATACCTTGGTCTTGAAATAACAATCTCTTCCTCACCTTACAAGTACATTAGAGACCCAACTCCCAGCTGACCTCTCTAAGACTCTGGTATTAGTCAAAGAGTTCTTGTCTTTCTCACAAGTATAAAATAAACTAACTCAACTATTTCCTTTTTACAAAAAGTTTGTTTGAATATTTGCTTCTAATAGTAAGCAGATAAAATTGTAGAACATATACTTCTCAGATAAGAAGATATAGAATTTAAGTATATGATAAAAGTTCAAAAACTTTTATGTGATGTGCTTCTATGAAAGCAGATAAAAGATTTAAGCACTAAAGACTTTCTTTTTCTTTAATAAAGAATATTTTTCTATGGATTAAGAAAAAGATTTTTCTTTATAAAGAGTGTATTTCTATGGTTTTAAATAAATGTAACTTTGAATTTAAATAACCACACACACTAATATAATGCAACAATAATTTATGAACAATTATATGAGCAGTATATTTAATAATAGTTTATCAAGTATAATGATATGATCAATTTAGATAATGCTTGAACAAACTTGTTTCACACACTTATATATATTATATTATATTTAATCTACGTTGTGAATAATATGGCCACTTGGAATTTTAAAAATCATCCAGAGAATTTCAAAGAAATAACTTTCGAATTATATCGGTATCCAAGTACTGACTAAATTTTTCGATTCACAACTTAATAACCGTATATAAATATTATATAATATTTATATAGATTATTTATATCAGTAAAAGGCCACTTGGGATTTTAAAGACCGTTCGGAGAATTTCAAATAAATAACTTCCGAATTATATCGGTGTCCAAATACTGACTTTTTACTTGATATGATAGAGAAAATATAGATATATATAAATGTGTATCGCAGTTTATATCTGATTATCTATGCAAGTATGAGATAATATAAGCAATAATAATTTAATAACTTATCTCAGATACTTTGACCAATTTTTCTCTTATAATGTAGAATTAGAACTTTGATTAGAAAAAGAGAGCAAAAGCTTATTCGGACAGAGTGTAGGTAGGGAGAGTAAGCTTTTCAGATATGTAAAATTAGTAATTTGAAATGAATAGAAAAGCTTTCTATTTATAGGATTTTTGAGGTTAGGGCAAAATCGTAATTTTGGAAATCTATTTTTGAAATAGAAGGTCAGGATTGTATGATTCAAAACTGAAGAGCTCGGATCAAATTGATATAGCCAGATTTGATAAATGGTGGCCCAATAATTTTTGTTTAGTACTAGTGACTCATCACATGCCTAATATTTTTGTTTTCAATTTATGACTCATAACTTGCATGCAATTATTACTCATTTTTCCTTAGCATTTGCAACATACAAGCATGACACAATTCGGCACACACACACACATATGCCCAATACATATAAGTTAGGCACACATTCACATGCACATTTACATGCACACACACACGGTTTTATATATATATATATATATATATATATTATATTATATTTTTACATATATAGTATATATATTTGGAAAATACTTTTTACCCATGAAGAATTTTAAAATCATTTTGAAAAGAAATAGGAATCTCCTTGCCTTAGGAAATGTTACTATATGAACTCATTTTATTAACACTTGATATTAAATTATCAAGGTCATAAAATAATTCAAAGGAAGTTTAGAAAATAAATATTTTTGGTCAAAATATTTGAGGTAATTAAAAAAACATTTTAACACTTTTAATCCTATGGAGAGGATTCTACCCTTTTGACCAATTTACCTAATTTGTTATCATCAAAATAAAATACTATAGATTTGGAGACCTATTAATCTCTCCCCTTTTGATGATGACAATAAGTAAAAATATTTTGGTTTTCAGAACTCCCCCTTAATTCATGAAGCTCCCCCTTGGATCATGAATCGGGTTTTTAAAAGAAATTTAAAATTTTGAAAAACCATCAGACGAGCACACCAACCATCCAGGCAGTTATATAGCAGTGATATATGGTATGCAGATTATATCCAACATACAGACTATCCAACCTATCTAGACAGACAATTATAGCAGTTATATCCTGTCAATCTCATCCAAACCATCCAGGCAGTTATAATGATTATAACCAGCAGACTCATTCCTGCTATAACAGTTAATACCATCCATCAGACTCATTCATGCTTATCAAAATATAATCTGATATTTTTCTTAAACCCAGCAGACTCATTTCTACTATAATCTGATATTTTTCTTCTCCCCCTTTGTCATTAACAAATATAGAGGGGTAAAGAAAAGATACCAAAGGACCTGCAGAAACTGTTAGTTTCAAAATCTACCTGCAAGTCAGAATACTGAGCAAACCTATAATAGATAATCCTAATTATCAGTATGTTAGTATGTTTATACAGTCATCCTGAATAGTTAGTTAATTATATAAGATTACATTCATCCTGAATAGTTAGAGTTCATCATAGTTAAGTGGAGAGATGTTCATACCAAGGTTTGTGAGATGGGGATCAGTGGGGCTTTGATCAGTATGATCAGGCTGTGCAGAGCTGGTTGTGGCAGTAAAATTATAGGGAGGAATTGATACTTTGTGGTACTCCATCAACACACTCATCATATCTTGTAAATGATGCACAGACAACTGTAAATCCTCTAACTGACTCATAATTTTAGATTGATTCTTCAAAGACAACTGATTCATTTTGTTTAAAGAATCAATTTGTGACAGTAGGTTTAAGTGTGTTTCAATATGGTCATTGTCATTTGGTTGAAAAATTATCAAAGGTTTAGGTGGAAGATTCAAGTGTGACACAATATTACTATTGTGAACAATTTGAGCCTTATTAAAATCAACAGGAATGCTCAGATGAATAAAAGTCCTAGTCAATAAAAGTCCATATCCCATGCAGTTGTTTGAGTGACAGAATTCAAAAGAAATCAAGAGAAAATATGGCAGACTATATGGCATGCATTTAGTCAAAACACATTTCATGAGTTCATTGTTAAATGGACTCAACAGTTTGTCATTTCTGACAGGCATGAAATTGTGCCTCAGAATTTTTCCCAGAAACTGACACTCAGCAGTGAAGTAATCAAGATGCACTTTGCATGGATATTCAAATAAATTGGCAGGCACAAGTTGATCAGTGGTGAGTGAAAGATTGTGTTTAAAAGTAAGGCATTCAGTAGTAGAAATTCCTATGGGAGAAGTGTATTCATTAATCTTTGGATAGTCTAAGAACTCATTTCTGAGACTAAGGGCATGCAAAAGAAGAATTTCATCAATCGCATAATCTTGGCCTTGGATGCAAGTTTTGATACAAGACAGAAAACCAGTTGAATCATGAACAAATGACATGTGAGCATAGAATTCAGCAATCAAGCTAGAAAATATTTCTCTATTTGTAAAAGAAATAAGACAATCCCATCCTATACTTGTTATTTTTTCTAACAGATTTAGAAAACTGTTAAAAGAAGTCCCTACCCCAGGAAGCAAGTTATGCCTCATGTGATCATACTTGTTTTTGGTAGTAAGGGTAAGAAGCATAGGAGTATAAATATCAGGGTGTGACTCAGAAAGCATTTCTAGTTTCTTCCATTTTGAAGAATAGACAGGAGGCATTTTTTGAAAGATAGTGGTTGCAGAAAAAAAATAGAAGTTTAAAGAGTTTAAAGACTGCAGAAAAGTAGAAGTAGTTTGAAGTAGAAGAACTTTGAAGTTTAAAGTTTTTGAAAAACTATCATTTTATAGAAAAAGTATATTTTTTTAAAACTCAGTTTAAGTAATATGACATGACTTGAATATCAAAACTAAAACAGTTCTTAAGTGATGACTGTGCACAGTGAGCAGTGAGGGACAGACATGCTTAGTACTGTAGTAGATTTAAATCTTTTGTCAGTTTTCCCCCTTTTTTAAAAAAAAAATTGGTAGGAATTATAGATTAGACTAAGTCAGTTCCATTTTTAAAAAATTAACCCAGAAGTCCAATCAGAAGACACAAAGAACATTTCAAAAATATATAGGTTATTAACATAACATGTATGATCCAATATCAAATAAAGAGATATGCTATCATTACTTATTGGCTCATATCAGACTAGTAAATCAATACAGAGATTCATGTCAGTGTGAAATATAGCATATAGATGTGTTATTACTGCTTTTATGCCCATATCAGACTATTACTAATCAAGAAAGAGATACAACCAGTCAATGTTACATAACACTAACATGTTGTCATTGATAGATGCCCATATCAAAAATAGTGAGTCAACACAAAGATTCAACAAGTCAGTGTTATATAATACTGATATAGCACATGATCTCTATAGCACTGATATAGTATACATGATCTCTATTATACATACCAACATATAACCCAATTCAGATAGATAATAAATTTGAAGAAATTAGACATAAAAAATATTATTTTCACCCAATGCCTATATTCAGATAGACAGCACATTTGTAGAACATAAACATGAGACTCATTTTTATCACCCAATTTCAGATAGACAAGAAAAATTACATAACATAAACATGAGACGCATTACAGTCATCCAATAATATTCATAGTTAATCAAAGAGAGAAAAGGGATTACCTGAGCACAGCTATTCACAATGCTAAGCAGCTTTCAGTTTTATCCACAGTATAGCACAGGTGCATCAGTAGAAGAAATTACACTCATACATACATATATTTCAGGCAACGAAACTAGGTTAGTTATTATACACATTTATATGTATATTCTAATAAACAAGCACACACATATATATAAAATTTTTGAAATATTTGTGGAATTTTAGAGTTTCAAACATACATAGATATCCACAAATAAATATCAGTAACGAGAACCCTTCCCCTTTTTTTTTAAAAAAAGCTAGGGTTTTATACACACATATGTATATATATAATTTTTGAAAATATTTATATAAAAAATTAGAAATATATATATATATATATATATATATATATATAAATTTATCAGAAACTGAAAAAGTTCCCCCTTTTTTTTGACAATCGAATAATTTTAAATATATATACGAACCCGTAAGAAATTTCATCAAAAAATAAATTTTATATGAATCTAGGGTTTAACAAATAACCATATAAAATAAAAAAAATTTAAAATAAAAAAAGTAAATAGAAGGGGAAGAAGAAGAAAGACAGAAAAAAACACATATATAATTTTTTTAAAAGGTTGATCCCTTGAAGATCGATAAACATTAGATTTAAGAATTTGAAAATATAAAAAAAAAAATATCTAGGGTTTCGAAAACAAACACACAAATTTGTTAAAAAATTTGTTTCATAAAAAATACATAGAAGAAGAAAAAAAAGAGCATATAATAATTGTTTTAAATTGAATCTTATAAACCAATCGGTAAACAAAAAAAATTATAGATCTAGGGTTTAAAATCTTTTCAGAACACAAAGATTAAAAATTTTCTTTTAAGAAATATACTCGAACCCAGAAACATATCGATAAACAAAAAATGTAATTATTTTTTTTTAATATATATATATATGAACAAAAAAAATTCTATGTTTCTAGGGTTTGAAAATCTTTAAGAACACAAACAAAATAAGAGGGAGAAACATTTATACAACAAAGGAGACTTATTTAATCGAAAGAGATGCATAAGAACCCACAGGGATTGATTAATTTTGGTCGAGAGAGTTAGGGTTTGAGAGAGAGAGAGTTGAGAGAGTTTGTGATAGAGAGAGAGAGAAGACGGAGAGCCGGTAGAAGAGAGAGAGAAGGAGAGAGTGAAAATTAATTAAAATCAGATTTTTGGTTTTTATATTTAGGTTAATTAGAGTGATCATGTAGCTGGGAGCTAACCTTGTATTTGATCAACGGTCGAGAATTGATCGCGCGTTTGAATCGATTCAGCTGACCGTTTGACCTTGATCGGACGGCTGGGATGGATTTGTGTTTTTGTGTATTAATCGAGCTGCAGAGATGCATGATCTGTGTGCTTTGCTGGACTGGCTTCTGATTGGTCAGATTGGATAGACGCGGATTGTGCCGTTAGATGAGTTTGTTTGATGAACGGCTCAAATCAGATCAGATATATAATTATATAATAAATATTATAAAATGTAATTTTTGATATAATTAATAATAAAAATACTAAAATATTTATATTAAAATCTATAAATTAATAATTTTCATTTTTATGAATATATGTAAATTTTTTAATAAAATATTTATAATAATATATTTTTTTGATTATTAAGAGAGATTATAAATATGAAGTTTTAATATATAAAATGCATATTTAAATATATTAACAAATAAAAATAAATAAATTATATATATATATATATACATATGTATAATTATGAGTTTATATATATAAATTAATATTAATAATGTGATTGAATATATGTTAGAAAATAAACAGATAAAACTAATAATATTTATGTTAGTATAATTTTTGATATATATAATGTGTAATTGATAAAGATTATAAATATAAAATCTTAATATATAAAAATACATACTTAATTAAGTAATATAAGTATATTAACATATAAAAGAACAAATATATTTTATATATTCAAAATTATGTGTATATATGTATATATAAATTAGCATTGTATATATGTTAAAATATAATAGAAAGAAAATTAGTAATATTGACTATATAACTTAAGAAAATTATATTTATATATATTACTAGAAAAAGTAATAAAAATAGAATTTAACTAAGAGAAAGATTTAATATTTTTATGAGATGATATCTAACATTCCCAAATCTAAACGTAATTTGCAAATTTTATCAGAACTTAGTGGTTAGTAAATATATCAGCAATATTTAATTATGTGTCAATATGTTCTAGTTTAATAATACCATTGTTTATATGATCCCGTAAGTAATGGTGTCTAACATCAATGTGTTTTGATCTAGCATGTAATACAATATTTTTACTTAAGTTAATAGTGCTTGTATTATCACATAAGATTGACACACAGTTAAATTTTTTATTGTAATCGACAAGGGTCTGTTTCATCCACAATATCTGTGCATAACATTGTGCAGCGGCTATATATTCGGCTTCAGTGGCTGAATAGATATCGAGTTTTGTTTCTTAAAAAACCAAGAAACTAAACATTCGCCTAAGAATTGACAAGTGCCACTTGTGCTTTTTCGATCAACATGATAACCGGCATAGTCAGAGTAAGAAAAACACACAAGGTCAAATGGTTGACCTTTAGGATACCATAGACCTAAGTCTGTAGTTCCTTTAAGATAACGAAATATTCTTTTTACTGCAAACAAATGATATTCTTTAGGGTTTGCTTGGAATCTGGCACATTTACAGACACTGAATATGATGTCAGGTCGACTAGCTATGATGTAAAGGAGACTGCCAATCATTCCTTGATACTTCTTTGTGTCAACACTTTTTCTATTTTCATCAGCAGTTAGTTTATCAGTAGTTGACATAGGAGTATTAAGAGGTTTTACAGACTCTAGACCAAATTTCTTAATCATTTCTTTGCAATATTTGGATTGAGAGATGTGAATACCTTTTTCTCTTTGCTTGATTTGTAGTCCTAGGAAAAAATTCAATTCTCCCATCTTGTTCATTTCAAATTCCTTACTCATGCTTTCAGAGAACTCATTACACAGTCATGCTAGTAGATCCAAAAATGATGTCATCAACATATATTTGTAAAATAAGAATATAATCATTTTTATATTTCGTAAAAAGAGTAGTATCTACTGTGCTCCTTTTATAACCATTTTCGAATAAAAATTTACTCAGTCTCTCATACCATGTCCTGGGAGCTTGTTTTAGACCGTATAAAGCTTTGTGTAGTTTATACACGTAGTCCGGATGATCAAAGTCTTCAAAGCCAGGGGGGTTGTTTAACATAGACTTCTTTTTCAATAACACCATTCAAAATAGCAGAATTCACATCCATTTGAAATAATTTAAAATCTTTATGGCATGCAAAAGCTAATAACATATGTATAGACTCAATTCTAGTAACAGGAGCATATGTTTCATCATAGTCAATTCCTTCAAGTTGATTATACCTTTGTACAACTAATCGTGCCTTATTACGTATAACAGTTCCATTTTCATCTAATTTGTTACGAAACACCCATCGAGTTCCAATAATGGAGGTTTCTTCGGGAGTTGGAACTAATTCCCATACTTTGTTTCTTGTGAATTGTTCAAGTTCTTCTTGCATAGCTATTATGTGACAACCTGGATTTTAAAAAATTATTATAATAAGAATTTAATAAATAAAATTCTTATTACGAGATGTTTTGAGTTTGGATATGTGTATATATGTGTTATATGTTGTGAAGTATATGATGTGATGTGAATATAGAAGATATATATATATATATATATATATATATATTCATATGTTGGAAGAATGAGATTAAATAGTTAATTTAATTTAACTGTTGAAGAAATTAAATGAAATTATTACGAAAAGGAAATTAACTGAATATTATTAGTTAATTTAATAAAATTAAATATTATATTATGAAGTAATATAATTTGGTTATTATTCCTTGTGGGCAGTGGATTTATTATGAATTAAATCTCATAAATAATGTGAATAGTAAATTAATATAAATATAATTATTTTAATAAAATATGAAGGTAATATATTACATGTAAGAGTAATACGTTTATGTAATGGCTTATTATATTATATTTAGCCAAGTGTATGTAAATGAGTATGAGAATGAGAAGAACCAATATAATTATAAATAAATATTAGTGTTAGATGAATTAAATAAATATTTTAGTTGGAATACTTATAGAATAAGATAAATATTCGATGTAAATTATTATGGAATAATTTATTCAAGTATGATAATATAGAATAAAATTATGGGAAATAATTTTGTAATCAGTGCGTATTTTATTACGCTAATGGAATAGAAATATTCTAATTTAATTAAATAATTGAATTAGAGCATTAATGATTTATTAAATAAAATTATAATTATATTAGCTAATTAAATATTGTGTTGGCTAAATAGAGATTATAGTTTAATTTAATAATGGTTGTGACAAATAAACTATATTATAAGGAAGGAATTAAAATAAATTAAAAGGAGGTTTGAAGGGGCTAGCCAAACATGGCCTTGTGGCTTTTGGATTCCTATAACTCCTAATTTAATTGTATATTAAGTAATATAATAAGTATTAGTAATATACGTATTATATTATCAGTTATATGAGTTTACGAGTTTTGTTGCTAAGCCTAAGCTAAAAGAAGAAAAGAGAAAGGGAGAAATATAGAAGAGAATGAGAGAAAAGAGAAGAAACTCTCTGTAAGTTAGAGAAAGAAGTCTGAGGAATCACAGAAGAAGAAGAAGATTGACTAAGCAATTTTGATCATTGGTAAAGACTAAAGAAGATTCAAGGTAAGAATCAATTCTAAAACCTCAACCTCTATTCTTGAATTTTCTATAGAAGTTATTTGGTTGAATGATTTGATAAGTTGTTGAATAACTATGTTGATGGGTTGGTATAACCTATTCTATATCATGTAAAAGTTGTTTAATAGTGATCAAGTTCGTAAGAATGTGTTGAAAGATGAAGTTTAGAGTTTTGGTTGAAATATATATGTTTTTGTCTACTTAGAGACTAAAATTGATGATAAATTCTTGATGGAAATCTGAAATTGATGATGTATTATGATAGTTCTCGAAAATACACAAACAACCCAAGTTGAACGAGTCAAAACGGATTTAAAACGAATTCGTAGTGATTAAATTCGCTAAATATGTGTAAAACATGAAAAATTAGTATGAACACTGAATTGTAGCCCTTAAAATGAATTGTTAATATTTTGAAGTGTTATAATTATTATGTAGATGAGTATTTCAGTGTTTCACGAATTCATAGAGCCGAAAACAGACTCAACTGGATGTGTATAACTCAATTTATGAAGATGGGAAGGAGGAAAGTGTTAGAAAATTCGCCAGAACAACAAACTGAAAAGAAAATTCACGTAGCACGCTGCCAGGGTCGCAGCTACGCTTTCCCCAAGGCTATTTGGGGGGCAGCTGCGCCGGGAACAGTGTCAGTCTAGGACTGTTTTGACCTCCTGCGGTAAAACCACCATAACTTCTTCATACGAACTCCGATTGAGGCAATTCAAGATGAACCGAAACGAGCACGAGTAGACCTACAACTTTTATTCTTTAAGTTATTTAATTTGAGGTCAGTACCAGGGTCATTTTTGGGACTGATGTATTTTTGGAGGCAATCGGGGGGCGTCGGGCATGCACGTATGCCCATGTAATGCTCCCGACCATGTAAAATGATGTTCTAACTTTCATAACATGACTGTTATGTATTATAATGATACTTAGCATTAACCTTGAGTATTAGACAATTCGTATGGGCATGCAAAGCGTGCGCAAATGCGTGTCGTTTGGGCGTTCGAATAGGCAAGTTTGACGTACGGACGTGCAAGCATCGCAGCGCCGTAATGAGTGTGTATGACCTTGTTTAATATTATGTTTTCAATAAGAATGAAACATTATGGAGAAATGTAACCTAATATAGGAGCATGCAAAACACATGCAAAAGAGGCGAGTTAGGCGTGTGACGTATAAACGTCGAAACGCCGTGTAATGTGTTAATACACGTAAATAGTGTTTTGATTCTAATGAAATGAACATTATAAGATATGAAATGGGGTTGGCATAAAACCAATAAGTAGTCCTACCAAGACTTAAACACTGGAATGAATTTCGAATATAAGGAAAAAGCAATATAGTGAAATATAAGTCAAAAGTTAACACAATCAAATTAAACATTGTGTATTGATAATAGGAAGGGTTATGAGATATAGAGTAAAGTTTGCATTACAACTAATATGCATTGCTATGTGACTAATAGTTGATGTGCATAATTATATAATTGTGTAGGGCACGTGAAGTGCAGATACCTGTAAGCTGTTAAACTGTTATTGGTAAACAACGATCAAGGCAAGTCTTTCAGTTCCTATTTTCTACGTGCACTTGATGATGAATTGTTTTAAATTATTTTGCAAAGAGCATGATATGTTGTATATATGTTGTAAGCATAAAATGTTAAAGTCAATTTATGACTACATTGATTGATTAAAGAATGTTGATTGAGTAAGGAACTTAATCTTTATATTTGTTATGTGAAGTAAAGAATGTATGCCATGTTACTATAATTATCATGAGATGTATGTTGAGCATATATTTATGTGATATGTGATGCATGAAAGCTGTAAGGTCTTGCTGAGCTGTCGAGCTCATTCTTGCAAATAATCACTTTTGCAAATTAAGGATTCAAGGAAATGCTATGTGATACTTGAAAGAAATGAATCAGATGTAATGCATGAAGATTTATATTCTTTGGCTGAATTGTTATTATTTTGGACCCTGTTTAAGGTTTTAGATAATGTATTTGATAATGTATGAGGATTAACAGATGTTGAGTTGTAAAGTTTAAATTTTACCCGATGTATAAGGGATGTTGAACGTGGTTGTAAGTTTTAGTTTATAATAACTATGACGAAGCGATTCATGAAATAAGGTTGAATCAAAGTTTTGTAATGATAAAGGTTGAGATTCAGGGATAATAAAGAAGGAATAATATAAAAATTTTAAATATTCCGTATTTTTAGTGATTGTATCATTGATTAATGATGTAAAGTTTGAATAAGGATGTATTGTTAACGACTGATGTCGAGAGTTATATTGTATGAATTTTGGGGTCGTTACAGTTGATATCAAAGCTGATAGGTTATACACCTTCGGTAAGAGTAACTTAGGCTATGACCTTAAAGAATGAGAAGTTAAGTTACGTATAACGAAAAGGTGATTCCTTTCACATACGTAGAAGTATAGGATGAGTTAAGTCCTAGAAATGTTATAAGAAGAATGTGAAAATAACGAGGAATAAAACTCGAATAAAATGTTGAACTTTATGAAGGAAGTTAGAAATTCTTAAAAGAAGAGTTAATAAATAAACAAGAAGATTCAAAGAAGAATCTTGAAGAGATATGAAGATGAGAATCTGGAGTTACCTAACTCCAATAATGAGGTCATGATATAACATGATGAAAGGAAAAGATAAGAAGTTTTAAAATAAAACGATAATTAGATAAGGAAGAATTATAAGGGAGATGATTATAGAATAAGATCACGACGTGATCTTTTGAAGTTGAAAGACAGATGGTCTGTAATGATTAAATAGTTATAATTTGATGCTATAACGAGAATGTACTATAATATAGTACGAGATTAACTCACGAGGAGTTATAAATAATGAGATACAGAAAGTCTGTATCGAGTATAGAACGAGATGATATAAGTAAGATAGAGTTAAGTGGGATTTCAATTGAGGACTCATGTGATGGCTGAGTTGTACAAACTTCTGTATGGGCAGGGATTTTGTGCTTACACCTGGCTTATCATATTGATAATCATTGGAAGGTTGGTGTCGCGCTATCGATACATATATGACGAGAAGGTGATTCTTTTCTCATATTTATATTTGATATTTAGAAACAATACAAAGTTAGTAAGATGATATTAAGATTAGATTAGATGATCTTAAGGTTAGGCGAGTTCTTAAAGCTCATGCCTAAGGTAAGCTCGTGACTCATAATCGTATGTATGTTTTGAACCCCTAAGCATATGGACAGTCTCTGATCAGTTCTTTGACTACATATTTCTAGGACAAGTTCTTAAACTCATATTATTGTGGCAAGTTCCTAAACTTCCAAAGTGTGGTAAGTTTGATGAACTATACTGGGTATAGAAAAGTTATGGTATATGAAGCATTAATGTTGTTTAAGGTTGATAGAATGATTAAGTAATGATGGAGTAAAGATTTAATTGATGGAGAAAGTTTTTATATTCTAAATCTCCTAGCTTTGCTAGAGTTTTGAAATTTATTGACTTCGTGCTGATGTTGCATTTCTGTTTTCTTGAAAAACATTGGATCTAATGATGGAACCAATGAATTTTAAAAATAGTGCTATTATTATCATGTTTATGCTAATTGTTTCAGCTAAACAAAAATAATTTTAAATTTTCAAAATGTATTTTATGTGTTCTATGCATCATTTGATATGGTGTAGAGACAATAATCGAGAAAGTTATCAATGCAGTTAAACCTAGTGTTGGATGTGATCGTATGATCGTCAGCCCACTATGGTATGATGTAGTATGACGACGTCATGTAATGACGAAATTCTCAACATACTATTACTACGGTACGGTATCAGAATATTATGAAAGGATTTATTATTTTTAGTTCCATAAACTATAAAAAAAAAAAAGAATTATTCACTTTTCGCTACCTTAAACGAAAAAAAAAATATTTATTTTGTTGAGTTGGTTAAATATATATATATATATATATATATATATATTTCGATTGATGTCCGAATTGTTGCTAGAAGTTTATGCTACTTGATTCAGCTAGACAAATATTGAAAGATGTTTATGAAATTCGAGCGTTCTTGGTCAAACTATGCCAAACCAAATTATTTTGGTGCGGATTCAGATGTTAAGAAGCTGAGGTGAACAACCAATAAAAGGGGACATGTTATCGGAGACAATAGTTCCGAGTGTAACGCATATAGTCGTTACGATGTACTATGTTTGGGCCCGACGTAGGGGTACGATAGGCTGGCCACCTAGAGTACCGATGTGGTTTATAGTGTGAAGTACCGGGGGTGAAGCACTGTTAAACCTAAAAACAAAATTCAAGGTCTTGTGACCACTCAGCATGATTTTGAATATTTTAAATTCCTGAGTTGTTTATATCGCTTCCCAATCATTGAACAATTGTGGAAGATTCTTATTATTCTGAAGGTGAATGTGGTAAGAAGAAAAGTCTTAGAAAGAAGTAGTTGTAGAACGCTTTAATACAGTGAATAAAGATTAACGTAGAATCTATTTTGATAGATTGAACGAATGAAGATAATAAAAATTTTGAGGACGAAATTCTTAGAAGAAGGGGTGAATGTGATAACCCGAATAATTATAGATGGTGAATTATGAAGTATATTAATTCGACGAGTAGAGTATATGGTAATGGTCCTTGAAAGGAAATGAACGGGTTAAAGATTATATAATACTCAAAACATAATTGAGTTAATTAAAGTTATGAAATAAAACCTATAATTTGTTGAAGAAATGAATGTAGTAGGAAATATAAAACCTATATTAATGTAATGTGTTGAAGTTATTCAACGATAAATATTTTTAAAGAAATTTAATGAAAACCTGAGTAAGGTAGGATTGCGGTGATTCCGAGGACGGAATCCTTATAAGGAGGGAAGGATGTGACAACCCGAATTTTTAAAAATTATTATAATAAGAATTTAATAAATAAAATTCTTATTACGAGATGTTTTTGAGTTTGAATATGTGTATATATGTGTTATATATTGTGAAGTATATGATGTGGTGTGAATATAGAAGATATATATATATATATATTATATATATATATATATTCATATGTTGGAAGAATGAGATTTAATAGTTAATTTAATTTAAATGTTGAAGAAATTAAATGAAATTATTACGAAAAAAAATTAACTGAATATTATTAGTTAATTTAATAAAGTTAAATATTATATTATGAAGTAATATAATTTGGTTATTATTCCTTGTGGACAGTGGATTTATTATGAATTAAATCTCATAAATAATGTGAATAGTAAATTAATATAAATATAATTATTTTAATAAAATATGAAGGTAATATATTACATGTAAGAGTAATACGTTTATGTAATGGCTTATTATATTATATTTAGCCAAGTGTATGTAAATGAGTATGAGAATGAGAAGAACCAATATAATTATAAATAAATATTGGTGTTAGATGAATTAAATAAATATTTTAGTTGGAATACTTATGGAATAAGATAAATATTCGATGTAAATTATTATGGAATAATTTATTCAAGTATGATAATATAGAATAAAATTATGGGAAATAATTTTGTAATTAGTGCGTATTTTATTACGCTAATGGAATAGAAATATTCTAATTTAATTAAATAATTGAATTAGAGCATTAATGATTTATTAAATAAAATTATAATTATATTAGCTAATTAAATATTGCGTTGGCTAAATAGAGATTATAGTTTAATTTAATAATGGTTGTGACAAATAAACTATATTATAAGGAAGGAATTAAAATAAATTAAAAGGAGGTTTGAAGGGGCTAGCCAAACATGGCCTTGTGACTTTTGGATTCCTATAACCCCTAATTTAATTGTATATTAAGTAATATAATAAGTATTAGTAATATACGTATTATATTATCAGTTATATGAGTTTACGAGTTTTGTTTCTAAGCCTAAACTAAAAGAAGAAAAGAGAAAGGGAGAAATATAGAAGAGAATGAGAGAAAATAGAAGAAACTCTCTGTAAGTTAGAGAAAGAAGTCTGAGGAATCACAGAAGAAGAAGAAGATTGATTAAGCAATTTCCATCATTGGTTAAGACTAAAGAAGATTCAAGGCAAAAATCAATTCTAAAACCTCAACTTCTATTCTTGAATTTGCTATAGAAGTTATTTGGTTGTATGATTTGATAAGTTGTTGAATAACTATATTGATGGGTTGGTATAACCTATTCGATATCATCTAAAAGTTGTTTTATAGTGATCAAGTTCGTAAGAATGTGTTGAAAGATGAAGTTTAGAGTTTTGGTTGATATATATATGTTTTTGTCTACTTAGAGACTAAAATTGATGATAAATTCTTGATGAAAATCTAAAATTGATGATGTATTATGATAGTACTCGAAAAAACAAAAACAACCCAAGTTGAACGAGTCAAAACGGATGTAAAACGAATTCGTAGTGATTGAATTCGCTAAATATGTGTAAAACATAAAAAATTAGCATGAACACTGAATTGTAGCCCTTAAAATGAATTGTTAATATTTTGAAGTGTTATTATTATGTAGATGAGTAGTTCAGTGTTTTACGAATTCATAGAGTCGAAAACGGACTCAATTGGATGTGTATAACTCAATTTACGAAGATGGGAAGAAGGAAAGGGTTAAAAAATTCCGCAGAATCACAAACTGAAAAGAAAATTCGCGCAGCACGCTACCAGGGGTGCAGCTGCGCTGCCCCCAAGGCTATTTGGGGTGCAGCTACTCCGGGAACAGTGTCAGTCTAGAATTATTTTGACCTCCTGTAGTAAAACAGCCATAACTTCTTCATACAAACTCCGATTGAGGCGATTCAAGATGATCCGGAATGAGCACGAGTAGACCTACAACTTTTGGTTTTTAAGTTTTTTAATTTGAGGCCAGTATTAGGGGTCAAAATGGTTATTTTTGGGACTGATGTATTTTTCGAGGCAATCGGGGGGCGTCGGGCATGCACGTATGCATATGTAATGCTCTCGACCATGTAAAATGATGTTTTAACTTTCATAACATGACTATTATGTATTATAATGATACTTAGCATTAACCTTGAGTATTAGACAATTCGTATGGGCGTGCTAAGCGTGCGCAAATGCGTGTCGTTTGGGCTTTCGAATAGGCAAGTTTGACGTACGAACGTGCAAGCATCGCACCGCCGTAACGAGTGTGTATGACATTGTTTAATATTATATTTTCAATAAGAATGAAATATTACGGAGTAATGTAACCCAATATAGGAGCATGCAAAACACATGCAAAAGAGGTGAGTTAGTCGTGTGACGTATAAACGTCGAAACACCGTGTAATGTGTTAATACACGTAAATAGTGTTTCGATTCTAATGAAATGAATATTATAAGTTATAAAATGGGGTTGGTATAATACCAATAAGTAGTCATAGCAAAAATTAAACACTGGAGTGAATTTCGAATATTACAAAAAAGCAATATAGTGAAATATATGTCGAAAGTTAACACAATCAAATTGAACATTGTGTATTGATAATAGGAAGGGTTATGAGATGTAGAGTAAAGTTTACATTACAACTAATATGCATTGCTATGTGACTAATAGTTGATGTGCATGATTATATAATTGTGTAGGGCACGTGAAGTGCAGATACCTGTAAGCTGTTAAACTGTTATTGGTAAACAACGATCAAGGAAAGTCTTTCAGTTCCTATTTTCTACGTGCACTTGATGATGAACTATTTTAAATTATTTTACAAAGAGCATGATATGTTGTAAGCATGAAATGTTAAAGTCAATTTATGACTACATTTATTGCTTAAAGAATGTTGATTGAGTAAGGAACTCAATCTTTATATTTGTTATGTGAAGTAAAGTATGTATGCCATGTTACTTTAATTTTCATGAGATGAATGTTGAGCATGTATTTATGTGCTATGTGATGCATGAAAGCTGTTACATCTTGCTGAGCTGTCGAGCTCATTCTTGCAAATAATCACTTTTGCAGGTTAAAGATTCAAGGTAACGCTATGTGATACTTGAAAGAAATGAATCTGATGTAATGCATGAAGATTTATATTCTTTGGCTGAATTGTTATTATTTTTGACAATGTTTGAGGTTTCAGATAATGTATTTGATAATGTATGATGGTTAACAGATGTTGAGTTGTAAAGTTTAAATTTTACCCGATGTATAAGGGTTGTTGAACGTGGTTGTAAGTTTTAGTTTATAATAACTTTGACGAAGCGATTCATGAAATAAGGTTGAATCAAAGTTATGTAATGATAATGGTTTAGATTCTGGGATAATAAAGAAGGAATAATATAAAAGTTTTAAATATTCTGTATTTTTAGTGATTGTATCATTGATTAATGATGTAAAGTCTGAATAAGGATGTATTGTTAACAACCGATGTCGAGAGTTTTGTTGGATGAATTTTGGGTTCGTTACATTTGGTATCAAAGCTGATAGGTTATACACCTTCGGTAAGAGTACCTTAGGCTATGACCTTAGAGAATGAGAAGTTAAGTTACGTATAACGAAAAGGTGATTCCTTTCACATACGTAGAAGTATAGGATGAGTTAAGTCCTAGAAATGTTATAAGAAGAAGGTGAGAATAACAAGGAATAAAACTCGAATAAAATGTTGAACTTTATGATGGAAGTTATAAATTCTTAAAAGAAGAGTTAATAAATAAACAAGAAGATTCAAAGAAGAATCTTGAAGAGATATGAAGATGAGAATCAGGGGTTACCTAACTCTAATAATAAAGATGACGAATAACGATAAATAGATGAAGTCTATAAGATTAAATCATAATGAGATCATGATATAACATGATGAAAGGAAAAGATAAGAAGTTTAAAACAAAACGATAATGAGATAAGGAAGAATCATAAGGGAGATGATTATAGAATAAGATCACGATGTGATCTTTTAAAGTTGAAAGACAGATGGTCTGTAATAATAGAATAGTTATAGTTTGATGCTATAACGAGAATGTACTATGATATAGTACGAGATTAACTCACGAGAGTTATAAATGATGAGATACAGAAAGTCTGTATCGAGTATAGAACGAGATGTTATAAGTAAGATAGAGTTAAGTGGGATTTCAATTGAGGACTCATGTGGTGGCTGAGTTGTACAAACCTCTGTATGGGCAGGGATTTTGTGCGTACACCTGGCTTATCATATTGATAATCATTGGACGGTTGATGTCGCGCTATCGATACATATATGACGAGAAGGTGATTCTTTTCTCATATTTATATTTGATATTTAGAAAAAATACAAAGTTAGTAAGATGATATTAAGATTAGATTAGATGATCTTAAGGTTAGGCGAGTTCTTAAAGCTCATGCCTAAGGTAAGCTCGTGACTCATAATCGTATGTATGTTTTGAATCCCTAAGCATATGGACAGTCTCTGATCAGTTCTTAGACTACGTATTGCTAGGACAAGTTCTTAAACTCACATTATTGTGGCAAGTTCCTGAACTTCCAAAGTGTGGTAAGTTTGATGAACTATACTGGGTCTAGAAAAGTTATGGTATAGGAAGCATTAATGTTGTTTAAGGTTGATAGAATGATTAAGTACTGATGGAGTAAAGATTTAATTGATGGAGATAGTTTTTATATTCTAAATCTCCTAGCTTTGCTAGATTTTCAAAATTTATTGACTATGTGCTGATGTTGCACTTCTATTTTCTTGAAAAACATTGGATCAAATGATGGAACCAATGAGTTTTAAAAATAGTGCTATTATTGTTGTATGATTTATGTAACGACAATTAACGCGCAAGTATACGCGGTCAACAAGTAATATAAGATAAGTAGGGTGTCGTACCCACGAGGACGAAGTCTTAAATGCTAATCAAATACTAATGTAAGTTCTATACTGTCTTATCTAAACAAATGATTGGAGGTGGTATTTTAAACTATGCGATTACAACTAAAGGAAGCGGGAGAAATAGATGTAATAGGGAGACAAGCTAGGATTACAATTCCCCTAATACGTCGCCTAATCTCCTAACTCTCCACATTACAAACAAATCAAGGAATGGTCAGCCGAGAATAGAACTACGCATATGCTTCTGTCAAAGGCCAAATGCACATCCCTAGCTAGATGAATCACAATATGTCTATCGATGAAAATAACTAGACTAGGGTCATTAAGCTCAGTCTCAAGGCTACACAAGGCAAATAGAGATATGTCTATCCTCTTAAGTAGTTTATGCACACATTCCTTTAGGCAAGGGCATAACAAGTGTTATTGTATTTTAAAAGCCAGATATTAATGTCCAATATTCAATATCCATTAATATCACTACCAAAAACTCTGTCAAGCATTTAGTCAATAAGCAAGAAATACAACAACCCATTCCCAAAATGATTCATTAATATAAATAGGAGAGAAAGTTAATTAGACTAAACACTAGGTTACATTGCAATCCTAAAAAGGAATTAGTTCATAACCATGGTGCTAATACACATTTCTATTACATTCAACATTGCTCAGCAATACACAAATAACTGAGAGATTTGGAATAAGAAAACTCCTGTTGTAAGGTTTTCTGTCTCTAAGTCTTCTCTTCTCCGTGTAACTCCTGAGCTGTGTATAATGCAATAACTATTCTCCCCTAAAACACAGCTTCTTTCTGTTCTAGAATCTTCAAAAATATTCTCTGTTATCACTGTCGTCGATATCCTAGCCGCCGTGTTTCTTTTCTCTCTTTCCCTCCTTCTTTCGCTATCCTTTTCCTCCTTTTATTAGGTCATTAAAAGCGAGCCACTGGCTAGGCACCGGAGGTGACGCTGCGGCGCGGAGCCTATAACTGCTTGGTGGCGCTGCGGCGCCACTCACGCTGCAGCGCGAGCTTAAGAAGGACCGGGGCCGCTGCAGCGCTAGATGACATAGCATGGACAAGGAGGCAGCGCTGTGGCGCGAGCTTAAGACTAGGCTCTGGCGCTGCGGCGCCAGAGTGTAGAAAATGATAATTTTGCCCCTACAAGTTGGAAATGACCTAAACAGCCCTGCATCATACAGGATAAGCATAATAACAACAAAATATATACAAAAGCACAACAAATAACATATAACAAGCAGCGTCTTAAGCTTTAGAGAATCTGATTCGCGATATAAATACCACTTATCAATTATTCACATATTTATGCTAATTGCTTCAGCTAGACAAAAATAATTTTAAATTTTCAAAATATATTTTATGTGTTATATGCATCATTTGATATGGTGTAGAGACAATAATCGAGGAAGTTATCAACGCAGTTAAACCTAGTGTTGGATGTGATCGTATGATAGTCAGCCCACTATAGTATGATGTAGTATGACGACGTCATGTAATGACGAAATCCTCAACGTACTATTACTACGGTACGGTATCAGAATATTATGAAAGGATTTATTATTTTTAGTTCCTTAAACTATAAAAGAAAAGAAAAGAAATATTCACTTTTCGCTACCTTAAACGAAAAAAAAAAAATTTATTTTGTTGAGTTGGTTAAAAATATATATACATATATATATATATATATATATATATATATATTTCGATTGATGTCTGAATTATTGCTAGAAGTCTATGCTACTTGATTCAGCTAGACAAATATTGAAAGATGTTTATGAAATTCGAGCGTTCTTGGTCAAACTATGCCAAACCAAATTGTTTGGGTGCGGATTCAGATGTTAAGAAGCTAAGCTGAACAACCCTATAAAGGGAGACATGTTATCGGAAACAATAGTTCCGAGTGTAACGCATATAGTCGTTACGATGTACTACGTTTGGGCCCGACGTAGGGGTACGATAAGCTGGCCACCTAGAGTACCGCCGTGGTTTATAGTGTGAAGTACCGGGGGTGAGGCACTGTTAAACTAAAAATAAAGTTCAAGGTCTTTTGACCACTCAGCATGATTTGGAATCTTTTAAATTCCTGAGTTATTTATATCGCTTCCCAATCATTGAACAATTGTGGAAGATTTTTATTATTCTGAAGGTGAATGTGGTAAGAAGAACAGTCTTAGAAAGAAGTAGTTGTAGAACGTTTTAATCCAGTGAATAAAGATTAACGTAGAATCTATTTTGATAGATTGAACGAATGAAGATAATAAAAATTTTGAGGACGAAATTCTTAGAAGAAATGGTGCATGTGATAACCCGAATAATTATAGATGGTGAATTATGAAGTATATTAATTCGACGAGTAGAGTATATGGTAATGGTCCTTGAAACAAAATGAACATGTTAAAGATTATATAATACTCAAAACACAATTGAGTTAATTAAAGTTATGAAATAAAACCTAGAATTTGTTGAAGAAATGAATGTAGTAGGAAATATAAAACCCATATTAATGTAATGTGTTGAAATTATTCAACGATAAATGTTTTTAAAGAAATTTAATGAAAACCTGAGTAAGGTAGGATTTCGGTGATTCCGAGGACGGAATTCTTATAAGGAGGGAAGGATGTGACAACCCAGATTTTTAAAAATTATTATAATAAAAATTTAATAAATAAAATTCTTATTACGAGATGTTTTGAGTTTGAATATGTGTATATATGTGTTATATATTGTGAAGTATATGATGTGGTGTGAATATAGAAGATATATATATATATATATATATATATATTCATATGTTGGAAGAATAAGGTTTAATAGTTAATTTAATTTAACTGTTGAAGAAATTAAATGAAATTATTACGAAAAGGAAATTAACTGAATATTATTAGTTAATTTAATAAAGTTAAATATTATATTATGAAGTAATATAATTTGGTTATTATTCCTTGTGGGCAGTGGATTTATTATGAATTAAATCTCATAAATAATGTAAGTAATTCACTTAATTAAAATAATGAATTAATATAAATATAATTATTTTAGTAAAATATGGAGGTAATATATTACATGTAAGAGTAATACGTTTATGTAATGACTTAATATATTCTACTTAGCCAAATGTATGTAAATGAGTATGAGAATGAGAAGAGCCAATATAATTATAAATAAATATTGGTGTTAGATGAGTTAAATAAATATTTTAGTTGAATTACTTATGGAATAAGATAAATATTCGATGAAAAGTATTATGAAATAATTTATTCAAGTATGATAATATAGAACAAAATTATGGGAAATGATTTTATAATCCGTGCGCATTTTATTACGCTAATGGAATAGAAATATTCTAATTTAATTAAATAATTGAATTAGAGCATTAATGATTTATTAAATAAAATTATAATTATATTAGCTAATTAAATATTGTGTTGGCTAAATAGAGATTATAGTTTAATTTAATAATGGTTGTGACAAATAAACTATATTATAAGGAAGGAATTAAAATAAATTAAAAGGAGGTTTGAAGGGGCTAGCCAAACATGGTCTTGTGGCTTTTGGATTCTTATAACCCCTAATTTAATTGTATATTAAGTAATATAATAAGTATTAGTAATATACGTATTATATTATCAGTTATATGAGTTTACGAGTTTTGTTTCTAAGCCTAAACTAAAAGAAGAAAAGAGAAAGGGAGAAACAGAGAAGAGAATGAGAGAAAAGAGAAGAAATTTTCTGTAAGTTAGAGAAAGAAGTCTGAGGAATCAGAGAAGAAGAAGAAGATTGATTAATCAATTTCCATCATTGGTTAAGACTAAAGAAGATTCAAGGTAAGAATCAATTCTAAAAACTCAACCTCTATTCTTGAATTTATTATAAAAGTTATTTGGTTGTATGATTTAATAAGTTGTTGAATAACTATGTTGATGGGTTGGTATAACCTATTTTATATCATCTAAAAGTTGTTTTATAGTGATCAAGTTCGTAAAAATGTGTTGAAAGATGAAGTTTAGAGTTTTGGTTGAAATATTTATGTTTTTGTCTACTTAGAGACTAAAATTGATGATAAATTCTTGATGGAAATCTGAAATTGATGATATGATAGTACTCAAAAAAACGAAAACAACCCAAGCTGAACGAGTCAAAACGGATGTAAAACGAATTCGTAGTGATTGAATTCGCTAAATATGTGTAAAACATAAAAAATTAGCATGAACATTGAATTGTAGCCCTTAAAATGAATTGTTAATATTTTGAAGTGTTATAATTATTATGTAGATGAGTAGTTCAGTGTTTCAAGAATCCATAGAGTCGAAAACGGACTCAATTGGATGTGTATAACTCCATTTACGAAGATGGGAAGGACGAAAGGGTTAGAAAATTCGCCAGAATCACAAAATGGAAAGAAAATTCGCGTAGCACGCTGCCAGGGGCGCAGCTGTGCTGACCCCAAGGCTATTTGAGGCGCAGCTGCCCCGGGAACAGTGTCAGCCTAGGACTATTTTTACCTCATGTGGTAAAACAGCCATAACTTCTTCATACGAACTCCGATTGAGGCGATTCAAGATTATCCGGAACGAGCACGAGCAGACCTACAACTTTCCTTCTTTAAGTTGTTTAATTTGAGGTTAGTATCAAGGGTCAAAATGGTTATTTTTGGTACTGATGTATTTTTAGAGGCAATCGGGGGGCGTCGGGCATGCACGTATGCACATTTAATGCTCTTGACCATGTAAAATGATATTCTAACTTTCATAACATGACTACTATATATTATAATGATACTTAGCATTAACCTTGAGTATTAGACAATTTGTATGGGCGTGCTAAGCGTGCGCAACTGCATGTCGTTTGGGCGTTCGAATAGGCAAGTTTGACGTACGGACATGCAAGCATCGCAGCGCCGTAACGAGTGTGTATGACCTTATTTAATATTATGTTTTCAATAAGAATGAAACATTATAAAGTAATGTAACCCAATATAGGAGCATGCAAAACACATGCAAAAGAGGCGAGTTAGGCGTGTGACGTATAAATGTCGAAACGCCGTGTAATATGTTAATACACGTAAATAGTGTTTCGATTCTAATGAAATGAATATTATAAGATATGAAATTGGGTTGGTATAAAACCAATAAGTAGTCATAGCAAGACTTAAACACTGGAATGAATTTCGAATATTACTAAAAAGCCATATAGTGAAATATAAGTCGAAAGTTAACACAATCAAATTGAACATTGTGTATTGATAATAGGAAGGGTTATGAGATGTAGAGTAAAGTTTATATTACAACTAATATGCATTTCTATGTGACTAATAGTTGATGTGCATGATTATATAATTTTATAGGGCACGTGAAGTGCAGATACCTGTAAGCTACTAAACTGTTATTGTTAACAATGATCAAGGCAAGTCTTTCAGTTCCTATTTTCTACGTGCACTTGATGATGAACTATTTTAAATTGTTTTGCAAAGAGCATGATATGTTGTAAGCATGAAATGTTAAAGTCAATTTATGACTACATTGATTGATTAAATAATGTTGATTGAGTAAGGAACTCAATCTTTATATTTGTTATGTAAAGTAAAACATGTATGTCATGTTACTTTAATTATCATGAGATGTTTGTTGAGCATTTATTTATGTGCTATGTTATGCATGAAAGCTGTTAGATCTTGCTGAGCTGTCGAGCTCATTCTTGCAAATAATCACTTTTGCAAGTTAAGGATTCAAGGAAATGCTATGTGATACTTGAAAGAAATGAATCAGATGTAATGCATGAAGATTTATAATCTTTGGCTGAATTGTTATTATTTTGGACCCTGTTTAAGGTTTTAGATAATGTATTTGATAATGTATGATGGTTAACAGATGTTGAGTTGTAAAGTTTAAATTTTACCCGATGTATAAGGGTTGTTGAACGTGGTTGTAAGTTTTAGTTTATAATAACTCTGACGAAGTGAATCATGAAATAAGGTTGAATCAAAGTTTTGTAATGATAAAGGTTAAGATTCAGGGATAATAAAGAAGGAATAATATAAAAATTTTAAATATTCCCTATTTTTAGTGATTGTATCATTGATTAATGATGTAAAGTCTGAATAAGGATGTATTGTTAACGACCGATGTCGAGAGTTATATTGTATGAATTTTGGGGTCGTTACAGTTGATATCAAAGATGATAGGTTATACACCTTCGGTAAGAGTACCTTAGGCTATGACCTTAGAGAATGAGAAGTTAAGTTACGTATAACGAAAAGGTGATTCCTTTCACATACGTAGAAGTATAGGATGAGTTAAGTCCTAGAAATGTTATAAGAAGAATGTGAGAATAACGAGGAATAAAACTCGAATAAAATGTTGAACTTTATGAAGGAAGTTAGAAATTCTTAAAAGAAGAGTTAATAAATAAACAAGAAGATTCAAAGAAGAATCTTGAAGAGATATGAAGATGAGAATCTGGAGTTACCTAACTCCAATAATGAGGTCATGATATAACATGATGAAAGGAAAAGATAAGAAGTTTTAAAACAAAACGATAATTAGATAAGGAAGAATTATAAGGGAGATGATTATAGAATAAGATCACGACGTGATCTTTTGAAGTTGATGAACTATACTGGGAATAGAAAAGTTATGGTATAGAAAGTTTTTATATTCTAAATCTCCTAGCTTTGCTAGATTTTTGAAATTTATTGACTTCGTGCAGATGTTGCACTTCTGTTTTGTTGAAAAACATTAGATCAAATGATGGAACCAATGAATTTTAAAAATAGTGCTATTATTCACATGTTTATGCTAATTCTTTCAGCTAAACAAAAATAATTTTAAATTTTCAAAATGTATTTTATGTGTTCTATACATCATTTGATATGGTGTAGAGACAATAATCGAAAAAGTTATCAATGCAGTTAAACCTAGTGTTGGATGTGATCGTATGATCGTCAGCCCCCTATGGTATGATGTAGTATGACGATGTCATGTAATGACGAAATCCTCAACGTACTGTTACTACGGTACGGTATCAGAATATTATGAAAGCATTTATTATTTTTAGTTCCTTAAACTATATAAAAAAAAGAGTTATTCACTTTTCGCTACCTTAAATGAAAAAAAATATTTATTTTGTTGAGTTGGTTAAAAATATCTATACATATATATATATTTCGATTGATGCCCGAATTGTTGCTAAAAGTCTATGCTACTTGATTCAGCTAGACAAATATTGAAAGATGTTTATGAAATTCGAGCGTTCTTGGTCAAACTATGCCAAACTTGTTTTGGTGCAGATTCAGATGTTAAGAAGCTAAGGTGAACAACCCTATAAAATGGGACATGTTATCGGAGATAATAGTTCCGAGTGTAACGCATATAGTCGTTACGATGTACTATATTTGGGCCCGACGTAGGGGTACGATAGGCTGGCCACCTAGAGTACTGATGTGGTTTATAGTGTGAAGTACTGGGGGTGAAGCACTTTTAAATATAAAAAAAAAATTCAAGGTCTTGTGACCACTCAGCATGATTTGGAATCTTTTAAATTCCTGAGTTGTTTATATCGCTTCCCAATCATTGAACAATTGTGGAAGATTTTTATTTTTTTGAAGGTGAATGTGGTAAGAAGAATAGTCTTAGAAAGAAGTAGTTGTAAAACGCTTTAATCCAGTGAATAAAGATTAACGTAGAATCTATTTTGATAGATTGAACGAATGAAGATAATAAAAATTTCGAGGACGAAATTCTTAGAAGAAGGGGTGAATGTGATAACTCAAATAATTATAGATGGTGAATTATGAAGTATATTAATTCGACGAGTAGAGTATATGGTAATAGTCCTTGAAAGGAAATGAACGGGTTAAAGATTATATAATACTCAAAACATAATTGAGTTAATTAAAGTTATGAAATAAAACCTAGAATTTGTTGAAGAAATGAATGTAGTAGAAATATAAAACCTATATTAATGTAATGTGTTGAAGTTATTCAACGATAAATGTTTGTAAAGAAATTTGATGAAAACCTGAGTAAGGTAGGGTTTTGGTGATTCCGAGGATAGAATCCTTATAAGGAGGGAAGGATGTGACAACCTGGATTTTTAAAAATTATTATAATAAAAATTTAATAAATAAAACTCTTATTACGAGATGTTTTGAGTTTGGATATTTGTATATATGTGTTATATGTTGTGAAATATATGATGTGTGAATATAGAAGATATATATATATATATATATATATATTCATATGTTGGAAGAATGAGGTTTAATAGTTAATTCAATTTAATTGTTGAAGAAATTAAATAAAATTATTACGAAAAGGAAATTAACTGAATATTATTAGTTAATTTAATAAAGTTAAATATTATATTATGAAGTAATATAATTTGGTTATTATTCCTTGTGTGCAGTGGATTTATTATGAATTAAATCTCATAAATAATGTGAGTAATTCACTTAATTAAAATAGTGAATTAATATAAATATAATTGTTTTAATAAAATATGAAGGTAATATATTACATATAAGAGTAATACGTTTATGTAATGGCTTAATATATTATATTTAGCCAAATGTATGTAAATGAATATGAGAATGAGAAGAACTAATATAATTATAAATAAATATTGGTCTTAGATGAATTAAATAAATATTTTAGTTGGAATACTTATGGAATAAGATAAATTTTCGATGAAAATTATTATGGAATAATTTATTTAAGTATGATAATATAGAATAAAATTATGGAGAATGATTTTGTAATCAGTGCGTATTTTATTACGCTAATGGAATAGAAATATTCTAATTTAATTAAATAATTAAATTAGAGCATTAATGATTTATTAAATAAAATTATAATTATATTAGCTAATTAAATATTGTGTTGGCTAAATAGAGATTATAGTTTAATTTAATAATGGTTGTGACAAATAAACTATATTATAAGAAAGGAATTAAAATAAATTAAAAGGAGGTTTGAAGGGGCTAGCCAAACACGGCCTTGTGGCTTTTGGATTCCTATAACCCCTAATTTAATTGTATTTTAAGTAATATAATAAGTATTAGTAATATACGTATTATATTATCAGTTATATGAGTTTACAAGTTTTGTTTCTAAGCCTAAACTAAAAGAAGAAAAGAGAAAGGGAGAAATAGAGAAGAGAATGAGAGAAAAGAGAAGAAACTCTCTGTAAGTTAAAGAAAGAAGTCTGAGGAATCACAGAAGAAGAAGAAGATTGACTAAGCAATTTTGATCATTGATTAAGACTAAAGAAGATTCAAGGTAAGAATCAATTCTAAAACCTCAACCTCTATTCTTGAATTTTCTATAGAAGTTATTTGGTTGAATGATTTGATAAGTTGTTGAATAACTATGTTGATGGGTTGGTATAACCTATTCTATATCATCTAAAAGTTGTTTTATAGTGATCAAGTTCGTAAGAATGTGTTGAAAGATGAAGTTTAGAGTTTTGGTTGAAATATATATATTTTTGTCTACTTAGAAACTAAAATTGATGATAAATTCTTGATGGAAATCAGAAATTGATGATGTATTATTATAGTACTCGAAAAACGAAAATAACCCAAGTTGAACGAGTCAAAACGGATGTAAAACGAATTCGTAGTGATTGAATTCGCTAAATATGTGTAAAACATGAAAAATTAGCATGAACACTGAATTGTAGCCCTTAAAACAAATTGTTGATATTTTGAAGTGTTATAATTATTATGTAGATGAGTAGTTCAGTGTTTCACGAATCCATATAGTCGAAAACAGACTCAATTGGATGTGTATAACCCAATTTATGAAGATGGGAAGGAGGAAAGGGTTAGAAAATTCCCCAGAACCACAAACTGGAAAGAAAATTCACGTAGCACGCTGCCAGCGGTGCAGCTGCGCTGCCCCCAAGGCTATTTGGAGCGCAGTTGCGCTGGGAATAGTGTCAGTCCAGGACTGTGTTGACCTCCTGTGGTAAAATAGCCATAACGTTTTCATACGAACTCCGATTAAGGCAATTCAAGATGATCCGAAATGAGCACGAGTAGACCTACAACTTTTGTTCTTTAAGTTTTTTAATTTGAGGTCAGTATTAGGGTTCAAAATGGTCATTTTTGGGACGATGTGTCTTTGGAGGCAATCGGGGGGCGTCGGGCATGCACATATGCATATGTAATGCTCTTGACCATGTAAAGTAATGTTCTAACTTTCATAACATGACTATTATGTATTATAATGATACTTAGCATTAACCTTAAGTATTAAACAATTTGTATGGGCGTGCTAAGCGTGCGCAAATGCGTGTCGTTTGGGCGTTCGAATAGGTAAGTTTGACGTACGAACGTGCAAGCATCGTAGCGCCGTAACGAGTGTATATGACCTTGTTTAATATTATGTTTTCAATAAGAATGAAGCATTATGGAGTAATGTAACCCAATATAGAAGCATGCAAAACACATGCAAAAGAGGCGAGTTAGTCGTGTGACGTATAAACGTCGAAACGCCGTGTAATGTGTTAATACACATAAATAGTGTTTCGATTCTAATGAAATGAATATTATAAGTTATAAAATGGGGTTGGTATAAAACCAATAAGTAGTCATAGCAAGACTTAAACACTGGAGTGAATTTCGAATATTACGAAAAAGCAATATAGTGAAATATATATCGAAAGTTAACACAATCAAATTGAACATTATGTATTGATAATAGGAAGGGTTATGAGATGTTGAGTAAAGTTTACATTACAACTAATATGCATTGCTATGTGACTAATAGTTGATGTGCATGATTATATAATTATGTAGGGCACGTGAAGTGCAAATACCTGTAAGCTGTTAAACTGTTATTGGTAAACAACGATCAAGGAAAGTCTTTCAGTTCCTATTTTTTACGTGCACTTGTTGATGAACTATTTTAAATTGTTTTGCAAAGAGCATGATATGCCATCATATTTGTTATGTGAAGTAAAGAATGTATGCCATATTACTTTAATTATCATGAGATGTATGTTGAGCATGTATTTATGTGCTATGTGATGTATGAAAGCTGTTAAATCTTGCTGAGCTGTCGAGCTCATTCTTGTAAATAATCACTTTTGCAGGTTAAGGATTCAAGGTAACGCTATGTGCTACTTGAAAGAAATGAATAAGATGTAATGCATGAAGATTTATATTCTTTGGCTGAATTGTTATTATTTTGGACCCTGTTTAAGGTTTCAGATAATGTATTTGATAATGTATGATGGTTAACAGATGTTGAGTTGTAAAGTTTAAATTTTACCCGATGTATAAGGGTTGTTGAACGTGGTTGTAAGTTTTAGTTTATAATAACTTTGACGAAGCTATTCATGAAATAAGGTTGAATCAAAGTTATGTAATGATAAAGGTTGAGATTCAGGGATAATAAAGAAGGAATAATATAAAAGTTTTAAATATTTCGTATTTTTAGTGATTGTATCATTGATTAATGATGTAAAGTGTGAATAAGGATGTATTGTTAACGACCGATGTCGAGAGTTGTATTGTATGAATTTTGGGGTCGTTACATATTATCCAGTCTTCATTAATCAATGCATATTTTATATTTTTATGCTCAATTTGTGACAGAAAGGATAGATGACTAGCCATGTTTTGTGCTTGTGATCTTGTAAGGATCCCTTTATCCACATCACCAATTACATTTTATATTGGATGATTTCGTATAGCATGTGATTCCTTGGGCAAGCCATTTAGCTGTGGATTGGGATTTTCAAGAGAATTAATATTGACAGAAGGAAAGATATCATCTATTTTTAGTTCTTCCATATTTTTGAGAATGTCTTCAATAACTGTATCATTTTCTGCCAGTTCTTTATATTTTGGAGGAGGTTTAGATTCATCAAAGATTACATTCATTGATTCTTCCACGACTAGAGTTCTTTTATTAAAAACTCTATATGCTTTACTATTTAGTGAATATCCCAGAAATATTCCTTCATCAGATTTGAGATCCAATTTCACTAGATATTGTTTAGTATTTAGAATAAATCATTTACTCCCAAAGACACGAAAGTAATTTATTTTTGGAGTTCTTTGATAAAAGAGTTCATAGGGAGTTTTGAGTAATATTGGTCTTAGCAAGACTCGATTCAAAATATAACAGGATGTTGCAATTGCTTCGGCCCAAAAATATTTAGGAAGCCGATATTCATTAAGCATAGTATTGGCCATTTCTTGTAGAGTACAATTTTTTCTTTCAATAACACCGTTTGATTGAGGTGTGTAAGGTGCAAAAAAGTTATGACTTATACCGTGCTCATCACAGAACATTATGAAATTAGAATTGTCAAATTCTCTTCCGTGATTAGACCGAATATAAACAATAGAGCTTCCATGTTGATTCTGAATTTTCTTACATAGAGTAGAGAAGGAGTTTATCGCTTCATTTTTAAATTTTAGAAAATCAACCCAAGTGAATATTGAATAGTCATTAACTAGGACTACAATATAGATAGCACCACCCATGCTATGTTTAGGGATAGGTCGAGAGGTTGATACTGTGAGTTTAGGCTTATGAGATGCATGAATTTATTTTCCTAATTCACAGGCTTCACAGATATGGTCTTTAAGGAATTTAAGTTTAGGAAGACCATGAACATGTTCCTTAGAAGATATGTTGTTAATCAATTTCATGTTAATGTGTCCTAATCTACTATGCCAAAGCCAAGGATCATCATTTACAGATACAAGACACACATTGTCCAGGTGTGAGTATGTATCTAAATCACACGTGTACACATTTTGACTTCTAGGACAAATTAGAATTAATTTCCCAGTTTGATCATATATTAAACAGTTATGAGGACTGAATGTTATTTTAAAATCACTATCACATAGTTGACTGATGGATAGAAGATTGTACTTGAGTCCTGTGACTAATTGTACGTTAGAGATTGTTATGTGTTTATTGTACACATTTCCAATTCCAACAACTTTACCTTTGTTGCTATCTCCAAATGTTATCTCATTACAGTCTGTAGCTTGTAGATTGCTCAATTTTGTTTTGTCGCCTGTCATGTGTCTTGAACAACCGCTATCAAGGTACCATTTATTTTTACAAGAGTCAGCTGTGAGACATACCTGCAACATATATTAAATTCACAAACTGGTACCCTTTAATGAGAATGGTCCTTTGGGTAAGTTTTCCATTTTATATAAGGATCGTTCGTGTTTTCCTTTATAAAGTTTGGTACAGGATAATAATCACCAATAGACACACATGTTCTATGAGTAGCAGTTTTATAATATGTGTGATTAACTCTTTTATTTGAAGGATTTTCATGAGAGTTTCTAGATAATCTTTCATGAGAAAGAAATTCTCTTATTGTGATAATAGGTGCAGTGTAACTTCCCTTTGGTGCCCAAATCATTTTTCATGTGTAGTTTCCATTCTTGGCATTACATGAGTAAATCGAATAACCATTTTTGTTACAGTAAGAGCATTTATCAAAAGAAGATGCATGACCTTTTTCTTTACTTTTAACATGATATAGTTTTTGATCTTTTATCTTACTAGTTTCTCCGATATACCCTAATCCTTCTTTATTAAAACTACATCTTTGTTGACTGAGCATAACGTCAAGATTTTCTTTTCCTTTTGTAAATTTAATAATTGTAGAGTTTAAGTCATCACGTTCTAGAGTCAACATTTTAATTTGATTCATTAAAGTAGATTCTTCAAGTTATTTTTCTAATTTCTAAGATGAGTTTTCCTTTTTACTTATTTCTTGTTTTAGTGTTTGAGAATCTTCTATAATCACAGCAAGAGCTGAATTTTCAGTTTCAAGATTTTCATTTGTTTTTCTTAATTTTTCTTGTTCTTCTTTTACTGCAAGATTTTCTGAAGAGTTATTTTCTAATTTCTCATTTTCATGTTTTAAGATTTCATTATCCATAACTAAATTAAAATTTTCTATTTCAAGATTTCTATTTGCTTCAATTAATTTTTTTAAATGATGCTTTTAATTTAATAAAATCTTCTTTAATAATTTCATTATCTTTATATAAAAAATTATATGCTTCTTGTAATTCATTTATGTTTTCTAAATTATGTATGGCAAATGAAGTGCTAGGTAATTGATATTTCGAATTTACCTCAGATCTTGGTGATGAGTCATTGTCCGCCATTAAACATAAATTTGTGGTTTCTTCGGTTGGCTCAGTAGGTTCTTCTTCATCACTTAGATCCCAGCCTTCTTCAGCTACTAAAACTTTGTTGTTGGCTAGTTTTGGACAATCTTTTTTGAAGTGTCCTGGTTAGTTGCATTCAAAACAGTTATTTGAATTTTCATTTGAGCCAGCATTTCTGAAGTTGCTGTTGGTAGCTTTAAAATTCCCTCCTGGAATTTTTGGCTTGAAAGTTTGCTTGTTTCGGAAGTTGTTGAAGTTGTTGTTTGTTTTCATAAAGCCTTTTCCATATCTCTTTACTTTGCTTTGAATTACTCTCCTGAGTTGTCTTGATAATAATGCAACTTCGTTATTATATAGACTCAAGAGTTCTTCATTCAATTCATCATCATCTCTTTCTTGATCAACGAGTAAGGCTTTGAAAGCGATTCCTTTTTTTTTTAGGTCTGTGTCTGATCCTACTTTTTCGACTAGTATGTCAACTTCGTGGGCACGAAGATTTCCAATGAGGCTATCAAGGGGATAAGCAGTTAGATCCTGCATTTCTTTGATGGCTATAACTTTTATTTTCCATACAGATGGAAGGGCTTTGAGAATTCTTCTGTTCTTCTCATTTGTTGTGTAAGCTTTTCCCAGTTGTTCTAGCTCATCAATGATTCTGGAAAAACGAGTTTCCATATCAATGATTTTCTCACTTTCTTCTAGCTTGAAGCTTCACACTCTTGGATTAGAGCATCTTTTCTGGTTTCTTTGATATGACTGGTTCCTTCATAGGTCACAATAAATTGTTTCCAGATTTTTTTAGCATTCTTGCAGTTGCTAACTCTTTTGTATTCTTTTTCTATAAGAGCACTGGTTAGCGCTTGTTCAGCTTTGGAGGCGATATTCATAATCTCCTCATCTTCGATGGTGAATTCCTCAACATCTTTTTCGACTAGCTTTTAATCTTCGATTTTTGTGGGAATCTTTACACCTCGTTCTATTGCTAGCCAAATTTTCATTTCTTGTGATTTGGCGTAGATTTTGAACCTAATTTTCCAGGTGGCAAAGTTTGTGCCATCAAATAGTGGAGGTCTGGACATTGATAGTCTTTCTCCGCAACCGGTAGCATTTATGTAGGCCATAGATGGATCTACTCTTAGATATGCCTGTAATCACTTAACAAACAAGTTAAAGAGCACCGCTCTGATACCAATTGAAAGTCCAATAATAATCTAGAAGGGGGGTTGAATAGATTATCACTGTTTAAAAATTATCTTTGGCCTTTTTGAGTTTTAGTGGATTAATTTTAAGAAATTAATAAGCAGATTAAAATTCAATCACACAATGCACAGATATTTATCAAGTTCACAACATACAGCTCGGGTATGTTGCTACGTCCAGTCTCAAGCTCCTCTCTAGGACTTGAGATCCTATTACTCTCTGTAATAAATACTCCTTCAATAGGCGGAGAAGCCTTTACAAAGTTTTTAAGATAAACTTACAACTATCCACAACTAACTATTTTGGACAGCGAACTCCCAGCTCCTTCCTCAAGCTTAGTTGAATCTTCTTTTGAGCTTAGAACTATTCTATACATTGGTCTTGAAACAACAATCTCTTCCTCACCTCACAAGTACACTAGAGACCCAACTCTCAGCTGACCTCTCTAAGACTTTGGTCTTGGTCAAAGAATTCTTGTCTTTCTCACAAGTATAAAATAAACTAACTTAACCTTTTCCGTTTTACAAAAAGTTTGTTTGCATATTTGCTTCTAATAGTAAGCAGATAAAATTGTAGAACATATACTTCTCAGATAAAAAGATATAGAATTTAAGTATATGGTAAAAGTTCAAAAACTTTTATGTGATGTGCTTCTGTGAAAGTAAATAAAAGATTTAAGCACTACAGATTTTCTTTTTCTTTAATAAAGAATATTTTTCTATGGATTAAGAAAAAGATTTTTCTTTATAAAGAGTGTGTTTCTATGATTTTAAATAAATGTAACTTTGAATTTAAATAACAACACACACTAATATAATGCAACATTAATTTATGAACAATTATATGAGCAGTATATTGAATGATAGTTTATCAAGTATAATGATATGATCAATTTAGATAATACTTGAACAAACTTGTTTCACCCACTTATATGTATTATTATGTTTGATCTACGTTGTGAATAATTTAGCCACTTAGGATTTTAAAGACCGTCCGGAGAATTTTAAAGAAATAACTTACGAATTATATCGGTATCCAAGTACTGACTAAATTTTTCGATTCACAACTTGATAACTGTATATAAATATTATATAATATTTATATAGATTATTTATATCAGTAAAAGGTCACGTAGGATTTTAAAGACCGTTCGGAGAATTTCAAAGAAATAACTTCTGAATTATATCGGTGTCCAAGTACTGACTTTTTACTTAATATGATAGATAAAATATAGTTTTATATAAATATGTATCGCAGTTTATATCTGATTATCTATGCAAGTATGAGATAAAATAAGCAATAATAATTTAACAACTTATCTCAGACACTTTGACCAATTTTTCTCTTCTAATGTAGAATTAGAACTTTGATTAGAAGAAGAGAGCAAAAGCTTATTCGGACAGAGTGTAGGCAGGGAGAGTAAACTTTTCAGATATGTAAAATTGATAATTTGAAATGAATAGAAAAGCTTTCTATTTATAGGAATTTTTGAGGTTAGGGCAAAATCATAATTTTGAAAATCCATTTTTAAAATAGAAGGTCCGGATTGTATGATTCAAAATTGAAGGGCTCGGATCAAATTGATATAGCCGGATTTGATAAATGGTGGCCCAACAATTTTTGTTTAGTACTAGTGACTCATCACATGCCTAATATTTTTGTTTTCAATTTATGACTCATAACTTGCATGCAATCATTACTCATTTTGCCTTAGCATTTGCAGCATACAAGCATGACACAATTCGGCACACATACACACATTTGCCCAATACATATAAGTTAGGCACACACTCACATGCACATTTACATGCACACACACACACACACGATTTATATATATATATATATATATTTGGAAAATATTTTTTTGCCCATAAAGAATTTTAAAATCATTTTGAAAAGAAATAGGAATCTCCTTGCCTTAGGAAATGTTACTATATGAACTCATTTTATTAACACTTGATATTAAATTATCAAAGTCATAAAATAAATTCAAAGGAAGTTTAGAAAATAAATATTTTTGGTCAAAATATTTGAGGTAATTAAAAAAACATTTTAACACTTTTAATCCTATGGATAAGATTCTACCCTTTTAACCTATTTACCTAATTTGTTATCATCAAAATAAAATACTACAGATTTGGAGACCTATCATGTTGATTTATTGATTGAGTTAAATAAATATTTGATGGAATTGTGGTAGATTAATGTAATTAAATGTGTTGCATTAATTAAATTAATGTTGGATAATTTTATAGTTCAAAATGTGAATTTAATTGAGATTATTAAATTAAATAAGTTATTAAATAAATATAATGTTGTTCTAATTAATTAGAGATTTATTGATTTGTTATAATTAATAAATAAGAATTTTAGTTATGTGATAATTTGATTTAATGAGTAATAGTGGCTTTAATTTAATTGAATTTAAATAATATAATTTGATTAATTAAAATGTGACAAATAAACTATATAATAAACAAGTTAATTAAAATAAAATGAAAAGGAGCTTTAAGTTGCCAAGCCAAATGAGACCTTAAGAATATGGGAGCAGTTAATGCAATGACGCACTTAACTGATACCAATGTTGTGCCAGTTAATTTATACATACATGTTATATCAATCTTCCCTCACATATTTGCTAAGTCTAGAAAACATAAGTTAGAGAGAAAAAGAGAAACTTTGAGAGAAATTGAGATTTAGGAAAAAGAATTGGAGAATCAAGAGGAGTTTCTATCATCTTCTAACACATTAAACAAGGATTAAAGGTAATAATTTCACTTTTAATCTTAGTTCTTGTGTTCTTGAGTTTCTCTATAAAAAATTGAATTTAGTTCTTTGTAAATGGGTCTTGATGGCTAATTGTTAAAGAATTTGATTATAGATGTTCATTAAGATGCATAATCTATTTTATATGATTTGTATGTGATTTAGAGTAATCCAATCAATGAAATTATGTTTAAAAAGAAAGTTTTGAGTTATAGAGAAATATATATGAATATGACTTATATGTATAAAAATTGATGCTTAAATTATATGTTAAATAGTAAATTGATGATTGATTATGTTTATACATGTAGAAACTGTGACACTCCCAAATTCAGGTACTTCAATTCCACAGGATTTGGTGCTCACTATCTAAATAAAACATAACTACTGCCCATAAATAATGAATGCAAAATAAATTACAACCTTAATTAAATAACAAAATCTTCCTTATAAAAGGATTACAAATTAATCAAAACAAATCCCAAGGTTTTCTAACCTTAACGTCAATAAAATGCGGAACATAAATAACATCACATAATAAAATCTAGTCTTCTTACAATCACATCATAATCATAAACAAGTCTTCACTTGTTCATCTTGCTTTTTCCCTTAATAGTTGATGGCTCATCAAGCTCTTTCGACTTTAGCTGCAAGGGTTATATAATGAAAGAGTGAGAAAAAAAAAGCTCACTTAGAATACAACAATAATAGTGATGACATATATTGAATAACTTTTCTTTCATCAATAATAAAGAATTGAATAATAATTCTTTCAACAAAGTTTAGAATTTCGAATGCAGAAATCATCTGAAGGTCATAAGACGTTGAACTATGTCCTATATTATAAACATTTCTATTAAAACCTTTAACAGTCTTTTAGACTATATGGACTCTTAACTCGTACTTAAGGGGATCAGCCCTTCGTACCATGTATTGTGCACAAACATCTAAACGCTTTCGCATCGTATCCCATATTAAATAGGGTTGTTCATCTCAGTATTTGATAACAAGTCCTGCACCAAAAAAAGTTTGGTTTAAATAAGTTTCAAAGAAAATTTGGAGTTCAACTATCATCAACTAAGGAGTAGTTGAATAACTTACAATAAATAATAATTCGACAATAAAGAATTACGAATTAACTCATACTTTAGAATTAAACTTAAAGCATTTGAAAGACAATGTAGACATTTCTTGAACAATTAAGTCAAGGTCACATAAGCTTAAAAATAAACTAAAATAAGGTATTTGCTCAATATGGAATTTATTGAGAATGCAAATAATTCGCATAAATAACATCAAGAAAGAATAAAACACTTGCTCAAGTAAAGTTTGAGTTTAGAAAACTTGCCTCGACCGCAAGTTACAATTTCTACCATGTTCCCTAATTAATCCTACATATATGTAATTAACAATAACAAATATAAATTAGTTATCATATAACTAATTCACATAACTAGTTAACTCATTCCTCTTTAATTATTAGGTTTAATAATTAATTATCACATTAAACATTCACATAATTAATCAAACTTAAATTATTTTCTCATATTAATTAAATTATAATCAAACAAATTATAATTTAAATCATATATTTACTTTAATTCAATTATAATTAATCAATTTACAATTACATATTATATTTTAATAATATAATTCAATACTGTCCATTTAGCATTTTAATTTTATTAACATGCATTATATTTTATCACATCAATAATCTCATAAAATTTCACATTTAAAAATAGCTTTCTGCACAATCTGCAAGGCTAGCGCGGCCGCGCTCCAAAAAGCCTTGGGAGTTGCGCGGGTGCGCTGCCTGGCGCGGGCGCGCTCCGTTGAAGCCTTGGAGCGGCGCGGTCGCGCCACTGCGCAGACTGTTCTGACAGTTCGCGAACTTTGCTGAGAAAAAGTCAATTTGGCTTATTTCTCCACACCAAGTTCCGAATTATGCACACATCAATAACATAAACTTTTAAAAAAATATCAGTTTATGTTTCTAATCATGTTGTAACACATAAAGACATCAAAACACATAATTTAAAACACTAAATTTTGTTAATTTTGAAGAAAAACCATTTTTCAGTGTTCTTGATGAAATTGAACACTGCGAATTTGTTTCTAAATCAAAATACACAATTCAAAGCATATTGAATTCATTTCTTAACATGTTAACATAATTTATAATCAATTTATACAATAACTTACAACCAAACATGAATTTTGATTTTAAAAGAGTCATTTATCAACACTAATTCACTGTAACTTTTGATGAACATGATTTCTTCATGTTCTCATGTTCATCATATTTACATGAATTAAACTATCTAATTATGCATAAAAATCAATTATAAACAATTTATGAACACAAGGAAGAACATAATGGAATTAGATTATACCCTTTTTTTGATTGGTTGGAAGAAGAAGATGATGGTGATTATCTCTAAGCTTTCTCCTTCCTTTCTCTTTCTTCTTCTTCTTCTTCTCTCTTTCTCTCTCTAACTCTCTGTATTTTTTCTTCTTTGTTTTCTCTTTGTTCTAACTCTCTAACTAACGTAATACATAATATGTATAACTGACTTATACATATAATGACATATAATTATAAAATATAAACTGACAGAATTTAATACACTACAGTAATAATATATCAGTTATAATTTTTGAAAAATCAAAAGCCCTAAGGCTTTGTTTGGCAAAACCCTTTAATTTAAAAAACTAGTTTTTTAATAGCTAAGGCCATGTTTGGTAAAAACTCTTTAAAATAGGTGTAAGGGCCCTGTTTGGTAAAATTCATTTAAAACAGTTTTAAGGGCCTTATTTGGGTAAAACTACCCTTTTAATTTACTTAATAAATCCTTTAACACACACTTTCAATGTTACACTTTAATTAATTAAATACTAACATTTTAATTTAATTAAATTAAAGCTAACATCAATTAATCAAATAAAATTTGCCACATAACAATTATAATTACTCGCGAATCCTAATCTCATGTAACAATTACCACATAATATTAATTCAATTTAATTATCTCAATTAAATTAGAACTATACCATAAAATTGCTTACACAACAATTAAACATTTAAATAATATATTGCACTTAATTAATTTACTCCACAACAATCACATGAATTATTCATTTAAGCTAATAAATAAATTAATTAAAAATATTTATTTATTTCAATAAATATTAAAATTCATATATAAAATTCTCATTCGTTACAATCTTCCCTCCTTAAAAGGATTCTGTCCCTAGAATCACTTACAAAAAAAAATCTCATCCGTTACATTCTTCCTCCCTTAAAAAGATTCAGTCCCCAGAATCAACATACAAGGAATTATACAAATAAATGGGGATAAGTTTTCTTCATTACATCTTTGAGTTCCCTCGTAGCTTCTTCAGTACTGTGGTTCCTCTAGATTACCTTAACAGAAGATATCACTTTGTTTCTAAGTATTTGTTCTTCTCTATCAACTATTTGAACATGAGCATCTTCATATGTTAAGTTTTATCGAATTGTAAAGTCTCGTATTCTATCACGTTCTTGTAGTCGTGTTTGTATGGTCGCAGCACAGATATATGGAAAACATTATGTATATTGTCTAGCACCGGAGGTAACGCAACCTCGTAAGCCACTTCGCCAACCCTCCGTAGTATCTCGAAAGGTCTAATAAATAGGGGACTCAGCTTCTCCTTCTTGCCAAATCGAATATTTCCCTTCTAGGGAGATACTTTTAGGAAAACGAAGCTTCCTGCTACCAATTCTCGATTCTGTCAATGTTGATCGGCATACTTCTTCTGTCTGTCTTGAGCAGCAACCAATCTCATTCTGATCAACTTCACGATTTCAGTGGTTTGTTGCACCAATCTCGGTCCCAACAGTTATCGTTCACCAACCTCATCCCAGCACAATGGAGTCCTACATTTTTTGCCGTACAATGCTTCTTAAGGCGGCATGCCAATACTTGCATGATAACTATTGTTGTAGGTGACTTCCACCAATGGTAGATGATCATCCCAGCTTTCTTTGAAGTCCATGACGCAAGCTCTCAACATATCCTCTAGCGTCTGAATCGTTCTCTCGCTCTGGCCATCAGTCTGAGGATGGAACGCCGTACTCATTCGCAATTGCGTTCCCAAGCATTCCTGTAGTCGCTTCTAGAAATTCGACGTGAAACACGGATCTCTGTCGAACACAATCGACACTAGAACACCGTGTCTAAAAATAATTTCCTTCACGTACAGCTTCACTAACTGATCCAAGTTGAATTTAATCTTGATCGGTAAGAAATGTGTTGACTTCGACAGTCGATCCACTATAACCCATATCGCATCGAAACCCTTCTGAGTCGCTGGAAGACCAACAATGAAATCCATCGTGATATGTTCCCATTTCCATTCCGGAATCTCTAGTGATTGTAGTAATACACTTGGTCTCTGGTGTTCTGCTTTCACCTTCTTGCACGTCAGAAATCTCGCAATGCATTCAGCCACGTCTCTCTTCATATTCGGCCACCAAAAATGTTGTCTGAGATCTTGGTACATCTTTGTACTTCCAGGGTGAATCGAATATCTCGAACTGTGAGCTTCACCCAAAATTTCCTCTTTGACGTCTGGTACTAGGCGGTACCCAGATTCACCTTTCAAATTGTAGCAGTCCTTCATTATCGATCTTGAACTTGATTTCTTCCCCATCGGCTATTCTCTTTCGGATCTTCTCACACTCCTCGTCGTGTAGTTGGGCTTCTTCTACCTTGTCTACCAGAGTAGAGCCAGTAGTTATTTGGAATAGCTTCTCATCTGACTCCTTCGGATACTTAACTTCCAATTCCAATTTAGCCATCTCTTCTATTAATTGGTCTTGATCAGTTAATATTTTTAATCTCTCCCGACCCTTCCTGCTTTAAGCGTCGACAACAACGTTAGCTTTACCCGGATGGTAAAAAATCTCACAGTCGTAGTCTTTGATTAGTTCCAACCATCTCATTTGGCGCACGTTTAAATCCTTTTGTGTAAAGATGTATTTCAGACTCTTGTGATCTGTGTATATCTCACTCTTGTCCCCATATAGGTAGTGTGTCCAAATCTTCAGAGCAAACACTACTGCTGCAAATTCCAAATCATGGGTCGGATACCCTTTCTCGTAGTCCTTAAGTTGACGCGATGCATAGGCAATGACTTTACCGCTCAGCATTAGCACACAGCCTAACCCCTTATGTGAGGCATCACTATATACTACAAAATTTCCTGTACTATTCGACAATGACTGTGACGCCCCCAAATTCGGACCGCCACTTGGTCACTCGAATTCAGTTTGTCACGTTCTAATATCTAAAACCACAATAAATATTATGACTAAATGTCACATCGCACAGCAGAATAATACACAACTACTATCGAATAGATTACATTTAATTAATATAATTTATTCACGTCCCAAGGTCTTGAAACTTAAATATCTATTATATAGCTTAAACATACCTTAAGTATATATAAACCTAACTAATACATAATAGCATAAGTTCTTATTATAAATCATAAAGTTCTACATAAATAAAGCTACTCTGTAGCCTTTCCCTTGCCCTTGTCGGTACTCGAGGGTTCGCACTGCTCTGCCTTAACTGAAATGTTTTAGGGAAAGTAAGAATGAGCAACAAGTTTGCTCAACAAGTAATATAACAACAAGGGTGAGTATATAGTTCTCAAATCTTTAAAAAGATATATCAAGGTGTGATAGTTCAAGGCTAGCAAGAATTATCAACAGTTTTCAATAACAGTCACTAAGGACAGAATAATATCAATATGATTCAATGCTAAATCAATATAAGATTTCAAGATAACTGAATACTGAGCAGTCACTAAGGACCATGAACTCTTACTAGAATTAACAGTAATATACTGATAATCCAACAAAACAAGTACAACAGGTGATCAGCCTAAAGTACCCTACGATATGCATATCGTTCAATCGTACTAAAATGCGCACGTCGGTCTCCCGACAAATATAATTTCCTTTCAAAGAAGGTTGTTCATCTTAGTCAAACACATGATCCCGCACCAATTAATTGGTTTGGGTCGCTTTTCAACAATTTAAATCTTGCCAAATCAAATGGCATAGATCACAACAATTATAAGTTCAATCTCAAGATTTAAAGCTCAAAGAATGTAAATCAACTTTTATCTTATCTATGAAGTTATAATACATAAATCGCAAATTTTTTGAGTTTACTTGCATGACAATAATAGCACAAGCTTAATAAACGCTCAATAAAGAGTAAGGTTAGAAACTTGCTTACTACGTTCCTTGAATAAAGTATACGCAAGGATAAGATACTTGCAATTAATAATACAAGAACGGTTTAAGGAAACTTGCATTCAAAGAGATAAGGTTTATATACTTGCTTACAATATTCATTGAATAAAGTAATGCAAGGGTCTAGGATACTTGCCTTAAGCGTAGTTTATCCTCATTAAGTAAATCAACATTTTTGAATCCCTATCGTAATATAGTTACGCGTATAGGATATTCATTAGTCATATAGTTTAACATTATACTTTATCTCATTCATGCAATCAACATATAAGTTAGTCTTCAATCTTACTATACCGTTATATATCATGCATAGTACTATATCACTTCACGACTTTAGATTGACATAACTTACATTATCTTTTATCCTTCAGGTTCCTCTTTTTGTGTTAATCAAGTTTACATATCGTCATTATCACATAAGATCACAACGAATAGCAAACATACTCTTTTTAGCAAGTTATAGCATTATTGTAAGTTAACCGTCAAAGATCGGATTCAAGTATCAACATATGATATCACATAACATATATGCATATTAAAGAGTCTTGCATGCTTCTTAAGTCCATCTAAGTTCTCTCTTTCATGATATGGTTCTAGGTTAACACTTTTGATAACTTAAGGTCATGAAAATCACAAAGTCTAACATGCTCACTTTTTAAACACATTAGGCATTCGTATAACTTGTATTAGGCATGTTCATGAGCATTCATATCGCATACATGCAACTAGCATCATTTTGGTTTGAAAAATATGTTTCATTCATGCTTAACTTAACTCACGACACCTAATCATGGTAGATGTACATGTACGATACATTATTGAGGTTAAGGGCACTATCAAGCAAGTCCATAAATTTTAGAATTCAAAACTCAATGTAACATGTCAAGGTGCACGTTCAAAACTCGTATTTTCATTAGTAAAGCTCACTAATAAGGTTTGCATGTTCACATTACACTATGAAACATATATACGTAAGTTAACATGCTCTTCATGCATTCTTAAACCATACCAATATGTTTGCAAAATCAGAATGTTAGAATGGTACATACATGTCAAAGTTTGCTTTCAATACTTGTATTTTTGTTAGTGTCATTTACTATTGGGTCCATATGTTCATGTTAGATTATGAAACCCATATACCTAAGTCAACATGCCTTTCATGAATTTCTAAGTCATGCTATCATGCTTGCAAAGTCAGAATGTTAACATGGCAAGTATACATATCGAGTTCGTTTCTAAAATTCAAAGTTTGTTTATAAAATACTAAGTTTTTTTTCAAAACTATAAGTATGCATGCAAATCTTAGTAAAACATGCTTACATTGTCTCAATATGTTCATATATATGTATTACTCATGCTAGCATGCTTGTCCTAATTTATCTTAACAATTAACACTTAGCAGAATCAAGCAGCAAACAGTCAACTGTCTCCAGAGACTAGCGCAGCTGCGCCACTACTGGTTCGTGCCAGACAACAGTTAGCAACGGTAGAACACTAGGCCAAACATATAAATCGCCTACGAAATTGCTATCAAACCTACTTCATTACCTTACAATCACATATATTAGCTTATATAACAGTCAATTAACATCCTCAAATCACAAAATCATGAACTTTATGCTTAACTCAAGAATCAAAATTTTGACAGTAAACATGAATGAAGAACAAGAAGAGGAATTATACCTCTGTAAATGCAATTAAACTTGCTGCCAATTCACTCTTCTCTCTCAACTGAACTATATGCTTACTCTCAAATATCTCTTACTTATGAATTCTCAGCAAATTGAATATGTGAGGAGAAGAGGCCACATTTATAGAAGAACTATTATACAGTCAATGCTTATACACTCCAATTCAAACCATCAGATTGGTGAATTACATGAAGGTCATGGAGTGGTAGGTAAATGGTAGTTGGATTCATCATGAATCCCACTCCCTCCATAATCATGAGCTATGCAATGCTGAGTTTGAGGAAGAAATAGGGAGTAGACTAGCTTGAGTATTTCACGTGTGCAAGGATTGAGACTCTCAATATGGGACAAGCAAAGCAATCTCAGCATTCTAGCAATATATACAACAGTTAAGTCATTTTGCACTTACATTATCATATATATATATATATATATATATATATATATATACCTAAGTTGTATTCATATGATACATGCTTAGGTTGTAATTTTAATGTCACAATGCAATTCACATAAATAATACTTCAATGTAATTTGTACATATATAATCCATGTATATTTTGTCACATTGGTATAATCTAACAGGATATTCTCATATTACATGATCTCATGTATTATTCAATTAAATTCTATTAATCAATAATTGTTTATCATATATCCATGATGTATTATTTTAATGTATACTCACATACAATTGTCACATAACCTCATAATGTATTAATTAGTCATTCAATATGTATAGTCACATTGTATTAATCATGTAGCGTTCACAATTCAATAAACTTTACTATATAGTTTATATATAATTGTATGGTCACACTTAGGTGTTGCACTACACTTCATATAATATATAGGTAGCTACTATACGTTATATATTTAATTATCACATGCTTGCACATAGCAACTAATTGAGAAAATGTTATCTAATCGTTCATATATTAATATTCTCATTGGTAATTAATTTATTACTTATCTTATCAATTAATTAATAATATTAATTAATCTCTTCCTCATAAATCAATGAAATTATTAATCTCTATAACAATTGATTAACATTTATATGATTAATTATCATATTAAATAATTATAAACCTTATTATCTTTCTCATAATAACAATTATCAATTAATATAGATTAATTATCCACTTAATAATTCATTCGTAAATTAATATAATCATTAATATTTCTCATCACTGTGCCACACAAGGCATTCAACGAGTTTATCGCAAACTCCATAATTTTTTAATTATTATAAATATTTAATTTAATATAATTGAGTTACTCATCTCAGAACACATAAATATTTATATTCAGATAAATATTCATTTCTATAAATATATTCATTTATTAATATTTAGAAATTCTCGGGTATTACAATGACAACACAAGTGCAGTACTCAACCTCTTCTTCAGTTCTTGAAAACTTTCCTCACACTTTTCCGTCCAAACAAACTTAACTGTTTTACGAGTCAAATTCGTCAACAGAGTTGTGATTTTGGAGAAGTCTTGAATAAATCTTCGGTAATAACTTACCAATCCCAAGAAACTCCTCACTTTAGACGGTGTCTTCGGCTGATCCCAATTCATCACAGCTTCAACCTTCGATGGATTCACTGAGATTCCATCCTTGTCAATCACGTGGCCAAGAAATTGCATACGTTCTAACCAGAATTCGTACTTCAAGAATTCTGCGTATAGCTTCTCCCGTCTCAGTGATTCTAACGTCAGCCTTAAATGCTCAGTGTGTTCCTCCTCAATTTTGGAATAAACCAAGATGTCATCTATGAACACTACTACAAACTTTTCTAGGAATGGCTTAAACACCCTATTCATTAAGTCCATAAATGCCGCTAGTGCATTCGTTAGACCAAATGACATCACTATGAACTCGTAATGTCCATACCGAGTTCTAAATGCCGTCTTCGGTATATCCTCTCTTCTTACCTTCAACTGATGATATTCACTTCTCAAATCTATTTTTGAGAAGTATCTAGCACCCTTTAGTTGATCGAACAAGTCATCGATTCTAGGTAAATGATACATATTCTTGATCGTAACTTTGTTCAACTCCCTATAATCAATGCAAAGCCTCCTTGATCCATCCTTCTTCTTTAAGAACAATACTGGCGCTCCCCACGGTGAAACGCTCGGTTGAATATACTTATTGTCTAGCATTTCCTGCAGTTGAACCATCAACTCCTTCATCTCGACTGGAGCCATTCTATACGGAGCTTTTGAAATCGGAGCAGTCCCCGGTGCTAAGTCGATCACGAACTCTATCTGTCTATCTGGCGGAAGTCCTGGCATATCACTCGAAAATACATCCATAAACTCCCTAACCACTGATATCTCTTCTATCTTTGGACTCTTCTTACGAGTATCCACTATGTAGGCTAAATAACCTACACAACTTTGCTTCAAAAGCTTCTTGGCCTGCATAACCGTTAGACAACTCGCTTGTCTAGGCGATTTGCTACCATAAAACACTACCTTCAACGGAGTCGTAAGGTTTACCGACTTCTTCTGATAACTAATTACCGCCCCATGGTTAAATAACCAATTCATACCCAGTATGACATCAAACTCCCCAAGTTTTATAGGAATTACATCTACCCGCAACTCATGACCTTTAATGTCCAATCTACAGTTCTTGTAAACAAACCTAACAGGAATAACCTCCCTATTCGCAATCTCTATGTTTAAGGGGTAAACTAATTCCTCTTTAAGTAAGTATAGGGTCTTAGCAAAGTCATCAGATATGAATGAACAAGTAGCACCCGAATCAAATAATACATATGCATTTATACTATTGACTGGAATAATACCTGACACCACATCTTTTGACTGCACAACATCCTGCACCGCCATATTGAATGTCCTAGCAGTGGGTTGGATCGCCTGCAGTGGTCCAGCGATAGCCAAAGTGCTACCGCTGTCATTACCTTTCCCTCCTACCGACCCTCCAGCTGGCTTCTTAGGGCAACTTCGGGCTATGTGATCCTTAGATCCACATGTGTAGCAAGCTCCCTTCTTTGGGTTCGGGAAATTCGATGCAATGTGGCCTTCCTAACCACAGTTGAAGCATACTCGCTTACCCCTCAGGCACACTCCAGTGTGATTCTTCCAGCATGTAGCACAGGCTTCAACCCTCCTCTTCTGTTGGCTTCCCTGTTGACTCCCAGCAGATGTGTTGTCGTTCCACTTCCTTTTTTGGTTGATAGCACCGCTACCACCAGCCTTATTCTCTGTCTTATTCTTCTTCTTCTTCAGGTCCTGATTGTATTTGGTCACCGCGTCGCTTCCACATTCAGTGAGGATGGCCTTTATCAGTACAACTGCAAAAGAATTCAGCTGGAACAAGGAGACCTTGCTGTAGAGCCAGGGCTTCAATCCTTGCTCGAATCTTTTTGCCTTCCTCTCGTCAGTACTGACCTGGTACGTAGCAAACCTGGCCAGCACGTTGAACTTTGCGGTGTATTCTGGCACTGACATCGCTCCTTGCTTCAGCTCCAGAAATTGAACCTCTATCTAGTTTTGCGAGCTTATAGGGAAATACATTTCAAAGAACATTTCCTTGAAACGTTCCCACGCTATCACTCCTTCTCCTTCCCTAGTCTTATTAGCCTGCCACTAGAAGCTAGCTTCCAACTTCAACATGAACGTCACAAAAGCTGTCTTCTGGTCTTCACTAACTCTAGCCACATCGAAGACCTTTTCCATCTCCATCACCCACGTCTGGGCCTCTATCGGATTCACCGATCCCTAAAACTTTGGCTGTCCTACTGCCTTAAACTCTTTAAATATTGTGTTCTAAACTTGCGACTGATTCGCAACAACTCCCGTCAACAAGTTCACTAATTGTTGGACCGAATTGGGATTCGTCACGTCATTGTTGTTGTAATTAGTCGAACCTTCAGGGTTTTGACGTGTAGGTCTTCTTCTTGGAGGCATCTTTCTGTTAAGACATACTCTTATTAGATCCTTTATTTATTTCTTAAATATTCAAGTTCAATTTAATCATTTAAATTAACTCAATTCACACCCGAACACATAACACGTCAATAAACTTCTTTATTTTATTCATTCTTAGTTTTAAAAACATAGAACAGATAACATCTCTGCTATTTACATCATCTTTCCTGAACTGAAACACGTTGCAGGATTACATTATTATCTTATCCCATTATTATCTCAAATTCTGGGATTTACATTTATTTATATAAAAAAACATATAATTAATGACTCTACTATCTAGGCATGTTAAGACGTCGCACAACCTCTCTACGTTCTTCTTCCATCACCCGAAATACTGTTATGCGATCCACCATGTACCACAGTAAATCTTTGAACTGAGCTGGGTAATAGAAGACACGATCCTAGGCCTTATCTATAGTCGTATGGAATGCATAGTCTGTCTCCCTCATCTTGGCCTTCTTCACTTGAACCTCTTCTTCAGCTCGATCTGCAAGTTGAGTAGCTCTCAAGCTCGTTTCCTTCGCTCTGGCATGCTTCGCTAACTCATCTTGGATGTCGTTCCTCAGCTTCGCTAGCTCGGCCAGTGCATCATCTTTGTCACTCTTTGCGCGGACTAGATCCCACTTTGTGTTTCTAAGCTCATCGTCCATTTCTTGAATTGTCTCGTCTCTTTGATGTATGGTAGTCCGACTCTCGTCCACCAGTTCTTCGAGCTCTCCGACTCGACCATGAAGCTCCACATTACGGTCGTAGATCTTTTCGTACATCTCAGCGCTAGTCGAGTGAGGTGGAAATTCCTCTTCAGGATCCTCCTCCTCCTCCTCCTCCTCCTCTAACTCATCCTCATCATTTCGGTCAGATACTGGCTCATGCTCCTGACAACCAACGGTGATCAATGGAGATGGCTCTCTCCGAACCAATTGCTCCCAGATAACCTGGATGTCTCGGGGCTCCTCGTCCCTAGGCATCTGAGGTAACTCCTCCCTAGTCTGACTAGACTCTCCAACGTTCGTCATCCTGACAACAAAATTTTAAATTTTAATTATTATATGTTATCGATCGATACTCTTCGAATACTTAAACGTAGACACATAGCACATAAGGTAGTTTATTATATTTAACTATCATCACTATCTTTTCGATCTCCTACAAGGCTACTACCTAAGGTTTCCCCCACCGAAGGTTCATAACCTAAAGCTCCAATACCAACCTGTGACACCCCCAAATCCGTGTACTTCAATTCCACGGGATTTGGTGCTCACTATCTAAATAAAATATAACTACTGCCCATAAATAAGGAATGCAAAATAAATTATAACCTTAATTAAATAACAAAATCTTCCTTATAAAAGGATTACAGATTAATCAAAACAATCCTAGGGTTTACTAACCTTAACGTTAATAAAATACGGAATATAAATAACATCACATAATAAAATCTAGTCTTATTACAATCACATCATAATCATAAACAAGTCTTTACTTGTTCATCTTGCTTTTGCCCTTACTAGTTGATGTCTCATCAACTCTTTCGACTTTAGCTGCAAGGGTTATATAATGCAAGAGTGAGCAAACAAAAGCTCACTTGGAATATAACAATAATAGTGATGACATATATTGAATAACTTCAAAAGATTTGAATAATTTTTTTTTCATCAATAATAAAGAATTGAATAATAATTCTTTCAACAAAGTTTAGAATTTTGAATATACAAATCATCTGAGGGTCATAAGACCTTGAACTATGTCCTAAGTTATAAACATTTCTATCTAAAACCTTTAACAGTCTTTTAGACTATATGGACTCTTAACTCGTACTTAGGGGGATCAGCCATTCGTATCATGTAATGTGCACAAATATCTTAACGCTTTCCCATGGTATCCCCTATTAAATAGGGTTGTTCATCTCAGTATTTGATAACAAGTCTGCACAAAAGAAAGTTTAGTTTGGATAAGCTTAAAAGAAAATTTGGAGTTCAACTATTGTGACACCCCAAAATCTCTACATTTCCTGCAGCAGATTCGGTGCTCACGTAAACATTCTATAAGACAATAACTTCTATAAATCAAAAATTCACAGTATCCCAATCAGTTAAGAGTTCTCGTCAAAACAATTATCATATCTGGATACCCACACTTGGATGTATAGAATTATGATCTTACAGATATTTCTTGCATATCAATAATTCCTATCTATCTGACATTCATAGTACAAACGATAAGATTGTTCTTGGAACTGAGGAGCTACCTCAGTGCTTACAGAACTTCCAAGATCATTCAATACCATCATTCAGATGTATAGTTTATATAGATACTGTACTTGATTCGAACCACCATTAACAATGTAAAACCATTCAACTAATAAATTAATAACATAATAGTATCTGCTTACCTACGGTTCAAATATTACATCATTAAATACCAAATTACATTCTTAGTATTCATACAATAAACACCTGTTTCCATAATTACTTCTACTCACATGTATGCATTCCTAAGTTTGCTGGGGCGTTTGGTGCGACTGCAAAGGAAAAGAATATTTGCAAGAATGAGCTTTTAAATGCTCAACAAGTTTTAAGCAATTATAGTTTATACTCACACCATATCGGAATTTAAGGAAATATTTAATTCAGAGTATTTTTCTCACATTCCTAAGAGTTACAGAGACTTATAAGAGTTCTATCATTCCTAGAAGTTATAAAAGACTTATAGGAGTTCTATGTCATTCCTATGAGTCATGAAGACATATAGGAGTTCTGTTTGGATATCTCATAGGAATTCAGCCTAATCATATCCTAGGAGTATGCATATCATCCTATCAATCCAACACAGTCAAAGTATATACGTACCAAGCAATATTGGTTTTTCCACAGTTTATGCTTTGATATCAAATCAAACACATTTTTCACAAATAACAGTTCATATAGTTTTGTTATGCTTGAACAATAAGTCATAACCTTCTTCAAAGTACAGATATCACGAATAATGTGTATAACAAGTTCGTATGTCAATATACAAGACTTACATTTAATATTAAAATTAAATGAAGTTAGAAAAACTTGCCTTTTATCACGATCGGCTACTTAGGTTATTTGAAAGTATATTCACCATATATATATATATATATATATATATATATATATATATATATATATTATAACAGTCATTAGAAATAATAGTAATTAATTTCTAATTAAAATACTAGTGTCTAGTTTAATCTTGGAATCCGTTCGGTACTTTACAGCTTTATTGAATAGTTATCGAATTAGTTTTTCAATAATTTTATTAAAAAGTTTTAATATCTTATTCATATGCTTCAGATATTATTTATCATAATTTCCAAATGCTTAAAAAAATTTAAATGATTTAATATCATTTAAATTAATTTTTAAGTTATTAATATTATTTTTAAATATTTAATTAACCATTTAAAATGATTTTTAAATCATCAATATTATGTTTAAATAATTTATTTTATTTAATAATAATTTTTTAATTATTATTATCATTTTTAAATAAATTATTATTATTTAAAATGATTTTTAAATCATTAATATTATTTTTAAGTAATTTATTATTAATTACTCTTATTATTATTAATATTTAAATATATTAAATATTAATAAAATTTTATGTCAAAATATTGAAAATTATTTATTATAAATAAAAATGATTTTTCAGAATTTTTTTATATTTATTTTAATTAATAAAATTAATTTTCAAATATTGCATGTCGCTAAAAACCTTTAGCGACAGAAGTGTTGCTATACGTGTTCTTGGCCCAGCCAAGAACACGTTGGTCAACGTGCTAGACCCTTGTTTGACTTACTTTAGCTATCAACTGAAGTGGTTTCTGGGCAATCCAATTCAATGAAGTTGTAGTACTGATGTAGTAATACACGTCTATGATCACTTCACTACTTAAAAATATCTCTACAAGTTCACACAATCGATCAAACCAACTACCCCAAGGTTGTTCTTCCTTTCCGGGCTGCCCAGAAAGGTTCGGTCAACGCCGGTCAACGACCTTTAGGGTCTTATATCTTGCCGGCCGGTTAGTTTTTGGTTGAGATAGTCGTCGGGATTTATAGACTATCTACAAGAGTACATGTCTTGAGCAGTTACAGAGTCTAGATCTTAGCAGAAATCAAGATCCAAGCCTCCAAAAATCTTGTCAGACCACTGCTCAACATTTCTGGGTTACCCAAAAATGGAAATCTGGACGGTCAACGTTGTTTGACCATTCATAGTTTCCGACCAGTGACTACTTAGGGTCTTAGAGTGCTAGGGTTGTGTAGAGGTCATGTCAAGGTATAAGTCTACTAGCATCTAACACTTAAACAACCTGTCAGAAAAGATATCCAAGCGGTCAAACGAACTGTCAGGCTAAGGTTTACGTTTTTTGGGTTACCCAGAAAACGAGCGGTCAATGCCGTTCAACGGGTTTTGAGCCATTATAGCTTCCAATTCAGTGTTCTGAGATCTAATCTACCACTACTAATCTATTAGCAACCTTGCAAGCTATGATTATCAACTCTTAAAACATCAAACCATCAAATAATCAATGAGATATAAGGGCTGACATTCATTGTCAGACCCTGTTTTGACACTTCGGCAGTTTTGCTTAAAACTCAATTTTGATGCTTTTAAATGTTATGGATTCGTGTTTTAGCAACCCAGATCACTAATTAATTACTAATGAACATATCTAAACAATAACAACAACAATTAAAACTTCAGAATTCAAAAATTGAGTTAGGGTTAAGTTTTTACCCTTTTTCATCACTTTTTGCTTCTTTCCTTCTTGATTCTGTTTCTGGTTTGCTAGGAGTTGTTTATGAGTCAATGGGCTATGTAAGTTAAGTATAAATTTCATGGTCTTAAGTGCTTTTACCCTAACCTTAGGTGAAATGTTCAAGTAGGGGTTAAAACTCCATTCCTCTCTTAGTTTAACAAGTAAGCCTACTTCATTTATGGATTTAGGGTGTCACTACAAGAAAAGAGGCTATCAGCGACCAAAGGTATCAGCGACCGCAAAATCCGATCGCTAGTAGTGGAATCAGCGACCGCCTTTGGTGACCATCATGAAATCTGGTCGCTAATTTATATCTGCGACCGCATGCGGTCGCTATCCGGTCGCAGGTGTGTTTTTGCCGCCTAAAAATTGGCGTGAATTGCTCGCAGGCTTTTCTTCAGCGACCAAGGAGTTACAGCGACCGCATGTGGTCACTGATATATCCACGTCATTAAAAACTAGCGACCGCATGTGGTCGCTGAAAGCGGTCGCTGATTTTTTTAAATGTTCTCAGCAACAGGCCTGGACAACAGACGCGAAACAGAAAGAAAAAGAGGGAGACAGAGAAGGCGAGAAGAGGGAGAAGTGGGAGAAGAATAGGGAGAAGAGGAGGGTTTCTACCGCCCATTGCTACGGCCTCACCACCACCGCCCGCTGCTATCGTCGCCGACACTTAGGTATATATTAGTTATACTATGAATGATTTTGTTATACAATGAATGATTAATTTGGGTAATGTATACATATATGCATTGATATGTTGCTATGAATATATATATATATATATATATATACATATATATATGTTATTATATTGATTTGTTGCTATGAATATGTATATATATATATACATAAATTTGATTAATTTGGTGTATGTATACTCTATGTTTAAGAACCCTTAATTAGGTTTAATTTGGATAATTAGATTTAATTTGGGTAATTAGGTTTAATTTGGGTAATTAAGTTTAATTTCGGTAATGTATACTATATATATATTCTTTGTAACATTACTAAGTTACCATTTACTTAGTTTTCAACTAATAAATAAATAAAAATTTGTGATCACATATGTATTTAGTGATCATTTTGGATGATAAACAATTTCCATGGAATGAAAATAAAAATTCATTCAATTCTCTTAATTTTTATTCCGTTTGAAAAATTATGGAATGAAATTCATACTAATAGCTAGTATAATGGATGTATATGATCACGCACCATCAACAACAACGACTAATATATGTAAACATGAGATATGCTTAAAAATCATTCCGTTCTATTTTTCAATCCATCCTCAGCATAAATGAATTTATAATAAATTTAGCCGATAGAAATATATATACTACTATCCGACTACTTCCTCCCGTTTGCAAAAAGGTTATTATAATTTTATAATTGTAATAGCCAACCCAACCCAACCCAACCCAATATAGAGTACTGATTTTCCAAGATGCAAACTTAGATGCTATATTATGAATTAGGTATTAGGAATCCCAAATAATTTTAAACAAGTCTACCATAAATAAAAAGGCACAGCCTTTACTTGGCTTACCCACCCAATATCAATGAATCTTCTCTTTTTCTTAGTATCTTATTTTTCTTAGTTAAAAAAAACAAATTATAAGTCAACAAACTCTACCACCAACGGCAACAAGAAATATTACTTCTTGACACATTCAAATGGAAAAGGTATGGTTTCAATAAAATAGTGTAATAATAAGTTAAAAAGCTAATACTATAAGTAAGCAAATTCACTAAATTTCCCCTCAATTTAAAAATATAAAAAAATATTATGAACTTTAAAGTCAATTTTTAAAATATATATTAATTCATTTAAACTTTGAAAAAAAGTTCTTTGATTGACTTGACAAGTCAAAATATATCTCTACTGTTGGATGGATGAGAATTTATTTACTATCAACGAAAAGGAGGCATACAACCCACATATATAATCACATACAGTTTACTTAGTTTGCATAACAGAACAGCTAGAAAATAGTGCCTAATACTTTTAGGTACAAAACACAATCTTAGTATAACCTACTACAAACTTGCTTCAAAAAAGAATAAGAAAATGACTGACATCCAAAAGAATAGAGCATCGCGGATGAACTGCTTTGCCGAGTCTTTTCTATGTAAGCTCCTCTTCTTCACATATAAAGCATAGACTATTAGTATCAAATATAAAGGGTTATCTAGGAAGCAAAATTAATTAAACACTAAACAAAAAGAACAAGAATGAAATTGATCTAGTTGGACTGTTATAATAGGAAGATGTTATAGGTTCAAGGGGCTTAGGTTATGTTAACAAGAATAATCTATGATCCTATAGAAGAACTATGACTAATCAAGTTAGGATTCTACAGCTATATCATAAATCCAGCCAGGACGAAAGTATTCAGACAAGAGAATTCAATGCGTCGCCAATCAACTAGTTTCCTTTGAAGCTTAAAGATGGGAGAAGTATGGTTTGAACATGTATGGTTGGAGCTGTGTTGTTGTTTGAACACCCTCACACAATAACAGCTTGCATGTATGTTGAAATGTTAATCATATACGTGTATATGCTCAAGTCATATGTTTACAATTATGCTTAAATGTTAATCATATGCTTACAAGTATGCTCAAGTTATATGCTTACAAGTATGCTTAACTCATATGCTTACAAGTATGCTCAAGTCATATGCTTACATAAAGATACATCTATATATATTTATATGCATCACAAATGACATTGGGCTGAATTATAAATATCTAACAAGGGGATACAATAATTTTTGTTTGCAATAGGTACCGTGGTATCATGGACCTTTATTTAGACCGTAGTTGGATGAGAAAACGAAAGTCAAGTTCCCAAATAGGTGCTACTGTGACAAACAAGATTTTTGTAATTTATTTTGAATATTTATTGAATTAAATAAATATTTTCGATGATTTAATTATTGAGTTAAATAATTAATTGATGAATTTGTGGTAGAGTAATTTAATTATATGTGTCACATTAGTTAAATTAATGTGGTGAAATTTTTATATTCAAAGTATGTATTTAATTGAGCTTATTTGATTAATATATTAATTAATAAGCATAATGTTATTCTAATTAATTTATTAATTAATTAGAGATTTATGATTAGACATAATTAATAAATAAGAATTTTAATTATGTGACTATGTGATTTAATGTAGATTTATGCTATTTTATTTAATTGATTTAAATAGCATTATTTGATTTAATTGGGTGTGACATTAATTAACTATATTATAATAAATTAATTAAAATAAATGAGAAAGGATTCCTTAAGCTAGCCAAACAAGGCCTTAAGGGGAGTTGGTCAGTTAACCCACTAAGGGACCAACTGACAACCACTCACCCATTATATATTATACGTATTATACTTATATACATATATACTATATCAATTCATATATTCATATCAGAGAGAATTTTGAGAGAAAAGATTGAGGAAGAAGAAATTGAGAAATTTATATCATCATCCTTGAATCATCTTCACCAACTAGCAAGGGTAAATTCAGTTATATTAAGTTTTAAGCTTTCTATTTTTACGTACTTTGAAGTTCTCTGTAATCGTCAATTTTGAATCATTGTTGGTTATATGGTTTTATATGGGTTAAATTATGTTTATAACATGTTTTATACCATGTATACATAAATCACAGTGATCAATTTTATGTAATTACGTCTTAATTAAGTTTTCAAAACTTCCATTAACGTACTTTGAAGTTTTCTGTAAAAGACTAAATTGATGACTTGTTCATGATATGGCTATATATATATTAATTGATGTCCATAACATATTATATGCCATATATGCATAACTTTCAGTGATCACACCATGGAATTTTGTTGATAATTGGGTTTTCAAAAGTTACAGAGTGTAAAAATTGTACATATGGCCCATATGGCCCTTACGTACAAAATTTACACACCTTATGCGTTTATTTAACTTAAATTAACACTTGAATGTGATTGTGTACATTTAAACGAACAAAATGGAAGTTAAACGAACGGATTCGGTGTTATAACGAATCCGTAACGTTGAATTCTTGTTTTCTTTCAAAACTTTATAAAATATTGAAAATAGTGAAATTAAATGTTGTGATTTGTGTAATTCCGTGATTTAAAGTGTTAAAAGCATGCTTAGAACATGGTATGATGTTTCTGTAAATTCTATATCTCATGGGTAGCCTTAAATTCATTTCGTTAGTTTAATTTGGATTTATTTGGGTTGCTCTGTGTGTCATTCGCGAACTGGAAATCTGGGTCTGCGTTGCCGCGCGGCCGCGCTGGTCCCAAGGGTAACTGGCGCGCGGCCGCGCCCCTTGCAGAAATTTGAAATTTTTTTTTTGCTAAGTGTTCGTGTGTTCTAAGAGGTGGTTTAAAACCTAATGTAATGAACATAAAGATATGCTAAACATATAATAAGAGGTTAATAACTTATATTACGTGAGTAATTAATAAGTTAATTACATGACTTGAATCGTTAATTGTATAGTCCAATAACGTGCTCAAAACCGATGTGTGTGATTCGATACGTATATCGAGTTATTGATTAATTTGTATTGTGAACGTATTGATATGTAGGATGTAATAAAGAACGTGAATTATAATTGTAGCTTGTGCAAGAGGCAAGTATCCTATCCCTAATTTATTGATTTAGCAAGTTCCCTAAATTCTAATTTATTCATTTATTAAGCCTTAGACTTGTGTTTCTATATCGAGTAAGCTCGTGTTTTTAATTGTTCAAGTTCGAAATTCATATTACATATTGTAACTCTTTTAAAAGCATGATTCAGTGATACAATACTTATTCGATTGTATACTCTTGAGATTTATTATTCAAGTTGAATATCGATGTTATTGTTGAACCTTATAGGACTAGTGAACCCTTATTGATTCGACTAGTCCATAGTTGATGAACGTTCTAAATTCCAAAATACTTATTGAGCTTATCCAAACCAAACTTCCTTTGGTGCGGACTCTGATGTCAAAACTGAGATGAACAACCCTGTAAAAGGGGATTATTTACGCTTTAGCGTTGAGATATTGTGCACAGTATGGTACTAAGGGCTGATCCCCCTAAGTACGAGAAGTAGAGTCCATAGTCTTATGACTGTTAAAGGTTTAAAGCATAAAAACTTTACAACCTAGGACATAGTTCAAGGTCTTATGACCCTCAGACGTTCTTTTGATTCCTGTTATTCATTCTTGAGTCAAAAGTTGAGTTTCTTTATTCAGATGTCTTTGATTCACTCGCATGTTATTATATTGTTGTCATATTATTATACTTGTGGGCAATCGTGCTCACTTTTGCGTAATAATAACATTGCAATTAAGAACGAAAGGTCCAACGAGCCTTCTACTAGCAAAGGCAAAGGCAAAGTCAACAAGTGATGAAGACTTGTTGTTTATTTTAATTGTTATGTTCCAGACTTATGTTAGAGTTGTGTAAGACTTATTTATTTGTTTATGTTCTGCACAGATGTTTAAGGTTAGTATGACCTGGGATTGATGTATTTATTTTCAGATGTTGTAACCCCATAAGGGGAGGATTATTTCTATTTATTTCATGGTTTGCATTTACTATGGGTAGATAGATAGATGATATTTGTACAGTGAACACCAAGTCCCGTGGAAATTGAAGTACCTGGATTTGGGGGTGTCACAGGTTGGTATCAGAGCTGTAGGTTATGAACCTTAGGTGGGGAAAAACCTTAGGATAGTAGCCTTTTTAGAGATCGAGAACATAGTAATGATAACTCTTATCGAGTTCTAAGAAAGATAATAACTTACCTTATGTGCTACGTGCTTATACTTATATATTCGAGTCTCGATTAGCATCACGTAATTACTAAAACTTAAAATTTTATTTGTCAGGATGACGAATGCTGGAGAACCTAGTCAGTCCAGGGACCTTGTACCCCTAGAGGCTAGAGAGGAGGAGCCCCGAGATATCCACGTAGTTTGGGAGCAGTTAGTCCGACGAGAGCCATCACCCTTGATCACAGTCATTGGTCAGGAGATTGTGCCGGTGTCTAATTCAGAGGAGGACTCTGAGGAAGACCCTGAGGAGATTGAAGTTCAGGCTGAGGCAGCTGAAGAGGAGGAGGAAGACCCTGAAGAGTTCCCGCCGAGCTCTATCAGTGCTGAGATGTATGACGAGCTGTATGACCGTAACATAGAGTTACGTGATACTGTTCAGGAGCTGAGGGAGACTGTTCAGGAGCTGAGGGAGCGGTCGGTTACTCAACAGTCTACCATCGAGCTGAGGGATGGAGAGGTTGAGGCTCTTCACACACGTTTGGGAAATGTAGAGTGGAATTTGGCTCACGAGAAGGGCCAAACCGAGCAGAAGTCAGAGGAAATTGAGGAATTGAAGAATGAACTAAAAGAGAAATCAGCAAGGCTGGCCATAGCAGAGGAGGCTTGGGTAAGGGAATCACGACGAGCAGATCTCGCAGAAGATAATTGTCGGGCGAAGAAGGCCAAGCTTGAAGAGACGTACTCTATACTTCAGTATGCAATTGACGAGGCCCAGGATCGGGTTATGAGGTACCCAATTCAGTTTGAAGGACTACCGTCGTACATGCTAGATCGCAGGACGATGTCTCGGATTATGGAAGAAGAGCGTGGCAAAGCTGTTCGTCGCCTTAATGGGCAGTGATAGGAACATTTGATTTTGTGAAACCTATCTAGTAGTTAATAATGTAAATTCCAATGTGTTTATAAACAGAGGAATATTTTATGTTTTAAATCCTGTAGATTCTTTATCTCAGGATAGTTGATGTAAATAGCAGTGATGCTATCGTATTATGTTAAAACTTTTGATTTAGTAATATATCAGAGTTTATTTGAGATAATGTGTTGACTGATTGTGTCTAAATGTTTAAGTTAAGCCTTAGATATTTAAAAGATTGAATAAAGTTCTAATACGCGTATTTCTTAAGAGTAAAATGCCGCCAAGGAGACGATCTAACCGTCAACAGGCCCAAGAAGGGTCAACTAACAACAACAACGACGCCAATGCTAACCCCGTTCAGCAGTTGGCGAACTTACTTGCTGGAGCGCTTAACAACCAACCTCAAGCTCCACCGACCACAACGTTCAAGGACTTCAAGGCGGTGGGACCGCCAGAGTTTAAAGGCACCATGAACCCGATAGAAGCTCAAACCTGGGTCATGGAGATGGAAAAAGTTTTTGACGTCGCCAGAGTCAGAGAGGACCAGAAAACCGCCTATGCAACGTTCATGCTGAAATCTGAGGCCAGCTATTGGTGGCAAGCGAATAAGGTCCGGGGAGGTGAAGGTGTGATTACCTGGGAGAGGTTCAAGGAGATGTTCTTCGAGATGTACTTTCCGACCAGCTCGCAGAATCAAATGGAGGTCCAGTTCTTGGAACTGAAACAGGGAAATATGTCCGTACCAGAATATGCGGCGAAATTCAATGAGTTGGCTAGGTTTGCCACGTATCAAGTGCACACCGATCAGAGGAAGGCAAGGAGGTTTGAACAGGGCCTGAAACCCTGGTTGTATAGCAAAGTGTCAATGTTCCAATTGAACACTTTTGCTGGGGTGTTGGAGAAGGCCATTCTCGCTGAAGGCGGGAGTGATGCAGTTACAAAGTATAACCAAGATCAGAAAAAGAAGAAGAGTGAAGGTGAAGGAATTAACAAGGCTAGTGGTAGCAACACGGGAGGGAGTAATAATCAGAAGAGGAGGTGGAATGATAACTCATCGACTGGGAATCAGCAAGGTGGTCAGAAAAAGAGGATCGAAGCTTGTTCGACCTGCGGGAAAGCTCACCTGGGGGTCTGTATGAAGGGAAAACGAGTATGCTATAATTGTGGTCAGGAAGGCCACATAGCACCTAACTGTCCGAACCCAAAGAAGGGCGCTTGCTTCACTTGCGGCTCAAAGGACCATCTGGCAAGGGACTGTCCCAAGAAGGGATCTGGAAGGGAAGGATCAGGTGGAAACAGGGGAAACAGCGGTGGAAGTGCTTTAACTATCACGGGACCAACCGCAACCAACCGACCAACCGCCAGGACCTTCAACATGACCGTGCAGGATGCTGTGCAGTCTCGCGATGTGGTGTCAGGTATCATTCCGATCAATAAAGTTAATGCTTATGTACTATTTGATTCGGGTGCTACTTGTTCATTTATATCCGATGGCTTTGCTAAGAACTTAGAACTTCCTATGGACGAGTTAGAATACCCCATGAATATAGAGATTGCGAATAGAGAAGTAATCCCTGTTAAATATGTACACAAGAACTGTAGAGTAGATATTAAGGGTAACATTATGAACGTAAATCTTATCCCGATTAGACTTGGGGAATTCGATGTTATTCTGGGAATGGATTGGCTAGTCAATTATGGGGCTGTAATTGATTGCCAGAGGAAGTGTATCAACCTTATGACCCCGTCAAAGGTTGTGTTTTATGGCAGTAAATCGCCTAGACAAGCGAGTTGTCTGACGATGATGCAGGCCAGGAAGTTGTTAAGACAAGGCTGTGTAGGATATTTAGCCTACATAGTCGATAGTCGTAAAGAAAATTCGAAATTAGAAGATATACCAGTCGTGAGGGACTTCTTAGACGTATTTCCGGATGATCTGCCAGGACTTCCGCCAGACAGAGAGGTTGAGTTTGTGATCGATTTGGCGCCAGGGACGGCCCCAATATCGAAGGCACCATACCGGATGGCTCCGGTAGAGATGAAAGAGTTAATGGTACAACTACAAGAGTTACTGGACAAGAAGTACATCCAACCGAGCGTATCGCCGTGGGGAGCGCCGGTGTTATTTGTGAAGAAGAAGGACGGGACGATGCGGCTTTGCATCGACTACAGAGAACTGAATAAGGTCACAATTAAGAATAGATATCCATTACCGAGGATCGACGATCTGTTCGACCAATTGAAGGGTGCAAGGTACTTTTCAAAGATAGACTTGAGGAGTGGCTATCATCAGCTGAAGGTGAGGCCAGAGGATGTTCCAAAGACAGCATTTAGGACTCGATATGGTCACTACGAATTTTTGGTAATGTCATTTGGTCTAACGAATGCTCCTGCAGCATTCATGGGCTTAATGAATGGAGTGTTCAAGCCGTTTTTGGACAAATTCGTGGTGGTCTTTATCGACGATATTTTGGTATACTCGAAGACCAAGGAAGAACATGTAGAACATCTGAAGTTAACATTAGAGGCGTTGAGAAGAGAGAAGTTGTACGCCAAATTTTCTAAATGTGAATTCTGGATTGAAAGAGTGCAATTTCTTGGACATGTGATCGACAAGGACGGAATTTCGGTAGATCCCTCTAAAGTCGAAGCTGTGATGAACTGGGATCAGCCGAAAACACCATCGGAAGTGAGGAGTTTTCTTGGATTGGCGGGTTATTATAGAAGATTTATTCAGGACTTTTCCAAGATCGCAACTCCGCTAACGAATTTGACTAGAAAATCGGTGAAATTCGTTTGGACAGAGAAGTGTGAGGAAAGTTTCCAAGAGCTTAAGAGGAGATTGAGTTCGGCACCTGTGTTATCCCTTCCGGATGACACAGGAAATTTTGTGATTTATAGTGATGCGTCGCATAAAGGACTTGGCTGTGTACTTATGCAAAACGGCAGGGTCATTGCGTATGCGTCACGACAATTGAAAGACTATGAGAAGGGGTATCCGACCCATGACTTGGAGTTAGCTGCAGTGGTATTTGCTTTAAAAATTTGGAGACACTATCTCTATGGGGAGAAGTGTGAAATATATACAGACCACAAGAGTCTGAAATATATTTTTACACAGAAGGACTTGAATATGCGCCAGAGAAGATGGCTGGAGTTAATTAAGGACTATGACTGTGAAATCTTATACCATCCGGGTAAGGCTAATGTGGTTGCCGACGCCTTAAGCAGAAAGGGTCGGGAGAAATTGATGATGTTGACTGCTCAGGAGGAGCTAATTTCGGCAATGGAAAAGTTGGAATTGGAAGTGAAGTATCCGATAGAGATTGACGAGAAGTTGTTTCAGATGCAAACTGGTACAACCCTATTGGATAAAGTTAAGGAAGCTCAACTTCAGGACGAAGAATGTGAAAAGGTTAAGAAAAAGATATCTGAAGGAACCGAACCGAGATTCAAGATAGACAGTGAGGGACTACTGAGATTTGAGAACAGAGTTTGGGTACCGTCAGTGCCAGAGATTAAGGATAACATTTTGAGCGAGGCTCATAGCTCACGATATTCGATTCACCCCGGTAGTACCAAGATGTACCAGGATCTTCGACAGCACTTCTGGTGGCCGAATTTGAAACGAGATGTTGCTGAGTGTGTTGCAAAGTGTCTAACCTGTCAGAAAGTGAAAGCAGAACATCAGAGACCAAGTGGTTTGCTACAACCCCTGGAAATCCCAGAATGGAAATGGGAACACATTACGATGGATTTCATGGTTGGCCTTCCGACGACTCAGAAAGGCTACGACGCAGTATGGGTTATCGTTGACCGACTGACGAAATCCGCACACTTCCTTCCGATTAAAATCAGATTCAACTTAGACCAGTTGGCAAGGCTATATGTGAAAGAGATTGTTTCGAGGCACGGAGTTCCGGTGTCAATTGTTTCCGACAGAGATCCGCGTTTCACATCGAACTTCTGGAAGCGACTACAAGAATGCATGGGGACACAGTTGAGAATGAGTACGGCTTATCACCCTCAGACAGACGGGCAGAGTGAAAGAACGATCCAGACATTGGAAGATATGTTGAGAGCATGCATCATGGATTTTAAAGGAAATTGGGATGATCACCTACCGCTTGTGGAATTCAGTTACAACAACAGTTACCACGCTAGTATTGGTATGCCGCCTTACGAAGCGTTGTACGGAAGAAAATGCAGAACTCCGCTATACTGGGATGAAGTTGGCGAGAGACAACTACTAGGTCCAGAACTGGTACAGCAGACAGCAGAGATAGTCAAAGTGATCAGAACAAGACTGGTAGTAGCTCAGGATAGGCAGAAGAAATACGCCGATCCACACCGTAAGAACGTTGAGTTTGAATCGGGTAGCTATGTGTTCTTGAAAGTCTCTCCCTGGAAGGGAAAGATCAGATTCGGTAAGAAGGGAAAATTGAGCCCAAGGTTCATTGGACCCTTTGAAGTACTGCGAAGGATTGGAGAAGTTGCGTATGAGGTAGCCTTACCTCCGGCCCTTGAGAATGTCCACAACGTCTTTCATGTGTCAGTTTTACGCCCCTACAAACCCGATTACAAACATGTGATTGAATATGAACCCCTACATTTTGAGAAAGACTTATCCTATGAAGAAATTCCTGTTCAGATTGTTGACAGGAAAGAGCAAGTCCTCAGAAATAAAGTTATACCTTCTGTTAAGGTAATTTGGAGGAACCACAATGCTGAAGAAGCTACGTGGGAACTCGAAGAGCATATGATGAAGAATTACCCAGATTTATTTACTTAATTTTTTGTTTATGCGATTCTGGGGACAGAATCTTTGTAAGGGGGGGAGAATGTAACGGGACGAAATTTAATTGAACCGTGATTCTGGGGACAGAATCCTTTTAAGGGGGGAAAGATGTGACAAACAAGATTTTTGTAATTTATTTTGAATATTTATTGAATTAAATAAATATTTTCGATGATTTAATTATTGAGTTAAATAATTAATTGATGAATTTGTGGTAGAGTAATTTAATTATATGTGTCACATTAGTTAAATTAATGTGGTGAAATTTTTATATTCAAAGTATGTATTTAATTGAGCTTATTTGATTAATATATTAATTAATAAGCATAATGTTATTCTAATTAATTTATTAATTAATTAGAGATTTATGATTAGACATAATTAATAAATAAGAATTTTAATTATGTGACTATGTGATTTAATGTAGATTTATGCTATTTTATTTAATTGATTTAAATAGCATTATTTGATTTAATTGGGTGTGACATTAATTAACTATATTATAATAAATTAATTAAAATAAATGAGAAAGGATTCCTTAAGCTAGCCAAACAAGGCCTTAAGGGGAGTTGGTCAGTTAACCCACTAAGGGACCAACTGACAACCACTCACCCATTATATATTATACGTATTATACTTATATACATATATACTATATCAATTCATATATTCATATCAGAGAGAATTTTGAGAGAAAAGATTGAGGAAGAAGAAATTGAGAAATTTATATCATCATCCTTGAATCATCTTCACCAACTAGCAAGGGTAAATTCAGTTATATTAAGTTTTAAGCTTTCTATTTTTACGTACTTTGAAGTTCTCTGTAATCGTCAATTTTGAATCATTGTTGGTTATATGGTTTTATATGGGTTAAATTATGTTTATAACATGTTTTATACCATGTATACATAAATCACAGTGATCAATTTTATGTAATTACGTCTTAATTAAGTTTTCAAAACTTCCATTAACGTACTTTGAAGTTTTCTGTAAAAGACTAAATTGATGACTTGTTCATGATATGGCTATATATATATTAATTGATGTCCATAACATATTATATGCCATATATGCATAACTTTCAGTGATCACACCATGGAATTTTGTTGATAATTGGGTTTTCAAAAGTTACAGAGTGTAAAAATTGTACATATGGCCCATATGGCCCTTACGTACAAAATTTACACACCTTATGCGTTTATTTAACTTAAATTAACACTTGAATGTGATTGTGTACATTTAAACGAACAAAATGGAAGTTAAACGAACGGATTCGGTGTTATAACGAATCCGTAACGTTGAATTCTTGTTTTCTTTCAAAACTTTATAAAATATTGAAAATAGTGAAATTAAATGTTGTGATTTGTGTAATTCCGTGATTTAAAGTGTTAAAAGCATGCTTAGAACATGGTATGATGTTTCTGTAAATTCTATATCTCATGGGTAGCCTTAAATTCATTTCGTTAGTTTAATTTGGATTTATTTGGGTTGCTCTGTGTGTCATTCGCGAACTGGAAATCTGGGTCTGCGTTGCCGCGCGGCCGCGCTGGTCCCAAGGGTAACTGGCGCGCGGCCGCGCCCCTTGCAGAAATTTGAAATTTTTTTTTTGCTAAGTGTTCGTGTGTTCTAAGAGGTGGTTTAAAACCTAATGTAATGAACATAAAGATATGCTAAACATATAATAAGAGGTTAATAACTTATATTACGTGAGTAATTAATAAGTTAATTACATGACTTGAATCGTTAATTGTATAGTCCAATAACGTGCTCAAAACCGATGTGTGTGATTCGATACGTATATCGAGTTATTGATTAATTTGTATTGTGAACGTATTGATATGTAGGATGTAATAAAGAACGTGAATTATAATTGTAGCTTGTGCAAGAGGCAAGTATCCTATCCCTAATTTATTGATTTAGCAAGTTCCCTAAATTCTAATTTATTCATTTATTAAGCCTTAGACTTGTGTTTCTATATCGAGTAAGCTCGTGTTTTTAATTGTTCAAGTTCGAAATTCATATTACATATTGTAACTCTTTTAAAAGCATGATTCAGTGATACAATACTTATTCGATTGTATACTCTTGAGATTTATTATTCAAGTTGAATATCGATGTTATTGTTGAACCTTATAGGACTAGTGAACCCTTATTGATTCGACTAGTCCATAGTTGATGAACGTTGTAAATTCCAAAATACTTATTGAGCTTATCCAAACCAAACTTCCTTTGGTGCGGACTCTGATGTCAAAACTGAGATGAACAACCCTGTAAAAGGGGATTATTTACGCTTTAGCGTTGAGATATTGTGCACAGTATGGTACTAAGGGCTGATCCCCCTAAGTACGAGAAGTAGAGTCCATAGTCTTATGACTGTTAAAGGTTTAAAGCATAAAAACTTTACAACCTAGGACATAGTTCAAGGTCTTATGACCCTCAGACGTTCTTTTGATTCCTGTTATTCATTCTTGAGTCAAAAGTTGAGTTTCTTTATTCAGATGTCTTTGATTCACTCGCATGTTATTATATTGTTGTCATATTATTATACTTGTGGGCAATCGTGCTCACTCTTGCGTAATAATAACATTGCAGTTAAGAACGAAAGGTCCAACGAGCCTTCTACTAGCAAAGGCAAAGGCAAAGTCAACAAGTGATGAAGACTTGTTGTTTATTTTAATTGTTATGTTCCAGACTTATGTTAGAGTTGTGTAAGACTTATTTATTTGTTTATGTTCTGCACAGATGTTTAAGGTTAGTATGACCTGGGATTGATGTATTTATTTTCAGATGTTGTAACCCCATAAGGGGAGGATTATTTCTATTTATTTCATGGTTTGCATTTACTATGGGTAGATAGATAGATGATATTTGTACAGTGAACACCAAGTCCCGTGGAAATTGAAGTACCTGGATTTGGGGGTGTCACAGCTACAACTGAATTTAGAACTGGTTGTCAAGTGTTTCTGGATTATGCATATAGTCATCCGGAATGTGTGAATGGTCAGAACAAGATAAGATGCCCTTGTTTGAAGTGTAAAAATCAAAATTATATGGACAGAGACATAGTAAACTATCATTTACTTGTTTCTGGGTTCATGAGAAATTATGAAGAATGCTGGTGGGCACATGGGCAGAGAAAAGATAGTGGCTATGCACAAGTACACACTCCGGGCAGCAGTACCCATCGTATGAATGCCATGGTTCATGATATTGCAGGGCCGGATTTTGATTGGGAACAAGGCAGAGAGCAACTTATGAATTCTGATGCCAAAGCGTTCTTTAAGTTGTTAGACGAGGGTAGCGAGCCGTTGTGGCATGGTTGCACCAAGCACACTACATTGTCTGCAGTGGCGACATTACTTAACATCAAGGCTGATCACAACATAAGCCATGAGTGTTTTGAGTCGCTATTGAAGGCCATTAAGAGTATGTTGCCTGACGATGAAAAATTACCCGATAACTACTACTACTGTAAAAAAATGGTGAAGAAGTTGGGTCTTGGATACCAAAAGATCGATGCATGTTCGAACGATTGCATGTTGTTTTATAAGGTATGTTAGCTGGATGGAGTACACAAGGGAAGTTGGCTTGTCTGTATTGTATAGAGCATACAAAGTCTTTCAATCTATCAAAAGGTCGAAAGCCTTGCTGGTTTGACTGTCATTGTCGTTTCTTGCCTGTAGACCACCCGTTTCGAAGAAATAGAGAACACTTCAGGAAAGGGAAAGTAGAGAATGATATGCCTGCACCGCGATTATCGGGGACGGAGCTGCGTGACCGTGTGATGAGATTGTCGGTCATCCCATTTGGTAAGATTGATGCCACAAACATAATCAATGGGTTTGGCAAGTCTCATAACTGGGTTCGGAGAAGCATCTTTTGGGAATTGCCTTATTGGTCTACAAATTTGATTCGTCATAATCTAGATGTGATGCATATTGAGAAGAATGTGTTCGACAATGTGTTTAACACCGTGATGAACGTTACGGGGAAGACAAAAGATAATGATAAGGCACGTTTGGACATGAAAGATATTTGTAAGCGTCCTGAATTAGAACTTTATGAATCTCCTAATGGTAAGATTATCAAACCGCATGCAAGGTACACATTGTCCAAAAAGCAAGTTGAAGATGTGTGCACATGGGTTAAGTCTCTGAAACTACCAGATGGATATGCGTCAAACATTGCAAGGTGTGTTACGGGTGGAAAATTACAAGGGATGAAGAGTCATGACTGTCATGTGTTCATGGAGAGACTCATGCCTATAGTATTTCGGGATCTGCTTGATAAACCAATATGGGATGCTTTGACGGATCTTAGTCGTTTCTTCAAAGACTTATGTTCAAAAACATTAAATGAGAAGGACATGTCTGTACTTGAGAATAACATCATAGAGATCACGTGTAAACTGGAAAAAATATTCCCGCCTGGTTTTTTTGACTCCATGGAGCATTTGTAAATCCATCTTCCCTATGAAGCTCGTATTGGGGGTCCAGTTCAATATAGATGGATGTACCCTTTCGAGAGGGTGATGGGAAACCTTAAGAGGAAGGTTAAGAATAGAGCTTATGTCGAGGGGTCGATATGTGAGGCATACAGTTTCGATGAGATATCTACGTTTGTCTCAGACTATTTTCCAGACGAAGTCTTAACAAAGGCCAATCGAGTCTCGAGACATGATGATGGGGGAAATGTTGAACTAAATGGTCGGCTTTCTGTATTTGGTCTATCGGGCCGCGCTTATGGAAAAGGGAAGCGCATATTCCTCTCTGAGCTAGAATTACATGCTGCACATACTTACATTCTTCTCAATTGCGAGGAGATTGACGAATTTGTGAGGTACACACGTAAACTTAAAAATTTATCCCTTAACTTTCAATGACATGTAATATACATTCCAATATATTAATGTTTATAACATTGTATAGATTGTACGATGACGAGTTAAAAGTAAAGCATCCCGGCATAACTGATAAAGATATTCAAATCAATCATGATAAAAAATTTGCACTTTGGCTAAAGGACAATGTAAGTTCATTTTCTTAAGCACGACATATATATATATATATATATATATATATATATACTCCATATTAACGATGACTTCATTTAATAAGATGGAGTTTTTGTAGGCTTTGACTGAGGGATCAACGATTCCGGCTAATATACAAGTCCTAGCTATGGGACCAGATAGGGACTAAGTCAGCCGCAATGGTTACAAAATAAATGGTTGTGAATTTCATACAAAGGCATATGGGCGCGGTAAAAGAACAACAAACTCTGGTGTGTGTGTCCAAGGATATTGTTACAATGAGCTTGGTCGTGCCTTTTATGGGGAGTTGGAGGAAATCGTAGAGTTGTCGTACAAGGGCACGTACGGGGGTCATATTAACTTGTTCAAGTGTCGTTGGTTTGATTCAGAAAAAGGGATACGTGTTGACAGACATGGAATCGTCGATATTGACCTCCATAGGTCTGCGTACTCCAACGAACCGTTTGTTTTACCAACTCAAACAGTACAAGTATACTACACTCCTAGTCCTGTTAGGGAAAGGGATAGACCGCCTACAGATTGGCAAGTTATAATTCATACTCCCGCGCGCAGTCGTGTAGAAGTAGTTGATGGAAAGATTTACCAAGAGCAGATGCTTCATGCTCAAACTATAATAAATGTGGAGGACGACAATGAAGTAATCCAGTTAGATGGTGGAGATGAACCACATGAATTAGATCCTGAGTCAATACTTGTGTTAGATGACATTGATACTGAGGAGGAAGAGTTACTAACTGAATCTGAAGCAGATGATGGTTATGAATCTGCAATACGCATACAAGATGATTCTGAATCAGATATTGACACTTGAACAAATGAAATGTATGTTTAGCATTACATGTTTAGCATTTTCTGTCATTATTGTCATTTTATATTCATATATATACATGTAATCAAATATAACTCATACTAACATCTTTATATCACTGACATGTTTATGTACTTAACTATTTAAATGCAATTTCCTGTCATTATTGTCAATTTATATTCATATATACATGTAATCAAATATAACTCATACTAACATCTTGAAATTTATAATATATAGATGGCTTCTGAAGCAGCGCAGAAAAAGCACGGCTTGGGTAGGGGGCCTAATCATGTGCCCAAGGCCCCTACTAATCCGGATGATCGGATTCTTATTCAGATTCATCCTCCTCCGAATAGCACGTACGTCCCGCATCATTTATATATAAGCATTTTAGATTCCATTTATACAAGATATATAACTAATGTAAATTGCTTTAATATATCTACTTATCTTTGATGTAAATTGTTGTATATTATAGTGATTTTTCAGATAATAAGATCGTCAAGTGCATATCACAATTGTGCTTACAGAATTGGCCCACACATGTGATTACGTGGACGACCACACCTATCGCCCACAAGGATGCAGTTTGGGCTGAATTTCAGGTATTTTTTTTTAATTATGACAGATAATATAATATTCTAAGGATAATTGTTTAGTAGTGTTGGATTATATGTTAAAAGTATCATTTTAATATTATTATTGTTATTTTATTTGCAGAAAAGGTATAAATGGGAAGACACGCAGGCTTCAGTGATATAGACATTATTCTGGTAGAAGTGCGCCGCCCGCACCAGAGATAATTTGAACAAAGAACGACAAAAAGCCCTTCACAATGCATCGATCGACCATCCAGGCCAGGGAGAGGATTACATGCACGAGCATAGCCCCTGGTGGTGCACCCAGTCCATATGGGCTGAGATGTGTGCCCAATGGAGAGATGAGACCTGGGTCAAAAGACGCAAAACTGCCACCACTAACAGATCCTCGGGTGTACCTGATGGCGAAAAGGCTAAAGGAACCTACAGAGGCGGCAGTATTTCACAGTTGCAGCATATCACTGCCAGGGTACGTATGAATAGTTTTAATATATTTGCAATTATAAATTGTAGAATATCACATGTTTACTTAGTAATATTGGAATATATTTTGTATAGGAGTCTCAGTCTCAAGGTCAGCCTATCCATTGGCTGGATGTGTACGTGGCCACCCGTGATGGTCTGCCTGATGCTGTTCACATAGCGGTAATAAGTTTTAACAACTTGATCTTGTTTATCAAGTTTTACGTCATTCTTTAGAATTTTACCAATTTATTTTTAACTATTTAATTGTTAACATGATAACAGGATACTTATAAGCGTTTATTGAATGAGCGCTATCCTGAAGGCACCCCACGTCCGCCAATTGATCAAGAATTGTGGGAGAGGGCGTCTGTTGTGAAGAAGAACTATGTCAAAGGTCAAGGACAACGACGACGCCCATCCTTCAGTGGCTCAGGTAGCTCTGCTACCCAGTCTTCACAGTCATCGAGTCATCCAGCTATTCATACTCCTGCTGACTGTGTGAGAGCTATATGTCGAGATCGCAATCTTCTAAAGATACTGGGCGGGCATTTGGCGGCTCTGAGTGCTGATGAGTTAGCTTATGCAGTGGCGGCAGCAGCAGCATCACAGCATGGGGATGGCGACGAGGTAATCAATCTTATTTATTACAATCAAAGTAGTGACTTATATATATATATATATATATTGTTGTGTTTAAAAACAACTGTATATTGTCGTAACACCAGTATCAACATATATACTATATTATATGTAATTTATTTTTATTTTTTTGTTAATTACAGGGTGATCAAGATCAAGGAGAAACTAATTTGGACAATGATGCTTGGCGACTGATTTAGTGTTGTTTTGTAGTTATTTGAGAATCTTATACTTTTATATTCATTCTTTGGATGTCTGTATGTTGCTTAAAGATTATATTTGTTTATATTTATTCAATTTATATCGGTTTTTAAAGGTTTTTATAGTTTATATACTAGTTTGGTGTATGTGTCGGTAAATGGACGATGGATGTTATATTGTTGTGCATGTTTATGTGTTGGGATAAAGCAGGTACAAAACAGGTATATAAACTGTACCTGTACAAAATAGGTACAGTTTTTTGGGAATTCTACAAAATAGCAAAATTCTAGGTTCCAGGTTTTTTTACATCAGCGACCGCATGCGGTCGCTGATAAGTATTAGCAGTCGCTAATCATATGGGGATTTCAGCGACCGCGTACGGTGGCTGATTGCAGTCGCTGACAAGTGGCACACGTCAGCTTGTGGCCCTGAACCATGATGACTCATATTAGCGACCGAAATGACAATAACGGTCGCTAATATCGGTTGCAGATAATTCGGTCGTTAATAGTGGTCGCTGATGTGCATTCTAGCGACCAAATTTTATCCGACGCTTATCAGCAACCGCATGTGATCGCAGATGGTTATCTGCGACCGCATGCGGTTGCTGATAAGCGGTCGCAGATAGGCTTTTTTCTTGTAGTGTGTGTTGTCATGCTAAGGATGTTGGATGCCATGTGACAAATCTTTTGCTCGCAAGCCAAAAGATTTGTTTCTATCTTGTTTTGATAAGAGAACAAAATAAGGGTATTTTAGTCTTTTTGCATATACTAAGGGCATTTTGGTAATTTCCCATGTAAATACAAGGATAATTTAGTTATTTCATACTTTCCATAGAAAATTTAAAATAATAATTATCAATTAGGTTTTGTTAGTCTAGAATTAGGGTTTATACATTAAATTAGGTTTTATAATTAGGGTTAGGGTTTCCTTACAATCTTTTCCAGTCAAATTTTTAATATTTCATATTAAATATATGTATACAATAATATATAACATTATTAATGTATCATGTTATAATTTCCTTTTATTATAACTTTTAGGGTTAGAATTCCTTATTATCAATTAGGGTTTTACTTATAAAACCTTATATCTTATTTACACAGTTATATTTTATTGTTGTTTTAATATATTCCAATAATAATGTTAAGTACACATCACACAAGATATTAATCATAGTTATATTTACTGTTTATATTAATATTCCTATTTAAAGTTTGGAATATTACAATCACCCCCTCTTATAAGAATTTCGTCCCGAAATTAAAATTATAGCTTATGAAAACAAATGCGAAAAGTCTTCTTGCATTGTATCCTCCAATTCCCATGTAGCTTCTTCAATATCATGATTCTTCCATATTACTTTAACCAATGATATAGCCTTATTCCTCAACACCTATTCTTTTCGATCAACTATCTGCACTAGAACCTCTATATATGATAAGTCTTTCTCTATCTGAAAAGGTTCATAGTTTATCACATGCTTATAATCGGGTTTATACATACGTAGTACAGACACATGAAACACATTATGAATGTGTTCTAACTCTGGGGGTAAAGCTACCTCATAGGCTACCTCACCTATTCTCCTTAATACTTGAAATGGGCCAATGAACCTCGGGCTCAGCTTTCCCTTTTTACCAAAATGAATTTTTCCTTTCTAAGGAGATACTTTCAGAAAGACATGACTTCTAACATTAAACTCCCTTAGCTATCTGTGTTGATCTGCATATTTCTTCTGTCGGTCTTGAGATGCGTGCAACCGTTGTCGTATAATTCGAATCTTCTCCGTGGTTTGTTGAACTAACTCAGGTCCAAGCATTTGTCTTTCTCCAATTTCATCCCAGCATAAAGGTGTTCTACACTTCCTTCCATACAGAGCTTCGTACGGTGGCATTCCAATACTGGCATGATAACTGTTATTATACGCAAACTCTACCAAAGGTAACTGGTCCTCCCAACTCCCTTGCAGGTTCTCAACATATCTTCCAGTGTCTGAATGGTTCTCTCACTTTGGCCATCGGTTTGAGGGTGATATGCTGTACTCAATTTTAGTTGGGTTCCCAAGTGCGCCTGCAGACTTCTCCAAAAGTTCGAAGTAAACCGTGGATCTCTATCTGATACTATGGATACAGGAACTCCATGTCTAGAAATAATCTCTTTTATGTATAACTTGGCCAATTGATCGAGATTATAAGTAACTTTGATAGGTAGAAAATGGGCTGACTTGGTGAGACGATCAACTATTACCCAGATAGCATTGTGGCCTTTCTGAGTGACAGGAAGTCCTACAACAAAGTCCGTAGTGATGTGCTCCCACTTCCATTCAGGAATCGGTAGAGGTTGTAGTAATCCACTTGGTCTTTGATGCTCAGCTTTAACTCTCTGGCATGTGAGACACTTACTTACCCATTCTGCTATCTCTCTCTTCATGTTCGACCATCAAAAATGCTGACTTAAATCCTTATACATCTTAGGACTTCCCGGATGTACAACAAACTTGGAACTATGGGCTTCTGCTAAGATTTGATCTTTCAATATCTGTACCGCTGGAACCCACACTCTATCTTCATACCTCAGTACTCCCTCCTCATCCAATCAAAATTTAATGTTCTTCTCATGAGTTATCTTGGCCTTACATTTCTGACATGCTGTATCCTTCTCCTGCATCTCTTTGATTTTATCCAATAAGGTTAAGGCTGTTTCTACCACGTATAACTTTTGATTAGAGTTAGCTGGAGCTCTTACTTCAATCTCAAGTTTTTCAAATTCTTTTATCAGAACCTCGTTGTTTGTAATGGTATTCAACCTTTCTTGATTCTTCCAGCTCAATGCATCTGCAACTACGTTAGCTTTACCAGGATGATATAGGATCTCACAATTAAAGTCCTTGATTAACTCTAACCATCTCCTCTGCATCATATTCAACTCATTCTGTGTAAAAATATACTTCAGACTTTTATGATCTGTGTATATTTCACACTTTCCCCCATACAAATAATGCCTCCATATCTTCAAAGCAAAAACTACCACGGCTAACTCTAGATCGTGAGTAGGATACCTTTTCTCATAATCTTTAAGTTGTCGCGAAGCATAGGCAATCACCTTCCCATGTTGCATTAACACACATCCTAAACCCCTGTGTGAAGCGTCACTATAAACTATAAGACCAGTTTCATCTGGTAATGATAATATTGGTGCCCTACTCAGCAGTTTCTTCAATTCTTGAAAACTTTCTTCACACTTGTTCGTCCAATTATACTTCACAGTCTTTCGAGTTAAATTGGTTAGCGGGGTTGCTATTTTGGACAAGTCTTTTATAAAACGACGATAGTACCCTGCCAATCCAAGAAAACTGTGAACTTCTGTTGGTGTTGTTGGTTGATCCCAATTCATGATTGTTTCTATCTTTGCTGGATCCACTGCTACCCCATTCTTATTAATTACGTGCCCTAGGAATTGAACTTCCTCCAACCAAAACTCACACTTGGAAAATTTTGCGTAAAGTTGTTCCTTTCTTAATATCTCTAATACCACTCTCAAATGTTCCTCATGTTCCTCCCGTGTCTTAGAGTATATTAAGATATCATCAATAAACACCACCACAAATTTATCCAAGTATGATTTAAACACTCAATTCATTAAGTCCATAAAAGCTGCTGTTGCATTTGTTAACCCAAAAGACATCACAAGAAACTCATAATGTCCATCTCGGGTCCTAAAGGCGGTCTTTGGTACATCTTCTCTTCTCACCTTTAGTTGATGATAACCCGATCGTAGGTCAATTTTTGAAAAATGCTCCTCTCCTTTTAACTGATCAAACAAATCATCAATTCTTGGTAAAGGGTACTTATTCTTGATGGTCAACTTATTTAACTCTCGATAATCTATACACAATCTTAACGTCTCATCCTTCTTCTTTACAAACAACACAGGTGCTCCCCATGGTGAAACACTAGGTTGTATGTACTTCTTATCTAAAAGCTCTTGCAACTGAACATGCAACTCCTTCAACTCTACTGGTGCCATCCTATATGGTGCCTTTAAAACTGGTGTTGTTCCTGGTGCAAGGTTAATCACAAATTCAATCTCCTTGTCAGGTGGAAGACCAGGTAGATCACTTGGAAACACATCCGAAAACTCATTTACTATAGGTATTTGGTCTAACTTTCCCTCTTCTTTCCCTGTATCCACCACATAGGCCAAATACCCTGTACCACCCATCCGAAGCAATCTCTTAGCTTGCATAACAGTTAAACACCGGACTTGCTTCGGTAAACAACTTCTCTTAAACACTACCTTTGTTTTCAAGAGTGTCCTTAAACTTACTTGTTTCCATTTGCAATCAATTACTGCCTTATGCCTACCCAACCAATCCATCCCCAATATTACATCAAACTCCCCTAGTTGTATAGGTATAAGGTTTACCGGTAATGTATGCCCCTGAATTGCTACACTACAATTCTTATGTACTGTATGAACAGGGATTATCTCTTTGTTAGAAATTTCTACATTGAAAGGTACATCTAGATCTTCACATGGTATTTTTAATCTTTTAATAAAATCCACAGATGCAAACGAACAAGAAGCACTAGAATCGAATAACACATAAGCATTTACAGAATCAATTGGTATGATACCTGTCACCACATCTTGTGCTGCCACAGCGTCCCTCACTGTCATGTTGAAAGTTCGTGCATTCGGACGATTCTGAGTAACTACTGCAGTCGCTGCTCCTTGTTTATTTTTAGAATTCTGACCTCCTCCCACATTCACCTTCTTGGGTTTTGGACAGAACTTTGACACATGACCCTCTTCCCCACAGTTGAAACATTTGACACTCTTGCTCTTATCCTTCTTTCGTGGACACCATTTGGAGTAATGCCCATCTTCTCCACAGGTATAACAATACGTCCCTTTAAAATAGCATTCCCCTTTATGATTCTTTCCATATATCTGACAGTGCTCAAACCTTTTATTGTTGTTGTTGTTACCTCCTTTGTTGGCATTATTGTTAGGATTATAACCTCCTTTTCCAGGGTTGTTTGGAAAAGCTACCTCCCATATTCTCTTATTGTTGTTGCTGTTGCTCCCATTCGTGTTTCCTTTTCCAGTAATCACCCTCTTCTCCTTATTAAATTGCAATAAAGCTTCTCCTTCTTTTTCTGTTATAATAGCCTTCTCCAGGATCTCCGCAAATGTCTTTACCTGAAATGCCAATACTCTACTTCTAATTTGGGGTTTCAGTCCCCTTTTAAACATCCTTGTCTTTCTCGCCTCAGTATCTACCTGATGTGATGCAAACCTAGCCAACTCGTTGAATTTGGCTGCATATTGTGTAACTGTCATCTCTCCTTGTTTCAATTCCAGGAATTGAACCTCCATATGATCTTGCATTGAAGTTGGAAAGTATTTAGCAAAGAAAAACTCCTTGAATTTATCCCAATTAGTGGCACCTTCTCCAGCTCTCCCTTTGTTTGCTTCCCACCAATGGTTAGCTTCATCCTTCAAAAAGAAAGTAGCAAAGTCTACTTTTTGATCATCATTTACCTTTGTTACTTTAAACATCTTTTCCATCTCAGTAACCCAAGTCTGAGCTTTTATGGGTTCATCAGTTCCTCTGAACTCCGGTGGTCCCACTAATTTAAAGTCCCTAAACTGAGTTGTGGTTGGGTTATTGGGTGCAGCTGGTATCGCATTAGCTTGTCTTCCTTGTAAAGCTCCTACCAGAATATTTACCAGGGTTTGGGTAGGATTTGCCTCTTCCTGTTCCTCCTCAATTTCCCCACGAGGTCTTTTTCTTGGTGCCATTTATCTAAATATAACAAATAAGTAAGTATGAATACCGATTCAATAATTAAACATCCCAGTTCGATAAACAGAAATTTGTATTTCACATGGCAAACCTATATATACATATCTAGTGACTCATTTTAGATCACTAGTTATACACACAACAGAAAGTAAACTACATAGCCTATCCGACTAGCGATTTATCCCTATCACTAGCTATATTATAGAATTTTTTCCTTAGTCTAAAGTTCTTCCTTCTTTCTTGCTATCCTCCTTTTTAGCTTTTCTACCATCTTCTCATACTTCTTCAACCTTTTCTCCATGTACTCTATTTCCTAAGCGACCCTAGATCCTGAAGGCCATTCTATCCAAGTATGGATAGGGAGTACTATTTGCAATGGCACTACATCAATTGCTGGCTCCGCTATGATCAATCGACGGTCTTCTGACATCCTACAATCAAATTTATAAAATCGATTAGTATATGATAAATATTATAACTTACTATTTTATTAGTATTCTTATCTATTAACTTCCCTAACAACTTTCCCTCTCCCGCAATAACTCTATTTGAGCTTATCTCCTTTATCAACTAATTACTTCCGAGGTTATAGCCTAAGGGTTTCCTCCTAAGGTTTCTAACCTAAGACTCTGATACCAAAATTGTGACACCCCAAAATCTTTACATTTCCTGTAGCAGATTTGGTGCTCACGTAAACATTCTATAAGACAATAACTTCTATAAATCCAAAATTCACAGTATCCCAATCAGTTAAGAGTTATCATATCTTGATACCCTCACTTGGATGTATAGATTTATAATCTTACAGATATTTCTTGCATATCAATAATTCTTATCTATCTGACATTCACAGTATAAATGATAAGATTGTTCTTGGAACTGAGGAACTACCTCAGTGCTTACAGAACTTTTAAGATCATTCAATAGCCTCATTCAGATGTATAGTTCATATAGATACTGTACTTGATTCTAACCACCATTAACAATGTAAAACCATTCAACTAATAATTTAATAACATAATAGTATCTGCTTACCTACGGTTCAAATATTACATCATAAAATACCAAATTACATTCTTAGTATTCATACAATAAACACCTGTTTCCCTAATTACTTCTACTCACATGTATGCACTCCTGAGTCTGCTGGGGCGTTTGGTGCAACTGCAAAGGATAAGAATATTTGCAAGAATGAGCTTTGAAATGCTCAACAAGTTTTAAACAATTATAGTTTATACTCACATCATATCAGAATTTAAGGAAATATTTAATTCAGAGTATTTTTCTCACATTCCTAAGAGTCACAGAGACTTATAGGAGTTCTATCATTCCTAGAAGTCATAAAAGACTTATAGGAGTTCTGTCATTCCTATGAGTCATGAAGACATATAGGAGTTCTGTTTGGATATCTCATAGGAATTCAGCCTAATCATATCCTAGGAGTATGCATATCATCCTATCAATCCAACACAATCAAAGTATATACGTACCAAGCAATATTGGTTTTTGCACAGTTTATGCTTTGATATCAAATCAAACATATTTTTCACAAATAACAGTTCATATAGTTTGATTATGCTTGAACAATAAGTCATAACCTTCTTCAAAGCACAAATATCACGAATAATATGTATAACTAGTTCGTATGTCAATATACAAGACTTACATTTAATATTGAAATTAAATGAAGTTAGAAAAACTTGCCTTTTATCACGATCGGCTACTTAGGTTATTTGAAAGTATATTTACCACCTATATATATTATAACAGTCATTAGAAATAATAGTAATTAATTTTTAATTAAAATACTAGTGTCTGGGTTGATCTTGGAGTCCGTTCGGTACTTTAAAGCTTTATTGAATAGTTATCGAATTAGTTTTTCAATAATTTTATTGAAAAGTTTTAATATCTTATTCATATGCTTTAGATATTATTTATCATAATTTCCAAATGCTCAAAATAATTTTTAAATGATTTAATATCATTTAAAATATTTTTTAAGTTATTAATATTATTTTTAAATATTTAATTAACCATTTAAAATGATTTTTAAATCATCAATATTATGTTTAAATAATGTATTTTATTTAATAATGATTTTTAAATCATTATTATCATTTTAAAATAAATTATTATTATTTAAAATGATTTTTAAATCATTAATATTATTTTTAAGTAATTTATTATTAATTACTCTTATTATTATTAATATTTAAATATATTAAATATTAATAAAATTTTATGTCAAAATATTGAAAATAATTTATTATAAATAAAAATGATTTTTTAGAATTTTTTAGAATTTTTTTAATATTTATTTTAATTAATAAAATTAATTTTCAAATATTGCCTGTCGCTAAAGACCTTTAGCGACAGAAGTGTTGCTATAGGTGTTCTTGGCCCAACCAAGAACACGTTGGTCAACGTGCTAGACCCTTGTTTGACTTACTTTAGCTATCAACTGAAGTTGTTTCTGGGCAATCCAATTCAATGAAGTTGTAGTACTGATGTAGTAGTACACATCTATCATCACTTCACTACTTAAAAATATCTCTACAAGTTCACACAATTGGTCAAACCAACTACCCCAAAGCTGTTCTTCCTTTCTGGGCTGCCCAGAAAGGTTTGGTCAACGCCGGTCAACGACCTTTAGGGTCTTATATCTTGTCGGCCGGTTAGTTTTTGGTTGAGATAGTCGTCGGGATTTATAGACTACCTACAAGAGTACATGTCTTGAGTAGTTACAGATTCTAGATCTTAGCAGAAATCAAGATCCAAGCCTCCAAAAATCTTGTCAGACCACTGCTCAACATTTCTGGGTTACCCAGAAATGGAAATCTGGACAATCAACGTTGTTTAACCGTTCATAGTTTCCGACCAGTGACTACTTAGGGTCTTAGAGTGCTAGGGTTGTGTAGAGCTCATGTCAAGGTATAAGTCTACTAGCATCTAACACTTAAACAACCTGTCAGAAAAGAGATCCAAGCGGTCAAACGAGCTGTCAGGCTAAGGTTTACGTTTTCTGGGTTACCTAGAAAACGAGCGGTCAATGCCGGTTAATAGGTTTTGACCCATTATAGCTTCCAATTCAGTGTTCTGAGATCTAATCTACCACTACTAATCTATTAGCAACCTTGCAAGCTATGATTATCAACTCTTAAAACATCAAACCATCAAATAATCAACAAGATATAAGGGCTGACATTCATTGTCAGACCCTGTTTTGACACTTCAGTAGTTTTGCTTAAAACTCAATTTTGATGCTTTTAAATGTTATGGATTCGTGTTTTAGCAACCCAGATCACTAATTAACTTACTAATGAACATATCTAAACAATAACAACAACATTTAAAACTTCAGAATTCAAAATTTGAGTTAGGATTAAGTTTTTACCTTTTTGAGCACTTTTTGCTTCTTTCCTTCTTGATTCTTTTTCTAGTTTGCTAGGAGTTGTTTATGAGTCAATGGGCTATGTAAGTTAAGTACAAATTTCGTGGTCTTAAGTGCTTTTACCCTAACCTTAGGTGAAATGTTCAAGTAGGGGTTAAAACTCCATTCCTCTCTTAGTTTAACAAGTAAGCCTACTTCATTTATGGATTTAGGGTGTGTTGTCATGCTAAGGATGTTGGATGCCATGTGACAAATCTTTGGCTTGCAAGCCAAAAGTTTTGTTTCTATCTTGTTTTGATAAGAGAACAAAATAAGGGTATTTTAGTCTTTTTGCATATACTAAGGGCATTTTGGTAATTTTCCATGTAAATACAAGGATAATTTAGTTATTTCATACTTTCCTTAGAAAATTTAAAATAATAATGATCAATTAGGTTTTGTTAGTCTAGAATTAGGGTTTATACATTAAATTATGTTTTATAATTTGGGTTAGGGTTTCCTAATCCTTAATTAGGGTTTCCTTACAATCTTTTCTAGTCAAATTTTTAATATTTCATATTAAATATATGTATACAATAATATATAAAATTTTTAATGTATCATGTTATAATTTTCATTTATTATAACCCTTAGGGTTAGAATTCCTTATTATCAATTAGGGTTTTACTTATAAAACCTTATATCCTATTTACACAGTTATATCTTATGTGTTGTTTTATAATTATATATATATATATATTCCAATAATAATGTTAAGTACACATCACACAAGATATTAATCATAGTTATATTTACTATTTATATTAATATTCCTATTTAAAGTTTGGAATATTACAACTATCATTAAATGAGGAGTAGTTGAATTACTTACAATAAATAATAATTCGACAAAAAAGAATTACGAATTAACTCATGCTTTAGAATTAAACTTAAAGCATTAGAAAGACAATGTAGACCTTGCTTGAACAATTAAGTCAAGGTCACATCAACTTAAAAATAAACTTCAATAAGGTATTTGCTCAATATGGAATTTATAGAGAATGCAAATAATTCGCATAAATAACATCAAGAAAGAATAAAACACTTGCTCAAGTAAAGTTTGAGTTTAGAAAACTTGTCTCGAGCGCAAGTTACAATTTCTACCACGTTGCTTAATTAATCCTACATATATGTAATTAACAATAACAAATATAACTTAGTTATCATATAACTAATTCACATAACTAGTTAACTCATCTAGGTTAATTCATTCCTCTTTAATTATTAGGTTTAATAATTAATTATCACATCTCATGATAACATCACACGTTCACATAATTAATCAAACTTAAATTATGTACTCATATTAATTAAATTATAATTAAACAAATTATAATTTAAATCATACAATTATTTTAATTCAATTATAATTAATCAATTTATAATTACATATTATATTTTAATAATATAATTCATTACGGTCCATTTAGCATTTTAATTTTATTAACATGCTTTATATTTTATCACATCATTAATCTCATAAAATTTCACATTTAAAAATAGCTTTCTGCACAATTTGCAGGGCTAGCGCGGCCGCGCCACTGCACAGACTGTTCTAACAGTTCGCGAACTTTGTAGAGAAAAAGCCAATTTATTTTATTTCTCCACACCAAGTTCCGAATTACGCACACATAAATCACATAAACTTTTATAAAAATATCAGTTTATGTTTCTAATCATGTTCTAACATAGAAAGACATCAAAACACATAATTTAAAACACTAAATTTTGTTAATTTTGAAGAAAAACTATTTTTTAGTGTTCTTGATGAAATTCAACACTGTGAATTTATTTCTAAATCAAAATACACAATTCAAAGCATATTGAATTCGTTTATTAATATATTAACATAATTTATAATCAATTTATACAATAACTTACAATCAAACATGATATTTGATTTTAAAAGAGTCATTTATCAACACCAATTCACTGAAACTTTTGATGAACATGATTTCTTCATGTTCATCATATTTACATGAATTAAACTATCTAATTATGCATACAAATCAATTATAAATAATTTATGAGCACAATATATATATATATATATATATATATATATATATAAAATTCACGTTTATGTAATTTTCATAAAAGCTCAATTAACAGAAGACTAAACTATGAAAAACAAGGAAGAACATAATGGAATTAGATTATACCCTTTTTGTTGATTAGTTGGAAGAAGAAGATGATGGTGATTATCTCTAAGCTTTCTCTTTCTTCTTCTCTCTTCCTCTCTCTAACTCTCTGTATTTTTTTCTTCTTTGTTTTCTCTTTGTTCTAACTCTTTACCTAACGTAATACATATGTATAACTGACTTATACATATAATGACATATAATTATAAAATATAAACTGACAGAACTTAATGCACTACAGTAATAATATATCAGTTATAATTTTTGAAAAATCAAAAGCCCTAAGGCTTTGTTTTCCAAAATCCTTTAATTTAAAAAACTAGCTTTTTAATAGATAAGGCCATGTTTGATAAAAACTCATTAAAATATGTGTAAGGTCCCTATTTGGTAAAATTCACTTAAAACAGTTTTAAGGGCCTTGTTTGGGTAAAACTAATTTAAAAACCCTATTAATTTACTTAATAAATCTTTTAACACACACTTTCAATGTTACACTTTAATTAATTAAATCCTAACATTCTAATTTAATTAAATTAAAGCTGACATCAATTAATCAAATAAAATTTTCCACATAACAATTATAATCACTCGCTAATCATAATCTCATGTAACAATTATCACATAATATTCATTCAATTTAATTATCTCAATTAAATTAGAACTATACCATAAAATTGCTTACACAACAATTAAACATTTAATTAATATATTGCACTTAATTAATTTACTCCACAACAATCACATGAATTATTTATTTAAGCCAATAAATAAATCAATTAAAAATATTTATTTAATTCAATAAATATTAAAATTCATATATAAAATTCTCATTTGTTACAATCTTCCCTCCTTAAAAAGATTTTGTCCCCAAAATCACTTACTAAAAAAATCTCATCTGTTGCAGAAACCAAAAGAACGAAACTTGTATGGATGATTTGGTTGAAAAACGAGTTCGTGTTAGTTGATTTCGTTAAAAATGTCTAAAATAGAGTTTTTTCACAAAAACATTAAATTTATGGGTTTAAATTTAGTTATTTATGTGATTTATGTTGTTAAAATCATGCTATGATTGTTATGAAACATTTCTGTAAAGTTCAGTACTTATGGGTATAAGTATTTGTGCTATGAACAAAGAAATTGGAGTTTATTGGCCATGTTCTGTGTTTTTCGCGAACAGTAGATTCTGAATCTGCTACGTAGCGCTGCAGCGCCTCGTAGCAGGCCTTTCGGCTCGCCGCAATGCTGACTGCAGGCATTTTGGCCGCACCGCAGCGCCTGCATGCACCGACAGCAAGGCTTTAGGGCCACGCCGCAACGCCTGTTAGTAGAATCGCACAGAAAATTGTATTTTATTATTCAAGTCCATAAAATGCAATCGCAACCTAATCTAATGAACATGGAAATGTATTAATCATATAATGAGATGTTAAAATAGATTATTAATACATCAATGATGGTTTTACATGATTAATTGATAAGTCGAACATGTATATAAACTCGTTATTCTTGGAGTCTAATAATGTGTTTAAGAGTTAAGGTTTGTGGATGTGAGTAATATAATCAGATTCAGAGTTAAGATAATATACTCATGATGCTATTTGAGTTACGATTAATTAGGATTGTGACTTTAAATAGTATATAGGATTAATTGGAGAACGTGAGTTGTAATTTGTAGCTTATGCACGAGGCAAGTTTCTAAACTCCAATCTTTAATTAAGCAATTTCTTTAACTCTATTATTATATTGAGCAAGTTTCTAAACTCAAATCTTTAATTGATCAAGTTCTTTAACTCTATTATTGTGCAAGTTTCTAAACTCAAATCTTTAATTGAGCAAGTTCTTTAAATCTATTATTATATTGAGCAAGTTTCCTAATTCTAAATTATTCATTGAGCAAGTTCTTAAATTATATTTCTATATTGATCAAGTTCATACTCTTGTTTATTCAAGTTTATGATTCCAAATGAGATGTTCTAATTTTTATATTCATTCAGTTATATACATTTGAGATTTAATCTTGGATTTAAATATCATTTACCTTATTGTATTAAGACCTTGAATGGCTAGTGAACCCTTTTTGATTCGACTAGTCCATAGTTGATGAGGGTTCTAAATTCTAGAACTTTTATTTGAAGTTAATCCAAACCAAACTTCCTTTGCTGTGAACTCTTATATCAAACTGAGATGAACAACCCTATTATAGGGGATTATTTTACGCGTTAGCGTTAAAGTGTTATGCACATACATGGTACAAAGGGCTGATCCCCCTAAGTACGAGAAGTAAGGTCTATATAGTCTTATGACTGTTAAAGGTTTAAGCTAGAAATACTTGACAACCTAGGACATAGCTCGTGGTCTTGCGACCCTCAGATGTACTTTTGATTCTTGTTATCCATTCTTGATTCAAAAGCAGAGCTTTCTATTATTCAGTATCCATTGATTTCTCGCATGTTATTATTACTACTATTATTGTTATACTTGTGGGCAATTGTTGCTCACTCTTACATAATAACATTGTAGCTAAAGTCGAAAGAACTGACGAGCCCTCCATTAGTAAAGGCAAGGGCAAGATGAACAAATGATGAAAACTTGTTATTTGTTATTTACAGATGCTTATGTTAAGACTTATATTGATTATGTTATGTTCCGCATTTGATGTTTTAAGGTTAGATAACCTAGGATTGTTTATTTTTTAATATGTTGTAACCCTTATGGGAGGATTTCTATTTTATTTATGAGTTTTATTTATTTATGGGTAGTTAGATGTGTTATAATTGGACAGTGAACACCAAATCCTATGGAATTGAAGTACCCGGATTTGGGGGTGTCATAAGTTGGTATCCGAGCTTTAAGTTATGAACCTTATGTGGGGAAACATTAGGTAGTAGCCTTATAGGAGATCGAAAACATAGTGGTGATAGACTCTTATCGAGTTCTAAGGAATGAATTAAGGAATTCATTGAAGATAATAAAAGACTTTTATATGCTTATGTGTTATAACTTATGTGCTCGTGAGTATCGATTAGCATCATATAGTAACTAAAACTTAAAATTTTGATTATCAGTATATCTGATGTTAGAGGATCCAGTCAGCCTAGGGAGGTTGAGCCCCAAGTAGCTAGAGAGGAGGAGCCCCGAGACATTCATACCATCTGGGAGCAGTTGGTACAGAGAGAGCCATCTTCGTTGATCATAATTATGGGTCAGGAGTATGAGCCGGAGTTTGATTCAGAGGAGGACTCTAAGGAGAAAGAAGTAGAGGCTGAAGAAGAGGATGAGGATCCTGATGAGATTCCACCTAATTCTATAGTAGCTGAGATGCAGGATGAGTTGTATAATTATAATATAGAGTTACAGGATAGAGTTAGAGAGTAGGAGGAGCTGGCAGATATATGTCAGGCTACTATAGAGCAGAAGGATGACAAGATTGAGAATCTTGGAGACGTGGAGTGGAAGCTGGTTTAGGCAGAGAGCCAAAAGGAGGAGATGTCAAATGAGATAGAGAAACTGAAGAGTGACCTAAGGGAGGAGTTAGCAAATCGTGCTAGAGCAGAGGACTGTTGGATGAAGGCTTCTCAACGTGCAGATCTTGCTGAAGACAATGATCGGACAAAGAAGATTAGGATTGAGGAGACGGACTACACTTTTTAGACATCGATTGATAGGGCCCAGGATCGGGTTGTCTACTATCCAGTCCAGTTCGAGGACTTACCTTGGTACATGCTGAATCGTAGGATGATGTTTCGTATTATGGAGGAAGAACGCAGAGAGGCTGTTTGACGTTTGAGTAAGTCGTGATAGTAAGAGTTATATGAATATCTATGGTAGTTAATAATGTAAATTCTAGTGTGGTTATAAATAATTGAATATGATGATTTAATCCTGAAGATTCTTTATCTTGGGATAGTTTATGTAAATAACAGAGATGTTATCTTTTCTATGTTTAAAACTTTTGAATGAAAAAAATATCAGAGTTTATTTGAAGATGTGGTGTGTTAAGTGATAATCTTAAAATGTTTAAGTTAAGTCTTCAAACTTAAGAAATTGAGTAATGATCTAATAAGCATATATCTTAAATAGAAAAATGCCACCAAGAAGATGCCAAACCAGCCAGAAAACTTAAGAGGGATCGACTAACAGCATCAATAACGACGCCAACGCTAATCCTGTTCAGCAGTTGGTGAACCTGTTAACGGGAGCACTTCTGAATCAGCCGCAAGCTCCACAAGCTCGTCGTTTAAGGACTTCAAGGCGATAGGACCACAAGAGTTTAAGAGTTCCATGAATCCGATCGAAGCCAAGACTTGGGTGATGAAGGTGGAGAAGGTGTTCGACATTTCTAGGGTTAGTAACGACTAGAAGACTGCCTTCACAACATTTATACTGAATTCAGAGAATATCTACTGGTGGCAGGCGAACAAGGTTCGAGGAGGACAGGGTGTGATCAGATGGGATAGGTTCAAGGAGATGTTCTTTGAGATGTACTTCCTAGCGAGCTCGCAGAACCAGATGGAGGTTCAATTCCTGGAGTTGAAACAAGGTAACATGTCTGTACCAGAATATGTCACGAAGTTCAACGAATTGGCAAGGTTTGCAACTTATCAGGTGAATATGGATGAAAGGAAAGCTAGGAGGTTTGAGCAGGGATTGAAGCCCTGGTTGTATAGTAAGGTGTCAATGTTCCAATTGAATACTTTTGCAGGAATTTTGGAGAAGGTAATCATTGCAGATAGGACTGAGCAAAAAATGGGTATAACCGAATTACCGAACCGAACCGAACCGAAATAAAATAACCGATTTTTTTTGATATTTCAGTTTTTTTTAATAATTCGATTATAACCAAAATTAATTACGGTATTCGGTTAGTTAATACGGATACCAAATTTGAGTTATTCGGTTAAACCGAATAAAATGGCTTAAGTAGGAGGAAGAACTTTCAGTGGGTTCAAGCTTTCTTTTCTTCACAAATCCCAATAAAAGAAGAAAGAGAGAGGGGGATGACCGGTTGACTGGCGCCACCAGTGGCATAGGGCCAAGTTTCTTGTGATCTGCAGCGGCCAACTAATATTACTACTCGGTCATGTGGCTGACGTGGTCATTTATTCAAATTAATTTAATCTAAGAAAGAAAAAAAACTACAATTAATGAACGTTTCAAATCCGGAATCACGGAATGGACCCATATACGGTATTTTTCTAATTTTATCATAAAGGGTTTGCTCTGTTTGGCAAATGAAAAAAAAGAACATGAAATCTCTTGCTGAGTATAAAATCACTGAATATATTCACGGATGACCAGTCATCATCTCCCAGACTCGGATTCCTCATGTCAACGCCGGCGAAATGGTGGCGACCGAGAAGGAGGATCGGCTCAAAGGCTTTGTACAGAGGATTTTCGACTGGACGAGCTCGATTGGCACACCGTTAATCATAATCAATCCACGACCGCATTTGCAGTGAGTCACGGCAAGTCGGCTACGACGGTCTTCTTTCTGATGAGCTTCACTCCATACCTGTGATTTTCACAACGATTCCCCTTTTTATGAAGGTTTACCTTTTAGATTGATTATCATTCTATAACTATAGTCTCTGAAGTCAGGTTTATGAAGATTTACTTTTTAGATTGATTTGAGCTTCACTTTATATTCCCCTCTTTATGTAGTTCTAAAAAAGAAACACAGAACATTTCGGTTATTAACCGAATAACCGAATAATAAATTCGGTTATTCAGTTATTCGGTAATTCGGTTATCATTTAATTCGGTTAGTAGTTTGGATATCAAAATTGAGTTAATTTCAGTTTTCGGTTATAACCGAATAAGCTATTCGGTTCGGTTATAACCGAATGCTCAGTCCTAATCGCAGAAGGTGGAAGCGATGCTCTGACAAGGTATAAACAGGAACATAAAAATAAGAAGAATGAAGGCGAGAACAACAAGGCTAGTGGCAACAATAGTGGTGGTGGTAACATTCAAAAAAGGAGGTGGAATGATAGTATGTCGACTGGGAATCAGCAAGGAAGTTAGAAGAAGAGGGTGGAGGCTTGTACTACCTATGTGAAGAATCACGGGGGTGTATGTATGAAAGGGAAGAGGGTTTGATATAACTGTGGTCAGGAAGGCCACATAGCGCCAAATTGCCCTAATCCTAAGAAGGGCGCTTGCTTCACTTGCGGGTCGAGGGATCATCTGGCTAGGGATTGTCCAAAGAAGGCAGCATGAGGAGCAGGAGCAGGTGGAAGTAAGGGAAACATCGGTGGTAGCACTCTGACTATCACTGGATCAACGCTGTCAAACCGACCCACCACCAGAACATTCAACATGATCGTGTAGGATGCGGTCCAGTCGAGGGATGTGGTGTCAGGTATCATTCTGATCAATAATATAAATGCTTATGTGTTATTTGATTCGGGTGCTACTTTTTTATTTATATCCGATGACTTTGCTCAGAATTTAGAATTGCCTAAGGAGGAATTAAATTACCCTTTCAACATAAAAATTATGAATAGGGAAGTAATTCCTGTTAGGTTTATACACAAGAACTGTAGGGTGGATATTAAGGGAAACATGATGATCGTAGATCTAATCCCGATTAAACTTGGGGAATTTGACGTTATTTTGGGGATGGATTGGCAATTCAATTATGGGCCGATATATGATTGCCAAAAGAAGTGTATTAACCTTATGACTCCGTCAAAGGTTATATTTTATGGCAACAAGTCACCTAGACAAGCGAGTTATCTAACGATGATGCAGGCTAGGAAGTTATTGAGACAAGGTTGTGTAAGGTATTTAGCCAACATAGTCGATAGTCGAAAGGAAAGTCCAAAACTAGAGGAGATACCTGTCGTTAGAGACTTTGCGAACGTATTTCTAGATGATTTTCCAAAACTTTAGCCAGATAGGGAAATAGAATTTGTGATTGATCTAGCTCCAGGAACTGCTCCTATATCGAAGGCCTTATACCGTATGGCTCCGGTGGAGATGAAAGAATTGATGGTGCAGCTGCAAGAACTCTTGGACAAGAAGTGTATCCAACTGAGCGTTTCACCGTGGGGAGCGCCGATATTATTTTTTAAGAAGAAGGACGGATCGATGCGGCTTTGCATTAGATGCAGGGAGTTAAACAAGGTCACGATTAAGAATAAGTATCCATTTCCAAGGATTAACGACTTGTTTGATTAGTTAAAAAGAGGTAGGTATTTCTCGAAGATAGATTAGAGAAATGGTTACCATCAGTTGAAGGTGAGGAAAGAAGATGTTCTGAAGACAACATTCGGAACTCGATATGGTCACTACGAGTTTCTGGTGATGTCATTTGGTCTAAAGAATGCACCTGGAGCATTTATGGACCTAATAAACAGGGTGTTTAAATTATTTTTGGATAAATTCATGGTGGTGTTTATCGACGATATTCTGGTGTATTCCAAAACCAAGAAGGAGCATGTGGAACATCTGAAGGTGACATTGGAGGCGTTAAGAAGAGAGAAGTTGTATGCTAAGTTTTCAAAATGTGAATTCCAGATAGAACGAGTTCAATTTCTTGGACATGTGATTGATAAGGACGGAATTTCGGTAGATTCATCAAAGGTTGAAGCGGTAATAAACTGGGATCAGCCAAAGACATCGTCAAAAGTAAGAAGTTTTCTAGGATTGGCAGGTTATTACAGAAGATTCATTCAGGTCTTTTCAAAAATCGCGACTCCGTTGACGAATTTGACTAGGAAATCGATGAAATTCGTTTGGACAGAGATGTGTGAGGAAAGTTTTCAAGAGTAGAAGAAGAGGCTGAGTACGGCATCTGTGTTGTCTCTTCCCGACAGCACAAGAAATTTTGTGGTGTATAGTAATGCATCGCATAAAGGACTAGGTTGTGTGCTTATGAAAAATGCCAAGGTCATTGCGTATGCGTCATGACAATTGAAGGATTATGAGAAGGGGTATTCGACCCATGATTTAGAGTTTGTTGCAGTAGTGTTTGCTTTGAAGATATGGAGGCACTATCTCTACGGGGAGAAGTGTGAAATATATACAGACCATAAAAGTCTGAAATATATTTTCACATAGAAAGATTTGAACATGCATCAGAGGAGATGGTTGGAATTGATAAATGATTATGACTATGAAATTTTATACCATTCAGGTAAAGCAAATGTTGTTGTTGACACTTTAAGTAGAAAGGGTAGGGAGAAATATGTTAACGTACAGTTCAGGAGGAGCAAATCTCAACGATGGCTAAGTTGGAGTTAGAGGTGACATATCCAAAGGAGTCCGATGAGAAACGTTTCTAGATTAAGAGCAGTACAACTTTGGTGGATAAGGTTAAGGAGGCACAACTTAAGGAGGAATATTAGAAAATCAGGAAAAGAATATTTGACGGTGTTGAAGGGAAATTCAAAGTTGATAACAAAGGATTATTGAGATTCGAGGGAAGAATTTGGGTTTTGCCAGTACCAGAGGTTAAGGAGGAAATTTTGAGCAAGGCTCATAGTTCAAGATATTTTATTCACCTGGGGAGTACGAAGATGTACCAGGATCTCCACCAGCATTTCTGGTGGCCGAATATGAAAAGAGACGTTGCCGATTGTGTGGCCAAGTGTTTGACGTGTTAGAAGGATAAAGTAGAACATTAGAGACCAAGTGGATTATTATAACCTTTAGAAATACCGAAATAGAAATGGGAGCATATTAAAATGGATTTCGTAGTAGGTCTTTCAACGACTCAGAAAGGTTTCGACGCAGTTTGGGTTATCGTAGACCGACTGAAGAAATCAGCATATTTCTTACAGATCAAAATAAGATTCAACTTAGATCAATTGGCGAAGTTGTATGTGAAGGAGATTGTTTCAAGGCACGGTGTTCCAGTGTCTATCGTGTCAGATAGAGATACGTGTTTCACATCGAACTTCTGGATGCAACTACAAGAATGTATGGGAATGCAGTTAAGAATGAGTATGGTATATCATCCTCAGACCAACGGACAGTGTGAAAGAATGATCCAGACATTGGAGGATATGTTAAGAGCTTGTATCATGGATTTCAAAGGAAATTGGGATGATCATCTACCGTTGGTGGAATTAGCATACAATAACAGTTACCATGCAAGTATTGGCCGACCGCTTTACGAAGCATTGTACAGCAAAAAGTGCAGAACTCCATTATGATGGGATGAAGTTGGCGAACGTCAATTGCTAGGCCCAAAATTGGTACAACAAACCGCCAAGATTGTCAAGGTGATCAGGACAAGATTGATAGCTGCATAGAATATGCAGAAGAAATATGTCGATCAACATCGACAGATGTCGACGTCGGGAAAAAATCTTGTCTCTCTAGACAAATCTTTCTCTCTTCCTAAATTTTGTTGTTTTCTACCCTTATTTGTTTTATCTATTTTATGAAGGGTGAAAAGTTTTTTAGGAAAAGGCCAACATGTATCATGTCGATGATTTGAAAGGTTTATAGAGTCGTTAGTTGGTAGATTTGAAATGGTTGTACCAACTCAACCGAGTTTTTTTGCAAGTAGGCCCAATTACTGGACACTGTCAAAACTTAGCCTTGAAACTAAGATTCTTAAAGTTCGGGGGCTTGGTTAAGCAGGGGGAAGGTCTTAGGCACCCCCCGACTCCCGTGAAACACAGTACCGCATCTTTTCAATATTTTTCTTTTAATTTGCAATGTGTGTGTGTATGCTGGAAGTAATTGAGCATACGTTTGTTTGATTTAAAAGTAGTGTCACGCTTCGTTGAACCTATATACAAAGGGTTTAATTTGTTTTAAAAAGTCCTTTTGTTTAGACAAGATATGAAAATGATGTTTTGGAAAGATGGTTTTCAAACCCTTACGCTTGCATAGGAATTGAAACACAGTGATACTTCCATTTTATTATGTTCATCCTTTGGCTCGACTTGGATGATGATTGTTGGGATGCGAAGCATCCTCGACCACAACATGTATATACAAGTACTGGTCTTCTTATGGGCATGACAGCCATCGAAGTGACTCTAGAACTACAAACCATATTTCACTATGTTTGAGACCTTAAATCCGAATAACCGTTTTAAGGTCCCTCGGATGTACATTTTATAGAAAAACTGGCATGATACATTTGTAATGCGGAGTTTGTCCATCGTGGGAATCATATTTAGATCAGTTTGATCATTAATCCCACGATTCCTAGGCTCACAAAAAAGGGCCAAGAAAACCTGCATAGTACAGATATTCACAAAAAAAGGCAATTTATACTCTAGACGTCTCAAAAAACAAAGGATTCATTAGTCAAATCCTTGTATGCGTGTAGCCAAAGCTTTTCGTTTTCGCTAGATATAGATCTAGGGTCGCGAGGCCGCTTTAATATTTACAAAACTAGAAAAAACTAGATTTAAATAAATCTTAGCCATTTTAGTTTCCCGGTTCCGATTGGACCTATTTTGAACCGTTTGAAAGTTAGAAAGGGCTAGATTTAGATAAATCTAATTCGTCAAAATTCACATCAATGCAGATTCATATCAAATGAATATATAAAGCAAATATTTAATCACAATGAATAAAGAAATATAGATATATATATATAAGCTGTAAGGGCCACAAATTTCCAATCCAGGCCCGACTGAAATGTAAATATATATATATTTATAAAAGCTGTAAAAAGCCATGAATTAATCCAGCCTTAACAAATATATATATATATATATATATATATATAAAAGTTGTAAAGAGCCACGAATTAATCCAGGCTTGACAAAAAAGTAAATATATATATATATATATATATATATTGACAAAAAAGTTGTAAATAGCCACGAATTACTCCGGGCTCGACAGAAATGTATATATTTACAACTTAAATATATATATATATATAAAAGCAATAAAAGGCCACGAATTTCCAATCCAGGCCAAACGAAGTCAGAAAAATTATATATATATATATATATATATAGTTATATATATAAAAGTAGTAAAAGGGCCACGAATTAGCAATCCAGGCCCGACTGAATTAAAAGTTAGTATATATATAGTTAGTTATATATATAATAAAGCTGAAAAGGCCACGAATCAATGATCCAGGCCGAACAAGTCAGTATACATATATAAGCCAGTAAAAGCCACGGATAGACGATCCAGGCTATGCAAACGAAGAAAAAAAATATATATATATATATATATATATATACTTATATATACTAAAAAGTAAGCTAAAACATCCACGGAACTGAGTTCCAAGCAAAACTAGAAGATGAAACTTTATATGCACGTTCACATATAGGTAATGAAGTAATAGGAACTTTCTGATCATAAAAATACTTAAAATAGACTACTATACGGGCTCTTTGCCACTCCGTAGGCTTCAGATGGACGCTTTCACTGGTTAATTTTTGATATGTTATAGAATATATGTGTGCAAACGTATTAGAAGAATAAAATCTAGGTTTGGAGTACTAGAAGTAGGGCTAAGGGTCGAAATGGGCGGAGTTTCAGAGCGTTTTCTATTTTTTTTTCTCTTTTTTTTGCAAGGGTGGGGGGGGTCTCATTTATATAACAAAATGGTAGCGGTTGCACTCGCGGCAGCAGCGACTCTACCTGCTGGTCCACGAGTGGGGTCCACTCCCATGGGTCCCGTCGTCTCGAAGTACGTGCACTCCGAGCAACGCGATGTTAGGTTCGAACCTTCATAACTTTTGATTCGGGAGTTTGTTTTAAGTGTGCTATACCTTTTCGAAAAGCCCTTTTTGAAAGACACACAATGACATGAGACTTAACCTTTTTCGAATCTAGGAAGATGAGTTTATATCTAGATCTTTGTTATTTCATAGTTTGTTCGTTGAGCTGTATTGTGCTATTTTCACTCGGGATTGATGTTATAGCTCTTTCTGACCTTCATTACATCAATTCGACTTGATTTTGATTGAATTTGGCTTCAGGTTGGTAAAATTACCATTTTACCCCTCCAAGGGTTGTCTCCTGTGTTGGCGAGATTTTCAACTGTTTTCTCAGGGTTATCTCCGAGGTTTGATCCCAGCCGACTTTGTTCTTCCTTAGGGTTATCTCCGAGGTTCACTTGGGTTCCCAAGTTTGTCTTTGGGGATGATTTGATGCTTCAAATTTGTCTTCGAAGTTGATTTGGCTTCCCGGTGTTGTTGACGGGGTGCCTGTACCTCCCGGGTTGTTGTTGGGGCTTGACTTGACATCTCGGTGTTGTTACCGGGGCTCCTGTACCTCTCGGGTTATTACTGGTGTTGACTTGACATCCTGGTTCTACCGGGGCTTGACTTGACATCCCGGTATAGTGATCGGGGTTGAGTCTGATCTCATGGTGTTGTCACCAGGGTTGTTGTACCTCCCAGGGTTGTTGTCGGGGTTTGACTTGACATCCCAGTGTTGTGACAGGGGTTACGTTTGATCTCCCGGTGTTGTCGTCGGGGTTGCTGTACCTCCCTGGGTTGTCTTCGGGGTTTGACTTGATATTCCGGTTCTACCGGGGTGAAAAAGACGATTTTGCCGTCCTGCAGGGTTAGTAACAAAATGCAAAATTTCGTGTGTCTACAGATGCCCCTCTTTATCATGTTTATGCAATGCAATGGAATGAACAGGATAATGACTGCTAGACAATGGAAATATGATATATTCAAATGTAATGCAATGCATGATATGACATGTTATGAATGTTAAATGCCCTTGTGGTGTTAGGCTATCACTATCTGTTTACGCCATTTCTGTTGGGGATGACGTTATTCGTGTTAGCCCTTAGAGAACTCTCTTGACGCCTACTCGAACGGTAGTTTGTAAAGTTTGACCATCACCGAACCTACTCGATGCCTACTCGAATGGTAGTTTGCAATGGTCGATTGATCCACCAATTCTTCTCGGTGCTTCCGCTGGGGATTTGTATAACAGATTCCATCATCTGTCCTTTATGGGGAGAAATTTCTTCTTGATCCTCATCACCGGCTCATTCCCGATGCCTTGCTGGAGTTGTTGCCAATGTCCTGTCATATCAGGCAATCTGACCTTCGTTTGAAGTAGTTTTCAATGGCTATTGTGACGCCCCCAAATCCACGTTCCTTCAAAACCTCTGATTCGGTGCAGTCACGATACTACTATCATCGAACTATTACATCTTTTAATCATTAGTAAAAGAATACAACTTTGTTTATTACAATTTAGTATATAAATTCTATTTATATCCAAGATCTCGGCTTTACATCATATTCGATGTTACTAAAATGCGGAATAATTTAAAATTTTAATATCCTTTAAATAAAATCTTTTATTGATTTCATAACTTGAAACAATTACAAATCTTGAATCAACTATATAATATGATTCCTTCTTATTTGAGTTATCGTATAAACGTTTACAACTCAACTCGATATCCTCTATGTATTAATTAATACATTCTTACAATACAACAAGTATTAAACAGTGTAAGCAACTATCGAGTACATCATCTAGAACCTAAATATGGTCCAGACAATAATCTGGGTAATATTCTGCAATGCGATACTATCTATCTTTATCAATCAAGAAGCACAAAATCTTTATCGTAAGTCCTTAACTTGTAAAAGTGGTTATTTGCAAGAGTGAGCTCCACAGTTATAATATCCTATAGAAACCATTATCAATTTAAGAATTGCTATATGTTAATAGGGTATTCCTTAAGGTCTACCCACACATATCATGTTACATAAGCAATAATATTATGTAACTCTCTTAATGCAACCAATCATACTATATAATATATACATATAATATAGCTATATTAAAGCGTCACACTGCATTATATACACATCTCATGTAACTCTATCACCTTACTATATAGCTTATATAGTCACGTCGCACTTTACACTTCGTACAATATATAGATAAATATCATACGTTATATATTTTAATATCGCATGCTTACACATTAATAAATTACTTATTTTATTAATTAATCTATTTCTCATTAATCAATGAAATTATAATTTCCATAACAATTAATTAACATTTATATAGTTAATTATCACAATAAATAAATATAAATCTTATTATATTTATAACAAATATACTTATTATCATGCTATCACTCGCAATAATAATAATTCAACATATTATTATAATAATAATTAATATAGATTAATTGTTTAATTAATAATTCTTCCATCTTCGAATTAATCAATTCATTACCGAATCTATTATCGTGCCACACAAGGCATTTCTCACAAGCTTAATCTAAAGCTTATTATTATTCTCATCACTTACTACTTATAACATGTTCAATATAATTAGAACTATTAAATCACAAGGTTCACCTATATAAATATATCGTGAATGGAAATATTCAAATATTTTATATAACCTTTACGGTAATATAATAACTCAAGCTATTAAAATGCTAAACTACCTCAATTAATTATACTTATAATAAGTATAACTTTTACGCTTATAATAATTAATATATATATACTCTATTAATTATTCAAATAATAATATTCACGATCAAATAATAACTTAAGTTATTTAATATATTAAAATAACTTAGTTTCCTTTCATTAATTAAACTCCCTTGAAAATACATTAGAAATTATGTATTTAGTCATAACATAAAATATTATGTTTTCTCCAAATAAAGACATTTTTTATTAGAAAATAATTTACTTATTGTCTCAAGACAATATTCTTAATATAATAAATAACTATATGTACGACACCTGTACATTATATATAGAAAATAGGTAATAAGTTTATTTTCTATAATTTGTTTCCATCAATTTATTTATATATAGCAAATATGTTTTAATGTATTTACCATATTAATTAATCACACTTATTACATCATACTAAAACATATGAGGTGATATTATTATTCAAAAATAACATTCCCTCTTTTATTAAAATAATTCAACATTAGAAACTATTTTAATATCCTTTATTAGAAAAATCATATCTCTTTCTTTTCTATAAATTGTCCCCAACACAATTTCTTCAAATATTAAATATTCATTTAAAGATATAAAGATTTTCATCTCCCTTTAATAACGTATATATACATATTTAATGTTATTCGTACATTAGACTTTCTCACATTTTACTATTCTAAGTAATATATATAAAAGTATCAACTATAATTACATATTCAACACACTTATTAATTCACTCATTTACTTAAGTAAATTAAACACTGTACCATATCATTAAGGTTCAATATTAACATTATATTACTCCATAATATAACTCTCAACTATGAATTAACCAATATTTATTCTTATTAGTTAATTTCTTAACTAACTCATGCTTCACTATCCAAACCTATTCACGGATAGCGTAAGTGCTATTAATAACCTATATTATAAACATACTAGTTATTAATACACATGCACAAGAATATGGTAATTATGCATTAAGGATATTTAATGTCACCAACTTACTATGATAAAATAACTATATAAATTATTTAATATCGATAGGAATTTATCCACTTCCTTTATCTGCCACTGAATCGTCTCTACGCTAAATAACAAATATATATTAATAATATATTTATTAATCACAAAAATTACTTATTACATAGTTCATATAACCCTATGTAACAAAATACCACATACCTCATATCTCATATATATACTCTTATTCGAACTCATCTCACAGTTTAAGAATTTTATTTATTAAATCCTTATTTAATAATTTCTGAAAATTCAGGTTCTTACATCCTCTCCCCCTTATAAGGATTCCGTCCTCAGAATCACCGAAACTTTCTCTACTCGGTGCTATTCCGAATATTACATATTCTCTTGAATAATTTTATTCATTCTCTTTTCAGAAGTTTTATTATTACTTGCTCACTTGCATTCTACCACATTCTCCTTTCTAAGGAACATTTTACTTACTACTTTCATCATTCAGAAGAATAAGAATCTTCCACGATTTTTCAATAATCGGGAAGTAGTATGAATAACTCAGATTCCAAATTATGCTGAGGGGTCACAATACCGTGAACTTTTCTCCAGGTTAACTAATGCTTCAACACAATTCTTCACACCGCAAACCAGAGTGTTTATCAATCACAAAGACTGAAAACACTCTCCACGCGTACTCTAGGTGGCCAACCTATTGTACCACTATGTTGGGCCACAACGTAGTGTTTTGTAATGACTATATGCGTTACGCTCGGAACCATTGTCCCTGAAAACATGTCCCCTTTATAGGATTGTTCACCTCAGCTTTTCAACGTCAAAATCCGCACCAGAGCAATCTGGTTTGGCATAAATACACAAGAATACTTGAATTCTATAATCCCTTTCCAACAGTCGCCTAGCCGAATCAAATAGCTTAGACTCTCATCAACAATTCGGACATCAATCGAAATAATTTAGCCAACTTAATTGACCTTCTTCATAATTTACAAGAAAACCAAAAATTCTTTTATGACGTCATGATACCATACTAGATTAGTAGTACGTTGAGGATTCTGCCATTTTATGACTTTGTCATATTACATCATATCATAGTGGGCTGACGATCTTTCGATCACAACCAACACTAAGTTCGATTGTATTGATGACTCCATCGTTTACCATTCTACATCATATCAAATGATGCACATGGTCAAAATATATTTTGAAAGATTTTCAAATCATTTTTGTCTTAGCCGAAACAAATAGCGTAGACATACGAATAACAGTGTTGTTTTTAAAACTTATTAGTTCAGTTACCTGACCCAATGTTTTCTCAAGAAAATCGAAGTGCAAACACTAGCACGAAGTCAATAAATATTGAAAATCTAGCGTAGCTAGAGGATTTAGGAAAATCCAATTTCTCTATCGCTTCAATCTCTTACCACCATCAATGCTCACTATTCCGAAACTCTTATATAATATATCTATTCTCAGTACAGTTCACCAACTTACCACACCATGGAAGCTCATGAACTTAACACAATCATATGGGTTGAGGAACTTATCCTAGTCAGACCAAAATCGTCCATTCGCTGAGGGGTCCCACCATACGATTATGAGTCACGAACTTGTCATAGGCATGAGTTTTAAGAACTCGCACCTAATCTTAATATTATCTAATTATATCTTAGAAACCTCTATCTATCAAAATAAATATGAGAAAAGAATCACCTTTCCACCATATGTATAATGATACCGCGACACTAACATTCCAACGATTATCAATGAGACGCACTCAGTGCAAGCACAAAACTTCTGCCCATACAAAAGTTTGTACAACTAAGCCATGACATGAGTCCTCAATGGAAATCCAACACTTAACTCTATCTTACTCTATCACTTGCTCGTTACGAGCTTTCTACATTCATCACATACAACTCCTCATGAGTTCATCTCGTACTTTTTATAGTACATTCTCTCATAGCATCAAGCTATACACACTTAGTCGTTACAGACTATCTATCATTTCACAGTTCAATCTAATCACGTCGTGATCATCGCTTTACTTCAGGGTTCTTTCCCTACTATCAACTAAACTCCATCCGAGTTTATTCTCACTATCTTCGTCATATACATCTTATAGACATCGTCTTAACATTTTTATTACCGGAGTTAGGAAACTCCTGTTTCTCATTCTCTAGATATTTCAAGATTCTTCTTTGAATCTTCACGTATATATTTTAATCTTATCTTTTCCTTTCTCAGGCTATAGTCTAAGGTACACTTACCTAAGGTTTATAACCTACAGCTTTGATACCAACCTGTGACGCCCCCAAATCCACATTCCTTCGAAACCTCTGATTCGGTGCAGTCACGATACTACTATCATCGAACTATTACATCTTTTAATCATTAGTAAAAGAATACAACTTTGTTTATTACAATTTAGAATATAAATTCTATTTATTTCCAAGATCTCGGCTTTACATCATATTCGATGTTACTAAAATGCGGAATAATTTAAACTTTTCAATATCCTTTAAATAAAATCTTTTATTGATTTCATAACTTGAAACAATTACAAATCTTGAATCAACTATATAATATGATTCCTTCTTATTTGAGTTATCGTATAAACGTTTACAACTCAACTCGATATCCTCTATGTATTAATTAATACATTCTTACAATACAACAAGTATTAAATAGTGTAAGCAACTATCGAGTACATCATCTAGAACCTAAATATGGTCCAGACAATAATCTGGGTAATATTCTGCAATGCGATACTATCTATCTTTATCAATCAAGAAGCACGAAATCTTTATCGTAAGTCCTTAACCTGTAAAAGTGGTTATTTGCAAGAGTGAGCTCGACAGCTCAACAATTCTAATAGTTTTCATGCATCACATAGCATACAACATCATACTCAGTTCATGCATATATAAACAATTTATATTTACTACGCATGTTACTTTTCACATAACAAGTATATCATCAAAGATCAACTTTCAATCTCATTTACATCTCATATACAGTTCATATATAAGTTCACATTATCACAGCATAATATAATTCAACTAACAGTTATTGAATTCATATATCAAATACGAACTGAAAGACTTGCCTGATTCGTAGTTTAACAACTACGACTTAACTGCTTAAGAATCTCTGCACTTTGTGTAATCCTACACAGTTATATTAACCATAGAGATCACACTCATCAGTTATATGTATCCACACATTCTCAATGTAATAATAAAGGTTACATTATTGTCTAACTTGGTTCTTAGAACCTTCGTCTCACATTCTTATCGTATTCTTAGAATAACTATGTACGTATAGGTTTAGCTTAACCATACATACTTACTATCATCCTTTAAATACACAAGCTCACATACATTCTATCTATTTACATATAGTTAGTATAGTTCGTCTTCAAAACTTACTTCAAAACATGCTCGTACAGTGCATAATACGGTTAACTAGCGGGGTGCACATATCAATCATGACTAGAGGCCTACAAGTTCTATCTTGCTTGCACATAAAGTTAGAATGCAAGTGACTCAATGTTGTCCATCTTACTTTTAAACTTTCTAAGTTTTATTTCCACAATCCTTATCATGCTTAACTAATCATGAAAGGCTACTCTTTTCATGCGAGGTGTCATAATAATGTTAATGCACATGCTTACAAATATCTTCATCATATACACATGACTAGCATCTTTTCTTGCTTTAAAATATGTCTAATTCATGCTTAACTAACTTTCATAGTGTCTAACAAGGTGTGTGCACATATATGCCATCTAAGTGATGTTAAAACACTAGCACGTAGGCTCAAAATATAAGAATCTAGATATACCATGTTCAAGCAACTTAGTTTACAAAATTGTCATAGTTCTCCTTTGAAATCGTTTTAAACCAAGTCAAAGTAGTTTAGCACATGCAATACAACCTTGAATAATTCTTTATGTTTATATACACTCATAACTTCAACAATACGCCTGTGTTAAATATCAGAATTTAATATCACAAGTTTCATCAACTTCATTATTAATGTTTCCTACTTCCTTTAGAAAACATATATTATGTAACTAAAGCAAGTCATGATATGCAAAAAGGGACTCTCAACTATATGTTAAACTCATGTTCAAGCATATTTAAGTCAGACTCTCACGCCTAGATTTTAACATAAGGCACCAACTATAACTGTCACACGGCCTCAAAGTTCATGTTCGAAACCATAAGTTTATTTTACAAAACATGGGGTTTCCGCTCCTAATGTGTGCTAACATGCTCACCAATGTGTACGTTGTATTAAAGAACTCATTCACCCTAAGTAAATCAGTATTCAAGCCTGCCCAAAGTGATATCATATGCTAGCATGGACAGAAATCACAACAAAACACAAAGCTGCTGGTGCAGTCCCTGCGCAGCTATCATGCATAAACCCGGCGCAGCTGCGCCGGTGTCCGGCCAAGCCAGTGAATGCTCTGCTTCGGCAGAAACCAGCCCAACTCAGAATGTTCACAGCAAATTCGATTCTAAGCAACTATATAACAATTCTATCGTGCTTATAACTTCATATAACACTTAACAACTTATTCTTACTCAACAATTAATCCATCCATGCTCAATTTCAAGAATTGGAGCTTGACAGTAAACTTAAAATGAAGAACAAGAAAAGTATATTATACCTTTGCAATTAGCTTGCTAATTCACACTTCCTCTACTGATGTGTATATAATTACTCACTCTATATATGCTCTCAATTTCATACTTAATCAATTCTCAGCAATGGAAAAATGGAGAAGGAGAGTCCATATTTATAGAGCAATTAATGTCCAGATATTGCTCTTGTTCTTCAAATTAAACCAACGTAAATTAGGATTGTATGTTGGTTATGAAAGGGTAGGTAATGGGTAGTTGAATCCCATCATAACACCCACTCCCCATGCATGATGAGCTATGAAGCTAGGGAGTTTGCTGAGTTTGAGGAAGAAATAGGGAGTTAGCTTCACAGTGTATTCACGTGGGAGGGAAATGTGACTAATAATAAGGGACAAGGCACAATACTCAGCATTTGCAATGTAGTTCCACACTTGGGTCATACACCTCTACATATAATATATACACTTAGGTAATATAAATTATGTATACATTTCATCCCATATAACTTAAGTTATAAATTAATGTGTCACAATGTAGTCCCAATAATACTATCGTATAGTAAATTTTAACTTGCACATATATAAATTCATGTACATTTCATCCTACTGGATATAATTCTATCGGGTATTACTCATTATAACGGTTATTAATACAGTTATAATATCCTATAGAAACCATTATCAATTTAAGAATTGCTATATGTTAATAGGGTATTCCTTAAGGTCTACCCACACATATCATGTTAGATAAGCAATAATATTATGTAACTCTCTTAATGCAACCAATCATACTATATAATATATACATATAATATAGCTATATTAAAGCGTCACACTGCATTATATACACATCTCATGTAACTCTATCACCTTACTATATAGCTTATATAGTCACGTCGCACTTTACACTTCGTACAATATATAGATAACTATCATACGTTATATATTTTAATATCGCATGCTTGCACATTAATAAATTACTTATTTTATTAATTAATCTATTTCTCATTAATCAATGGAATTATAATTTCCATAACAATTAATTAACATTTATATAGTTAATTATCACAATAAATAAATATAAATCTTATTATATTTATAACAAATATACTTATTATCATGCTAACACTCGCAATAATAATAATTCAACATATTATTATAATAACAATTAATATAGATTAATTGTTTAATTAATAATTCTTCCATCTTCGAATTAATCAATTCATTACCGAATCTATTATCGTGCCACACAAGGCATTTCTCACAAGCTTAATCTAAAGCTTATTATTATTCCCATCACTTACTACTTATAACATGTTCAATATAATTAGAACTATTAAATCACAAGGTTCACCTATATAAATATATCGTGAATGGAAATATTCAAATATTTTATATAACCTTTACGGTAATATAATAACTCAAGCTATTAAAATGCTAAACTACCTCAATTAATTATACTTATAATAAGTATAACTTTTACGCTTATAATAATTAATATATATATACTCTATTAATTATTCAAATAATAATATTCACGATCAAATAATAACTTAAGTTATTTAATATATTAAAATAACTTAGTTTCCTTTCATTAATTAAACTCCCTTGAAAATACATTAGAAATTATGTATTTAGTCATAACATAAAATATTATGTTTTCTCCAAATAAAGACATTTTTTATTAGAAAATAATTTACTTATTGTCTCAAGACAATATTCTTAATATAATAAATAACTATATGTACGACACTTGTACATTATATATAGAAAATAGGTAATAAGTTTATTTTCTATAATTTGTTTCCATCAATTTATTTATATATAGCAAATATGTTTTAATGTATTTACCATATTAATTAATCACACTTATTACATCATACTAAAACATATAAGGTGATATTATTATTCAAAAATAACATTCCCTCTTTTATTAAAATAATTCAACATTAGAAACTATTTTAATATCCTTTATTAGAAAAATCATATCTCTTTCTTTTCTATAAATTGTCCCCAACACAATTTCTTCAAATATTAAATATTCATTTAAAGATATAATGATTTTTATCTCCCTTTAATAACGTATATATACATATTTAATGTTATTCGTACATTAGACTTTCTCACATTTTACTATTCTAAGTAATATATATAAAAGTATCAACTATAATTACATATTCAACACACTTATTAATTCACTCATTTACTTAAGTAAATTAAACACTGCACCATATCATTAAGGTTCAATATTAACATTATATTACTCCATAATATAACTCTCAACTATGAATTAACCAATATTTATTCTTATTAGTTAATTTCTTAACTAACTCATGCTTCACTATCCAAACCTATTCACGGATAGTGTAAGTGCTATTAATAACCTATATTATGAACATACTAGTTATTAATACACATGCACAAGAATATGGTAATTATGCATTAAGGATATTTAATGTCACCAACTTACTATGATAAAATAACTATATAAATTATTTAATATCGATAGGAATTTATCCACTTCCTTTATTTTCCACTGAATCGTCTCTACGCTAAATAACAAATATATATTAATAATATATTTATTAATCACAAAAATTACTTATTACATAGTTTATATAACCCTATGTAACAAAATACCACATACCTCATATCTCATATATATACTCTTATTCGAACTCATCTCACAGTTGAATAATTTTATTTATTAAATCCTTATTTAATAATTTCTAAAAATTCGGGTTCTTACAGCTATCATCACCGGTTCATTCCCGATGTTTCGTTGGGGTTGTTGCCAACGGCTGGAATGTCAAAAAATCTGACCTTCGTTGAAGTAGTTTTCAATGATTATCAACACCTGTTCTTTCCCGATGCTTCGTTAGGGTTGTCGCCAACGGCTAGAATGTCAGGCAATCTGACCTTCGTTGAAGTAGTTTTCAACGAATTTCATCACCGGATCATTCCCGATGCTTCATTGTGGTTGTTGCCAGTGGCTGGAATGTCAGGCAATCTGACTTTCATTGAAGTAGTTTTCAACGACTTTCATCACCGGCTCGTTCCCGATGCTTCGTTGGGGTTGTCGCCAACGGCTGGAATGTCAGGCAATCTGATTTTAACGGCTTTCATCACCGACTCATTCCCAATGCTTTATTGAGGTTGTCGCCAACGATAGGAATGTCAGGAAATATGACCTTTGTTGAAGTAGTTTTCAACGGTTAGTAATCACCGGATCGTTCCCGATGCTTCGTTGGGGTTATCGCCAATGACTGGAATGTCAAGCATGATCAATCTCGACGTAGGGATGATATTTCAGGTTAGTCATACCCTCAGAAAAATTTGGACACTTTGATGCATTCAACCTCACTATTCACAATGTCGGACTTTCCCGATGCTCTGATAGAGGCAGTTCTCAGCAGTTTTCATCATTGGCTTCCGAATATCACTTCAGGGTCTCGACCAATGGCTTACACGAAGTTCCTTCCTTCATCAGGAACTTGTCGCTTATTGATAAGTAGGTTTTACACCTACTTATTGGACGCTAACTTGCTATGATTATGGCCTAAACTCAAGCACTTTATTATCTTTTAACGCATTTTATCTTTGTGTTATGCATTTTAGGCAGGAAACTCTTTTGGCATGAAATGACAAAATAATGGCATGGTTTGGCATGACTTGGCAAGGAATTGGATAAAGGCTATATGGAAAGCTAGCAACAAGACATGGTGGGGCTGGAAATGGATAAAATGGCATGAAGATGGCACCAAGGCAAGAAGGGCTTGGCATATGGAAAAGGGCACAAGAAAAGGGACTCAATTCAGCTAATGTGAAGGTGCTAGAAGCAACAAAAGAAAGAGCATAGGATTGCACAAGAAAGCAAAAGCTAGAAATTGCATCAGCTGAAGAAATGGTCACGCGTGGCCGCGCCATGAAGACAAAGGAAGCTGGCACGCTCGCGCCGGTTAGCAGAGCCAGAGGTCTGTTCTGGGCATTGGCGCGCCCGCGCCCCAATTACACTATGAGGCCGCGCGGCCGCGCGGGGCTTGACTGAGGACATTTGACTTATTTCACTTAGCTGAATGTAATAGATATAAGGCTTATGTTTGCTGGAGACAATGAGACTTATCATTATTTATCTGACTTCATTTTTATTAGCACAGAGTTGTGTTCCTATATTCTAGGTTAGAGAGTGTGAAGGTCCAAGAGGCTTCTCTTCTTCTTCCTTCTTGCTCTACTAGTAATACATTTCTAGGGTTCATCTTGGAACTCATTTGTGGTCCAGACTTGAGTTTGTTATCTTCTATTGAAAGGGGGAAACCATAATTCTACACTTTCTTTCTCTTGTTCACTCATTTCCTAGTTGTTAAATGCTTGGTTTGAATCCTATAATGGTGGGAGGTTCAGTGATGAACTAACTTCCATTATGGGATTCTAATGGATTCTATTTGCTAAACCTAGTGTTTATGTCTCTTTGATATACATGGATGATAATATGTGGTTTGCCTAACATGGTTGTTTGTATGCCTAGATGCTTGATCAACATCAACTCTAATTGTTTATATGAACTTGAAAAATAAAGTGTAAACTTAGATTTCTCCATGTTAGCATATGTTTGTGAAACTTGCATTGAATGAGTTTTATGATTCGCTAGCTGAATAGAAATATACCGTATGGCCGTATGTAGTCTAATGGGAGTTTGTGCATAAATTGGTTTGGTTTGTAAATTACATAGAAATATAGTGGTTTAGGCCTTGCCGATGTTCATGTGATGTCTATCTTAATTGTGGACATTATATGATTTGGACTTGGTGTATTGAAAGATAGTCAAGTCTCACATCCATGCTCCCGACTAGCATCTCTATATGATCATCCGTGTATGATTTGTGGTGTGATTAACCTAGGTGGCGCTTTAGATGAAGTTAGGATCCCATATCCCTCTAATTTGAACCCCTTGTTTATTAATTGGTTAAGTTTAGTTAAAGTTTAGGATAATTAAATAAAGAACACTGTGACAACTGTTTAAGCAGACATAGATAACTAATGGACTGTTGCATAATAGATTAGGCCTGACTCCATTTTTCGTGGGACGATCTCGACTTACCGAGTTATTACTTCCCGACCGTGTACACTTGCACGTGTTTTTGTGTCCGTTTTTGTTAATACTTAAACGGCGCAACAAGTTTTTGGCGCCGTTGCCGGGGAACACGATTTTAGTTTAATCCTATTGACATCAGTTTTCGTTAAATGTGACTGACTTGAACAAATCTCTTCTTACCTCATTTCTAATTTTATTTTTGTTTACTTGTGTTTCAGGTACTCGTGGATAGTTTATGCACACTCGAGCCTCACATCCTAAGTTAGTGCCTCACCAAGATCACATCAACGGTCGAGCGTGGAGAGCTAACATCCAAAACATCAATCCTCAAGAAGAGCCTGAACTACTTCATTAAATGGCTGAAGAGCAGAGGGCCTTGCAAGATTATTCCATGCCCAAACTCACCGATCTGCAATCAAGTATAGTGAGGCCAGCAATTGCGGCGAACACTTTTGAGATAAAGCCAGGAACATTGTAGTTGATACAAAATAATCTCCAGTTTGGGGGTTTGCCTTCCGAAGATCCCAACGAGCATATTATGAGCTTCATAGAAATATGTGACACTTTTAAATACAACAACGTCCCCGATGATGCAGTGAAACTCAGAATATTCCCTTCCACCTTGAGGGATAAGGCAAAAAGTTGGTTGCACTCACTGCCTTCAGGGTCAATAACTACATGGGAAGACTGTGCTCAGAAATTCTTGACCAAGTTCTTTCCTATGGCCAAGACCGCTGCAATGAGAAGAGACCTGAGTACCTTTGCACAGCATCCAGGGGAAACATTATATGAAGCTTGGGAATGTTATAAGGAGATGCTCAGGAAGTGTCCACACCACGGCATGCCAGAGTGGATGGTGATTAACTCTTTTTACAATGGTTTGGGATGGCAATCAAGGCCCATTATTGACGCTGCATCGGGGGGAGCTATCTGGAAAAAGGATTTTCCGACAGCATATGAGCTCTTTGAGACCATGGTAGCAAACAAGTATCAGAATCCAACGGCCAGGATGGTACAACCGAAGGTTGCAGGGATGTTAGAAGTGGATGCCGTTACAACATTGTCTGCTCAGATGGCAGCCATGGCAAAGAAGATTGATTCATTGGCAGAAGAAAAAGTCAAGACAGTTGCTTGTGTCTGTGAGATTTGTGCAGGGACACATCAAACAGACCAATGTGCTATCAGTACAGAATCAGTACAGTTTGTGAGCAACTACCAAAAAACCCCATAATCAATTTCAAAATTCTTACAGCCCCAGCAATAGGAATCATCCCAACTTTAGTTGGAGTAATACTCAGAATGTCCAACACCCCCATCATCAGACATCTCAGCCAGAATACCATACATCACAACCACAACAATTTCAATCACAACAACAATATCAACCACAGCAAGCTCATCACCAGTATGCACCAAAACCCCCCTACCCTCTTGGTTTTCAACAATAACATCATTCCCCACCTGTACCTCAGCCAGAAAAGAAGTCGGAGGAGATAGTGGAAATCGATGAACATAAGTTAATCGTGAAGAGCCAAGCTATATCTCTCAAGATGATGGAGACTCAAATTGGTCAAATTGTGAATGCGGTTCTCAATCGACCTCAAGGGACTCTTCCCAGTAATACAAAAATGAATCCAGGAAAAAGGGAAGGAAAGGAGCAGTGCCAAGCCATCACCCTAAGATCTGGGAGGCAGACTTCAGACTTGGAGGCCCGCGCCGCCGCGCCCTAGGAAGGCCAAAACTTGGCACGGGCGCGCCAAGATGCAGATCACCCTGAGACAGTGTTGGTTGATTGACATGATGGAGGAAAGATTGTTGTGGCAGATAAGGAGGAAACCATTGAGAAAATCATAACCAAACCATCACCTGTGTACCCTACTGTTCCTTACCCACAGAGATTGCACAAGCAAAGGGACGACGGACAGTTTGCTAAGTTTTTGGAGGTGTTCAAGAAACTGCAGATAAACATACCCTTTGCAGAGGCAGTAGAACAAATGCCAAGTTACGCAAAGTTCATGAAGGGTATTCTGTCAAGGAAGAAACGATTAGAGGACTTTGAGACAGTGGCCTTAACAGAAGAGTGCAATGCGGTATTACAGCGTAAATTACCTCCAAAGCTTAAGGACCCGGGCAGTTTCACAATACCTTGCTCTATTGGAAATTTATCTTTCAGCAAATGCCTCTATGACTTAGGAGCTAGCATAAATTTGATGCCTCTGTCCGTATTCAATCAATTGGGATTGTCGGCTCCCAAGCCGACAAATGTATCACTACAACTTGCTGACAGATCCATCACTTATCCTAGAGGTATTGTGGAAGATGTTTTGGTTAAAGTGGAAAAATTTATCTTCCTAGCTGACTTCATCATTCTTGATTACGAAGAAGACAGAAATATCCAATCATCCTTGGGAGACCTTTCCTTGCCACGGGGTGAACTCTTATACATGTCCACAAGGGAGAGTTAACAATGAGAGTGCATGACCAAGAAGTCACTTTCAACGTTTTTAAAGCTATGAAGTTTCCCACAGACGAGGAACAGTGCTTTTGGATTGATGTGATAGAAAGGGTGATAAATGAAGGATTTGGAAATCTGATGGGTACTGAGCCTTTGGAGAGTGCTATATTGGGAGACTCAGATATTGAGGATACTGAAGTTGCTGAATACGTGCAAATTCTTGACACAGCACCAAAGATGCGAAAGTTTAAGATGCCTATCAAGCCACTAAAAATTGCTGGGGAAACATCAGAACGACTCAAGCCTTCTCTTGAGATGCCTCCAGATCTTGATCTTAAACCTCTTCCAGATCATTTAAGGTATGCATTTTTAAGTGAATTTTCAAAGTTGCCTGTTATTATCTCTGCTGCACTAACATCTTGTCAGGAAGAACAACTGCTACAGGTGCTAAGAGAGTTTAAATCGGCAATTAGATGGACCATAGCAGATATAAAGGGGATCAGCCCAGCATTTTGTATGCACAAAATCCTGCTGGAAGATGATAGCAAACCATCAGTGGAGCAACAGCGCAGATTAAATCCTATCATGAAGGAAGTGGTTAAGAAGGAGATTTTAAAATGGTTAGATGCAGGGATTATCTATCCAATATCAGACAGCTCTTGGGTGAGCCCGGTGCAGTGTGTGCCGAAGAAGGGGGGTATGACCGTGATATCCAATAAACATAACGAGCTAATTCCTACCAGAATAGTGACGGGGTGGAGAGTCTGCATGGACTAACGCGGACTAAACAAGGCTGCCAGGAAAGATCATTTTCCCCTCCCGTTCATTGATCAGATGCTAGACAGGCTGGCCGGTCGTGAATATTACTGCCTTCTGGATGGGTACTCAGGATACAATCAAATAATGATAGCCCCAGAAGATCAAGAAAAGGCTACTTTTACTTGTCCATATGGTACATTTGCGTTTAGAAGGATGTCTTTCGTTTTGTGCAATGCCCCGGCTACCTTTCAGAGGTGTATGATGGCCATTTTCTCCGTATGGTTGAGCAAAATGTTGAAGTCTTCATGGATGATTTTTCTATTTTTGGAGACTCCTTTGACATATGTTTGGAGAAATTGGTGATGGTGTTAAAACGATGTGTCGAGACGAATCTTGTACTGAATTGGGAGAAGTGCCATTTTATGGAACAAGAGGGTATCATTTTGGGTCATAAGGTTTCGAAGAAAGGATTAGAGGTGGACGGGGCTAAGTTGGAAACTATTGAGAACTTGCCTCCGCCTATTTCTGTAAAAGGTGTTCATAGCTTCTTGGGACATGCAAGCTTCTATCGTCGGTTTATAAAGGACTTCTCGAAGATTACAAAGCCACTTTGCAGTTTATTGGAAAAAGATGTCCTCTTTAAATTTGATGAGGAATGCCTGACTGCATTTGAGCACTTGAAGAAGAAGTTAACTACGGCACCAGTGATCACATCTCCGAATTGGGACCTTGCGTTTGAGCTAATGTGTGATGCCAGCGATTTTGCTGTGGGAGCTGTATTGGGCCAGCGAAGGGACAAGGTCTTTCGTGTTATATACTATACTAGCAAGACCTTTACTGATGCCCAGCTGAACTACACTACTACAGAAAAAGAGCTTTTGGCGGTGGTGTACGCATTCGATAAATTCCGTGCTTATTTGATTGGAACCAGAGTGATTGTGTACACCGACCATGCAGCGATCCGATATTTGATAGCAAAGAAAGATGCCAAACCCCGTCTGATCAGGTGGATACTTCTTCTGCAAGAATTTGATCTAGAAATCAAGGATTGAAAAGGGACTGAGAACCAAGTGGCTGACCACTTGTCACGATTGGAAAAATCGGGAAACGATGCAAATGACAAAGTGATGATAAATGAATCCTTCCCCGATGAGCAATTGTTTGTGGTGAAAGGTGAAGTGCCATGGTTCGCAGATTTTGCAAACTTCCTAGTGGGCAATATCATTCCTTCTGACTTGACTAGGCATCAAAAGAAGAAGTTTCTGCATGATATGAAATGGTTTACTTGGGATGAACCGTACTTGTTCAAGCAGTGTGCCGATCAGATGATTAGAAGGTGCATTCCATTTAGCAAAACGGAGAGTGTGCTGCAGGATTGCCACGCATCTTTGTATGGAGGCCATTATGGAGGTCAAAGGACAGCGGCCAAGGTTTTGCAAGTAGGTTTTTATTGGCCTACTATCTTTAAGGATGCTTACAGCTTTGTTCAAAGATGTGATACATGTCAGAGGGTAGGAAATATATCAAAGAGAAATGAAATGCCACTGAGTACAATCCTCGAGGTAGAGATCTTCGATGTCTGGCGGATAGGCTTTATGGGGCCGTTCGTTTCATCATGTGGGAACTTGTACATCCTTCTGGCAGTCGATTACGTATCTAAATGGGTGGAAGTGGCAGCTCTACCGAAAAATGATGTTAGGGTGGTTCTGAGGTTTCTACAAAAGAGCATTTTCACTAGGTTTGGAACTCCCAGGGCTATCATTAGCGACTAGGGCACCCACTTTTATAATCGGCAGTTTACAGCTTTGTTAGCTAAGTATGGGGTAAATCATCGTGTAGCTACAGCTTATCATCCCCAAACCAATGGCCAAGCCGAAGTGTCAAATCGTGAGGTAAAAAGAATACTGGAAAAGATTGTGAACCCCACGAGGAAAGATTGGTCATTGAAGTTGGATGATGCAGTTTGGGCTTACAGGACTGCCTATAAAACACCACTGGGAATGTTGCCGTTTCAGCTTATGTATGGAAAGGCGTGTCACCTTCCTCTGGAGCTTGAGCATAGAGCCTATTGGGCAATCCATAAGTTGAACTTTGACTTAAAGGTTGCAGGGGAGAAACGTCCACTCCAACTCAATGAATTGGATGAATTTTGATTGCAGGCTTATGAAAATTCCAAATTATACAAGGAAAAGGTGAAAAGGTGGCATGATCGCAAGATTATGGAAAGAACATTCGAGCCAGGGCAAGCAGTGCTATTATTCAACTCCAGACTTAGACTCTTCCTAGGGAAGCTCAAGCCAAGGTGGTCAGGGCCTTTCACTGTCAAGACTGTATATCCACACGGTGCAATAGAGATCTTCGATAAGGACCCAGATAACCCTTTCAAAGTCAATGGACAAAGGCTAAAGCATTATTATGGTGGAGAGGTTTCAAGGCAGGAGGTCGCCTCAATCCTCTCGACAACTTGACCGAATCCGACAGAGTTTAGCTTATGGACTATAAACAAGCGCTGGATGGTAGCCACCCCATCATCTCTATCTCTTCCCCTTGTTAATTCTTGCATTGTTTTCTATACATTTCTCTCCCCTGTTTAATTCTGGTGACTTATCTCTTCAATCTCTCTTTCCCCGTTTAATTCTAAGCATGTGGAAAAGGTTTACCTATTTTTAAACATTGTAGGTGTTAGAATGCTCATTGCCTACATTTTTGAACTTTAGGCATGTAGCATGAAATTTTTGGGAGTTAGATACGCTCTGTACATACCTCTATGGGATTTACATGATTCATTGCATACGCATTCAGCCATAGTTGCACAGAATTTTGGAGCTGGAAGCTCTTTGAACATATTTTGGACATGTTAATATTCTGCATAGAAGCCTATAGCAAATTGTTTTGGGAAATTATATGGAAACGATTCATACATGGCATTGCTCAGGAATAGCAGTTCATTCATCTTAATCATGCACATTGCATTCAGGAAGCAAACAATATTTAACTATGGTTATTTTATGTGTAGGTGCGATAATGACTACAAGTTGCTTCTTATCTCTTCACTTAGTTGCTACAGAATAAGTCCAGAATGCAGGAATTTTTGGCCAGGTTAAGGGGCGGCGCGCCCACGCCAACCTCAGGCTATTTACCGGCGCGCCCGCGCCAACACTCATTAACCCAGAGGCAGCCCTGACCTACGCGGCCGCGCGGTCGCCCGGCTCTCCATGCCTAACCCAGCGCGCCTGCGCCTGAAGCCCTTCGGCAGTTCCATTTTAAATTGGCCGGTCCAGCTTTTCAAACCCTTTTTTGCCCTATTTCTTATAACCTCCCCCCACTATCATATCATCAAACCCTTCTCCGTTATATATATCTCCATCTCCAAGCCCTAATTCCTGTTTCTAATTCCTCTTCAATCCTCTATCCCCAGTCCGATTACATCCCTTGTCATCCACCAAGTGAGAGTTTGGGTAGTGTTACAGAGATATCATCACCAAAGGGGGAAGTTCACCAAGTAAGGGTTTGTTCTTCGCAGTGCGCACATAGGGTTTGTGGAAGTAGTGGCCGCCATACTAGTTTGGGGGTTATAATCTTCAGTGTTCTTCATCAGAGGTTCTAACCAATTAGCCATGGGTCCAAAATGCTCACGCACTGTCGCTTTCTCTTACGGCTGCTTCGCCCGATCGCAGTGGCTCTAACGACGACATCCATGTCGATTTGACCAAGTTCATTAGTATTGAAGCCCAAATAACATACTATCGGATTCGCGGCAAAGTCTGTTGTTAAGGAAAAAGGGTTAAAGCCGACGAAGGAGGACGGCGACATGAGGGCTATGATTCGTGAGATGGGCTGGCAGGGAGTTTGTGCCACACCACCACTGATGCCGTTGGCGTTGGTCCGTGAATTCTACGAAATTCAAGCATCACAAAAAGCGGTCGGTCCTTGGTGAGAGGCCAAACAGTCGATTACCGCCCAGCTGCAATTCGGGAGGTTCTGAGTCTGTCTCCAGTGCCAGCGGGGCAAGTCAATTGGGTCGAGGCCGAACGATTTGAGACTGATCTGGATCAGCTGATTCGAGACTTATGTGCGCCTGGCACAGTGTGGAAGATCAAGAAGGACACCACTGATGAATATACCACATTTCCCGCCTCTGGACTAAACCGTTAGGCTAAGGCATGGAACTTATTCCTTTGTGCCAATTTGATGCCATCCACGCATCAACATGAAGTTACTGTCGAGCGAGCCATCATTTTATGGGGCATTATCACGGGCAAATACATTGATGTGGGCCATTTAATCAATCAAAATATGCTGCAATTTATGAGGGGAAGCACCATGGGCGCCATTCCGCACGCATCCATTATAGCCCATCTTTGTGCGGAGGCAGGGCTCGAATGGGCCGATGAGCAGGTTCAGATGCCTAGTGGGGATGTCACAAACACCACGATCAAGCATTTTCAGGATTGGTCAGGGGGCACAGCACACCCGAGGGGAAAAGGGTTTATTATAGCAGCTCCTCCACCAGTTCTCCCCCCGCAGCCGTAGCCAGATGAGGCAGCAGCCCCTCCTCCCGCAGATCATGGTCGCCATATGCGGCGTATTGAGAGGAGGATTGATGCCCTATATGCAAATTTTATTGGGTTCGCCGATGGATTGATGCGTGCGCTTGTTGAGGCCTTTGCACATCAGGGCACCATGATAGAGTGGCCCGTGTTTGCTTCTGAGATGCCATACCCTTCGCTAGATTCACCACCCGAGGAGGGTGGCCATGCAGACCAGTAGGGGAGTTTTTTGACCCTTTACCTTCAATGGGGACATTGAATATTTCTAGTTTGGGGGTATTTGGTGTAGTTAAGTAGTTTGTTGCATATAGTTAAATGTCTGCATCTAGTTTTATTGCATTTAGTTGCATTGCATTCCAGTATAGTTTCAGTTTATTTTTTTTTCATTTTGTTGAATTAGTAAGTGTTTAGTTGCATTGCATTGCATAATCCCGTGTTTTAGTCTGTTGAATTCCAATCTGGCCTGTGACGACATCGAGATATGGTACATTATTGAGCTCTGTTAGTAGTTTAGGCTCAGTTATATTTAATACATGATGTAATCTAAATCTGTTGCTTAGATGTTGCCGGATAAGTTTGTCTTGGCTCGTTGGCTAGATTAATGTATGCTTGTCTTCTAAGAGGACAAATTTTGTTTTTAATTGATAGAATGTAATAAAAGCAATAATGACCTTAACATCACTGGAATACAAGTCTGAAGAAAAGCTTTGGGTATGCATGTTGTAAGGAGAGATGGAGCGTAAGATGCACTCTCCTTAGAAAACTAAAAAGTAAAAGAAAAGAAAATAAATTGAGAAAAAGAATACAAAAAATAGAATAAGCGCCTTGGCTAGCGAAGTCTTGTGGCCTTCGATACTCGAGCAAGCACGCCCTAGGGGATTGTCTCTACACCCAGCGCCCTAAGGCCGTCTGGTCTGGGAGTCGTTGGTCGAATGCTCGTTAAATGGGTATCATTGAAAAGCCTAAAAAGGCCTAGCATTGCACAGTCGGGTGAATTAAAGCATAATAAGCCCTTGTTGAGCTTCAGCTTGTATCTGTGTGTTGGTTTGGTCATTGTTTGGTCTTCTTAAGAAATTCTTAGCTTAAAACCTCAATTTTTCCTTCCTTAGAAGTATAGCATGTGAAATCTTTGCTTTTATCAAGCTTGTTCATGACATTGCACTCATACACTGCATCTAGGTAACAGGTTGTGATTTACAGATTGTATGTCTATATAACTATAGCTTGAGTCGATACATTGATCATTGCTCTTATTATCTCTCTGTGGCGAATCTATTTGGAATTTATTTGATGGCTATTACTTTGGGATGCATTTTCATGTAGTTAGTTTCAAATCATGTAGTTGCATTTGTGTTTTTGCTTGAGGGCAACCAATAGTTCAAGTTTGGGGGTATTTGATAAGTAGGTTTTACACCTACTTATTGGACGCCAACTTGCTATGATTATGGCTTAAACTCAAGCACTTTATTATCTTTTAACGCATTTTATCTTTGTGTTATGCATTTTAGGCATGAACTCTTTTGGCATGAAATGACAAAATAATGGCATGGTTTGGCATGACTTGGCAAGGAATTGGATAAAGGCTATATGGAAAGCTAGCTACAAGACATGGTGGGGCTGGAAATGGATAAAATGGCATGAAGATGGCACCAAGGCAAGAAGGGCTTGGCATATGGAAAAGGGCACAAGAAAAGGGACTCAATTTAGCTAATGTGAAGGTGCTAGAAGCAACAAAAGAAAGAGCATAGGATTGCACAAGAAAGCAAAAGCCAGAAATTGCATCAGCTGAAGAAATGGTCACGCGCGGCCGCGCCATGAAGACAAAGGAAGCTGGCGCGCCCGCGTCGGTTAGCAGAGCCAGAGGTCTGTTCTGGGCATTGGCGCGCCCGCGCCCCAATTACATTATGAGGCCGCGCGGCCGCGCGGGGCTTGACTGAGGACATTTGACTTAATTCACTTAGCTGAATGTAATAGATATAAGGCTTATGTTTTTTGGAGACAATGAGACTTATCATTATTTATCAGACTTCATTTTTATTAGCACAGAGTTGTGTTCCTATATTCTAGGTTAGAGAGTATGAAGGTCCAAGAGGCTTCTCTTCTTCTTCCTTCTTGCTCTACTAGTAATACATTTCTAGGGTTCATCTTGGAACTCATTTGTGGTCTAGACTTGAGTTTGTTATCTTCTATTGAAAGGGGGAAACCATAATTCTACACTTTCTTTCTCTTGTTCTCTCATTTCCTAGTTGTTCAATGCTTGGTTTGAATCCTATAATGGTGGGAGGTTCAGTGATGAACTAACTTCCATTATGGGATTCTAATGGATTCTATTTGCTAAACCTAGTGTTTATGTCTCTTTGATATACATGGATGATAATATGTGGTTTGCCTAACATGGTTGTTTGTATGCCTAGATGCTTGATCAACAACTACTCTAATAGTTTATATGAACTTGAAAAATGAAGTGTACACTTAAATTTCTCCATGTTAGCATATGTTTGTGAAACTTGCATTGGATGAGTTTTATGATTCGCTAGCCGGATAGAAATATACCATATGGCCGTATGTAGTCTAATGCGAGTTTGTGCATAAATTGGTTTGGTTTGTAAATCACATAGAAATATAGTGTTTTAGGCCTTGCCGATGTTTATGTGATGTCTATCTTAATTGTGGACATTATATCATTTGGACTTGGTGAATTGAAAGATAGTCAAGTCTCACATCCGTGCTCCCGACTAGCATCTCTATATGATCATCCGTGTATGATTTGTGGTGTAATTAACCTAGGTGGCGCTTTAGATGAAGTTAGGATCCCATATCCCTCTAATTTGAACCCCTTGTTTATTAATTGGTTAAGTTTAGTTAAAGTTTAGGATAATTAAATAAAGAACACTGTGACAACTGTTTAAGCAGACATATATAACTAATGGACTGTTGCATAATAGATTAGGCCTGACTCTGTTTTCCGTGGGACGATCTCGACTTACCGAGTTATTACTTGCCGACCGTGTACACTTGCACGTGTTTTTGTGTCCGTTTTTGTTACTACTTAAACAGCGCAACACTTATACGCATGATTTCAGGCCAATCCATTCAATCACGTAACAATATTTTTTTTTGATTTGACCTTTCAGCTTTTATAAATTCAGTTTTAACTCGAATTGGGCCGAACCGGAGGGGGTGGGCCCACCCTAGGGAGCCGCAGGTAGAGGTGCGGCTACCGCAGGTGGGGCTGCTACTCCCTATAAATATAACTTGGGCACCCAAGGCATTCAAAAGTCATTTTCAACTTTAAAATCTAAAGAAAATCAGAAATTTCTTCTTCAGATCTACGGAGTTCGACCTGCTTTTTCCAAATTTTGTCACCGTACAAACATTCTGCACATCTCTGGTAACGTTTACATCCTTTCTTTTTTCAGTTTTGGCCGTTAGAATGTTCGATATCATATAGTATGCTTCTAAACACAATGTATCGAATAGGCGTGCCTATATGACTTGATAAAAAATTTTAGACTTAGTTAATATACATATTTTACTGTGCTGAACATTTTGATGTACAAAAATTTGATTTCTGAGACAGTTAATTGATGCCCTTTTTGATCAGTTTACTCATCATTTTTTAGGCCAAGTGAGCCTGGATTTTTAACTAAAAATACCAATGGTAATTTAGTTGCCATAGGGAGTTTAATTTTGATTTTTTTTATAAATATGAACTGTTTCTATTTTTTAGGTAGGTGTGCTACTGAATGGCAACCTAGTCATGCCTGTGTGCATGCGGACAGTCCATTTTACAAAGGAGACTCAGGCAAAAAAATTTCAAAAGCCTGAGCATTTAATAAACATGCAATTTCAACTCTATTGGGGATTTTGGTTAACTAATGCATGCTTTAGGACTTAAAAATGCATAAAGCAATGATTTAATTTGATAAGCTACAGGTTTAAGGCTTACCTCACCCTTTCTAAGGTAATTTGGAGACTTTGTCCAGGTTATGGAGCCAGATAGACCTGACATTGCTAGCAAAGTCACTTCAGGTGTGAGGCGGAGGAGAGCTTTTGATGTTCCTCAGCCACTTCCAGCCCGACCTCCTCGCAGGTTTACTGAGTCTGTGATTCGTCCGATTCAGGCTGAGATGTCGAATAATGTGGACGAAGAGAATGTTCCATTTATAGATTTTGCCCCAGCTCATGCTCCACGTAGGGAGCTTCCCGCTATCACTGTGTAGATTCTAGAGCTACTGGGCGATTTGACCCGCCATCCATCGATATACCTTCACCCCAACGAGGTGACTGAAGTTTCTTTTTTATTTTCTTTCTTTCTTTCTTTTGTAATTTAAGGGCACAGGTTTAATCAGGACTGGCTATTTGATAAAGGTTTTCGGCTTTACGCAGCCTAGAGGGAACTGGTTTAGCGTCCACTCTTTATACCATACTCTGCATCCAGAGTATCAGGCCATCATTAACACATGGGGTTTCGAGGCCTTTTTTTCTATTCCTCCCCGCCGTTGTCCCTAGGGTTATCTGAGGGCTTTGTCTGAGCGCTGTTTCCACCAGACCCAGTCTCTTCATCTCTTAGACTGTGAGGTGATGATAACACCTATGGATTGGAGGTTCATCACAGGAATAGAGTTTACAGGCGAGCCAGTACCGTTGGTGGCGAAAAATTCACCGCTGCCGTTCGGTCCCTCTTGGGAGTTCCTACTACGGCCATCAAGGGTTGGACTGTCCGTTCTAGTCCCTTGAGTGTAGATGCCCAGAGCAGGGCTTTGATTGAGCCTCTGCATGATGATTAGAGGGTTAGAGATCGCATCCTTTGGCGACTATTTTTGGTGATCATCAGGGCATGTTTCATTACAGATAACTCCTCGACGGTGTCTTTCACTCTGGTTAGCGCTACTCGGTATGTAGAGCGCCTCAACGATTTTGATTGGGGTACCTATACCTTCGCATACTATTTTCGAGGGATGCACCTACGCTCTGAGGGCGTGACGGAGGCTTGGTTAGATTTTTATCCCTTCCTGTTGGTGAGTATTTTCTCTTTCACCCTTTAATTTTCCCCATTTGTGTTTGACAGTTTTATCACTGAGGTCAATTAATCTTTGCATTGCCAATTCTGGGCATATAAGAGGCTTTTTTGCCTACGTCCTGCCACTACTCTAGGCCTGGAGACCTATCTGAGGGGATGTCACTGGCATCACACCACTTTGACAGAGGTCCCTGTAGCAAAGGGATTTACCCACTCCCGATTGTAGCTAGAGCTGTTGACTACCGATTCCATCGTATGGGTTCCCTACACCTCAGACTATTTGATAGTCGGATTCGAAGATGGCTTCCTAACTGGTAGGGAGTTTGCATTGTCCACTCGTTAGGTTCCTCTTTTGACTGATGGTGGTTGGGAGCTCTACTTGGGAGAGTGCGTTATTCGGAGCGTGACGGGAGATATCCGCATTCCCTTTGCTCCTCCTACTTGGCATCATTGGCCATTAGCTCAGCCACTTATTGACATTCCCATGGTGGGTGTAGATGGCTTCACCCTGTCAGAGGGTCCTTATAGCCAGACTCGTGCTACCCAGTTAATGCAGATATGGTGTCAGGGTTTGTGATGATGACAGACTGGATAGCTTACCTCCGAGAGCAGACTCATCTGGAGCAGATTTTAAGATTGACCCAGTGGTTGGAGCGGGCTCACTTTTTCATCTGGCACCTTGGCCGGGATCCATCTGAGATAGATTTATTTGATCCTTCCAGCTCTGGAGCTGGTCCATCAGCAAATCCATTTTCTAGCAGCTTTGTAAGTGCTGATCCTTCCTTGTATCGACCGGACATTCCCACTAGCCGAGATTCTATTACTCAGGAGGAGCTGGAGCAGATCGATCGCCTTGATGTATATGTTATAGATTTCTTCTGATAGTTTTTCTCGTAATATCTTTTTATAGGCCTCTGTTTAGATATTGGGCGGTTGTGCCCCATTTCTCGCTATATCATTTGATAGGCCTCTGTTAGTTGTTAGGCGGTTATGCCCCCTTTCCCTACACTTCTTATTTTGTATTTTATGAGCAGACAGAGATGATGCTTTTAGTAGATAGTTTATTCTAGATATGCATGATGTTTTTCTATCTACTGCATCTTATTTATCATTGTCATTATGCATGTTATATCATGGATATGCATTCAGACAGGTGAGTTTAGATTTGACCCCTGGATGGTCTCATGATACGGTTATACAGATGTCGTCATCCACAATCAGCCGTATCAAGCATTTACCATATTCTTTGGTAGCATCTTCGCTGAGATCATGGTATGATAGTCTACCTCTCATAGCCAAAAGGACAGTTGACCAGATGCTAAGGCATTCTCTGGCCCTTTTAGCTTTTCAAGTTCCACAGGGGTTTGTGGATGACATGTTATACTGCTAGATACCCAAGCGCCAGGTTTTTCGGTTCGGCCTTCACGAGTTGACTCCTACATTAGAGGAGTATGAGCACCTCACAGGTTTGGCATTAGATTTGCCTTGTGCCAGGACGGCTATTAGAGATATGAGACATCCATTTATGACCATGACTGGTCTAAAACATCGAGTCGCCGTTGAGGATATTATTATAGAACATATGATGTCCATAGACTTTTTTGATCGATCGCTTTGGCGGGCTAGACAGCTATGAGCGACACTATGGAGATTTCATCATTCTTGTAGATGAGTGGCAGGTTGCCCGTGTAGATGTTTTGCTGATGTGCGTCACGACTTATTTGTGCATGCCATTATATTTGGACCACTTGGATATTGGCTTGATGGTAGTGGTTCGGGCCCTCAGACAGGGTTGTACTATCTTGTTGATGATATTAGACGATACCTTGAGGTCGGCTACATTCTGCAGTACCCACCAGAGGGGTTTTTTAGAGGTAGCGTCGTTCTGCTGTATTTGTGGTTCATGATATATTTGAGTCCTATTGGCACCTTCAGACGTCATGGGTACTACTTTACCCATGAGATATGGACGTCTTACTCCTTCCGGCTGGCGGAGTGTTCATATGTGGCATCATGGTCGATCTTTCTATCGATAATTAAGCACCTCTTTTCATTCTTGCCCTGCTCTGGGCTTAGCTCCCCTTACAGCTTCATCTCATGTAGTTGGCGTGGACTATTTGCCCCTGGCAGGTCTGAGAGGGGTGACTACATATCATCCGCTGGTAGTCATGGGCCAGTTTAATCAGTTTTAGAGCATTTACCACTTTGAGGGGGCTACGGATCAATGGATATCATCTTCATCTTTGTTGTCAGCTGACCTGATCAGGACTTACGAGTGTTGGACTCATAAGGAGCTGGCTGACTTCTCTGCTAGCCATCCAGATCGTTCTCTAAAGTATTCTACATAATTGGAGGTCAATATTTCGTTAGCTGCAGCTATTCTGTCAGCTCCAAGCATTGATTCAGACGAGGAGGAGCCTATGGAGGATCCTGATTCTCCTATAGAGGATGAGTTGTTTATAGATTTGACAGTAGCTTTAGTTTATGACCCTCTAAGCATTCCGACTTGGACAGATCCAGGGCTTGTTGATTCATTAGCTCGAATGACCTTTGAGAGGGATCAGGCTAGAGCGCTGATGTTGACAGCCCTTTCTGGTAGGGATACAGCTTTTGCTGACAGAGATGAGGCTCGAGCTACTAGGGATGCAGCTTTTATTGAGAGATACGAGGCTTGATCTACCCGAGATGCAACTTTTGAGGAGATTGAGGAGGCTTTGGTCACCCGTGATGCTGCTTATATTGAGAGGGACGAGGCCATAGCCACCAGGGATGTTTATGTTGCGAACAACACTGCACTCAGATCTTATACACATAGCCTGGTTGCAGATATGAGTGCGTTCATAGATGGACATAGCAGCACTATGCAGATGGCAGTGGATATTCTTGCTCGTATGGAGACCGAGGGTTATGAGCTTACAGCTGCTTCTCTATCTTCTGAGAGGGATGCCATGTTAGCACTGCTATCCCGTTTGTCCACGGGTTCATAGACTAGCTTTGCTTTTTCGGCACATACTAGATCAGCCATTTTTGTCATGTACATGACACAGTGTATATATCAAATAATATTATATATTAGAGAAATATATTTTGATTCACTTCCCTGTTGGATATGTATTGTCATTGCTGAGTGATTTCAACTTCTTTTATGACTTGTTGTTGTTGATGTATCATGAGCTTTTCCTTGATAGATTGACATTGAGATGTCAAAGAATATCTTACAAAGGCCTGTTGACCAGGAAGGCCTGATAGGATTTGGGTTTTATAGGGTTTCGGTGTCTTGGGTCTGGTTTTTATTAGTTTTTGTTTTTCCTTGAAGGTCAGACCGTACCATGAATGGCTGCCTACGTACTCCCGGGTTGAGGGAGATCAGGTCATTCATAGTTCAGGCTTTGCCTGAATGGTTTGAGGAGTGTTTACTTTGGGTTTGAGTTTGGTTTTATGGGTTTTTGAATTTTTTTGTTTGGTTTGACAGCACCAGGAAAGGCTGCCTACGTGCTCCCGAGTTGAGGGAGATCAGGTCATTCGTAGTTCAGGTTAAGTCTGAAAGGTTTGAGAAGTGTGTATTTGGGTTTAAGCTTGGTTTAATGGGTTTTTAATTTTTTTTTGTTTGGTTTGACCACACCAGGAATGGCTGCCTACGTACTCCCGGGTTAAGGGAGATCAGGTCATTCGTAGTTTTGTCTTTTATGAAAACCCAAAATGATTTGATTGATTCGCATAACTAGGATGATGGATTGCATGTGTTTCAGACATAATACCGTTTCACGGTGTCTGAATTGATAAGATGGGGAAAATTGTTCCCATCCATTTCTTGCAATCTGACAGCTCCTCCTATCAACACTTCTTTGACAATGAAAAGGCCTTACCAATTCGGGGCGAACTTTCCTTTGGCTTCATCTTAATTGGTCAGCACTTTCTTCAGTACCATGTTATTTTCTTTGAATTGTCGGAGTCGGACTTTCTTGTTGTATGACCAAGCAATCCTTTGCAGATATAACTGCCCATGAAAAATGGCTGCAACCCTCTTTTCATCTATCAGGGACAACTGGTGGTACCACTCTTGCAACCATTGATCTTCTTCTATCTGAGCGTCTATTAACACCCTCAAAGACTCCATTTCTACTTCTATGGGAAGTACTGCTTCCATGCCATAGACCAATGAGTAGGGGGTAGCCCCAGTAGAAGTACGTATTGACGTCCTGTATGCTAACAGAGTCAGAGGCAACAGGTCAGGACATCCTTTGTGATTGGCAGACATTTTCTGCACGATCTTCTTGATATTTTTGTTGGCCGCTTCGACAGCACCATTCATCTTGGGCTGATAGATGACAGAATTGAGATGCTTGATATGGAACTTGCTGCATAACTCCCTCATCATCTGATTGTTTAGATTCTTGGCGTTGTCCGAGACGATCACCTTCGGTTGTCCATATCGACAAACGACATTGTTTCTTATGAAATCAATGATTACCTCTTTGGTGACTTTGGGAAAAGAGGCGGCCTCAACCCACTTGGTGAAGTAGTCGATCATGGTGAAGATGAATCGATGTCAGTTGCTGGGTTTGGGTTCTATCTGCCCAATCACATCCATTTCCCACATGGAAAATGGCCATGGTGAAATCATATTGTGAAGCTCATTTGGAGGAGCATATATGGCATTTCCATGGACTTGGCATTGGTAGCATCTCCTGACGTGATCATCACAGCCAGCTCTAAGAGAGATCCAGTAATGCTCTATTCTTAATATCTTCTTGGCCAGCAAATGACTGCTCTTGTGTGGACCACAAACTCCACTGTGTACTTCATCCATCAGTATCTGGACTTGATCTTTATCGAGGCATCTCAAAAGGCCTATTCTAGCATCCCTTTTATAGAGTGCATCTCTGCTCAGATAGAACTTTATAGTCATTTTATGAATCCTCTTTCTTCTGGCTTGGCTTGCTCCAACGGGTGTAGATCCATCTCGGAGATATTTTTTATATCTTGATACTAAGGCTGTTTGATAAGAGGTATTTCATCTATTACTTCCCCAATGTAATTCCCATATGTCGGGGCCTTTTGGCTAGTAAATTTAATGTCGGGAATTCCCCTCCTACCAGATATGTGGATCAAGGAAGCCAACGTTGCCAACGCATCAGCAAAGTCACTCCTACCTCGGGGGATGTGGATGAAGGTTATCTCTTCAAACTCCATGGACATCTTGATAACTTGTCGGTGATAGAGCAGCAGATGAAATTCTTTGGTGTGATACGCCTTGGTGGTTTGTCGAATGACCAACTCAGAATCCCCAAAAACTAGCAACCGTCTGATACCTATAGACTGGGCTAGTTTCAACCCCAATATGCAGCCTTTATACTCAGTCGTGTTGTTAGTGTTGTCAAACTACAGCTTGGTAGCCATAGGATACTGTTCTCCTATACAAGAGACAAGGACTGCCTCAGCTCCGGCACCTTCCATGTTCACTGCTCCATCGAAATATATTTTCCAGGGTTGGACTGTATTCTCTTGAGGGATTTGTTGAATTATCATGATCCCATCTTCCGGGAAATAAGTTTCCAAGGGTTCAAAATCCCCTGACGGTGCTTCGGCTAGTTGATCTGCAATGCCCTGACCTTTGATGGACTTCTGTGTCACATACACAATGTCGAACTGCTGGAGGATCAACTGCCATTTGTACAATCGGCAATTCAATATGGGTTTACTGAAAACGTACTTCAGTGGATCCATGTGGGATATGAAATAAGTTGTGTGCCTATGCAGATAATGTTATAATCTCATGGCGGCCCATACTAATGCACAACATGTCCTTTTAATCAGGGTGTACTTCTGCTTGTCGCTACTGAATCTTTTGTTGATGTAATAGATGTCTCTCTCCTTGATACTATCATCTTTCTGTCCCAGCATACAGCCCATTGCATTGGCATTGACTGACAGGTACATAAATAGGGGAACCTCGTCCCTTGGGGGCACCAAGACCGGTGCTTCGATCAACTATTTCTTGATGGAAAGGAAAGCTTTTTGACAATCCTCTTTCCATTTTGAGGCAAAATTCTTCCTTAGTAGCTTGAAGATGGGTTCACACGTGGATGTGAGTTAAGATATGAACCTGCTTATGAAATTGATTCTCCCTAAGAACCCGCGTATTTCGTTTTCTATTCGGGGCACGAGCATCTCAGTGATGGCTTTAATCTTGGTGGGATCTATCTCAGTACCTCTGTTGCTTACTAAAAATTCCAACAACTTGCCCGATTTGACACCAAAAGCACATATGGCCGGATTCAGTTTGATGTTGTACTTACGCAACCTGTTGAACAGATTTTTTAGATGGCTAATGTGATTGTCCTCCTTCCAGGATTTGACGATGATGTCATCCACATATACTTCTATCTCCTTGTGCATCATATCGTGAAAAAGGGCCATCATGGTATGTGGCACCGACATTGATAAGACCAAAAGACAATCGTCTATAACAGAAGGTTCCCCAGGGAGTGATAAAAACTGTCTTCTCCCTGTCTTCTTCAGCGACCATGATTTGATGGTATTCAACAAAGCAATCCACAAAAGAATACATGCCATAATACGCTGTATTGTCTATCAGGATGTGGATAAAAGGTACTGGGAAGTTATCTTTGAGATAAACTTTGTTCAAATTCCGGTAATCCACGCATACTCGTACCTTCCCTCCGGGCTTAGGAACAAGAACTATGTTTGACAGCCACTCAGGGTATGTTGATACCATGATGATACCGACTTTGAATTTCTTGACAACCTCTTCTTTAACTTTCAGACTCCATTCAGGCTTCAATCGCATTAGCTTTTGTTTGACTGGCTTGAATCCTTCTTTGATGGGCAATCGATGGATGACAATGTCAGTGGACAGGCTAATCATGTCTTTGTTTAACCATGCAAACACATCTTGGAACTGCGTTAGGAGTTTAATCAGGTCGACTTTTTGGTCTTGGGTGAGGTCTAGGCCTATCTGGATTTCTTTGAGGTTTTCTAAAGTTCTAATATTGACAGTGGTGGTTTGATTGAGGTTTGGCTTGGGTTTGTCTTTGACCCATTCTTTGATCTCCTCGGGCACCCCATAGTCATCTATCTCCTCTTGATCAATTTCCATCAGGTCAAAGTTCAGTTCCACATCAAAGTTGTAGTCACGGTAACAGTTTAACATCTCATCAGCATAGACAAACAAATCCAACTCTGGGGTCCTGAAAACAAAATGCTTTCACTTTAATATATGAGACTGTTTAAACATACAAAGCATTTAGCATAAGCATGATAAAAGTAACTGCTATAGTTATGCAACAAAATATGCAGTAAATGAAACCATACTCTAGGGCAGATGGACTTTCTGCCCTTTTATCCTTTTTAAATGAGGCAAGGGACGCTGCTCCAGTTGTCCAATGTCAAGTCCTCATGAATAGGGAGGATAAAGGAGTTGTGGTTGTCCGTCTCTTGTCTGATGACGACTGAGACATCCCTCCTATCAGGGCTGGGGTTCTTCTTTGAACTGTCACCCTTCCCCTTCTTGATACGAGGAAGTAGGATCTGATCTTCTTCATCACTGTCTAGGATGTCGTCGTTTATACCCTCGTAGTGCATTAGACAATACATCTTAGCAAATGGGTCTCGTCCTTCATGCATGAACTTTTCTTTTATCTCTTTTCTTTCCCCCTCAAGCTTTGGGGCTTTTTTCTCACTAATTAGTTTGACTGGAGGAAACAGCATGGCTGACACAGCAGCAGGAATCTTCCTCATTGGTTCCACAAACCTTGCATCATTGAGGTTTGGTAGCAGAATAGTGGAAGCATGAACTTTTGGATGCTTGTGTGGGTTTCGATGGTTTGACCCGGATGAATAGCCCAATCTGGCTTTCCCTGACTGGTTTGGGATTTGCACTGGACTCTTGATACCTTGCTAATTTTTCCCTAACCCTTTTCCAGGGCAGAATCCCAGGGATATCATTTCCTGACCGACTGTCATTACTTCGAGGGAAACTTTTGATTTCAAAGCTGGTGCCCTAACAGGTAGGTGCTGAGTATTTCTTACCTCCAAAGCTTGAAAACTAGCAGGTTCAATCCCTTCATCTAGACTGATCACCGACATATCTTCCTGTATACAGACAGGGTATTCTGGGTAGGCATTGACCGTGATTAGGTTGTCATCAATAATGTACTTGAGCTGCTGATGGATGGTGGATGGAACTGCTGCCATATGGATCCACAGCCTTCCCAACAATAAGTTGTACGTGGTGGTAATGTTGAGTACCTGGAAAGATACATAGAACGTATGTGGACTAATTTCTAGTGGAAGCTCAATCTCCCCCACGGCTTCTCGACGAGATCCACCAAAAGCCCGGATAACTACATGACTAGTACGGATCCGGTTTGGGTTAATCTTCATCCTTTCCAAGGTGTCGTAGGGACAGATGTTCAGAGACGATCCTCCATCTATCAGCACCCCACCGATCACATACCCTGATGACATCACTGCTATGTGTAGTGACTTGCAATGGCCCGTCCCTTCTGCTGGTATATCATCATCATTGAAAGATATTACATTATTGTTGAAGATGTGCTCTATCACATGACAGAATTTCTTGGTATCTACTGTCTTTGGCAGATGGGCTTCCTCCAGTACTTTCACCAGAATGTTGCGATGATCCACCGAGGATAAGACCATGTCTAGGATGGATATCTGTTTAGGTGCCTCTTTCAAGCTTTACACCACCTTGATCTCATATGCCCCATTTTGATGAGGAATTCTTCAATTTCTCTTCAGCCACTTTCCCTTAGGCTTTAATGACTGAATTAATCACCCGTTGGCAATGTTATTTGAGGTTGAACCTTCATCATTCCCATAGTTCCATGGGACTCTCTTCAGGCTGACAACATGATATTGTGGTCTGAAAGGCAATATTAGAGGCTCGAGCGCAGCCACCTTTACGGGATTATGTACTTCTTGGACTCCTTTCCCCTGTAGTATCAGAGGTATGGTGGCTATATCCTTCTCACAGGAAATTACAGCTACTACTTCCTGATTCCATGCTATGGGAAAAAAGAGTGCTTCCTTATCGGGATAGCCATAATCTTGATTTGCCTTTATCAGCTCACCACTTTCAATCAGATTCTGAATCAGGTGACGAAGTCCCCAATAATCCTCGGTGTTATGACCAAGCACGTTAGAATGATACTGACAGATCCGATCAGTTTTGAACTTCCTGGATCGAGGGTTCACCGGGGGTAATAAATCTGCAACCATCCCCTCATTGATCAGCATTTGGAGGATTTCTTTCATAGGCTGATTCAAATTAGTGAAATTCCTCTGGAAGGCGAATTCCCTTTCAGGTTGGAACTTCTCTTCCTTGGCCACCTTGTCGGCCTATGGTTCACGCTCATGAAACCGATAATGATCCCTCATAGCAAATGGGGCTAATTTTTGGTATAGGAGGACTCGATTCATGCTGGTTGGTATGATTTATCAGCTATCTGGTTATCTGATGTTGATATACGACCAGGTCAGCCAACTATCCAATCTGTTCTTTAATGGACTTGATTTCCTGTTCCATTAGGAACTGCTTCTCTGAGAAATCCCAATTATCTGAGCTCTTAGTACTTGATTGCGTTGACTCTCCAACATACCAGAGGTATTTGGATCCTTCTCCGCTATTTGTGCTAATCATATTGACACTCTCCTCATTGTGTTGAGGGAGGGGATTATCTTGCACATGTGGTTACTCTGGTTTTGTCACCACAATCTCTCCGTTATCTATCAAGTCTTGGATTTTATATTAGAGAGCCCAACAATCTTGTGTATCATGGCCTAGTGATCCGGAATGGTATGCACACCTTTAACGGATGAATGTCACCGGTTAGTTCTCGATGGTTCGCTGGGGTTGTGCCAACGGCTGAGATGTCACCAGTCTGTACCCGATGCTTCATTGGGGTTGAGCCAATGGCTAAACTATCACCGGTCTGTACCCGATGCTTCGCTGGGGTTGAGCCAACGGCTGAACTGTCACTGGTCTGTACCCGACGCTTCACTGGGGTTGAGCTAACGGCTGAACTGTCATAGGACAGTACCCGACGCTTCGTTGGGGTTGAGCCAACGGCTGAACTGTCATCGATCTGTACCAGGCGCTTCATTGGGTTTGAGCCAATGGTTGAACTATCATCGATCTGTACCCAACGCTTCGCTGGGGTTGAGCCAACGACTGAACTGTCATCAGTTTGTACCCGACGCTTCGCTGGGGTTGAGCCAACGGCTGAACTATCACCGGTCTATACCCGACGCTTCACTGGGGTTGAGCTAACTGCTGAACTATCATCGGTCTATACCCAACACTTCGCTGAGGTTGAGCCAACGGCTGAATTATCATTGGTCTAGACCCGACGCTTCACTGGGGTTGAGCCAACAGCTGAATTAACATCTGTTTGTACCCGCTGCTTTGACAGTGGCAGTTTTTGGCAGTTTTGTGCAGTTTTCTAGCAGTTTTCCACACTGGTTCATGTATACCACTTGAGGATTATAACCAATGGTTTGCATGAAGTTTTTCCTTCTGTCAAGAATACGTCGCTTGTACGCAGGATTTCAGGACAATCCGCTCAATCGCGTAGCAATTTTTTCTCAGATTTGACTTTTTAGCTCTTGTAAACTCCATTTCAACTCGAACTAGATCGAGCTGGAGGCTGTGGGGCCCACCCTAGGGAGCGGCAGGTAGAGGTGCGACTGCCGCAGGTGGGGCCTCTCCCTCCTGCGGATTTATATTGGGCAACAGCAGCCTAATAATCTCATTTTTAGTTTTGAGTTTCAATAGAAATCCTAATTTCTTTTTCAGATCTATGGAGTTCGGGCAGCTTTTTTCAGATTCCGTCAGTGGCCATGCGTTCTGCACATCTCAAGTAATGTTTAGATTCTTTCTTGTCAATTTTGACCGTTAGAATGCTATAAACCACATAAGGTGGCGACTCTGCTGGGGATATATCTCTTTTGTCGAGTTACCTCAGTAGGTGCTCCCAATGCCTATCCTGATTATAACTTACACCGGTAGTTTGCAACAGTGCCTACCCTAATGGTAGGGACAATGGCTGATCATTGGACTGTCCAGATGCCTACTCAAATGGTAGTAGACTTTTCATCGAGTTTGTGTTTTTAATGTGTATACATATTTAACTCTACTGGGTATGTATGCATAACTTTTTAATGGAGATGTACGCTGATGTAGCGCTTACTGCACATGTGTAGACCAGACATGATATGATGATCTTAATTTATCCTAGGTTAATGCATATACTTAATTGACTTGATGTAGAACCATACCTCACCCTTTCTGAGGCAATTTGGAGTTTCTTTTCATGCATAGATTTTGATAGGCTTAGCAGCTCTAACTCCTGTAGGGGTCCTTTTGTCATTCGCAGAGCAGACTCGGATGTTCCCCTTTCATATGTCGTCTTTGGTAGGGATCTCGCAGAGGCTGATATTTTTTTTGGATCTGGTGCTAGTCCCTCTAGAGGTCCAGACACTGGTGGCTTTACTAGGAGATATCCCAATATCTTCACTGAAGTAGTGTTCCACGGCCTACATCACCAGATCCTTCTTCGATGCTACGCTGGATTGACGCCAACGGTTTACTCATTGAGTATGAAAAGGGGCAAGTTTTTTACTGGTGACCTTTCTGGGTTAGATGCTGGCTGGGCTGATTACCCGGGTGTTACTGACGTCCTGGAGGATGTAGCCCGTTCTTCTATTGCCCAGATTTGAACTTCGGTGTAGAGGCCTCGACTTGGGAGGACTTGGCGCATGTTGACATGTTTGATGGTGTAGATTTCATTCGCTAGATCTTCTCTCGTCGAGCGTCTGTTTTTTCCCAGTTAAGGACTCTCTTGAAAAATTTTCCCTTTTTGTGGAGGGACAACTTATGTCGCCTTGATTTCTTTCCATTTCTTGGAATCGGCAATGCCCCAGCACTTTTGCAGGTTGTTACTGGGGTACACAGAAGAAACTCGCTTTGTTGACCACGTCCAGAGTGAGCCATATCCTGCACGAGACAAATGAGAAAAATGCGCCAAAAGCTTGATGGCTCGGGCTATAGGGATTAGTATGATCTTGTGAATGAGGCATTTGAAATTAAAGTTTATGAAATTGAATGCTTGTATTCACCAAGGTCTTATCTTATTGCTAAAGATCTTGAAATTAAGCATGAAAATGAATTTTTTCTAAGGAAATCAAAATTTTTATTTGACAAGTTATGAAATCGCAAGAATACTTTTAAGCGTCTATAGTCATTTTTCATGGGTAGGATCAGATTCAAAAGACTCATCTCCCTTCATCAGAGACACCTCATCTTCGCTCTAGACACTGCTCTTCACAAGATTAACATCATATGACATGTGCACTATGTGTGACGCAATCCCTTAGCAGATGTTTCTCTTCTGTGACTCTAGATGATCTCATTTTCTTGCAAGATTTTCTACTTTCTTCGCTTAACTTTGTCTCGTTTTCTTAGGCTATTCAGGATTATCCATGTAATGAGTTTTAGACTAATGACTCCTAAACCAGATGGCTTTAGGGCACTAGGAGTTAAGACATCCCTTAGGGTTTACTGGCTCGAGTAACAAAGGTCACACTTCGAGACAAGTCAGGCAGACTACTCTTTTGATCCTCACCTAAGCCTGTACAAGATTCGTTTTCTTAGGCTTTAAATTACCCGTGTAGCGAGTGTTGGGCCAGTGACTCCCAAACCAGACTGTTTTAGGGCACCAGGTGTTGAGACGCCCCTCGGGCTTAATAACTCGAGTAACCTAGGCCACGATTCGGATCTGCTCAGGTTTTGACTTCTTGTAATGATCATTTTCTTAGGCACTGAGTTACCCATGTAACGACCGTTGGGCCGGTGGCTCCCAAACTAGATGGCTTTAGGGCACCGGGTGTAAAGACACCCCTCAGGCTTAATAACTCCAGTAACCCAGTCCATGATTCGAGACATTAGGCTGGCTACTAATTGTCATCCTTGTCGCCATAGTTTCATACCCCACAACTAAGAGTTAGGGTGATCGCAAAGTGCAGACATGCATATAAGGTCAAGTTCGTTCCAAAAAACGTTTTGACCTAGTATGTCATGCCTAATCAAAAGGATGAATAGTCTTAATTCTCTAATCGTTCTTGTGATTCTTGCTCCACGAACGCTTATCGAAATTAATCCAATTCATAACAAGTTAAACAAAAATCTTTTTTTTTTCTTTCCTTTTTTTCTAAGATTATAATGCAAGATTTATCTACGCTTAACATGTATACCTTTGCCAATGCATGTACTGGAAATTGAAAGCACATAAAGAGATGAAAGAGTCGTACCTTATCAGTGGGTCACAGTATTCTAAGAAAATTATGATTGGAAAAGATCGATTGATCATACCGGATCGCCAATGATGGAAGCTTGGATGATAATTGACCATGCTGATGGTGCCGACTAGTGTAGTTTCATTGGATGGTTGATAAATGCACCAGTGTTGAATTGTCACAATTTCTGAAATTGGTCCATCCTTGTTGTAACGGTCCTTACATCGGGTTGTCATTGACTTGGAACTTATGTAAGACCCCAAATTTTATGAATAAAATTTAATTTTCTTTATATATTATTTTGAAATAGTAAGGTGTTGATTTGATAAATGTGATAAGTTATGGGTGAAATGTGCAAAGTTTACAAAGTAAGCAAGTGGTTATAAAATATTCGTTGTGTCGGAGAATATTCGTTTGGTCGAGGAATATTCTTTTTATCGGAGAATATTCATACAACGGCGCAGTCATTGGTGGACCCCACAACGGAATAAATATCGGATATAGAAAGTGACAGAAATAACCTTTTTATAAAAATAACGGCAAAACTGTTACCGTTAGTACTGTTGAAATATCTGGTGGTTCACGGTAGCACACGGTATTGCACAGTATTTTGAATTATTGATTCTTACGTAGGAAGGCACTTACTCAATTATTGTTACAGTAATTACTGTTCAATATTTTATATTATTGATTCAATAATTGCATAATATTTTATTGGTTCAATATTTGCTACGTTGATATTTTATATCATTAAGTGCTACTTTGCTATTTTATATTATTGATTCAATAATTGTCATTGCACATTATTTCAAATTATCAAATCAATAAGTCATATTATTTGAATAATATTATTAGATAGCATTATTGGCAATGTCTAAGGAAGTTCTGTCTAGGAAATGGGTTGATTAATTGCGCGCCAGTAAGGAGAAATCCTTATCGGAAGGCCCCCTATTTCTTGGGAACGACCTGGTTGTCAATATTGTAATTCTGTAATATTATTTGTGAATAATTAATTTTTGATATATATGATAAGGAAATATTTATTCAATGTGGATTTAAACGGAGAAATTTTTAACATCTGACATTTGTTGAAAGTTGGTATTTTATCTTATCCGATAAAATAATTCATTCAAATATATTATTACAATATTACATTATAGTAGTATGATGTGATTATATAATATTATGGTTTTTATAATTTGAATGGTAACATTATTATAGTAAATTCATGGTATAAAAGTTAAACGAGGTGGAAGAGTGCAAATTGAATTTGAACTCTTATGATGCAAACAATGATGTTATCAGAGCGATGAGGTAAGCAATGATGCCATCAGAGCGATGAGGTAAGCAATGATGTCATAGATCGATGATGTAAGAGATGATGTCATAAATTATGGCGAAAAGACTATTTTACCCTTACTCTGCCGAGCCTATAAATAAAAGCTCATTTCTTCATTATTGCTCACCAATTCAGTAAAGCTATAGAGAGCATAAGAGAGAAAGAAGAAGAGTATTCTTCTATTACGCTAGTACAGTCTCCAAATTTGAAGGTAAGGGGTATTATTTCTTTCGTATTCATGAAGAGAGTTATTTTCTTTCAATACTCGTAAGGGTTGTTATTCCATTTTTTATTATTCTGTTGGAATAACCTGTCTACGTGGACTACCGCATGTATGGTGAAATCCTGTTGTTATTCTATTCTTTATTATTCTGTGGGAATAACCTGTTTACGCGGATTACCGCATGCCTGGTGAATAACCCTTCGTATTCAGTTGTTATTAAATTGTCGAAATAATCTATCTGAGCGGACTACCGCCAGACGGGTGAAAATTCAATTGCAGTTTCGTATGTTGTTTCATTTCAGATTCCTAACTCTAAACTTACTACGGTAAGTATTGCTTCTATAATTCCTGAAATGATCAGATATTACTTGAGTTTTGCGCTTCATCTAATATTATTTCACTAGAATATTGGTTTGAATTTTCTTGTGAAATTTTTATCTTTTCATGTTGAGTTACTATTCACGAGTTACTATTCACGAGTTACTATTCACGAGTTACTATTCACGAGTTACTATTCACGGGATACTATTTATGGTAAAAAAAATATTTTTTTTCTTCCAAATCATCTTTGATTGGATCCAGGTTTTGATCTTCATTCTTGAACTCTGGATAAATTCTCTAATATTTGTCCTTTATCTCACTGGATTCGTTATTCGTATTATTTTTCATCATCCTCAGTTCTAAATGGTGATATAACTGAATATCTTTGGGTTGTAGTGCAAAGATGAATAATTACGTGATAAATATCTTTGGCCTTTAGTGCAAAGATGAATGATTACCTGATGAATATCTTTGGCCCGTAGTGCAAAGATGGACAGGTGTTGAGATGAACATGACCAACTCATGATACAAATGAATATCTTTGGCCCGTAGTGCAAAGATGGATATTTGATTCGAGATGTATATTGATTGATGTTACAGGAATAAAATATTGATGATGGACTTTTAAATCAAAGAAGATAGTAGACATCATTCTCTACTTAACTCTTCTAATGAATTGTTATTTCCGCTGCGAATATTGATCTAAAACTTGTTGTCCATAATATTTTATCAGATTTATTGAAGGCTAACGATAATTTATTTTTCATTATCTTAGTCATAATATTCTTTACTGGGCTAGTTGAGCTCACCCTTTTCTTCCATTGTTCTCTTTAGGAAATGAGAATATCGCGAGTGCTAGTCGGGGAGTGGAGTGATGGTCCGAGTTAGAGCTGTAGAAGTCCTCGCTATTTTTTTTATTTAAAATAGTATGATAATAAATGTAATGAGGACTTAATTTGAATGATAACATTTTCTACATGTCTGTATTGACACTCACAGTTGTGTGGTCATATTTTGCACGACCGTGTGATATGAAAGATTGTATTTGAATTTTGTTGAGTGTATTTGGCGTTTCAAAATGGGTTGAGTTTTGAACCTATTTTGGGGACGTCACAGTTGGTATCAGAGCTTAGGGATATGATCTCTGGCGGAGATCTAGGAATAGAACTAGGAGGGGAGAGACGAGTAAAACCTTCGCTAGTGTGTCCTACCTAAGCTTAATTGTTATTTAATTGGTCGGTTGGAACATAGGGTTAATATGTGATATGTTAAGTTGTTTGATTAACCCTTGTTTTGTGGCAGTATTTGAGAATGGCAGCTGAAAATTTAAACAATGGAGTGAATGAGACCGTTGAGACACCTTTAATCACCAACGAGGAGAACGTGCAACAAAAAGGCTATATTCCTCATGTAAACAACCCTACCGAAGAAATGATAAATGACGGGATGTTTAGAATCTTTTTGCAGTTCATGCAAAACCAGACGTGGGAGACTCGTGTTCATAATACTGGTGGAAATAACAACTCGCGGCTTGTCACTGCCAAGCAGTTTAAAGAGTGGGAACACCAGAGTTTCAGGAAAAGCTAGATCCAATCAAGGCAGAAAATTGGATTAAGCAAATTACCAAGATATTTGATGTCTTGGGATGCATGGAGGAACATAAGGTTCCATTTGCCACCTTTATGTTCCATGGAGAAGCAGATTACTGGTGGGAATCTGTGAAGCGTACCCAGCCTGCCGCACTCAAGATGACTTGGGGGACGTTCCAAAAACTGTTCAATGACAAGTACTTTCCAGAAAGTATTCGTCACATAAAAGAGGGAGAGTTCATCAGACTGGAACAGAACAACATGACTGTGTCCCAGTAAGAGGCTAAATTCGCGGAGTTATCCCGATTTGCACCTCATTTGGTGGAGAATGAGGAACGTATGACGCGGATGTTTCTAAGAGGTTTGAAATCCGAGATTTGTCAATACCTCATTTCTCACAAAAAAAATTTATATTCGGATGTAGTGAACAGGGCCCAGTTATTAGAACGAGATAATGATTATGTTCAACCAAGGGACAACAACCAAGGTCGTACCGGTGGCAGCAGTCATCGAAACAATGACAACCAGCAGGGAGGAAAGTATCATGCCAGAAGCGATAACCACTCCGGTGGTAATCGTGGCCATGATAATAGAAGAAGTGAGTCTGGGGGAGATTTCAAGAAAAGAAGGTACAACAATGAGAACGTGAAAGCATCGACAGTAGCACCAACATTAACTGTTTCTAGGGGAGGAGAACGACCGCCGGTCGTATGCTATAAATGCGGGCAAGAGGGACACATCAGCCCCAACTGCAGATAACAATCCAAGTTGTGTTATAACTATGGAAAGGAAGGGCACATATCTCGAGTGTGTCCTGTAGCGAAACCAAGTCCAGCAGGGATGGTGACTCCAAAGGCTATCCCTGACAAGTCAAAGTCAGTGATTCCTGGAAGAGCTTTTATCGTGACTGCCCAACAAGCAAGGAACCCAAACGAGGTTATTACGGGTAAGCTGATAATAAACTCTTGCGAAGTTTACACTTTATTAGATACTAGTGCTACCCATTCTTTTATTTCACCTGCTTGTGCTCAACGTTTGAACTTGACACCTGAGAAATTAGACTTTGACTTATCTGTTGAAACTCCGTTGGGAGAAACCTTCGTTACATCTATAGTTTACAAATCTTGCTCGATTCAAATTGGTACCCTCACCCTACCTGTTGATCTTATATCATTGAAAATACTTGCATTTGATGTGATTTTAGGAATTGACTGGATGACCACTTATCATGCCAAAATTGATTGTTTTCGTAAGGTTGTTAGTTTTCATATTCCTAACCAACCTATTGTGCAAATTCAAACAACCAAACCACTAAAATCAATCAATGTTATTTCAAGTCATAAAGCTATTCGTTTATTGAAAAACGGATGCCAAGCTTTCTTAGCCCATGTCACTGATCTAAACCAGAATACGTCAGGTTTGAATGTTATTTCTGTTGTTAATGAGTTTCCTGATGTATTTTCGGAAGAATTTCCTGGTCTACCCCCGGAACGTGAAGTTGAATTCTTTATTAACCTTGAACCCGGTACAAAACCCATTTCCAAAACCCCATATCGAATGGCTCCTATAAAACTTCAGGAGTTAAAGGTCCAACTACAGGAGTTGTTAGACATCAGTTTTATACATCCTAGTACATCTCCTTGGGGTGCTCCTATTTTATTCGTAAAGAAGAAAGACGGGAGTATGCGACTTTGTATTGACTATCTAGAGTTGAACCATGTCACCATCAAGAATAAGTATCCGTTACCTCGTATTAATGACCTGTTCGACCAGTTGTAAGGTGCACAATTCTTTTCAAAGATCGATCTTCGTTCTGGATATCATCAGCTGAAGATTAAAACTGAGGATATTCCGAAGACAGCTTTCAGAACTCGATACGGGCATTATGAATTCTTAGTCATGTCTTTTGGATTGACTAATGCTCCTGCTGCCTTCATGGATATGATGAACTATGTATTCAAGGAATATTTGGATCTGTTCGTGGTTGTCTTTATTTATGACATCCTCATCTATTCCGAAAGCCGTGAAGATCATGAGCACCACTTGAAGCTAGTACTTCAAAGGCTTCGTGAAAACAAGCTATATGCCAAGCTGAAGAAATGCGAGTTCTGTCTTGAGGAGGTATCATTCCTTGGGCACGTGGTATCAAAACGTGGAGTATCTGTTGACCCGGCAAAGATTGAAGCAATATAAAGTTGGGAGAAACCGAAGTCGATGATCGAAGTACGTAGCTTTCTGGGCTTAGCTGGTTATTATCGGAGATTCGTGGAAGGATTTTCTCGAATCGTTACTCCATTAACTCAGCTGACTCGGAAAGATACAAAATTCGTATGGAACAAGGAATGCGAGAAGATCTTTCAAGAGCTCAAGAGGAGACTCATTTCGGCACCTGTTCTGACGATACCATCTGGTTCGGATGAATTTGTTATTTACAGCGATGCTTCGGGCAAAGGGTTAGGATGTGTTCGCATGCAACATGGGAAAGTCATAGCCTATGCCTCACGATAACTCAAGGAATATGAGAGAAATTATCCTACTCATGATCTAGAGTTGGCAGCAGTCGTTTTCGTGTTGAAGATCTAGAGACACTACCTGTATGGGGAGAAAGTGGAGATCTATACGGATCATAAGAGCCTCAAGTATTTCTTCACCCAGAAGGAACTCAACATGCGGCAACGACGTTGGCTTGAGCTAGTTGAAAGATTATGATCATACCATCCAATACCATCCTGGAAAAGCGAATGTGGTAGCTGACGCGTTGAGTAGAAGATCATATGCGGGAACAAATGCGATGCTTTCAAGGCCTATTTTGTGTGATTTACAAAAAATGGAGATAGAGTTCAAGACTCTGGGGACCCATGCGATGATATCAAGTATACGCGTAGAACCAGCTTTGATTGATAAAGTTAAAGCTGCTCAAGCTACAGACCCGGAGCTGATGAATATGAGGAAGAAGGTGCAAGAAGGTGCTATTCTAGAAGCAAGGATTGATGAAGAAGGAATACTTCGAGTCAACTCCAGACTTTATGTTCCTGACGATTCGGAATTTGAAGTATAGAATCATGATGGAGGCACACAACACACCGTTTGCAATCCATCCTGGAAGTACCAAAATTTATCGTGATCTTCGACATACATTTTGGTGGAGCAATAGAAAGAGAGAGATCGCGGAGTTCATCTCGAGGTGTTTAACATGTCAACGTGTCAAGGCGGAGCATCAAATGCCAAAGGGTCCATTGCAACCACTTGAGATTCCAAAGTGGAAGTGGGAACACATTACCATGGATTTCGTTACGGGTCTTCCCAAGGTTTCTCAAGGTATAGATACAATTTGGGTTATTATTGATAGATTAACCAAGTCTGCTCATTTCTTGCCGATACGAGAGACTTATTCCTTGAACGTCTTGCTCGTATGTACGTGAATGAGATTATGAGATTTCATGGCATGCTAGTATCCATAGTTTTGGATCGTCACCCAAGATTCACTTCACGGTTTTGGGTCAGCTTGCAGAAAGCTATGGGCACGGATTTACGATTCCGTTCGATATATCATCCACAAACGGACGAGCAATCGAAAAGGACTATCCAAACTCTTGAAGATCTATTGAGACTCTGTGTTCTACACTTCAAAGGGAGTTGGGATAAGTACCTACCATTGGTGAAATTCTCCTACAACAACAGTTATCAGGAAAGTATAGGCATGGCTCCATCGAGGCGTTGTATGGGAGAAAATGTCATTCTCCAGTATGCTGGGACGAGGTGGGTGAAGCAACATTATTGGGACCGGAGTTAGTACGTATGACTACGGAAAAGATTCAAATGATCCGGCAACGTATACAAACTGCACAAGATCGACAAAAGAGTTATGTTGATCTTCATCGAAAGGACGTGGAATTTAAAGTTTGGGATCATGTATTGTTACGTGTTGCTCCGTGGAAAGGAGTTACAAGATTCAGGAAGAGAGGAAAGCTCAACCCACGATTCATTGGTCCATTTGAAATCCTTGACCGAGTAGGAAATGTGACCTATAGACTCGCCTTACCTCCAAGCATATCTCGTGTTCATAACGTTTTTCACATATCTGTGCTTCGTAAATATGTGAAAGATCCAAACCACATTATTAAGTTAGAACCAGACGAGATAGCCGAAGATTTAATATACGAAGAGGTACCTGTTAAGATCTTGGATAGGAAGGAACATGTCCTACGCTCAAAGGTTATACCTCAAGTTAAAGTTTTGTGGAGGAACCATGATATCAAGGAAACGACTTGGGAGTTAGAATCGGAAATGAAAACGAGGTACCCTCACCTTTTTGACATACCAGGTACGTACGTCAATTTCGAGGATGAAATTTCATAAGGAGGGGAGGTTGTAAGATCCCAAATTTTATGAATAAGATTTAATTTTTTTTTATATTATTTTGAAATAGTAAGGTGTTGATTTGATAAATGTGATAAGTTATGGGTGAAATGTGCAAAGTTTACAAAGTAAGCAAGTGGTTATAAAATATTCGTTGTGTCGGGAAATATTCGTTTGGTCGAGGAATATTCTTTTTGTGGGAGAATATTCGTACGACGGTGCAGTCATTGTTGGACCCCACAACGGAATGAATGTCGGATATAGAAAGCGATAGAAATAACCTTTTTATAAAAATAACGGCAAAACTGTTACCGTTAGTACTGTTAAAATACCCGGTGGTTAAAATACAGTAATACGCGGTGTTGCACGGTAGCACACGATATTGCACAGTATTTCGAATTATTGATTCTTACGTAGGAAGGCACTTACTCAATTATTGTTACAGTAATTACTGTTCAATATTTTATATTATTGATTCAATAATTTCATAATATTTTATTGGTTCAATATTTGCTACGTTGATATTTTATATCAATAAGTGCTACTTTGCTATTTTATATTATTGATTCAATAATTGTCATTGCTCATTATTTCAAATTATCAAATCAATAAGTCATATTATTTGAATAATATTATTAAATAGCATTATTGGCAATGTCTAAGGAAGTTCTGTCTAGGAAAGGGGTTGATTAATTGCGCGCCAGTAAGGAGAAATCCTTATCGAAAGGCCCCCTCTTTCCTAGGAACGACCTGGTTGTCAATATTATAATTCTGTAATATTATTTGTGAATAATTAATTTTTGATATATATGATAAGGAAATATTTATTCAATGTGGATTTAAACGGAGAAATTTTTAACACGTGACATTTGTTGAAAGTTGATATTTTATCTTGTCCGACAAAATAATTCATTCAAATATATTATTACAATATTACATTATAGTAGTATGATGTGATTATATAATATTATGGTTTTTATAATTTGAATGGTAACATTATTATAGTAAATTCATGGTATAAAAGTTAAACGAGGTGGAAGAGTGCAAATTAAATTTGAACTCTTATGATGCAAACAATGATGTCATCAAAGCGATGATGTAAGCAATGATGTCATCGGAGCGATGTGGTAAGCAATGATGTCATAGATCGATGATGTAAGAGATGATGTCATAAATTATGGCAAAAAGACTATTTTACCCTTACTCTATCGAGCCTATAAATAGAAGCTCATTTCTTCATTATTTCTCACCAATTCACTAAAGCTATAGAGAGAGAAAGTATAGAGAGAATAAGAGAGAAAGAAGAAGAGTATTCTGCTATTACGCTAGTACAGTCTCCAAATTTTAAGGTAAGGGGTATTATTTCTTTCGTATTCATGAAGAGAGTTATTTTCTTTCAATACTCGTAAAGGTTGTTATTCCATTCTTTATTATTCTGTTGGAATAACCTGTCTACGCGGACTACCGCATGCATGGTGAAATCCTGTTGTTATTCTATTCTTTATTATTCTGTGGGAATAACCTGTCTACGCGGACTACCGCATGCCTAGTGAATAACCCTTCGTATTCAGTTGTTATTAAATTGTCGAAATAATCTATCTGAGCGGACTACCGCCAGACGGGTGAAAATTCAATTGCAGTTTCGTATGTTGTTTCATTTCAGATTCCTAACTCTAAACTTACTACGGTAAGTATTGCTTCTATAATTCCTGAAATGATCAGATATTACTTGAGTTTTGCGCTTCATCTAATATTATTTCACTGGAATATTGGTTTGAACTTTCTTGTGAAATTTTTATTTTTTCATATCGAGTTACTATTTACGAGTTACTATTCATAAGTTACTATTCACGGGGTACTATTTATGGTAAAAAAATATTTTTTTTCTTCCAAATCATCTTTGATTGGATCCAGGTTTTGATCTTCATTCTTGAACTCTGGATAAATTCTCTAATATTTGTCCTTTATCTCACTGGATTCGTTATTCGTATTATTTTTCATCATCCTCAGTTCTAAATGGTGATATAACTGAATATCTTTGGGTTGTAGTGCAAAGATGAATAATTACGTGATAAATATCTTTGGCCTTTAGTGCAAAGATGAATGATTACCTGATGAATATCTTTGGCCCGTAGTGCAAAGATGGACAGGTGTTGAGATGAACATGACCAACTCATGATACAAATGAATATCTTTGGCCCGTAGTGCAAAGATGGATATTTGATTCGAGATGTATATTGATTGATGTTACAGGAATAAAATATTGATGATGGACTTTTAAATCAAAGAAGATAGTAGACATCATTCTCTACTTAACTCTTCTAATGAATTGTTATTTTCGCTGCAAATATTGATCTAAAACTTGTTGTCAATAATATTTTATCTGATTTATTGAAGGCTAACGATAATTTATTTTTCATTATCTTAGTTATAATATTCTTTACTGGGCTAGTTGAGCTCACCCTTTTCTTCCATTGTTCTCTTCAGGAAATGAGAATATTGCGGGTGCTAGTCGGGGAATGGAGTGATGGTCCGAGTTAGAGCTGTACAAGTCCTCGCTATTTTTTTTATTTAAAATAGTGTGATAATAAATGTAATGAGGACTTAGTTTGAATGTTAATATTTTCTACATGTCTGTATTGACACTCACAGTTGTGTGGTCGTATTTTGCATGACCGTGTGATATGAAAGATTGTATTTGAATTTTGTTGAGTGTATTTAGCGACTCAAAATGGGTTGAGTATTGAACCTATTTTGGGACCGTCACAACTTGCCCCAGTCTTGCTTGTCATCTAGGATGATTGCTCTATTCTATGTTTGACCGAGGGGCTGATAAGATGCCGAGATCGCAAGAGTCTTTTTTTTCGCATGATCCTCATGGTGAACATGTAGTGGATTTTGGCTTTAATGCTTGGATGCCCCATTCATTGTTTTTGATTTATAGGAGTAATTGACTGTAATGGTTGATATCGAGAGGCCTGCAGATTCCACTGAATTGGACTCAAGAGCTTGTGATGGTTGGTGATGTGATGGCTTTAATCGGATTTGGTTTGATCTGTGAGCTTTAATCCGTGGCCTTTTGCTCAGGAAATAGGTCGTCAGGTATGAGATAGACTTTTTCATGACGGTCGCCCTTATTCTTCTGTAGGTCAAAAGAGATCAAGTCTTCTCGCACTTCAGGGGTGATGAGTTGATGAAGGTTTGTATCTTGGGATGTATGCTATTTCATCACTGTGGCTGGTCATCTTGATGTATCGATGTTTCTTCCTTTTAAGACTTGCTCCGGATTTGATGAAACAACATTGAGGTGTTGTTGGGTCCTCTCAACCTGGGTCATCGATCTTGAGTGTCTTTCTTGAATGTAGGCTTTTCAAATTTGGCCTTCATGAGCCGACTCCTACACTGGAGGAGTATGGGTGCCTTACAGGATTGGCATTGGATCTGCCTTGGGCCAGGTCAGCCATTAGTGACTTGAGGCGACCTTTCATTGGTATGACAGACCCGAGGCGTCGGGTCATTGCTGAGGAGGTTACTGCAGGACATGTAGTGTCCAGGGATTTTTTTGATTGATCATTTTGGTAGGTTAGAAAGCTAGGAGTGATTCTCTATGGATTTTATTATTCTGGCAGATGAGTGGCAGTTTGCACAAGTGGATGTTCTGTTGACGTGCATCACTGCTTATCTGTACATGCCCCTGTAAACGGACCACCAAGATACTAGCTTGATGGTAGTGGTTCGTGCCCTCAGGCAGGGTTGTACGATTTTGCAGATGATATTAGCCGAGACTGTGAGGTCGACTCCTTTCTGTAGTACCCATCCAGGGGGATCTTTCAGAGGCAGCGCCGTTCGACTGTAAGTGTAGTTTATGACGCATTTGAGCCCTATTAGAATTTTTCAACATCATGGGTATTGCTTTACCCATGAGATAACAATGTCTTACTCCTTCCGACAACGGAGTGTTCTGATGCGGCATCATGGTCGGCATTTTTGTCGGAGATCGAACATCCCTTTTTCAGTCTTGCCATGCTCAAGGCTGAGTTCCCTCTGAAACTTTATCACTCATGCAGTTGGCATAGATTATTTGCCCCTTACGGGTTTGAGAGGGGTGACCACATATCATCTACCACTTTGAGGGGCCTATGGATCAGCGGATATCATCTTCGTCTTTGTCGTCAGTTGACCTTACCAGGACTTATGAGTATTGGACTAGAAGTGATAGGTTTGATTTTTCTACTAGCCATCCAAATCGTTCTCCAGAGTATTCTGCATGGTAGGAGTCAGATATTGCATTGGCTGCGGTTATTCAGTCAGCTCGGATCATTGATTCTGATAAGGAGGAGCCTATAGAGGATCTGATTCTCCCACCAAGGATGATTCATTTGTTGGTTTGACAGCGTCCTTAGTCAGTGATCCTTCGAGTATCCCTGCCGGGATAGATCCAGCTATTGCTGATTCACTAGCTTGGATGAATTTTGAGAAAGATCAGGCTAGAGCATTGATGTTAACAGCCTTTTTCAACAAAGACACAGCTTTTTCTACTAGAGACGAGGCTCGAGCTACTCGGGATATAGCATTGGTTGAGAGAGGAGGCTTTTGGTAGCTATGGATGCCACTTTTATTGAGAGGGATGAGGTCATAGCTACCCGGGATATTTATATTGCGGACAGCAATGTACTCAGATCATATACGGACAACCTGGTTGGAGAGATGAGTGCTTTCATAGATGGTCATAGCAGCACTATGCAGATGGTTGTGGATATTCTTGCTCATATGGAGACCGAGGGCCATGAGCTTGCAGCTGCTCCTCCATCTTCTGAGAGGGATGCCATGTTGGCACTGCTACCCTGCTTGTCCACGGGTTCATAGACTAACTTTGTTCTTCCACTTTTTTCATGACTTCCTGTTGTTGATGTATCGTGAGCTTCTCCTTGATGGATGGACAGTAAGATGTCAGAGAATACCTCAACAGGGACTGTTGACAAAGGAGGCTTGATAGTATTTGGGTTCTATCGGATTTTGGTGTCTTGGGACTGGTTTTTATTATTTTTTGTTTTGTTTGTTTTTTCTTTGAAGGTCATACCGCACCATGAATGGCTGCCTACGTACTCCCGAGTGAAGGGAGATCAGGTCATTCGTAGTTCCTGCTTTCTAGTGTAAAATCAAACCTAATTTGATTCGTAGGACCCAGATGCGGGTATGCATGTACTTCAGATATAGTACCTTTTCACGGTGTCTGAATTGATGAGTTAGGGAAATTTGGTCCAGTCCATCTCTTGTAATCTGAGAGATCCTCCTGTCAACACCTCCTTGACAATGAAAGGGCCTTCCCAATTAGGGGCGAACTTTCCTTTTGGCTTCGTCTTGATTGGCCAGGATTTTCTTCATTACCAAGTCATTTTCTTTGAATTGCTCTGTTTGAACCTTCTTGTTGTAGGATCGAGTAATCCTTTATTGATATAACTGCCCGTGGAAAATGGTTGTAGCCCTCTTTTCATCTATCAGGGATAGTTGGTGATACCGATCTTGCAACCATTGATCTTCGTCCATCTGAGCGTCAATTAACACTCACAAGGACTCCATCTCTACTTCTATGGGGAAGACTGCTTCCATGCCAGTAGACTAATGAATAGGGGGTAGCCCCAATAGAGGATCGCATTAACGTCCTGTATGCTAACAGGGTTAGAGGCAGCTGGTCAGGCCGTTCTTTGTGATTGGAGGATATTTTCTGTATGATCTTTTTGATGTTCTTGTTGGCCGCTTCGACAACACCGTTCATCTTGGGCCGATATATGACGGAGTTAAGATGCTTGATGTGGAACTTACTGCATAGTTCTCTCATCATTTGATTGTTCAGGTTCTTGGCGTTGTCTGATATGATCACCTCCGGTTGTCCATACCGACATACGATATTATTTCTGATGAAGCCAATTATGACCTCTTTAGTGACTTTGGGAAAAGAGGCTGCTTTAACCCATTTGGTGAAGTAATCGATCATGGTGAAGATGAATCGATGACCATTGCTGGCTTTGGGTTCAACTGGGCCAATTACATCCATTCCCCATATAGAGAAGGGCCATGGTGAACTCATGTTGTGTAGCTCATTTGAAGGAGCGTTGATGGTATTTCCATGTACTTGACATTGAAAGCATCTCTTGACGTGATCATCACAGTCAGCTTTGAGCGAGATCCAATAATGCCTCGTTCTTAATATTTTCTTGGCCAGCAGATGACCACTCATGTGTGAACCACAGACTCCACCGTAGATTTTATCCATCAGTGTTTGGGCTTGATCTTTATCAAGGCATCTTAATAGGCCTATTCCATTATCTCTTTTGTAGAGGGCATCTCCTCTTAGATAGAACTTCATAGCCATCTTGTGAATCCGTTTTCTCTCGGATTGGCTTGCTCCAGCGGGTGTAGATCCATCTCGTAGATATTTCTTGATGTCTTGATACCAAGGCTTCTTGACAGGAGGTATTTCATCTGATACTTCTTCAGTGCAATTCCCGTATGTCAGGGCTTTCTGAATTGTGAATTTGAGGAAAAGAATCCCACTCCTATCGGATATGCGGATTAATGAAGCCAACGTTGCCAATGCATCAGGGAAGTCATTCCTACCCCAAGGAATATGGCTGAAGGTTAGGTCTTTAAATTCCAGGGATATCTTGACAACCTGCCGATGATAGGGCAGCAAATACAGTTCTTTGGTGTGACATGCCTCAGTGGTTTGTTTAATGACCAATTCGGAGTCTCCAAAGACCAGTAGGTGTTTGATACCCATGGATTGGGCTAATTTCAACCCCATTATACAACCTTCATACTCGACTGTGTTGTTGGTGTTGCCAAATTAAAGTTTGGTGGCCACAGGATATTGTTCTCTTGTACCAGAGATAAGGACTGCCCCAGCTCCGGCACCTTCCATGTTTATTGCTCTGTTGAAATACATTTTCTATAGTTGGACTGTATTCTCTTGCTGGAGTTGTTGAATTTTCATGATTCCATCATCTGGGAAATAAGTCTCCAGGGGCTCGAACCCTCCTGAAGGAGCTTCAGCCAATTGATCTGCAATGCCTTGACCTTTGATTGACTTCTGAGTCACGTAGACAATGTCAAATTTTTGTAGAATTGACTGCCATTTAGACAGTCGACAATTCAACATTGGCTTGTTGAATACATATTTAAGTGGATCCATGCGGGATATGAGGTAGGTCGTGTGCCCATTGAGGTAATGATGTAACCTCATTGCGGCCCACGATAATGCACAACATATTTTCTAGATCAGGGTGTACTTCTGTTCACCACTGCTGAATTTTTTGCTGATGTAGTAGATGGCTCTTTCTTTGCTACTATCATCTTTCTATCCTAGCATGCAGCCCATTGCATTGGCATTGACAGACAGGTACATGAACAAGCGAACTCCATTCCTTGGATGTACCAAAACATGTGCTTCGACCAGCTGTTTCTTGATGGCAAGGAAGGCTTTCTGACAGTCCTCGTTCCATTTGGTGGAGTAATTCTTCCTTAGCAGCTTGAATATGGGTTCACAGGTTGCTGTGAGCTGGGAAATGAATCGGCTTATGAAGTTAATCCTTCCCAGGAATCCACGTATCTCCTTTTCTGTTCGAGGTACTGTCATCTCAGTGATGGCTTTAATCTTGGCAGGATCTAGCTCGATGCCTCGATTACTTACCAAGAATCCTAACAATTTGCCTAATTTAACGCCAAAAGCACATTTAACTGGATTTAGCTTGAGGTTGTACTTGCGCAACCTGTTGAACAGCTTCCTGAGATGTTCGATGTGATCATCCTCCCTCTTGAATTTGATGATGACTGTTATCCACATAAACCTCTATCTCCTTGTGCATCATGTTATGGAATAGGCCATCATGGCTCGCTGCTATATGGCTCTGGCTTTGATGAGGCCGAAGGATAGTCGCTTGTAGCATAAAGTTCCTCAGGGAGTGATGAAAGTTATTTTCTCCCGGTCCTCTTCAGCAACCATGATTTGATGGTATCCAGCAAAGCAATCTACGAAGGAATACATGCTATAATGCATCGTATTGTCGATCAGGATGTGGATGAAAAGTACTGGAAAATTATCCTTAAGACAAGCTTTGTTCAAATCCCGGTAATCCACGCAAACTTGTACCTTCCCTCTGGGTTTAGGTACGGGAACTATGTTTGACAGCCACTCTGGGTATGTTGATACCAAGATGATTCCGGATTTGAATTGTTTAACAACGTCTTCTTTAATTTTCATACTCCATTCAGGTTTCAATCGCCTGAGCTTTTTCTTGACTGGCTTGAATCCCTCTTTGATGGGCATTTGATGGATGACAATGTTAATGGACAGGCCAATCATGTCTTCATGTGACCATGCAAACACATCCTAGAACTCTGTTAGGAGCTTGATCAGGTCGGCTTTTTGGTCTTGGGTGAGGTCTATGCTTATCTGGATTTCTTTGATGTTTTCGGAGGTTCCTATGTTGATAGTGGTGGCTTGGTCGAGGTTTAGTTTGGGTTTGTCTTTGACCCATTCCTTGATCTCCTCGGGCATCCCATAGTCATCTTCCTCCTCTTGATCAATATCCATCAAGTCAAAGTTCAGTTCTACATCAAAGTTGTAGTCATCTTGACAGGTTGGCATCTCATCAGTAGAGACAAACACATCCAACGCTTGAGTCCTGAAAACAAAATTGCTTTCATCTTAATACATACAGCTGCTTAAATATACAAAGCATTTGGCAAAGCATGACAGAAGTTACTGCTATAGCTGTGCAATCAAAAGTAAGCAGTAAATGAAAACATGTTTAAAGGGCAGATGTACTCTCTGCCCCTTTTCCCTTTTTAACCGAGGCAAGGGACACTGCTCCAGTTATCTAGGGTCAGATCCTTATGAATAGGGAGGATCAAGGATTTGTCTCATCTCGAATGATGACGAAGACGTCCTTTTCAACAGGGTCGGAGTTTTTCTTTGTATTGCCCCCTTTTCCCTTCTTGATGCGAGGAACTTGAATCTGATCCTCGTTGTCGCTGTCTGGGATTTCATCATTCATACCCTCGTAGTTTATGATGACCCGTATGTTAGCGAATGGGTCTCGTCCTTCATACAGGATTTTTTCTTTTCGCTGCCTGCCTCATGCTTGAGGGCTTTTCTTTCCTCGACAAGTATGATTGGAGGAAATAATATGGCTGATACCAAAGTAGGGATCCACCTCATTGGTTTTACCCATCTGGCATTATTGAGGTTTGGCAATAATATGGTGGAAGCATGAGCCTTAGGATGCTTGTGTGGGTTCCTATAATTTTCCTTGGATGAAAATCCCAATCCGGGTCTCCTAGTCTGACTCGAGATTTGTACTGGACTTTGGATACCTTGTAGATTCTTTCCTAACCCTTCTCCAAGTTGGAAACCTAAAGATACCATTTCCTGGCCCACTATCATAACTTTGGTGGAGATATTTGGCTTCAAGGCTGGTGCTCCGATAGGTAGATACTGCGTATCACTAACCTCCAGGGCTTAAAAGCTTGCAAGCTCAATCCCCTCATACAGGTTAATCACTGGCATATCTCCCTGTATGCATACAGGGTATTCTGGTTCGGCATCGACCGTGATAAGGTTGCCGTTGATAATGTATTTGACCTGTTGATGGAGGGTGGATAGCACTGCCCCTGCCATGTGGATCCATGGCCTGCCCAACAACAAGTTGTATCCAGTAGCTATATTGAGCACTTGAAAAGACACATAAAAAGTGCGTGGGCCAATCTCCAGAGGAAGCGCTATCTCTCCCATGGCTTGTCGGCGAGATCCATTGAAAGCCCGGATGACCACATGACTGGTTTTGATCCATTTCGAGTTGATCTTTAATATTTCCAAGGAATTGTAGGGACAGATGTTGAGGGATGATCCTCCATCTATGAGCACACCTCCGATCACATACCCGAAAAAATATCACAGCTATGTGTAAGGATTTGCTATGACCTGTCCCTTCTGCAGGGATATCATCGTTAGTGAAAGATATCACATTGCTGTTGAAAATGTGTTCTACCACGTGACAAAATTTCTCTGCATCCACGGTGTGTGGCAGATGGGCTTCTTCCAGTATTTTCACTAGAATGTTGCGATGATCCACCGATGATAGGATCAAGTCTAGGATGGGCATTTGCTTGGGTGCGTCTTTCAAGCCTTGCACCACCTTTATTTTATTGTGTCCCATTTTGTTGAGGAACTCCTCGATTTTCTCATCATCCACCTTTGCTTTGGCTTTCATGACTGGTTTGATCACCTGCTGAGGCAGGTATAATGGATTATCCTTTGGTACGATGGCAATGTTGTTTGAAGTGGAACCTTCATCATTCTCGTAGTTCCATGGGACCCTCTTCAGACTAATAACTGGATATTGAGGTCTGAAGGGCAAGCTTAAAGGCTCGGGTGCGGCCACCTTCACAGGGTTTTGTATTTCTTAGACCCCTTTCCCTGGCAGTACTAAGGGTGTGATGGTTAATTCATTGTCACAATACACAACAGCTACTGTACCTTGATTCCATAAAGTGGGGATCCAGAGAGTGTCTTCATATGGAAGTTTGAGAAGTTGATTTCCCTTTATCAATTCACTACTTTCAATCATGTCTTGAATCAGGTTACAAAGTGCCCAGCAATCCTCAGTATCATGGCCGGATGAATTGGAGTGATACTGATATATCTGGTCAGGATTAAATTTTTTGGATAGTGGGTTCAATGGTGGTAATAAGTCTGCATCCATTCCCTCGTTGATTAAAATCTGGAGGATTTCTTCCATCAACTGGTTCAGGTTGGTGAAATTCCTTTGAAATAGGAATTTCCTACCAGATTGGACACTTGCTTCTTCTTTAACCATTTTGTTGGTCCAGAGTTCATGCTCATGAGACCGGTTATGATCCATCACGGGATTAATTACCGGTGTGGGAGGACGATCGATGTCAGACTGGTTGGCCTGTTTTATCATCTTCCTGGTGATCTGATGCTGGTAGACAACCAGTTCTGCTAATTGCTCGATTTGTTCCTTGATAGATTTTATCTCTTGCTCTATCAGGAATCTCCTTTCTAATACTTCCCAACTGTCTGGGCTGTTGTTGCTGGATGGAGTTGATTCTCCCATATAACAGAGGTGAAAGTAGTATGCATACAAGCCAATCATGTATGATGATAAAGCATAAACTTTGGAGACAATCTTATTTATTTATTAATAAAAATATTCATTTATTAAAGGCATTTAATTATCTACATGGTGCTGTTTTTATAATATGTAAATAACTCATAGTTTTAAGCAATGCTTTTAGAATCATGATGATGATCATGCTAATGAGATCTAAATTCTTATAAAGCTTTAAAACTAAAATAGTTCCCAATCGTGGGATTATTAAAAAGAGGATTAGTAAATTCGGATAGATTGGTACATATGTTGCTTGCTCATTGGATGAGGATGATTGATCTCATGATCATTTGTGTAGAGACACTAAAGCAAGTATGTAGGTGCTTATTGGAGAATAAGTTCACTGAACGTGACTCGCTATGGAATACCTAATGGAGTTTTACTCGCCTGTCAATAGGAATTCCTAATGTGATAGTAGTACAAGTGATCCTTGGACTTGAGATCATCATAGTATCTTGTATGTAACAAATTATACTTTGACTTATTCCTTAAGGCCTTTTAAGGCATATATAGGGTATGCTTGGGTATAATGAGTTACATATGGAGATAATGTATGATCAATAAAGAATCTACCACCTCTAGTAAAAGAGGAGATATATCCTATGTGATTCGTTAAATGACAACCCAGGAATCCTTGGCCAAGGTGGAACGAAATTATAAAGAAGTTTCTAATTTGCATTAATAGGAGTTGTGCATTTTCTAATCGAAATGCATATGATTAAATAAAATAAGACTTGACAGTAAATCCATGTCTTATATTTAATTGGGACATTGTATGGTGAAAGGATTGAATTGTATGGTAACTATTAACTCACAGGTTCTTTTATAATTGATGTTGAAATCTATATTATCTAGAAAGTCGTTGATCGCTAGAGAGGCTTATCCCTATTATAGAATAAATATTATTTATTTAATTTATTTATTTAAATAAGATTAGAATTGTTCTAATTGATTTATTCACAACCGGTTTAATATGGAGAACATAAAGGGTCACACCATAAAAGGAAGAATAATTATTTACGAAGGTAATGACATAATCGTAATAATGCATTAAGTGTAATTAATTTAATCTATTGTGATAGAATAAATTAAATAGCTTAATGTTTATTATTTAATATTTTGGAAATATTAAATATAAATTAATAAGAGGAGTCTTATTAATATTATTATAATTATTATTATTTTAATTTCTAAAGGAGTTTAGTAATTAATTTAATATTAGTACTCTCATTTATTCGTAATAAGATTAGGAGACAAATTAATTAAATGAATTTAATTAATTATTCCCAATGTGGTGGGAAGTCTAAATTAATTAAAAGAATTTAATTAATTAAATGAAATCCCATGTCTAATAGGATTAGAAGGGTTGACCAATATCTATATAAGAAGAGTCTTATAATAGATATCAGTTGATGCAATTCCAATTGTTAGACAGTACTCCTTTTCTATAGAGGATAGAAAACTAAAGTTTAGCCAAACACCCTCCTTCTTGATAATTCCTCTTCCTTGGTGGATCACCTCTAGAAGCCAAACACTTGGGTGGCTAACATTGATCAAAGGAAGGAATCTAACCCGAAAATTCAAGAAAATCACGAAGAACAAGGAGTTGAACTCGTACATGTGGAAGCTTCGTTCTACAAGGGTATGATTCCATAACTTCTTATTTATCATTTTAAATTAATAATTTACATAAAGCATGATCCGGGTAATGGTTTTGTAGAAATTTTTAAACTCTGATATACCATGCTTCCGCTAATTTTGCAATTTGATTGCGTCAGGATTTCGTACAAACCCAACAAGAGGTACTTGGATCCTTGTCCACTTGCGGTGCTTATCATATTGACATTCTCCTCTTTATGTTGTGGAAGAGGATTGTCCTGTACGTGAGGTTGCTCAGGCTTTGTTACCACAATCTCTTCGTTGTCAATCAAGTCTTGGATTTTGTGCTTGAGAGACCAACATTCTTGAGTGTCATGGCTTGGAGATCCGGAATGGTAAATACACTTCTTGCTTGGGTCGAAGTTCCGTCCACCAGTGTTGGTTAGGGGAAGGAGTTGGACAATCTTCTTCTGAGCTGTCAAAAGTTTGAATACGTTCTCGATTGAATCCCCTAGAGGGGTGAAAGTTCTTCGACGCCTAACATCCATATTTTTCTGGAATAGAAGGTTTGAAGGCAGTGCTGGAGCTTGGAAAGGGGTACAGTTCCTCCTTTGAATGGGCATACTGTTTGACTCGCCTCTTTGATTATGTCCTTGTAATACTAAGGACACTTCTTCATCTTTCTTCTTATATACTCTCCGCGGATTACTCCCGTAATTTTTGGACTGGATATATTTAGCGACAGCTTCAAGAGCGGTCAGATCTTTTATCTTCCCGGACTTAAGCCCCATTTCTGCAATTTCGCCTTGTTTGATCATTTTAGAGAATGGTTTTCCTATGCCTGCTTGGACCCTCTCATAATACGAAGCTTCTTGGATATCGATGAAGGTCATGACTATCTCAGACTCAGTTATGGCTGGGGTGACTTGTGCTGCAACCCGCCTCCATCGTTGGGCATATTCTCTTAATGATTTAATGTTCTTTTTCTTGATCTTGGTTATCTGGTATCTGTCTGGAGCCAGCTGAGATTGGAAGCTGTATTGACTAAGGAAGGCATGGGCCAGCTCTTCCTAGCTGTGAATCCTAGAATTATCCAGACGGGCGTACCAGGCTCTCGCCTCTCCAGTCAGACTCTTTTGAAATAACTGCATTCGAAGTTTCTCGTCCTCTGCATAGGATCCGAGTTCTCCGATGAATACTTTCAGCTGTGTATAAGGGTCTCCCAATCCATCGTATTTCTCAAAATCAGGAGTTTTAAATTTTTTGAGATAACGTGCCTCGGGGAATATACAAAGGTCTGAGTAATTAACACTGCCGAATGCCCTAGTCCCTTTGATATACCGAGAGTTTCCTCCATTTGCTGTACTTTCTTCAGAATGTCACCAGCTTCCTGTTCTTTGTTGAGGGTGGTGATTTCAGGGGTTTTGTTGGTTGTGTCCTGGTTTTGTGGTCCAGGAATCTGAGTTTCATTCTTTTCAGTCTCTTGACTGCTACAACTACCACCAGGGATTCCCGATTCTGTGTGAGCTTGGGTTTGCTTCACTTTAAGGGGTTTGCTTCCCTTTAAGTGCCTTGCTTTGTTCTCTTAGAAAATCGGCCAATTCGACTATCTGACTTCTCAGTCCTACAAACTCTTCCCTAGATACAGGGGTAGATTCGGGTTGGGCACTTGAAGTCATGTCCGTGGATGGACGTAGTGCTTTCTTAACCTTAGATCTAATGACAGGACCAATTTTTCACCTATAACAAAATGTAGGCGTGTTAATTTCCTGAGGTAGGTAAGGATAGTATGCATGTTATGATGTAGTTTTTAATCTTTTCCTTCAAAACAGAGGTCAGTTATTTTGATGACAGGATGACAACAGATATATGACAAGAAATGTAAATCTTTCATTATGATATTTACATTGAAAACTTGATATTGAATTGAAAGAGGAAGGCATGAAGAAGCTTCTCGTCGGATTTGGTTAATCAAAAGCTGACCTATCTTAGGTTACTCTCGCGCGGCTTTTTGGCATGAAGGTCCCCAGATCATCACAATCTACTAGAGGGGATTTCATATATGCAATTGGACCTAACACGGAAACCTCTGTCCATGATACTGCTCCTTCCCCGTGTGGAAAAAGCCCAAAAGAAAAGTTCCTTACGAGAAATACGACAATAGTGCGAGAGGGATTTCATACCCAAAACCTCTCAAGCCTATGAGAAAGGTGAAGGAACAGATGAAGGAAAAGGTGGTGAAGTTCCCAAGGAAGCCAACCCATCGAGGAATCAGGATTTCATCCCTTTCTACGACGAGTCCAATTTGAGCCTCCTTAAGGGATATGCTGATTCAAGAGGCGATCAAGTTATGGCCATGATTGAAGATATTCATAACCAGGAGGTAACCTCTATCACAAAACTCGAAGGAAACATAACCATGGACGACTGGACTATCAGGCCTCAGCTAGCCAACAGGACGTAGATCTAGAGGAAAGTTGCGAGTTCTAGGAGATGTTGGGACATTATCACTTTCTTAGCATTATACCTTTTATTTTCCATGCATATAAAAATCAAAAAACTCAAAAAAATCAAAATCAATCAAAAAAATCAAGTCAATCAGGAAAAAACGTGAACTACGAATAACCTGATCTCCCTCAACCTGGGAGTACGTAGGCAGCCATTCTTGGTACGGTCAAACCAAACAAAAAAAATCAAAAACCCTCTAATACAAATAAAAATTTCAAAAACCCATCAAACTAAGTTCAAACTCAAAGACACTTCTCAAACCTTTCACACAAAATAGGAACTATGAACGACCTGATCTCCCTCCACCCGGGAGTACGTAGGCAGCCATTCATGGTGCGGTATGACCTTCAAAGAAAAAATAAACAAAACAAAAAACAATAAAAACCAGTCCCAAGACATCGAAATCCTATAGAACCCAAATACTATCATTCCTCCTTTGTCAACAGGCCCTGCTGAGGTATTCTCTGACATCTTACTGTCCATCCATCAAGGAGAAGTTCACGATACATCAACAACAGGAAGTCATGAAAAAAGTGGAAGAACAAATTTAGTCTATGAAACCATGGACAAGCGGGGTAGCAGTGCCAGCATGGCATCCCTCTCAGAAGATGGAGGAGCAGCTGCAAGCTCATGCCCTCGGTCTCCATATGAGCAAGAATATCCACAACCATCTGCATAGTGATGCTATGACCATCTATCTATGAAAGCACTCATCTCTCCAACCAGGTTGTCTGTATATGATATGAGTACAGTGTTGTCCGCAATATAAATATCCCGGGTAGCTATCACCTCATCCCTCTTAATAAAAGCAGCATCCATGGCGACCAAAAGCCTCCTCTCTCAACTAATGCTATATCCCGAGTAGCTCGAGCGTCGTCTCTAGTAGCAAAAGCTATGTCTCTGCTGAAAACGGTTGTCAACATTAATGCTCTAGCCTCATCTCTCTCAAAAGTCATCCAAGCTAGTGAATCAGCAATAGCTGGATATGTCCTGGCAGGGATACTCGAAGGATCACTAACTAAGGACGCTGTCAAACCGATAAATGAATCATCCTCGGTGGGAGAATCAGATCCTCCATAGGCTCCTCCTCATCAGAATCAATGCTCTGAGCTAACTGAATAACCACAGCCAATGCAATATCTAACTCCTACCATGCAGAATACTCTGGAGAACGATTTGGATAGCTAGTAGAAAAATCAGACCTCTCTCTTCTAGTCCAATACTCATAAATCCTGGTAAGGCCAAATGATGACAAAGACGAAGATGATATCCGCTAATTCATAGCCCCCGCAAAGTGCTGGATGATATGTGGTCACCCCTCTCAAACCCGCAAGGGGAAAACAATCCATGCCAACTGCATGAGTGATAAAGTTTTAGAGGGAACTCAGCCCTGAGTATGGCAAGATCAAAAAGGGATGTTCGATCTCCGACAAAAAGGCCGACCATGATGCCGCATCTGAACACTCCATTGTCGGAAGGAGTAAGACATTGTTATCTCATGGGTAAAGCAATACCCATGATGTCAAAAAATTCCAATAGGGCTCAAATGCATCATAAACCACGCATACAGCCGAACGGTGCTGCCTCTGAAAGATCCCCCTGGATGGGTACTGCAGAAAGCAGTCGACCTCAGAGTCTTGGCTAATATCATCTGTAAAATCGTACAACCCTGCCTGAGGGCACGAACCATTACCATCAAGCCAGTATCTAGGCGGTCCATATACAGGGGCATGTACAGATAAGCAGTGATGCACGTCAACAGAACATCCACTCGTGCAAACTGTCACTCATCTGTCAAGATAATAAAATCCACAGAGAATCACTCATAGCTGTCCAACCTACCAAAGTGATCAATCAAAAAAAATCCCTGGACACTACATGTCCTGCAGTAACCTCCTCAGCAACGACCTGGCACCTCAGGCCTGTCATACCTATAAACGGTCGCCTCAAGTCACTGATGGCTGACCTGGCCCAAGGTAGATCCAGTGTCAAACCTGTAAGGCGCTCATACTCCTCCATTGTAGGAGTCGACTCATGAAGGCCAAACCTGAAAAGCCTACATTCAAGAAAGACACTCAAGATCGATGACTTAGGTTGAGAGGACACAACGGCACCTCAATGTTATTCCATCAAATCCGGAGTAAATCTTGAAAGGAAGAAACATCGATACATCAAGATGACCAGCCACAGTGATGAAATAGCATACATCCCAAGATACAAACCTTCATCAACTCATCACCCCTGAAGTGCGAGAAGACTTGATCTCTTTTGACCTACAGAAGAATAAGGGCAACCATCATGAAAAAGTCTATCTCATACCTGACGACCTATTTCCTGAGCAAAAGGCCACGGATTAAATCTCACAGATCAAACCAAATCCAATTAAAGCCATCACATCACCAACCATCACAAGCCCTTGAGTCCAATTCAGTGGAATCCGCAGGCCTCTCGATATCAACAATCAAAGTCAATTGCTCCCATAAATCAAAAACAATGACTGGGGCATCCAAGCATTAAAGTCAAAATCCACTACCTGTTAACCATGGGGGTCATGCGAAAAAAAAAACTCTTGCGATCTCGGCATCTTATCAGCCCCTCGATCAAACATACAACCGAGCAATCATCCCAGATGACAAGCAAGACTGGGGCAAGTTCCAAGTCAACGACAACCCGATGTTAGAACCATTACAATAAGGATGGACCAATTTCAGAAATTGTGACAATTCAACACTGGGGCATTTATCAACCATTCAATGAAATTGCACCAGTCGGCACCATCAGCATGGTCCATCATCATCCAAGATTTCATCATTGGTGATCCGGTATGATCAATCGATCTTTTCCAATCATAATTTTCTTAGAATACTGCAATCCACTCATAAGGTACGACTCTTTCATCTCTTTATGTGCTTTCAATTTCCAATACATGCATTGGCAAGGGTATACATGTTAAGCGTTGATAAATCTTGCATTAGAATCTCAGAAAAAAAAAAGGAAAGAAAAAGAAGATTTTTGTTTAGCTTGTTATGAATTGGATTAATTCTGATAAGAGTCCGTGGAGCAAGAATCACAAGAACGATTAGAGAATTAACACTATTCAACCTTTTGATTAGGCATGATATCCTGGGTCAAAATGCTTTTTGGAATTAACTTGACCTCATATGCATGTCTGCACTTTGCGATCACCCTAACTCTTAGTTGTGGGGTATGAAACTATGGCGACAAGGATGACAATTAGTAGCCAGCCTAATATCTCAAATCGTGGACTGGGTTACTCGAATTATTAAGCTTGAGGGGTGTCTTTACTCCCGGTGCCCTAAAGCCATCTGGTTTGGGAGCCACCGGCCCAACGCTTGTTACATGGGTAACTCAGTACCTAAGAAAATAAGCATTACAAGAAGTTAAAACCTGTGCAAATCTGAATCATAGCCTAGGTTACTCGAGTAATTAAGCCGGAGGGGTGTCTCTACACCTGATGCCTTAAAGCCGTCTGGTTTTGGAGTCATCGGCCCAACACTTGCTACACGGGTAATTTAGAGCCTAAGAAAATAACTCGCGGCCCTTAGATCGCTATCTAATGGGAAAGAGATGCTTTGGCCACGCACAGCCAGGATTTACTGACGAATCCTTGGTTCCATTGCGACATGAGGATGTATATATATTTCTGTGTAAATTTGAGCTATGCAGGTTTCTCGTTCTCCCTATGTGAGCTTAGGAATCGTGGGATTCATGATCAAAATGGTCAGAATCTGATTCCCACGATGGACAAACTCCAATTTATAATTTTTTATAAAAATGTACATACAAAAAGACCTTAAAACGGTTATCCAGATTTAAGGTCTCAACATAGTGAGAAAAAAAAATGGATTGTCGTGTCAGCGTCCCTCTGATGGTTTTCATACCCATGAGGAGACCGACACTTGTATTTATTTCTGTGGTCGAGGATGCTTCGTAGCCCGACAAATCACCATTCAAATGCAAGCCTTAAGGCTATAAAGATAAAAATGGAAGTATCAATAGGCTTCAATTCCTGTGTTAGCGTAAGGTTTGATAACCAGCTTTCAAAATATTATTTTCAATTCAATCAAAAGAAAAGCTTTTGCAAATCAAATTAAACACTTTTGCAAATCAAATCAAAGACTTTTTGCAAATCAAATCAAACCCTTCGTATATAGGTTCAACAAAGCAAAGCACTACTTTCAATCAATCAAATCAAAAATATGCCCAATTTTCAAACAGCATTCACACACGCATTTCAGTTTTAAGGGAAATATTGAAAAGATGTGGTACCGTGTTTACACGGGAGTCATGGGGTGCCTAACACCTTCCCCACACTTAACCAAGCCCCCGAGCTCAAAACTTTGTTTTCAAAGATCAAGTTTTCACAGTGTCCAGCAATTGAGCCTCTTTCAAACAAAACTCGGTTAAGTTGGTACAACCATTTCAAATCTACCAACTGGCGACTCTGTAAAACTTTCAAATTGTCGACATGATACATGTTGGTCTTTTCCTAAAAAAAACCCTTCAAAACCTTTTTTAAAATAAAAAGAGTGAGGGTAGAGATAACTTAGGAAAAGATAAAAGATCCGGGTTGTGACCCGACCCACAGATTTTTTTCGACGTCGACAGATGGCATTTCCATGTACTTGGCATTGAAAACATCTCCTGACATGATCATCGCAGTCAACTTTGAGAGAGATCAAATAATGCCCTGTTCTTAATATCTTCTTGGCCAGCAGATGACCGCTCATGTATCGACCACAAATTCCGCCGTGGACTTCATCCATCAATCTCTAGGCTTGCTCTTTATCAAGACATCTTAAGAGCCCTATTCCAACATCCCTTTTGTAGAGTACGTCTCCGCTCAGATAGAACATCATAGCCATCTTGTGAATCTGCTTTTACTCGAATTAGCTTGCTCCAGCGGGTGTAGATCCATCTCGGAGATATTCTTTGATGTCTTGATACCAAGGCTGTTTGGTAGGAAGAATTTCATCTGATACTTCTCCAATGTAATTCCCGTATGTCGGGGTCTTTTTTCTTGTGATTTGGATGTCGGGGATCCTCCTCCTATCGAATATGCAGATCAAGGAAGCCAATGTCGCCAATGCATTAGCGAAGTCATTCCTACCCCGAGGAATATGGATGAAGGTTATGTCTTCAAACTCCAGCACCTTCTATGTTTACTACTCCACCGAAATACATTTTCCATTGTTGGACTGCATTTTCTTGAAGATCTTGTTGAATTGTCATGATCCCATCATTCAAAAAATAAGTTTTCAGAGGTTCAAACCCTCCTGATGGCGCTTCGGCCAATTGATCTGCAATGCTCTGGCCTTTGATGGACTTTTGAGTCACGTAGACAATGTAGAACTGTTGTAGGATCAACAGCCATTTGGACAGTCGACAATTCAACACTGGCTTGTTGAATACGTAATTTAGTGGATCCATGCAGGATATGAGATAGGGCGTGTGCCCATAGAGGTAGTGTTGTAACCTCATGGCTGCCCATGCTAACGCACAACATATCTTCTCGATCAGGGTGTATTTCTGTTCACCACTGTTAAATCTTTTGCTAATGTAATAGATAGCTCTCTCCTTGATATTATCATCTTTCTGTCCCAGCATACAGCCCATGGCGTTGGCATTGACAGACAAGTACATAAACAAGGGAACTCTATTCCTCGGGGGTACCAAGACGGGCTCTTCGATCAGCTGCTTCTTGATGGTAAGGAAGGCTTTTTGGCAATCCCCATTCCATTTTGTGGAGGAATTCTTCCTTAGTAGCTTGAAGATGGGTTCACAAGTCGTTGTGAGCTGGGAAATGAACCGACTTATAAAATTGATCCTTCCTAGGAACCCGCGTATCTCCTTCTCTGTTCGAGGTACGGGCATTTCAGTGATGGCTTTAATCTTGGCAGGATCCAGCTCAATGCCTCTATTACTCACCAGAAATCCCAACAACTTGCCCGATTTGATGCCAAAAGCACATTTGGATGGATTCAGCTTGAGGTTATACTTACGCAACCTATTAAACAGCTTCCTGAGATGGTCAATGTGATTGTCCTCCTTCTGGGATTTGACGATGATGTCATCCACATAGACCTCTATCTCTTTATTCATCATATCATGAAACAGGGCCATCATGGCTCGCTGATATGTGGCCCCGACAATGATGAGGCCGAAAGACAAATGTCTGTAACAGAAGGTTCCCCAGGGAGTGATGAAAGTTATTTTCTCCCTGTCTTCTTCAGCAACCATAATTTGATGGTAACCAGCAAAGCAATCCAAGAAGGAATACATGCCATACTGGGCCATGTTGTCTATCAGGATGTGGATGAAAGGTACCGGGAAATTGTTCTTGAGGCAGGCTTTGTTTAAATCCCTATAATCCATACATACTCAGACCTTCCCTCTAGGCTTAGGCACGGGAACTATGTTTGACAGCCACTCCGAGTATGTTGATACCATGATGATGTCGGCTTGGAATTGTTTAACAACTTCTTCTTTGACTTTCAGACTCCATTCAGGTTTCAACCGCCTGAGCTTTTGTCGATGGATGACAATGTTAGTAGACAGGCCAATCATATCTTCATACGACCATGCAAACATATCCTGGAACTGTGTTAGGAGTTCAATCAGGTCGGCTTTTTGGTCTTGTGTGAGATCTAGGCCTATCTGGATTTCTTTGTGGTTTTCTGAGGTTCCGATATTGACAGTGGTGGTTTGGTCGAGGTTTGGTTTGGATTTGTCTTTAACCCATTCTTTGATCTCCTCGGGCACCTCATAGTCATCTTCCTCCTCTTGATCAACTTCCATCAAGTCGAAGTTCAGCTCTACATCAAAGTTATAGTCACTGTGACAGGTTAGCATCTCATCAGCAGGGACAAACAAATCCAATCTTGGAGTCCTGAAAACAAAATGCTTTCGCTTTAATATATGAAACTGCTTAAACATACAAAGCATTTAGCAAAGCAGTTACTGTTATAGCTGTGCAATAAAACAAGCAGCAAACAAAACCATGTTACAGGGCAGGCAGACTCTCTGCCCTTTTACCCTTTTTTTAATGAGGCATAGGACGCTGCTTCAGTTGTCCAGGGTCAGATCCTCATGAATAGGAAGGATCAAGGAATTGTGCTCGTCTGCCTCATCTCGAATAATGATTGAGACATCCTTCAAAATAAGGCCGGGGTTTTTCTTTGAACTGCCTCCCTTCTCTCTCTTGATGCGAGGAATTTGGATCTGATCCTCCTCATCAATGTCTGGGATATAATTATTCATACCTTCGTAGTGTATGAGAACCCGCATGTCAGTAAATGGGTCTCATCCTTTGTACATGAGCTTTTTTTTCCCTTTTTGATGTCCCTTTCAGGCTTTGGGGTCTTTCTCTCACCTACCGGTATTATTGGAGGAAATAACATGGCTGACACAATAGCAGGAATCCTCCTCATTGGCTTCACAAAACCTGTATCAGTGAGGTTTGGCAATAGTATAGTGGAAGCATGAGCTTTTAGATGCTTATGTGGGTTCCGGTGGTTTGACCCGAATGTGTAACCCAATTCGGCTTTCCCTGACTGACTCGGGATTTGCATCAAACTCTTAATATCATGTTGATTCTTTCCTAACCCTTCTCCAGGGCAGAAACCTAAAGATACCATCTCCTGGCCCACTTTCATTACTTCGGGGGAGATTTTTGGTTTCAGAGTTGGTTCCCTAACAGGTAGGTACTGAGTATTGCTCACCTCCAAGGCTTAAAAACTAGCAGGTTCAACCCCTGCATCCTGACTAATCACTGGCATGTCTCCCTGTATGCAGATGAGGTATTCTGGTTTAGCATTCATCGTGATTAGGTTGCCATTGATAATGTATTTGAGTTGCTAATAAAGGGTGGATGGAACAGCTCCTATCATGTGGATCCATAGCTTTCCCAATACTAAATTGTATCCGGTGGTGATGTTAAGCACCTGGAAAGATACAAAGAAAGTGTGCGGACTAATCTCCAGAGGAAGCTCAATTTCTCCCACAGCCTCTCGACGAGATCCATCGAAAGCCCGGATGACCACGTGACTGATTTTGATCCGGTTTGAGTTGATCTTAATTCTCTCCAAGGTATCGTAGGGACGATCCTCCATCTATTAGCACCCCTCCGATCATATACCCTGATGACATCACCACTATATGTAGTGACTTATGATGGCCCGTCCCTTCTGCAGGTATATCATCGTCAATGAAAGATATCACATTGCTGTTGAAAATGTGTTCTATCACGTGACGGAATTTCTCGGCATCCATTGTCTTTGGCAGATGGGCTTCTTCCAGCACTCTTTCCAGAATGTTGCGATGATTTATTGAAGATAAGACCAAATCTAAGTTAGAGATCTTCTTGGGCGCATCCTTCAAACTTTGCACCACCTTGACTTCGTTGTGTCCCATTTTACTGAGGAACTCTTTGATTTTCTCTTCAGCCACCTTCCCATTGGCCTTGATAATTGAATTGATCACCCGCTGAGGCAGGTACAATGGATTCTCCTTGGACACAATGGTAATGTTGTTCGAGGTTGAACCTTCATCATTCTCATAGTTCCATGGGACTCTCTTCAGACTGATCACTGGATACTGGGGTCTGAAAGGCAAGATTAAAGGTTCGGGCATAGCTACCTTCACCGGATTCTGTGTTTCTTGGACCCCTCTCCCAGGCAGTACTAAGGGTGTTCTGACTAGTTCCTTCTCACAGGAAATAACAGCCATTGTTCCCTGACTCCATGCTGTGGGAATAAAGAGTGTTTCTTCATCAAGAAGGCCATAATATTGATTCCTTCTAATCAGTTCACCGCTTTCAATCATATTCTGAATTAAGTGACGAAGTCCCCAACAATCTTCGGTGTCATGACCGGGTGCATTGGAGTGATACTGACAGATTGGGTCAGGCTTGAATTTCCTGGATTGAAGATTTACTGGGGGTAATAAATCTGTAACCATTCCCTCATTGATTAACATTTGGAGGATCTCTTTCATAGGCTGATTCAAATTAGTGAAATTCCTTTGAAAGGTGAATTCCCGACCAGCCAGGAACATCTCCTCCCTGGCCATCTTATCAGCCCAGGGTTCATGCTTATGAAACCGGTAGTGATCCCTCATAGCGATGGGGCTGATCTCCAGTGTAGGCGGACTTGCTTCAGACTGGTTGGATTGGTTTATCAGCTGTCTGGTTACCTGATGCTAATATACGACCAGCTCTGCTAACTGTCCAATCTATTCCTTGATAGACTTAATCTCCTTCTCTATCAGGAATCGCCTTTTTGATAACTCCCAATTGTCTGGGTTATTGTTGCTGGATTGAGTTTTTTCTCCGAAGTATCGGAGGTATTTGGATCCTTCTCCATTTTGCGTGCTAATCATGTTGACATCCTCCTCTTTGTACTGAGGGAGGGGATTATCCTGCACGTGCGGTTGCTCTAGTTTGGTCAGCACAATCTCTCCATTGTCAATCAAGTCTTGGATTTTGTGCTTGAGAGACCAACAGTCCTGTGTATCATGGCCCAGAGCTCTGGAATGGTAGGCATTGCTTGGGTCAAAATTTCGTCCACCGGTATTGGCTGGTGGAAGGATTTGCACAATCTTTTTCTGTGCCGTCAACAGTTTTAGCATATTTTTGAGTGAATCCCATAAGGGGGTGAACGTTCTTCGTCGCCTAGCCTCCAAATTTTTATGGAATGGCGGGTTAGAAGGTTGGGCTAGAGCTTGAAAAAGGGAATAGTTTCTCCTTTGAATGGGCATGTTGCTTGAATCACCCCTTTGATTATGTCCTTACAATACTAAGGAAACTTCTTCTACCTTCCGGGGATTACTCCTGTAACTCTCGGACTGGATATATTCGGCAACAACTTCCAAGGCGGTGGATCCTTTATCTTCCCGAATTTCAGCCCCATCTCAGCCATTTCTCCGTGTTTGATCATCTCCGAGAATGGCTTTCCTATGCCTGCTAGGACCCTTTCATAATATAGAGCTTCTTTAATGTCGATGAAGGTCATGACTATCTCAGACTCAGTTACAGGTGGAGTGACTTGTGCCGCCATTCGTCTCCAGCGTTGAGCATATTCTCTGAATGACTCAGTGTTTTGTTTCTTGATTTTAGTTATTTGATATCTGTCTGGAGCCAGTTGAGACTGGAAACTGTATTGATTGAGGAAGGCATGTGCCAGCTCTTCCCAGGTGTGAATTTTAGAGCTGTCGAGACGAGCATACTAGGCTCTAGCCTCTCCGGTCAGACTTTTCTGGAATAATTACATTCTGAGTTTCTCGTCCTCTGCATAGGATCTGAGCTCTCCAATGAATACCTTTAACTGAGTGTAGGGGTCTCCCAATCCATCGTATTTCTCAAAGTAGGGACTTGAAATTTTTTAGGGTAACGAGCCCCGGGGAATATACATAACTCTGAGTAATTAACACTGCCAAATGCCCCAATCCCTTTGATGGACCGGATGGTTTCTTCCATCTGTTGGACCTTCTTTAGAATGTCACTTGCTTCCTGCTCTTTGTTAAGGATGGTGATTTCAGGGGTTTTGTTGGTAGTATCCTGGTTCTGTGGTCCAGGAATCTGAGTGTCCTTTTTTCCGGTCTCCTGACTACCTCAGAGTGTTCCTAGTTCTGTGTGACCCTGTGCTTGTTTCCCTTTAAGAGATTTTCTCTGTTCTCTCAAGAAAGTGGCCAATTCGGCTATCTGGTTCTTCAATCCTTCAAACTCTTCCCTAGAGACAGGGGTGGATTCTGGCTAAGCACTGGAAGCCATCTCCAGAGATGGACTAAGTGCTTTCTTAGACTTAGATCTAGTGACAGGACCAATTTTTTACCTACAACAAACGTAGACGTGTCAATTTCCTGAGATATGTATGGATAGGATGCATGCCATGATGTGTTTTTAAGGTTTTTTAATCTTATCCTGCAAAACAGTGGCAGTTATTTTGATAACAGGATAATATGACAGGATTTACAAAACATGGAATGTACATTATGATATTTACATTGGAACTTGAAAACTTGACATTGAATTGATAGAGGAAGGCATAAAGAAGCTTCCCTTCGGATTTGGTTAATTAGAGGCTGACCTATCTTAGGCTACTCTCGCGGCTTTTCGGAATGAAGGTCCCCAGATCATCGAAATCTATTAGAGGGGAGATTAATTCTATCTTTCAACTGGAGCGGATCTGAGTAGTGCTTTTTTATGAGCCCCGAAGACTTATTCGCCCTTGAAGATATTACTCTATCACCAAAGGATGTGCCTCCTAGTGGAGGAATCACACAACATACATTCACATACATCGTGTCTCACCGTATGCATATGATAACATTGGTCCGAAGCACTAATATAAAGCAGTAAAGCATTCATTCATATTTATTCAATGTAAAGATGCAGCATTCACGCATTCATTCAATGTAGAGACGCAACATTCACACATACGCGGATATGAAAGGGAAATTTTGAAAAGATTTGAACGCGGCCTAAGCCCTCTATTGTCCTCAGCAGAGTCGCCACCTGTCGACATTGATAAAAAATTTAGTTTGAGTTGGACCCGAATCTTTCTTTCTTCTTAAGTTTTGTCTACCCTTATTTTATCTTTTTTGTGAAAAAAGTCTTTAAAGGGTTTTTTAGGAAAAGCCCAATATGTATCATGTCGACGATTTGAACGTTTTACAGGGTCGCCAGTTGGTAGATTGGAAATGGTTGTACCAACTCAACCGAGTTTTGTTTGAAAGGAGGCCTAATTGCTGAACACTGTCGAAACTGAATCTTTGAAGCCGAAGTTCTAAATTTAGGGGCTTGGTGAAGTGTGGGGAAGGTGTTAGGCACCCCACAACTCCCGTGAAAGCACGGTACCGCATCTTTTCAATATTTTCCTTTTAAATTTGAAATGGGTGTGTGAATGCTGGAAGAAATTGGGCCTATGTTGGTTTGATTTGGGAGTATGGACGTGCTTCGTTGAACCTATATACGAAAGGTTTGATTTGATTTGAAAAAGTCCTTTTATTTAGACAAGATATTAAAATAATGTTTTGAAAGGTTGATTTTCAAACCCTTACGCTTATGTAGGAATTGAAGCATGTGGATACTTTCATTTTTTTTTATCTTTTTAGCCTTTTAGCTCAATTTGAATGGTGATTGTCGGGCTGCGAAGCATCTTCGACCACGGCATATATACAAGCGTCGGTCTTTTTATGGGCATGACAGCCATCGAAGTGACTCTGACACGACAAACCATTATTTCACTATATTAAGACCTTAAATCCGGATAACCGTTTTAAGGTCTTTTGGATGTACATTTTTTACAGAAAAAACTGTTAGGGTACATTTGTAAAGTGGAGTTTGTCCATCGTGGCAATCAAATTCTGATCAGTTTGATCATGAATCCCACGATTCCTAGGCTCATAGAGGGAAGCCAATAAACCTGCATAGCTCAAATATGCACAAAAATGTATATTTTTATCCAGATGTTGCAAAAACCAAGGATTCATCAGTAAATCTTGGTATGTGCGTAGCCCAAAGCATCTCGTTCCCACTAGATATCGATCTAAGGACCGCGAGATTGCTTCCTAGATGAAGAAACTAGAAAAAATGCTAGATTTAAATAAATCTCAGCCATTCTAGCTTCCCGGTTCTGTCTGAACCTATTTTGAACCGTTTGAAAGATAGAATTGGCGAGATTTAAAGAAATCTAGTTCGTCCAAAGAGATGTCAGCGCCGATTCATATCAAATGAATATTTAAAGCAGCAATTTAATCATAATGAGTAAATGATATATATATATAGTTATATATATACGAAAGCTGTAAAGGGCGATGCCCGGACTGGAATGTAAATATATATATATATATATATATATATTTATAAAAGCTGTAAAAAGCCACAGAGTAATCCAGGTTGGACAGAATAGAAATATATATGTATATATATAAAAGCGGTAAAGGGCGACGGATTAAATCCTTTGCCCGGATTGGAATGGAAATATATATATATATATATATATATATATATATATATATATAAACTGTAAAAAGCCACAGAATAATTCAAGCAAGACAGAATTGAAATATATATATAAGCTGTAAAATGTCACGGAGTGATCCAAGCTTAACGGAATGTAAATATATATATAAAAGCTGTAAAAGAGCGATGGGTTTTCACTCCTATGCCCAGAAAGAAATATAAATATATATATATATATATATATATATATATATATATATAAAGTGGTAAACAGGCCACGAAATGATCCAGGCCAAACAGAAATAGAAATGTTAATATATACAGTTAATATATATATATATATATATATATATATTAAAATAATAAAAAGGCCACGTAGTATAAATTCAGGCTAAATGAAGTCAGAAAAATTTATATATATATAGTTATATATATAAAAGCAGTAGCTACCACGGATTTAACATCCTGGCTTGACAGAATTGAAAAGTTAGTATATATACAGTTAAATATATACAGTAAAAAGCCAAACCAGAACTGGGAAGATAACCCAGTCCGGCGAAGTTGCTCTATTCAAAGATATATATATATATATATATATATATATATATATAAGATGTTGAAAGTGACGAATCAACGATCCGAGTTGTGAAAATACCAGAAAACGTGTTTATGTACTAAAATGTACGAAAACGTAAGCAAAAACGGTCACAGAACTGAGTTTCGAGCATAATCAGAAAACGAAACTTAACGTGCAAGTGTATAAATGCGCAATGAAGTAGTATGAACTTTCTGATCGTAAAAATACTCACAATGGACTGCTACACGGGTTTTTTGCCAAATTATAGGCTTTAAACGTCCAATTCTACTCTCAGTTTTTGATATGTGGTAGTATATGAGTATATCTACGTGTTAGAGTGATAAAATTTGGGTTTGGAGTACAAGAATGGGGCTGTGAAACGAAACAGGCAGAGGTTCAGAACGTTTCTGAATTGATTTTGGCCTGGGGGTGCACCTTTATTTATAGACCCGGTGGAAGCGGGTCTACCCGCGGTAGCCGCTGGTCTACCTGCTGCTCCATGTGGCAGGCCCCGAGTGGTGGGTCCTGTTGCATCGAAGTACGTGCACTCCGAGAAATGCGAGGTTAGATTCAAAACTTTCTAACTTTTGATCGGAGCATCCGTTGGAGGAATGTTATACCTTTCCCTAAATCCCTCGTCGAGAGCGTCACAATGACATGGGACTAAACCTTTTTCGAGTCCAAGAAGACAGGTTCATAACCAAGTCTTTGTTTCCCCTCAGTTTGTCCATTGAGATGTCTTGCGCTATTTCCACTCGGGATCAATGTTACAATTCTTTCTGACCTTGGTGGCATCAATTCGGCTTGAGTTTGACTAAGTTGGCTTTAAGTTGGTAAAATGACCATTTTACCCCTCCCGGGGTTGCCTCCAATGCTGGCTTGGCCTTCAACAGAGTTCCCAGGGTTGTCTCCGAGGTTTGGATCACAGTCGATTCTATTTGTCCTCAGGGTTGTCTCTAAGGCTGACTTGGTTCTTTCATGTTTGTCTCTAGAGATGATGTGAGGCTTCAGGGTTGTCTACGGAGTTGAGTTGGCCTCCCAGGTATAGACCGGAGCTTGATCTGACCTCCCGGGTTGTGACTGGGATCAAGCTGTACCTTCCGGGTTGTGATCGGGATTGAACTGTCCCTCCTAGGATGAGACCGGGGCTGACCTGTACCTCCCGGGATGTGACTGAGACTGACCTGTACCTCCCGGGATATGATCAGGGCTGACCTGTACCTCCCGGGATGTGACCGGGGCTGACCTGTACCTCCCGAGATGTGACCGGGGTAGAGTTGGCATCCTGGTATTGAGACCGGGGTTGACCTGTACCTCCCAGGATGTGATCGGGGCTGATCTGTACCTCCTGAGATGTGACCGGGGCTGACCTGTACCTCCCGGGATGTGACCGGGGCTGACCTGTACCTCCCGGGATGTGATCGGGGTTGACCTGTACCTCCCGGGTTGTGACCGAGGTTGACCTGTACCTCCCGAGTTGTTACCGGGGTTGGCCTGTACCTCCCAAGTTGAGACCGGGGCTGACCTGTACCTCCCAGGATGTGACCGGGGCTTACCTTTACCTCCCGGGTTGGACCGGGGTTGAGTTAACATCCCGATATTGAGACCGGAGTTGAGTTGATATCCCGGTATTGAGACTGGGGTTGAGTTGACATCCCGATATTGAGACCGGAGTTGAGTTGACATCCCGGTATTGAGACCAGGGTTGAGTTGACATCCCAGTATTGAGACCGGGGTTGAGTTGACATCCCGGTATTGAGACCGGGGTTTAGTAGAGTTGAAAGGACGGTTTTGCCCTCCTGCAGGGTTAGTAACAGGAATGCAAAATTTTGAGCGTCTACAACAGGACTGAAGAAAATTTCGAGTGCCTACAGGCCATTCTATGACCTAGAATGTGCGAATGTGGTTAGGATTCTGGCTATGTGCTTGAATTAAATGATTTGAATTTCGAAGACAAAAATAAAAGTTTTTCGAGAAATTTTTGAAAAATTACTATTCATCCGTTTCTGCTCGAAAATTATTATTGAAATTCTGAGAAACGCGTAATGATAAGATTCTAAGATAAGATGGAATATTTAATAATATGTCAGTTATGGCTCGCGAAGTTTTCACTTGAGGACTTAAAACCCCAAGGGTTAGGGAAAGTGAAATCGAAGAAGAAATGGTTAAGTGTAATAATAATGATTATTATACATAACGAATAGGAGTATAATACTAGATATTATACGAGTACAATACGAGGGTAATACTACATATGATACGACTATCATACGAAGTATATACGAAGAGAATACGAGAATTATACAATAAAAATACGATAAGTCTTAATGGACTTTAACTATTGGACTTGGACTTTAAGGCCCAATGATTATTTTAATCAAGCCCAAGTTTAAGTCGAAGTTAAATTAATGTTAAGCCCAAATTAAGAACCGAACTCGTGGGTTTAACCGATGGGTTAACGGATGGGTAAAACCTATGGGGCAACCCATGTGGGGAGACATGGGGGACACACGGTGAGACATGGTGGTCATGTGCTAGCACATGGGAGGACATGGGGGGTAAGGAGGTATGCCTAATGACCCTTATGCCCTTGGTCTTGCAAATTCTATATAAGAAAAGCTAAACTAGTTCATTTGTGATTTTTGCAAATTATCAACTATCATAAAGAGAGAGAGAGAGAAGAGCTTATGATAAGCAATCAAAAAAGCAAAGAAAGCTACTTAAGACTTTTGTCAAGAACTCAAGAACACTACGAGGTATAAGTGTTTAAACCTTGAATTTCCATCTTCCTTCAATATTTCATTGATAGAGAAATGATAATTGGTGGTGCGTGTATTGAATGAAGTGATAAGGTGGATATTAGTGGGCTTTAAAACACTAATAACCAAGAACAAGTAAAACCAAAATGGAATGGTTAAGAATTTAATGAAGAAATGAGTTAAAACCCTAAAATAGTTGTGAATGAATAATTTAAACCATAATTGAATGGTTAAGGAACTTAAAGAAGAAAGCCATTAAAACTTAGATGTTTATGATGGTTAAAATAATAGATGAATAACCAATAGATTGATTCCATTTGGTTTGGAGTAAAAATTTCGAGTAACAAAGTTATGGCAAAATTTACAAGATTAGATTTTAATCGTCGAATCGTAAATTTTCCAGGAATGAAAGTCAAAAGTCGTCGTTTAACTTGGAAACCTTGGTTTTCGATGACGTATCGTAGAATTAGGTAAATAAGACTTGCGGGAGAAAGAACGGACGAATTCGGACTTAAGACAAAGAATTGAGCGTCGAACGTTCACGAACGTTTAACGAATGCGTAAAAATGGACGAAATGGTGAATTTTTCTCCAACGGATTCAGAAATTGAATCTGACTGGATAGAATCGTAGAATATGTGATATGTGAACTAATGGCTTTGAAATGAGCCAATTCCGAGTTATAACAATCGCGTTACAAGCTCGGGAAGTTCAAATTTTAAAAAAAATTCTATGGGACAGGGCCAACGCCGCAGCGCCGCCCAAGCCTATGAAGCTGGCGCCACAGCGCCCGACCCGGGAGCCAAACACTACCACTCGACGCCGCAGCGCTCTTAAGTGAAAATTTTCTGACACGGATGTTTGTTAACCCAACTTTTTACATAGTAATTGTGAGGCAAGTAAATGATTAATATTCATGAAGAGAGAACCTTTAAGCAACATGTTTAAGGATGGTTTGGAGAATTAAATGTTAAATAAATGTATTTAAATTTAAAACTCAAAATTTAAAAACGTAAACCGTGAATCATAGTCAAGTTTAATGCGCGCCTTCAGGTTATATGATATGTAATAGAGGTGTGACATACGAGAATGTTAAGAAGTGAAGATAAAACTTATATAATTTCTATACGGAGTCCGATAACGGTAATCCGGTGGAAATGTGTGCGACCTAGCGAATCGATTAGGGTTTTGTTTGTCGTTGTGTCTAACGACAATTGACGAAAGTCGGTTTATGACATATGAATGTTAATTAATAAGAGAATGAAGAATAACGTATAACGTTGAAAAGACGAGTTAATGATAATAACTTGAATAACGTTCCAAGTCAGATATATCAGACGTTGTAAGATATATAATGAGGATTAACTTAACGAACATTATAGTTATAATGGTTCGGATAAGTTAAGTCTAAGTTGTAATATAATCGTAGTCTATAATGGTTGAGATATAGTATCTGGGCTAAATTATTCCGTCAGAGAGCGATAGTTAATACAAAATAGCAACCGATCTAACTCACTGTGAAAGACGGTGTAGACGAGACGGGAAACTAGTTTGTTGGTTGTTTGTGGAAAACCACTCAGTGTACTATATTGAATACTGTTAGAGACTCGATGTGTGCTAAGTGTAATGTTATTGAAAGAATAGAAGAAATGGATATGGGGGTTAGTCGTGTAAACTTGGATTACAAGAACGCGAACCATAGGAAGTAAAGTGAAGTTTAAACCAATGCATAAGTCAAGTATATGACTAATGGATATGTGTTTCCTTATGTGTTATATAGGGATTGTGATGAATGGTATAACGTAAGCAGTATGCAGCGCTAAGGCAAGTTTCCTAACTTCATTCATTTTTATATGAATGCTAGTTTCTTAAACTTGCCCAGATGTTGAACTTGGGAAGTTGTTACCTATGTACAAGTGTGTGATATTTGTACAAGGTGATAGAATGTATGAGGCCTTGTGCCACAATTTTAACACTTCGGTGTTTTTGTGAGATGAACTGTTCTATGATTGAACTGTTCAATGTGAAAGAGTGCAGTTTATTTATAAATTGTTCTTGTTAAGTATGTGCTAATGATTCTAGCCAGACATAATATGTATGAAAAAAGTAGAATGATGAAAGTATGATAAAATAAAGGTGATGAATATTTTAAAATGATAGGAATCAGAATGTATTCCTATTATTTGAGCTGCTTCATAACCTTTGTTTGGTTATTGAAGTCTTAAAAGAATTTTGATTCTTGCTTTGGTTGTTATTCAACTGCTATGACTTGCTGAGAAATTGAATGCTCACACATGCTTGAAATAAAAATATTTTCAGCGAACGACGATAGTATGTATTAAAGGACCCTATGAAGATTAAGCTGATCGATGTCCTACTATGGTTGCGAGTACCATTAGCGTCACAAGATGAAGTGTCATTCGTCGTATGAATGAGCATGAAGATCAAGCCAAGACTTGTAGAATAGTTAGTTAAACTATTCTGTAGATATGGTGACTAGTTAAGTTACAGTTGTAAAATGAAAAGAATAATGTAATTATCATTATTTGTAATGAAGGCTTCAAGGTAATAGAACCTAGGAATTGAATGGATATATCGTTATTCTTTAGGATATAATGATGTATATATGGTGTGTGATGTACTCGTGATGTACGGAATTCGGGTGTGAAGATAGACCAAATTTTAGGGCGTCACAAGTTGGCATTAATATATTTGTTTGGAGACTAACAGTGGTTGCAGGTTGATACTTAGATATGTTAGACATGCTTCAAATATCCGTCTCAATTTGATCTCTACTGGTAAGCTTCATGAGAATGGTTATAATTGTTTCTTTAGTGAAAGTCAGTGGAATCTCACTAAAAGGTCTCTAGTGGTAATTAGAAGTAAGAAGGTAGACATCTTTACACGATGCGAACGCATATGAGAGCTGTTGAAGATAGGGTAATTAAGCGAAAAAAGATGTGGTACAAAGTTGTGCAAGATGGAAGAAAATCCTTGCATGAGAATCACGAGAGGAAAGCTCTTCACTTTAGATGGGTACCAAAAGTGAAGAAGGAAAGTGATAGCTCGCAGTTAGCGGACAAAGTGGTTGTGAAAGAATTTGGCAAAAAAAATCTGTCAAGTTTGAGTTAGATTCTCCCATCGAGAAGAACTATGCTGATGAGATAATGCCGATCATGAAAAAAATTGAAAATTCCAAGAAGCTTGAGTTGAGTCAAGACTTCGTTGGAATTAACTCTGAATGAAGAGTTGTGGTTAGTGATCCTTCCTCTCATGGGTTTGTATGGGTAGATTGTTGGGTGTGGCTCCTCACCCATGAAAGGAATCCAAGTTGAAAATGATTTACTTGTTAGATTGATTGTTGACTAAAACAATGAGATGTGATCCCTAATTTGATTGGGAGAATAAATTATTTATAATCCATAATATGAATGAATTAGGAGGAGTACTATAAAGAAGGCTATGAGGGATTCTTATTTTTACATGAGAGAAGTTCGGTAACAAGAAGATGCCGAAATAATAAATTTAGAGGATTACAATTTGTTGCTCGTGAGTATCCGTCGCCATCTCCGCTCAATTGAAAACTTTATAACTAAGTGTTTTTGAGTGGTGAAGTTAATTAGATTTCTCAACCTAATTAAAGGTAAATTTGTGATATCTTAATTTATTGTGTAAACTTAAATTTTAGGACGTAAAATTAATTAGGAAGATTATTGTAATCCCATTATTAGTGATATAGTGGAGATTCGGAGTTCGACCCGTAATTTTTCCCTTTAAGGGGTTTCGTTCTCAATATTGGACTTGTTGATTTCCTATTTAATTGCACTAAGAAGACAAAATAATTGTTGAAATTGACATTATTTTAGGCTTACTTTCCTCAACAGGTTTGACTACTAAAATTACTCCCGTAGTAAACAAATACAGTAATCCAGAAGTAGTAAAATCATTGTTAATTTTTGCGGAAGAAAAATCCACTACGATTGCTGAGATTTATTAGACATTCATTATTTAAAATTAAAAAAAAAAACATTATGATCAATTAATTGGGCTTTGCTAAACTATTTTATATAAACACTTTAGCCACACAAAAAAAACTGAATATTATACAAAACAAGTTTGTAATTTGTAAACATAAAAAATTAATGATGATAAAAAGTTAGCTACTCAAAAAATCCAATATATGTTCTTGCTCATATCATAGAAGTATTTAAAAGAGAGAAATTTAGGCACCACAACATACAGTTGGAAGTAGAAACACTATGTGTGTGTACATATATATATGTATGTACATATATTTATGTATGTATATATACATATATATATATATATATATATATGTATATATATATAGGTGCAACTTAGGTTTTCTCTCGAGTCTGTTTGGTTTTCTCTTGAGTCTGTTTGCTCTGGTTAATCCTAGCAGCTGCAGCCAAAGATGCTGCAACACCTCCTGGATGTGTGCTAATATTTGGATCATTCCTCAACTCTGCACCGATAACTCCTTCAGCATCTCGACGTGTCACTGGTTTATCTGATGGTAACTTTGCAGTCGCGTCCTACCAAAGATTAATGTAATTAAATTTTATAGTGATAAAAACATGAATATGTGATATGGCAGTGTCTACATTTGTAGAACCCCTGATTCAGGATAGCTTAAACTGAAACTTCATGTGAAAGTATTTGGAATAGATAAACATGATTGCAAAATAAGTCGGCGCTGTTGTTACGGTAAAAATTATATTGTGAGTAAATATAAATTTAGTTATATTTTTACAATCATTTTAACAAACTTAATACACTAAGCAACAATTTTTTTTTTCCTATCATAATCTTTGTTCTAATAATATTAGTCCCTCAAAACAAGGCCTATAAGGTAGGAATAAAGTCGAAGAAAAGTATATGTGAACAAGAATAGGGTGAAGTACTGATCTCACTTAAAAGTCGGTGTTTCTTAGAATCCATTCCATTATATTTATCTTTTAATTTTTCTCAATATATATTTAGCGATATAAATATTATATTTATCAACAATACTAAAGACATAATTATTTATGTTGAATTTTATTTTGTCACTAATTATTTTTGACAAATTTTATTGCATCGTTAAATATAAATTTTTGATTGTTAAATGTGTATTAAGAGAAATTAAAAAATAAATATAATGATAAGGATCATAATTTGATTTATAACTGTCTCTCTTTTTTTTCCTCTTTTTTACGGGTCTGTATGATTAGCTTCATTAACGAGCCTAGTACTACTCTATAATATAAGGTCTTTGTCTTGCTGGTGAAATGTTCAAACTACCTTATAGCTAGAATTTGATACGTGACACTTGGTTAGTTAAATACTTCTTCCTTCCGTTCGCTTTTATTTGTTCTAATTGACTTTTTTTATAATTAAATCGATCATATTTAAAATAAAAAATTATTCTTAAGTTTATTATATATAGACACAAAATTATTATTATAAAAAATAACATAAAATATACTATCAAAGTCAACTTATTTGATTTCAAAATTTGTAGTATATTTGTTTAATTATTAATTTTAAAATTAGTCAATTTGATTTTAAAAAATCAATTAGAACAATTAAAGTTGAACGGAGGGAGGAATTATGAAGGATGAAAATTTGTGTGTGACAAAATAATAAGAACTCTAGTGTTCATTATAAATAAATTTTATACCGTTATGGGTAGCTTTAAACTTAAATTTAAATAAGCTGGACACAATATAAATAGGTTGACAGGCAATTTAAATTCTTATTATAAATAATTCAACACATTTTAAAATAATCTTATAATGATTATAATATAAGTGTATTACGACACTATAATCTACATTAAATATACAAATATCAAATTTCTAAATAATTTAAGTACGCATGTCATCTTGTATTTTGTTAAATATGCGTTGAAGAAATTTTGTTATTAATTAATTAATAAAAAGTATTTGCAGTACTTTGTCTAATATATAATTGGATTAAATTGGTTGACGCATCAGGAATAATAAACAAGTTAGTGCCAGTTTTAAGCATATTGACATGATTAATTATTTAATAAATAAGGTTAATATTGACCGATTATATATAATACTTGACATTTTGACACAACATAAATTTGCTTGACACGGTATGATTAACTGTCTCTTATACTAAAAACAAAGAATATGACCCTATACTAGCTAGTACTCAAATTATTTTGTTAAATAAGTCATCTGAAACGGACTCATACTTAATTTACAAAACAAAATATTTGACTTAAATTTACAAAAAAAGGGACTCATAGTTAACTTTAATTAGTTTAATTAATTGTGACAATTAGGAACGAAAACTTACCGCGAGAATCTCACTCAATTTTGTTTTCTCCTCGTCTCGTGTGATCCGAGCATTTCTAGTTGCTGCTGATTGAGCTGCAGCGGCAACACCGCCGGGAACAATGTTGGTCCGGCCTGTTGCTCTGACTTCTGCAGCCTGTATTGCAGCTGCATCACTGTAATCTACTGGCCTGTTTCCTGATGTTAAGGCTGTTGCTTCAAGTGCTTCACCAATGGTTATATCAATGTTTGATCCTTCATATATTTCTTCTGGTGTCAATGGAGATGCTTTGGTATTTTGCCCAACAACCTTCAAGTACAAAGCATCCTCATCATTTTATAATAAATAGTACATCTTTCCAATCAATATAATATAATACTATACAAACATTTAAATCCAATCTTTAAAAATATACTTTAGCATGCACTTAAGTTATTGAAAAGAGTATTCTATGTGCACAAACAACTACTAAGCACGAAGGAAAATAAAAATATGTGAGTTCTACCATTTACATTATTTTTACTATTTAATATATAAATAATTGTGTTTGTGCACAACTATTTGTGCATAATTTATACACAGAATTAGCCGAATGATCCAGAATGATGCATCAATTAATTGGTGCTATAATCTATAATCCATTTGTTTGTCTATGACCTTTTTTATAATATAATTTTTTCTTTTTAATTTTTCTAAAGTGTATATTGAAAATTTTGTGTAGTGTGTTCCAGAATAATAACCCTTCATATGCAAAAGGGAAGCTAACAAAATCAAACGGGACTCATTTTTATAGGGAGGAAGCACCAAATTTTAGAGGTACCAATCATCCTAGTTATAAAGAGGTTATAGTTACATGCCTAAGTACTACTTGTACAAAGTAATGTGAATTTCATAAAATAGTGAGAGACATTACAATATGCTTTTAACTTATCTCGAAATAACATGATACTATTTCCATTCTAAAACATGTGATCAAGTTTTTCAAAGCTAATTTAAGATATTTTAAATTTTAAATTAAAATGATTTATTTAATTTTTAAAACAAATGATTAATGTAATTAACAGTACTATGTGTGCAGGGACGGAGCCACTATAGGACCGGGGACCTAGCCTACCATAAAAATTTTGAATTTTCTTAAGCTTACAAAAAAAATTCATTTTATAAGAGTATACACTCTTTTAAAAAAAAATATAAGAATATACTTATTCTATTCCAAATAAAAGAATTATTTTAATTTTTTTAGTCAATGTTAAATATGGGCAAATTTGCTGATATATCGCTCTTTCTATTTTTTGGGTATGATAATACGAAAATCAAATTTTATGATATTTTTTGCTTCAATTTGTGTATTATAAAGGGTACATATATACTACAGTACAAGTAAATATTATTTCAACTAGACAACATAAAAATTATATATATTTATATATATATATATATAGACCGGTTTAGGAACGGGCTGATCCGTTAACGTATTATTCTGTCGGAGATCCTCTCCGTATATATATACACACGTGTGTGCAAGTTCAAGAAAAAATTGTGTACCGCGGCGCTATTTTCCTTTTTGCTGCTAGCAGCATTATTCAGCTCTCCTTGGTCAAGAGTGCCACCTTTCTCGTTTTGATTTGCTTCTGACTGTTCGGATTCACTTTTTCTTGACTGTTCTTGGCTCATTTTGGGATAAATAAATGGTGATATATCAGCATATATCTTGCTAATCTGCAGATTAATTATGGTGGCTGAAGGAGAATATGAAACTTGATTAACTACTACCAGATTAATTAAGTGTCTGAAGTTCCTATGTTGTGGGAGGGAGTGGTGCTTGAACAAACACATTTATCTAGTGTGTGACAAGTGGAAGATTGGACTAATTATATGGCTATAAACATCAACAAGTGTTTGGTCACTCTGGATTTTTGGGCAGAAGAAACTAAAAATCATGGGACTCGGTCTTGCGAAGTTTGGATGGCAATTGAAACAATTTTAGGACTTGAAATTAAAGAAAATGTTTTTTTTTTTGGCTAAAGTAAAAAACTCTACCTTGTGTTTGTGCCCTTGTGATATTTTCGTAAATTTAATTAATTAGCAAATCACTCCATCAATTATAACTATTAATATAAAATAAAAGGTGTAATTAGTAGTATAAAACAGACACAAAATGTATAGTTTTGCACTATTAATTCTATTACAAGTTAGTGATCTGCTCTTTTGTGAATTCATGTACCATACTTTTACAAAGTGTTAACTTCTGGCTACAATTTTACATTTCAATCTTATTTTATTATTTACACCACATTTTTAGAATTAAAACTAAATAAAGACCTAATTATTGAGCGAAGCTAGATAAATACCCTTTCCTGATTTACATACAACCACATAACTCAGGAGCAAAATTGGAAGAAGAAATATACCTTTCCTGATTTACATACAACCACACAAGCCAGGAGCAAAATTGGGAGAAGAAATATCTTTAATTAATTAAGGTTAAATGACACTTTTGTCACTTTTAGTTGTCATATTGGTTTTTAAAATTTATTTTTCGTCAATTAAGTCCTTTAAATAACTGATTTGTGTGAATTCTGTTACTTGGACCAAATTTTACTTAATTTTCCCAAAACTGAGGCATGTGCAACTTTAGTAGAGGCAAAAGGTGAAAACAAACACAAACAAACAAAAGAAACTAATTTAAATTTAAAATAACATAAAATATTATGTCTTTTGGGGGTATATATGTGACAACCTGAAAATTTATAAGATTTTAAATGATTAGAATAAAGGTTAAAGAATAAAACCTAAATGGAAATTTGAGGAATAATTTAAAATTTTAAAGAAGAACCTATATGGTTTATTATTTGATTGAGAATAGAGGAATTATGGGTTACAAAATTTCAAAACCCTAGAGATGAATCTATGTGTTTAATGGAATATTAAGGATAAGGTACTAAGATACCTATAAAGTTTGGTGACCTAATATATAAATTAGGTATGCGAATTAGGCGTGTGATTAAATGAATATAATGTGTATACATTTATTTTGTATATAAAGAAAATTAAGAATAAAATTATGTAACCTAATATATATATATATATATATATATATATATATATATATATATTAGGCATGATAATTAAATAACCTAAGAGATTATAATATGAGAGAATGTTAGTATATAAAAATATATACTAACTCTAAGAGATTTATTTTATATATCTCAAATAATTAATTTTATAACCAAGTTTAATTGGGTTATGAAATTAAAAAGGCATGAATAAGGAATTTATTTTCAAATGTGAGAAATGAAAACCCTAATAAAATGATTACGGTAGAATAGAATTAAAAGTATTGGACTATAATAATATCATAGCCCAAGAAATTAAATAATAAGCCCAATTGTTTATTTAAGTATTGGACTTGTAGCTAAGTTGATTTAAGGGCAATTTAATTAGAGTCCTTTACAGAACTATACAACTTTTACAAAGTAATTACAAAAAAAGTGCATTCATAAAATAATTACAAAAAAAAGTGCAAAAATTCAAACCATTCAATTTCAAATTAAATATGGAAATCTAAAATCAAGGATAACTAATAATTCAAATTCAAATCTTTTAGATCTAACAATAATTTCAAATTCATAATTCAAAATTTAAATCAAAATGAGAAAATTAAAAATAAAAAATTATGAAAGAGTTACTGTTCATCATTCTCCTCCCCCGCCTCCCGCCGCCGCCGCTAAATCGCCTCCGCCTCCGCCGCTATATCGCCGGAGTTGCTATTCTGAATTTTTTTTTGACGATTTGGTTACCCATAAAAATTAAAATGGTTACCTTTATACGAAGTTTGGCTACCAACTGCATCACATTCAAAATAAATTTGGTAATCAAATAAAACTGAATTGATTACCTTATCGGAAGGTTTGGTAACCAACTACATGAAGTTTGGTTACCAACTGCATCACATTCCAAATAAATTGGTAACCTAATAAAACTGAATTGATTACCTTCATACCAAGGTAACCAATCCTTCATACCAAGGTAACCAAACCTTTATAACAAGGTAACCAAATCTTCATAACAAGGAAACCTTCATATTAAGGTTCGGTTACCTTGGTATGATGGTTTGGTTACCTTGGTATGACTGTTTGGTAACCTACTGCATGAATTTTGGTTACCAACTGCATCACATTCAAAATAAATTGGTAACCTAATAAAACTGAATTGGTTACCTTCATACCAAGGTAACCAACCCTTCATACCAAGGTAACCATACATTCATAACAAGGTAACCAAACCTTCATAACAAGGAAACTTTCATATTAAGGTTCAGTTACCTTGGTATGAAGGTTTGGTTACCTTGGTATGCCTGTTTGGTTACCAACGTATGAAGGTTTGGTTACCAGTGGAGTTGGAGAATGGACCGGTGGTGGAAGGGAAGCAACGGGTGGTGGAGTGGCCTCCACCGCGGCCAGTGGCGGGGCCTCCACTGACGGCCACCTTGGATCGATTTGGGGGAAGAGGAGGAAGGGGGAGGAAGTGAAGGGGGTGGGGTGGGGTGGGGCGGGAGGAGGAGAAAAGGGGGGGCGGGAGGAGGGGGATGGTAGTGGGAGGCGGAGGGAGTGGGCGGGAGAGGAGAAGGGAGGCGGAGGGAAGGGAGGGGGAGAGGAGGAGGCGGGGTGGGGCGGGAGGAGGATAAAGGGGTGGCGGTAGGAGGCGGAGGGAGGGGTGGGGCGTTGGCGGGGGGAGGAGAAGGGAGGCGGAGGAAGGGGAGTGGCGGGGGTAGGGGGTGGGGCGGGGGCGGGAGGAGGAGCGGCGGAACAGTGAGGTGGGGGAGGGCGGTGGTGGAAGAGTAGGAAGAAGGTGGGTTGGAAGAGGAGGAAGAAGACTGAGTGGGAGAGAATCATGGGAGAGAATTGTGGGAGAGAATCATGGGAGAGAATCGTGGGAGAGAATCATGGGCATAATTAAAGGGATAAGAATGCACTCTTTTTGTAATTAAATATTGCATATGCACTAATTTTGTAAATATTTTATTTATGCATTTTTTTTGTAATATTTTATTAAAATGTACTATAATATGTAATTGTTCCATTTAATTATTAATCTAGCCCAATATATCATGTATGAGATAAATATTATGATAGCCCAATTTAATTATGGGAGGAAGCCCAAGCTTAATTTTGTTAGTAAGTAAAATAATAAAAAAATAGCAAGCCCAATGGAATTAAATAAAAGTCCAAAGGAATTAATTAAAAGAGTTGCCCAAGCTAAAGCCCAATTGTAGAAGGGATAAATGGGTCATTAAATAAAGTATAAAATAAAACAAATTTGGAAGATAATGGGCCTTAGTGGCCGGATATTGTGGAGAGAGGGACAAGGAAAGGGTGGATGTGATAATTAGTTTACTTTAGTAGGTGAATTGCTTTTGTGGTGGCATTTTGTTAATGATGCCAACACATTGCTATTACTTGCAAGCTACCTCAAAGAATCATGAAGAGATAAGAAAGGCCAAGTGGCCGGATGGGATAGAAAAAAAAGAAAAGAAAAGATAAGGTGAAAAGAGAAAGATAAGTTAAGATAAGAAAGGAATAGATGAGATAAGAAAGAGAGAAAGAGAAAGAAAAAGAAAGAAGCGTGAAATAGAGAGAGAAAAGGAGAAGAACGGAAAGAGGGAGAGAGAAGGGAAGAGGCGGTAGCCCTTAAGGAAGAAAATGAGAGAAATTCTCCATGGGAGAAAAGAAGAAAAAGAAGAGAAGAAAATCAAAATAAATGTATAATTTTTCCTAAGTTTTATTCTCTTTCTTTTTGTGATTTGATGAAAGGGGTTTTTGATATAGATGTATAAAACTCTTTCATCTATGTGTTATATATGGATTTAAGAATGAATTTACCCATATTAGGTGTTGATTTGTTGGAAATCAAAAAAAGAGAAAAAATAATTTTTCTAGTTTTTAAAATCCTAACTTTTATGTGCTTTGGATGTTCACCGTTTTTGATCTACACCTTATTTTACAATCCGTCGATTGGGAGTGTTAGATATATGTGTTGACTAGTAAGCCCAAGTGGTATAACTCAAAAATCACATTTTTAAAAGTCGTGGTGTGGGTATTGGTGAAAACAATCCCGTTTTCTTGAAACTATTTTTGGTCAGTCTAAAATGGGGATATTTTTGTCCATTTCTTTACTTCAAAAATTCTGAAAAAATTTATATTGTTAATATCAGACGTTATTAAGGTCCTGTAAAAATGTGAGAATTTTTGGCCATGCGGTTTGAGAGTTATGGATTTTACGGCTAAGAACTATTTTTATAAAGCTATCCTAATAACTCTCTGTGTGTAAGTCCAACAATTATGAAATTTTTACTGGACATACATGTGTATGACAAGAGCCTATCCTGAAAATTGCAGAATTCTTGGAGCTAATTTCGATTTATGAAAAATCTGAGAGTATTTGGCTATTATGGACTATTTAAATATAGTAAATTTATTTTAAAAATTCTGGGAAAAATATATGTTTATTATGGAACTATATTCTATCAAATCCCAAAACATAAATATTTTTGGAACTGATTTGGTATTTTTCATGTAAATGATGATTTATGGATAAATGAGTTTAATTAAATATATGATGTCCAAAAATATAGAAAATACGATTTTATGTCTTCAGATCCTTGAACATGGTGTATGCAGATTTGTGAGGGAGGTTTCGATCGGTGATGAAGTGTTGTGATGTTTATGACATTTTAAAATGCTTTAATGAGTTAATTAAGGAAAGGAAAATAATTAAAATAAATTATTTATTTATGTGATTAATAACTTAAATTATTTTTATGACTAATAATATTGGATTAAGATATTATTAGTAGTATTTGATTGATTGTTATTAAAAAGTTAATAACATTAGTATAAAATATTATTACATAATTAATAATATTCGACGGGAGATTTAAATAAGAGAATTAAGTTATTTCTCAATATAGTTGTTGAATTTGGTATTCAAGAAACTATATTATGCTAGTAATAGAATAAAATGAGAATTTAGGGTACTGAATTGAATTTTGGATTGCTGAAATAGTTTCAGTCTGCTGAAATAGTTTATGGTCTACTGAAATGGTAATTTCAGGATGCTAATATATAATCTAATTTACTGAAATAGTATTTCAGTTACTTAAATATTATCTAATTTACTAAGATGACATATAAAGGGATAACTAGCAAGTATAAGTTATGATATGATAAAAAGATTATCAAAGTGTAATGATAATACTAAGACTATGTGTTTAAATGTTAGATAGTTTACTTATAAGGTATGTTATGATAGTAGTGTGCATACAAGCCAATCATGTATGATGACAAAGCACATACTTTGTAAACAATCTTATTTATTTATTAATAAAATATTCATTTAAGGCATATAATTATCTACATGGTGCTGTTTTTTATAATATGTAAATAACCCATAGTTTTAAGCAATGCTTTTAGAATCATAATGAGATCATGATAATGAGATCTAAATTCTTAGAAAGCTTAAAAACTAAAATAGTTCCCAATTGTGGGATTACTAAAATGGAGATTAGTAAATCCGGATAGATTGGTACATATGTTGCTTGCTCATTGGATGAGGATGACTGATCTCATGGTCATTTGTGTGGAGACACTAAAGCAAGTATGTAGGTGCTTATTGGAGAATAAGTTCACTGAACGTGACTTGCTATGGAATACCTAATGGAGTTTTACTCGCTTGTCAATAGGAATTCCTAATGTGATAGTAGTACATGTGATCCTTGGACTTGAGATCATCATAGTATCTTGTATGTAACAAATTATACTTTGACTAATTCCTTAAGGCCTTTTAAGGCATATATAGGGTATGCTTGGGTGTAATGAGTTACATATGGAGATAATGAATGATCAATAAAGAATCTACCACCTCTAGTAAAAGAGGAGATATGTCCTATGTGATTCGTTAAATGACAACCCAGGAAATACTTGACCAAAGTAGAATGAAATTAGAAAGAGGTTTCTAATTTGCATTATTTGGAGTTGTGCATTTTCTAATCGAAATACATATGATTAAATAAATTAAGACTTGACAGTAAATCCATGTCTTATATTTAATTGGGACATTGTATGGTGGAAGGATTGAATTGTACGGTAACTATTAACTCACAGGTTCTTTTATGATTAATGTTGAAATCTAAGGTATAATTCTGTTTTTCTCCTTCTTCATTCACTGATAATTGATGCACAAGAATGATCATGGTAATGGGTTTGTATAAATTTTTGAAAACCTAATTTTTTACGCTTCCGCCCTATTTATGTGATTTGATTGCATGATTGCGTTACATACAAACCCAACAGTGGTATCAGAGCCAATCTTGTGCTAATTATCAGTCTATGTGATTTCATACATGTATGATATGCGATTGGATCGAGTTTTGGGCAACAAAAATTTTTCAGATTCTGCGAAGCTGCGCAGCTGCGCCGGTACAAGGCAATATTGCTGCGCAGCTGTGCCGGGTGCTGTTCCTGGTTTTCATGCTGCGCAGCTGCGCTACTGGACAGGAACTGAATTTTTTTTTTAATTTAATTAAATGAATGGTTTATTTAATTAATAAAGGTTTAAAATAAAGATGTTTATTTTATATGGAATGAGATTTCAGAATTGCTAAAATTAAAGAGTTTAATTTGGAATTATTTTTGAATGAAATAAAGGAGTTTATTTTTCCAAAAACAAAGTTTAGCAAACTTTTGCCCATTAACTGATATTAATACATATATAGAATGAATTTATTTTCATGAGATGAATAAGTTTTATTGATACGTATGATGATATGTATGGTAATAAAAGGGATTGATTATGGACTATGACCAATGTGATTGAATTTTATTTTGGTTGAATGCTTGAATGAATGAGTTTTATAAAATGGGGTCTGCGTACCTCGTCTTCTCTAGTTTTATTCTCGATGTAAATTCTATCTCCTTTCTATGTACTTCCCCTTGACTGCTGATCAAGATTTCTATTTAATTTTAAATAGTTAATGTAATAGAGATAGTTAGAATTATTTTGAAGAAATTGGAGACCAAGGAGCAAGGAACGCGTGAAGACTCATTTGTATGGAGCCAGGGTTTAAATATAATAGTTATATTTAAATTTAAATTCTTGCACTCCTAGGTTTGACCTTTTGGTTCACTTGGTGGCTCTAGTGAACCAAACTAGAATAAAAGTCCATAATCAATCCGAGTAGAATATAGTATTCTATATTGCATGCTAAATATTATATATATTATATTATATACAAACATGCTTCGCATGTTTAATAAAATGTCGCGTATTTTATATATATATGTGCATGCGTGCTTAAAAAGATGAGACAAATAATAACAAACCCCTCAAAGAAATATTATTAAGTCTGAAGCGTTCAAATGATATTTGGAATATCGAATGTCGCCTTCTAGCATGATTAGTTAATAGAGTATTAAATATTTAATATGGGTTTGTTGTGCTATCCACAAGGCGAGTATTGAATATTTAAGATGTTAATTAATCACATTTGATGCTTATCAAGAAAATTGAACGATCTAGTCTTGTTGTGCTATCCACAAGGACGAAAATTTTTCTTTTTTGAATTTATGGAAGTGCTAGGCTGGACTTAACTTAAATCATTTTAGTTCGGATGTGCACACACATGACCATTATGATTTAAGAGGCAAAATAAAAGGAGTTACATGGTGATGTAATTGACAAGAGTTGTCTACCTATTTATTTGTATATCGCTTGTTGTGCTATCCACAAGGTTATATACATTTGAAATGGGATCCTTAATCTCACTAGCAAATCTTTAATTAGATGTTGCCGAACTATATGAGTGAGGGTAATATAGTTTGATGAAAATAGTGGGAGATACCAATTTAAAATAAAGACCTAAATTTATTTTGGTATGCAAAGTTAATAAAATAAATGTTTGCTAAAATGTTGTCTTTTCACTTGCAGAATTTTAAAAATGTCAAAATCACTAATCTTACTACGAAGCATACTTGATGCAAATAAGCTTACCGGCCCGAATTATGAGGACTGGCTAAGAAATCTGAGAATTGTTCTCACTGCTGAAAAGATTTCTTATGTCCTAAATTCCACTATCCCTGAATCTGTTTCAGAAACAGCCTCTGAGGAAGAGATTTCCACTTTCAATAAGTGGCAAGATGATGCATCTGTGGCTTAATGCATCATGCTCGCATCCATGAATAACAAGCTTCAGCGTCAGCACGAAAAAATGGATGCTCCTGCTATGCTGCTTCACCTCAAGGAGTTGTATGGTGAACAGAGTAGGACTGCTAGATATGAGATATCTAAGGAGCTCTTCCGATCTCGAATGACCGAGGGCACTGCCGTCGAGACTCATGTTCTGAAGGTAATCAATTTGATTGAACGCCTTGGACAACTTGGGTTCGTCATGGATGGGGAGTTGAGTCAAGACTTGGTCTTGCAGTCACTCCCTGAGACCTTCTCGTAGTCTGTGGTTAATTTTCACATGAATAAGCTAGATGTCAGTTTACTTGAGCTGCTTAACATGCTGAAAACTGCAGAAGGTCACTTCTCATCCAAGAAGAACCATGTCTTGATGGTGGATTCTTCCAATAAAAGGAAGAGGCCCAAGGTGTCTTCTGAAAAGAAGAAATCTAAGAAGGCTAAGGGAAAAGGGAAAGAAAAGGAGCAAAAGAAACCTGAACTAGCTAAAGGAATGTGCTTTCATTGCAATGAGCCGGGACATTGGAAGAGGAACTGCAAGAAGTTTCTAGCAGAGAAGAAGCTTGGAGAAGCTTCGACTTCCAATCAAGATTTGTTTATAATTGAAATTAATTTTTCTGAAAGTCATAATTCTACTTGGGTATTGGATACCGGCTGTGGTTCTCACATATGTAATACTGTGCAGGAACTGGTCAGAAGTAGAAAGCTGAACAAAGATGAGGTGATCCTACGAGTGGGAAATGGAGCAAAAGTTGCTGCATTAGCTGTAGGAACTTATTGTTTAGCAATGCCTTCGGGCAAATCCATTTATCTTAATAATTGTTATTATGTTCCGAATATTATTAAAAACATTATTTTAATTTCTGTATTGGATATGGAAGGTTTTGACGTTATTATAAAGAACAATGGTTGTTCTATTTATAAAGACGATGTTTTATATGGTATTGGAAATTTGCGAAATAGACTTTATACACTTGACTTACAAGAAAATATATTTCAAATTGAACAAATTAAGAAAAGGAAAAGAGATGATATTAATTATACCTATATGTGGCACTGTAGACTCGGTCATATCAATGAAACAAGATTATCCAAGTTACATAAAGATGGGCTCCTCGAGCTATCTGATTATGAATCATATCCAACTTGTGAATCTTGTCTCATGGGTAAAATGACTAAATCTCCTTTTAGTGGAAAAGGAGAGAGAGTTACAGAGTTGTTGGCATTGATTCACACAGACGTTTGTGGACCTATGACAACAAGTGCACGGGGTGGGTATTCTTATTTTATTACTTTCACTGATGATCACTAAAGATTTGGATATATGTATTTAATGAAATACAAATCAGAATCATTTGAAAAGTTCAAAGAGTTCAGAAGTGAAGTAGAGAAACAAACGGGCAAGAGTATTAAGATACTTCAATCAGATCGAGGTGGAGAATACTTAAGCAGTGAGTTTCTCAATTGTCTCAGAGAAAATGGTATAATCTCACAATGGACTCCTCCAGGTACACCACAGTTAAATGGAGTATCTGAAAGGAGAAATCAAACACTGTTGGACATGGTTCGATCCATGATGAGTTTTACCAACCTTCCAATTTCCTTCTGGGATATGCCCTAGAAACGGCTGCATACCTACTTAACAAGGTACCTACCAAATCCGCCCCAAAGACTCCATATGAGATGTGGAAAGGGAGGAAACCAAATCTTAAGCATGTTAAGACTTGGGGTTGTCCAGCTTATGTCAAAAAGTTTGAAAATGATAAGCTACAGACTAAATCCGATAAGTGTAGATTTGTGGGATACCCTAAAGAAATCGTAGGGTATTATTTCTATCATCCAACTGATCAAAAGGTGTTTGTTGCGAAACATGCTACCTTCTTGGAGAAAGAGTTTATCCATGAAGGGGTTAGTGGAAGCAAGATATATCTTGAAGAAGTTCAAGAACCACAAGTTACCACGGACCAAAGTCAGGTACCTAACCAAGTAGAAGAACCTACTGTACCACACCCTGTTCATAAATCTGGAAGAGTACCGAAGATACCTGAGAGGTATGAATTCGTTATAGAGGATAACGATGAGGTACACATCATGAATGATGATGATCCATTGAATTACGAACAGGCTATGAGTAATAAAGACTCAGGGAAATGGCTTGAAGCCATGAAATCCGAAATGGACTCCATGTATGAAAACAAAGTATGGTCTTTGGTTTCACCACCTGAAGGTATTAAACCTATTGGGTGTAAATGGGTTTTTAAGAAAAAGACTGGAGCAGACGGAAAGGTAAAGACCTATAAGGCCCGACTGGTTGCAAAAGGTTTCAAACAAAGACAAGGAGTTGACTATGATGAAACCTTCTCACCAGTAGCCATGCTCAAGTCCATTCGGATTTTGCTTGCGATTGCAGCTTACAACGACTATGAGATCTGGCAGATGGACGTGAAAACGGCCTTCCTCAATGGGAAAATTGAGGAGGATGTGTATATGACACAGCCAGAGGGATTTATTTCAAAAGTTGGAACAAATCAAGTCTTTAAGCTACAACGATTCATTTATGGGTTGAAGCAAGCTTCTCGTAGATGGAACATTCGTTTTGATGAGACAATCAAAGAGTTTGATTTTATCAAAAACGAGGATGAACCATGTGTATACAAGAAGGTTAGTGGGAGCGCAGTATCATTCCTTGTATTATATGTTGATGATATATTACTGATAGGGAATGACATTCCTATGTTACAATCCATTAAAATCTGGTTATCTAAAAACTTCTCCATGAAGGACTTGGGTGAAGCATCCTATATTTTGGGGATAAAGATCTATAGAGATAGATCTAAAAGGATGCTCGGCTTATCCCAAGGAACGTACATTGATACGATGCTAAAGAGGTTTAGCATGGAAGATTCCAAAAGAGGTCTCATGCAGATGAGCCATGGAATAAATCTCTCCATGAAACAGTCCCCAAAGACACCTGAGGAGAGAGACCGTATGAGTAAGATCCCTTATGCTTCTGCAATAGGATCTATCATGTACGGTATGATATGTACTATACCGGATGTTGCTCACGCACTTAGTGTAACAAGCAGATACCAGTCGAATCCAGGAGAAGAGCATTGGAAGGCAGTGAAAAATATCCTAAAGTACTTGAGAAGGACTAAAGATATTTTTCTTGTCTACAGTGGGTCTGAATTAAAACTCGAGGGATTCACGGACTCAAGTTTTCAAACAGACCAAGATGACAGTAAATCTGTTTCAGGGTATGTGTTTACCTTGAACGGAGGTGCAGTGAGTTGGAAGAGTTCCAAGCAGCAAACGGTTGCTGATTCAGTGACAGAGGCAGAGTATATAGCTGCAAGTGAAGCTGCAAAGGAAGCTGTTTGGATGAAGAAGTTCATAACTGAACTTGGTGTGGTTCCTAGCATTGGAGAAGCAGTTCCCGTATACTGTGACAACACCGAAGCGGTTGCACAGGCTAAGGAATCCAGGTCTCATCAGAAATCTAAACACGTGTTGCGGCGATTTCACTTGATCAGGGAGATCATTGAAAGAGGAGACGTCACCTTGGAGCGTGTAGACTCTCAAGACAACATTGCAGATCCATTTACTAAAGCTTTAACACAACAGCAGTTTGATCGTCACTTAGAGAAGATGGGTTTGAGAAACCATGGCGATTGGCTTTAGTGCAAGTGGGAGATTGATAGTAGTGTGCATACAAGCCAATCATGTATGATGACAAAGCACATACTTTGTAAACAATCTTATTTATTTATTAATAAAATATTCATTTAAGGCATATAATTATCTACATGGTGCTGTTTTTTATAATATGTAAATAACCCATAGTTTTAAGCAATGCTTTTAGAATCATGATGAGATCATGATAATGAGATCTAAATTCTTAGAAAGCTTAAAAACTAAAATAGTTCCCAATTGTGGGATTACTAAAATGGGAATTAATAAATCCGGATAGATTGGTACATATGTTGCTTGCTCAGTGGATGAGGATGACTGATCTCATGGTCATTTGTGTGGAGACACTAAAGCAAGTATGTAGGTGCTTATTGGAGAATAAGTTCACTGAACGTGACTCGCTATGGAATACCTAATGGAGTTTTACTCGCCTGTCAATAGGAATTCCTAATGTGATAGTAGTACATGTGATCCTTGGACTTGAGATCATCATAGTATCTTGTATGTAACAAATTATACTTTGACTAATTCTTTAAGGCCTTTTAAGGCATATATAGGGTATGCTTGGGTGTAATGAGTTACATATGGAGATAATGAATGATCAATAAAGAATCTACCACCTCTAGTAAAAGAGGAGATATGTCCTATGTGATTCGTTAAATGACAACCCAGGAATCCTTGGCCAAGGTAGAATGAAATTAGAAAGAGATTTCTAATTTGTATTATTTGGAGTTGTGCATTTTCTAATCGAAATACATATGATTAAATAAATTAAGACTTGACAGTAAATCCATGTCTTATATTTAATTGGGACATTGTATGGTGGAAGGATTGAATTGTACGGTAACTATTAACTCACAGGTTCTTTTATGATTAATGTTGAAATCTATATTATCTGGAAAGTCGTTGATCGCTAGGGAGGCTTATCCCTATTGTAGAATAAATGTTATTTATTTAAATAGATTATTAGTTTAATTTGTTTATTTAAATAAGATTAGAATTGTTCTAATTGATTTATTCACAACCGGTTTAATATGGAGAACCTAAAGGGTCACACCATAAAAGGAAGAAGAATTATTTAAGAAGAAAATGGCATGATAGTAATAATGCATTAAGTATAATTAATTTAATCTATGATGATAGAATAAATTAAATAGCTTAATGTTTATTATTTAATATTTTAGAAATATTAAATATAAATTAATAAGAGGAGTCTTATTAATATTATTATTATTATTATTATTTTAATTCTAAAGGAGTTTAGGAATTAATATAATATCAGTACTCTCTCTCAATCCTAATAAAGATTAGGATATAAATTAATTAAAAGTAATTAATTAATTAATTAAATAAAACCCTATTCTAATTGGATTAGGAGGGCTAACCTAATATTTATATAAAAGAGTCTTATATCAGAAATAAGGTACGTGAATTTTTCAAGAGTTGGGAGTACACATATTCTATAGAGATAGAAACAAGGGTTAAGCCAATAACTCATCTTACTGAGTTCTTCATCTTCCTTGGTGGATCACCGTTAGAGGCCAAACATTTGGGTGGCTGACATTGATCAAGGGAAGGAGCCACTACAGAGGAATCAAAGGAATCAAAGGAGTAGAACTTGTACCTGAGGAAGCTTGGATCTTCAAAGGTATAATTCTGTTTTTCTCCTTCTTCATTCACTGATAATTGATGCACAAGAATGATCATGGTAATGGGTTTGTATAAATTTTTGAAAACCTAGTTTTTTACGCTTCCGCCCTATTTATGATTTGATTGCATGATTGCATTACGTACAAACCCAACATGTTATGCTAATTGAAAGATCAATCTTATAACTGATAGGTCTTTTCAATAAGGACGTTAACTTAGATTGCGTAGCTGTAATCAACGGTTCAGGCAAGTTTTCCTTAACTCAAACTCGAGTTATATTTCAAAGCATGTTAGTGAATGATTATTGATGATTATTCACGTCCATTCTGATTATTGATTCGCACTTAGTGCATGTTGCATATGTTCATCAGGTATGAAAGGCTGATCACCTTCATTACCATAAGGTTCAGTTAAAGTTGTTCATGGTCTTTGTGACATTAAACATTATTGATTCAGTCATTCAATTATTGACATTTTGATTCATGCTCTTTCACAATTATTATATTGTTGAAAATTCAAAAGTTCATTCTTTCTTTCAATCATGATATATCTTTATTGAATTTAAACTTAATGGGCAAATTTGTTGCTCACCCTTGCTATATCATGATAACAAAATTGCAGATTAAGATGAAGGCTTGAAGAAGGACACAGGCAAGAGCAAAGTACAATAATTGACTATTATGCGAATAACTATTTAGTTATCTTATTGTAAACCTTTGTAATTTTGAAGGTATGTATTCAGTTAAGGTTAATAAACCTGAAAAAATGTTATAGAATTATGTGAAATAAACTATATATGTTTATTATTCCACATTAGATAATAGAATATGTATGTTAATGAAATACCGTAACGTATCAAGTCCGAGATTCTTGGGACCCGGATTTGGGGGCGTCACAATATATCTTAGTTGGTATCATGGGACTTTTAACCTAATGGTCGTAGGTTCAAGTCCTCCTATACTACATTCAAAAATAAATAAATAAAATTCCAAGAAATAAATAATTTTATAAAAGAACAAGTGAAATTTCACAAAATTATATATTCCAAAAATTAATATATTAACAAAATAATTAATTTCTTTGAAAAAAAATGAGTAAAACTTCATAACATTATATACTGAGAAAAAAGAAACATTCAGAAAATAAATATTTTTAGAAAATGAGTAGAATTCCATAAAAATATATATTTAGAAAAAGTAGTATATTCTAAAAATAATTGTTGATTTTTTTTGATAAATGAAGAAAAATTCAAAAAATATAATTCAAAAAAGTAATGTGGTTCAAAAACTATTTTTTAATATATATTTTATAATTTACTCATTTTTTAAAGAAAATAATTAATTATTTTTTGAAATTTTAAAATTTTATTTGAAAATAATAATTAATTTCCAAAAAAATTATTTTTAAAATTTTGAATTACCTTATTTTTTTTAAAGATTTTATGTGTTTGTTTTAATGTTTTTCCCTATTATATCTCTGATGCCACTAATTTACGTGAAATCGGATAAATTTTGGTCCAGATAATAAAATTGACACAAATCCATCACTTAGAGGACCCAATTAGCAAAAAAATAATTTTGAGGACAGCTGTCACACTGCATGACAAATTGGAGGAATTTAGCTAATTCATCAAGGTGCGCGTCACTTGCTACAGTTATCAATTTTCATGGAAAAAGGTGTTGAAATTTTCGTTGTTTGATGTTGTAGAAATTCTGAAAAATAATATTAATATCGTCTGAATCGAATGGAAGCATACTCTTTCTTTAAAATAGTATTTGCCCCTTACAGTACTGTATAAGATTACAACGAATTAGTCATTCAAAAATTAATTTGTATTATATATTATGTGCACGATAACATTTAATCTGAAACTATAATAAGAGAGAGAAGAAAATAATAACAGCAAAATTATTTAAAATAATAATAAAATATATTCATTTCTTATAAAATGAATTATATCCATGAGAGCTTTCTAATTCTATTTATAGGATTGAGACACTCCTTTGAAAAGGTACCTATTCCAAACACACCCTTATTCCAAGGGTCTTGTTGGTTCACTTGGGGTTGCAGGCCACACCCCATGACTGGGCCAAACTGGCACTAGTCCATTTGTCCAACATGACACCAGTGACTAATTCATAAGTAGTCAAGAATATATACGTTGTTAGTAAGGTTTGAACTCCAAAGAATCTCGTTGGTTTCACTTGTGGCTGTGGGCCACATTCCAGGACTGGGCCAAACTGACACTAGTCCATTTTTCCATCGTGACACCAGTGACCAGTTCATATATAAGTAATTAAAAATATATATATGTTGTATATGTTGCTAGTAAGCTTTGTACTCCAAAGCTCCAAAGCCGAATAACTTTTTATATAGACACTTGTAGGGATGTTCATCCATAAAAAAGAGTACCAGTACTGAAAATACCGAACCGGTACCGAAATTAAAATCCATGTTTATCAAGTACTGATATCGATACCGAAATACTGATTTCTGTACCAGTTTTGTACATTTTCAGTAACGGTTATTCGGTAAAAGACTTCAGATTTATTTTCTTTTTCGTTCAATTAGAAAAGGAGAGAATTTTCTATTTTTCCTTGTACCGCATTGGAATATAATAATAATAATAATAATAATAATAATAATAATAATAATAATAATAATAATAATAAAATTTAAAATATATATTTTAAAAAAAAAATCCATCTTCCTTTATTATGTAAAACATACAAATTATTTCATGATACTATAATTTTCCTAAATAAGTAGCATGGTTTTCATGCTAATTTGCTATAGCAGTCAACCAAATATGATTTCTAACTCATATTATATTATATTATATTATATTATATTATGTTATATTATATTATATTATATTATATTCAGTTCTTTCGATATTTCAATTATTACATATTTTAGAAAATTACATACCGCTACTGGTACCAACAAGTTTTAAAATACCAAAAATATTGGTACCAATTACGCCCAGTTCGGTAAAAAATTGAAAATTTGAAAATTTTGAGCACCCCTAGGAAATTGCATAAAATGTATTTATTATGTATATATCACTGATTTCTAAAAATAAACAACAAGAGGGATATGCACGAACAATTTCGAAGTTAGATTAATTAGGTTTTGAAACCTAGTTAATGGGAGAAAAAAAACTAAAGAAATGTGTGTATCATGAACAACAACTTATCTGAATTTTCTTAATTGATCCTAGGAGTAAATGATAGTCTAATCTAGTAGTAGATATATTATAAAGGAATTGATATATCTGTTGGGAACTAACAGGTAGGGGTGTTCATCGGTAATTTATCATACCAAACTGATTAACATTTTTACTCAAAAATGGATATCGATATCGGTACCAAATTATTGATATTCCAGACCGGTTCGGTACCGGTAAAAACTAATTTTGTGCCAAAATAATCTTCAACACACAGGGAGCTCTTAAGAATCCGGACAATAATTTTCACTTGGAGGTAATGATGAGTAGATTTTATATTTATGAATTTGGTAGTACTGACTTAAATATTTCGCTTATTCTTAAGCGTTTTTAGTATTATTTTATTGGATTTTAGTAGTTCTATGTCAATAATTGATTTCATCCTATAATCACTAAATGTTGTGAATTATTGTAAGTTTAGCCTTAATATAAGCTATAGCTAATAAGGATCGTTTGGCGAAAGCTTGGCGAGAGGAAAATGTAAGTAGCTGGACTTGAAGTGGAAAAAATGGACAAAAAGAGGCTCGTAAAGGAGTCAAGAGGAAACATGCAGAAAGGAGAGAGTCACGACGCCCAATGGCTTAAGCCGCAACGCTTGATCCTTTTGCGAAGAGAGTCGCGATGCTTATTAGCTTGAGTCGCGATGCTAGTCTCCTTTCTAGCAGGTGTGTGTGGGCCACGTGCTCGGCAAGATGGGAAGTTTAATTCAATTTTTTTATTGCTAATTTTGTTGGACGCTTGATAATTGAAGTCAGGAAGATCTTAAATTCTTAAGGCTGACACTATGATTGATTTACACTTATTTTGTATGGGTTGGAGACTTATTATCAGTAGTTAGCAGGAGACTAATAATTAGAAATATTATTAGTTATTTAATAATTTTTTGGCTTAAGGCTGAAAAGTACGTAACTAATAATTAGAGGGTTATAAGAATTCATTTTCAGAGGCAGGAAGGAGTTGATGTGACGCCCCCAAATTCGGGTCCTTTCTATTACCTCAGATCTGGTGCAGTCACGATACTACTAGTCAAATATTTACATCTTTTATTCAAAACTTAATGAATAAATTTTACTTTATTATAATTTAGAATATAAATTCTTTCATTATCAGGATCTGTATAATCACATGAGTCCTCAATGGAAATCCAACACTTAACTCTATCTTACTCTATTACTTGCTCGTTACGAGCTTTCTACGTTTCATCACATACAACTCCTCATGAGTTTTTCTCGTACTATTTCATAGTACATTCCTTCATAGGACCAAGCTATACACACTTAGTCATTACAGACTATCTATCATTTTATAGCTCAATCCGATCACGTCGTGATCATCGATTTACCTTAGGGTTCTTTCCCTATTATCAACTAAACTCCATTCGAGTTCATTCTCATTATCTTTGTCATATTCATCTTATAGACATCGTTTTAACATTTTCATTACCGGAGTTAGGTAACTCCTGATTCTTATTCTCTAGATACTTCAAGATTCTTTTTTGAATCTTTACGTATATATTTTAATCTTTATCTTTCCTTCTCTCAGGTTATAGTCTAAGGTACACTTACCTAAGGTTTATAACCTGCAGCTCTGATACCAACCTGTGATGCCCCCAAATCCGGGTCCCTTCTATTACCTCGGATCCGATGCAGTCACGATACTGCTAGTCAAATATTTACATCTTTTATTCAAAACTTAATGAATAAATTTTACTTTATTACAATTTAGAATATAAATTCTTTCATTATCAGGATCTGTATAATGACCCTGAACTTTAATGAGTTCCGATCTTGGTCATTTAACATTCCTGTCTTACATCATATTCGATGTTATAAAAATACGGAATAATTTAAACTTTTTCAATCTCCTTTGAATAAAATCTTTTTATTGATTTCATAACTTTAAATCAATTACAAATCCCTGAATCAACTATATGATATGATTCATTCTATTTGAGTTACTGTATAAACTTTTACATCTTAATACGATGCCTTCTATGTATCACATAGTATAACTTTTTAACAAGACAAGTGTTATACATCATAAGAAACTATCAAGTACATCGTATAAAACTTAAATATTTTTCAAGATCGTATCATTAGATAACTACGTCGATCTCCTTACGAAACTACGGAACTCTATCAATTAAGTGGCATAATACTTTAATCGCGAGTCCTTAACTTGCAAAAATGGTTATTTGCAAGAGTGAGCTCGACAGCTCAGCAATTCTAACAGTTTTCATGCATCACATAACATATAATATCATACTCAGTTCATGCATCCATAATCAATTAATATTTCCTACGTATGTTACTTCTCACATAACAAACATAGAGATTCACTTCATGAGTATATCATCAAAGATCAACATTCAATCTCATACATATCTCATATACATTTCATATATATTCATCAACATTCTCATAACATAATATAACTCAATAAACAGTTATAGAATCATATATCAAATAGAAACTGAAAGACTTGCCTGATTCGTAGTTTAACAACTACGACTTAACTACTTAAAGATATCTGCATTTCGTGTAATCCTACACATTTATATAATCATGGATTTATACCCATCAGTCATACATTCATACATTCTCAATATAATAATAAGTATTACATTGTTTTCTATCTTGGTTCTTAGAACCTTCGTTTCACTTTCTTATCATACTCTTATAATAGCTAGGTATGTATAGGTGTACCTTAACCATCCGTACTTGACATCAACATTCATATACATTTATCGCACACTTGACTCGCTATGTGTTCGCTGCACTCATATATGAATGTTTCACAAAGTTCTTGCATTTTGCAAACCTTAATAAAATTTAACAACTCTGTGTTTTATATAACCATTACATGCTCTTATGCTTAAAACATCATTTATGTCAAGTATTATAGCTTTAGACATTCATTACACATATGCTTTAAGGTCTAGATCAAAGTTAAAATAATCAGGCATTACTGTCCTGTGGCGCAGCTGCGCTGCAAATTGGCCTGGGATGAGCGCAGCTGCGCCGTCCCCTAGCCAGACCAAAGTTGAGTATTTATTTTCTAGTTTCATCTGGGTTCTTAGCATGCATGACTGTTAACACATAACTTATCCACATGTTAAGAGGTCTTAGCCCAAGTTGGGCGTCTCTTGTGTTTACTTTAAGTTGTATTCACACTTTAAAGACTTGCTTGAAATTTTCCAACAAGGCTAAGTAGGTTCATGTACAAGGAATGAACTATCTTAACTATTTCATCACATAAAGACGTTAAACGCCTATAACGCGTATGCTTGCCTTTATTCAACTCATTAGTATAGTTCATCTTTTGAGAACTCATTACAATTCATACTCTCACGACTTATATGGTGTCTAGCTAGATGAGCACACATGTAAGCCATGTTTATAAAAACTTAGTTTCGCAAGGCGTTCAAGTTCACTTTTAAAAGTCATTATAGGCCAAGTCAAATAAACTAGGTGCAACTTTAATCTCATTTCATAGCCAATTAAGCCATGTATGTATGTTATCACGTTTAGAACTTTAAGTACACAAGTTACCTTAAGTTCGTTCTCAAAGTTTCAAGTTTTCTTTAGAAATCATTTTCAACTAAGCTATTGTAAGTTGATAATAAGTAAAGCAACTTTAAATCACTTCTCATGCTTAGGTATACTCATAACTTAATAATATGTATGTGTTAAAATATCATAACTTCAAAGACTCAAGGTTCGTCAATATTCGTTTTTAAAACTCTAAGTTTCTTTTTAAAACACATACTAAATCATGCCAAAGCATCCCATTATGAGCAAGGAAATCTTACATGTCATGTCTATTATCATGCATATTTATGTTTTATCACTTAGAATAACATATTTCATCGTCGGGAGCACTACAATTGCGTATGTGCATGACCGATGCCCTCTGATTGCTTCTGAATACGGAGCAGTCACAAAGATGGACATTGTTACCCCTCTTAAAGACTTCAAATCGAAAAACTTAAAGAACGAAAGTTGTAGGTTTTCTCATTATCTTTCCGAATCATCCTGAATCACCTCAATCGGAGTTCGTATGAAAAAGTTATGCCTAATTTACTACAGCAGGTCAAAATAGTGTTTTTTTTTCTTCTATCTAACCATGCCCGGTGCAGCTGCGCCCCAAATGGCCTTGGGGGCAGCGCAGCTACGCCACAAGAAGCAAAAGGTTGTTCCAGACTTGCTCCTTCACGAATTTTCAGACCGTTTCACTTTTCGATCGCCATAACGCGAGTTATACTCATCCAAATTAGTCCGTTTTCGATTCTATGGATTCGTAACTCATAAAACTACAACATACCAAAGAATCAACAATTATCATAAACATTAACTACTCCACATATTAATCCAAAACTCGTGTTCATACTATATTTTCATATTTTGACAAGTTTACCTAATTCCACCACTACGGATTCGTCTATAACCCAAATTGGTTTGTTTAACTTCTATCACATGTATATATAGCTCTAATATCACTTCTATATCAACTTGAAATCAACTTATCATGAATTCAAGAATTTCCAAGAAATTGAAATACTTCCAATTAAGAACATATATAGTGACATTACCTCATTTGAAGCTAAGAATGATAGTCCTTTGATCCTAACTCCATATTGTTCACTTAATTTAGCAACTCACTCTCCAATTGAAACTTATCAGACAACTTAGCAAAATCAATTGTGAGGAGGAGAACTTCAATTTATAGAAAACCCATTAACCATACCAAGCCATTGCCTTAGAGTTATAACTCAATAGCAAGAAGGAGAATCTAATGGGCAAGGAGGAGTTGGTGAGAGTGGTTGGTTTTCACTATTTGGGCCACTACCTCCTTCATCATTTTGACTTTGCTGAGTTTGAGAATGAGAGATAGGCTAGGCTATTTACACGTGAATGAAGAAGAGGTGAGACTCTCAAAATGGGACAAGCTCTCTAGTACTCAGCAACTTGGCAAATCAATATAACACTTAGGTTTATTACATGTACACACTATATACACTTAGGTTAAATACTTAACTGGGTGTACACATGGATAACATTATTACATAATAGCAAGTTGGGGATTATATATCTCATACCCATAATATAATCCATGCACATTTCATAATACCGCATATAATCTAATTGAGTATTTTCACACCACTATATTAACGCATCTTTATTATTTCAATTATATTAAACTATTAAAATAATCATTAAGTAATAATTATTTATTTAATTTATTATAATATTCATGAGGTACATATTTAATGTAGCCACACATCAAATATTGTCACCTATGCATTATTTACTTAACTCACACAATTCATTCAATCATAATATGTAGTTCTTATAAATTATATAGTCACATTAAGATGTCACACTACACTTGCACAAAGCAATTACTCCCACAATATATTAATTAATTTCGTTTAATCATTCCTTTATTAATTTATTTAATGAATTTCTCTTTCCACCACTTAGCCACACTAGGCATATTCCACGAGCTTACATTAAGCTCATTGTCACTTGCACCACACATTAATATTCATCAAATATAAAGTTTGTGTGACACATGCACTTTAATACTAAGTTATTTATACACTTATAATATTTATAACTTTTACACTTATACTACTTAACATCTATCCCATTAATTATTTAAATTATACAATCTACGTATAATTATCCGATTGTCCTAAGACAACCATCTTCAATCTTTACGCTTAGTCATATGCTTATATAGTACTTTCATCTCCCACTAATATTTATTTATAATTATATTGGTTCTCTTTTATTAATCACATATCCTTCAAATATTAATTATCATATTTCTTTCATTCTCACATATTAATTTAATGTCTTATGAAAGTGAATTAACTCTTTTTCATTCCATTTTTCTATCACACCACTGCCACACAAGGCGTTACAATATTCATTGATTAACCAAATGTTTATTATAGGTTATATAATATCCATAATTAATGTTAATTTAATTCACGCTTTGCTATCTTAGTCCATTCACGGACAGCTTGATGACATAGATTAATTGTTAATATAATACTTTCATATCCAACTAGTGATTATTATAAGTTAGTTAATTCCCATAATTAACTAGTTCATGCCTTACTATCTTAATCTACTCATGGGTAGTTTAAATGCTAATTATGACAACATATTAGTTACTAATATGATAAATTCAGATTTCATAATTTCTTAAACTTTCTGCAGACCGGCGCAGCTGCGCTGGTCTTATGCTTGGAAGTGGCGCAGCTGCGCTTTAGAGGCAGACAAGTTCTGCTTGAGCAGAAACTTAGCTTCAATTCATAAATACTTCATGCTTTTAAATTACTAACTTGCTATACCAGTTAACTAACATCTATCACAACCTTCTTCAATGATTTAGAGATTAACTTCAATTTCAAACTCTATTTTCCTTAATAGTTAATTAACTATAAAGATCTCATATATATATCTAATTCCTTCCACATAATTCAAGATATATATATATATATATATATATATATATATATATAACACATTTGTATATTCCGTTAATCTTCACTTCTCGCTGTATATTAAATCAACTAATAATTCACTAACCAATGTTTATCTAAAGATATATTAGTCTTATTCTCTCTCTCTTCAACCATGTACATATACTCCAGAAAATGGTGATTATCAAATATATTTAATGTCACCAATCTTACTATGATAAATAATTATATAAATTATTTAATACCGATAGATAAATCTTATCCATCTTCTTGATAATTCATCTCTACAATTTATAACAAATATATAATAATAATATATTTATAAATCACAAAATCACATATTACATAGTTCATATTACCCTATGTAACACAATACTACATACCTCGTATCACATATATATATATTCTTATTCGAACCCATCTCACGCTTTAAGAATTTTATTTATTAAATCCTTAATTAATAATATCTGAAAATTCGGGTTCTTACAGTTGAGGAAGGGAGATTGGATTCATCAGAGTTTATTTGTTTCTTCTCTTTTCTTTATTATTTTTTTAATCTAGAATGACTTTCCATAATTTATTGATGTTTTCATTTATGATTATGAGCTAAATTTCTGATTAAAGATTCAATGGAAATCGATGATGAATTGATTTAATATTTATTTTTATTTTTATTTAAGTTGATTATGGAATGGATTGCTTATTATATCTTGTATTTGTTGTTATAATTATCTGATCAACAATTATTGAATGAATTTAGGTGAAGTTTGACAATTGATTCTAAATTAAGGTCTGGATATAATAACTTGTGATTAGTAATTCTTCCTAGGAGTGAATGCTAATTTATAGATGAGATAGGAATATACCTGAATACCACAAACAACGGACAGAAAATAATTCTTAATGAATTTATTATTATTATTATTTCTCATAGGAATATAGTAATAATAATAGATATGTTATATACTTAATTTGGAAAATGATTAGATAAACTATTAGTGATTTTTTTGTTGGCAGTTCTAGATAATCAATTGAATGGAAGAAGAATATTATTAATTAAATGATTCATCATGGGAATATTAATTCCGTAATGTTTTTAATTATTTAAATATAATTTATTAGTTATTTCAGTTATTGAGTCATTACAGAATTCATTTGTCTAAATAGAATTAAATTAGTGCATATTTAGTAATTAGTTATTAAGTTTATTCTTCGCTCTTCGTGGGAACGATACTCTATTTGCCATAATATTGCATAAGTGATCACGTATACTTGCGTGTAATTTCTAGTAGTATTTTAGACAAATAAGTTTTTGGCTCAGTTGTCGGGGAGCAAGTTAATAACTTAATTTGCTAATATTAATTTCCATAAGTTAGTTTTAATTTGGACTTTATTTATGTTGTATGTATTCTATTTCTTGTTGCATTTGTTTTTGATTCGTGCATGCAAACGCCGTCAAAACAACCAGAATTGCTGTCGTACGAGGACGATATTGAAAAACAATTTTAACGGCTGCTTAGGTATTGCAAGGATATAAAGGAGAAAATGGTTGTCGAGGAGGAATAGAAATCTTTTAAGGATTATGTTATGTTGCGTGTGACGCCCCCAAAATAGGTCCACACAACCCATTCTGAGTCGCCAAAATACATGGTACAGAATCCAAATACAAACTTCATATTTACAACTATTACTCCGTCGTACAAAATACGACAACACACAAGCTGTGAGTTTCAATACAAATAATAGAACACATACTCCTTATCAATGATACGTTACATAAAGGTACAGTCAATAACTGTTTTAGGAATTAAAATCTTTGGAAAATGCTCAAGGAAACCTTCGTACATGGGAGGCCATACATCTAAGTTATAATAGATATCATAGGACTTGAGAATTAACATTGGTTCACCCAATAGACCCCAAAGAAGAACGAGAAGATTACTATCATGTTCATTCCAATGGTGTGTATCTTTTAGTCATATAATTATCTCTATTTTCTCAAACTGGGGATTATATTCCAACCATACTCCAAGATTATATAAATAGTGCTCATAGATGTAATCAGCAAGTGGATGTACACAACCATATCTTATGTTAACACGAATTCGTATGTGGTTAGACATCTTGTATGATAATGGCAATACAGCCTTCCAAAGTCGGGTTCTGATCACCCTATTATTGTTCACCAAAATTAATTATTAAATGACGTATAAAATACGACACACACATATTAAGTCCTCAATACAATTATCACCATACTGTTTTATGAGAAACTTCAACAGTCATAGACTATCACTCTATTCCCCTGTTATCCCCACTCGACTCAGCTACACTTTTATTACCTAAAAGGAATTGTGAAGCAAAAGGGTGAACACAAATAGCCCAGTAAAGAATATTCTGACTAAGATAATTAAATTATCAATAGCTTTCATCAGAAATAATTCAGATATTTAGAACATATGGTAGATGATATAAATTTTCAACCATAGTTGCAGCGGAACAAGCAATCCATTAGAAGAGTTAAGTAGAATATAAAGTCTACTATCTTCTCCAAATTAAAAGTCAATCATCAATATTTTATTCCTGTAACACCAATCAACAGTTCTTTATTGTACCCAAGACAAGGAGAACTTTCACCACCTGTCTTTACCTGTAACACCAAAGCTTAAAATTAAATTTATAATTCATGTTCATAATCATGTAAATCAACAGTTTCTCCTTGCCACAAAGGCTTAATAGAACTTTCACTTAATGTCCTTGCCACAAAGGCTAAAGACACTCAATAATCATATCGTCTTTACACCCTACTCCAAAGACATTCAAATGTAACAACAATGTCATGATCATACCAATTAATTGTATATCTTTGCACTATGGGCCAAAGATATTCAACTGTATCATCAGTGGTCATGATCATGCAATACACCTGTCCATCTTTGCACTACGGGCTAAAGATATCAATCAACAGTTCATCTTTGCATTACAGGCCAAAGATATCAATCAATAGTTCATCTTTGCACTACGGGCCAAAGATATCAATCAACAGTTCCTCTTTGCACTATGGGCCAAAGATATCTTTCACCATAATTTAAGTCTGAAGATTATGACAATGATATAAAGAATGAATCTAGTGAGATCAAAGATAATTATTAGAGATTTATAACTCAATTTATCCAGAGTTCAAGAATGCCCAAATTATCAACATGAAGATCAAAACATAGATTCAATTTCAAGAATAAGATTCATAAAAGATAACTAGGACAAAGAAAAGGAAATTTAATTTTGTTGTGAATAGTACCGTATGAATAATACCGTACCGTATGAATAGTATCCATGAATAGTATCGTATAAATAGTACCCATAAATAGTATCGGATGAATAGTACCCCGACATGAAAAGATTAAAATTTAATAAGAAAGTTTAGACCAATATTCCAGTGAAATGATATTAGATGAAGCGCAAACCTTAAGGAATTTCTAATCATTTCAAGAATTATAGAAGCAGTACTTATTGTAGACACTCGAAATTTCCTGCCCCGATACTAACACTGTAGGAGGGTAAAACTGTCTTTTTAAATCAACCCCTGATCCTAATATCGGATCGTCAGATCAACCCCGATCTCAATATCGGGCCATCAAATCAACTCCGATCTCCAATCAGATCGTCAAATCAACTCCGATCTCAATATCGGGCCATCAAATCAACTCCGATCTCCAATCGGACCGTCAAATCAACCCTGATCTCAATATTGGGCCATCAAATCAACTCCAATCTCCAATCGGATTGTCAGATCAACCCCGATCTCAATATCGGGCCTTTCAAATCAACCCCGATCACCAATATCGGGACAACCATAGCCTCGAACACCAGTCTTGGGATATCAACTCAGCCCCGGTCTCAACCTGGGAGGTACAGATCAGTCCCGGTCTCAGCCCGGGAGGTACATGTCAGCCCCGATCGTAACCCGGGAAGTCAAGTCAACTTCGAGAACGAACCTGAAGCTCCACAACATCTCCAGAAGACAACCTGGAATGACCAAGTCAACTTCAGAGATTACACTGAGGACAGACAGGCTCGAATGGGATCCAACTCTTGGAAACAACTCCCGAAAGTCAACCAAAGGCCATGCCGACACTGAAGGAAACTTCGAGGGGGGCAAAATGGTCATTTTACCAACCTTAAGCCGATTCAGTCAAACTTAAGTTGAATTGATTCCACTGAGGTCAGAACAAACCATAACGATGATCCCGAGTGCAAATAGCGCAAGATATCTCAACGGACAAACTGCGGGGAATCGAAGACCTGATTATGAACCTGTCTTCTTGGACCCGAAAAATATTTTATCCCATGTCATTGTGACACTCTCGGTGAGGGCTTTCTGAAAGTGTATTGCATGCCTCAAACGAACGCTCCGATCAAAAGTTAGAAAGTTTCGACTTCAACCTTGCGTTGCTCGGAGTGCACGTACTTTGAGATGACTCAACAGGACACGTGGGCCCCACCAGGGGAACCGCACCTCTACCTACGGCAGCAGCAGGTAGATCTGAGGCTACCTAGCCTATAAATAAACGTGCACCTCCCCTCATATCTTCCCAGTCCCTAGTTGACTACATTTTTATACATTTATATTTCAGTTCGGCCTGAATTATTCTGTAGCCTTTTTACTGCTTTTATATATAAATATGCATATATAAGCAGCCTTCACCACCACTGGGTTCTCTTTCCAGTCTTGGTTGAATACTTTTTTGTCAATATATATATATATATATATATATATATATATATATATATTTTAATTTCAGTCCGGGCACCGGTTTGAAAACCCATCGTCCTTTACAGCTTTTTTATATATAACTGTGTATATATCTTGGCTTTACTTGCTTTTCATTAAATTAATGCTTTAAATATTCATTCGATATGAATCGACATTTTTCAGTCACAAAAGCAACCGCGCGTTCCTTAAATCGCTATCAAGTGGGAACGAGTCGCTTCGGCCAGGTGCGAACCAGGATTTACTGATGAATCCTCGGTTCTGGAAATATTGGGATATATATCTGTTTCTGTACAAATTTGAACTGTGCAGGTTTATTGGCTACTCTCATGTGAGCCTAGGAATCGTGAGATTCATGATCAAATCGATCAGAATCTGATTACCACGATGGACAAACTCCGCTTTATGAATGTACCCTGCCAGTTTTTCTGTAAAATGTACATGCAAAGACCTTAAAACGGTTATCCGGATTTAAGGTCTCAACATAGTAAAAAATATGGTTTGCCGTGTCAGCGTCCCTCCGATGGTTTTCATGCCCATGAGGAGACCGACACTTGTATGTATTTCCGTGGTCGAGGATGCTTCGCAGCCCGACAAATCACCATTCAACTGCAAGCCTTAAGGCTTGCAGTTTTAAGGCTATAAAGATAAAAAATGGAAGTATCAACAGTCTTCAATTCCTATGTTAGTGTAAGGGTTTGATAAACCAGCTTTCAAAACATCATTTTCAATTCAATCAAAAGAAAAGTTTTTGCAAATCAAATCAAATACTTTTGCAAATCAAACCAAAGACTTTTGTAAAATCAAATCAAACCCCTTCGTATAAAGGTTTAACAAAGCAAAGCACTACTTTCAATCAATCAAACATAGGCCCAATTTTCAAAACAACATTCCCACACGTTTTTCAGTTTTAAGGCAAAAATTGAAAAGATTGCGGTACAATATTTACACGGGAGTTGTGGGGTGCCTAACACCTTCCCCACACTTAACTAAGCCCCCAAACTCAAAACTTTGTTTTCAAAGATCAAGTTTCTACAGTGTTCAGCAATTGGGCCTCTTTCAAACAAAACTCGGTTGAGTTGGTACAACCATTTCAAATCTACCAACTGGAGACTCTGTAAAACGTTCAATCGTCGACATCATACATGTTGGCCTTTTTCCTAAAAAACCCTTCAAAACCTTTTTCGCAATAAAAAGAGTGACGGTAGAGATAACTTAGGAAGAGATAAAAGATCCGGGTTATGACCCGACCTGCAGATTTTTTTTACCCAACGTCGACAGGTGGCGACTCTGCTGGGGACAGTAGAGGGCTTAGGCCACTTTCAAATCTTCTCTAAGCATTTCCCTTTCAAAACTATAAATGCATGAATTCTGCGTCTTTACATTTAATGAATGCGTGAATGCTGCGTCTTTACATTGAATGGATGTGAATGAATGATTTTCTACTTTTTAGTGCTTCGCACCCATGTTAGTGCTTCGCACCAACTGTCATCATATGCATACGGTGAGGGCGATGTATGTGAATGTATGTTGTGTGTTCCTCTGACAAGGAGGCAAAACCCGTCGGTGATAAGTAATGTGTCTGGGGACAGCTTAGACTCTGGGGCTTATGAAAATGCACCACCCAGATTTGCTCCAGTTAAAAGTTGGGATTAATTTCGCCTCTAGTAGATTACGACGATCTGGGAACCTTCATGCCAAAAAAGCCGCGAGAGTAGCCTAAGATAGGTTAGCCTCTTATTAACCAAATCCGATGGGAAGCTTCTTCATGCCTTCCTCTTTCAATTCAATGTCCAGTTTTCAATATTTATTTCTTGTCATCCTGTCATCAAAACAACTGACCTCTGTTTTGTAGGATAAAATTAAAAACCACATCATGCATCCTATCCCTACCTACCTCAGGAAATTGACACGCCTACGTTTTGTTGTAGGTGAAAAATTGGTCCTGTCACTAGATCTAAGTCTAAGAAAGCAATAAGTCCATCCACGAACATGGCTTCGAGTGCTCAAACAGAATCCACCCCTATATCTAGGGAAGAGTTCGAAGGACTGAAAAATTAGATAGCTGAACTAGCCGGTTTTCTGAGAGAACAAAGCAAGGCCCTTAAAGGGAAGCAAACCCAAACTCATACAGAACCAGGAGCACCTGGTGGTAGTGGTAGTCAAGAGACCAAAAAGGCCGAGACTCAGATTCCTGGACCACAAAACCAGGACACAACCAATAAAACCCCTGAAATCTCCACCCTCTACAAAGAATAGGAAGCTGGTGACATTCTCAAGAAAGTACAATAAATGGAGGAAACTCTTCTGTCTATCAAAGGGACTACGACATTCGGCAGTGTTAATTACTTCGACCTCTGTATTTTCCCCGGGGCACGTTATCCTGAAAAATTTTAAACTCCTGATTTTGAGAAATATGATGGATTGGGAGATCTATATACACATCTGAAAGTGTTCATCGGAGAACTCGGATCCTATGCAGAGGAAAAGAAGCTTCGAATGCAACTATTCCAGAAAAGTTTGACTGGAGAAGCCAGAGCCTGGTCTGCCCGTCTGGACAACTTTAAGATCCACAGTTGGGAAGAGTTAGCCCATGCCTTCCTCAGTCAATACAACTTCTAATCTCAGCTGGCTCCAGACAGATACCAGATAACCAAAATCACGAAAAAGAACACTGAATCAATCAGAGAATATGCCCAACGATGGAGGCAGGTGGCAGCACAAGTCACCCCAGCCATGAATGAATCTGAGATAGTCATGACCTTCATCGACATCCAAGAGGCGCCATATTATGAGAGGGTCCTAGCAGGCATAGGAAAACCATTCTCTGAAATGATCAAGCACTGTGAAATGGCAAAAATGGGGCTCAAATCCGGGAAGATCAAGGATCTAACCACCCTCGAAGCTGTTGCTGAACATATCCAGTCCAGAAATTAAGGGAGTAATCCCCGGAGGGTACACAAAAAGAAAGATGAAGAAGTGTTCTTAGTGTTGCAAGGACAAAATCTAAGGGGGCGAGGCAAACAGTATGCCCATTCAAAAGAGGAACTATACCCCTTTCCAAACTCCAGTACAGCCTTTAAACCCTCCATTCCAAAAAAATATGGAAGTCAGGCGTCGAAGAACTTTCACCCCTCTAGGGGATTCACTTGAGAACGTATTCAAACTTCTGACTACTCAGAAGAAGATTGTCCAACTCCTTCCACCCACCAATACCGGTGGACAAACTTTTGATCCAAGCAAGAAATGTGCTTATCATTCTGGATCTCCAGGCCATGACACACAAGACTGTTTGTCTCTCAAGCACAAAATACAAGACTTGATCGACAACGGAGAGATTGTGGTAACAAAGCCTGAGCAACCGCATGTGCAGGACAATCCTCTTCCACAACATAAAGAGGAGAATGTCAAAATGATCAGCACCACAAGTGGAGAAGGATCCAAATACCTCCGTTATATAGGAGAATCAACTCCATCCAGTAACAGCACCCCAGAAAGTTAGGAAGTCTCCCGAAGGAGGTTCCTGATAGAACAGGAAATGAAGTCTATCAAAGAACAAATCGAACAATTAGCAGAACTGGTAGTTGTAATGATTGAGAATTTTAAATGTTAATTGTAAATATTTATTGAAGTAAATAAATATTTTATGGAATTTAATTGTGAAGATAAATCAATAAAGTGTGCGAGTGTTGTGGACAATTTAATTAAGTGCTATATGATTAATTAAATTGATATGTTAGCAATGGTGTAGCATCATTTTAATTTAATTGGGAATAATTTAATTAGGATTAATGTTATGTGCTAAGTGATAATAATTTATTAGACGAATTATGTTTAATAAAGGAAATTCAATTGTGTGACAATTTGGTATTATGTGAATGTTAGTTTATTTAATTGAATTAGAGTGTTGTAATTTAATTAAATAAGTGTAATATTTAATCTATGGATTTAAAGAGTTGTTAAAAGACTAGAAAAGAATTTTAAAGTGTTTTGCCAAACAAGGCCCTTGTACATGTTTAATCTTATTTTACCCAAACAAGGCCTTAGCACTAAAAACCTATTTTTCTAAGAGGTTGCCAAACATGGCCTTACTCTTTTCAAATTCTATAACCTATGTAATTAATAATACTTATTATGGTTATAAATATTATACTTATTATTTATAAGTTACATATATGTATATGATTATATGTATAATATTACATATGTCAGTTAAAAACAAAGTTACGTTAGTTTTATAAAACAAAGAAAGAAAAGAAGAAGAGGGTTAGAGAGAATTGTCAGAGAATTCTCAGAGAAGAAGAAGAAGAAGAAGAAGGCAAAGCAAGCCCAAGTTCATCTCTCTCTTAACCTAAAACTAGTAAGGTTATAATCTTAACCCTAGAACTAATTCTTATGTGTTGTGTTTTCTTCTTTGCCAAATTAGGTCTTTACAATCATGAAATTATATGTGTTATATGATGTTATATGTTTTCATATGAAATTGTATGCCATGAAAGGGTTTTCAAAATACAATTGTTGTAAAACAAGTTTTTAAAGCATATTCTTTTATGTTTTCATGGTTTTAGAACTCTATGTGAAAGTCTCTTTGTGAAAGCTATTTATTTTGATATGTGAATGGGATATGTATGTGTATATATATATATATATATATGTGTTTACATGAGAGTTTCATAGTTGTTTAAGAATTTCAATTCACAAGTATATGATGAACACTATGAAATTCATGTTCATAGTGTTAGATTATGAAGTTATGTTGAAAATTTCCTTAAATCCTTGAGCTGAGCATGAATTATGTGTAATATATGATATAACATGATTATATCCGAGTTATATGATGATTCTAGCAATTCAATCCATGAATTTTTGATAAACAATAAGAAGCATGTTCATAGTGATTTTTGGTGAAACTATTTCTGAAAACGGCTTTTGAAACTATCAAATTGATGTTTGATTTTGACTTATTGTTAAAATTGATCATGTATTATGTTAATGTGTTAAGAATATGAGTTAACACAATTGGAATCACTTGAATTGGATGAAAAACGAATTCGTAGTAGCAATTTTCGTCAAGAACGCTTAAAATTGTATTTTTCTTTGAAAATCATGAAATCTTATTTTGGATTATGTGTTTTATGGATTATATATGTTATGAGCATGATAATAAGTTTAAAATATTGTTAGTATCAAGTTTTATGTTTATCATGTTGGGAAAAATCGAATTCGGTGTGAAGAAATAAGCCAAATTGGCTTAATTCTCCACCAGTTCGCGAGCCGGGCGCTGTGGCAGGGGCAACACCCGCCCCAGCGGGTGTTTTGCACTGGGAGGACCCGCCCCAGTGGGTGGGGCTGCTGCCAAGAAAATCTGGAATTTTGTTTTTGAGTTTTTATGCCCCGTTTGTTAAGCTAACTTGTTTCTAAGACTTGAAAAGTGAAATGTATAATAAGATAACATGTTTTTGATGTGTTTAAGTTAGATTGAAGTATATTATGAATATATTACATGTGTGTGTTTGTGTGTTGCTTTCACGAGGCACACAACACGATTCATTGAAGTATAGGCTCATGAATGCATGCCGTGAGTATAGACTCACGTACTTGACTAATTAGTAACCAATGTGGTAAATAATACTATGAGTTGGACTTGGATATGAAGTTCGATGGTTTAAATGTTGTAATTGGATACTAATAGATGGTTTGAATGTAATATAAATGTGTAGGGTGTTTGTGAAGTGCGTATAGTTGTTAAAGTGTAGCTTGCGCTTAAGGCAAGTTCTCTTATGTTAAACAAGTTTCTAAACTTGTTATTTATATTGTGCAAGTTCTTTAATCTACTCTTGAATTCTATATACGCCTATTCATTGTATATTTTCATTGTGCAAGTTTCCGAACCTTTGCTCAATAAATCATGAAAGTTCATTCACTTGTTATATGTGGTACAAGTTATACCATACTCATAAAGCGTAAGTATTAAAGCGTTATTTTAGTAATATGATCTTGACTTAGTTGTTCAAGTAAGATCTACTTAGTCTATCGAATGCTTTAAGTTGTTTCTAAAAGCATGCCTATCTATTATGAAGTTTATTGTCATATTTTGCAATTTGTTCATGATTGAACTGTAAAGGACTGTAAGTCGATTCAACTACTCCTAGTTGATGATAGTTGAACTCTAAAGTTCCCTTATCTATCCAAACCAAACTTTCTTTGGTGCGGACTTGTATTCAATTTTTGAGAAGGAACAACCCTATTAATTAGGGGAAATTTATGCGAAAGCGTTAAATGGTTGTGCACAATTCATGGTACAAAGGGTTGATCCCCCTTAGTACGAGTTAAGGGTCCATAGTCTTATTGACTGTTAAAGGTTTAAATAGAAATATTTATAACCTAGGACAATGGTTCAAGGTCTTATGACCCTCAGATGATTTCATATTCGAATCCTATATATTGAGGAAAGAGTTATATTTCAATTCTTTATATTGATGAAAGTAAAGTTATTCAAACTCTTTTGAAACGATTCACTTATGTCATATCACTGTTGTATATCCAAGTGAGCTTTTGTTTGCTCACTCTTGCCTGCTTTACCACCATTTGCAGTTGAGACCAAGAATGTTGACATACCATCAACAAGTAAAGGAAAAGGAAAGATGAATAAGTGAAGGCTTGTGACGTCAAGTTGCTTTTGTAATAAGACTTAGTTGGTTATGTTTATATTTCCGCATTTACGTTATTTGAATGATGTTAAGGTTTAGATAACCCTGGGATTTTTTTGTTGAACAAGTTGCCATTCTTTCTAGAGGAAGATTTTATTAAGGTTTTATGAAGGTTGTAATTAGTTTGAAATTTTATTTGGGTAGATGTATGTTTTAATTAGAAAGTGAACACCAAATCATGTGGAAACGAAGTACCCGGATTTGGGGGTGTCACAGGTTGGTATCAAAGCCATAGGTTATGAAACCTTAGGTGAGGGAAAACCTTAGGTAGTAGCCTTATGGTAAGATCGAAAAGATAGATGTGATAGGTAAAGATAATAAACTACCTTATGTGTTATGTGTTTACGTTTAGGTATTCGAAGAGTGACGACTCGATATCACGTAATAACAAACTTTAAAATTCTTTTGTCAGGATGACGAACATCGGAGAATCTAGTCAGGCTAGAGAGGTTGTATCTCAGGTGCCTGGAGGGGAGGAACCCCGTGACATACATGTTGTCTGGGAGCAGCTGGTTAGGAGAGAGCCATCTCCAGTGATCACCATAGCTGGTCGGGAGCATGAGCTGACACCTATTCTAGAGGACGAGGACGAGGACGAGTCTGAAGAGGAGGAAGAGGATCCCGAAGAGGAATTCCCACCTCACTCTACTAGTGTTGAGATGTACGAGGCAGTCTACGATAGCAACGTGGAGCTTCATGGACGAGTAGGAGATCTCGAGGAAACTATCCAGCAACGAGACATTACGATCGAGGAAATTGCAAGTGACCTGGGAGATGCACAGTGGAACTTGATACATATGGAAGTTGAAAGAGATACTGCTCGATTTGAACTGGCAAAGCTAAAGCAAGACATCCAGGAGGAGTCGAGGAAGCGTGCCAGGGCTGAAGAGTCAAGCTTGAGGGCTAATCAACGAGCTGGTCGAGCTGAAGATGAAGCTGAAGCCAAGAGGGCTAAGCTGAGGAAACGGAATATGCTTTTTATACAGCGATAGAAAGAGCTCAGGACCGTATTTTCTACTACCAGCTCAGTTCCAAGGTTTACCGTGGTATGTGGTGGACCGAAGAACGGCAATTTAGGTAATGGAAGAGGAACGCAGAGAGGCTGTGCGACGTATTAATATGCCTAGGCAGTAACGGCAATATCAGTAATAGTAGTAGTAGCAGTAGTAGTAGAGCTTTTGTTTATGTGTTGCTTTTGAAATAGATCAACTAAATCCCATAATTGAGATAAGAATGGGATAAGTTAATAATATAATCCTGTAACTTTTTCAGTTCAGGAAGGATGATGTAAATGGCAGAAATGCTATCTGGTTGATGTTTTTTTTTTACTACGACTAAGGAATAAAAGAAGTTTATTGACATGCTTTGTGTTCTATGTGAACTGAGATATTCAAACCTTTAAGTGTGAACTTGAATACTTAAGATTTGAATAAAGGATCTAATAATAATATTTTCTTATCAGAAAATGTCTCCTAGAAGAAGAGTAACACGTCAAAACCCCGAGGGTTCAACAAACAACAACAATAACGATGCAACAAACCCTAATGCAGTTCAGCAATTAGTAAACCTGCTGGCAGGAGCAGTGGAAAATCAGCCGCAAGTGCAAGCCACGACGTTTAAAGAGTTTAAGGCAGTAGGACCGCCGGAATTTAAGGGATCGACAAACCCTATAGATGCTCAGACGTGGATTATGGAAATAGAAAAGGTATTTGACGTGGCTAGGGTCAGTGAAGACCAGAAAACGGCATTTGCGACTTTTATGTTGAAGGCAGATGCTAGCTTCTGGTGGCAGGCGAATAAGACTAGAGAGGGAGAAGGAGTCATAACGTGGGAACATTTCAAAGAGATGTTCTATGAGATGTACTTCCCAGTGAGTTCACAAGATCAGATGGAGGTCCAATTCTTAGAGCTGAAGCAGGGAACGATGTCAGTATCGGAATACGCGACAAAGTTTAATGAACTGGCCAGGTTCGCTACTTACCAGGTCAGGACAGATGCTAGGAAGGCGAGGAGGTTTGAGCGGGGACTGAAACCCTGGCTCTACAGCAAGGTCTCTATGTTCCATCTAAACACGTTTGCAACCGTGCTGGAAAAGGTTATTCTAACTGAAGGGGGAAGCGAAGCGGTGAATAAATTCAACCAAGATAAGAAGAAGAAGAATGAAATGGAAACTAAGGCTAGTGGTAGCGGGGCTATTCATCAGAAAAGGAAGTGGAATGACAATAGCTCTGCTGGGAGTCAGCAGGGAGGCCATCAGAAGAGGAAGCTTGAAGAGTGTGCTACATACCGAAAGATTCACACTGGAGTGTGCATGAAAGGGAAACGCGTATGCTACAAATATGGTCAGGAAGGCCACATCGCGCCATATTGCCCAAACCTCAAGAAAGGAGCTTGTTATACATGTGGATCCAAGGATCACATGGCTAGTAATTGCCCTAAGAAGCCAGCGGCAGGGTCAATAGGGAATGGAGGAAAGGACAACGGCAGAACTATGACTCTTGTCGGACCTTCGCCACTACAGGCCGTTCGACCCACTGCCCGCACATTCAACATGACGGTGCAAGACGCGGTGCAATCAAAAGACGTGGTGGCAGGTATTATTCCGATCAATAGTATAAATGCATATGTATTATTTGATTCGGGTGCTACTTGTTCATTCGTATCTGATGATTTTGCTAAAACCCTAGACTTACCTGTAGAGGAGTTAGTTTACCCTTTGAGCTTAGAAATTGCGAATAGGGAGATTATTCCTGTTAAGAGTGTTTATAGGAATTGTAGATTGGACATTAAAGGTCAGGAGCTTAGAGTAGATTTAATTCTGATTAAACTTGGGGAATTCGATGTCATATTGGGTATGGACTGGTTGTTCAACCATGGGGCGGTAATCGACTGTCAGAAAAAGTCGGTAAACCTTACGACTCCGTCGAAAGTAGTGTTTTATGGCAGTAAATCGCCTAGACAAGCAAATTGTCTGACGGTGATGCAAGCTAATAAACTTTTGATGCAAGGCTGTGTAGGATATTTAGCCTACATAGTAGATACGCGTAAGGAGAGCCCGAAGGTAGAAGAGATATCGGTAGTAAAGGAGTTTGTGGACGTTTTTTCGAGCGATTTGCCAGGGCTTCTGCCAGATAGGGAGACAGAGTTCGTGATCGATTTAGTGCCGGGAACTGCTCCAATTTCAAAGGCTCCATATCGAATGGCTCCAGTCGAGATGAAGGAACTGATGGTTCAACTGCAGGAACTGTTAGATAAGAAGTATATCCAACCGAGCGTTTCGCCGTGGGGAGCGCTTATTTTATTTGTGAAGAAAAAGGACGGATCGATGCGTCTCTGCATTGATTATAGGGAGTTGAATAAAGTTACGATCAAGAATAGGTATCCTTTACCTAGGATCGATGACTTATTTGATTAACTGAAGGGTGCGAGGTATTTCTCAAAAATTGATTTGAGAAGCGGGTATCATCAGTTGAAGGTGAGGAAGGAAGATATACCGAAAACTGCTTTTAGGACTCGGTATGGTCATTACGAGTTTTTGGTGATGTCATTTGGTCTCACGAATGCCCCAGCTGCATTTATGGACCTAATGAACAGGGTGTTCAAGCCATTTCTGGACAAGAATGTTTGGGAACGCAGTTGCGAATGAGTACAGCGTACCAACCTCAAACCGATGGTCAGACCGAGAGAACAATTCAAACACTTGAGGATATGCTGAGAGCATGTGTGATGGACTTTAAAGGGAGCTGGGATGATCATCTACCGTTGGTAGAGTTCGCCTACAACAATAGTCATCATGCGAGTATTGGCATGCCGCCTTACGAAGCGTTATATGGCAGAAAGTGCAGGACTCCTCTATACTGGGATGAAGTTGGTGAACGTCAGCTGTTGGGACCGGAATTGGTACAACAAACTGCAGAAATTGTGAAGCTGATCAGAACAAGATTGGTTGCTGCTCAGGACAGACAGAAGAAATATGCCGATCAACATCGACAGAACCGAGAATTCTTACCAGGAAGCTTCGTTTTCCTGAAGGTATCTCCCTGGAAGGGGAAGATTAGATTTGGCAAGAAGGGGAAGCTGAGTCCCCGATTTATTGGACCTTTTGAGGTATTACGAAAAGTTGGCGAGGTAGCTTACGAAGTGGCATTACCTCCGGAACTCGAGAATATACATAACGTATTTCATATTTCCATGTTACGGCATTACAAACACGACTATAAACATGTAATAGAATACGAGCCTTTACAATTTGATAAAGACTTAACGTATGAAGAAGTGCCTATTCAAATTATTAACAGAAAAGAACAAGTACTTAGGAATAAAGTGATACCTTCTGTTAATGTAATTTGGAGGAACCACAGTGCTGAAGAAGCTACGTGGGAACTCGAAGATGTTATGATGAAGTCTTATCCTCAATTATTTGCTTAATTGAAGTGTGTAACCCCTTAGATATCGATTCTGGGGACAGAATCCTTTTAAGGGGGGAAGAATGTAACAGATGAGAATTTTTATGAGGTGAGAATTTTTATGAGATTTTTTTTGTTGTGATTCTGGGGACAGAATCCTTTTAAGGAGGGAAGACTGTAGCGATTGAGAATTTTAAATGTTAATTGTAAATATTTATTGAAGTAAATAAATATTTTATGGAATTTAATTGTGAAGATAAATAAATAAAGTGTGCGAGTGCTGTGGACAATTTAATTAAGTGCTATATGATTAATTAAATTGATATGTTAGCAATGGTGTAGCATCATTTTAATTTAATTGGGAATAATTTAATTAGGATTAATGTTATGTGCTAAGTGATAATAATTTGTTAGACGAATTATGTTTAATAAAGGAAATTCAATTGTGTGACAATTTGGTATTATGTGAATGTTAGTTTATTTAATTGAATTAGAGTGTTGTAATTTAATTAAATAAGTGTAATATTTAATCTATGGATTTAAAGAGTTGTTAAAAGACTAGAAAAGGATTTTAAAGTGTTTTGCCAAACAAGGCCCTTGTACTTGTTTAATCTTATTTTACCCAAACAAGGCCTTAGCACTAAAAACCTATATTTCTAAGAGGTTGCCAAACGTGGCCTTACTCTTTTCAAATTCTATAACCTATGTAATTAATAATACTTATTATGGTTATAAATATTATACTTATTATTTATAAGTTACATATATGTATATGATTATATGTATAATATTACATATGTCAGTTAAAAACAAAGTTACGTTAGTTTTATAAAACAAAGAAAGAAAAGAAGAAGAGGGTTAGAGAGAATTGTCAGAGAATTCTCAGAGAAGAAGAAGAAGAAGAAGAAGGCAAAGCAAGCCCAAGTTCATCTCTCTCTTAACCTAAAACTAGTAAGGTTATAATCTTAACCCTAGAACTAATTCTTATGTGTTGTGTTTTCTTCTTTGCCAAATTAGGTCTTTACAATCATGAAATTATATGTGTTATATGATGTTATGTGTTTTCATATGAAATTGTATGCCATGAAAGGGTTTTCAAAATACAATTATTGTAAAACAAGTTTTCAAAGCATATTCTTTTATGTTTTCATGGTTTTAGAACTCTATGTGAAAGTCTCTTTGTGAAAGCTATTTATTTTGATATGTGAATGGGATATGTATGTGTATATATATATATATATGTTTACATGAGAGTTTCATAGTTGTTTAAGAATTTCAATTCACAAGTATATGATGAACACTATGAAATTCATGTTCATAGTGTTAGATTATGAAGTTATGTTGAAAATTTCCTTAAATCCTTGAGGTGAGCATGAATTATGTGTAATATGTGATATAACATGATTATATATGAGTTATATGATGATTCTAGCAATTCAATCCATGAATTTTTGATAAACAATAAGAAGCATGTTCATAGTGATTTTTGGTGAAACTATTTCTGAAAACGGCTTTTGAAACTATCAAATTGATGTTTGATTTTGACTTATTGTTAAAATTGATCATGTATTATGTTAATGTGTTAAGAATATGAGTTAACACAATTGGAATCACTTGAATTGGATGAAAAACGAATTCGTAGTAGCAATTTTCGTCAAGAACGCTTAAAATTGTATTTTTCTTTGAAAATCATGAAATCTTGTTTTGGATTATGTGTTTTATGGATTATATATGTTATGAGCATGATAATAAGTTTAAAATATTGTTAGTATCAAGTTTTATGTTTATCATGTTGGGAAAAATCGAATTCGGTGTGAAGAAATAAGCCAAATTATCTTAATTCTCCACCAGTTCGCGAGCCGGGCCCTGTGGCAGGGAGAACACCCGCCCCAGCGGGTGTTTTGCACTGGGAGGACCCGCCCCAGCGGGTGGGGCTTCTGGCAAGAAAATCTGGAATTTTGTTTTTGAGTTTTTATGCCACGTTTGTTAAGCTAACTTGTTTCTAAGACTTGGAAAGTGAAATGTATAATAAGATAACATATTTTTGATGTGTTTAAGTTAGATTGAAGTATATTATGAATATGTTACATGTGTGTGTTTGTGTGTTGCTTTCACGAGGCACACAACACGATTCATTGAAGTATAGGCTCATTAATGCATGCCGTGAGTATAGACTCACGTACTTGACTAATTAGTAACCAATGTGGTAAATAATACTATGAGTTGGACTTGGATATGAAGTTCGATGGTTTAAATGTTGTAATTGGATACTAATAGATGGTTTGAATGTAATATAAATGTGTAGGGTGTTTGTGAAGTGCGTATAGTTGTTAAAGTGTAGCTTGCGCTTAAGGCAAGTTCTCTTACCCTTATTCTCTTATGTTAAACAAGTTTCTAAACTTGTTATTTATATTGTGCAAGTTCTTTAATCTACTCTTGAATTCTATACAAGCCTATTCATTGTATATTTTCATTGTGCAAGTTTCCTAACCCTTGCTCAATAAATCATGAAAGTTCATTCACTTGTTATATGTGGTACAAGTTATACCATACTCATAAAGCGTAAGTATTAAAGCGTTATTTTAGTAATATGATCTTGACTTAGTTGTTCAAGTAAGATCTACTTAGTCTGTCGAATGCTTTAAGTTGTTTCTAAAAGCATGCCTATCTATTATGAAGTTTATTGTCATATTTTGCAATTTATTCATGATTGAACTGTAAAGGACTGTAAGTCGATTCAACTACTCCTAGTTGATGATAGTTGAACTCTAAAGTTCCCTTATCTATCCAAACCAAACTTTCTTTGGTGCGGACTTGTATTCAATTTTTGAGAAGGAACAACCCTATTAATTAGGGGAAATTTATGCGAAAGCGTTAAATGGTTGTGCACAATTCATGGTACAAAGGGTTGATCCCCCTGAGTACGAGTTAAGGGTCCATAGTCTTATTGACTGTTAAAGGTTTAAATAGAAATATTTATAACCTAGGACAATGGTTCAAGGTCTTATGACCCTCAGATGATTTCATATTCGAATCCTATATATTGAGGAAAGAGTTATATTTCAATTCTTTATATTGATGAAAGTAAAGTTATTCAAACTCTTTTGAAACGATTCACTTATGTCATATCACTGTTGTATATCCAAGTGAGCTTTTGTTTGCTCACTCTTGCCTGCTTTACCACCATTTGCAGTTGAGACCAAGAATGTTGACATACCATCAACAAGTAAAGGAAAAGGAAAGATGAATAAGTGAAGGCTTGTGACGTCAAGTTGCTTTTGTAATAAGACTTAGTTGGTTATGTTTATATTTCCGCATTTACGTTATTTGAATGATGTTAAGGTTTAGATAACCCTGGGATTTTTTTGTTGAACAAGTTGCCATTCTTTCTAGAGGAAGATTTTATTAAGGTTTTATGAAGGTTGTAATTAGTTTGAAATTTTATTTGGGTAGATGTATGTTTTAATTAGAAAGTGAACACCAAATCATGTGGAAACGAAGTACCCGGATTTGGGGGTGTCACAGGTTGGTATCAAAGCCATAGGTTATGAAACCTTAGGTGAGGGAAAACCTTAGGTAGTAGCCTTATGGTAAGATCGAAAAGATAGATGTGATAGGTAAAGATAATAAACTACCTTATGTGTTATGTGTTTACGTTTAGGTATTCGAAGAGTGACGACTCGATATCACGTAATAACAAACTTTAAAATTCTTTTGTCAGGATGACGAACATCGGAGAATCTAGTCAGGCTAGAGAGGTTGTATCTCAGGTGCCTGGAGGGGAGGAACCCCGTGACATACATGTTGTCTGGGAGCAGCTGGTTAGGAGAGAGCCATCTCCAGTGATCACCATAGCTGGTCGGGAGCATGAGCTGACACCTATTCTAGAGGACGAGGACGAGGACGAGTCTGAAGAGGAGGAAGAGGATCCCGAAGAGGAATTCCCACCTCACTCTACTAGTGTTGAGATGTACGAGGCAGTCTACGATAGCAACGTGGAGCTTCATGGACGAGTAGGAGATCTCGAGGAAACTATCCAGCAACGAGACATTACGATCGAGGAAATTGCAAGTGACCTGGGAGATGCACAGTGGAACTTGATACATATGGAAGTTGAAAGAGATACTGCTCGATTTGAACTGGCAAAGCTAAAGCAAGACATCCAGGAGGAGTCGAGGAAGCGTGCCAGGGCTGAAGAGTCAAGCTTGAGGGCTAATCAACGAGCTGGTCGAGCTGAAGATGAAGCTGAAGCCAAGAGGGCTAAGCTGAGGAAACGGAATATGCTTTTTATACAGCGATAGAAAGAGCTCAGGACCGTATTTTCTACTACCAGCTCAGTTCCAAGGTTTACCGTGGTATGTGGTGGACCGAAGAACGGCAATTTAGGTAATGGAAGAGGAACGCAGAGAGGCTGTGCGACGTATTAATATGCCTAGGCAGTAACGGCAATATCAGTAATAGTAGTAGTAGCAGTAGTAGTAGAGCTTTTGTTTATGTGTTGCTTTTGAAATAGATCAACTAAATCCCATAATTGAGATAAGAATGGGATAAGTTAATAATATAATCCTGTAACTTTTTCAGTTCAGGAAGGATGATGTAAATGGCAGAAATGCTATCTGGTTGATGTTTTTTTTTTACTACGACTAAGGAATAAAAGAAGTTTATTGACATGCTTTGTGTTCTATGTGAACTGAGATATTCAAACCTTTAAGTGTGAACTTGAATACTTAAGATTTGAATAAAGGATCTAATAATAATATTTTCTTATCAGAAAATGTCTCCTAGAAGAAGAGTAACACGTCAAAACCCCGAGGGTTCAACAAACAACAACAATAACGATGCAACAAACCCTAATGCAGTTCAGCAATTAGTAAACCTGCTGGCAGGAGCAGTGGAAAATCAGCCGCAAGTGCAAGCCACGACGTTTAAAGAGTTTAAGGCAGTAGGACCGCCGGAATTTAAGGGATCGACAAACCCTATAGATGCTCAGACGTGGATTATGGAAATAGAAAAGGTATTTGACGTGGCTAGGGTCAGTGAAGACCAGAAAACGGCATTTGCGACTTTTATGTTGAAGGCAGATGCTAGCTTCTGGTGGCAGGCGAATAAGACTAGAGGGGGAGAAGGAGTCATAACGTGGGAACATTTCAAAGAGATGTTCTATGAGATGTACTTCCCAGTGAGTTCACAAGATCAGATGGAGGTCCAATTCTTAGAGCTGAAGCAGGGAACGATGTCAGTATCGGAATACGCGACAAAGTTTAATGAACTGGCCAGGTTCGCTACTTACCAGGTCAGGACAGATGCTAGGAAGGCGAGGAGGTTTGAGCGGGGACTGAAACCCTGGCTCTACAGCAAGGTCTCTATGTTCCATCTAAACACGTTTGCAACCGTGCTGGAAAAGGTTATTCTAACTGAAGGGGGAAGCGAAGCGGTGAATAAATTCAACCAAGATAAGAAGAAGAAGAATGAAATGGAAACTAAGGCTAGTGGTAGCGGGGCTATTCATCAGAAAAGGAAGTGGAATGACAATAGCTCTGCTGGGAGTCAGCAGGGAGGCCATCAGAAGAGGAAGCTTGAAGAGTGTGCTACATACCGAAAGATTCACACTGGAGTGTGCATGAAAGGGAAACGCGTATGCTACAAATATGGTCAGGAAGGCCACATCGCGCCATATTGCCCAAACCTCAAGAAAGGAGCTTGTTATACATGTGGATCCAAGGATCACATGGCTAGTAATTGCCCTAAGAAGCCAGCGGCAGGGTCAATAGGGAATGGAGGAAAGGACAACGGCAGAACTATGACTCTTGTCGGACCTTCGCCACTACAGGCCGTTCGACCCACTGCCCGCACATTCAACATGACGGTGCAAGACGCGGTGCAATCAAAAGACGTGGTGGCAGGTATTATTCCGATCAATAGTATAAATGCATATGTATTATTTGATTCGGGTGCTACTTGTTCATTCGTATCTGATGATTTTGCTAAAACCCTAGACTTACCTGTAGAGGAGTTAGTTTACCCTTTGAGCTTAGAAATTGCGAATAGGGAGATTATTCCTGTTAAGAGTGTTTATAGGAATTGTAGATTGGACATTAAAGGTCAGGAGCTTAGAGTAGATTTAATTCTGATTAAACTTGGGGAATTCGATGTCATATTGGGTATGGACTGGTTGTTCAACCATGGGGCGGTAATCGACTGTCAGAAAAAGTCGGTAAACCTTACGACTCCGTCGAAAGTAGTGTTTTATGGCAGTAAATCGCCTAGACAAGCAAATTGTCTGACGGTGATGCAAGCTAATAAACTTTTGATGCAAGGCTGTGTAGGATATTTAGCCTACATAGTAGATACGCGTAAGGAGAGCCCGAAGGTAGAAGAGATATCGGTAGTAAAGGAGTTTGTGGACGTTTTTCCGAGCGATTTGCCAGGGCTTCCGCCAGATAGGGAGACAGAGTTCGTGATCGATTTAGTGCCGGGAACTGCTCCAATTTCAAAGGCTCCATATCGAATGGCTCCAGTCGAGATGAAGGAACTGATGGTTCAACTGCAGGAACTGTTAGATAAGAAGTATATCCAACCGAGCGTTTCGCCGTGGGGAGCGCTTATTTTATTTGTGAAGAAAAAGGACGGATCGATGCGTCTCTGCATTGATTATAGGGAGTTGAATAAAGTTACGATCAAGAATAGGTATCCTTTACCTAGGATCGATGACTTATTTGATTAACTGAAGGGTGCGAGGTATTTCTCAAAAATTGATTTGAGAAGCGGGTATCATCAGTTGAAGGTGAGGAAGGAAGATATACCGAAAACTGCTTTTAGGACTCGGTATGGTCATTACGAGTTTTTGGTGATGTCATTTGGTCTCACGAATGCCCCAGCTGCATTTATGGACCTAATGAACAGGGTGTTCAAGCCATTTCTGGACAAGAATGTTTGGGAACGTAGTTGCGAATGAGTACAGCGTACCAACCTCAAACCGATGGTCAGACCGAGAGAACAATTCAAACACTTGAGGATATGCTGAGAGCATGTGTGATGGACTTTAAAGGGAGCTGGGATGATCATCTACCGTTGGTAGAGTTCGCCTACAACAATAGTCATCATGCGAGTATTGGCATGCCGCCTTACGAAGCGTTATACGGCAGAAAGTGCAGGACTCCTCTATACTGGGATGAAGTTGGTGAACGTCAGCTGTTGGGACCGGAATTGGTACAACAAACTGCAGAAATTGTGAAGCTGATCAGAACAAGATTGGTTGCTGCTCAGGACAGACAGAAGAAATATGCCGATCAACATCGACAGAACCGAGAATTCTTACCAGGAAGCTTCGTTTTCCTGAAGGTATCTCCCTGGAAGGGGAAGATTAGATTTGGCAAGAAGGGGAAGCTGAGTCCCCGATTTATTGGACCTTTTGAGGTATTACGAAAAGTTGGCGAGGTAGCTTACGAAGTGGCATTACCTCCGGAACTCGAGAATATACATAACGTATTTCATATTTCCATGTTACGGCATTACAAACACGACTATAAACATGTAATAGAATACGAGCCTTTACAATTTGATAAAGACTTAACGTATGAAGAAGTGCCTATTCAAATTATTAACAGAAAAGAACAAGTACTTAGGAATAAAGTGATACCTTCTGTTAATGTAATTTGGAGGAACCACAGTGCTGAAGAAGCTACGTGGGAACTCGAAGATGTTATGATGAAGTCTTATCCTCAATTATTTGCTTAATTGAAGTGTGTAACCCCTTAGATATCGATTCTGGGGACAGAATCCTTTTAAGGGGGGAAGAATGTAACAGATGAGAATTTTTATGAGGTGAGAATTTTTATGAGATTTTTTTTGTTGTGATTCTGGGGACAGAATCCTTTTAAGGAGGGAAGACTGTAGCGATTGAGAATTTTAAATGTTAATTGTAAATATTTATTGAAGTAAATAAATATTTTATGGAATTTAATTGTGAAGATAAATAAATAAAGTGTGCGAGTGCTGTGGACAATTTAATTAAGTGCTATATGATTAATTAAATTGATATGTTAGCAATGGTGTAGCATCATTTTAATTTAATTGGGAATAATTTAATTAGGATTAATGTTATGTGCTAAGTGATAATAATTTGTTAGACGAATTATGTTTAATAAAGGAAATTCAATTGTGTGACAATTTGGTATTATGTGAATGTTAGTTTATTTAATTGAATTAGAGTGTTGTAATTTAATTAAATAAGTGTAATATTTAATCTATGGATTTAAAGAGTTGTTAAAAGACTAGAAAAGGATTTTAAAGTGTTTTGCCAAACAAGGCCCTTGTACTTGTTTAATCTTATTTTACCCAAACAAGGCCTTAGCACTAAAAACCTATATTTCTAAGAGGTTGCCAAACGTGGCCTTACTCTTTTCAAATTCTATAACCTATGTAATTAATAATACTTATTATGGTTATAAATATTATACTTATTATTTATAAGTTACATATATGTATATGATTATATGTATAATATTACATATGTCAGTTAAAAACAAAGTTACGTTAGTTTTATAAAACAAAGAAAGAAAAGAAGAAGAGGGTTAGAGAGAATTGTCAGAGAATTCTCAGAGAAGAAGAAGAAGAAGAAGAAGGCAAAGCAAGCCCAAGTTCATCTCTCTCTTAACCTAAAACTAGTAAGGTTATAATCTTAACCCTAGAACTAATTCTTATGTGTTGTGTTTTCTTCTTTGCCAAATTAGGTCTTTACAATCATGAAATTATATGTGTTATATGATGTTATGTGTTTTCATATGAAATTGTATGCCATGAAAGGGTTTTCAAAATACAATTATTGTAAAACAAGTTTTCAAAGCATATTCTTTTATGTTTTCATGGTTTTAGAACTCTATGTGAAAGTCTCTTTGTGAAAGCTATTTATTTTGATATGTGAATGGGATATGTATGTGTATATATATATATATATATGTTTACATGAGAGTTTCATAGTTGTTTAAGAATTTCAATTCACAAGTATATGATGAACACTATGAAATTCATGTTCATAGTGTTAGATTATGAAGTTATGTTGAAAATTTCCTTAAATCCTTGAGGTGAGCATGAATTATGTGTAATATGTGATATAACATGATTATATATGAGTTATATGATGATTCTAGCAATTCAATCCATGAATTTTTGATAAACAATAAGAAGCATGTTCATAGTGATTTTTGGTGAAACTATTTCTGAAAACGGCTTTTGAAACTATCAAATTGATGTTTGATTTTGACTTATTGTTAAAATTGATCATGTATTATGTTAATGTGTTAAGAATATGAGTTAACACAATTGGAATCACTTGAATTGGATGAAAAACGAATTCGTAGTAGCAATTTTCGTCAAGAACGCTTAAAATTGTATTTTTCTTTGAAAATCATGAAATCTTGTTTTGGATTATGTGTTTTATGGATTATATATGTTATGAGCATGATAATAAGTTTAAAATATTGTTAGTATCAAGTTTTATGTTTATCATGTTGGGAAAAATCGAATTCGGTGTGAAGAAATAAGCCAAATTATCTTAATTCTCCACCAGTTCGCGAGCCGGGCCCTGTGGCAGGGAGAACACCCGCCCCAGCGGGTGTTTTGCACTGGGAGGACCCGCCCCAGCGGGTGGGGCTTCTGGCAAGAAAATCTGGAATTTTGTTTTTGAGTTTTTATGCCACGTTTGTTAAGCTAACTTGTTTCTAAGACTTGGAAAGTGAAATGTATAATAAGATAACATATTTTTGATGTGTTTAAGTTAGATTGAAGTATATTATGAATATGTTACATGTGTGTGTTTGTGTGTTGCTTTCACGAGGCACACAACACGATTCATTGAAGTATAGGCTCATTAATGCATGCCGTGAGTATAGACTCACGTACTTGACTAATTAGTAACCAATGTGGTAAATAATACTATGAGTTGGACTTGGATATGAAGTTCGATGGTTTAAATGTTGTAATTGGATACTAATAGATGGTTTGAATGTAATATAAATGTGTAGGGTGTTTGTGAAGTGCGTATAGTTGTTAAAGTGTAGCTTGCGCTTAAGGCAAGTTCTCTTACCCTTATTCTCTTATGTTAAACAAGTTTCTAAACTTGTTATTTATATTGTGCAAGTTCTTTAATCTACTCTTGAATTCTATACAAGCCTATTCATTGTATATTTTCATTGTGCAAGTTTCCTAACCCTTGCTCAATAAATCATGAAAGTTCATTCACTTGTTATATGTGGTACAAGTTATACCATACTCATAAAGCGTAAGTATTAAAGCGTTATTTTAGTAATATGATCTTGACTTAGTTGTTCAAGTAAGATCTACTTAGTCTGTCGAATGCTTTAAGTTGTTTCTAAAAGCATGCCTATCTATTATGAAGTTTATTGTCATATTTTGCAATTTATTCATGATTGAACTGTAAAGGACTGTAAGTCGATTCAACTACTCCTAGTTGATGATAGTTGAACTCTAAAGTTCCCTTATCTATCCAAACCAAACTTTCTTTGGTGCGGACTTGTATTCAATTTTTGAGAAGGAACAACCCTATTAATTAGGGGAAATTTATGCGAAAGCGTTAAATGGTTGTGCACAATTCATGGTACAAAGGGTTGATCCCCCTGAGTACGAGTTAAGGGTCCATAGTCTTATTGACTGTTAAAGGTTTAAATAGAAATATTTATAACCTAGGACAATGGTTCAAGGTCTTATGACCCTCAGATGATTTCATATTCGAATCCTATATATTGAGGAAATAGTTATATTTCAATTCTTTATATTGATGAAAGTAAAGTTATTCAAACTCTTTTGAAACGATTCACTTATGTCATATCACTGTTGTATATCCAAGTGAGCTTTTGTTTGCTCACTCTTGCCTGCTTTACCACCATTTGCAGTTGAGACCAAGAATGTTGACATACCATCAACAAGTAAAGGAAAAGGAAAGATGAATAAGTGAAGGCTTGTGACGTCAAGTTGCTTTTGTAATAAGACTTAGTTGGTTATGTTTATATTTCCGCATTTACGTTATTTGAATGATGTTAAGGTTTAGATAACCCTGGGATTTTTTTGTTGAACAAGTTGCCATTCTTTCTAGAGGAAGATTTTATTAAGGTTTTATGAAGGTTGTAATTAGTTTGAAATTTTATTTGGGTAGATGTATGTTTTAATTAGAAAGTGAACACCAAATCATGTGGAAACGAAGTACCCGGATTTGGGGGTGTCACAGTAGTCTACCAGCATCAGATCACCAGGAAAATGATCAAACAAGCCAACCAGTCTGACATCGATCGTCCTCCCACACCGGAGATCATTTCCCCGAGGAATCAATATCAGCCTCATGAGAATGAACTCTGGACCAACAGGGTAACCAAAGAAGAAAGCGTTCAAACTAGTGGAAAATTCCTATTTCAAAGGAACTTCCCCAACTTAAACCAGTCAATGGAAGAAATCCTCCAGATGCTAATCAATGAGGTAATGGTTGCAGATTTGTGACCTCCACTGAACCCTCGGGCCAGAAAGTTCAAACCTGACCAAATATGTCAGTACCATTCCAATTCACCCGGCCATGATACCGAGGATTGCTGGGCACTTCGCAACCTGATTCAAGACATGACTGAAAGCGGTGAATTGATGAGGGGAAATCAAGTTCTCGACCTCCCAGATGAAGACACTCTATGGATCCCCATTGTATGGAACCAGAACACAGTGGTTGTCATATCCTGCGATAAGGAGTCAACTCTCAAACCCTTAGTATTGCCAAGGAAAAGGGTCCAAGAGATACAAAATCATGTAAAGGTGGCCGCACCCGAGCCTTTAATCTTGCCCTTCAGACCCCAGTATCTAATTATCAGTCTGAAGCAGGTCCTGTGGCAATCCAAAAATTATAAAATCTTGAATGATTAGAATAAAGGTTAAAGAATAAAACCTAGATGAGAATTTGAGGATTTATTTAAAATTTTCAAATAAAACCTATATGGTTTGCTATTCGAATGTGAATAGAGAAAATATGGGTTACAAAATTTTAAAATCCTAGAAATGAATTAATATGTACTTAAAGAAATATCAAGGATAATGTATTACGATACCTATAAACTCGATGTGAACTGAATGGTCTAAGAAATGTTATAATGATGCATGTGGAAATTTTATTAAGGGAATTAAAATTCATATGAAGAGATACTATGAGGTTAAACGAAGATGAGTATATGTATAGAAATATATATATATATATATACTTAGTAAGGTGCTATATATTCTAGCAGGAGGAATGATGAGTTAAGTTAAGGATATAAGAATCAAGTCAAAACTATGTTAGTAATTAGCATAGCTTGAATGTTGGCCTTGACTGACAAATAATAAGATGAATAAGCATAGAGCTATTAGCTAATATGATTAGCAATAAAAATAGAGTAAGTTAAAACTCAAAATTTGAGTTAGAGATAGAATTTCGAAGCACGGACTGCTCAGTTGCGTCCGGAACGTTGAGTTTAGTCAGAAAGGGCAGTAAACACAAAATGTGTAAGGGCTGACCTTTTGGTCAAAGTCAACAGTCGACTTTTATGGAGAAAAGTTAAAATTAGAGTTAGAAGTGGAATATGTGTCGTATTGAATAAATAGATATATATATATATATACCAATGTAAGGGATTTATTTTATAATCTTAAGTTACTCTATATTCTGAAACCTAATTTTAGCAAGTCTAATTGGGTTATGTAAGTTAATTGATAATATATGAGAATGTGTTTATATTAATAATAATGTATAAGAGTCCAAATGATAATTTATTTCATGGACTAAGGAGAATAAATAGTTTAAACAAGCACATTAGTTTAATTAAGCATTGGACTTGTAGATAGTTTAATTAAGGGTAACTAAATTATTAGTTAGCCCAATATTAGATTATCAAGTATGTTAGTATCCCAAATAAATAAACTAAGGGAGCCCAAGTTGATTGAAGTTAGTAGTTAAGCTAACTATAAATCAAGCCCAAGTAATTAAGGTTGGATTACCCAAAACATTATATTAAATGGCCCAAACCTTGGTTCATTAAGTGAGGACACTTGTTAGTCCTCTGTTAAATATGTAATAGTCCTAGTAATATAAATTATGAGTAGACTAGCCCAATTGGATTAATAATCAAGCCCACAAATTTTATTGGGGATGGACTTGAATGTCATTAGGTAATTAATTACCTTAGCCCAACATGTAGAGAAATAAATAGTAGGCCAAGTATTGTATAAATGAACTTGACTACTAGTGGGCCAAATTAATTATTTGAGCCCAAACATTTATTTAAAGAGGCCCAACTCTTGATCCATTAAGGAAAGGACTTTTTAGTCATTAGAGTAAGTAAATACCACAATAAAAATAAATCCATAATGGGAGAAAAGGAGCACATGGCCGGCCCTATGGGGGTAATATAGGGAGAAATATCAATTTTGTCGAGCTTGTCCAAAATCTTGGTTAAAATCTACTAAATCTACCAACTAAGACATGTGTCACTCTTGTAGCATGTCCAACACTTATGGTTAAGTGTACAAGCAACCATTAGATTGATTAAGAGAGAGAATTAGTGGAAGAGAATACTTACACTTTTAATTATACTTACTCCGCTCACTTCATTTGAATCCTTACACTTCCAAGCTCCATAGTTAGAGAAAAAGAAAATAGAGAGAGAGAGAGAGAGAGAGAGAGAGAGATATTCGGCCACTTCAAGGAGGAAAAAGAGGAGCTTTGATCTTCATGCATGCTAAGTATCTTAGCTACTTTGGAAGGATAAGAAGAATAGCAAGAAGAACTAGGTAATGATTCTCAAGATTTTCAAGTTTAGCTTCCTTATTTGTTAGATTTTGATGAAACAAAGAGCCCTATATTTGATCTTTAAAAAAACTCTTCATCTATTTGGGTATAAGTGTTTTATATGAGGATCAAACATTTTTGAAGTTGAAAGTTAGATCAAAAGAGAGATTTGTACAAAAATGGGTAAAGAAAATCTTATGCATGCATGCACTAGGTAACTTTATGTTAGATTCTTGAGATGCATATTGTATATGTTAGATCTTGAGTTTAATAAGTGAAACTTGTGGATTTATATGAGTTCATATGATAAAGTTTGGAAAAAGAAAGTTACATGGATTTTTGAGGAAATTTTTATTTAACTAGTGTGCTACAACATGTGCATGTTGAAATCTACAAGTGATATTTGAGGTTTTCTTTTTTATTATGCTATACATGAGTTAAGGGAAAACCCCCTTTAGAATCACTCAAATATGTTTAAAAATGAGCAAGTTATCAATTTAATCCTAAACTACCCAACTGTTATAATCATGCTACTGATCAGTCACTTCTGGGAAATTTTCGGTAACCAAAACAGACTCAAATTTGGTGTTTGATATATGTAAAATTTAGTTCGGGAAAATACAAATCCAACGACACCAAATGGAACAAAATCCGAGATGTAGATCTCGAGATACAAGCGTTTCCGTAAAGGACCCCAAATCTGAAAAACAAACCAACTGTTGTAAACATACTTGCTGATTAGTCACTTTAACCCTGATTCCCGGGACCTAGACAGATCTGAATTTGATGTTTGATAAATGAAAACTGTAGTTCAGGAAGATATGAATGCAACACTTCTGACGGAGCCTAATTCCGAGTTGTAGACTTCGTTCTACAAGTGTTTCCGTAAAGGACCCCAAATCTAAAATTTGGGCAAAAATTATAGTGATAATATGAAGTGAATGGAAAATGAATTATTATAATAAAGAGAATTGATATTTCCACAAGGGAAATTGATATTTTCACAAGGCCTCACTCACATGAATGTGGGTCCCGTTTACTATTCATGTGAGGGTAGCCTTGTGAAAATATCAATTTTTCTTGTGAAAATATCAATTTTCATAATAAATAACTTTTAAAGCCACTAATGGGCTAGTAAACTAATTACATATAGAGTGAAATGTATTTAACTATTTAATTATTATTTAAATAATATTAAGTTATAATTAAGTAGAGTTAGTGTTAATAAAATAACTAGTTATTATTTAATTAAGATTAAATAATAATTAGAGTTAAATAATTAATTAATTATTATTTAATTAATATTAAATAATGATTAAAGAATATTTAAGTAAGATTAAGTAATAATAAAGTAATTACTTACTTACATTGACATGAAAGCTTATACAATTAATTATTTATTATTTAAATAATAAATAATGACGAATATTTATTAATTATTCTTTCAATAATAATAAGAAATAATTAAAGACTAATGAAGTGAATAAATCAATTATTTATTTATTCAAGGATAAGGAATTAATTAATTATTATTATAGACAAATAATAATTTAATTATCTATTATTTAATTAACATTAAATAATAAGGAGTTATAATTGGTTATTATTGATTATTAAATAATAACTAAAGGTAATTAATTAATTACTATTTAATTAATATTAAATAGTAATCAAATGAAGAGGGAGTTAACAATTAAAGGAAATTTAAATAACTCCTTAATTAAACAATTATAATAAATTGCTTAAGAATGTAATAAGTGTTTATCACTTAAGAAAAGCCTTATTAATTATTAAATCATTAACCTAAGATCAATTAAATATCTTATAGGATTAACGATAGTACATTATATATATGTACTTTGTGATTGAATTATTTGTTAAATAATAGTACAATTAAGCGTATAGATGGACAATTATACGCAGTACTAATTGATAGATCTACATTATCAATGTTAGGTCATTCAAAGAGTTTTAATTAAAGCTAGTAAGTCGTAGCTCGTCGAACAGGCAAGTTCTCTAACTCAAACTCTAGTTGTTATTTTTCAAGCATGGTAGTGGATAATTATTGTTGATTATTCCACATCTAAGTTTATTATTGAATATTCGCATTTATTGCAAGTTTCCTAACTCAAACTCGAGTTATTATGTTTCAAGCATGCTAGTGGTTTAATTATTTATAATTATTCCACATCTCTGATTATTGATTCGTACTTAGTGCAAATTGCATATGTTCATCGGGTATGAAAGGTTGATCACCTTCATTACCATATGGTGTAGTGCCCCCAAATTCGGATCCCCAGAACCTCGGACCTGGTACGTTATGATACATCATTTCTATAACTATTACGGAAGATATAAACATAAATTGTTTATACAATAACCTTTACACATAATTCCCAAGGTCTGAAACCTTAACTTAATGCATGCCTTTAATATCATATACGACATACAATGTCATTTGCATTCAATACTATTACAAGTTTAACATGCTTCCAAATCCAATTATAGAGTTTATCTTTGTCTTTGCCTGTACCCGAAGTTTCGTTTTAATCTGAAATATTTATCATGATATAGCAAGGGTGAGCAACAAGTTTGCCCAGCAAGTTTAAATACAACAAGGATATATCATGATTGAAAAAAATAATAAGCTGACAAACTTTCAACAATATAAGAATTGTGGAAGAATGTAAATCAATTTTCATAAATGAATGACCGAATCAATAATGATGAATGGCCAACAATGAACAATGAACAAATTTAACTGAACCTTAGGGTAATGAAGGTGATCAGCCTTTCATACCTGATAAACATATGCAACATGCACTAAGTACGAATCAATAATCAGTATAGATGTGAACAATCATCAATAATTATTCACGAACATGTTTTGAAATATAACTCAAGGTTGAGTTAGAGAAAACTTGCCTGTATCGTCGATTACCGTTACACAATCTAATTGAAGAGCTTTATTGGAAAGACCTATCAGTTATAAGATTGATCTTTCAATTAGCACAACATACTTTATAAGTAAACTATCTAACATTTAAACACATAGTCAAATATTAGATAACCTTAACACAATACATATACACAAGTCTAAACCTAGCACACATCGAGTCTTTAATAATATTTAATATAGTATACTGAGTGGTTTCCCATAAACAACTAACAAATTAGTTTTTGTCTAGTCTACACTATTTTCACAGTGAGTTAGATCAGTTACTAATTCGTAGATCCCTTCCCCATATGAATGAGTCGTTTAGCCCAGCTACTATACATCAACCATTAAAGGGTACGACTGCACTACCTTAGACTTAACACTACTGTATCATATAACTTGTGAATTAACACTTAATCTTTTCATTTTATAAGTCCTTTATAACTAAGTAAGTCGAATTCCTAATCCAGCAACCTGGATTCAAACTGAACTATAATCCAGCAACCTGGATTCACACAATCCCGTAACCCAGCAACCTGGATTCAAACTGACATCCAATTCAGTAACCTGGATTATCCAAACAGACCAATCCAGCATCCTAGATTATCCAAACATCTCATCCAGCAACTTGATGGCCAATCCAGCAAGCGAGATTGCAATCCAGCAACCTGACGGCCAATCCAGCAAGCTGGATTCCCCTTTTTTAATCTAATTATCTTATTATTTTTACACCCTTTGGCCAAACATATATACACATATTTCATACACAAAAATAATTTTTCAGGAATTTTTCAATTTCCTTTAGTATTTTCCAAAAATCCATTTATAGTTAATTCCTTAAGAAATTTGCTATATCACGCTTAACTCCAAAAATTCCCAACTCTTGGCGGGATCTTATACATGTTATCGTGAGCCTCCAGTTTAAATTTCGTCCCATCAGAGTTACAAAACTCCGGTTATAGCGATTTTTATCTGAAAAATATAAATATTGAAATAGTCATAACTTGCTCAATTTAAGTCGGAATGAGCTCATTTTTGGACACAAGCTACTTTATCTCATATATTTTCATGTCCCAAAAGGCCTGATTTTATTTCACAAGTTAAGTGAATGAACCAGTCCCTTAAATTTCCGGATAGCCTACTTTTTGTCATTTTCAGTTTTGGCATCCTTCGCTAAAAACAGTCCGCACGAAAATCTACATGGATTTTTTGGTGATTCCACTTGGATCTGTTAGAAGACTTTTAGATCTAACTCTAGAAATTAACCACACTCAAAAATTCGAAATACACTAGGAGATATGGTCGTTTGAATTTCATGTTACGTTTTCTCAAAAATCTGATTTTTCTAGTTTTGTGTTTTTTACAAAATCTTCCTAGATCTCTTGATTAACCAAACTTTAAACATCATAAACCATCATAATACATACTAATACACCTTAAGATCAAGGATCTACCATGATCCATGATCTATTACACCAAACATACACTAAATCCAAGCAAAACATAATTTATGTTAAGAAAATCAAGATTTTCTAACTTTTAAAATATAGTTTCCTTTTTCTTGCTTTTGATCTAACTTTTGATCATCAAAAGTGATATATCTAAACATATAACACTTATAAACATGTAGATCTAGAGTTTTTAAGTTAGAAGAACATAACTTGATTATTTCATAAAATCAAACAAAATAAAAGGAATAAACTAACTAGGATTTTATACCTAGATCATGTAGCTCTTCTCCTTCCGTTTACACCATATAAGATGAAGCTAAGAAACATGAAAAATTTCTCTCCCCCTTCTTCTATAGGCTGCCGAATCCCCTCTCTCTTTCTCTCTCTCTTCTATTTCTTTTTGTAAGCAAATATGGAAGAAAGAAGTAAAGTTAGTCAAAAATGATTAAAAGAGCTTTTGTAGTTAGCATTAATTATGTAGATATAATATCTATCCATATCTTTAGCCAATCTTATCCCTTCTTTCTCTCTTCATGATTACACATTAGATAAGATGAAGGGTGGCTTGCTTATTAGTGTGACACTTGTTAGAGAAGTTGAGAGTTAGTAAAATAAATCATTACACCACATGCAGTATCTTTCTCATTCCTTGTGTGGGCCGAAATTTGGGCCTCTTCCTCCCATTATGGTTTATTTTTAATACTTTATCTACTTAACAAATATCCCACAAAAATTCCTTAACAATTGGGCATTCATTTAATTCTTTGGGCTTGCTCCTTTTTCTTAATTTACTTACCAACTAAAATAAATTTGGGCCTCCACTATAAATTGAATTGGGCCATCAATATACTTGTCTTAAAAATATTATATTGGGCTAGCTTAATAACTTAATTGCTATTAAATCCAATTAGCTACAAGTCCAATTCTTAATTAAACAATTGGACTATTTATTTAATTCCTTGGGCCACAAAATCATCTTAGTCCATTAAATCTATTCTCACTAGAACCAATGCTCAACATTTTTTATATTTACATAATCTTAATTACAAAATAAATGTATACACAATATATAATGTATATTTATTTAATCGTACACCCAATTCACATAAGTCCTCACACATTTTATTATTTTATTAACTAAATAGCCATAATTGGCTTAATGAGTTATAAACACTCACACTCACATAATCATACACATAATTCACATACTTAATTTATATATTAGGTCACCAAACTTTATAGGTATTGTAGTACCTTATTCTTAATATTCCATCAAACACATATAAATTAATTTTTAGGGTTTTAAAATTTTGTAACCCCTATATTCTGTATTCTTATTCAAATAATAAACCTTATAGGTTCTTCTTTAAAAATTTTAAATTATTCCTCAAATTCACATCTAGGTTTTGTTCCGTAACCTTTATTTAATTATTTAAGATTTTATTAATCTAATAAATTCTTGGGTTGTCACATAAGGTTCAGTTAAATTTGTTAATGGTCATTGTTGACCACCCAATATTATTGATTCAGTCATTCAATTATTGAAATTTAATTCTCAATCTTTCATAATTGTTATATATTATTGAAAATTCAAAAAGCTATACTCTTTTCTTCAATCATGATATATCTTTATTGTATTTAAACTTGCTGAGCAAAGTAGTTGCTCACTCTTGCTATATCATGATATATTTCAAATCAAGACGAATGTTCCAGGATTAAAGACAGAGACACAAGCAAATGACAAGATTAGAGTGTTATGCAAAATAACGTTTTAGTTATCTTATGTAAACCTTTTGTAATGTTGAAGGTATGTATTCAGTTAAGGTTAATAAACCTGGGGAAATGTTATAGAATCATGTGAAATAAACAATATATGTTTATTAGTTCCGCATTAGATGATAAAATATGTATGATAATGAAGTACCGTAACGTACCAAGTCCGAGGTTCTTGGGACCCGGATTTGGGGGCGTCACAGGTCCCATGGAGCCATAGGAATGATGAAGGGTCCACCTCAAACAACATTACTGTTGTGCCAAAGGACAATCCATTATACCTGCCTTAGCGGGTGATTAAACCAGTCATCTTAGCCAAAGCAAAGGTGAATGATGAGAAGATTGAAGATTTTCTCAACAAAATGGGACACAATGAAATCAAGGTGGTGCAAGACCTGAAAGATGTACCCAAGCAAATGTCTATCCTAGATTTGGTCTTATCCTCAGTGGATCATCGCAATATTCTAGTGAAATTACTAGAAAAAGCCTATTTGTCACATACCATAGATGCCGAGAAAATTCCGTCACGCGGTGGAACACATTTTCAACAACAATGTGATATCTTTCACTGATGATGATATCCCTACAGAAGGAACGGGCCATCATAAGTCCCTACATATAGCTCTGATGTCTTTCGAGTATGTTATCGGAGGGGTACTCATTGACGGAGGATCATCCCTCAACATATGTCCCTACGATACTTTGGAAAGAATGAAAATTAACCCGAATCGGATCAAAACCAGTCATATGGTCATCCGGGCTTTCGATGGATCGCGACGCCAAGCTATGCGAGAAATAGAACTACCCTTGGAGATTGGCTCACACACTTTCTACATATCCTTTCAGGTGCTTAATATCTCTACTGGATATAACCTATTGCTGGGCAGGCCCTGGATTCATATGGCAGGAGCAGTTCCATCCACCCTCCATCAACAGCTCAAATACATTATCAACGGCAACCTCATCACGGTCAATGCTGAACCAGAATACCCTGTCGACATACAGGGAGATATGCCAGTAATCAGCCTGGACGCAGGGATTGACGATCCAGGATGTATTTGCATGGTCTCATGAAGACATGATTGGCCTCTCTACTGACATTGTCATCCATCGAATGCCCATCAAAGACGGGTTCAAGCCAGTCAAACAAAAGCTCAGGCGATTGAAACCTGAATGGAGTCTGAAAGTCAAAGAAGAAGTTATTAAGCAATTCAAAGCCGGGATTATCATGGTATCAACCTGCCCAGAGTGGCTTTCCAACATAGTTTTCGTGCCTAAGCCCGGAGGGAAGGTACGAGTATGTGTGGATTACCGGGACTTGAACAAAGTCTGCCTTAAGGATAACTTCTCGGTACCTTTCATCCACATCATGATCAAAAATACTGCGCAGTACGACATGTATTCCTTCGTAGATTGCTTTGCTGGTTACCATCAAATCATGGTTGCTGAAGAGGACCGGGAGAAAACAGCTGTCATCACTCCTTGGGGAACCTTTTGCTATAGACGACTATCCTTTGGTCTCATCAATGCCGGAGCCACGTATCAGCGAGCCATGATGGCCCTGTTTCATGACATGAAGTACAAAGAAATAGAGGTCTATATGGATGACATCATCATCAAATTTCGGAGGGAGGATGATCACATCGACCATCGCAAGAAGCTATTCAACAGATTACGCAAGTACAACCTCAAGCTAAATCCTGCCAAATGTGCTTTTGGCTTCAAAGCAGTCAAGTTGTTAGGATTCTTGGTGAGTAATCAAGGCATCGAACTAGACCCTGCCAAAATCAAAGCCATCACTGAGATGCCAGTACCTCGAACAGAGAGGGAGATACGTGGGTTTCTAGGGAGGATCAACTTCATAAGCCGATTCATTTCCCAGCTCACAGCAACCTGTGAACCCATATTCAAGCTAGTAAGGAAGAATTCCTCCACTAAATGGAATGAGGATTGTCAACAAGCCTTCCTTGCTATCAAGAAGCAGCTGATCGAAGCACCAATTTTGGTACCTCCGAGGGATGGAGTTCCTTTGTTCATGTACCTGTCCATCAATGCCAATACAATGGGCTACATGCTAGGACAGAAAGATGATAGTAGCAAAGAAAGAGCCATCGACTACATCAGCAAAAGATTCAGCAGTGGGGAACAGAAATACCCCCTGATCAAGAAAACATGTTGTGCATTAGCATGGGCCGCAATGAGGTTACAACACTACTTCCATGGGCACACGACCTACCTCATATCTCGCATGGATCCACTCAAATACGTATTTAATAAGCCAATGTTGAACTATCGACTGTCCAAATGGCAGTTGATCCTACAACAATTCGACATTGTCTACGTGACTTAAAAATCAATCAAGGGTCAAGGCATTACAGACCAATTAGCTGAATCACCTTCAGGAGGGTTCGAGCCCCTAGAGACCTATTTCCCAGATGATGGAATCATGATAATTCAGCAATTCCAGCAAGAGAATACAGTCCAACCATGGAAAATGTATTTTGACGGAGCAGTAAACATGTAAGGTGCCAGAGCTGGGGCAGTCCTAATCTCTAGTATAGGAGAACAATATCCTGTGGTGGTAACTTCAATTTGGAAACACCAACAATACGGCTGAGTATGAAGGCTGTATAATGGGGTTGAAACTAGCCCAATCCATAGGTATCAAACACTTACTGGTCTTTGGAGACTCTGAGTTGGTCATTAAACAATCCACTGGGGCATATCACACTAAAGAACTGCATTTGTTGCCCTACCATTGGCAGCTCGTCAAAATATCCTTGGAGTTTGAAGACATAACCTTCAACCATATTCCTCGGAGTAGGAATGATTTCGCTGATGCATTGGCAATGTTGGCTTCATTAATCTGCATATCCGATAAGAGTGGGTTTCCCAACATCAAATTCATAGTTCAGAAAGCCCCGAGATACGGGAATTATATTGGAGAAGTATCAAATGAAATACCTCCTATCAAGCAGCCTTGGTATCAAGACATCAAGGAATATCTACGAGATGGATCTACACCCGCTGGAGTAAGCCAATCCAAGTGAAAGCGGATTCATAAGATGGATATAAAGTTCTATCTAAGCGGAGATGCCCTCTACAAAAGAGATGCTGGAATAGGCCTGTTAAGATGCCTTGATAAAGAACAAGCCCAGAGACTGATGGATGAAATCCACGGTGGTGTCTGTGGTCCACACATGAGCGGTCATCTGCTTGCCAAAAAGATATTAAGAATAGGACATTACTGGATCTCGCTCAAAGCTAACTGCGATGATCACGTCAAGAGATGTTTTCAATGCCAAACATGGAAACGCCATACATGCTCCTCCAAATGAGCTGCACAACATGAGTTCTCCATGACCTTTCTCCATGTGGGGAATAGATGTAATCGATCCAGTGGAACCAAAAGTCAGTAATGGTCATCGAGTCATCTTCACCGTGATCGATTACTTCACCAAATGGGTTGAAGCAGCCTCTTTTCCCGAAGTCACCAAAGAGGTCATCATTAGTTTCATTAGAAACAATATCGTATGTTGATATGGACAACCGGAGGTGATCATATCGGACAACGCCAAGAACCTGAACAATCAAATAATGAGAGAACTGTGCAGCAAGTTTCACATCAAGCATCTCAACTCCGTCATCTATCGGTCCAAGATGAATGGTGCTGTCAAAGCGGCCAACAAGAACATCAAAAAGATCATGCAAAAAATGTCCGCCAATCACAAAGAATGGCCTGACCTGCTGCCCCTAACCCTGTTTGTAACACCCCCAAATTCGGACCACCACTGGTCTCTCAAATTCGGTTCGTCACGTTCTCATGATAATACAATAATAACTAAAACCATACAATCACAGCAGAAGATCTAGAATAATATACAACGATTTATTATATTTATTCCCCCAAGTCTCGTAACCTACTGTACTTAATAGATTACATAATAATATCAAGTAACGACTTATTACATAATCTAACTTAAGCTTAAACATAGTTCAAAATCAGTCTTAATACATCATCTTAATAGACATAATACAACACACAGATATTTAGAACATAAAAGGGGCTAGCTAGTCGGTTGCCTTGCCCTTGCCCTTATCGACTCCCGAAGGTCCACCCTGCTATGCCTTAACTGAAATGTTTTAGGAAAAGCAAGAATGAGCAACAAGTTTACTCAGCAAGTAATATAACAACAAGGGTGAGTATTATAGTTCTCGAATCCAAAAAGGTATAGCAAGGTATGATAGTTCAAGGATAGCAAGAAATATCAACAGTTTTCAATAACAGTCACTAAGGACAGCAGAATATCAATAAGATTCAATGTTAAATCAATTCACGATTTCTAGATAATTGAATACTGAGTAGTCACTAAGGACTATGAACTCTTAGTAGAATTAACAGTAATATACTAATAATCCAACAAAAGCAAGTACAACAGGTGATCAGCCTAAAGTACCCTACATTATGCATAACATTTAATCGTACTCAAGTGCGCACGTCGGTCTCCCGACAAATATATTTTCCCTTCAAAGAATGTTGTTCATCTCAGTCAACATAAGACTCCGCACCAATCAATTGGTTTGGATAGCTTTCTAATCATGATATAAGTCTAGAATGAAATGGCATAGACCACTCTTTATAAGTTCAATACTTGACATTAAAGTTCGAAGAATATGATTGACTTTATCATAACAATGACGCAATAAGTCATAATTTGAATAACTTACTTGCACAACAATAACTTACTACATATTCAATAAGAATAGAGTTCAAGTACTTACTTACAATATCCGTTGAATAAAGTAATGCAAGGGTTTAGGATACTTGCACATTATATATTACGAACTTGCACAATAAAAGAGTGTAAGTCAGGGAACTTTCCTTAAGCGTATTCTATCCACGTAAGTTAATCAACACTTTCGAATCCTATTTATAGTATATTATATATATAGGATGTTCATTAGATAAACACATTCGGTACACAAGCTTGATACACAAGTTAAATATACACATATGGTACTACCTTAGTCACATGTCATTACATTCTTATACGCATATTATACGAAATCAGATTATATGTTGTCACAAAATCAAGTAACATTCGTATAGCATTATGTCATTTTGTTTTAACTGATTAGGTTTTCATTATTTATGGAATTCTTTTTCTCCATTGAAACACTTTCATAGTATGCTACTATCATGTATCAGTAACAATTAGACTCGTTTAGCAGCTATAGCTTTGATATGAGTTAACTGTCAAAAATTAAAACTGTCTAGATTTCATTTTGGCCTGGCGCAGCTGCGCCCTGGTTAGGCCTAGGGACGGTGTAGCTGCGCAGTCCTCTGGCCTGACTAGAGTTGAGCTTTTGCTCTTCCTAGATCCGTCTCATGATAACAACACATAGCATTTTAGCATGTAAAGGGTCTCGCATGCTTTTACAGTGATCTTACACTTATTCTTGGTATGTTATGGTTTTAACTTAGGATTTCAAATGAGCTAAGCCAAATCAAGATCATGAAATTACAAAGGCTACAATGTCCGCCATGCATACATGTGCGGTAGTCATGAAATCAGTTTGTATGTATGCTTACATAGGTTCTCATCTTATACGCATAACTAGTATCAATTATTTCCTCAAAATATCTCTAACTCATGCTTGAGTAACTTTCAATATGTTTAACCAAAATGAGCATTCATATACAATATGTGTGGTCACATAAGAAATATAAATCACATATGTGCTAATTCCAGAATATACACCACATCATGTTTATTAGATTATAACACATCCAAGTTTATTTTGAAAAGTTATTTTAAACCAAATGGAATTACATCTTAGTACAGGTATATGATCTTGAATCACATCTCATACGTAGCTAGATCATATATTCATGTTCACAACATCAGAACTTAAAGTTCATTAGTTTCACTAAAGTCCATTTTCAAAACTATCATTTTCTTTAGTTCATGCATACTAACACCAACCAACTCATTCATGCTATGCCAATGAACCTAAATCCTTATGTTAAACTTATTTCCATTCATGTTCAAGTCATATCAGTATGATAGAATTAACCGAATTGAAAACAGAAGTCAGAAACTGGTGCAGGGGACTGGCGCAACTGCGCTGCGCCCTAGTTCACAACTGGCGTAGCTGCGCCGTTGCCTGAACTGAACTGAAAGCTTCTACTTCGGCAGAAACTTAAGCCAATTTCCAAATTTCTTCATGAATTTGATTCTAAGCAACTACATTGCCTTACTAACTTACTTATAAGTCCATATAACAACTAAGCAAGTATTCTACAATCCAATTACAATCTAATTTGGCATAATCAAGAATTGAAGAAATTTCAGAAAACATAATGAAGAACATGAGGTGTTATACCTCTGCTAATGTGTATCGAGCTTGCTGAAATCTTTAACTCACAATGCTGCTATATCACTAATGCAATCTTACTCTCAATATGCTCTCACTCAACACTTAAGCAAAATCTCAGCAAATAAATTTGAAGGAGGAAGATATATATATATATATATATATATATATATATATAGAGTTCCAAATACACGGATAATTCCTTTACACTTCAAATTAAACCAATGAGAGAATGTATTTCATGGTGGTTATAGAGAAGTTGGTGAGTAGTTGGTGATGAACACTATTGAGGCCACTCCCCATGCCATGATTGCTATGAAATGCTGAGTTTGAGAAAGAAATAGGCAAAGGCTAGCCTTTGTAATACACATGAGGGAGAGAATGACTCTCTTTGTGGGACAAGGAAATAAGAACTCAGCAATATAAGCAATATGAATATATACAATACTTATGTATACACATGTTATATATTTACATAGGCATACATGTACACTTAGGTTATAATTTTAATGTGCTAATTATAATTTGCACATATATAATCCATATACATTTTGTTAATACCGGATATAATTCAAATGGGTATTATATCATTATCTTATCTCTACTATTCAATAATTTCATTACAATCATTATCAATCAACAATTGTTCACTACATATTCATGAGGCACTAATTTAAAGTTCACACATTCACATTGTCATATAACCTCATGATATATTCATACAACTTAATTAATTAGTCATAACATATAGTTTCTATATATTGTATAGTCACATTGCACTTTACACTTCATATAATATATAGGTAGCTACTATACATTATACATTTAATTATCGCATGCTTACACATAGCAATTAATTGAGCAAATATTATATTAATTAAGTAATCACTATATTAACAATCCATTTCCATAACAACAATTATTAACAATTATGTGATTAATTATCGCATTCCTCGGTAATTAAATAAATATAATCTTATTATATTTATAAACAAGTTACCTATTATTATTCTATTATTTGCAATAATAATAATCAATATATTATTAATTAATCACCATTAATATTCTATTTCTCATAATAACAGTTAACAATTAATATAGATAAATTGTCCACGTATTAATTCCTTCATTAATTAACTCATCAACTTTTCTATTCCTGTGCCACACAAGGCATTCCACGAGCTTATCATAAACTCCACATTTTCCTCAATTACATAAATTCAATTTAATATAATTGAGTTAACTCATCTCACAACACTTACATATTTATATTCAAATAAATATCCATTTCCTTTAATATATTCATTTAATAATATTCGAAAATTCTCTGGTATTGCACTGTTAGTATACATAACGTCAATGCGCACCTCTACTGGGTCTACCCCCTATTCATTAGTCTATGGCATGGAAGCAGTCCTCCCTATAGAGGTAGAGATAGAATCCTTGTAAGTATTGATCGATGCTTAGTTAGACGAGGATCATTGGTTACAAGACCGATACCACCAACTGTCCTTGATAGATGAAAAAAGGGCTACAGCCATTTTCCATGGGCAGTTGAATCAGCAAAGGATTGCTCGATCCTACAACAAGAAGGTCCGAATACGACAATTCAAAGAAAATGACTTGGTGCTGAAGAAAGTTTTAGCCAATCAAGATGAAGCTAAAGGAAAGTTTGCCTCAAATTAGGAAGGCCCTTTCATTGTCAAAGAGGTGTTGACTGGAGGAGCTATCAGATTACAAGATATGGACGGGAACAAATTTCCCCAACTCATCAACTTAGACACCATAAAAAGGTACTATGTCTGAAGCACATGCATACCTTCATCTGGGTCCTACAAATCAAATCAGGTTTGATTTCACTAGAAAGTCGGAACTACGAATGACCTGATCTCCCTCAACCCGGAAGTACGTAGGTAGCCATTTCTGATGCGATCAAACCAAATAAAAACTCATTAAACCAAACTCAAAACCCAAGATAAATACTTTTCAAGCCTCTCTCATACAAAACCAGAACTACGAATGACCTGATCTCCCTCAACCAGAGAGTACATAGGCAGCCATTTACGGCGCGGTTTGACCTTCAAGAAAAAACAAAAACCAATAAGAAACCAGTTCTAAGACACCGAAACCATATAAAACCTAAATCCTATCCAGTTTACCTGATCAACAGGCCCATCTGAGATACTCCCTGACATCTCAAATGTCAGTCCATCAAGGAGAAGCTCAGGATACATCAACAACAGCAAGTCATGAAAGAAGTGGTAATCACTCAGCAATGACAATACATCTCCAAACAGGGAAGTGAATCAAAAAATATATTTCTCTGATATAAAACTGTTTGATATATACATAGTATCCTGTACATGACAAAAATGGCTGATCTAGTCTGTGCAGGAAAGATAAAGCTAGTCTATGGACCCAAGGATAAGCGGGCCAGCAATGCCACCATAGCATCTCTCTCGGAAGATGGAGGAGCAGCTGCAAGTGCAATACCCTCAGCCTCCATACGGCTCAAAACCTCCATCGTTATCTGTAGTGTGGCACTGTGGTCATCAATATATGCGCTCATCTCGATAACCAGGCCGTGAGTATAAGATCAAAGGGCAGTACTGTCAGCAATGTGGAAATCACGAGAAGCTATAGCCTCATCCCTCTCTGCAAAAGCTGCGTCCCTAGCAATCAAAGTCTCCTCGATCTCATCAAAAGCTGCATCTCTGGCTGAGCGAATCTCATCCCTCTCCACAATAGCTGCATCTCTGGCAGATTGAAGTGCGTCCCTCTCAGCCAAAGCTATATCTCTGCCAGATAAGGCTGTCAACATTTGCGCTCTAGCTGAATCCCGCTCAAAGGTCATCCTGAATAGCGAATCCGCCAAAGCCGGATCTGTACCTGTAGGAATAGTCGGTGGGTCACTAACCAAAGCAGCTGTCAAGCCCACAAACAGCTCATCCTCAGTAGGAGACTCAGGATCCTCCATAGGCTCCTCCTCATCATAATCCAAAATCAGAGATAAATGAACAAGTGCAGCTGCTGCCAAATCTGCCTCCAACTATATCGAGTACTTTGGAGAATGGTCAGGGTGGCTACTGGAGAACTTAGCCCTCTCTCTATGAGTCCAAGACTCATATACTTTGATCAAATCGGCTAATGACATAGACGATGCCGACATCCTCTGATCAGCAGATCCCTCAAATCGGTGCAAGCTCTGGAACTGATCAAACTGGCTCATAACAGCCAGGGGATGATAAGTAGTCACTCCCCTCAAACCCGCTAGGGGCAAGAAATCCATACCAGACGCATGAGTAATGAAGCTATATAGGGAGGCTAACCCTAAGCATAGCAAAATCAAGAACGGATGCTCAATATTCGACAGAAATGCTGACCACGTCTCGGCATCAGTACACTCCGCAGGCTAAAAGGAGTTAGATGTGGCTACCTCACGGGTAAAGCAATATCCATGAGGCCTGAAAAATCCGATCGGTCGGATATGGGACATCAGCCATACATAAAGCAAAATCGAGCTACCTCGGAAGAACCCCTCCGGGTGGGTAATACAATAAGTGGCTGACCGCAGCGTCTCAGCTAATATCATCGGGATAATGGTGCTACCCTGTCTAAGGGCCCAAAAAATAACTACCAATCCCACATCCAGGTGATCCAAGTGCAACGGCATGTAGACGTATGCGACAATGCACATCAACATAATATCTACCCTGGCCAGATGCCATGCCTCTGCTGAAATAATAAAGTCCCTAATATATTGATCGTAGTTGTCAAGCTCCCCAAAATGATTGATCAAGAAGTCAATCGAGATCACACGCCCAGATACGATCTCATCCGCGACTACCCTCTGACGAAGACCGGACATCCGCAGGAATGGTCTCCGCATATCACTAATAGTAGTCCGGGCGCACGGCAAGTCCAAATCCAGACCGATAAGCCGCTCGTACTCTTCCAAAGTCGGTGTCAGCTCATGTCGCCCAATGCAAAACACTTGCCTCTCGGATATCCAGTTGGATCATATGGCACCTAAAAATCTGTAAGAGCCAGCGAATGCCCTAACATCTGGTCAACTATCCCTCTGGCTGAGAAGGGCAGGCTCTCATACCACGACCTCAATGATGAAGCCACCTCAAACTGTGGCAAATGCTCAATACGGCTCATAACGGATGACGTCATCTGTGTCATCGTAGCACAAGACTATCCAGGGGTCAAATCTGAACTCATCTATCTAAATGCATACATATGACATAATACATGCATGATGACAAATATAAACATGTGTGATAGATAGGAAATAGTATGAATATCTACGATAAACTATTTACTGCGGGCATCATCCCTGTCTGATAATATAAAGCAAAATGAAGAAGTACAGGAAAATGGGGCACCACCACCCAACTACTAACAGTGGTCTATCAAAATGATGGCACAACCGCCAAATAGCCAAAACAATGGCTGACCAAAAATATAGCTGCCATAGCTATCAAAAGAGATCCAGATAATCCACGTCCAGGTGATCAACCTACTCCATCTCCACTGTAGATACAAAGCTGCGATCATCAGGCATGTCTGGGCGATATAAAAGAGGATTTGCCCTTGCAAAACTGCTGCTAAATAGACCTAAAGAGGGGCCCGCTCCTGAGCTAGACGGGTTAAAAGAAGATGCCTCTGAAGGATCTCGTCCAAGGTTCCTGATAAAGAAGCGAGCCTTATCCAACTCCCGGGTCAGATCTATAATCTGGTCTAAATGAGTTGGCTTCCTGAGACAAGCTATCCAGTCCGTCATCATCACGGACCCTGGCACCATGTCTTCTATGAACTGGGTGGCCCGAGTCTAAGCTCCAATAGTGAGAGGACTCCACCATCTGCTAAATGCCTCCTGGCTGAACGAACCCTCTAATAGGGTGAAGCCATCTATGCCCTCCATGGGAATCTCTGTCAGTGGCATGATTAAAGGCCAATGATGCCAAGCAGGAGGATCAATGGGAATGCGGATCTCACCCGTAATACTCCGGATGACACGCTCTCCCAAATAGAGTTCCCAGCCTCCCTCTGTCAAAATCGGGACTCTGCGGGTCGACAATGCAAAATCTAGACCAGTAGGAAAGCCTCCCTCGAATCCGACGATCAAAAACTCAGAGGTATATGGCACAAGGAGATCGATTTCAGCCGTCAAAAGCTCCAACTGTAGGCGAGCATGAGTAAATCCCTCAGCAACAAGGACCTCCGTCAAAGTCGAGTGATGTGGTAGCTGTCGTTAGCACTACTAAATTTACCTTACTAAGGTTCTACTAATTCAAGAATCAGTATAGCAATAAGCAAGGATCAATCCCACAGAGAGCGAATTGTATTTTAAATATCCAATGATTTCCAATGAATTGGAGGTTTTGTTTTGAAAAGTTCTAATTAACAAAAGTGAGTTTAAAGAAAATATCAATAATTAAAAAGATCAATTCTTCAGTTCAGTATCCTCTTTTCACAATTATGAATTAATCAAGTTAACATACTATTTACTCTTTCAACGTGAGATTAATAACCCTAGATAACCGCAATCGCAAATTGCCCAAAATTCTCCTTAAGTATAGATCTAATGCGATAATCGCCTACAAAAGATTCTAACTACCATACAACCCAGAACTATCAGCCTAGATTTAATATAATAGAAGCATGAAGAATGAGAATTAGATTATTCTAAGCAATAATTACACAATCAGGAATTATTTAACTTGTCTTTTGAATATCTTAACAATATTTCAAAGCTTGACCACAATAAAATATCATTAATTGTTACTTTGATTAGACACACTTCGTTTGCTTAAAATATGTCTTAATCTAACAGATGAAATCAATTCACTAATTTAATCCTGCAGAAACCAAATTAGTCAATCAAATAACATACATGAAAGTTTATATGGATAATCAAAATAAATCTCAATATGAAAGAATAAATATTATAACTTAATCAAACCATAAATTGTTACTGAGGTTCAACATCCCTTCAGAATTGAAATAGAAAACTTAGCCTGACATGATTGATCTCTAATACAAAGGTTTGTAGCCTCCTCTAAGATGAATTATATGATAGATGATAGATAAACCTAAGAAAACAACTCCTATTTATATCCTAGACAAACCCTAATGTTATTAGAGTAAGTCCCAATCCTAATCCTAATCAACTTGTGAATTAAAAAACCTAAAATCATAACAGCTCGTCCGTCTGGTGCGGTCAGTGCTGTTGTGGTGTAGTCGGCGCCCGCTATGCAGAATGTTCATCTCGTCCTGGCGCGGTCAGCGCTAGAAATACACTAGCAATAGCGCGGTCAGCGCCAGTTCATCCATTTTGATAGTAAATCATGCTTTTTATCCTCAATTCCACTCCAACCTTCATTCCTGCAACAAAAAGACAAAACACCAAAAGTAATACGAACAACACCTAAAAATATATAATAAAACAAGCTAAATGAGATCAATTCATAGGTTAAAAACCTACTCATCAAATTCCTCCAAACTTGAACTATTGCTTGTCCTCAAGCAAACATAATTCTATTATTACTAAACTACAATGAATGCAACTACAGAGATCGAATAACAACCATGGAAATCAGATGAATTATATGCCTCAGAGATAAACAACTATTATGCCATCAATATTACATCACACATGAACCTAACTCTTCACATCATCACCTCACAATCATAAGATTTGTATATTTCTGTGTGTGTGTGTCCAACATGATTCCAACAACAACAATGATCAATACAGATAAAATTATATGTATATAAAACATTCATCACTTTTATTATAGCATACACATAGATATAAGGGAAATCAACAATTTGAAACAAGCTCTTTATTCCAAGTGAGTGCATTTTAATGCTCCATCTCACTTTTATTTATTTCTTTTTTTAAAGACTGACTTGTGCAAGGCTCAACTCCCTTAGGCTCTTCAATGTTACCCGTGTAACGGACTTTCAGCCAGCAACTCCCAAACCCGAAGGCTTTAGGGCGCTAGGTGTAAAGACATCCCCTAGGGTTTACTTATCCAAGTAACAAAGGCCACGAAATTGAACTAAGTCATCTAAGATTATTTTTTCCCATATTTTTTTACCTTTTTTTCCCCTTTCTTTTCTTTTCTTTTCTTTTGAGCCAATGTTTCCCCCAAACTTATGTGTAAGCATCTTTTTACTCCGTGATCAAATTAATACATGCCAATGTTTTATCTTGCATTTATTTCCTCATTATTATCAAAAATCAATTAATGTGCTTAATTCTTCGAAAACACAAAACTCATGACATGAAGTTACTATGATTCCAATTTTAGTTAACACATGATGATCAACTTAGGCATGCAAATCATAATTCAATTTCCTCATTGGTTTTCATCATAACTAACAAGGCTTATTATTCAATCTCTATGCAACCTAACAAATTCCTATATGAATGCAAATATATATGTTTTTTATATGAATATGAATCCTAATCTATGTGCAACCTAGCATGCAAAAGAAACAAAAAATATATATTATTCCCCCCCCCCCAACTTAATTCAGGTAATGTCCTCATTACATAGAAAGATAAAGTTAAAGTACGAGGACTTCCCTGCAAGACGAGTCAAAGCTCATCTTGAGATCCTTCATCGTCCGAAGGAGGGTAGGCAAGAAGAGTGGTTGGATCTAAAAGATGAACTTGCTCGTTTGGATTGATGCAAGAAAATGCATCCGCCAATGCCGTGAACGCTCCCATGTTGTAAGCATGCATTTGATCATGGCAATGGGCAAGGCGGAGCATTTGCTTTCAACTCCGTGATGTAGGTGGCCTGGTTATGGCTGGCGGTGGTGAGGGTGGTGTATTGGGTGGAACCATAATGTACCCCTAACCCCGTGGATGTGACTGTGCGCCCTTCCATTCTCTATATGTTAAGATAGTTTTGTGATCAATGGCTGACGTGGGCTGCTGCATAGGCTCTGAAATATCCCACTGTACCCCTACTTTGCAGCATAAGTCAGTGATGAGAAATCCATGTAAAAGCCCGCCTGTGGTGCTACCTCGTAATGCCCGATCAATGGAATGCTAGATGCACATGCCGACGTCCACCTCAGAGTGTTCCACGAAATTGGGTCGTTCATACCATGAATGCACAATCCCGTAGAGGAGACGTGCTCTTTCCACCGTGACATCTGACTAATGGGTTGAAGGCATGAGCAGAGCACATATGAAAGCGTACCAAGCCTTTCCATATCTGCTCAACTCTGAATGAGGAAACAAAACCTTGGAGTTCGTACCAGACTTGGTGACCCACTGTGTACCGAGTTTGCATAGGCAAACAATTTGGTCATCCAAGCTTGGTAGGTTATCTTCATAGCGGTCCCCCATTGGCATTTCCAACCCAAAGTGATCATTTATAGCACTATGGTGGAATGAAATTGACTTGCCCTGGACTTGCACAACCCGCCCCACATGCTCTATAGCATTAACATAGAATTCTTTGACGATATTGGGCACGACGGGTAGTGGTTGTGTTGCGCCGTTTTGGTGTTAACAAAATGGGCACAAAACGCGTGCAAGCATTCACGGTCGACAAGTAATAAATTTGATAAGTAAAGTTCGTTCCCAAGGAGAGAAGGAGTTAGGCTTAAACTATCATGCAACAATCCTATAGTTATTTTTGTCTGCTTAAACGAGTATCAAAGTGTGCTATAATAACTAGACTGATTTTAAACTAAACTTAACTAATTAACATATTAGGGATTCAAATTGGAGAAATATGGGATCCTAACTTCACCTATTGCATCGTCTAGATTACACACCTCATGTCAAGCATAATTGATTATTTAGAAGTGCTAGTCAGGAGCACAAATGTGAGACAAGGCTATTTGTCAATATACCAAGTCCATATCATATAATATCCACAAAAGAGATAGAAATCACATGAACACCAATAAAACCTAAATCACTATATGTCTATGTGATTTACAAGCTATATCAGTTTAAGTGTAAGCCCCCAATAGACTACATATGGCAATACGGTATATTTCTATCTGGATTAAAAATCACAAAACTCATCGAATGCAAGTGTCACGAACATATGCTAGCATGGCAAAATCTAAGTTTACACTTCCTCTTTTAATTCCATATAAACGATTACAGTAGATGTTGATCAAGCATCTAAACATACAATACAACCATGCTAGGCAAACCATACATAATTAAATATACATATCAATGAGGCATAAAACCCTAGACTAAGCAATAAGATCCATTAGAATCCCATAATGGTAGTTAGTTCATTTCTGAACCACCATTCATTATGGGATTTAAGCCAAGCATTAGAAGCAACAATGAAAATAAGAGAGTAGAGAGAATGGAAATGCAAATCCTGTGGTTCTCATTCCAATAGAAGCCTTCAATGCTCAAGTTCAGACCACAAACCCAACCAAAGTGAACCCTAAAAATGGAAATCTACTAGAACTAGAAGAGAAGAAGAGTGAAGCTCTCAACCCCTCTAGGCTCTCTAACCCTAGAAAATGTAAGAACTAGCGTGTAATAAATGTAGTCGGATAATGATAAGTGATAAGTCTCGTTCAATAGGCAACATAAACCCTTATAAGCATTACACTCAGCCGAGTAAAAATGAAAAGTCAGCATCCTTGACCGGCACGGCCGCGCGGGCTCCCTTTTTTCTCCTGGCGCGGGCGCTCTGATGTCCAGAGCAGCCCTCTGGACCTGCTACCCGAAGCGGGCATGCGGACTGTAGCCTTGCTGGTGGCGCGGCCGCGATAGCCTAAAATCTACTGGTGCAATGCTAGTTTTGGTGCTACTTTCCTTTCTTTCTTCCATGCTTCGTGTTCCTTCACTTTTGCTACTTCTAGGCCATTTTTCACATGGCCCTTATCCACTTCCTCATGCCAAATCCATCATCTCAATCCAAGTCCAATCCCACCTTGCATTGTTGCCAGCTTCAAGCCAAATCATGCCAATAGCATGCCATTTCTTACCAATCTGTGCCAACAGAGTTTCCTGCCTGAAATATGCAAAACAAAAACAAAACATATTAAAAGACACTAAAATGCTTGAGTTTAAGCCAAAATCATAGCAAGTTGATATTCAATAAGTAGGTATAAAACTCACTTATCAAATACCCCCAAACTTGAACTATTGCTTGCCCTCAAGCAACAAACACAAATGCAAACTACATGATATGCAACTAAACTATATGAAAATGAATCCCAAAGCTCAGCCATGATGTGAACTCGAATAAGATGCACCTCAGAGAAATAACAAAAACAATGAACAATGTACCAGCTCAAGCTACAGTTATAAAGACATACAATCTGAAAATCCCAACCTGTTACTAAGATGTGGTGTGTGTGTGTGCAATGTCATAAATAAGCTTGAACAAGGCGAAGATTCCACATGTTATACTTCTAAGGAAAGAAAATTAAGGCTTTAAGTCAAGAATTTTTCATTTATACAAAATAATGGCCAAACCAACACATAGATACAAGCTAAGGTGCAACAAGGGTTTATTATGCTTGTACTCACACGCGGGGGTGATATTCGCACTTTTCCCGCGGCTACACCTGACTGTGTAATGCTAAGCCCTCTTAGGCTTTTCAATTATACCCATTTAACGAGCTTTCGACCAACGACTCCCAAACCATAAAAGCCTTAGGGCGCTAGGTGTAGAGACAATCCCCTAGGGCGTACTTGCTCGAGTATCAAAGGCCACAAGACTTAGCTAGCCAAGGCGTTTATTCTATTTTTTTCTTTTTCACAGCTTACTTTCTTTTCTTTTGCTTTTCTTTTGATTAGCATGCATACCCAAAGTTTTCCCTTAAACTTGTATTCTAGTGTTGTTAAGGTCATTATTGCTTTTATTACACAATTCTAGCAATTAAAAACAAAATTTTTCCCTCAAAAGACAAGCATGCACTAATCTAGCCAACAAGCAAATAAAGACAAAACTGTGTTATCCGGTGACATCAAAGCAATAGGTATAGATTACATCCTGTATAAAAATATAACTGAGCTTAAGCTACTAATAAAGTTCAAAAATCCATCATATCTCAATGTCATCATTGGCCAGACTGGAATTCAACAGGCTAAACAGATGGGATTATGCTATGAAATGCAATTAAACACATACTAAATAAGCAAAACAAAATAAAACTAAAAAAAAAATTATGCAAAATTTAACTAACGTGCAACTACTATGCACTTAACTATATGCAATAAACACTATATGCAACTACTACTACCAACACCCAATACCCCCAAACTTGAAATAATCAATGTCCCCATTGAAGGTAAAGGGTCAGGAAAACTCCCCTATTTATTGGCATGGCCACCCTCCTTGGGTGGTGAATCTGGTGGCGGGTATGGCATGGCAGTACTCAAGCATTGTTCCTTGCTGAGTAAAGGCTTCTGCTAAGGAGTGTGATAAGCCATCGGCAAACGCTGCAAAGTTAGTGTGCAAAGCGTCCATCTTCCTCTCCAAGCGCCGAATCTTGCGATCCTGATGAATGTCACTGGCTGGAGGAGGGGCAGCGGCCTTGTCTGGCTGTAGCTGCGGTGGTGAAACTACTAGCGGAGGTGGGAGGATGAATCCTTTTCCTCGAGGATGTGTTGTGCCCCCAATCCAATCCTCAAAATGCTTAATCGTGGCATGAGTTATGTCGTCGCTTGATATTTGGACCTGTTCATCGCCCCATTCAATTCCAACCTCAGCACAAAGATGGGCCACGATGGATGCGTATGGAATCGACCCGGTGGTACTACCTCTCATAAAGCGCAGCATATTCTGATTTAGCAAATGCCCGACATCGATATATTTCCCTGTGATGATCCCCCACAATATAATAACCCTCTCAAATGTAATCTCATACTGGTGCGAGGATGGCATCAAGTTGGCACAGAGGAACAGATTCCATGCCTTGGCATATCTGTTGAGACCAGAGGCAGGGAAAGTGGTATACTCATCAGTGGTATCCTTCTTAATTTTCCACACTGTGCCTGGCGCACACAAATTACGGATTAACTGGTCAAGGTCCTTCTCAAATCGATCCGCAATAGTCCAATTTACTTGATCAGCGGGGGGTGGAGGCAAATTGAACACCTCTTAAATTGTCGCCGGGCGATAATCAATGGTTTGGCCCCGAACAAAAGACTGGCCGCTCTGCGTTATTTTGGCGTTGGCATAGAATTCATAGACAATAGCCAACGGCACCGGCGGCGGTGTTGCATAAATACCTTGCCATCCTATTTCTCGGATCATGGCACGTATATCCATATCCTCTTTCGTGGGCTTCAAACCCCTCTCTTTTAACACCGTCTTGGCCGCAATTTGATAATACTCTACTTGGGCCTCTAAATTGATGAACTTAGTTAAATCAACGGTGATGTCGTCGCTCTGGTCACTGCGAGCGGGTGAAGCAGGAGTGGCTGATCGTGCACGCTTAGGACCCATTGTAATTTTCAGAAATTGGATGTAAACCCTTGATGTTGACTCCTGAACAAAACCCCCAAACTTGCTTCTCTGAAACTTCAAAACTCAAACCCTAACTTTAAAAAGATTTGTTGGAACGTGATGGTATGGAGATGGGGGCTAGGGCTTGGATTGGATGGATAGTGATTGTGAAGTGTAAGAGAATTAGGGCTTGTGATTAAGGAAGATATAGGATTAGGAGAGGGAATTCGTAAGTGATGAACTGAGAGAACGTGTATTGTGAGAGGGGGGGCCGGTTACAATAGATATAGGAATAGGGTTGGAGATTATTTTATAAAATTTTAAATGGGTGTGTGTCTTGGGCCGTGCGCGAGCGCGCCGGCTAGAACTTTATATGGGGCGCAGCCGCGCGGGTCAGGGCCACTCTCTGGATGCTCTTAACATTGGCACGGGAGCGCTGGTGAGTGCCTTGAGGTTGGCATGGCCGCGCTGCCCGGTGCCCCAGCCAAGAATTTCTGGCTTTTTACAGCAATGAGGTGAATGCTCAAGAAGTAACTTTAAACACTTGTCTTTCCTGCACACATATCAATCAGAAATAAGATGCCATGGATTTCATATTTATAATTTGCCTATAAGAGATAAATGTACTGTTAAATCCTTAGCAATGCTATGTAAGTGAATCATATCTATGTGATTTCCCAAAAAAAATGAGTATACGTGCTTATATGCAATATCCTAATTCGTCAGAAATATGTTCAATGAGTTCCCAACTCCAAAAATATGTGCAATAATGCCTAATGTCCAAAAATATAGGCAATTATCATTCAAATCCCAAAAATAGATGCAACAATGCCTAATGTCCAAAAATGTAGACAATGAGCATCCTAACACCACAATGTTCAAAAATAGTAAAAAAAATTCAAAATGCTTAGAATTAAATAGGGGGAGGGAGATATAGAGTCATGTAACAAGAATTAAACTCGAGGGAGAAATAGACATATGATGCAAGAATTAAATATGAGAGAGAAGAAGAGAGATGATGAGGTGCCTTCCATCGAGCACTCGTTTACAGTCCATAAGCTAGACTCTATCTGGATCGGTCAAGTGGTGGAAAGGATCGAGGTAACCTTCTCTTAATTCAACTCGCCGCCATAATAGTGCTTTAATCTTTGTCCGTTCACCTTAAAGGGCTTGTCCGGGTATTGGTCATAAATTTCCACTGCGCCATACAGGAATATGGTTTTTACCGTGAAGGGGACCGACCATTGAGATTTGAGCTTTCTAGGGATTAGCCTGAGACGAGAATTATATAATAACACTGCTTGCCCCGGCTCAAATGTTCTTTCTAAGATTTTCCTATCGTGCCACCTTTTGACCTTCTCCTTATATAGCTTGGAATTCTCATAGGCTTACAATCTGAACTCGTCAAGCTCATTAAGTTGGAGAAGCCTTTTCTCCCCCGTAGCCTTTAAATCAAAATTTAGCTTTTTGATGGGCCAATAGGCCTTGTGTTCAAGCTCTATGGGGAGATGGCAGGCCTTCCCGTACATAAGCTGATATGGCGACATCCCCAAGGGCATCTTGTAAGTAGTCCTATAGGCCCACACTGCATCGTCTAGCTTGAGGGACTCGTGGGATTCACAATTTTTTCTAATATCCTCTTTACCTCATGATTAGATACCTCAGCCTGGCCATTTGTCTAGGGTGGTATGCAAGTAGCAATACGATGATTCACCCCATATTTGGCCAAGAGTGCAGAAAATTGACGATTGCAAAAGTGTGTACCTTCATCACTTATGATGGCTCTAAGGGTCCCGAAGCGAGTGAATATGCTTTTCTGAAGAAAATGCAAGACAACCCGAGCATCATTTGTTGGTAAGGCTGCCACCTCTACCCATTTAGACACATAATCGACGGCTAGCAAGATGTATAAATTTCCACAATATGAGACAAAAGGCCCTATAAAATCAATTCCCCATACCTCGAAGATTTTAACCTCGAGGATCATATTCAGAGGCATCTCATTTCTCTTGGATATGTTACCCATGCGCTGACAACGGTCACAGCTCCAGACAAAGTGATGAGCATCCTTAAATAATGTTAGCCAATAAAAATTGGCCTGCAGCACTTTGGCTGCTGTCCTCTCACCCCCATAATGGCCTCCATAAACAGATGAGTGATAGTCTCGCAGTATGCTTTCCATCTCGCTCTCTGAGATGCATCGCCTGATCACCCTATCAGCGCACTGCCTAAACAAATACGGCTCATCCCAATTGTACCATCTAGCATCGTGCATAAACTTCTTCTTTTGGGCTCTAGTAAAGTCAGACGGGATAATATTGCTCACTAAGAAGTTCGCAAAATTCGCAAACCAGAGCATCTCGCCTTGCACCACGAATAAATGCTCGTCCGAGAAGGACTCATTGATCATCACTTTGTCATTTCTATCCATCCCCGTATTTTCCAGTCTAGATTAGTGGTCAGCCACTTGGTTCTCGGTCCCTTTTTTGTCTTTAATTTCTAAGTCAAACTCTTGAAGAAGAAGTATCCACCGAATGAGTCGAGGTTTAGCATCCTTCTTTGAAATCAGGTATCTGATCGCAGCATGATCTGTGTATATAATTACCCTTGTGCCAATCAAATATGACCTGAATTTGTCAAAAGCATATACTACTGCAAGAAGCTCCTTCTCAGTGGTGGTGTAGTTCAACTGGGCATCTGTCATTTGCTTGCATAATATATCACATGAAAGATCTTATCCATGCGTTGTCCCAATACCACCCCCACGGTGAAATCGCTTGCATCACACATCAGTTCGAAGGGGAGAGACCAGTCTGGTGCTGTAATGACGGATGTCGTAGTCAATTTCTATTTCAAATGTTCAAAGGCTACCAGGCATTTCTCATTGAATTTGAACGGGATGTCCTTCTCAAGTAAATTGCACAGAGGCTTCGTTATCTTTGAGAAGTCTTTGATAAAATGTCAGTAGAAGCCTGCATGCCCGAGAAAACTACAGACTCCCTTTACTGAGGATGGTGACGGTAAACTTTCTATGGTCTCCAATTTAGCTCTATCCACCTCTAGACCTTTCTCAAAAACTTTGTGGCCCAAAATAATGCCCTCCTTTACCATAAAATGGCATTTTTCCCAGTTCAGAATGAGGTTAGTATTAACACATCTTCTTAATACCAATACTAGATTTTCCAGACAAATGTCAAAAGAGTCCCCAAAGACAGAGAAATCGCCCATGAAGACTTCTACATTGTGTTCGACCATGTCCGAGAAAATAGCCATCATGCATCTCTGAAAAGTGGTCGGTGCATTGCATAGCCCGAAAGACATCCTTCTAAATGCAAATGTATCGTATGGGCACGTGAAGGTGGCCTTCTCTTGGTCCTCGGGGGCTATTACAATCTAATTATACCCCGAGTAACCGTCCAGGAGGCAATAGTAGTCATGGCCTGCTAGCCTATCCAGCATTTGATCAATAAACGGGAGAGGGAAATGATTTTTCCTTGTAGATTTATTCAGTCTGCGATAATCCATATAGACTCTCCATCCCGTAACTGTCCTGGTAGGTATATGCTCGTTCTTTTCATTTGTCACGACTATCATGCCTCCCTTCTTCGGGACACACTGCCCCGGGCTCACCCAAGAACTATCTGAAATTGAATAAATTATTCCAGCATCTAACCACTTGAGGATCTCCTTTTTGACAACCTCTTTCATGATCAGATTCAATCTCCATTGTTGCTCTATTGATGGCTTGCTGTCATCCTCCAAGAGTATCTTGTGCATGCAGTAGGAAGGGCTGATCCCCTTGATGTCAGCTATGGTTCCACCCAATAGCTGATTTAAACTCTCTTAGGACCCTCAGCAATTTGCTCTCTTGATCGGATGATAAAGCAGAGGCAATAATAACTGGTAACGTAGAAGATTCTCCCAGATATGTATATCTCAAATGATCCGAAAGAGGTTTCAAGTCAAGTTTGGGAGCCACCTCTAGAGAAGGCTTTAGTCGCTCTAATGACTCCCCAGTCTGTCCAAGTGGCTTAATGGGAATTTTAAAATTTCGTATCTGAGGCACGGTATTCAGAATTTATATGCATTCCACCACATCTGTCTCTTCATGTCAAAGTCTCCCAGTAGAACACTCTCCAATGAATCCACACTCCCCAGGTGTTCTGTTTCCTCCTGCAGTATCCTATCGACCGTATCAATTCTGAAACATTCTTCCTCATCCGTGGGGAACTTCATAGCCTTGAAGACGTTGAACGTGACCTCTTGGTCTTAAACCCTCATAGTCAATTCTCCCTTTTGTACATCTATGAGTGTCCTCCCGGTGGCTAGAAATGGTCTCCCCATAATAATTGGAATGTTCTTGTCTTCCTCGAAGTCCAGGATTATAAAGTCTACAGGAAATATAAATTTGTCCACCTTTACTAACATATCTTCAACAATGCCTCTTGGGTAGGTGATGGATCTCTCGGCTAGCTACAAAGATATGCTTATCGGCTTAGAAGCCGGCAATCCCAATTGAGTAAACATCGATAGTGGCATCAAATTTATGCTTGCCCCTAAGTCGCATAGGCACTTGTTGAAGGACAATTCCCTAATAGAACAAGGAATTGTGAAACTCCGTGGGTCTTAAGCTTTGGAGGTAACTTTCTCTGTAAGACTGCACTGCATTCCTCTGTCAAGGCTACAGTTTTATAGTCTTCTAGCCTCTTCTTCCTTGATAGTATCCCCTTCATAAACTTTGCGTAGCTCGGCATTTGTTCCAAGGCTTTGGCAAAGGGAATATTAATTTGCAGTTTCTTGAAAACTTTCAAAAACTTGGTGAACTGTTTATCCAATTTCTGCTTCTGGATCCTCTGTGGATATGGTGCAGGAGGGTAGACTACTTTTGGTGGAACATTGGTTTTCTCAGTGGTAACTTCCTTATCTGCCTCAACCTCATCGCTGCCATCCTTCCCATTATTCAAAATAATTTCAGGACTTTCTACATATGGGCGCGCCCGTGCCAGGTTTTGGTCTTCCTGGGGCGCGGCCGCGCCAGTCCCTATATCAGCAGTTTGCTTCCCAGACCGTAAGGTAATTGCTTGGCATTGCTCCTTGCCATCTCTTCTTCCTGGATTGGCTTCTGTACTTCTTGGAAGAGTACCTTGCGGTCTGTTGTTGAGCGTATTGGCCATTTGGCCCATCTGATTTTCCAAATTCTTGATTGCCATCGCTTGGCTCTTCATTATTAACTCAATATTAGCAATATGCTTCAGCATCAATTCTTCTAGTTCAGATCTCTTTTCTTGAGGAGGGGCGGGATCTGAGTGATGTTGATGTTGATTAAATCCCGGAGGGTGTGACTGTCTAGGGGCATACTAATGTTGGGACTGTTGTGGCTGAGATTTTTGTTGATAAGGTTGGTAATGAGATTGTGGTTGTTGTTGGACATTTTGGTATGGTTGTTGTGGTTGTTGGGGAGGAGGTTGGTATTGAGATGACTGAGACTGTTGAGCATTTTGATTGTTGCACCAACTGAAATTAGGATGGTTTCGATTGCTCGGGTGGTAGGAGTTTGAAAATTAATTATGCGGCTTTTGATAGTTGCTGACGAACTGGACCGACTCGGTAGTGATGGCACACTGCTCTGTTGGGTGTGCTCCGGCACACAACTCACATACAAATGCAACTTGCTGAACTCTACTTTCAGCCATAGAATCTATCTTCTTGTTCATTGCCGCTATTTGTGCTGACAATGCTGTGATGGCATCAACATCCAATACTCCTGCCACTTTAGTTTGAACCATTCTTGCTGTTGGATTATGATATTCATTGGCCGTTATGGTCTTAATTAGGTCATAGGCTGTCGGATAGTCCTTGGCCCACAGAGCTTCTCCCAATGCGGTGTCAATGATGGGCCTTGACTGCCACCCCAAACCATTATAGAATGAATTTATCACCATCCAGTCAAGCATTCCATGGTGCGGGCATTTCCTGAGCATCTCTTTGTAGCGTTCCCATGCCTCATACAACGATTCCCCTTGTGGCTGTGCAAACTAAGTCAGAGCACTCCTCATGGAAGCAGTCTTAGCCATGGGGAAGAATTTGGTAAGAAATTTATGTGCTAAGTCTTCCCACGTGGTGATTGATCCTGAGGGTAATGAATGCAACCAACTCTTTGCCTTATCCCTCAAGGTGAACGGGAATAATCGAAGTTTCACTGCATCATCCGAAACGTTATTGAATTTAAAGGTGTCGCATATCTCAATGAAGCTCAGGATATGCTTATTTGGATCTTCTGTAGCTTCACCCCCAAATTGGACAGTGTTTTGAACCATCTGCAGTGTCCCTGGTTTTATCTCGAAAGTATTCGCAGCTATCGCTGGCCTAACTATACTGGACTGCAGATCAAAATTTTTTGGTATGGAGTAGTCCCTCAAGGCTCTATTGTCGGCTCTTTGCTCTTCAACCGCCATTTGTTCGGGTTGTTCAGGTTCCTCTTGTTGGTTAGTAATTCTAGTGTTTGCTCTCCAAGCTCTGCCGTTAATGTTCCCTTGCAAAGGCACCAACTCAGGATTGGAGGCTCGTGTTTGCATAAACTAACCACAAGTACCTGAAATACAAACGAAACTAAATTAGAAGTGAGATAAGAAGAGATTTGTTCAAGTCAGACAAATCTAACTAAAATTGATGTCAATAGTAATAAACTAACACGTATCCCCATTAATGGCGCCAAAAACTTGTTGCGCCGTTTCGGTGGGAACAAAACGAGCACAAAATGCGTGCAAGCATACACGGTCGACAAGTAATAAATTTGATAAGTAAAGTTCATTCCCATGGAGAAAAGGAGTTAGGATTAAACTATCATGCAACAATCCTATAGTTATTTTGTCTGCTTAAACGAGTATCAAAGTGTGCTATAATAACTAGACTGATTTTAAACAAAACTTAACTAATTAACAAACAAAGGATTCAAATTGGAGAAATATGGGATCCTAACTTCACCTATTGCATAGTCTAGATTACACACCTCATGTCAAGCATAATTTATTATTTAGAAGTTCTAGTCGGGAGCACGAATGTGAGACAAGGCTATTTGTCAATATACCAAGTCCATATCATATAATATCCACAAAAAAGATAGAAATCACACGAACACCAATAAAACCTAAATCACTATATGTCTATGTGATTTACAAGCTATATCAGTTTAAGTGTAAGCCCCCAATAGACTACATATGGCAATACGGTATATTTTTATCCTGATTACGAATCACAAAATTCATAGAATGCAGGTTTCACGAACATATGCTAGCATGGCAAAATCTAAGTTTACACTTCCTCTTTCAATTCCATATAAACTATTATAGTGGATGTTGATCAAGCATCTAAACATACAATACAACCATGCTAGGCAAACCATACATAATTAAATATACATATCAATGAGGCATAAAACCCTAGACTAAGCAATAAGATCCATTAGAATCCCATAATAGTAGTTAGTTCATTTCTGAACCACCAACCATTATGGGATTTAAGCCAAGCATTAGAAGCAACAATGAAAATAAGAGAGTAAAGAGAATGGAAATGCAAATCTTGTGGTTCTCTTTCCAATAGAAGCCTTCAATGCTCAAGTTCAGACCACAAACCCAACCAAAGTGAACCCTAGAAATGGAAATCTACTAGAACTAGAAGAGAAGAAGAGTGAAGCTCTCAACCCCTCTAAGCTCTCTAACCTTAGAAAATGTAAAAACTAGCTTGTAATAAATGTAGTCTGATAATGATAAGTGATAAGTCTCGTTCAATGGGCAACATAAACCCTTATAAGCATTACACTCAGCCGAGTAAAAATGAAAAGTCAGCATCCTTGATCGGCGCGGCCGCGCGGGTCCCCTTTTTTCTCTTGGTGTGGGTGCGCTGATGTCCAGAGCAGCCCTCTGGACCTGCTACCCCAGCGGGCGCGCGGGCTGTAGCCTTGCTGGTGGCACGGCCGCGCGAGCCTAAAATCTTCTGGTGCAATGCTGGTTTTGGGGATGTTTTCCTTGCTTTCTTCCATGCATCTTGTTCCTTCACTTTTGCTGCTTATAGGCCATTTTTCACATGGCCCTTATCCACTTCCTCATGACAAATCCATCATCTCAATCCAAGTCCAATCCCACCTTGCCTTGTTGCCAGCTTCATGCCAAATCATGCCAATATCATGCCATTTCTTGCCATTCTGTGCCGAAAGAGTTTCCTGCCTGAAATATACAAAACAAAAACAAAACATATTAAAAGACACTAAAATGCTTGAGTTTAAGCCATAATCATAGCAAGTTGATATCCAATAAGTAGGTATAAAACCCACTTATCAAATACCCCCAAACTTGAACTATTGCTTGCCCTCAAGCAACAAACACAAATGCAAACTATAAGATTTGCAACTAAACTATATGAAAATGAATCCCAAAGCTCAGCCATAATGTGAACTCCAATAAGATGCGCCTCAGAGAAATAACAAGAACAATGAACAATATACCAGCTCAAGCTACAATTATAAAGACATACAATCTGAAAATCCTAACCTGTTACTAAGATGTGGTGTGTGTGTGCAATGTCATAAATAAGCTTGAATGAGGCGAATATTCCACATGCTATACTTCTAAGGAAAGAAAATTAAGGCTTTAAGTCAAGAATTTTTCATTTGTACAAAATAATGACCAAATCAACAGAGAGATACAAGCTAAGGTGCAACAAGGGTTTATTATGCTTGTACTCACACACAGCTACACCAGACTGTCCAATGCTAAGCCCTCTGAGGCTTTTTAATGATACCCATTTAACGAGCTTTCGACCAACGACTCTCAAACCATAAAGGCCTTAGGGCGCTGGGTGTAGAGACAATCCCCTAGGGCGTACTTGCTCGAGTATCAAAGGCCACAAGACTTAGCTAGCCAAGACGTTTATTCTATTTTTTTCTTTTTTACGTCTTACTTTCTTTTCTTTTGCTTTTTCTTTTTCTTATGATTAGCATGCATACCCAAAGTTTTCCCTTAAACTTGTATTCTAGTGTTGTTAAGGTCATTATTGCTTTTATTACACAATTCTAGCAATTAAAAATAAAAATTTTCCCTCAGAAGACAAGCATGCACTAATCTATCCAACAAGCAAATAAAGATAAAAATGTGCTATCCGGTGACATCAAAGCAACAGGTATAGATTACATCATGTATAAAAATATAACTGAGCTTAAGCTACTAATAAAGTTCAAAAATCCATCATATCTCAATGTCATCATTGGCCAGACTGGAATTCAACGGCTAAACATATAGGATTATGCTATGAAATGCAATTAAACACATACTAAATAAGCAAAACAAAATAAAACTAAAAAAAAATATTATGCAAAATTTAACTAATATGCAACTACTATGCACTTAACTATATGCAATAAACACTATATGCAACTACTACTACTACTAACACCCAATACCCCTAAACTTGAAATAATCAATGTCCCCATTGAAGGTAAAGGGTCAGGAAAACTCCCCTATTCATTGGCATGGCCACCCTCCTCGGGTGATGAATCTGGTGGTGGGTATGGCATGGCAGTACCGAAGACAAGCCACTCAAGCATTATTCCTTGCTGAGCAAAGGCTTCTGCTAAGTAGTGTGATAAGCCATCGGCAAATGCTGTAATTTTGTGTGCAAAGCGTCCATCCTCCTCTCCAAGCGCCGAATCCTGTAATCTTGATGAATGTCACCGACTGGAGGAGGGGCAGCGGACTCATCTGGCTGTGGCTGCGGTGGTGAAACTGCTGGCGGAGGTGGGAGGATGAATCCTTTTCCTCTAGGATGTGCTGTACCCCCAGTCCAATCCTCAAAATGCTTAATCATGGAATGAGTTATGTCGCCGCTCGGCATTTGGACCTGTTCATCACCACATTCAATTCCTGCCTCAGCACAGAGATGGTCCACGATGGACGCATGTGGAATCGACCTGGTGGTACTGCTTCTCATAAAGCGCAGCATATTCTGATTTAGCAAATGCCCGACGTCGATATATTTCCCTGTGATGATCCCCCACAATATGGTAGTCCTCTCGACTTTAATCTCATGATGGTGCAAGGATGGCATCAAGTTGGCACAGAGGAATAGATTCCATGCCTTGGCATATCTGTTGAGACCGGAGGCAGGGAAAGTGGTATACTCATCAGTGGTATCCTTCTTAATTTTCCACACTGTGCTTGACGCACACAAATCACGGATCAACTGGTCAAGGTCTGTCTCAAACCGATCCGCCATAGTCCAATTTACTTGATCAGCTGGGGGTGGAGGCAAATTGAACACCTCTTAAATTGCCGTCGGGCGATAATCAATGGTTTGGCCCCGAACAAAAGACCGGCCGCTCTGCGTTATTTTGGCGTTGGCATAGAATTCATGGACAATAGCCAACGGCACCGGCGGCGGTGTTGCATAAATACCTTGCCATCCTATTTCTCGGATCATGGCACGTATATCCCTATCCTCTTTCGTGGGCTTCAAACCCTTCTTTTTTAACACCGTCTTGGCCGCAATTCGATAATACTCTACTTGGGCCTCTAAATTGATGAACTTAGTTAAATTAACGGTGATGTCGTCGCTCTGGTCACTGCGAGCGGGCGAAGCAGGAGTGGCTGATCGTGCACGCTTAGGACCCATTGTAATTTTTAGAAATTGGATGTAAACTCTTGATGTTGACTCCTGAACAAAACCCCAAACTTGCTTCTCTGAAACTTTAAAACTCAAACCCTAACTTTGAAAAGATTTATTGGAACGTGATGGTATGGAGATGGGGGCTAGGGCTTGGATTGGATGGATAGTGATTGTGAAGTGTAAGAGAATTAGGGCTTGTGATTGAGGAAGATATAAGATTAGGAGAGGGAATTTGTAAGTGATGAACTGAGAGAACGTGTATTGTGAGAGGGGGGTCGGTTACAATAGATATAGGAATAGGGTTGGAGATTATTTTATAAAAATTTTAAATGGGCGTCTGTCTGGGGCCGGGCGCAGGCGGGCCGGCTAGAACTCTGTATGTGGCGCTGCCGTACTGGTCAGGGCCACTCTCTGAATGCTCTGAACATTGGCACAGACGCGCTTGTGAGTGCCTTGAGGTTGGAGCGGCCGCGCTGCCCTGAGCCCCAGCCAAGAATTTCCTGCTTTCTGCAGCAATGAGGTGAAGGCTCAAGAAGTAACTTTAATCACTTGTCTTTTCTGCACACATATCAAACAAAAATAAGATGCCACATATTCCATATTTACAATTTGCCTATAAGAGATAAATGTACTGTTAAATCCTTAGCAATGCTATGTAAGTGAATCATATCTAAGTGATTTCCCAAAAAAATGAGTATATGTGCTTATATGCAATATGCCAATCGTCAAAAATATGTTCAATGCGTTCCCAACTCCAAAAATATGTGCAGTAATGCCTAATGTCCAAAAATGTAGGCAATTATCGTTCAAATCCCAAAAATAGATGCAACAATGCCTAATGCCCAAAAATATAGGCAATGAGCATCCTAACACCACAATGTTCAAAAATAATAAACTTTTTTCAAAATGCTTAGAATTAAACAGGGGAGGGAGATATAGAGTCATGTAACTAGAATTAAACTCGAGGGAGAAATAGACATATGATGCAAAAATTAAATATAAGAGAGAGAAGAGAGATAATGGGGTGCCTCCCATCGAGCGCTCGTTTATAGTCCATAAGCTAGACTCTGTGTAGATCGGTCAAGTGGTGGAAAGGATCGAGGCAACCTTCTCTCTATTCAACTCGCCGCCATAATAGTGCTTTAATCTTTGTCCGTTCACCTTAAAGGGCTTGTCCGAGTATTGGTCATAAATTTCCACTGCGCCATGTGGGAATACGATTTTTACCGTGAAGGGGCCCGACCATCGAGATTTGAGCTTTCCAGGGAATAGCCTGAGACGAGAATTATATAGTAACACTGCTTACCCCGGCTCAAATGTTCTTTCTAAGATTTTCCTTTCGTGCCACCTTTTGACCTTCTCCTTATATAGCTTGGAATTTGTATAGGCTTGCAATCTGAACTCGTCAAGCTCATTAAGTTGGAGAAGCCTTTTCTCCCCCGCAACCTTCAAATCAAAATTTAGCTTTTTGATGGCCCAATAGGCCTTGTGTTCAAGCTTTATGGGGAGATGGCAGGCCTTCCCATACACAAGCTGATATGGCGATATCGCCAGGGGCGTCTTGTAAGCAGTCCTATAGGCCCACACCGCATCGTCTTGCTTGAGGGACCAATCCTTTCTCGTCGGATTCACAATTTTTTCTAATATCCTCTTTACCTCACGATTAGATACCTCAGCCTGGCCATTTTTCTGGGGGTGGTATGCAGTAACAATACGATGATTCACCCCATATTTGGCCAGGAGTGCAGAAAACTGATGATTGTAAAAGTGTGTACCTTCATCACTTATAATGGCTCTAGGGGTCCCAAAGCGAGTGAATATGCTTTTCAAAAGAAAACGCAAGACAACCCGAGCATCATTGGTTGGCAAGACTGCTACCTCTACCCATTTGGACACATAATCGACCGCCAGCAAGATGTATAAATTTCCACAAGATGAGACAAAAGGCCCCATGAAATTAATTCCCCATACCTCAAAGATTTTAACCTCGAGGATCATATTCAGAGGCATCTCATTTCTCTTGGATATGTTACCCATGCGCTGACAACGGTCACAGCTCTGGACAAAGTGATGAGCATCCTTAAACAATGTTGGCCAATAAAAACTGGCCTGTAGCACTTTGGCTGCTGTCCTCTCACCCCCATAATGGCCTCCATAAACAGATGAGTGGTAGTCTCGCAGTATGCTTTCCATCTCGCTCTCTGAGATGCACCGCCTGATCACCCTATCAGCTCACTGCCTAAACAAATACGGCTCATCCCAATTGTACCATCTAGCATCGTGCAGAAACTTCTTCTTTTGGGCTCTAGTAAAGTCAGACGGGATAATATTGCTCACTAAGAAGTTCGCAAAATTCGCAAACCAGGGCATCTCGCCTTGCACCATGAATAACTGCTCATCCGGGAAGGACTCATTGATCATCACTTTGTCGTTTCTATCCATCCCCGGAGTTTCCAGTCTAGATAAGTGGTCAGCCATTTGGTTCTCTGTCCCTTTTCTGTCTTTAATTTCTAAGTCAAACTCTTGTAGAAGAAGTATCCACTGAATGAGTCGAGGTTTAGCATCCTTCTTTGAAATCAGGTATCTGATCGCAGCATGATCTGTGTATACAATTACCCTTGTGCCAATCAAATATGACCTGAATTTGTCAAAAGCATATACTACTGTAAGAAGCTCCTTCTCAGTGGTGGTGTAGTTTAACTGGGCATCTGTCAGGGTTTTGCTTGCATAATATATCACATGAAAGATCTTATCCCTGCGTTGTCCCAATACCACCCCCACGGAGAAGTCGATTACATCACACATCAGTTCGAAGGGGAGAGACCAGTCTGGTGCTGTAATGACGGGTGTCGTAGTCAATTTCTTTTTCAAATGTTCAAAGGCTACCAGGAATTTCTCGTTGAATTTGAACGGGATGTCCTTCTCAAGTAAATTGCACAGAGGCTTCGTTATCTTTGAGAAGTCTTTGATAAAACGTCAGTAGAAGCCTGCATGCCAGAGAAAACTACGGACTCCCTTTACTGAGGATGGTGACGGTAAACTTTCTATGGTCTCCAATTTAGCTCTATCCACCTCTAGACCTTTCTTAGAAACTGTGTGGCCCAAAATAATGCCCTCCTTTACCATAAAATGGCATTTTTCCCAGTTCAAAACGAGGTTAGTCTCAACACATCTTAACACCAATACCAGATTTTCTAGACAGATGTTAAAAGAGTCCCCAAAGACAAAGAAATTGTCCATGAAGATTTCTACATTGTGTTCGACCATATCAGAGAAAATAGCCATCATGCATATCTGGAAAGTGGCCGGTGCATTGCATAGCCCGAAAGACATCCTTCTAAATGCAAATGTACCATATGGGCACGTGAAGGTGGTCTTCTCTTGATCCTCGGGGGCTATTACAATCTAATTATACCCCGAGTAACCGTCCAGGAGGCAATAGTAGTCGTGGCCTGCTAGCCTATCCAGCGCATTTGATTAATAAATAGGAAAGGGAAATGATCTTTCCTTATAGCTTTATTCAGTCTGCGATAATCTATGTAGACTCTCCATCCCATAACTGTCCTGGTAGGTATTAGCTCGTTCTTTTCATTTGTCACAACTGTCATGCGTCCCTTATTCGGAACACACTGCACCGGGCTCACCCAAAAACTATCTAAAATTGGATAAATTATTCCCGCATCTAACCACTTAAGGATCTCCTTTTTGACAACCTCTTTCATGATCAGATTCAATCTCTGTTGTTGCTCTATTGATGGCCTGCTGTCATCCTCCAAGAGTATCTTGTGCATGCAGTAGGAAGGGCTAATCCCATTGATGTCAGCTATGGTCCACCCAATAGCTGATTTAAACTCTCTTAGGACCCTCAACAATTTGCTCTCTTGATCGGATGATAGAGCAGAGGCAATAATAACCGACAACGTAGAAGATTCTCCCAGATATATATATCTCAAATGATCTGGAAGAGGTTTCAGGTCAAGTGTGGGAGCAACCTCTAGAGAAGGCTTTTGTCGCTCTGATGACTCCCCAGTCTGTCCAAGTGGTTCAATGGGAATTTTAAACTTTTATATCTGAGGCACGGTATTTAGAATTTGTATGTATTCCACCACATCTGTCTCTTCCATGTCAGAGTCTCCAGGTAGAGCACTCTCCAATGAATCCACACTCCGCAGGTGTTCAGTTTCCTCCTGCAGTATCCTGTCAACCGTATCAATTCTGAAACATTCTTCCTCATCCGTGGGGAACTTCATAGCCTTGAAGACGTTGAACATGACCTCTTGGTCTTGAACCCTCATAGTCAATTCTCCCTTTTGTACATCTATGAGTGTCCTCCCGGTGTCTAGAAACGGTCTCCCCAGAATAATTAGAATGTTCTTGTCTTCCTCGAAGTCCAAGATTATAAAGTCTACAAGAAATATAAATTTTTCCACCTTTACTAACACATCTTCAACAATGCCTCTTGGGTAGGTGATGGATCTATCGGCTAGCTGCAAAGATATGCTTGTCGGCTTAGGAGTCGACAATCCCAATTGAGTGAACACCGATAGTGGCATCAAATTTATGCTTGCCCCCAAGTCGCATAGGCACTTGTTGAAGGACAACTCCCCAATAGAACAAGGAATTATGGTACTCCCTGGGTCCTTAAGCTTTGGAGGTAACTTTCTCTGTAAGACTGCACTGCATTCCTCTGTCAAGGCTACAGTTTCATAGTCTTTTAGCCTCTTCTTCCTTGACAGTATCTCCTTCATAAACTTTGCGTAGCTCGGCATTTGTTCCAAGGCTTCGATAAAGGGAATATTGATTTGCAGTTTCTTGAAAACTTCCAAAAACTAGGCAAACTATTTATCTAATTTCTGCTTCTAGATCCTTTGTGGATATTGTGACACCCACGAATCCGGGTCCTCTGACCCCGGTCCGGTCATTACGAAACAATACAAATATCCACCTCTAAACAACATATAATAACTAAATGCGGAAATATAATAAACGTATGTCGTTCATTCAAAAGGTGTTACTAGTCCCAAGATTCGATAACCTTAATACATCATTACAAATATACCCTATAAAAGTCATTAGGGTTTAAATTACAATAATAGTAATTAAACTAAACATAAAGATAAAGTCTGCTCCTTGCAAACTAATCCTACATCTTCCCTTTACCCTTGTCCTTCCCTGAAGTCTCGGGCTTAACTGCAATATAAGTCATGATATAGCAAGAATGAGCAACAAGTTTGCTCAGCAAGTTTAAATACAACAATAAAGGATATATCATGATGAATTTTGAACCTTAGCAGTCCAGTGCTATAAATTTTGAATTTCAAATCATCACCTTCGACAATCCGCTTCTTGATAATATCATAATCTTCGTCCTTCTCTTGTGCCTCCTTAACCTTATCTAATAAAGTCGGGCTTGCTGTCACTGTAAATAATTTCTCGTCAGTCTCCATCGGATACTTAACCTTCAAATCTAATCGTTCAAAATCTTTCACTAACTCTTCTTCAACAGTTAACTTTGATAACTTCTCTCTGCCTTTTCTGCTCAAGGCATCTGCCACTACATTTGCTTTGCCTGGATGGTACAGAATCTCACAATCATAATCTTTGATTAATTCTAGCCATCGGCGCTGCCTCATGTTTAATTCTTTCTGCATGAAGATATACTTCAGACTCTTGTGGTCCGTATATATCTCACACTTCTCACCATACAAATAATGCCTCCAAATCTTTAAGGCAAAAACTACTGCTGCTAATTCCAGGTCATGAGTCGTATAACCCTTCTCATAATCTTTCAGCTGACGTGAAGCGTACGTAATGACCCTACCGTGTTGCATTAGTACACAGCCAAGACCCTTGTATGATGCATCGCTATACACTACAAACCCTCATGTGTTATCCGGTAACGCTAACACAGGTGCTTGACTAAGCCTCTTCTTCAATTCTAGGAAACTCTCTTCACACTTCTCCGTCCAAATGAACTTAACTGTCTTTCTAGTAAGATTGGTCAACGGCGATGCTAATTTCGAAAAATCTTGGATGAATCTTTGATAGTATCCTGCTAATCCTAAGAAACTCCTGATTTCTGTTGGCGTCTTCGGCTGCTCCCAATTGATAACCGCTTCTACCTTTGCTGGATCCACCAAAACACCATTCTTGTCGATAACGTGCCCCAAAAATTGCACTCTCTGCAACCAAAACTCCCACTTGGAGAACTTTGCATACAACTTCTCTCTCCTTAATGTCTCCAACACTATTCGAAGATGCTCGGCGTGCTCTTTCTCCGTCTCCGAATACACCAGAATGTCATCGATGAACACGACAACAAACTTATCCAAATATTATTTGAACACTCTGTTCCTCAAGTCCATAAATGCTACCGGCGCGTTCGTCAATCCGAATGATATTACCAGAAACTCAAAGGGTCCATACCGAGTTCTGAATGCCGTCTTTGGAATATCCTCCGGCCTCACCTTCAGTTGATCATAACCGGTCCTCAAGTTAATCTTTGAAAATTACTTCCTTCAACTGATCAAACAAATCGTCGATCCTAGGCAATGGGTACTTGTTCTTAATGGTGACCTTGTTCAACTCTCGGTAGTCGGTACAAAGTCTAAGTGATCCATCTTTCTTCTTCACGAATAAGACTGGCGCTCCCCACGGTGATACGCTCGGTCGAATGTATCCCTTATCCAATAACTCTTGTAATTGAGCCATCAGTTCTTTCATCTCTACCGGTGCCATACGATACGGTGCTTTGTATACCGGTGATGTCCCTGGTGCCAAATCAATAACAAACTCAATCTCTCTATCCGGTGGCAATCCCGGAATCTCATCTGGGAAGACATCAACGAATTCCCTTACAATAGGTATCTGATCGAGTTCACCCTCAACTCATCGAGTATCAACCACGTGAGCCAAATAACCTACACAACCCTTCCTAAGCAATCTCTGTGCTTGCATCATCGTCAGACAATGAGATTGTCTCGGCGATTTACTACCATAAAATAGCACCTTCGACTTATTCGGAGTCTTAAGGCATACACATTTCTTCTTACAATCAATAATTGCTCCGTGAACCGATAACCAATCCATTCCAAGGATTACATCGAACTCCCCCAAACGAATCGGTATCAAATCCACGTTGAGCTTAAATCCTTGCAATTCAGTATAACAGTTCCTATGAATGTATTATATGGGAATAATTTCCTTGTTCACTACTTCTATGTTCATAGGGTGTTCTAATCGTTCACGGGGTAAGTCTAACAGTTTAGCAAATTCTTCGAAAATAAAAGAGCAGGTAGCACCCGAATCAAATAACACATATGCATCTATATTGTTGATTGGGATGATACCTGACACCACAGTCCTTGGTCTCCATCGTATCCTATACGGTTATATTGAACGTGCGTGCCGTTGGTCTATTGGCTTGACTGGCTGGCCCTCCGATGCTCAGTCCATTGTTGTTGTTGTTATTGTTGTTGTTGTTGTTGTTGTTGCAATTTTCGCTAGCTGCATCGCCTTTTTTCTTTGGGCAGTCCTTAATTTGGTGGTCTGGGGCTCCACACGAGAAACACCCTCCTTTCTGCTTATTCGGACACTGAGGAGCCATGTGCCCCGGTTGTCCATGACGGTAACAAACACTGTTTCCCTTCATGCACTCCCCCGAGTGATTCCTCCAACAGTTGTTGCACTTTACACTTTTCTTGGCCTCTCCCCCGGAATTGTTACCTCTAGAGGATTGGTTCTCCGTCCATTTACGCTTGTTAGGGTTGCTGCCTCCGCTGCTTCCCCCTTTCTGTCCCTCCTGACCGGTCTTCTTTTCTTGTTTGAATCAAGCAATGGCTTCATTGCCTCCTTTGACAATGATAGCCCTTTCCAGTAGATTAGAGTAAGTCTTAATTTTATATACCAAGGTTTCAGTCCTAATTCAAACCTCCTTGCCTTCCTGGCTTTCGTGTCCACTTGGTGTGACGCGAATCGAGCCAACTCTTTAAATCTTGTCGCGTACTCTGCGGCAAACATACTACCTTGTTTTAGTTCAAGAAACTTAACTTCCATATCCTGTTACGTATTCTTCGAGAAGTAATTCTCGAGAAATAGCTCCATAAATTTATCCCAAGGAATAACTCCTTCGTCTGCTCGTCCCTTATTGGCCTTCCACCAATAGTTAGCTTCGCCCTTCATCATGAAAGTGGCAAAACTCGTCTTCTGTGCTTCGGCCACTCGTGCGACCTCAAACACTTTCTCCATCTCTTCTATCCAAGTTTGGGCTTTGATTAGGTCTAAGGTTCAAGGTTCCCCGGAACTCCGGTGGTCCTACCAATTTAAAGTCCTTAAAGCTCGCCAAGTGATGTCCTGGCTGCCCTGCTGCTGGCTGGGGTCTGTTCTTTATTGCCTTAGTTAACAAGTTAATGAAGTTCTGAATAGGGTCGACATTTTGCCCTCCGCCATTATTAACGGATCCTTCCTCCCTCTAGTTCTGCGATAGTCTCCTAGGCTGCATGATCCTGAGGAAAGGAAGAAAACATTAGGCTTTACGTGATATGCTATTAATGTTAGCATTAAGAAGTTTAAGACGTCTATCAATCATAGCTGATTTAAATGAACAACTTCAGTATCACAATAAGACTCGATGGATATCCTCAACCCATCACTTACATACTCTACTTGAGTTTTCTACTAAGGTTATAACTTAGGTTTCGCATTCCTAATGTTTATAACCTAAGGCTTTGATACCAACCTGTGACACCCCCAAATTCGGGTCCTCTGACCCCGGTCCGATCACCACGAAACAATACAAATATCCACCTCTAAACAACATACAATAACTAAATGCAGAAATATAATAAACGTATGTCGTTCATTCAATAGGTGTTACTAGTCCCAAGATTCGATAACCTTAATACATCATTACAAACATACCCTATAAAAGTCATTAGGGTTTAAATTACAATAATAGTAATTAAACTAAACATAAAGATAAAGTCTGCTCCTTGCAAACTAATCCTACATCTTCCCTTTACCCTTGTCCTTCCCTGAAGTCTCGGGCCTAACTGCAATATAAGTCATGATATAGCAAGAATAAGCAACAAGTTTGCTCAGCAAGTTTAAATACAACAATAAAGGATATATTATGATGAAGGGAATATATCTGACAATGAATTCAACAATATAAATATCGAAAGCAAGAATAATAATTGCTTTTAGAATAACTGATAGTCAAGTAGACTTCAAACTATAAAACTCCAACGGAATCAATAGCTGACTGACCCTTTGGTTACTGGCTACAGAATAGTACTTGAGGGGATCAGCCTCGCGTACGCCATATATATGCATAACATTCAACTATGCTGTTTGTATCTTATATCAGATACCTGCTACTCCCTTATAATATAAGTATGTTCTTTCAGTCTAAGAATCCTTACCATTAATTGGTTTGGATAGCTTTTATAAAATTTTATATACCTGTCTGACCGAACAAGGGTTCAGACTCTATCTGACACAGTTCAAGAATTATAGAACTTTAAATGATGTACAATTCCAAGACTGTACGAACTCAAGTGCACCAAGTGCGAATAACAATAATATCAATGTGGAATAATTGTAAAGTAATCAAACCACCTAATAGCATGCTTGGAAATAAAGTTCAAGCTTTAAATAATTAACCGTCAATACGATAATAACCTGCTCAATACAATATGAGAAGGATAGGAACTTGCACAATAAAGAGTGTAAGAGAACTTGCATTCAAATCAAGTGAAGTTAAGAAACTTGCTTACACGATTCATTGAGTAAGGTAGTGCAAGAATTTAGAATACTTGCCTGTTTGCTCAGCTACAAATAATTCTAGCTTTAATTAAATCTCGCTGAAATAACCTAACATTAATAAGTCGATATTTCAAATTAGCATGTGTAAACTAATACGAGTCTACACTAACAAGAATCTAATCATCATTTAAATTTATCATGTAATTCACGTAAGTCAATCACTTTGACCAGGTCTATAAACAATTAACTCTGACCTTGATTTAATAGGGATAGAATATCTAGTTTCTATACATCAATATAGGTTTGAACATTTAGCATTTCAAGTAATCATGCTTCAAGAATATACTTTCAAGTTTGAATCCTAGCATGCTCACCCTATTCAATTCAAAATTATATGTCTTCATGCCGGTAATTCACATACCTTAAGTTAAACAAGTTCATACTTTAAAGTTGATTACTAAAGTCATGTTATCACATAACAAGGTTAAACAATGATAAGTAGTCATGCTTGTAAATCATGACACACTTAACCATGATATTAGATCCTAGAATACTTGCAATGTAGTTATTGACAACTAGTATTCAAGGTTTCCTTTAGAAAAGTCCTTTAATACCAAGCTATCAAAACTGATCATTCATGAAGCAAACATATGCCTCATGTTATACTTCTTCACATACATATCTAAGTTATTTACACATGTTCACAAGGTTGGAAATCACAAGACAAAATCTTGGTCAAGTTTGTTTTTAAAAGTCTTAAGTTTCCCCTTTGAAAACCTTTGAATCTTTCAATAGTGTATGCTAGTGTGTGCACCCACTTTAGACTCGCATTTTATATTAATATAGATCATGCGATTATGCTTTCCAAAATCAAAATGTACATATGCTAGGTTTATGTCAAAGTCCACTTTAACTAGTCTAGATTCATTTCAAAATCATAAGCTTTCTTTCCATAATATGTACTACATGGTCAAAATTATGTATGTAGCATCAAGGAACATGTACTATGAGTTAACACCATCTTTTATGCATGTCCAAATAGAAAGCAAATGTTAGTATTATCACAGCAGCTTAACAGAAGTAGAAAATGAAAACTGTCCACAGGAACTTGCGCAGGCACCAGGTATAAACCTGGCGCAGCTGCGCCGGTGTCCGGCCAATCCAAGAATAGGCTGTTTTGGTAGTAACTTTAAACCCAACACAGAAATTCATACGAATTCAGTTCCATTCTAGCCATATTATATAACTAACATGATTATAACCTTATAAAGTACTTAACAACATATCCCAAATCAACTTAACAATCAATCCATCTTCATTCAAGAATCAAGAATTTTAGAAAATTTACAAAAAAATGAGGAACAAGAAGGTAAATGTTATACCTCTATCGATATGAACTTGCTGCTATGGTACTTTCCCTTACTGATATCTCTCACAGCAATTTACTCAATATAATGCTATACTTAGGAAAATCTCAGCAACTCAAAAGATGAAGGAGAAAACTCTATATATAGCCAATTCAATAATCAGACAATACTATTATCCTCCAAATCAATTCAAAGGATTGCAAGAATGTATAATGGATTACAAGAAGTTGGTGAGGAGTAGTTGAATTACACTATTATGCCCACTCCCCTTGCAATAATCCCTTCTATGTTGCTGAGTTTGAGAAAGTAGTAGGCTAGCTTCATGAGTGTTTCACGTGTGGGAGAAGTGAAGGTGGGCACTCAATATGGGACAAGCTACACTCAGCATTTGCAAATTGTATATATGCTCCACACTTAGCATAATATATATATACTTAGATTATATAATGTATATGCACATAGTATATCCTTAAGTTATATGTATTCACTCATATACATTTAAATGGGTGATACTATGTTATCTCAAATAGTAATTAATAATGAATAGGTACACAACATATAATCCATGTACATTTTCTATTTATCCCATTTATTTTATTTTAATAGGGTATACATTAATGTTTTTTTCACACATGTATTGTCACATAAACATTAATATGTAACTCTACTAATGCAAATAAATCTTACTATATAGTCTATATATAATATACATAGGCACATTAATGTGCACATTGCACTTTATATAATATGAAGATAACCACCACATATTACAAGGTTTAATATATTGCATGCTTGTATAAAATAATTAATCAAGTAAATATAATCATATTATATTTATTAATTCTCTTACTCATTAATTATTATTTATTCATAATAATTATTAATCAATACATTATCAATTAATTAATCATAACTAAAATTAATCAATATGTTCAAATCCTGCCACTATATTCAAATAAATTGAATATTTAGTTTTTAATAATCTTATCAATTCTCTGATATTAAAGTCTCAGGGCTAGTCTACTAATTTAAATAAACCATTAGTGACTTCCTTTAAATAATCCTAGCAATTTATTGCATAGGCTCTATCTCACATAATCACATAAGGTTTAAATACACTCACAATACTAACTCGTTAAAATTAAATCACATATTTAATTAATAAAGTGTTTAAAATTCATGGTCGTTACAAATATGGTGCAGGAGGGTAGACTACTTTTGGTGGAACATTGGTTTTCTGAGTGGTAACTTCCTTATCTGCCTCAACCTCATCGTTGCCATCCTTCCCATCATTCAAAACAATTTCAGGACTTTCTGCAGATGGGCGCGCCCGCGCCAGGTTTTGGTCTTCCTGGGGCTCGGCCGCGCCAGTCCCCATATCAGCAGTTTGCTTCCCAGACCTTAAGGTAATTGCTTGGCATTGCTCCTTGCCATCTCTTCTTCCTGGATTGGCTTTCGTATTTCTTTGAAGAGTGCCTTGCGGTCTGTTGTTGAGCGTATTTGCCATTTAGCCCATCTGATTTTCCAAATTCTTGATTGCCACCGCTTGGCTCTTCATTATCAACTCAATATTAGCAATATGCTTCAGCATCAATTCTTCCATTTCAGATCTCTTTTCTTAAGGAGGGGCGGGATCTGAGTGATGTTGATGTTGATTAAATTCCAGAGGGTGTGACTATCTAGGGGCATACTGATGTTGGGACTGTTGTGGCTGAGATTTTTGTTGATAAGGTTGGTAATGAGATTGTGGTTGTTGTTGGACATTTTGGTATGGTTGTTGTGGTTGTTGTGGAGGAGGTTGGTATTGAGATGACTGAGACTGTTGAGCATTTTGATTGTTGCTCCAACTGAAATTAGGATTGTTTTGATTGCTCGGGTGGTAGGAGTTTGCAAATTGATTCTGCGGCTTTTGATAGTTGCTGACGAACTGGATCGACTCGGTAGTGATGGCACACTGCTCTGTCGGGTGTGCTCCGGCACACAACTCACATACAAATGCAACTTACTGAACTCTACTTTCAGCCATAGAATCTATCTTCTTGTTCATTGCCGCCATTGTTTCTGAAAATGATGTGATGGCATCAACATCCAATACTCCTACCACTTTAGTTTGAACCATTCTTGCTGTTGGATTCTGATATTCATTGGCTTCCAGGGTCTCAATTAGGTCATAGGCTGTCAGATAGTCCTTGGCCCATAGAGCTTCTCTCGATGCGGCGTCAATGATTGGCCTTGACTGCCACCCCAAACCAATATAGAATGAATTTATCACCATCCAGTCAAGCATTCCATGGTGCGGGCATTTCCTGAGCATCTCTTTGTAGCGTTCCCATGCCTCATACAACGATTCCCCTTGTTGATGTGCAAACTGAGTCAGAGCACTCCTCATGGAAGCAGTCTTAGCCATGGGGAAGAATTTGGTCAGAAATTTCTGTGCTAAGTCTTCCCACGTGGTGATTGATCCCGAGGGCGCAACCAACTCTTTGCCTTATCCCTCAAGGTGAATGGAAATAATCGAAGTTTCACTGCATCATCCGAAACGTTGTTGAATTTAAAGGTGTCGCATATCTCAATGAAGCTCAGGATATGCTCATTTGGATCTTCTGTAGCTGCACCCCCATATTGGACAGTGTTTTGAACCATCTGCAGTGTTCCTGGTTTTATCTCGAAAGTATTCGCAGCTATCGCTGGCCTAACTATACTGGACTGCAGATCAAAATTTTTTGGTATGGAGTAGTCCCTCAAGGCTCTATTGTCGGCTCTTTGCTCTTCAACCGCCATTTGTTCGGGTTGTTCAGGTTCCTCTTGTTGGTTAGTAATTCTAGTGTTTGCTCTCCAAGCTCTGCCGTTAATGTTCCCTTGCAAAGGCACCAACTCAGGATTGGAGGCTCGTGTTTGCATAAACTAACCACAAGTACCTGAAACACAAACGAAACTAAATTAGAAATGAGATAAGAAGAGATTTGTTCAAGTCAGACAAATCTAACTAAAATTGATGTCAATAGTAATAAACTAACACGTATCCCCAGCAACGGCGCCAAAAACTTGTTGCGCCATTTTGGTGTGAACAAAACGAGCACAAAACGCGTGCAAGCATACACGGTCGACAAGTAATAAATTTGATAAGTAAAGTTTGTTCCCATGGAGAAAAGGAGATAGGCTTAAACTATCATGCAACAATCCTATAGTTATTTTCGTTTGCTTAAACGAGTATCAAAGTGTGCTATAATAACTAGACTAATTTTAAACTAAACTTAACTAATTAACAAACAAGGAATTCAAATTGGAGGAATATGGGATCCTATCTTCACCTATTGAATCATCTAGATTACATACCTCATGTCAAGCATAATTGATTATTTAGAAGTGCTAGTCGAGAGCACGAATGTGAGACAATAAAACCTAAATCACATGAACACCAATAAAACCTAAATCACTATATATCTATGTGATTTACAAGCTATATCAGGTTAAGTGCAAGCCCCCAATAGACTATATATGGCAATACGGTATATTTCTATCCGGATTACGAATCACAAAACTCATCGAATGCAAGTTTCACGGACATATGCTAGCATGGAAAAATCTAAGTTTACACTTCCTCTTTCAATTCCATATAAACGATTACTGTAGATGTTGATCAAGCATCTAAACATACAATACAACCATGCTAGGCAAACCATACATAATCAAATATACATATCAATGAGGCATAAAACCCTAGACTAAGCAATAAAATCCATTAGAATCCCATAATAGTAGTTAGTTTATTTCTGAACCACCAACCATTATGGGATTTAAGCCAAGCATTAGAAGCAACAATGAAAATAAGAGAGTAGAGAGAATGGAAATGCAAATCTTGTGGTTCTCTTTCCAATAGAAGCCTTCACTGCTCAAGTTCAGACCACAAACCCAACCAAAGTGAACCCTAGAAATGGAAATCTACTAAAACTAGAAGAGAAGAAGAGTGAAGCTCTCATCCCCTCTAAGCTCTCTAACCCTAGAAAATGTAAAAGCTAGCTTGTAATAAATGTAGTCGGATAATGATAAGTGATAAGTCTCGTCCCTTATAAGCATTACACTCAACCGAGTAAAAATGAAAAGTCAGCATCCTTGATCGGTGCAGCCGCCCGGGCTCCCTTTCTTCTCCTGGCGCGGGCGCGCTGATGTCCAGAGCAGCCCTCTGGACCTGCTACCCGGCGCGGGCGCACAGGCTGTAGCCTTGCTGGTGGCGCGGCCGCGCGAGCCTAAAATCTCCTGGTGCAATGTTGGTTTTGGTGCTGCTTTCCTTGCTTTCTTCCATGCTTCTTGTACCTTCACTTTTGCTGCTTCTAGGCCATTTTTCACATGGCCCTTATCCACTTCCTCATGCCAAATCCATCATCTCAATCCAAGTCCAATCCTACCTTGCCTTGTTGCCAGCTTTATGCCAAATCATGCCAATATCATGCCATGTCTTGCCATTCTGTGCCAAAAGAGTTTCCTGCCTGAAATATGCAAAACAAAAACAAAATATATTAAAAGACACCAAAATGCTTGAGTTTAAGCCATAATCATAGCAAGTTGATATCCAATATGTAGGTATAAAACCTACTTATCAGGTTATTCTACAAGTTGGAACCATTGCCGCTCGACGATCATCAACGCCATGTCACCATCTAAATTGGCATCAGGAGTCAATCCCCATTCCGGAACAAGGGATTTCTTGGTGATGGTGTTGTACCGAGCCGCCGCCGTTTCGCTCACGAACCTTGAGGTGTCATAAGATGGACGAGAACCAGAAGTTGAAGTCCTTGGTCTTTTTAATGCTATGGTTGGAGATTTTGCCCAAAAAATTGGTTTGGACAAATTGACGAACACTTGGCGTGCACCCTTTGTTCTTCCTCAAACCTAACCTTTTTGCTAACACAATCTAACCCACAAATTAGTAGCAAAAGACTTGGGTCTTCAGTAACCCAAGGTATCCCAATCATAATTATAGCAAAAACTAACAAAAATTGAATAAAGGAGCAAATAATTAAGAACAATTCAATTTGTTACCTTTTGAGAAGTTGAAACCTTGGTGATTGTGTTTACCCTTTCTGGAGATGAGATAGATTGCAAGAGATTATTGATTATGAGTTAGAAAGGGTGTGTGTGGAGATTGGTTAGAATTTGGATTTTGAGAGAGTTGAGAGAAAGGTCACGAATTTGAGAGAGAGAATGGGTGTTGGGTGTGAGTTTGTGGGTGTTTAAATAAGAGAGAAGGTGAATATTTAGGGTAGAATTATAATAGGAAAAGGATTGTGGAAGTGGAGAAGAAAAAAGAAAGGGAAAAGGTTTTATGGAACGCTTGAATTCTCTCCAAATCCAATTTTAAAACTGATCCAGCTGTACGGCGCAGCCAGCGCTCGTAGTAGCGCGCTCAGCGCTAGGCTTCGTTAAAAGATGGCCAAGTTGATGCATGGTATGTGCGGCCAGCGCCAATGTAGCGCGGTCAGCGCTGGTGTACCTCATGGCGTCATAGATGTTGAATTGAATTTTCCCGTCATCAAATTCCATCGTCAAGGTCCCGTTGTGAACATCAATCATAGTCCTTGCTGTCTTGAGGAAAGGTCTTCCTAGTAAGATGTGTGATGGGTTTGGGGATGTATCATCTTCTATATCCACTATGTAGAAATCTGCAGGAAAGATTAGTTCGTTTACCTGCACCAAGACATCTTCAACTACCCCTCGGGGGTAGGTGTTAGTACGATCAACCAATTGAATAATAACACCAATATTTTTCAAAGGTCCAAGATTCAGTGACTTATAGACAGATAATGGCATAACATTGATTGAAGCACCTAAGTCTAGCATGGCCTTTTCAAAACTGGTGTTGCCTATTCTACATGAGATCGTAAATATGCCTGGATCTTTACATTTAGGTGGCATTTTTCTTTGCAGAACAGGTGATACACTTTCCCCAACTGTGACTTTTTCATTATTTTCCAGTTTACGTTTGTTAGTGCACAGTTCTTTCAAAAATTTAGCATATCGTGGCACTTGTTTAATCGCATCGAGTAATGGAATGTTTACTTCGATTTTCCTAAAAGTTTCTAGAATTTCTTTTTCCTATGAGGAAAGGGAAGTGGAATATCAGTCTAACAAGGAGGTTCAGGGTGTACCTTAGGTATCACTGCTTCATCTTTTTCCTGTTTTTTCTCATACTCAACTGTTGTTGTTGGTGTAACCATTTATTTTCCACTCCTCAAGGTGATAGCGCAGGCGTTCTCCTTTGGATTTACAACAGTTTGCGATGGAAGCTTCCCGGAACCTTGAGAGTCCAATCGACTTACAGTAGTGGCTAATTGGCTCATTTGACTCTCCAAACTATGGATGGAAGACTTCGTCTCTTGCTGGAACTGCTGTGTTTGTTGCATAAATGCTTTGAACACATCTTCATGGGATGCTCCAGGATTGGCCGATGCTGCTGGTATGGGTTGGTACTGTGGCTGATTCGGCTGAAATTATGGTTTGACTGGGTGAAACCCTTGTGTTCTACAGCCTAGCACCCCCATAACTGAGGTTAGGATGATCCCTCCATCCTAGATTGTATGTGTTGGAGAAAGGATCATACTTCCTCTGCGGCTGAGCTTGGTAGTTTCCCACTGCGTTAGCTTGCTGTGTGCTATCCTCCTCTTGTAATGTCGGGCATGCATCTGTAGGGTGTCCCGCCATTAAACAGATTTGGCAAGCTTGTGCAACTGGTACATTACCTGTAGCTAATTGTTTCACCAAAGCGGTTAGGTTAGAAATTTGTTGCTCTACACTTGTTGTGCTTACCTCACTTACCCTTTGTGCTGGATTAGAGTTCCTTGTTCCATACTGTTGTGCATTGGCGGCCATGTTTGCAATCAAGTTCTTTACCGCCTCTGGTGTTTTGTCCACTAATGCTCCTCCACTTGCAGCATCGATCATACTCCTATCCATTGGTAGGTGTCCTTCGTAAAAGTAGATGATGAGGTGTTGATCGCCAATCTGATGGGGTGGACAGCTGGAGCAAAGCTTCTTGAATCTCTCTCAGTATTCATGTAGTGTTTCACCACTGAACTGTCGGACTCCGCAAATTTCCTTTCGTATGTTGGCTACTCTTGAAGCAGGAAAATACTTCTCCAGAAATAGCCTCTTCATATCGTTCCATGATTGAATTGATCCCGCGGGGAGATAAAACAACCAGTCTTTTGCTAAGTCTCCCAGTGAAAATGGGAAAGCTCGCAGGTTTATCTGATCCTCCGTGGCATTGTGCGACTTCATTGTGGAGCACACAATATGAAATTCCTATAAATGTTCGTACGGATCGTCACCTGTAAGACCACGAAAAGTAGGCAAAAGGTGGATTAGTCCAGATTTTAGTTCAAACGAAACATTTAAAGCATGATATTCGATTTTAAAAGGTTGTTGAGTAAGATTAGGTGTTGACAACTCCTTCAAAGTCCTGTTATTTGGCACTACCATCTCCTCTTCTGATTCGCTTGAAGAAGATTGGTCCGAAAGTAGTGTAAGTGCGATGTTAAGGCTTGGTGATGGAACTTCCTCGGAATCCACAAGTGGATCTTGAGTTTTTCGAGTTTCCTTCTTGAGCCTTCGTGCGGTTCTCTCTATTTCTGGATCAAATTTCAAATCAAGAGAGTGAGAGGATCGAGGCATAAAACAAAATAAAAATAATTGAAAATAATCGAATAAATAAAAACCATATTGCTCCCCAGCAACGGCGCCAAAATTTGGTAACTGTCGTTAGCACTACTAAATTTACCTTACTAAGGTTCTACTAATTCAAGAATCAATATAGCAATAAGCAAGGATCGATCCCACAGAGAGCGAATTATATTTTAAATATCCAATGATTTCCAATGAATTGGAGGTTTTGTTTTGAAAAGTTCTAATTAACAAAAGTGAGTTTAAAGAAAATATCAATAATTAAAAAGATTAATTCATCAGTTCAGTATCCCCTTTTCACAATTATGAATTAATCAAGTTAGCATACTATTTACTCTTTCAACATGAGATTAATAACCCTAGATAACCGCAATCATAAATTACCCGAAATTCTTCTTAAGTGTAGATCTAATGCGGCAATCGCCTACAAAAGATTCTAACTACCATACAACCCAGAACTATCAGCCTAGATTTAATATGATAAAAGCATGAAGAATGAGAATTAGATTATTCCAAGTAATAATTACACAATTAGAAATTATTTAACTTGTCTTCTGAATATCTTAACAATATTTCAAAGCTTGACCACAATAAAATATCATTAATTGTTACTTTGATTAGACACACTTCGTTTGCGTAAAATATGTCTTAATCTAACAGATGAAATCAATTCAATAATTTAATCCTGCAAAAACCAAATTAGTCAATCAAATAACATACATGAAAGTTTATATGGATAATCAAAATAAATCTCAATATGAAAGAATAAATATTATAACTTAATCAAATCATAAATTGTTACTGAGGTTCAACATCCCTTCAGAATTGAAATAGAAAACTTAGCCTGACATGCTTGATCTCCAATACAAAGGTTTGTAGCCTCCACCAAGATGAAATATATGATAGATGATAGATAAACCTAAGAAAATAACTCCTATTTATACCCTAGACAAACCCTAATGTTATTAGAGTAAGTCCCAATCCTAATCCTAATCAACTTGTGAATTAAAAAACCTAAAATTATGACAGCTCGTCCGTCTGGCGCGGTCAGTGCTGTTATGGCGCGGTCGGCACCCGCTATGCAGAATGTTCATCCCATCCTGGCGCGGTCAGCGCCGGAAATACACTAGCAATGGCGCGGTCAGCGCCAATTCATCCATTTTGACAGTAAATCATGCTTTTTATCCTCAATTCCACTCCAACCTTCATTCCTACAATAAAAAGATAAAACACCAAAAGTAATACGAACAACACCTAAAAACATACAATAAAACAAGCTAAATGAGATCAATTCATAGGTTAAAAACCTACTCATCATGATGCCAACTCCGTCCTCGAGGATAGGTCTCTAGACCTAAAGCAGTGGCTGGCCGTAAGCAAGGAAGCCTCTCAAATGCCCAGAACTGGCCATGTCAATATCAAAAGTCCTCAATGATCAAGACTGACAAATATAAATGCTGAAATCAAAAAGGTACAAGAAAGATGTACTCACCAGCAGAAACGGGTAGAATCCTAACCAAGCCTCCGTCGAACGCTCCGAAAGCATGCGCATGCCCCGGAGAAAATAGGCAAAGGTGTAGAAACCCCAATCAAAATCACTGAGGCGCTCTACATACCGGGTAGCGCTAACCAGGGCGAAGGACATAGTAGATGAGTTGTTCGCCACAAAATAACCCCTGATGATCACTAAAAACAATCGCCTCAGAATGCGATCTCTAACCCTCCGATCACCAGGAGGAGGCTCCAGCAAAGTCCCATTCTGGGCATCTATACTCAAGGGGCCAGATCGGACCGACCGACCCTTGAGCGCCGTCGCAGGAACTCCCAGCAGGGACCGAACGGTAGTGGGCATAATGTCAGCTACGACAGGCAGTGGCTCGCCCTCAAACTCAATGCCGATGATGAACCTCCAATCCATAGGAGTCATCATCACCTCACAGTCCAACAGATGAAGGGACTGAGTCTGGTGGAACCAGCGCTCAGACAAAGCCCTCATATACCCCCAAGGGCAACGGCTGGAAGAATGGAGAAGAATGCCTGGAACCCCCAGCCATCAATAATATCCCTGTAATCCTCGTGCAAAGTATGATACAGGGAGTGCACGTTAAACCAGTTCCCTCGAGGCTGCGTAAAGCCGGGAACCTGCATCAAAAAATAATCCATAACAAAAATATGTGCCCCGAGAATGGCAAAAGAAAGAACAAGAATCCAAAAAGAGAAAAACTTCAAGTCACATCATTGGCATGGAGATATCTTGAAGGATGGCGACTCAAGTCGCCCAGCAGCTCCTGGGTAGGGACAACAATGTCTGGAACCTCCGCACGTGGAGCTTGAGCTGGAGCTGGAGCAGTAAAATCAACCTGCTCATCATCAATGTTAATCGGCGGTTCATCCTGAGCTGGACGAATCACCGACTCTGCCAACCTGCGAGGCAGTCTAGCCGGACGTGGCTAAGGAACATCAGAGGCCCTCCTACGTCTGACGCCTGAAACGACTCTACTAGCACTATCGGGTCTATCACGGTCCATCACCTGTGCCAAGTCTCCAAATCACCTTAAAAAGGGTGTGGTAAGCCTAAAACCTATGGCTTATTATTTTAAATCATTATTATATGCATCTCTATGTCCTAAAACATGCATGGGTTAGTCAAATAAACCAGTAAAGTCAAAATTACATGTTTTTCAAAAGATAAATCCTAAAAACATACATGGGTCAGTCAAAAATCCCCAGTAGAGTCAAAATTGCATGTTTATTAAATGCTAGGGTTTTGAAGAAAAAAAATCGCCAGAGTCTCCTTTGTAAAATGGACTGTCCGCATGCACATAGGCATGTCTAGGTGGCCATTCAGTAGCACACCTTCCCAAAAATAAGAACAGTTCGTATTTATGAAATAAAATCAAAAATAACCTCACATGGTATCCAAATTACCATGGATATTTTTTTAGTTGAAAATTCAGGCTCACTAGGCCTCAAAAAGGATGAGTAAACTGATCAAAAAGAGCAAAAATTAACTGTCTCAAAATCTGAATTTTCTTACATCCAAACATGCATTACAGTATGATATGCATACATATGTAGTCAGAAAATTTTTAACAGATTATATAGGCATACATTTTTCATACATTGCGTCCAAAAGCCCCTTACGTGGTTCACATGCTTTTAACGGTCAAAACTTGAGAAAAATGGATGTAAAACGTTACCTGCGCTGCGCTGAACGTGTAGGAACTGATGGAATCAAAAAACAGCTGTCCAAGCTCCGTAGAACTAAAAAGAAGATCGAAATCCGTTTGAAACTCAAAATGGAACTTTGAAAAAATGAAATCCCGAAGCCCAATATAAAGCCCAGGTAGAAGCGGACCCACCTACGACTGTCGCACCTCCACATGCGGCTCCCCAAGGTGGGTCCCACTCCCCTGGGCCTGGTTTGGTTTTGTTTGAAACGGAGTTTCTTTGTGCTGCCAAGTCAAATCTAAAGAAAAATTGCTACGCGATTGAGCGGTTTGTCCTGAAATCCTGCGTTTAAGCAGCGTAATCCTGACAGAAAGGGGTACACTCTGGAAACCCTTGGTATTTATCCCGAAGTCATATCCGGGGATCAACAATGAAAAACTGGCAAAACTGCCAAAAACTACCACTTTCAAAGCGTCGGGTACAGACCGAGTTCAATCCAGCAGTTGGCTTCAATCCAGCGAAGTATCGGGTACAAACCGAATTCAATTCAGCCGTTAGTTCAGCCCCAGCAAAGTATCGGGTACAGACCAAATCTAATTCAGCCATTGGTTCAGCCCCAGCGAAGTATCGGGTATAGACCGAATTCAATTCAGCCGTTGGTTCAGCCCCAGCGAAGTATCGGGTACAGACCGAATTCAATTCAGTCGTTGGTTCAGCCCCAGCGAAGTATCGGGTACAGACCGAATCCAATTCAACCAATGGTTCAGCCCCAGCGAAGTATCGGGTACAGACCAAATTCAATTCAGCCGTTGGTTCAGCCCCAGCGAAGTATCGGGTATAGACCGAATCCAATTCAACCGTTGGTTCAGCCCCAGCGAAGTATTGGGTACAAATCGAATTCAATTCAGCCGCTGGTTCAGCCCCAGCAAAGTTTCGGGTACAAACCGAGTTTAATTCAGCCGTTGGTTCAGCCCCAGCGAAGTATCGGGTACAGACCAAATTCAATTCAGCCGTTACTTCAGCCCCAGCGAAGTATCGGGTACAGTCCGAATCCAATTCAGCCGTTGGTTCAGCCCCAGCGAAGTATCGGGTACAGACCGAATTCAATTCAGCCGTTGGTTCAGCCCAGCGAAGTATCGGGTACAGACCGAGTTCAATTCAGCCGTTGGTTCAGCCCCAGCGAAGTATCGGGTACAGACCGAGTTCAACTCAGCTGTTGTTTCAGCCCCAGCGAAGTATCGGGTATAGACCGAGTTCAATTCAGTCCTTTGTTCAGCCCCAGCAACGTCTTAGCTATTGGAGCAACCTCCGCGAAGCATCAGAAGTGATTCGGTGACGGGAACCATATAATAGTCCATCTCTGATGATGGAATCTGTTATACACATCCTCAAAAGGTGGACCAAAGAAAATTGGTGATTCAACCGCATATTACCAAATTATGGCGTAAACTTTCATCAAGATGGACATTGGAAGCCTCCATGAAGGAGACTCAATAATCGAGAAATGTCCCAAGCAGAGGAACCTTTGGAAATGTGCAACAGCACCAGCCAAAAGGAAATTACCCCTGCAAAGAGTATCGCCGGACAGGGAAACCATTAGTCTCAAACCAAGGTAGCATCAGTAGTATCATCCCTATCTAAATTAATGAAGCTATCGCAGAGAACGTCATCCCCAGCAGAAAGTGACGAAAACAGTTTGCGGTAGCCTGGTATTGACATCCCCAGCAGAAATGTAGAAAACATTTCAGTTTATCATCATCAAACAAACATCGACAACACCGATGGGAATCAAATCGTTGGTATCAGCCCCAACACAAGCACCGATAAAGGTAAATAATTTATAATATGATCTGCGATGCGAGTTGCGAAGCAATTTGCGATGCGATTGGCGAAGCGATTGGCAATGCGAAGTGCGACCTGCGATCTGCGAAAATATTATAACATTCATTGCATTGCATCATTGATATCTTTGCATTTCAAGTGTCTAGCAATCTTTAGCCTGCTCATTCCATTACATTGCATAAGCATGATAAAGAGGGGCATCTGTAGACACTCGAAATTTCCTGCCCCGATACTAACAATGTAGGAGGGTAAAACTGTCTTTTCAAATCGATTCTGATCCCAATATTGGACCTTCATATCAATCCCGATCTCAATATCAGGTCATCAAATCAACTCCAATCTTCAATCGGACCTTTAAATCAACCCCAATCTCAATATCGAACCATCAAATCAACTCCGATCTCCAATCGGACCGTCAGATCAACCTCGATCTCAATATCGGGCCATCAAATCAACTCTGATCTCCAATCGGACCGTCAGATCAACCCCGATCTCAATATCGGGCCATCAAATCAACTCCGATCTCCAATCAGACCGTCAGATCAACCTCGATCTCAATATCGGGCCATCAAATCAACTACGATCACTAATCAGACCTTCAGATCATCCCCGATCTCAATATCGGGCCATCAAATCAACTCTGATCTCCAATTGGACCGTCAAATCAACCCCGATCTCAATATTGGGCCTTTTAAATCAACCCCGATCACAACTACTGGGACAACCACATCCTCGAACACCAGTCTCGAGATGTCAACTCAACCCCAGTCTCAACCCGGGAGGTATAGATCAGCCCTGGTCTCAGCCCGGGAGGTACAGGTCAGCCCCGGTGGCAACCCGGGAAGTCAAAACAACTTCAGGAAAGAACCTAAAGCTCCACAACATCTCTAGAAGACAACCTGGAATGACCAAATCAACTACAGAGATTACACTGAGGAAAGACTCGAATGGGATCCAAGTCTTGGAAACAACTCCCGGAAGTCAACCAAAGGCCATGCCGACACTAAAGGCAACCCCGGGAGGGAAAAAATGGTCATTTTACCAACCTCGAGCTGATTCAGTCAAACTTAAGCTGAATTGATGCCACTGAGGTCAAAACAAACCATAACGATGATCCCAAGTGCAAACAGCGCAAGACAACTCAACGGATAAACTGTGGGGAATCGAAGACCAGGTTATGAACCCATCTTCTTCGACCCAAAAAATGTTTTATCCCATATCAATGTGACACTCTCGGCAAGGGCTTTCCAAAAAGGTATTGCACGCCTCAAACGGACGCTCCGATCAAAAATTAGAAAGTTTTGACTTTGACCTCGCGTTGCTCGGAGTGCACGTACTTCGAGATGACTCAATCGGACATGTGGGCCCCACCAGGGGAGCCGCACCTCTACCTGCAGTAGCAGGAGGTAGAGCTGAGGCTCTCTGGCCTATAAATAAACGTGTACCCCCACCCCCTCATTTGGAAAAAAAAGAAACGCAGCGAACCTCTGTCCGTTTAATTTTCTGACTTTTTCACCTCTTCTAAACTCAAATTTTTTCACTCAAACACGTAGATATACCCACATACTACCACATATCAGAAAATAACCGGTAGATTCTGACGTTTAGAACCTACGATTTGGCAAAAAGCCCGTGTAGCAGTCCATTGTAAGTATTTTTACGATCAGAAAATGATTCCTACTTTTTTGCACTGTTTTGCACTTGCTTATCAAATTTTGTTTTTAAAATATGCCGAGAACTTAGTTTTGTGGCCGTTTTCGTCAAAATTTGGTACATTTTTGTACATAAACTCAATTTCTGGCATTTCTACAACTCGGATTGACGATTCGGCAGCTCTAACAACTTCACTGCACTAGCACCTTCGTTTTAAGCAACTTCGCCGGACTGGGTTCTATTCCCAGTCCGGGTTTGGCTTTTTCTCGTGTTTATTTAAGTATATATATACTAACATTTTAATTCGATCAAGCCCAGATGTCAAATCTGAGGTAGTTTACTTCTTTTATATATATTTATGCATATATAAGCAGCCTTCACCACCACTAGGTTCTCTTTTCCAGTCTTGGTTGACTACATTTTCGTCAATATATATATATATATATATATATTTATATATTTAAATATTTCTGTCCAGCCTGGATTATTCTGTGGCCTTTATACTATTTTTGCACACTTCACCATTAGTGAGTTATCTTCTCAGTCCCTAGTTGACTACATTTCTGTACATTTACATTTCAGTTTGGCTTGGATTATTCTGTGGCCTTTTTACTGCTTTTATATATAAATATGCATATATAAGCAACCTTCACCACGACTGGGTTCTCTTTCCAGTCTTGGTTGACTACTTTTCCGTCAACATATATATATATATATATATATATATATATATATTTCAGTCCGGGCACTGGTGTGAAAACCCATCGCCCTTTACAGCTTTTTTATATATAACTGTGTATATATCTTGGCTTTACTTGCTTTTCATTAAATTAATGCTTTAAATATTCATTCGATATGAATCGGCATTTTTCAGTCACAAAAGCAACCTCGCATCCCTTAGATCGCTATCTAGTGGGAATGAGTCGCTTTGGCCAGGTGCGAACCAGGATTTACTGATAAATCCTCGGTTCTGGAAATATTAGGATATATATTTGTTTCTGTACAAATTTGAACGGTGCAAGTTTATTGGCTACTCTCATGTGAGCCTCGGAATAGTGGGATTCATGATCAAATCGATCAGAATCTGATTCTCACGATGGATAAACTTCGCTTTACGAATGTACCCTGTCAGTTTTTCTGTAAAATGTAAATGCAAAGACATTAAAACGGTTATCCGAATTTAAGGTCTCAACATAGTGAAAAATATGGTTTGCCGTGTCAGCGTCCCTCCGATGGTTTTCATGCCCATGAGGAGACCGACACTTGTATGTATTTCTGTGGTCGAGGATGCTTCGCAGCCCTACAAATCATCATTCAACTGCAAGCCTTAAGGCTATAAAGATAAAAAATAGAAGTATCAACAGGCTTCAATTCCTATGTTAGCGTAAGGGTTTGATAAACCAGCTTTCAAAACATCATTTTCAATTCAATCAAAAGAAAAGTTTTTGCAAATCAAATCAAATACTTTTGCAAATCAAACCAAAGACTTTTGCAAAATCAAATCAAACCCTTCGTATATAAGTTCAACGAAGCAAAGCACTACTTTTAATCAATCAAACATAGGCCCAATTTTCAAAACAGCATTCACACACGCATTTCAGTTTTAAGGGAAATATTAAAAAGATTGCGGTACCGTGTTTACACGGGAGTTGTGGGGTGCCTAACACCTTCCCCACACTTAACCAAGCCCCCAATCTCAAAAATTTATTTTCAAAGATCAAGTGTCGACAGTGTCCAGCAATTGGGCCTCTTTCAAACAAAACTCGGTTGAGTTGGTACAACCATTTCAGATCTACCAACTGGCGACTCTTTAAACGTTCAATCGTCGACATGATACATGTTGGCCTTTTTCCTAACAAACCCTTCAAAACCTTTTTCGCAATAAAAAGAGTGAGGGTAGAGATAACTTAGGAAGAAATAAAATATCCAGGTTGTGACCCGACCCGCGGATTTTTTTTACCCAACGTCGACACTTATCATAGTAAGTGTAGATTCAGGAATATGAAACGAAATAATATCACTTACATACTATAGAGTATAGAAGAAAATAATATTCTTTACGAATATTGAACGAAAATAATATACCTTACCTTAATAGGAGACTAAATCTGACTGATATAGCGGAGATTATCTTGAGAAAATCTTGCACTATTAGCTACACTCAAAGTACACTTATACTAGAAAGAAATACGCACAATATTATAGAAGAAGTATTCTCTGATTCTTGTGTGATTTTCATGTCTTAACTAAGCATCCTATTTATAGGAGAATGGCATGGCACTATTTAAAAAATAATCACGGACGCACAGTGGAAATTTTTCAGACGAATTCACGGGCGAAAATTTGATTTTATTATGCACCACTATGCAATAAAATATTCTAATAAAATAAAAACTTTATTTATAATATAATATATTCTATTTATATTCTAATAAAACAAACAACTTTATATATATTATAAAAAGTTTTCTGTTTTATTACTATTATAATAATTATAAAAAAACTGATATCAATTTCTTCTGACGGTTTGACAAATTGGCACATGGGGGTCCATGGGATAATAAGTCAAACTTACAACAAACGCCTCATGACAAACCCCTCTATTTATATCAAAAATTGAATAAATATCCACCACAAATCACTTATCTTTAATCAACACATTTTTAATCTTTCCACAATTATTCATCATTAATATTATAACTCACAATATTGACAACCATATCGTTCCAAGGAAAGAGGGGGCTTTCCGATAAAAATTTCTCCTTATTGGCGCGCAATTAAATAACCTAACCCCTTTCCTCGACAGAACTTTCTAAACATTGTCAATAATGCAAACAATAATATGAATAACTGTGTCGTGTCAATTATTAATTTAATAATATAAAATATTGTGCAAATGTTACTGTAACAACTATTGAATCAATAATATGAGATACTATGCAGCAACTACTGTGACAATTATTGAATGAAACTGAGTGACTTCTTATGTAAGCATCAATAACCAGAGCTACTATGCAATACCGCGTACCATTGTGGAACAACACGTATTACTGTACTTTTCTCACCGGATATTTCAACAGTTTAACGATAAAAGTCTTGCCGTTATTTTTATAAAAGGGTTATTTTTGTCGCTTTCTTTATCCGACAGTTATTTCGTTGTGGGTTCCACCAATGATTGCGACGTCATATGAATATTCCCCAACAAAAAGAATATTCCCCGACCAAACGAGTATTCCCCGACACAACGAATATTTTATGACAACTTGCTTACTTTGTAAAATTTGCACATATCACCCTTAACTTTAACCTTTTATCAACTTAACCAATTACTGAATAGAATAATAATTATAACAAAATTGAATACTTTTATTTCATAAAATTCAGGGTCTTACATCGCGGGTGACAGAAATTCATTCGAGTATAAGAAGACTTGCAATTCATGCAGATAATTTCGAAGATCAAACCACGACCAATACAAATGATACAAAATTCAGTTCAGTTTGGAGGTCTATCGAATGATGATCTGAATGACCATCTTGTCATTTTTTTTGGAGATATGTGATACTTTTAAGTACAACGGAGTTTCAGATGACGCGGTGAGATTAAGACTCTTCCCTTTCACACTTTGTGACAAGGCAAAGAGTCGGTTGCATTCGTTACTAACAGGTTCAATCACGACATGGGATTATCTAGCTTATAAGTTCTTATCAAAGTTCTTTCCGCTTGCTAAGATGACAAAAATGAGGAAGGACATTTCAACATTCAATCAGCAGGATTCTGAATCACTGTATAAGGCTTGGGAATGGTTCAAGGATATGTTAAGGAGATGTCCACATCACGGACTTCCTATATGGCTGCAAGTTCAAACTTTCTACAATGGGTTATTTAACATCACATGTACGCGTATTGATGCAGCTGCAGAAGGAGCCTTGATTGGTAAAAATGTTGATGAAGCTTGTGATTTGCTAGAGACCATGGATGCAAATAACTATAAGTGGCCTACAGCTAGAATAAACCAACCGAAAGCCTAAGGGAAATTTAAAGTATATGCATTAGCTGCTCAAGTGGCGTCATTGACAAAGAAATTTACCCAACTCAACAATTAGCTACAATTTGTGAGTTATATGCATGGAATCACCAAACAAGTCAATGTGCAATTAATCCAGAAATAGTGAACTTTATTGGAAACAAGCAGGGCATGTATTCCAATATATATAATCATTGGTGGAGAAATCATCTAAATTTTTCATTGAGTAACAATTAGAATAAAAATTCAGCTCCAAGGCAATTCCCTATACCAGGTTTTCAAAATCAAACTCAACACCAGTTAGAAAAGAAACCAATCATAGAATAAATATTGACCAAATACATTTTTTAAAATGATACAAAAATCAACAACTTAGAGGGATCAATTCGAAACTTGGAAAATTAGATGGATTAGTTGGCAAATGCGATGAATAACCGTCCACAAGGAGCACTCTTAAGTGATACCAAAGTTAATCCAAGAAAAGAGGATCATAAGCATTGTAAGGAAATTACACTAAGGTGTGGTAAGAGTTTGCAAGGCAATGATATTATGCACACGGATAAAATGAACACGGAGAAGGAAGAAGAGGTCGAAATTGACTTGAGCAAGAATGATGAGTAAATTTGGAGCAGAAGAGGGTTAAACAAGATGCAAATACACCTCTCGTGCAATATCTGTAACTTTTAAAGAATCACAAACTGGAACACCAATTTTCAAAGTTTTTGGAAGTTTTTAAGAAGCTACAATTTAATATACCTTTTGCAAAAGCATTAGAACAAATGTTGAGTTACGTAAAGTTCATAAAAGAGATTTTGTCGAAAAAGAGGAGGATAGGTGAGAAAGAGATGGTTGCATTGACCGAGGAATGCAGTGTTGTGATTCAAAAACATTATATACTAAGCTGCAAGATCCTGGGAGTTTCACAATACCATGTACCATCGAAAAACATTTTGTCGGGAAAGCTCTATGTGATCTTGGGGAGAGCATCAATCTCATGCCCCTATCTTTCTACAAAAAGCTCAGATTATAAGGGGTTAAGCTAATGCACATAACTCTGCAATTGGCCGATTGATCAATCACATATCCAAGTGGGGTTATTGAAGATGTATTGGTAAAGGTGGATAGGTTTGTATTTTCGGTTGACTTCGTTATTCTCGATTGTGAAGAAGATCAGTAAATCCTTCTCATTCTAGGTCGACCCTTCTTAGCAACAGGGAGAACTTTGATAGATGTTCGAAATGGGGAACTCACTATGAGAGTTGATGATCAAAAGATCAAGTTCAATATGTTCGACACCATCAGGTTTCCAAACGAGGTAGAAGAATGTTATTTGGCAAAAGAAAGTATAGGGAATGAGGTAATGCAAGGTTATAGAGATAATAAATGGACCAAGAATAAAGGAAAACAAGACATAAAAGAAAAAGTGCAAGATCTGAAGGATGTGGGGGTGCGCAAGTGACGATATCTCAACTACTTCAATTATGCAAGAGTAATCAAAAAGGAGAAAGATATGCTGATGACTTAAAAACAAGCGCTATTAGGAGGCAACCCATGGGTTAAATAAGAATTAGATTATATTTTAATATTTTTAGTTAAAATTAAACTTATTTTAGTTCAATTTTTAGTTGTGCAATTTATTACAAATAATTAAAGTGCAAAATGATAATAAATTAATGAGTTTTTTTTTATCTCAGGTGATACATCAAATCAAGAAAAAGGCAAGCTATGAAATCAAAGTTGGATAAGAAGTGTAATGGCAAGGCAAAACATGGCTCGACTAAGAAAGGAATGACAATGAATGTCTAAGTGTGGCATGTAATGGAGAGGAAATGGTTAAAGAAAATTTGGGGAAAGAGTCTAAGCACAAGAGACATGTATGCTCAGGAACAGAACCTTGAGCATCGCGGCGCTCTTTCATTAGAGCCGCGACACTGGACCTAGAGCCACGGCGCTCCAGGCCAGGCCGAGGGGTTGTAGCACATTTCAGAAATCAAAAGACAATATATAGGAGCCCCATTTCCCCCAACTTCCCCATTTACTCTGCTAAAACACTCACACTCCAACACTAACTCACCCTAAAACCTCCTACAAACTGAATTTCATCCCCATTTTCAACAATAAACTTCAAAGCACTTCCAATTCTACCCAAACTCAGCATTATAAATCTTCTCAACAACACATTGGTGGATTGCAAGGATACAATCAAGTGCTATATATTTGGATAAGTGAATTAACTTTAAATTCATCAAATTCTCATCTTCTTCAAGTTCAAAAGGTAATTAATGCATACAAGCTTTCTCTTTCATCTTTGGCACTAGTGGATACATTGTTTGGGTGTGCTACATTAATTGGAAGGAATTGAAGCATTCAAGGACTATTGAATTTGGGTAAAATTTAAGGCGCTCACAAGGTGCTCGATAGATTGTCAAAAAGAAGAACTTCATCAATTTCCTTAATTTTCAAGCACTGTTTGGCATCCAATGGCTCCTAAAAGACACAGAGGTGAAGGGTCCGGATCAAGGGCTTTAAGAACATACGACCACACACCACACACCACACACCTGACGTAGCGGAAGAAACAGAAAACTGTTATCAATTGTTGAACCGCAAACGATTGTCAAACGATAACCTTCTACAACCTGTTGATTCTACGAATACTAGGAAATATGCAGCAAAATTCTAATTCAGAGAATTTTGAAAAATACGTAAATTTTATTATTCATCAAAAAAATGCGGCTCCCCATCATAACAAGTGTTTAAATAGCAAAACCCTAAAAGCAGAATCCAAAACGAAAAAGGAAAACTAATAAAGACAATTACAAAATAACCCTAAAACAGAAAAATATCTTTTTGAAGGCCTAAACGATGGAATTTGACCAAAAAACCCTGCACATCACGAGCGAAACGCTGGTGAGTTTTGGTCGTTTGACCCGTTTCCAATGAAATTAGGCTCCGGAAACGCCCAAATCCGACACTCCAAACTTGGCCAAAATTATCGAATTGCCATTGAATCAGATATTTGCCATTAAATCAAAATTTTCCATAAACTGACACGTTTGCTCTTCAAACGCATCAACACCACACACCACTAGTAAATATATAACGCTTAAAAAACTTTGTAATTGGACCCTCAAAAATGTCGTGGTTAGCTGTGTCATCTGTTAGACACATTTACACAACGTTTTTAAAACGTTGTAGCTTGACACATCACACAACGTTTTTTTTTCTAAAAAACATTGTAAATTTATTTTTCATAAGGTGTTGGATACGTGAAAACGTTGTAGATAGTATGATTTCATAACGTTTCTGACTAAAAATGTTATAATACATGCATATATACAACGTTTTTTAGGTCTCTACCTTAGCAAGCAACGTTTCTTTTGTCAAAAACGTTATAGTTGTGCTGCATATACAACAATTTTTAGAAGAAAAAAAAATTGTGGTTTTAGTAAATGTTAACAACGTTTATAAATTATTCCTATATTTGAAAATACATACACAGGGTCTGCTAATGTAAATGTTGACAATGTTGTGTAGGTGCTACAAGGACGGCTAATGCCATGATATATCTAAAAAAGCTCTAAATTCTTATTTAAAGCCAAAATGTATCAAGCATTCTCAGTTTCAAAATACATCCCAATAATACCTATTTGTTGAATTTGGGTTAACATCTCCAATAGTACAACATTCAGAGCTAAAATAATTAGAGAAGCTCAGTGGCTAAACACCACCCAGTGAGATATTATGGAGCTATCCTATGTGGATCGCGAGGGAAAAATTATGTTTTACAAATGTTGTCAAGGTTACAGAAGAGCATCACCACACGCTCCAATCCAACTCCAAACCCGCCATGCGGCAGTGCACCGTACCTCCAACAAATCAACAAAAAAATCAGATGTATAAAAAATAGTGGACGACCAAGGTCATAAAAATCATGGACTAATTAAAGAAGATGTAGATATCATCTCTTATGGACAACTTGCAGACATGTCATTTGACAAATAACACAAGAAAAGTGAAGAAGTATGCTAGTGGGGGAAAAATAAGAGAAAGGAACACATAATCCGCATATGGAAGTGTCTTATTCACATCATGGAACAGTTGAGAACAAAATACCCAAACTGACATATATCATACAAGCCAGTTCTCAAATCTTGTTAACAAAACTTTGCCATCATTTGAGATAAAGCTCTTACATTAAAATTTCATGTATTTATTGCATGCACATGATAGAGAAAGAAACCACCTCAATAAACAAAGCTGGATGAGTTCTAAATCAATAATCAGCAACAACATTTCCTAAAGGATGAACTTCATTTAATTATAGCATGTCTAGTTTTCTACATTAGCCAGATAAACAAAAGCAATCTAAACAAGTATCACTTAAAATGGGACTGAGTAAGTAAAACTTTTCTTACACAAGTTGCTATATTATTCAGATGAGCCTAGACTATTCTCAATAGCACAAACAACTTCATTACTTAATGTAAATTCAATGGATGATTTAAAACAACTTGCAAGAACAAGGAAAAGATGTCCAGGATAAATATTATGTTATGCCATGGACCAATAATAAATAAAGGCAATTCAACTCAACATGAATTACTGCTGACAACATTAAATTTCTTGAGCTTGGGAAGGGCATTTATATAATAAGCTCTACTTAATTAAAAAGAAGAAGAAAAGAAGTCATGGATAAAGAAAGTGTACGTGTAAAAAGAACTCAATGAAATGGAACACTTTAGATTGCTTTTGGGGATACCCAAGGACAAAATAAGGACAAAGCAACCTTTCAGCTTGTTAAATTTCCAAACAAAACCAACAGGAGTTGGAAAACCTCTCCACATGCATTTATCTCACTCAATATCAAATTTGACAGATCAGATTATGGCATTTATCTCACTCAATATCAAATTTGATGATGAATGTTTCGTATATATGATTCCTTTGATGAATGTACTTATTTTTTTAAAATTAGCCGACCCTCATCCAAATTAGCAGAACAAGCTCCAGCATGAAAGTTCTCACGACTGTTGGGACAATAAGGTATAAGAGAACTAAGTTCTATCTTCAAAAAGAAAAGATATTACCTTCCATTCAATAGTCGTAAGAGGAATAGTTGGATCAGGCATTGTAGTCACAGCATCTACAAAAGGTACTCCAGCTACAGCAACCTTAAATAAATCAGGTCGCATGTTTAGGAAAACACCAATGAGTAATCCCCCAGCACTTCTTCCATCAATGCACATTTTTTCCTTTGACCCATATTTGTTCTCTATCATATTTGTTCGGGTATCCTGATTAACACGAACGAATTGTTCACCAGCCTGCATTTTTCAAAATCTCAAAAGTATTATACATCTAAAGGATAAAGGAACATTAATTAGTCCATTCAACAACTGCTGGAACTTTATATAGTTAAGCTATAAATGATTATTATATCAATTTTGACATTGCAAACTGAACCAAAATACTACAAATAGACATGTGAAGCCGATTCAATTTCAAGTTATAAAATTATAATATATATGGATGTCTAGGTTCATTCCTCCCACCTTTATTGTAATGATCTTTAATCTTTTGAAACTTCCATGTCCTTTAAGTTTTGAAACTCATAACCTTTGAGTTTTGAAACATCCAAGTATTGATGTGTATGTACCTATAAATAGATGTATTGTAAAGAGAATGATACACATAAAAACACAATGAGAATGCTCTCTCTTTTCCTCTAATCATCTTTGTTCTTAATATTATTATTCTTTGATAATAAACTTCACTTCTAGCAGCATCCTCTATATTGATAGGTAGTGTTGGAGCAGCCTTGTTGATGCAATGAATCTTAGTAAATTGAATTTCCACCTGCAGTTCATAAATATCCTCATAGAATAATTACTATTCTTAATTAAAATAATTCATGGTTGCCTTGGTTGGACTAATAAGTAGTAACAAGAAGTATCAAGGCTCCTTTTGTGAAAAAAAGATCACCTTTCTATATCTAAAGTAAAACTACACAACATGTACATGTTGTATGATAATGTTTAGACTAGATGGCAAAGCAGAATGCATTAGATTTCATAGCTTAATTTTGTGACTTCCCCAAAAGAAAATGACTCATGCTGAAATAAGGAAGTGGCAAGAAAAAGTAAATTGAGCTCACACTAAATAAAGAACTTAAAAATAAATGTTACTCTGTATTAAGATTTTTGGATACGGTGGCCAAGTCTATTCTCCAAGAATAAATGTATCTCCTGGACACATAATTTCCAAGTTTAGTCTCCCACTGTAGACTAATTTCCAAGTAGCAAAAAATCATAAGGAATCTTGGTAGTTCTCATGAAGCCTCCTCCTTGCTGATGCCAGGCTATCAGGATCTATAGCTGTTTCCTTGTGTGGTCTCTGCAAAATTCCAATACAGTCTTCAAAAACTTGCAGTTCAATATACTTGCTCCATTTAGCAGTCAAGAATATATAATTAAGTATCAAACTATGATTTTTTTAAAATCTATATATTCTCCAATCAAAATTATTAGCCTAACCCAAAGAATATTCTGCTCTCAATTGCAAAAAAAAAGTACGACTTACCTTAATGGCACCTTATAACTGCTAGACACTCCAAAACATTTAATTACAATATCGAATTTGAAGCGTCTTGCAACAGTTTACGAGTTATGAAGTTTTTGTGGTACTACCACTTTCATTTATTTTCCGTAGTTTCCTCTCGCCAAAGACAAGGAAATTGAAGTAAATTATCAAGTGCATAAGTTCGAAATAATACATTTAGAGGAGGGACGGAAACAGATCCAGGAGCAGGTTGGTAGGAAGGTTTGGCCGGTGCATCTCTTCGAGGAACATATTTTGGCTTTTGTTCTGGTTCCGAGTTATTCCTTTCCGAGCCTGAGCTTCCATCTACAACCAATAGGGTGTAAAGATTAGATAAAAAATGAATAAAGAGATTCAGATAACCAAATTGATCATCTTTGAATCAGATTCTATACTTACTGTGTGGATTTGGGGAATACACAAAATCATGAACCTAAAAACACCAGAACTTTAGACCTCAAAAAAGTTGGGATTCACAACAAAAACCTTTGTCAAAAGAACCAATCGAGTTATAGAATTTTCACCTGGTTGTGACCATTTTGAAGATTCATCCTCATGTTCATCGGAGGTGGTTCTCCATCAGCTGCCTCCACCATTAATGAACCTTTTTTTTAGTTAAAAACAAAGTAGCAGTATTAAATAGCCTAAGCAAAATAGAGATTCATGGTTAAATTACCAATAATAGTAGAAGATGGTATTTCTGGTGGGTTCAACTTCACCCATTCATCAACCAAATCTTTCCACTTTCTGTAAAAGACATAATCAAAGGGATTTATTTGTTGCAAAGTTTCAATGTTAAACAAGGGAAACAATTGTTCAGCAGCCTAAACTTGAATTTAAAAAAAAGCCCCCAACTGGGGAAATTAGCTGCCCTCAAGCCCCCAAATTAACACCATAGCAACACCAACTATTTTTAGAAACCGAAAACAGAACTTCCAAAAGAATCACACTCAATAAACCTTAGAAAAGCTAAAAGTTGAAAGATGAAAACCTCAAACCAATATATTCGTGTGTGTGTATAGATGTATGGATAATTATGTATCGATAAAAATTCTCACATGTAGATAAGCACATAGATACACACATATATACAAAGAGAGAGGGAAGGTGACCTTTTCCCGATCGACGGGTTCGAAGTGAGGGGCAGATTTAGCTGTGGAATGGTTGGAAGCACAGCGACACCGACAAATTTGCTATGTGGTCGGACGATTTCCATTGTGTTCCACTTTTTTAGAACTCTGAGTCCGAAGCGTAAAGTGAACAGAAAAGGGGAGATTGCTTATAGTTTCGTGATTTCCAGTCTAGATTGAGCAAGAAGGGGAGAGAGCTAAGTTAAGGATGAGTGAGGTAGATGAGTTCGGGGACAAGAGATAGCTGCTCCGTGTTTTGAAGTTTTCAAGCTGAAAAGCTTCCGCGCGCTAGGTGCTTTTCAAGAAGGCTTCCCTTTGTGTTTTTTAACCTTGCATACATAACGTTTTCTTTAAGAAAATGTTATAACTTTGAAAACAAAAATTGATCCTTTATAAACCTACAATATTTTTGCATATCTAACTATAACATTTTGTCAAAAAACGTCGTGCAAAAAAACACCACAACCTTTTTTTATAAAAATCATGTTGTTTAAGTGTTATCTTTTTACTGTTTTGTAGTAGTGTGCACGCTTTGTGAGTGAAGTCACATCTGAGCGGTTTTCTGCATCTCATTAACAAGAATTTGATTCAAGAGCGTGGTTTGGTGTCACAAGAGTATTAGGGACAAGGAATACGTGTTGTGATCGAGGAGCATGGATGGGAGATCTTGACTACACAACCTGAAGTTGCAGTGGTTTCTATTGTGAAAGAATTCTACGCCAATGCGGCTGAGGCTAGGGATAAGGTTGCTATTGTTTATGACAAGCGTATGCCTTTTGATAGCTTGGCAATCAATGAATACTACAATCTTGCGCCAATTGAGGATGATAAATTCACACATTACACATAGGAAAATCTTAATTGGGATGAGGTGTGTAAACACTCGAAATTTTGCATTCCTATTAACTAACCTAGCAGGAGGGCAAAAATGTATTTTCACACTCCAGAGATAGTATGGGGATTAAATCATCAAACCAGACCCCCGGAGACAGCCTCGGAAAATCATCAAATCAGACCCCCGGAGTCAGCACCGGGAAATCATCAAATCAATATCCCCGAAGACAGCTCCGAAAATCATCAAGTCAACTTCAGAGACAGCCTTGAAGACAGACGAAAGTCAACAGCAATCAAACCCCAGAGATAACCCCGAGAAAGACAGTTGCAGCCACATCAAGCCCAGAACCAACCTGGAAGGGCAAAAGAGTAATTTTTCCAACTCAACATCAAATCAGATCAAATTAATATGAGGAAGGTCACACAGAACCATCACAGCAATACCGAGTGAAAGCTGCGCCAAACAGCTCAACGGACTGACTGCGAAGACTCAAAGATCTGGTCATGGACCAGTCTTCCCAGATTCAAAAAAGGTCAAGCCCCATGTCATTGTGTAGCTCTTGAAAAGGGCTTTTCGGAAAGGTATAGCACACCTCTATCGGATTCCTGGATTGCAAGTTATGAAGGTTCAAGCGAACAACGCGTTGTTCGGAGTGCACATACTTCGAGACAGCGGGGCCCACCAGGCCCAGTCGCAGGTAGACCCACGGCAGTTCAGGTCTATATATACTCCCTCCCCCCTTAGCTTATAGAAGAAGAGAGAGAGAAAGAAATGGTCGCGACAAAAGATATAGAGGCTAGGAGGGTCAAACGGAGGCTCTATCGTACTCCGATTCTTGTAAAACTTCTTTGTAAACGTTCATACACATATATACTACAACATATCAAATTTTAACCGGTGGAAAAGAGTATCGGGGCTCCAAAATCCATTCGAGAGCTGTTCTCGCAATATATTATAAGATTTCGCCAGATCTGTCTTCTTCGCTTACTCTAATACGTATATAAGTGCTATATACATATATCTAGTAGCTTATATTCGTCAGATCAGAAGTTTTAACCGTTTATTTCTTATAAATAGTCAATATTTGGGCTATATTTACTAGATATGTACTAGATCTAGCCAGATCTAGCTTTTAATCGGTTCAAAAGTTGTAAAACTTGAATTTGGAAGCTAGAATGGCTAAGATCTGTACAGATCTAGTTTTCTTTCTAGTTTTTTTGTAAATATTTAGCAACCACGTGACCCTGGATTTGTATCTAGAGGGAACTGGAAGTTATGAGCTATACGCATACGGAGATTTGACTGATGAATATTTCGTTTAGCGATGTCTAGTAGAGTTTTACTTTTTATTGCAATATATTCATTATACAGGCTATTGATTTGATATTCTGTGAGCCTAGGAGCTACAGGATCTACGATCCAACCAATGGATCTAGATTCGGTTCCAATGATGGACATGGTTGAGTTGTACCACCAGCTTGAAAATTTTGTAATTGTAACGCCTGAGAAAATCGGATTATTGTTTGAATATAATTTTATTTGATTATATGAATTAAATGGAATTATATGTTTATTTAAGTGAGTAAGCTGTTTAAAGGTCGTTCTATGACCTAGAATGTGCGAATGTGATTAGGATTTTGGTTGTGAGCTAGAATTAAATGATTTAAAATTTCCATGACGAAAATAAAAGTTTTCTGAGAAATTTCTGAAAAATCACTATTCATCCATTTCTGCTCGAGAATTATTTTTGAAGTTCCGAGAAACGCGTAATGATAGGATTGTAAGACGAGATGGAATATCCAATAATATTTTAGTTATGGCGAACAAAGTTTTCGCCCGAGGACTTAAAACCTTGAGGGTTAGGGAAAGTGAAATCAATGAAGAAATGCTTAAGTATAATAATAATGATTATTATACGTGATAAATACAAGTATAATACTAGTTATTATAAGAGTATAATACAAAGATAATACGACGTATAATACAAATGTTATGCGTAGTATATATAAAGAAAATACGAGAATTATACAATAAGAATACGATAAGTCTTAATGAACTTTAACTATTGGACTTAGACTTTGTCAAGACCAATTGGTCAATGAATGAGGCCCAATGATGAATTATATCAAGGGCCAATGATAAGTTAAATCAAGCCCAAAGTTAGGCCCGATACGAATTAATTATAAGCCCGAACCAAGAACCGAACCCGTGGGTCGAACCGATGGGTTAATGGATAGGTAAAACCCATGGGGCAACCCATGTGGGGCTCCATGGGGGGGCACATGGCACCACATGGCCGACCATATGGATTGGCTTAGGGAGGAATATTAGTAGGAGGAGGTGTGAATAGTAAGGAGGTGGGCTTAATGACCATTTTGCCCTCACATTGGTTTTTCTATATAAGAGAAGCTATTTAGTTTATTTGTTATTTTACAAACATTGAACACTTATAATTGAGAGAGGAGAGAAGAGTTAACAAGTGATCAACAAGGAATCAAAGCAAACTAAGTAAGCTTTAAGCAAGAACACAAAGAACACGGAAGGTAAAACCCGAGAACTTAAACTTTTGATTATTTTTCGATTAAGTTTTATAAGAGCATATGAATTGGTGGAGCATGTCTCTTCCGGAGGAATAGGGATGGCTATTAGTGAACAAAAACTTTAACAAGTCATGTATATGTGAGAATCGTAATTGATTAATTAAGCATTAATCAAAGAAAAAACATAAAACTTATAGCTTGTTGTTGATGGACAAACTGAAAACCATCGCGTATAAGTTAGGTGCAAATTGTTGGTTAGGAACCTAGATGATTAGTCAATGAATTGATTCCATTTGGGTTGGCGTAAAAATCTCGAGTAACGAAGTTATGGCGAATTTTACGCGAATAGACGTTAATCGTTGAAATCGTAGGATTTTCGGAATGATAGTCAAAATTCACCGTTTAACTCAGAAACTTAGATTTTCGATGGCGTATCGAAGAACTATGTATTTAAGAGTCGTGGACTTAAGAACGGTCGAATTTGGACTTAAAACGAAGAAACGAGCTATGAACGTTCACGAACGTTTAACGAATACGTAATGAAAATTTAATCGGTGAACTTATCGTTAACGGATTCAGAAACTTATTCAATCTGGATAGAATCGAAGTACGTAAGATATGTGAGCTAATGGCTTTTGAACGAGCCAATTCCGAGTTATAACGATCGCGTTATGACCCCTATAAGAAATCTTAATGAAAAAACTTAAAAACAATTCAAGGGCTCAGAGCAGCGCCGCCCAAGACTAAGAAACTGGCGCCACAGCGCCTACCCTGGAACTCAGCCTCTGCTAACTCGCGCCGCAGCACGACAAATATAACTGAGAATGGAGCCGCAGCGCCCTTAAGGGAAAAAAAATATGACGTGAACTTTTGTTAATCCAACTTTTCGCGTGATAATTATAAGGCATGTATATACTTAATATACATGAAGAGAGAATTCCTAAACAACATGTTTAACGATGATTTTAGGGATTAAACGTTGATTAAAAGTATCTAAACTTAAAACTTGAAATACGAAACCGTAAATCGTGAATCGTATTTGAGTTTAACGCACGTCATAAGGTTACATGGTACGTAGTAGACATGCGTGATACGAGAATGTTAAGAAATGAAGATAAAACTTATGTAATTCCTATTCGGGGTCCGATGTCGGGAATTCGGGGGAAATATAACCGAACTAACGAACTGATTAGGGTTACGACTATCGTTATATGTAAACGATGATTGATGAGTGTAAGTTTATGACGTATGCATGTTAATAAGCCGTGATGAACGATAAGTACCTTAAATGAATGTTATTAATGAAATAAATTCGATTAAGCTATAGAAGAGAAAGAAGTTGGTTTAAATAGTGTGTGTAGATTGTTTGGTAGCTAGTTACGGTGTGCTATGTGAATATATCATGTAGAAACTGTAAAGACCGAGAGCGATTGAACTTTAATTTGAAGACGCTTGAAGGCAAGTTCTTCTAACGCTTGTCTGACCTTCGTGTTAGTCAAGTTTTTGTGATTCATGTTATATTGAACATAAATTTTTTTACGAAAGAGTCGATGCCAATCTTAACTCGGCTAAACGAACTTTAAGAGTTTGATTGATTTGTTTACAAGTCTTTCAATATAGTATTGATAACGCTATCTTAAGCCAATTATTTGGTACAGATTCAAAGGTAAGCCTGAGTATGAATAAAAAAAGATATTTTACGTCGTTTATTCGACGGGCACACGAGGTTGCCAAAACTTAAACGTAAATATGTTTAACGGATGAGTGTTGATCAACATAGATTACTATAGGCTGATCACTTAGAAGTGCTCGTAAGTTATGTCGGATGTACGGTCTTAGTGTCGTTATATCCTTTTCATGAATGAAAACGGAACGAGAATGTTCATGGTCTTTCGACCAACTTAGAAATTCTTAAGTGTATATATATACTTTGAAATTGTTTTAAAGAAAATGAAAGTGCTATTTCAATTGTTTATAGTACTTCATAACTATTTGTTCAGATATTAAAGATTCAATCATATGATTCTTGATTTTGTGATTGCTTATATATTGTTAGAATTGTTGAGATAGTTATGCTCGTTATATGATTGCAGCTAAGAATGAACAGACCGAAGGATCCAGTAAGGATAAGGGCAAAGCAAAAATGGATAAATAGATATCCAGTAATAGACTAGTATATGTAATGAACTTATACTAAGATGATGAACAATGTAATCGTTAACAGAATTGTAGACACTTGAAATTTTGCATTCCTTTTAATAACCATGACGGAGGGCATAATCGTCCTTTATCTTCCAGAGACAACCCTGGAATTCAAAATCATCAAACCAGAACCCTGACGACAGCACCGGGAAATCATCAAACTAGAACCCCGACGACAGCACCGAAAAATCATCAAACTAGAACCCCGGTGACAGCATTGGAAAATCATCAAATCAGAACCCCGGAGACAACCCCGGACATAAAATCAACTTTTGGAGACAACCCTGAAGCATCAAATCAATCCCCAGAGATAAACCCAGGATATTAAGTCAATCATTGGAGACAACCTTGAGGAAAAATAGAATTGGCTGCGGTCAAACCTCGGAGATAACCCCAAAGGACAGCCGAAAGCCCTGTAACCCTTAGAGACAACCCCTGGAGGGGCAAAATGGTTATTTTGATGAGTCAACTTCAACAACCACAAAATAGCTGTAAATAGGGTTACAAAGAGCCATTGCAGCATTTTCAAGGGCAAACTACGCAAAACAGCTCAACGGACTACCTGCGAATACCTGAAGATGCCATTTTGGTTAGGGACCCATCTTCCCGGATTCAGAAAAGGGCAAGCCCTATGTCATTGTGTAGCTCTCGGAGAGAGATTTTTGAAATGGTATGTCACATCTCCATCGAATTCCCGAATTGTAAGTTACAAGCATTTTAGTGAACCGCTCGTCGATCAAATTGCACGTACTTCGAGGCGACGGGACCCATTGGGCCCTTCTGCAGGTCTACATGCGGAAGTCATTGCTTTATATACAAGCTGCCCATTAGCTTGTTAACAAAAGAAGGAGAAAAAAATAGAGAAAAGAAAAAAAGAGAGAAAAAAGAGAGAGATTTCGCGCCGAAAATTGCTAAGATTTATTTAAATCTAGTTTTCTTTCTAGTTGATAAATATTTGGCAATTACGGGACCCTAAATCTGTATCTAGAGGAAACGTGAAGCCATGTCTACGTGCATGCAGGGATATAACTGATGAATATTTTGTTTTGCGATGTCTAGAGTTAAATATGCATTTTATTTTAAGTTATACATTGTGCAAGCTTTTAAATAACATTCTGTGAGCCTAGGAATCATGGAATCTACGGTTGAATCCATGAACCTAGATCCGGTTCCCATAATGGACATGTTCGAGTTGTATAGTTAGCTTGTAACCCTTTGTAAATGTAAATAAAGAGGACCTTAAAACGGTTATCCAGATTTAAGGTCTCAATATAGTAAAATCATTGATTGTGGTGTTCGGGTCACTTCAATGACTTTTATTCCCATAAGAGGCCCGACACACACACACACACACACACACACACACACACACATATATATATATATATATATATATATTATTTTGTCGAGGATGCTTCGCATGCCGAGAATAAAATCAAAACGAGCCGAATATGGAATAAAATAAAAGTGTCAAAGGGCTTCAATTCCTATGCGAGCGAAAGGGTTTGAAAATCACTGTTCAAAACATCACTTTCATATATTGTCTAAGAATGGATTTTTTAAATCAAACCCTTCATATATAGGTCCAACGAAGCATATCATTACTTTCAAATAAAGCACTTAGGCCCAATTAACTGCAATATATACACACACACACACACAAATTAGGGAATAAAAAGAGCGAAAATCGTGTTTCATGGAAGTCGAGAGGTGCCTAACACCTTCTATTAGGTATTGTGTGAAATCATGGTGCAATTAAATTGTAAAATAGCGAAAGCATGGTATATCAAAGTTTTAAAAAAATTTCACAAACCAACTAACCAGATCATCCTTTATGCACAGTTATTAATTAAAACGAAATAGAAGGAGATTAGATTCATACCCTTATAGAATGAAGCTTCCACAGGTACGAGTTCAACTCCTTGTTCTTCGTGATCTCCTTGAATATACGGGATTGTGATAAGTAGGTTTTTAACCTACTTAATAGGTATTTCTTAGCCTGATATATTGTTATTACTTGAGTATACATGTTACTTTTTATGTTTCTATGTGAATTTGCAGAGTAGAAGCGGAGCTGAGCAAAAGAGAAAAAATGGAAACTTTGGGCAAGAGTTGCTAACAGCCAGGCGCGGGGCGCGCTGGCCTTACACTGTACCAGGCGTGGGCCGCGCCAGAGGAACTTAAGGTTGCTGTATACCTGGCGTGGGGAGCGCTGCTTGTGAAGAAATGCAGGTGCGGGGCGCGCCGTACTGACGGGGCTGACAGATTTAGTTACTTAAAAATTACAAAGTTGATTAAGAATAGGATTAGAGACTTGTCTAATTAAATTAGGGTTTTGATAGGCTATTTATATCAGTAGTTTTATGAGGTCTGGACGATCTTTGGATGATCTTTTGATCTTTTTAATCTTTCAATTTAAATTCTCTCTTGGATTGCTTGGAGGCTACAAACCTTAGTTTTGAAGATTCAAGCATGTCAGGCTAAGTTCTTTATTTCAATTCTGAAGGGATGTTGAATCTGATTATCAATTTATGGTCTGATTAAGTTTATAACATTTATTCTTTTATATTGAGATTTATTCTGATTATCTATATAAATTTTCATGTATGTTATTCAATTGACTAATTTGGTTTCTGCAGGATTAAATTAGTAAATTGATATCATCTGTTAGATTAAGACATATTTTAAGCAAACGAAGTGTGTCTAATCTAAGTAACAATTAATGATATTTTATTGTGGTCAAACTTTGAAATATTGTTAAGGTTTTCAGAATACAAGTTAAATAATTCCTGATTGTGTAATTATTGCTTAGAATAATCTAATTCTCATTCTTAATGCTTCTATCATATTAAATCTAGACTGATAGTTCTAGGTTGTATGTTAGTTAGAATCTTTTGTTGGCGATCGTCACATTAGATCTACACATAAGGAGAATTTCGGGTAATTTGCGATCGCAGTTATCTAGGGTTATTAATCTCATTGAAAGGGTAAATAGTGTAAGTACTTGATTAATTCATAATTGAGAAAAGGGGATACTGAACTGAAGAATTGAAGCTTTTTAATCATCGATATTTTCTTAATTCACTTTAGTTAATTAAACTGTTCACAAAAAAACCCCCCAATTCATTTGAAATCATTGGATAACTAAAAGACAGTTCACTCTCTGTGGGATCGATCCTTGCTTATTACTATACTAATTTTTGAGTTAGTTGAATAAAGAGTAAGGTAAATTTTGTAGTGCTAGACGACAGCTACCAAAATTTGACGCCGTTGCCGGGGAGTGTTATTTATTTTTAATTTATTCAATTGTTTTCATTTTTTTACTTTTATTTTTATGCCTCGATCCTCTCACTCTCTTGACTTGAAATTTGATCCAGAAATAGAGAGAACCGCGCGAAGGCTTAGGACTGAAGCTCAAAAAAACCAAGGTTCACTTGCTGATTCTGACGAAGCTTCATCACCAGGCCTCAACATCGCACTCACACTACTTTCGAACCAATCTTCTTCAAGCGAATCAGAAGAAGAGATGGCGGTGCCAAATAACAGGACTTTAAAGGAGTTGTCAACTCCTAATCTTACTCAACAACCCCTTTGTATTGCATATCCTGCTTTGAATGCTGCGTTTGAACTAAAATCTGAACTAATTCACCTCTTGCCTACTTTTCGTGGTCTTACAAGTGACGATCCTTACAAGCATTTGAAGGAGTTTCATGTTGTGTGCTCGACCATGAAGCCACATAATATTACGGAAGAGCAGATAAAGCTGCGAGCTTTCCCTTTCTCACTGGCAGACTTAGCAAAAGATTGGTTGTATTATCTCCCCTCGGGATCAATACAATCATAGAACGACATGAAGAGGCTATTTTTGGAGAAGTTCTTTCCTGCTTCGAGAGTAGCCAACATGCGGAAGGAAATTTGCGGAGTCCGACAATTCAGTGGTGAAACACTGTATGAGTACTGGGAAAGATTGAAGAAGCTTTGCTCCAGCTGTCCACCTCACCAGATTGACAGATTGACGAGCAACACCTCATCATCTACTTTTATGAAGGACTCATACCAATGGATAGGAGTATGATCGACGCTGCTAGTGGAGGAGCATTAGTGGACAAAACACCGGAGGCTTGCAAGAATCTATTTGCAAATATGGCCGTTAATGCATAGCAATATGGAACACGGAATGATCATCCAGCGCAAAGGGTAAGTGAGGTATGCATGACTAATGTAGAGCAACAGATTTCTGACTTAAATGCTTTGGTGAAACAATTAGCTACAGGTAACGTATCGGTTGCACAAGCTTGCCAAATTTGTTTAATGGCAGGGCGCCCTACAGATGCATGCCCGACATTACAAGAGGAAGATAGTACACAGCAAGCTAATGCAGTTGGAAACTACCAGGCTCAGCCGCAGAGAAAATATGATCCTTTCTCCAACACATACACTTAAGGATGGAGGGATCATCCTAACTTGAGTTATGGGGGTGCTAGGCCGCAGGCGCAAGGGTTTTACCCAGTTAAACCGCAATTTCAGCCAAATCAGCCATAGTACCAACCCAGACCAGCAGCGCTGGCCAATCCTAGAACATCCTTGGAAGACATATTCAAGGCATTCATGCAACAGACACAATAGTTCCAACAAGAAACTGGAGAGTCAAATGAGCCAATTAGCCACTACTATAGGTCGATTGGACTCTCAAGGTTCAGGGAGGATTCCATCGTAAACTGTTATAAATCCAAAGGAGAATGCCAGTGCTATAACCCTGCGGAGTGGAAAGCAGTTGGATACACCCACAGCTACAGTTGAGTTTGAGAAAGAGCAAGCTACGGAGGAACCGAAAAAATCTAAGGTACTTCCTAACCCTCCTTTTTAGCTTGAGGATATCCCACTTCCCTTTCCTCATAGAAATTCTAGAAATTCAAAGAAAGATGAACAAGATAAAGAAATTCTAAAAACTTTAAGGAAGGTAGAAGTGAACATTCCATTACTTGACGCAATTAATCAAGTGCCACGGTATGCAAAATTTTTGAAATAATTGTGCACTAATAAACGTAAATTGGAAAATGATGAGAAAGTCACAGTTGGGGAGAATGTATCAGCTGTTCTGCAAAGAAAAATGCCACCTAAATGTAAAGATCTAGGCATGTTCACGATCCCATATAAAATAGGAAACACTAGATTTGAGAAGGCCATGCTAGACTTAGGTGCTTTAATTAATGTGATGCCATTATCTGTTTATAAGTCTTTGAATTTGGACCTTTGAAAAATACTGGTGTAATTATTCAATTGGCTGATCGTACTAACACCTACCCCCGAGGGTTAGTTGAAGATGCCTTGGTGCAGGTGAACGAACTAATCTTTCCTGTAGATTTTTATATAGTGGATATGGAAGATGATATATCCCCGAACCCATCACACATCTTTCTAGGAAGACCCTTCCTAAAAACAGCAAGAATTATGATTGATGTTCATAATTGGACCTTGACAATGGAGTTTGATGGCGAGAAGATCCAATTTAATATCTATGATGCCATAAGGTACCCTAGTGATATTTGTCAGGTTTTTGCAATTGATGTGTGTGACTCTTTAGTGCAGCAAACTTTTAAACAAATTCAAAGGGACAACTTGGAGGTGGCTATTTCCAGCAGTTTGGACATGGATGGGACATATGAACTTGAGCACAGTCAAGAATTGAAGGAAACTGTGGCTGCACTACAATCATTACCTAAACTCACAGATAAGCATGCAGTCCAATTAATTCAATTACCTGTAACTCATCAAAAACTATTACCATCTGTGGAGCAAGCTCCGGCTCTTAAATTGAAACAATTACATGCACACTTGAAATATGCATATTTAGGGACTAATAAAACTTTACCTGTGATAATTGCTAGTAATCTAACCAAAGTCCAGGAAGAAAAATTGTTGAGAGTCCTTAGGGACCACATCACGGTGTTTGGTTGGACTATAGGAGACATCAAGGGTATTAGTCCCGCGATGTGCATGCATCGAATTTTGCTGGAAGAAGGAGCTAAACCGACGAGAGATGCACAAAGACGGTTGAACCCACCGATGATGGAGGTAGTGAAGAAAAAGGTAATTAAATTGCTTGATGCAGGAATCATCTACCCCATCTCCGATAGTCAATGGGTAAGTCCGGTGCTGGTGGTTCCTAAGAAATTCGAAATCACGATTGTCAAGAATAACAATAATGAGTTAGTGCCCACACGAATGCAAACAGGTTGGAGAATATCTATCGACTATAGGAAGTTGAATACCGTAACTAGAAAAGATCACTTTCCCCTTCCTTTTATTGATCAAATATTAGAAAGATTAGCTAGGCATTCTTATTATTGCTTTCTAAATGGTTTTTCAGGTTATAACCAGATTGTGATCGCCCCCGAAGATCAAGAAAAGACCACATTCACATGTCCCTTTGGTACCTTTGCCTATCGGCGAATGTCCTTTGGACTCTGTAATGCCCCAGGTACTTTTCAAAGATGCATGGTGAGTATTTTTTCTGATCTTTTAGAAGAATGCATCGAAGTCTTTATGGATGATTTCACAGTTTATGGTGATTCATTAGATGCCTGCTTAGACAATCTGACACATGTATTGGATAGATGTTTAGAAACAAACCTTGTGCTAAATTGGGAAAAATGTCACTTTATGGTAGAACAAGGAATTGTACTTGGACATTTAGTGTCAGTTAATGGTTTAGAAGTCGATAAAGCTAAGATTGATATTATATCTGCAATGCCTTACCCTGTCAGCGTGCGGGAGGTACGCTCTTTTCTTGGACATGCAGGATTTTATCGCAGGTTTATCAAAGATTTTGCCAATATAGCATTGCCCTTATGCAAGTTGCTTCAAAAAGATGAGAAATTCCAGTTTAATGATGAATGCAAGGTGGCGTTTGATACCTTGAAGAAGTTATTGACGTCAGCCCCTATCATTCAACCACCAAATTGGAAGCTCCCATTCGAGATAATGTGTGATGCAAGAAACTATGCTGTCGGCGCCGTTTTAGGCCAAAAGATTGACAAAGCTGTCTATACCATCTACTATGCCTCTAGAACGTTGATGCAGCTCAGATAAACTATTCAACAACGGAAAAAGAACTCTTGTCTGTTGTATTTGCATTAGAAAAATTTAGATCATATTTACTTGGTACTAAAGTAATAGTTTATTCTAACCATGCTGTTCTTAGGTATTTGCTGACCAAGAAGGAGTCCAAACCCCGAATCATACAGTGGATCTTATTGCTGCAAGAATTCGACTTGGAGATTAAAGATAAAAAGGGTGCGGATAACTTGGTGGCGGATCACTTGAGCAGAATTCTTAAGGAGGAGGAAGCATTACCATTACATGACATGTTCCCGGACGAGCACTTACTCTCCATTGCCAACACAACTCCCTGGTATGCTGATATTGTAAATTATTTGGTAAGTGCATATTTACCGAGTGAGTTTTCCAAAAGCCAGAAAGAAAAGCTTAGGAGTGATGCAAAACATTATGTGTGGGATGACCCATATTTGTGAAAATTTTGTGTTGATCAGATAGTTAGACGTTGTTTACCTGATAATGAATTCCAGTCTATTCTAACTTTCTGTCATTCTTATGCTTGTGGAGGTCATTTTGGACCTAAGAGAACATCACATAAGGTGTTAGAGAGTAGTTTTTTTGGGCCATCTATTTTCAAATATTCTTATTTGTTTTGTAAATCATGTGAAAATTGTCAAAGAACTGGTAATATATCTCATAGGAATCAAATGCCACAAAATCCTATTCTAATTGTTGAAATATTTGATGTTTGGGGTATTGATTTCATGGGACCATTTCCAGCCTCTTTTGGAAATATTTACGTCTTGTTGGCAGTTGATTATGTTTCAAAATTGGTGGAAGCTAAAGCCACCAGGACTAACGATTCTAAAGTTATTGCAGATTTTGTCAGGACTAACATATTTGTTAGGTTTGGAGCACCACGGGCCATCATTAGTGATCGCGGAACACACTTCTGTAATAGGGTGTTAGCAGCTTTATTGAAGAAGTACAACGTTCTTCATAGGGTATCTACATCCTACCATCCGCAGAGTAATGGCCAAGCAGAGGGATCCAACAGAGAGATCAAATCCATTTTGGAGAAAGTAGTCAACCCAAACAGAAAAGACTGGAGTCTTAGATTAGACGATGCACTATGGGCATATAGGACGGCATACAAAACTCCGATAAGTATGTCGCCTTATAGGCTAGTATTCGGGAAACCCTGCCACCTACCTGTGGAGCTAGAGCATAAAGCTTTTTGGGCGATCAAACAGTGCAATATGAACATGTATCAAGCCGACGTCAATAGGAAGTTGTAGTTATAAGAACTCGAGGAGTTATGGACCGAAGCATACGAGAGTTCTAAGTTGTACAAAACTATGATAAAAGCTTATCATGATAAGCAGATCTTGAGGAAAAATTTCACTATGGGACAGAAAGTCCTTCTTTTCAATTCACGATTTAAATTATTTCCAGGAAAGTTGCGCTCTCGCTGGGAAGGACCATTTGTTATCATTAATCTTTTTCCTCATGGTGCAATCGACATCCAGAATCCGAAGACAGGAAATGTGTTCAAGGTGAACGGGCATAGGCTAAAGCCATTTTTAGATAGCAGTCAAGTTGAGGAGGTCAAAGTCGTGATGCTGATGGATTTGGCTTCCGAATAATCGATTGGAGTAAGTCGAGCCAACGACGTTAAACACGGGTAGCTAATTGGGAGGCAACCCAATTTCTTGATTTTTTAGTAGTATTAGTATTCAATAGCATTTAGTAATTAGTATATACTCCATTCTTACATGCCTAATAAATCCTCATTACTTTCACTTTCAAATTATAAGAACTCAAGGAAACGAAGAGCACCATCATCACAAAAGGAACAAAGCCCTGCGCGGGCTACGCCCTAACACAAGGCCAACACGCGCGAGGCGCGCCACCTATGCAAAACATCATGTTCAAATTCAACAGGGCTGCGCAGGGCGCGCTAAGGATGCAGAATTTTTCAGCCGATTTCACCTATACGACTCGGGTCGCGCTGCAATAAAAGGAGATCGGGAGCAGGGCGCGCAGGTCGGAAGAGTCAGTTTTAAAACACGAATGTGTTCCTTCTTTTCCCTCTCCTTACCCAAATCAACCACAACTTTCTCTATTCCTATTCCTATACAAACTTCCTAAACCTAATCTCAGTCCATAACTCTCCAAATCCAAATCGTATTCTAATTCTACTCTCTTTCTAAACCTAACCCCATTCAACCCATCATCTAAATTCGTCACTCCCAATCCCAACCAACAGCAAATTCGTCCAACCCACTCCCTCACTCCCGAATTTGCTCAATCACATACACTAATCTTCATCATAAATAGGAAGCAAGAGCAATTGGAAGCCATAGGAATTGGAAGCACAAAGAGAAATGTAATTGAATCAACACCCATCCAATTGAAGCAAATAAGATAAAAGGTAACACAAGTATTCATTGATATTGGAGTTTGTATCCAAAATTTCATTGATTTGGTTAATAATTATATTGGGAACCCTTGGGTTACTGAAGACCCATGGTTAATTCAAATTATTTATATTTGGGATATTGGGTATTACAATTGTACTAAGTTTGGGGGAGAGACATTTTCGCCCACCACGTGTTCGATAAATTGCTTCAACAGGATTTCACAGGCTAACTTCAGTTTTTGAAGCCCAATTTGACGAGCAAGCATAACTATGGCATCCAAAAGGCCAATGACTTCAACTTCTAGTGCTCCTCCACATTTTGATGCCACTCGGTTTATGAGTGAGGGAACGTCAACACGCTAAGCCAAGGTCATAGGCAAGAAGACTTTGGTACTAGAACAAGGGATGAAACCGGATGCAAATCTTGACGGCAACATGTCACTGATGATTGTGGAGCGTGAATGGTTCCAGTTGGTAGAGCAACCCAAGCCGGCAGTGATCAACATTGTCAAAGAATTCTACTCCAACGCCATCGAGCACGTTGATCAGGTGGTCATGGTTCTGGGCAAGCCGGTATCATTCTGAGCGGCGATAATCAATGACTACTTTGGGGTGGAGACACCACAAACTGATCGATACGAGGATCATTTGCCAAATTTGAATGAGATCATCGCTCGCCTTTGTAAGCCTGGGACTCAATGGGTGACAAATGCAGAAATCGGGGAAAAAGTCCACTTCCCACATGCCGCCGATATAGGAAATCCTGGTACGCCTTTATATGTTCTCTCCTCATGCCTACGCGTCACCAAAATGACATCACTAAAGAACGAGCAAGGCTTCTCTACGGCATAGTCACTCACGAGGTCGGTCTAAATAATGCAATCGAGATATTGAACGTCGACATCGGCCTCTGCATTCAATAGTCCACTGATCAATCACTATGAGGGAGTACCACATGTGACCTATTGCATGGATTTCTGATCACCGACTTGTGCCGCAAAGCTGGAGTTCAGTGGCACACCTCGGAGCCAATACTTCAACCGATGGCCGTCATTGACCATCCTACAATTGAGAAGTACAAACCTTGGACGGGAGCACGGTCACATCCGCGGGGGGAAGGGTTCATCATGATTCCACCAGCCACACCACCCTCACCGCCATAAGCTGACGAGCCATTGGATGAAGAGGACGAAGAAGAGTCGCCGACCACTTTTCAGCGATGCAGTCAACAGCAGAGTATGCGACTGGCCCAACGCCAAGCTGCGATGTATATATACAACGTTGGGGCCTTTACAGCATTGGCTGATGCTTTCTTGCGCTTTTCACCAAACGACCCAGTTCAGCTGCCCATACCTCCAGTTCTGCCTCGATACCCCCATCCGAAGATGATGTGTCCGACGAGCATTGACTCATCGCTCAGGTAAGTCCTCATTTTTATTATTTCATATAGCAAGTAATGAGAACATTCCTTGATTTAAGTGTGGGGGGGGGGAGCAAATTCAAATTTTTGTGTTTTAGCATATAGATTAGGTTGCATGTAGAGTAGATTTAATTCATTTAGTTCATATGCATATTATAAAAAAATTATATTGTATTCATATAGGAATTTTGTCATTAGAAGCATGTATAGTAGATAGAGATTGAGTAGTAAGTCATGGTAATGAGATATATGGTTAATAATTTTGATTTTCACTAACCTTTCTTTAAAGTTGAATTTCATGATCTGATTAGGTTCGACCATAGTAACCTCATTACATGAATTTGGTTTTCTCACAAATTTCAAGCACACCAATTGATTGTCAGTTGTGATTAGGAATTCATGTATTAGGAACACAGACACTTACGTGATCACAGATTAAAAATTAGAACATTGGCTGAAACATAAATTTGGGGGAATTATGGCTCAAAAAAAGAAAAAAAGAAAGGAAAAATTGAAAAAATGTACTTATGAAATAAAAATTGATTTAGTTTGACCTCGTGGCCTTTGTCACTCTGACAAGTAAACCCTATGGGATGTCTTAACACTTAGCGCCCTAAAGCCTTCGGGTTTGGGAGTCGTTGGCTGAAAATCCGTTACATGGGTAACATTGAAAAGCCTAAGGGGGTTGAACATTGCACAAGTCAGATAAATAAAATATTTGGTGGGATGGAGCGTTAAAACGCACCCACGAAGCATGAGCTTTGATGTTTAATCGTTTATTGCTTATTTAGCCTAATTTTCGTAGTGCTTATGTGGATGCCATGTTTGTGTAGTTATCTGTGTAAAAAGTAGGATATTTGTTGGGAATAATCATATGAATCACTTTGAAGCTAATATGAAATTGGACACACACGCACGGGAGAGAATTAAAGTTATGTAAGTGATGTGATGATGAGCGAGTCTATAATTGGTCATGAATCAAGATGGATTGTAAACTGAAGTTCGTAAGGATTATACAACCTGTGTTTGGTTACTGAGATTTTTTCTCGATCTATTTACATTCATTCTGTTAGTTGCATTCATTGTGTTTGTTTGCTTGAGGACAAGCAATTGTTCAAGTTTGGGGGTATTTGATAAGTAGGTTTTTAACCTACTTAATAGGTATTTCTTAGCTTGATATATTGTTATTACTTGAGTATACATGTTACTTTTTATGTTTTTATGTGAATTTGCAGAGTAGAAGCGAAGCTGAGCAAAAGAGAAGAAAATGGAAACTTTGGGTAAGAGTTGCTGACAGCCAGGCGCGGGGCACGCTGGCCTTACACTATAGCTGTATACCCGACGCGGGGCGTGCTGCCTGTGAAGAAACGTAGGCGTGGGGCTCGCTGTACTGACGGGGCTGACTACAAAGTTGATTAGGAATAGGATTGGAGACTTGTCTAATTAAATTAGGATTTTGATAGGCTATTTATATCAGTTGTTTTATGAGGTTTGGACGATCTTTGGATGATCTTTTTAATCTTTCAATTTATATTCTCTCTTGGATTGTTTGGAGGCTACAAACCTTAGTTTTGAAGATTCAAGCATGTCAGGCTAAGTTCTTTATTTCAATTATGAAGGGATGTTGAACCTGATTATCAATTTATGGTCTGATTAAGTTTATAACATTTATTCTTTCATATTGAGATTTATTCTGATTATCTATATAAACTTTCATGTATGTTATTCAATTGACTAATTTGGTTTCTGCAGGATTAAATTAGTAAATTGATATCATCTGTTAGATTATGACATATTTTAAGCAAACGAAGTGTGTCTAATCCAAGTAATAATTAATGATATTTTATTGTGGTCAAACTTTGAAATATTGTTAAGATTTTCAGAAGACAAGTTAAATAATTCCTGATTGTATAATTATTGCTTGGAATAATCTAATTCTCATTCTTAATGCTTCTATCATATTAAATCTAGACTGATAGTTATAGGTTGTATGTTAGTTAGAATCTTTTGTTGGCGATCATCGCATTAGATCTACACATAAGGAGAATTTATTTCGGGTAATTTGCGATCGCAGTTATCTAGGGTTATTAATCTCATTAAAAGGGTAAATAGTGTAAGTACTTGATTAATTCATAATTGAGAAAAGGGAAAACTGAACTGAAGAATTGAAGCTTTTTAATAATTGATATTTTCTTAATTCACTTTAGTTAATTAAATTTTTCACACAAAAGACAATTCACTCTCTGTGGGATCGATCATTGCTTAGTACTATACTAATTCTTGAGTTTGTTGAATAAAGAGTAAGGTAAATTTTGTAGTGCTAGACGACAGCTACCAGATTGATTCCTTTCTTTTATCAACGTTAGTCACCCAAGTGTTTGGCCTCTAGACGTGATCCACCAAGGAAGAGGAATTGTTCAAAAAGGAGGGTGGTTGGCTAAACCCTAATTTTCTATTCTCTGTAGAAAAGGAGTACTCTCCAACAATTGAAATTACATAAACTGGTATCTAACATAAGACTCCTCTTATATAGATATTGGTCAACCCTTCTAATCCTATTAGACATAAGGTTTCATTTAATTAATTAAACTCCTTTAATTAATTAGGCTTCCCAACATATTTGGAATAATTAATTAAACTCTTTTAATTAATTTGCCTCCTAATCTCATTAGGAATAAATGAGAGTACTAATATTAAATTAATTCTTAAACTCCTTTAGAAATTAAAATAATAATAATTATAATAATCTTAATAAGACTCATCTTATTAATTTATATTTAATATTTTCAAAATATTAAATAATAAACACTAAGCTATTTAATTTATTCTATCACCACAGATTAAATTAATTACACTTAACATATTATTACGATTATGTCATTACCTTTTTAAATAATTATTCTTCCTTTTATAGTGTAACCCTTTAGGTTCTCCATATTAAACCAGTTGTGAATAAATCAATTAGAACAATTCTAATCTTATTTAAATAAACAAATTAAACTAATAATTCATTTAAATAAATAACATTTATTCTATAATAGGGATAAGCCTCCCTAGCGATAAATGACTTTCCAGATAATATAGATTTCAACATTATTCATAAAAGAACCTGTGAGTTAATAGTTACTGCACAATTCAATCATTCCACCATACAATGTCCCAATTAAATATAAGACATGGAATTTCTATCAAGTCTTATTTAATTTAATTATATGTATTTCGATTAGAAAATGCACAACTCCAAATCATGCAAATTAGAAACCCTTTTCTAATTTCATTCTGCCTTGACCAAGGACTACTAGGTTGTCATTTAACGAATCACATATGACATATCTCTTCTTTTACTAATAGTGGTAGATTCTTTATTGATCATTCATTATCTCCATATATAACTTATTACACCCAAGCATACCCTTTGATATTGTGAGATCCCAAAACCCTAGTAAGACTCGGTTATGTAAATTCTTCAATTATCAACTAAATCTCTATGTTCTGATAATGTATGGTGTTATTATATACGTTATTAAAGACTTCGGTCAAAAATATTTTTCTCCGAAAAGCGTTGTGCTTGACACGTCGTGCTTAAAAATTTTGTTTCATATTTGGACTTTTCGGTATGTTATTTTATCAAGTTGCTTTGTCGTGCTACAATTGACGAAACGCTTTGTCGTGCTTTGTCTAAATTAGGTGTCAAACCCTAAATTAGGAAATCCTAATACTAAATTAAGAAACCCTAACCTTAATTTAGAAACCCTAACCCTAAATTTAAACCCTAAACCCTAATTAAGGAGTACAAACCCATTATTAGGTTATCTTAAACCCTAATCATGTTAACTAAACTTAAATTAGTTGTTAATAACTTCACTAAGTTATCCTAAACACAAAAATCAAAATCCTAAATCATAATTAGTGAAGATTAAGGCAAAAATAGCTTACTAATCAAACCTTAAGTTGCTCACAAGCTAGTGCCACCACATACTTTCGAAAATCTATCATATCTGATCCCCAAGCACCTTGTCATAGCTGTAGAAGTTCAGAGGAAAGATATTAGTGGAGGCTAAATGAGAAAAAAGACCTAAAAACCCTAACCTAGAAATTCTATAAATAGCAACCTCAATTCAGTATAAACTCACGAATTTTTTTCACCAATACACTTAGACTATCTACCATAAGAAGCCCTAGTAATAGCAACATCAGAATCAAAGCTTAGATAGCCAAATTTGCTTAAGAAAGGTATAAACCCTAATTTTATATTTGATCTTTGATGCTATGTTAATTTTGTTGTTATGTTATTTAGTTATGTGTAATAACATGTTAGTTAGTGTTCTGGGTTGTTAGATCATGTTTTCATAACATCTAGATGCATCAAATAGGTGATTTTAGCAATCTGAAAATTTGTTAAAAACAGGCCTGACAGCCATATGTCAGAGTCTGTCTATATGTATCTATCTCAAGAACAGCCGAGATAGATACTTTGACCGGCTTGTATCTCTCTCTCTGTATGTTGTTAATTTGTCTAAGTGCTTTGTTGTTGTGCCCTTAAATGTATGTTAGAGGTATGATACACTTTAACACATAATAGATTCATAAGATGACTAGAATTAATAGTCAAAACCCGTTGACCGTTTACGATTTAGTTTTCTAGAAAATTAAGAAAATGAAGAACATGAAGAACAGTCTCTAACAAGACTTTGACTGACCTAGATCTATGCCTTAGGAGGTTACTTGATCCAAATCAGTGCTATCTCGTTCAAGTATGATATATATATAACACACTGCAACAATTAAAACATCTATCTAATACATAGAATCAAAGATATTAGCATCATAAAGTCGTTGACCGATGTTCTGGGTTACCCAGAAACTTAAGAACAACTCTGACAAGTACTTTGAGCCTTAATAACTTTCTGATAGGTGATAGTTAGAGTCCAAAATTGATATTTAGTTGTAGTATTACATAAACACTATAACACTGAAGCACTCACAAACACCGAATCATAACAAGCTACAAGAACAAGCTTGGTCAAAGTAGACACTCGGCCTTGACCAAGGCTGTTCTTCAAAGCTGAAGAACACCTTCAGCGATGCTTTCTGTCGCTTTAGGCCTTTAGCGACGGACAGAATAAGAAGAAATTAAAATAAATAGAAATAATTATAAATTCAGTTTTAAAAATCATTTTAAGTTATAATAATTAACTTTTAATATTTTGACCTAAGTTTCATAATTATTTTTATAAATTAATAAATTAATTAATTAAATCATTTATAAATAATAAGTAATTATTTAAAAATGATTGAAATATTCTAAAAATCATAATAAATGATTATAAATTATTTAAAAATAAAACTAAGGTTTTAATAAATATACTAAGTAATTGATAATTATTTAGGTACAAAATTAATGATTTAAAAATCATTATAATGAATAAATAAATACTTAAAAATTATTATAAGCTTCCATAAATTATTATAATGATAAATAAATTAACTAAAATTATTATAAAGCTTACAAATAAAGTTTTATCAAGTTTTTAACTTAATAAATATCCGGTGAGGTTTTAGGACACCGAAATCATACCGAACATAAACTGAACGTATTTAATTTGAGTAGTTAGATACTGTTAATGATATCTATAAATATGTTTAACATATTTTAGGTATCTTAAACACTTCGAGTAACATTAGATAAATGTTCTTCGCGCAGGCAAGTATTCGAACTTCACCTTTTCATTGTGCAAGTATTCTATTCGTAAACTTATTACATTACGCAAGTTTTGTACTAAATCTTATGACGTTACTTGAATACCTTTCGATATCTTATACTGAACCATGTTATTACCCAATTATTGAAAAAAGTTATTGTTTCAGCATAACTTAAGAAATGAATCACTTATTCATATGATATTGAATTGTTGTTTATCAAGTATAAACTGTTAGTCAAACCAAATTTTTTTGGTAAGGCATCCTATACTGAGTTGAATTTATCCTAAATTGGGTTTTCTAAATGTGTGTCTATGAATAGACAATAGAAGTAGGATAATATTCATACTCCTAGGATACTGAATAATCTGATCCCCTATCTCAGATCCAAATACGCAGATTTCTAAGTTTGTGTGACTGACAAAAATGGTTGAGTGAAATAAAAAATTTCAGAAATGGTCGTCATCCCTCAGTAAATTGAAAATTATTGAACTATCGTTTATTCAAAAATCAAACATTTTGTTATATAAACTTGCTGAGCATGTCATAGCTCATTGTTGCAAATTATTTCCTTTGCAGTTTTAGATGGTAATCCCGGCACTTCTGGCACCCGTAATGGAAAAAGACCTTGCTTAGATTAGCTTTATGTACTATCTTTATTTAATGTAAGTCTTATAAGACTTTTTGTTGTAATAAGAACTCAATATTGAGAACCATGTAACTGAACTTATTATATATTATCATCTTTTGTTTCTGTAATCGTGTATTGATATATATATATATATACTTAGATGATTAGTAGTATGAGTTAAATGTTACAGTATCCTTAGGGATTATATATCTAAGTGAGGGTATTGACAATATGGACGGTTCATGTTATTTCTGATACTCTGGATTTCGGATGGATATGAACTACTGATATGAAAGGGTTATTCATAAGATATAGTCTATTTATCCAAGTGAGGGTATCTAAACACAATAATAGTTCTAACGAGAATTATTATCTGTTATGGGATACTGTGAACCTTAGATAGATAGGAATTATATCTTATTGAATATCTATAGTTATTTGGATAATCGTGAACTCCAGATCGGATACTACGGGTGCATAGATTTGGGGGTGTCACAGGTTGGTATCAGAGCTTTAGGCTATAGCTCTAAGAAAGAAGTAAAGTATCTTAAGATATAGTCATTGAGTCCGTAAAAAATATTTAACTACACATAAAATAACATTAAAAGATTTATGTTATATGTAGAGTTTCTTAGTATATAATCAAGTAACGAAAGAAATTTCTTTTGTAGAAAATGGCTGATACAGAGGATATGCCAATAGTCATAAATTCACCTCAGATAATGACAGAACAAGATAGTAATCCTGAGGAAGAGGAACTACTACATGATCAAGAAATATTAGAGGCTGAAGAAGGTGAAAATCCTATAGCCGGTCAGTTAATGAGGATTGAGGAACATGAGGAGGCACTCGCTGCAATGACTCAGCAGGCTGACATCAATACTGTGAATGCTGAGTTCAGGGCACATATGGCTAAAGGCGTGCTGGAACATGAGAGGGCAGATTCCACCCTACTGAGGATGCTTCTGCATAATGCTCAGAGGGGTAGACATGAGGCACATGCTAGGTTAACTAAGTTTGTCCGTGGAACTCGTGGGACATTCGATAGTCTGCAGAATCGAGTGATCAAATATCCAGTTTAAGATAGACAGATTCCTTATCTCATAAATCGATCAGTGGTATGCCATATGATCCAGGATGCATATGAGGAAACCAGGAATTTCTAGATTTTAGTATAAGAATCTAGATGCTCAGTTTCTACTATAGAGCATATTTTGTTGTGTTTAAGCTAGTGGTAGTAATAATCAACTAGTCGAATATGTAATTTACATTTTATGTGATAAATATAAGTTCTGTTTAAAAATATCAATTCTTACTATATGAATAATTGTACTTCTATTTATACTTGACTTTATTTTATAGAATCATGACACAGAACAGAAGGCCAGCACAGTCAGAGAATGATGATGACTCTACCCAAAGTTTAGTAGACTTGTTATTAGGAACTGTACAAAATAGACCTACCAACCAAAATACATTGTTCAAAGACTTTAAGTTAGTAGTACCATCTGAGTTTAAGGGTATCAGAGAGCCTATTGAAGCCCAAGTCTGGATCACTGAAATTGAAAAGTTTTTCCTAGTAACCAATGTTAGGGAAGACCAAAAAATAGTTTTTGCAACCTTTTTCTTGAAAGGGGAAGCAAATTATTGGTGAAAATTTACCAAAAATCGTGCAGGGACATAAGTTGTCTCATTGGAAAAATTCAAGGAACTATTATTTGAAATTTATTTTCCCCAATCGTTAAAAGATCGTATGGAGGTGAAATTTTTGAAATTAAAGTAAGGAGAACTTACTGTAGCCCAGTATACAGCTAAGTTTAATTATGAATTAGCACGATTCACTTCGCATCAAGTAGATACTGTAGCTAGGAAAACCTGAAGGTATGAGGAGGGTTTAAAACCCCAGATTCGTATTAAGCTGTCTGTGTTTTAGCTTAGGACTATCCCTTAGATTCTTGAAAAGGCTATTATTGCTGAGAGTGAGAATGAAAATCTCATTAAATATCATAAAGATAAAAAGAGTCACGGTGAAGGAGGAAAATCAAAGGGAGAACCCAGTTCAGGAGGGTTTAACAATAAAAGAAGGCGGAATACCACTTTTCCAAACAACTATGGGAAAAAGGTATCTAAATTCAATAACAATAATAATTTTAACACCAACATGAATAATAACAAAACAGACTCTTGTGTCAAATGTGGGAAAATTCATAAAGGTACGTGTTTAAAGAATAGGTGTTTTAATTGTGGTCAAGAGAAACACTATTCTCCTCAATGTCCTACTTCTAATCAAAACAAATGCTTCATCTGTGGAACATTGGGACATATAAGTAGAAATTGTCCAAAAAATAAGAATCAAGGAGGAGGGGGAAGTCAGGCACCAAACAATAAACCACCTGTAACAGTAGCTGGAGGTTCGGGTCGTCCAACTCCAAGAACATTTAATATGTCGGTGAGGGATGCTGTTGCTTCACAGGACGTGGTTATAGGTATCATCCCTATCAACACTTTAAATGCATATGTGTTATTCGACTCTGAAGCTACTTGTTCTTTTGTGTCTAAAAGCTTTTCTAAAAAGTTGAATATGCCATGTGAAAATTTAGACAAACCGTTCTGCGTAGAAATGGCGAATAATGAGAAAATACCTGTTGAAGCTATTTATAAAAATTGTAGTGTAAACATTAAGGGACACAACTTCTTGGTAAATCTTATTCCTATAGAGTTAGGTGAATTTGATGTAATCCTAGGGATGGATAGGCTGGTTAATCATAATGCAATGATTGATTGTCATCAAAAATGGATAAACCTTGTGACTACGTCGAAGTCAAAAGTAGTGTTCAACGGGAGTTGTTCACCTAAGCAGTTTCAATGTTTGACTATAACTCAGGCAGAAAGACTACTTAGGAATGGTTGTACAGGTTATTTGGCTTATATAGTAGATACTTGAATGGAAGGAGTTAAACTAGATCAAATACCTGTAGCTAGGGAATTTCCAGATGTGTTTCTAGATGACTTACCAGGTCTTCCTCCTGATAGGGAGATTGAGTTTGTTATCGACCTTGCACCTGGTACGGCGCCAGTTTCTAAAGCACCATACAGAATGGCACCTGTAGAACTAAAAGAGTTGCTAGTACAATTACAGGAACTCTTAGACAAGAAATACATAAAACCTAGTGTTTCACCATGGGGAGCACTTGTATTGTTTGTAAAGAAGAAGGATGGAACAATGAGGTTATGTGTCGATTATAGGGAGCTTAATAAACTAACCATAAAGAATAAGTATCCTTTACCTTGAATTGATGATCTATTTGACCAGTTAAAAGGAGCCGAATACTTTTTGAAGATCGACTTGCGGTCAGGTTATCATCAATCAAAAGTAAAAAAGGAAGATGTGCCGAAGACAGCGTTTAAGACATGCTACGGACATTATGAGTTTCTTGTAATGTCTTTTGGATTAACAAATGCACCGACAGCATTTATAGATCTGATGAACCGAGTGTTTAAATCATGCTTAGACAAATTTGTCGTCGTGTTTATTGATGATATTTTGATATATTCAAAAACACGGGAGGAGCATGCTGAACATTTGAGAAGCGTATTGAAGATATTACCCAAGGAACAACTTTACGCAAAGTTTTCCAAGTGTGAATTCTGGTTGGAAAGAGTTCAGTTTTTAGGACATGTCATTAATAAAAGTGGGATTACAGTAGATCCAGCAAAGATCGAAACGGTTGTAAATTGGGAACAACCAACAACTCCAACTGAAGTAAGAAGTTTTCTCAGTTTAGCGGGTTATTATTGACGTTTTATACAAGATTTTTCAAAAATAGCAACCCCATTAACCAATTTAACTAGAAAGACAGTAAAATATGTCTGGACAGATAAATGTGAAGAAAGCTTCCAAGAGTTGAAGAAACGACTGAGCATGGCTCCAGTATTATCTTTACCAGATGATACAGGAGGCCTTGTGGTCTATAGTGATGCGTCACACAAAGGGTTAGGTTGTGTGTTGATGCAACATGGGAAAGTGATAGCTTACACGTCACGACAACTCAAGGATTATGAGAAGAGGTATCCTACTTATGACCTAGAGTTAGCTGCAGTAGTATTTGCTCTTAAAATTTGGAGGTATTACTTGTACGGGGAGAAGTGCGAAATATATACCAATCACAAAAGTCTCAAATATATTTTCACACAAAAAGAATTGAATATGAGACAGAGGAGATGGTTAGAACTGATAAAGGATTTGACTGTGAAATCTTATATCACCCCAAAAAAGCCAATGTAATTGCAGATGCGTTAAGTATAAAGAACCAAGAGAAATTAAACATAATAACAGACAACGAGGTACTGATAAAAGACTTTGATAAACTCAAAATAGAGGTGAGAGTTCCAACTATCTCTACCCAAAAATTGTTTATTTTAGAAGGTGTTCTGACCCTATTAGATAGAATTAAAGAAATGCAGGAGAAAGATGAGATGTGTCAAAAATGTAAATTCGATATAACTCATATAAAGAATGTCAAATTTTGAGTAGATAAGGATGGGGTACTAAGATATGAAGATAGAGTTTGGGTTCCGTCAAACCAATCAATAAAAGATGAAATCTTAAGTGAAGCTCATAATTCTAAATTTGCCGTTCACCTAGGTAGTACGAAAATATATAGAGACTTATCAACATTTCTGGTGGTCTAATATGAAAAGAGAAATAGCAGAGTGGGTCAGTAAATGTCTCACGTGTCAAAGGGTTAAGGGTGAACATCAAAAGCCGAGTGGATTACTACAACCCTTACAAATTCCTGAGTGGAAGTGGGAACATATAACCATGGATTTCGTGATAGGCCTTCCTGCTACACAGAAAGGCCACAATGCCATTTGGGTAATAGTAGATAGACTCACCAAATCAGCTCGTTTCCTACCTATCAAGATTACTCATACCTTAGATCAATTTGCCAAGCTATACATAAATGAAATTATTTCTAGACATGGAGTTCCTGTTTCTATAGTGTCTGATAGAGATCCAAGATTTACTTCAAACTTTTGGGGAAATCTTCAAAAACACCTAGGAACTCAGGTGAGATTAAGTACAACATATCACCCGCAGACAGGTGGGCAGAATGAAAGGACCATTCAAACTTTAGAGGACATGTTAAGAACCTGTGTCATGGACTTTAAAGGGAGTTGGGAAGATCAATTACCTTTGGTAGAACTTGCCTACAACAACAATTATCATGCTAGCATAGGTATGCCACCCTATGAAGCTCTATATGGTAGAAACTGCAGAACACCTTTGTGTTGGGACGAGGTCGGGGAAACATAAATGCTAGGACCCGAGATAATTCAACAAACTACAGAAACGATTCAAATTATACGAGGAAGATTGCAAGCGTCTCAAGATTGACAACGAAAATATGCTGATCCACATCGACAGGAGCGGAACTTTAATGTTGGAAGCCATGTATTCTTGAAAGTGACCCCTTGGAAGGGCAAGATACGTTTTGGCAAGAAAGAAAAATTAAGTCCGAGATTCATTAGACCATTTGAAATTTTGAGAAGGATAGGAGAGGTGGCTTATGAAGTAGCTCTACCTCCTGACTTAAACCATATCCATAATGTGTTTCATGTGTCCGTTTTACGACCATATAAACCAGGCTACAAACACTTTATAAGTTACGAACCTATCCTAATCGAGAAAGACCTATCTTATATAGAAGAACATGTTCAGATCATCGACCGGAAAGAGCAAAACCTAAGAAATAAAGTTATAGCATCGGTTAGGGTGATTTGGAGAAATCAGAACGTTGAAAAGGCTACAAGGGAGCTCGAGAATAAAATGCGAGAGAACTATCCCCACTTGTTTGCTTAACCTATACTGAAATTTCGAGGATGAATTTCTTATTAGAGGGGGTGAATGTGAGATCCCAAATCCCTTATAAGACTCGGTTATGTAAATTCTTCAATTATCAATAAAATCTCTCCGTTCTAATAATGTATTGTGTTATTATATACGTTATTAAAGACTTCGATCAAAAATATTTTTCTTCAAAAAACTTCGTGCTTAAAAATTTTGTTTCATATTTGGACTTTTCGGTATGTTATTTTATCAAGCTGCTTTGTCGTGCTTACATTGACGAAACGCTTTGTCGTGCTTTATCTAGATTATGTGTCAAAAGCATAATTAGGAAACCCTGATGCTAAATTAGGAAACCCTAACCCTAATTTAGAAACCCTAACCTTAAATTCAAACCTTAAACCTTAATTAAGGAGTATAAACCCTAATTGGGTTATCTTAAACCCTAATTATGTTAACTAAACTTAAATTAGGTGTTAATAACTTCACTAAGTTATCCTAAACACAAAAATCAAAACCCTAAATCATAATTAGTGACGATTAGGGCAAAATTAGCTTACTAATCAAACCTTAAGTTGCTCACAAGCTAGTGCCACCACATACTTTCGAAAATCTATCATATCTGACCCCCAAGCACCTTGTCATAGCTGCACAAGTTCAGAGGGAAGATATTTGTGGAGGCAAAATGAGAAAAAAGACCTAAAAACCCTAACCTAGAAATTCTATAAATAGCAGCCTCAATTTAGTATAAACTCACGAATTTCTTTCACCAATACACTTATACTATCTACCATAAGAAGCCCTAGCAATAGCAACATTAGAATCAAAGCTTAGATAACCAAATTTGCTCAAGAAAGGTATAAACCCTAATTTTACATTTGATCTTTGATGCTATGTTAATTTTGTTGTTATGTTGTTTAGTTATGTGTAATAACATGTTAGTTAGTGTTCTGGGTTGTTAGATCACGTTTTCATAACATCTAGATTCATCAAATAGGTGTTTTAAGCAATCTAAAAATTTGTTAAAAATAGGCCTGACAGCCATGTCAGAACCCGTAGATCTTCATGTGTTAATAGTTAGGTCTGTTAATTGTATGCTAGTTGTAGTATTACATGAGCTTAGTAATCTAGAACAAGAATCACGATTATTTGATTAACAGAATGAAAGATATAGGTGGTCAAAAGTGGTTGACCGATCACGAAGTTTTGATTTCTGGGTTACCCAGAAATCTCAAGAACAGCCGAGATAGGTACTTTGACCGGCTTGTATCTCTCTCTCTCTCTCTCTCTCTATGTTGTTAAGTTGTCTAAGTGCTTTGTTGTTGTACCCTTACATGTATACTAGAGGTATGATACACTTTAAAACATAATAGATTCATAGGATGACTAGAATTAATGGTCAAAACCCGTTGACCGTTCACGGTTTAGTATTCTGGAAAACCTAGAAAATGAAGAACATGAAAAACAGTCTCTGACAAGACTTTGACGGACCTAGATCTATGCCTTTGGAGGTTACTCGGTCCAAATCAGTGCTATCTCGTTCAAGTATGATATATATATATATATATATATATATATATATATATATAATACACACTGCAACAATTAAAACATCTATCTAATACATAGAATCAAAGATATAAGCATCATAAAGTCGTTGACCGATGTTCTGGGTTACCCAGAAACCCAAGAACAGCTCTGACAAGTACTTTGAGCCTTAATAACTTTCTGATAGGTGATAGTTAGAGTCCAAAATTGATATCTAGTTATAGTATTACATAAACACTATAACACTGAAACACTTACAAACACCGAATCATAACAAGCTGCAAGAACAAGCTTGGTCAAAGTAGCCACTCGGCCTTGACCAAGGTTGTGACAAACAAGATTTTTGTAATTTATTTTGAATATTTATTGAATTAAATAAATATTTTTTTGATGATTTAATTATTGAGTTAAATAATTAATTGATGAATTTGTGGTAGATTAATTTAATTATATGTGTCACATTAGTTAAATTAATGTGGTGAATTTTTATATTCAAAGTATGTATTTAATTGAGCTTATTTGATTAATATATTAATTAATAAGCATAATGTTATTCTAATTAATTTAATAATTAATTAGAGATTTATGATTAGACATAATTAATAAATAAGAATTTTAATTATGTGACTATGTGATTTAATGTAGATTTATGCTATTTTATTTAATTGATTTAAATAGCATTATTTGATTTAATTGGGTGTGACATTAATTAACTATATTATAATAAATTAATTAAAATAAATGAGAAGGGATTCCTTAAGCTAGCCAAACAAGGCCTTAAGGGGAGTTGGTCAGTTAACCCACTAAGGGACCAACTGACAACCACTCACCCATTATATATTATACGTATTATACTTATATACATATATACTATATCAATTCATATATTCATATCAGAGAGAATTTTGAGAGAAAAGATTGAGGAAGAAGAAATTGAGAAATTTATATCATCATCCTTGAATCATCTTCACCAACTAGCAAGGGTAAATTCAGTTATATTAAGTTTTAAGCTTTCTATTTTTACGTACTTTGAAGTTCTCTGTAATCGTCAATTTTGAATCATTGTTGGTTATATGGTTTTATATGGGTTAAATTATGTTTATAACATGTTTTATACCATGTATACATAAATCACAGTGATCAATTTTATGTAATTACGTCTTAATTAAGTTTTCAAAACTTCCATTAACGTACTTTGAAGTTTTCTGTAAAAGACTAAATTGATGACTTGTTCATGATATGGCTATATATATATTAATTGATGTCCATAACATATTATATGCCATATATGCATAACTTTCAGTGATCACACCATGGAATTTTGTTGATAATTGGGTTTTCAAAAGTTACAGAGTGTAAAAATTGTACATATGGCCCATATGGCCCTTACGTACAAAATTTACACACCTTATGCGTTTATTTAACTTAAATTAACACTTGAATGTGATTGTGTACATTTAAACGAACAAAATGGAAGTTAAACGAACGGATTCGGTGTTATAACGAATCCGTAACGTTGAATTCTTGTTTTCTTTCAAAACTTTATAAAATATTGAAAATAGTGAAATTAAATGTTGTGATTTGTGTAATTCCGTGATTTAAAGTGTTAAAAGCATGCTTAGAACATGGTATGATGTTTCTGTAAATTCTATATCTCATGGGTAGCCTTAAATTCATTTCGTTAGTTTAATTTGGATTTATTTGGGTTGCTCTGTGTGTCATTCGCGAACTGGAAATCTGGGTCTGCGTTGCCGCGCGGCCGCGCTGGTCCCAAGGGTAACTGGCGCGCGGCCGCGCCCCTTGCAGAAATTTGAAATTTTTTTGCTAAGTGTTCGTGTGTTCTAAGAGGTGGTTTAAAACCTAATGTAATGAACATAAAGATATGCTAAACATATAATAAGAGGTTAATAACTTATATTACGTGAGTAATTAATAAGTTAATTACATGACTTGAATCGTTAATTGTATAGTCCAATAACGTGCTCAAGACCGATGTGTGTGATTCGATACGTATATCGAGTTATTGATTAATTTGTATTGTGAACGTATTGATATGTAGGATGTAATAAAGAACGTGAATTATAATTGTAGCTTGTGCAAGAGGCAAGTATCCTATCCCTAATTTATTGATTTAGCAAGTTCCCTAAATTCTAATTTATTCATTTATTAAGCCTTAGACTTGTGTTTCTATATCGAGTAAGCTCGTGTTTTTAATTGTTCAAGTTCGAAATTCATATTACATATTGTAACTCTTTTAAAAGCATGATTCAGTGATACAATACTTATTCGATTGTATACTCTTGAGATTTATTATTCAAGTTGAATATCGATGTTATTGTTGAACCTTATAGGACTAGTGAACCCTTATTGATTCGACTAGTCCATAGTTGATGAACGTTCTAAATTCCAAAATACTTATTGAGCTTATCCAAACCAAACTTCCTTTGGTGCGGACTCTGATGTCAAAACTGAGATGAACAACCCTGTAAAAGGGGATTATTTACGTTTTAGCGTTGAGATATTGTGCACAGTATGGTACTAAGGGCTGATCCCCCTAAGTACGAGAAGTAGAGTCCATAGTCTTATGACTGTTAAAGGTTTAAAGCATAAAAACTTTACAACCTAGGACATAGTTCAAGGTCTTATGACCCTCAGACGTTCTTTTGATTCCTGTTATTCATTCTTGAGTCAAAAGTTGAGTTTCTTTATTCAGATGTCTTTGATTCACTCGCATGTTATTATATTGTTGTCATATTATTATACTTGTGGGCAATCGTGCTCACTCTTGCGTAATAATAACATTGCAGTTAAGAACGAAAGGTCCAACGAGCCTTCTACTAGCAAAGGCAAGGGCAAGGTCAACAAGTGATGAAGACTTGTTGTTTATTTTATGTGTTTATGTTTCAGACTTATGTTAAAGTTGTGTAAGACTTATTTAATTATTTATATTTCCGCACTTGAGATTTAAGGTTAAGTACGACCTGGGATTGATGTATTTCTTTTCAGATGTTGTAACCCCATAAGGGGAGGATTATTTCTATTTATTTCATGGTTTGCATTTACTATGGATAGATAGATAGATGATATTTGTACAGTGAACACCAAGTCCCGTGGAAATTGAAGTACCCGGATTTGGGGGTGTCACAGGTTGGTATCAAAGCTGTAGGTTATGAACCTTAGGTGGGGAAAAACCTTAGGATAGTAGCCTTTTTAGAGATCGAGAACATAGTAATGATAACTCTTATCGAGTTCTAAGAAAGATAATAACTTACCTTATGTGCTACGTGCTTATACTTATATATTCGAGTCTCGATTAGCATCACGTAATTACTAAAACTTAAAATTTTATTTGTCAGGATGACGAATGCTGGAGAACCTAGTCAGTCCAGGGACCTTGTACCCCTAGAGGCTAGAGAGGAGGAGCCCCGAGATATCCACGTAGTTTGGGAGCAGTTAGTCCGACGAGAGCCATCACCCTTGATCACAGTCATTGGTCAGGAGATTGTGCCGGTGTCTAATTCAGAGGAGGACTCTGAGGAAGACCCTGAGGAGATTGAAGTTCAGGCTGAGGCAGCTGAAGAGGAGGAGGAAGACCCTGAAGAGTTCCCGCCGAGCTCTATCAGTGCTGAGATGTATGACGAGCTGTATGACCGTAACATAGAGTTACGTGATACTGTTCAGGAGCTGAGGGAGACTGTTCAGGAGCTGAGGGAGCGGTCGGTTACTCAACAGTCTACCATCGAGCTGAGGGATGGAGAGGTTGAGGCTCTTCACACACGTTTGGGAAATATAGAGTGGAATTTGGTTCACGAGAAAGGCCAAACTGAGCAGAAGTCAGAGGAAATAGAGGAATTGAAGAATGAACTGAAAGAGAAATCAGCAAGGCTGGCCATAGCAGAGGAGGCTTGGGTAAGGGAATCACGACGAGCAGATCTCGCAGAAGATAATTGTCGGGCAAAGAAGGCCAAGCTTGAGGAGACGTACTCTACGCTTCAATATGCAATTAATGAGGCCCAGGATCGGGTTATGAGGTACCCAATTCAGTTCGAAGGACTACCGTCGTACATGCTAGATCGCAGGACGATGTCTCGGATTATGGAAGAAGAGCGTGGCAAAGCTGTTCGTCGCCTTAATGGGCAGTGATAGGAACATTTGATTTTGTGAAACCTATCTGGTAGTTAATAATGTAAATTCCAATGTGTTTATAAACAGAGGAATATTTTATGTTTTAAATCCTGTAGATTCTTTATCTCAGGATAGTTGATGTAAATAGCAGTGATGCTATCGTATTATGTTAAAACTTTTGATTTAGTAATATATCAGAGTTTATTTGAGATAATGTGTTGACTGATTGTGTCTAAATGTTTAAGTTAAGCCTTAGATATTTAAAAGATTGAATAAAGTTCTAATACGTGTATTTCTTAAGAGTAAAATGCCGCCAAGGAGACGATCTAACCGTCAACAGGCCCAAGAAGGGTCAACTAACAACAACAACGACGCCAATGCTAACCCCGTTCAGCAGTTGGCGAACTTACTTGCTGGAGCGCTTAACAACCAACCTCAAGCTCCACCGACCACAACGTTCAAGGACTTCAAGGCGGTGGGACCGCCAGAGTTTAAAGGCACCATGAACCCGATAGAAGCTCAAACCTGGGTCATGGAGATGGAAAAAGTTTTTGACGTCGCCAGAGTCAGAGAGGACCAGAAAACCGCCTATGCAACGTTCATGCTGAAATCTGAGGCCAGCTATTGGTGGCAAGCGAATAAGGTCCGGGGAGGTGAAGGTGTGATTACCTGGGAGAGGTTCAAGGAGATGTTCTTCGAGATGTACTTTCCGACCAGCTCGCAGAATCAAATGGAGGTCCAGTTCTTGGAACTGAAACAGGGAAATATGTCCGTACCAGAATATGCGGCGAAATTCAATGAGTTGGCTAGGTTTGCCACGTATCAAGTGCACACCGATCAGAGGAAGGCAAGGAGGTTTGAACAGGGCCTGAAGCCCTGGTTGTATAGCAAAGTGTCAATGTTCCAATTGAACACTTTTGCTGGGGTGTTGGAGAAGGCCATTCTCGCTGAAGGCGGGAGTGATGCAGTTACAAAGTATAACCAAGATCAGAAAAAGAAGAAGAGTGAAGGTGAAGGAATTAACAAGGCTAGTGGTAGCAACACGGGAGGGAGTAATAATCAGAAGAGGAGGTGGAATGATAACTCATCGACTGGGAATCAGCAAGGTGGTCAGAAAAAGAGGATCGAAGCTTGTTCGACCTGCGGGAAAGCTCACCTGGGGGTCTGTATGAAGGGAAAACGAGTATGCTATAATTGTGGTCAGGAAGGCCACATAGCACCTAACTGTCCGAACCCAAAGAAGGGCGCTTGCTTCACTTGCGGCTCAAAGGACCATCTGGCAAGGGACTGTCCCAAGAAGGGATCTGGAAGGGAAGGATCAGGTGGAAACAGGGGAAACAGCGGTGGAAGTGCTTTAACTATCACGGGACCAACCGCAACCAACCGACCAACCGCCAGGACCTTTAACATGACCGTGCAGGATGCTGTGCAGTCTCGCGATGTGGTGTCAGGTATCATTCCGATCAATAAAGTTAATGCTTATGTACTATTTGATTCGGGTGCTACTTGTTCATTTATATCCGATGACTTTGCTAAGAACTTAGAACTTCCTATGGACGAGTTAGAATACCCCATGAATATAGAGATTGCGAATAGAGAAGTAATCCCTGTTAAGTATGTACACAAGAACTGTAGAGTAGATATTAAGGGTAACATTATGAACGTAAATCTTATCCCGATTAGACTTGGGGAATTCGATGTTATTCTGGGAATGGATTGGCTAGTCAATTATGGGGCTGTAATTGATTGCCAGAGAAAGTGTATCAACCTTATGACCCCGTCAAAGGTTGTGTTTTATGGCAGTAAATCGCCTAGACAAGCGAGTTGTCTGACGATGATGCAGGCCAGGAAGTTGTTAAGACAAGGCTGTGTAGGATATTTAGCCTACATAGTCGATAGTCGTAAAGAAAACCCAAAATTAGAAGATATACCAGTCGTGAGGGACTTCTTAGACGTATTTTCGGATGATCTGCCAGGACTTCCGCCAGACAGAGAGGTTGAGTTTGTGATCGATTTGGCGCCAGGGACGGCCCCAATATCGAAGGCACCATACCGGATGGCTCCGGTAGAGATGAAAGAGTTAATGGTACAACTACAAGAGTTACTGGACAAGAAGTACATCCAACCGAGCGTATCGCCGTGGGGAGCGCCGGTGTTATTTGTGAAGAAGAAGGACGGGACGATGCGGCTTTGCATCGACTACAGAGAACTGAATAAGGTCACAATTAAGAATAGATATCCATTACCGAGGATCGACGATCTGTTCGACCAATTGAAGGGTGCAAGGTACTTTTCAAAGATAGACTTGAGGAGTGGCTATCATCAGCTGAAGGTGAGGCCAGAGGATGTTCCAAAGACAGCATTTAGGACTCGATATGGTCACTACGAATTTTTGGTAATGTCATTTGGTCTAACGAATGCTCCTGCAGCATTCATGGGCTTAATGAATGGAGTGTTCAAGCCGTTTTTGGACAAATTCGTGGTGGTCTTTATCGACGATATTTTGATATACTCGAAGACCAAGGAAGAACATGTAGAACATCTGAAGTTAACATTAGAGGCGTTGAGAAGAGAGAAGTTGTACGCCAAATTTTTGAAATGTGAATTCTGGATTGAAAGAGTGCAATTTCTTGGACATGTGATCGACAAGGACGGAATTTCGGTAGATCCCTCTAAAGTCGAAGCTGTGATGAACTGGGATCAGCCGAAAACACCGTCGGAAGTGAGGAGTTTTCTTGGATTGGCGGGTTATTATAGAAGATTTATTCAGGACTTTTCCAAGATCGCAACTCCGCTGACGAATTTGACTAGAAAATCGGTGAAATTCGTTTGGACAGAGAAGTGTGAGAAAAGTTTCCAAGAGCTTAAGAGGAGGTTGAGTTCAGCACCTGTGTTATCCCTTCCGGACGACACAGGCAATTTTGTGGTTTATAGTGATGCGTCGCATAAAGGACTTGGCTGTGTGCTTATGCAAAACGGCAGGGTCATTGCGTATGCGTCACGACAATTGAAAGACTATGAGAAGGGGTATCCGACCCATGACTTGGAGTTAGCTGCAGTGGTATTTGCTTTAAAAATTTGGAGACACTATCTCTATGGGGAGAAGTGTGAAATATATACAGACCACAAGAGTCTGAAATATATTTTTACACAGAAGGACTTGAATATGCGCCAGAGAAGGTGGCTGGAGTTAATTAAGGACTATGACTGTGAAATCTTATACCATCCGGGTAAGGCTAATGTGGTTGCCGACGCCTTAAGCAGAAAAGGTCGGGAGAAATTGATGATGTTGACTACTCAGGAGGAACTAATTTCGGCAATGGAAAAGCTGAAATTGGAAGTGAAGTATCCGATGGAGATTGACGAGAAGTTGTTTCAGATTCAAGCTGGTACAACCCTATTGGATAAAGTTAAGGAAGCTCAACTTCAGGACGAAGAATGTGAGAAGGTTAAGAAAAAGATATCTGAAGGAATCGAACCGAGATTCAAGATAGACAGTGAGGGACTACTGAGATTTGAGAACAGAGTTTGGGTACTGTCAGTGCCAGAGATTAAGGATGACATTTTGAGCGAGGCTCATAGCTCACAGTATTCGATTCACCCCGGTAGTACCAAGATGTACCAAGATCTTCGGCAGCACTTCTGGTGGCCGAATTTGAAACGAGATGTTGCTGAGTGTGTTGCAAAGTGTCTAACCTGTCAGAAAGTGAAAGCAGAACATCAGAGACCAAGTGGTTTGCTACAACCCCTGGAAATCCCAGAATGGAAATGGGAACACATTACGATGGATTTCGTGGTTGGCCTTCCGACGACTCAGAAAGGCTACGACGCAGTATGGGTTATCGTTGACCGACTGACGAAATCCGCACACTTCCTTCCGATTAAAATCAGATTCAACTTAGACCAGTTGGCAAGGCTATATGTGAAAGAGATTGTTTCGAGGCACGGAGTTCCGGTGTCAATTGTTTCCGACAGAGATCCGCGTTTCACATCGAACTTCTGGAAGCGACTACAAGAATGCATGGGGACACAGTTGAGAATGAGTACGGCTTATCACCCTCAGACAGATGGGCAGAGTGAAAGAACGATCCAGACATTGGAAGATATGTTGAGAGCATGCATCATGGATTTTAAAGGAAATTGGGATGATCACCTACCGCTTGTGGAATTCGGTTACAACAACAGTTACCACGCTAGTATTGGCATGCCGCCTTACGAAGCGTTGTACGGAAGAAAATGCAGAACCCCGCTATACTGGGATGAAGTTGGCGAGAGACAACTATTAGGTCCAGAACTGGTACAGCAGACAGCAGAGATAGTCAAAGTGATCAGAACAAGACTGGTAGCAGCTCAGGATAGGCAGAAGAAATACGCCGATCCACACCGTAAGAACGTTGAGTTTGAATCGGGTAGCTATGTGTTCTTGAAAGTCTCTCCCTGGAAGGGGAAGATCAGATTCGGTAAGAAGGGAAAATTGAGCCCAAGGTTCATTGGACCCTTTGAAGTACTGCGAAGGATTGGAGAAGTTGCGTATGAGGTAGCCTTACCTCCGGCGCTTGAGAATGTCCACAACGTCTTTCATGTGTCAGTTTTACGCCCCTACAAACCCGATTACAAACATGTGATTGAATATGAACCCCTACATTTTGAGAAAGACTTATCCTATGAAGAAATTCCTGTTCAGATTGTTGACAGGAAAGAGCAAGTCCTCAGAAATAAAATTATACCTTCTGTTAAGGTAATTTGGAGGAACCACAATGCTGAAGAAGCTACGTGGGAACTCGAAGAGCATATGATGAAGAATTACCCAGATTTATTTACTTAATTTTTTTGTTTATGCGATTCTGGGGACAGAATCTTTGTAAGGGGGGGAGAATGTAACGGGACGAAATTTAATTGAACCGTGATTCTGGGGACAGAATCCTTTTAAGGGGGGAAAGATGTGACAAACAAGATTTTTGTAATTTATTTTGAATATTTATTGAATTAAATAAATATTTTTTTGATGATTTAATTATTGAGTTAAATAATTAATTGATGAATTTGTGGTAGATTAATTTAATTATATGTGTCACATTAGTTAAATTAATGTGGTGAATTTTTATATTCAAAGTATGTATTTAATTGAGCTTATTTGATTAATATATTAATTAATAAGCATAATGTTATTCTAATTAATTTAATAATTAATTAGAGATTTATGATTAGACATAATTAATAAATAAGAATTTTAATTATGTGACTATGTGATTTAATGTAGATTTATGCTATTTTATTTAATTGATTTAAATAGCATTATTTGATTTAATTGGGTGTGACATTAATTAACTATATTATAATAAATTAATTAAAATAAATGAGAAGGGATTCCTTAAGCTAGCCAAACAAGGCCTTAAGGGGAGTTGGTCAGTTAACCCACTAAGGGACCAACTGACAACCACTCACCCATTATATATTATACGTATTATACTTATATACATATATACTATATCAATTCATATATTCATATCAGAGAGAATTTTGAGAGAAAAGATTGAGGAAGAAGAAATTGAGAAATTTATATCATCATCCTTGAATCATCTTCACCAACTAGCAAGGGTAAATTCAGTTATATTAAGTTTTAAGCTTTCTATTTTTACGTACTTTGAAGTTCTCTGTAATCGTCAATTTTGAATCATTGTTGGTTATATGGTTTTATATGGGTTAAATTATGTTTATAACATGTTTTATACCATGTATACATAAATCACAGTGATCAATTTTATGTAATTACGTCTTAATTAAGTTTTCAAAACTTCCATTAACGTACTTTGAAGTTTTCTGTAAAAGACTAAATTGATGACTTGTTCATGATATGGCTATATATATATTAATTGATGTCCATAACATATTATATGCCATATATGCATAACTTTCAGTGATCACACCATGGAATTTTGTTGATAATTGGGTTTTCAAAAGTTACAGAGTGTAAAAATTGTACATATGGCCCATATGGCCCTTACGTACAAAATTTACACACCTTATGCGTTTATTTAACTTAAATTAACACTTGAATGTGATTGTGTACATTTAAACGAACAAAATGGAAGTTAAACGAACGGATTCGGTGTTATAACGAATCCGTAACGTTGAATTCTTGTTTTCTTTCAAAACTTTATAAAATATTGAAAATAGTGAAATTAAATGTTGTGATTTGTGTAATTCCGTGATTTAAAGTGTTAAAAGCATGCTTAGAACATGGTATGATGTTTCTGTAAATTCTATATCTCATGGGTAGCCTTAAATTCATTTCGTTAGTTTAATTTGGATTTATTTGGGTTGCTCTGTGTGTCATTCGCGAACTGGAAATCTGGGTCTGCGTTGCCGCGCGGCCGCGCTGGTCCCAAGGGTAACTGGCGCGCGGCCGCGCCCCTTGCAGAAATTTGAAATTTTTTTGCTAAGTGTTCGTGTGTTCTAAGAGGTGGTTTAAAACCTAATGTAATGAACATAAAGATATGCTAAACATATAATAAGAGGTTAATAACTTATATTACGTGAGTAATTAATAAGTTAATTACATGACTTGAATCGTTAATTGTATAGTCCAATAACGTGCTCAAGACCGATGTGTGTGATTCGATACGTATATCGAGTTATTGATTAATTTGTATTGTGAACGTATTGATATGTAGGATGTAATAAAGAACGTGAATTATAATTGTAGCTTGTGCAAGAGGCAAGTATCCTATCCCTAATTTATTGATTTAGCAAGTTCCCTAAATTCTAATTTATTCATTTATTAAGCCTTAGACTTGTGTTTCTATATCGAGTAAGCTCGTGTTTTTAATTGTTCAAGTTCGAAATTCATATTACATATTGTAACTCTTTTAAAAGCATGATTCAGTGATACAATACTTATTCGATTGTATACTCTTGAGATTTATTATTCAAGTTGAATATCGATGTTATTGTTGAACCTTATAGGACTAGTGAACCCTTATTGATTCGACTAGTCCATAGTTGATGAACGTTCTAAATTCCAAAATACTTATTGAGCTTATCCAAACCAAACTTCCTTTGGTGCGGACTCTGATGTCAAAACTGAGATGAACAACCCTGTAAAAGGGGATTATTTACGCTTTAGCGTTGAGATATTGTGCACAGTATGGTACTAAGGGCTGATCCCCCTAAGTACGAGAAGTAGAGTCCATAGTCTTATGACTGTTAAAGGTTTAAAGCATAAAAACTTTACAACCTAGGACATAGTTCAAGGTCTTATGACCCTCAGACGTTCTTTTGATTCCTGTTATTCATTCTTGAGTCAAAAGTTGAGTTTCTTTATTCAGATGTCTTTGATTCACTCGCATGTTATTATATTGTTGTCATATTATTATACTTGTGGGCAATCGTGCTCACTCTTGCGTAATAATAACATTGCAGTTAAGAACGAAAGGTCCAACGAGCCTTCTACTAGCAAAGGCAAGGGCAAGGTCAACAAGTGATGAAGACTTGTTGTTTATTTTATGTGTTTATGTTTCAGACTTATGTTAAAGTTGTGTAAGACTTATTTAATTATTTATATTTCCGCACTTGAGATTTAAGGTTAAGTACGACCTGGGATTGATGTATTTCTTTTCAGATGTTGTAACCCCATAAGGGGAGGATTATTTCTATTTATTTCATGGTTTGCATTTACTATGGGTAGATAGATAGATGATATTTGTACAGTGAACACCAAGTCCCGTGGAAATTGAAGTACCCGGATTTGGGGGTGTCACAAAGGTTGCTCTTTAAAGCCGAAGAACACCTTCAGCGACGCTTTCTGTTGCCTTAGGCCTTTAGCGAGGGACAGAATAAAAAGAAATTAAAATAAATTAAAATAAAGAGAAATAATTAGTAAATAATAATAAATTCAGTTTTAAAAATTATTTTAAGTTATAATAATTAACTTTTAATATTTTGACATAGATTTCATAGTTATTTTTATAAATTAATAAATAAATTAATTAATAAATTAATTAATTAAATCATTTATAAATAATAAGTAATCATTTATAAATAATAAGTAATTATTAAAAAAATATTTTAAAAATCATAATAAATGATTATAAATTATTAAAAAAATAAAACTAAGGTTTTAATAAATATACTAAGTAATTGATAATTATTTAGGTATAAAATTAATGATTTAAAAATCATTCTAATGGATAAATAAATACTTCAAAATTATTATAAGCTTCTGAAAATTATTATAATGATAAATAAATTATTTAAAATTGCAATAAAGCTTATAAATAAAGTTTTACCAAGTTTTCAACTTAATAAATATCCGGTGAGGTTTTTGGACACCGAAATTATACCGAACATAGATCGAACGTATTTAGTTTGAGTAGTTAGGTACTGTTATCAATACTAATGATATCTATAAATATGTTTAACATATTTTAGGTATTATAAACACTTCGAGTAACATTAAATAAACATTCTTCGTGCAGACAAGTATTCGAACTTTCACCTTTTCATTGTGAAATTATTCTATTCGTAAACTTATTACATTACACAAGTTTTATACTAAATCTTATGACGTTACTTGAATACCTTTCTATATCTTATACCAAACCAAATTATTACCCAATTATTGAAAAAAGTATTGCTATTGTTTCAGTATAACTTAAGAAATGAATCACTTATTCATATGATATTGAATTGTTGTTTATCAAGCATAAATTGTTAGTTAAACCAAATTATTTTGGTAAGGCATCCTATACTAAGTTGAATTTATCCTAAATTGGGTTTTATAAATGTGTGTCTATGAATAGACAATAGAAGTAGGATGATATGCATACTCCTAGGCTACTGAATAGGCTGATCCCCTATCTCAGATCCGAATACGCAAATTTCTAAGCCTGTGTGATTGACAGAAATGGTTGAGTGAAATAAAAAATTCCAGAAATGGTCATCAACCCTCAGTAAATTGAAAATTATTGAACTATCGTTTATTCAAAAATCAAACATTTTGTTATATAAACTTGCTGAGCATGTCATAGGTCATTGTTGCAAATTATTTCCTTTGCAATTTTAGATGGTAATCCCGGCACTTCTGGCACCCGTAATGGAAATAGACCTTGCTTAGATTAGCTTTATATACTGTCTTTATTTAATGTAAGTTTTATAAGATTTTTTGTTGTAATAAGAACTCAATATTGAGAACCATATAACCGAACTTATTATATATTATCATCTTTTGTTTCCACAATCATGTATTGATATATATACTTAGATGATTAGTAGTATGAGTTAAACGTTACAGTATCCTTAGAGATTATGTGACAACCCGAAAAATTGAATTGTCCAGAAATTAAGATTAAAGAATTAATAATTAATAAAAGTAATTTTATTGATTATATTTTGTGATATGTGTATATTAATCATTCTATGACATAGGATGATTAGAAATGGGGGGGGGGGGGGATTCTGGCTACGAGCTAGAATGAACGAGTAAGAATTTTTAAGACGAAAATAAAAGATTTTCGGGAATAAAAATATTTTTGAGAAAAAGACGAAATAGACACTATTTATGTTGAAATCCTATGGGTTAGGGTTTAACCCTAAAGGTTAGGGTTTGAGGTTAGGGTTTTGACCCTAAGCCTTTTCGATAGATTGGAATGTCGGAATGACATTCTATCAAAAGATTTGACGACAATATGTCGTAAAAAGTTAAGTTAGCCGAGAAAAGTTTTCTCGGGAAGCAAATGACGAAAATCACTATTCATCAATTTCTGCTCGGGAATTTATTTTGAAATTCTGAGAAACGTGTAATGATAGGATTTTGTGACGAGATGGAATATGTAATAATATTTCATTTATGGCTCGCGAAGTTTTCGCTTGTGGACTTAAAACTCGAAGGGTTAGGGGAAAGTGGAATTAAAGAAGAAAATGGTTATGTAAATAATTATTATACATAATGAATACGTGTATAATACTAATTATTATACGAGTATAATATGAGGAGGATACGAGTATTAATACGGCGTATAATAAGAATTTTATATGAAGTAAATAGATTTAATTTGAATTAAATCTAATAGTTTAACCCGTGGGTCAAACCGGCGGGTAAACGGGTGGTTTAAACCCATGGGGTAACCCATGACCCATGTTAGCATGTGGGGGACATGGGAGAGCACATGGTGGCATGTGCTGTAATACCCGAGAATTTTTAAATATTATTAAGTTAATATATTAATGGAAATAAATATTTATTTGAATATAAATATTTACTTGTTATGAGATGAGTTAATTCAAATGAATTCAACTTAAAATTATAATAATTGAGAAGAATGTGATAAGCTCGTAGAATGCCTTGTGTGGCACGAGAATAGAAATGATAATTTATTTTGGGATGCATGGATAAGTAATTCAATAATTAATTATTATTATGAGGGATAGAATATTAATGGATTAATTAATATTATTGTTAATTAATTGATGGGATGAGTAATTAATATTGATTAATTGTTATGGAGAATAATAACGCATAAGCGAGTGAATTATAAATATAATGAGATTTATATTATTGAGGAATATGATATTAATTGTTGTTATAGGTGATATACTATTATCGAGTAATTATTTGATAATATGTTGATTAATGAGTAAATGATTTATAAATATAATAAGATTATATTTACTTGGTTAATTGTTATGTGCAAGCATGCGATAATTATAAGTATAATATATGGTAGTTACACACATATTATATAAAGTGTACTGCAACACTTGAGTGTGACTATACAATATACATAAACTATATAGTAAGAATTATTAAGTTAAGAAAGCTACATGATTAATGCCTATGTGACAATGTGTGTGTGAGTGAACATTAAATGAGTACCTCGTGAATATATAGTAAACAATTGTTAATAATGATTGCAACAAGTAATGGAATAAATAGAGATGAGATAATGATATAATACCCAATTGAATTATATTCGGTGTTAACGAAATGTACATGGATTATATATGTGCAAATTACAATTACCACATTGAAGTAGTATTTATTTGAATTACATTGTGACATTAAAATTATAACCTAAGCATGTATTGTATGAATACAACTTAAGTATATAGTATGTGCAAAGTAACATAAGTGTTGTATATATATTCATGTTGCTATAATGCTGAGTATTCATTCTTTGTCCCACAATAAGAGTCTCTTTCTCTCTTCACGTGTGCAAGCTCAAGGCTAGCTTACTCCCTATAATCTCAAAATCAGCGACTTAGATGGTAATCATGCAATGGCGAGTGGGTATGATGATGGAATCCAACCACTAATCACCAACTTCTCCTTAACCACAATGCAATTCTCCTTCCCATTGGTTTAATTTGAAGTGTATAAGCATTGTCTGTGTAATATTAATTCTATAAGTATAGCCCTCCTCTTCACAAATTAATTTGCTGCATTTTTCTAAGAGTTGAATTGAGAGCGCATATTGATAAGAATTCTAGAATTAAGAGATTTCAGTAGCAGCAAATAGCAGAGGTATAATCCCCTTCTTATTCTCCATTTATATTCTTCATGTCTTAACTTCTAATTTCTTGAAATGGAGCATGATTATGATGATAATGTGATTTGGTAATGATTGTTAATGGTTATAAAGTTGATATACTAGCTTATAAGTACGTTTAAACTAAAATATGGCTGATTACAATCGATTTTATAAAGTAATTTTATGTTTGGGTTGCTAACTGCCGAAACAGGGAGCTCTCTGGTGCAGACCAGACATGGCGCAGCTGCGCCCTGTTTATACTGGGGTGCAGCGCAGCTGTGCCAGTCCCTGACTTGACTTGAACTAGCCGAGACACGGCGCAACTGCGCCAATTTTGTACTAAGGCGCAACGTAGCTGCGCCAGTCTCTGAAATCAGTTTGTTGATTCTGTAGGAATCTGTTATGTGTAAATTGTTATTATGACTTAGACAAAGCATGCTAGCATGAGTAAGATGTATAAGTGAGTATATTGACATAGCATGAGTATGTTTGACCATGATGATATACATTCTTGATGAAAAGGCTTATGGCTTGAAAATGAACTTAAAGTTTTATAAACCAACTTCGACATATACGAACCATGTTGATATTCTGACTTAGCAAGCATGTTAGTATGACCTAAAAATGCATGAAAAACATGTTGACTTGTGTATATATGTTTCATGATATAACATGCACATATTGGACCTCATTAGTGAACATTTACTAAGTTTTGAAAGTGGACTTGGCGTGTTATAGTGAGGGTAGGTTCTGATATTTTGACATACATGATAGTACTCTGACATCATTAGGTTGGCCTACATGTACACATATTGTGTTGGATACCATGTAAGTTTGTAAGCATAAATGACATATGAATTTAAGCATGTTTTCAAACCAATAACGATGCTAGTGGTGCGTATATGAAATAGAAACTTGCAAGCATGCCTAGAACAAGTTGTGAGACCATCTTATGTGTTTAAAAGACGAGCATAATGGCTTATGTGATTCACGACGTTGTATGACCCTAAGTCATTAGAAACCGTAATTTAGAACTATATATCATGTATGATTGAACTTGGAAAGGTTGTACAAACACGGAAGGACCCTTTAACATATATATATGCTATGTGATATCGTATGTTGATGCTTGAATTCAATGTTGACAGTTAACTTATAACAATGCTATAACTTACTAAATAGAATATGTTTAGTATTGGTTGTGGTCTTATGAGTTAATAATGATATATGAAGGCATTTAACTTATAAAAGGAACTTTAGAAATAGTAGTGGCATAACCAACTTATTGTTATGAATTGTTATAATAACTTACGTATATGGCTATATGATTGAGTTAGAACAGTATGTGTATATCTAACTTTCATATCAAACTTGAATACCGAATGTGCTTAGCTAATGAATATCATATAAACGTAACTATATTATGATAGAAATTCAAAGTGTTGATTAGCTTTACGTGGATAGACTACGCATAAGGCAAGTTCCCTAAACTTACACTCTTTTATTGTGCAAGTATCCTAGACCCTTGCATTACTTTATTTAACGGATATTGTAAGCAAGTACTTGAACTCTATTCATATTGAATTCATATTTAGTTTATTGTTGTGCAAGTAAGTTATTCAAATTATGACTTATTATGTCATAGTTACGATAAAGTCGATTATATTCTTCGAACTTTAATGTCAAGTATTGAACTTATAAAGAGTGGTCTATGCTATTCTATTTGGCTATACTTGTATCATGATTAGAAAGCTATCCAAACCAATTGATTGGTGCGGAGTCTTATATTGACTAAGATGAACAACCTTCTTTGAAGGGAAAATATAATTTATCGGGAAACCGACGTGCGCGCATGAGTATGATTAAATGTTATGCATAACGTAGGGTACTTTAGGCTGATCACCTGTTGTACTTATTTTATTGGATTATCAGTATATTTCTGTTAATTCTAGTAGAAGTTCATAGTCCTTAGTGACTGCTCAGTATTCAATTATCTTGAAATTTTGAATTAATTTAGCGTTGAATTATATTGATATTATTCTGTCATTAGCGACCGTTATTGAGAACTATTGATATTTCTTGCTATCCTTGGACTATCATATCTTGCTATACCCTTTTGGGATTCGATAACTGTATTACTCACCCTTATTGTTATATTACCTGCTGAGCAAACTTGTTGCTCATTCTTGCTTTTCCTAAAAACATTTTCAGTTAAGGCAGAGCAGGGTGGACCTTTGGGAGTCGATAAGGGCAAGGGCAAGACTACCGACTAGCTAGCCCCTTTTATGTTCTAAATATTATGATGTTGTATTATGTCTATTAAGATGATGTATTAAGACTGATTTTAAACTATGTTTAAGCTTAAGTTAGATTATGTAATAAGTCGTTATTTGATAATATTATGTAATCTATTAAGTACTGTAGGTTGCGAGACTTGGGAGAATAAATATAATAAATTATTGTATAATATTCTAGATTATCCGCTGTAATTGTATGATTTTAGTTATTTAGTTATTACCGTGAGAACGTGACGAAACGGATTCGAGAGACCAGTGGCGGTCCGAATTTGGGGGCGTCACATGTGCTAGCACATGGGAGGACATAGATTGCATGTGGGGGGAGATGGGTTGGCATGTGAAGGGAGGTGGAAGAGAGGAGGTTTGGTCTAATGACCATCCTACCATTGGTCTTGCTTGCCTAAAGACCCTTATGCCCATAGCCTTTTTTGCCTATAAAAGGAGCCTAAGGCTCATTTGTTTTGTTTGAAAAACCAAGAATGGAGAGAGAAGAGAAGAGAAGAGGAAGAGCTTGATCAGTAATCATGGAGCAACAAGGAAGCTAGCTTAAGACTTTGAGCAAGAACAAAGTCTAAGAGGACTTAAGAACACTCATAAAGTATAATTGTTAAACCTTTAATTTTCATCTTCTTTCAATTCTCATATTGATAGAGAAGTGAAAATGATAGAGAATGAATAGTAGGATGTAATAAGATTGGTATTAGTGGACTTTTAAACACTAAGAACCAAGAACAAGTAAAACTATAAGTGAAATGGTTAAAAGGTTAATGAAGAAATGTGTTAAAATCTTGAAATAGTTAGGTTAAACCATAATGAAATGGTTAATGAACAAAAAGATGTTAGAAGATGTTAGTGGATGATCCGGATGAGTTATATGAACTCTCTGATGTTATAAGGATGAATTATCAAACTTATAACGTTAGAATGCGGGAAAACGTAAAATCATAATCATAACATTGATTAAGAACGAACGAAGAACGCGAAGAACACGAAAAATATAATGAAGAAAGCCATTAAAACTTAGATGTTTTAGATGGTGAGAATCATAGATGAACAACCAATAGGATTGATTCCATTTGGTTTGACGTAAAAATATCAAGTAATGAAGATTCGGCGGAAGTTTACGCGATTAGACGTTAAGCGTCGAAATTGTAAATTTCTCGGAATAGAAGTCAAAAGTCGTCGTGTGATTTGGAAACATTGGTTTTTGATTGCAACACGTGTAATTAAGTAAACAAGACTTGCGAGAGCAAGAATGAATGAATTCGGAGTTAAAACAAAGAATCGAACGTTCACGAACGTTTGACGAACGCATAAAAATGGACTAAATGGTGAATTTTCCGCCAACGGATTCAGAAATGAATTCCAACTGGATGGAATCGTAGAACATGAGATAAGTGAACTATTGGCTTTGGAATGAGCTAATTTTGAGTTGCAACGGTTACGTTACGAGCTCGGGAATTTTAGAAATTTTTAAGAGTTGTAAAATTTTATGAGGCATAGGGACAGCGCGGGCCGCGTCGCCCAGAAGGCTTACCCAGCGCTGACCGCTCCAGTTTGGGTCAAGGTCCCTGCATAGGTAGCGCGGACCGCGCCGCTTGTAATGGAAAGATGGCGCGTGCCGCGCCAGTCAGGGAAAAGTGTTGACCAAGTTTAAAATTTCCTAACCTTTTATATATCAACTAAGGGTTTAGTAATTGATGAATGCATACCTTTAAACAACATGTTTAATCAAGGGTTATAGGAAGTAAACGTTAATCAAACGTAAATAAACTTGAGATTTGGAAACGTAAACCGTAAACAAAGTTCAAGTTGAAGAACAAGTTAAGATCTCGTCGATCATCATACCTTGTGATAATTGATGAGAGTTCAGGTGAACATATAATTCACTTAATGTAACACTCAATCAAGTGATTTAAGCCTTAAGTAAAGGTTGAATGAGATTAAGAGATGAGTAACGTGAACGCAGGATACGTGAACGTTTCTCGTGAATTGTATCGGCGTTGAGAGAACGTTCTAAGTATACATTGGTTGTATGACTTAGACATTAATGAATGTTGGCATATGAATGTTAATAAGCCGTAACGAAAGGTAATAAGAGAATGAAGAATAACGTATAACGTTGAAAAGTTGAGTTAAGGGTAATAACTTGAATAAACGTTCTGAGTCTTATGGACCGGACGTTGTAAGAAATGTAATAAAGATTAACTTAACAAACATTATAGTTATAAGGGTTCGGATAAGTTAAGTCTAAAAAGGTAATGCAAATCATAGTCTATAATGGTCGAGATATAGTATCTGGGCTAAACGATTCCGTCAGAGAGCGACGGTATATACGAACTAGCAACTGATCTAACTCACTGTGTAAGACAGTGTAGACGAGACGGTAAACTAGTTTGTTGGTTGTTTGTGGAAAACCACTCAGTTTACTATATTTGACTACTGTTAGAGACTCGATGTGTGATAAGTAAAACAATAGTGAATGAATAGAAGAATGGAAGTAAAGTTGGTCGCGTAAACTTAGTAAACAAGAACGCGAACCATAAGAAGTAAAGAGAAGTTTAAATGAATGCTTAAGTCAAGTATTTGACTAATTGGATATGTGTTTCCTATATGCTTTATAGGAAATGTGATGAACGATAAGGCGTATGCAGTACGCAGCGCTAAGGCATGTTTTCTAACTTCGTTCATACTTTATTATGAATGTTAGTTTCTTAACTTCCTCAGATGTTGAACATGAGGAAGTATTTCGTATGTGCAAATGTGCGATATTTGTACAAGGTGTTTGTATGAATGAGGCCTTGTGCCACAACATTAACACTTCGGTGTTTAAGTGAAATGAACTGTTCTATGATTGAACTGTTAAGTGTGAAAGAGTTTGGTTTATTCATAAACCTTACTTATTAAGTCTGTGTTAATGTTTCTAGCCAGACATAGTATGTATGGAAAAGGTAGAAGGATGAAAGTATGACAAAGTATATGAGATGTATGTTTTAAAATGATAGGAATCAGAACGTATTCCTATTATTCGAGCTGCTTCATAACCATTGTTCGGTTATTAAAGTCTTAAAAGAATGTTGATTCTTGAGTTGTTAATATTCAACTGCTATGACTTGCTGAGTAATTGAATGCTCACACTTGCTTGAAATAAAAACATTTTCAGCGAACAACGGTAGTATGTATTAAAGGACCTGAAGAAGATCAAGTGGATCGATGTCCTGATATGGTGAGATATTATGGTTGCAAATACCATTAGTGTCACAAGATGGAGTATTGTTCATGTTATGAACAACAAGCGAGAAGATCAAGCCAAGACTTGTAGAATAGTTAGTTAAAACTATTATGTAGATATGGTGACTAGTTAAGTTACACTTGTAATGTGATAAGAATAATGTAATTGCCATTATTTTTAATGAATGAACGTTTTAAGGTAATAGAACCTGGGAATGTGTGAATATATCATGTATCTTTAGGATATAATGATGTATGAATGGAATGAGAAGTATCGTAACGTACGGAATTTAGGTGTGAAAAATAGGCCGGATTTTGAGGCATCACAGATTGGTATCAGAGCCGATAGGTTATATACCTTAGGTAGGAGTACCTAAGACTATAGCCTGAGAGAGAAGGGCAAGAAAATTGTTGAGATAAACGATTAAGGAAGAAATCACTACGTGATTTCATTAAATCGTAAGAACAGGTTTCCTGTTAAACGATGGATGGGTTATAGCTGATGGCTACAATAACAAGGGTACTATGAATAGTACGGGGAAAAAGGAACTCAGATTGAGTGATAGAGGATGAAATACGAGTTAAAGAAAATTCGTAGTAAGTCAAGAGAGAGTTAGACGGTGGTAAATTTCAATTGAGGACTCAGGTGATAGTTGAGTGGTATGAACTTTTGTTATGGGCAAAAGTTTGTACTTTGGTGTAACAACCACTCAGTCTATTACAGTGATAATCATTGGAATAGTAATGTCGCACTATCAATATAGATATGACGAGAAGGTGAATCTTTTCTCATACGTATATTAGATAGTAGAGTGTATTAAGTTAGGTGCAAGTTCTTGAAACTCATACTTATGAAAAGTTTGTGACTCATAGTTGTATACTATGTTTCTGAGCCCTGAGCGTATGGACAGTGCTTGATTTATTCTTGAATTACATACTGCGAAGATAAGTTCTTAAACACATATGGTTGTGGATAGTTTTTAAACACATAAAGTGTGGTAAGTTGATGAACTATACTAAGGTATAGTGCAGTTTAGACTAGAAACATGTTGTTTCAGTATAGATAGCACCTTAGGTGCTAGAAGAGGTTAATATTATCGCAAGTATGACAATGAAGGAAGAAGAAGGAAGTAGAAAATTCCAAGTCTTCTAGCTATGCTAGATTTCAAATTTTTTGACATCGTACTGATGTGTATGTCTTTGATCAAAAATATTGGTTTCAACTTTTGGAAACCAGTGGTTTTTAAAAGAGCTATTTTTTGTATGTCTATGCTAATCATTTCGGCTAGACAGAGTTTGATTTGAAATATCAAAATAGATTTTATGTCATCTGTGCATTGGATGCAGAGATGGTAAAAAGACGGAGTTATTATTACATCTGAGCATACCTTAAAGTGTATAACAGTATGTAGTATGACAAAGTCAGAAAATGACAGAGTCTTCAACGTGCCATAAATCAGTACGGTATCACGAAGTCATTATACATTTTGAGTTATTGTGAAAGAATTTACAAAGAGTAGTCGATGTCAATTGATTGACTAGACAACTGTTTCAAGTTGGAGTCCAATTTATTGGATGATCTAAGCTATTTGATTTGGCTAGACAAATGGTTTATCATTTTTAAAAGAAATGAAGCTTTCTTTGAGAAGTTGTCCCAAGCTAAATTATTTTGGTGCGGAATCTGACAAATAAGTCTGAGGAGAACACACCCCGAAATGGGGTTGTACAATAGGTTGATCACCTAACGTACTGGAAGAGGAAGTTTACATTCTTTGTGATTGTAAACAGGCCGACAAAGGAATTGGTTCTCGATAAATATCGATAAACCAAGTTCAATGGTTCATGGTTTCTAGGACCCCTCAGCAAAATGTTTTAAAGGAATCTTATATATTCCTAGTCATTCGTTCAAACTTCATAAATAGTGTGTAAATTGTGAAGATTATTGAAGGTGGGATAACAATGTCGAGCATATGGCCTTGGAGTCGGGATGTTCCTTTATGAATGAAACGTTCTTGAATGGGCGTAGGATGATGACTTCTGTAATGAGAAGTTGAGAAAAAGGTTATGACAATAATTTCGAGGGAGAAATTTTTAGAAGAAGGGGTGAATGTGATAACTCAAGATTTTAGAAGTATAGTTGTCAGGATATGTAGCATCTGACAATTATAACAAGATAATGATCCTTGGGGGGGAGGATGTAGAAGATAAAATGAGAAGAAATGACTAGGTAAATACCTAACTGAATTGTATGTTGAGATTTTTCAACATAAATAAGAAGAGTTAAGATTAACTCTTTGTGAACGGTTGTAAGGATGACGCATCCGGGTATGGATGTAGTTTGGGAAATTCCGAGAACGGAATTTTTATAAGGAGGGAAGAATGTGACAACCCGAAAAATAGGATTGTCCAGAAATTAAGATTAAAAAATTAATAATTAATAAAAGTAATTTTTTTGATTATATTCTGTGATGTGTATATTAATCATTCTATGACATAGGATGATTAGAAATGGGGGGGGGGGATTCTGGCTACGAGCTAGAATGAACGAGTAAGAATTTTCAAGACGAAAATAAAAGATTTTCGGGAATAAAAATATTTCTGAGAAAAAGAAGAAATAGGCACTATTTATGTTAAAATCCTATGAGTTAGGGTTTAACCCTAAGGGTTAGGGTTTGAGGTTAGGGTTTTAACCCTAAGCCTTTTCGAGAGATTGGAATGTCGGAATGACATTCTGTAGAAAGATTTGACGACAATATGTCGTGAAAAGTTAAGTTTGCCGAGAAAAGTTTTCTTGGGAAGAAAATGACGAAAATCATTGTTCATCAGTTTCTGCTCGGAAATTTATTTTGAAATTTCGAGAAACGCGTATGTCGACGTTGGAAAATTTAAGAAATACCGCCGGTTGGTTGATAACCCGATTTTCCTCAAATCGATCTTTCTAAGTTATCTCTACCCTTATTCTTTTTATTGCAAAATAGGTTTTGAAGGGTTTTTTAGGAAAGAGGCCAACATGTGTATATGCCGACGATTTGATTTGATTTAAACAGGGTCGCCAGTTGAAAGTTTTGAAAATGGTTGTACCAACTCAATCGAATTTTAATTTGAAAAGAGGCCCAATTGCTGGACACTGTCGAAACTTGATCTTTGAAATCGGAGTTTTGAGTTCGGGGGCTTGGTTAAGTGTGGGGAAGGTGTTAGGCACCCCACGACTCCCGTGTAAACACGGTACCGCAATCTTTTCAATATTTCCCTTAAAACTGGAATGCGTGAGTGAATGCTGTTTGAAAATTGGGCCTTTGGATTGATTGAAAGCTTTGACAGGCTTCGTTGAGCCTATATACGAAGGGTTTGATTTGATTTGAAAATCAATCTTTGATTTGTTTTACAAAAAGCATCATTTAATTTGATTTGCAAAAGATTTTGAATTGAATTGACAGTGATGTTTTGAAAGCTGATTTTATCAAACTCTTCCGTTGACATAGGACTTGAAGTATATCGCTATACTCAATTTTATCTTTATAGCCTTAAGGCTGCATGCAACTGGTGATTTGTCGGGCTGCGAGGCATCCTCGACCACAGAAATATAAAGTGTCGGTCTCCTCATGGGTATGAAAACCATCGGAGGGACGCTGACACAACAATCCATATTTTTACTATGTTGAGACCTTAAATTCGGATAACCATTTTAAGGTCTGTGCATATACATTTTACAAGAAAAAAACTGGCAGGGTACATCTGTAAATCGAAGTTCGTCCATCATGGGAATCAGATTCTGGTTAGTTTGATCATGAATCCCATGATTCCTAGGCTCACATATGAGTAGCTAGAAAACATGCACAGTTCAAATTTGTACAGAAACAGATAAATATCCCAAGATAGCCTGAACTAGGGATTTATTAAGTAAATCCCGGTTCGCATGGCCGAAGCGTCTCGTTCCCACTAGATAGCGATCTAAGGGACGTGAGGTTGCTTTTGAAGCTGAAACTATAAAAATAACTAGATTTAAAGAAATCTCAGTCATTATAGCTTCCAGGTTCTGTCGGGACCTGTTTGAACCATTGAAAGCTAGAAGTGGCGAGATTTGGATAAATCTAGTTCGCCCGCAGATATGTCAATGCAGATTCATATACAAATGAATATTAAATGCAGTAGTTGAATAAATTGAGCAAAGCAATATATATAGTTATATATATATAAAAGCTATAAAAATGGCGATGGGTTTTCACTCGCAAGCCTGGACTGGAATTGAAATTAACATAAAAGTAGTCACCCAGTGACTGGGGAGAGCACCCAGTACGGGAAAGTGTGCAAAAGTAGTAAAATGACCGCGAAATAGTCCAGGCCGACTGAAAATATAAAATATATATATATATATATATATATATATATATTGACAGAAATATTGTCAACTAGGACTGATATGAGTACCAGTGATGGTGAAAGTTGCTTATATATGCGTAAATATATATAAAAGCAATAAACTACCACGAATTTGACATCCAGGCTTGACAGAATTGAAATGTTAGTACATTTGCAGTTAAATATATACAAAATAGGGCCAAACCTGGACTGGGAAGATAACCCAATCCGGCGAAGTTGCCAGAATGTGCGTGCTAATGCATTGAAGCTGCTGGAGCTAACTGATCGTCAATCCGAGTTGTAAAAATGTTAAAAACGTAGTTTATGTACAAAAATGTATTAATTTTTGACAAAAAAGGCCACGAAACTAAGTTCCGGGCATATTTAGAAAGTGAAATTTAGTGTGAAAGTGTAAAACAGTGCAAAGTAGTAATAGCAACTTGCTGATCGTAAAAATACTTACAATGGGCTGCACTATGGGCTTTTTGCCGAATCGTAGGCTTTAAACATCCAAATCTACCGGTGGTTTTTTTATATGTGGTAGTATATGGGTATATCTACGTGTTGGAGTGAAAATATTTGGGTTTGGAAGAGGTGTAAAAGTCAGAAAATAAAACTTGCAGGGCTTCGCTGCGTTTCTGAATTCTTTTTAAATTAAACGGGGGGGCACGCTTATTTATAGGCCAGGGGGCCTCCACTCTACCTGCGGTAGCCGCAGGTAGTGCTTCGGCTCCCCTAGGTGGGTCCCACGTGCCCAGCTTGGTTGTCTCAAAGTACGTGCACTCCGTCCAATGCGATGTCCGGTCGAAAACTTTTTAACTTTTGATTGTAGCGTCCGTTTGAGGCGTGCGATACCTTTTCGAAAAGCTCTCGCCGAGAGTGTCTCAATGAAATGGAAAAAAAACATTTTCTGGGTCCAGGTATACGGGTTCATAACCAGGTATTCGATTCCCCACAGTTTATCCGTTGAGCTGTCTTGCGTAGTTGCCACTTGGGATCATCGTTAGGGTTCATTCTAACTTTGGCGGCATCGATTTGGCTTGAGTTTGACCAAGTCGATTGAGAGTTAATGAAATGACCATTGTACCCCTCCTGGGGCTGCCTGTAGTGTCGGCATGGTCGCTAGTTGACTTTCGGGAGCTGATTCCAAGACTTGGATCCCAGTCTAGTCATTTGACCTCAGGGTTATCTCTAAGGCTGACGTGGTCATTCCAGGTTTTCCTTTGGAGTTGTTGTGATGCTTCAGGTTGATGTCTGAAGTTAATCTGACGTCCCGGGTTGAGACCGGGGATGACTTGCACTTCCTGGGTTGAGACCGGGGTTGCGTTTGACTTCCCGGGTTATTGCTGGGGTTGAACTATGTTTCTCGGATTGAGACCGGAGATGGTTTGACATGTCCTCGGTTGATGTTGAGGTTGCCTTGACTTTTTGAATTGAGGCCAGGGTTGACTTTATGACCCGATATTGAGGTCGGGGTTAATTGGTACCTCTCGGGTTGCTGCTGGGGTTGAATTGACTTCCCGGGTTGAGATTGGGGTTGATTTTGACTTTTCGGGTTGAGACCGGGGTTGAGATTGATGATCCGATTGACTGCCAGAACTTGATTGATGGTCCGATTGACTGTCAGAGCTTGATTGATGGTCCGATTGACTGTCAGAACTTGGTTGATGGTCCGATTGACTGTCGAAACTTGATTGATGGTTCGATTTGACTGTCGGAGCTTGATTGATGGTCCGATTGAGTGTCAAAACTTTATTGATGGTCCGATTAACTGTCGAAACTTGATTGATGGTCCGATTGACTGTCGGAGCTTGATTGATGGTCCGATTGACTGTCGGAACTTGATTGATGGTCCGATTGACTGTCGAAACTTGATTGATGGTCCGATTAACTGTCGGAGCTTGATTGATGGTTCCGATTGACTATCGGAACTTGATTGATGGTCCGATTGATTGTCGGAGCTTGATTGATGGTCCGATTGACTGTCGGAGCTTGATTGATGGTCTGATTGACTGTCGAAACTTGATTAATGGTCCGATTAACTGTCAAAACTTGATTGATGGTCCGATTGACTTTTAGAGCTTGATTGATGGTCCGATTGACTGTCGAAACTTGATTGATAGTCCGATTGACTGTCGGAGCTTGATTGATGGTCCGATTGACTGTCAGAGCTTGATTGATGGTCCGATTGACTGTCAAAGCTTGAATGATGGTCTGATTGATTGTCAGAGCTTGATTGATGGTCCGATTGACTGTCGTAACTTTATTGATGGTCCGATTGGGAATCAGATTTAGGTTGAAGGACAGGCGTCGGTGGCCGGATTTGGACTGATTGACAGTTTTGCCCCCTACCGGGTTAGTATTGGGGCAAGAAAAATTTTGAGTGTCTACAGATACCCCTCTTTATCATGTCCATGTAACGTGGTGGAATGGATAGGATAAAGAGTAGTAGACACTGTAAATAAAGAGTGCCAGAGCCATTTTGAAGCTGGGCGTCTTGGAGTAGAATTGGGCTACTTTGGATGTGTGCGTTATCACTTTGTTGGGGATGACGCTATCCGGTATAGCCATTGATGGTATTAGAAAGTTATCGCGAGCCATTTTTGTCATTCTCAGCAGTGGATGACATCATTCACGATAATTTGTTTGACTCTGATGAGTTTGTTGAAGATGATATATCACAGATTTTCCCGTCTTGATCTGTTGGGGATGACGTCCTCTATAATAGCTTTGTAGATTCTGAGGGGGTGTGCTATAACTGATTTTCTCGTCTTGATCTGCTGGGGATGACGTCCTCTGCGATATCTTTGTAGGTATTGAGGAAGTGGCCAGGATTGATACTACCTTAATGATCTTCTTTGAGGATGTGTATAACATATTCCATCATCTGTCCTTTGTGCAGATGGATTAATATATGACTCTCAACCGTAGATCATCTCCCGACATCTCATGGGACTAGTCTGAAGGTTGAAATTAACTTTGATCGGCACCCGAACTTCGCTGGGGTTGCACCAACGATTGAGTTGTCATCGGTCCTTACCCGATGCTTCGCTGGGGCTGAGCCAACGACTGAAACTGCTTCAGTCGGAACTCAAACTTCGCTGGGGCTAAGCCAACGGCTGAAACTGCTTCTGTCAAAACCTGAACTTCACTGGGGCTGAGCCAACGGCTGAGACTACTTCGGTAAGTACCCAAACTTTGCTAGGGCTGAGCCAACGGCTAAGACTACTTCAGTCGGAACCCGAACTTTGCTGGGGCTGAGCCAACGGCTGAGACTACTTCGGTCAATACCCGAACTTCGCTGGACTGGAACCAACGACTGAGTTGTCACTGATCAGTACCTGATGCTTCGCTGGACTAGAACTAACGGCTGAGTTATCACCGGTCAGTACCCGATGCTTCGCTGGACTGGAACCAACGGCTAACTTGTCACCGGTCAGTACCCGATGCTTTAAAAATGGCAGTTTTCTGTAGTTTTGCGCAATTTTTGCGCAGCTTTTTTGTAGTTTGATCTGTTGACTCCCGAACATGGCTCTAGGCTGAATGTCAAGGGTCTCTATGGAGTTTCCCTTTTTGTCAGGATTGCACTACTTGAACGCAGGATTTTAGGATAAATCGCTCAATCGCGTAGCGATTTCTCTTCAGATTTGATTCGGTGGCCCTTTTAAACTCCATTTTGACTCAAACTGAATCGGGCCCAGCGTAGGTGGGACCCACCTGGGCTGCCACAGGTGGAGGTGCGGCTGCCTGGGCTACTTAATGTGCTGCGGGATTTTTCATTTTGCAAGTTTCCCGTTTGAGCAGCGAAAGGATTTTCGATCTTTTTTTACAGATCTACGAAGTTCTGGCAGTCGGATTCTAAATCTGTCGGTTCCTACGCGTTCAACGTGGTGCAGGTAACGTTTTCCATCCTTCTTTCATAGTTTTTGACCGTTAAAAGCATGCGAACCACCTAGGGTGCTTTCAAATGCAATGTATGAAAAATGTATGTCTATATGACCTGTGAAAAATTTTCTGTCTACATATGTATGCAAATCTTACTGTAATCCATGTTTGGATGTAAGAAAATTCAGGTTCTGAGTCAGTCAATTTTTTCACTTTTTGATCAGTTTAGTTATCCTTTTTGAGGCCTAGTGAGCCTGGACTTTCAACTAAAAATGCCTATGGTATTTTGGAGACCATGTGAGGCTGGTTTTTAATTTTTTTGGATATATGTGAACTGTTTCTATTTTTTGGGTAGGTGTGCTACTGAATGGCCACCTAGACATGCCTGTGTGCATGTGGACAGTCCATTTTACAAAGAAGACTCTGGCAAATTTTTTCCAAAATCTTAACTTTTGAAAAGCATGACTTTTTGACTCTATGGGGAGTTTTTTACTGACCCAATGCAGGTTTTGAGCTTCTGAGATTTTGAAAACATGCAGTTTTGACTATACGGGGTATTTTTGATGGACCCATGCATGTTTTAGGACTTAGATATGTATGCTGGATTGATTGATTAATAAGCCACAAGTTTTAGGCTTACCACACCCTGTCTGAGGTGATTTTGAGTACTGGTGTATGCGATGGATCGTGATAAACCCGGCAGCTCTACCAGGGTTTCATCAGGCGTTAGACGGAGGAGGGCTTCTGCCGTCCCACAGGCCCGTCTAGCTAGGACGCCTTGCAGATTGGTAGAGAGCAGGATACGTCCAGCACATGACGAACAGCCCATTGACATTGATAACGAGGAGGCTGCTTTTGTTGCTCCTGTTCCAGCTCAGGTTCTATATACGGAGGTCCCGGGCATTGCTGTGCAGACACAGGAGTTGCTGGGCGACTTGAGTCGCCATCCTTCGAGATATCTTCAGGCCAACGAGGTGACCTGAAGTCTTTCTTCTCTCTGGACTCTTTTCCCATCTTCTGGCCATTTTTGGGGCACATGTTTTTGACATGGGTTGATTTTTGATGTAAGTCCCTGGCTTGACACAGCCTCGAGGGAACTGGTTTAGTGTGCACTCCTTCTATCAGACTCTGCACGAAGATTACAGGGAGATCGTGGATGGTTGGGGATTTTAGTCCTTCTTCTCGATCTTACCCCGTCGTTGCCCTTCGGGGTATATGAGAGCTTTGTCTGAGTGCTGGTTCCACCAGACTCAGTCCCTTCATCTGCTTGATTGCGAGGTGATGATGACTCCTATGGACTGGAGATTTATCACCGGCATTGAGTTTGAGGGCGAGACAGTGCTTGTCGTATCTGACATTTCACCCACCGCAGTTAGATCCCTATTGGGAGTCCCTCAGTCGGCATTCAAGGGTCGGGCAGTCCGATCTGGTCCCTTGAGTATAGATGCCCAGGATGGGACTTTGCAGTTGTCCTCCGCCTGATGATCGGAGGGCTAGAGATCGCATTCTGAGGCGATTATTTTTGTCGATCATCAGGGGTTGTTTTGTGGTGGACAACTCGTCGACGTTATCCTTTGCTTTGATCAGTGCCACTTAGCATGTAGAGCGCCTCAGTGACTTTGATTGGGGCTCCTATACCTTTGCCTATTTTCTCCGGGGCATGCGCCTGCTTTCGGAGGGTGTGACGGAGGCTTGGTTAGGATTCCATCAATTTTTACTGGTGAGTACATCTTTCCGTACCTTTTTGATTTTTACACTTATTTTTGGCAGTCTTAGTCACTAAGGGCTTTTGATATTTGCATGGATAGCTTTGGGCATTTAAGAGGCTTCCTTGCCTATGGCCCATTTCAGCATTAGGTCTGGACACCTATCCACGTGGACGGAGATGGCATCACTCCATTTTGAAGGAGGTCCCTATTGCTGAGGGATTCACTCATGCCCGTCTACAGTTAGAGCTTTTGACAGCGGCCTCGATCTCCTAGACGCCGTACACATCCTAGCACTTGACCGTCAGATTTGATGGAGGTTTCCCCACTGGTCGGGAGTTTGATTTATCGACCCGTAGAGTCCTTATGTTGACGGAGGGAGGCTGGGAGCTCCATCTTGGAGAGCGTGCCATTTAAAGCGTTACAGGGGAGATCCGCATTCCCATTGCTCCTCCTACTTGGCATCATTGGCTATTGTCCATGCCTTTGACAGACATCCCTTTGGAGGGTATAGACGGCTTTGATTTATCAGAGGGCCCATACAGCCAGACAGCCTTTTATAGTTGGTGGAGTCCTCGCACTATCGGGGCTCAGACTCGTGCCACCCATTTTATGGCAAACATGGTGCCGGGGTCCGTGATGATGATGGACTGGATAGCTTGTATTAGAGAGCCTACTCATTCAGACCAGATAGCACATCTGACCAAGGAGTTGGACCAGGCTCGTTTCTTTATCAGGCACCTTGGCCGAGATCCATCTGAGGCATCTTCATTTGACCCATCCAGCTCTGGAGCAGGCCCCTTTTTAGGTCCATTTAGTAGCAGTTATATAGGGGAAGATCCTCCCTTATACCGCCCATATATGCCTGATCCCAGCTGCTTTGTTCAGACAGAGGATCTGGAGCAGGTCGATCGGTTTGATACCGAGGTTTTTAACTTCCTGTGATAGCTATGGCAGCTATATTTTTTGTTAGCCACTGTTTTGGCTATTCGGCGTCTATGCCATCATTTTGATAGACCACTGTATTAGCTGGGTGATGGTGCCCCATTTCCCTGTATTCTTCCTTTCGCTTTGTACCAGGATATAGGGATGTTGTATGCAGTAGATAGCTTTTTATAGATATTTTTATCATCTTTATCTGCTGCATCATGTTTATATCATTGTCATCATTCATGTATCATATGTATGCATTCAGATAGTTGTGATTTGACTTGACCTCTGGACGGTCTTGTGATACGATGCTACTGATGACAACGTCTGCAGTTAGCCGTATAGAGCATTTTCCACTGTCAGAGGTGGCGGTATCGTTGCGGTCATGGTATGATAGCCTGCCCTTCCCAGCTAGGGGGACAGTTGACCATATACTGGGGCATTGGATGGCCCTTGTAGATTTTAGGGTTCTAGACGGCTTTATTGATGGCGACCTACCCTTATGAGTACAGAGAGACAGGTATTCCGCATTGGGCGGTGTGAGCTCTCGCCTACTCTGGAGGAGTACCAGAGATTTACTGGCTTGGATTTAGAGTCGCCGTGTGCTCAGACGGCTATCAGTGATATGCGGAGACCGTTTACTCTGCTTGTTCGATCTTCGGCAGAGCATAGTCATGGATGAGATCATTTCAGGGCATGTGATCTCCCTTGACTTCTTGATAGAGTGTTATGGTGAGCTTGACAGCTACGACCGTCACGTCTGGGATTTTGTCATTTTTGCAGAGGATTGGCAGACAGCCAGGATAGATATGTTACTGATGTACATCGTGTCGTATGTTTACATGCCATTGCGTTTAGATCACCTTGATGTGGGATTGGTTATCATAGTCAGAGCCTTTAGGCAGGGTAGTACCATTATCCCTATGATCTTAGCGGAGACACTGAGGTCGCTCACCTATTGCAGTACCCATCCAGCGGGGTTTTTCCGGGGTAGCTTGGTCGTGCTGTATATGTGGTTGATGTCACACATAAGACTGATTGGATCATTTAGACCTCATGCCTATTGTTTTAGCCATGAGACATCCTCAGTTTACTCCTTCTGTCTGCCTGATTGCATCAACTCAGAGTCCTGATTAGCATTTTTGTTAGATATTGAGCATCTGTTCGCAGTTTTACTATGCTCAGGGATGGCGACCTCATTCAGCTTCATTACTCATGCATCTGGCATGGATTATTTGCCTTTGGCAGGATTGAGGGGTATGACTACTTCTCATCCCTTGGCAGTTATGGAGCAGTTTGATCAGTGGCAGAGTATGCACCATTTTGAGGATTCTGCTGATCAGAGGATGTCGGCTTCATCGATGTCACCGGCCGACTTGGTTAGAGTTTATGAGTGTTGGACTCACAGGGAGAGGGCTGAGTTCTCCAGTAGACATTCGGGTCGTTCTCCAAAATATTCTGCATGGTTAGAGGTAGAGACCGCAGTCGCAGTAGCAAAGCTTCATTTACCTCTGCTTGCGGATTCTGATGAGGAGGAGCCCATGGATGATCCCAATTCTCCTACTAAGGATGAACTATTCACAGATTTGGCGGTAGCTTTGATTAGTGATCCCCCGATTATTCCCACAGGGACAGATCCAGCTTTATCAGATTCTCTATTCAGGATGACCTTTGAGAGAGATTCAGCTAGAGCGCAGCTGTTGGCTGCCCTGTCTGGCAGGGATTTAGCTTTTGTTGAGAGGGATGGTCTCAAGACCGCTTTAGATACTAGCTTGATTGAGTGGGAGGAGCTTCGCTCTGCTTTAGATACTGCCATTATGGAACAAGACGAGGTTCGCTTAGCCAGAGATGCAGCATATGTTGAGATTGAAGAGACTTTGATTTCTTGGGATATAGCTTTTGTAGAGAGGTATGAGGCTATAGCTTCCCGTGATTTCCACATTGTTGATAGTACTGCTCTCCGATCTTACACCCATGGTTTGGTTATCGAGATGAATGCTTATATTGATGACCACAGTGCCACCCTGCAGATGACTGTGGATGTTCTTAGCCGTATGGAGGCTGAGTGGACTATTCTTACAGATGCTCCTCCATCTTTAGAGAGAGATGCCATGTTGGCATTGCTGACCTGCTTGTCCTTGGGTTCATAGACTAGCTTTATTTTTCCTGCACAGACTAGATCAGCTATTTTTGTCATGTACAAGGCACTATGTATATAAAGTAGTTTATATATCAGAGAAATATATTTTTGAGATACTTTCCTGCTTAGATATGTATTGTCATCACTGAGTGATTACCACTTCCATCATGACTCGCAGTTGATGCATTTTGAGCTTCTCCTTGATGGACTGACAGTTGAGGTGTCAAGGGAGTTCCTTAAATGGGTCTGGTAACCAAACAGCTTGACAGCATTTAGCTTTTATTTGTCTTCGGTGTCTAGGAACTGATCTTCTATTTTTTTGTTTTTTCTTGAGGTCAAACTGCGCCGTAGAGGGCTGCCTACGTACTCCCAGGTTGAAGGAGATCAGGTCATGCGTAGTTCTTATTGAAGAGGTTTGCAAAGAGTTTATCTGGGGTTTGAATTTAGTTCGATGAGCTTTGGAATTTGATGCTAGGATTTGTAAGTTCTTTAGATTTTAGCTTGGTTTGACCGCACCATAGATGGGTTGCCTACGTACTCCTGGGTTGAGGGAGATCAGGTCATTCATAGTTCATGCTTCTCTAATGAAAAGCCGAACCTGACTCGATTTATAGGGCCCAGATGCGGGTATGCATGTGCTTCAGACGTAGTACTTTTTCACGGTGTCTGAATTGATGAGTTGGGGAAACTCGTTCCCGTCCATTTCTTGTAGCCTGATGGCTCCCCCTGTCAGCACTTCCTTGACAATGAAAGGGTCTTCCCAGTTTGGGGCAAATTTTCCTTTGGCTTCATTCTGATTGGCAAGGATTTTCTTTAGCACCAAATTATTTTCTTTGAATTGCCGGATTCAGACTTTCTTGTTATAGGACCTGGCGATCCTTTGCTGGTATAACCGTTCATGGAAAATGGTTGTGGCCCTCTTTTCGTCTATCAGGGACAGTTGATGATATTAATCTTGCAACCATTGATCTTCGTCCATCTGAGCATCTATTAACACTCATAAAGACTCCACCTCTACTTCCCTTGAGTATAGATGCCGAGGATGGGACTTTGAAGTTGCCTCTGCCTGATGACCAGAGGGCTAGAGATCGTATTCTGAGGTGATTGTTTTTGTTGATCATCAGGGGTTGTTTCGTGGCGGACAACTCGTCTACTGTGTCTTTCACTTTGATCAGCGCCACTCGACAATTAGAGCGCCTAAGTGACTTTGATTGGGGCTACTATACCTTTGCCTATTTTCTCCGGGGCATGCTCATACTTTTGGAGGGTACGATAGAGGCTTGGTTAGGATTTTACCCATTCCTGCTGGTGAGTACATCTTTTTGTACCTTTTTGATTTCAGCATTTTTGTTAGTCTTGATTACTGAGGACTTTTGATATTTATATGATCAGCTTTGGGCATTTGAGAGGCTTCCTTGCCTATGGCCCACTACTGCTTTAGGTTTGGAGACCTATCCTCGAGGACGGAGATGACATCACGCCATTTTGACGGAGGTCCCTGTTGCTGAGGGGTTCACTCATGCCCGTCTTTAGTTGGAGCTTTTGATGGAGGATTTGATCACCTAGACGCCGTACACATCCGAGCATTTGACCGTCAGATTCGAGGGAGGAGTCCCTACTGGCCGGGAGTTTGACTTATTGACCCGCAGGGTACCGTTGTTGACGGCGGGAGGCTGGGAGCTTTATCTTGGAGAGCGTGCTATTAGGAGCATTACGGGGGAGATCCGCATTCCCATTATTCCTCCACCTTGGCATCATTGGCCATTAACTATGCCTTTGACAGACATCCCTTTGGAGGGCATTGATGGCTTCACCCTATCAGAGGGTCCGTATAGCCAAGAGGCATTTGGCAAATAGGTGGAGCTCTCGTACTATTGGAGCTCAGACTCGGGCTACCCAATTTATGGCAAATATGGTGCCAGGATCTGTGATGATGATGGATTGGATAGCTTGCCTTAGGGAGCCAACTCATACAAACCAAATAGTAGATCTGGCCATGGAGTTGGAGCAGGCTCATTTCTTTATCAGGCATCTTGGCCGGGATCCATCAGAGGCATCTTCTTTTGACCCATCCAGCTCAGGAGCAGGTCCCTCTTCAGCTCCATTTAGCAGCAACTATACAGGGGCAGATCCTCCCTTATATCGCCTAGATATGCCTGAGCCTAGCAGCTTTGTGCAGACATCCCTTTGGAGGAGGTTGATCGATTCGACACTGATGTCTACGACTTCCTCTGATAGCTATTGGAGCTATACTTTTTGGTAAGCTACTGTTTTGGCTATTCGGCGTTTGTGCCATTATTTTGATAGACCACTGTAGTAGTTGGGTGGTGGTGCCCCATTTTCCCTGTATTCTTCCTTTCACTTTATATTAGGATACAAGGATGTTGTATGAAGTAGATAGATTGTTGTAGATATTCCTGCTATATCTTATCTTCTGCATCATGTTTATATTAATGTCATCATGCATATATTATTTTATGTGTATACATTCAGACAGCCGTGTTTTGACTTGACCTCTGGACGGTCTTGTGGTATGGTGCTACAGATGACATCGTTTGCAGTCAGCCGTATTAAGCATTTACCATCATCTACGGTGGCAGCATTATTGAGGTCCTGGTATGATAGTCTACCCTTTCCTGCTAGGGGGACTGTGGACCAGATGTTGGGGCATTCATTGGCCCTTGCGGATTTTTGGGTTCCGGTCGAATTTGTTAAGGGCCTTCTACCCCGCTGGATTACCGACAGGCAGGTGTTCCTCTTTGGACGGCGAGAACTGACGCCAACTCTAGAGGAGTACCAGAGATTTACTGGCTTGGATTTAGAGTTGTCGTGCGCTCGGACGGCGATTAGTGATATGAGGAGACTGTTTATCAGGCTGTCTGGTCTCCGTCAGAGTGTAGTCATGGATGAGATCATTTTGGAGCACGTGATCTCTATGGACTTCTTAATTGAGCGCTTTGGCGAGCTTGACAGCTATGGTCGCCACGTCGAAGATTTTGCTTGTTCAGTAGAGGCATGGCATGCGGCCAGGATAGACATCCTGCTGATGTGTGTTGTGGCATATGTATACATGTCGTTGCGATTGGATCATCTAGATGTGGGATTGGTAGTAGTGGTTAGAGCCCTTAGACAGGGTAGCACCATCATCCCGATAATATTGGCTGAGACATTTAGATCCGCCACGTATTGTAGTACCCATCCAGAGGGGTTCTTTAGGTGCAGCTCGGTCTTGCTGTATATATGGTTGATGTCCCATATACGATCGATTGGATCCTTCAGGCCTAGGGGTTTTTGCTTTACTCACAAGACATCCAGAGCTTTCTCTTTTCAGCCTGCAGAGTGCATTGATGCAAAGTCTTGGTCGGCATTTTTGTCGGATATTAAACATCCGTTTGTGATCTTGCTATGCTTAGGGCTAGCATCCCCATATAGATTTATCACTCATGCATCTGGCCTGGATTATTTTCCCCTAGTGGATTTGAGAGGAGTGACTACCTATCATCCTTTGGCAGTTATGTGTTAGTTTGATCAGCTGCAGAGTTTGCACGATTTCGGGGGGCCGCTGATCATAGGATGTCGGCTTTTTCCATGTCATTCGTCGACTTGGTTAGAGTATATGAGTGTTGGACTCATCGGGAGAGGGCTGATTTCTCCAATAGCCATCCGGGCTGTTCTCCGGAGTATTCTGTGTGGTTGGAGGCAAAGACAGGAGTGGTAGCAGAGGCTTCTTCATCTCCTGGTGTGGACCCTAACGAGGAGGAGCCCATGGAGGATCCGGATTCTCCTTCCGCAGATGAGTTATTTACGGGTTTGACAGCGTCCCTGGTTAGTGATTCCCAGACCATTCCTGTGGGGACAGCTCCGGCTTTAGCAGACTCACTATTCAGGATGACCTTTGAGCAAGACTTGTCTAGAGCATAGATGTTGGCTGCCTTGTCCGGCAGAGATTTAGCTTTTGCTGAGAGGGATGGTCTCAGGGTCACTTTGGATGCTGGATTGATTGAGCGGGATAAGCTCCGCTCTGATCTGGATACTGCAGTTGTAGAGCGAGACGAGATTCGCTCGGCTAGGTATGCAGCATATGTTGAGATCGAGGAGACTTTGATTGCTCAAGACGCAGCTTTTACGGAGAGGGATGAGGCTATAGCTTCCCGTGATTTCCACATTGCTGCTAGTACTGCTCTTCAATCTTACACTCATAGTTTGATCACCGAGATGAGTGCTTATATTGATGACCACAGTGCCACCTTGCAGATGACTGTGGATGTTCTGAACTGTATGGAGGCTGAGTGGACTGCACTTATGGCTGCTCCACCATCTTCAGAGAGAGATGCCATGCTGGCATTACTGACCCGCTTGTCCTTGGGTCCATAGACTAGCTTTATTTTTTCTGTACAGACTAGATCAGCCATTTTTACCATGTATAGGGCATTATGTATATAAAGCAGTTTTTATATATCCAAGAAATATATTTTTGATGCACTTCCCTGACTGGAGATGTATTGTCATTGCTGAGTGATTACCACTTGTTTCATGACTCGCAGTTATTGATGTATCTTGAGTTCCTCTTTGATGGACTGACAGTTGAGATGTCAGTGAGTATCTCAGATAGGCCTGTTGACCAGGGTAGTTTGATAAAATTTAGCTTCTATTTGTCTTTGGTGTCTTGGAACTTTATTATATTTTTTCTTGAAGGTTAAACCGCGTCATAGATGGCTGCCTACATACTCCCAGGTTGAGGGAGATCAGGTCATTCGTAGTTCTGGCTGTGTGGTTGGAGAGGTTTGAAAAGAGTTTATCTTGGATTTTGAATTTGGTTTTATGAGTTTTTGAGTTTTTATTTGGTTTGACCGCACCAGAAATGGCTGCCTATGTACTCCCGGGTTGAGGGAGATCAGGTCATTTGTAGTTTCGGCTTTCTAGTAAAAAACCGAACTTAATTTGATTTGTAGGACCCAGATACGGGTATGCATGTGCTTCAGACGTAATACCTTTTCACGGTGTCTGAATTGATGATTTGGGGAAACTCAGTCCCATCCATCTATTGCAGTTTGATAGCGCCCCCAGTCAACACTTCTTTGACAATGAAAGGGCCTTCCCAGTTTGGGGCAAATTTTCATTTGGCTTCATCCTGATTGTCCAAGATTTTCTTTAGCACCAAGTCATTTTCTTTGAATTACCGGATTCAGACCTTCTTGTTGTAGGATCTGGCAATCCTTTACTGGTATAACTGTCAGTGGAAAATGGTCGTAGCTCTCTTTTCATCGATCAGAGACAGTTGATGATATTGGTCTTACAACCATTGATCTTCATCTATTTGAGCGTCAATCAACACTCGCAAAGATTTCATCTCTACTTCTATGGGAAGGACTGCTTCCATGCCATAGACCAACGAGTAGGGGGTAGCCCCAATAGAGGTGCGCATTGACGTCCTATATGCTAACAGAGTTAAAGGCAGCAGGTCAGGCCAGTCTTTGTGATTGGCGGACATTTTTTGCATGATCTTCTTGATGTTTTTGTTTGTCGCTTCAACAGCACCGTTCATCTTGGGCCGATAGATGACGGAATTGAGATGCTTGATGTGGAACTTACTGCACAGATCCACCATCATTTGATTGTTCAGGTTTTTGGCGTTGTCTGATACGATCACCTCCGGTTGTCCATATCAATAGACGACATTATTTCTGATGAAACTTATGATGACCTCTTTTGTGACTTTGGGAAAAGAGGCTGCTTCGACCCACTTGGTGAAGTAATCGATCATAGCGAAGATGAATCGATGACCGTTACTGGCTTTGGGTTCCACTGGACCTATTACGTCCATTTCCCACATAGAGAAAGGCCATAGTGAACTCATGTTATGCAGCTCATTTGGAGGAGCGTGAATGGCATTTCCATATATTTGGCATTAAAAGCATCTCTTGACGTGATCATCGCAATTAGCTTTGAGCGAGTTCCAGTAATGTCCTATTCTGATTATCTTCTTGGCCAGCAGATGGCCGCTCATGTGTGGACCACAGACTCCGCCATGGACTTCATCCATTAGTCGTTGGGCTTGCTCATTGTCGAGGCATCATAACAGGCCTATTCCAGCATCCCTTTTATAAAGTGCATCTCCGCTCAGATAGAACGTCATGGCCATTCTGAGAATCTGTTTCCTCTTTGAATGGCTTGCACCAGCGGGTGTGGATCCATCACAGAGATATTCCTTGATGTCTTGAAACCAAGGCTGCTTGACAGGAGGTATTTCATCTGATACTTCTCCCACATAATTCCCATATGTCAGGTGTGACACCCCCGAATCTGGGTCCTCTAACCCCAATTCGATTGTCACGATACAGTACAAACATTCACCTCTAAAAAATATACACTAACTAAATGCGGAATATAATAAACGTATGTCGTTCATTCAAAAGGTGTTACTAGTCCCAACATTCGATAACCTTAATACAATCATACAAACATACCCTAGAATAATCATTTAGGGTTCATATTACATAATAGTAATTAAACTAAGCATAAAGTAAAGTCTGCTCCTTGCAAACTAATCATACATCTTTCCTTTACCCTTGTCCTTCCCTAAAGTCTCGGGCTTAACTGTAATAGAAGTCATGATATAGCAAGAATGAGCAACAAGTTTGCTCAGCAAGTTTAAATACAACAATAAAGGATATATCATAATGAACGGAATATATCTGACAATGAATTCAACAATATGAATATCGGAAGCAAGGATAATAATTGCTTTTAGAATAATTGATAGTCAAGTAGACTTTGAACTATAAAACTCCAATGTAATCAATAGCTGATTGACCCTTTGGTTACTGGCTACAGAATAAGTACTTGAGGGGATCAGCCTCGCGTACGCCATGTATATGCATAACATTCAACTCTGCTGTTTGTATCTTTATATTAGATACCTGGGTACTCCCCTATATATAAGGGGTGTTCTCTTCAGTCTAAGAACCCATACCATCAATTGGTCTGGATAGCTTTTATAAAACTTCATACAATTGTCTGACAGAATAAGGGTTCAAACTCTATCTGACGCAGTTCAAGAATTATAGAACTTTAAATAAGGTACAAGTCCAAGACTGTACGAACTCAAGTGCACTAAGTACGAATATCAATAAGATCGATGTAGAATAATTGTAAAGTAATTAAACCACCTAATAGCATGCTTGGAAATAAGATTCAAGCTTAAATAAAATAACTTGCAACACAATAATAACCTACTCAATACAATATAAGAAGGATAAGAAACTTGCACAATAAAGAATGAGTTTCAGAAGACTTGCACAAATAAAGAGTGTAAGTCAGAGAACTTGCACAACCAAAGAGTGAAGTTTGGGAACTTGCCTGTTTGCTCAGCTAAAAATAGTTCTAGCTTTAATTAAACGACCTAACATTCACAAGTCGGTCTTTCAATTAGTATGTGTAACTAATATGAGTCTACACTTACAAGAATCTAATCCTCATATAGGTCTATCCCATAATTCACGTAAGTCAATTTACTATGACTGAGTTTATAAATATTTAATCATGTCCTAGATTAATAACTTTAGAATATCTAGTCTCTAGGCATCAACATAGGCTTAAACACATAACACTTCAATTTAAGCATGCAATACAGTTTATGATACAATTATTACAAGGTACTATCTATAGCTCAAGGTTACATGGTTTAATGCCGGTAAACCTTAAGTTAATCAAGTTCATGCCTCAAGGTCAACTATTAAAGTCATATTACCACATAACGAGGCTAAACAATGTTAAGTAGTCATACTTGTGCGTATACCACATATGTATACTTTAATCACATAGTTCATGCCTTGGAAATTCATTTTCTTGAATATGTGTGCATAGGTGAAATCTATGTTTAAACAAATGAGGTTCATGTCAATATGTCTATAGACATAATAAAATCTTAATACTCATGCTTACATGATCATAACATAACTCACATGGTAATTGATGTTATTAGCTTTCACTTTCTAAGCTTTCTTTGAAAATTGCACTAAGTCCTTTTAGTACATGTAAGGCATCTCGACATATAATTCATATGCATTTGAAACATATATTAAAGTCACATAAACATACTCAAATGGTCAGAATGTGAACATCATATATATATATATATATATATATGTCAAAAACTCTAAGTTTGTCCTTTGAAATCAACGTAGTCTTCAATCATGTATGCTAGTGTGTGCTCAACACTTTAAACATGCATTTCATATCTATTTAAACCATACGATTGTGTTCACAAAATTAGAATACACATAATACGTATATGTCAAAGTTTACTTTAACAAGTCTAAGTTCATTTTGTAAACTTTAAATCCTTTCATCAATAGAGTGTACTAATATCGTTATGCATGCTCATGTTATGTCTATGTACATATATATGCATATTAGCTGTGACAACCCGAAAATTTATAATGTCTTAAATGATTAAAATAAAGTTAAAGGATAAAACCTAGATGGGAAATAGAGGAATAATTTAAAATTTTTAAGAAGAATCTATAAGGTTTACTATTTGAATAAGAATAAAGAAATATAACCTAATATATATGTTAGGTAGAGTAATTAAATACTCTAAGAGATTTATTTTGTACATCTTAAATAATTGATTTTATAACTTAAGTAAAGCAAGTCTAACTGGGTTATGAAACTAAAGATACATGAGTAAGGATTTAAATTACAAAGAAGGGGAATGGAAACCCTAACTAAATGATTAGGGTGAGATAAAATTAAAATTATGGAACTAAGTTGATTTTATGGCTCAAAGAATTAAATAAGTAGCCCAATTATTTATTTAAGCATTGGACTTATAGATTATTTGATTTAATAGAAATTGAGTTATTAAACTAGCACAATATATCATGTATGGGACAAGTATTATGATGGCCCAATTTAATTATTGGTGGAAGCCCAAATTTATTTTATCTAGTAAGTAAATTAAGAAAAAAATGCAAGCCCAAAGGAATTAAAGGAAGGCCCAAGCTTGGCCCATTTGAGAAAATGATATTTTAGTCATTTAATAAAGTAATATATAAAACAAATTGTGGATGGGATAAAAAGGCCACATGGTCGGTTTGGAAGAGGAGGAATAAGGGGAGTGCATGTAATGATTAGGTGCTTTAGTTGGTAAGTCACTTTATTAGGTGTTGCTTCCTTATTTGGACACCTCTTTTGTTCTTTCTTGTAAGCAAAGAAGTAATAATGAGAGAGAGAGGGGATGAGGATTTGTAGAGATATGGATAGATAGATATGATTTATCTATTCATTTTTTTTACCAAGTAAACTTAATATTTTTTTTTGTTCTCACTTTATGTTCTAAACTAAAGAAAGAGAGAGAAAACAAAAGAATGAAATTAGAGAGAGAAGAAGAGAGGGTTCGGTGGGGGGAAAGAGAAGAAGAAGGCAGGAAAGTTTGAGCTTTATGCCACTAGATCCTTAACTTACTTTGGTTGGAGAAAGAAGCATAGCAAGAAAATTAAGGTATAAGGATAATCTCTAGCTTTATTTTTTTTTTCTTTTATTAATTTTTATGGAAAAGGGGGTTTATGATATTGAAGTTTAAAATTCTTTAATCTATATGTTTTCTTTAGATTCATGTATGGATTTAACATATTCAAGTGTTAGAAGTTGGATCTAAACTAAGAAATGGGAAATAAGTGTTTCAAAAGTAGAAAACCCCAAATTTTTAACCTTTATTGTGTTTAATCTTATGTTTGGTAATTTTTGGTAAAATAGATCATGGATCATGATAGATCCATGGGTATATGATGTATTGGTATGTATTTTTGTGATTTATGATAGGTTATGTGGGGTATTAGGTGAGAATATAGAAGTTTTCTTAAAAATCAACAAGTAAGGAAAAATCAAATTTTTAAAAAACGTAACATGAAATTCAAAAGACCATATATTTCATTGTGTTTTGAATTTTTGAGTGTAGTCAATTTTTAGAGTTAGATATACAAGTCTTCTAACTTTTCCAAGTGGAATCACTTAAAAAGGAGTTATAGATTTTCGTATGGACTGTTTGTAGCAAAGGAGGCTAAATCTGAAAATTGCTAAAAAGCAATCTGTCCAGAAATGCCAAGGGAATTTTTGGCAACTTAGTTTATGAAATAAATCCAATCTTTTGTGGCATTAAAATATATGTTATAAAGTTGATTGTGTCCAAAAAATGAGCTCATTCCGACTTAAATTGAGCAAGTTATGACCATTTTAATATTTGCGTTTTTCCGACGGAAATCGCTATAACCGGAGTTGTATAACTCCGATGGCCACGAAATTTAAACTGTAAGCTCACATTAACATGTGTAAGATCCCGCCAAGAGTTGAGAATTTCTAGAGTTAAGCATGAGGTAGCTAATTTCTTAAGGAATTAACTTGAAATGAATTTTTGAAAAATACTTAAAAGAGTTGAAAAATTTCAGAAAAATACTTTTTGTGTATGGAATATATGTATATATGATTGGCCAAATGATAGGAAAATAATAAATTAATTTGGTATTTTCGTGAATAGTATATTTCAGCTTGTTGAAATGAACATTTCAGGATACTGAAATGGAAACTGAAAATGTTAGGAAGACTGTTTGGTTTCAGTTTACTGAAATAAAATATTGAGTCTCTTGAATAGTAAAAAGTTTATCGAGTTATAATAATAACTTAGTAAGCGATTAAGTATTAAGTCTAAAAGTAGTACAGTCGTATTCTGCAATAGTTGATGTATAGTAGCTGGGCTAAACGACTCCTTCATATGGGAAAGGGATCTACGAATTGGTAACCAATCTAACTCGCTGTGAAAATAGTGTAGACAAGACGGAAGCTAATTGTTAGTTATTTGTGAGAAATCACTCAGTATACTATATTGAATACTATTAAAAACTCGATGTGTACTAGGTTTAGACGTGTGTATATATAGTGTTAAGGTTATCTAATATTTGAATATGTGGTTAAGTGTTAGATGGTTTACTTTTAAAGTAATAGCATTATGGGATAAGGTATGTTATACTAATTGAAATATCAAATCTTATAACTGATAGGTCTTTTCAATAAAGCGATTAACTTAAATTGCGTAGCAGTAATCGACGGTTCAGGCAAGTTTCCTAACTCGAACTCGAGTTGTTATTATAAAGCATGTTCGTGATTAATCATTGTTGATTACATCACATCTATGATTTATTGATTCGCACGTTGTGCATATTGTATATGTTCATCAGGTATGAAAGGCTGATCACCTTCATTACCATATTGTTCAGTTGAATTTATTCTTGTTCATTGTTGACTATTCAGCATTATTGATTCATGTACTTTCACAATGCTTATATTGTTGAAAGTTTGTCAACTTATTATTATTTCTTTCAATCATGATATATCCTTGTTGTATTTAAACTTGCTGGGCAAACTTGTTGCTCACCCTTGCTATATCATGATAAACATTTCAGATTAAAGCAAAACTTCAGACACAGGCAAAGGCAAAGACAAGTTCCAGGACAGAATTATTATACAGTTTAAATGATAATAGTATAGGATACAAATAACATTTTATGTCGTGTAGGATATTGAATGCAGGTATTAAGTTAAGGTTACAGACCTTCGGAATTATGTGTAAAAGTTTATTGTATAAATAATTTATGATTATATCTTCTGCAGTAGTTATAGAAATGATGTATCGTAACGTACCATATCTGAGGTTCAAGGGACTCGAATTTAGGGGCGCTACAGTTGGTATCAGAGCTGTAGGTTATAAACCTTAGGTAGGGGTACCTTAGGCTATAACCACAGGGATGAGGATAAAGAATAAACTCAAATAGAGTTTAAGTTCTAAGCGATGAATTTGGGCAAGGTAATAATAAGTCAATAAGATTCAAAGAAGAATCCTGACAAGCAATAAACATCCAGAGTTACCTAACTCTGATAATAAAGATGAACAGTAGTAATGAATAGATAGAGGCTAAAAGACTAAAAGTATAAAGAAAAAGAAGATCGTAAAACAAAACGATCATAACATAGAAAAGATTCGTAATATAATACGATTATAATATGAGATCACAACGTGATCTGATGAGGTCATAAGAGGACAGATGATCAATCAAATGATTGAAAACTTTATAGCAAAATTGTTATATGACAGTTGTACTATGAAATTGTACTATTAAAACTCAGGAAAGAGCTGTGAATTATAGATATGGATTAAATGAAATTCGTATCGAGTATTGAGGGAGCTAGGATTATGTGGGATTTCAATTGAGGACTCATGTGATAGTTGAGTTGTACAAACCTTTGTATGGGCGAGGGTTTTGTGCTTGGTTTAACGACTACTTAGTTTATCACATTGATAATCATTAAAATGTCGGTGTCGCGCTATTCGCTATATGTATGATGAGAAGGTGATTCTTTTCTCTTGTGTATAACGGATAGGTAGAGAATATAAGATTAGTTGCGAATTCTTAAAACTCATACTTATGGTAAGTTCGTGACTCATAATTATATGAAATGTTTTGAATCCCTCAGCGAATGGGCGCCAATGGTCTGTCTAGGACAAGTTCTTAAACTCATATAATTGTGGAAAGTTCCTGAACTCATAATATGTGGTAAGTTTGACGAACTAGGTATAATTAAGTGTGAATGGAGTATTAAGGATAATAGGAATAGATAGACTGATTAAGCAATGGATCATTAGTGGAAGCGTAGGTATTCTAAATCTTCTAGTTATGCTAGACTTCGAAATTTTTGACATTAAGCTAAATACGCACTATGTGCCTTTTAAAAATGAATTTTTATTCTCAACTCCTGGTGACTAGTGTGTATGTGTGGACTTCGGGACACTTACACATCGTTACCTGTTGAGATGATAAAACTGATTTACAATGATTTTTGAACCGTTTAAAGAATAGTCTGTGCTAATTGTTTTGGCTAGACAACAATGATTTGAAATATCAAAATGTGTTTTATTTATCATTGATGCATCATGTAACCTGGTGCAGAGATGATAAAAAGTTGATGAAGTTGTAAATACAGGAATACTTAGTGTTGAATTCGATCTAAAAATCGTTGTCCCACTATTGTATGATGTGTTATAACAAAGTCACACAATGACGGAATCCTCAAACGGGCTGTAAATACAGTACGGTATCATGACGTCATTTTCAAAATATTTTTTTATAATTAATTGCCAATGGGGTTTGGCTATACATAAATATTTTGATTGATATTGAATTATTGGTATGAGTCTAAGCTATTTGATTCAACTAGACCAACATTTATGAAAATTCTGAGCGTTCTTTGGAAATTTTCCCGAACCAAATGGTTTTGGTGCGGAATCCGATAAGACTGAGGTAAGCATCCCAAAATTTGGAAAAATTTTGTGCGCCTAAGGCGGATAAGAGGAACGGGGAAAATTTGTTCCGACCAGCAGTGCTTAATAAGTACAGGGCATAACGGGCTAATTACCCTCTGTGTCCGTAAGTCATGACGGTTAGCGGATGAATTTCTGTATAACCTTTTTGAAAATAAAAGTTTGTAGTCTATATGACTCCTCAGAATGATTTGAAAATTTTAACTCTTGGGAGTGATGTTCGGGTAGCATGTGATGATGTGTATGAACTCGTTGTGTACGGGTAAAATCTGATATGATTGAAAAAAGGTTATGTTGAAAACCTAGTTTTGGTAAATAGAAGGAGTAGAGATTAGTAGGCTGTAATTTTGAGGACGAAATTCTTAGAAGAATGGTGAATGTGACAACCCAAAAATTTATAAGGTCTTAAATGATTAAAATAAAGGTTAAAGGATAAAACCTAGATGAAAAATAGAGTAATAATTTAATTTTTTTAAGAAGAACCTATAAGGTTTACTATTTGAATAAGAATAAATAAATATAACCTAATATATATGTTAGGTAGAGTAATTAAATACTCTAAGAGATTTATTTTGTACATCTTAAATAATTAATTTTATAACTTAAGTAAAGCAAGTCTAACTGGGTTATAAAACTAAAGATACATGAGTAAGGATTTAAATTACAAAGAAGGGGAATGAAAACCCTAACTAAATGATTAGGGTGAGATAAAATTAAAAGTATGGAACTAAATTGATTTTATGGCTCAAAGAATTAAATAAGTAGCCCGATTATTTATTTAAGCATTGGACTTATAGATTATTTGATTTAATAGCAATTGAGTTATTAAACTAGCATAATATATCATGTATGGGACTAGTATTATTATGGCCCAATTTAATTATTGGTGGAAGCCCAAATATATTTTATCTAGTAAGTAAATTAAGAAAAAAATGCAAACCCAAAGGAATTAAAGGAAGGCCCAAGCTTGGCCCATTTGAGAAAAGGATATTTTAGTCATTTAATAAAGTAATATATAAAACAAAGTGGACGTGATAATAAGGCCACATGGCCGGTTTTGGAAGAGGAGGAATAAGGGGAGTGCATGTAATGATTAGGTGCTTTAGTTGGTAAATCACTTTATTAGGTGTTGCTTCCTTATTTGGACACCTCCTTTGTTCTTTCTTGTAAGCAAAGAAGTAATAATGAGAGAGAGAGGGGATGAGGCTTTGTAGAGATATGGATAGATAGATATGATTTATCTATTTATTTTTTTTACCAAGTAAACTTAATATTTTATTTTGTTCTCACTTTATGTTCTAAACTAAAGAAAGAGAGAGAAAACAAAAGAATGAAATTAGAGAGAGAAGAAGAGAGGGTTCGGCGGGGGGAAAGAGAAGAAGAAGGAAGGAAAGTTTGAGCTTTATGCCACTAGATCCTTAACTTACTTTGGTTGGAAAAAGAAGCATAGCAAGAAAATCAAGGTATAAGGATAATCTCTAGCCTTATTTTCTTTTCTTTTATTGATTTTTATGGAAAAGGGGGGTCTATGATTTTGAAGTTTAAAATTCTTTAATCTATATGTTTTCTTTAGATTCATGTATGAATTTAACATATTCAAGTGTTAGAAGTTGGATGTAAACTAAGAAATGGGAAATAAGTGTTTCAAAAGTAGAAAACCCCAAATTTTTAACCTTTATTGTGTTTAATCTTATGTTTGGTGATTTGTGATGAAATAAATCATGGATCATGATAGATCCATGGGTATATGATGTATTGGTATGTATTTTTGTGATTTATGATAGGTTATGTGGGGTATTAAGTGAGAATATAGAAGTTTTCTTAAAAATCAACAAGTAAGGAAAAATCAGATTTTTAGAAAACGTAACAGGAAAGTCAAAAGACCATATCTCTTATTGTGTTTCGAATTTTTGAGTGTGGTTAATTTTTGGAGTTAGATATACAAGTCTTCTAACCTTTCCAAGTGGAATCACTTAAAAAGGAGTTATAAATTTTCGTGTGGACTGTTTGTAGCAAAGGAGGCTAAATCTAAAAATTGCTAAAAAGCAATTTGTCCAGAAATTCCAAGGGCATTTTCGGCAGCTTATTTTATGAAATAAATCCAATCTTTTGTGACATTAAAATATATGTTATAAAGTAGCTTGTGTCCAAAAATGAGCTTATTCCAACTTAAATTAAGCAAGTTATGACCATTTCAATATTTGCATTTTTTTCGACAAAAATCACTATAACCGGAGTTGTATAACTCCGATGGCCACGAAATTTAAACTGTAAGCTCACGTTAACATGTGTAAGATCCCGCCAAGAGTTGGGAATTTCTGGAGTTAAGCCTGAGGTAGCTAATTTCTTAAGGAATTAACTAGAAATGGATTTTTGAAAAATACTTAAGGGAGTAGAAAAATTTTAGAAAAATACTTTTTGTGTATGGAATATATGTATATATGATTGGCCAAAGGATAGGAAAATAATAAATTGATTTGGTATTTTCGTGAATAGTATATTTCAGCTTGCTGAAATGAACATTTCAGGATACTGAAATGGAAACTGAAAATATTAGGAAGACTGTTTGGTTTCAGTTTACTGAAATAAAATATTGAGTCTCTTGAATAGTAAAAAGTTTACCTAGTTGTATTAATAACTTATTAAGCGATTAAGTATTAAGTCTAAAAGTAGTACAGTCGTATTCTGCAATAGTTGATGTATAGTAGCTGGGCTAAATGACTCCTTCATATGGGGAAGGGATCTACGAATTGGTAACCGATCTAACTCGCTGTGAAAACAGTGTAGACAAGACGGAAGCTAATTTGCTAGTTGTTTGTGGAAAACCACTCAGTATACTATATTGAATACTATTAAAGACTCGATGTGTGCTAGGTTTAGACGTGTGTATGTATAGTGTTAAGGTTATCTAATATTTGACTATGTGGTTAAGTGTTAGATGGTTTACTTTTAAAGTAATAGCATTATGGGATAAGGTATGTTATACTAATTAAAAGATCAAATCTTATAACTGATAGGCCTTTTCAATAAAGCGATTAACTTAAATTGCGTAGCAGTAATCGACAGTTCAGGCAAGTTTTCTAACTTGAACTCGAGTTGTTATTGTAAAGCATGTTCGTGATTAATCATTGTTGATTACATCACATCTATGATTTATTGATTCGCACGTTGTGCATATTGTATATGTTCATTAGGTATGAAAGGCTGATCACCTTCATTACCATATTGTTCAGTTGAATTTATTCTTATTCATTGTTGACTATTCAGCATTATTGATTCATGTACTTTCACAATGCTTATATTGTTGAAAGTTTGTCAGCTTATTATTATTTCTTTCAATCATGATATATCCTTGTTGTATTTAAACTTGCTGGGCAAACTTGTTACTCACCCTTGCTATTTCATGATAAACATTTCAGATTAAAGCAAAACTTCAGACACAGGTAAAGGCAAAGACATGTTCCAGGATGAAATTATTATACGGTTAAAATGGTAATAGTATAAGATACAAATGACATTGTATGTCGTGTAGGATATTGAATACAGGTATTAAGTTAAGGTTATAGACCTTGAGAATTATGTGTAAAAGTTTATTGTATAAATAATTTATGTTTATATCTTTCGCAGTAATTATAGAAATCATGTATCGTAACTTACCATATCCGAGGTTCTAGGACCCCGATTTGGGGGCGCTACATTAACCAAGTCCACATGCTTGCCAAATAAGGTACCATATGTTAGTACATAACAGCAGCTTAACAAAAATCAAAAATCAAAAACTGGGCCTGGCGTAGCTACGCCGCTGGCCAGTACAAAACTGGTGCAGCTGCGCAGGGCTCTGGCCAGAAAAAGACATAGGCTGCTTCGCAGTTTAACAACCCAACTCAGAAATTTCATACGACAATCAATCTAAACATGATATAATACATTTCTATCATGCTTATAATCTTATATAACACTTAGCAACCATATCTCCAATCAATTAACATCCAATTCAAACGAAATCAAGAATCAAGAACTTAGAAATTTTACAGAAACATGAAAAACAAGAATGGGAAGTTATACCTCTGTTATATGGACTTGCTGCTATCTCTTACTCTCTCAATTCAATAGAACTCAGAATGTAAGCTCGACTTAACAATAACTCAGCAAAAGAAAATGAGAGGAAGAGAGGCTATACTTATAGAGTTTTGATTGTCCATACAATGTTATCTCCCACTAATTCAAACCATTGGATTGTACAATAACATGGAGGTTAACAAGAAGTTGGTGAGGAGTTGGTGAAATCCATCATCAATCCTACTCCCCTCTTAATCATTATGGCTAGAATTGTTGAAATTGAGAAGGAAGGTAGAGTAGTAGCCTATTGGGAGTTCACGTGTGGAAGAATGAAGAGGAAGAATGACTCCAATATTGGGACAATGTAATATAACTTAGCCACTTGCATTCCACTTACTAATGTTATATACATATAGTATATATATTTAGGCTCTATATAAATACATTCTTTTTACATTTAAGTCCCAATGTCATTTCAATTTAATCAAGTAATAATACAATGTATCAAGTATGTACATATATACCAACATATAATCCATGTACATTTTCTATTTATCCCCTTTTCTATATGTCAATAGGGTATACATTAATGTTTACCCACATACTTATTGTCAATAAGCATTATTGTTATGTAACTTATATAATGCAATTAATCCTACTATATAGCCTATAATAATAATATATAGCCACATTAATGTGTCACATTGTATTATATACAATATAGATAACTACCATATATTAAAGGTTTAATATGTCGCATGCTTGTATAAAATAATTAATCAAGTAAATATAATCTTATTATATTTATTAATCCTTTATTCGTTAATATATTATTCTCAACAACAATGAATTCATATGTTATTGATTAATTACCCAAAATATAAATTAATCAATCACGTTTAAATCTCCACACTATATTCAAGAAATTGAATATTTAATTACTAATACTTTTATCAATACTCTGATATAAAAGTCTGAAGGCTAGTTCACTAATTTAAATAAACTATTAATGACTCCCTTTAATAACATCCTAGCATTTATTCGCATAGGCTCAACTCACAAAATCACATAACCACACAAGGTTTAAATAAACTCACAAAACTAACTCATAAAAATTTAAATCACATATTAAATTAATAATGGACTTTAAAATTCACGGTCATTACATGGGGGCTTTCTGAATCGTGAACTAAATGTTGGGCAATCCGCTCTTATCGGACATGCGGACTAATGAAGCCAACGTTGCTAATGCATCAGCAAAGTTATTCCGACCCCGAGGAATGTGAACAAAGGTTATTGCTTCAAATTCTCAAGATATTTTGAGGACTTGCCGATGGTAGGGCAGCAAATGCAGTTCTTTGGTGAGATAAGCGCCGGTAGTTTGTCTGATGACCAGCTCAGAATCTCCGAAGACGAGTAGGTGTTTGATAGACATAGATTGGGCTAGCTTCAACCCCATGATACAGCCTTCATACTCGACCGTGTTGTTGGTGTTGCCAAATTAAAGTTTGGCAGCCACAGGATATTGATCACCTGTACCAGAGATAAGGACTGCTCCGGCACCTTCCATGTTTACTGCTCCGTCGAAATACATTTTCCATAGTTGGACTGTATTCTCAGACTGGAGTTGTTGAATTATCATGATCCCATCGTCTGGGAAATAGGTCTCCAGGGGCTCGAACCCTCCTGAAGGTGCTTCTGCTAATTGATCTGCAATGCCTTGACCCTTGATTGACTTCTGAATTATGTAGACAATGTCGAATTGTTGTAGGATCAACTGCCATTTGGACAGTTGGCAATTCAGCATTGGTTTGTTGAATACATATTTGAGCGGATCCATGCGGGATATGAGGTAGGTCGTGTGCCCATGCAAATAGTGTAGCAACCTCATTGCGGCCCATACTAATGCACAATATATCTTTTCGATCAGGGTGTATTTCTGCTCCCCACTACTGAATCTTTTACTGATGTAGTAGATGGCTCTTTCCTTGCTACTATCATCATTCTGTCCTAACATACAGCCCATTGCATTTGCAATGACGGACAAGTACATGAACAAAGGGACTCCCTCCCTTGGGGGTATCAGAACAGGAGCTTCAGTCAGCTGTTTCTTGATGGCAAGGAAGGCTTGTTGACAATCCTCATTCCATGTGGTGGAGGAATTCTTCCTTAACAGCTTGAAGATGGGCTCATAAGTTGCTGTGAGCTGGGAAATAAATTTGCTTATAAAGTTGATCCTTCCTAGGAATCCACGTATCTTCTTCTCTGTATGAGGTACGGGCATTTCAGTAATGGCTTTGATTTTGGCGGGGTCGAGTTCAATGCCCCGATTGCTCACCAGAAATCCTAACAGTTTGCCTGCTCTGACGCCAAAAGCACATTTGGCGAGATTTAGCTTGAGGTTGTATTTGCGTAACCTATTGAACAGCTCCCTGAGATGGTCTATGTGATCATCCTCCCTCCGGGATTTGATGATGATGTCGTCAACATAGACTTCTATTTCTTTATGCATCATATCATGAAAGAGAGCCATCATGGCTCGCTGATACTGTAAAAACCCGAATTTTCAAGAAATTATGAAAATGAGAATTTAAAAAATAAAATTCTTAAGGCATGTATTGGGTTCGAATATATATATATATATATATATATATATATATATATGTGTGTGTGTGTGTGTGTGTGTGTGTGTGTGTGTGTGTGTGTGTGTGTGTGTGTTATGAGATAAAAAGTATTGTGTTACATAGGGTAATATGAACTATGTAATATCTGATTAATAAATATATTATTAATGTATATTTGTTATTTATCGTAGTGACAATTTAGTTGAGATAAAGGAGGTGGATAAAATTTTTTATCGATATTAAATAATTTATAGAACTATTTTATCAGAGAAAGTTGGTGATATTAAATATGTTTAATGAATAATCACCTTTTTCTTGAATAATGTATGTACTAGTGACTAGTATGATGTATTATAGGTTATTGTTAGTACTTAAGCTATCCATGGATGGATTTGGATAGTGAAGCATGAGTTAGTTAAGGGAATTAACTAATAAGAATAAATATTGGTTAATTTACATTGGAAGTTATATTATGGAATAATATAATTTGAATATTAAAGCCTTAATTAACTATGGTGATATAGTACAGGGTTTAATTTACTTAAGTAAAAGGTGAACTAATATATGTGTTGAATGTGGAATTATAGTTAGTACTTTTGATATATATTACTTAGAATGGTAATGTAACGATTGAGAATTTTAAATGTTAATTGTAAATATTTATTGAAGTAAATAAATATTTTATGGAATTTAATTGTGAAGATAAATAAATAGAGTGTGCGAGTGTTGTGGACAATTTAATTAAGTGCTATATGATTAATTAAATTGATATGTTAGCAATGGTGTAGCATCATTTTAATTTAATTGGGAATAATTTAATTAGGATTAATGTTATGTGCTAAGTGATAATAATTTGTTAGACGAATTATGTTTAATAAAGTAAATTCAATTGTGTGACAATTTGGTATTATGTGAATGTTAGTTTATTTAATTGAATTAGAGTGTTGTAATTTAATTAAATAAGTGTAATATTTAATCTATGGATTTAAAGAGTTGTTAAAAGACTAGAAAAGGATTTTAAAGTGTTTTGCCAAACAAGGCCCTTGTACTTGTTTAATCTTATTTTACCCAAACAAGGCCTTAGCACTAAAAACCTATTTTTCTAAGAGGTTGCCAAACGTGGCCTTACTCTTTTCAAATTCTATAACCTATGTAATTAATAATACTTATTATGGTTATAAATATTATACTTATTATTTATAAGTTACATATATGTATATGATTATATGTATAATATTACATATGTCAGTTAAAAACAAAGTTACGTTAGTTTTATAAAACAAAGAAAGAAAAGAAGAAGAGGGTTAGAGAGAATTGTCAGAGAATATTCAGAGAAGAAGAAGAAGAAGAAGGCAAAGCAAGCCCAAGTTCATCTCTCTCTTAACCTAAAACTAGTAAGGTTATAATCTTAACCCTAGAACTAATTCTTATGTGTTGTGTTTTCTTCTTTGCCAAATTAGGTCTTTACAATCATGAAATTATATGTGTTATATGATGTTATATGTTTTCATATGAAATTGTATGCCATGAAAGGGTTTTCAAAATACAATTGTTGTAAAACAAGTTTTCAAAGCATATTCTTTTATGTTTTCATGGTTTTAGAACTCTATGTGAAAGTCACTTTGTGAAAGCTATTTATTTTGATATGTGAATGGGATATGTATGTATATATATATATATATATATATATATATATATATATATGTTTACATGAGAGTTTCATAGTTGTTTAAGAATTTCAATTCACAAGTATATGATGAACACTATGAAATTCATGTTCATAGTGTTAGATTATGAAGTTATGTTGAAAATTTCCTTAAATCCTTGAGGTGAGCATGAATTATGTGTAATATATGATATAACATGATTATATATGAGTTATATGATGATTCTAGCAATTCAATCCATGAATTTTTGATAAACAATAAGAAGCATGTTCATAGTGATTTTTGGTAAAACTATTTCTGAAAACGGCTTTTGAAACTATCAAATTGATGTTTGATTTTGACTTATTGTTAAAATTGATCATGTATTATGTTAATGTGTTAAGAATATGAGTTAACACAATTGGAATCACTTGAATTGGATGAAAAACGAATTCGTAGTAGCAATTTTCGTCAAGAACGCTTAAAATTGTATTTTTCTTTGAAAATCATGAAATCTTGTTTTGGATTATGTGTTTTATGGATTATATATGTTATGAGCATGATAATAAGTTTAAAATATTGTTAGTATCAAGTTTTATGTTTATCATGTTGGGAAAAATCGAATTCGGTGTGAAGAAATAAGCCAAATTGGCTTAATTCTCCACCAGTTCGCTAGCCGGGTGCTGTGGCAGGGGGAACACCCGCCCCAGCGGGTGTTTTGCACTGGGAGGACCAGCCCCAGCGGGTGGGGCTGCTGCTAAGAAAATCTGGAATTTTGTTTTTGAGTTTTTATGCCCCGTTTGTTAAGCTAACTTGTTTCTAAGACTTGGAAAGTGAAATGTATAATAAGATAACATATTTTTGATGTGTTTAAGTTAGATTGAAGTATATTATGAATATGTTACATGTGTGTGTTTGTGTGTTGCTTTCACAAGGCACACAACACGATTCATTGAAGTATAGGCTCATTAATGCATGCCGTGAGTATAGACTCACGTACTTGACTAATTAGTAACCAATGTGGTAATTTATACTATGAGTTGGACTTGGATATGAAGTTCGATGGTTTAAATGTTGTAATTGGATACTAATAGATGGTTTGAATGTAATATAAATGTGTAGGGTGTTTGTGAAGTGCGTATAGTTGTTAAAGTGTAGCTTGCACTTAAGGCAAGTTCTCTTACCCTTATTCTCTTATGTTAAACAAGTTTCTAAACTTGTTATTTATATTGTGCAAGTTCTTTAATCTACTCTTGAATGCTATACAAGCCTATTCATTGTATATTTTCATTGTGCAAGTTTCCTAACCCTTGCTCAATAAATCATGAAAGTTCATTCACTTGTTATATGTGGTACAAGTTATACCATACTCATAAAGCGTAAGTATTAAAGCGTTATTTTAGTAATATGATCTTGACTTAGTTGTTCAAGTAAGATCTACTTAGTCTATCGAATGCTTTAAGTTGTTTCTAAAAGCATGCCTATCTATTATGAAGTTTATTGTCATATTTTACAATTTGTTCATGATTGAACTGTAAAGGACTGTAAGTCGATTCAACTACTCCTAGTTGATGATAGTTGAACTCTAAAGTTCCCTTATCTATCCAAACCAAACTTTCTTTGGTGCGGACTTGTATTCAATTTCTGAGAAGGAACAACCCTATTAATTAGGGGAAATTTATGCGGAAGCGTTAAATGGTTGTGCACAATTCATGGTACAAAGGGTTGATCCCCCTGAGTACGAGTTAAGGGTCCATAGTCTTATTGACTGTTAAAGGTTTAAATAGAAATATTTATAACCTAGGACAATGGTTCAAGGTCTTATGACCCTCAGATGATTTCATATTCGAATCCTATATATTGAGGAAAGAATTATATTTCAATTCTTTATATTGATGAAAGTAAAGTTATTCAAACTCTTTTGAAACGATTCACTTATGTCATATCACTGTTGTATATCTAAGTGAGCTTTTGTTTGCTCACTCTTGCCTGCTTTACCACCATTTGCAGTTGAGACCAAGAATGTTGACATACCATCAACAAGTAAAGGAAAAGGAAAGATGAATAAGTGAAGGCTTGTGACGTCAAGTTGCTTTTGTAATAAGACTTAGTTGGTTATGTTTATATTTCCGCATTTACATTATTTGAATGATGTTAAGGTTTAGATAACCCTGGAATTTTTTTGTTGAACAAGTTGCCATTCTTTCTAGAGGAAGATTTTATTAAGGTTTTATGAAGGTTGTAATTAGTTTGAAATTTTATTTGGGTAGATGTATGTTTTAATTAGAAAGTGAACACCAAATCATGTGGAAACGAAGTACCCGGATTTGGGGGTGTCACAGGTAATATGTGAAAAAGTCTAATGTGCGAATAACGTTAATAAATATATATACGCTATTAAAGAGAGATGGTAATCAATATATATCTTTAAATGAATATTGATTAGAGAATTAACTAATATTTGAGATATGATTAAATGTATAGATTGAAGAAGTTGTGTTGGGGCAATTTATAGAAAGGAAAGAGAAATAGTTATTATATATTTCTAATAAAGGATATTAAAATAATTTCTAATATTCAATTATTTTAATAAAAGGAGGAAATGTTATTTTTGAATAATAATATTACCTTATATGTTTTTGTATGAGGTAATAGGTATGATTAATTAATATGGTAAATATATTAAAACATATTTGCTATATGTAAATAAATTGATAGAAATAATTTATTATAATAGAAAATAAATTTATTATCTATTTTCTATATATAATATATGTACATGTGCCGTACATATAATTATTTTTAATAGATATTATATTAAGAATAATATCTTGAGACAATAAGTAAATTATTTTCTAATGATGAATGTCTTTATTTGGAGAAAACATAATATTTTATGTTATGGCAAAATACATAATTTTTAATGTATTTTCAAGATATTTAATTAATGAAAGAAAACTAAGTTATTTTAATTAAATAACTTAAGTTATTATTTTATCGTGGATATTATTATTTAAATAATTAATAGAATAAATCTTAATTATTCTAAGTGTAAAGGTTATACAAATTATAAGTGTATAATTAATTAAGGTAGCTTAGCATTAAAATGCTTGAGTCACACAAACATTATATTAAAAGAATATTAAGTGTGGTGGAAGTGATAATAAGCTTAAGATTGAGCTTGTGAGAAATGCCTTATGTTGCACGATAATAGATTCGATGATGAATGAATTAATTCAAGGATGGAGGAATTATTAATTAAATAATTAATCTATATTAATTATTAATTGTTATTATAATAGTATATTGATTTACTATTATGGCCAGTGATAGTATAATAATAAGAAAATTGATTATAAATATAATCAGAATTGTGATTATTAAATTGATGAGGAATGAGATAAATTGTCTTATAATATTAATTATTGATATAGGTAATATACTATTATCAAGTAATTATTTGATAATATGTTGATTAATGAGTAAATAATTTATAAATATAATAAGATTTATATTTATTTAATGTGATAATTAATCATATAAATGTTAATTAATTGTTATAGAGATTTATAATTTCATTGATTGATGAAGAATGGATTAATTAATAATATTATTAATTAATTAATAAGATTAGTCATTAATTAATAATAATATATAAACGAGTAGATTATATTTGCTCAACTAGTTGATATGTGCAAAGGATGTGATAATTTAAAAGTATAACATATAGTAATGACACATGTGTTATATAAAGTGTAGTGCAACACTTAAGTGTGACCCTACAATTATATATAAACTATATTATATAATGCAATGTGACGCATTAATATAGCTATATATTTTATAGACTATATAGTAAGATTAATTGCATTATGTGAGTTACATAATAATATTGCTTATGTGACTGGATATGTGTGGGTAGACCTTGAGATATACCCTATTACCATATAGTAATATCAATAAATAATTGTTATTTGATAATGATTTTAATAGTTATTATAATTGAAATAATAACCATTATATAATGAGTAATATCCAATTGAATTATATTCAGTATTAATGTACATGGATATATATGTACCCCTACTTAATACATTGTAATTAGAAATTTAATTTATAATTCATTTATAACCTAAGTATACATGAAATAAAATGTGTATACATGAGGTAGCCTTAGTGAGCATAATAGGTATATAACACTAGTATAGAGTATTGCCTTTGCAAGTTGTTGAGTTAACTGGCTTGTCTCACATTGAGTGCCCAACTTCATCTTCACGTGAACAAACACATGACTATACTACTCTACTCTATCTCCTTTTCAATTTCCTCACAAGTCTAGCGAATGATTGTAAGGGATGTGGGATTCATGATTGAATCCACCAACTCCTCACCAACTTCTCCTTAACAATTGTTCAATCTTGAAATCCTTTGGTTTGATTTGGGAGTTAAGAGCTTTGTCTGGATATCCATTTGCCTATAAATTGGCTTCTCTTCTTCTCATTCCTATTGCTGAGAGTTTATATTAATTTGAGGGAGAGTACTATAGCAGCATTGTAGAAATTATTTAGCAGCAAGCATATTGCAGAGGTATAAGCTTTACATTCATGCTTTCCAATCTCTGAAAATTTATAAGTTCTTGATTCTTGAATTAAGTATGTATTGATGGATATTAGAATTGGGAAATGCTTGTTAGGTGTTATATAAGATTATAAACATGTTAGAATTACATTATAGCATGACTGAATTGATTTTCGTTGAGAATTTCTGAGTTGGGTTAAAGTTATGCCGAAGCAGAACAGTTCTATCTCTGGCCGGCCACCTGCGCAGCTGCGCCAGTTTTGTACTGGCCAGCGGCGTAGCTGTGCCAGAACCTGTTCTTGAATTTTATTTTTTGTTTCATATCTGATTATGCTATCTTGATGGTACCAACTTAAGCAAGCATGTGAACATGATTAACATGCATATAGGAGTACCTTGACATGACATAAGCATGCATGCTCATGATAGTATACACTATTGATGAAAGGCTTTATGATTTACAAAATTAGCTTAGAATTGATAAAGTGAACTTTGACACATGCATAATATGTGTGTTCTGGTTTTGTGAAAATGATAGTAGGGTCTATTTTGACATGAGAACTAAGTCTAAAGTGTGAGCACACATACATGATTGAAGAATAAGAGGATTTCAAAGAAAAGCTTAAAGACTTTTGAAAAGAACTTGACAAGACTTATGTCTTTTAAATTCTAACCATATGAGAACGTATACGAGGTTTATATATGTGTTTTTAATACATGTGAGTCATGGCTACGAGACACTTTGTATAAACTAAATGTTGCCTTTGTGGACTTAGTGTACTTTGCAATGGAAACTTAGAGTTTGAAAGCTAAATAGCATCGATTACCATTTGAGTTACGTTATGATCATGCAAGCATGTATATTAGGATTCATTATGCCTATAGACATGTTGACATGAACATCATTTGTTTATATATGGATTCCACATATGCACGCATATTCATAGAAAATGAATTTATAAAAGTATAAACTATGTGAATTAAAGTACGCATGTGTGGTATACGCACGAACATGCCTACTTACTATTGTTTAGTCTCGTTATGTGGTAATATGACAGTAGTAGCGAACCCTTGAAGCATGAACTTGTTTTACTTAAAGTATAAGAATGTCTGGCATGAAAAACATATAACCTTGAAGTGGATATAGAATGTGCATGCTAGGTTTCAAACTTGAGTTAGTAACCTTATAAACATGTATACATGATGAACATAGTAGCCTTGCATGACTAGTTTAAGTATGACAAGGATTTTAAAAGGTGAAACTTAGAAAGTTGAATGTAATGGTTATATAAAACCCGGGAATTATAATTTCGATAAGAAACGTAAGAGAAATATAGATTATGTATCTATAAGTTTTAAATATATGTCGAATACATTTAGTTAAGTGTGTGATACATGTATATGAAGGAATGGTAGTAAGTATGTAAGGTTAAGGTATACCTATACGTACATAGTTATACGATGAGAAAGTAAAACGAAGGTTCTAAGGACCAAGTCAGACAACAATATATCAATTGTTATTATGTTGAGAATGTATGGATGTATGCAACTGATAAGTATAAATCCATAATTGTATGATTGTGTAGGAATACACGAAGCACAGATATCTTTAAGCAGTTAAGTCGTAGTTGTTAAACTACGCACCAGGAAAGTCTTTTAGTTCCTATTTGATATATGAATTCAATAACTGTTAATTGAATTGTATTATGCCATGAGAATGTTAACTTATATATGAACTATATACGAGATATATATGAGATTGAAAGTTGATCTTTGATGATATGCTTGTTATGTGAAAATTAACATGCGTAGTAAATATTAATTGATTATGAATGCATGAACTAAGTATGATATTATATGCTATGTGATACATGAAAACTGTTAGAATTGCTGAACTGTCGAGCTCACTCTTGCAAATAACCATTTTTGCAGGTTAAGGACTTACGATTAAAGTATTATGCCACATGATTGATAGAGTTCCGTAGTTTCGTAAGGAGATCGACGTAGTTATCTAATGATACGATCTTGAACAATGTTTAAGTTTTATACGATGTACTTGATAGTTGCTTATGATGTATAACACTTGTCGTGTTGAAAATTTGTACTATGTGATACATAGAAGACATCGTATTAAGATGTAAGCGTTTATACAATAACTCAAATAGAATGAATCATATTATATAGTTGATTCAGGGATATATAATTGATTCAAGATTATGAATTCAATGAAAGATTTTATTCAAGGATATAGAAAAGTTTAAATTATTCTGTATTTTTATAACATCGAATATGATGTAAGACAGGAATGGTAAATGGCCAAGATCGGAACTCGTTAAAGTTCGGGGTCATTATACAGATCCTGAAAATGGAAAGAAAATATATTCTAGATTGTAATAATCAAAGTTATATTCATTAAGTTATGAATAAAAGATGTAATAGATTGACAATGGTTGTACCGTGACTGCACCGGATTCGAGGTAATCAAAGGGACCCGAATTTGGGGGTGTCACAGATACGTTGCTCCAACATTGATGAGGCCGAAGGATAGTCGTCGGTAGCAGAAAGTTCCCCAGGGAGTGATAAAGGCTGTTTTCTCCCGGTCTTCTTCAGCAACCATGATTTGATGGTAACCAGCAAAGCAATCCACGAATGAATACATGCCATACTACGCAGTATTGTTGATTAGAATGTGGATGAAAGGCACTGGGAAGTTGTCCTTCAGGCAGGCTTTGTTCAAATCCCGGTAATCCACACATACTCGTACCTTCCCTCCCAGTTTAGGTACGGGGACTATGTTTGATAGCCATTCGGGGTATGTTGATACCATGATGATCCCGACTTTGAATTGCTTAACGACTTCTTCTTTGACTTTGAGACTCCACTCAGGTTTCAATCACCTGAGTTTTTGTTTGACTGGTTTGAACCCTTCTTTGATGGGCATTTGATGGATGGCAATGTCTGTGGATAGACCGATCATGTCTTCATATGACCATGCAAACACATCCTAGTACTGTGTTAGGATTTTGATCAGGTCGGCTTTTTGATTTGGTGTGGTCTGAACCTATTTGGATTTCTTTGATGTTTTCGGAGGTTCCAATGTTGATGGTGAAGGTTTTGGTCAAGGTTTGGTTTGGGTTTGTCTTCGACCCATTCCTTAATCTCCTCTGGCATCTCATAGTTATCTTCCTCCTCTTGATCAATATCCATCAAGTCGAAGTTCAATTCTACATCCAAGTTGGAGTCATCTTGACAGGTTAGCATCTCAACAGCAGAGACATACACATCCAATGCTTGGGTCCTGAAAACAAAAATGCTTTCATTAATATATACAACTGCTTAAATACACATGGCATTTGCAAAGTATGACAAAAGTTACTGCTCTAGCTATGCAATCAAAAGTAAGTAGTAAATGAAAGCATGATTAAGGGCAAATGTACTCTCTGCCCCTTTACCCTTTTCGACTTAGGCAAGGGACACTGCTCCAGTTGTCCAGTGTCAGATTCTCATTAATTGGGAGAATCAAGGAATTGTGCTCGTCCGCCTCGTCCTGGATGATGACTGAGACATCCTTAAAAATAGGGCCAAGGCTTTTCTGTAGATCATTCCTCTTCTTGACGTGAGGAATTTGGACATGGTCGTCATCACTGTCGGGGAGTTCGTCATTCATACCCTCGTAGTTGAGAATGACTCTCATGTTAGTAAATGGGTCTCGTCCTTCATACAGGATCTTTTCTTTTCCCTTTTCGCTGTTTGCCTCAGGCTTAAGGGCTTTTCTTTCATGGACAAGTATGATTGGAGGAAATAGCATTGATGATACCACCGTAGGGATCTTCCTCGTAGGTTTCACCCATCCGGCATTTGTAAGGTTTGGGAGCAGAATTGTAGAGACATGAGCTTTGGGATGTTTATGTGGATTCTGGTAGCTTGACCCAGATGCATATCCCAATCCTGCTCATCCCATCTGACTTGGGATTTGGACTGGCATCTTGATACCTTACTTATCCTTTCCCAACCCTTCTCCAGGTTGGAAACCCGAAGATACCATCTCTTGGTCTACGGTCATTACTTCAGTGGACACTTTAGGTTTTAGGGCTGGTGCCCCAATTGGTAGATATTGAACATCGCTCACCTCGAAAGCTTGAAAACTTGCAGGCTCAATCCCCGCGTCCAGTCTAATTACTGGCATGTCCCCATGTATGTAGGTAGGGTATTCTGGCTGGGCATTAACCATGATGAGGCTGCCGTTAATGATGTACTTGAGTTGCTGATGGAGGGCGGATGGCACTGCTCCTGCCATATGAATCCATGGTCTGCCCAACAGCAAATTATATCCAGTGGCAATATTGAACACTTAGAAGGATACATAGAAGGTGTGTGGACCAATTTCTAGAGGAAGCTCGATTTCCCCCATAGCCTGGCGGCGAGATCCATCGAAAGCCCGGATGACCATATGACTAGTTTTGATCCGGTTCGGATTGATCTTCATTCTTTCCAACGTGTCGTATGGACAAATGTTGAGAGAAGATCCTCCGTCAATAAGTACTCCTCCGATCACGTATCTGGAGGTCACTATAGCTATATGCAGAGATTTGTGATGGCCCCTTCCCTCAGCCGGGATATCATCGTCTGTGAAGGATATCACATTATTGTTGAAAATGTGTTCTATCATGTGACAGAATTTCTCTGTGTCTACCGTGTGTGGCAGATGGGCTTCTTCTAGTACCTTCACTAGAATGTTGCAATGGTCTTCTGATGATAAGACCAGATCGAGGATAGACACTTGCTTGGGTGCGTCTTCCAAGCTTTGCACTACCTTGATTTCATTGTGTCCCATTTTGTTGAGGAACTCTTTGATCTTTTCTTCAGCCACCTTTTCTTTTGCTTTGGTAACTGGTTTAATTACCCGCTGAGGCAGGTATAATGGATTATCCTTTGATATGATGGCAATGTTGTTTAAAGTAGAGCTTTCAATGTCCCCGTAGTTCCATGGGACCTTCTTTAGACTGATGATTGGATATTGAGGTCTAAAGGGCAAGATTAGAGGCTGAGGTGCAGCCACCTTCACAGGATTTTGGACTTCTTGGACCACTTTCTCTGTCAGTACCAGACGTGTGAGGATTGATTCCTTACCGCAGGATACGACAGCCACTGTGTCCTGGTACCATGCATTGGGGATCCAGAGGCTATCTTTATCTCCCAAGTCGAGGATTTTATCTCCTTTGATTAGGTCACCTTTCTCAATCAGGTCTTGAATTAGGTTATGAAGTGCCCAGCATTCTTCCGTATCATGGCTGAGAGAGTTGGAATGGTACTGACATATTTGGTCAGGTTTGAATTTTCTGGATTGAGGGTTTAATGGGGGTAATAGATCTGCAACCATCCCCTCGTTAATCATCATTTGGAGGATTTCTTCCATTGACTGATTTAGATTGGTGAAATTTCTTTGAAACAAGAATTTTTTACTTTCTTGGGTATACTCACTTTTCACCATTGGTTATTCGTACAACTGGCAATGATCCCTATTGGGGATGGAATTGATTTCCACCAGAGGAGAATGACTGCCAATAGATTGATAGAATTGCTTCAGCATCTTCCTGGTGAGTTGATGCTGGTAGATGACCAGTTCAGCCAACTGCTCGATTTGTTCCTTGAGAGACTTAACTTCTTACTCCATCAGGAATCGCTTCTCAAAAGTTTCCCAACTCTCTGGGCTACTAAGATTGGATTAACTTAATTCCTCAACGTAGTAGAGGTACTTAGATCCTTCTCCATTTGAGGCGCTGATCATGTTGACATTTTCCTCTTTGTGCTATGGGAGAGGATTGTCTTGGACATGGGGTTGGTTATGCTTTGTTACCACAACTTCCCCGCTGTCAATCAAGTCTTGAATTTTGTGCTTGAGAGACCAACAGTCTTAAGTATCATGGCCTGGAGACCCAGAATGATAAGCACATTTCTTGTTAGGGTCAAAATTCCTTCAGTTAGTGTTGGTTGGTGGAAGGAGTTGAACAATCTTCTTCTGAGCTGTCAAAAGTTTGAACACATTCTCGAGGGAATCCCCTAGTGGGGTGAAATTTCTTCAACGCCTGACTTCCATATTTTTCTGGAATTGAGGGTTTGCAGGCTGTGCTGAAGCTTGGAAAGGGGTATAGTTCCTCCTTTGAATGGGCATGTGGTTTGACTCGCCCCTTGAATTTTGTCCTTGTAAAACCAAGGAGACTTCTTCGTCTTTCTTTTTATGGACCCTCCAGGGATTACTCCCGTAATTTCTGGAATGGATATGTTTGGCGACAGCTTCAAGGGCGGTTAGATCTTTTATCTTCCCGAATTTGAGTTCCATTTCTGCAATCTCTCCATGCTTGATCATTTCAGAGAATGATTTTCCTATTCCTGCTAGGACCCTCTCATAATAAGGCGCTTCTTGGATATCGACGAAGGTCATGACTATTTCAGATTCAGTCATGGCAGGGGTAACTTGTGCTGCGACCCGTCTCCATCGCTGGGCATATTCTTTGAATGATTCAGTGTTTTTTTTCTTGATTTTGGTTATTTGATATCTGTCTGGAGCCAGCTGTGATTGGAAACTGTACTGGCTGAGGAAGGCATGGGCCAACTCTTCCCAACTATAAATTTTGGAGTTGTCCAAGCGGGCATACCAAGCTCTGGGTTCTCCGGTTAGACTCTTTTGGAATAGTTGCATTCGAAGCATCTCATCCTCAGCACCTATCCGAGTTCTCCGATAAAGACTTTCAGGTGTATGTAAGGATCCCTCGTTCCGTCATATTTCTCGAACTTAAGGACTTAAAATTTTTCAGGATACCGAGCCCCGAGAAATATGTAGAGGCCAGAGTAAGTAACACTGCCAAACGCCCCAGTCCCTTTGATAGACCGGAGGGTTTCTTCTATTTATTGCATTTTCTTAAGAATGTCACCAGCTTCCGGCTCTTTGACGAGGGGGTGATCTCAGGAGTCTTGTTGGTTGTGTCCTAGTTTTGTGGTCCACGAATTTGAGTTTCGGCCTTTTCTACATCTTAACTGCCAGCACCACTACCAGATGTTCCTGGTTCTGGATGAGCTTGAGATTGTTTCTTTTTAAAGGCCTTACTTTGTTCTCGCAGAAAATCGGCTAGCTCGGCTATCTGATTTTTCAGTCCTTCAAATTCTTCCCTGGAGACAGGGGTGGGTTCTGGTGGAGCACTTGAAGCCATATCCACGAAGGGACTGAGTGCTTTCTTGAATTTAAATCTGGTGACAGGACCAATTTTTACACCTACAACAAAATGTAGGCGTGTTAAGCATGATGTGTTTTTTAGTGTTTATCCTGCAAAACCGAGGTAAGTTGTTTTGATGGCAGGATGATATGTATTTGACAGGGAAAGTAAATATTTCATTATTGATATTTACATTGTGCTCCTCAGTAATTGGAGACTTGACATTGAATTGAAAAAGGAAGGTATGAAGAAGCTTCCCTCCGAATTTGGTTAATCAGAGGCCGACCTATCTTAGGTTGCTCTCGCCGCTTTTATTTTGGCATGAAGGCTCCCAGATCATCGCAATCTACTAGAAGGGAAGTTAATCCGATCGTTCAACTGGAGCGAATCTGAGTGGTGTATTTTCATGAGGCACCCCCAGAGACTTAATCGTCCCCAGAGTCATTACTTAACACCGACCAGGTTATCCTCCTTGTGAGAGGGACACACAACATACATTCTCATACATCGTGCCTTTCCGTTTATACATGTAATGACAGTTGGGTGTGAAGCACTAAAGTAGGAAAGCATTCATTCACATTCATTTAATGTAAAGACGTAGTATTTACTCATCCATTAACTGTGGAGACGCAGGATTTCACGCATTCAATTAGTTTTGAAAGGGAAATATTTGAAAAGATTAGAAAGCGGCCTAAGCCCTCTACTGTCCCCAATAGAGTCGCCACCTGTCGACGTTGGAAAATTTAAGAACCTCGCGGGTCGGTTCGTAACCCGGGTTTCCTCAAATCGATCTTCCTAAGTTCTCTCTACCCTCACTCTTTTTATTTAGGAAAAAGGTTTTAAAGGGTTTTTTAGGAAAGAGGCCAACATATGTTTATGTCGACGATTTGAATGTTTTAACAGAGTCGCCAGTTGGTAGATTTGAAAATGGTTGTACCAACTCAACCGAGTTTGATTTGAAAAGAGGCACAATTTGTTGGACACTGTCAAAACATGATCTTTAATACCGGAGTTTTGAGTTCGAGAGCTTGGTTAAGTGTGGGGAAGGTGTTAGGCACCCCACGACTCTCGTGTAAACACGGTACCGCATCTTTTCAATATTTTCCTTAAAACTGTGAACGCGTGAGTGAATGCTGTTTGAAAATTGGGCCTTTTGATTGGATTGATTGAAAGCTTTGACAGACTTCATTGAACCTATATACGAAGGGTTTGATTTGATTTGCAAATCAGTCTTTGATTTGATTTGCAAAAGCATTTAATTTGATTTACAAATGCTTTTCTTTTGATTTGAAAAGGATGTTTTGAAAGCTGGTTGATTAAACCCTTACGCTGCCATAGGAATTGAAGCTTGTTGATACTTTTAATTATTATCTTTATATCCTTAAGGCTGTTTGTGAATGGTGATTTGTCGGGCTGCGAAGCATCCTCGACCACAGAAATAGACAAGTGTCAGTCTCCTCATGGGTATGAAAACCATCGGAGGGACGCTGACACGATAATTGACATTTTTTCATTATACTGAAACCTTAAATCCGGATAACCGTTTTAAGGTCTGTGTATGTACATTTTACAGAAAAACTGCCAGGGTACATCTGTAAACTGGAGTTTGTCCATCATAGGAATCAGATCTCGATCGATTTGATCGTGAATCCCACGATTCCTAGGCTCACATATGAGTAGCCCATAAACATGCACAGTTCAAATTTGCACAGAAATGGATATATATATATATATATATATATATAAATATATATATATATCATCACGTCGCAATGGAACCAAGGATTCATCAATAAATCCTGGATGCGAGTGGATAAAGCGTTTCGTTCCCACTAGATAGCGATCTAAGGGACACGAGTTTGCTTTCGAAGCTGAAACTATAAAAAATAACTAGATTTAAAGAAATCTCAACCATTATAGCTTCCAGGTTCTATCGGGACCTGTTTGAACCGTTGAAAGCTAGAATTGGCGAGATTTAAATAAATCTAGTCCACCCGCAGATATGTTAGTGCAGATTCATATACAAATGAATGTTAAATTCAGCAGTTGAATAAATTTGAGTAAAGCAATATATATAATTATATATACAAAAGCTGTAAAAGGGCGATGGGTTTTCACTCGCAAGCCCGGACTGGAATTGAAATATATATATATATATATATATATATATATATAAAAGAACTGTAAATAGCCACGAAATAATCCAGGCTGTGACAGAAATAATATATATATATATATATATATATATATATATGAAAACAGTAATAAGGAGGATGAGTTTTCACGTCGGTGCCCGTACTAGAATTGAAATTGACATAAAATAGTCAACCAGTGACTAGGGAGATCACCCAGTATGGGAAAGTGTGCAAAAGCGATAAAATGACCATGAAATGATTCAGGCCAGACTGAAAATATATAAATATATATATATATATATATATATATATATATATTGACAGAAACGTAGTCAACCAAGTCTGATGAGATAACCAGAGTTGGTGAAAGTCGCTTATATATGCGTAAATATATATAAAAGCGGTAAACTACCTCGAATTTGAAATCTAGGCTTGACAGAATTGAAACGTTAGTACATTTGCAGTTAAATAAGCACAAAAAAGGGCCAAACCTGAACTGGAAAGATAACCCAGTCCGGCGAAGTTGCCAAAAATGTGTGTACTAGTGCATTGAAGCTGCTGGAGCTGACGGATCGTCAATCCGGGTTGTAAAAATGCAAAAATTTGCGTTTATGTACAGAATTGTACCAAATTTTAATGAAAACAGCAACAGAACTAAGTTTCAGGCATATTTAGAAGATGAAACTTTGTGTGCAGGTGTAAAACAGTGCAAAGTAGTAGTATTGACTTTCTGATCGTAAAAATACTTACAATGGACTCCAATACGGGCTTTTTGCCAAATCGTAGGCTTTAAACGTCCAAATCTACTGGAGGTTTTTTTATATGTGGTAGTATATGGGTTTGTCTACGTGTTGGAGTAAAAATATTTGGGTTTGGAAGAGGTGTAAAAGTCAAAAAATCAAACAGGCAGAGCTTCGCTATGTTTCTGAATTCTTGAAAATGAAAGGGGGGTGCACATTTATTTATAGGCCAGGGAGCCCTAGCCCTACCTACGGCTACCATAGATAGAGGTGCGGCTCCCCTAGGTGGGGTCCACGTGCTGGGTTTTGTTATCTCGAAGTACGTGCACTCTAAACAACGCTCAATCAAAGTCAGAACTTTTAAACTTTTGATCGGAGCTTCCGTTTGAGGCGTGCGATACCTTTTCGGAAAGCCCTCGCCGAGAGTGTCGCAATGACATGGGATAAAACATTTTCCGGGTCAAAGAAGACGGCTTCATAACCAGGTCTTTGATTCCCCGCAGTTTATCTGTTGATCTGTCTTGCGTTGTTGGCACTCGAGATCGTTGTTGTGGTTCGTTCTGACTTCGATGGCATCAATTCGGCTTGAGTTTAATCAAATCGGTTGAGAGTTGGTAAAATGACCATTTTGCCCCTTCTAGGGTTGCTTGTGGTATCGGCACGTCTTTTGATGGATTTGGCTTCCCAGGGTTGTCTATGGGGCAGAACTGCACTTCCCGGATTGACACCGGGGATGACTTGACACGTCCTGGGTTGATGTCCAGGTTGACCTGCACTTCTCGGGTTAAAGACCGGGGCTGTCTTGACGGCCCAATATTGAGATCAGGATTGATCGGTATCTCTCGGGTTGATGCCGGGGCTGCCTTGTACCTTTCAAGTTGCTGTCGAGGCAATTTGAAGGCCCGATATTGTGATTGGGGTTGGACTTCACAGCCCGATCGATGATCGGGTTTGAGTTGATAGCCCAATATTGAGATCGTGGTTGATCTGACGATCCGATTGATGATCAAAGCTGGATTGACAGTCTGATTGGAGATCGGAGCTGGATTGACTGTCCGATTAGAGATCGGAGCTAGATAGACGGTTCGATTGGAGATCAAAGTTGGATAGACGGCCCGATTGGAGATCGGAGCTGGATTGACGGTCCGATTGGAGATCGAAGCTGGATAGACTGTCCGATTGGAGATCGAAGCTGGATTGACGGTTCCATTGGAGATCGGAGCTGGATATACAGTCCGATTGGAGATCGGAGCTGGATTGACAGTCCGATTGGAGATCGGATCTGTATAGACGGTCCGATTGGAGATCGGAGCTGGATAGACGGTCCGATTGGCTATCAGAGCTGGATTGATTACCGACATTGGTGATCGGGTTTAGGTTTTAGAACCGACATTGGCGGCCGAATTTGAATTGAAGGATCGGCATTGGTGGTCGGATTTGATTTGAAGGACCGATATTGGTGGCCGAATTTGAATTGAAGGACCGACATTGGTGGCCAAATTTGAATTGAAGGACGATTTTGCCCTTTTACAGTGTTAGTATTGGGCAAAGAAAATTTTGAGCGTCTAAAATTGGTATTAGTGGAATTTTAAACACTAAGAACCAAGAACAAGTAAAACTATAAGTGAAATGGTTAAAAGGTTAACGAAGAAATGTGTTAAAACCTTGAAATGGTTAGGTTAAACCATAATGAAATGGTTAATGAACGAAAAGATGTTAGAAGATGTTTGTGGACGATCCAGATGAGTTATATGAACTCTCCGATGTTATAGGGGTGAATTATCAAACTTATAACGTTAGAATGTGGAAAAACGTAAAATCATAATCATAACATTGATTAAGAACGAAGAACGAACGAAGAACACGAAGAACGTAATGAAGAAAGCCATTAAAACTTAGATATTTTAGATGGTGAGAATCATTGACGAACAACAAATGGATTGATTCCATTTGGTTTGCCAAAAAAATATCAAGTAATGAAGATTCGGCGAAAGTTTACGCGATTAGACGTTAAGCGTCGAAATCGTAAATTTCCCGGAATAGAAGTCAAAAGTCGCCGTGTGATTTGGAAACGTTGGTTTTTGATTGCAACATGTGTAATTAAGTAAACAAGACTTGCGAGAGCAAGAACGAACGAATTCGGAGTTAAAACGAAGAATCGAACGTCAAACGTTCACGAACGAGTAAAAATGGACTAAACGGTGAATTTTCTCCCAACGGATTCAGAAATGAATTCCGACTAGATGGAATCGTAGAACATGAGATAAGTGAACTATTGGCTTTGGAACGAGCCAATTCTGAGTTGTAACGGTTACATTACGAGCTCGGGAATTTCAGAAATTTTCAATAGTTAAAAAAATTTCTGAGGCACAAGGACAGTGCGGGCCGCGCCGCCCAGAAGGCTTACCCAGTGCTGACCATGCCAGTCCGGATCAAGGTCCCTGCATAGGTAACGTGGACCGCGCCGCTTGTAAGGGAAAGATGGAGCGTGCCACGCCAGTCAGGGAAAAGTGTTGACCAAGTTTAAAATTTCCTAACCTTTTATATATCAACTAAGGGTTTAGTAATTGATGAATGCATACCTTTAAGCAACATGTTTAATCAAGGGTTATAGGAAGTAAACATTAATCAAACGTAAACAAACTTGAGATTTGCAAACGTAAATCGTAAACAAAGTTCAAGTTGAAGAACAAGTTAAGATCTCGTCGATCTTCATACCTTGTGATAATTGATGAGAGTTTGGGTGAACATATAATTCACTTAATGTAACACTCAATCAAGTGATTTAAGTCTTAAGTAAAGGTTGAATGAGATTAAGAGATGAGTAACGTGAACGCAGGATACGTGAATGTTTCTCGTGAATCGTATCGGTGTTAAGAGAACGTTCTAAGTATACATTGGTTGTATGACTTAGACGTTAATGAATGTTGGCATATGAATGTTAATAAGCTGTAACAAAAGGTAATAAGAGAATGAAGAATAACGTATAATGTTGAAAAGCTGAGTTAAGGGTAATAACTTGAATAAACGTTCTGAGTCTTATGGACCGAACGTTGTAAGAAATGTAATAAAGATTAACTTAACGAACATTATAGTTATAAGGGTTCGGATAAGTTAAGTCTAAAAAGGTAATGCAAGTCATAGTCTATAATGGTCGAGATATAGTATCTGGGCTAAAAGATTCCGTTAGAAAGTGACGGTATATACGAACTAGCAACCGATCTAACTCACCGTGTAAGACAGTGTAGACTAAACGGTAAACTAGTTTGTTGGTTGTTTGTGGGAAACCACTCAGTGTACTATATTTGACTCTTGTTAGAGACTTGATGTGTGATAAGTAAAACAATAGTGAATGAATAGAAGAATGGAAATAAAGTTGGTCGCATAAACTTAGTTAACAAGAACGCAAACCATAAGAAGTAAAGAGAATTTTAAATGAATGCTTAAGTCAAGTATTTGACTAATTGGATATGTGTTTCCTATATGCTTTATAGGAAATGTGATGAACGATAAGGCGTATGCAGTACGCAGCGCTAAGGCAAGTTTCCTAGCTTTGTCCAAGTTATACTTGATGCAAGTTTCCTAACTTCGTTCATACTTTATTATGAATGCTAGTTTCTTAACTTCCTCAGATGTTGAACATGAGGAAGTATTTTGTATGTGCAAATGTGAGATATTTGTACAAGGTGTTTGTATGAATGAGGCCTTGTGCCACAACGTTAACACTTCGGTGTTTAAGTGAAATGAACTGTTCTATGATTGAACTGCTAAGTGTGAAAGAGTTCGGTTTATTCATAAATCGTACTTGTTAAGTCTGTGTTAATGATTCTAGCCAGACATAGTATGTATGGAAAAGGTAAAAGGATGAAAGTATGACAAAGTATATGAGATATATGTTTTAAAATGATAGGAATCAAAACGTATTCCTATTATTCGAGCTGCTTCATAACCATTGTTCAGTTATTGAAGTCTTAAAAGAATGTTGATTCTTGAGTTGTTAATATTCAACTGCTGTGACTTGCTGAGCAATTGATTGCTCACACTTGCTTGAAATAAAAATATTTTTAGCGAACGACGGTAGTATATATTAAAGGACCTGAAGAAAATCAAGTGGATCGATGTCCTGCCATGGTGAGATACTATGGTTGCGAATACCATTAGTGTCGCAAGATGAAGTACTATTCATGTTATGAACAACAAGCGAGAAGATCAAGCCAAGACTTGTAGAATAGTTAGTTAAAACTATTATGTAGATATGGTGACTAGTTAAGTCACACTTATAATGTGATAAGAATAATGTAATTACTATTATTTTTAATAAATAAACGTTTTAAAGTAATAGAACCTGGGAATGTGTCAATATATCATGTATCTTCAGGATATAATAATGTATGAATGGAATGAGAAGTATTGTAACGTACGGAATTCGGGTGTAAAAAATACGCCAGATTTCGGGGCATCACAGATTATATATCTGAGTGAGGGTATTGGCAATATGGACTATTCATGTTATTGCTGATATCTTGGATTTCGGATGGATATGAACTACTGATATGAAAGGGATATTCATAAGATACAGTCTATTTATCCAAGTGAGGGTATCCAAACACAGCAATAGTTCTAACGAGAATCATTATCGTGTTATGGGATATTGTGAACCTTGGATAGATAGGAATTATATCTTATTGAATATCTATAGTTATTTGGATAATGGTAAACTCCAGATCGGATACCACGAGTGTATAGATTTGGGGGCGTCACATATATACCCTAAGGGTCTTAAGGAATAAGTCAATGTATAAATCATTACACACAAGATACTATGATGATCTCAAGTCCAAGGATCACTTGTACTACTATCATATTATGAATTTCTATTGACAGACGAGTAAAACTCCATAAGGTATTCATTAGCGAGTCACGTTCAGTGTACTTATTCTCCAATAAGCACCAACATACTTGCTTTAGTGTCTCCACACAAATGATCATGAGATCAATTATCCTCATCCAATGAGCAAGAAATATATATACCAATCTATCCGGATTTACTAATCCCCTTTTTAGTAATCCAACGATTGGGAACTATTTTAGTTTTAAGCTTTCTAAGAATTTAGATCTCATTAGCATGATCAACATCATGATTCTAAAAGCATTGCGTAGAACTATGGGTTATTTACATATTATAAAAACAGCATCATGTACATAATTAATTGCCTTTAATAAATGAATACTTTTATTAATAAATAAATAAGATCGTTTCCAAAGTATATGCTTTATCATCATACTTGATTGTCTTATATGCATACTACTTTCAATCTCTCACTTGCACTAAAGTCAATCGCCATGGTATATCATACCCATCTTCTCTAAGTGACAATCAAACTGTTGTTGTGTTAAAGCTTTAGTAAATGGATCTGCAATGTTATCTTGAGACCTTACACGCTCTAAGGTGACGTCTCCTCTTTCAATGATCTCTCTGATCAAGTGAAATCGCCGCAACACGTCTTTGGATTTCTAATGAGACCTGGGTTCTTTAGCCTGCGCAACAGCTCCAGTGTTGTCACAGTATAAGGGAACTGCTCCTCCAATGCTAGGAATCACACCAAGTTTGATTACAAACTTCTTCATCCAAACAGCCTCCTTTGTAGCTTCACTTGCTGGTATGTACTCTGCCTCTGTCACTGAATCAACAACTGTTTGCTGCTTGGAACTCTTCCAACTCATTGCGCCTCCGTTTAAGGTAAACACATACCCCGAAACGAATTTACTATCCTCTTGGTCCGTTTGAAAACTTGAGTCTGTGAAGCTCTCGTGTTTTAATTCAGACCCACCGTAGATAAGAAATACATCCTTAGTCCTTCGTAAGTACTTTAGGATATTTTTCACTGCCTTCCAGTTAGAACTGCAAACGAACCAAATCGAACCAAACTTTGTCGAACTCGAACACTTTTAGTCGAACTCGAACATGTTTGAGTAACTTGATCGAACCAATAACTATGTACGAGTTTGGATCATTTGGTGTTCGCGAACTGTTCGCGAACATAATCGAGTTCACGAACAGTTCGCGAACAAGTCGAACATATGCTTGTTTGCGAACACAAACTATGCTCACGAACACCAAACTTTTCACGAACACAAACTTATTCACGAACACAAACTTGCTCACGAACACAAACTTGGTCATGAACATAAACTTTGTGACGTCCCCAAAATAGGTCCACACCACCTATTCTGAGTCGTTAGAAATACATGGTACAAAATCCAAATACAAATCTTTTATATCAAATTGTCGTGCACAATACGACCACACATAAAGTGTGAGTTTCAATACAAATACAGTACTCACACTCCTTATCAATGATACGTTACATAAAGGTATAGTCAATAACTATTTTAGGAATTAAAAGCTTTGAAAAATGCCCAAGGAAACCTTCGTACATGGGAGACCATGTTCTAAGTTATAATAGATATCATATGACTTGAGAATTAACCTTGGATGACCCAATAGACCCCAAAGAAGAACGAGAAGATTACTATATTGTTCATTCCAATGGTGAGTATTCTCTTGCCATATAATTATCTCCATTGTCTCAAATTGAGAATTATATTCCAACCATACTTCAAGATTATATAGGTAGTGCTCATAGATATAATCAGCAAGTGGATGTGCACAACCATATCTTATGATAACACAAAGTCGTATGTGATTAGACATCTTGTATGATAGTGGCAACACACCCATCCAAAGTCGGGTTCACCTCACTCTATTTGGTTCACCAAAATCAACTGTTAAATGCCGTATAAAATACGACACACACATTTATAGTTCTCAATACAATTATTTCCATATGGTTGTATGGGAAAATTCAACAGTTATAGACCATCGTTCTATTTTCCTGTTATCCCCGCTTGACCCAGCGACACTCTTATTGCTTGAAAGGAATTGTGAAGTAAAAGTATGAGCACAAATAGCCCAGTAAAAAATATCATGACTAAAGATAATTAAATTATCAATAGTCTTCATCAGTAATAAATCAGATATTTAGAACATATAGTAGATGATAAAGGCTTTCAACCATAGTTGCAGCGGAACGAACAATCCATTAGAAGAGTCAAATACACCATAATGTCTATTATCTTCTCCATGTTAAAAGTCCACCAACAATATTTTATCCCTGCAACATCAATCAACAGTTCCTGTCCACAATCATGTAAATAGTTCATGATCATAATTATGTTGATAAATTCCTCTTCACACCCAGGACGAAGATAATTTTCATCACCTGTCTTTACCTGTAACACCAAAGATTATGGTTATATTAATTCACAATTCATGTTCATAATCATGTAAATCAACAGTTTCTCCTTGTCACAAAGGCTTAATAGAACTTTCACTCAATGGCCTTGCCACAAAGGCTAAAGACACTTAATAATCGTATCGTCTTTACACTCTACACCAAAAATATTCAAACGTAACAACCATGGTCATGATCATACCAATCAACTATCTATCTTTGCACTACAGGCCAAAGATATTCATTTGTATCATCTGTGGTCATGATCATGCCATACACTTGTCCATCTTTGCACTACGGGCCAAAGATATAAATCAATAGTTCATCCTTGCACTACGGGCCAAAGATATCAATTAACAGTTCATCCTTACTCTACGGGCCAAAGATATCAATCAACAATTTATCTTTGCACTGCAGGCCAAAGATATCAATCAACAGGTCATTTTTGCACTACAGGCCAAAGATATTAATCAACATGTCATCTTTGCACTACAGGCCAAAGATATCAATCAACAGGTCATCTTTGCATTACGGGCCAAAGATAACTTTCACCACAATTTAAGTCTGACGATTATGACAATGATATAAGAGATGAATCAAGTGAGATCAAGGACAAATATTAGAGATTTATAATTCAATTTATCAAGAGTTCAATAATGTCCAAATTGTCCACATAAAGATAAACACATAGATTCAACTTCAAGAATAAGTTTCATAAAAGATAATTTGGGCAATGAAAAGAAACTAAATTTTGTCGTGAATAGTATTCTGGCATGAATAGTACCCTGAATGAATAGTAACCCGGATGAATTGTACTCCGGTATGAATAGTACCCCGGGTGAAAAGATTAAAATTTTCATAAGAAAGTTCAGATCAATATTCCAGTGAAATGATATTAGATGAAGCGAAAACCTTAAGAAATTTCTAATCATTTCAAGAATTATAGAAGTAATACTTACAATAGTAAGTTTAAATTTAGGAATCTGAAATAAAATATTATTACTTACATACTATAGAGTATGGAAGAAAATAATATTTCTTACGACTATTGAACAAAAACAATATCCTTTACGAGAAAAATAATATCCTTTATCTTAGTAGAATACTAGATCTGATTGTAATATCGAATATTATGTTGAGAAAATCTTGCACTGTTATCCACACTCAAAATATCCTTATATTCACAAGAAATACGCTCAATAGTATAGAGAAAAAACTTTCTGATTCTGGTGTGATTTTCATTTCTAACTAAGCACCCTATTTATAAGAAAATGCTAGCACACCATCTCTGACAAAATTAATATACGGATGAATTTGTCTCAGCACCCATCTTTGAAAATTTTCTCAGCGCACCAAAAGGACAATCAAGTCTCCACCCACATTTATATATATATATATATATTAAAAGATTTATAATTATTAAAAAGAATTAAATTCAATTTTCTCTCTTCCATCTCATTTTATTTTTATACCATGAATTTATTATAATAATGTTACTATTTAAATTATAAAATTATATAATTATATTATCACATTGTACAGTTTATAATGTAATATTATAATAATATATTTGAATGAATTATTTTATCAGAGAAGATAAAATTCCAACTTTTATCAAATGTCTCATGATAAAAATTTCTCCCTTTATATCAAAATTGGGCAAATATTTACTTATCATAGTTATCAATAATTTTTATTTTATTCATCAATTATTATTCATAATTAATATTATAGAATTACAATATTAATAACCAAATCATTCCCAAGAAAGAGGGGGCTTTCCGATAAAGATTTCTCCTTACTGGCGAGCAATTAAATAATTTAACTCCTTTCCTCGATAAGATTTTTTAGACATTGCCAATAATGTTATCTAATAATATCATTTAATTAATATGTGTGATAATTATTAATTTAATAATGTGAAATAATGTATAGTGATTACTGTGACAATTATTGAATGAGTGACCTCTTACGTAAGAATCAATAATTTAAAATACTGTGCAATACCGTGTGCTACTGTGTAACAACGCGTATTACTGTATTTCAACCACCTGATATTTTAACAATTTAACGATAACAGTTTTGCCGTTATTTTTATAAAACTTATTCTTGTCGTTTTCTTCATTCGACAGTTTTTCGTTATGGGGCCCACCAATGACTGCGCTATCGTATGAATATTCTCCGACAAAAAGAATATTCTCCGACCAAACGAATATTACCCGACACAACGAATATTTCTCGAATATTTTATTACAACTTGCTTATTTTATAAAATTTGCACAAATCACCCATAACTATAACATTTATTCAATTTAACCATTTACTAAATATATAGAATAATAATTATAAGAATACTGAATACTTTTATTTCATAAAATTCGGGGTCTTACAAACTTGCTCACGAACACAAACTTGTTTACGAACACAAACTTGTTCACGAACACAAACTTAGAACTGTGAATCAAAAAATAGTTAAATAAATACAAAAATATTTTTTCTAAGAGTCTAAGTATTCAATCAAAAATTAGACCAAATATTATAATCATCATTTATCCAAAAAGACCAAAACCAAAAATGATTACTTAGAACTTAGAAGTTATAATTAACTTAAAAGTTAAAAGTTCACAAGTACTTAAAAATTCTTGATTTACAAATATCAACAATCAAATATTAATATCGAAAATCTTTTCAACTCTTCAAGGTCCAACCACTTCAAGCAGACTCTAAAAACAAATGATTATCAAAACTCACAATTTAATATTAGTAATGTATTTCTTTTGTTGTCATTTTTAATTAATATTTAATTTTTTTACAATTTTTAAATTTAATATCTAGTTTTTATTTTTGATCTTCAAATTTATGTATAGTTTTTTAAAGTTTCAAAATTATTCAGTAAATAATTTAATGATTATTACTCTATTACTGAAGTCTCGATACGTACATTGAAGACTTGATTTCTCTATTCTCTATCTCGATTTGACAATTTCAATAACTCATGTACATGTAAACAACTATATTGTAATTTGTATCATTCTTTAATTAATGTCAAATTGTCATTGCATGATGATTAATGACTTTATTTATGTGCTTTATGACATGGATTATAATTTATTAAATTATTTGGGATTTAAATTATAATAATCCAACAATCATTGTTCAAAATTTTATAAAAATATAAAAATTATTTTAATTAAATTAGAATTTAGAAGTGAAGAAGTACACATTATTATTTATTAATTATTTAATAAAAAAGTTTACTTATAATAAATTATTAAAAAAACAAAAAAGATGTTTAGGTAATAACAAAAATAACTACAAATTTAACAATTATTAATAAGGCAAACTTTAGAATTTAATATGAAATAACCAATTATTTGTATTTAGAATTTTAAAAATAATTTAAACATGTAATTAAGAAATCGAACTACTCGAACCGATCTCGAACTTATCGAACCGAACTCAAATTGTTCCCGAACAAAGACGAAGCGAACGACATGGTTCGCGAACATGTTCGATCGAGCAATCAAACAGAACACTCTGTGCAAACTCGACTCGACTAAGCGAGCAAGTCGAACTGAACCAAACTCGAACCGAATCGAACCGGTTCGCGAATAATTTGGTTCGTTTGCAGCCCTACTTCTAGTGCATTTCTCCTGGATTCAGCTGATATCTGCTTGTTACACAAAGTGCATGAGCGACATCTGGTCTAGTACATATCATACCATACATGATAGATCCTATTGCTGAAGTATAAGGAATCTTTTTTATACGGTCTCTCTCCTCAGGTGTCTGTGGGGCCTGTTTCTTGGAGAGATGTATTTCATGGCTCATCGGCATGAGACCTCTTTTGAAATCTTCCATGCTAAACCTCTTTAGCTTCGAGTCAATGTACGTTTCTTGAGATAAGCCAAGCATCATTTTAGATCTATCTCTATAGATCTTTATCCCCAAAATATAGGATGCTTCTCCCAAGTCCTTCATGGAGAAGTGTTTAGATAACCAGATTTTAATCGATTGTAGCATAGGAATGTCATTCCCTATCAGTAATATATTATCAACATATAATACAAGAAATGATACAGCGCTCCCACTAACCTTCTTGTACATACATGGTTCATCCTTATTTTTGATAAAATCAAACTCTTTGATTGTCTCATCAAAATGGATGTTCCATCTACGAGAAGTTTGCTTCAATCCATAAATGGATCGTTGCAGCTTAAAGACTTGATTTGTTCCAACCTTTGAAACAAATCCCTCTGGTTGTGTCATATACACATCTTCCTTAAGTTTCCCATTGAGGAATGCTGTTTTCACGTCCATCTACCAGATCTTATAGTCGTAATAAGCTGCAATCGCAAGCAAAATTCGAATGGACTTGAGCATTGCTACTGGTGAAAAGATTTCATCATAGTCAACACCTGGTCTTTGTTTGAAGTCTTTTGCAATCAGTCAGGCCTTATATGTCTCTACCTTGTCGTCCGCTCCAGTCTTTCTTTTAAAGACCCATTTACACCCAATAGGCTTAATTCCTTCAGATGTTGAAACCAAAGTCCATACTTGGTTCTCATCCATGGAGTCCATTTTGGATTTCAATGCTTCAAGCCATTTCCCTAAGTCTTTATTACTCATAGCCTGTTCGTAATTTAATGGATCATCATCGTCCATGACGTGTACCTCATCGTCATCCTCTATGACGAATCCATACCTATCAGGTATCTTCGGTACTCTTTTAGATTTACAAATAGGGTGTTGTATAGAAGGTGTCTCTACTTGAACAGGTTCATCCAATTGATCTGCAGTGGTTTGTGGTTCTTGAATTTCTTCAAGATCTATTTTCCTCCCATTAGCCCCTTCAAGGATAAACTTCTTTTCCAAGAAGGCAACGTATTTCGCAACAAACACCTTTTGCTCAGTAGCATTGTAGAAATAGTATTCCAAACTTTTTTTAGGATATCCCACATACGTGCACTTATCAGATCTTGTCTCAAGCTTATCATTTTGAAACCTTTTCATATAAGCTGGACATCTCCAAATCTTAACATGCTTAAGACCAGGTTTCCTCCCTCTCCACATCTCATATAGAGTCTTGGGGACGAATTTTGAGGGGACCTTATTTAGTAGATATGCAGCCGCTTCTAGAGCATCACCCCAGAATGATACTGGAAGATCGGTAAAACTCATCATGGAACGAACCATGTCCAACAATATTCAATTTCACCTTTCAAATACACCATTTAACTATGGTGTACCTGGTGGAGTCCATTGTGAGATTATACCATTATCTTTGTGACAATTGAGAAACTCACTGCTTAAGTATTCACCACCTCGATCCGATCGAAGAATCTTAATACTTTTGCCAACTTGTTTCTTTACTTTACTTCTGATCTCTTTGAACATTTCAAATGATTCAGATTTATATTTCATTAAATACACATATCCAAATCTTGAGTGATCATCTGTGAAAGTAATAAAATTAAAATACCCTCCCCGTGCATTCATTGTCATAGGTCCACAAATGTCTGTGTGGACCAACGCTAACAACTCTGTAACTCTTTTTCCTTTTCCACTAAAAGGAGATTTAGTCATTTTACCAATGATACAAGATTCACAAGTTGGATATGATTCATAATCAGATAACTTTAAGAGTCCATCCTTATGCAACTTGGATAATCTTGTTTCAGTGATATGACCGAGTTTACAGTGCCACATATAGGTATAATTAACATTATCTTTTTTTTTTCTTAGTTTGTTCTATTTAAAATATATTTTCATGCAAGTTAAGTATATAAAGTCCATTTCACAAATTAGCAACACCATATAAAACATTGTTATTATAAATAGAACAACTATTATTCTTTATTATAATGTCAAATCCATCCATATCTAATACGAAAATAGAAATAATGTTTCTAATGATATTAGGAACAAAATAACAATTATTTAAATAAATGGACTTGCCCGTAGGCAGTGCTAAACAATAAGTGCCTACAGCTAATGCAGCAACTGTATTACATATGTGAGAACCACAGCCGGTATCCAATACCCAAGTAGAATATTGACTTTCTGAAAAATTAATTTCAATCATGAACAAACCTTGATTGGAAGTCGAAGCTTCTCCAAGCTTCTTTTATGCCAGAAATTTCTTGCAGTTCCTCTTTCAATGTCCCGACTCGTTGTAATGGAAGCACATTCCTTTGGTAGCTTGATCAGGTTTCTTTTGATCCTTCTTATTTGCCTTGTCCTTAGCCTTCTTAGATTTCTTCTTTTCAGAAGATACCTTGGGTCTCTTTCTTTTCTTGGAAGAATCATCCACCATTAAGACATGGTTCTTCTTGGATGGGAAGTGATCTTCTGCAATTTTCAAAATGTTAAGTAATTCAGGCAAGCTGACATCTAACTTATTCATGTGGAAAATTACTACAAACTGTGAGAAGGTCTCAGGGAATGACTGCAAGACTAAGTCTTGACTCAACTCCCCATCCATGACGAACCCAAGCTGTCCAAGACTTTCAATCAGATTGATCACCATTAGGACATGAGTCTCAACAGCAGTGCCCTCGGTCATCTGAGATCGGAAGAGCTTCTTAGATATCTCATATCTTGCAGTCCTACTTTGTTCACCATACAACTCCTTGAGGTGAAGCAACATAATAGGAGTATCCATGTTTTCATGCTGACGCTGAAACTTGTTATTCATGGATGCGAGCATGATGTATTGTGCCACATGTGCATCATCTTGTCACTTTACAATAGTGGCAATCTCTTCCTCAAAGGCTGTTTCTGAAACAGTTCCAGGGACATGTGAATTTAGGACATAAGAAATCTTTTCAGCAGTGAAAACTATTCTCAGATTTCTTAACCAGTCCGTGTAATTCAGTCAGGTTAGTTTGTTAGCATCAAGTATGCTACGCAATGAAATTAGTGATTTCGATATTTTTATATTTCTGCATGTGAAAAGACAATATTTTAGCAAACATTCATTTAATTAATTTTATATATACCAAAATAAATTAGGTCTTATTTTAAATTGGTATCTCCCACTATTTTCTTCAAACTATGTTACCTTCACTTATATAGTTCGACAACATCTAATTAAAGATTTGCTAGTGAGAATAAGGATCCTATTTCAAATGTATATTGTCTTGTGTGTGCACAATAAACTATATATAAATAAATAGGTAGACAACTCTTGTCAATTACATCATCATGTAACACTTTGTATTTTGCCTCTTAGATCATAATGGTCAAGTGTATGCATATCCAAACTAAAATAATTTAAGTTAAGTCCAACCTAGCACTCCATATATTCAAAAAAAAAAAATATTGTCCTTATGTGTGCACAACAAAATAATATTGTTCAATTTTCTTTATAAATTTCAAATGTGATTAAATTAATATATTAAATACTTAATACTTGTTTTGTGTGTGCACAACAAACTATTATTAAATATTTAATACTCTATTAATTTTATCATGCTAGAAGGCGACGTTCAATATTTTAAATATCTTTAAACACTTTAGACTTAATAAGTTTCTTTGAGAAATTTTTTATTATTTATCTCATCTTGTTTAACTCGCATGCACATATATATATGTAAAATACGCATCATTTTATAAAATATGCGAAGCATATTTGCATAAAATATAATATATATATATATATATATATATATATAATACTTAGCATGCACCTATAGAATACTATATTCTACCCGGATTGATTATGGACTTTTATTCTAGTTTGGTTCACTAGAGCCACCAAGTGAACCAAAAAGGTCAAACCTAGGAGTGCAAGAATTAAATTTAAACATAACTATTACATTTAAACCCGGGCTCTATTACAAACGAGTCTTCATGCGCTCCTTGCTCATTGGTCTCTAATTTCTTCAAGATAATTCTAACTAGTTCTATTACATAAACTATTTAATTTAAATAAAAACATTGATCAGCAGTCAAGGAAAAGTACATAGGAGGGAGATATAATTTTACATCAAGAAAAATTAGAGAAGACGAGGTACGTAGGCCCCATTTAATAAAACTCATTCATTCAAGCATTCAACTAAAATAAAATCCAATCATATTGGTCAATAGTCCATAATCAACCCCATTTATTTTCATACATATCACCATACGCATCAATAAATAAAACATTTAATATATACATTGATATCGATTTAATGGGCAATCTTAGTTAATTTTGGAAACTAATTTCAACTCTAATTAGTTATCATGGAATCCAATTCCAACTCTAATTAGTTAGCATGAAATTCAATTCTAATTAAAATAAACATCTTTATTTTAACCAAATTCCAAATCTAATAAACTCCTTTATTAATCTGGAATTACAGAAAATATTTAATATTAATTTTTAATTAAAATAAACTTTTTTTATTAAAAAAAATAAAATAAAATTTTTCTTCTGGTGAGGTGGCGTTGCAGCGCTGCCAGCGCTGCAGCACAACACAACATTACTTTCAAATAAAGATCTTAGGCCCAATTAACTACAATACACACACATACACACAAATTAGGGAATAAAAAGCGCGGTAACCGTGTTTCACGGAAGTCGAAAAGTGCTTAACACCTTCTTTAGGTTTTGTGTGAAATAATGTCGCAATCAAATTGTAAAATAGCGAAAGCATGGTATATCAAAATTTTAAAAAAAAAATCACAAATCAATTACCCGGATCATCCTTTATACACAGTTATTAATTAAAATAAAATAGAAGGAGATTAGATTCATACTCTTGTAGAACGAAACTTCTATAGGTATGAGTTCAACTCCTTGTTCTTCGTGATCTCCTTGAATATCCGGGATTAATTTCTTCCTTTGATCAACGTTAGCCACCCAAGTGTTTGGCCTCTAGAGGTGATCCACCAAGGAAGATGAATTGTTCAAGAAGGAGGGTGGTTGGCTAAACCCTAGTTTTCTATTCTCTGTAGAAAAGGAGTACTCTCCAACAATTGAAATTACATCAACTGATATCTAACATAAGACTCCTCTTATATAGATATTGGTCAACCCTTTTAATCCTATTAGACATAGGGTTTCATTTAATTAATTAAACTCCTTTATATAATTAGGCTTCCCAACATATTGGGAATAATTAATTAAACTCCTTTAATTAATTTGCCTCCTAATCTCATTAAGAATAAATGAGAGTACTAATATTAAATTAATTCCTAAACACCTTTAGAAATTAAAATAATAATAATAATTGTAATAATCTTAATAAGTCTTCTCTTATTAATTTATATTTAATATTTTTAAAATATTAAATAATAAATATTAAGCTATTTAATTTATTCTATCACCATAGATTAAATTAATTACACTTAACATATTATTATGATTATGCCATTACCTTCTTAAATAATTATTCTTCTTTTTATGGTTTGACTCTTTAGGTTCTTCATATTAAACCGGTTATGAATAAATCAATTAGAACAATTCTAATCTTATTTAATAAATAAATTAAACTAATAATTCATTTAAATAAATAACATTTATTCTACAATAAGGATAAGCCTCCCTAGCGATCAACGATTTTTCAGATAATATAGATTTCAACATTAATCATAAAAGAACCTGTGAGTTAATAGTTACTGTACAATTCAATCCTTCCACCGTACAATGTCCCAATTAAATATAAGACATGAAATTTCTGTCAAGTCTTATTTTATTTAATTATATGTATTTTGATTAGAAAATACACAACTTCAAATTATGCAAATTAGAAACTCCTTTCTAATTTGATTCTGTCACTACTACAAAACAGTAAATAGATGATACTTAATAGACAACGTTTTTATAAAAAATATTATAATTTATTTTTCTACAATATTTTTTAGAGAAAATATTGTGGTTTGATATACAAATGTGTTGTAATTTTTTATTTTAAATTGATAACGTTTTTTTAAAGAAAACGTTGTCTTTTAAAAAATACGGAGGTTTGATTTGTATACGCTTGAATGTCTTTTAAAAAATACGGAGGTTTGATTTGTATACGCTTGAAAAACTTGAAGTTTTCTTCTTGTTCTGTCTGCTCTTTCTTCTTTCAATTGAAGCCCTAGCATGATTTCATATCTTATCATACCCTCTCAGTCGAAGCTCTAGCCCTCTCAAGCCCTCCAGGTCCATCAATTTCATAACAAAGAAAAGTTTCCACCCTACAACTTTGGCTAACTGAGGTACGAAAATCCACATGAAGAAAACCCTTGATGGACATCTGTTTTGCAATCCTCCATCAAAATCTTCGATTCTTCTCACCCTCCACCCCTAAATCTTCGATTCTTCTCAACCTCTATAAAGTAACAAAACACTTGTTGATAGCACTGCAGATGCAGAAATCTCTCTCTATAATGACATCTCTCTCTGAAACCCCCAACTTCTCATCTGCCCCGTCTCCACTCGAGGCCTCCGACGGCGCCACCTGGGAGACCTGTCTTTGGGAAGCTGAGGATCGGTTGAGGGAGGCTGTAGAGGAACTGGAGCTCCGGCAGCGGCGTACACGAAGTCGTCACCCGCCCTGCTATCACGCTGTCGATTCATGCATTGCCAATACCATCGAAAACCTCTGCCAGAGCTTCCTACTCTCTTATGGTGTTCGCGTTGGTATAGGAATTTTGCTCCGCGCCTTCAAGCTCGCACGCGGGCAGCCCTATTCGTCTCTTCTTGATCTTAAGGTTACAATTCAAAATTTTCCAGCTTTTAGAAAGTAATTTGGCAATATTTTATTATATTATCATATACATTTGAGTTAGGGCTAGGGCTATATGTACGACTAAATGAATTGTGAATTGCATTTAGGTTGAGCTGTCTTTAACTGATTGTGATTTATATTATTGTTTTTTTTGTCTATAAATTGGTAGGGGTTTGTAATATTGTGCACGAGTGTCATTTTCAAATTATGTAACTATTGAAAATTTCATGTGCATTGAAGTGAATTATTGAATTCTAATTGCAGCAACTTGTCTCCGAGAAAGATCTTACAGTATATTTATAATTAAGAGTAATAGACTGTTAGACTTGATAAATTTATTAAAAAATGAAATTAAATTTTGTTTCCCTTCTTTTTCTTGTATTTTGTTCCAAGCATAGTCATTGTTCTGCTAGAAGACAACTGAACCCTAGCATCTTTCTATTTGTGACTAAATTATGGATGAAATTTACCATAAGTGATAAATAAGCATTATTATTTCTGTCATTCTCCTCTCCATTTATGAATACTTGACGTTGTGGTACTAAGTTTAATGTTTGACTCTCATCACAGGCTTTACCTCCGTTGCAGGCCTTTGGCTCTTCAGATCTCCAGCTGGTAAGAATAGAATATATGCAGATATACTTTTTATCTCTCTGATCAATAAGGAAAAAACGTATACCTTCTATAGCATTTGATTTATAGGTGTTTTCAATAATAACTTGGATGCTGACTAGTAGGACACAAAAGTGGAAACATTATTATATAAACTAGTGTCCACATATGTCAAACTACGATTCTGGTTTAAATTCTTTTGTTGCTAGGATGAAAGAAACTTTAGAATTGATTGTGAAGTTAGTGATATGTATACATCTCAAACAATTTTTTTTGTTGCATGGAGAACACACACTTACAGCATAGCAATGACTGTATCCTCTAATTGATTGTCAAGTTAGCACCTCAAACTATTTTCTGCTGCATGGATTACACACGCGTTTACAACATAGCAGTGGCACATTATATCCTCTGATTGCTTATGGTTATTTGGAAATTCATTTACTTCATTACTTATTTCCATCTTCATTAAGTCAATCCTCACTAGTAATGCCTTTGATTGTGCAGAACCTGATCGCTACCAAACTTGGAGTTCAGAAAATTACAGGCATAACAGTGTTTGACACACATGAAGAGAAAGCTTTTGATAAATTTTTCTCCACTACTACAAAATTACAACTTATAAAATCAGAATTCATCTTAAAAATAAACTAGAAAGTAGTCTTTGAAGGATATTTGGCTCAGGTTCTCTCTCTCTCTATGCATATCTCCGTGAACAAACGCATTCAACTTTAGTTGCCTACTTTCTAGATTTTATTGCTTAATTTTTGTTTCATTTTGATTCATTTCTTCTGTCAGATTGAGTATCACTCTATATATTAGTTGGATTTGAATTATTTCTGTGAGATTGAATCATGTGATCTCCATTTCGAAATTTCTCTTGTTTCGCCAGTTTTCTTGACATTGTTAAGTCACTGCAGTTGCTGACGTGTTGTTGTGGAAGAACTGGATTGGAGGGCTTCTTATGCTTCTAGCTGCCACCGTTTTTTGGCTTCTATTTGAAATAATAGGATATAATATTTTTCAGTTTGTCTCCAATGTTCTATTGCTTCTTGTTGCAATCCTCTTTTTCTGGGCTAAATCTGCATCAACCCTCAAGAAAACTCCTCAGCTCCTGGAATTGGTGGAAGATGACAAGGTCATAAGAGCTGATTTGTTGTGTCTTCTATTTGTGTTACTATTATATATGTAGGTGGAGACTATGTATATTGAGAATGTCATGCCTTAATTTATTGATTTTTTTTCCAGGATGTCGAGGAGCTCATGGGTTTAGCCCCTGAAAAGGTTCTTCTAAAATGGATGATTTTCAATTAAAGAAAGCAGGATATCAAAAAGAGGTTACGAATTTTTCATCCGATTTAAAGGTAAGGTAAAGTTTGTCGGTTCTTATTGATAAATTACGAATTTGTTTCTTTACGTTTCCTTGTACACTCATCTAGAGCTTGTCCTACATTAGTTTTGTGTCTACAATCTACACTATGTTCCACATAATGGGATATCCTGTGTTCATAAGCTAACAGATTGGAAAATTATACACATACATTCGGCACTTAAATCTACACTATGTTCAACAAACAGAGGCTTCATAATAATAATAACAACTTTGTCAAATTTTTATATAAATACTCTATCCGTCACAATATGGATGTGATAAGATGTTTTGACTGTCAATTTACTTTTTTGTTTTACATTTTTTGGATATCTGGCTTCCTTTATCTGACTAGCTCTACATATAACAAAAACTCGTAATTTACTAGTTCTATTATTTTTGCTAAATTGGTTACTTTGCAATTGTTTATGCAGATCTGTAATATTATTGTCTCCAGCTCCTTAGTTGTAGATATTGCAGTTTTGATCTTTATTGCTATTTTTTCTTGCCCTTTTTCCTTTTGGTGCAGATTCTGATGTTTTGTTGTAAGGCTGGGAATAATTATGAGCTAATTTAGTGATATTATTAAACCTTTGCAGAAAAGCACAACTTTTCAAGGTTCTATTTCCAAAATCTCTTCTTTGGAGGGTTTGATTGTCAGCATTATATCTCATTATGTCGTAAGGCTGGTGTTTGTTTTCTTTGTTCAGGTATTTGCAACAAGAGATCTGAGTCAATATTATATCCATCAGATGGCATTTTGTGCAAAAGGTCCTTGCTAAAGTTCTACCAATTGATATGTCAGCCGAGTTTCATGGTTATGCATGCCTGCTTGGGAATGTATTGGAAACAGCTGCACTTGCCTTTGCTCAGCCTGACTGCTCATTTGATTTGGTAAGGAAGTATTAAATAAGGAGAATGAAATGCTGAGAGAGAAGCTGACTACAATGGAGCTAGCACAAGATGAGGCTAACATCTTAATTTTATGGATAGTTTGGTATATTTTGTGGATGTAGTCAAATTCACAATTCAATGTACATAGTAGTAATTATATTGAAAAGTGAATTTGAAACTGTAAACGTATGGTATTATTGGGATGTATGGTATTTTGAAACATAGAATATTTGTATTTTGGCTTTAAATGAGAATTTAAACCTTGTTTAGCTATATATCATAGCATTAGCTGTTCTTGTTTGGTACTGACACAATATTGTAGGTATTGTGTAGTAATTATATATATGCATGTTTATATCTTATGGAAAATAAATAGACAACGTTTTTTTTTAAAAAAAAATGTTGTGAATTGTGTTAAATAGACAATGTTTTTTTAGAAAATTTTGTCTAATGTGTACAATAAACAACCCTTTTAGAAAAAACGTTATCTAATATGTCAAATAAACAATATTTTTTTAAAAAAAACGTTGTCTAATGTGTCAAATAGACAACGTTTTTTAGAAAAAAAGGTGTCTAATGTGTCAAATAGACGACGTTTTTAAAAAAAACGTTGTCTAATTTGTCAAAAGATAACGTTTTTTATACGTTGTCTATTTGTGTCTAATAGATGACACTGCTAACCACGACGTTTTTTGGGGACCTACTACAACGTTTTTTAAACGTTGTCTATTTACTTTTTTTCTAGTAGTGTGTCTTGGCCAAGGATTACTGGGTTGTCATTTAACGAATCACATAGAACATATCTCTTGTTTTACTAGAAATGATAGATTTTTTATTGATCATTCATTATCTCCATATGTAACTTATTACAGCCAGACATACCTTTTGATATACCCTAAGGGTCTTAAGGAATTAGTCAAAGTATAATTCATTACACACAAGATACTATGATGATCTCAAGTCCAAGAATCACTTGTACTACTATCACATTAAGAATTCCTATTGACAGGCGAGTAAAACTCCATTAGATATTCCTTAGCGAGTCACGTTCAGTGTACTTATTATCCAATAAGCACCTACATACTTGCTTTAGTGTCTTCACACAAATGATCATGAGATCAATCATCCTTATCCAATGAGCAAGCAACATATGTACCAATCTATCCGAATTTACTAATCCTCCTTTTAGTAATGCAACGATTGGGAACTATTTTAGTTTTAAGCTTTTTAAGAATTTAGATCTCATTAGCATGATCAACATCATGATTCTAAAAGCATTGCTTAGAAATATGAGTTATTTACGTATTATAAAAACAGCATCATGTAGATAATTAAATGACTTTAATAAATGAATACTTTTATTAATAAATAAATAATATCATTTTTAAAGTATATGATTTATCATCATACATGATTGACTTGTATGGATACTACTTTCACCTCCCCCCGCTTAATCAAGCCCCCGAACTCTATGAAATCTCGATTTCCAAGACCAATTAAACAGAGTCCAGTAATTGGGCCATCTTGCAAAACCTTTCAAAACTCGATTGAGTTGGTACAACCATTTCACTCATACCAACTAGCGGCTCTGTCTAATTCGGACCAATAAAATCAATCTTTTCAAATCATTGACATTATATGTCAGTCTTTTCTTGAAAATTCACCATTCAGATCAAACAAATCAACAAATAGAAAACATAAATGGTAAGAAACATATAGGAAAAGGGATAAATTTTTTCAGCGTAGACAGGTGGCGACTCTGCTGGAGACGTTAGAGGGCTTAAGTCACATTTTAAACTTTTTTAAATTCCCTTCTTTATGCCTGTGTATGAAATGACGTCTTTACATTGAATGGATGTGACTGTCTCTTTACCACACTTTATATTAGTGCTTCGCATAATGTCATCATTACATGCGGTGAGACGCGATGAATGTATGTTGTGTAATTCCTCCACCAGGAGGCTAACCCGTCGTTGGCTTATTACTGGACTCGATAGGAGATTAATCCCGCGAGGCTCAAGAAAGACGCCACTCAGATTCGCTTTAATTGAAAGATCAGATTAACTTTCCATCTAGTAGATTGCGATGATCTGGGAACCTTCATGTCGAAAAGTCCATAAGAGTAAACCTAAGATAGGCCAGCCTCTGATAAACCAAACGCAAAGGAAAGTCTCTCCATGCCTTTCACTTTTAATTCAGTGTAAAGTTCAAATCCATGTAAGTATCTATTAAATGTAGTTATCATTTCGTTTTGTTATCAAATTTATTGTGCAAATATCAAAACCTGTCATGCTGTCCTGTCATTAAAACTACCGACCTCTGTTTTATAGGAAAACATTAAAAAAAACCTGTAAAACAAACACATTGCATAGCATGCATCCTTTTAGCAGCTATCAGAACTAAATTATATAACCCTTTTTGTAGGTAAGATTGGGCCCGTTACCAGATCAAAGTCTAAGAAGACACTAAGCCCGACTTCAGACATGGCTTCAAGTGCCCAACCTGAATCCACCCTTGTATCTTGGGAAGAGTTCGAAGGACTCGAAAATCAGATAGTAAAATTGGCTATCTTGTTGAAATATTAGAACAAAAGTACTCACGGCCAGAAAACGCCAGAGTCTTCCATACATGGTGGCAGTCAGGGTACTGACAAGAACAAAGATACTCAGATACATGAGCCTCAAAACAAAGATATAACCAACAAAACTCCTGAAATCACAAATCTCAGGAATGATCAGGAAACTGGTGATATTAGGAAGAAAGTCCGATAAATAGAAGAAATTATCCGGTCTATCAAAGGTATTGGGCATTTGGAAGTGTAAACTACTCAGATCTTTGTATATTTCCAAGAGCTCGTTATCCCGACAAGTTTCAAGTCCCGAATTTTGAAAAGTATAATGGGTTAGGAGATCCTTATACTCATTTGAAAGTATACATTGGAGAGTTAGGATCCTATGTAGAGGATGAAAAGCTCAGAATGTAGTTATTCTAAACGAGTTTGACTGGAGAAGCCCGAGCTTGGTATGCCCGACTCGACAATTCCAAGATCCATAGTTGGGAAGAGCTAGCCCATGCATTTCTAAATTAATACAGTTTCCAGTCTCAAATGGATCCAGATCGGTATCAAGTGACCAAAGTCAAGAAGCAAAGCAATGAAACTTTTCATTAGTATGCCCAAAGATGGAGATGGATGGTTGCATAAGTCACCCCACCTATGACAGAGACTGAGATGGTGATGACTTTCATTGATATACAAGAAGTTCCATATTATGAAAGAGTCGTAGCAGGTATAGGAAAACCTTTCTCAGAGATGATCAAACACGGAGAAATGGCCGAGATGGGGTTGAAGTCTGGAAAGATTAAAGACTTTACTGCTTTAGAAGCTGTGGCTGAGCACATTTAGGTTGAAAATTATGGGAATAATCCTCGAAGAGTTCATAAAAAGAAAGAAGAGGATGTATCCTTGGTACTGCAAGGTCAAACTCAGAGAGGCAACCAAAACCTGCCCGTTCAAAGAAAGAGTTATTCCTCTTTCCAAACATCTGCACAACCTTCAAATCCTACGTTCTAAGGAACTGGAGAGGTTTAACATCGAAGGACATTTACACCTTTGGGAGATTCACTTGAGAATATACTCAAGCTTCTAACAACATAGAAGAAAATTGCTCAACTCATTCCACCAGCCAATCCAAGTGGGAAGAATTTTGACCCAAACAAGAAATGTGCTTACCATTCTGGGGCTCTAGGCCATGCTACCCAAGAATATTGGTCTCTGAAGCACAAGATCCAAGACCTAATAGACAGTGGTGAGATTATGGTGACAAAACCAGAACAACCACATATCCATAATAACCCTTTGCCTCAACATAATGAGGAAGGAGTTAACATAATCAATATAGGGAGTGGAGAAAGTTCCAAGTACCTCAAATACGTAGGGGACTCTCCCCAAACAAGCAAGGATAGTTCGGATAAATGGGATTATTTATAATGCTGGTTTCTGATAGAACAAGAAATTAAGTCTATTAATGAACAGATTGGTCAGCTGGCAGAAATGATGGTATACTAGCACCAAATAACTCGATAGTTGATAACCCAAGTCAGCTCGATGAAAAAAAATCATCCTGTACCCAAAATCCTTCCAACTGCAAGGAGGGACCATTATCGGTTCCATGAACATGAAACATGGGCAGATAAAGTTGCCAAGGAAGAGAGATTCCGAGCTCATAGAGATTTTAACCTCAAAAGGAAGTTCACTCCTCTGAATCAGCCCATGGAAGAAATCCTCCAGATATTGATCAATGAGGGAAGAGTCACAGAGCTGCTACCCCTAGTGGAACCTCGATCAAGGAAATTCAACCATTCAAGATATGACAATATCACTCCAACAATCCTGGGCACGATACAGAATAATGTTGGGGACTTCGTCATCTAATTTAGAACCTGATTAAAAGTGGCGAACTGTTAAAAGCAAATCAAGATAATGGCCTTCCTGAGGGAGAAGCCATATTTCATCCTCTGGCATGGAGTTTATGAAAATAGTATGCATACAAGCCAATCATATATGATAATAAAGCATATACTTTGTAAACGATCTTATTTATTTATTAATAAATGTATTCATTTATTAAAGGCATTTAATTATCTACATGATGTTGTTTTTATAATATGTAAATAACCCATAGTCTTAAGCAATGCTTTTAGAATCATGATATTGATCATGCTAATGAGATCTAAATTCTTAGAAAGCTTAAAAACTAAAATAGTTCTCAATCGTGAGATTACTAAGAAGGGGATTAGTAAATTCGGATAGATTGGTACATATATTGCTTGCTCATTGGACGAGGATGATTGATCTCATGAACATTTGTGTGAAGACACTAAAGCAAGTATGTAGGTGCTTATTGGAGAATAAGTTCACTGAACGTGACTCGGTATGAAATACCTAATGGAGTTTTACTCGAATGTCAATAAGAATTTCTAATGTGATAGTAGTGCAAGTGATCCATGGACTTGAGATCATCATAGTATCTTGTGTGTAATGAATTATACTTTGACTTATTCTTTAAGGCCCTTAGGGTATATCAAAGGGTATGCTTGGGTATATTGAGTTACATATGGATATAATGGATTATCAATAAGGAATCTACCACTTCTAGTAAAAGAAGAGATATGTCCTATGTGATTCATTAAATGACAACCCAGTAGTCCTTGGGCAAGGCAGAATGAAATTAGAAAGGAGTTTTTAATTTGCATTATTTGGAGTTGTGCATTTTCTAATCAAAATACATAAAATTAAATAAAATAAGACTTGACAGTAAATCCATGTCTTATATTTAATTGGGACATTGTATGGTGGAAGGATTGAATTGTAAGGTAACTATTAACTAACATGTTCTTTTATGATTAATGTTGAAATCTATATTATATGAAAAGCCGTTTATCGTTAGGGAGACTTATCCTTATTGTAAAATAAATATTATTTATTTAAATAGATTATTAGCTTAATTTATTTATTTAAATAAGATTAGAATTGTTCTAATTGATTTATTCACAGCCGGTTTAATATGGAGAACCTAAAGGGTCACACCATAAAAGGAAGAATAATTATTTAAGAAGGTAATGTCATAATCGTAATAATGCAGTAAGTATAATTAATTTAATCTATGGTGATAGAATAAATTAAATAGCTTAATATTTATTATTTAATATTTTAGAAATATTAAATATAAATTAATAATAGGAGTCTTATTAATATTATTAAAATTATTATTATTTTAATTCAAAAGGAGTTTAGGAATTAATTTAATATTAGTACTCTCACTTATTCCTAATGAGATTAGGAGGCAAATTAATTACAGGAGTTTAATTAATTAATCCCAATATGTTTGGAAGCCTAATTAATTAAAAGAGTTTAATTAATTAATTAAATGAAACCCAATTCTAATTAGATTAATAGGGTTAACCAATATCTATATAAGAGGAGTCTTATATCAGATATGTGATATACGTAATTTCCAAGAGTTGGAGAGTACTACCTTTTCTACAGAGAATAGAAAACAGGGTTTAGCCAACCACCCATCTTCTTGAGCAATTCCTCTTCCTTGGTAGATCACCTCTAGAGGTCAAACACTTGGGTGGCTAATGTTGATCAAAGGAAGGAACCAATATAGGAGATTCAAGGAGATCACGAAGAGCAAGGAGTAGAACTCGTATATGTGGAAGCTAGTTTCTACAAGGGTATAATTCTTATTTATCCTTACTTTTTTGTTATTGATAATTGAGCACAAAGCATGATCATGGTGAGGGTTTGTATAAAAATTTTAAAACCTATTTTATCGCGTTTCCGCCATTAATTGTGTAATTTGATTGCATGTATGCGTAACATACAAACCCAACAGTGGTATTAGAGCCTAACTTTGTGCCAATTGTCAATTTTATGATTTAATGTATGAATTGATGTGCGATTGGATCGAATTTTGGACAACAGAAAAATTTTCTGGTTCTGCGACGAGGCGAAGCTGCGCCGTTCTCCAGTTCATTCTGGGTGCAGCTGCGCCGTTTTGAAAATTTATTTTTTGGTTCTGCAACTGGGCGCAGCTGCGCCACGCCCCAATTCATTATGGCCGCAGCTGCGCTATTCTGCAGATTTGTTCTATTCGGAAAGGCAGCGCAACTGTGCCGTGACCCAGTTCATTCTGGGCGTAGCTGCGCCAGCCCCTAGACAGAAACTGAAATTCTAATTTTTTATTCAATTGAAATAAATGGTTTATTCAATTGATAAAAGTTTAAAATAAAGATATTTAATTTATCTGAAATATGATTTCAGATTGCTAAAAATGAAAGGAGTTTAATTTGGATTTGGTTTTTGATTAAAATAAAAGAGTTTATTTTGTTTCAAAACTAAAATTTAGCAAAATTTTTGTCCATTAAATTACATCGATTTATATATGGAATGGTTTTATTATTCTTGTGATGAATGATTATTTATTGATGCATATGTTGATGTGTATGAATATAAATAGGGTTGATTATGGACTATTGACCAATGTGATTGAATTTTATTTTAGTTGAATGCTTGAATGAATGGTTTTTATTAAATGGCATCTGCGTACCTCGTCTTCTCTGATTTTTCTAGATATAAAATTCTATCTCCCTCCTATGTACTTCCTCTTGACTGCTGATCAAGGTTTCTATTTATTGAAATAGTTTATGTAATAGAAATAGTTAGAATTTTCTTGAAGAAATTAGAGACCAAGGAGCAAGGAGCGCGTGAAGACCCGTTTGTATGGAGCCCGGGTTTAAATGTAATAGTTACGATTAAATTTAAATTCTTGCACTCTTAGGTTTGACCTTTTGGTTCACTTGGTGGCTCTAGTGAACCAAACTAGAATAAAAGTTCATAATCAATCCGGGTAGAATATAATATTCTATATGTGCATGCTAAGTATTATATATATTATATTTTATGCAAACATGCTTCGCATGTTTAATAAAATGACGCGTATTATATATATATATATATATATATATATATGTGTGTGTGTGTGTGTGTGTGTGTGTGTGTGTGTGTGTGTGTGTATGTGTTTGTGTGTGTGTGCATGCGCGCTAAACAAGATGAGACAAATAATAACAAATCCCTCAAAGAAATTATATTAAGTCCAAAGCGTTCAAAGATATTTGGAATATCGAACGTCGCCTTTTATCATGATAAATTAATAGAGTATTAAATATTTAATACGAGTTTGTTGTGCACACACAAGGCGAGTATTGCGTATTTAAGATATTAATTTAATCACATTTGATGCTTATAAAGTTAATTGAACAATATTATTTTGTTGTGCACACACTAGAACAATATTTTTTTTTTGAATATATGGAGTACTAGGTTGGACTTAACTTAAATCATTTTAGTTTGGATGTGCACACACTTAACCATTATGATTTAAAAGGCAAAATACAAGGAGTCACATGTTGATGTGATTGACAATAGTTGTCTGCCTATTTATTTATATATCGTTTGTTGTGCACACACAAGGCTATATACATTTAAAATGGGATCCTTAATCTCTCACTAGCAAATCTTTAATTAGATGTTGCCGAACTATATAAGTGAGGGTAATATAGTTTGAAGAAAATAGTGGGAGATACCAATCTAGAATAAGACCTAAATTTATTTTGGTATATAAGATTAATTAAATGAATGTTTACTAAAATATTGTCTTTTCACATGCAGAATTTAAAAATGTCAAAATCACTTATTTCACTGCGAAGCATACTTGATGCTAATAAACTAACCGGACCGAATTACATGGACTTGTTAAGGAATCTAAGAATAGTTCTCACTGCTGAAAAGATTTCTTATGTCCTAAATTCACTTGTCCCTGGAACTGTTCTAGAAGAAGCCTCTGAGGAAGAGATTGCCACTATTGTAATGTGTCAAGATGATGCATCTGTGGCTCAATGCATTATGCTCGCATCTATGAATAACGAGCTTCAGCGTCAGCATGAAAATATGGATGCTTCTACTACGTTGCTTCACCTCAAGGAGTTGTATGGTGAACAAAGTAGGACTGCAAGATATGAGATATTTAAGGAGCTCTTTCAGTCTCGGATGACCGAGGGCATTGCTGTCAAGACTCATGTCCTTAGGGTGATCAATTTGATTGAACGACTCGGACAACTTGGGTTCGTCATGGATGAGGAGTTGAGTCAAGACTTTGTCTTGCAGTCACTCCTTGAGACCTTCTCGTAGTTCGTTGTTAATTTCCACATGAACAAGTTTGATGTCAGCTTTCCTGAATTACTTAACATGTTGGAAACTGCAGAAGGTCACTTCCCATCCAAGAAGATCCATGTCTTAATGGTGGATTTTTCCAAGAAATGGAAGAGTCCCAAGGTATCTTCAGAAAAGAATAAATATAAGAAGGCTAAGGGCAGGGTGAACATAAATGAACAAAAGAAACCTGATCCAGCTAGCAAAGGAATGTGCTTCCATTGAAACGAGTCAGGTCACTAGAAGAGGAACTGCAAGAAGTTTCTAGCAGAGAAGAAGCTTGGAGAAGCTTTGACTTCCAATCAAGGTTTGTTCATGATTGAAATTAATTTTTCTGAAAGTCATAATTTTACTTGGGTATTGGATACTGGCTATTGTTCTCACATATGTAATACTGTGCAGGGACTGGTCAGAAGTAGAAAACTGAACAAGGATGAGGTTATCCTACGAGTGGAAAATGGAGCAAAGGTTGCTGCATTAGCTATAGGCACTTATTGTTTAGCAATGCCTACGGGCAAGTCCATTTATTTAAATAACTATTATTTTGTTCCGAATATCTTTAGAAATATTATTTCTATTTTCGTATTAGATATGGAAGGATTTGGCATTATAATAAAGAACAACAGTTGTTCTATTTATAAAGACAATGTTTTACATGGTGTTGGTAATCTGCGAAATGGACTTTATATACTTGACTTGAATGAAAACATACTTCAAATAGAACAAACTAAGAAAAGGAAAATAGATGATGTTAATTATACCTATATATGGCACTGTAGACTCGGTCATATCAATGAAACAAGATTATCTAAGTTGCATAAGGATGAGCTCTTAGAGCTATCCGATTTTGAATCATATCCAACTTGTGAATCTTGTCTCATGGGTAAAATGACTAAATCTCCTTTTAGTGGAAAAGGAGAAAGAGTTACAAAGTTGTTAGCGTTGGTTCACACAGACGTTTGTGGATCTATAACAATAAATGCACGGGGATGGTATTCTTATTTTATTACTTTCACTGATGAGCACTCAAGATATGGATATATGTATTTAATGAAGTACAAATCTGAATCGTATGAAAAGTTCAAAGAGTTCAGAAGTGAAGTAGAGAAATAAACCTGCAAAAGTATTAAGATTCTTCTATCAGATCGAGGTGGTGAATACTTTAGCAGTGAGTTTCTCGATTGTCTCAAAGAAAATGGTATAATCTCACAATGGACTCCACCAGGTACACCACAGTTAAAATAGAGTATCTGAAAGGAGAAATCGAACATTGTTGGACATAGTTCGATCTATGATGAGTTTTTTCGGTCTTCCAGTATCATTCTGGGGTTATGCCCTAGAAGCGTCTGCAGATCTACTAAATAAGGTCCCCTCGAAATCCGTTCCCAAGACTCCATATAAGATGTGGACAAGGAGGACACCTGGTCTTAAGCATGTTAAGATTTAGGGATGTCCAGCTTATGTGAAAAGGTTTCAAAATGATAAGCTTAGGACAAGATCTGATAAGTGCACGTTTGTAGGATATCCTAAAGAAAGTTTGGGATACTATTTTTACAATCCTACTGAGCAAAAGGTGTTTGTTGCGAAACACGTTGCCTTCTTGAAAAATGAATTTATCCTTGAAGGGGCTAGTGGGAGGAAAATAGATCTTGAAGAAATTTAAGAACCACAAACCACTACAGATCAAGTGGATGAACCTGTCTAAGTAGAGACACCTTCTGTACAACACCCTGTTTGTAAATCTGGAAGAGTACCAAAGATACCTGATAGGTATGGATTCATCATAGAGGATGACGATGAGGTACACGTCATGAATGATGATAATCCATTGAATTACGAATAGGCAATGAGTAATAAAGACTCAAGGAAATGGCTTGAAGCTATAAAATCCAAGATGGACTCCATGGATGAAAACCAAGTATGGACTTTGGTTTCACCTCCTGAAGGCATTAAGTCTATTGGGTGTAAATGGGTCTTTAAAAGAAAGACTAGAGCAGATGGCAAGGTAAAGACCTATAAGGCCCGATTGGTTGCAAAAGATTTCAAACAAAGACAAGGAGTTGACTATGATGAAACATTCTCACCAGTAGCTATGCTCAAGTCCATTCGAGTTTTGCTTGCGATTGCAGCTTATTACGACTATGAGATTTGGCAGATGGACGTGAAAACGACCTTCTTCAATGGGAAACTTGAGGATGATGTGTATATGACACAACCAGAGGGATTTGTTTCAAAGGTTTGAACAAATCAAGTCTGTAAGCTGCAACGATTCATTTATGGATTGAAGCAAGCTTCTCATAGATGAGACATCCGTTTTGATGAGACAATCAAAGAGTTTGATTTTAACAAAAACGAGGATGAACCATGTGTGTACAAAAAGGTTAGTGGGAGTTCTGTTTCATTTCTTGTATTATATGTTGATGATATATTACTGATAGGGAATGACATTCCTAAGCTACAATTGATTAAAATATGGTTATCAAAACACTTCTCCATGAAGGAATTGGGAGAAGCATCCTATATTTTGGGGATAAAGATCTATAGAGATAGATCTAAAAGGATGCTTGGCTTATCCCAAAGAACGTACATTGACTCGATGCTAAAGAGGTTTAGCATGGAAGATTCCAAAAGTGCTCTCATGCCGATGAGCCATGGAATAAATCTCTCCAAGAAACAGGCCCCAAAGACACCTGAGGAGAGAGACCGTATGAGTAAGATTCCTTATGCTTCAGCAATAGGATCTATCATGTACGGTATGATATGTACTAGATAGGATGCCACTCACGCACTTAGTGTAACGCGCAGATATCAGTCGAATCAAGGAGAAGAGCACTGGAAGACAGTGAAAAATATCCTAAAGTATTTACGAAGGACTAAGGATGTATTTTTTGTCTACGGTGGGTCTGAATTAAAACTCAAGGGCTTCACGGACTCAAGTTTTCAAATGGATCAAGATGACAGTAAATCTATTTCGGGGTATGTATTTACCTTGAACCCAGGTATCATCAAAAATCCAAACACGGGTTACGGCGATTTTACTTGATCAGGGAGATCATTGAATGAGGAGACGTCACCTTGGAGCGTGTAGACTCTCAAGAAAACATTGCAGATCCATTTATTAAAACTTTAACACAACAACAGTTTGATCGTCATTTAGAGAAGATGGGTATGAGATACCATGGCGATTGGCTTTAGTGCAAGTGGGAGATTAAAAGTAGTATGCATACAAGCCAATCATGTATGATGATAAAGCATATACTTTGTAAACGATCTTATTTATTTATTTATAAAAGTATTCATTTATTAAAGGCATTTAATTATCTACATGATGCTGTTTTTATAATATATAAATAACCCATAGTTTTAAACAATGCTTTTAGAATCATGATGTTGATCATGCTAATGAGATCTAAATTCTTAGAAAGCTTAAAACTAAAATAGTTCTCAATCGTGGGAATACTAAAAAGGAGATTAGTAAATCCGGATAGATTGGTATATATGTTGCTTGCTCATTGAAAGAGGATGGTTGATCTCATGATCATTTGTGTGGAGACATTAAAGCAAGTATGTAGGTGCTTATTAGAGAATAAGTTCATTGAACGTGACTCGCTATGGAATACCTAATGGAGTTTTAGTCTATCAATAGGAATTCTTAATGTGATAGTAGTACAAGTGATCCTTGTACTTGAGATCATCATAGTATCTTGTGTGTAATGAATTATACTTTGACTTATTCCTTAAGTCCCTTAGGATATATCAAAGGGTATGCTTGGGTATAATGAGTTACATATGGAGATAATGAATGATCAATAAGGAATCTACCACTTCTAGTAAAAAAAGAGATATGTCCTATGTGATTCGTTAAATGACAACTCAGTAGTCCTTGGCCAAGGCAGAATGAATTTAGAAAGGAGTTTCTAATTTGCATTATTTGGAGTTGTGCATTTTCTAATCGAAATACATAAAATTAAATAAAATAAGACTTGACAGTAAATCCATGCATTATATTTAATTGAGACATTGTATGGTGGAAGGATTGAATTGTACGGTAACTATTAACTCACAGGTTCTTTTATGATTAATATTGAAATCTATATTATTTTGAAAGTCGTTTATCGCTAGGGAGGCTTATCCCTATTGTAGAATAAATATTATTTACTTAAATAGATTATTAGCTTAATTTATTTATTTAAATAAGATTATAATTGTTCTAACTGATTTATTAACAACCGGTTTAATATGGAGAACCTAAAGGGTCACATCATAAAAGAAAGAATAATTATTTAAGAAGGTAATGTTATAATCGTAATAATGCATTAAGTGTAATTAATTTAATCTATGGTGATAGAATAAATTAAATAGCTTAATGTTTACTATTTAATATTTTGAAAATATTAAATATAAATTAATAAGAGGAGTCTTATTAATATTATTACAATTATAATTATTTTAATTTAAAGGAGTTTAGGAATTAATTTAATAATAGTACTCGTACTTATTCTTAATGAGATTAGGAGGTAAATTAATTAAAGGAGTTTAATTAATTAATTCCAATATGTTGGGAAGCCTAATTAATTAAAAGAGTTTAATTAATTAATTAAATGAAACCCAATTCTAATTAGATTAGTAGGGTTAACCAATATCTATATAAGAGGGGTCTTATATAAGATATGTGATATACGTAATTTCCAAGAGTTAGAGAGAGCTACCTTTTCTACAGAGAATAGAAAACAGGGTTTAGCCAACCACCCATCTTCTTGAGCAATTCCTCTTCCTTGGTGGATCACCTCTAGAGTCCAAACACTTAGTTGGCTAACGTTGATCAAAGGAAGGAGCCAATATAGGAGATTCAAGGAGATCACGAAGAGCAAGGAGTAGAACTCGTACCTGTGAAAGCTATTTTCTACAAGGGTATGATTCTGATTTATCCTTACTTTTCTGTTATTGATAATTGAGCACAAAGCATGATCATGGTGAGGGTTTGTATAAAAAATTTAAAACCTATTTTATCGCACGTCTACCCTTAATTGTGTAATTTGATTGCATGTGCGTAACATACAAACCCAATAGTTTAAAGGAAGTTATAGCGGTCATATCCTGTGAGAAGGACACAACTGTCATACCCTTGACCATTCATGGAAAGGGAGACAAAAAAGGAAAGAACCCTTTGAAAGTGGCTGCAGCAGAACCATTGATGCTACCGTTCAGGTTGCAATATCCCTTAATCAACTTGAAAAGAGTCCCATGGAACTATGGGGAAAATGAGGGATCAACATTAAATGACACCGTTGCTATATCAAAGGAAGACCCATTGTATCTACCTCAGTGAGTGATAAAGCCAGTTACTAAAACCAAGGGGAGAGTGCCCGAGGAGGAAATTGAAGAATTCCTCATCAAAATGGGGCATAATGAAGCCAAGGTAGTGTAGAGATTAAGGGATGCACCTCAATGGATATCCATTCTGGATTTGGTGTTGTCTTCAGAACATCGCAACATCTTAATATAAGTACTGGAAGAAGCGCATCTGTCGAAGGCTGTGGATACAGAAAAATTCCGTCAATTGATATATCACATTTTCAATGGCAATGTGATATCTTTCACTGATGACGACTGTAGACACTCAAAATTTTGTGTCCCTGTTACTAACCTTGTAGGAGGGCAAAACTATCTTATCAAATCAACCTCCGTCTCAATACCGGGCCATCAAATCAACCCCGGTCTTAATACCGGGCCATCAAATCAACCCCGGTCTCAATACCGGGCCATCAAATCAACCCTGGTCTCAATAATAGGCCATCAACTCAACCACGGTCTCAATATCAGGCCATCAAATCAACCCCGGTCTCAATATCGGGCCATCAAATCAACCCCGATTTTAATACTGGGCCATCAAATTAACCCCATTCTCAACCCGGGAGGTACAGATCATCTTCGATCTCAACCCGGTAGGTACAGGTTAGCCCCGATCTCAACCCGGGAGGTACAGGTCAACCTTGGTCTCAACCTGGGATATATAGGTCAGCCCCGATCTCATCCCGGGAGGTACAGGTCAGCCCCGGTCTCAACTCGGGAGCTACAGGTCAGCCCCGGGAGGTACAGGTCAACCTCGGTCTCAACCCGAGAGGTACAGGTCAACCCCGGTCTTAACCCGAAAGGTATATGTCAGCTCCGGTCTCAACCCAGGAGGTACAGGTCAGCCCCGGTCTCAACTCGGAAGGTACAGGTCAGCCCTGGTCTCAACCCGGGAGGTACAAGGCAGCCCCGGTCTCAACCTGAAAGGTCAGGTCAACTTTGAAAATAATCCTGGAACCTCATAACATTCCCAGAGGAAAACTTGGAAGGACCAAGTCAACCTCAGAGACAACCATGAGGACAAACAGAATCAACTAGGATCCAAACCTTGGAAACAACCCCAAGAAGTCAGCCGAAGGCCATGTCAGCATTAAGGGCAACCTCGGGAAAGGAAAAACAGTTATTTTACCAACTTGAAGCCAGTTCGGTTAAACTCAAGCCGAATTGATGCCATTAATGTCAGAACAAACCATAACATTGATCCCTAGTGAAAACAACGCAGGATAGCTCAACGGACAAACTACGAGGAATTAAAGACCTGGTTATGAATCCATCTTTTTGGACTTAAAAAATATTTTATCACATGTCATTGCGACGCGCTCGGCCAAGGCTTTCCAGAAAAGTACATCACGCCTCAAACGGACGCTCCGATCAAAAGTTAGAAAGTTTCAAATCTGACCTCGCGTTGCTCGGAGTGCACTTACTTCGATGCAACGAGCCCTTCCACGTGGAGCCGCACCTCTACCTGTGACTGCGGCAGGTAGAGCTACTTCTCCCGGGTCTATATATATGAGGTGACCCCCAGCTCATTTCATAATAAAAAATGCCCTAAATCTCTGCCCGTTTGGTTTCTCAGCCCCACTTTTGTCCTCCAAACTGAAATTCTTTCACTCTAACACGTAGATACACCCACATACTACCACATATCAAAAAGTAACTGGTAGAAACGGACGTTTAAAGCCTACGATCTGGCAAAAAGCCCGTGTAGCAGTCCATTGTGAGTATTTTTACGATCAGAAAGTTTCTATTACTTCATTGTACTTTTAAACACTTGCACCTTAAGTTTTATTTTCTAAATATGCCCAGAACTCAGTTCCGTGGTCGTTTTTGCTTATGTTTTGTACATTTTAGTGCATAAATGCATTTTCTGGCATTTCTACAACTCAGATCGTCGATCCGTCGCTTCTAACATCTTTTATATACATATATCTTTATTTTTAGCAACTTCGCCGGACTGGGTTATCTTCCCAGTCCGAGTTTAGCTTTTTATTGTGCATATTTAAATGTATATATACTAACTGTCGACGTCGAGAAAAAATCCGCGGGTCGGGTTACAACCCAGATATTTCTCTTTTCCTAAGTTATCTCTACCCTTACTCTTTTTATTTGTGAAAAAGGTTTTGAAGGGTTTTTTAGGAAAAGGCCAACATGTTCCATGTCGATGATTTGAACGTTTTAAAGAGTCGCCAGTTGGTAGATTTGAAATGGTTGTACCAACTCAATCGAGTTTTATTTGAAAAAGGCCCAATTGCTGGACACTGTTGAAACTTGATCTTTGAAAACAACGTCTTGAGTTCGGGGGCTTGGTTAAGTGTGGGGAAGGTGTTAGGCACCCCACAACTCCCGTGTAAACATGGTACCGCATCTTTTTAATATTTCCTTTTTAAATCTGCAGTATGTGTGTGAATGCTTGAAGAAAATTGGGCCTATGTTTAATTTGAAAGTATGTCTATGCATCGTTCAACCTATATATGAAGGGTTTGATTTGATTTACAAAAAGCCTTTGATTTAATTTGCAAAAGTGTTTGATTTGATTTGCAAAAGCTTCTTTTTTTCGATAAGATTATTGAAATAGCGTTTTTTGAAAGAAGTTTTTTCAAACCCTTACGCTAACATAGGAATTGAAGCATATTGATACTTTAATTTTATCTTTTCAGCCTTAAGGCTCAATTTGAATGATGATTGTCGGGGTACGAAGCATCCTCGACCACAAAATATATACAAGTGTCGGTCTTCTCATGGGCATGATAGCCATCGGAGTGACTCTGACACAACAAATCATGTTTTCATAATGTTGAGACATTAAATCTGGTTAACCGTTTTAAGGTCTTTTGTATGTACATTTTTACAGAAAAACTGGCAGGGTACATTTGTAACGTGGGAATCAGATTTTGATCTGTTTGATCATTAATCCCAAGATTCCTAGGCTCACAGAGGGAGGCCAATAAACCTGCACAACTCAAATTTGTACAGAAATATATCCAAATATCGCCAGAACCAAAGATTCATCAGTAAATCCTGGTTCGCACCTGGCCGAAGCATCTCGTTCCCACTAGATAGCGATCTAAGGGCCGCGAGGTAGCTTTTATAACTGAAACTAGAAAAATGCTAGATTTAAATAAATCTCAGCCATTCTAGCTTTCCGGTTCTGTCTGGACCTATTTTGAACCGTTTGAAAGCTAGAGTTGGCGAGATTTAAAGAAATCTAGTTCGCCAGCAAAAATGTCAATGCCGATTCATATCAAATGAATATTTAAAGCAACAATTTAATAAAAACGAGTAAAGCCATATATATATATAATTATATATATAAGAAAGCTGTAAAGGGCGATAGGTTTTCCCTCGCAAGCCCGTATTAGAATTAAAGTATATATATATATATATATATATTTATAAAAGCTATAAATAGCCACGGAATGATCCAGGCTTTGACAAAATTGAAATATATATAAATATGAAAGCGTAAAAAGGGCGATGGTTTCATGCCTGTGCCCGGACTCAAAAGTATATATATATATATATATATATATATATATATATATATATATATATATATTTATAAAAAGATTTAAAGGCCACGGAATGATCCAGGCTGGACATAATTCAAATATATATATATATAATTAGTGAAGGGCGGTGGGTTTTCACTCCGAGGCCCGGACTGAAAAGTAAATATTTATTTAGACAGAAAAATAGTCAAACCATAACTGGGAAGATAACCTAGTATGGTGAATGGTGCAAAAATAGTAAAAAGGCCACAGAATGATCCAGGCCAAACTGGAATATATATATATATATATATATATATATATATATATAAATATATAGACTGAAAAGTAGTCAACCAGGACTGGAAAGATAACCCAATATGGTGAATGTATATAAATATATAGACTGAAAAGTAGTCAACCAGGACTGAAAAGATAACCCAATATGGTAAATGTTGCATATATATATATATAAAGTAAACTACCGCGAATTTGACATCTGAGCTTGACAGAATTGAAAAGTTAGTATATATATACAGTTAAATATATACAAAAAAGCCAAACCCAGACTGGAAAGATAACCTAGTCCAGCGAAGTTTCTCAACACGAAGATGGAAGTATATAAAAGCTGCTGGAAGCGATGGATAGTCAATCTGAGTTATAAAAATGCCAGAAAATACGTTTAGGTACTAAAATGTACCAAAAGTTAACAAAAACGGCCACGGAACTGAGTTCCGGGTATATTTAGAAAATGAAACTAGATATACAAGTGTATAAAAGTGTGAAGAAGTAATAATGACGTTCTTATCGTAAATATAGTCATAATAGACTGCTACACGGGCTTTTTACCAAATCGTAGGCTTTAAACGTCCTAATCTACTGGTTATTTTCTGATATGTGGTAGTATGTGGGTATAGCTACATGTTAGAGTGAAAAAAATTTGGGTTTGGAAGACAAGAAGATAGCCGGAAAACCAAACAGGCAGAGGTTCAGAGCGTTTCTGAATTCTTCAAATGAGCTGGGGGTGAGCTCATATATATAGACCTAGGAGCCTCCACTCTACCTACTGCTGCGGCAGGTAGAGGTGCGGTTCCACGTGGCAGGGCCCATGTGGCGGGTCCCATTACATCAAAGTACGTGCACTCCGAGTAATACAATGTCAGGTTTAAAACTTTCTAACTTTTGATCGGATCGTCCGTTTGAGGCGTGCTGTACCTTTCTGGAAACCCTCGCCTAGAGTGTCACAATGATATGGGATAAAATATTTTTCGGGTCCAAAATGATGGGTTCATAACTAGGTCTTCGATTCCCCACAGTTTGTTCGTTGAGCTGTCTTGCACTGTTTGCACTCGGGATCATTGTTATGGTTCGTTCTGACCTTGGTGGCATCAATTCTGCTTGAGTTTGATCAAAACGGCTTAATGTTGGTAAAATGACCATTTTACCCCTCCCAAGGTTGTCTTCAAGGTCAGCATGGCCTTCGACTGACTTCCTGGGGTTGTTTCCAAGGTTTGGATCCCATTCGAGTCTGTTCGTCCTCAGTGTTGTCTCCGAGGCTGACTTGGTCATTCCAGATTTTCATCTGAAGATGTTGTGATGCTTCAGGATTATTTTTGAAGGTGACCTGACTTCACGGGTTGAGACCGGGGCTGACCTGTACCTGCCGGGTTGAGACCGGGGCTGACCTGTACCTATCGGGTTGAGACCGGGGATGACCTGTACCTCCCGGGTTAAGACCGAGGCTAAACTGTACTTCTTGGGTTGAGACCGGGGCTAACCTGTACCTCTCGGGTTGAGATCGGGGCTGACCTGTACCTCCCTGGTTGAGACCGGGGCTGACCTGTACCTCCCAGGTTAAGACCGGAGCTAACCTGTACCTCCCAGGTTGAGATTGGGGCTGACCTGTATCTCCCAGGTTGAGACCTAGGCTGACCTGTACCTCCCGGGTTGAGACCGGGGTTGAGTTGACGGCCCGGTATTGAGACTGGGATTGATTTGATGGCTCGGTATTGAGACCGGGGTTGAGTTGATGGCCCGGTATTGAGACTGAGGTTGAGTTGATGGCCCGATATTAAGACCGGGGTTGATTTGATGGCCTGATTTTGAGATCAGGGTTTAGTTGATGGCCCGATAATGAGACCGGGGTTGATTTGACGTCCCGATATTGAGATCAGAGTTGAGTTAACAGCCCGGTATTGAGACCGGGGTTGATTTGATGGCCCGGTATTGAGACCGGGGTTGAGTTGATGGCCTGGTATTGAGACTGAGGTTGATTTGATGGCCCGGTATTGAGATCGGGGTTGATTGACGGCCCCGTATTGAGACAAGGGTTAAGTTATAGCCCGGTATTGAGACTGGGGTTGAGTTGACGGCCCGATATTGAGACCGGGGTTGAGTTGACGGCCCGATATTGAGACTGCAGTTGATTTGAAGGCCCGGTATTATGACCAGGGTTGATTTGGAAAGACAGTCTTGCCCTCTTACAGTGTTAGTAACAGGGAAACAAAATTTCGAGTGTCTACAATGCCCCTCTTTATCATGTTCATGCAATGTAATGAAATGAACAGGATAAAGATTAGTAGACACGAGAAATTCAAATGCAAAGGGGAGGCAATGCATGATAGGGTATGTCATGAATGTCAGATACATTCGAGGGGGTAGGGTTATCACTAATTGATTACGTTAGTTTCTGCTGGAGATAACGTTATTCATGATATCCCTTGGGGAAATAGTGTCAAACGATTACAGGTAGGATAACCACTGACAGGTTATCAGAGTTAGTCTATCACAGATTATTCTCGTCTTAGTCTGCTGGAGATGACGTTATCTGTGATGAACCTGCCAACTCTGATGAAGATGATATTATTGATGCTACCTTGGTTTGAGACCAATGGTTTTCCATGTCTATCAAGACCCTTCACAAGGCATATTTTCCTTCCCAGCTGATGTCATCGTATCTTTCTGCTGGTTTTTCCCCCGGGAATATATCTCGGTTACCGAGTACCTTAATGTGTGCTTCCGATGCCTATCTTAATGATAATTTACACCGGTAGTTTGCAATAGGAGTGTTAAATCACCAATCCTTCTCGGTGCTTCTTCTGAGGATGTGTATAACAGATTCCATCATCGGGGATGGATTATTATATTGCTTCTATCACCGGATCACTTCCGATGCTTCGCAGAGTTGTGCCAATGGCTGAGATGTCATTGGAGTTGAGCCAACTACTGAACTGTCACCGGTCTGTACCCGACGCTTCGCTGAGGTTGTGCCAATGGCTAAACTGTCATCGATCAGTACCCGACGCTTCGCTGGGGTTGTGCCAACGGCTGAGATGTCATTAGTCAGTACCCGACGCTTCGAAAGTAGCATTTTTTGGTAGTTTTGCAAAGTTTTTTGGCAGTTTTTTAGCATTCTTCATCATTGATCCCCATACATTATTACTTCGGGATGAATACCAAGGGTTTTCAGGGAGTTCCCCTTTCTGTCAGGATTACGCTGCTTAAACGTAGGATTTCAGGACAAACCGCTCAATTGCGTAGCAATTTTTTTCTCAGATTTGACTTTTCAGCATATATAAACTCCGTTTTAACTCAAATCGAACCAAACCGAAGGGTGTGGGGCCCACCTTGGGGAGCCGCAGGTAGAGGTGCGGCAGCCGTAGGTGGGCCTGCTTCTACCTGTGGCTTTATATTGGCTACGAGAGTTCATTTGAAATCAGTTTTGTTTCGAGTTTGAAACGGAATCCGATTATCTTTTACAGATCTTCGTAGTTCGGGCAGCCTTTTTTAGATTTCGTCAGCTTCCACGCGTTCAGCACATCGCAGGTAACATTTTACATCCTTTTTTTGCAAGTTTTAACTGTTAAAAGCATGTAAACCACGTAGGGTGCTTTCAGACGCAATGTATGAAAAATGTATGCCTATATGACCTGCTAAAAATTTTCTGACTTCATATGTATGCATATTTTACTGTAATGCACGTTTTGATGTAAGAAAATTTAGATTCTGAGACAGTCATATTTTGCTCTTTTTGATCAGTTTACTCATCTTTTTTGAGGCCTAGCGAGCCTGGATTTTTAACTAAAAATGTCCATGGTAATTTTGCCACCATGCAAAGTTTATCTTTGATTTTTTTTCATAAATATGAACTTTTTCTATTTTTGAAAAGGTGTGCTACTGAATGGCCACCTAGACATGCCTATTTGTATGCGGACAGTCTATTTTAAAAAGGAGACTCTGGCAAAATTTTTTCAAAAGCCCGAGTAGTTAATAAACATGCAATTTTGACTCTACTGGGGATTTTTGACTGATCCATGCATGTTTTTAGGATTTATCTTTTTGAAAAACATGCAATTTTGACTCTACGGGGGATTTTTGACTGACCCATGCATGTTTTTGGACTTAAAAATGCATAAAATACTGATTTAAATTAATAAGTCATTGGTTTTAAGCTTACCACACCCTTTCTGAGGTGATTTAGAGACTTTGCCCAGGTGATGGACCGAGACAGACCCGACAGTGCTAGTACGGTAGTTTCAGGAGTTAAACGGAGGCGAGCTTCTGATATTCATCAGCCAAGTCCAGCTCGGCCGCCTCACAAATTAGCAGAGTCGGTGATTCGTCTAGCCTAAGACGAGCAGCCGATTGATATTAATGATGAGCAGGCTCTTTTTGCTGCTCCTGCCCCGGCTGAGGTCCCACGTGCGGAGCTTTCGGGCATTTTTGTGCCGATCCAGGAGTTGATGGGAGACTTCAGTCGTCATCCATCGTGATTTCTTCACGCCAATGAGGTGACTTGAAGTTTTCTTCTCTCTGGATTCTCTATTTTTCTTTTGTCATTCTTGGGGCACAGGTTTTTGACACAGTTTGGCTTTTGATGCAGGTTCCCGCTTTACATAGCCCAAAGGAACTGGTTCAACGTGCACTCCCTTTACCACACTTTGCACCAGGAGTACAAGGATATCGTTGACAGATGGGGGTTTCAGGCCTTCTTCTCTATTCTTCCTCGCCGTTGCCCCTGGGTTATATGAGGGCTCTGTCTGAGCGTTGGTTCCACCAGACTCAGTCTCTTCATTTGTTGGACTGCGAGGTGATGATGACACCTATGGATTGGAGGTTCATCACCGGTATAGAGTTTGAGGGTGAGCCCGTGCCTGTTGTGGCTGATATTACGCCCACTACCGTTAGATCCCTGTTGGGAGTTCCTTTATCGACACTCAAGGGTCAGACAGTCTGATCTGGTCCCTTGAGCATAGATGCCCAGAGTGGGGCTTTACTTGAGCCTCCACTTGATGACCAGAGGGTTAGGGATCGCATCCTGAGGCGATTGTTTTTGGTGATCATCAGGGGTTATTTTCTGGCTGACAACTCATCGACTGTGTCCTTCGCCCTGGTTAGTGCTACCCGATATGTAGAGCACCTCAGTGACTTTGATTGGGGTTCTTACACCTTTGCCTATTTTCTCCGGGGCATGCACATACTTTCGGAGGGTTTGACGGAGGCTTGGTTAGGATTCTACCCATTTCTGCTGGTGAGTACATCTTTCTTGTACCTTTTTGATTTCTGTATTTACATTTGTTAGTCTTGGTCATTGAGGACTTTTGATATTTATATGGCTAGTTCTGGGGTATGAGAGGCTTCCTTGCCTACGGCTTGCCACTACTTTAGGTCTAAAGACCTATCCCCAGGGACGGCGTTCGCATCACTCCACTCTGATGGAGGTCCCTGTTGCTGTTACTTATTCCCGCCTACAGTTGGAGCTTTTGACTGCCGGAGGGATCTCGTGGATCCCATATACCTCTGAGTTTTTAACTGTTGGATTTGAGGGAGGCTTCCCCACTAGTCGGGAGTTTGCATTATCGACCCGCAGAGTCCCATTTTTGACAGAGGGAGGCTGGGAGCTCTATCTCGGAGAGCATGCTATCAGAAGTATTACAGGGCAGATTTGTATTCCTATTGTTCCTCCTGCTTGGCATCATTAACCATTGATCCAGCCATTGACAGATATCCCTATGGAGGGCGTAGACGGCTTTGCCCTATCAGAGGGCTCTTACAGCCAGGAGGCATTTAGCAGTTGGTGGAGCCCTCGCACGATTGGAGCTCAAACTCGTGCTACCCAATTTATGGCAGACATAGTGCCTGGGTCTATGATGATGACAGACTGGATAGCGTGCCTCAGGGAGCCTACTCATTTGGACCAAATTACAGGGCTGACCCAGCAGTTGGAGAGAGCTCATTTATTCATTAGGCATCTTGGCAGAGATCCGTCAGAGGCATCTTCTTTTGACCCTTTTAGCTCAAAAGTGGGCCCCTCTTCAGGTCCATTTTCCAATAGTTTTACAGGAGTTGATCCTCCCTTGTACCGCCTAGACATGCCTGATGACTGCGACTTTGTGTCTATAGAGGAGATGGAGCAGGTTAACTAGATGAGTGTAGATATTTTAGATCTTTTTGGATAGCTATTGTAGCTATATATTTTGGTCGGCCACTGTTTTGGCTATTTGGGCAGCTGTGCCCCATTTTGATAGACCACTGTTAGTAGTTGGGGTGGTGGTGCCCCAAATTCCTGTACTTTTTGTTTTGTTTTGTATTTATCAGACAGGGATGATGCTTGCAGTAGATAGTTTATTGTAGATATGCATAATATTTCCTATCTATCGCATCATGTTTATTATTATCATTATGCATGTATTATGTCATGTGTATGCATTTAGACAGATGAGTTCAGATTTGACCCCTGGATGGTCTTATAATACGGTGATACAGATGGCGTCGTCCACCGTCAGTCGTACTGAGCACTTACCACCATCTGTGGTGGCATCATCTTTGAGATCGTGGTATGAGAGCCTGCCCTTCCCAGCCAGAGGGGCAATGGATTAGATGATAGGGCATTCATTGGCCCTCGTAGACTTTCAGGTTCCATACGGGTTCGTAGATGGCCTTTTACCCTTTTGGATACCCGAGAGACAGGTTTTTCGCTTCGGGCGGCATGAGCTGACTCTGACTTTAGAGGAGTATGAGTGGTTCACTGGTTTGGCTTTAGACTTGCCCTGCGCTCGTACTGCGATCAGCGACATGAGGAGACCGTTTCTTAGGATGTCTGGTCTATGTCAGAGTGTCGTTTCAGATGAGATCGTTTATGGACATGTGATCTCTATGGACTTCTTGGTAAATCATTTTGGTAGCCTTGATAGTTACGATCGACATGCTGGAGATTTTATTATTTCGGCAGAGGCATGTCATTTGGCCAGGATAGATGTTTTGCTGATGTGCATAGTAGCCTACGTCTATATGCCACTTCACTTGGACCACTTGGATGTCGGATTGATAGTCGTGGTTCGAGCCCTTAGACAGGGTAGCACTATTCTTTCGATGATATTGGCTGAGACGCTGAGAGCAACCACCCACTGCAGTACCCACCCAGAGCGATTTTTTAGAGGCAGTTCGGTCTTGCTGTACGTATGGCTCATATCCCATCTACGACCGATTGGATTTTTCAGACACTAGGGGTATTGTTTTACCCATGAGATAGCTATATCACTCTCCTTCCTGCCTGCGGAGTGTACCGACGCTGAGACATGGTCATCATTTCTGTATAATATTGCACATTCGTTCTCGATTCTGCCACGCTCAGGGCTAGTCTCCCCCTATAGCTTCATCACCCACACATCTGGCATGGACTACTTGCCCCTAGCGGGATTGAGGGGAGTGAGTACTTACTATCCTTTAGCTATTATGGGCCAGTTTGATCAGTTTCAGAGCCTGCATCAGTTTAAGAGGGCTATTGAGCAGAGGATGTAAGCTTCGTCTATGTCGTCTGCTAATTTGGTCAGATTGTATGAGTGTTGGACTCATAGGGAGAGGGCTGATTTCTCCAATAGCCATCCGAATCGTTCTTCAGAGTACTCAGCATGGTTGGAGGCAGATATCACATCAACTGCATTCATCCAATCAGCTCCGATAGCGGATTCAAACAAGGAGGAGCCTATGGAGGATCTTGATTCTCATACTGAGGATGAGTTGTTCATGGGTCTAACATCAGCTTTAGTTAGTGACCCACCGATCATTCCTGCCGGAACAGATCCCTCTTTGGCAGACTCACTAGCTAGGATGACCTTTGAGAGAGATCACGCTAGAGCGTTGATGTTGACCGCCTTGTCTGGTAGAGATATAGCTTTTGCTAAGAGAGATGCTCGAGCCGCTCAGGATATGACATTGATTGAGAGAGAAAGGCTCGATCTTCTCTCGACGCTGCTTTTGTTGATATTGAGGACCAAAAACTTGTTGGGTATTTTCTACGCGCAACACGCAAGTATACGTGGTCAACAAGTAATAAACTGAAAGTAGAGTATCGTTCTCACGAGGAATTATTTAATAAGAATCACCAAGTACTAACCCTTAACCAACTCAATCTTATTTAAACGAATGAATTAACAATATATATAATTAAACTACTACAAATCAACACTAGTTAAATTAAGATTACGGAGATTTAAGATCACAACTTCACTTATTGCTTCATTTAAGTTAACACACTTCTTATCAATTATTCTCACTATTCTGAATTGTTAATCAAGAACACTAAAACAAATATAACCACATTCTGATGCATTATACCCATACTCATTCGCATCCACAGATGATAGAATTAAGCAAGACTAAATAACTAATTCACTCTATCTCTATGTGAATTACAATTAAAAAGGATTTCACGCACAAGTTCTCTATTAGATTACATATGACGCATAAATATTCCTATCCTATACGTGAATCATGAATTCCATCTACGCAGAAATCACAAACATATGCTATTATGATCAGATCTAAACCCACATGTCATCTTTCGAATTCATATAGATTATCACGGTAATTGATGGCCAAGCAATTAAGCAGTTAATTCCAAATCACAGTAGACAATCCCAACAATAGATCAAAATAATCGATAGAGAAGCATATTAAAATAAACTACACAATAAGATCCATTGAAATCTTAAAAAAAGAATTAGTTCATTGATATTGAATTAAAAATAAGAATCCACAATTGAATACACATTAAAAGATAAGAGAAAGATTAAAGAGAAGAAAAGAATCTGTTGTCAGCAAACTCTTGCTCCTTCTTGCTTCATCGCTTGATCTCCAATGACTCCAAGTGCTTCAAACTCCAATCCCTTTTCAACTAGGGTTTATTATTTTTTTGAAAAACTAAACTAAGCTAATCTAATAATCAGAATTAATTCTCTAATATATATATATGCTCCTGCCGCCTACTACCCTATATATTATATATCCTAAGCTATATTATCAAATATATATATATATATATATATATAAAAGCTAATCCGTGGCTTTTTATACACAGGATAAGTCCAAGTCCCTTTTTAAAGACTTATAATCGTGGCCCACTTATATATCCCAATTGTTACACAATCCAAAATGGAAAAGGAGACATTCCAGCCACTCCAATTCGAAATAAGAAGTCTTCAGCATGCTTCCGTATGCTTCCGTCATCTCCTACTAAACTATATATCATACTAATTTAATATCTTATCCCAGCCCCCTTTTATATATTATTATCATAGCAGCAGCACACATCTTCCCTCTTTTGCTTCCATGTCCAATTCACAAAGGGAAAAAGAAATTAGCAGCTGTCCGCCTCCCCATGTACTGCTTTAAGTCCATAGCTTCCCTAATTCCTTGTTGCACCATTCGAGAAAGAAAAAGAATAGCAGCTGACCCACTGGCGTCTCCCCGCCTCAGCGGGGGTTCCCTTTGGCCAAGCCCTGCCCCAGCTGGAGATCATTCTGTCCAGCCTTATTGATTTATTTTGCATGTTTGCTTCCATGCTGCCTTTGGAATCCTGCTAATGGGTTGCTTTATTTTTCTGGCCCACGTCAATGCATATGAATCAATTGCCTTAATGTTACTTTGGAGTGAGTTGCTAGGAAAATAAATCAATCCCACATATACGCTCGCTCATTTTGAGTCCGTGAGTTGCTTGGGCTAGAAGAGAGCTTCCTCCATTTTGAATGCATGCTTGGATTTGCATGGATATGAACATGTAATTAGAAGGCCCACTTGATAATTATTTTGCATGGCAACCAAACCGTGGCCCACTTTGGTGAGCATGAACAGCTTATTTAGTTCCGTTAGTCCAATAAATGCTCAATTTGTCTCTAAATTATTTCTAGAGCCACGGAACCCTTCAATTGTACTGAAAATTGTCCTTTTAAGATCCTTTTACATCCCTTTCATCTTCTGAACAAAATAACATAAAACCCAGTAAAATGATAGGAAAATTACTTAAAAATAACAAGAACCAAGCTATAATGAATACCGATTCGCAGGTATGAAACCCACTCATCAAATACCCCCAAACTTGAGACTTTGCTTGTCCTCAAGAAAACACACAAATTAGACAGATTCATTCTCTAGAAATAATTCACTCAAGCAATGAAGCAATATGAATTTGACACTGGCCTCAAAGGTTACAACAACTGATAACCCACAAACAATTTCAAAACAATGCTATGTCTAAAATTTCAACAACTGTCATTAGTTCCACATCTACTCATGATCCCTCAAGTGCGTGTGTGCATCCATATGTTCAAACTAGTCATGATTTAGATAAGATCAACCAACACTCATAAAAGATTTTCGAAAACAACTTTCAAAATTTCTTATCACATCAATCTCCACTAATAAAGACAAAACACAATTTTTTCTTGAGGATCAATCGGATATTTAAACAATTAAGCACCTATGAATCCTTCCCAAGTATTTTAAACATACATATTTTCTTTTCTCTATCTTTTTAGTGAGTGCGTTTTACGCTCCATCTCACTTTCTATTTCCATTAAACGAGTGTGTTTGACGCTCCATCTCGTGCCTGTGTTTATGAGGAGTGCGTTTTACGCCCCATCTCGACCCACCACATGCTTCAATTATTCAACTCGGGAAGGTTCCAATAATAATTTTTTTTCAAAAATACCCCAAGATTTCCCCCAAACTTATGTGAGTGCCTAATTTTCACTTTGAATGATGCTCAAATAAGGTCTCTCAAGATGCAATGATATCTTTTATAAGCATTTAGCCAAAAAAAATTTCAAGCCCAACTAGCTAAACAAATTGATGTGTAAAATTTTTCAAAAATTTTGCAAGTAGTGTGAAACCAACTAATGAGTTTAAATATAGACTAAGCATGCTCATCAATTCTCAAAGAGTTAAAAACATTATCCACCCACTTATCATTGGCCAAAATCAAATTCCATCAAAACATTGCCCAAGTAAATACTAAACATGATAAATACCCACAAACTTAAAATAGATATTGTCCTTAATGGCTAAGATAGGAAAAATTAAAGTAGAGGACTTCCCTGACATATAGCAATTTCCTTCTTGTCTGCTAAGTTTGAAGAATAGACTAGGAACATTAGAATGAATCGGCCACCACACTTGAGTTGGACTTGACTAACCTGTGAACATGATAGAAGCAAGTTTATTAAATCCTAAAAAAAAATAAAAAATCTAAAAAATAATATGAAATCGAAAAAAAACTAAAAATAAAAATTAAACTTGGGTTGCCTCCCAATAAGCGCTTGATTTATAGTTCTTCAGCCGGACTTTGTCTGGTCAACGCTATCCAATTCCTCTTCGAAAGTTGAGGAACCCTCAATCCATCAGTAACAAATAGTCCTTTGGAAGGTTCCCACACGCGATGACCAGTGCATCAAAGTCATCTAGCATGCTCTTATTCGGTATTATCTCCAGGAAGAAGGTCCAACAGCTAGGTGTTTTCTCCATTGTGTATGTGATCACTTTGGGGCATGGAAGCTTGTCACACACAATGGGCTCTTCGTCTGTCTTCTCTTTCTCATCCCACCATGACTTCAAAATTGTACTCGCTCTTATGTCATAAAGAGCGTCACCGCCGACATGACTACCAAGCGGGCATGGTTTTGCAAATCTGACTGACTCTTTGATCTTTGGTGGAGACCCATTTAGATCTTTGTCGACCTCTATTTCATTATCCCCATTTATCTCCTCACTTTTGATATCTTGTGGCTCATCTAGTCGCAGATTTGGTTCGGGTTCTCCATCAATTTTGTCATCCATGGCATAAAGCCCAGTGTTTGGAGAAATGTTGTTTACGGCTTTTAGATTCTTTTCTGTGTCACTTGGCAAAGCTCCTTGGGGCCGACTATTCATTGCATTTGCCATCTGTCCCATTGGAATTGCTAGATTCTTAATTTTCGCCGCTAGAGATTTCGTCGCCACTTCATTTTCTGTTCTGACTCTGGACAACTCTTCCCACATCCTTGAATTATTTGGTTGCGGCAATGGAGCTGGACATGAAAATTCCGGTGTGTATAATGGATTTGGAGCGAAGTATTGGTCATCATAATTGTAGCTCCATGAAGAATCCGGGTGATACCCCCAATCTTGGTGATAGTTAGAATCAGCATAGTTGTTGAGGTAATTACCACTATATTGTACCGGTTCAAAACTGACGGTGCATTGATGACTCGGATGATTGTCAGCACAATAATTACACGTAACGATTATCCTTCGACTACGTTGGGCTGCGATAACCTCCAACGTCTTCGAATTTACCTCAATTTGTACTGACACTACAGAAAATGTATTAAGCCCATCAATCCCTGTTTCCCTTGGTTGAGTCATGTTCGTGTATGGCCATTGATACGTAAAGTCATCCATGATACCTGAAAAGAGAGAAATATAGGAAGAGAATTAAAATAAAATAAATAAAAAAATATTTAAATTAAGACTAATTTGATTGAAGTTAATATTAGCAAATAATTATTAAATTAATTCCCCGACAACGGCGCCAAAAAACTTGTTGGGTATTTTCTACGCGCAACACGCAAGTATACGCGATCAACAAATAATAAATTGAAATTAGAGTATCATTCCCACGAGGAATTATTTAATAAGAATCACCAAGTACTTGTAATACCCGAGAATTTCCGAATATTAGTAAATGAATATATTAATGGAAATGAATATTTATTTGAATATAAATATATATGTGTTGCGAGATGAGCTCATTCAAATGAATTCAAATTGAATATATAATAATTGAGGAACAATGTGGAGTTTCTGTTAAAAACGTTGAAATGCCTTGTGTGGTACGAGAATAGAAACAATAATGAGCTTAATTAAGCTTAAGTGATAAGCTTTGTATGGCCTAATTAATTTCCTAATCTAGTTGGGTCATTGAATTAATAATGTATTGGACTTAGGATATATCCAAGCCCAACAACATTAATGTAATATGTTATAAGAATTAAGATGTGGCCCAATCAATTTATGCACTAGATTAAATAATAGAGTCCATGTGCTTTAGTGTGTTTAGCCTAATTGATTTAATTTGATGTGGCCCAATGTGTAATATATGATAATAGGAATATATATATATATATATATATATATATATATGTATGTATGTAGTTGTATAATAGAGGTTGTAAAATGAGGTGTGACATTGGAATGTGAATAATTATTATATAAAACGATATGATAAAAGTAAGCTTAACTTATGTAAATTACTAAGCGGTATAAAAGAGTCTTATGTGACCCCATGATGTGTGTGGGGGTATTTAAATTAGTATTCTCAACCTATGAGGGAAAACTGGCATTGACTAAATAAATAATTAATATTAAATAATTATTTTAATATTTATGTAGAATTTGGAATAATGAGTTTTATGAAAAATAATATTGGTACCCTACTAAATTATTCTAGTCTAAGGTAAATATTAATTGAAATAAACCAATGTATATGGATTATATAATTCTATGTGTGTAATGTATGAGTGAGTGTATATGTATGCTCATTTGTGGGCAAATATCAAATAAACCCATATATGCTAATAATATGAAATGCTGAGTTTTAAGGGTAATGTCCCAAATTGATAGTCATTTTCCCTCATTTCTCATTTTCGTGTATTGCATAAAGGCTACAAGCCTAGCTTTCTTCTATCTTGCAAATCTCAGCCATTCATGAGGGTAATAATGAAGAGGGGTGTGGGCAAAATAGTTGCCATGAATTGCCAAGCTATCTACTCTTCTTTGTCCACCATTCTTCTTCTTCTTCCTTTAGGTTCAAACTCAAGGACAATGGATTTGATTGGGTTTTCATTTTCCAATAAATTGGAGCATTCCCTTCTCATTTTGGTTGCTAGAAATCTGAAATTTGTTCAAGTGAAGAGTGAGTGAGTAATCAGAAGTTAGGAGCAAGTGTGAGGAGTTTCAAGCTATAGAAGGTAATATTCCTATTCTATGTTTTGGTAGTATTTTCTTCAAAGTCTTGGAATTTCTTGTTAGATAGTTTGATAATGGATACTGTAAGACCCCAAATTTTATGAATAAGATTTAATTTTCTTTATATATTATTTTGAAATAATAAGGTGTTGATTTGATAAATGTGATAAGTTATGGGTGAAATGTGCAAAGTTTACAAAGTAAGCAAGTGGTTATAAAATATTCGTTGTGTCGGAGAATATTCGTTTGGTTAAAGAATATTCTTTTTGTCGGAGAATATTCGTACGACGGCGCAGTCATTGGTGAACCCCACAACGGAATGAATGTCGGATATAGAAAGCGACAGAAATAACTTTTTTATAAAAATAACGGCAAAACTGTTACCGTTAGTACTGTTGAAATACCCGGTGGTTAAAATATAGTAATACATGGTGTTGCACAGTAGCACACGGTATTGCACAGTATTTTGAATTATTGATTCTTACGTAGGAAGGCACTTACTCAATTATTGTTATAGTAATTACTATTTAATATTTTATATTATTGATTCAATAATTGCATAATATTTTATTGGTTCAATATTTGCTGCGTTGATATTTTATATCAATAAGTGCTACTCTGCTATTTTATATTATTGATTCAATAATTATCATTGCACATTATTTCAAATTATCACATCAATAAATTATATTATTTGAATAATATTATTAGATAGCATTATTGGCTATGTCTAAGGAAGTTCTGTCTAGAAAAGGGGTTGATTAATTGCGCGCTAGTAAAGAGAAATCCTTATCGGAAGGCCCCCTCTTTCCTAGGAATGACCTGGTTGTCAATATTGTAGTTCTGTAATATTATTTGTGAATAATTAATTTTTGATATATATGATAAGAAAATATGTATTCAATATGGATTTAAATGGAGAAATTTTTAACATGTGACATTTGTTGAAAGTTAGTATTTTATCCGATAAAATAAGTCATTCAAATATATTATTATAATATTATATTATAGTAGTATGATGTGATTATATAATAGTATGATTTTTATAATTTGAATGGTAACATTATTATAGTAAATTCATGGTATAAAAGTTAAACGAGGTGGAAGAGAGCAAATTGAATTTGAACTCTTATGATGCAAACAATGATGTCATTGGAGCGATGAGGTAAGCAATGATGTCATCGGAGCGATGAGGTAAGCAATGATGTCATAGATCGATGATGTAAGCGATGATGTCATAAATTATGGCGAAAAGACTATTTTACCCTTACTCTGTCGAGCCTATAAATAGAAGCTCGTTTCTTCATTATTTCTCACCAATTCACTAAAGCTATAGAGAGAGAAAGTATAGAGAGAATAAGAGAGAAAGAAGAAGTGTATTTTGCTATTACGCTAGTACAGTTTCCAAATTTTAAGGTAAGGGGTATTATTTCTTTCGTACTCATGAAGAGAGTTATTTTCTTTCAATACTCGTAAGGGTTGTTATTCTATTCTTTATTATTCTGTTGGAATAACCTGTCTACGCGGACTACCGCATGCATCGTGAAATTTTGTTGTTATTCTATTCTTTATTATTCTATGGGAATAACATGTCTACGCGGACTACCGCATGCCTGGTGCATAACCCTTCGTATTCAGTTGTTATTAAATTGTGAAAATAATCTGTTTGAGCGGACTACTACCAGACGGGTGAAAATCTAATTGCAGTTTCGTATATTATTTCATTTCAGATTCATAACTCTAAACTTACTACGGTAAGTATTGCTTTTATAATTCCTGAAATGATCAGATATTACTTGAGTTTTGCGCTTCATCTAATATTATTTCACTGGAATATTGATCTGAACTTTCTTGTGAAATTTTTATCTTTTTATGTCGAGTTACTATTCACGGGGTACTATTTACGGTAAAAAAAAATATTTTTTTTCTTCCAAATCATCTTTGATTGGATCCAGGTTTTGATCTTTATTCTTGAACTCTGGATAAATTCTCTAATATTTGTCCTTTATCTCATTGGATCCGTTATTCGTATTATTTTTCATCACTCTTAGTTCTAAATGGTGATATAACTGAATATCTTTGGCCTGTAGTGCAAAGATGAATAATTACGTGATGAATATCTTTGGCCTGTAGTGCAAAGATGAATGATTACCTGATGAATATCTTTGGCCCGTAGTACAAAGATGTACAGGTGTTGAGATGAACATGACCAACTGATGATACAAATGAATATCTTTGGCCCGTAGTGCAAAGATGAATATTTGATTCGAGATGTATATTGATTGATGTTACAGGGATAAAATATTAATGATGGACTTTTAAATCAAAGAAGATAGTAGACATCATTCTCTACTTAACTCTTCTAATGAATTGTTATTTCCGCTGCGAATATTGATCTAAAACTTGTTGTCCATAATATTTTATCTGATTTATTGAAGGCTAACGATAATTTATTTTTCATTATCTTAGTCATAATATTGTTTACTGGGCTAGTTGAGCTCACCTTTTTCTTCCATTGTTTTCTTCAGGAAATGAGAATATCGCGGGTACTAGTCGGGGAATGGAGTGATGGTCCGAGTTAGAGCTGTAGAAGTTCTCATTTTTTTTTATTTAAAATAGTGTGATAATAAATGTAATGAGAACTTAGTTTGAATGTTAATATTTTCTACATGTCTGTATTGACACTCACAGTTGTGTGGTCGTATTTTGCACGACCGTGTGATATGAAAGATTGTATTTGAATTTTGTTGAGTGTATTTGGCGACTCAAAATGGGTTGAGTATTGAACCTATTTTAGGGGCGTCACAGATACCATGATGTTAGTCAAGTTCATATACCTATTACTAAGGTGTTGATCATGTTCTATACTATCAAATTTTAAGTTTTACAAGTTTTTAGAAATATCTTGAAATACTTGCTTTTAATGTCCAAATTGATGAGCTAAGCTTGTGGAAAGCTGTAAATGGTTGTTAGAATCATGTTATGTATGTTGGGTAGTTAGTTTATGAAGTTTATACATAGTGGGTATGCTTAAAATTGCAGTTTGATTGTGATTTAAGATGTTGGTTCGCAGCAGGGGAAAAGAGTTTTTGAACTGCAATAGCTATGCCCACCCTGGCGAGCTTCCTATATCTCAATTGCCCGCCTCGACGGGGGGTGGCCAGAGAATGTTAGTAGCCATTGCCGCCCCGACGGGCCTTTTTGTAGTTCTTTTACCCACCCCGACGGGGGGTGGCAAGGGAACTAAAACTGTGCTGTTATTTTTCAGACCTTGTAACCTAACCTAACTTAACTTAAGGAGCTTACATAACCCTTAAACATGTGTCAATGTGTATTGCAAGATGTGTTAGTAGGATTAGAGTTTGAGTTATAATCTTTTAAAAGAAAAGTTAAAGGACGAAGACCATGTTTATAAAACCTTATGCCTTTTTGAAATTTAACCTTTTTAGCATGTATTCGCAACTTAGTTAGTTTTATGAATACATATGAAATGTGAAATCAAGATGCCTTGCATGCTTAACTTGTCGGTCATGAGATTTTAGTATTTGAAAACCAATTGAGATGAAAACTCTACGACTTGTATTGAGAACTATTGAACAAACTATGATAACCGACATATTCACACATCTAGTTAGACACGTTATAAACTACGCAAGCATGAACTAAAAGAGTTTCTAAGTAGAGAATTATACAACCAAATCTAATACATACAAGCATGCATATAAAGACTGTTTAGCATTATTATCTGGTTTAATGAGTACTATGGTTAGTCTTTGACATAACAAGCTTTCTTGGCTTTGCAAAATGAAGATTTATGAATAGAACTATCCATTGTTGAAAGTAAATAGAAAAGACCAAAACTAGTTTAAAAGTTCCTCAACATGTATGTATGAATGCCTTAATCTATAATACATGACTCAAGCAATGTTTTAAGTGTTCAAGCATATAGTAACTTTATGGAACTAAGTTTTGCCAAGGTGTTTTTTAAGGTTTTCAAAATAATATGGATTATACATCTATGATTTTAAATGTGTGTCGAATACATGGATAAACATATGTGTAATAAAAGTATGTTGATATATGTTTATAAACTTTTGAATGTTAAGTCCAAAAGGTATTTTCAAACTATAAAGCAATGATTAGAAACTATGTTATTTGACTTCATGGTGATTTATAAACTAAATTTTTGTGCTATAAGTACGTAAAATGTGTAATGGAGTATGTAAAGAGTATACAACTAAGTTAGGCGTTTATGTATGCGTTTAAACTTATATATCATGTATAAGTATACGTAACTAATGAATATCCTATACGCATAACTATATTACGATAGGGATTCAAAAAGTGTTGATTTATTTAACGTGGATAGACTACGCTTGAGGCAAGTATCCTAAACCCTTGCATTACTTTATTTAACGAATATTGTAAGCAAGTACTTAAACTCTATTCTTATTGAATTCGTATTAAGTTTATTGTTGTGCAAGTGAGTTATTCAAATTATGACTTATTGCATCGTAGTTATGATAAAGTCGATAATATTCTTCAAACTTTAATGTCAAGTATTGAACTTATAATGAGTGGTCTATGCCAGTTGATTCGGCTAGACTTATATCATGATTAGAAAGCTATCCAAACCAATTGATTGGTGCAGATTCTTATATTGACTGAGATGAACAACCTTCTTTGAAGGGAACTATATATTGTCGGGAGACCGACGTGCGCACTTGAGTATGATTGAATGTTATGCATAACGTAGGGTACTTTAGGCTGATCACCTGTTGTACTTGTTTTTGTTGGATTATCAGTGTATTACTGTTAATTCTAGTAGAAGTTCATAGTTCTTAGTGACTGCTCAGTATTTCAATTATCTTGAAATCGTGAATTGATTTAACATTAAATCTTATTGATATTCTGCTGTCCTTAGCGACTGTCATTGAAAACTGTTGATACTTCTTGCTATCCTTGAACTATCATACCTTGCTATACCCTTTTGGATTCGAGGACTATAATACTCACCCTTGTTGTTATATTACTTGCTGAGCAAACTTGTTGCTTATTCTTGCTTTCCCTAAAATATTTCAGTTAAGGCAGAGTAGGGTGGACCGTCGAGCGCCGACAAGGGCAAGGGCAAGGGCAAGGCTACATAGTAGCTTTATTTATGTAGAACTTTATGATTGTAATAAGAACTTATGCTATTATGTATTAGTTAGGTTTATATATGCTTAAGGTATGTTTAAGCTATGTAATCGATGTTTAAGTTACGAGACCTTGGGACGTGAATAAATTATATTAATTGAATGTAATCTATTCGGTAGTAGAGCTGTGTATTATTCCACTGTGCGATGCGATATTTAGTCGTACTATTATTATCATGATGCTAGATTATAGAACGTGACAAACCAAATTCGAGAGACCAGTGGCGGGTCTGAATTTGGGGGCATCACAGTATAAACCCTTAACCAACTCAATCTTATTTAAACGAATGAATTAACAATATATATAATTAAACTACTACTAATCACCGCTAGTTAAATTAAGATTACGGAGATTTAAGATCACAACTTCACTTATTGCTTCATTTAAGTTAACACACTTCTTATCAATTATTCTCACTATTCTGAATTGTTAATCAAGAACACTAAAGCAGATATAACCACCTTCCGATACATTATACCCATACTCACTCGCATCCACATATGATAGAATTAAGCAAGACACCCTAAATAACTAATTCACTATATCTCTATGTGAATTGCAATTAAAAAGGATTTCATACACAAGTTCTCTATTAGATTACATATGACGCATAGATATTCCTATCCTATATGTGAATCATGAATTCCATCTACGCAGAAATCATAAACATATGCTATTATGGTCAGATCTAAACCCACATGTCATCTTTCGAATTCGTATAGATTATCACGGTAATTGATGGCCAAGCAATTAAGCAGTTAATTTCAAATCACAATAGACAATCCCAATAATAGATCAAAACAATCGATAGAGAAGCATATTAAAATAAACTACATAATAAGATCCATTGAAATATTAAACAAAGAATTAGTTCAATGATATTGAATTAAAACTAAGAATCCACAATTGAATACATATTAAAAGATAAGAGAAAGATTAAAGAGAAGAAAAGAATCTATTGTCAGCAAACTCTTACTCCTTCTTGCTCCATCACTTGATCTCTAATGGCTCCAAGTGCTTCAATCTCCAATCCCTTTTCAACTAGGGTTTATTATTTTTTTGGAAAACTAAACTAAGCTAATCTAATAATCATAATTAATTCTCTACTATATATATATATAGATATATATATATATATATACTCCTGCCACCTACTACCCTATATATTATATAGCATATGCTATATTATCTAATATATATATATAAGCTAATCCATAATCCATGGCTTTTTATACACAGGATAAGTCCAAGTCCCTTTTTGAAGACTTATAATCGTCGCCCACTTATATATCCCAATTATTACACAATCCGAAATGGAAAAGGAGACATGCCAGCTGCTCCAATTCAAAATAAGAAGTCTTCAGCATGCTGCCGTCATCTCCTACTAAACTATATATTATACTAATTTAATATCTTATCCCAGCTCCCTTTTACATATTATTATCATAGCAGCATCACACATCTTCCCCACTTTTGCGTCCGTGTCTAATTCATAAAGGGAAAAAGAAATTAGCAGCTGTCCGCCTCCCCATGTGCTGCTTTTAGTCCATAGCCGCCCTAATTCCTTGTTGCACCATCCAAGAAAGAAAAAGAATAGCAGCCGACCCACTGGCACCTCACCGCCCCAGCGGGGGTTCCCTTTGGCCAAGGCCCGCCCCAGCGGGAGATCATTCTGTCCAGCCTTATTAATTTATTTTGCATGCTTCCTTTCATGCTGCTAATAACTCTCTGGCCCACATATATTTAGTTGCCTTTGAAATCCTGCTAATGGGCTGCTTTAATTTTCTGGCCCACGTCAATGCATACGAATTAATTGCCTTAATATTGCTTTGGGGTGAGCTGCTAGCAAAATAAATCAATCCCACATATATGTTCACTCATTTTGAGTCTGTGAGCTGCTTGGGCTATTTTGAATGTATGCACGGCTTTGCATGGATATGAACATGTAATTAGAAGGCCCACTTGATAATTATTTTGCATGGCAACTAAACCGTGGCCCACTTTGGTGAGCATGAACAACTTATTTAATTCCGTTAGTCCAATAAATGCTCAATTTGTCTCTAAATTATTTTCAGAGCCACAGAACCCTTCAATTGTACTAAAATTTTTCCTTTTAAGCTCCTTTTACATCCCTTTCATCTCTTGTACAAATAACATAAAACCCAGTGAAATGATAGAAAAATTACTTGAAAATAACAAGAACCAAGCTATAACGAATACCGATTCGCAGGTATGAAACCCACTCATCAAGGAGACTTTGATCGCCAGAGACGCAGCTTTTGCGGAGAGGGATGATATTCGATCTGCCAGAGATGCAGCCTTTGAGGAGATTGAGGAGGTTTTGATTGCCAGGGATGCTGCTTTTGTGGAGAGGGATGAGGCTATAGTTTCCCGGGATTTCCACATCGTCGACAGTACCGCTCTCCGATCTTATACTCATGGTCTGGTTACCGAGATGAGTGCATACATTAATGATCACAGTGCCACACTGCAGATGATGGTGGATGTTCTGACTCGTATGGAGGCCGAGGGTATTGCACTTGCAGCTGCTCCTCCATCTTCAGAGAGAGACGCCACGTTGGCACTATTGGACTGCTTATCCATGGGTTCATAGACTAGCTTTATTTTTCCTGCACATACTAGATCAGTCATTTTTGTCATGTATATGACACTATGTATATATCAAATAGTATTATATATCAGAGAAATATATTTTGATTCACTTCCCTGTTTGGATAGGTGTTGTCATTGCTGAGTGATTACCACTTCTTTTATGACTTGATGTTATTGATGTATCTTGAGCTTCTCCTTGATGGACTAACAATGAGATGTTAGAGAGTATCTCAGATATGCCTGCTGACCAAGGAGGCTTGATAGAATATAGGTTTTATATGGTTTCGGTGTCTTGGAACTGGTTTTTATTAGTTTTTTATTTTTTCTTGAAGGTCAAACCACACCATAAATGGCTGCCTATGTACTCCCGGGTGTGGGAGATCAGATCATTCGTAGTTCAATTTTGGAATGAGAGAGGTTTGAAAAGTATTTATCTTGTGTTTTGAGTTTGGTTTGATGAGTTTTTGAATTTTTTTTGTTCGGTTTGACCGCACCAGAAATGGCTGCTTACGTACTCCCGGGTGGAGGGAGATCAGGTTATTCGTAGTTATGGCTTTTAGTGAAAACCAAACCTGATTTACTTTGTAGGACCAGGATGCGGGTATGCATGCGTTTCAGACATAGTACCTTTTTATGGTGTCTAAGTTGATGAGTTGGGGAAATTTGGTTCCGTCCATCTCTTGCAATCTGATAGCTCCTCCCGTCAACACCTCCTTAACAATGAAAGGGCCTTCCCAATTAGGGGCAAATTTTCCTTTGGCTTTGTCTTGATTGGTCAAAATTTCTTCAGCACCAAGTCATTTTCTTTGAATTATCGTATTCGAACTTTCTTGTTGTAGGATCGAGCAATCCTTTGCTGATATAACTGCCCGTGGAAAATGGCTGTAGCCCTCTTTTCATCTAATAGGGACAGTTGGTGGTACCGGTTTTGCAACCATTGGTCTTCTTCCATCTGAGCGTTAATTAACACTCGCAAGGACTCCATGTTTACTTCTATGGGAAGTACTTCTTCCATGCCATAGACCAATTGATAGGGGGTAGCCCAAGTAGAGGTACGCATTGATGTCCTGTATAATAACAGGGTTAAAGACAGCAGGTCAGGCCATTCTTTATGATTGGCGGACATTTTTTGTATGATCTTTTTGATGTTCTTGTTGTCCGCTTTAATAGAACCATTCATCTTGGGCCGATAAATGATGGAATTGAGATGCTTAATGTGGAACTTGTTACATAGCTCTTTCATCATTTGATTGTTCAGGCTATTGGCGTTGTCTGATATGATCACCTCTGGTTGTCCATATCGACAGACGACATTGTATCTGATGAAACCAATGATGACCTCTTTGGTGACTTTGGGAAAGGAGGCAGCTTCAACCCACTTGGTGAAGTAATCGATGAGGGTGAAGATGAATCGATGACCATTGCTGGCTCTGGGTTCTATTGGGCCTATCACATCCATTCCCCATATGGAGAAAGGAAATGGTGAACTCATGTTGTGTAGCTCATTTGGAGGAGCATGTATGGCATTTCCATGTACTTGGCATTGAAAGCATCTCCTGATGTGATTGTCACAACCAGCACTGAGAGAGATCCAATAATGTCCTATTCTTAATATCTTCTTGGCTAGCAGATGACCGCTCATGTGTGGGCCACAGACTCCACCGTGGATTTCATCCATCAATCTCTAGGCTTGCCCTTTATCAAGGCATCTTAACAGGCCTATTCCAGTATCCTTTTTGTATAGTGCATCTTCGCTCAGATAGAACTTCATAGCCATTTTATGAATCCGTCTTCGTTCGGATTAGGCTTGCCCCAGCGGGTGTAGATCCATCTCGGAGATATTCCTTGATGTCTTGATACCAAGGCTGTTTGATAGGAGGTATTTCATCTGATATGTCTCTAATGTAATTTCTGTATGTCGGGGCCTTCTGACTTATGAATTTATTGTAGGGAATCCCAGTCCTATCGGATATGTGGATCAATAAAGCCAACGTCGCCAATGCATTAGCGAAATCATTCCTACCCTGAGGAATATGGATGAAGGCTATGTCGTGAAAATCCAAAGATATGTTAACGACCTGTCGTTCTTTGGTGTGATATGCCCAGTGGTTTGCCTGATGACCAATTCAGAGTCTTCGAAGACTAGTAAATGTTTAATACCCCTGGATTGGGCTAACTTTAACCCCATTATGCAGCCTTTATACTCGGCTGTGTTGTTGGTGTTGCCAAATTGCAGTTTGGTAGCCACATGATATTGTTCTCCTGTACCAGAGATAAGGACTGCCCTAGCTCTGACACCCTCCATGTTTACCGCTCCATCAAAATACATTTTCCATGGTTGGACTGTATTCTCTTATTGGAGTTGTTGAATTGTCATGATCTCATCATCCGAGAAATAAGTCTCCAGGGGCTCGAACCCTCTTGATGGTGCTTCAGCTAATTGATCTACAATGCCTTGACTTTTGATGGACTTCTGAGTCATATAGACAATGTCAAACAGTTGGAGGATCAACTGCCATTTGGACAGTCGATAATTCAACATTGGCATGTTGAATACGTACTTCAGTGGATCCATGCTGGACATGAGGTAGGTCGTGTGCCCATGGAGGTAATGTTGTAACCTCATTGCAGCCCATGCTAACGTACAACACGTCTTTTTGATCAGGGTGTACTTCTGCTCACCACTACTGAACCTTTTGATGATGTAGTAGATGGCTCTCTCCTTGCTACTATCACCTTTCTGTCCCAGCATACAACCCATTGCATTGGCATTGACGGATAAGTACATGAATAGGGGAACTCTGTCCCTTGGGGGTACCTAGACTGGTGCTTCGATTAGCTGCTTCTTGATGGCGTGGAAGGCTTTTTTGAAAATCCTCATTCCATTTGGTGGAGGAATTATTTCTTAGTAGCTTGAATATGGGTTCATAGGTTGCTATGAGCTGGGAAATGAACCTGCTTATGAAATTGATCCTTCCCCGGAACCTGCGTACCTCTTTCTCTATTCAAGGTACTGGCATTTCAGTGATGGCTTTGATCTTGGCAGGGTCTAGCTCGATGCCTTGATTGCTCACCAGAAATTCGAGCAACTTGCCTGATTTGACGCCAAAAGCACATTTGGTTGGATTCAGCATGAGGTTGTACTTATGCAACCTATTGAACAGCCTCTTGAGATGGTCTAGGTGATCATGCTCCCTCCGGGATTTGATGATGATGTCATCAATATAAACCTCTATCTTTTTGTGCATCATGTCATAAAACAGGGCCATCATGGCTCGCTGATATGTGGCTCCGGCATTGATGAGGCCGAAGGACAATCGTCTATAGCAGAAGGTTCCCCAGGGAGTCATGAAATCTATTTTATCCCGGTCTTCTTCAGCATCCATGATTTGATGGTATCCTGTAAAGCAATCAACGAAGGAATACATGCCATACTGCGCCGTATTATCGATCAAGATATGGATGAAAGGTACTGGGAAATTGTCCTTGAGGCAGACTTTGTTCAAATCCCGGTAATCCACGCATACTCGTACTTTCCCTCCAGGTTAGGTACGGGGACTATGTTTAACAGCCACTCTGGGTATGTTGATACCATGATGATACCGGCTTTGAATTATTTAATGACCTTTTCTTTGACTTTATCCATTCAGGTTTCAATCACCCGAGCTTATGTTTGACTGGCTTGAATCCATCTTTGATGGGCATTCGATGGATGACAATATCAGCAGCTAAGCCAATCATGTCTTTATGTGACCATGCAAACACATCCTAAAACTGTGTTAGGAGTTCAATCATGTCAGTTTTTTGGTCTGGTGTGAGGTCTATGCCTATCTGGATTTCTTTGAGGTTTTCTGAGGTTCCTCTGTTGATAGTGGTGGTTTGGTCGAGGTTTGGTTTGGGTTTATATTCGACCCATTATTTGATCTACTCGGGCACCTCATAGTCATCTTCCTTCTTTTGATCAATATCCATCAAGTCGAAGTTCAGTTCTACATCAAAGTTGTAGTCACTGTGACAGGTTGGCATCTCATCAGTAGTGACAAACAAATCTAACTCTGGAGTCCCTTTTTGACTGAGGCAAGGGACGCTGCTCCAGTTATCCAGGGTTAGATCCTTATGAACAGGGAGGATCAAGGAATTGTGCTCGTCTGCCTTGTCTCGGATAATGACCGAGACATCCTTTACAATAGCGCCGAGGTTTTTCTTTGAACTTCCCTCTTTCCTTTCTTGATGTGAGGAATTGGAATCTGATCCTCATTGTCACTGTCCGAGATCTCATCATTCATACCCTCGTAGTTTATGATAACCCGCATGTTAGCAAATGGGTCTCGTCCTTTGTACAGGATCTTTTCTTTTCCCTTTTTGCTATCACCCTTAGGCTTTAGGGATTTCCTTTCCTCAACTGGTATGATCGGAGGAAACAGCATGACTGATATCATAGTAGGAATCTTCCTCATTGGCTTTACAAAGCTAGTATCAGTGAGGTTTGGTAGCAGTATGGTGGAAGCATGAGCCTTAGGGTGCTTATGTGGATTTCGGCGGCTTGACCTGGATGAATAACCCAATCCGGCTCTCCCTGACTGGCTCGGGATTTGGACTGGACTTGCAATAACTTGTTAATTTTTTCCTAATCCTTTCCCAAGTAGGAAACCTAAAGATACCATCTTTTGGCCCACTGTCATCACTTCGGGGGAGACTTTAGGCTTCAAGGATGGTGCCCCAACAGGTAGATATTGAGTATCACTCACCTCCAGGGCTTCAAAACTTGCAGGTTCAATCCCTGCATCCAGGCTGATCACTAGCATGTCTCCCTGTATGCAGACAGGGTATTCTGGTTTGGCATTGACCGTGATTAGGTTGCCGTTGAAAATGTATTTGAGTTGTTGATGGAGGGTGGATGGCACTGCTCCTGCCATGTGGATCCATGGCATGCCCAACAACAAGTTATATCCAATGGCAATGTTAAGCACTTAAAAGGACACATATAAAGTGTGCGGACCAATCTCTAGTGGAAGCTCTATTTCTCCCATAGCTTGTCGGCGAGATCCATCAAAAGCCCGAATGACCACATGACTGGTTTTGATTCGATTTGGGTTAATCTTCATTCTCTCCAAAGTGTCGTAGGGACAGATGTTGAGGGATGATCGTCCATCTATGAGCACACCTCCGATCACATACCCGGAAGATATCACTGCTATGTGTAGGGACTTGCGATGACCCGTCCCCTCTGCAGGTATATCATTGTTCGTGAAAGATATCACATTGCTGTTGAAAATGTGTTTTACCACGTGACAGAATTTCTTGGCATCTACGGTATGTGGAAGGTAGGCTTCTTCCAATACTTTCACCAGAATGTTGCGATGGTCCATTGAGGATAAGACTAAATCTAGGATGAACATTTGCTTGGGTGCGTCTTTCAAACTTTGTACCACCTTGATTTTATTGTGTCCCATTTTGTTAAGGATCTCTTCGATTGTCTCTTCAGCCACCTTTTCTTTGGCTTTGATGACTGGTTTGATCACCCACTGAGGCAGGTACAATGGATTATCCTTTGGTACAATGGTAATGTTGTTTGAGGTGGAACCTTTGCCATTCCCGTAGTTCCATGGGACCCTCTTCAGACTGATAACTGGATACTAAGGTCTGAAAGGGAAAGATTAAAGGCTTGGGTGCGGCCTCCTTTATAGAATTTTATGTTTCTTGGACCCCTTTTCCTGGCAGTACTAAGGGTGTGAGAGTTGGTTCACTGTCACAGGACATAACAACCACTGTATCCTGATTCCACGCAGTTGGAATAAAGAGAGTGTCTTCATCTGGGAGGCCATAATCCTGATTCCCTTTTATCAATTCAAAGCTTTCAATCATATTCTGAATCAGGTTACGAAGTGCCCAGCGATCCTCAGTATCATGGCAGGGTGCATTGGAGTGGTACTGACAAGTTTGGTCAGGCTCAAATTTCCTGGATCGCGGGTTTAATGGAGGTAAAAAAATCTGCAACCATTCCCTTGTTGATTAACATCGGGAGGATTTCTTTCATCGGCTGGTTTAGGTTGGTGAAAATCCTTTGAAAGGCAAATTTCCTATCAGCTTGGAAATTCTCCTCTTTGGCCATCTCGTCTGTCTAGGATTCATGCTCATGAGACCGGTAGTGATCCCTCATGGGGATGGGACTGATCTTCTGTGTGGGAGGATTTGCATCAGACTGGTTGGTCTGGTTCATCAACTGCCTGGTAATTTGATGTTGGTATACAACCAGTTATGCTAACTGTTCGATTTGTTCCTTGATAGACTTAATCTGTTATTCTATCAGGAATCGCCTTTCGGAGACTTCCTAACTATCTGGGCTGTTGTTGCTGGATGGAGTTGATTCCCACACATAACGGAGGTATTTGGATCCTTCTCCATTTCCTGTGTTGATCATGTTGACATTTTCCTCTTTGTACTGAGGGAGGGGATTATCCTGCACGTGCGATTACTCGGGCTTTGTCACCACAATCTCTCCATTGTCAATCAAATCTTGAATTTATTGCTTGAGAGACCAACAGTCTTGTGTGTCGTGGCCCGGAGATCCAGAATGGTAGGCACACTTCTTGCTTGGGTCAAAATTCCGCCCACCGGTGTTGGTTGGTGGAAGAAGTTACACAATCTTCTTCTGTGCGATTAATAATTTTAGCACATTCTCGAGTGAATCCCCTAACAGGGTGAATGTTCTCCGACGTTTGGCCTCCATAGTCTTCTAAAATGGAGGGTTCGAAGGTTGAGCTGAAGCTTGAAAAGGGGTATAGTTCCTCCTTTGAATGGGCATATTGTTTGACTCGCCCCTTGGATTCTGTCCTTGCAATATTAAGGACACTTATTCATCTTTCTTCTTATGTGTTCTCTTGGGATTACTCCCATAATTTTCGGACTGGATATGCTCGGCAACGGCTTCCAAGGCAGTCAGGTCCTTTATCTTCCCAGACTTCAGCCACATTTCGGCCATCTCACTGTGCTTAATTATTTCAGAGAATGGTTTTCCTATGCCTGCTAGGACCTCTCATAATATGGAGCGTCTTGAATATCGATAAAGGTCATGACTATCTCAGACTCAGTCATAGCTGGGGTGACTTGTGCTACGACCCTTCTCCATCGTTGAGCATATTCTCTGAATGACTCAGAACTTTATTTCTTGATTTTGGTTATCTGGTATCTGTCTGGACCCAGTTGAGATTGGAAGCTGTATTGACTGAGGAAGGTATGGGCCAACTCTTCCCAACTGTTAATTTTGGAGTTGTCTAGACGGGCGTACCAGGCTCTAGCCTCTTCGGTCAGACTCTTTTGAAATAACTGCATTCAAAGTTTCTCGTCCTCTGCATAGGATCCAAGTTCTCCAATGAATACTTTCAAGTGAATGTAAGGGTCTCCTAATCCATTACATTTCTCAAAATCGGGAGTTCTAAATTTTTCGGGATAACGAGTCCCAGGGAATATACAGAGGTTTGAATAATTGACACTACCAAATGCCCCAGTCCCTTTGATAGATCGGATGGTTTCTTCCATCTGTTGTACTTTCTTCAGAATGTCATCAGCTTTCTATTCTTTGCTAAGGGTGGTGATTTCAGGGATTTTGTTAGTTGTGTCCTGGTTTTGTGGTCCAGGAATCTGAGTATATGCCTTTTCGGTCTCTTGATTGCCACCACTACCACCAGGTGTTCCTGGTTCTGTGTGAGCTTGGGCTTCCTTCTCTTTTAGAGCCTTACTTTTTTCTCTCAGAAAACTGGCCAATTCGGCTATCTGATTCTTCAATCCTTCGAACTCTTCCCTAGAGACATGGGTGGATTCTGGCTGAGCACTTGAAGTCATGTCCGTGGGTGGACTTAGTGCTTTCTTAGACTTAGATCTAGTAACAAGACCAATTTTTTACCTATAACAAAACGTAGGCGTGTCAATATCCTGAGGTAGGTAGGGATAGGACGTATGCCATGATGTGTTTTTGTGGTTTTTTAATCTTATCCTGCAAAACAGAGGTCAGTTGTTTTGATGACAGGATGACAAGATGTATATAACAAGGAATGTATAATTTTTATTATGGTATTTACATTATGCTCCTTTACATTGGAATTGAAAACTTGACATTGAATTGAAAGAGGAAGGCATGAAGAAGCTTCCCATCGGATTTGGTTAATCAAAGGCTGACCTATCTTAGGCTACTATTGCGGCTTTTTGGCATGAAGGTCCCCAGATCATCGCAATCTACTAGAGGGGAAATTAATCTGATCTTTCAAATGGAGCAAATCTGGGTGGTGCATTTTCATGAGCTCTGAAGACTTAGTTTCCCTCGAAGACAATACTTATCATCGACGGGTTTGCCCCCTGGTGGAGGAATCACACAATATACATTCACATACATCGCGTCTCACCATTATGCATATGATGACATTGGTGCGAAGCACTAATATGGGTGCGAAGCACTAAAAAAGCAGGAACTCATTCATTCAATGTAAAGACGTAGCGTTCACGCATTCATTAAATGAAAAGACGCAGTATTCACACATACATACATTTTTTTAAAAAGGGAAATGTTTGAAAAGATTTGAACGCCGTCCTAAGCCCTCTACTGTCCCCAATAGAGTCGCCATCTGTCGACGTCGGGAAAAAAATCCGCGGGTCGGGTTATAACCCGGATCTTTCTCTCTTCCTAAGTTATCTCTACCCTTACTCTTTTTATTTGTCAAAAAGGTTTTGAAGGGTTTTTTAGGAAATGGATAACATGTACCATGTCGCTAGTTGGTAGATTTGAAATGGTTGTACCAACTCAACCGAGTTTTGTTTGAAAGAGGACCAATTGCTGGACACTGTCAAAACTTGATCTTTGAAAACAAAGTTTTGAGTTTGGGGGCTTGGTTAAGTGTGGGGAACCATAACTCCCGTGTAAACACTGTACCGCATCTTTTCAATATTTCTTTTTTAAATCTGCAGTGTATGTGAATATTGGAAGAAAATTGGGCCTATGTTTAATTTGAAAGTATGTCTATGCATCTTTGAACCTATATACGAAGGGTTTGATTTGATTTACAAAAAGTCTTTGATTTGATTTGCAAAAGTGTTTGATTTGATTTGCAAAAAGCTTCTTTTTTCGATAAGATTATTGAAATGACATTTTTTGAAAGAAGTTTTTTCAAACCCTTACGCTAACATAGGAATTGAAGCATATTGATACTTTAGTTTTATCTTTTCAGCCTTAAGGCTCAATTTGAATTATGATTGTCGGGGTGTGAAGCATCCTCGACCACAAAATATATACAAGTGTCGGTCTTCTCATGGGCATGACAGCCATCGGAGTGACTCTGACACGACAAACCATGTCTTCACTATGTTGAGACCTTAAATCCGGATAACTATTTTAAGGTCTTTTGTATGTACATTTTTACAGAAAAATTGGCAGGGTACATTTGTAAAGTGGAGTTTGTCCATCATGGGAATCAGATTCTAATCTGTTTGATCATGAATCCCACGATTCCTAGGCCCACAGAGGGAGGCCAATAAACCTGCACAGCTCAAATTTGTACATAAATATATCCAAATATCGCCAGTACCAAGGATTCATCTGTAAATCCTGGTTTGCACCTGGCCGAAGCATCTCGTTCCCACTAGATAGCGATCTAAGGGCCGCGATGTAACTTTTATAACTGAAACTAGTAAAACGCTAGATTTAAATAAATCTCAGCCATTCTAGCTTCCCGATTCTGTCTGGACCTATTTTGAACCGTTTGAAAGCTAGAGTTGGCGAGATTTAAAGAAATCTAGTTCGCCAGCAGAAATGTTAGTGCCGATTCATATCAAATGAATATTTAAAGCAACAATGTAATAAAAATGAGTAAAGCCATATATATATAATTATATATACAAGAAAGCTGTAAAGGGCGGTGGGTTTTCACTCGCAAGCCCGTACTGAAATTAAAGTATATATATATATTTTTAAAAGCTGTAAATTGCCATGGAATGATCCAGGCTTTGACAGAATTGAAATATATATATATATATATATATATATATATATATATATGAAAGTGTAAAAAGGGCGATGAATTTTCATGCCTGTGCCCGGACTCGAAAGTATATATATATATATATATATATATATATATATATATATATATATATATAAAGCTGTAAAAGCCACTGAATGATCCAGGCTGGACAGAATTGAAATATATATATAAAAATAGTAAAGGGTGGTGGGTTTTCACTCCGATGCTAGGACTGGAAAGTATATATATATTTAGACAGAAACATAGTCAAACCAGGACTGGGAAGAGAACCCAGCATGGTGAATGGTGCAAAAATAGTAAAAAGGCCACAGAATAATCCAGGTCGAACTGGAATATATATATATATATATATATATATATATATATATAAGCAGTAAACTACCATGGATTTGACATCCGGGCTTGACAGAATTGAAAAGTTAGTATATATGTAGTTAAATATATACAAAAAAAGCCAAACCCGAACTGAAAAGATAACCTAGTCTGGCGAAGTTGCTCAACATGAAGATGGAAGTATATAAAAGCTGCTGAAAGCAACGGATCGTCAATCCGAGTTGTAAAAATGCCAAAAAATGCGTTTAGGTACTAAAGTGTACCAAAAGTAAACAAAAAGGGCCACGAAACTGAGTTCCGGGTATATTTGGAAAATGAAACATGATATGCAAGTGTATAAAAGTGCGAAGAAGTAATAATAACTTTCTGATAGTAAAAATACTCATAATGGACTGCTACAAGGGCTTTTTGCCAAATCATAGGCTTTAAACGTCCAAATCTACCGGTTATTTTCTGATATGTGGTAGTATATGGGTATATCTATGTGTTAGAGTGAAAAAATTTGGGTTTAGAAGACAAGAAGATAGCTAGAAAACCAAACAGGCAGGGGTTCAGAGCATTTCTGAATTCTTCAAATGAGCTGGGGGTGAGCTCATGTTTATAGACCCAGGAGCCTCCACTCTACCTGCTGCTATCGCAGGTAGAGGTGCGTCTCCACGTGGCAGGGCCCATGTTGTGGGTCCCATTGCATCAAAGTACGTGCACTCCGAGAAATGCGATGTCAGGTTTAAAACTTTCTAACTTTTGATCGGAGCGTCTCTTTGAGGTGTGCTGTACCTTTCCGAAATGCCCTCGCCGAGAGTATCACAATGATATGGGATAAAATATTTTTTGGGTCCAAAAAGATGGGTTCATAACTAGGTCTTCGATTCCTCGCAGTTTGTTCGTTGAGCTGTCTTGCGCTGTTTGCACCCGGGATCATTGTTATGGTTTGTTCTGACCTTGGTGGCATCAAGTCGGCTTGAGTTTGACCGAATCGGCTTAATGTTGGTAAAATAACCGTTTTACCCCTTCCGAGGTTGTGTTCAATGTCGGCATGTCCTTCGGCTGACTTCTTGAGGTTATTTCCAAGGTTTGGATCCTATTCGAGTCTGTTCGTCCTCAGTGTTGTCTCTGAGGCTGACTTGGTTATTCTAGGTTTTCATCTAGAGATGTTGTGATGCTTCAGGATTGTTTTTGAAGGTGACCTGACTTCCCGGGTTAAGATCGGGGCTGACCTGTACCTCGCGGGTTGAGATCGGAGCTGACCTGTACCTCCCGGTTGAGATCGGGGCTGACCTGTACCTCCTAGGTTAAGATCAGGGCTGACCTGTACCTCTTGGGTTGAGATCGGGACTGACCTGTGCCTCCCAAGTTGAGACCGGGGCTGATTTGTATCTCCCGGGTTAAGATCGGGGTTGACCTGTACCTCCCGGGTTGAGACCGAGGTTGAGGTGACAGCCCGATTTTGAGATCAGGGTTAATTTGATGGCTCAGTATTGAGATCGGAGTTGATTTGATGGCCCGGTATTGAGATCGAGGTTGAGTTGATGGCCCGGTATTGAGACCGAGGTTGATTTGATGGCCCGGTATTGAGACCGGGGTTGAGTGAATGGCCCGGTATTGAGACCGGGGTTAAGTTGGCTTCCCGGTATTGAGATCGGGGTTGAATTAACGGCCCGGTATTGAGACTGGGGTTGATTCGATGGCCCGATATTGAGACCGGGGTTGAGTTGATTGCCCATATTGAGACTGGGGTCGATTTGACGGCCCGATATTGAGACCGGGTGATAAGTGGTTTTATTACCAGTTATTCGAATAGTTACCAGCTTGTTTCGTGGCTTAAACTTAAGTATCCATTGTGCTTTTCATGCGTTTTTCCTTTCTTTTGTGACTTTCAGGTTTTGGAACTCTACGAGTGCAATTTGAGCTAAAAAGGGTAAAAGAACGCTAGTTAGAGCAAAGCACAGTAATTGGCTTATAGCATGAAGGTAGCATGGGTAAAGAGGAAAGAGGGCATGATGCCACAAGGCTGCAAGAAGTGCATGATGGCAAAAGGAGCGAGAGAAAGCCAAATGCAGCAGCAAAGCCCTGCACCAGCAAAGTTCAGCAGTACGCGCGGCCGCGCCCTCTTCAAGCTTATTCCTCGCGCGGCCGCGCCAGTCAACATTTCAGCCAGACTTGACTTTTCACTTGGAATGAACTGGAGAAGTCTCTTAAAAGGGCTGAGCCCTCATTTGTTCAGCAGCTTCCCCTTAAGGGTTTAGCCCTAGCTTAGTTTCTTCATCTCTTTTCTTTTCCTTTTCTTTTCTTGTATAGATTAGGAGTAGTTTAGTGTTAGATTAGGGTTTTGTTAGTGTTTGAAGATTGAAGCAAGTGTGTACACCAAGATCCAAGCTCGGAGAAACGACCGAAGATTTGCATTTCTCTATCTCTTACTCTCCTTGCTATCATTTGTATTTGGATAATGTATACTAAACTTGTCGATACTATATTTGGGTTGTCTATGCCTTAAATTATATTTTGAGGTTCTAATGGAACCTAATGAGTAGTTGATTGTTGGTTTTTCTTCCATGATGGTCTTATTTGATTGCTATGTGCTTGTCTATTGCGATGTATGCTTTAATTGCCTAATTGATTAGCTACCAATTACTGTGATAGCCTATGTGGGATCGGAAGACAAAATGCAGGTTTAGATCGAATCGCGATAGCGGGCGATTGTAGGTTCACATGGCGTTGGACTTATGATTTGTGCTTAGGATAGAAATATACCGAAGCGCCGCTCGTAGTTAATAGAGGACTTGACCTTAAACCCTATTTATTTGTAAATCACATAGGAATATAGTGGTTTAGGTAATGTGGGTGTCCACGTGCGTCTATCACCTGTGGATTGCACGTGATATGGTTTAGGTACATCGGAAGATGGCCTTCCTTTACTCTCGTGTTCTCGGCTAACACATATAATGATTAATTTGACCTAATTGGAAGTGAATCGACTTAGACGAATCATTAGGGGAAATTAGAATCTCTTATCTTCATTATCTAATTTGACTCTAGGATTCTTTAGTTTAACTTTCAATTCCTTGCCTAGTTTAATTTAGTTTTTAATTAAAACAATTTACCGCTATTTAAATAAGACTGAAATGATTACGTGCTAGTGGTTTGGTGTCTTTTATCCATTAATTATCCGTGGGACGATATCTGTACTTTCACTTTATTACTCGTTGGCCGCGTATACTTGCGCGTTAATTGTGTCATTAAATCGGACCAACACCGGGGTTGATTTGACGGCCCGATATTGAAACCGGGGTTGAGTTGACGACCCAGTATTGAGATCGGGGTTGAGTTGATGGCCCGATATTGAGATCGGGGTTGAGTTGACGGCCCGGTATTGAGACCGGGGTTGATTTGGAAAGACAGTCTTGCCCTCCTACAGTGTTAGTAACAGGGAAACAAAATTTTGAGTGTCTACACTAACTTTTCAATTCTGTCAAGCCCGGATGTCAAATCCAAGGTAGTTTACTGCTTCTACATATATATAACTATATATATAATTATTTTGACATATTTGGGCCTGGATTTATACTTCGTGACCTTTTTAATGCTTTAATACATATATATTAACTATATATATTATTATTTACATTCCTGTTTGGTCTAGATCATTCTGTGGTCTTTTTACTACTTTTATACATATATATATATATATATTTACATTTATGTCCGGGCAAAGGATAGAATGTCCGTCGCCCTTTACTACTTTTATATATATATATATTTACATTCTGTCCAGCCTGGATCATTCCGTGGCTTTTATACAGCTTTTATAAATAAATATATATATATATATATATATATATATCCATTCCAGTTCGGGCCTCGAATTGAAAACCCACCGCCCTTTACCGCTTTTATATATATATATATATATATATATATATATATATATATATTTCAATTCTGTCCAGCCTGAATTATTCCGTAACTTTTTACAGCTTTTATAAATATATATATATATATATATATATATATATTTTCATTTTAGTTCGGGCACCGGAGTGAAAACCCATCGCCCGTTACAGCTTTCGTATATATATAATTATATATATATATATATATATATATATTGTTTTACTCATTTTGATTAAATTGTTGTTTTAAATTTCATTTGATATGAATCGGCACTGACATCTCTACGGGCAAACTAGATTTCTTTAAATCTCGCCAACTCTAGCTTTCAAACGGTTCAAAATAGGTTCAGACAGAACCGAAAAGTTAGAATGGCTGAGATTTACTTAAATATAACATTTTTTCTAGTTACAGTTCTGAAAGCTATCTCACGGACCTTAGATCGCTATCCAGTGGGAACGAGATGCTTCGACCAAGTGTGAGCCAGGATTTACTGATGAATCCTTGGTTCTGGAGACATCTGGATGTAAATATATATTTCTGTACATATTTGAACTGTGCAGGTTTAATTGGCCTCCCTCTGTGAGCCTAGGAATCGTGGGATTCATGATCAAACTGATCAGAATCTGATTCCCATGATGGACAAACTCCACTTTACAAATGTACCCTGCCAGTGTTTCTATAAAATGTACATCCGAAAGACCTTAAAACGGTTATTCGGGTTTAAGGTCTCAATATAATGAGAGTAATGGTTTGTCGTGTCAGAGTCCCTCTGATGGCTATCATGCCCATGAGGAGACTGGCACTTGTATATATGGTTGTGGTCGAGGATGCTTCGCAGCCCGACAATCACCATTCAAATTGAGCCAAAAGGCTAAAAAGATAAAAATGGAAGTATCAAACATGCTTCAATTCCTATATTAGCGTAAGGGTTTGAAAGTTAACCTTTCAAAACATCATTTTAATAATAATCTTGTCTAACAAAGACTTTTGCAAATCAAATCAAACCCTTCGTTTATAGGTTCAACGAAGCTTGTCCATGCTTTCAATCAATCAAACATAGGCCCAATTTCTTTCAATATTCACACACACATTGCAGATTTAAAAGTGAAAATTGAAAAGATGCGGTACCGTGTTTACACGAGAGTTGTGGGGTGCCTAACACCTTTCCCACACTTAACCAAGCCCTCGAACTCAAAACTTCGGTTTCAAAGATCAAGTTTTGATTGTGTCCAGCAATTAGGCCTCTTTTCAAACAAACTCGGTTGAGTTGGTACAACCATTTCAAATTTACCAATTGGCGACTCTGTAAAATGTTCAAATCATCGTCATGATACATGTTGGCCTTTTCCTAAAAAACCCTTCAAAACCTTTTTCATAATAAAAAGAATAAGAGTAGACAAAACTTAGGAAGAGAGAAAGATCCGGGTTTGACCCGACCCGAATTTTTCCACCAACGCCGACAGGTGGCGACTCTGCTGGGGACAGTAGAGGGCTTAGGCCTCATGCAAATCTTTTCAAAAATTTCCATTCATATCTGCATATGTGTGAATGTTGCATCCTTATATTGAATGAATGCTTGAATGATGCATCTTTACATTAAATGAATGCGAATGAATGCTTTCCTGCTTTATTAGTGCTTCACACCCATATTAGTTATTCGCACCAATGTCATCATATGCATACGGTGAGACACGATGTATGTGAATGTATGTTTTGTGATTCCTCCACCAGGAGGAAAACCTGTCGGTGACAGAGTATTGTCTTCGAGGACGGCTAAGTCTTCGGGGCTCATGAAAAAGCACCACTCAGATTCGCTCCAGTTGAAAGATCGGATTAATTTCCCCTCTAGTAAATTACGATGTTCTGGGGACCTTCATGCCGAAAAAGCCGCGAAAGTAGCCTACGATAGGTCAGCCTCTGATTAACCAAATTCGATGGGAAGCCTTTTCATGCCTTCCTCTTTCAAATTCAATGTCAAGTTTTTAATTCCAATGTAAATAGTATAATGTAAATATACATTCGCTGTTGTATACATCCTATCATATTATCCTGTCATTAAAACAATCTGACCGCTGTTTTACAGGATAAGATTAAAAAACCTTAAAAACACACTATGGCATGCATCCTATCCCTACATACCTCAGAAAATTAACACACCAACGTTTTGTTGTAGGTAAAAAATTGGCCATGTCACTAGATCTAAGTCTAAGAAAGCACTAAGTCCATCTCCGTACATGACTTCCAGTGCTCAGCTAGAATCCACCCCTGTCTCTAGGGAAGAGTTTGAAGGCCTGAATAACTAGATAGCCGAATTGGCTCTTTTCCTGAGAGAACAAAGTAAGGCTCTTAAATGGAAGCAAGCATAGGGTCACACAGAACCAGGAACACCCGGTGGTGGTCAAGATACCGGGAAAAAGGATACTCAAGGTCCTGAGACACAGGATCAGGATACAACCAACAAAACCATTGAAATCACCGCCTTTAACAAAGAACAGAAAGCTGGTGACATTCTGAAGAATGTCCAATAGATGGAAGAAACCATCCGGTCTATCAAAGGGACTAGGGCATTTAGCAGTGTCAATTATTCTGACTTATGCATTTTCTCTGGGGCTTGTTATCCCAAAACATTTAGAGCTCTTAATTTTGAGAAATACGATGGATTGGGAGACCCCTACACTCACTTAAAGGTGTTCATTGGAGAACTCGGATCCTATGCAGAGGACGAGAAGCTTCGAATGCAGTTATTCTAGAAAAGTCTGACCGAAAAGGCTAGAACATGGTATGCCCATTTGGACAACTCTAAAATCCACAGCTGGGAAGAGCTGGCGCATGCTTTCCTCAGTCAATACAACTTCCAGTCTCAACTAGCTACTGACAGATATCAAATAAACAAAATCAAGAAACAAAGTACTGAGTCCTTCAGAGAATATGCTCAACGCTAGAGACGAATGGCCACACAAGTCACTCCACCTATGAATGAGTCCGAGATAGTCATGACTTTCATCGACATTTAAGAAGCCCCGTATTATGAAAGGGTCCTAGTAGACATAGGAAAGCCATTCTCAGAAATGATCAAGCATGGTGAAATGGTAGAAATGGGGCTCAAATCTGGGAAGATAAAGGATTTGACCGCCTTAGAAGCTATTGCCGAACATATCCAGTCTGGGAATTATGGGAGTAATCCCAAGAGGACACACAAGAAGAAAGATGAAGAAGTTTCCTTAGTACTGCAAGTACAGAATCGGAGTAGCAAGTCAAGCAACATGCCCATTCAGAGGAGGAACTTTTCCCATTTCCAAGCTCCTGCACAACCTTCAAACCCGCCATTCCAGAAAAATTTGGAGGCCAGACGCCGAAGAACGTTCACCCCGCTAGGGGATTCACTCGAGAATGTGTTGAAACTGTTGACGACACAGAAAAAGATTGTGCAACTCCTCCCACCAACCAATACCGGTGGACAAAATTTTGACCCAAGCAAAATGTGTGCTTAACATTATGGTTCCTCGGGATATGATACACAAGACCGTTGGTCTCTCAAGCACAAAATTCAAGGCTTGATTGACAACAGAGAGATTATGGTAACAAAATCGGAGCAACTGTATGTGCAGGATAATCCCCTCCCTCAGCACAAAGAGGAGGGTGTCAACATGATTAGCACGCAAATGGAGAAGGGTCCAAATACCTCTGATACGTTGGAGAATCAACTCAATCCAGCCTGGATAGTTGGGAAGTCTCAGAAAGGCAATTCCTGATAGAACAGGAGATCAAGTCTATCAAAGAACAGATTAGACAGTTAGCGGAACTGGTCGTATACCAACATCAGGTCACCAGACAACTGATAAACTAGACCAACTAGTCTGATGCCAATCCTTCTACACCAGAAATAAGTTCCATTCTTATGAGAGACCATTATCGTTTTCATCAGCATGAACCCTGGGCCGACAATATGGCCAAAGAAGAGAAGTTCTAGGCTGATAGGGAGTTCGCTTTCCAGAGGAATTTCACCAACCTAAACCAGCCAATGAAGGAAATCCTCCAGATGTTAATCAATGAGGGAATGGTTGCAGGCTTATTACCCCTGGTAAATTCGTAATCCAGGAAATTCAAACCTTACCGAATCTGCCAGCACCACTCCAATGCACCTGGCCATGATATTGAGGACTGCTGGGCACTTCGTTATTTAATTCAGAATATGGTTGAAAGTGGTGAACTGATAAAAGGGAATCGGGATTATGGCCTCCCAGATAAAGAAACTCTCTGTATTCCCACTGCATGGAGTCAGGATACAGTGGCTGATATTTCCTATGATAAGGAGCCAGCCCTTACACCCCTAATGCTACCAGGGAATGGGAGCCGAGAAAAATAAAATCCTGTGAAGTTGGTTGCGCCCGAGCCTTTGATATTACCATTTAGACCCCAGTATCCAGTGATCAGTTTGAATAGAGTCCCATGGAATTACGGGAATGATGAAGGTTCCACCTCTAACAACATTGCCATTGTACCAAAGGAGAATCCATTGTACCTGCCTTAGCGGGTGATCAAACCAGTCATCAAGGCCAAAGAAAAGGTGACTGAAGAGAAAATTGAAGAGTTCCTGAGCAAAATGGGACACAATGAATTTAAAGTGGTGCAAAGCCTAAAAGATGCACCGAAGCAGATGTCCATCCTAGATCTCATCTTATCATCGGTGGTTCATCGCAATATTCTGGTGAAAGTACTGGAATAAGCCCATCTACCATATACCGTGGATGCCGAGAAATTCCATCACATGGTAGAACACATTTTCAACAGCAATGTGATATCTTTCCCTAACGATGATATACCTGTAGAGGGGATGGGTCATCGCAAGTCACTGCACATAGCGGTGATGTCATCAGGGTATGTGATTGGAGGTGTGCTGATAGATGGAGGATCGTCCCTAAACATCTGTCCTTATAACACGTTGGAGAGGATGAAGATTAACCCGAACCGGATCAAAACCAGTAATGTGGTCATCCGGGCTTTCGATGGGTCTCGTCGACAAGCTATGGGAGAAATAGTGCTTCCGCTGGAGATTGGTCTGCACACTTTCTTTGTGTCTTTTCAGGTGCTCAACATCGCCACCGGATACAACTTATTGCTGGGCAGGCCATGAATCCATATGGCAGGGGCAGTGCCATCCACCTTCCATCAGTAGCTCAAATACATTATCAACGACAACCTAATTATAGTGAATGCTGAACCGGAATACTCTGTCTTGATACAGGGAGACATGTCGGTGATCAGTCTGGATGCAGGGATTGAACCTGCTAGTTTTCAAGCATTGAAGATAAGCGATACTCATTACCTACCAGTGGGGGCACCAGCTTTGAAGCCTAAAGTCTCTCCCGAAGTGATGATAGTGGGCCAGGAGATGGTATCTGGGTTTTTACCCTAGAGAAGGGTTAGGAAAGAACCAATAAGGTATTAAGAGTCCAGTACAAATCCCGAGCCAGTAAGAGAGAGCAGGATTGTGTTATTCACCCGGGTCAAGCCATCGTAACCCACATAAGAATCCTAAGGCTCATGCTACCACCATACTATTGCCAAACCTCACTGATGCTGGATTTGTGAAGCCGATGAGGAAGATTCCTGCTGTTGTATCAACCATGTTGTTTCCTCCAATTATACCGGTAAGTGAGGGAAAGACCCCAAAGTTTGAGGGGGATACCAAAAAGGGAAAAGAAAAGTTCATGTACGAAGGACGAGACCCATTTGCTAATATTCGTATTCTCATACACTACGAGGGAATGAATGATGATATCCTAGATAGTGATGAGGAGGATCAGATCCAAATCCCTAGCATCAAGAAAGAAAAGGGGGGTAGTTTGAAGAAAAACCCTGGCTCTGATCTAAAGGATGTTTTAGTCATCATCAGAGATGAGGCAGACAACCACGAATCTTGTATCCTTCCTATTCATAAGGATCTAACCCCGGATAACTGGAGCAGCATCCCTTGCCTCACTCAAAAAGGGTAAAAGGGCAGAGAGTCTGTCTGCCCTGTAACATGATTTCATTTACTGCTTATTTTTGATTGCATAGCTATAGCAGTAACTTTTGTTATGCTTTGCCAAATGCTTTGTATAGTTAAGCAGTTGCATATATTAAAGTGAAAGAATTTTGTTTTTAGGACTCCAAAATTAGATTTGTTTGTCCCTACTGATGAGATGCCAACCTGTCACAATGACTGCAACTTTGATGTAGAGATGACCTTCGACTTGATGGATATTGATCAAGAGGAGGAAGATGACTATGAGGTTCCCGAGGAGATCAAAGATTGGGTTAAATACAAACCCAAACCAAACCTTGAACAAACCACCCCTATCAATATAGGAACTTCTGAAAACCTCAAAGAAATTCGGATATGCCTAGACCTCACCCAAGATCAAAAAATCGATCTTATTGAACTCCTAACACAGTTCCAGGATGTGTTTGCATGGTCACATGAAGACATGATTGACCTGTCTACTGATATTGTCATCCATCGAATGCCCATCAAAGATGGATTCAAGCCAGTCAAGCAAAAGCTCAGGTGACTGAAACCTGAATGGAGTCTGAAAGTCAAAGAAGAAGTTGTTAAACAATTCAAAGCCGGCATTATCATGGTATCCACATACCCAGAGTGGCTGTCAAACATAGTCCCCGTGCCTAAACCTGGAGGACGAGTATGCATAGATTATAGGGATTTGAACAATGCCTGCTTAAAGGATAATTTCCCGGTACCTTTCATCCACATCCTGATCGACAATACGGCGCAGTATGGCATGTATTCCTTCGTGGATTGCTTTGCTGGTTACCATCAAATCATGATTGTTGAAGAAGACCGGGAGAAAAATGCTTTCATCACTCCCTGGGGAACCTTCTGCTATAGACGACTATCCTTCGGCCTCATCAATGCCAGAGCCACATATCAGTGAGCCATGATGGCCCTGTTTCATGATATAATGCATAAAGAGATAGAAGTCTGTGTGGATGACATCATCAAAAAATCCCAGAAGGAGGACGATCACATTGGCCATCTCAGGAAGCTGTTCAACAGGTTGCGTAAGTACAACCTCAAGCTGAATCCAGCCAAATGTGCTTTTGGCGTCAATTCATACAAGTTATTGGGATTCCTAGTGAGCAACAGAGGCATTGAACTAGATCATGCAAAGATTAAAGCCATCACTGAGATACCAGTACCTCGAACAGAAAAGGAGATACGCGGGTTCCTATGAAGGATCAATTTCATAAGTAGATTCATTTCCTAGCTCACAGCAACTTGTGAACCCATTTTCAAGCTACTAAGGAAGAATTCCTCCACCAAATGTGTGACGCCCCCAAATCCGGTGTTCTCCAACCTCGGATTCAGTGCTCACGATACATCATCGTCATAAGCATTCTATAACTATTGCGGAATAATAAACGTACATCGTTCATTAATATAAAGTCTTACAACATAATCCCAAGGTCTTCTTAACCTTAACTTAAACTTACCTTTACTATTACAAAAGTGTTTACATAAATAATTACATTAGATTAGATAATATTTAAACATCTTTAACAACTACTATTCCTGAACCTTGCCATTCCCTTTATCTTTCTTATTTGATGCCTCTGACTTAGCTGAAATAAACGTCATGATATAGCAAGAGTAAGCAACTAATTTGCTAAGCAAGTTTAAATACAAGGAATATATATTATGATTAGAAAGAATTTAACTTTCAAAGTTCAATAAGATAAATGGATATTGAAAGAACATAAATTAATTTCAATAACTGAATATTTGAATAATTGAATATCAGATGCTAAGTAGTTTAGAATAACCATGAACATATACGAAGGTTGTCAGTATTTAAACTGGTCCTTTTTATAAAGTTTGATAATCAAGGGGATCAGCCTTTCATACCCGGTGAAATATGCATAATCACTCAATATACTAGCAATAATTGTTTTTCAATAATGCTTTAGTAAAATTGTTCTTTTTCTCAGTCAAGAGTCCTTACCATTTCAATTGGTTAGGCACCGCTTTCAAAATATATTTAATTTAACAAAGTTAAACATGCTTGATTTAGCTGATACAACTAGCATAGATCCATATCATAAACAGTTCATGAAAGAAGGAACTTTAACTAATTCACAGTTCAATAATAATAGAACAGGAATTTAATTACACAAAGTGCGATTTAACAACCAGTATCGATGTGAATAATCATCAAAAACTATTCACTAACATGCTTTGGAATATAACTCAAGTTTGAGTTAGAGAACTTGCCTCAATCGCTGTCTACTGCTATGCAATTTACTTAGACTTCTTAGAGAAAAGACCTATAATTGATCTTTCGATTAATCATAACATAACTCACTTATAATCTCATCATCTTATATTAACTTGTCTAACATTCAATTACATAGTTAAGTATTAGACATTACATTAAACTCTTAGTGTTACTATTATACTTTGATAATCTTTTAATCATGTCATAACTTATACTTATAAGTTTTTTCTTTATATGTTATCTTAATAAACTAGATAACATTTCAGTAAACTGAAAATACTATTTTAATAAACCAGATTACATTTCAGTATCCTGAAATCATAATTTCAGCAGACCAAAATCAAACTCAGTAAACTAAAATTATTTCAGCAACCCGAAATCTAATTCAGCACCCTGAATTCTCTTTTCAGTCTACCACATACCTAATATAGTTCCTTGAATACCAAATTCAACAACTATATTTAAAATAACTTAATTCTCTTATTTTAATTTTTCGTTTAATATTATTAATTATGTAATAATATTTCAAACTAATATTATTAACCTTTTAATAACATTCAAGTTAAATACTACTAATAATATTTCAATCAAATATCATGTAAAAATATTTTAAGTCATTTAATCAATAAATAAACAACTTATTTTAATTATTTTTCTTTTCTTAATTAATCCCTTTTAAATCTTCTAAAATGTCATGCACATAACAACTCTTCACTACTGACCGAAATCTTCATGAAAAATCTGCATAAACCATGCTTAAGGGTCTCAAGTCGTAAAATCGTATTTTTCATAATTTTCACATCATATATTTAATTTATTCCATTTATCCATATAACATCATTTATATGAAAAATAGCAAAACGACTCCAAAATCATTTCTTTTTTGGAAAGCAACTATATATAATCCCCTCATGAAAATATATTTTTTCAGAAATTTTTAAAATCCATCTACTATATTTAAATAGTCCATTATGGCCAAATATTGTCAGATTTTTCATAAATCGAGATTAACTCCAAAAAAATTGAAATATTCAGGGTAAGTTGCTGTTATATACATGTACTTCCAGTAAAAATTTCATAATTTTTGAACTCACACACAGAGAGTTATTCGAATAGATTTTTAAAAGTAGTCATTGACCGTAAAATGCATAACTCTCAATACGTATAGCCAAAAATTCTCAAATTTTTACAGGACCTACATAACCTCTTATATTAACCCTCCAAATGTTTACAAAAATTTTAAAGTACAAAAAGTTGACAAAACTGCCCTCGTGGCAGACTGATCAGAGAGTATTTTACCCCTCTTTGTCTATTACATGGACTGTTTTGACTAAAACACACACCACAACTTTTCAGCACGTAATTTTTGAGTTCTGCCACTTGGGTTTATTAATCAACACATATATTTAGCACCCCTCTTTGACGGATCGTGAAAAGAAGGTGTAGATTTAATATACTATTTGATCAAAGGGAGAGAAAGATAAGGTTTTCTAGCTTTCAAGAAACCTAGTTTCATTCCTCTCCTTTTGATCCACCTTCTAACACTTAAATTAGTTAGATCCATACATGAATCCTTAAAAAACACATAGATTGCAGTGTTCTATACTTCCAAATCATGAACCCCTTTTTCCATCAAATTCCTAAAAAAAAGAAAATAAAGTCTAGAGATTAATTTTATACCTTGTCTTCTTAGCCTCTCTTCTTCTCCAATCGTAATAGTTTATGAATCTTGGGTGCATCTAGCTTCAAGCCCTCTCCCTTTTCTCTCCTTGCTCCCACCAAGCTTCCTCTATTTTCTCTCTCTATTTTCTTTGCTCTCTCTTTCTTTAACTTAGTAAATGAAAGGAAATAAAATGAAAAGTTTTGTTTAATTTACTTACAGATAAAAAGTATAGATATGTAATATATATCTATACAATATCTTCCACCCAACTTGCTTTCCTCTCTCTCTCTCTCTCTTATTATACATATGGTTTCTTGCAAGCAATTACTAAAGTGTTGGCCCATTAAAAAGCTAACACCTAAAAAGTTAATTACCTATTAAAGTAACTATCATCATTATATTACTCTCCCCTTTTCTCCTTTTTCCAATTTCGGCCACTTCGCCCTTTCTTCTCCCAACTTTTGTTTTTATATCAAACTTTAATTAGTGACTACAATACCCTTCACAAATGGGCTTTTAATTAAATTCTTTTGGGTTTGTATTTTTTTTTCTTATTTTGCTTACTAACAAAAATAAACTTGGGCTTCCTCTATTAATTAAATTGGGTCATTATTATACTTACCTTATACATGATATATTTGGCTAATTTAATAATCTAATTGCCCTTAAATTAATTTATCTACAAGTCCAATGCTTAATTAAATAATTGGGCTTGTTTAAATCACTTACTCTTCTTAATTTATTATCGCTTTAGCTAATGCTCATTATTATTGATATTTTCATATTATTATTCATTAATAATATTAATTCACTTACATAACCTAATTAAACTTGTTGTATTCAAGCTTATTGAGTATGTAATTAGGGTTTAACACCTTAAATCCATTTTCTGGATTATTAAAATATTTAGGTTAGTCTACTAACTTATTTAACTTATTAGTGAGACTTCCTTTAAATACATTAGCATATTATTCACATAATCACTTAATCATTCATATTATATCACAGATTAATTAATATATTTGTTTACAATGTATATAAAAATTCTTGGTTATTACATTATCCCCTCCTTATAAGAATTTCGTCCCCGGAATTTCCCTAAGGTTATTCAAAATAATTCTGATAGTTCTTCCTCATCTTTTTCTCAAGTTCCCACGTAGCTTCCTCAGCATTGTGGTTTCTCCATAGTACTTTAACAGAATGTATAACCTTATTTCTCAGTTTCTGCTCTTTCCTATCCAAAATTTCTATAGGAATCTCCTCGTATGATAAGTCCTTCTCGACTTGAATCGGCTCATTGGATATCACATGCTTGTAATCCGTCTTATACGGACGCAACACTGACACATGAAACACATTGTGAATATGTTCCAGTTCAGGAGGTAGAGCTACCTCGTACGCCATTTCACCTATCTTCTTCAGTATTTAGAATGGTCCAATACATCTTGGACTTAGTTTACCTTTCTTCCCAAATTTTATCTTCCCCTTCCAAGGAGATACTTTCAGAAATGCATAGCTTCCCACTTTAAAGTCTCTTTTCTTGCGATGAATATCTGCGTACTTCTTTTGTCGATCCTGAGCTGCTATCAGTCGAGCCCCAACAGTCTTCGTTCACCTACCTTGTCCCAACATAAGGGAGTTCTACATTTTTTTTCCATATAGGGCTTCATACGGCGGCATTCCAATACTTGCATGATAACTATTGTTATACGTAAACTCCACTAATGGAAGATGATCTTCCCAACTTCCTTTAAAATTCATCGCACAGGCTCTGAGCATGTCTTCTAGTGTTTGAATCGTTCTCTCGCTTTGCCCATCTGTCTGTGGATGATATGCGGTACTTAACCTTAGCTGTATCCCCATTCTTTCTTGTAGACTCCTCCAAAAGTTTGACATAAAGCGCGAATCTCTATCAGATAAAATTGATACTGGCACTCCATGTCTCAAAATTATCTCCTTGATATACAATTTGGCTAACTGATCCAAAGTATACCTGATCTTGATCGGCAAAAAGTGTGCTGACTTTGTAAGACGATCGACAATGTGTCGCTAGATGTCCTACCACAAAATCCATCGTGACGTGCTCCCATTTCTATTCTGGAATTTCCAACAGCTGTAATAGTCCACTTGGTCGTTGATGCTCTGCCTTGACTCTTTGACAAGTTAAACATCAGCTGACACATTCCGCAACCTCTTTCTTCATGTTAGGCCACCAATAATGTTGACGTAAATCTTGATACATCTTCGTGCTTCCTGGGTGTATTGAGTATCTCGTATTGTGCGCTTCTTGAAAAATCTCCTCTTTTAACTCTGGTACTGCAGGTACCCAAATTCTTCCTTCAAATCTCAGCAATCCAGTGTCGTCAATCTTATACTTCAACTCTTCTTCGTCATCTAACCGCTTCTTGATGTTACCACATTCTTCATCATTCTCTTGTGATTCTTTCACCTTGTCTAATAAAGTCAGATTTGCTTCCATTTCTATTTCTCTATCCAAATCCTTCGAATTTTTCATCTCCAACTCCATTTTCTCCATTTCCTATACTAATTCTTCTTATTCTGTCAATACAAACAACTTTTCTCGGCTCTTCCTACTCAAAGCATTTGCCACTACATTGGCCTTCCCTGGATGATATAGAATATCACAATCATAGTCCTTGATCAGTTCTAACCATCTCCTCTGCCTCATGTTTAACTCCTTTTGTGTAAAGATATACTTCAGACTTTTGTGGTCTGTGTATATCTCACACCTTTCTTCGTAGAGATAATATCTCCAAATCTTAAGGGCAAATACTACCGCAACCAATTCCAGGTCATGGGTAGGGTATCCCTTTTCATAGTCCTTTAATTGACGTGACGCGTACGTAATGACTTTACCATTCTGCATTAACACGCAACCCAGTCCCTTGTGTGACGCATCATTATATACTATAAAATCCCCCATACTATCTGGTAAAGATAACACAGGTGCTTCACTCAATCTTTTCTTTAGTTCTTGAAAACTCTGTTCACACTTTTCGGTCCACACATACTTAACAGTCTTCCTCGTCAGATTAGTCAATGGTGTCGCTATCTTCGAGAAATCCTGAATAAACCTTCGGTAATATCCTTCCAATCCCAAGAAACTTTTGATCTCTGTCTGTGTCTTCGGTTGTCCCCAATTTTTCACCGCTTCTACTTTCGCTGGATCAACAGAAATTCCCTCGTTGTCGATGACATGTCCCAAAAATTGAACCCTTTTCAACCAGAACTCACACTTTGAAAATTTTGCATATAACTTCTCTTATCTTGATGTTTTTAATACAATTCGTAAATGTTCTGCATGCTCCTCCTCAGTCTTTGAATACACCAGAATGTTGTCAATGAACACAACCACAAACTTATCCAAGTACGATTTAAATACTCTGTTAATCAAGTCCATAAAAGCAGCTGGTGCGTTCGTCATTCCAAACAACATCACTAGGAACTCGTAATGACCGTAACAAGTTCTAAATGCTATCTTTGGTACATCCTTCGTCCTCAACTTCAACTGATGATAACCAGTCCTTAAGTTAATCTTCGAAAAATATCTCGCTCCTTTAAGTTGATCAAACAGATCGTCTATTCTTTGTAACGGATATTTATTCTTGATTGTTACCTTATTCAACTCTCTATAATCCATACACAACCTCATCGAACCATCATTCTTCTTTATAAATAACACTGGTGCTCCCCACGGAGATACATTAGGTTGGATGTACTTCTTTTCCAATAACTCTTGTAGCTGGATCATCAACTCTTTCATTTCTACCGGAGCCATTCGATACGGTGCTTTCGATATCGGCGTTGTCCTCGGTACTAAGTCAATCACAAACTCTATCTCTCTGTCGAGCAGAAGTCCCGAAAGTTCTTCTGGAAAGACATCCCCAAACTCATTAACTATAGGTATTTGTCCCATGTTCGAATTCACAACCCGTGTATCCACCACATGAGCCAAATAACCTTCACATCCTTTTCGTAGCATTCTCCTGGCCTGCATCATCGTCAGACAACTCGTTTGTCTTGGCGACTTGTTACCATAAAATACAACCTTAGACTTATTTGGTGTCTTAAGGCGTACACTCTTTTTTTGACAATCTATAACTGCCTCATGGTTAAACAACCAATCCATCCCTAAGATAACATCAAATTCTCCTAAGCGTAGCGGAATCAAATTCACGCTTAACTTATGTCCACTTATTTCCACACCACAGTTGTTATGGATAAACTCTACAAGGATCACTTCTTTGTTTGCAACTTCTATATTCATTGGGTTCTTTAACTTTTCACTGGGTAAGTTTAATCTTCTAGCAAATTCATCAGACACAAATGAATAGGTAGCTCCCCAATTAAATAATACATATGCATTTATATTATTGATTAGAATTATACCTGACACCACCTCCTTTGATGGCACTGCGTTTTGCACAGTCATATTGAATGTTCGGGCTGTCGACTTGCTCTGCTGCGTTGGCCCTCCAATTGTTAACTTTGGGGTACTGCTCCTATTTCCACTTCCTCCGTCAGTATTCTTCTTAAATGGACAATCCTTAAATCGATGTCTCGTTCCCCCACATTAAAAGCAACCTCCCTTCTTTGGTTTAGGACAATTTGGTGAGATATGTCCTTCCTGGCTGCAATTATAACAGACATTCTTCCCCTTCATACACTCCCAAAGTGATTTTTTCCACACTTTACACATGCTGGCTTCTTCTGTGGTGTACTCTCTTGTTGAGTTCCTGATTCGTTGCCACTATTCCCATTGCGTTTCTAAGTGTTACTGCCCCCACTGCTGGCACCTTGATGTCCACCTTCAACCTTCTTCTTGTTCTTCTCTCGGTTGAATCTAGATACTGCCTCACTGCTACCCTCTGTAATAATGGCTTTTTCTAACAGTGCCAAAAATGTAGGAATTTGTAACACTGCAACCTTGCTGTATATCCACAGCTTCAGCCCATTTTCAAACCTACGTGCCTTCCGCACTTCTGTCTCCACCTGATGAGGTGCAAATCTGCTAGCTCATTGAATTTTACTGCATATTCGGCAATCGTCATGTTCTCTTGCTTCAATTCCAAAAACTTCACTTCCATCCTGGCTTGCATACCCTCCGAGAAATAGTTCTCAAAGAACAACTCCTTAAATCTTGTCCATGCTATTACCTCCGTTCCTGCTCTAGCTTGGTTTGACTCCCACCAGCAATTACCTTTCATCAAGTAGATAGTAAAAGTCGTCTTTTGCTCTTCGGCTACCTTAGCAATGATAAAGGCCTTTTCCATCTCTTTCACCCATGTTTGAGCTTCTATGGGGTCCATGGTTCAGTTGAATTCTGGCGGTCCTACATCCTTAAAATCTTTAAAATTTGCTAATCTATTATTCACTTGATTCCTTGCTGCAGGTGCACGAGTCTGCATAGCTTGAGCTATCATATTTGCAAAGTTCTGCATTGGGTCAGCTTGATCTCTTTCATTGTTCACAAAACGTTCCTCCCTCTGGTTACAATTTTGTCGACTTGGCGGCATTATCTAGTTAAATAAAATCTTACATTATCACTTCGAGTTTCATTATATGTTATAAGTATTTAAAATACAACATGTAATTTAAACTCTAATAATCACATTATCATCATGTTTAACTTGCTGAACTATCCATTTCAGCTTAATAAAACTTTCAATTATCACAGAGATAACTTAATATATTCATTCTCAAGACTTATCTACTTAATCAAACATTTAGTCATAATAGCGCATTTATATTCATATAGCAAATTTTTAGTGTCGTACACATGCCTGGCATATTTTATAAATGCTAACTGTCCCATTCTAAACACATCCAGATATGGGACCTACTAAAAGATATACTCCCCAACACAACTAAGATGGGGATACATCATATTTACATACAACCTCACATATCTTAGAGGTTTACATCTTACATAATCTAACCCTGCTAAAGAAAAAGGGTATCATTGCATCTATATACATCACTACCAACCAACATCTCACTGGCTGTCAGGTACCACTTGGGCATGCTCCTGCGCCTGCAGTGCATCTCCACCCAAACGACGTCGCACTGATAGGCTAGATTCGCCAATCTCGAAATGCGATCTCACCTGACCAACCCTGGGACCCGCATATGCTGCATCTAAGGCCCGTCCCATAGACTCTAGTCTGACTTCCTTCTGTTCCAGAAGTAACTCCAGCTGGTCCACCATCTTTGCTACTCTAAGCCATGCCTGCTCAATCCTGATCTTATCTGTAATCTCCAGATCAAACTCAAATCGCATCGCCTGATGCTCCACTCTTAACACTCCCACCTTTACCTCTTCTTGATCCAGTCTCTCCCTCAGCTCAGCATTCATAGTAACCATCTGTTGAGCTGAGATTGTCTGTCCTTACAACTGTATCTTCACTTTAGCAAGCTCTCACTGAGCCTGGTACACCAACTCCTTGTATTGTTTTTCAGTAAATTGATGAGTAGCGTTCTCCTGTTCCAACTGTGTTACTTTATTCTCCAGCTCCATGTTCTCTTCGAACAAGTCCCTCATCATATCCTCGTCATGCTCGTCACTATCAACTTGATCCTATATCGGATCTCTCGGCTCTTGCTCAACTGTATGGCTATCTTGTCCTTCCTCAGGCATCCTATAACCAAACAAACACAACATCAGTATCAAAATAAAATATATTCATTGATAAAATAAAACAATATTTTCTTATGTACTGTCTATACTAGATGAATCTCCACAATCCATCTCTTAGCATACTCCATACGAGTTTTCTTCTAAAGTCATAATCTAGGTTTCGCATCCTAATGTTTATAACCTACAACTCTGATACCAACCTATGACTCCCCCAAATCCGGTGTTCTCCAACCTCGGATTCAGTGCTCATGATATATCATCATCATAAGCATTCTATAACTATTGCGAAATAATAAACGTACATCGTTCATTAATATAAAGTCTTGCAACATAATCCCAAGGTCTTCTTAACCTTAACTTAAACTTACCTTTACTATTATAAAAGGGTTTACATAAATAATTACATCAGATTAGATAATAATTAAACATCTTTAACAACTACTATTCCTGAACCTTACCCTTGCCTTTATCTTTCTTATTTGATACCTCTGACTTAGCTAAAATAAACGTCATGATATAGCAAGAGTAAGCAACTAATTTGCTAAGCAAGTTTAAATACAAGGGATATATATCATGATTAGAAAGAATTTAACTTTCAAAGTTCAATCAGATAAATGGATAGTGAAAGAACATGAATTAATTTCAATAACTGAATATTCGAATAATTGAATATCAGATGCTGAGTGGTTTAAAATAACCATGAACATATACGAAGGTTGTCAGAATTTAAACTAGTCCTTTTAATAAAGTTTGGTAATCAAGGGGATCAACCTTTCATACCCGGTGAAATATGCATAATCACTCAATATACTAGCAACAATTGTTTTTCAATAATGCTTTAGTAAATTTGTTCTTTTTCTCAGTCAAGAGTCCTTACCATTTCAATTGGTTAGGCACCGCTTTCAAAACATATTTGATTTAACAAATTTAAACACGCTTGATCTAGCTAATATAACTAGCATAGATCCATATTATAAACAGTTCATGAATGAAGGAACTTTAACTAATTCACAATTCAATAATAATAGAACATGAATTTAATTGCACAAAGTGCGATTTAATAACAACCAGTAAGAATGTGAATAATTATCAATAACTATTCACTAACATGCTTTGGAATATAACTCAAGTTTGAGTTAGAGAACTTGCCTCAATCGTTGTCTACTGCTATGCAATTTACTTTAACTTCTTAGAAAAAAGACCTATAATTGATCTTTCGATTAGTCATAACATAACTCATTAGTCATAACATAACTCACATATAATCTCATCATCTTATATTAACTTGTCTAACATTCAATTACATAGTTAAGTATTAGACATTACATTAAACTCTTAGTGTTACTATTATACTTTGATAATCTTTTAATCATGTCATAACTTATACTTATAAGTTTGTCCTTTATATGTTATCTTAATAAACTAGATAACATTTCAATAAACTGAAAATACTATTTTAATAAACCAGATTACATTTCAGTATCCTGAAATCATAATTTCAACAGACCAAAATCAAACTCAGTAAACCAAATCATTTCAGCAACCCGAAATCCAATTCAGCACCCTGAATTCTCTTTTCAGTCTATCACATACCTAACATAGTTCTTTGAATACCAAATTCAACAACTATATTTAAAATAACTTTATTCTCTTATTTTAATTTCTCATTTAATATTATTAATTATGTAATAATATTTCAATCAAATATCATGTAAAAATATTTTAAGTCATTTAATCAATAAATAAATAATTTATTTTAATTATTTTTCTTTTCTTAATTAATCACTTTTAAATCTTCTAAAATGTCATACATATAACAACTCTTCACTACTGATCGAAATCTTCATCAAAAATCTGTATAAACCATGCTTAAGGGTCTCAAGTCGTAAAATCGTATTTTCTATAATTTTCACATCATATATTTAATTTATTCCATTTATCCATATAACATCATTTATATGAAAAATAGCAAAACAACTCTAAAATAATTTTTTTTCTGGAAAGGAGCTATATATAATCCCCTCATGAAAATATATTTTTCCAGAAATTTTTTAAAGTCCATCTACTATATTTAAATAGTCCATAATGGCCAAATATTGTCAGATTTTTCATAAATCGAGAATTAACTCCAAAAAATTTGAAATATTCAGGGTAAGCTGCTGTTATATACATGTACTTTCTGCAAAAATTTCATAATTTTTGGACTCACATAGAGAGTTATTCGGATAGATTTTTAAAAGTAGTCCTTAACCGTAAAATGCATAACTCTAAATCCGTATGGCCAAAAATTCTCAAATTTTTACAGGACCTACATAACCTCTGAAATTAACCCTCCAAATATTTATAGAATTTTTAAAGCACAGAAAGTTGACGAAGTTGCCCTCATGGCAGACTAATCAGAGAGCTTTTTACCCCTCTTTGTCTATTACATGGACTGTTTTGACTAAAATACACACCACGACTTTTCAACACCTGATTTTTGAATTCTATCACTTGGGTTTATTAATTATCACATATATCTAGCACCCTTCTTCGACGGATCATGAAAAGAAGGTGTAGATTTAATATATAATTTGATTAAAGAGAGAGAAAGCTAGGGTTTTCTAGCTTTCTAGAAACCTAGTTTCATTTCTCTCCTTTTGATCCACTTTCTAACACTTAAATTAGTTAGATCCATACATGAATCCTTATAAAACACATAGATTGAAGAGTTCTATACTTTCAAATCATGAACCCATTTTTCCATCAAATCAATAAAGGAAAAGAAAATAAAGTCTAGAGATTAGTTTTATACCTTGTCTTCTTAGCCTCTCTTCTTCTCCAACCGTAATAGGTTATGAATCTTGGGTGCATCTAGCTTCAAGCTCTCTCCCTTTTCTCTCGCTGCTCCCACCAAACTTCCTCTCTTTTTTCTCTCTCTATTTTCTTTGCTCTCTCTTTCTTTAACTTGGTAAATGAAAAGAAATAAAATGAAAAGTTTTGTTTAATTTACTTAAAGATAAAAAGTATAGATATATAATATATATCTATACAATATCTTCCACCCAACTTGCTTTCCTCTCTCTCTCTCTCTCTCTCTCTCTTATTATACATATGGTTGCTTGCAAGTAATTACTAAAGTGTTGGCTCATTAAAAAGTTAACACCTAAAAAGTTAATTACCTACTAAAGTAACTATCATCATTATATTACTCTCTCCTTTTCTCCTCTTCCCAATTTCGGCCACTTGGCCCTTTCTTCTCCCAACTTTTGTTTTTATATCAAGCTTTAATTAATGACTATAATATCCTTCACAAATGGGCTAAACTTTGGGCTTTTAATTAATTTTTTTTGGGTTTGTTTTTTTTTTTCTTATTTTGCTTACTAACAAAAATAAACTTGGGCTTCATCTATTAATTAAATTGGGCCATTATTATACTTACCTTATACATGATATATTGGGCTAATTTAATAATCTAATTGCCCTTAAATCAATTTATCTACAAGTCCAATGCTTGATTAAATAATTGAGCTTGTTTGAATCACTTACTCTTCTTAATTTATTATCGCTTGAGCTAATGCTCATTATTATTGATATTTCCATATTATTATTCATTAATATTATTAATTCACTTATATAACCCAATTAGACTTGTCGTATTCAAGCTTATTGAGTATGTAATTAGGTTTTAACACCTTAAATCCATTTTTTGGATTATTAAAATACTTTGGTTAGTCTACTAACTTATTTAACTTATTAGTGAGACTTCCTTTAATTACATTAGCATATTATTCACATAATCACCTAATCATCCATATTATATCACAGATTAATTAATATATTTGTTTACAATGTGTCGACGTTGGAAAATTTAAGAAATACTGCGGGTCAGTTTATAACCCGGTTTTTCTCAAATCGATCTTCCTAAGTTATCTCTACCCTTATTCTTTTTATTGCAAAAAAAAGGTTTTGAATGGTTTTTTAGGAAAGAGGCCAACATGTGTATATGTCGACGATTTGATTTGATTTAAACAGAGTCCCCAGTTGGTAGTGTTGAAAATGGTTGTACCAATTCAACCGAATTTGATTTGAAAAGAGGCCCAAATGATGGACACTGTCGAAACTTGATCTTTGAAATCGGAGTTTCGAGTTTGGGGGCTTGGTTAAGTGTGGGGAAGGTGTTAGGCACCCCACGACTCCCGTGTAAACACGGTACCACAATCTTTTCAATATTTCTCTTAAAACTGGAATGCGTGAGTGAATGCTATTTGAAAATGGGGCCTTTTGATTGATTGAAAGCTTTGATAGGCTTCGTTGAGCCTATATACGAAGGGGTTTGATTTGATTTAAAAATAAATCTTTTGATTTGATTTGCAAAAAGCATCATTTAATTTGATTTGCAAAAGCTTTTGAATTGAATTGCCAGTGATGTTTTGAAAGCTGGTTTTATCAAACCCTTACGCAGACATAGGAATTGAAGCATATCGCTACTCTCAATTTTAACTTTATAGCCTTAAGGCTGTATGTAAATGGTGATTTGTAGGGCTATGAAGCATCCTCAACAACAAAAATATAAAGTTTCGGTCTCCTCATGGGTATGAAAACCATCTGAGGGACGCTGACACGACAATCTATATTTTCACTATGTTGAGACTTTAAATCTGGATAAACGTTTTAAGGTCTGTGCATGTACATTTTACAGAAAAAACTGACAGGGTACATCTGTAAATCAGAGTTTGTCCATCGTGGGAATCAGATTCTGATCAGTTTGATCATGAATCCCACGATTCCTAGGCTCACATATGAGTAGCTAAAACCTGCACAGTTCAAATTTGTATAAAAGTAGATAAATATCCCAAAATTGCCAGAACCAGGGATTCATTAAGTAAATCCCGGTTTGCACTGTCGAAGCATCTTGTTCCCACTAGATAGCGATTTAAGGGATGTGAGGTTGCTTTTCAAAATTGAAACTATAAAATAAATAGATTTAAAGAAATCTCAGCCATTATAGCTTCCAGGTTCTGTCGGGACCTGTTTGAACCGTTGAAAGCTAGAAGTGGCGAGATTTGGAGAAATCTATTTCGCCCGCAGATATATCAGTGCAAATTCATATACAAATGAATATTAAATGCAGTAGTTGAATAAATTGATTAAAGCACTATATATAATTATATATATATATATATATATAAAAGCTGTAAAAGGGCGATGGGTTTTCACTCGCATGCCCGGACTGGAATCGAAATATAGATATATAAAAACTGTAAATAGCCACAAAATAATCCATGCTGTGACAGAAATGAAATATATATATATATATATATATATATATAAATAGTAATAAGGGCAATGGGTTTTCACGCTGGTGCCCGTGCTAGAATTAAAATTTACAGAAAGTAGTCACCCAGTGATTGGGAAGAGCACCCAGTATAGGGAAGTGTGCAAAAAAAGTAAAAAGACCACAAAGTAATCCAAGCCGGACTGAAAATATATAAATATATATATATATATATATATATATTGACAGAAATGTAGTCAACCAAGACTGATAGGAGTACCAGTGATGGTGAACGTTGCTTATATATGCGTAAATATATATAAAAGCGGTAAACTACAACAGATTTGAAATATGGGCTTGACAGAATTGAAATGTTAGTACATTTGTAGTTAAATATGTATAAAAAAAAGCCAAACCCGGACTGGGAAGACAACCCAGTCCGGCGAAGTTGCCAAAACTGTGCGTGCTAGTGCATTGAAGCTACTGGAGCTGACAGATCGTCAATCCGAGTTGTAGAAATGTTGAAAACGGAGTTTATGTAAAACAAATATATCAATTTTTGACAAAAACAGCCACGAAACTAAGTTTCGATCATATTTAGAAGATAAAACTTGATGTACAGGTGTAAAACAGCGCAAAGTAGTAGTATTGACTTGCTGATCGTAAAATAACTTACAATGGGCTGCACTACGGGCTTTTTGCCGAATCGTAGGCCTTAAACGTCCAAATCTACCGGTGGTTTTTTGATATGTGGTAGTATATGGGTATATCTATGTGTTGGAGTGAAAATATTTGGGTTTGGAAGAGGTGTAAAAGTTGAAAAATCAGTCGGACAGGGCTTCGCTGCGCTTCTTGCTTATGCAAATGAGAGGGGGCTGCCCCTATATTTATAGAGGGGGGAGCCGCAACTCTATATGCAACTGCCACAGGTAGAGGTGCGGCCACTCGAGGTGGGTCCTGCATGCCCGGCTTGGTTGTCTCGAAGTATGTGCACTCCGAGCAATGCGATGTCCTGTCGGAAACTTTTTAACTTTTGATTGAAGCGTCTGTTTGAGGCATGCAATACCTTTCCGGAAAGATCTCGCTGAGAGTGTTGCAATGACATGGGAAAAAACATTTTTTGGGTCCAGGAAGACAGGTTCATAACCAGGTCTTCGATTCCCCGCAGTTTAGTCCGTTGAACTGTCGTGCGTTGTTGCCACTTGGGATCGTCGTTAGGGTTCATTTTGACTTTGCCGGCATCGATTTGGCTTGAGTTTGACCAAGTTGGTTGAAAGTTGGTAAAATGATCATTGTACCCCTCCTGGGGCTGCCTGTAGTATCGACATGGTCGCAGGTTGAATTCCAGGAGCTGATTCCAAGACTTGGTTCCCAGTCGAGTCTTTTGACCTCAAGGTTGTCTCTGAGGCTGACGTGGTCATTCCATATTTTGCTATAGAGTTGTTGCGATGCTTCAGGCTGATGTCTGTAGTTGGCCTGACGTCTCGGGTTGAGACCGGGGTTAATTTTAACTTCCCGGGTTGAGATCGGGGTTGATTGATACCTCCCGGGTTGCTGTCGGGGTTGAATTTGATGATCTAATTGATTTTCGAAGCTTGATTGATGGTCCGATTGACTGTCAGAACTTGATTGATGGTCCGATTGACTGTCAAAACTTGATTGATTGTTCAATTGACTGTCGGAACTTGATTGATGGTCCGATTGACTGTCAGAACTTGATTACCGATATTGGGAATCGGATTTGACTGGAGCACCGATATTGTGGATCGAATTTGGGTTGATTGACTATTTTACCCTTCTACTGGATGAGAATCGGGGCAAGGAAAGTCTCGAGTGTCTACACAATATATACAGAAATTCTTGGTTATTACAAAATGGAATGAGGATTGTCATAAAGCCTTCCTTGCCATTAAGAAGCAGCTGATAAAGGCACCAGTCTTGGTACCCCCAAGGGATGGAGTTCCACTGCTTATGTAATTGTCCATCAATGCCAATGCAATGGGCTGCATGTTGGGACAGAAGGACGATAGTAGTAAGGAGACAGCTATCTACTACATCAGCAAAAGGTTTAGCAGCGATGAACAGAAGTACACCCTGATCGAAAAGACATGTTGTGCATTAGCATGGGCTGCCATGAGGTTACAACACTATCTTCATGGGCACACGACCTACCTCATCTCCCGCATAGATCCGCTGAAATATATATTCAACAAGCCAATGTTGAATTGTCAACTGTCCAAATGGCAGTTAATCCTCCAACAGTTCGACATTGTCTACGTGACTCAGAAGTCCATCAAAGGTTAAGGCATTGCGGATCAACTTGCCGAAGCACCATCAGGAGGGTTCGAACCTTTGGAGACTTACTTCCCGGATGATGGGATCATAACAATTCAGCAAGGTTTTCAAGAAAATACAATCCAACCATGGAAAATGTATTTCGATGGAGCAGTAAATATAGAAGGTGCCGGAGCTGGGGTAGTCCATATCTCTGGTACGGGAGAACAATATCCTGTGGCTACCAAGCTACAGTTTGTCAACACCAACAACACGGCTGAGTACGAAGGCTGCATAATGGGGTTGAAACTAGCCCAGTCCATGGGTGTTAAACATTTATTGGTCTTTGGAGACTCTAAGTTGATTATCAAACAAACCACTGGGGCATATCACACCAAAGAACTGCATTTGCTGCCCTATCATCGGCAGGTCGTCAAAATATCCATGAAATTTGAAGACATAACCTTCATCCATATACCTCGGGGTAGGAATGACTTTGCTGATGCATTTGCGAGGTTGGCTTCCTTGATCCACATATCCGATAGGATTGGGATTCTCGACATCAAAATCACAAACCAAAAGACCCCGACATATGAGAATTACATTGGAGAAGTATCAGATGAAATACCTCCTATCAAACAGCCTTGGTATCAAGACATCAAGGAATATATTGAGATAGATCTGTACCCGCTGGGGCAAGCCAAGCTAAACAAAATTGGATTCACAAGATGGCTATGAAGTTCTATCTAAGCGGAGACGTACTCTACAAAAGGGATGCTGGAATAAGCCTGTTACGATGCCTCGATAAAGAGCAAGCCTAGAGATTGATGGATGAAGTCCATGGTGGAATCTATGGTCCACACATGAGCGGTCATTTGTTGGCCAAGAAAATATTAAGAACAGGGCATTACTGGATCTCTCTCAAAGCTGACTGCGATGATCACGTCAAGAGATGCTTTCAATGCCAAGTACATGGAAATGCCATCCACACTCCTTCAAATGAGCTTCAAAACATGAGTTCTCCATGGCCTTTCTCCATGTGGGGAATAGATGTGATAGGGCTAGTGGAACCCAAAGCCAGCAATGGTTATTGATTCATCTTCACCATGATTGATTACTTCACCAAGTAGGTTGAAGCTGCCTCTTTCCCAAAGTCACCAAAGTGGTCATCATTGGTTTTATCAGAAATAATATTGTCTGTCGATATGGACAACCGGAGGTGATTGTATCAGACAACGCCAAGAACCTAAACAAACAGATGATGAGAGAACTATGCAGCAAGTTCCACATCAAGCATCTCAATTTCGTCATCTATCGGCCCAAGATGAATGGTGCTGTCGAAGAGGCCAACAAGAACATCAAGAAGATCATGCAGAAAATGTTTGACAATCACAAAGAATGGCCTAACTTGTTGCCTCTAACCCTGTTCGCATACAGGACGTTAATGCGTACTTCTACTGGGGCTACCCCTTATTCGTTGGTCTATGTTATGGAAGCAGTCCTTCCCATAGAAGTAGAAATGGAGTCCCCCAGAGTGTTAATTAACGCTCAAATGGAAGAAGACCAGTGATTGTAAGAGCGGTATCATCAACTGTCCCTGATAGATGAAAAGAGGGCTACAACCATTTTCCACGGGCAGTTATATCAGGAAAGGATTGCTTGATCCTACAACAAGAAAGTCTGAATCCGGTAATTCAAAGAAAGTGACTTGGTGCTGAAGAAAGTTCGCCCCAAATTGGGAAGGCCTTTTCATTGTCAAGGAAGTGTTGATAGGAGGAGCTATCAAACTGCAAGATATGGATGGGAGCGAATTTCCCCAACTCATCAATTCAAACACCGTGAAAAAGTACTATGTCTGAAACACATGCACACTAGCATCCTGATCCTGTGAATCAAATCAGTTTTGGTTTTCATCAGAAGATGAAACTACGAATGACCTGATCTCCCTCAACCCGGGAGTACGTAGGCAGCCATTCCTGGTGCGGTCAAAACAAAAAAAAATAAAAACTCATCAAACCAAACTCAAAAGAGACACTTCTCAAGCCTCTCTCATACAAAATTAAACTACGAATGACCTGATATCCCTCAACCCGGGAGTACGTAGGCAGCCATTCATGTTGCGGTTTGACCTTCGAGAAAAAAAATAAAAAGCCAATAAAAAACCAGTCCCAAGACACCGAAACCATAAAAAGCCTAAATTCTATCAAGCCTCCCTGGTCACCGAGTCCGTTCGAGATATTCTCTGACATCTCACTGTCAATCCATCAAATAGAAGCTCATGATACATCAACAACAGCAAGTCAGGAAAGAAGTGATAATCACTCAGCAATGACGATACATATACAAACAGGGAAGTGAATTAAAATATATTCTCTGAAATATAATACTGTTTGATATATACACTATGTCTTGTACATGACAAAAATGGCTGATCTAGTATGTGCAAAAAAAATAAAGCTAGTCTATGGACCCAAAGATAAACGGGACAGCAGTGCCAACATGGCATCTCTCTCTGAAGATGGAGGAGCCACTGCCAGTGCAATACCCTCAGCCTCCATACGGGTCAAAACATCCATAGCCATCTGCATAGTGGCACTGTGATCATCAATGTAAACACTTATCTCGATAACTAGGCCATGATTATATGATCAGAGAGCAGTACTGTCGGCAATGTGGAAATATCGGGAAGCTATGGCCTCATCACTCTCTACAGAAATAGCATCCCTGGCAATCAAAACCTCTTCAACCTCCTTAAAGGCTGCGTCTCTGGCAGATCTGATATCATCCCTCTCTACAAAAGATGTAACTCTGGCAATCAATGTCTCCTCAAACTCTATAAAAGTAGCGTCTAGAGGAGATCGAGCCTCATCTCTCTCAACCAATGCCGTATCCCGAGTGGCTCGAGCCTCATCTCTATCAGCAAAAGCTATATCTCTATCAGACAGGGCAGTCAACATCAGCGCCCTATCCTAATCTCCCTCAAAGGTCATCTTAGCTAGTAAATCTGCCAAAGCTGGATCTGTCCCGGTAGGAATGGTCAGTGGGTCACTAACTAAGGCTGCTGTCAGATCCATGAACAAATCAACCTTCGTAGGAGAATCAGGATCCTCCATTTGCTCCTCCTCATCTGAATCAACAATCAGAGCTGACTAGGTGAATGCAGTTGATGTTATATCGGCCTCCAACCACGCCGAGTACTCTTGAGAACAATCCGGGTAGCTAGTAGAGAAATCATCTCTCTCCCTATGAGTCCAACACTCATAAATCCTGATTAGGTCGGCTGATGACATAGAATAAGCTGACATTCGCTGATCAATTGCCCCCTCAAAATGGTGCAGGCTCTGGAACTGATCAAACTAACCCATAATTGCTAATGGATGGTAAGTGGTCATTCCTCTCAATCCCGCTAGGGGCAGATAGTCCATGCCAGATGCCTGGGTGATGAAGCTATAAGGGGAGACTAGCCCGGAGCATGGCAGAATCGAAAAAGGATGCACAATATCAGACAGAAAAGCTGTCTCTACATCCGAACACTCCGCTGGCTAAAAGGAGTATGACATGGCTATCTCATGGGTGAAACAATACCCCTAGTGTCTAAAGAAGCCAATTGGGAGCAAGTGGGACATGAGCCACAAGTACAACATGATAGAGCTACCTCTGAAAAACCCCTATGGATGGGTATGACAATAGGTAGCTGACCTCAGTGTCTCAGCCAATATCATAGGTAGGATGGTGCAACCCTATCTAAGGGCCCAAACCACAACCATCAAACCGACGTCCAAGTGGTCCAAAGGTAGTGGCATATAAACGTAGGCCACGATGCACATCAACAAGATGTCTACACGGGAAAGCTGCCACTCATCTACCGAAATGATAAAATCCCCAAAATGTCGCTCGTAGCTGTCTAACCGGCCAAAGCGATAGATCAAAAATTCTATGGATATCACATATCTGACAATAATCTCCTCAGTGATAACTCGACGTCTCAGACCCGACATAGTCATAAACGGTCTCCACATATCATTGATAGCTGTATGAGCGCAAGGCAGGTCTAGTACCAAGCCTGTAAGACGCTCATACTCCTCTAAGGTAGGAGTCAACTCGTGGAGCCCAAAACGGAAAATCTGTCAATCAAGGTATCCAGTATGATAAGATGCCATCCACAAACCCATACGGAACTTGGAAAGCCAAAAGGGCTATAGAATGTCCTAGCTTTTGATCTACTATCCCTCTGGCTGTGAGGGGCAGACGGTCATACCACGACTGCAATGAAGATGCCACCGAGGATGGTGGCGAGTGCTCAATACGGCTGACAGTGGATGATGACATCTGTATCGTCATATCACAAGACCATCCAGGGGTCAAATCTGAACTCATCTGTCTAAATGCATATCCATGACATAATACATCCATAAAGACAATGATAAACATGATGCAATAGATAAGAAATATCATGCATATCTACAATAAACTATCTACTGCAAGCATAATCTCTATCTGCTAATAAAATACAAAATAAAAAGTACAGGGATATGGGGCACAACCGCCCAACTACTACTAGTGATCTATCAAAATTGGGCATAGCCGCCCAACAACCAAAATAGTGGCCTATCAAAAGATATAGCTATAATAGCTATCCAAAAAGATCCAAAATATCTACACTCAGGTGGTTAACCTGCTCTATCTCCTTCGTGGACACAAAGTCTCGGCCATCAGGAATGCCAGAGCGGTACAAGGGAGGATCAGCCCCTGTATAACTGCTAGAAAACGAACCTGTGGAAGGGCCCACTCCAGAGCTGGATGGATCAAAAGAAGATGCCTCTGATGGATCTCGGCCAAGATGCCTAATAAACAAATGAGCTCTCTTCAATTGCTGGGTCAGTCCTATAATCTGGTCCAAGTGAGTAGGCTCCCTGTGCCAAGTTATCCAGTCTATCATCATCACAGATCCCGGCACCATATCTGCCATAAATTGGGTAGTGCGAGTTTGAGCCCCAATAGTGCAAGGACTCCACCAGCTGCTGAATGCCTCTTGGCTGTATGGACCCTCTGACAGGGTAAAGCCATCTAGGCCCTCCATCAGAATGTCTGTGAGTGGCTGAACTAGTGGCTAATGGTGCCAAGTAGGAGGAACAATGGGAATGCGGATCTACCCCATGATGCTCTTGATAGCACGCTCTCCTAAATAGAGCTCCCAACCTCCCTCTGTCAAAAATGGGACTCTGCGGGTCGACAATACAAACTCCCACCCAGTGGGGAATCCGACCTCAAACCCGACTATCAAAAAGTCTGAGGTATACGGTACCCATGAGATCGATCCTGCTGTCAAAAGCTCAAGCTGCATACGGGAATGGGTAAATCCCTCAGCCACAGGGACCTCCATCAGAGTGGAGTGGTGCCAACGCCGTCCTTGGGGATAAGTATCCAGGCCTAAAATGGTAGCGGGACGAAGGCAAAAAAGCCTCTCATATGCCCAAAATTGGACATACAAATATCAAATGTCCTCAGTAACCAAGACTGATAAATTTAAATGCAGAAATCAAAAAGGTACAAGAAGGATGTACTCACCAGCAGGAATGGGTATAACCCTAACCAAGCCTCTGTCACACCTTCCGAGCGCATGCGCATGCCTTAGAGAACATAGGCAAAGGTGTAGGTACCCCAATCAAAGTTATTGAGGTGCTCTACATATCAGTAGCGCTAACCAGGGCAAAGGACACCGTCGTAGAGTTATCCGCCCGAAAATAACCCCTGATGATCACCATAAATAATCGCCGCAAGATGCGATCCCTAACCCTCTGATCATTAGGCAGAGGGTCAAGCAAAGCCCCACTCTGGGCATCTACGCTCAAGGACCAGATCGGACCGTCCGACCCTTGATCGCCGTCGCAGGAACTCCCGGCAGGGACCTAACGGTAGTGGGTGTAATGTCAGCCACGACAGGCACTAGCTCACCCTCAAACTCTATCCTGGTGATGAACCTCCAATCCATCGAGGTCATCATCACCTCGCAGTCCAACAAGTGGAGAGACTGAGTCTGGTGGAACCAGCGTGATAAAGCCCTCATAAAACCCCAGGGGCAGCGACAGGGAAGAATAAAAAAGAATGCCTGAAACCCCAGGTATTAACAATGTCCCTGTAGTCCTGGCACAGAGTGTCGTACAGGGAATGAACGTTAAACCAGTTCCCTCGAGGTCGCATAAAGCCTGGAACCTACATCAAAAGCCAACCCATGCCAAAAACCTGTGTCCCAAGAATGGCAAAAGGAAGATAGAAAATTCAAAAATAGAAAAAGCTTCAGTCACCTCGTTGGCATGGAGGAACCTCGAGGGATGACGACTCAAATCTCCCAGCAGATCCTGGACTGGCACAACAATGCCTGAAAGCTCCGTACGTAGAGCCTAAGCTAGGGCAGGAGCGGCAAATGGAGCATCCTCATCGTCTATATCTACCGGCAGCTCATCTTGGGCCGAACGACTCACTGACTCAGCTAACCTGCGAGGCGGCCGGGCTGGCCGTGGCTTAGGGACATCGGAGGCTCTCCTCCGTCTTACTCCTGAAACGACCCTACTGGCACTCTCAGGTCTATCTCGGTCCATCACCAAAATAAAGTCACCAAATCACCTCAGAAAGGGTGTGGTAAGCCTAAAACCTGTGGCTTATTAATTTAAATCAGTACTTGATGCATTTCTAAGTCCTAAAACATGCATGGGTCAATTAAAAATCCCTAGTAGAGTTAAAATTGCATGTTTTTCAAAAGCTAAATCCTAAAAATGCATGGGTCAGTCAAAAATCCCCAGTAAAGTCAAAATTGAATATTTATTAAATGCTCAGGCTTTTGAAAACATTTCGCCAGAGTCTCCTTTGTAAAATGGACTATCCGCATGCACACAGGCATGTCTAGGTGGCCATTCAGTAGCACACCTTCCCAAAAATAGAAACAGTTCATATTTATGAAAAAAATCAAAAATAAACTTCACATGGTAGCAAAATTATTATGGACATTTTTAGTTGAAAATCCAGGCTCGCTAGGCCTCAAAAAGGATGAGTAAACTGATCAAAAAGAGCTAAAATTGATTGTCTCAGAATCTGAATTTTCTTATATCAAAACATGCATTTGAAGTAAAATATGCATACTTACGAAGTTAAAAATATTTTAGCAGGTCATATAGGCATACATTTTTGATACATTGCATTCAAAAGCACCCTACGTGGTTTACATACTTTTAACGGTCAAAACTTGAAAAGAAAGGATCTAAATGTTACCTGAGATGTGCAGAACGCGTAGCCGCTGACAGAATCTAAAAAAAGCTGCCCGAACTCCATAGATCTGAAAAAGAAAATCGGATTCCGTTTGAAACTCAAAACTAAAAATGAATTTATGAGCTCCCCGCTGCCCTATATAAAATCGTAAGAAGGAGCGGGCCAACCTGTAACTGCCGCACCCCTACTTATGGCTCCCCAGGGTGGGTCCCACTCCCTCCAGCTCCATCCAGTTCGAGTTGAAACAAAGTTTATATTAGCTGAAAAGTCAAATCTGAGAAAAAATCGCTACGCGATTAAGCGGTTTGTCCTAAAATCCTGCGTTTAAGCAGCGGATTACTGAAAGAAAGATGAACTTCATGAAAGCCCTTGGTATTCATCCCGAAGCAATATCTGGGGAACCAATGATGAAAACTGCTAAAAACTGGCAAAAAACTGCACAAAACTGTCAAAAACTTCCACTTTCAAAGCGTCGGGTACTGACCGATGATAGCTCAGCCGTTGGCACCACCCCAGCAAAGCGTCGGATACTGACCGGTGACAATTCAACCATTGGCACAACCCCAGCGAAGCGTTGGGTACTGACCGGTGACATTTCAGCCGTTTGCACAACCCCAACGAAGCGTCGGGTACAGACCGATGACAGCTCAGCCGTTGGCACAACCCCAGCGAAGCGTCGAGTATTGACCGGTGACAGTTCAGCCGTTGGCACAACCTCAACGAAGCATCGAGTACAGACCGATGATAGCTCAGCCGTTGGCATAAACCCAGCGAAGCGTCGGATACTGACCGATGACAGTTCAGCCATTAGCACAACCCCAGCGAAGCGTCAGGTACAGACTGGTTACAGTTTAGCCGTTGGCTCAACCCCAGCAAAGCATCGGGCAAAAACCGATGACAGTTCAGTCGTTGGCACAACCCCAGCGAAGCATCGGTACTGACCGATGATAGCTCAGCCGTTGGCACAACCCCAACGAAGCGTCGGGTACTGATCTGTGATAGTTCAGCCATTAGCACAACCCCAACAAAGCGTCGGGTATAGACCGGTGATAGCTCAGCTGTTGACACAAACCCAGCGAAGCGTCGGGTACTGACCGGTGATAGTTCAGCAATTGGAACAACCCCAGCGAAGCGTCGTGTACAGACCGGTGACAGTTCAGTCGTTGGCACAACCCTAGCGAAGCATCGGGTACTGACCGATGACAGTTCAGTCGTTGGCTCAACCCCAGCGAAGCGTCAGGTACAGACCGGTGACAGTTCGGCCGTTGGCTCAACCCCAGCTAAGCGTCGGGTACGGTCCGGTGACATCAGCCTTTGGCAACAACTCCAGTGAAGCATCGGGAATGATCCGATGGTGAAAACAATATATCAATCTATCCCCAAAAGAGATATATGATGGAATCTATTATACACATCCTCAGAAAGAGCACCAAGAAGGATTGATGATTCAATCTCCTGTGGCCAATTACCGGTGCAAATTATCATCGCGATATGCATCGGGAACACTCGTTGAAGTAACTTGGCTGCAGACATTGTGACACTCCCAAATCCGGGTACTTCATTTACACATGATTTGGTGTTCACTATCTAATTATAACATACAACTACTGCCCAATAATAAGGAATGCAAAATAAATTACAACCTTATCATTAAATAAAAAAATCTTCCTTATAAAAGGATTACAACTTAATTGAATAAATTCCAGGGTTTGCTAACCTTAACATAAACAATAAGTGCAAAAAATAAAATATAACATAAACGAAGTCGTATTACAATCATAATCAAAATACAACAAGTCTTCACTTGTTCATCTTGCCTTTTCCTTTACTCGTTGACATTACGTCAACGTTCTCGACTTTAGCTGCAATGGTTATTTAATTGCAAGAGTGAGAAAACAAAAGCTCACTTTAAATGTAACAATAATAATGACATGAACTGGATAGCTTCAAAAGATTTGAATAACTTTTCTTTCATCAATAATAAAGAATTGAATAATAATTCTTTCATCATCATTTAGAGTTTTGAATATTAAAATCATCTGAGGGTCATAAGACCTTGAACTATGTCCTGGGTTATAAACATTTTTATTTAAAACCTTTAACAGTCATTTAGACTATGGACTCTTAACTCGTACTTAGGGGGATCCGCTCTTCGTACCATGTATTGTGCACAAACATCTTAACGCTTTTGCATGGTAATACCCTATTAAATAGGGTTGTTCATCGCAGTATGTGATACAAGTCCGCACCAAAGAAAGTTTGGTTTGGATAAACTTAAAAGGAAATTTGGAGTTCAACTATCATGAACTAAGGAGTAGTTGAATCGACTCACAATAATTTAGGAGTTCAATAATACAAAAATTATGAACCAAGTATAAGTCATAACAATAGACTTCATATTAAATAGGCATACTTTAGAAATAACTTAAAGCATTAGAAAGTTAAATAAACCTTGCTTGAACGATTAAGTCAAGGTCACGTTAATTCAATAATAAACTTTGATAAGATATTTGCTCAATATGGAATTTATAAAGAATACAAATAACTCGCATCATTATAATCAATAAAGATAGCTCAAGTAAAGTTTGAGTTTAAAAACTTGCCTCAAGCTCAAGCTACACTTTATAATATGCAAGTCACTTTCTCAATCGTCCTACACATTACATTACGTTTACAATATCAATTTGTTCCTAACCATTACGTTTAATCGTTGAACTTCTTACTTAACTTCAACTTAACAACGTGGTTTACAACTTAACTCGCTAACTAACCACCACTAGTACAAAAATGACCTTTGGACACGGTTGAGAAAAATTAAGGGGACACGGTGGCAGCAAAACCCGTGACAAAAAAATTTCTTTAAGGGTAATGGTCACGGGATTAGGTAGTCAAGTTTAGTTACGGTGATTCGCCGTGACTAGTATCGATATGTATTTTTTTGGTCACGGTGGTTTGTAATTAACATGACTATTTTTATTTATTAATTTAGATACGGTTTGCTCACCATAACTATTGGATTATTGTCACGGGGAAAGTTTGTGCCGTGACTAATTTTGTATTTTTGTAGACACAGTATTCTATGTTCATGTAACCAATGTATAATCCGTAATTTAGACACGATGATGCACCCGTATCTAAATATGGTGGTTATAGGCCAATATTTAGATACGGATTTTGGGCACCCGTGACTATTTAAAGAAAATGTTATGTATGTAAGTAAGGTTAGAAAACACGAAGGGAACAGGGATGAAGTCGACTCCAATTTCATACGCTTCAATCCAAACCTAAATCTCCTTTCAGTTCTCTCCGGTCCTCTCTCTGCTCTCTAACCCTTTCAATCTCCTAACTCCCAACCTAAAAACCTAAATCCTCCAATCGAAGGTCACTCTGAATCGAAGGTCAATCGAACCAAAGGTTGTTCTCAATCGAAGCACAAACAAAAAGATGGCGATAGAGATCGAGAAGAAACGAAACAAATTAGCGACAGATGAGAGTTGTTTAGCGAAATCGATGGCGAAACAGAGGTCTGACCACCCGATTCAAATTCTCCAAGCCGGAGCTTTTTCTTATTTGGTAATTATCTCTTCTTAATTTTTATGAATCACACTACATGTTACTGCTGTGTACTGATAACTGCTTCCCGGATTTTGTATCTGGGTTAAATTTAGTTATTTGAGCTCCCTGAATTTAATAACCCAATTGGCTATGTTGTTTGATTGAAAGTTTGCTGTCATTTGATCATTGCCTTGCTTTTAGTTTTATACTTTTAGCATATATATTCATTTAGTGACTTTTGCTCACATCTACTTGTTTGCTCAATGGAACATAGTCTAAAAGTTAGGGTCTGCTCACAACGTTGCTAGAGAGGATCCACGATCCAAAATGCAATTTCCACAGAACAATCCTCCTCCTCCTCTGTCCTTACAAATTTGAAAGTAGTATGCATACAAGCCAATCATATATGATGATAAAGTATATACTTTGGAGACAATCTTATTTATTTAGTAATAAAAATATTCATTTATTAAAGGCATTTAATTATCTACATGGTGTTATTTTTATAATATGTAAATAACCCATAGTTTTAAGCAATGCTTTTAGAATCATGATGATGATCATGCTAATGAGATCTAAATTCTTAGAAAGCTCTAAAACTAAGATAGTTCTCAATCGTGAGATTACTAAAAAGGGATTAGTAAATCCAGATAGATTGGTACATATGTTGCTTGCTCATTGGATGAGGATGATTGATCTCATAATCATTTATGTGGAGACACTAAAGCAAGTATGTAGGTGCTTATTAGAGAATAAGTTCACTGAACGTGACTCGCTATGGAATACCTAATGGAGTTTTACTCGCCTGTCAATAGAAATTCCTAATGTGATAGTAGTACAAGTGATCCTTGGACTTGAGATCATCACAGTATCTTGTATGTAATGAATTATACTTTGACTTATTCCTTAAAGCCCTTTAGGGTATATAAAAGAGTATGCTTAGGTATAATGAGTTACATATGAAGATAATGAATTATCAATAAAGAATCTACCACCTCTAGTAAAAGAGGAGATATGTCCTATGTGATTCGTTAAATGACAACCCAGGAATCCTTGGCCAAGGTGGAATGAAATTAAAAATGAGTTTCTAATTTGCATTAAATGGAGTTGTGCATTTTCTAATCGAAATACATATAATTAAATAAAATAAGACTTGACAGTAAATTCATGTCTTATATTTAATTGGGACATTGTATGGTGGAATGATTGAATTATACGATAACTATTTACTCACAGGTTCTTTTATGATTAATGTTGAAATCTATATTATCTAGAAAGTCGTTGATCGCTACGGAGGCTTATCCCTATTGTAGAATAAATATTATTTATTTAAATAGATTATTAGTTTAATTTATTTATTTAAATAAGATTAGAATTATTCTAATTGATTTATTCACAACCGGTTTAATATGGAGAACCTAAAGAGTCACACCATAAAAGGAAGAATAATTATTTAAGAAGGTAATGGCATAATCATAATAATGCATTAAGTGTAATTAATTTAATCTATGATGATAGAATAAATTAAATAGCTTAATGTTTATTATTTAATATTTTGGAAATATTAAATATAAATTAATAAGAGATGTCTTATTAATATTATTACAATTATTATTATTTTAATTTCTAAAGAGGTTTAGTAATTAATTTAATATTAGTACTCTCATTTATTCCTAATAAGATTAGGAGACAAATTAATTAAATGAATTTAATTAATTATTCTCAATGTGGTGGAAAGCCTAAATTAATTAAAGGAGTTTAATTAATTAAATGAAATCCCATGTCTATTAGAATTAAAAGGGTTGACCAATATCTATATAAGAGGAGTCTTATAATAGATATCTGTTGATGCAATTCCAATTGTTGAGAGTACTCCTTTTCTATAGAGGATAGAAAACTAAGCCAACCACCTTCCTTCTTGATAATTCATCTTCCTTGGTGGATCACCTCTTGAGGCCAAACGATCAAAGGATGAAATCTAATCCGGAAATTCAAAGAGATCACGAAGAACAAGGAGTTGAACTCGTACCTGTGGAAGCTTCGTTCTACAAGAGTATGATTCTATAACTTCTTATTTATCGTTTTAAATTAATAATTTGCATAAAGGATGATCCGGGTGATGGTTTTGTAGAAATTTTTTAAACTCTGATATATCATGCTTCCGCTAATTTTGCAATTTGATTGCGTCACGATTTCGTACAAACCCAACAGTGGCATCAGAGCCAAACCTTTATGCAATTATTAATTGTTTTAATTTCATATACATATGGGTATGTATTTAGAATAATTTATTGGGCATAATTAGTTGTATAAAATTATTTTTTTATGGTAGAAAGAAAAAAAAATTAACGAAAACAATTTTTTTTTCTTCTTGGTTCGCTGTGTTCGCGAATTGATCACAAAATGGTGACTGTCGATTTTTTTTTAAAAAGGGAACCTGCCGAATTTGTTTTTAAAAGCTGACTCACGTTACCTTAGAAAAGGATATTAATTGTTTTAAATGAAAAGTTATTCAATTCAAAACAAAAAGGTTTCTGCAAGCTTTTTGAAATGTGCAGAAAGTTTTAAAAGAAAGGTAACCCATGATTACCTTAATATATATATTATATATATATATATTAAGGTTATATTATATATATATATATATATATATAATATTCTTAATAATTTTATAATTAAAATAAAGAGTTTATTTTAATCTTGAAATTGGATTTCATGCAATTTAAAATTGCCCATTAAATGATACTCATATATATATGGAATGTTTTAATTTATGAGATGAATATTTAATTATTGATATATATGATGATATGTATGATAATAAATGGGGATTGATTATGGACTATTTGACCAATGTGATTGAATTTTATTTTACTTGAATGCTTGAATGAATGGGTTTTATTAAATGGGGTATGCGTACCTTGTCTTCTCTGATTTTTTTCTTGATGTAAAATTTTATCTCCCTCCTATGTACTTCCCCTTGACTGCTGATCAAGGTTTCTATTTTAATTAAATAGTTTAATGTAATAGAAAGAGTTAGAATTATCTTGAAGGAATTGGAGAGCAATGAGCAAGGAGCGTGTGAAGACCCATTTGTATGGAGCCCGAGTTTAAATGTAATAGTTACGTTTAAATTTAAATTCTTGCACTCCTAAGTTTGACCTTTTGGTTCACTTGGTGGCTCTAGTGAACCAAACTAGAATAAAAGTTCATAATCAATCTGGGTAGAATATAGTATTCTATATGTGCATGCTAAGTATTATATATATTATATTTTATGCAAACATGCTTCGCATGTTTAATAAAATGACGCTTATTTTATATATATATATATATGTGCATGTGCGCTAAACAAGAAGAGACAAATAATAACAAACCCTCAAAGAAATTATATTAAGTCTGAAGCGTTCAATGATATTTAGAATATTGAACGTCGCCTTCTAGCATGATAAATTAATAGAGTATTAAATATTTAATATGAGTTTGTTATGTTATCGACAAGGCGAGTATTACGTATTTAAGATGTTAATTAATCACATTTGATGCTTATCAAGAAAATTGAACACTATAGTCTTGTTGTGCTATCCACAAGGACGAATATTTTTCTTTTTTGAATTTATGGAAGTGCTAGGTTGGACTTAACTAAAATCATTTTAGTTCGGATGTGCACACACTTGACCATTATAATTTAAGAGGTAAAATAAAAGGAGTTACATGTTGATGTAATTGACAAGAGTTGTCTACCTAGTTATTTATATATTATTTATTGTGCTATCCACAAGGCTATATACATTTGAAATGGGATCCTTATTCTCACTAGAAAATCTTTAATTAGATGTTGTCGAACTATATAAGTGAGGGTAATATAATTTGATGAAAATAGTGGGAGATACCAATTTAAAATTATGACCTAAATTTATTTTGGTATGCAAAAATTAATAAAAATAAATGTTTGCTAAAATGTTTCTTTTCACATGCAGAATTTAAAAATGTCAAAATCACTAATCTCACTACGAAGCATACTTGATGCAAATAAGCTTACCGGCCCGAATTATGAGGACTGGCTAAGAAATTTGAGAATTATTCTCACTGCTGAAAAGATTTCTTATGTTCTAAATTCAACTATCCCTGAATCTGTTTCGGAAACAGCCTCTTAGGAAGAGATTGCCACATTCAATAAGTGGCAAGATGATACTTCTGTGGCTCAATGTATCATGCTCGCATCTATGAATAACGAGCTTCAGCGTCAGCACGTAAACATGGATTCTCTTGCTATGCTGCTTCACCTTAAGGAGTTATATGGTGAACAGAGTAGGACTGCTAGATATGAGATATCTAAGGAGCTCTTTCGATCTCGGATGACCGAGGGCACTGCCGTCGAAACTCATGTCCTAAAGGTGATCAATTTGATTGAACTCCTTGGACAGCTTGGGTTCGTCATGGATGGAGGGTTGAGTCAAGACTTGGTCTTGCAGTCACTCCCTAAGACCTTCTCGTAGTTTGTGGTTAATTTTCACATGAATAAGCTAGATGTCAGCTTACCTGAGCTGCTTAACATGCTAAAAACTGTAGAAGGTCACTTCCCATCCAAGAAGAACTATGTCTTGAAGATGGATTCTTCCAATAAAAGGAAGAGGCCCAAGGTGTCTTCTGAAAAGAAGAAATCCAAGAAGGCTAAGGGAAAGGGAAAAGAAAAGGAACAAAAGAAACCTGAACCAGCTAAAGGAATGTGCTTTTATTGCAACGAGCCGGGACATTGGAAGAGGAACTGCAATAAGTTTTTAGCAGAGAAGAAGCTTGGGGAAGCTTCGACTTCCAATCAAGGTTTGTTTATGATTGAAATTAATTTTTCTGAAAGTCATAATTCTACTTGGGTATTGGATACCTGCTGTGGTTCTCACATATGTAATACTGTGCAGGGACTGGTCAGAAGTAGGAAGCTGAGCAATGATGAGGTCATCCTACGAGTGGGGAATGGAGCAAAGGTTGTTGCATTAGCTGTAGGGACTTATTATTTAGCGATGCCTTCGGGCAAGTCCATTTATCTAAATAATTGTTATTTTATTCCGAATATTATTAGAAACATTATTTCTATTTCTGTATTGGATATGGAAGGATTTAACGTTATTATAAAGAACAATGGTTGTTCTATTTATAAAGACGATATTTTATATGGTATTGGAAATTTGCGAAATGGACTTTATATACTTGACTTGCAAGAAAATATATTTCAAATTGAACAAACTAAGAAAAGAAAAGAGATGATATTAATTATACCTATATGTGGCACTGTAGACTCGGTCATATCAATGAAACAAGATTATCCAAGTTGCATAAGGATGGCTCTTAGAGCTATGTGATTATGAATCATATCCAACTTGTGAATCTTGTCTCATTGGTAAAATGACTAAATCTCCTTTTAGTGGAAAAGGAGAAAGAGTTACAGAGTTGTTAGCATTGATTCACACAGACGTTTGTGGACCTATGACAACAAGTGCACTGGGTGGGTATTCTTATTTTATTACTTTCACTGATGATCACTCAAGATTTGGATATGTGTATTTAATGAAATACAAATCAGAATTATTTGAAAAGTTCAAAGAGTTCAGAAGTGAAGTAGAGAAACAAACGGGCAAGAGTATTGAGATACTTCGATGAGATCGAGGTGGAGAATATTTAAGCGGTGAGTTTCTCAATTGTCTCAAAGAAAATGGTATAATCTCACAATGGACTCCTCCAGGTACACCACAGTTAAATGGAGTATCTGAAAGGAGAAATCGAACACTATTGGACATGGTTCGATCCATGACGAGTTTTACCGACCTTCCAATTTCCTTCTAGGGATATGCCCTAAAAACGGCTGCATACCTACTTAACAAGGTGCCTACCAAATCCGCCCCATAGACTCCATATGAGATGTAGAAAGGGAGGAAACCAATTCTTAAGCATGCTAAGACTTGGGATTGTCTAGCTTATGTCAAAAAATTTGGAAATGATAAGCTACAGACTAAATCCGATAAGTGTAGATTTGTGGGATACCCTAAAGAAACTATAGGGTATTATTTCTATCATCCAACTGATCAAAAGGTGTTTGTTGTGAAATATGCTGCCTTCTTGGAAAAATAGTTTATCCATGAAGGGGTCAGTGGGAGTAAGATATATCTTGACGAAGTTCAAGAACCACAAATTACCATGGATCAAAGTCAGGTACCTGACCAAGTGGAAGAACCTACTGTATCACACCCTATTTGTAAATCTAGAAGAGTACTGAAGATACCTGAGAGGTATGGATTCGTCATAAAGGATGACGATGAGGTACACATCATGATTGATGATGATCCATTGAATTACGAACAAGCTATGAGTAATAAAGACTCAAAGAAATGGTAAATGACCACAAAATCTAAAATAGATTTTGAAGCTATGCTCAAGTCCATTTGGATTTTACTTGCGATTGCAGCTTATTATTACTTAATCTGGCAAAATGGACGTGGAGACTCCCTTCCTCAAATATACATTATTAGAGGAGAATGTATGTATGATACAACCAGATGGTTTTTGTTTCAATGGTTGAAGCAAATCATGTATATGAGCTACAACAATCCATTTATGGATTGAAGCAAGCTTCTCGTAGATGGAACATTCGTTTTGATGAGACAATCAAAGAGTTTGATTTTATCAAAAATGAGGATGAACCATGTGTGTACAAGAAGGATAGTGGGAGCACTGTTTCATTCCATGTATTATATTTTGATGATATATTACTGATAGGGAATGAAATTCCTTTGCTAAAATCGATCAAAATAAAGTCGTCTAAACATTCCTCCATGAATGATTTGGGTAGAACATCCGCATTGGGGATATAAATCTGTATTAATAGATTTAAAAGGATGTTCGGCTTAACCCAAGGAAATGTATATTCATTAGATGCTAAAGGCGTTTAGCATGGCAAACTCCAAAAGGTGCCTCATGATGATGAGCCATGGAGTGTATCTCTCAAAAATTATCCTCAGTAAAAGAGAGATCGCATGTGTTACTATCATGTATGCAATGAAATATACGAGACTTGATGTTGATCAGTCATATTCTGGAGAAGATCACTGTGAGACAGTGATAAACATCTTAAAGTACTTAATTGACACTAAGGATGTCATCATATCACATGATGAGTCTGAATTAAACTAGAGTACTAAACAGACTCAAGTTTTCAGACTGACCAAGACGATAACAAATCCACTTTAGGGTAAGTCGTTACCTTAAAAGATGGTGCAGTGAATTGGAAAGGTTCCAAACAACAAAAATTATTGGTTTAGTGACAAAGACAAAGTATATAACTCTAAGTGAAGCTGCAAGTTGATGTTTCGGATGAAAAGTTCATTACAGAACTAGGAATAGTTCCTAAGTCTCATCTTGAATCTAAACATGTGTTGCGGCACTTTGATTAAAGAAATCATTGAAAGAGGAGTATATAGACTCTCAAGATAACATTGCAGATCTATTTACTAAAGCTTTAACATAACAGCAGTTTGATCGTCACTTAGAGAAGAAGGGTATGAGATACCATGGCGATTGACTTTAGTGCAAGTGGGAGATTGAAAGTAGTATGCATACAAGCCAATCATGTATGATGATAAAGCATATACTTTGGAGACAATCTTATTTATTTATTAATAAAAATATTCATTTATTAAAGGCATTTAATTATCTACATGGTGCTGTTTTTATAATATGTAAATAATCCATAGTTTTAAGCAATACTTTTAGAATCATGATGATGATCATGCTAATGAGATCTAAATTCGTAGAAATGCTCTAAAACTAAAATAGTTCCCAATCGTGGGATTACTAAAAAGGGAATTAGTAAATTCGGATAGATTGGTACATATGTTGCTTGCTCATTGGATGAGGATGATTGATCTCATGATCATTTGTGTGGAGACACTAAAGCAAGTATGTAGGTGCTTATTAGAGAATAAGTTCACTGAACGTGACTCGCTATGGAATACCTAATGCAGTTTTACTCGCCTGTCAATAGGAATTCCTAATGTGATAGTAGTACAAGTGATCCTTGGACTTGAGATCATCATAGTATCTTGTATGTAATGAATTATGCTTTGACTTATACCTTAAAGCCCTTTAGGGTATATAAAAGGGTATGCTTGGGTATAATGAGTTACATATGGAGATAATGAATGATCAATAAAGAATCTATCATCTCTAGTAAAAGAGGAGATATGTCTTATGTGATTCGTTAAATGACAACCCAGGAATCCTTGGCCAGAGTGGAATGAAATTAAAAAGAAGTTTCTAAGTTGCATTAAATGGAGTTGTGCATTTTCTAATCGAAATACATATAATTAAATAAAATAAGACTTGACAGTAAATCCATGTCTTATATTTAATTGGGATATTGTATGGTGGAATGATTGAATTGTACGATAACTATTACTCACAGGTTCTTTTATGATTAATGTTGAAATCTATATTATCTAGAAAGTCGTTGAACGCTACGGAGGCTTATCCCTATTGTAGAATAAATATTATTTATTTAAATAGATTATTAGTTTAATTTATTTATTTAAATAAGATTAGAATTATTCTAATTGATTTATTCACAACCGGTTTAATATGGAGAACCTAAAGGGTTACACCATAAAAGGAAGAATAATTATTTAAGAAGGTAATGGCATAATCGTAATAATGCATTAAGTGTAATTAATTTAATCTATGGTGATAGAATAAATTAAATTGCTTAATGTTTATTATTTAATATTTTAGAAATATTAAATATAAATTAATAAGAGGAGTCTTATTAATATTATTACAATTATTATTATTTTAATTTCTTAAGGGGTTTAGTAATTAATTTAATATTAGTACTCTCATTTATTCCTAATAAGATTAGGAGACAAATTAATTAAATAAATTTAATTAATTATTTCCAATGTGGTGGGAAGCCTAAATTAATTAAAAGAGTTTAATTAATTAAATGAAATCCCATGTCTAATAGGATTAAAAGGGTTGACCAATATCTATATAAGAGGAGTCTTATAATAGATATAAGTTGATGCAATTTCAATTGTTGGAGAGTACTCCTTTTCTATAGAGGATAGAAAACTCTTGGGTGGCTAACATTGATCAAAGGAAGGAACCTAACCCAAAAATTCAAGGAGATCACGAAGAACAAGGAGTTGAACTCATGCATGTGGAAGCTTCGTTCTACAAGAGTATGATTCTATAACTTCTTATTTATCGTTTTAAATTAATAATTTGCATAAAGGATGATCCGGGTGATAGTTTTGTAGAAATTTTTTAAACTCTGATATACCATACTTCTGTTAATTTTACAATTTAATTGCGTCACGATTTCGTACAAACCTAACAAAATTTCACTAATTTCGCTCTCATCTCCGCTCTCGCCCAAGTTATCAAAGTCTTCACCACATGGTAATTTCTTTTTCATTTTTACTTTTATGTTGCATCCTATTATTATAGGGCTTTATCTCTGTTCCTATTTCATTCTTTACCTAATGTCCTTTTTCTTCTAATTGGATCTATTCCAATATGAAATTCAATTTTATCTTGTCTGATCAATTTATTTTAAATTGACTACGTTTTTCGTACTTTAAGTTATTTCAATTCTACCGTTTCCCCCTTGAATTTCTCTGGATTGAAAAAGTTTATAGTTCCTTATATACATATTTAATTGGTTCTTAATTCATTCATTTCTTGCAATTTTTGTGAGTTCTTTAATCAGGGTCCAAAATTCTTGTCAATTTTAAAAAACGTAAAAATACCACTGAGGGTCCAAAAAGTGTAAGTATTGAGTCTAGTTATGAAAATCATCAGATTTTCAGCTCTAGTTCACTCGCATTTTGTTGTGTCCCAATCTTAGCAGGCAGCTTAGTCCTACTGCTCTTTAATTCCATCTTACTGAGTTTTATAAATCTTTCAAAGTAATAGGAAATCTAGTTAGGAACTCATAATGAAGTTACTTCTTGATTGGTTGCCTAATATAATTATTACTTCTTTATGCCAAATTCTCAAAATATATTTGGGCTTATATTGGTGTGCTGTAGTGAGATATTGTGGAAGATTATTTTTTCTTTTCTTTTCTTTGCTTTTCTTTAAGGGTAATTATTCTAAGAGTCTTAATCGTTCATAGATTTGTAGGTATAAAGAAAAACGATGGGATCTCCAGCAACTTGCTGGATCTGGTGGGATGCCATCATCCCATTCTGCAACTGTCACTGCTTTCGCTGCGGGCATTGGTTTTCATGATGGCTTTGGAGGATCACTGTTTGCTGTCGCTTTAGTTTTAGCATGTGTTGTACGATCTCTACCTTAATTGTCATTTTTGAAGTTCTTCAGTATTACTGTACTATTCTAGCTTTTTTTATATTAAACCTTGAGCTGTTTTCTATTGCTATACACCTTGTACAAGTATAATTTTTGTACATCCCTGTATAACATAACTGTCTTTAAGGAGGTAAAACACAAAGAAAGGCATTCAAATACCAACTAATCCCTTGTCATGTGCTTCGGTTTAGTTTACTTTTCTTTGGATCTTCATGTTACGGAAGTTAACCGCATTGCATTTCAATGTGCCTTTTATTTTAAATAGTAAGTATTCAATAAACTATTTTAGTTATGCTAATTATGTTTTGCATTTGGTAAAATGGTAAGCCATTAAATTTAGGCAATGCTCTTAAAATGTTAGACCTGAAAATAAAAAGCTATTAACTTGAAGGCTAAAGTTGTGTAATGAGTATCATATCTTATTTATTTACGCAAATTTGTTTTCGCAGAGGAACTGATATGAGTAGCCCTCATGACATACCAGTTGACTTGTTAGACCGATTAGTGATTATACGGACACAAGATTATGATATAGCTGAGATGATAATGGTTAAAGCTCTTTCTATAATTTTTTGATGTATATGACCTGTTTCAACATCACAGGTAAATGGTCAATGAAACATCTGCCTCTAAATTAATGTATTCCTTGATGCTTGGCAGATTCTTGCCATCCGAGCTCAGGTAGAGGAACTGGTTGTAGATGAAGAAAGCTTGGCTGCTGTCCAATTTACTCAAGGTCAATAATTGACATGTCTAGAACCTGGAAGAGAATAGACGAGGCGGTGGGTCACTTGAGCCAATGCACATTTACAGTTTGTAAATGGGAACTTGGGGAAGGGGCTTAGAGGGTAAACCTAGGGGAAGCTTATCTTCAAACCTGTATATATAGTGACTGTTGGAGGACATATGGAGATGAGAAATCTCCATTTCATTTTGGCTTCCATTTCTTTTTTGTATTCTCTTGCTAATTTTTAATGGTTTACATGATTTTTGCAGGAATGTTGATACAAATATAATTTTTTGATGTGATTTTTGCAGGTATGTTGATACAAATGACATTTTGTGGTAAATATCCATCAGTACCTGTTGTGTCTCATGTTCTTCAAATGGTAGTTACAGTGTCAAATATATTGCAAGAGCTATGTGAAATTAGCTCTAACTATTTTGGGTCAGCATTCATGATTTGGTTAGAAGATAGCAATGAGCCAATGATTTCATCATCAGTTAATGGTGTTTTGAACTTAATGCTATATGATTCCCCTTTTGATACTACATACTACTTCGTGTCTGACCAATAAAATTTTGGGTCAGCATTATTTGTGTTGAATGTTTGCGTGCAGGCCCCAGGTAACCATTGCTACGGCAATAATTTTTTGTCATGGTTTCTTCCTTCGTCAATCTCATGCAAAGAATGACAGGAGGGTGAGTTTTCCCTTTTTTCACTTGAACATTGTTTGTTAAATTAAATGGAATGAATACTGCAATGGGGGAAACAGTAAGCTCAACCAAAGTCTAATTAGTGAACTCGAAGCTATTTTGATTTTGTGTTTTATGTATTAAGTTCTAATTTAGCTTTAGCCTTGGATTGGGTTAATTAAGTGATGAAAGGAGTTATTAGCTAAACATAATCAACTGAAATTTGGAATACAGAGTAGATTTTTTTTTTGGAGTTTTCAAAGAGTACATCCATTTACTTGTGATCATATTTGTTAATCTCATTTTTAATTTTTGTTTTGTTTTTGTGTAGTTTTCATTGGGAACAGTTTACTTATTTGTTGTTCTCAGAAAGTTATTTACTAGATGTTGGCTTGCTTTTCAAGTTGATGAAATTGTATTCCTCTTTTATTCTGCTAATGTTTAAACAGTAAATTTACTGACTGCCTTATGCATAGAATTAGGCTCTACGTATGATGCTTTGCAGTATGTGTGAAGCTTTGAATTGCGATTATTTTGGAGCTCCCAATTCATTTGTAACAACTATGATGGTTGGTGAAAAATGATATAAGGCCCTGAGATAGTACTATAGTTGGTGAACAATGGTATAAGGCCCTGAGGTAGTACTATATCATTTTAAGTTTTGATTCTATGATGAGGTTAATATTAATATGGGTTCAGAGACATTATTTTAGTGGAGTAGATGGCTAATAATATGGTAGGTGTGAAGAATTAAAGATGGCTAATAATATGTTTGGTGTGAAGAATTAAAGATGTGTGCTTTGACCTGTTTTGGCCTTGGTTCCTAAAAGCAGCATTTTTATTATACTTGGTATTTAATACAAAAATTATTTTAAATCCATTTGTTGTATATTTGCATCAATCCTACAAAAAAGGCAATGGCAAACATTGTTAAGCATTCTTACATATACCAATAATAATTTTGTTACATTGGGATATTCTGATGACGTTTGGAACCTCATACAGCTGCTAAGTTTCCATGCAATGATATATGGACATGTCGTTTGAGAAGCTGCAATATTACTTCTAGTTTTATCACTTTGAATTGCTTTGAGTTGTTTTACCCAACAATATATACCTTTATTCTTTTTTGAAATGGTTTAATTTTTTTTTTAGCAGGTGTTCCGTGGACTGAAGAGGAGCATAGGACGTTCTTACTTGGTTTACATAAGCTTGGCGAAGGTGACTGGCATGGAATAGCTCGCAATTATGTAATTTCAAGAACACCCACTCAGGTGGCCAGCCATGCCCAAAAATATTTCATCAGGCAAAGCAATATATCTAGGAGAAAGCGAAGGTCGAGCCTGTTTGATATTGTTGCTGATGAAGCAAGTCATTCTCTCTATATTTTTACATATGATGTGACCCTTGAGCATCCTTATATACACCATGTAGTGTGAAGGAGATGTTTTGCGGGCATGTAACAACTCTTCAACATGTCTTGCCACTTGCCAGTCACCACTGCTTGTTTCTGACAACATTAATAATTATTTATTGGATATACCAATCTCCTTTATATTAAAATTATGGAATGTTCACATACCTGAGCAACATAAATACAAAGAGATTATCCCCTTTCTCAATCATTTTCAATCTGGGTATAAATATCAACTACTTACTATAGTTATTATCAAATTCAGCAGTATCCATATTTCTCTATACTAGATTACTAGCCAAACTTTTCCTAGCCTTCAAATTTCTTATAGACTTTGTTGTACTTTACCAATCCTGTAGCCGGTGTAATATTTAGGTGCATGCAAATTAGTAGTTTATAAGTATGTGCTTTATTGTGTATGCAAGTATGTACATCTATATATTGTTTCTGATATCTGTTAGTTTTAAGTGGTGACTGTCCTCAGAAATACAGATGGGTCGGAGCGCTTCTGGAGATTTTGAGTTGTTTTCCACAGTAAGATGCACTGTTGTATCTTTTTGTATCTCGTTAATTTAAGAAGTATCTTGATATAGCTCTTTTTGTGTAATGTGTCAAATAGACAATATTTTTTTAGAGAAAACATTTTCTAATGTGTTAAAAGACAACGTTTTAAAAACGTTGTCTATTTGTGTCTAATAGATGACACTGCTAACCAAGACGTTTTTGGGGGATCTATTACAACGTTTTTTAAACGTTATCTATTTACTTTTTTTTACTAGTGATCTTATTGAAATTCTAAACAAAGTCACATCTCAAATATCACCATTTTTTGTTAGTACTGCTAAAAATGGATTAATTTTTTTTCAGCATTTGGTATATAATATATTAGCACTGCTGATTTCATAAAGTTAGTTTGGTGGATGGATCATGGATCTTAATACTTCTCTAATATTATGTGTGCACACTCCATTTTAAAAATAACACCATTCTGATACAAACAAATATTATATGAAACAAATAGTAGGTATTCACTTTGCATCATTCTTTGCCTTCTCTAACTCTTTAAATATCATGATTTGACACCAGGAAGTTCCAGACAATGAATTTGAAAAGCGCACAAGGCCAGAGGTGATTCCTGCAAATGAGATTGGAGTGACATTTGCAGATATTGGTTCCTTGGACGAAACTAAAGAATCACTGCAGGAGCTAGTCATGCTTCCTCTTCGAAGACCAGACCCGTTCAATGGTGGACTTCTTAAGCCATGTCAAGGCATATTACTCTTTGGGCCTCCTGGTACTGGAAAAACAATGCTCACAAAGGCCATTGCCAATGAAGCTGGAGCAAACTTTATAAATGTCTCAATGTCAACCATCACTTCAAAATGGTTTGGGGAAGACGAAAAGAATGTCCGAGTTCTCTTCACACTTGCAGCCAAGGTTTCTCCCACTATCATTTTTGTGGATGAAGTCGATAGCATGCTTGGGCAGCGCACAAGAGTTGGTGAGCATGAGGCTATGCGGAAAATTAAGAATGAGTTCATGACATATTGGGATGGGCTGCTAACAAAACTCGGTGAGCGCATCCTTGTTCTTGCTGCTACCAACAGGCCATTTGACCTTGATGAAGCAATTATTAGGCGGTTTGAGCGCAGGTAAATTTTTCGTATTTGTACCACAATTACATCAACTATAAAAAATTTAATATTTAGAAAAAGCATGAATTATTGCATGTTCCTTAATTATATAATCTGTGGTCAAATCAATTTGTTCCGAATATGATTTTAAGATTCCAATAACTCCAGCTTCCTTATAAAGTACATTAAGAACATGTTTACTGTATTGGCTTTCCATGTGTATGACATTAATATACCACTTTGCTGCCATACTTTGGTTAAGTAAATTTTCTATTTGCTTTATTGATGAAGAACATTCATCTATCTTTTATCAATTTTTGTAGTTGTTTTTTTTATTGTGCTAATAAGATTTATAAGTGGATCAACTTCGTTTAGCAACAGATTTTGTTACTTTGTATGTTTAGGAGTTAATTTCGTTGTACATTTGTTTTTAATCAGTGTTCTAGTGACTGTTGCTGTGTCACTTGTGGTCATACTTTTCTAACTTGAATTTTCTCATAATAATTTTGCATCTTGTGTGCATGAAACAGTGGAATCAAGAAAAGGGAATGCTCAACTGACTGAATGTGAAGTTATACTCTTTCATCATGAAGATATGGGCATTCCATGGGAGATTGCAAAATTTGGAGTAAGGCAGGGAATGTGGGGGAGCCGTCAAGAAGATTCATTAGGTAGTGCACCACAACTTAATTTTATTGATAGTTTGGTATATTTTGTGGATGTAGTCAAATTTACAATTCAATATAGTAGTAATTATATTGCAAAGTGAATTTTATATTTTATTATAAGTTTTGACTTTTGATTAAAGATGTTATATACAAATACTTTAATAAATATGAATGAATGAGTTAATGATATGAATGGTTTAATGTGTCGATTTGGGTTTAAGGTGTTTTCAGGCTTTATATATATTGTTTACTTTTGGATTCATGTTCATTTGTAGGTTGTTATTGGCGATTGACATTGTGACACAAAAACTATTTTTTTTTATAAAAAAAATAGAACCTTTTAGACACGGTGAAAAACCGAAACTAATGTTTGTTTCGTCACGATTAAAAATTGGTTACCAACCATTTGACACGCATTTTTATTCATTGTTGAAATCATTTTTGTAATTTAGATACTGTTTTATAAAATTCACGCGACGAAAAAAAAATCGTACATTTATATTGGTCCAGGGTTGAACTTCCAAACCGTGATCATAGGTGTACAACAACAAAATTTTAGATACGGTTTTTATAATATTCGCGTGTCAAAACAATTATAAACGTAGATATTGGTTACGGTGTTATAACTACCACCGTATTCAATGCCTACATATATTTTCTATCGATCATCATTTTAGTCACGGGGTGAAATTAGATACGGTTTAAAGAAAAAAAATGACACGGTGGAGTCACCGTGACCAAAATTGGTCACGAAGCCTGTAGACACGCAACTTGTGAAACGAAAACCCGTATCTAAAAGCAAATAGTCACGGTTTAACACCGTGTCCAAATGTCATTTTTGTACTAGTGCACATACGTGAGTCTAAACTCACAACATGCATATCATACTCATATAACAGTTTAAACTATCATATCGTACCCTATGATAATAATATCCAAGTACACACATAACATATTAATATAAGACTTCAAATTATCTTAAACATATTAAAAATATGTTATGTTATTGTTTAATACACTTAACATGTCATCACATTAAGTTAGCTAACCATGTACCGCATAAAAACTACATAAAGTATAAAATAATTTTCCGGACAGCCACCAGCCTTGTTGGGGCGGGAGTTTATAGGCAAAAATCCCCGCTTGGGCAGGCCCCCCACTGGTGGGTTCCCCGGCTCGCGAACTGTGCAGAGAAATAAGCCAATTTGGCTTATTTCTTCGTACCAAAGTCCGATTTTAACTAACATAATGCATATGAAACTTTATGAAAATAAAACCTTACACTTCTAACATGATTTTAACAAACATAAACACCACAACACATAATTACAACACTAATTTTCATGATTTTGAAGAAAACACCATTGTTAAGCGTTCTTGACAAAAATTGATAATGTGAGTTTGTTTTTAAATCAAATCACGTAATTCAAATTGTATTAACTTTATTTCTTAAAATATTATCATAATCTATGATCAATTTTCATAACAAAGCATAATCAAACACCAATTTTGATAATTAAATATTATTTTTCAAAGTAAGTTCACTGTAAATTGCTATGAACATGATTTCTTCATATTCATCATATTTATGTGAATTGAACAATCTAGATTATCACATAACACTTATATAATAGTATATATATATATATATATATATATATATATATATATATATATATATATATATATATATACTATTATATATATATATATATATATATATATATATATATACTATGACATGTAATAATCATAATCACATGATTTTTAAAGAAAACTAATTACAGAGAAGCAAAAACTTGAAGAACAGTAAAAACATAACTTTAAAAATTCAAGAATTTAGATTATACCCTTTGATTGTTTTGGAGAAGAAGATGATGGTGATGATTATCTTTTTGATTTCTCAAAGCCTTCCCCCTTCTTCTTTCTCTCTTCTTCTTCTTCTCTCTGTTCTTTCTTTCTTTTTTGCTTTGTTCTAACTCTCTAACTAACGTAGCTTAGATATATTATAACTGATATAATATAATATACATATCATACATATAATTATATAATATATGTAACTGCTATTTGCTTAATACATATACTAATTACAATTAATACATAAGTTATAATATTTGAAATTTAAAAAGCCTTAAGGCTTGTTTGGCAAAACAACTTATTTTAAAAAATAGGTTTTTAGTAGTTAAGGTTCCGTTTGGCAAAACAGATTTAAAATAGGTGCAAGGGCCTTGTTTTGCAAAACGGTTTTAAAAACTCTTTTTAATCCTTTAACACATACTTTAAATGTTACACTTTAATTAATTAAATCTTAACATTCTAATTTAATTAATTAAAAGCTAACATCACTTAACCACATAAAAATTACCACATAACAATTATAATTACTTGCTAATTATAATCTCATGTAACAATTACCACATAAAATTCATCTAATTTAATTATCTCAATTAAATTAGAATTATACCATAAAATCATTACACATCAATTAAATTAAATATTAAATATTTATTTAATTAATATATTACACTTAATTAAATTATTCCACAACAATCACATAAATTATTTATTTCACCCAATAAATAAATTAATTAAAATATTTATTTAATTCAATAAATATTTAAAATTCATATAAAATTCTCATTCGTTATAATCTTCCCTCCTTAAAAGGATTGTCCCCAGAATCACAAAAAAAAAACTCATCTGTTACATTCTTCCCCCCTTAAAAAGATTCTGTACCCAGAATCGGTATACAAGAAAGTACACAAATAATTGGGGATAAATTTTCATCATAACATTTACGAGTTCCCACGTAGCTTCTTCAGCACCATGGTTCCTCCAGATTACCTTAACAGAAGGTATCACTTTATTTCTAAGTACTTGTTCTTTTCTATCAACTATTTGAACAGGCACTTCTTCATATGTTAAGTCTTTATCAAACTGTAAAGGCTCGTATTCTATCACATGTTTGTAGTCGTGTTTGTACGGTCGCAATACGGAAATATGGAACATGTTATGTATATTATCCAGCTCTGGAAGTAACGCAACCTCGTAAGCCACTTCACCAACCCTCCGTAGTATCTCGAAAGGTCTAATGAATTGGGGACTCAGTTTCCCCCTCTTGCCAAATCAAATCTTCCCCTTCTAGAGAGATACCTTTAGAAAAATGAAGCTTTCTACTATAAATTCTCAGTTCTGTCGATGTTGATCGACATACTTTTTCTGTCTGTCTTTAGCAGCAACCAATCTTGTTCTGATCAGCTCCACGATTTTAGCGGTTTGTTGCACAAATTCTGGTCCCAACAGTTGACGCTCATCGACCTCATCCCAGCACAATGGAGTCCTGTAATTCCTGCCGTATAACTCTTCGTAAGGCGGTATGCCATTACTCACAAGATAACTATTGTTGTAGGCGAACTCCACTAACGGTAGATGATCATCCCAGCTTCCTTTGAAGTCCATAACGCAAGTTCTCAGCATGTCCTCTAGTGTTTGAATAGTTCTCTTGCTCTGGCCGTCAGTCTTAGGATGGTACGCTATACTCATTCGCAATTGCGTTCCCAAGCACTCTTGTAAACACTTCTAGAAATTTAACGTGAAACGTGGATCTCTGTCTGAAATAATCGACACTGGAACACCGTGTCTAGAGATAATTTCCTTCACGTACAGCTTTGCTAACTGATCCAAGTTGTATCTAATCTTGATCGGTAAGAAATGGGCAGACTTTGTCAGTCGATCTACTATAACCCATATCGCATCGAAACCATTTGGAGTCGCTGGAAGACCCACCACAAAATCCATCTTGATGTGCTCCCATTTCCATTCCGAAATCTCTAGCGGTTGCAATAATCCACTCGGTCTCTGGTGTTCTGCTTTGACCTTCTGGCACGTTAGACATTTTGCAACGCATTCCGCAACGTCCCTCTTCATGTTCGGCCACCAAAAATGTTGTCTCAGATCTTGGTACATCTTCGTACTCCTAGGGTGAATCGAATATCTCGAACTATGAGCTTTTTCAAAATCTCCTCTTTGACGTTTGGTACTGGCGGTACCCAAATTCTCCCTTCAAATCGTAGCAGTCCTTCACTATCGATCTTAAACTTGATTTCTTCACCATTAGTTATCCTCTTCCGAATCTTTTTGTACTCCTCATCATGAAGTTGTGTCTCTTTCACCTTGTCTACCAGAGTAGAACCAGTAGTTACTTTAAACAGCTTCTTATCCGATTCCTTCGGATACTTGACTTCTAGCTCTAACTTAGCCATCTCTGCTATCAACTGATCCTGATCAGTTAACATATTCAACTTCTCGAGACCCTTCCTGCTTAAAGCATCAGCAACAACGTTAGCTTTATCCGGATGGTAAAGAATCTCGCAGTCGTAGTCCTTGATAAGTTCCAACCATCTCCTCTAGAGCATGTTCAAATCCTTCAAGATGAAGATATACTTCAGACTCTTGTGATCCGTGTATATCTCACACCTTTCTCCATATAAGTAGTGTCTACAAATCTTTAGAGCAAATATTACTGCCTCCAATTCTAAATCATGGGTCGGATACCCTTTCTCATAGTCCTTCAGCTGACGTGATGCATAGGCAATAACTTTGCCGCTCTGCATCAGCACACAGCCTAATCCCTTAAGTGAGGCATCACTGTATACTACAAAATTTCCTGTACTATCCAGCAATGACAACACCGGTGTAGTACTCAACCTCTTCTTCAGTTCCTCAAAACTCTCCTCATACTTTTTCGTCCAAACAAACTTAACTATTTTACGAGTCAAATTCGTCAACGGAGTTGCGATTTTGGAAAAGTCTTGGATAAATCTCCGGTAATAACCTGCCAATCCTAAGAAACTCCTCACTTCAGACGGTGTCTTTGGCTGATCCCAATACATCACAGCTTCAACCTTCGACGGATCTACCGAAATCCCATCTTTATCAATCACGTGGCCAAGAAATTGCACACGTTCTAACCAGAATTTGCACTTCGAGAATTTCGCATATAGCTTCTCTCGTATCAGCTATTCTAAGGTCAGCCTTAAGTGTTCAGTGTGCTCCTTCTCAGTTTTGGAATAAACCAGGATGTCATCTATGAACACTACTACGGACTTATCTAGGAATGGCTTAAATATCCTATTCATTAGGTCCATAAATGCCGCTGGTGCATTCGTTAGACCAAATGACATCACCAAGAACTCGTAATGTCCATACCGAGTTCTAAAAGCCGTCTTCGGTATATCTTCTCTTCTTACCTTCAACTGATGATATCCACTTCTCAAATTGATTTTCGAGAAGTATCTAGCACCTTTCATTTAGTCGAACAAGTCATTGATCCTAGGTAAAGGATACCTATTCTTGATTGTAATTTTGTTCAATTCCCTATAATCAATACAAAGCCGCATCGATCCATCCTTCTTTTTCACGAATAAAATTGGCGCTCCCCACGGCGAAACGCTCGACTGATAATACTTCTTGTCCATTAATTCTTGCAGTTAAACCATCAGTTCCTTCATCTCGACTGGAGCCATTCTGTACGGAGCTTTAGAAATTAGAGCAGTTCTCGGCGCTAAGTCGATCACAAACTCTATCTCTTTATCTGGCGAAAGTCCTGGCAAATCGATCGGAAAAACGTCCATAAACTCCCTAACAACTGATATCTCTTCTATCTTCGGGCTCTCTTTACGAGTATCCACTATATAGGCTAGATATCCTACACAGCCTTCCGTCAAGAGTTTCCTGGCTTGCATAATCGTCAGACAACTCGCTTGTCTAGGCGATTTGCTACCAAAGAATACTACCGTCGACGGAGTCGTAAGGTTTACAGACTTCTTCTGACAATTGATCACCGCCCCATGGTTGAACAACCAATCCATACCCAATATAACATCGAATTCCCTAAGTCTTATCGGAATCAAGTCTACCCTCAATTCATGACCCTTAATGTCCAATCTACAATTCTTGTATCCAAACCTAACAGGAATAACCTCCCTATTCGCAATCTCTATGTTCAAGGGGTAAACTAATTCCTCTTTAGGTAAGTCTAGGGTCTTAGAAAAATCATCAGCTATGAATGAACAAGTAGCACCCGAATTAAATAATACATATGTATTTATACTATTGACCGGAATAATACCTGACACCATATCCTTTGACTGCACAACATCCTGCACCGTCATGTTAAATGTCCTGGCAGTGGGTTGGATCGCCTGCAGTGGTCCGACGATAGCCAAAGTGCTTCCACTGCCATTTCCTCTGTTTCCTGTTGACTATCCTGCTGGCTTCTTTGGGCAACTTCGAGTCATGTGATCCTTAGATCAACATGTGTAGCAAGCCCCCTTCTTCGGGTTCGGGAAATTTGGTGCAATGTGGCCTTCCTGACCACAGTTGAAGCATACTCGCTTCCCCCTCAGGCACACTCCAGTGTGATTCTTCCCGCATGTAGCACACGCTTCGACCTTCCTCTTCTGCTAGCATCCCTGTAAGAACCCGAATTTTCAGATATTATTAAGTAAGGATTTAATAAATAAAATTCTTAAACTGTGAGATGGGTTCGAATAAGAGTATTTTTATGTGATATAAGGTATGTGGTATTATATTACATAGGGTAATATGGACTATGTAATATGTGTTTTATAAATATATTATTAATATATATTTGTTACTTAGCGTAGAGACGTTTCAGTTGAGATAAAGGGAGTGGATAAAATTATCTATAGATATTAAATAATTTATAGAATTATTTTATCATAGTAAGTTGGTGATATTAAATATCCTTAATGTATAATCACCATATTCTTGTGTATGTGTATTAATAACTAGTATGTTTATAATATAGGTTATTAATAGCACTTAAGCTATCCGTGAATAGGTTTGGATAGTGAAGCATGAGTTAGTTAAGGAATTAACTAATAAGAATAAATATTAGTTAATTTAAGTTGGGAGTTATATTATGGAATAATATAATGATAGTATTGAACCTTAATTAACTATGGTGATATACTATAGGGTTTAATTTACTTAAGTAAATGAGTGAATTAATATGTGTGTTGAATATGTAATTATAGTTGGTACTTTTATATATATTACTTAGAATAGTAATATGTGAGAAAGTCTAATGTACGAATAACGTTAAATATATATATACGTTATTAAAGGAAGATGGAAATCATTATATCTTTAAATGAATATTTGAAGAAATTATTTTGGGAATAATTTATAGAAAAGAAAGAGAACTAATTATTATATATTTCTAATAAAGGGTATTAAAATAATTTCTAATATTGAATTATTTTAATAAAGGAGGAAATGTTATTTTTGAAATAATAATATTACCTTATATATTTTTGTATGAGGTAATAGGTATGATTAATTAATATGGTAAATATATTAAAACGTATTTGCTATATGTAAATAAATTGATGGAAATAATTTATTATAATAGAAAATAAACTTACTATCTATTTTCTATATATAATATGTGTACATGTGTTGTACATGTAATTATTCGATATTATATTATATTATAATATCTTGAGTTAATAAATAAAGTATTTTCTAATAATGAATATCTTTATTTAGAGGAAACATAATATTTTATGTTAGGGCTAAATACATAATTTGTAATGTATTTTCAAAAGGAGTTTAATTAATGAAAGAAAACTAAGTTATTTTAATATATTAAATAACTTAAGTTATTATTTGATCGTGAATATTATTATTGGAATAATTAATAGAGTATATATTAATTATTATAAGCGTAAAGGTTATACTTCTTATAAATATAATTAATTGAAGTAGTTTAGCATTTTAATAGCTTGAGTTATTATATTACCGCAAAGGTTATATAGAATATTGGCGTATTTCCATTCACGATATATTTATATATGTGAACCTTGTGACTTAATAGTTCTAATTATATTGAACATGTTATAAGTAGTAAGTGATGGGAATAATAATAAGCTTGAGATTAAGCTTGTGAGAAATGCCTTGTGTGGCACGATAATAGATTCGGTAATGAATCGATTAATTCAAGGATGAAAGAATTATTAATTAAACAATTAATCTATATTAATTGTTATTATAATAATATGTTGAATTATTATTATTGCGAGTGATAGCATGATAATAAGTATATTTGTTATAAATATAATAAGATAATTAACTATATAAATGTTAATTAATTGTTATGGAAATTATAATTCCATTGATTAAATGAGAAATAGATTAATTAATATTATTATTAATTAATTGATAAGATAAGTAATTTATTAAATTCTATGTGCAACCATGCGATATTAAAAGTATAACGTATGATAGTTAACTATATGTTATGCGAAATATATAGTGCAATATGACTATGTTATTTATGAATATAAACTATATAGTAAAGTTTATTGAGTTGTAAGAGATACATGTAATGTGGGTGTGACAATGTGTATACAATAAATAAATATATCATGGATATATTGTAAACAATTATTGAATTAATGAAATTTAATAATAAAAGAGACAATACACTATGATGGTACCCGAAAGAATTATATCCGGTGGGATGAACTGTACATGGATTTTACATGTGTGAGTTAAAATTTAATACATGATAGTATTATTGAGACTACATTGTGACACATTAATTTATAACTTAAGTTATATGAAATGAATGTGTACAACTTAAATGTATATGTAATGTGTATATATAAACCAAGTGTTGTATTACATGTTCCAAGTTGCTGAGATTTATTTGGTTGCCCCAATATTAGAGTTACTCCTCTTCTTCTCCTTCACGTGAACACCACATGACTACTCTCTATAGCCTCAAACTCAGCAAACTTAGGCTAGCAATGATTCAATGGGGAGTGGTGGTCATGATTTCATTCACCAACTATCTACCAACTCTTTCATAACCAACATGCAATTCTTATTCCACGTTGGTTTAATTTAAAGAACAATGACTTTGCCTGTGTATTAATTGTCCTATAAATTCAAGCTCTCTTCCTTCTATATTGGAATTGCTGAGATTTTCATAGAGTTGATAGTAAGTGAATTGAGAGTGAGTTAGTATAGCAGCATTGTAGGCTTGATATAGCAACAAAGCATATTGCAGAGGTATAACCTTCACATTCATGCTCTTCATTTTTTTTAAAATTTATAGGTTCTTGATTCTTGAATTAAGTAGGTATTGATGGATATTAGAATTGGAAAAGGCTTGTTAGGTGTTATATAAGATTATAAACATGTTAGAATTACATTATAGCATGACTGAATTAATTTTCGTTGAGAATTTCTGAGTTGGGCTAAAGTTCTGCTGAAGCAGAACAGTTCTATCTCTGGCCGGCCACCTGCGCAGCTGCGCCGGTACCAGACTTGAGTTGGCCAAGGCCCTGCGCAGCTGCGCCAGTTTTGAACTGGGGAGCTGCGCAGCTGCGCCGGGACCAGTTTCTGGGTTTTGTTTTCTGTTGTAGGTTCTGTTATATGCTAGCATAAGTTATATAATTAGAACAAGCATGCACACTTAAATAACATGTATATATGAGTATCATGACATGACATAAGCATGATAGTATACATTATTGATGAAGAACTCAAAATTTTCAAATGAAACTTATGATTTTCGATATGAACTTTGATACTTGTATAAACATGTGTGTTCTGACCTTGTAAGCGTATTTGTACGGCCTAGACATGCATGGGAGTTGGTATTAACTTATAGTACGTGTTCTTGATACTACATATACATACATGGCCATGTTAGTATATACTATGGAAGGAAAACGTATGATCTTAAAAATGAAACTTCTAGTTTTAGATTTGAACTTGGACGTATACATAGCATGTATATATTCTAATTTTGTGAGCATGTTTAGATGACTTAGAAATGCATATCGGACATGTCAACCTATATATAGATAGTATGAACATGTTAGGTTTTGTTAGTAAGATTCACTAATGAAAATGCGAGCCTTGAACGTGGACGATAACATATTACCTTAAGATTTAGGATTTTGATGTTTATGAACATATGTGACAGCACACTTGGACTCTCTCATGTATCATACATGTATATATATACCATGACTACATATCATGAAACCAAGTTTAGCGTAAACGAAGCATGTTTTCAAACTAATAATCGTGATAGTTACATGCATGAAGTATGGATATTCATGAACATGCCCAATATGAGTTATATAAATACTTTATGTGTTTAAAGAACTAGCATGATAAACTTTGTGATGTTCATGACCTTGAGTGGCCTTTAATTGTTAGAATGTTGACTTAGAACCTATATCGTGTAAATTGAACGTGAAAAGGTTGAACGAGCATGAAAGTATCATTTAATATGTATACATGCTATGTAGGACCATATGTTAATACTTGAATCTAACTTCGACAGTTAATAGCGTATATTTGCTTTGATATGGTCTTATGTGTTAGTAATAATATATGAGAATGATTAACTCAAAAGATGGATTTCACTAGCTATATGTAAAGAGATTAGTGGTAGACGGGCATGTGTATGTAGAGAATGGTAGTAAGTACATATGGTTAAAGTATACTTATACGTACATAGTTATTATAAGAATACGATAAGAAAGTAAGACGAAGGTTCTAAGAACCAAGTTAGACAACAATGTAATACTAATTATTATATTGAGAATATATGGAAGTGTATAACTGATAAGTGTGATCTCTATGATTAATATAACTGTGTAGGATTACACGAAGTGCAGATATTATTAAGCAGTTAAGTCGTAGTTGTTAAACTACGAATCAGGCAAGTCTTTCAGTTCCTATTTGATATATGAATTCAATAACTGTTAGTTGAATTATATTATGCTATGATAATCTGAACTTATATATGAACTGTATATGAGATATAAATGAGATTGAAAGTTGATCTTTGATGATATACTTGTTATGTGAAAAGTAACATGCGTAGTAAATATAAACTATTTATAAATGCATGAACTGAGTATGGTGTTATATGCTATGTGATGCATGAGGACTGTTAGAATTGCTGAGCTGTCGAGCTCACTCTTGCAAATAACCACTTTTGCAGGTTAAGGATTCACGGTAAAGATTTCGTGCTTCTTGATTGATAAAGATAGATAGTATTGCATTGAAGAATATTACTTAGATTATTGTCTGGACCATGTTTAGATTCTAGATGATGTACTCGATAGTTGCTTACACTGTTTAATACTTGTTGTATTGTAAAAATATATTAGTTAATACATAGAGGATATCGAGTTGAGTTGTAAACGTTATACGATAACTCAAATAGGATGAATCATATTATAAAGTTGATTCAGGGATTTATAATTGATTCAAGTTATGGAATCAATAAAAAGATTTTTATTCAAAGGATATTGAAAAGTTTAAATTATTCCGCATTTTAGTAACATCGAATATGATGTAAAGCCGAGATCTTGGATATAAATAGAATTTATATTCTAAATTGTAATAAACAAAGTTGTAATCTTTTACTAATGATTAAAAGATGTAATAGTTCGATGATAGTAGTATCGTGACTGCACCGAACCAGAGGTTTCGAAGGAACGTGGATTTGGGGGCATCACAATCCCTGTTGTTCCCAGCAGAGGTGTTGTCGTTCCACTTCCTTTTCTGGTTGATAGCACCGCTACCACCAGCCTTGTTCTCCATCTCATTCTTCTTTTTCTGATTTTAATTGAACTTGGTCACCGCGTCGCTTCCACCTTAAGAGAGAATGGCCTTTTCAAGCACAGCTGCAAATGTATTCAGCTGGAATATGGAGACCTTGCTGTAGAGCCAGGGCTTCAATCCCTGCTCAAACCTTCTCGCCTTCCTTGCGTCAGTACTGACCTGATATGTAGTGAACCTGGCCAGCTCGTTAAATTTTGCGGCGCACTCTGACACCGTCATCCCTCCCTATTTAAGCTCTAGAAATTGGACCTTCATCTGGACCTACGAGCTAACGGGGAAGTACATTTCAAAGAACATCTCTTTGAAACGGTCCCATGCTATAACTCCTTCTCCTTCCCTCGTTTTATTCGCCTGCCACCAAAAACTAGCATCTGACTTCAACATGAAAGTTGCGAAAGCCGTCTTTTGGTCTTCGCCAACTCTAGCTACATCGAAGACCTTCTCCATCTCCATTATCCATGTCTGAGCCTTTATCGGATTCAGAAATCCCTGAAATTCCGGCGGTCCTACTGCCTATTATTCCTTAAAGGTCGTATTCTGTACTTGTGGCTGATTCGCAAGCGCTCCCGTCAGCAGATTCACCAATTGCTGAACCGAGTTGGGATTCATCCCATCATTATTGTTGTCGTTATTATTCGTCGAACCCTCTGGGTGTAGACGTGTGGGTCTTTTTCTAGGAGGCATTTTTTCTGTTAAGAAATACTCTTATTAGATCCTTTACTTATTTCTTAAATATTTAAGTTCAATTTAAATATTTAAATTAACTCAATTCACACTTGAACACATAACACGTAAACTTCTTTATTTATTCATAGTTTTAAAAACATAGAATAGATAGCATTTCTGCTATTTACTTCATCTTTCCTGAACTGAAAAAGTTACAGGATTACATTATTATCTCATCCCATTATTAAATCAAATTCCTGGATTTACATTTATTATATATAAAGAAACAAATAATTAAAGACTTTACTATCTAGGCATGTTAAGACGTCGCACAGCCTCTCTACGTTCTTCCTCCATCACCTGAAATGCTGTTCTGCGATTCACCATGTACCATGGTAAACCTTGGAACTGAGCTGGGTAATAGAAGACACGATCCTGGGCCGTATCTATAACCGTATGGAAAGCGTATTTCGTCTCCCTCAGCTTGGCCTTCTTCACTTGAACCTCGTCTTTAGCTCGATCTGCTAGTTGAGTAGCCCTCAAACTCGTTTTCTCCGCTCCTGGCACGCTTCGCTGACTCCTTTTGGATGTCGTTCTTCAGCTTCGCTAGTTCAGTTAGTGCATCGTCTCTTTCACTCTCCATGTGAACTAGATCCCACTTTGCATTCCCTAGCTCACTGTCTAGCTCTTCAATCGTCTCGTCTCGCTGCTATATGGTAGTTCAACCCTCGTCCACCAGCTCCTCGAGTTCTTTAACTTATCCATGAAGCTCCACGTTAGTGTCGTAGATCTCCTCGTACATCTCAGCACTAGTCGAGTGAGGTGAAAATTCCTCTTCAGGATCCTCCTCCTCTCTTCCTCCTCTGACTCATCCTCGTCTTCATCGTCTCGGTTAGATATTAGCTCATGCTCCTGACCAACTATGGTGATCAATGGAGATGGCTCTCTTTGAACCAACTGCTCCCAGACAACATGGATGTCTCGGGGCTCCTCGTCTTTAGGCTTCTGGGGTAACTCCTCCCTAGCCTGACTGGACTCTCCAACGTTCGTCATCCTTACAACAAAGTTTTAAAGTTTAATTATTACGTGATATCGAGTCACCGACACTCTTCGAATACTTAAACGTAAAAACATAACACATAAGGTAGTTTATTATCTTTACTATCATCACTATCTTTTCGATCTCCTACAAGGCTACTACCTAAGGTTTTCCCTCCACCTAAGGTTCATAACCTAAAGCTCTGATACCATCCTGTGACACCCCCAAATCCAGGTACTTCATTTCTACATGATTTGGTGTTCACTATCTAATTATAACATACAACTACTGTCCAATAATAAGGAATACAAAATAAATTACAACCTTATCATTAAATAAAAAAATCTTCCTTATAAAAGGATTACAACTTAATTGAATAAATCCCAGGGTTTGCTAACCTTAACATAAACAATAAGTGCGAAAAATAAAACATAACATAAACGAAGTCGTATTACAATCATAATCAAAACACAATAAGTCTTCATTTGTTCATCTTGCCTTTCCCTTTACTTGTTGACGTACGTCAACGTTCTCGACTTTAGCTGCAATGGTTATTTAATTGCAAGAGTGAGCAAACAAAAGCTCACTTGGAATGTAACAATAATAATGACATAAACTGAATAGCTTCAAAAGATTTGAATAACTTTTCTTTCATCAATAATAAAGAATTGAATAATAATTCTTTCATCATCATTTAGAGTTTCGAATATTGAAATCATCTGAGGGTCATAAGACCTTGAACTATGTCCTGGGTTATAAATATTTTTATTTAAAACCTTTAACAGTCGTTTAGACTATGGACTCTTAACTCGTACTTAGGGGGATCAGCTCTTCGTACCATGTATTATGCACAAATATCTTAACGCTTTCGCATGGTAATCCCCTATTAAATAGGGTTGTTCTTCTAAGTATTTGATACAAGTCCGCACCAAAGAAAGTTTGGTTTGGATAAGCTTAAAAGGAAATTTGGAGTGCAACTATCATCAACTAAGGAGTAGTTGAATCGACTCATAATAGTTTAAGAGTTCAATAATACAATAATTATGAACCAAGTATAAGTCATAATAATAGACTTCATATTAAATAAGCATGTTTTAGAAATAACTTAAAGCATTTGAAAGATAGATAAACTTTGCTTGAACGATTAAGTCAAGGTCACGTTAATTCAATAATAAATTTTGATAAGATATTTGCTTAATATGGAATTTATAAAGAATACAAATAACTCGCATCATTATAATCAATAAAGATAGCTCAAGTAAAGTTTAAGTTTAGAAAACTTGCCTCAAGCGCAAGCTACACTTTACAATATACAAATCACTTTCTCAGTCGTCTTACACATTACATTACGTTTACAATATCAATTAGTTCCTAACCATTACGTTTAACTCGTTGAACTTCTTACTTAAGTTCAACTTAACAACGTGATTTACAACTTAACTCGCTAACTAACCACATACGTGAGTCCAAACTCACAACATGCATATCATACGCATATAACACTTTAAACTATCATATCGTACCCTATGATAATAATATCCAAGTACACACAAAATATATTAATATAAGACTTCAAATTATCTTAAACATATCAAAAATATGTTATCTTATTGTTTAATACAGTTAACATGTCATCACATTAAGTTAGCTAACCATGTACCGCATAAAAACTACACAAAGCATAAAATAATGTTTTGGACAGCCACAAGCCCCTCTGGGGCGGGAGTTTATAGGCAAAAAGCCCCACTGGGGCGGGGGCCCCCACTGGTTGGTTCCCCGGCTCGCGAACTGTGTAGAGATCGCTCCAAAGTCCGATTTTAACTAACATAATGCATATGAAACTTTATGAAAACAAAACCTTACACTTCTAACATGATTTTAACATACATAAACACCACAACACATAATCAAAACACTAATTTTTATGATTTTGAAGAAAACACCATTGTTAAGCGTTCTTGACGAAAATTGATGCTGTGAGTTTATTTTTAAACCAAATCACGTAATTCAAATTGTATTAACTTTATTTCTTAACATATTATCATAATCTATAATCAATTTTCATAACAAAGCATAATCAAACACCAATTTTGATAATTAAAGATTATTTTTCAAAGTAAGTTCACCGTAAATTGCTATGAACATGATTTCTTCATGTTCATCATATTTACGTGAATTGAACAATCTAGATTATCACATAACACTTATATAATAGTATATATATATATATATACTACAACATGTAATAATCATAATCACATGATTTTTAAAGAAAACTAATTACAGAGAAGCAAAAACTTGAAGAACAGTAAAAACATAACTTTAAAAATTCAAGAATTTAGATTATACCCTTTGATTGTTTTTGAGAAGAAGATGATGGTGGTGATTATCTTTTTGATTTCTCAAAGCCTTCCCCCTTCTTATTTCTTTCTTCTTCTTCTCTCTGTTCTTTCTTTCTTCTTTGTTTTGTTTTAACTCTCTAACTAACGTAGCTTAGATATATTATAACTGATATAATATAATATACATATTATACATATAATTATATAATATATGTAACTGCTATCTACTTAATACATATACTAATTACAATTAATACATAAGTTACAATATTTGAAATTTAAAAAGCCTTAAGGCTTGTTTGGCAAAATAACTTATTTTAAAAAATAGGTTTTTAGTAGTTAAGGTCCCGTTTGGCAAAACAGATTTAAAACAGGTGCAAGGGCCTTGTTTGGCAAAACGGTTTTAAAAACTCTTTTTAATCCTTTAACACATACTTTAAATGTTACACTTTAATTAATTAAATCTTAACATTCTAATTTAATTAATTAAAAGCTAACATCACTTAACCACATAAAAATGACCACATAACAATTATAATTACTTGCTAATTATAATCTCATGTAACAATTATCACATAAAATTCATCTAATTTAATTATCTCAATTAAATTAGAACTATACCATAAAATCATTACACATCAATTAAATTAAATATTAAATATTTATTTAATTAATATATTACACTTAATTAAATTACTCCAGAACAATCACATAAATTATTTATTTCACTCAATAAATAAATTAATTAAAATATTTATTTAATTCAATAAATTTTTAAAATTCATATAAAATTTTCATTCGTTACAGACATATCCCCAACTGAGGAGCCTTTAGAAATGTACAACGACATCAGCCGAAGGGAAACATACCTTAGGAAGACTATTGACAGACGTGGGAAACCATCGGTCGCAAACCAAGGTAGCATCAATAATGTCATCCCCATCAGAGTCGAAAAAGCTATCACAGATAACATCATCCCCAGCAGAAAGTGACAAAAGCATTCTGTGATAGCTTAAATCTGATATCCTACCGGTAACTACCTGACAGTGTTGCCCCAAGGGTTATCATGAATGACGGTATCCCCAGCAGAGAGTGACTTGAACATTCAATGATAATCCTAACCCCTTGCAGGTATCTAACATTCATCACATATCATCCCATGCATTGCCTGGCCTTTGCATTTGCATTTCTAGTGTCTAGTAATCTTTATCCTGTTCATTCCATTGCATTGCATGAACATGATAAAGAGGGGCATCTGTAGACACTAGAAATTTTGTGTCCCTGTTACTAACCCTGTAGGAGGGCAAAACTTTCTTATCAAATCAACCCCGGTCTCAATACCTGGCCATCAAATCAAACCCGATCTCAATACCGGGCCATCAAATCAACCCCGGTCTCAATATCGGGCATTCAAATCAGTCCCGATCTGAATACCGGGCCATCAAATCAACCCTTGTCTCAATACTGGGCCATCAAATTAACCCCTATCTTAATACCGGGACATCAAATTAACTCCGGTCTCAATACCGGGCCATCAAATCAACCCCGGTCTCAATACTGGGCCATCAAATCAACCTCGATCTCAACCCGGGAGGTACAGATCAGCCCCGGTCTCAACCCGGGAGGTATAGGTCAGCCCCAGTCTCAACCCGGGAGGTATAGGTCAGCCCCGGTCTCAACCCGGGACGTACAGATCAGCCCCGGTATCAACTCGGGAGGTACATGTCAGCCCTAGTCCAACCCGGGAGGTACAGGTCAGCCCCGGTCTCAACCCGGGAGGTACAGGTCAGTCCCGGTCTCAGCCCGGGAGGTACAAGGCAGCCCCGGTCTCAACCCAAGAGGTCAGGTCAACTTTAAAAATAATCTTGGAGCCTCATAATATCTCCAAAGGAAAACCTGGAAGGACCAAGTCAGCCTCAGAGACAACCATGAGGACAAACAGAATCAACTAGGATCCAAACCTTGGAAACAACCCCAGGAAGTCATTCAAAGGCCATGCCAGCATTAAGGGCAACCCCGGAAGGTGCAAAACGGTCATTTTACCAACTTGAAGCCGGTTAAGTTAAACTCAAGCCGAATTGATGCCACTAATGTCAGAACGAACCATAACAATGATCCCGAGTAAAAACAGCGCAAGACAGCTCAATGGACAAACTGCGAGAAATCAAAGATATAGTTATGAACCCGTCTTTTTGGACTCAAAAAATATTTTATCCCATGTCATTACGACGTGCTCGGCTAGGGCTTTCCGGATAGGTACAGCACGCCTCAAACTGACGCTCTGATCAAAAGTTAAAAAGTTTTGAATCTGACATCGCGTTGCTCGGAGTGCACATACTTTGATGCAACGGGACCCGCCACGTGGGCCCTACCACATAGATCCGCATCTCTACTTGCGGCTGCCGCAGGTTGAACTGCTTCTCCCGGGTCTATATATATAAGGTGACCCCCAGCTCATTTCATAATCAAAAACGCTCTGAACCTCTGCATGTTTGGTTTCTCAGCCCCACTTTTGTCCTCCAAACCCAAATTTTTTCACTCTAACACGTAGATACACCAACATACTACCATATATCAAAAATTAACCGGTAGAAACGGACGTTTAAAGCCTACGATCTAGGTTATCTTCTCAGTCCAGGGTTGACTTTTTATTGTGTATATTTAACAGTATATATACTAACTTTTCAATTCTGTCAACCCCGGATGTCAAATCCGAGGTAGTTTACTACTTCTATATATATAACTATATATAGATATATATATATATATATATATAACTATATATAGATATATATATATAACTATATATATATATATATATAATTTTTCTGACTTATTTGGGCCTGGATATATACTTCGTGGCCTTTTTATTGATTTAATACATATATATTAACTATATATATTATTATTTACATTCTAGTTTAGCCTGGATCATTATGTGGCCTTTTTACTGCTTTTATACATATATATATATATATATATTTACATTTCTGTCCGGACAAATGATAGAATGTCCGTCGCCCTTTACCGCTTTTATATATATATTCTGTCCAGCCTAGATCATTCCGTGGCTTTTATACAACTTTTATAAATATATATATATTTCCATTCTAGTTCGGGCCTCGGAGTGAAAACCCACCACCCTTTACCGCTTATATATATATTTCAATTTTGTCCAGCCTGAATTATTCCGTGGCTTTTTACAGCTTTTATAAATATATATATATATATTTCCATTTCAGTCCGGGTATCGGAGTGAAAACCCATCGCCCTTTACAGTTATATATATATATATATATATATATATATATATATTTCTATTCTATTAAGCCTGGATTACACCGTGGCTTTTTATAGCTTTTATAAATATATATATATATTTACATTCCAGTCCGGGCATCGGAATGAAAACCCATCGCTCTTTACAGCTTTCGTATATATATAATTATATATATATATATATATTGCTTTACTCATTTTGATTAAATTGTTGCTTTAAATATTTATTTGATATGAATCGGCACTAACATTTCTGCGGGAACAACTAGATTTCTTTAAATCTCGCTAACTCTAGCTTTCAAACGGTTCAAAATAGGTTCAAATAGAACCGGGAAGCTAGAATGACTGAGATTTACTTAAATCTAGCATTTTTTTCTAGTTACAGTTTAGAAAGCTATCTTGCGGCCCTTAGATCGCTATCTAGTGGGAACGAGATGCTTCCGCCAACTGCGAGCCAGAATTTACTGATGAATCCTTGGTTCTGGCGACATCTGGATGTAAATATATATATATTTGTAAATATTTGAACTGTGCAGGTTTAATTGGCCTCCCTATGTGAGCCTAGGAATCATGGAATTCATGATCAAACTGATCAGAATCTGATTCCCACGATGGACAAACTCCACTTTACAAATGTACCCTGCCAATTTTTCTAAAAAATGTACATCCGAAAGACCTTAAAACGGTTATCCGGGTTTAAGGTCTCAATATAATGAGAATAATGGTTTGTCGTCTCAATATAATGAGAATAATGATCGTCACTTAGAGAAGAAGGGTATGAGATACCATGGCGATTGACTTTAGTGCAAGTGGGAGATTGAAAGTAGTATGCATACAAGCCAATCATGTATAATGATAAAGCATATACTTTTGAGACGAACTTATGTATTTATTAATAAAAATATTCATTTATTAAAGGCATTTAATTATCTTCATGATGCTATTTTTATAATATGTAAATAACCCATAGTTTTAAGCAATGCTTTTAGAATCATGATGTTGATCATGCTAATGAGATGTAAATTCTTGGAAAGCTTAAAGCTAAAATAGTTCCCAATCGTGGGATTACTAAAAAAGGATTAGTAAATTCGGATAGATCGGTACATATGTTGCTTGCTCATTGGATGAGGATGATTGATCTCATGATCATTTGTGTGGAGACACTAAAGCAAGTATGTAGGTGCTTATTAGAGAATAAGTTCACTGAACGTGACTCACTATGGAATACCTAATGGAGTTTACTTGCCTGTCAATAGGAATTCCAAATGTGATAGTAGTACAAGTGATCCTTGGACTTAAGATCATCATAGTATCTTGTGTGTAATGAATTATACTTTGACTTATTCCTTAAGACCCTTAGGGTATATCAAAGGGTATGCTTAGGTATAATAAGTTATATATGGAGATAATGAATGGTCAATAAAGAATCTACCACTTCTAGTAAAAGAAGATATATGTCCTCTGTGATTCGTTAAATGACAACCTAGTAGTCCTTGGTCAAGGCAGAATGAAATTAGAAAGGTGTTTCTAATTTGCATTATTTGGAGTTGTGCATTTTCTAATCGAAATACATATAATTAAATAAAATAAGACTTGGTAGTAATTCCATGTCTTATATTTAATTGAGATATTGTATGGTGGAAGGATTGAATTGTACGGTAACTATTTACTCACATATTCTTTTATGATTAATGTTGAAATCTATATTATCTGAAAAGTCGTTGATCGCTAGGGAGGCTTATCCCTATGGTAGAATAAATATTATTTATTTATATTGATTATTAGTTTAATTTATTTATTTAAATAAGATTAGAATTGTTCTAATTGATTTATTCACAACCGATTTAATATGAAAAATCTAAAGGGTCACACCATAAAAAGAAGAATAATTATTTAAGAAGGTAATGGCATAATCGTAATAATGCATTAAGTATAATTAATTTAATCTATGGTGATAGAATAAATTAAATAGCTTAATGTTTATTATTTAATAATTTTGAAATATTAAATATAAATTAATAAGAGGAGTCTTATTAATATTATTATAATTATTATTATTCTAATTTCTAAAAGAGTTTAAGAATTAATTTAATATTAGTACTCTCATTTATTCTTAATAAGATTATGAGGCAAATTAATTAAAGTAGTTTAATTAATTAATCCCAATATGATTGGGAATCCTAATTAATTAAAGGAGTTTAATTAATTACATGAAAACCTATTTCTATTAGGATTAGAAGGGTTAACCAATGTCTATATAAGAGGAGTCTTATAATAGATATCAGTTGATGCAATTCTAATTGTTGGAAAGTATTCCTTTTCTATAGTGGATAGAAACTTAAGGTTTAGCCAACTACCATCCTTGTTGATAATTTCTCTTCCTTGGTGGATTACCTCTAGAGGCCAAACACTTGGGTGGCTAACGTTGATCAAAAGAAAGAATATAACCTAGAAATTCAAGGAGATCACGAAGAACAAGGAGTTGAACTCGTACCTATTGAAGCTTCGTTCTACAAGGGTATGATTCCATAACTTCTTATTTATCATTTTACATTAATAATTTGCATAAAGATGATCCGGGTAATGATTTTGTAGAATTTCTTAAACTCTGATATACTATGCTTCCGCTAATTTTTGCAATTTGATTGCGCGCATAATTTCATACAAACCAATAGTGGAATCAGAGCCAAACTTTTATGTAATTATTAATTGTTTTAATTTCATATACATATATGTATGTATTTAAAATAATTTATTGGGCATAATTAGTTGTATAAATTTTTTTTATGAAAGAAAAAAAACCAGAAATAATAATTTTTTTTCTCCTATCGCTGCTGTTATCCGTTTGATTAAACAAAGGATTTCAAAATAATCCTGTTAACATCAAGTTAAGTGTGATGATGCGGCGTAGGATAGCTGCATACCAAGTGAAGTTGGGTTATTAGCCACGTTTAACTAAAAGTGGCCTGAAAGTTTTTTTTTCAAAAGGTGACTATGAAGGTGGTTCTTATATATATATATATATATATATAGAGCCATGGTTTGTCTGTTTACTAATCATTGTTCTCAATCAGACTAATTGAGTCATTTTTAAAAATCAAAAGTTTTCTATCTTTCTTTGTTCAAGAAGTCACCTAGTCTCTTTGTATTGACTACCCTCCATCGTCATAGGTCCCTGTCCAGCCTTTGTAAGTCTCGAGAGTGTGAGCAGTTTTGGCTTTCTGGGAATCACTAGATGCTAGGGTATGTGTCAATGTTAAGCAAAGAAAGGGGTATGTATGAAAGAACATAGATTGGTTAAAAACTTTAGTTTTTAATTATGAGTAGATTATTCAGATCGAGTTCTTCGGTTAGTAATAGATCTTCTCTTCCTCCTGTTCCAAACATAGTTAATCAAGAAGAACATAGTTATGAAAACATTAGTCAAACCCTTAGTAATTGGAACATACCAAGTATTTCCCCTAAGGAGATCTACCAGTCAACCTTTATAGATAATTTTAAGACTGATTATAATGTTAAAACTGTTGAACGTGTTTACGCTATTAACAAAGAATATGAAAATTGTAGTCTTCTTTCTCCTGATGTTGTTAATAAACATAGAAAGAAAGGTTATAATTTTATTCATATTGGTTTAGTTCAAGTTGCAGTAAAACCTTTGTCCATTAAAGGAATAAACTCAAGTGTCTTTTTATGTTTAAGAGATGCTCGATATCTTAATTATGCTCCTAGCATAATTGGAATCATGGAGTCAAGTTTGCATGATGGTCCTATCCATTTCAATTGCTTTCCTGATCTTCCATTGAGTCTTTCTGATATTAATTTGTTAAAAGCTTTAACTCTGAATATTAAAACTGCTGGTGAGATAACTCAGATGATTGAGGGTTCTCAACCTCTAGCTTTAATATACAGGATTTATTATAAAGTTATGAAAACTAATTTAAATATTCATGCTCTTAATAAAAGTCCTAAAGACCATACTGTTTTAATTCAAAGCAGTACTAGTAACGCTAATATTCAAACCCCAAAGACTATTCTTTGGAAAGATATTACGCTACCTAGTCAGTGGATTCTCCCTCAAGAAATTCCACAAAAACCTATTAATAATAATTTGTTAAATCTGGAAAATATTAAACAATTTTCTGACGGTACTGTTCGAATTAGCTTTGAACGTACTCAAAGACCTTTAATTATAGAAGAATTTACTAATTCTTCAGTTCCTTCTGTTTCTAGAAGAGATGCCGAAGTATTAAGTGATTTTTTCTATCCCAGATATTAAAATGAAAGGTGTTTTCAATCAAGGACAGACAAGTCATCCTTGTTATTCTCCAGCCTTTCCTGCTGAGGAAGAACAAGATGATGTGTCCCCTACAGTTTCTGTAGGTCCTACCCCCTCTGATTTTGAAGCTCCTATTAATCACCAGTTAAGGGTTATAACGAAAGTTAATAAATTTGATTGGGATAGTCTGGTTGCAGATTTTAATTCCAAAACTAATAAAGATAAAAGACATGCTTTTCGTAATAATTACGATAAACATGATCGTGATAAAATTATACATAACTGGAAAAAATATGTTAAACTTAATAGAGAGAACCTTACATTTTATGATTGGTATGATAAATATCATTCACAGTGCAAAGTTCTTACTAAAAGCCAGTGGATGAAAGAAGATAAGTCTAGGATTTTAGCTTCTCATCCTCCTTTAGAAACTGTTCTTTTACAGGTTAAGAATACTTCAGTTACTGCCAGCCCCTTCAAGGTTGCTGATGGTAAAACTGATGATAAAAAGATTATTGAACAAAATAATTTCACTAATCAATATTTGGCCACTATAGGTAAACAGTTAGACAAAATTGAAGAAAAATTTGATCACGCCTTAATTAAAAATCCTGAAAAGAAACTAGATCAACCTTTACTAACTCTCCCTGATAACAGAGATGATAAGGGATTGCCAGGTAAAGATTTTGACCTAGTTAAAAGTATTGATAAGCTAATTAAGAAAATTGGTTCAAGTACAGGTGAAACCAGTGGAACTGTTGCCATTATTGATCAGATCCAAGAATCTGACGATGAAAGCAATAGTGACTCAGAAGAAATTTCTGAGATCGCTTCTATTCCTGATATTACTGAACAATTAAAAAAATTAACTTTTAACAATACAAGTATAACAAAAAATTGGTATACTACACCTACTCCCCCTGATCTTCAGTACGAGGAGAAAAATCTAGATAATCAATTTTCTGTTTCGGCTAATAAAATTTATGAGTGGAACATTGATGGTTTTAGTGAGCATCAGATTCTCACTAAAATGAACCATTTGTCTATGGTAGCCAATAGCTATATTACAGCGTTTAGCAGTCTTACTCAGCCTGATATCGTTGAAATATTAACTAACGGCTTTACTGGTGTCCTTCGTTCTTGGTGGGAAAAGCACCTAGACGAAGATGCAAGGAACTCTATAGTTCATGCTTACCAGCTTGATGACAATGGTCACCCTATTTTTAGAGAAGATATGGGTTTTGGTGTTCCTGATGGTATTAACACATTAATTTTTACTATAATAAAACATTTTATTGGAACTCCTAGTAACATCACTGAAAGGATTCACGACCAATTAAGTAATCTTACTTGTCCTACTCTAAGTGATTTTAGGTGGTACAAAGATGTTTTTATTTCCCGCGTTATGTTACGCAGGGACAGCAACAAACCTTTCTGGAAAGAAAAGTTTGTTAATGGTCTCCCTTCCTTATTTGCTCATAAGGTTAGAGAAGAACTTAGTAAAACCCTTGGATATATTGATTATGATAACCTGACTTATGGTGACATAATCAGTTATATTCAAAAAATAGGTTTAAAAATGTGTATTGATTTTAAAATTGCTAAACAAGCTGCTAAAGATAAGAAGAAAGCTAAGTATGAGCTTGGTACCTTTTGTGAACAATATGGTTTGCCTCCTATTGCTCCTTCTAGGAGAAAACATAGGAAAAAGCAAATCGAAAGTCACAAAAAACGTAAGCATCATAAGAAGCGTTCTATTCAGAATAATAATAAAGAAAGCTATTATGAAAAACCTAAGTCAAAAGGAACACATAGGAAAAAATCTTCTTCTAAACCTAATAATAAGAGTAAAATTACCTGCTTTAACTGTGGTAAAAAGGGTCATTATAAAAGTGAGTGTAAGTTAAAACAAAAATTAAGTCAATTAAATATCTCCACTGAAGATACTGAAATTTTTTTAGAGTTAATAAGAATTCAGAGTGATAATGAAAGTGATCACTCTGATATTCCTTATTCCTCTAATAATGAAAATAACAGTCCTACTCCTAGTGAAGATAATGAAGTCACTCTTTGTACTGATAATTGTAGATCGGATTGCTGTAAAACTATTAACGTACTTAGCAAAGAGGATCAAGAGAGTTCTTTGCTGATTGAGTTAATTAGCAAACTTACAGATGAAGATTTAAAATTACAGTATATGAAACAATTAAAAGATTTATTTTCTAAAACCAATTCGGGTAAAAACAAGATAATAAAAGGAAAAGAGAAACCTGTTATTAGTCTTAATAAAACTCTTGAGAGATTTAAAGTTGCTGAGAGAGAAATTACTCTCCCAGAGCTGAATCATGTGCATGCTAAGTATTATATATATTATATTTTATGCAAACATGCTTCATATGTTTTAATAAAATGACGCGTATTTTATATATATATATATATATATATATATATGTGTGTGTGTGTGTGTGTGTGTGTGTGTGTGTGTGTGTGTGTGTGTGTGTGTGTGTGTGTGTGTGTGTGTGTGTGTGTGTGTGCATGCGCGCTAAACAAGATGAGACAAATAATAACAAACCCCTCAAAGAAATCATATTAAGTCTAAAGTGTTCAATGATATTTTGAATATCGAACGTCGCCTTCTAGCATGATAAATTAATAGAGTATTAAATATTTAATATGAGTTTGTTGTGCACACATAAGGCAAATATTAAGTATTTAAGATATTAATTTAATCACATCTGATGCTTATAAAGTTAATTGAACAATATTATTTTGTTGTGCACACACAAGGACAATATTTTTCTTTTTTGAATATATGGAGTGCTAGGTTGGACTTAACTTAAATCATTTTAGTTCGAATGTGCACACACTTAACCATTATGATCTAAGAGGCAGAATACAAGAAGTTACATGTCGATGTAATTGACAAGAGTTGTCTACCTATTTATTTATATATCGTTTGTTTTGCAGACACAAGGCTATATACATTTGAAATGGGATCCTTATTCTCACTAGCAAATCTTTAATTAGATGTTGTCGAATTATATAAGTGAGGGTAATATAGTTTGAAGAAAATAGCGGGAGATACCAATTTAAAATAAGATTTAATTTATTTTGGTATATAAAATTTGCGAGATCCCAAAACCCTAATAAGACTCGGTTATGTAAATTCTTCAATTATCAATAAAATCTCTCCGTTCTGATAATGTATCGTGTTATTATATACGTTATTAAAGACTTCGGTCAAAAATATTTTTCTCCGAAAAACGTCGTGCTGACATATCGTGCTTAAAAATTTTGTTTCCTATTTGGACTTTTTGGTATGTTATTTTATCAAGCTGCTTTCTCCTGCTTACATTGACGAAATGCTTTGTCGTGCTTTGTCTGGATTAGGTGTCAAACCCTAAATTAGAAAACTCTAATATTAAATTAGGAAACCCTAACACTAATTTAGAAACCCTAACACTAATTTAGAAATCCTAAACCCTAATTAAGGAGTATAAACCCTAATTAGGTTATCTTAAACCCTAATCATGTTAACTAAACTTAAATTAGGTGTTAATAACTTTACTAAGTTATCCTAAACATAAAAATCAAAACCCTAAATCATAATTAGTGAAGTTTAGGGAAAAATTTGCTTACTAATCAAACCTTAAGTTGCTCACAAGCTAGTGCCACCACATACTTTCGAAAATCTATCATATCTGACCCCCAAGCACCTTGTCATAGCTGCACAAGTCCAGAGAGAATATATTTGTGGAGGCAAAATGAAAAAAAAGACCTAAAAACCCTAACCTAGAAATTCTATAAATAGCAGCCTCAATTCAGTGTAAATTCACGAATTTCTTTCACCAATACACTTATACTATCTACCATAAGTAGCCCTAGCAATAGCAATGTTGGTTGTTTTCCCAATCAATATATGCGTGCAAGTATACACGGACAACAAGTAATAAAGAGTAAGTAGAGTATCGTTCCCACGAAGAATTACCTAATAAAATTCACTAAGCACTAACTCATAACCATCTCAATCTTATTTAAACGAATGATTTAATATATTGACTAATACTATAACGCCCCCAAATTCGGACCGCCACAGGGTCACTTAAATTCGGTTCGTCACGTTCTCATGATAATACGATAATAACTAAAATCACACAATCACAGCGGAAAATCTAGAATAATATACAATGATTTATTATAATTATTCCCCCATGTCTCGCAATCTACAGTACTTAATAGATTACATAATAATATCAAATAACGACTTATTATATAATCTAACTTAAGCTTAAACATAGTCAAATCCAGTCTTACTACATCATCTTAATACAACATTATAATATTTAAAACATAAAAGGGACTAGCTAGTCGGTAGCCTTTCACTCGCCCTTGTCGGTACTCGAGGGTCCGCACTGCTCTACCTTAATTGAAATATTTTAGGGAAAGCAAGAATGAGCAACAAGTTTGCTCAGCAAGTAATATAACAATAAGGGTGAGTAATATAGTTCTCGAATCTCAAAAAGGGTATAACAAAGTATGATAGTCCAAGGATAACAAGAATATCAACAGTTCTCAATAACAGTCACTAAGGACAGAAAAATATCAATAAGATTTAATGCTAAATCAATTCATGATTTCAAGATAATCGAATACTGAGCAGTCACTAAGGACTATGAACTTCTACTAGAATTAACAGAAATATACTGATAATCCAATAAAACAAGTACAACAGGTGTTCAACCTAAAGTAACTTACGATATGCATATCGTTCAATCGTACTAAAGTGCGCACGTCGATCTCCCGATAAATATAATTTTCCTTCAAAGAAGGTTGTTCATCTCAGTTAAACACAATATCCCGCACTAATCAATTAGTTTGGGTCACTTTTCAACAATATAAGTCTAGCCGAATCAAATGGCATAGATCACAACAATTATAAGTTAAATCTCAAGATTTAAAGCTCGAAGAATATGAATCGACTTTTATCTTATACATGAAGTATATAGTTTATAATATATAACTTGCAATCTCAAAGGTTTACTTGCACGACAATAATAGTACAAGATTAATGAACGCTCAATAAAGAGTAGGGTTAGGAACTTGCTTATTACGTTCCACGAATAAAGTATATACAAGGATAAGATACTTGCAATTAATAATAAAAGAACGGTTTAAGGAAACTTGCATTCAAAGAGATAAGGTTTATATACTTGCTTACAATATCCGTTGAATAAAGTAATGCAAGGGTCTAGAATACTTGCCTTAAGCGTAGTTTATCCTCGTTAAGTAAATCAAATCTTTCGAATCCCTATCATAATATAGTTATGCGTATAGGATATCCATTAGTCATACAGTTTAACATTATACTTTATCTTATTCATACAACCAACATATAAGTTAAGTCTTCAATCTTATTATACCGTCATATATCACGCATATTACTATATCACTTCACAACTCTAGATTGACATAACTTACATTATCTTTTATCCTTAAGGTCCCTCCTTTCGGGTTAATTAAGTTTACATATCGTCATTATCACATAAGATCACAACAATTAGTAAACATACTCTTTTTAGCAAGTCATAGCATTGTTGTAAATTATCCCTCAAAGTCGGGTTCAAGTATTAACATATGATATCACATAACATATATACATGTTAAAGAGTCTTGCATATTTCCCAAGTCCATCTAAGTTCTCTCTTTCATGATATGGTTCTAGGTTAACACTTTTGATAACTTAAGGTCATTTAAGGTCATGAAAATCACAAGGTCTACCATGCTCGCTTTTTAAACACATAAGGCATTCGTATAACTCGTGTTAGGCATACTTATGAATATTCATATCGCATACATGCAACTAGCATCGTTTTGGTTTGAAAATATGCTTCATTTATGCTTAACTTGAATCACGACACCTAATCATGGTATATATACATGTATGATACATGAGTGAGTCTAAGAGTGCTATCACATATGTCCATAAATTTTAGAATTCAAATCTCAAATTAGCATGTCAATGCTCACATGCAAAGCTTGTATTTTTATTAATAGTGTTCACTAATTAGTCCAACATGTTCATGCTTCATTACGAATCATATAAACACAAGTTAAATGGTTATTCATGCATTTCTAAACCATACTACTATGCTCGCAAGATCAGAACATCAACATGGTTATAGCATGTCAAAGTTTGTTTTCAAAACTTCCATTTTTGTTAGGAATGTGCACTAGTGAGGTTCACATGTTCATATTATATTACGGAACCTATATACATAAGTTAACATGCTTCTCATACATCTTTAAATCGTACTAATACGCTTGCAAAGTCAGAATGTTAACATGACTTATATACGTCAAAATTTGATTATAAAAACCTTAAGTTTATTTTCAAACTATAAGCTTTTTCATAAATCATGCATGCAAACATAGTGACATATGTTTATGTTATATCAAAGTACCCTTATATACATGCAAATCCTGTTTTCATGTTCGTCTAAACTATATAAGTAAACCGTTGCTTAACAGATTCATAGCAGAAATCAGCAACTGATGCAGGGGATCGGCGCAGCTGCGCTGCACCTCAGTACTAAACCGGCGCAGCTGCGCCATGTCTGGTTTGCACCAGACAGCAGCCTGCTTTGGCAGTTTCCAGCCCAAACACAGAAATTACTTCACGAAACAGCCATATTGCATTTTAACATGCTTATAAGTCTATTATAACAACTAAACAAACATTTTACAATCCAATTACAATCTAATTCAACATGATCAAGAATTGAAATCTTTGACAGAAATAAAATGAAGAACAAGAAAGAGGGATTATACCTCTGAAATTGCTTACTGAGTTTGCTGCTATATGAAAACCCACAATGCTGCTAAATGAAATCTCTCTCTCTATATATATATATCTCAGTGTACTAGCCTTAAGCAATATCTCAGCAATTTGAAATGAAGAAGGAGAGAGTCTCATTTATAGAAAATTAAAAATCCAGTTAATGCAATTCTACACAATCTCAGTCCATTGGTATGAGCAAGGATATGAAGGTTAAGAGGGAGTTGTTGATTAGTTGTTGAACTCTACTATTAAGCCCACTCCCCTTGTGATGATTTGCTATGAAGCTATCTATGTTTGCTGAGTTTGATGATATAGGCTAGCCTCTTGCACACGTGAAGAAGGAAATGACTATCATATTTGGACAAGCCATATAACTCAGCATTTGGGTAACATGAATTTACATACCACACTTAAGTTATTATACACATACTATATACTTAAGTTATATTCATATGCATATAATATATACTTAGGCTATAATTTCAATTAGACTCACAATATATGTCCAATGAGGAACAATATTACAATGTAGTAAATGTATTTTGCACATATATATTCCATGTACATTTTATTAACACCAGTATAATTTAATTGGATATTATCACATTACATTATCTCCTTTATTAATAAATTCTATTAATCAACAATTATTTACAATATATTCATGATGTACTATTTTAATGTATACTCATATACAATGGTCACATAAGCCTCATGACGTATTCATTTAATAACATATAGTTTATATATATAGTATAGTCACATTAATGCGTCACATTGCACTATATAATATAGTTGTAGCTTCTATACTCTATATGATTAACATTTCATACTTACACATAATAGTTACTCGAGCAATTATAATCATATTAATAATCTACTCGTTTATGTTTTATTAATCTCCATAATAATGAATTAACATTTATATGATTAATTATCGCATTCCTAGATAATAAATAAATATAATATTATTATATTTATAAACAAGTTACTTATTATTATTCTATTATTTGCAATAATAATAATCAACATATTATTAATTAATCACCATCAATATTTTATTTCTCATAATAACAATTAACAATTAATATAGATTAATTGTTCGCTTAATAATTCCTTCGTCCATGAATTAATTAATTCATTATTGAATCTATTCTCATGCCACACAAGGCATTCAACGAGCTTATCGCAAACTCTATATTTTCTCAATTATTATAATTATTCAATTTAATATAATTGAGTTAACTCATCTCATAACACAAATTCATTTATATTCAAATAAATTCTCATTCCCATTAATATATTCATTTAATAATATATGAAATTTCTCGGGTATTACAAATACTGTGAAATTAAACTAATGCTAACTATCCCTAGAATGAACTAGATAATGAAGACATGAGAATACAATTTCACCTATTGTTTCACCTAAATCAATACACTTCCTGTTAAGCCAAATTAATTATCACGGATTGTTAGTCGAGAACACGAAAGCAAAACATGGCCATCTCTCGATGCACCAAGTCTATATCACATATAATCCATAAATGATAAAATGCACGTGAACATCCAAATTACATAAATCACTATATGTCTATGTGACTTAACATTAGTAAGGGTTTAAGTGCAAGTTCTTAAATGACTACAAGCGGCGCTTCGGTATATGTCTATCCGAAGCACAAATCATACATTCCAACTCCATGTAGAATATACAAACACAAGCTATTAAGATCAGATCTAAACCCATACTCCGTTTCCCAATTTTGTATGGATTATCACAGTAATTGATGGCCAATCAAGTAAGCAATTAGGTATGAATCATAATAGACAATCCAATAACAATCAATAAGACTAACAATGAAGTATATCAAAATAAACTACTCAATAGATTCCATTGTAATCCCAAAATAGAGTTTAACTCATGAATAAATCAAATCCACCATCCACAAATTGAATAAACATCAGAAGAGTACAAATAGGAATCAAAGAGAAAATATGAATAGAAAGTGCAAATCTGATCTCTCTTGCTCCAAGTTTGAATCTTCAATGCTCTCCAATTGCTTCAATCTTTAGATCTAATCTAACCTAGAATCTATCTACTCTAATCTAATCTAATATGATAATGAAATTAGAGAAAAGAGAAGAACAATAGTAAGCTAATGACCCCCTTCATGTGGAATGTCATTACATACTGAAAAATATGTCTAAATATAGGCCCAAAGTTCGAGTGCCTCTTTTCCCAAGCAACAATCCAATTGGTCAGATTAAGTGAAGTTAATTACAGAAATATAGACTGGCGTAGCTGCGCTTCCTGATAGCTTAAACTGGGCACAGCTGCGCTGCAGGGTTTCTGAATAAGGCTCTGGCGTAGCTGCGCTGCACCCAAGGCTAATTTTGGCGCAGCTGTGCCGTGCACCAGATTGAGCTTTCTGCATTCTGCTGCTACAACTTTTTGCTTTCTTCCCATTACTTTGACACTTGCTCCTTTTAGCATTCCTTCATCCCTTTTAGCTCCATTTTCACCAAGAGAGTTCCCAGTCATGTAATCTACAAAAGTTAGCAAAAATGCATGAAAAACTACTCTAACATCTAAGTTTAAACAACAATTGAAGTTAGTTGACTATTAGATAAGTGGTTATAAAACCACTTATCAAATATCCCCAAACTTAAACTGTTGCTTGTCCTCAAGGAACAAAACATAACAAAACAAAATGCAATGCACTAACTACACTATATGTAACCTATACTAACATGCAAACGAATCCAAATATCCGTCAGATATAAAACTCACATGGAATGCCTTAGAGAAACTACAAAATATCCCAATAGAGAATCCAACCAAGAACAAGGCTATAAAGCATACTACTCTGCAAATCAAAACCTGTAATCACTGATGTAGTGTGTGTGTGCTTAGCAACCATTAAACTTGCTACCGAATAAATAATTCACATATTATGCTTCTTAGAGGGAAAAACACAGTTTCAACTCAAGAAAATCAGTAAACAAGAAAAGCTCCAACCAAGACCATGCATCAACTAAGCTAAGAGTCAACAAGGGGTTAATTATGCTTTTATTTACTCACGAGGGCGATAATCGCACTTTCCCGTGTATACACTCGACTGTGCAATGCCTAGTCCTCTTAGGCTTTTCAATGATACCTGCGTAGCGAGCTTTCAACCAACGACTCCCAAGCCAGATGGCTTTAGGGCGCTGGGTGTAAAGACACCCCTAGGTCGTACTTGCTCGAATTTCAAAGGCCACAGGACTCGACTAGCCAAAGTGTTTATTCACATTCCATTTTTTTTCTTTTCTTTTTTTCTTTTTATATTTTTTTTAGCATGCATACCCTTTGTTTTTCCCCAAAACTTAAGCTTTTGCGCAGTCCTAGTTATTACTACTTGATTACTAATTCTCTTTCATTAAAACACATATTTTCCACCAAAAGACAAGTATGTGACAATTTGAACTAAGCAAATCATAATGGTTACTCTAGAGTGCTATCCGGTTACATCAGTATCAAACAGATAAAGATTTACATCATACTATGACATTACAACTAAGACTAAGTCATCAAAACTGTTCACAAGTCATGTAATTTCAATCTCTTCATAGGCTAAATGAATTTCAAACAAACCGACAACTTGGATTCATGCAAAATGTCCTAATGTATTTAACTAAAGCAAAAGCAATTTTTTTTGAAATTGATATAATATGACCTAAAATGCAGCTATATGAACTATATGAACTAAACTAAATGAAATATAAACCTAATACCCCCATCTTAAAAATGACAATGTCCTCATTGGAGGTATAGGTTAGGAAACTCCCCTAGTTGGCCTCGTCGTCTTCCTCCTCGGCTTGCTCTGGAGGTGTGTCAGGGGGAGGATAGGAGCTGCCTGTACCGAATGTTGGGAACTCTGCATGCACGCCAGTCATCTCAAAGGCATGAGAAAAGGCCTGAGAAAACTCAGATGTGTAAGTCTGGAAATCTAAGTACATTGTATCCATCCGTTTCCTCAAGTGGCATATTTCCCGCTTCTGATTAGCATAGTCTTCGGGGGTTGGCCCTGCTGCCTGTGGAGCCGGTACTGGCGCATTTTCTTCTTCTTCCTCCTCATCTGAATCGCGCACAATAAAGCCAAGGCCTCGAGGATGAGACACGGCACCCTCCCAAATACTGTACTTCTGAATGGCTGCATGATCAATGTACCGCATCGGTTGCTGCAAAGCTTCATTATCCCATTCCACTCCCGCAGTTAAGCATAGATGAGTGATGATCGAGGCATGCATGATTCCCCCTGAAGTGCTCCCCCTCATGTATCTGAGCATGGATTGGTTGATGATATGACCTATGTCAATTAACTTCCCTTGGATGATGCCATATAATAATACGGCTCTTTCAGTAGTAACATCTGCATGATGGCTGGAGGGAAGTATACTCGCACATATAAAACTGTACCACGCTTTTGCATAATGACTTAGAGCAGTTTGTGGGAAGTTAACTTTTTTGTCCGTTTCCTGCTTTAGTCGTCCACTTAGTGCTTGGTTTGCATATTTCCTTGATTAACTTATCTAGGTCAGTTTCAAGACGCTGGGATTCCGCCCAATTTGAGGCACCAGATGGGACAGTTTCCAGGTGAAACAACCCGTTGATCGCTTGCTTGGTGTAGGGTACTTGCTTCCCTCTCACAAAAGACATGCCATTCTGCGTCTCCCGAGTGTTAGTTTAGAATTCTCTGACAAGGGGCATGGGAGCTGATAATGGCCTGGCCACCACTACTGCCCAACCACGCTCAACAATCTGTTTCTTCATCATCCCATCATCCTTGTAGACACTCAAAATTTCTTGCCCCGATACTAACACTGTAGGAGGGTAAAACTATCTTTTCAAATCAAATCCGATCTCCAATCGGACCGTCAGATCAACCCCGATCTCAATATCGGGCCATCAAATCAACTTCGATCTCTAATCGGACCGTCAGATTAACCCCGATCTCAATATCGGGCCATCAAATCAACTTCGATCTCCAATCAGACCGTCAGATCAACCCCGATCTCAATATCGGGCGATCAAATAAACTTTGATCTCCAATCAGACCGTCAGATCAACCCTGATCTCAATATTGGTCCATCAACTCAACTCTGATCTCTAATCAGACCGTCAGATCAACCCCGATCTCAATGTCGGGCATTTTAAATCAACCTCGATCACCAATACCGGGACAACCACAGCCTTGAACACCAGTCTCTAGAGGTACAGATCAGCCCCGGTCTCAACCTGGGAGGTACAGATCAGCCCCGGTCTCAGCCCGGGAGGTACAGGTCAGCCCCGGTCGCAACCTAAGAAATCAAGTCAACTTCGAGAACGAACCTGAAGCTCCACAACATCTCCAGAAGAAAACCTGGAATGACCAAGTCAACTTCAAAGATTACACTAGGGACAAACAGACTCGAATGGGATCCAAGTCTTGGAAATAACTCCCGGAAGTCAACCAAAGGCCATGCCGACACTGAAGGCAACCCCGGGAGGGGCAAAATGGTTATTTTACCAAACTTAAGCCGATTCAGTCAAACTTAAGATGAATTAATGCCACCAAGGTTAGAATGAACCATAATGACGATCCCGAGTGAAAACAGCGCAAGACAACTCAACGAACAAATAGCGGGGAATCAAAGACCTGGTTATGAACCCATCTTCTTAGACCCGGAAAATGTTTTATCCCATGTCATTGTGACACTCTCGGCGAGGGCTTTCCGAAAAGGTATCGCACTCCTCAAACGTACGCTCTGATCAAAAGTTAAAAAGTTTCAACTTTAACCTCGCGTTGCTCGGAGTGCACATACTTTGAGACGACTCAACCGAACACGTGGGCCCCACCATGGGAGCCGCACCTCTACCTGCGATAGCAACAGGTAGAGCTGAGGCTCTCTGGCCTATAAATAAATGTGCACCCCCCTCATTTGAAAAAAAAGAAAGGCAGCGAACCTCCGTTTGTTTGATTTTCTGACTTTTTCACCTCTTCTAAACCAAAAATTTTTCACTCTACCACGTAGATATACCCACATACTACCACATATAAGAAAATAACCGGTAGATTCTGACGTTTAGAGCCTACGATTTGGCAAAAAGCCCATGTAGCTTTCCATTGTAACTATTTTTACGATCAGAAAGTGATTCCTACTTCTTTGCACTGTTTTGCACTTCAATATCAAATTTTGTTTTTAAAATATGTTCAGAACTTAGTTCCGTGGCTGTTTTTGTCAAAATTTGGTATATTTTTGTGCATAAACTCAATTTGTGGCATTTCTACAACTCGGATTGACGATCCGGCAGCTCTAACAGCTTTAGTGCACCAGCACCTTCATTTTAAGCAACTTCGCCGGACTGGGTTTTTTTCCCAGTCCGGGTTTGGCTTTTTCCCGTGTTTATTTCACTATAATATACTAACTTTTTAATTCTGTCAAGCCCAGATGTCAAATCTGAGGTAGTTTACTGCTTTTATATATATTTATGCATATATAAGCAGTCTTCACCACCACTGGGTTCTCCTCTCAGTCTTGGTTGACTATATTTCTGTCAATATATATATATATATATATATTTCTGTCCGGCCTGGATTATTCTGTAGCCTTTATACTGTTTTTGCACACTTCACCATTACTGGGTTATCTTCCCAGTCCCTAGTTGACTACATTTCTGTACATTTATATTTCAGTTCGTCCTGGAATATTCTGTGGCCTTTTACTGCTTTTATATATAAATATGCATATATAAGTAGCCTTCACCACCACTGGGTTCTCTTTCCAGTCTTGGTTTACTACTTTTCTGTAAATATATATATATATATATATATATATATATATATTTCAATTCCAGTTCGGGCACCGGTGTGAAAATCCATCACCCTTTACAGCTTTTGTATATATAACTGTGTATATATCTTGGCTTTACTTGCTTTTCATTAAATTAATGCTTTAAATATTCATTCGATATGAATCGACATTTTTCAGTCACAAAAGCAACCTCGCGTCCCTTAGATCTCTATCTAGTGGGAACGAGTCGCTTCGGCTAGGTGCGAACTAGAATTTACTGATAAATCCTTGGTTCTGGCAATATTGGGATATATATCTGTTTTTGTACAAATTTGAACTATGCAGGTTTATTGGCTACTCTAATGTGAGCCTAGGAATCGTGGGATTCATGATCAAATCGATCAGAATCTGATTCCCACGATGGACAAACTTCGCTTTACGAATGTACCCTGCCAGTTTTTCTGTAAAATGTATATGCAAAGACCTTAAAACAGTTATCCGGATTTAAGGTCTCAACATAGTGAAAAATATAGTTTGTTGTGTCAGAGTCCCTCCAATGGCTATCATGCCCATGAGGAGACCGACACTTGTATTTATTTTTGTGGTCGAGGATTCTTCGCAGCCCGACAATCACCATTCAAACTGTGCCTTAAGGCTATAAAGATAAAATTGGAAGTATCAACAGGATTCAATTCCTATGTTAGCTTAAGGGTTTGATAACCAGCTTTCAAAACATCATTTTCAATTCAATCAAAAGAAAAGCTTTTGCAAATCAAATCAAACACTTTTGCAAATCAAATCAAAGACTTTAGCAAAATCAAATCAAACCCTTCGTATATAGGTTTAACGAAGCAAAGCACTACTTTCAATCAATCAAACATAGGCCCAATTTTCAAAACAACATTCACACACACATTTCAGTTTTAAGGGAAATATTTAAAAGATTGCGGTACCGTGTTTACACGGGAGTTGTGGGGTGCCTAACACCTTTACCACACTTAACCAAGCCCCCGAGCTCAAAACTTAGATTTCAAAGATCAAGTTTCGATAGTGTCCAGCAATTGAGCCTCTTTCAAACAAAACTCGGTTGAGTTAGTACAACCATTTCAGATCTACCAACTGGCGACTCTGTAAAACGTTCAAATCGTCGACATGATACATGTTGGCCTTTTCCTAAAAAACCCTTCAAAACTTTTTTCGTAATAAAAAGAGTAAGGGTAGAGATAACTTAGGAAGAGAGAAAGATCCGGGTTGTGACCCGACTTGCGGATTTTTTCTCGACGTCTACAGGTGACAACTCTGCTGGGGACGGTAGAGGGCTTAGGCTGCTTTCAAATCTTTTCAAAGCATTTCCCTTTCAAAACTATAAATGCGTGAATTCTGCGTCTTTACATTTAATGAATGCGTGAATGCTGCGTCTTTACATTGAAAGGATGTGAATGAATGTTTTTCTGCTATTTAGTGCTTCGCACCAACTGTCATCATATGCATACGGTGAGGGCGATGTATGTGAATGTATGTTGTGTGTTCCTCTCACAAGGAGACAAAACCCATCGGTGATAAGTAATGTCTCTGGGGACAGCTTAGTCTCTGGGGCTCATGAAAATGCACCACCCAGATTCGCTCTAATTGAAAGATCGGATTAATTTCCCCTCTAGTAGATTGCGATGATCTGGGAACCTTCATGCCAATAAAGCCGCGAGAGTAGCCTAAGATAGGCCAGCCTCTGATTAACCAAATTCGATGGGAAGCTTCTTCATGCCTTCCTCTTTCAATTCAATGTCTAATTTTCAATATTTATTTCTTGTCATCCTGTCATAAAAACAACTGACCTCTGTTTTGCAGGATAAAATTAAAAACCACATCATGCATCCTATCCCTACCTACCTTAGGAAATTGACATGCCTACATTTTGTTGCAGGTGAAAAATTGGCCTTGTCACTAGATCTAAGTCTAAGAAAGCACTAAGTCCATCCACGGACATGACTTTGAGTGCTCAAACAGAATCCACCCCTGTATCTAGGGAAGAGTTCGAATGACTGAGAAATCAGATAGCTGAACTAGTCAGTTTTCTGAGAGAACAAAGCAAGGCCCTTAAAGGGAAGCAAACCCAAACTCATACAGAACCAGGAGCACCTGGTGGTAGTGGTAGTCAAGAGACCGAAAAGGCCTAGACTCAGATTCCTGGATGACAAAACCAGGACACAACCAATAAAACCCCAGAAATCACCACCCTCAACAAAGAACAGGAAGCTGGTGACCTTCTCAAGAAAGTACAACAAATGGAGGAAACTCTCCGGTCTATCAAAGGGACTGGGGCATTCGGCAGTGTTAATTACTCCGACCTCTGTATTTTCCCCAGGGCTCGTTATCCTGAAAAATTTTGTACTCCTGATTTCAAGAAATATGATGGATTAGGAGATCCATATACACATCTGAAAGTGTTAATCGAAGAACTCGGATCCTATGCAGAGGAAGAAAAGCTTCAAATGCAATTATTCCAGAAAAGTTTGACTGGAGAAGCCAGAGCCTGGTATGCCCTTCTGGACAACTCTAAGATTCACAGTTGGAAAGAGTTAGCCCATACCTTCCTCAGTCAATACAGCTTCCAATCTCAGCTGGCTCCAGACAGATACTAGATAACCAAAATCAAGAAAAAGAACATTGAATCATTCCGAGAATATGCCCAACGATGGAGGTGGGTTGCAGCACAAGTCACCCCAGCCGTGAATGAATCTGAGATAGTCATGACCTTCATCGACATCCAAGAGGCGCCATATTATGAGAGGGTCCTAGCAGGTATAGGAAAACTATTCTCTGAAATGATCAAGCACGGTGAAATGGCAGAAATGGGGCTCAAATCCGAGAAGATCAAGGATCTAACATCCCTCAAAGCTATTGCTGAATATATCCAGTCCAGAAATTATGGGAGTAATCCAAGGAGGGTACACAAAAAGAAAGATGAAGAAGTGTCCTTAGTGTTGCAAGGACAAAATCCAAGGGGCGAGGCAAACAGTATGCCCATTCAAAAGAGGAACTATACCCCTTTCCAAACTCCAGCACAACCTTCAAACCCCCCATTCCAGAAAAATATGGAGGTCAAGTGTCAAAGAACCTTCACCCCTCTAGGGGATTCACTTGAGAACGTATTCAAATTTCTGACTGCTCAGAAGAAGATTTTCCAACTCCTTCCACCCACCAATACCGGTGGACGAAATTTTAATCCAAGCAAGAAATGTGCTTATCATTCTGGATCTCCAGGCCATAACACACAAGACTATTGGTCTCTCAAGCACAAAATACAAGACTTGATCGACAACGGAGAGATTGTGGTAACAAAGCCTGAACAACCGCATCTGCAGGACAATCCTCTTCCACAACATAAAGAGGAGAATGTCAACGTGATCAGCACCACAAGTGGAGAAGGATCCAAATACCTCTGTTATATAGGAGAATCAACTCCATCCAGTAACAGCACCCCAGACAGTTGGGAAGTCTCCAAAAGAAGGTTCCTGATAGAACAGGAAATGAAGTCTATCAAAGAACAAATCGAACAATTAGCAGAACTGGTCGTCTACCAGCATCAGATCACCAGAAAAATGATCCAACGGGCCAACCAGTCTGACATCGATCGTCCTCCCACACCGGAGATCATTTCCCCGAGGAATCAATATCAGCCTCATGAGAATGAACTCTGGACCAACAGGGTGACCAAAGAAGAAAGCATCCAAACTAGTGGAAAATTCCTATTTCAAAGGAACTTCACCAACTTAAACCAGTCAATGGAAAAAATCCTCCAGATGCTAATCAATAAGGGAATGGTTGCAGATTTGTTACCTCCACTGAACCCTTGGGCCAGAAAGTTCAAACCTGACCAAATATGTCAGTACCATTCCAATTAACCCTGCCATGATACCGAGGATTGTTGGCCACTTCGCAACCTGATTCAAGACATGATTGAAAGCGGTGAATTGATGAGGGGAAATCAAGTTCTCGACCTCCGAGATGAAGACACTCTCTGAATACCCACTGTATGGAACCAGAACACAGTGGCTGTCATATCCTGCGATAGGGAGTTGACCTTCAAACCCTTAGTATTTTCAGGGAAAGGAGAGATATAAAATCCGATAAAGGTGGCCGCACCCGAGCCTTTAATCTTGCCCTTCAGACCCCAGTATCCAATTATCAGTCTGAAGCAGGTCCCATGGAACTATGGGAACGATGAAGGGTCCACCTCAAACAACATTACCGTTGTGCCAAAGTACAATCCATTATACCTTCCTCAGCGGGTGATTAAACCAGTCATCAAAGCCAAAACAAAGGTGAATGATGAGAAGATTGAAGAGTTTCTGAACAAAATGAGACACAATGAAATCAAAGCGGTGCAAGACCTGAAAGATATACCCAAGCAAATGTTTATCCTAGATTTGGTCTTATCCTCAGTGGATCATCCCAACATTCTAGTGAAAGTACTAAAAGAAGCCTATTTGCCGTAGATGCCGAGAAATTCCGTCACGTGGTGGAACATATTTTCAACAACAATGTGATATCTTTCACTGACGATGATATCCCTGCAGAAGGAACGGGCCATCATAAGTCCCTGCATATAGCTGTGATGTCTTCCGGGTATGTAATCGGAGGGGTACTAATTGACGGAGGATCATCCCTCTACATATGTCCCTACGATACTTTGGAAAGAATGAAAATTAACCCAAATCGGAACAAAACCAGTAATGTAGTCATCCTGGCTTTCGATGGATCGCGACGCCAAGCTATGGGAGAAATAGAACTACCCTTAGAGATTGGCCCACACACTTTCTACGTATCCTTTCAGGTGCTCAATATCGCCACTGGATATAACCTGTTGCTGGGCAGGCCCTGGATTTATATGGCAGGAGCAATGCCATCCACCCTCCATTAACAACTCCAGTACATTATCAACGAATACCTCATCATGGTCAATGCTGAACCAGAATACCCTGTCGACATACAGGGAGACATGCCAGTGATTAGCCTGGACACGGGAATTGAACTTGCAAGTTTTTAAGCCCTGGAGGTAAGTAATACCCAGTATCTACCTATCGGAGCACTAGCCCTTAAGCCTAAGATCTCCACCGAAGTAATGACAGAGGGCCAGGAAATGGTATCCTTGGGTTTCCAACCTGGAGAAGTGTTAGGAAAGAATCAGCAAGGTATCAAGAGCCCAATACAAATCCCTAGTTAGATTGGGAGAGCAGGATTGGGATTTTCATCCCGAGCAAACCACCGAAACCCACATAAGCATCCCAAGGCTCATGCTTTCACCGTATTGCTGCCAAACCTTACTAATGCCGGATGGGTAAAACAAATGAGGAAAATCCCTATTGTAGTATTAGCAATACTGTTTCCTCTAATTATACATGTCAATGAAAGAAAAGCCCTCAAGCACGAGGCAGATAGCAAAAAGGGAAAAAAAAGATCCTGTATGAAGGACGAGACCCATTCGCTAACATGCGGGTCATCATAAACTATGAGGGTATGAATGATGAGATACCAGACAGCGAAGACGAGGATCAAATTCAAATTCCTCGCATCAAGAAGGAAAAGAGGGGCAGTTTAAAGAAAAACCTCGGCTCTATTATAAAGGATGTCTCAGTCATCATTCAAGACGAGGCAGATAATCACAAATCCATATTCCTCTCGATTCATGAGGATCTAACCTTGGATAACTGGAGCAGTGTCCCTTACCTCAGTTTTAAAGGTTAAAGGGGCAGAGAGAGTGCATCTGCCCTTTAATCATGCTTTCATTTACTACTTACTTTTGATTGCACAGCTATAGCAACAACTTTGTCATGCGTTGCAGAATGCTATGTATGTTTAAGCAGTTGTATATATCAAAGATGAAAGCCTTTTGGTTTTTAGGACTCAAGCGTTGGATATGTTTGTCTCTGCTGATAGATGTCAACCTGCCAAAGTGACTACGACTTTGATGTAGAACTGAACTTCGACTTGATGGATATTGATCAAGAGGAAAAAGATGACTATGAGGTGCCCGAGGAGATCAAAGAATGGGTCGAAGACAAAACCAAACCAAACCTCGACCAAGCCACTACTGTCAACATAGGAACCTCTGAAAACATCAAAGAAATCTAGATAGGTTTAGACCTCGCATCAAACCAAAAGGCCGACCTAATCAAACTCCTAACACAGTTCCAGGATGTATTTGCAAGGTCACATAAAGACATGATTGGCCTCTCTACTGACATTGTCATCCATCGAATGCCCATCAAAGACGGGTTTAAGCCAGTCAAACAAAAGCTCAGGTGATTGAAACCTAAATGGACTCTAAAAGTCAAAGAAGAAGTTGTTAAGCAATTCAAAGCCGGGATTATCATGGTATCAACCTACCTAGAGTGGCTTTCCAATATAGTTCCTGTGCCTAAGCCCGGAGGGAAGGTACGAGTATGTGTAGATTACTGGGACTTGAACAAGGCTTGCCTTAAGGACAACTTCTTGGTAACTTTCATCCATATCCTGATCGACAATATTGCTCAGTACGACATGTATTCCTTCGTAGATTGTTTTATTGGTTACCATAATATCATGGTTTCTGAAGAGAACCGGGAGAAAAGAGCTTTCATCACTCCTTGGGGAACCTTTTACTATAGACGACTATCCTTCGGCCTCATCAATGCCGGAGCCACGTATCAGCGAGTTATGATGGCTCTGTTTCATGGCATGATGCACAAAGAAATAGAGGTCTATATGGATGACATCATCATCAAATCCTGGAGGGAGGATGATCACATCGACCATCTCAAGAAGCTATTCAACAGGTTATGCAAGTACAACCTCAAGCTAAATCCCGCCAAATGTGCTTTTGGCGTCAAAGCAGGCAAGTTGCTAGGATTCTTGGTGAGTAATTGAGGCATCGAACTAGACCCCGCCAAAATCAAAGCCATCACTGAGATGCCAGTACCTCGAATAGAGAGGGAGATACGTGGGTTTCTGGGGAGGATCAACTTCATAAGCCGATTCATTTCCCAGCTCACAGCAACCTGTGAACCCATATTCAAGCTACTAAGGAAGAATTCCTCCACTAAATGGAATGAGGATTGTCAACAAGCCTTCCTTGCTATCAAGAAGCAGCTGATCGAAGCACCAGTTTTGGTACCTCCGAGGGATAGAGTTCCCTTGTTCATGTACTTGTTCGTCAATGCCAATGCAATGGGCTGCATGCTAGGACAGAAAGATGATAATAGCAAAAAAAAAGACATCTACTACATCAGCAAAAGATTCAGTAGTGGGGAACATAAATACACCCTGATCGAGAAAATATACTGTACATTAGCATAGGCCACAATGAGGTTACAACATTACCTCCATGGGCACACGACCTACCTTATATCCCGCATTGATCCACTCAAATACGTATTCAACAAGTCAATGTTGAACTGTCGACTGTCCAAATGGAAGTTGATCCTACAACAATTCGACATTATCTACGTGACTCAAAAATTAATCAAGGGTCAAGGTATTGCAGACTAATTAGCTGAAGCACCTTCAGGGGGTTCAAGCCCCTTGAGACCTATTTCCCAGATGATGGAATCATGACAATTCAGCAATTCCAGCAAGAGAATATAGTCCAACCATGGAAAATGAATTTCGACGGAGCAGTAAACATGGAAGGTGCCAGATCTGGGGCAGTCCTTATCTCTGGTACAGGAGAACAATATCCTATGGCTACCAAACTTCAATTTGGCAACACCAACAACACGGCCGAGTATGAAGGCTGTATAATGGGGTTAAAACTTGCCCAATCCATTGGTATCAAACACCTACTGGTCTTTGGAGACTCTGAGTTGGTCATTAGATAATCCACTGGGGCATATCATACCAAAGAACAGCATTTACTTCCCTACCATCGGTAGCTCGTCAAAATATCATTGGAGTTTGAAGACATAACCTTCAACCATATTCCTTGGAGTAGGAATGATTTCGCTGATGCATTGGCAACGTTAGCTTCATTAATCCGCATATCCGATAGGAGTGGGTTTCCCAACATCAAATATACAGTTCAGAAAGCCCCGACATACGGGAATTACATTGGAGAAGTATCAGATGAAATACCTCCTATCAAGCAGCCTTGGTATCAAGACATCAAGGAATATCTACGAGATGGATCTACACCCACTGGAGCAAGCCAATCTGCGCAAAAATGGATTCATAAAATAGCTATGAAGTTCTATGTAAGCGGAGATGCCCTCTACAAAAGAGATGCTGGAATAGGCCTGTTAAGATGCCTTGATAAAGAGCAAGCCCAAAGACTGATGGATGAAATCCATGGTGGTATCTGTGGTCCATACATGAGCGATCATCTGCTTGCCAAAAAGATATTAAGAATAGGACATTACTGGATCTCGGTCAAAGCTAACTGCAACGATCACGTCAAGAGATGTTTTCAATGCCAAGTACATGGAAACGCCATACATGCTCCTCCGAATGAGCTACATAACATGAGTTCGCCATGGCCTTTCTCCATGTGGGGAATGGATGTGATCGGTCCAGTGGAACCAAAAGCCAGTAATGGTCATCGATTCATCTTCACCATGATCGATTACTTCACCAAATGGGTTGAAGCAGCCTCTTTTCCCAAAGTCACCAAAGAGGTCATCATTAATTTCAACAGAAACACTGTCATATGTCGATATGGACAACCAGAGGTGATCATATCGGACAATGCCAAGAACCTGAACAATCAAATGATGAGAGAACTGTGTAGTAAGTTCCACATTAAGCATCTTAACTCCATCATCTATCGGCCCAAGATGAATGGTGCTATCAAAGCGGCCAATAAGAACATCAAAACGATCATGCAGAAAATGTCTGCTAATCATAAAGAATGGCCTGACCTGCTGCCCTAACCCTGTTAGTATACAGGACGTTAATGCGCACCTCTACTGGGTCTACCCCCTTTTCATTGGTCTATGGCATGGAAGCAGTCCTCCCCATAGAGGCAGAGATGGAATCCTTGTGAGTATTGATCGATGCTCAATTAGACGAGGATAATTGGTTATAAAATCGATACCACTAGCTGTCCTTGATAGATGAAAAAGGGCTACAGCCATTTTCCAAGGGCAGTTGTATACGCGCAACACGCAAGTGTACGTGGACAACAAGTAATACAACGATAAGATCACATATCGTACTCACAGAGACAATAATTCAAATTTATATAAACAAGTACCAATTTTATATTATTTCATCTTTATTAAACTAATGATTAACGGATGATTTTTTATAATAAACTACTGCTTGGACCAAAATTAACAATAATTCAGGATTTTAACAAGTTTTGGAGAATTAAGCCTATAACTTCACCTATTACTTCACTTCGGATAATATACTTTCGTTTAGTTTATATCAATTATTCCAGATTATTACCCAAGAACACTAAAGAAGATATAACCATCTCTCAATGCATTACATCCGTACTCACTCAAATCCACAAATGATAGAATTAAGCAAGACACCTTAATTAACTAACTCACTATATCTCTATGTGAATTATAATTGAAAAAGGTTTATTAGCAAGTTCTCTTCAGATTACGTATGATGCATAGATATCTCTATCCTACACATGAATTATGAATCCTAACTACGGTAGAAATCAGAAACATACGTTACTATGGCCAGTTCTAATCCCATATACCATCTCTCAAATTTATATGGGATGACAGATAATTAATGATCAAGCAACTATATAAATTATGCACAACACATAGTAAATAACCTGGAAATAATATTCATGCTCCGCGTCAACTCTCCTCACGTCTCAAAGTCACGAAGTAGGGCTTCAATCTACCTAAGTGTATCTGTAATATGTGCCTCTGCAACCCTATATATTCTTTTACTCGTGAGCAGCAGCTCCAGCCAACCTTTCATCAGAGTGCTAGTTGAAATAGGAGAATCACATCCAATCTACCGTAAATACGCCCCGGCGCATATTTACCCTTGCAGGTAAGCCCCGGCGCACATGCGCCCTGGCGGATTTTAAAGCTAAGCAAGCGCGCCCCGGCACATATTTCAGAAATCAAGCCATTCTTTCTTTATAAGCTTCCATCCCATCCGCTTCTCTTCCCGATCAGTTCCTGCACCAAAACCAATGCACATGCATGAAAAAGAACCTAAAACATACTTGAAGTAGCGATATCCTAGGTTTAAATGGAGTCAATTCGTAGGTATGAAACCTACTTATCAAATACCCCCAAACTTAAGATTTTTCTTGTCCTCAAGTGAAACAACAACAAAATGAAAATAACAAACACCGTATCTATATGTATGCATATGCATGACCTACTTCCTATATGCCTACGAATCTAGCAATAGATCAACATGTTTCTTAACACAGGCCACAAAGATATCATAAGATACTCAAACAATAGTGAAAATTCAATGTACAGTTCATCAGTAATCTATCCGTCCATCCAACCCTGTCCTTAACCTTGTTGTGCGTGTGTGCTCGTTAACCATTCTAATCACCAACAATTCAAAAACATCACATACAAACTTCTTAGAGGGAAATTTTTTGTTCTATATCAAATATTCGGTAATAAAGAATTGAATAATAATCATTTCATCAACATTTAGAATTCCGAATATTGAAATCATCTGAGGGTCATAAGACTTTGAACTATGTCCTAGGTTATAAATATTTCTATTTAAAACCTTTAACAGTCGTTTAGACTATGGACTCTTAACTCGTACTTAGGGGGATCAGCCCTTTGTACCATGTATTGTGCACAAACATCTTAACGCTTTTGCATGGTAATCCCCTATTAAATAGGGTTGTTCATCTCAGTATTTGATACAAGTCTGCACCAAAGAAAGTTTGGTTTGGATAAGCTTAAAAAGAAATTTGGAGTTCAACTATCATCAACTAAAGAGTAGTTGAATCGACCCACAATAATTTAAGAGTTCAATAATACAAGAATTATGAACCAAGTATAAGTCATAACAATAGACTTCATATTAAATAGGTATGCTTTAGGAATAACTTAAATCATTTGAAAGATAGATAAACCTTGCTTGAACGATAAAGTCAAGATCAAGTTAATTCAATAATAAACTTTGATAAGATATTTGCTCAATATGAAAGTTATAAAGAATACAAATAACTCGCATCATTATAATCAATAAAGATAGCTCAAGTAAAGTTTGAGTTTAGAAAACTTGCCTCAAGCGCAAGCTACACTTTACAATACACAAATCACTTTCTCAATCGTCTTATACATTACATTACATTTATAATATCAATTAGTTCCTAATCAATACGTTTAACCGTTGAACTTCTTACTTAAGTTCAACTTAACAACGTGGTTTACAACTTAACTCGCTAACTAACCATATACGTGAGTCTAAACTCACAACATGCATATCATACGCGTATAACACTTTAAACTATCATATCGTATCCTATGATAATAATATCCAAGTACACACATAACATATTAATATGAGATTTCAAATTATCTTAAATATATCAAAAATATGTTATCTTATTGTTTAATACATTTAACATGCCATCACATTAAGTTAGTTAATCATGTACTGCATAAAAACTACTCAAAACCAAACTAACATTTCCGGACAGCATGTAGCCCTGCTAGGGAGGGGGTTTCTAGGCCAAAAGCCCCGCTGGGGCGAGGCCCCCCACTGGTGGGTTCCTCGGCTCGCGAACTGTGCAGAGAAAAAGCTAATTTGGTATATTTCTTCGCACTAAAGTCCGATTTTAACTAACACAATGTATATGAAATTTTATACAAACAAAATCTTAAACTTCTAATAACATGATTTTAACATACATAAACACCACAACACATAATCAAAACACTAATTTTCATGATTTTGAAGAAAACACCATTTTTAAGCGTTGTCGAAAATTAACACTATGACTTTGTTTTTAAACCAAATCGACCAATTCAAAGCATGTTAATTTTTTTTTCTTGATATATTATTATAATCTATTATTAATTAACATAATATATCACAATCAAACACGAATTTTGACAATTTAAAGACTATTTTTTCAAAAGTAGTTCACTGTAAATTGCTATGAACATGATTTCTTCATGTTCATCATATTTACATGAATTCTACTATATAAACATTCATATGAATCATATGTAAGCACGTTATAACACATATTAAACATATATAAATTATACTACACAATTTCTCATATAAATCAAGTTATAGAGAACTAAAACTTGAAGAACAACGAAATACAATTTCTAAAAACTATAAGTTAGAGGTATACCCTTTTTGCTTAGAAGATGATGATGATGATCCTTGGGATGATGATGAGTTCAATTTAGCAAAACTTTCCCTTCTTCTTCTTCTTCTTCTCTCTTTTCTCTCTTTTCTTTCTCTGTTCTCTGTTTTTCTTTCTTACACAGACTAACCTTGTTTTGTTCTTCTAATGTATATACATATAATATAACTTACATATATTACACATATAATACATAAATATAAAATATATAACTGACAATACATAATGACCCTTAATAAATATAATAATTGCAATTAATATATAAGTTACAATATTTTAAATTTTAAAAGCCATAAGGCTAGTTTGGCAAAACAACTTATTTAAAAATAGGTTTTTAGTAGTTAAGCCCCGTTTGGCAAAACGAAATTAAAACAGGTGCAAGGGCCTTGTTTGGGTAAAACTAATTTAAAATCCCTTTTTATTCTTTTAATAAGTCCTTAAACATATATTTTTAATGTCATACTTTAATTAATTAAATCTTAACATTCTAATTTAATTAAATTAAAGCTAACATCACATAACTAAATAAAATTTGTCACATAACAATTATAATTACTCGCTAATCATAATCTCATGTAACAATTACCACATAAAATTCATCTAATTTAATTTTCTCAATTAAATTAGAACTATACCATAAAATCATTACACATCAATTAAATTAAATATTAAATATTTATTTAATTAATATATTATACTTAATTAAATTACTCCATAACAATCACATAAATTATTTATTTCACTCAATAAATAAATCAGTTAAAATATTTATTTAATTCAATAAATATTTAAAATTCATATAAAATTCTCATTCGTTACAGCTACATTCCGTCTCAAGCTCCTCTCCAGGACTTGAGATCCTATTACTCCCTGTAATAAATACTCCTTCAATAGGCGGAGAAGCCTTTACAAAATTTTATAGATAAACTTACAACTATCCACAACTAACTATCTCGGACAGCGAACTCCCAGCTCCTTCCTTAAGCTTAGTTGAATCTTCCTTTTGAGCTTAGAAATATTCTATGACTTGGTCTTGAAACAATAATCTCTTCCTCATCTCACAAGTACACTAGAGACCCAACTCCCAGCTGACCTCTCTAAGACTCTGGTCTTGGTCAAAGAATTTTTGTCTTTCTCACAAGTACATAAAATAAATTAACTCTACCTTTTCATTTTTACAAAAAGTTTGTTTCAATTTTTGCTTCTAAAGTAAGCAGATAAAATTCAGAACAGATACTTCTCAAATAAGCAGATATAGAAGTTAAGTATTTCATAAAAGTTCAAGACTTTTATGTGATGTGCTTATGTGAAAGCAGATAAATAAATTTAAGTACTTTTAACAACGATTTTCTTTTCCTTTAATAAAGAGTGTGTTTCTATGGTTTAAAACAGATCTAGAAAAAGATTTTTCTTTTAGAGTATGTTTCTATGATTTTAAACAAATGTAACTTTGAGTTTAAAGAATCATATAAACTTACATATAATGCAACAAATAATCTATGAATAATTTTATGAGCAGTATACTCTTGATGATAGTTTAACAAGTACAATAATTTGATCAATTTAAATAATACTTGAATAAACTTGTTTCACCCACTTATATATATTATATTATATTATATCTATGTTGTGAATAATTTGGCCACTTAGGATTTCAAAGACCGACCAGATAATCTTTTTTGTTAAGAAATATCTCCGAATATCAATATTTAAGTACTGACTAAATTGTTCGATTCACAACTTGATAATCATATTAATATTTTACAATATTTATATAATGTATCTATATCAGTAAAAGGCCACTTAGGATTTTAAAGGTCGTTTGTAGAATTTCAGAGAAATTACTTTTGAATTATATCAGTATCTAAGTACTGACTTTTTACTTGATATTGATAGATAAAATATAAATATATATAAATGTGTATAGCAGTTTATATCTGAGTATCTATATATATAAGCAAGTATGAGATAACATGAATAGTAATAAATTAATAACTTATCTCAAATACTTTGACCAATTTTTCTCATCCAAAATAAAATTAGAACTCTGATTAGAAGAAGAGAGAATGAAAGCTTAATTGGACAGAATGTAGGCAAGGAGAGTAAGCTTTTTAAATTTGTGAATTGATAAGTTGAAATAAATGAAAAGCCTCTTATTTATAGGATTTTTGAGTTTAGGGAAAAAATATAATTTGGTAAATCATTTTTGAAATTGAAGGTCCGGATTGTAAGATGAAAATTTCAACTGTCCAGATTAATTTTGTATCACACGGATTGGGCAAGATGAGGAGTGCTGAAACTTTAAGTTTAGCCCAAAGTTTTGTTTTCAACCTACGAGTCATCACATGCCAACCAAACATGTTAACTCACTTCTATTCACGGCAATACATTTGCCCAGTGCACACACACATGCACTCATAGCACACGCACATGCACACACATATATGTATAACATATATTTATAGTATACTTATATATATATATATGTAAATGTATTATTTTTAGATTTTTTCTTTTTGCCCACAAAAGATATTAAAATCATTTAAAAAAAAGAAAATAAGAATCTCCTTGCCTTAGGAAATGTTACTATATGAATTTATTTTGTTAACACTTGATATTAGTTTTATCAAGGTTAGAAAATAAATTCAAATAGAGTTTAGAAAATAAATATTTTTTGTCAAAATAAATGAGGTAATTAAAATCAAGTTTAATATTTTTAATCCTATGGAGAGGATTCTACTCTTTTGGCCTATTTATCTAATTTGTTATCATCAAAATAAAATACCCAGATTTGGAGACCTATCAACAAAATTGGCGCCGCAGCGCCCATTTATTGACCAGTGCCCTTGACCAAACGCTGCAGCGCCTCTTTAAGGCTTAATCACCTTCTGTTTTCATGCAGACAGCATAGGAAATGACCTAAAGGAAGGAAAGAAAGCATATATATGACGAGAGCCTCCTTTTATTAGATATCTCTGATAGAGAGAACACTCCCATAGCTTAGAACTTTGCATTTTCTCTTTGGTTTGTACATAACTTTTGGTAACAAGATAGATTAGGGAAATGATTGGGATTTCATGGAGCTCAAGAGCAACTTAGCAACACGGATTGAAAAGTATGATTTGAAGGGATTTCTTGGAGATTGAAGAATGCTTTGACAGAGTTTATTCTTCTCAATTTATTTCCTTTGATTTTGTAATCTATAAATGTTGTTTATATTGCTACTAATGTTTAGCTTAAAAGCTATGAACTAAATATTTGCTCTAAGGTTATAATGGAACCCTTTGTTAAATTAAATTGAGTTTCTTATCTCTTTGGTTGGCACCATATGGATTGATCTAATATATTTATGCTAAATGATTTATTGCTAAGGAATTAGTGATTATTTTGATAATCTATAAGAAATTGGAAAATGGATTATAAATTATACCTTGATATGTTGGCATGTGATTATGATTTGTCTACATCAATGGACTGCATAATTTTTGTGTAAGATAAGAATATATTTATATGTCATGTGTGACCTAATTGAGAACCTAAGCTTTAATTCCTTGTATATGGTTAATTCATATAGAAATATGTCGAATTATTTAGCTACGATGTTCTTTTTTGTTCTATTCCCTTTTGGGTAGATCTAGAGAGGATAGGTTTATACAAACCTCGGAAGAGGCGTATGAGCACTTGTGAGTTCTCGGTCGACAATTAGTCGTGACCACTAAAGACCAAAGAGAGAGTTAGGATGTTTAATGAAACATAGCACACCAAGTGTTTGACAAAATGCTTGTGTGGGAAAAAGTTATGATCTTAGCTTGTAGCACCTTAGATACCAGTCGTTATCCATTTACTTGCTTTGATAATTAGAATTAACTAGATTAATTACATATCTTCTATTTAACTGTTTAAATAAGAATTAAGCGATACAAAGTCGGTACTTGGTAAATATTAGTAATAATTCCTCGTGGGTTCGATACTTAACTTATCATAATATTACTTTTTTGACTGCGTATACTTGTGCGTATTTATTTGATCGTTAAATCGACCAACATGAAGAGATTGGGACTACACAGCGCTACAAAGTCACGATCAAAGTTAAGGACAACACAGGGGAAACAACATTCGTTTTGTTCAACCGAGAAGCTGCACACCTCATAGGCGTTCCAATTGACCATCTGATTAATGAAAGAAAAGAACTCGCCTAAAATTCGGTACATTACTTAATAATTTACCATTTTATAATAACATCTTGCATTGTATAGTGTTATATTACTATAATGACTGTGTCATATCTACTAATAAAATCACAAAATACAGGATATATCAATGCAAGACATTCCACCAACTCTATATAATATCCAAAATAAGATTTGTTTGTTTCAAGTCAAAATCACTCATATAACACTGAAAGAGACTATGAAGAATACACAGTTAATAAGGTTTATGAGCTCAAACCAGTGCCAAAAATTCCAACTCAATCACAAGAGACACCAAGTTAAGACAACAAAAATAAACAAAAAATAATTGATGTTAGATACACTTTGGTCGAACATCTTGGATCTACTCTCCCATATATACCTAACATCAATATGTCTTACAAAATTCCAACTGGGGGAAGAATGAAAAGACAGATGATACAATTGAACATTTCTGCATCACACAACTTCTTAATGTGAAGCTGCCAGAGGGATCAAATGTAAATTCCTTTACTTTTAACTCTTTAACATTTTATTAAAAAAATTGACAATAACAAAAATTCTAATGCTTATAAAATGAATACTACTACTATAGTTCATGTACTGCACATGTGAGGCCACAATAATTAAAATTTTACTGGACCAAGGGTGGTAATATGTAACCTGTAATAACTGCCTCAATCAAATTAATAAGTTATCCACAAAATTACAATGCCACAATTGTCTGGGCGAACAAACAGAAAATACCAAACAATACAAGATGACAATTAAGGTAAAGGATATCACAGGAGAAACAACATTTGTCATGTTTAATCGAGAAGTTGAACAGCTCTTAGGAGTTTCTATCGAACAACTTATAAATGACATCAACAAAGAATCTCTATAAACATTATTCATAAAACAAAATGTTGTAGCACACATTCACACTTGATAATCATTCAATATTATGCAATGTATAAATATGCAAGAACAGGCGCCAACAATTCAAAATATGTGGAAAAAATAGTTTGTTCCAGATCAAAATTACATCGTACAACACAGAATTGGGCTACAAAGAATATACAGTTTCAAAGGTTCACAACATCAAATCAGAGGCAAAATCTGGAGAGACAAAACATGACATCAAAGAAAAATTTGGAGAGATAAAGCATGAAAATAATGACAAAACTAATGAAACAAAAATTACCGAAGACCGGGAAAAGAAGAACAAAAGAAAGATAGTTGACTTTGGGGAAGATTTGGAAGAAGATATCGAAGTTAACTCGAACGAAAACATGTCTAGAATAAAACAAGAAATTCCAACTCCAGTGAAAAATGACAAAAAGACTCCCACAAAAAAAATTAAGTGATAGTAATTAACAACTATTATGTTTAACGGTTAATTAGTTGTTCTTCCTATAGCATAAATTATTTTTATATTCACAAATGATATATCAATATTGTTATTTATCTTATGTTTGCTTTAAAAAATGTGATATCAATAGTGCTATTTATTTTATGCTTATGACTTCAACTTGTAAATTAGCTTAGTTATGTGAATTATTATTTGACAAAATGATAAACCAAGTTCAAACTTATACATTAACAAAATGTAAACTAAATTTTAAAAAGAAATAAACAAATTTCAATATCCCACAGAAACACAAAAAAAAATAACAAACAACAAACTTATCTCTATGCTGAAAAAATACATGCTTCCGCAAAAAGCCCCATACAAAGCTCAGCTATAGATTCCAAGATTTCATACAAAAACCTACAAAAAATAACAAACTATTACGATTACTGCAACCAAATTCACGATTGAACAATAAAAAGAAATTAATGAAAATAATATATAAAAAATAGACGTACCACAAATAATCTCTCGAGCACAGCAAATTGGTTGTTTACAAGTTCCATGCTCCATTTTTCCAAAAAAAGGGCCTAAAATAATTAACAAACTATTATTACAATTGAAAACAAAAATCACAAATGAAAAATAAAGCGAAATTCATAAGAATAAAAATAATAAAACTGTTTTACATCAAATAAAATATCTCAGACCTTCAATGGTTGCAGGATATATGAAAGCAGACCAAAACAAAAACCCAAATACCACAATCATCCAAGCTATATAAAATTGAAACTTAAATAGTTAACTTGCAATAAGTTGAAAATTATTGCATGCAGAGGAAATAAATCAAAAGAGTGGAGGAAAACATATGAAACCCACAAAATCGTATGCATGTTTACATATGAATATGTGTATTTCCAAAATAAGCCTTCAAATACTTCAGAATAATACTTCTACTGAAATAGATTACCATTTAAATACAACAAGCTCATCAAACATTTATTACAAAAACAAAACATTGGTGTTGATATATAAATATATGTATATATATATATATATGTGTGTGTATATATAAAATATATAGAGAGAGAAAATAATGAATACCAAATTAAAGAGAGATCTCAACAAATGAAGGATTGAGAAGTTTCTGTGATGGTTGCATCGATAGTTTGCAAGGACGACGGTGATTGTACGTAAATCGACGATCGAGATACGAGAAACTGAAAAACCATGCAGATAGAACAACCACAGAAATTGCGACCACCCATATGCGTATGCCTGAGATGAGGCTCAAATTCTGACATTGGCGACTCCTGCGCATCATTTACGATGATGTAATTGTTCCTTAGTAGTCGGAAAAGTTGATCGCCGACAAAGGAAAACGAAAAGATGTAGAGGAGCCAAATGGACTTGAAATGATTATTACATTGAATGAATATTTCTGAAAGAAGAAAGACACAGTTGTCCAAATACAGACCACCTTTCCAGTTGTCCCAAAATAAAAGCACTCATATAATACACCAACAGTCTGCAACGAAAAGTAGCTACATTCTTTGAACTATATTTTATAAGTATTTATAAAATACAATCTATATCTAACGAATGAACATTAATGACAAAAAAATAAATACTCATTAAATATACAACACCTATATATAACCACTATCAAATAAGAAAAAAAAACATTCACAGACTTAAACTATAACATACAAAATACTAAACAATGGACACCGGATAAAGTAATTAAGTATGATTTTCATAACTAATATATTCTTCTTATTTTGCATGTTATTTTTATAAAATTATGTGCTTTCATTTATTTGCAGATCTTTAGATAGAAAAAAAACAAGTGCAGAAGAAACGACAAATTATTGAAATAAGCGATGATAGTAGTATTGACAATGACCAATTTGAAGGTTATAGATATGTCAAGATTGTAAGGATCGAAAAAACTATTGCTACGTTAAAAATAGAGATCAAAGCCATGAAAAAGAAGATTTAAAAAATGGAGCACCAACTGAATGATCTTTAATACAATGTGTTATCGCATTAAAAGTGGAAGCACTATTATAGTAATATCAATATATTTACAAATGTAATTGATATGTCATGCAAAAAAATATCAAAAAGTTTAAAAGAAAAAAAATTATTATAAAAAAAACTTTTTCATTGCAATTTTAAAAAATTATATAATAGTAATTCAAACTAGCTCATGCATTGCACGGGCTATCAACTAGTATAGATAAAAAAAAAGCATGCAACTATATAGATTTAAAATTCAAATTAAACCACCGATTCTCACCAACAAAATCGATGAATATAACAACCACTTAAATTTCACCAAAAACTAGCAAAAAACATCATCATATTTGTTTACAAGAATTATAATCTCATAATTATATTCTTATCAATTCTTATTTATAAAGGCATCAAGACCAATCCTTTTAATTTGAGAAATGGGTGAGTTAACTCACTTAATTTGAAAATCAGTGCCTTTCAATTTGAAATTCAGCCCGCGTGAACTCAATTAATTTGAAATCCTAGTGAGCAAAGTCGATTAGAATTTAAATCGATCGATCAGATCACTTCTCATCTCTTTAATTCTCTCAAATCTCTTCTCCTCCCCCACGTCTCTCTATTTCATCCACCTTAATTTCTTTTTTTGTAGAATCAATTAGCCTCAACAATGGCGGCAGTAAGAACCTCCTCACTGAAACAAATTTCTCATTTAGCTTCTTCTTCTTCAAGTTCTTCTACCAAACGCTCTGTTACCCCTAATTCGCGTACTCGCTCTCCTGACCACAACGATGCAGGTCTGTCTCTGTTTATCTCTATATATATGTGTATGTATAGGCACATATACATATGTGTGTATGTATAAACTGAATGGCTTTAGGGCGCTGGGTGTAAAGACATCCCCTAGGGTGTACTTACTCGAATATCAAAGGCCACAAAACTAAACTAGTCACGGTGTTTATTCTATATATATATTTTTTTCATTTGATAATTTTTCATTTCTTTTCTCATATTTTTTTTCTTTTCAGATAGCTCTCGTATCTTCCCCCAAACTTAGATTTCAGTATACTCTTAGTCACGACTACCAGTTTACTAAATTTCCTTCATTACAACCCAATTTCTGTTCAAGACGATCATTATGCGACTATTTGAACTGAGTTGACTAAATTGGTTTCTATTGTGCTAACCGGTGCCATAATGTCAAACAGGTAAGGACTCATGTAAATGTCTGAATACACATCAACATTCTGGTTATCCTTATGTTTATGTTCTTATGTAAGTCCAGTCTCATCATAGGCTAAAGTTATTTCTTACCACTGACATACTGACTCATACAATCCTAATTACAAACTCTTTTTGGTCTTTTATGATTTTTCATTTTTTTTATAAGCATAAACCTTACTAAAGCTACTAAAACAAAGAAAACTAATTTACTATGCAAATTATACTAACTTATACTATTCATGCAATCATGCTAACAAAATTATGATGATTAATAAACTCCCACCCCCAAACTTAAACTAAGCAATGTCCTCATTATGAAAATTATAGAATTAAAGTGTAAGGACTTCCCTGTCAAGTCAAGCGTCAGGTCCGCCACCCTCCTCCGTGTCAGAGTCGGAGGGTGGATACGCTGGGAGTGGTTGTAGGCAATGGAACTGCACTGGATTGGAGGCCGTGTTGATTTAGGCAAAGGCCGCGGCTACATAGGCTTGAAATTGGATCTGATTGCTGAATATGTGACTCTGTCTGGCTGCTACTCTATCAGTCCTTTTTCTTTCTTGAGATTGGATTTTTCTTTGTTGGGCCAATTGCCGCTGAATGTCGCTGAGAATGGCATTGGTTGAACTTGAAGGTGCCTCAGCGTCCACTTCATCGTCGGAGATTATGTAGTCCGCATCCTCAGCCTCATCTTCCTCCTCATCCGAGTCTGGAAAGATAAAATTGAGGCCACGCGGATGTGATGGTGCCCCCTTCCAAGGATCAAATCTAGCCATCAGCTTTGAGTTGAGAACCATCAGTGGTGGTTGAATTGGCTCACTTGGTGCCCATACGACCCCTGCTTGCAAACACAGCCCAGTGATTAGTGATGGGTGTGGTAATCCTCCCGTTAATCCACCTTGCAAACACCGGTGAATTGAGAAGTTAATGATTGTCTCAATATTTATGCTGAGATCCTTGACAATTGCATACAATACTGAGATCTTTTCTTTAGTAATGCGCTGGTGTGTGTTGATGGCAACAACTTAGCACAGAGGAAAGAATACCAGACTTTCCCATACTTGTTCAATGTGGAGCTTGGGATGATTGTGCCTTTTCGTCTGTCTGTCAGCCATACAGTGTTGGGTTTGCAAATTTCTGCAAGAATCTGATCATAATTTATTCTGCCGTTTCGCAACTCAGTGTACTGACAGAAAACAGGCGGTGTGATATTGTAGAAAGTGTTTATTATCTGGGCACTGAAATATACCATTTTGCCTCTTACAAAAGCTCTAAATGGAAGGGCATTCTCCGCATTAGCGTAGAACTCTTTCACTATGGCTACCACTGCTGCTTCAGGCTGTTGTGTGAAATAGTGCCAACGACATTCATGGATTCGCAAATGCATTTGTCCATCCGCAGTTCCAGTCTAAGTCCACGTTCTAGGATGAGGGCCTTTCCTGACACATACTCAAAACGTTCGGCAGCGGTCGCGTTCCAAAAAAAAAATTTGTCGAATGGTGGAACGGCGGTGGAGGATGACCCTTCACCCTTTTGCTTCTTCTGGGGACGTGGTGGCATGATGTTGTTGTGCGTAAACTTGAAGAACTTCTGAAGATTTTGGGTTAGGACTTTTGCCGAACACGTGGTGTGCACTGTCAAATTGGGTCAATGAGTGATGTTGCTGTAGTTAATGTCCCCAATTTTTTGTCAGTTAGCCCATCAATCAATAGCAGTTTATCACAATTACCCAACTTCGTAAGGTAACTCCCAAACACCAAAAACAGAATACCCACTTGTTTGACCAATTGTAACCCAGTTGAACGATTAAAACAAGTTACCTTGGTTTTGAATTGATAATGTTCTGGTGGAGGATTCGCTTGATGTTTCAAGGGGGAGAGGGGTCGGTGCTTGCACTTCTTGAATTTCTGACATCTGTATGGGTGGGGTATTGGCGACTTTGTATGATGGTGATAGTGGGATTGGGAATAATGGGGGGGGGGGTTAATGCTTTGAGATTTCGTGGGAGGGAGTTCAGTGGGGTGATAGGAGTTCGTGGGGGATAATCTATAGGTTCAGTGTCGTGGGGTTGAGGCTTTGGGGATTAAGGATTTGGGAGGGGAAATATTAGTGGGGGAATTTAGTGGGGTGATAGGATTCTTGTGGAGGTAGTAATTCTTGGGGAAATATTGTTGTGGGTGGTTTATTTGAGATAGGATAGCGGGATGAGCGTAGGTAGTGTATTTGAATTAGGAAATGGGTTAGTGTATTTGTCGAATTAAAGGTTTCAGAATCCCGTCTCTCCGGCCCAGCGGATCATTTTGCTGTTAATCTTCCGCCCCAGCGGCTAATCCCACTGTCCAGCAATATTCAAGGCCCGCCCCGGCGGGAAATTGATTCCAATTTCACCCGCCCCAGCGGGTTGATGTCTTCTGATGGTTTAATTTGCTTAGCTACATCCCGTCCTTTTACTCCTCTTTCTCTGCTTGGTGTATTAATCTTGTTCCGTTAATCCATAAATTAACTTTCCTATACTCCCTTTAAGTGACTATGTGCCCCCACCTTAAACGTGTGTTCGATAATCTTTCAAGTTACTACATCAATTACACCATCAACTACATTAGACATGCCTCCTGCAGAAAGATTTCTAAGTATTTTACGTTATTACAGCTAAATGATAGTCATGCGACTAAAAATAAAAATAACAATAAAATAACCAATGGGTTGTCTCCCATCTAGCGCTTAATTTTAAGTCTTTAGCCTGACTCCTTTTGTGTTTCAATTTATTTCGGCCAGATCGACCGTGGTTGATTGGCGATCGATTTCACCACCCCAATAGTGATTTAACCTTTGACCGTTGACTTTAAATGTGTCGTTCGAATCCTTGCTATATATTTCAACGGCGCCATGTGGAAACACTGTCTTGATAATAAAAGGACCTGACCACCTAGACTTCAGCTTTCCGGGAAATAGTTTTAACCGCGAGTTGAATAGAAGTACTGATTGCCCCGGTTCAAACTTTCTGTCCATTATTTTCTAATCATGCCATTTCTTCATCTTTTCCTTGTATAATTTCGAATTTTCATACGCCTGCAAACGAAATTCGTCTAGTTCGTTGAGTTGTAACAACCGCTTCTCGCCTGCTGCTGATAAGTCGAAATTCAACTTCCTGATTGCCCAATAACCTCTGTGCTTGAGTTCTACCGGTGAGTGGCATGTTTTTCCATACACAAGCTGATAGGGAGACATGCCTATCAGAGTCTTGTAGGCGATCCGATATGCCCACAACGCATTGTCTAACTTCACTAACCAATCCTTCCGATTCGGATTGACAACTTTTTCCAATATTTGTTTGACGTCCCGGTTAGACACCTTCGCTTGCCCACTTGTTTGAGGGTGATAGGTTGTGGCAATTCTGTGTTTGACCCCATACTTTGCCAATAGACCCGTGAAGTATTTGTTAGAAAAGTGGCTTCCTTCATCACTAATCATTGCTCTTGGGGTGCCAAAACGGGTGAATATATTCTTTTACAGAAACCTTAAAACCACTTTTTCATCGTTCGTCGGTAGTGCAACAGTCTCGACCCATTTGGAGACATAATCTACAGCCAGCAGGATGTACAAATTGCTGAATAACGACGAAAATGGCCCCATGAAGTTGATTCCCCATACATCAAAAATCTCGACTTCCAAGATCATGTTTAGCGGCATTTCATTCCGCTTCAAAATATTCCCCACTCTCTAACATCGGTCGCAGTTTGTCACGCACTGGTGTGCATCTCTAAACAACGTGGGCTAGAAGAACCCTGATTGAAGGACTTTTGCGGCCGTGCGCTCACTCCCATAGTGTCCCCCGTATAGTGATGCGTGACATGCCTGAAGGATGGTAACCACTTCACTCTCCGGTATACATCGTCGAATTACTTTATCCGCACACTGGCGGAATAGATATGGTTCGTCCCACATATACCACTTTACATCATGTAAGAATTTTCTCTTTTGGCAGCGAGACAAGTCTGGTGGGAGGATGTTACTGACCAAGTAACTAGCGAAATCCGCGTACCACAAAAACTCGCCGTCTATCACAAATAGTTGCTCGTCAGGAAAGGACTCATTTATTGCTAACTTATCTGTTTTGTCCAGCTGTGGGTTTTCAAGCCTTGAAAGATGGTCGGCCACTTGGTTCTCTGTCCCCTTTCTATCCTTTATTTCCAGGTCAAATTCCTGTAGTAGCAACACCCAACGGATAAGCCTTGCTTTGCGTCTTTTTTCTCAACTAAATACCTGATAGCTGAGTGGTCGGTGTACACCACCACCTTAGTTCCCACCAAGTACGAACTGAACTTGTCAAAAGCATAAACAACTACAAGCAGTTCCTTTTTCGTGGCAGTGTAGTTTAACTGTGCATCCGTTAGAGTCTTGCTTGCATAGTAGATGGCATGAAAGATTTTCTCCTGTCTTTGTCCCAATACTGCTCCAACTGCAAAATCACTTGCGTCACACATGAGTTCGAATGGCTTGGTCCAATCAGGTGTTATGATTACTGGGGCCGTGGTCAACTTCTTCTTTAACTGCTCAAAGGCCACTCGACAGTCTTCATCAAATTTGAATGGGACATCTTTTTCTAATAGACTGCAGAGTGGTTTAGTGATTTTCGAGAAGTCCTTGATAAACCGTCGGTAAAATCCAGCATGACCGAGAAAACTCCGAATACCCTTTACCGACGTAGGCGGCGGCAGATTTTCAGTTGTTTCTAATTTTTCTCGGTCGACTTCCAACCCTTTTCTGAGACTTTATGGCCAAGAATTATCCCCTCTTGGACCATAAAGTGGCACTTCTTCCAGTTGAGCAGTAAGTTCGTTTTTCACACACCTCTTCAAAACCAATACCAAATTTTTGAGGCATCTATCAAACGACTCCCCAAATACGGAGAAATCGTCCATAAAGACCTCAACACTTCGCTCCACCATATCTAAAAATATCGCCATCATGCACCGCTGAAATGTCGCTGGTGCGTTGCATAGTCCGAATGACATCCTTCTAAAGGTAAAGGTGCCATAGGGACACGTGAAAGTCGTCTTCTCTTGATCCTCCAGTGCGATGACGATCTGGTTGTATCCTGAATACCCGTCCAATAAGCAGTAATATTCATGTCCGGCTAGTCTGTCCAACATCTGATCAATGAAAGGCAAGGGGTAATGATCCTTTCTAGTTGCCTTATTCAATCTTCTATAGTCCATGCAAACTCTCCAGCCGGTCACCGTTCTTGTCGGTATCAACTCATTATTTTCGTTCTTCACCACTATCATACTGTTAGAGTTTATGCCCTAGAGGCTAATTCTTTGATGTAATTGTTTAAACATTTTTTGATATTATATTTGATTGAATAAATGAATTATTTTATTATGGTTTTATTTACTGCGTTATATAAATGTTAACATAATAAAAGTCCTTAGAATAGTGATACAAATTATATGGCTTTAAGTATGTGACTTGAACATGAGATCATATAGTTACAATTAGTATCATTACTCTTAAATGTCCCTAGTCGAGTGTCATTGTTAATGGGACAACAATGATACATTGAGACTAGTATGTGGATTGACTGATGGCCAAATCTCATTGGTCATAAATATATGAGATATTGAGTCAATGCATAGGTACATGTTAGAGAACAATGTACTGGGCAGACCCACCATGAGAATTCTACGTGGAGCATTATGCAAAGTGTCATAAGCAATTCTCATAGTGACAATGATGTAATGATCCTCCGACCTGAAATCACTATATTACTACACGAGAATTTATGTACTTTGATATCATCAAAGGCCACCTTTAATAGGTCGACGATAAAGGTGATTATTGGGTATATCATGAATCGTGTGAGGAATATGAGTGATCTAGATGGAATTTAACCCTCCTATATATTAGGGGTGATATTCATAGGCCTCTTGATTGAGTAGGACTATGAAATGCATGACCATGCTCAAATAGTGATTTGTTTCATATAGTCTACTCATCGATCAAGAAAACTCAGATTAAATTATGAAGAAGATGACACATTCCATGCCTCGAGTTTAATCTAGGATGTCAAGGTTAAAATGATTAAATTACATTGAAACATTGGTCACGAAAAGGTGTATCGAATCACCGATCTTATTATTATTTGGGTAGCAGTGATGCATTACTAGATGCCGCTCACTGTTTATAATTTTATAATATGATTTTAAAATTATTGCCAACATAATAATAACCTATAGGGTCACACACTTAGAACGTAATTAAAAGGGAATTAATTTAAATTGTATGAATTTAAATATATCAATATGATTGATAGTATTTAAATTATGAATTTAAATTAATAGGATAATTTATATATATATATATATGTATATATTAATTAAGTAAGACTTAATTAAGATATAATATATATATATATATATATATATATAAATTCAGATTTTATATTTCTAATTGGATTAGGTTTTGGTTAATTCCTTTAACTGCTATATATATGATATATCAGCCGTTTAGGGTATCATCGATATCAAAACCCTAGCCGCTCTTAGAGAGAGACTAGAGAGAAAAATTTCAAAAAATCCAGATCCTTGGCGGCTAGTACCGCAGCTTTCCTTGCTGCAGATCGTGTGACGATTCGCGAGACGCTCGTGTGGATACCATAGAGGCGCAGTTCCGTTGGATTGCGTTGAGGATTCGAAGCAGTTCCAGAATCTCCATCGTCTCCTTTCAGGCTTGAATAATCGGTAAAACATATCTTAACATCTGAATTAATATGTTTTCGCATGGATCCTGTTTTAGGGTTTCGAAAAATTTTAATTTTCGCTGCGTTTATGTGCCGAAAACCCTACACATACCACCCTTTTTCGGCACACATTGGACCGGGCTCACCCATGCACTGTCTGAAATTGGGTAGATGATTCCTGCGTCTAGCCATTTCAAGATCTCTTTCTTCACCACTTCTTTCATTATAGGATTGAGCCGCCTCTGTTGTTCTACTGTGGGCTTGCTATCCTCCTCCATCAGGTTCTTGTGCATACAGAATGATGGACTGATCCCTTTAATGTCAGTGATGGTCCAGCTAATAGAAGATCTATGTTCCCTCAGCACTCTCAACAGCTTACTTTCCTGCATTGGGTTAAGTGCAGATGCAATAATAACAGGTAAAGTAGATGAATCTCCTAAAAATGTGTACCTGAGGTGATTAGGTAAGGGCTTTAGTTCAAGCTTAGGTGGTTCCTGGAGCGATGGCCTCATTTTTTCTGATGAAGCTCCTGCTATTTCCAAAGGCTCAATGGGTACTGTGAATTTATTTGCTCTCGGATGAGCCTCTAACAGCTGTATATACTCTACTATTTCGGCATCCCCCTCATCACAATCTTCCATCAATGCTAATTCTAGTGGGTCAGTATTCAGTATTCGAAGTTGTTCCTCATCCACCACTGTGTCTATTATATCCATCCGGTAACACTCCTCATCTTCCTTGGGAAAGTTCATGGCCTTGAATACATTGAAGGTGACTTGTTGATCATGCACCCTCATGGTTAACTCTCTTTTCTGCACGTCGATGAGTGTATTGCCAGTAGCCAAGAATGGTCGCCCAAGGATTGTTGGAATTTCCTTATCTTCTTCGTAGTCGAGGATGATGAAGTCTGCTGGAAAGAGTAATTTGTCCACTTTCACCAAAATGTCTTTGACAATTCCCCGAGGATAAGTTGCTGATCTGTCCGCCAACTGTAGGGAGATGTTGGTAGGTTTAGGTGCTGGTAACCCTAGTTGAGTGTAAACTGATAATGGCATAAGGTTAATACTGGCACCTAAATCACAAAGGCATTTGTTGAAGGTTAAACTCCCTATAGTGCATGGAATGGTGAAACTACCCGAATCCTTCAACTTTGGTGGAAGCTTCTTCTGCAGAATTGCACTACATTCTTCTGTCAGTGCCACAGTTTTGAAATCCTTTAGTCTTTTTTTCTTTGAAAGAATATCCTTCATAAACTTGGCATAACTGGGCATCTGCTCTAATGCCTCCGCAAAAGGTATATTTATATGTAGCTTCTTGAACACTTTCAGAAATTTTGTGAACTGTTGCTGTAGTTTCTGTTTATGGAGCCTTTGTGGATACGGCGGTGGAGGGTAGACTATCGATGGACTTACCTTTTCTTCTTCCGCGGGTTTTTCTCCTGCTTCCCTTTCTACCGTCTATTCCTTATTAGTCTCGACTTGCTCCTCGGTTACTGGCTTTTCCAAATCCAACTTTTCTAGCTGTTTTCCACTCCTGAGTGTCACATCTTGACATTGTTCATGTCCTCCCTTCGGATTCTTCTCCGTGTCACTTGGCAAAGCTCCTTGGGGCCGGCTATTTAGTGCAATCGCCATCTATCCTATTTGATTTTCTAGATTCTTAATTATTGCATGACGATTATTTTCTAGATTCTTAATTGCTGCCGCTTGAGATTTCATTATTGCTTCTTGATTTGTTATGTGTCTGGTCAACATCTCTTCCAAATTGAACTTTTGATCCTGCTGTGGAGCTGCCTGTTGCTGTTGATTCTAAAAACCAAGAGGGTATGATTGTCGTGGAGCCTGCTGCTGGTTTTGAGTCTGGGTGTTGCTCCATAAGAAGTTCGGGTGGTTCCTATTCCCCTGATTATATGTATTCTGGTAGGCGTTGGCTGGTCTGTTATAATTACCTACATAATGTACTGCAGCTGGGTTAATTGCACACTGTTTAATCGGATGTTCTCCTGCACAAAGTTCGCATACAACTGCTACCTGCTGCATGTTTCCCTTTGTCATGGTCTCAATACTCTTTTGTAACGATGCCAGTGGTGCCAATATAGCTGTCGAAATATCCACTTGCAGAACACCTGCTACTGTGGGCTGAGTTAATCTTTCAGTCGGCCTTTGGTACCCATTTGCAGCCATCGTTTCTATCAATGACCATCCGTCCTCAAATCTCTTTGTCAGAAAAGCTCCCTGTGATGCTGCATCAATGTTAAACCGTATCTGACTCGATACTCCATTATAAAAAATACTCAACTGCATCCAGGGTGGGAATTCGTGATGTGGGCACTTCCTCAACAATTCCTTGTACCTTTCCCATGCTTCATACAGTGGCTCCCCTTGGTACTGTGCAAACGCAGATATCTCCGACCTTATCTTATGTGTCTTCGATGGTAGGAAGAACTTGGCCAAAAATGTCTATGCTAGATCATTCCATATCGTGATCGACCCTGGTGGTTCAGAATGTAACCAAGCCTTTGCCTTGTCTCTAAGCGAGAAGGGAAATAACCTCAACTTGAGTGCATCGTCTGACACTCTATTAACCTTAAAAGTGTCGTAGATTTTGATGAAGGTGAAAATATGACTATTCGGATCATCATTCGGAAGACCTTCAAACTGACAAGTGTTCTGCACCATCTGTATTGTCCCATGCTTAATCTCAAAATTATTTGCATTGATTGCTGGCCTGGCTATACTTGAAGGGATTTCTGAGATTTTTGGTATATCATAGTCCTTCATTGGTTTGTCTTCCTGTTGCTGTTTTGCCATGTTTGTTCTGGGTATTTCAAATTCCTCTCGATTCTTTGCAATCCACTCAGTTAACCCCCGAAATCGTTTGTCGATATCGTCCTCCAAGGGCAACAACTCTGGCTTCTTCGATCTAGTTTGCATGCACTACTAGAAAATACCTGAAATAACCAAACAAACAAAAATAAAAACAAATATATAAATATGTTTAATTAAAACTGATCTACTTAAATCGATATTGTAAGTAATAAACGCAATTACTGTCCCCGACAACGGCGCCAAAAACTTGTTGGATATTTTCTACGCGCAACATGCAAGTGTACATGGTCAACAAGTAATAAAGTTATAAATCAGATATCGTACCCACAGAGACAATAATTACTGTTCAATCAAACAAGTACCAACTTTATAATATTTCAGCTTTATCAAACTATTAGTTAAAAGGTGTTTTTTTATAACTAAATTACTACTTAACACAGTCGCAACACTAAATCGAGATTTTAACAAGATTGAGAGAATTAAGCCTACAACTTCACTTATTATTTCATTTCAGATAATATCCTTTTTCCCAATTTATTTCATTTACCCCCAGATTATTAATCAAGAACACTAACGCAGATAAAACCACCTCTCGATGCATAATATCCATACTTACTTACATCCACAGACGATAGATTTAAGCAAGACACCCTAATTAACTTACTCACTATATCTCTATGTGAATTATAATTAAAGAGAGTTTAATATCAAGTTCTCTATAAGATTACATATGGCATAAAGACATATCTCTACCCTAAATACGAATCGTAACTTCCATCTACGCAGAAATCACGAACATATGTCACTATGGCTCGTTCTAATCCTATATGTCCCTTCTCAAGTTCATAAAGGATAACAGATAATTGTTGATCAGACAATTATATAGATTAAACACACACATAGCAAATAATCTGGGAATAACTTCCATAAACTGAATTTAAGAATAATTAATCATCCATTACATAATAAGATCCGTCATAGGCTTAAAAAGATAATTAGTTCATAACGAATAAAATAAAATCCATAATCTACAGAGTATTAATCATAACGAATACAAAGATAATATGAATCGAGGACCATAGGAATATAAAACTCCTGTCGTTACTGTCTCCAAGTTGTTTCGCGTTCATCCGATCATAATCTGCTTCAATTATCCTTTTCAAGTTTGGATCCACAATTAGTGCTTTTGTGGTGGCTCGGTCTCCCCTCTATATGTTCATACGAATCCCTTTTATATCATAACCCTGCCAGCCCTTCATCAAACCTCCTCATAAACTTGCGCCGCGTCCAACTCAAAGTACGAACAACTCCTTGCTTTCGCGCCTCCCGGCCCCAGCGGGGAGTTCTGGCCTATATGCCCCGCCCCGCCGGGATAATGTTATGTCCAGCTCTTTATTTGCATGATTGTTATGGCTCCGTGTATGCATGGCTTGTCCATTTCGTGGGTGGGCTGCTCCTTGCCTTGAGTGAATTGCTAATCAAAAGCTTGCATGGATTTTAACAACCCGTGGCCCCCACATAAAATGAGCTGCTCGGAATTACTTGGGTGCCAATTCGTGAGCTGCTCCTCCTTTGTAAGCTACTTCATTGTAATCTTAAAAATCCTTGCTGCTACGACTTTTCTACCATGGCCCACATCCAATATATTACTTGCATGCCTTGGCCAAATGAAGATTACATAGATATGCTCATTCCGTGAGCTGTGCTAATCCTTTAGCCCACATCATATATGCTGAAAATAAATCAATTGGAATCCATGAGCTGCTCATCGTTCAAACACATGTGTGTGACCCACTTGAATCTCTGACCCACTTGCTAATTTCTAAATGCTAGGATTCCTTTCTCCCATTGATTGTTAATTCCGTGAGCTGCTAGGCAACTGATTTATATATGTGATGCTTCAAAATTCGTGACCATCTTGGTTCATTGTCAAATTGGGTCAGTCCAATTGGTCTCAAATTTTCCTCCAATTTATTTTTAATATTACGGAACTCTTCAATTGTACCTAAAATAAATATATAAGCATAATTAGTATATTCAGGCACACAATAAAAAGAGTAAACATTAAAGAGTAGACATATAACATGCAAATTCATCCTTTAAAGCTACTTTCGCCTCCATTTCAATCCCTGCACATAAACGTGTAACTTAATAGAAATGATAGGCAAATTACTCGAAAACATTCAGAATCAAGCTATAACAACTACCAATTCGTAGGTATGAAACCCACTCATCAATGTGTATGGTATTTAATTGATTAACATGTATAATTACCTTAAGGGCAAAATGGGTATTGACATTAAAGTCCATTTATTTGAATTTTCTACTTCTTACTAACAAAATGCCGTACTGAAACTTTCAATTTTGCTTTTTTACAATTTGATATTGTGACAAAGATTATACTCCTTCTTAATTTTAATATTTTTATTTTTAATTCCATTAGTACCTGAAGAATAAAATTGGTTCTATATATACATAAACTCTCTCCATGATTTACTTTTTTATTCATGAATTTATTCAAAAATGAATAGGGTATGTCATTTGGGGTTTTTTGTTCATGAATTTGTTCCAAAATGAATGGGTATGTGTTTTGGGGTTTTTTCTTCATGAAAGTTAGGTCTGTGATTTGGGTTCTTTCTTAATGAATTTGTTCTAAATAACAAATTGGGTTTTTAATATGGGATTTTATGGATTTTTTATCCCTCATTAATCTTCTTAGTCAATATAGGGATTTTAAACCCTTTTATTTACAATCAAAAATATCTGCTTCTATAATCTGTGCCGACGTCGGGAAAAAAATCCGCGGGTCGGGTCACAACCCGGATCTTTCACTCTTCCTAAGTTATCTCTACCCTTATTCTTTTTACTGTGAAAAAAGGTTTTAAAGGGTTTTTTAGGAAAAGGCTAACATGTATCATGTCGACGATTGAATGTTTTACAGAGTCGCCAGTTGGTAGATTTGAAATGGTTGTACCAACTCAACCGAGTTTTGTTTGAAAAGAGGCCCAATTGCTGGACACTTTCGAAACATGATCTTTGAAAAAAAAAATTTGAGTTCGGAGGCTTGGTTAAGTGTGGGGAAGGTGTTAGGCACCCCACAACTCCCATGTAAACACGGTACCGCATCTTTGCAATATTTTCCTTTTAAATCTGCAATGTATCTGTGAATGCTGAAAGAAAATTGGGCATATGTTTGTTTGAAAGCATGTCTATGCATCGTTGAACCTATATACGAAGGGTTTGATTTGATTTACAAAAAGTCTTTGATTTGATTTGCAAAAGTGATTGATTTGATTTGCAAAAGCTTCTTTTTTCGAAAAGACTATTAAAATGATGTTTCGAAAAAAGGTTTTCAAACCCTTACGCTAACATAAGAATTGAAGCATATCGATACTTTAGTTTTATCTTTTCAGCCTTAAGGCTCAATTTGAATGGTGATTACCGGGCTGTGAAGTATCCTCGACCACAACATATATATAAGTGTCGATCTCCTCATGGGCATGATAGCCATCGAAGGGACTCTGACACGACAAACCATATTTTTACTATGTTGAGACCTTAAATTCGGATTATCGTTTTAAGGTTTTTTGTATGTATATTTTTATAGAAAAACTGGAAGGGTACATTTGTAAAGTGGAGTTTGTCCATCGTGGAAATCAAATTCTGATCAGTTTGATCATGAATCCCACAATTCTTAGGCTCATATAGGGAGGCCAATAAACCTGCACAGCTCAAATTTGTACAGAAATATATCCAAATATCGCCAGAACCAAGGATTCATCAGTAAATCCTGGTTCGCACCTGGCCGAAGCATCTCGTTCCTACTAGATAGCGATCTAAGGGCATATCGATACTTTAGTTTTATCTTTTTAGCCTTAAGGCTCAATTTGAATGGTGATTGTTGGGTTGTGAAGCATCCTCGACCACAACATATATACAAGTGTCGGTCTCCTCATGGGCATGATAGCCATCGGAGGGACTTTGACACGACAAACCATATTTTCACTATGTTGAGACCTTAAATCTGGATAACCGTTTTAAGGTCTTTTGTATGTATATTTTTATAGAAAAACTAGCAGGGTACATTTGTAAAGTGGAGTTTGTCTATCGTGGGAATCAGATTCTGATCAGTTTGATCATGAATCCCACAATTCCTAGGCTCACATAGGGAGGCCAATAAACCTGCACAGCTCAAATTTGTACAGAAATATATCTAAATATCGCCAGAACCAAGGGTTCATCAGTAAATTCTGGTTCGCACCTGGCCGAAGCATCTCGTTCTCACTAGATAGCGATCTAAGGGCCGCGAGATAGCTTTTATAACTGAAACTAGAAAAATGCTAGATTTAAATAAATCTCAGCCATTCTAGCTTCCCGGTTCCGTCTGGACCTATTTTGAACCGTTTGAAAGCTAGAGTTGGCAAGATTTAAAGAAATTTAGTTTGCCAGTAAAAATGTCAGTGCCGATTCATATCAAATGAATATTTAAAGCAACAATTTAACAAAAATGAATAAAGCCATATATATATAATTATATATACGAAAGTTGTAAAGGACGATGAGTTTTCATACCGGTGCCCGGACTGAAATGTAAATATATATATATATATATATATATATATATATATTTATAAAAGCTGTATAAAAGCCACGAAATGATCCAGGCTGGACAGAATGTAAATATATATAGAAAAGCAATAAAGGGCGGTGGGTTTTCACTCCGAGGCCCGGACAAAAATATAAATATATATCTAAAAGTAGTAAAAATGCCACAAAAAGATCCAGGCTGAACTGGAATGTAAATATATATGTATATATAGACAGAAAAGTAGTCAACCAAGATTGGAAAGATAACCCAGTGTGGTGAATGTTGCTTATATATGCATATATATATATATATATATATATATAAAGTAGTAAAAAGGCCACAGAATGATCCAGGCCTAATTGGAATGTAAATATATATATATATATAGACATAAAAGTAATCAACCAAGACTGGGAAGCCCAGTGTGGTGAATGTTGCTTATATATGCATATATATATATATATATATATATATATATATAAGCAGATAAAAGGCCACAGAATGATCCAGGTCGAACTGGAATGTAAATATATATATATATATATATATATATATATATATATATATATATATAGATAGAAAAGTAGTTAACCAAGACTAGAAAGATAACCTAGTATGGTGAATGTTGCTTATGTATGCATATATATATATATATATATATATATATATATATATATATATATATAAAAGCAGTAAACTACCGTGGATTTGACATCCGGGCTTGACAGAATTGAAAAGTTAGTATATATACAATTAAATATATACAAAAAAAAAAAGCCAAACCCGGACTGGAAAAATAACCCAGTCCAGCGAAGTTGTTTAATACGAAGATGCAAGTATATAAAAGCTGCTGCAAGCGACGGATCGTCAATCCGAGTTGTAGAAATGCCAGAAAATACGTTTAGGTACTAAAATGTACCAAAAGTTAACAAAAACGGCCACATAACTGAGTTTCGGGCATATTTAGAAAACGAAACTTGATATGCAATTGTATAAAAGTGCGAAGAAGTAATAATAACTTCCTGATCTTAAAAATAATCACAATGGACTGGTACACTGGTTTTTTCCAAATTATAGGCTTTAAACATCCAAATCTATCGATTATTTTCTGATATGTGGTAGTATGTGGATATATCTACGTGTTAGATTGAAAAAATATGGGTTTGGAAGACAAGAAAATGGCTGAAAAATCAAACGGGCAGGGGTTCAGTGCGTTTTTCTTTTTTTCAAATGAGCTGGGGGTGAGCTCATATATATATATACCCAGGAGCCTCCACTCTACCTGCTGCTGCCACAAGTAGAGGTGCGACTCCACGTGGCAGGGCCCACATGGTGGGTGTAATACTCGAGATTTTTGTAATATTATTAAATGAATATATTAATGGGAATGAATATTTATTTAAATATAAATGAATTGTCACTTAACTCAATTATATTAAATTGAATGATTATAATAATTGAGAATATATAGAGTTGCGATAAACTCGTTGAAAGCCTTGTGTGGCGCAGTGATGAGATATATTAATTGACGAAGGATTTATTAAGTGAACAATTAATTAATTGCAAATTGTTGTTAATTGTTATCGTAGAATATTAATTAATTGTTATAGAATATTAATGATAATTAATTGATAATGTGGGGATGATTATTATTGCAAATAATATAATAATAATAAGCAACGTGTTCATAAATATAATAAGATCTATATTCATGTGATAATTAATTCTATAATTATTAATTAAGTGTTATTAATAATTACGAGGAAGGGATTAAGTAATATTATTGTTAATTTATAAGATAATGAATTTATTAATTCATATGTGCAACCATGCAATATTAAAAGTGTAAAGTATAATAACCAACTATATTATATAGTATAATACAACATCTATGTGACTATATTATATATAGAAACTATATAATAAGATTTATATTTATTGAAGCCATATGAATGCATCATGAAATGCTTATGTGACAATGTGTATATGAATATACATTAAAATAATGTACATGGGTTGTATGTGTACAATTTTTCCTTACTATATTAATATATTACTTATTCATTGGGAATACATTGTGGTATTTCATTAGAGCCTAACCATACATTATACAACCTAAGTGGATATATACATGTTGAGCCTTAGTGTTGTATATATGCATGAATGCTGAGTTTATTTTTGGTTGTCCCTTATTATTAGTCTCATTTCCCTTTTCACGTGCATAGCATCATGAAGCTAAAGCCTATTTCCTCAAACTCACAAACTCAGCTTGCTAGCTATCATCATGAAGGAGAATGGCTGATTGCTACAGCTTCACTATTTCACCAACTAATCTATCTACTACTCCTTAACCCCCATGCAACTCACAAATCCCGTTGGTTCAATTTGATGGACAATTGTATTGTCTGGGTATGAATTCCTCTACAAATTGAACTCTCTCCCTCACAAACTCACTTGCTGAGATTTTGGTTAAGATAAATTGAGAGCATTTATATATCAGTGTTAGTAGTCTGAAGAGTTGAGAATTCCTTAGCAACAAGTTCTTAATTCGTATTACAGAGGTATAATCTCTCTTCTCGTTCTTCATTTTCGTTTTTTGTAAAAATCTCATTTCTTGATTATACCAAATTAGATTGTGTTTGGGTTGTAGAACCCTTATATTGTTGTTATATGAACATACATACATGCTGGAACCACTATATAGCTTTCTTGTCTTTCATTTCCATTTTCCTCTGTAATTTCTGTAAAAACATCAAATTCTTGAATTTTGTTGGAGTTCATGAATTTGGGAATTGATAAATGGCGATTGACTATTATATAAGCATATATATATTTGTTAGTAAGTTAAAGAGGTCTAATAGCATATAGGTATGTTGAAATCGATGAAATGGGAAGTTTTGGGTCGATTTTGGCTGCAGCATGAACTGCAGGAACTGAGTCTGCATCGCGGAGGCGCAGCGCCGATGCACAGCGTTATCTGCGCGTTGCAGCGCCACAGTGCCTCAGTCCCAGCGTCCCCACACCGCAGCGCCGATTCCAGGTATTGTGTCCGCGCCACAGCGCCTCCAGCGCTGCAGCGCCAGCTTGCTGCTGTTGTTGCCGCACCACAGCGCCGATGTGCAGATAGGCCCAGAAATGACTATCTGTTTGTCTAGTCCGAGAGTAGTGAAATTATAATTCATACTAAGTAAATGTAACATGATTTATGGAGTCCCTCTTGTGCAATACATGTTATAAATAGTTTACTTAACATAAAAAGAGAACTCATAATTTTGAAAATAACCCTTGGCGAAGCATGTGTTATTTAAGTCCAAACTTGCTAGTATATGCTCGTAACTTAACTAGGTGTGAGATATGATTTGAAATTGCCTATATGAACTAGATTGCTTTGGCTTGGTTTAAAATAACTGTTAAAGACTAACTCGGATATGTTTGCAAACTAAGTTTCATACACGTTGCATGGTTGTATTCTAAACTTATAGGGTTGCATGCTAGTATTCTTTATGTCGCTACGCATGATCTATATGAACACTCACATAGTTGGACTCGACGTAAACTATTCAAGTATGATTTTCTAAGACAATTACAAGTAAGGACTATAGTTGAGTATTAAACTATATGGTTTGTTAATATATAGTTATACGATTTGATTGTGTAGCTAAGATAGAACTTGATGTATGTGCTTAATTTACATGTCAAGTATGTGAATCCGATGTGTATAACTAATGTGTGTATATATATATACGTTAATAGGATAACATAATTCTTTGAAGCAATATTAGGCTTTACGTGGATAAACTACGCTTAAGGCAAGTATCCTAATCGACGCATTTACTTTATGCAAGAAAATCTATGATTGTGCAAGTTTCCTAACTTACACTCATTTATAGTGCAAGTATCCCAACCGACGCATTTACTTTATGCAAGGAAATCTATGATTGTGCAAGTTTCCTGACTTACACTCATTTATAGTGCAAGTATCTGAACCCTACTTTTATTGTGCAAGTTTCCTGACTTACACTCATTTATAGTGCAAGTATCCTAACCCTTGTATTACTTTATTCAACGAATATTGTAAGCGAGAATCTAAACTTTATCTCTTTGAATGCAAGTTGTCTTACTCGTTCATTTGAGCTAGTATGTTTAAACTCTTGAGAAAGCTATTATTCATGTTGAACTTGGTATTGTTCTTGAATATTGTGAAAGTGTCTATGCCACTTGATTCGGCTAGACTATATGCATGTTTATAAAACTGTCCAATCCTTTTTATCGGTGCAGAAATCTTGAAAACTGAGTTGAACAACCCTTATGGTAAGGGTAGTGTTTATTGTTGGAAGCCCCAACACAAGCGTGAATATTACTGTAGTTATGCATAACATAGAGTATTGTAGACTGATCATCTATTATACTTGTTTCTTTTGGGTTATCAGTTTAATATTGGTAATTCTAGTAGATGTTCAATAGTCCTTAGTGACTGCTCAGTATAAATTATTTTATCAAGTTGGATACGTTGATAGCCTTTGAATTCATATATATATATCTGTTGATCTATATTGAATTATCATTTCATATTCCAAAGATGTGATTCGAGAATTGTTTATATTTGTTGTTCCTGATATTATTCTGAAACTCTGAACTATCTTAGAGATTATACTTTGATATTTCAAACTCGTGATATAATACTCATCACCCTTATTGTATATTACTTGCTAGGCAATTTGTGCTCATTCTTGCTTATTTTAAAACCTTTCAGTTAAGGCAGAACAGGGAAGTGTCTCTGGGAAAGACAAGGGCAAGGGCAAGGCTATCGACTAGCTTGTTCCTTTATGTTTCAAATTATTATGCTGTATTAAGAATGTCTTCAGACTATGTTTAAGCTTAAGTAGGATTATGTAATAAGTCTTTATTCGATATCATTATGTAATCTATTAAGTACTGTGCGTTGCGAGACTTGGAGGAATAATTATAATAAATCATTGTATATTATTCTAAATTAGATCTTCTGCTGTGAATGTGTGATTTTAGTTATTATTGTATTACTATGAGTACGTGATGAACCGAATTCGAGTGACCAAGTGGCGGTCCCGAATTTGGGGGCGTCACAGGTTGGTATCAGAGCTGTAGTTATAAACCTTAGGAACGAGTGTCCTTAGACTATAATTTAGGAGAACTTAGAAGTTAGAAAGGAGAAAAAACTCATGTTGAATTTTCCTTGAGAGACTTAGTTTGTTATGAAATGTAACTTCATTTTATACAATGAACTTATGTTTTATGTAACATTCTAATGGAGCTCACGTAGGCGAAAATCAGAAGACGGTGTTTGCCACATACATGATAAGGGGAGAAGCGAATTATTGGTGGGAAGCAAATCAGCAGAGAGGCGGAGAGGGGACAATAGAATGGGAAAGATTCAAGGCCTGTACCTCCTGGGTTGACGGCCAGGACTGACCTGTACCTCCCGGGTTGAGACCAGGGCTGACCTGTACCTCCAGGGTTAAGATCGAGGCTGACCTGTACCTCCCGGGTTGAGATTGGAGTTGAGTTGACGGCCCAATATTGAGACTGGGGTTGAGTTGACGGCCCGGTATTGAGATCGAGGTTGAGTCGATGGCCCGATATTGAGATCGGGGTTAAGTTGATGTCCCGGTATTGAGATCGGGGTTGAGTTGACGACCCAATATTGAGATCGGGGTTGAGTTGATGGCCCGGTATTGAGACCGGGGTTGAGTTGATGGCCCGGTATTGAGATCGGGGTTAAGTTGATCGGGGTTACCGAGTACCTCAGTGCTTCCGATGCCAATCTTGATGATAACTTACCCTGGTAGTTTGAAACAGGGGTGTTGAATCACCAATCCTTCTCGGTGCTCCCTCTGAGGATGTGTATAACAGATTTCATCATCGGGGATGGATTATTATATTGCTTCAGTCACCGGATCACTTTCGATGCTTCGCGGGATTGTGCCAACGACTGAAATGTCGCTGGCGTTGAGCCACCGGCTGATACGTCGTTGGGGTTGAGCCAACGACTGAACTGTTCTCGGTCTGTACCTGACTCTTCGTTGGGGTTGAGCCAACAGCTGAACTGTCTCCAGTCTGTACCCGACGCTTTGCTGGGGTTAAACTAACTGCTGAATTGTCACTGTTCTGTACCCGACGCTTCGCTGGGGTGGAGCCAACAGCTAAACTGTCACTGGTCTGTACACAACGCTTTGTTGGAATTGTTCCAATGGCTGAACTGTCACCGGTATGTACACGATGCTTCACAGGGGTTAATCTAACGGCTGAAATGTCACTGGTCTGTACCAGACGCTTCGTTGGAGTTGTGGCAACAGTTGAACTGTCATCGGTCTGTACCCGATGCTTCGCTGAGGTTGAACCAACGACTAAACTATCACTAGTCTGTCCCCAATGCTTCGCTAGGGTTGAGCCAACGGCTGAACTGTCATCGGTCTATACCCAACGCTTTGTTGGGGTTGAGCCAACGGCTGAACTGTCATCAGTCTGTACCCGATGCTTCGCTGGGGTTGAGCCAACGGCTGAACTGTCACCGGTCTGTACCCGATGCTTCGCTGGGGTTGATCCAACTGCTGAATTGTAACCGGTCTATACCCGACGCTTTGTTGGGGTTGTGCTAACGATTGAACTATCATCGATCTGTACCCGACGCTTCGCTGGGGTTGAGCCAACGGCTGAACTGTCACCGGTCTGTACCCGATGCTTCGCTGGGGTTGATCCAACTGCTGAACTGTAACTGATCTGTACCCGACACTTCGTTGGGGTTGTGCTAACGATTGAACTATCATCGATCTGTACCCGAAGCTTCACTGGGGTTGAGCCAACGGCTGAACTGTCACCGGTCTGTACCCGACGCTTCGTTGGGGTTGAGCCAACGGCTGAACTGTCATCGGTCTATACCCAACGCTTCGCTGGGGTTGAGCCAACGCCTTGAATTGTCATCGGTCTCTACCCGACGCTTTGTTGGGGTTGTGCCAACGGCAGAACTATCACTGATCTGTACCCGATGCTTCGAAAGTTGCAGTTTTCGGCAGTTTTGCGTAGTTTCGACAGTTTTTCAGTATTCTTCATTGACATTTCTTTGGGATGAATACCAATGGCTTTCATAAAGTTCTGCTTTCTGTCAGGATTCAGCTTCTTAAACGCAGGATATCAGGACAAACCGCTTAATCGCGTAACGATTTTTCTTCAGATTTGACTTGGCAGCTTATATGAACTCCATTTTAACTCGAATCGAACTGAGTCGGAGGGAGTGGGGCCCACCTTGGGGAGCCGTAGGTAGAGGTGCGGCAGCCGTAGGTTTGCCCACTTCTACCTGTGGCTTTATGATGGCTGCGGGAGTTCATTTGAAATCAGTTTCATTTCGAGTTTCGAACGGAATCCGATTTTGTTTTTCAGATCTACTAAGTTTGGGCAGCCTTTTTCAGATTCTGTCAGTTCCCACGCATTCAGCGCATCGTAGGTAACGTGTTACATCCTTTTTTCTCAAGTTTTGACTGTTAAAAGCATGTTAACCACGTAGGGTGCTTTCAGACGTAATGTATGAAAATGTATGACTATATGACCTGCTAAAACTTTTCTGACTTCATATGTATGCATATTTTACTATAATGCACGTTTTGATGTAAGAAAATTTAGATTCTGAGAGAGTCATATTTTGCTCTTTTTGCTCAATTTACTCATCCTTTTTGAGGCCTAGTGAGCCTGGATTTTCAACTAAAAATGTCTATGGTAATTTGGCTACCATGCGAAGTTTACTTTTGATTTTATTTCATAAATATAAATTGTTCCTACTTTTGGAAAGGTGTGTTACTGAATGGCCACCTAGACATGCATGTGTGCATGCGGACAGTTCATTTTACAAAGGAGACTCTGGCAAAAAAATTTCAAAAGCCCGAGCATTTAACAAACATGCAATTTGGACTATACGGGGGATTTTTAACTGACCAATGCATGTTTTAGGACTTAGAAATGCATAAAATACTGATTTAAATTAATAAGCCACATGTTTTAGGCTTACCACACAATTTCTGAGGTGATTTGGAGACTTTGTCCAGGTGATGGACCGAGACAGACCCGGCAGTGCTAGTAGGGTAGTTTCAGGCGTTAGACAGAGGCGAGCTTCTGATGTTCATCAGCCACGTCCAGCTCGACCGCCTCGCATATTAGCAGAGTTGATGATTCGTCCAGCACAGGACAAGCAATCGATTGATATTGATGATGAAAAGGCTCCTTTTGCTGCTCCTGCCCCAGCTCAGGTCCCATGCGCGGAGCTTCCGGGCATTATTGTGCCGACCCAGGAGTTGCTGGGAGACTTGAGTCATCATCCATCGAGGTTTCTCTTTGTTCACTTTTGCCATTCTAAAGTTTTCTTTTCTTTAGATTCTCTTTGTTTCTTTTGCCATTCTCGGGGAAGAGGTTCTTGACATGGGTTGGCTTTTGATGCAGGTTCCCGGCTTTACGCAGCCTAGAGGGAACTGGTTTAATGTGCACTTCTTTACCATACTTTGCACCATGAGTACAGGGATATCGTTGAGTGCTAGGGGTTTCAGGCCTTCTTCTCTATTCTTCCCCGCCGTTGCCCCTGGGGTTATATAAGAGCTTTATTTGAGCGCTGGTTCCACCAGACTCAGTCTCTTCATTTTTTGGACTGTGAGGTGATGATGACGCCTATGGATTGGAGGTTCATCACCGGCATTGAGTTCAAGGGTGAGCCAGTGCCTGTCGTGGCTGACATCACACCCACTGTCGTTTGGTCCCTGCTGGGAGTTCATGGGAGTCCGATCAGATCCCTTGAGCATAGATGCCCAGAATGGGGCTTTACTTGAGCCTCTGCCTGATGATCAGAGGATTAGGGATCGCATCTTGAGGTGATTATTTCTGATGATCATCATGGGTTATTTTGTGGCAGACAACTCATCGACTGTGTCCTTCGCTCTGGTCAGTGCCACCTGACATGTAGAACGCCTCAGTGACTTTGATTGGGGTTCCTACACCTTTGCCTATTTTCTTCGGGGCATGCACAGGCTTTGGGAGGGTTTGACGAAGGCTTGGTTAAGGTTCTACCTGTTTCTGCTGGTAAGTACATCTTTCTTGTACCTTTTCGATTTTTGCATTTACATTTGTCAGTCTTGGTCACTGAGGACTTTTGATATTTATATGGCCAGTTCTGGGCGTATACGAGGCTTTCTTGCCTACGGCCCGCGACTACTTTAGGTTTGGATACCTATCCTTGGGGACGGCATTGGCATCACTCCACTCTGATGGAGGTCCCTGTTGCTGAGGGCTTTACTCACTCTCGCCTGCAGTTAGAGCTTTTGATGGCCGGAGCGATTTCGTGGATCCCATATACCTTCGAGTTTTTGACTGTTGGATTTAAGGGAGGCTTCCCCACTATTCAAAAGTTTGCATTGTCGACCTGCAGAGTCCCGCTTTTGACAGAGGGAGGCTGGGAGCTCTATCTAGGAGAGCGTGCTATTAGGAGTATTACAGGGCAGATCCGTATTCCCATTATTCCTCCTGCTTGGCATCATTGGCCATTGATCCAGTCACTAACAGATATCCCTATAGAGGGTGTAGACGGCTTTGCCCTATCAGCGGGCCCTTACAGCCAAGAGGCATTTAGCAGTTGGTGGAGCCCTCGCACAATTGGAGCTCAAACTCGTGCTACCCAATTTATGGCAGATATGGTGCCTGGGTCTGTGATGATGATAGACTGGATAACTTGCCTCAGGGAGCCGACTCATTTGGACCAGATCACAGGGCTGACCCAACAAGTGGAGAGATCTCATTTATTCATCAGGCATCTTGGCAGAGATCCGTCAGAGGCATCTTCTTTTGACCCTTCTAGCTTAGGAGCGGGCCCCTCTTTAGGCCCATTTTCTAATAGTTTTACAGTGGCTGATCCTCCTTTGTACCGCCCAGACATGCCTGATGACCACGACTTTGTGTCCACGGAGGAGATGGAGCAGGTTAACACTTGAGCGTAGATGTTTTGGATCTTTTTGGATAGCTATTGTAGCTATATCTTTTGGTCGGCCACTGTGTTGGCTATTTAGGCGGCTGTGAACCATTTTGATAGACAACTATTTGTAGTTGGGTGGTGGTGCCCCAGATTCCTGTACTTTTTATTTTGTATTGTATTTATTAGAAAGGGATTATGCTTGCAGTAGATAGTTTATTGTAGATATGCATGATATTTCCTATCTATTGCATCATGTCTATTATTGTCATTATGCATGCATTATATCATATGTATGCATTTAGACATATGAGTTCAGATTTGACCCCTGGATGGTCTTGTGATACGGTGATACAGATGTCATCATCTAATATTAGCCGTATCGAGCACTTGCCACCATCTATTATGGCATCATCCTTGAGATCGTGGTACGACAGCCTGCCCTTCCTAGCCAGAGGGACAGTAGATCAGATGCTGGGGCATTCGTTGGTCCTCGTAGACTTTCAAGTGCCATACGGGTTTATAGATGACATCTTATCCTGTTGGATACCCGATAGACAGGTCTTTTACTTTAGGCATCATGAGCTGACTCTTACCCTTGAGGAGTACCGACGGTTTACTAGCTTAGCTTTAGAGGTGCCTTGCGCTCGCACGACGATTAGTGATATGAGGATACTGTTTATACGGATGCCAGGTCTTCGCCAGAGCGTAGCTATGGATGAGATCATCTCTGGACGTGTGATCTCCATCGACTTTTTGATCGATCGATTTGGTGAGCTTGACAGTTACGATCGACATGCTGGGGATTTTATTGTATCGACAGAGGCGTGGCGTTTGGCCAGGATAGACATTTTGCTGATGTGCATCATAGCCCACGTCTATTTGGATGTGGGATTGATAGTTGTGGTTCGGGCCCTTAGGCAGGGTAGCACTATAATACCGATGATATTGGTCGAGACGCTGAGAGCAGCCACCCACTGCAGTACCCACCCAGAGGGGTTTTTTAGAGGCAATTCTATCTTATTATATGTATGGCTCATGTCCCATCTACGATCGATTGGATTTTTCAGACACCAGGAGTATTATTTTACCTATAAGATAGCAATGTCACTCTCCTTCCAGCCTGTGGAGTATACTGACGCCGAGACATGGTCAGCATTTTTGTCTGCTATTGCACATCCATTCTCGATTCTGCCATGCTCAAGGCTAGTCTCCCCCTATAAATTTATCACACACGCATCCGATATAGACTATTTGCCCCTAGAGGGATTAAGGGGTGTGACCACTTACCATCCTCTGGCTGTTATGGGCCAGTTTGATCAGTTTCAGAGCCTGCATCAGTTTGAAGGGTCTGTTGATCAGAGGATGTCAGCTTCGTCTATGTCATCTGCCAACTTGATCAGAGTATATGAGTGTTAGACTCATAGGGAGATGGAAGATTTCTCTAGTAGCCATTCGGATCGTTCTCCAGTGTATTCAGCATGGTTGGAAGCAGATATCGCATTAGCTGTATTCATCCAGTCAGCTTTAATAGTGGATTCAGACGAGGAGGAGCCTATGGAGGATCCTGAGTCTCTTACTGAGGATGAGTTGTTCATGGGTCTGATAGCAGCTTTGGTTAGTGACCCGTAGATCATTCCTGTCGGGACAGATCCCGCTTTGGCAGACTCACTAGCCAGGATGACCTTTGAGAGAGATCAGGCTAGAGCGCTAATGTTGACTGCCCTGTCTAGCAGAGACATAGCTTTTGCTGAAAGGGATGCGGCTCAAGCCGCTCAGGATATGACATTAATTAAGAGAGTCGAGGCTCGATCCTCTCGTGACGCTGCTTTTGTCGATATTAAGGAGACTTTGATCGCTAGGGACGCAGCTTTTGCGAAGAGGGATGAGATTTGATCTGCCAGAGATGCAGCCTTTAAGGAGATTGAGGAGGTTTTGATTGCCAGGGATGCTGCTTTTGTGGAGAGGGATGAGGCTATAGCTTCCCGGGATTTCCACATTGTTGACAGTGCTGCCCTTCGGTATTATACTCATAGTCTAGTTACCGAGATGAGTGCATACATTGATGATCACAGTGCCACACTACAGATGACTGTGGATATTTTGACCCATATGGAGGCCGAGGGTATTGCACTGGCAGCTGTTCCTCCATCTACAGAGAGAGATGCCATGTTGGCACTATTGGCCCACTTATCTATGGATCCATAGACTAGCTTTATTTTTCCTGCACATACTAGATCAGCCATTTTTGTCATGTACAGGACACTATGTATATATTAAACAGTATATATATTAGAGAAATATATTTTGATTCACTTCCCTGTTTAGATATATATTGTCATTGCTGAGTGATTACCACTTCTTTCATGACTTATTGTTGTTGATGTATCTTGAGCTTCTCCTTGATGGACTGACAGTGAGATGTCTGAGAGAATCTCAGCAAGGCCTGTTGACAAAGGAGGCTTGATAGTATTTAGGTTTCATATGGTTTCGGTGTCTTGGAATTAGTTTTTATTTTTTCTTGAAGGTCAAACTGCACCATGAATGGCTGCCTACATACTCCCGGTTGTAGGGAGAATAGGTCATTCGTAGTTCAGTTTGTGTGAGAGGTTTGAGAAGTGTCTCTTTTGAGTTTGGTTTGATGAATTTTTAAAAATTTTTATTTGGTTTGACCGCACCAGAAATGGCTGCCTACGTATTCCCGGGTGGAGGGAGATCAAGTCATTCGTAGTTCTTGTTTCTAGTGAAAACCAAACCTGATTTGATTGGTAGGACCAGGATGCGGGTATGTATGCGTTTCAGACATAGTACCTTTTTATGGTGTCTGAGTTGATGAGTTGGGAAAATTCGGTCCCGTCCATTTCTTGTAATCTGATAGCTCCTCCCGTCAACACCTCATTGACAATGAAAGGGCCTTCCCAATTAGGGGCGAACTTTCCTTTGGCTTCGTCTTGATTGGCCAAAACTTTCTTCAGCACCAAGTTATTTTCTTTGAATTGTGGGAGCTGTCGTTTACACTCCTAAATTAACCACACTTTCACTTCACGAATTTAAATAATTAGCACAGTAGTAAGCAAGGATCGATCCCACAGAGAGTAAGTTTGTTTTAGATTTATTCTACTATTTTAACAGAAAATAAATATGGGGGATTTTTGAAATTGTTTTAAACTAAGAAAAACAGAATTTAAATAAAGAGATTAACCAAATATGTAAAAACTTCAGTTCTGTAGTTCAGTTTCACCAAGCACAGCAATCAATTAATCAAGTTATTATTCTTTATCATTCAATGAAACTATTAACCCTAGATAACAATAAGCTCTGCTATCCGAAATTCTCCTTAGATATTCACTGTATGAAACAAGCTCTTCACCAGATTCAACTAGCATATAACCTAGAACAAGCTCTCTAGATTTAATATGATAGAAGCATTAAGAAATAGAGAATTAGGCTAATCCAAGCAACAAACACATAAGCTCGATTTGTTTAACTTGTTTTCTGATAATCTTAGCAATACCCAAAAGCTTGTCCACAATTAGTATCACTAATTTACTACTTGTGATGAAGACAGATATCAATTACACGTAATACCAATCTTAATCTAGCATATGATAATGATTAAATTAACTCAATTGGCCATATCAAATTAATTAGATCAATTAGCATGTAATCAATGAAAACAGATTATCAGAAGAAATTTCATACAAGAAGGAATAAATAATAATACTCAATTAATTAATTACTTGTAACAAGGTTCCACCTCCCTTTAGAACTGAATAAAGAAACTAGACTGACATGCTCCAAGTCTGCACTTCAATGAGGTATGATAGTTGGTAGAAGATTGAATGAATAAAACCTTAACTATCATCCTCTATTTATAGTGCTAGACAAGGGCCTAAATCCTATAAGAACTAGGAATCCAAATCCTAAAAGGAATTACAATTATAACTAGTCTCCATAAAGAAATAGAATCTAATAAGGAAATAAATCTCAGTCCAAAGAAGTCCTAATTCTAATAGTAATATCAATCCAATTCCATGTAGGAATCTCCAAATATTGAGAAAGTCAACTGCTGGTCAAACTCCTCTTCAATTCAACTCCAAATCAACTTGTTTCCATCCTTTTAGCTTTAATTCACCTGAAAATAATAAACAACTTATTAAGCTCATATACACATGAAACATGTAATAAAACCAAATGTAAAGGAATAAAAAATCATGAATATTATGTACTTATCAAATTCCCCCACACTTAGTCTTTTACACGTCCTCGTGTAAACTAAAAGTTTAATTTCCAGAAACTCTACTCAACCATAACGTCAAAAGATTTTAAGATCAAATCATGATTATCAACACTAAACCCACAAAAACATGATCAACGCTTCATCAATCAACTCAAGATAAGTACCTCACCACTTCACCAATGAGTTTTATTAAGTTAAATTGTAACCACATAAGCCCTTGTCTATGATCCACATACTTACTCAACTTAGTTACCATGGAGCAAAAACCGTGCACACCACTCAAAAACTCAAAACATACTTTTTCTGCTTTATTTTTTATCTGAATCTTTTCATTTTAATTTTTTTTATTTTTGGTGAATGCATTTTATGCTCCGTTTCACCTTCCTCAATCATTCTTTTGTAAGTGGGTGCATTTTATGCTCCATCTCACTTATCCGCACGTGTTTATGGGAGAGTGCGTTTTACGCTCCATCTCATCCCACCACATGACTTCTCTTGTGTTTCTTTTTCAACAATTTCACTGGTTTCCAATTTATTTTTTCATATGGTCCTGCAAAACGCTTAAGCAGTTCAATAGTTCTAGAGTATGAGATTAGTGCACATAGACAACTCCATAGATAACTTAGCCAACTAAGCATATATCACATGTTCAAGTGCTCATGAGACACAAATTCAATTTAAATCAATTACTATGGATCATGACTTAGTTTTTCTCAATCATTAACCAATTAAGCATTAAACAGATTTTGAATTTTTAGCATTGATTCTCATTTTTGACTTTAACCTTCGAACACATAGGCAAAATAGAATTATGAAAATCAATTTTTTCAAAAAATTTCAAAAAAAAAAAATTTCAAGGCATCAAGATGGTCCTATTTCATTTCAAAATTGGCAGATTAAATATCCCTAAATATAAAATAAAAACCTAAATCTCTCCCCTCCACACTCAAACCTTACATTGTCCCCAATGTAAGAAAATCATGCAAAGAAGAAAGAACTACAACTAACAAATTAAAAAGAAAAGGGATAGAAAGATCAAATCTGAATTCTTGGGTTGCCTCCCAAGCAGCTGCCCTTATTTATTGTCATTGGCCTGACATCTTCCCTCTCGTTCTATGTAATTGGAGTTGTGAACTTCAAGTGGATTGGTAACAGTTTCTTCCTTAATTGAGGAACATTGTGTACTTCATGATTTTGCTCCTTTCCAGCCACCAAATCCTCCTCGTATAATTGTATTCAATCAAAAGATTCCTGCACTAAATAATCCACAACATCAATAACAAAAACAGATTTAATATTATCAAGATACCTTTTAGCTTGATCTGCGTTGAACTGGAACTTTGCATTGTCCAATTTCATGGTAAAGGTACGATGGTGTGTAGCACTCCTTGTTTCTGTTAGTTGTACTGATGGAGATGAATCCATGTCTTTCTTGTCGAGATCTGCAGAATTTATCAAATTATTCTCTTCTTCCTCTTGTTCATTCTCTTCGTCAAATTCCATATTACAGTCCGTTCCCGGAGTAAGCACTGAATCCTCCTGCTCCTCTTCGTCAAATCCCATTGTACTGAAGTTCTCAACAAACGGAGGAGGTAACTCCTCGAAGCCTTGAGATTCCAACCTCCCTACTTTGGTTGCAAGCTGACCAACTTGATCCCTCAGATCTTGAACAGAAGTTCTTGTCTCCTGCTGGAACTGCTGTGTCTGACTCATGAACTGTAGTGTTCGGCTCATGAATGCCTTGAACATATCCTCCATAGATGTCCCAGAATTGACAGGTACTTCTTGGTTTTCTGTGTGGTACTGAGGTTGAGTCTGCTGAAGATCTTGCTGCATACTTGAAAGGATAGGTTGCATTGGTGGCCTAGTACCTTCATAGCTCAAGTCGGGATGATCTCTCCATCCGAAATTGTGAGTTTCTGCCCAAGGATCACATTGATGTGGATTTTGTCCGAAGAATGCCCCCACAGCATTAACTTGATGAACAATTACATCCTCTTGAACTATGGGACAATCATTTGTTGTATGCCCTGATTTTGAGTAAATTCCACATACTTTTGCAACCGGTACGTTTTCTGTTGTTAATTGTTGCACTACAGCAGTTAAGTTAGAAATCTGTTGTGCCAATTCACTCGTGCTTACCTCACTTACCCTTTGTGGAGCATGATCGTATTGTTGTGAGTTAGCGGCCATGTTTGCAATCAAATTTCTTGCAGCCTCCGGTGTCTTGTCTACTAATGCTCCTCCACTAGCCGCATCGATCATACTTCTTTCCGTTGGTATCAGTCCCTCGTAGAAGTACTGAATCAAGTGTTGCTCATCAATTTGGTGGGGAGGGCAGCTGGAACACAACTTCTTGAACCTTTCCCAATACTCGTAGAGAGTTTCTCCATTGAACTGACTAATTCCACATATCTTCTTCCTTGAATCGGCAACTCTTGATGCAGGAAAATACTTCTCCAAGAATAGCCTTTGCATATCAGTCCATGATCGTATCGATCCTGAAGGAAGATAGTATAACCAGTCTTTAGCCAAATCTGCTAATGAGAAAGGAAAAAGTCTAAGTTTGATTTGCTCCTCTGACACTCCTTGTGATTTCATCGTGGAACACACCATATGGAACTCCTTTAGATGCATATATGGATTTTCACCTGTTAGACCACGAAAAATAGGCAAAAAGCGAATTAGTCCGTAGTTAAGTTCAAAAGCAACTTCTACGGTAGGATATTTAATACACAGGGATGGATGATCAAGGTCTGGAGTAGCCAGTTCTTTTAAAGTCCGGTTGTTGTTCGGCACCACCATCTTTTCCTTTTTAAGTATTGGAACAAGAGCTTCTTTTGTATCTGCAATTTTCTCTATCTCTTGATCAAAATTAGAGTGAGAGGATTGAGTCATAAAACAAAAAGAAAAAAAAGAAAAAAAAAAGAAAAAAATAAAAATAAACGAAAACAAAGAATAAACAAAAACAAATAACACTCCCCGGCAACGGCGCCAAAATTTGGGAGCTGTCGTTTACACTCCTAAATTAACCACACTTTCACTTCACGAATTTAAATAATTAGCACAGTAGTAAGCAAGGATCGATCCCACAGAGAGTAAGTTTATTTTAGATTTATTCTACTATTTTAACAGAAAATAAATATGGGGGATTTTTGAAATTGTTTTAAACTAAGAAAAACAGAATTTAAATAAAGAGATTAACCAAATATGTAAAAACTTCAGTTCTGTAGTTCAGTTTCACCAAGCACAGCAATCAATTAATCAAGTTATTATTCTTTATCATTCAATGAAACTATTAACCCTAGATAACAATAAGCTCTGCTATCCGAAATTCTCCTTAGATATTCACTGTATGAAACAAGCTCTTCACCAGATTCAACTAGCATATAACCTAGAACAAGCTCTCTAGATTTAATATGATAGAAGCATTAAGAAATAGAGAATTAGGCTAATCCAAGCAACAAACACATAAGCTCGATTTGTTTAACTTATTTTCTGATAATCTTAGCAATACCCAAAAGCTTGTCCACAATTAGTATCACTAATTTACTACTTGTGATGAAGACAGATATCAATTACACGTAATACCAATCTTAATCTAGCATATGATAATGATTAAATTAACTCAATTGGCCATATCAAATTAATTAGATCAATTAGCATGCAATCAATGAAAACAGATTATCAGAAGAAATTTCATACAAGAAAGAATAAATAATAATACTCAATTAATTAATTACTTGTAACAAGGTTCCACCTCCCTTTAGAACTGAATAAAGAAACTAGACTGACATGCTCCAAGTCTGCACTTCAATGAGGTATGATAGTTGGTAGAAGATTGAATGAATAAAACCTTAACTATCATCCTCTATTTATAGTGCTAGACAAGGGCCTAAATCCTATAAGAACTAGGAATCCAAATCCTAAAAGGAATTACAATTATAACTAGTCTCCATAAAGAAATAGAATCTAATAAGGAAATAAATCTCAGTCCAAAGAAGTCCTAATTCTAATAGTAATATCAATCCAATTCCATGTAGGAATCTCCAAATATTGAGAAAGTCAACTGCTGGTCAAACTCCTCTTCAATTCAACTCCAAATCAACTTGTTTCCATCCTTTTAGCTTTAATTCACCTGAAAATAATAAACAACTTATTAAGCTCATATACACATGAAACATGTAATAAAACCAAATGTAAAGGAATAAAAAATCATGAATATTATGTACTTATCAAATTGCCATTTTTGAACTTTCTTGTTATAGGATCGAGCAATCATTTGCTGATATAACTGCCTGTGGAAAATGGTTGTAGCCCTCTTTTCATCTATCAGGGACAGTTGGTGGTATCGGTCTTGCAACCACTGATCTTCGTCCATCTGAGCGTCGATTAACACTCGCAAGGAATCCATCTCTACTTCTATGGGAAGGACAGCTTCCATGCCATAAACCAATGAATAGGGGGTAGCCCCAGTAGAGGAACGAATTGATGTCCTATATGTTAACAGGGTTAAAGGCAGCAGGTCAGGCCATTCTTTGTGATTGGCGGACATTTTCTGCAATAATCTTTTTGATGTTCTTGTTAGCCGCTTTGACAGAACCATTCATCTTGGGCCGATAGATGATGAAATTGAGATGCTTGATGTGGAACTTGCTGCATAGTTCTCTCATTATCAGATTGTTCAGGTTTTTGGCGTTGTCTGATATGATCACCTCCGGTTGCCCATATCGACAGGCAATATTATTTCTGATGAAACCAATGATGACCTCTTTCATGACTTTGGGGAAAGAGGCAGCTTCAACCCATTTGGTGAAGTAATCGATCATGGTGAAGACGAATCGATGACCATTACTAGCTTTTAGTTCTACTGGACCGATCACATCCATTCCCCACATGGAGAAAGGCCATGGTGAGCTCGTGTTGTGTAGCTCATTTGGAGGAGCGTGTATGGCATTTCCATGTACTTGGCATTGAAAGCATCTCCTGACATGATCATCACAGTCAGCTTTGAGCAAGATCCAATAATGTCCTTTTTTAATATCTTCTTGGCCAGCAGATGACCGCTCATGTGTGGACCACAGACTCCTCCGTGGACTTCATCCATCAATCTCCGAGCTTGCTCTTTATTAAGGCATCTTAACAGGACTATTCCAGTATCCCTTTTGTATAGTGTATCTCCGCTCAGATAGAACTTCATAACCATTTTGTGAATCTGTTTTCGTTCGGATTGGCTTTCCTCAGCGGGTGTAGATCCATCTCGAAGATATTTCTTGATGTCTTAATACCAAGGCTGTTTGATAGGAGGTATTTCATCTGATATGTCTCCAATGTAATTCCCGTATGTCGGGGCCTTCGAACTTGTGAATTTGATGCAGGGAAATCCACTCCTATCGGATATGTGGATCAAGGAAGACAACGTCATCAATGCATCAGCGAAGTCATTCCTACCTCGAGGAATATGGATGAAGGTTATGTCTTGAAAATCCAAAGATATGTTAACGACCTGCCTGTGATAAGGCAGCAAATGCAATTCTTTGGTATGATATGCCCCAGTGGTTTGTCTGATAACCAACCCAGAGTCTTCGAAGACTAGTAAATGTTTGATACCCATGGATTAGGCTAAATTCAACCCAATTATGCAGCCTTCATACTAGGCTGTGTTGTTGGTGTTGCCAAATTATAGTTTGGTAGCCACAGGATATTGTTCTCCTGTACCAGAGATAAGGACTGCCCCATCTCCGGCACCCTCCATGTTTACCGCTCCATTGAAATACATTTTCCATGGTTAGACTGTATTCTCTTGTTGGAGTTGTTCAATTATCATATTCCCATCATCTGGGAAATAAGTCTCCAGGGGCTCGAACCCTCCTGATGGATTTCTGAGTTACATAGATAATGCCTTGACCTTTGATGGATTTCTGAGTTACATAGATAATGTCGAACTGTTGGAGGATCAATTGCCATTTGGACAGTCGATAATTCAACATTGGCTTGTTAAATACGTACTTCAGTGGATCCATACGGGATATGAGGTAGGTCCTGTGCCCATGGAGGTAATGTTGTAACCTCATGGCGGCCCATGCTAATGCCCAGGAGGTTTTCTCGATCAAGGTGTACTTCTGTTCACCACTACTGAACCTTTTGCTGATGTAGTAGATGGCTCTCTCCTTACTACTATCATCTTTTTGTCCCAGTATACAGCCCATTGCATTGTCATTGACGGACAAGTACATAAACATGGGAACTTCGTCCCATGGGGGTACCAAGACTAGTGCTTCGATTAGCTGCTTTTTGATGGCGAGGAAGGCTTTCTGACAATCCTCATTCCATTTGATGGATGAATTCTTCCTTAGTAGCTTGAATATGGGTTAACAAGTTGTTGTGAGCTGGGAAAAAATTGGCTGATGAAGTAGATCCTTCCCAGGAACCCGCGTGTCTCCTTCTCTGTTCGAGGCACTGGCATCTCAATGATGGCTTTGATCTTGGCAAAGTCTAGCTCGATGCCTCGATTACTCACCAAGAATCCCAACAACTTGCCTGATTTGATGCCAAAAGCACATTTTGCTGGATTCAGCTTAAGGTTGTACTTACGCAACCTGTTGAACAGCTTCTTGAGATGGTCGATGTGATTGTCCTCCTTTAGGGATTTTATGATGATGTTGTCCACATAGACCTCTATCTCCTTGTGCATCATGTCATGAAACAGGGCCATCATGGCTCGCTGATATGTGGCTCCGGCATTAATGAGGCCGAAGCATAATCATCTATAGCAGAAGATTCCCCAGGGAGTGATGAAAGCTTTTTTTTCCCTGTCTTCTTCAGCGACCATAATTTGATGGTAACCAGCAAAGCAATCCACAAAAGAATACATGCCATACTGCACCATATTGTTGATCAGGATGTGGATGAAAGGCATAGGGAAATTATCCTTGAGGCAGGCTTTGTTCAAGTCCCGGTAATCCACGCATACTCGTACTTTCCCTCTGGGCTTTGGCACGGGGACTATGTTTGATAGCCACTCTGGGTATGTTGATACCATGATGATACCGGCTTTGAATTGTTTAACGACCTCTTCTTTGACATTCAAACTCCATTCAGGTTTCAATCGCCTGAGTTTCTGTTTGACTAGCTTGAATCCATCTTTGATGGGCATTTGATGGATGACAATATCCGTAGATAGGCCAATCATGTCTTCATGTGACCATGCAAAAACATCCTGGAACTGTGTTAGGAGTTCGATCAGGTCAGTTTTTTGGTCTGGTATGAGGTCTATGCCTATCTAGATTTCTTTGATGCTTTCGGAGGTTCCTATGTTGATAGTGGTGGTTTGGTCGAGATTTGGTTTAGGTTTGTCTTCGACCCATTCTTTGATTTCCTTGGGCACCTCATAGTCATCTTCCTCCTCTTGATCAATATCCATCAAGTTGAAGTTCAGTTCTACATCAAAGTTGTAGTCACTGTGACAGGTTGGCATCTCATCAGCAGTGACAAACAAATCCAACTCTGGAGTCCTGAAAACAAAAATGCTTTCACTTTAATATATGCAACTGCTTAAATATACAAAGCATTTGGAAAAGCATGACAAAAGTTACTGCTATAGCTGTGCAACCAAAAGTAAGCAGTAAATGAAAGCATGTTACAGGGCAGACGGACTCTCTGCCCCTTTACCCTTTTTGACTGAGGCAAGGGATGCTGCTCCAGTTATCCAGGGTTAGATCATCATAAACAGGGAGGATTAGGGAATTGTGCTTGTCTGCCTCGTCTCGAATAATGACTGAGACATCCTTTACAATAGGGCCGGGGTTTTTCTTTGAACTGCCCCCTTTTCCCTTCTTGATGTGAGGAGTTTGAATCTGATCCTCATCGTCACTATCTGGGATCTCATCATTCATACCCTCGTAGTTTATGATAACCCGCATGTTAGCAAATGGGTCTCGTCCTTTGTACAGGATCTTTTCTTTTCCCTTTTCGCTATCACCTTCAGGCTTTGGGGATTTTCTTTCCCCAACTGGTATGATTGGAGGAAACAGTATGGTTGATACAACAACGGGGATCTTCCTTATTGGCTTTATGAAGCCAGCATCAGTGAGATTTGGCAGCAGTATGGTGGAAATATGAGCCTTAGGGTGCTTATGTGGATTTTGGCGGCTTGACCCGGATGAATAACTCAATCCGGCTCTCCCTGTCTGGTTCGGGATTTGGATTGGACTTGTGATACCTTGTTGGTTCTTTCCTAACCCTTCTCCAGGTTGGAAACCCAAAGATACCATCTCTTGGCCTACTGTCATTACTTCAAGGGAGATCTTTGGCTTTAGGGCTGGTGCTTTGATAGGTAGATACTGAGTATCACTCACCTCCAGGGCTTGAAAACTTGCAGGTTCAATCCCTGCATCCAGGCTGATCATTGGCATGTCTCCCTGTATGCAGATAGGGTATTTCGGTTCGGCGTTGATAGTGATGAGGTTACCGTTGATAATGTATTTGAGTTGTTAATAGAGGGTAGATGGCAATGCCTCTGCCATATGTATCCATGGTCTGCCCAGCAACATGTTGTATCCAGTGGCGATGTTGAGCACCTGAAAGGACACATAAAAAGTATGAGGACCAATCTCTAGTGGAAGCTCTATTTCTCCCATAGCTTGTCGGCGAGATCCATCGAAATCCCGGATGACCACATGACTTGTTTTGATCCGGTTTGGGCTAATCTTCATTCTTTCCAAGGTATCGTAGGGACAGATGTTGAGGGATGATCCTCCATCTATGAGCACACCTCCAATCACATACCCGGAAGATATCACCGCTATGTGTAGGGACTTGCGATGACCTGTCCCTTCTGCAAGTATATCATCGCCAGTGAAAGATATCACATTGCTGTTGAAAATGTGTTCTATCACGTGACGAAATTTCTTGGCATCCACGGTATGTGGCAGGTGGGCTTCTTCTAGTACTTTCACCAGAATGTTGCGATGATCCATTGAGGATAAAACCAAATCTAGGATGGACATTTGCTTGGGTGCGTCTTTCAAACTTTGCACCACATTGATTTCATTATGTCCCATTTAACTGAGGAACTTTTTGATTTTCTCTTCAGCCACTTTTTCTTTTGCTTTGATGACAAGTTTGATCACTCGCTGAGGCAGGTACAATGGATTATCCTTTGGGACTATGGTAATGTTATTTGAGGTGGAACCTTCGTCATTCCCATAGTTCCATGGGACCCTCTTCAGACTGATAACTGGATACTGATGTCTGAAGTGCAAGATTAAAGGCTCGGGTGCGGCCACCTTCACAAGATTTTTTCTTGAACCCCTTTCCCTGGCAAAACTAAGGGTGTGAGGGTTGGTTCACTGTCACAGGACACAACAGCCACTGTATCCTGATTCCACGCAGTGGGAATAAAGAGAGTGTCTTCATATGGGAGGCCATAATCTAGTTTCCCTCTTATCAATTCACCGCTTTCAATCATATTCTGAATCAGGTTACGAAGTGCCCAGCAATCCTCAGTATCATGGCCGGGTGCATTGGAGTGGTACTGATAGATTTGGTCAGGCTTGAATTTCTTGGATCGAGGGTTCAATGGAGGTAGTAAATCTGTAACCATTCCTTTGTTGATTAACATCTGGAGGATTTCCTTCATCAGCTGGTTCAGGTTGGTGAAATTCCTTTGAAATAAGAATTTCCTACCAGCTTGGAAATTCTCCTCTTTGGCCACCTTGTCGGCCTAGGTTTCATGCTCATGAGACCGGTAGTGATCCCTCATGGGGATGGGACTGATCTCCGGTGTGGGAGGATTTGCATCAGACTGGTTGGTCTAGTTCATCAACTGCCTGGTGATCTGATGTTGGTATATAACCAGCTCTGCTAACTGTTCAATTTGTTCCTTGATAGACTTAATCTCTTGTTCTATCAGAAATTGCCTTTCTGAATACTCCCAACTGTCTGGGTTGTTGTTGCTGGATGAAGTTGATTCCCCCACGTAATGGTGGTATTTGGATCCTTCTGTATTTCCTGTGTTGATCATATTGACATTTTCCTCTTTATGATGAGGTAAGGGATTATCTTGCACAGGCGGTTGTTCGGGCTTTGTTACCACAATCTCTCCTATGTCAATCAAGTCTTGAATTTTGTGCTTGAGAGACCAACAGTCTTGGGTGTCATGGCCTGGAGATCCAGAATGGTAGGCACATTTCTTGCTTGGATCAAAATTTCGTCCACTAGTATTGGTTGGTGGAAGGAGTTGCACAATCTTCTTCTGTGCGGTTAACAGTTTCAGCACATTCTCGAGTGAATCCCCTAATGAGGTGAATGTTCTCCGATGTTTGGCCTCTATAGTCTTTTGAAATGGAGGGTTCGAAGGTTGTGCTGGAGCTTGAAAAGGGGTATAATTCATCCTTTGAATGGGCATATTGCTTGAATCACCCCTTGGATTCTGTCCTTGCAATACTAAGGACACTTCTTCCTCTTTCTTCTTATGTGTTCTCCGGGGATTACTCCCATAATTTCAGGACTGGATATGTTCGGCAACGGCTTTCAAGGCGGTCAGGTCCTTTATCTTCCCAAACTTCAGCCCTATTTAGGCCATCTCACCATGCTTGATCATTTCAAAGAATGGTTTTCCTATGCCTACTAGGACCCTCTTATAATATGGAGCGTCTTGAATATCGATGAAGGTCATGACTATCTCAGACTCAATCATAGATGGGGTGACTTGTGCTACAACCCTTCTCCATTGTTGAGCATACTCTCTGAATGACTCAGAACTTTATTTCTTGATTTTGGTTATCTGGTATCTGTCGGGAGACAGCTGAGATTGGAAGTTTTATTAACTGAGGAAGGCATGGGCCAACTCTTCCCAACCGTGAATTTTGGAGTTGTCTAGACGGGCGTACCAGGCTCTAGCCTCTCCGGTCAGACTCTTCTAAAATAACTGTATTCGAAGTTTTTGGTCCTCTGCATAGGATCCGAGTTCTTCAATGAATACTTTCAAGTGAGTATAGGGGTCTCCCAATCCATCATATTTCTCAAAATCAGGAGTTCTAAATTTTTCAAGATAACGACCCCCAGGGAATATACAGAGGTCTGAATAATTGACACTGCCAAATGCCCCAGTCCCTTTGATGGACCGGATGGTTTCTTCCATCTGCTGTACTTTCTTTAGAATGTCACCAGCTTCCTATTCTTTGTTGAGGGTGGTGATTTCAGGGATTTTGTAGGTTGTGTCCTGGTTTTGTGGTCCAAGAATCTGAGTATCTGCCTTTTCGGTCTCTTGACTGCCACCACTACCACCAGGTGTTCCCGGTTCTGTGTGAGCTTGGGCTTGCTTCCCTTTAAGAGCCTTAATTTGTTCTCTCAGGAAACTGGCCAATTCAGCTATCTGATTCTTTTGTCCTTCAAACTCTTCCCTAAAGACAGGGTTGATTCTGGCTGAGCACTTGAAGTCATGTCCGTGGGTAGACTTAGTGCTTTCTTAGACTTAGATCTAGTAACAGGACCAATTTTCACCTACAACAAAACGTAGACGTGTCAATTTCCTAAAGTAGATAGGGATAGGATGCATGCCATGATGTGTTTTTTGAGATTTTGTCTTAATCTTATCCTGCAAAACAGAGGTCATTTGTTTTGATGACAGGATGACAAGATGTATTATAACAGGAAATGTAAATTTTTATTATGATATTTACATTGTGCTCCTTTACATTGGAATTAAAAAATTGGCATTGAAATGAAAGAGGAAGGCATTACTTATCACCGACTGGTTTGCCTCCCGGAGGCAAAATCACACAACATACATTCACATATATCGTGTCTCACCGTTATGCATATGATGACATTGGTGCGAAGCACTAATATGGGTGCGAAGCACTAAAAAAGCAGGAAAGCATTCATTCACATTCATTCAATGTAAAGACGCAACATTCACACATACGTAGATATGAAAGTGAAATTTTTGAAATGATTTGAACGCGGACTAAGCCCTCTACTGTCCCCAGCAGAGTCGCCACCTATCGACATCGGGAAAAAATCCGCAAGTAAGGTCACAACCCAGATCTTTCTCTCTTCCTAAATTATCTCTACCCTTATTCTTTTTACTGTGAAAAAAGGTTTTGAAGGGTTTTTTAGGAAAAGGCCAACATGTATCATGTCGACGATTGAATGTTTTACAGAGTCGCCAGTTAGTAGATTTGAAATGGTTGTACCAACTCAACTGAGTTTTGTTTGAAAAGAGAACCAATTGCTGGACACTGTCAAAACTTGATCTTTAAAAACAAAGTTTTGAGTTTGGGGGCTTGGTTAAGTGTGGGGAAGGTGTTAGGAACCCCACAACTCCCGTGTAGACACGGTACCGTATCTTTTCAATATTTCCTATTTAAATCTGCAATGTATGTGTGAATGCTGGAAGAAAATTGGGCCTATGTTTGTTTGAAAGCATGTATATGCATCGTTGAACCTATATACGAAGGGTTTGATTCGATTTGCAAAAAATCTTTGATTTGATTTGCAAAAGTGTTTGATTTGATTTGCAAAAGCTTCTTTTTTTGAAAAGATTATTAAAATGATGTTTTGAAAGAAGGTTTTCAAACCCTTACGCTAACATAGGAATTGAAGCATATCGATACTTTAGTTTTATCTTTTTAGCTTTAAGGCTCAATTTGAATGCTAATTGTCGGGCTGCGAAGTATCCTCGACCATAACATATATACAAGTGTCGGTCTCCTCATGGGCATGATAGCCATCGGAGGGACTCTGACACGACAAACCATATTTTCACTATGTTAAGACCTTAAATTCGGATAACCGTTTTAAAGTCTTTTGTATGTACATTTTTACAGAAAAACTGGCAGGGTGCATTTGTGAAGTGGAGTTTGTCCATCGTGGGACTCAGATTCTAATTAGTTTGATCATGAATCCCACGATTCCTAGGCTCACATAGGGAGGCCAATAAACCTGCACAGCTCAAATTTGTACAGAAATATATCCAAATATCGCCAGAACCAAGGATTCATCAGTAAATCCTGGTTCGCACCTGGCCGAAGCATCTCGTTCCCACTAGATAGCGATCTAAGGGTTCCGAGGTAGCTTTTATAACTGAAACTAGAAAAATGCTAGATTTAAATAAATCTCAGCCATTCTAACTTTCTGGTTCTGTCTGGACCTATTTTGAACCGTTTTAAAGCTAGAGTTGGCGAGATTTAAAGAAATCTAGTTCGCCAGTACAAATGTCAGTGTCGATTCATATCAAATGAATATTTAAAGCAACAATTTAACAAAAATGAATAAAGGCATATAGATATATAATTATATATACAAAAGCTGTAAAGGGCAATAGTTTTTCACACCGGTGCCCGGACTGAGATTTATATATATATATATATATATATATTTATAAAAGCTGTATAAAAGCCACGGAATGATCCAGACTGGACAGAATGTAAATATATATAGAAAAGTAATAAAGGGCGGTGGGTTTTCACTCCGAGGCCCGGACGAAAATATAAATATATATATATAAGTAGTAAAAAGGCCACAGAATGATCCAGACCGAACTGGAATGTAAATATATATATATATATAGACAGAAAAGTAGTCAACCAAGACTGGAAAAATAACCCAGTGTGGTGAATGTTGCTTATAAATGCATATATATATATATATATATATATATATATATATATATATATAAAAGCAGTAAAAAGGCCACAGAATGATCCAGGCCGAACTGGAATGTAAATATATATATATATAGACAGAAAAGTAGTCAACCAAGACTGGGAAGATAACCTAGTGTGGTGAATGTTGCTTATATATGCATATATATATATATAAGTAGTAAAAAGGACACAGAATGATCCAGGCCGAACTGGAATGTAAATATATATATATATAGACAGAAAAGAAGTCAACCAAGATTGGAAGATAACCCAGTGTGGTGAATGTTGCTTATATACGCATATATATATATATATATATATATAAAAGCAGTAAACTACCGCGGATTTGACACCGGGCTTGACAGAATTGAAAAGTTAGTATATATACAGTTAAATATATACAAAAAAAAACCCAAACCCAAACTGGGAAGATAACCCAGTCTGACGAAGTTGCTTAATACGAAGATGCAAGTATATAAAAGCTGCTGGAAGCGACGGATCGTCAATCCGAGTTGTAAAAATGCCAGAAAATGCGTTTAGGTACTAAAATATACCAAAAGTTAACAAAAATGGACGCGGAACTGAGTTCTGGGCATATTTAGAAAACGAAACTTGATATGCAAGTGTATAAAAGTGCGAAGAAGTAATAATAACTTTCTGATCGTAAAAATACTCACAATGGACTGGTACACGGGCTTTTTGCCAAATCGTAGGCTTTAAACGTCCAAATCTATCGGTTATTTTTTTATATGTGGTAGTATGTGGGTATATCTACGTGTTAAAGGGAAAAAATTTAGGTTTGGAAGTCAAGAAAATAGCTGGAAAACCAAACGAGCAGGGGCTCAAAGCGTTTTTTTTTTCAAATGAGCTGGGGGTGAGCTCATATATATAGACCTATGAGCCTCCACTCTACCAGCTACTGTTGCAGGTAGAAGTGCGTCTCCACATGGTCGAGCCCACGTGGCGGGTCCCGTTGCATCGAAGTACATGCACTCCAAGCAATGCAATGTTAGGTTCAAAACTTTCTAACTTTTGATCGGAGCGTTCGTTTGAGGCGTGCTGTACCTTTCCAGAAAGCCCTCACCGAGAGTGTCACAATGACATGGGATAAAACATTTTTCTGGTCCAAGAAGACGGGTTCATAACCAGGTCTTCGATTACCCGCAGTTTATCCGTTAAGCTGTCTTGCGCTATTTGCACTCGGGATCATTGTTATGGTTCGTTCTGACCTTAGTGGAATCAATTTGGCTTGAGTTTGACCAAATCGGCTTAGAGTAGGTAAAATGACCATTTTTCCCCTCCCGGGGTTGCCTTCAGTGTTGGCATGGCCTTCAGTTGACTTCCTAGGGTTATTTCCAAGATTTGGATCCCATTCGAGTCTGTTTGTCCTCGGTGTTGTCTTTGAGGCTGACTTGTTCCCTCCAAGTTTTCCTCTAGAGATGTTGTGATGCTTCAGGATTATTTTTGAAGTTGACCTGCCCACCCAGGTTGAGACCGGGGCTGACTTATACCTCCCGGGTTGAGATCGAAGCTGACCTGTACCTCCCGGATTAAGATCGGGGTTGACCTGTACTTCTCGAGGTGAGACTGGGGCTGACCTGTACCTCCCAGGTTGAGACTGGGGCTGACCTGTACCTCCTAAGATGAGACCAGGGCTGACTTGTACCTCCCGGGTTGAGACCGGGGCTGACCTATACCTCCCGGGTTGAGACCAGGGCTGACCTGTACCTCTCGAGTTGAGACTGGGGCTGACCTGTACCTCCCGGGTTGAGACCGGCGCTGACCTTTACCTCCAAGGTTGAGACTGGGGCTGACCTGTACCTCCCGGGTTGAGACCGGGACTGACCTCTACTTCCCGGAGTGAGACCGGGGCTGACCTGTACCTCCCGGGTTGAGACCAGGGCTAATCTGTACCTCTCGGATTGAGACCGGGGCTGACCTGTACCTCCCGGGTTGAGACCGGGGCTGACCTGTACCTCCCGGGTTGAGACCGGAGCTGACCTGTACCTCTCGGGTTGAGATCGGGGCTGAGCTGTACCTCCCGAGTTGAGACCGGGGTTGAGTTGATGGCCCGGTATTGAGACCAGGGTTGAGTTAACGACCCAGTATTGAGACCGGGGTTAAGTTGATGGCCCGGTATTGAGATTGGGGTTGAGTTGATGGCCCGGTATTGAGACCGGGGTTGAGTTGATGGCCCGGTATTGAGACCGGGGTGTAGTTGGTGGCCCGATATTGAGACCGGGGTTAAGTTGATGGCCTGGTATTAAGACCAGGGTTGAGTTGATGGTCCGGTATTGAGACCGAGGTGTAGTTAATGGCCCGGTATTGAGACCGGGGTTGATATGATGACAATTTTGCCCTCCTACTGTGTTGGTAACAGGGAAAGAAAATTTCGAGTGTCTACAATCTGCAGATGCATCTCTACAACATGATTTTTGAAAACTTCATGTGCCCAGTAATTTGGAAATCAAAATCAGCAATAGAATGGAGGTGAGTCCTTTTTTCATGCTTCTCTATCTGTACACACACACACACACACACTGTGACAAACAAGATTTTTGTAATTTATTTTAAATATTAATTGAATTAAATAAATATTTTTATTAATTTATTTATTGAGTTAAATAAATATTTGATGGAATTGTGATAGATCAACTTAATTAAATGTGTTACATTAATTAAATTAATGTTGGATAATTTTATAGTTTAAAGTGTGAATTTAATTGAGATTATTAAATTAAATGAGTTGTTTAATAATTGTAATGTTATTCTAATTAATTTAATAATTGATTAGAGATTTAATAATTTGTCATAATTAATAAATAAGAATTTTAATTATGTTATGATTTGATTTAATGTGTAATATTGCCTTTAATTTAATTGAATTTAAATAATATTATTTGATTAATTCAAGTGTGACAAATAAACTATATAATGAACAAGTCAATTAAAATAAACTAAAAATGAACTTTTAAAACCAAACCAAACATGGCCTTAAGAACATAAAAGCAGTTAAGGCCATGTTGCACTTAACCGCTACCCATGTTGTGTCAGTTACTCTTTATACATATAATATTAGCTATAGATCAGTCATTTAAAAAACAAGTCAGAGAAACATACAGAGAGAAAACAGAGAGTTTTGAGAGAAAAATTGATTGAAGAAGAAGTTTGGAGAATTAAAGAGGAGTTCCTATCATCTTCTGACTAATCTAAACAGAGAAAGCAAGGGTAATTTCTTGTTTTAAGCTTAAATTTACGTTATTGAGGTTTCTCCATGAAAGTTATGCTAAGTTCTCTATAAATGAAATTTTGTGACTAATGCATGAGAAAGTGATTTGTATGTGTTAGGCAGTATGTATAAATCATTATATGATGTTTATAAACAGTTTTAGAGTAATTAATCCAGGAAACTATGTTTAAATTGGAGTTTTGAGTTTACAGAGAAGTAATATTTGAATATGGCTTATATGTACAAAAATTTATGCTTCAATTGTATGCTAAACAGTAAATTGATGATTGAGTATGTTTATACATGTAAAAACGAAAAGAACGAAACTTAAACAGACTGATTTGGTGTTATAACGAATCTATAATGTGTAATTTCATGAAGTTTGATGAAACTTTGAAAATAGCATTAACATGGAATTTATGGGTTTAAATCTAGTTGTTTATGTGAGTTATGTTGTTAGAATCATGCTAGAAAGGTTGGGTATCGATCTTATATGAATTATAATGTCTGGGTATGCTTAATTCGTGCTATGAACAAAGAAATTGGAGTTTATTTGCTTTTTATGTGTTCTTCGCAAACTTTGTCTGCGTCTCACTGTGTCGCGGCGCCGCAACGCCTGTTCTATATATAAACAGAGCGCTGCAGCGCCCTAACAGTGCCTGACGTGGAGTCGTGGCGACGCAGCGCCTGTTCAGAGAGTAAACAGAGCGCCGCAGCGCCAAGACCTAAGTTGCAGCACCTGTTGTAGGCTTAAGTGTAGCGCGGCAGCGCCTATAATACCCGAGAATTTCCATATATTATTAAATAAATATATTAATGGAAATGAGAATTTATTTGAATATAAATGATTTTGTGTTATGAGATGAGTTAATTCAATTATATATAATTGAATAATTATAATAATTGAGAAATTGGCGGAGTTTGTGATAAACTCGTTGATTGCCTTGTGTGGCACAGTGACGTAATATAAGAATGATTATATTAATTTAAGCGAACAATTAATCTATATTAATTGTTAATCGAAGAATATTAATTAACTGTTATAAAATACTAATGAGGATTGATTAATAATATGTGATTATTATTATTGCAAGAAACATAATAATAATGAGCAACGTGCTTATAAATATAATAAGATTTATATCAAAGTGATAGTTAATCATATAAAGGTTAATTAAATTGTTATGGAGGTTAACAATTATATTGATTGATGTAGGATATGTGTATATTATTAATTAATATTCAATTTATAAGATGAGAAATTATATGTGCAAGCATGCGAATTAAATGTATAGTAACTATATGTTATGATATGTGTAGGTGACAAATGATGTGTGGATATACATTAAAATAATGTATCATGGATCTATTATAAATAATTGTTGAGTAATACAATTTAATAATATATGATATAATGTAATGTGGTAGTATCCGATTGTATTATATCGGTAAGATAAAATGTACATAGATTATATGTATTCAAATTGCATTTATTACATTATGGGGAGAACATTGTAATTATAACCTAAGAGTACATATAATATATAACATAAGTGTAGCATATAGTCCATTTGTAAGAATACTGAGATTTACTTGGCTTGTCCCAATATAATAGTCACTCTCCTTTCCCTCATTCACGTGCACAGCCATTATGGCCTAAGCCTATTGCTTCTCCTTAAACTCAGTAAATTTCCATAGCCTTGTAGCAATGATGAGCAAGGGAGTGGTTTTAATGATGGATTCTAACAACTAAATACCTACCATTCTATAACCTTCATGCAATTTGTCAATCCGTTAGTTTGATTTAAGAGTTAGAAGCTTGGACTGTGTATTCATTCTTCTATATAAAGGAACTCCCTGCACCTTCATTTCATTGCTGAAACATTTCTAAGAGAAGAGAGTATACTGTGATTGTCTATTTAGTTCAGAAGGAATTTCTATAGTAGCATCAGCAAGCTTACTCCATAACAGAGGTATAAATCCTCTTCGTGTCTTCATTTTCATTTTCTGTCAAAAGAACTCCATTGTTGTTCTCTAAGTTTTGTTGAAATTCTTGATTATGCCAAATTGGTTCATGATTGGTTTGTAGAACCCTTATATTGTTGTTATATGAGCATACACACATGATGGAACCACTGAATAGTCTTTCATTTCCATTGTTCCTCTTCAATTTCTGTAAATACATGAAATTCGTAAATTAGTTAGAGTTCATGAAATTGGGAATTGATAATTGCTATTGACTGTTATATAAGCATATATGTATGTGTTAGTAAGTTAAACAAGTCTAATATCTGGGTATGTTGAAATCGATGAAATGGGAGGTTTTGGGTCGGTTTTCGCTGCAGTCTGAACCGCAGAAAACTGCCTCGACGCCGCAGCGCCGCAGCCCGCGCCGCAGCGCCACACGCGCCGCAGCCCGCGCCGCAGCGCCGCACGCAGCGCCACTCGCGCCGCAGCGCCAGTATTAAGCTACTGTTGCCGCGCCGCAGGGCCAGCCTCTTTGTTCAGTTTTTTGCATTCTGCAACAAAACTGTTATGTACCAATTGTTTGATTTTTGTTTAAACAAGCATGGGAGCATGATTAATACATATATATAAACCTAATGAGGCAATGTAAGCATGTTTTAGTATATTAGCATGCATGGTTAACCAAACGACACATAGTTTGGAAACGAATTTAAAGTTTCATAAACGACGTTAACATATATGAAGCATGTATACATTCTGACTTTTCGAGCATGTTTATAGGGCCTTGAAATACATGAAAAGCATGTTAACTTACATATATAGGTTTCATAAGGAAGCATGAACATGATAGACCTTATTAATGAACTATACTAACAAAGTATAAGCTTTGAACGTGAACGTTGGTATGTTATGACGAGAATTAGAATTTGACATTTATGGACACATGTGATAGTACTCTTAGACTCATTCATGTGTCATGCATGTATATATACCATGATTAGTTGCCGTGATTAAAGTTTAGCATGAACGAAGCATGTTTTCAAGATAATAACAATGCTAGCTACATATATGCAATACGAGTACTCATGAGCATGACTAATACAAGTTATATGAATATCTTATGTGTTTAAAAGTAATCATGTTAGACCATATGAGTTCGTGTCCTTGAATGGCTTTAAGTATTAACTTAAGGACCTATACCATGTACGATTGGATTTGGAAAAGTTATACAAGCATGAAAGTATCCTTTAAATATGAATACATGCTACGTGATATTATATGATGTTACTTGAACCCGATTTTGACGGTTAACTTAAGGAGATGCCGTAACTTGCTAAAATGAAATATATTTAGTATTGATTGTGGTCTTATGTGATATTAATAATATGCAAGCATGTTTGCTAATTGTTGAGATCTTATATAATATGAGAATGCGTTTAAACTCTAAAGAAGGAACGTTAAGGATAGAAATTATATTCTATATAACTGTGTAGCTAGGTAAAACTTAGCTTATGTGTTGATCGTATATTCAAAGAGAAAATGTGAAGTTAAATTATATGACTAATGAATATCATATATATACGTAACTGTATTACGATAGGAATTCGAAAGTGTTGATTGCTTTTCGTGGATAAACTACGCTAAAGGCAAGTTCTCTTACTTACACTCTTTTAAAGTGCAAGTATCCTAACCGACGCATTTACTTTATGCAAGAAAATCTATGATTGTGAAAGTTTCCTAACTTATACTCTTTTACTATGCAAGTATCCTATCTTGTGTATTGCGAACTAGTTTCCTATTTAATCGGTTGAATCGAATTAGCACACTTGAACTCTTATTTCATTAAAGCTATTATTCATGTTGAACTTAGTATTGTTCTTGAATATTGTGAAAGTGTCTATGCCTTTTGATTCGGCTGGACTTATGTTATTGAAAAGCAACCCAAACTAATTGATTGGTGCGGGATCTTATATTTGACTGAGAAGAACAACCTTCTTTGAAGGGAATATATAATTGTCGGAGAACCGACGTGCACACTTGAGTATGGTTGATTGTTATGCATAACAAGGGTACTTTAGGCTGATCACCTGTTGTACCTGTTTTTGTTGGATTTTCAGTTTATTATTGTCAATTCTAGTAGAAGTTCATAGTCCGTAGTGACTACTCAGTATTCAATTATTTGAAATCTTGAATTGACTTATTATTGAATCATATTGATATTATCCTGTCCTTAGCGACTGATATTGAGAACTGTTGATATTCTTGTTATTCTTGAACTATCAAATCTTGTTATACCCTTTCGAGAATTGAGAATCTTATTACTCACCCTTATTGTATATTACTTGCTGGGCAATTTGTGCTCATTCTTGCTTTCCCTAAAACATTTCAGTTAAGGCAGAGCATGGTGAACCTTCGGGCGTTGATAAGGGCAAGGGCAAAGCTACCAACTAGCTTATGTTTGTTATGTTTTAAATGTATTAATATTGTATGAAGATGATGTAGTAAGACTGGATTTGATTATGTTTAAGCTTAAGTTAGATTATGTAATAAGTCGTTAACTGATATTATTATGTAATCTATTAAGTACTGTAGGTTGCGAGACTTGGGGGAATAATTATAATAAATCATTGTAAATTATTCTAGAATAGATTTTCCGCTGTGATCGTGTGATATTTAATTATTATTATTGTGATGTATTACCATGAGCACGTGATGAACCGAATTCGAGAGACCAAGTGGCGGCTGAGATAGAGAAGTTGAAGAATGACCTAAGTGAGGAGTTGGCGAAGCGTGCTAAAGCAGAGGACGCTTGGATGAAGGCTTCTCGACGTGCAGATCTTGCTGAAGACAATGATCAGGCAAAGAATGCTAGGATTGAGGAGACGAACTACACTTTTCAAACAGCGATTGATAGGGCCCAGGATCAAGTTATCTACTATCCAGTCCAATTCGAGGACTTACCTTGGTACATACTGGATCGTAGGACGATGTTTCGTATCATGGAGAAAGAACGCAGAGAGGTTGTTCAACGTCTTAGTAGGTCATGATAGGAAGGGTTATGTGAATATTCTATGGTAGTTAATAATGTAAATTCTACTGTGGTTATAAACAATCGAATATGATGATTTAAATCCTGAATATTCTTTATCTCGGGATAGTTGATATAAATAGTAGTGATGCTATCTTGTTTATGTTTAAAACTTTTGAATGAATAAAATATCATTGTTTGTTTGAGATGTTATTTGTTAAGTGATAATCTTAAAATGTTTAAGCTAGGTCATAAATACTTAAGAAATTGAGTAATGATCTAATAAACGTATATCTTAAAAAGAAAAATATCGCCAAGAAGATGCCAAACCCGTCAGCAAGCTTAAGAAGGATCGACTAATAACAACAACGCCGATGTCTATGCTAATCCCATGCAGCAATTGTTTAACCTCTTAACTGGAGCACTTGCAAATCAGTCGCAAGTTCCACAAGCCACGTCGTTTAAGGATTTTAAGGCGGTAGGACCGCCAAAGTTTAGGGGATCCATGAACCCAATTGAAGCTCAGACTTGGGTAATGGAGATGGAGAAGGTGTTTGATGTTGCGAGGGTCGACGACGACCAGAAGGCTGCCTTCACAACGTTTTTACTGAAGTCGAAAGCCAGCTACTGGTGGAAGGCGAACAAGGTTCGAGAAGGACAGGGTGTGATCACATGGATAGGTTCAAGGATATGTTCTTTGAGATGTACTTCCCAACGAGCCCTCAGAACCAGATGGAGGTCCAATTTCTGGAGTTGAAGTAGTGTAACATGTTTGTATCAGAGTACACCGCGAAGTTCAATGAGTTGTCAAGGTTTACAACTTATCAGGTGAATACGGAAGAGAGGAAGGCTAGAAGGTTTAAACAGGGGCTGAAGTCATGGCTGTACAGCAAGGTGTCAATGTTCCAATTGAACACTTTTGCAGGAGTTTTAAAGAAGGCCATCATCGCAGAAGGTGGAAGCGATGCTCTGACCAAGTATAATCAGGAATAAAAGAAGAAGAAGAAGAAGAATGAAGGTGAGAACAGTAAGTCTAGTGGCAACAATGGTGGAGGTGGTAATAATCAAAAGAGGAAGTGGAATGATAATATGTCTACTAGAAGTCAGCAAGGAAGTCAAAAGAAGAAGGTGGAGGCTTGTCCTACCTGCGGAAAGAATCACCTGGGGGTATGCATGAAGGGGAAGAAGGTTTGCTTCAATTGTGGTCAGGAAGATTATATAGCACCAAATTGCCCTAATCCTAAGAAGGGCACTTGCTTCACTTGTGGGTCGAGGGATCATCTGGCTAGAGATTGTCCTAAGAAGGCAGCAGGAAGAGCAGGAGCAGGTGGAAGTAGAGGAACTAGCGATGGTAGCAATCTGACCATCACTGGATCAACGCCAACAAATCGACCTACTGCCAGAACTTTCAACATGACCATGCAGGATGCTGTTCAGTCACGTGATGTGGTGTCAGGTATCATTCCGATCAATAATATAAATGCTTACGTGTTATTTGATTCGGGAGCTACTTGCTCATTTATATCCGATGACTTTGCTAAGAATCTAGAATTGCCGAAGGAGGAATTAGAATACCCTTTGAACATAGAGATTGCAAATAGGGAAGTGATTCCTATTAAGTTTGTACACAAGAACTGTAGGGTGAACATTAAAGGAAACGTGATGATCATAGATCTTATCCCGATTAAACTTGGGGAATTTGATGTTATTTTGGGGATGGATTAGCTATTCAATTATGGGGCGATAATTGATTGTCAAAAGAAGTGCATTAACCTTATGACCTCGTCAAAGGTTGTATTTTATGGCAGCAAGTCACCTAGACAAGCGAGTTGTCTGACTATGATGCAGGCCAGGAAGTTGTTGAGACAAGGTTGTGTAGGGTATTTAGCCTACATAGTTGATAGTCGAAAAGAGAGTCCGAAACTAGAAGACATACCTGTCGTTAAAGACTTTGTGGACATATTTCCAGATAATTTGCCAGGACTTCCACCAGATAGGGAAGTAGAATTTGTGATCGATTTGGCGCCAGGAACTGCTCCAATATCGAAGGCCCCGTACCGTATGGCTTTGGTAGACATGAAGGAATTAATGTTGCAATTGCAAGAGCTTTTGGACAAGAAGTATATCCAACCGAGCATTTCAATGTGGGAAGCGTCGGTATTGTTCGTTAAGAAGAAGGAGGAATCGATGCGACTTTGCATTGACTACAAGGAGTTGAACAAGGTCACAATTAAGAATAAATATCCGTTGCCAAGGATTGACGATTTGTTTGATCAACTGAAAGGAGCTAGGTATTTATCGAAAATAGATTTGAGAAGTGGGTATCATCAGTTGAAGGTGAGAAAAGAAGAAGTACCGAAGACAGCGTTCAGAACTCGTTATGGTCACTACGAGTTTCTTGTGATGTCATTTGGTCTAACGAATGCTCCTGCAACATTTATGGACCTAATGAACAGGGTGTTTAAACCATTTTTGGATAAATTCGTGGTGGTGTTTATCTACGATATTCTAGGTGTATTCTAAAACCAAGGAGGAGCATGGGGAACATTTGACGGTGACATTGGAGGCGTTAAGAAGAGAGAAGTTGTACGCCAAGTTTTCAAAATATGAATTCTGGATAGAGCGGGTGTAATTTCTTGGACATGTTGATAAGGACGGAATTTTGGTAGATCCCTCAAAGGTTGAAGCAGTACTAAACTGGGATCAGCCAAAAACACCATCAGAAGTGAGGAGTTTTCTAGGATTGGCAGGCTATTACAAAAGATTTATTCAAGTTTTTTCCAAAATCGTGACTCCGCTGACGAATTTGACTAGGAAATCGGTGAAATTCGTTTGGACGGAGAAGTGTGAGGAAAGTTTCTAAAAGCTGAAGAAGAGGTTGAGAACGGCATCTGTGTTATCTCTTCCGGATAGCACAGGAAATTTTATGGTGTATAATGATGCATCGCATAAAGGACTAGGCTGTATGCTTATGCAAAATGATCCATGATTATGAGAAAGGGTATCCGACCCATGATTTGGAGTTGGCCGCGGTAGTGTTTGCTTTAAAGATATGGAGGCACTATCTTTATGGGGAGAAGTGTGAAATATATACAGACCATAAGAGTCTGAAATATATTTTTACACAAAAGGATTTGAACATACGTCAGAGAAGATGGTTGGAGTTGATAAAGGACTATGACTGTGAGATTTTATACCATCCGGGTAAAGCTAATATGGTTGCCGATGCCTTTAGAAGAAAGGTCGCGAGAAATTGATGTTGTTAACCGTTCATAAGGAGCTAATTTCAGTAATGGCAAAACTAGAGTTAGAGGTGAAATATCCTAAAGAGTCTGATGAAAAACTGTTTCAATTGAGAACCGGCCCAACCTTGATGGATAAGGTTAAGGAAGCACAACTTGAGGATGAGGAATGTGAGAAAATCGGGAAAAGAATATATGAAGGGGATGAAGTGAAATTCAAAATTAATAACGAAGGATTACTGAGATTCAAGGGTAAAATTTGGGTTCCGCCAGTACCAAAGGTTAAAGAGGAAATTTTGAGCGAGGCTCAAAGTTCAAGGTATTCGATTCACCCGGGAATACGAAGATGTACCAAGATCTCCGACAGCATTTTTGGTGGCCGAACATGAAAAGGGACGTTATCGATTGTGTAGCCAAGTGCTTGACATATCAGAAAGTTAAAGCAGAACATCAGAAGCGAGTGGATTGGTACAACCATTAGAAATCCCAAAATGGAAATGGGAGCATATCACAATAGATTTTGTAGTAGGTCTTCCGACGACTCAGAAAGGTTTCGACGCAGTATGGGTTATCGTGGATCGGCTGACAAAATCAGCGCATTTCTTACCGATCAAGATCAGATTTAACCTAGATCAGTTGGAAAAGTTGTATGTGAAGGAGATTGTGTCAAGGCACGGAGTTCCAGTGTCAATAGTCTCTGATCGAGATCTGCGACTCACATCGAACTTTTGGAAGCGACTACAGGAATGCATGGGAATGCAGCTGCGAATGAGTATGGCATATCATCCGCAAACCAACGAACAGAGCTAAAGGACGATTCAGACATTGGAGGATATGTTACGAGCTTGTATCATGGATTTCAAAGGAAACTGGGACGATCATCTACCGTTGGTGGAATTCGCTTACAATAACAGTTACCACGCAAGTATTGGCATGCCGCCTTACGAAGCGTTGTATGGCAGAAAGTGTAGAACTCCATTATGCTGGGATGAAGTTGGCGAACGTCAATTGCAAGGACTAGAATTAGTACAACAGACTGCCGAGATTGTCAAGGTGATCAGGATAAGATTGATAGCTGCTCAGGATAGGCAAAAGAAATACGCCGATCCACACCGCAAGAATCGAGAATTTGAATCTGGTAGCTTAGTTTTCTTGAAAGTATCTCTCTGGAAGGGGAAAAATCAGATTTGGCAAGAAGGAAAAATTGAGCCCGAGGTTTATTGGACCCTTTGAAGTGTTACGAAGAATTGATGAATTCGCGTATGAGGTAGCCTTACCTCCGGCATTAGAACATATCCATAATGTTTTTTATGTTTTCGTGTTATAATCGTATAAGCCTGATTACAAACATGTTATAGAATATGAACCCCTGCAATTTGAGAAAGATTTATCTTACGAAAAAGCTCATGTTCAGATATTCGACAGAAAAGAACAAGTACTCAAAAATAAAGTAATATCTTTTGTTAAGATAATTTGGAGGAACCACAATGCTGAAGAAGTTACGTGAGAACTCGAAGAACAGATGATGAAAAATTACCCTCATTTATTTACTTAATTTATGTGTAGCGATTCTGGGGATAGAATCTTTGTAAGGGGGGAGAATGTAACGGGACGAATTAATTGAATCGTGATTCTGAGGACAGAATCATTTTAAGGGGGGAAAGATGTGACGAACGAGATTTTTGTAATTTATTTTAAATATTTATTAAATTAAATAAATATTTTTGTTGATTTATTTATTGAGTGAAATAAATATTTGATGGAATTGTGGTAGATTAACTTAATTAAATGTGTTACATTAATTAAATTAATGTTGAATAATTTTATAGTTCAAAGTGTGAATTTAATTGAGATTATAAAATTAAATGAGTTGTTTAATAATTATAATGTTATTCTAATTAATTTAATAATTGATTAGAGATTTAATGATTTGTTATAATTAATAAATGAGAATTTGAATTATGTTATGATTTGATTTAATGTGTAATATTGCCTTTAATTTAATTAAATTTAAATAATATTATTTGATTAATTAAAGTGTGATAAATAAACTATATAATAAACAAGTTAATTAAAATAAACTAAAAATAAACTTTTAAAACCAAATCAAACATGGCCTTAAGAATATGGAGCAGTTAAGGCCATGCTACACTTAACCGCTACCCATGTTGTGCCAATTACTCTTTATACGTATAATATTAGCTATAGATCAGTCATTTAAAAAACAAGTCACGGAAACATACAGAGAGAAAAGAGAGAGTTTTGAGAGAAAATTGATTGAAGAAGAAGTTTGGAGAATTAAAGAGGAGTTCCTATCATCTTCTGACTAATCTAAACAGAGAAAACTAGGGTAATTTCTTGATTCAAGCTTAAATTTACGTTCTTAAGTTTTCTCCATGAAAGTTATGTTGAGTTCTCTATAAATGAAATTGTGACTAATACATGAGAAAGTGATTTGTATGTGTTAGGTAGTATGTATAAATCATTATATGATGTTTATAAACTGTTTTAGAGTAATTAATCTAGGAAACTATGTTTAAATTAGAGTTTTAAGTTTACAGAGAAGTAATATTTAAATTCATGCTTCAATTGTATGTTAAACAATAAATTGATAATTGAGTATGTTTATACAAGTAAAAACGAAAAGAACTAAACTTAAACGGACTGATTTGGTGTTATAACGATTCTGTAATGTGTGATTTCATAAAATTTGACAAAACTTTGAAAAATAGCATTAACATGGAATTTATGGGTTTAAATCTAGTTGTTTATGTGAGTTATGTTGTTAGAATCATGTTAGAAAGGTTGGGTATCAATCTTATATGAATTATAATGTCTGGGTATGCTTAATTCGTGCTATGAACAAAGAAATTGGAGTTTATTGGCTTTTTATGTGTTCTTCGCGAACTTTGTCTGTGTCTCATTGTGTCGCGGCGCCGCAGTGCCTGTTCTGTATATATACAGAGTGCTGCAGCTCCCTAACAGTGCTTGACGTGGAGTCGTGGCATCGCAGCCCCTGTTCAGAGAGTAAATAAAGCGCCATAGCGCCAGGACCTGAGCTGCAGCGCTTGTTGTAGGCTTTAGTGTAGCGTGCAGCGCCAGTTTGCAATTCATTCTGGGGCGCTGCAGCGCCACTTGGCAGTTTTACCGAGAAATGAGATTTTTATTGTCTAAGTCCGGAACATGTAATTTAAATGTAAATTAGCGAATATGGAAATTTGTTAATCATATTTTGAGATGTTAAAACAGATTAACAACATGTCAATGATGTTTTTACGTGATTAATCGATAAGTCGAATATGAACTTAAACTCGTTATTCGTGAAGTCCAATAATGTGTTTAAGAACTAATGTTTGTGATTTGATTAATATAATCAGACTTAGAGTTAAGTTAAGACAAAAAAGAATATACTCATGATGCTAGTTATGTTATAATTAATTGGTATTGTGAATGTAATGGTATGTAGGATTAATTGAGGAACGTGAATAGTAAAAGTATAATCTACGCACAAGGCAAGTTTCCTTACCCTATCTTGATTACAATTACGCAAGTCTTAAATCCTATTCTTATATCGAACAAGTTTTGTACTTTTGTTATTCAAGTTCATGATTCCAAATGAGATGATTTAAATTCTTTGAAAGTTATACTTCGATTATTCAATGTTGATTCGCTCGTATACATTTGAGTTTAAACCTTCGATTTGAATACCATTTATATTATTGCATTGAACCTTGAATGACTAGCTGTAACGCTCGAGAAATTCAGACGTTATAAAAAAAGATTTTTTATTGGCTTATTTGAATAAAATTATATTAAATATTTATTCAAGTGAGTAAGCTAATTCTCTGTCGTTTTATGACCTAGAAGATGTGAATGTGGTTAGTATTCTGGCTTCGTGCTAGGATTAAGTCATATGAATTTTCAAGACGAAAACGAAGGTTTTCTGAGAAATTTTTGAGAAATCACTATCCATCGATTTATGATCGGGAATGAATTTTGACATTCCGAGAAACGCGTAATGATAGGATTTGATGACGAGATGGAATATCTGATAAATTTTCAATTATGGCTCACGAAGTTTTCAACTGGGGACTTATAACCCTAAGGGTTGGAAAGATTAAAACCTAAAAATGAATGGGTTATGTAGTATAATAAGGATTATTATACGGTATGAATACGAGTATAATGCGAGTTATTATACGAGTATAATATGGAATGAATAAGAGAATTGGTACTACGTATAATACGAATTTTATACAAAGCCAATACGTTTATAATGAATTAAAGTTAATTATTAAACCCGTGGGTCGAACCAATGGGTTGATGGGTGGGTTCAACCCATAAGGGCAACCCATGTGATGAGTCATTAAGCTTGTGATGTCATGTAGGTGATGTCATAAACTTGGTGGCTATGTTAAGTTAAGGAGGTGGTCAAAGCTTGGAGCCAAAGCAAGATTAAGGAGGTTTGGGCCTAAAAGACTATTTTACCCCAAGTCTTGCAAAGCCTATAAATAGAGAGTTTCCTAGTTCATTTGTGGGTTGTTTGATTTGAGAGAAAATTAGAGAGAGAGATAAAAGATAACTTAAGCAAGAGAAGTGCAAGGTTAAGTTATCCTCATAACTTAAGGAACTCAACCAAGAATCAAGAAGGTATACCTACCTAAAGTTCAATTCTTTCATCCTCTTTTAAAACTTTTGATAGAGAAGTGTAGTTAATGAAGTAAGAGGATTAACAAGTGATAAGTTGTTATTGGTGAATTATAAACCTTAACAAACCAAGAATGATGGGACCATGAGTAAGGAAGGAAGAACTTAATAATGGAACCTTAGAAGGTAATTGACCTAAACTATGATTTCATAAAGAAATGATTAAGGAAGTTAAATGATGAACATGTAAATCATTGGACATAGATAACCACAATGGTTAGAATTGGTAATAATCAACCATTGGATTAATTACAATTGGTTTGAAGTAAGAATAACAAAAAACGAAGATTCGGCGGAAGATACGCGATTCAACGATAATGGTCGAAAACATATTTTTCTCGAATTAGAAGTCAAAAGTCGTCGTGTGAGTCAGAAATGTTGGTTTTCGATTGCAACACGTGTAATTAGGTAAATAAGACTTGCGGAAGCAAGAACGGATTGATTCTGACTTAAAACGAAGAATTGAGCGTCAAACGTTCACAAACGTTTAACGAAAACGTAAAAATGGACTAATCAGCTAAATTTTAGCCGACAAATTCCGAAATGAATTCCAACGTAATAGAATGATAGAACATGGCGTTTGTGAACTATCGGCTTTGGAATGAGCCAATTCCGAGATAAAATGATCATGTTACGAAGCTTAGGAAAAATCAGAATTTTCAGCACTTAATGAAAATTTTCTGGTGCAGAGGCAGCGCAGGCCGTGCCGCCAAGGCGCGGGGCGGGCCAAGCCGGGTGAAATTCCCTGTAGGAGTAGCGCAGGGCTCGCCGCTTGAGAAAGGAAGGTAGCGCGGGGCGCGCCGGCCAGAGGGAAATGTTAGATAATTTCAAACATGAACTTAACCTCTTTCATAACGATTAAGGAATAGTCAAGAATGGTTAATAAGTGTTTGGATTATTATACCTAAATCGTTAATGAGCCGTAACAAACGTTAATAACTTGAGCGAATGTTAACAAGTATAACTCGATTAAGTTATACGAGAAGTAGAAGATAGGTTACACAACGTCTATCACTTGTGATAATCTAATAGATATGCTTCGTGTTTATATCTTGTAGAAGAATAAAGATAAGTGTATCCGTAAGGATTAAAGACGCGAAGGCAAGTTTTCTTAACTCCATTCACTTCATATGAATGCAAGTGTTCTAACTCCATTCATTTCATATGAATGCAAGTTCCTAACTCTTGTATTAACGATATGTTATGCAAATGTTCATGAACTCTTGCCTATACACGAGGTCGAACAATTTGTCATTATGCATGGTTATCCATGCATAAACTATTATTGAATAGTCGATGCCATTTGTTTCGACTAGACGAATATGTATAGTACTTGGATTGATTATCATAAATCCTTCAAAGTATTATTGATGAGCTATCCTATGCCAATTTATTTGGTACGGATTCTGAATGAAAACCTGAGTATGAATACACAAAGGTTTTATTGTCGTTAATTCGACTAAGCATTATGTTTCCATGTGAACGTGAAAATGCTTACGAAAGTAGTGTTGATCAACACAAAGTACTACAGGCTGATCACCTGGGCGTGCTCGTAAGTGATGCGGGCTTACGATCTTGTACCAGTTTGCCCTTTTAAAAAGATAATGTTTATGGTCATTAACCAGCTCAGATTCTTAAGCGACTTTGTGTCCTTGAGAATGTTTTAAAGGAATTCAAAAACCTTATTTTGCTTATTCCTATTTCTTCATAACTCTTGTACATTTATCAAAGACGAGACATATGATTCTTGATTTTGTGGTTGCAACATAAATTGTTAGACTTGCTGAGCCATTTATGCTCATCCTTGCTTAAAATCATATGTTTTCAGCTAATAGCAGTCGGGCCAAAAGCTCCAGTAGCAACAAGGGCAAATCCAAGATGAATGCTTAACTACTTTTGTAATAGTATAGTATTCTGTTGTAATACACAATATTATAATACTGAATAGATGCAAGGGTTAATAAGATTTTGGGAAGGAAGTTGTAATGAATGTTAGTTGAACTTATACAAGCTATTGAATAATTCAGTGGAATGTATGAATAGATAGTTGTACAGTGAAGCACCAGATCCAGGGTGGAGGTACCCGAATTTGGGGGCGTCACACTAGCGAACCCTTTTTGATTCGACTAGTCCATAGTTGATGAGCGTTCTAAATTCTAGAATTACTGTTGAAGCTTATCCAAACCAAACTCCCTTTGGTGCGGACTCTGATGTCAAACTGAGATGAACAACCCTTTATAGGGAATTATTTTACGTGTTAGCGTTGAGATGTTGTGCACATACATGGTACTTAGGGCTAATCCCCCTAAGTACGAGAAGTAAGGTACATATAGTTTTACGACTATTAAGGGTTTAAGGTAGAAATACTTGGTAACCTGGGACATAGTTCTTGGTATTGTGACCCTCAAATGTACTTTTGATTCTTATTTTCTATCTTGATTCAAAAGCCGAGTTTTCTATTATCCAGTACCCATTGCTTACTCGCATGTTATCATTATTATTATTGTTATACTTGTGGGTAATTGTTGCTCACTCTTGCATGATAGCATTGCAGCTAAGGTTGAAAGAGTTGATGCCATCTACCAGTAAAGGCAAAGGCAAAGCAAACAAGTGATGAAGACTTGTTTATTATTATTTGAGAATGTTATTGTTAAGACTTATTAGGTTATGTTTAAAACTTATTTGCCTATGATGTTTCTGCATTTGATGTTTTAAGGTTAGATAACCTGGGGATTGATTATTTATGATGTTGTAACCCTTTAAGGGGAGGATTTCTATTTTTAATTATGAGTTTCATTTATTATGGGTAGTTAGATGTGTTATTATTGGACAGTGAACACCAAATCCTGTGGAATTGAAGTACCCGGATTTAGGGAGGTCACACACACACACACACACATATATATATATACACAAACATAAATCCTCTCCGAGATTTACTTTTTTCTTCATGAATTTATTCAAAGATGAATTGGGTATGTGATTTGGAGTTTTTTGTTCATGAATTTGTTCAAAAATGAATGGGCATGTGTTTTGGAGTTTTTTCTTCATGAAAATTGGGTATGTGATTTGGGTTCTTTCTTCATGAATTTGTTCTAAATAACAAATTGGGTCTGTGATATGGGATTTTATTTTCATCAATTTGTTCTAAAATGAAATCGTTCACTATATTGTTATGGTTTCATGTTGATGGGATTCTTCAATTGGTATCCAGTTATTCACAGTGTTGTCTTAGTACTTCTAAATATTGATGTTACACTCATAGTTTAGCTTTAATTTTACATTCATAATTTCATTCCACCTTTGGCTTTTGAATGGGGACTCTCATTATGTGACGAAGGCGCATATGTTGTTTTGGATATAAAATTTTGGTAGAGATCTCAGTCTGAAGCACATCTATATGGTAGGATTGTGTTCTTCGTTTTTATACTACTTTTTAATTTTTCACAATATTTTCAAGTTCAGCTATGTGGGTATTTAATATTTTTTGGGTTGTTATTAAAATGTGTTTCTTATGCATATTTGTGTAAATCTTAATTCAACTTCATGAATTCATAGAGTTACAAAGCTAAACCAATGATGTTGTGATTTTTATATCATCAGTTCATGGAGTTTATTTTTTATCGTACATATTATCAACTGCAGTTGTTGGTTAACATGGGATCACTAGCAATTAACAAGGTGAAGAATATAAAAATAATCACATACAAGAAATTGAATTTTATATTGTTCACCTATATTTACACTTGACAATTTTATCTGACCCCGATGGGACCCGACCGCCCCACTAATGAGACCCGTAGATTTTTGCATCATTTAACACGATCCATAACCTTCTTGGTGGACAAGAAAGAATTTCACTACAACCAAGCAGTGGTGTCCACTGTCCAGCAAGAACACAATGTTTACTATAATTCTTCATAGTTCAACCTTGCCCTGCAACCATAATCTGCTTTGCCTAACAATAATGCATGTGCAGGGAAGGCAGCCCAAAAGTAAAGAGAATGCACGATATTCGTATAAGGATGTTATTACTTTGTCGATTTGTGTGTAGGAAGACCAAATAAGTATCACATCATTGATTTAACCATCATTTTACTTATCAAGTTACATAGATGTTGATTTTAAATATTTGAATTTTTCCTTGCATAGAGACTAAATAGGCAAATACTAATTTGATCCAAAGCATACCAGTTTGCAATAGAAGTTGCAAAAGGTATCCAGTTCTCACACATGAATTTTGCCCGTTAAATTTCTAATAATTTAGAAGTCGTTATTTTTTTGATTTTTAAGTTTTTTTCTTTATTATTTTACAAAGGAGAAGATTGATATTGATTGTGTTTGAAACAAGTTCCATTGCATCTAAGTATTTTCTATTACTTCAATCCATAGCAGAGTTCAATTAGCGCCATCCTCGGATCAGTTACATTTGACTTCAAAGTTTGCCATAGGTATGTCAAAATTTAGCAGTTTTTTCTTTTTTGTATTACTACTTTAAGAATTCATAATTTGAGTGAAATCTTAAAAATTTCCAAAATTATTCATATAGCATTGTTACTTAATTCATTTGGCTAGCGCATTTCAATTGTTTGATGTTCTTATGCTTTAATGAATGTATTTTTTATTTAATGAATGCAAGGGTTATCAACTAGTATATTATAATTTCAAGATTACTAGTCATAGGATTAAAGAATCTCAGTCACATATTTGAGGTTATTCATGTGATAAGTTAAAATAATCTCATATTATGTTTGTTTTGTCCAAAAAAAAATTAAAAAATTAAATTAAAACTTATCGTTTGGACTATTATATCTTTACTAGTAATAACAAAAGAGATCGTTTTTTTAAAGAGATCGTTTTCTCAATAATGTAAATATAAAGAGAATTGATATTTTCACAAAGCCTCACTAATATGAATGTGAATCCCGTTTACTATTCATGTGAGGGGAGCCTTGTGAAAATATCAATTTTTCTTGTGGAAATATCAATTCCCAAATATAAATTGATAAAATAGGATCCACAACGGTCATTTTAAAAAAAGGTGAAGGTTAATTTTGTCTACAAATTTTTAATCTCATACGGTAAAAATTATAATAAAAGATGAAACATGATATTAAAAAATCCCCTATTACAAGTCATTTATTATTTCAAAACTAATAATTCCAAGTTCAATATTTAAAATAAACAAAAAAACTTAAAATTAATAATCAAATCTCAAGTGTTAAGATCGTACTCTCGTTTTTATTTTTCCTTACAAACTGCATTAATAAACGACATAATATTGATTGCTTTCTTACGGGAATAAGATACTTGGCACTTCTACCTTTTCTTTATCACTTTCCAATACAATTCTACCAAAACCAAAGGCAAAAAAAGAGGGTTAAAAAGATCAACAATAGAATGGCTACGTACGAGTGCACGTACATCACCATTTTCCTCTATTATTCTAAAAGTGAACTCGCACAATTTTAAACAAACAATCCCACGCTGGGAGTAACATTACTAGTATAACAAAAAATGGCATAGACGAAGTGATTATATCATTATAATTTAAGAAAGACAAACTACTATTTAAGTTTATTTTTATTCAAGTGTTCAGCTTCTTTAGTGGTGCTCAAACAAATGGTTCACAACATCAGAAGTTTTTACTTTCTGGCATTTGCATATAAGAGATTTTTTCGAGGGGATTTAACAGAAGATTCAGGAAGTAAGAAAGAATTATCTCGACTGTGTTTGTTTAATAGAAGAAAGAAACAACCATCAACACATCCATTCAAACACCACTAAATTCACCACAACTGTCTATTTTCCCTAATTTCATTCGATCCTACCCCCTAAATACTTAAGGAGAGGGAGAAGTAACAAACTGCCTGGGCAAGCTAAAGATGTCCTTTCCTGCAAAAGGAGACGTCCACTCGCGTGGACCACCGGAAGTTGCTTCTGTTGGCACTCCACTGTCCTGCAATCCTGCAACACGAACCCCATTCGTACCACCAATCCTCATAGAGGATAGCCCCAGCATCAGCCCACTTGACCTCCCTCCAAGCATCAAATCATTCAACTTTGGCGATGACGGGTTTGATTCCAATGTCCAATCTATACTGTTATAATCACAATGAGACATCATGTCCCTTGCATTCCAATCCACGTGAGAAGGTGAGCCTGAGGTTGCTGCTGAGCCCCAACCAGAAAACAGTCCAAGAGAGGATGGAACCGTGAGTGAAGGAGAAGACGTGCCCACAGTCCTCCAAGAGGCAGATACAGGCCTAGCTGCCGTTGAATCAACTGAGCTGGACATGTATGCACGTTGCGTATATTGAGCTTGAGGGTTATACTGCCTTGAACTCAGACTCTCCGGGCCCAGACTTCTACTTGGTGCTTGCGGGTAAGCATGATGTGAGCTCAAACTTTCTGTGCCAAAATTTCCTGAACTCTGATTGTGTACCAACTTACCATTTATGCTCAAACTTTCAACACCCAGAACATTGTTATCATACCATTGATTTGTCCCTGGAGGAGAAGCACTACTGTCTGTAACATGATTCTGCTTTATATTTATAGATTGTGGGCGTTGCATCATAATTACTGGCTCCATAACTGCTCCTTGATGAAACTGTCTCCCTTCCAAGCCACCTACGCCGAGCTGAGCCATCATTTTTGCTGATGAAGGTGCTACTTGTATAGGTGTTGTAGTTGAATATGACAAAGAAGAACTGTATCCAGTTGCTGGAAACCTCTTCTCAGTAAGAGACTTTGAAGGATTTAACTTTGAAGAATGCAGGTTTTTATTCCCAGGTTCATGAAGTGTTGGCAATGTAACAGCCCCTTTGGGGTATGTCATCTCACCTTCATTCCTATTCAGTTGAGCAGTAACTCTGGATGTAGGCTTTTCTTGTGGTCGCATAGTATGTTTCATGTCGGCAGTCTCTTCGGGCTTTGGGGGAGTAACAGGTTGTTCTGGCTTCTGAGTATTCAATGTCTCTTCTGCCTTGTCAAGGTCACCCTCGCAGGCAACAACTACTCTTTCAACCTCTTGCTTCGAGCATTTGTGCCTTACCTCCATTTCTGCAATCCGAGTAAGCTCTTCACTGACATCAATTTTCAAGTTAACCCCAGTACCAATATCCTTCTTTTGAGATTCTTGTTCAGTTCCCTCAAAAAGCCAGTTAACAGATTCTTGGAGTCTGCCCTCGTTCAGCATCAAGGCCATTGTCGCACGCTCAGACGTGAACCCCATTGCCACAATCTGCTGAGATAGAGACTCCAATTTCCTTGACATAAGGTAGCCACTGCAACGCTCATGCAACTCTTGGGCCCGCCTCTCTCTCTGACGCTGGTGTTTTCTCTCATTCTTCTGGCGAATCTTCTCTCGTTTTTCGTTGTCAGAGACAGGTATCATTTCCTGCCGGAGAGCTGTACTCATTACCTTCTCTTTATGGTCTTCTGACTCGCCGGAGCAGCTATCATTATTGGAAAGTGTATCGTACTCGACGGCTGTTCTATGTGAGCTACCAGTGTCATCTGTTTCATCTATATTGCGAAAACGACCGTTGCTGTGGAGGGGCGGTGAAGTGGTCACTGATGAAGTATCTAAGCTATGGAATGTCCCGGAAAGTGGATTATACGCACTTGAAGGAGTGCCTGTATTAGTTGATTCAAGATGTTTTGGAGAAGCCTTCTGTTGTTCCTTGGTAGCCTTTGAGGAGGGCTTCTCCTTAGATTTGGACTTTGATTTTGTTGCTGGAGACATATCGCTAGATTCCAAGTAGGAAATATATCCTACAATACATGGCAACCCGATTTTCAGTTCCTTGGGACAAGTGCTGGGGAAAAAAGTACCAAATGCAGAGCACATGATCGTGATTTCTACTATTATGCACCAAGAAAATTTTCAATATTTCATTCGTCTCTAAACAATGATAAAATGTAAATTAATTTAATTTCATAAACATATAAAACTAGGGACATTACATATAATAGCATGTACCGGTAACTTAGTTCTTTGATAAGTCGGAAGCATGCATCCAGCAATTTAATACATTCCACTAGAAATTCAGTCAAAGAACTTAGAAAGAAAAAGTTCACAAGTGACTGATGGCCCAAACATCCCTCCTTTTTCGCTGATTCAAACCTCACACTCTATCTTTTGATACCTTTGAAAACAAAATGAACCTCATAAGATCCCTTCAGATATTACTGATCTCCCTCCAGAAACAGGCTTCAAATTAAATTTTATTGCTACTTACTAAAAATCTGAACCAATTTCTAGGAGATTGTTTCCCCACACTTATCCTACATCAGACTATCTTTGCATCTTCATATAAAGACTGATTTAAGAAATATTTTATCTACCTGCAAATCATAATACAGAAAATCTCATAATACAGAAAATCAAGAAGATAACAAGACAGGAATTATATCAACACTTTGTCACTATCCTATATTGAGAGCATAAAGTTGATCATGTTGAGAACGTTTGAACACATCTCAACATAATAAAGAACTGTTCAACAAGTAACCATGCCAAGTATAATTCTTAAGAAAGAAATAAGAGTAAAAGTAATAGGCATGGAAAAGAAAAGGGTAATATCATCACAGATACATCTCTATAAAATGCATATAATCTAATATTTAAAAACAAATAGTTTTAAGATTTATTAAATATCTGTTAGAGTATATATCTTGTCCCACATTGAATACTTTGAGAAAATGTATGGTATATAATGACTTGGGCCAACTCTTCTCATTGCCAATTAGTTTTGAGTTAGAGAGCTTGATGTCTTTATATACTAGATTTTGGACCCATTTTATAAATCTAACAATATTTTACTTTCTAAGATGCAAGGTATATGTTTGTATGAACATGTCAGCATCGAGCCAATGTTTTTATCCATGCTTTCACGAATATTCAACTAAGTTTATGGCTTACAACTTTCCATCATATATGCTAGTTCGTTGGAACAGACCAACTTTGAAGGTTCACAAACATCAATCTCGGATACCAAAGAAAAACAAGGATGACTGAATTTTAGAAAGTTTTTCAAAATCAAGATGTGCCACTCTAGATCATTACAAAAAAGAATTTACTTGATGTCAAATAAATGGCATCATTCAGTTTTTGATAATAAATCTGAATCACATTCAAATGGTCTAATTCCGAGTGGTCACTGAAAATGAAAGAAACATCATAATGAAACAAATTCAAAGAAAATAGAATTATACAAAAGTCTGATGATTCAATGTGGCTTTTAACTTGTACTCGGCTTAAATCTGGTAAAACTTTCAAAAAAAAATGCAGCAAGCTTCAGAAAAGTAATTTATGCAGGAAGTATTTTAAGCATAGACCACAAGTCAATAACACTACTCCTGACTACACCTTGAATACATATCAATTAACCAGCCAGTAAATTAAAGGAATCAATGAGTAATCAACTGATAAAATCTTATTGATATATATATTAAATAAACTTAAATATCCTAAATTTAAACGTTTATATAATTAAAAGACCAGAACTGAGATCCAATTCACAATCTACATAATGGTAATGGAATCACATAATTTGTCTAGGAGCTTTGTTATTTTTACTAAGCCAAAAGTTTCATTTCAAATCCTATGCAATCTTTTGGGATATCGCATATTTTTACAGTAAAAATTAAAGATCCATTCATTTTCCAGTCAAAATGCAATTTCCGCCAATCGTTAAATATTAATTAAACGAAACACACATGATCCCTTACTACAGTTCAATAAACTAATTCAGAGTTCATCTCCTAGTAACAATAGCCAGTAGTGGGAAACATGTGATGACAAGAGGTTAACTATCATACAAGAACAAGGGAAAAGGAATCCACCTAACCTATAACACACAATGTTCTAAAAGGCGGGCGGGAGGCGGGAGGCGGGAGGCGGGAGGCGGGAGGCCGGGGGGCCTATCGCCTGGGGGGCCTACCGCCTAGGGGGCCTAGGCGGAATTTTTTATTTTAAGTCAATTTTAATATTTCATCTTACATTTATCTAAACAAAATAATAATATAAAGTAAAATAATCTATAATAAAAATAATAAAGGCCATTAATTAAAGTTGAAACACATATCCATATTACTAATGTCAAAGTTCAAACACAAACATGCAATTGTTCAAAGTTCAAACATATTTTTAACGTATTAGTTTTATTCATAAATAAGATTGCTATTAAATATTAAAATTTAAAATTTCAAGAATTCAATTCAATATTAAAACTTAAAAAACTAAACATAAATTTAAAAATTATATTGAATTAAACTAAATATTACAAATGCATCATCATTTATATAATTTGAAGTTGGTACAAGTTCAAAAAATTACAACTACAATAAAATTATCCATTTTGACTTGATCTTGTTCACTTCTTGTTGTGATTTGATTTGCTACAACATTCATTATGAATATGGTAAATCATTAAAAAAATAAATATATCAAGATCTGGCTTGGATAGTTATTAAAATTTAAAAAAACATCTCCACCTAAACCCCGCCTATGCCTCACTTAATTTTCTGGAGGGATCTTTTTGCCGCCTTGAGCCTAGGCGAGATCTCAGGAGGGCCTAGCGCCTCAGCGAGGCGCCAGGGGAGGCCTAGCGCCTAGGCAGGAATTTTTAGAACACTGATAACACATGGAAATTAAAGTGTATACACTCAAAAGTGGGAAGCTCTCTAATCTCTTTACAATGATCAAACCAAGAATATGCCCAAAGGTACTCATGCCAGAGATCCATGAAGCAAGAAAATATAGAAAATTGCCCAATGTTTCCAAATTAGTCCAACTTCATGACGTCTCTATAATGCCAAACATTATTAAAATAAAATAAAAATATCTCCACCTAAGTCCCGCCTATGCCCCGTCTAATTTTCTGGAGAGATTTTTTTGCCGCCTTGGGCCTAGGTGAGTCGCCAGGGGGGCCTAGTGCCTAGGCGGGGATTTTTAGAACACTGATAACACATGGAAATTAAAGTGTATACACTCAAAAGCGGGCAGCTCTCTAATCTCTTTACAATGATCAGACCCAGAATATGACCAAAGGTACCCATGCCAGAGATCCATAAAGCAAGAAAATATAGTAAATTGCCAAATGTTTCCCAATTAGTCCAACTTCATCTATCCCAAAAGATAAACAGCTGTCTCTATGATGCCAAACATTATACTCAATCCCGGGGGGAGGGGAGGGGAGGGGATTTCCCATTTTCAAAGCATTCTAGAATCCTTCCTCCCTCCAAACATTTATTAACAGCAATGTGGCTGTCAAGTCATCGCCTAGTTGACGGAGGGGAAAGAGGGAACTTGCTGCCAGACACAAAGTGGCACGTTAAGATTCTCAAGCATGCCTTGGGTAGCTTTCGGATGACTTGCGAACGACTTAGACAACTTACTACCGACTTTCTTCTTCTTCATCTTCCTTCTTTTTATAATTTTAACATTAGAATATTGTTTATGTACAAAAAAAGGATTTTTTTTCCTTTTTATATCTTTATTGTTTGTTGGTGATATGTAGCATTGTTGGGATATGCTTACTAAAATGAATGATTATAAGTTTTTGAAATTTTACCAATACAAGAATGCATTGTCTGGAATTTATTGGCTTAACATACATATAAATTCATTTATTTAAGACCATTTGGTGATTCAAATGCTTTAATATTTGGTTGAGAAATGCTATTTAATAGTGTTGATTGTTTACATATTAATATATTTATGAATAGTTTTTTTCATATTTTATGTAATTTTAAATTTATGTGTGTATCCGATAAAAACTGCACATGATAAATAATTTATAGCTTTATGGAAGACTAGTTGGATGACTAGTCGGGCGACGAGTCGACCAGTCGCTTAAGCAGTTGGCCACAAACTCGACTTAACACCTTCACAATTGTGGTAAGCAATAGTTCCATCCATTGAGGCAAGACAAGTTCTCTCCTTCCCCGACACTCCAAAACTAGAGCTCCAAAAAACCTAAACAACAAGACTGCAAAAAGTAAATGAGAATAATGTCTCATCATTCTACTTGCAAACACAGATGTTGAAACTTGTGGGATTTGTGCACCTGACAAATATCATTTTCAACATCTGTAAAACCAAAGACCAAATAAATGTCTTAATTTTGGATGGAACCTTTCCCGCATAAATGATAGAACCCAACTGAAACTGAACTGGAGAGCTAGAACGAGTAAAGAAAGTGAGATATCATCTTTAAGGGCGTAGGAACATTTTAATAAAATAAGTCATAATTGTGCACAAACTCCTCATCTTTAAATCAAGTAACAAAATACATCTAATATGCCTTTGAGCGTATGCAAATTTGCACCACACCAGTCATCAACAAGTGTACTGTCTCGTAATTGACAACCATAAAACCACGGTCATCACAAGTAACAGGGCCGGCCCTGGGCATAGGCCCAAGAGGCATAGGCCTAGAGCCCAAAAAATGTAGGGGCCTCAATTTTTTTTTTTAATATGTATATAAAGAAAAAAAAATGATATCTATCAAATTGAAAAGAGAAAAACACACGAAAAAATTTAAATTTCTTCTTCTCCGGCTGCATATGATCATCGCACAGACGCACACACATCTATCATCTCTTCTTCATCCAGTCCAATTCTCAGAATAATTTTGTTTTATCAGGTAAATAATTTCTCCATTCTTTCTTACTTTTAATACTTTTATTCCATAAGATTGGTTCTTGCTCAGTTGCTCCAATTGAAATTGTATACAGTAAAACTCTAACATAGAAACTTTAATACTTTCATAGTTCATCATACAACATACACAATAAATTGAAACTTTGAAACTTTTAATATTGAAATTGTATACAGTAAATTGAAATTGTATACAGTAAATTGTATGTAGGTTTTCTAAAAGTTTGGGAATATGGAAGAATGGTTATTATAGTTTGCAACTTTGCAAGTTTTGCATAATTGGTAAAACCTTAATTACCTGCTATGGAAAAATCTACATGGTTCTTGAGATTGTCTTATTGAGTTATTAATCTTATTGAGTTATTGTCTTATTGCATAATTGGATCAGATTGCCATATAATGCCTCCAAATAGAATTAGAATTCAACCATCAGGGGCTCAAAAGAAAAAACAGAGGCAACAAAGAGATGCACTAGTTCTTTTTTTATTAAGTGATATTGAAAATTGTAGTCCTTTTATATCATTTGTTGCTCTTGAATAAATGACTTTTTTTTAATGTAAGGAGCCCCAAATTTTATCTTCGCCTATAGCCTTGAAAATGTCAGGGCCGGCCCTGACAAGTAATAATATCAAACACACACACACTCACACTCTGTTCAAATTATGGCCATCACTTATCTCCACTAATCGAATGTGTACCTTTTTGCAAAATGCTTGCCTAAAAGGCAGTCAAGTTAAATGTTCTGAGAAAATTTAAAAAGGCTACTTTGATAACCCAAATCACAAATAAATATATCCATAGACATAAGCATAAAAGTATTTTGCTATCAAAAATGACATTTTCTTGGAGCAGAAGAAAGAAAATAGTAATGATGATTCATGGGAATAATGACAAACTGAAACAAGACAGACAAACCAAAATATGAAAAAGAAATAAAGAGAGAAAAGTTGAAACTTTTCACAACATCAAACCTTCATATTCCAAGAAAAATCAAGAAAAAAAGGAATGAAAAACTAATAAAAAGTAAATAACTTTAACCAAAAAGCATAAACTATTTCCTGGGATAAAACAATTAAATAATCACGACTACCTATCAGTCTAAATCAAAGGGGCATAACTGTGCAAACGCATTCCTGTAGAGAAAAAACATATACCAAAACCGGGAAAATCCCATTAATTTTTAAAAACTCACCTAAAATTCTTATATCAGAGTGAATGGAAAAATAAAAACCCAGAAAATTTATGACAAAAAAGTACAAAATTAACTAAAACCCCAAACTATAGACCCCAATCATGATTTAAAACCGCATAAACCAAAAGAACAAAATGAGATCTTTCAGACAACGGATCGATAAACTCAAAAACCCTGAACAAGGACAAAACCATATTCAAAACTAATCATTCAGATCTAAAATTTAACAAATAATATCAACAACAGAGGAAAAAGATGAAATGGCTATTAAAATTTAAACCACAAAGAACTTACCGAGCGAAACACAAATTGACGAAGCCAAAACCGATCTCTTCTTGTTTCTCTCTCTTATCTATCTCTCTAAGACGTCGCTCGTTAGGTTGTTCGGTTTCTATTTTTTCCCTGCTTTAATATTAAAACAGAATTAAATTGGTATTGAAGTCCGAGGGTTTTTTTTTTCCTTTTTTTTTTTGGGCCTAAAATAAGGATCTGAGAACGTAAAATTAGCCAAATTTAAAGCTCATGAATCATTTGAGAAGAAAAGTTCACCGACTACCCATAATGCCCTTGATATGAGAGAATCATCATTTTAAACGATAGTGGTAGATTATAATTGTAAGTAATGCTAGGGCTTTTAATCTTTTGTTTTTTAACAAGCTTCCAAATGATGTATTATAGTTATACATTAGTATTGAATTTTGTGCAAAATACGGATTAGATAAAAATGTACGTAAATTTTTTAAAAATTAAAATTCAATATATCTCAAAATTATTAAGTAAATTAAAGTATTTATTTTGTAATTTTTACTCTAAATAATGTTATTTATATCTATATATCTATTTATACTATAATTAATTGTACAATTTGATTTTTCTTCTTTTTTTTTGGTTTGGTTCGTCCTCCTTTTTTTTGGTTTGACATTTGACTTTTTATACATTAAGTCAACTTTTATTATTTATTAAGTTAAATCAAAAATTAGGATTAATATCGTAGTTTTATAAGAAAACAAGAATTAGTAATATAGTTTTATAAGAAAATATTCAAAGTAAGATCATTTTACCTAATATTAATTTTTTCTTTTGTCAACGCCGGAATTTTTTTGCGAGCTTTTTAGATTATGATTTTAAGGGTGATTTTGGAAAAAAAAAACTGACTCAATGTCAACGGGGTTCGAAAGTTTGATTTTAAAGTGAGCGAATTAGACATAATCGTCAGTTGGTAAAGATTTAAATGGGTATACTAACTTATCCGGATTTTGAAGTTTTGATAATCGAGATGGCCCACTATGTGACTCAGTAAAATTGGTCCGCAACCAATATGCATAGAGTTCGGGAACTTGCTTAAGCGGGGGATTGTGTTTGGCACCCTCAACTTCTGTGAAACACTATTACCGCTTTCTTAATATTTTCCTACCAAGTTTAATAAATTGCCTTAAGAATCGTGAGGTTTGTGCTTGTGTTCTTTGCCTATAAGAATTGTGTCATTGGGGAAAGTTTAGGGTATCGTCTCCTAGAAACATATTGAATTCGTAAATTAGATAATATAGGGTATCGTCTCCTATATCATTGAAGTCAAAATCTAGGGTATCGTCTCTTAAAGTTGAGTCGAATCGTAAAACATAAGGTGTCATCTCTTATGTCGTCTAAGTTGAAATCTAGGCATCGTCTCCTAGAGTTGAGTCGAATTAAGCATAAGGTGTCATCTCCTATGTCGTTCAAGTCAAAATCTAGGGTATCGTCATCTAATGGTCGAGTCGAAAATATGATATAGGGTTTCGTCTCCTAAACCATATAAATCGTCTAGGATTTCGTTCAAAAATATAATCTAGGGTTTTTGTAATACCCGAGAATTTTCATATATTATTAAATAAATATATTAATGGAAATGAGAATTTATTTGAATATAAATGATTTTGTGTTATGAGATGAATTAATTCAATTATATATAATTGAATAATTATAATAATTGAGAAATTGGTGGAGTTTGTGATAAACTCGTTGATTGCCTTGTGTGGCACAGTGGCGTAATATAATAATGATTATATTAATTTAAGCGAACAATTAATCTATATTAATTGTTAATCGAAGAATATTAATTAACTGTTATAAAATACTAATGAGGATTGATTAATAATATGTGATTATTATTATTGCAAGAAACATAATAATAATGAGCAACGTGTTTATAAATATAATAAGATTTATATCAAAGTGATAGTTAATCATATAAAGGTTAATTAAATTGTTATGGAGGTTAACAATTATATTGATTGATGTAGGATATGTGTATATTATTAATTAATATTCAATTTATAAGATGAGAAATTATATGTGCAAGCATGCGAATTAAATGTATAGTAACTATATGTTATGATATGTGTAGGTGACAAATGATGTGTGGATATACATTAAAATAATGTATCATGAATCTATTATAAATAATTGTTGAGTAATACAATTTAATAATATATGATATAATGTAATGTGGTAGTATCCGATTGTATTATATCGGTAAGATAAAATGTACATAGATTATATGTATTCAAATTGCATTTATTACATTATGGGGAGAACATTGTAATTATAACCTAAGAGTACATATAATATATAACATAAGTGTAGCATATAGTCCATTTGTAAGAATGCTGAGATTTGCTTGGCTTGTCCCAATATAATAGTCACTCTCTTTTCCCTCATTCACGTGCACAGCCATTATGGCCTAAGCCTATTGCTTCTCCTTAAACTCAGTAAATTTCCATAGCCTTGTAGCAATGATGAGCAAGGGAGTGGTTTTAATGATGGATTCTAACAACTAAATACCTACCATTCTATAACCTTCATGCAATTTGTCAATCCGTTAGTTTGATTTGGGAGTTAGAAGCTTGGACTGTGTATTCATTCTTCTATATAAAGGAACTCCCTGCACCTTCATTTCATTGCTGAAATATTTCTAAGAGAAGAGAGTATACTGTGATTGTCTATTTAGTTCAGAAGGAATTTCTATAGTAGCATCAGCAAGCTTACTCCATAACAGAGGTATAAATCCCCTTCGTGTCTTCATTTTCATTTTCTGTCAAAAGAACTCCTTTGTTGTTCTCTGAGTTTTGTTGAAATTCTTGATTATGCCAAATTGGTTCATGATTGGGTTGTAGAACCCTTATATTGTTGTTATATGAACATACACACATGATGGAACCACTGAATAGTCTTTCATTTCCATTGTTCCTCTTCAATTTCTGTAAATACATGAAATTCGTAAATTAGTTAGAGTTCATGAAATTGGGAATTGATAATTGCTATTGGCTGTTATATAAGCATATATGTATGTGTTAGTAAGTTAAACAAGTCTAATATCTGGGTATGGTATGTTGAAATCGATGAAATGGGAGGTTTTGGGTCGTTTTTCGCTGCCGTCTGAACCGAAAAACTGCCTCGACGCCGCAGCGCCGCAGCCCGCGCCGCAGCGCCACACGCGCCGCAGCCCGCGCCGCAGCGCCGCACGCAGCGCCACTCGCGCCGCAGCGCCAGCCTCTGTGTTCAGTTTTCTGCATTCTGCAACAAAACTGTTATGTACCAATTATTTGATTTTTGTTTAAACAAGCATGGAAGCATGATTAATACATATATATAAACCTAATGAGGCAATGTAAGCATGTTTTAGTGTATTAGCATGCATGGTTAACCAAACGACACATAGTTTGGAAACGAATTTAAAGTTTCATAAACGACGTTAACATATATGAAGCATATTTACATACTGACCTTGCAAGCACGTTAGTACCACCTAGAGACACATGAAGTGCATGTTAGCTTATCTATATTGGTTCCGTAATAAAATATGAACATGTGAACCTAACTAGTGCTCATTCCTAACAAGAATAGAAGTTTGAAGGTGGATATGATCATGTAAATGCTATATAGTCATTTTGATGATATGAGCATGTTTAGATAACTTTGAAATATATGAATGAAGCCTTAACTTACATATGTAGGTTTCATAAGGAAGCATGAACATGATAGACCTTATTGATGAACTATACTAACAAAGTATAAGCTTTGAACGTGAACGTTGGTATGTTATGACGAGAATTAGAATTTGACATTTATGGACACATGCGATAGTACTCTTAGACTCATTCATGTGTCATGCATGTATATATACCATGATTAGTTGCCGTGATTAAAGTTTAGCATGAACAAAGCATGTTTTCAAGATAATAACGATGCTAGCTACATATATGCAATACGAGTACTCATGAGCATGACTAATACAAGTTATATGAATATCTTATGTGTTTAAAAGCAATCATGTTAGACCATATGAGTTCGTGTCCTTGAATGGCTTTAAGTATTAACTTAAGAACCTATACCATGTACGATTGGATTTGGAAAAGTTATACAAGCATGAAAGTATCCTTTAAATATGAATACATGCTACGCGATATTATATGATGTTACTTGAACCCGATTTTGACGGTTAACTTAAGGAGATGCCGTAACTTGCTAAAGTGAAATATATTTAGTATTGATTGTGGTCTTATGTGATATTAATAATATGCAAGCATGTTTGCTAATTGTTGAGATCTTATTTAATATGAGAATGCGTTTAAACTCTAAAGAAGGAACGTTAAGGATAGAAATTATACTCTATATAACTGTGTAGCTAGGTAAAACTTAGCTTATGTGTTGATCGTATATTCAAAGAGAAAATGAGAAGTTAAATTATATGACTAATGAATATCATATATATACGTAACTGTATTACGATAGGAATTCAAAAGTGTTGATTGCTTTTCGTGGATAAACTACGCTAAAGGCAAGTTCTCTTACTTACACTCTTTTAAAGTGCAAGTATCCTAACCGACGCATTTACTTTATGCAAGGAAATCTATGATTGTGAAAGTTTCCTAACTTATACTCTTTTACTATGCAAGTATCCTATCTTGTGTATTGCGAACTAGTTTCCTATTTAATCGGTTGAATCGAATTAGCATACTTGAACTCTTATTTCATTAAAGCTATTATTCATGTTGAACTTAGTATTGTTCTTGAATATTGTGAAAGTGTCTATGCCATTTGATTCGGCTGGACTTATGTTATTGAAAAGCAACCCAAACTAATTGATTGGTGCGGGATCTTGTATTTGACTGAGAAGAACAACCTTCTTTGAAGGGAATATATAATTGTCGGAGAACCGACGTGCACACTTGAGTATGGTTGATTGTTATGCATAACAAGGGTACTTTAGGCTGATCACCTGTTGTACCTGTTTTTGTTGGATTTTCAGTTTATTACTGTCAATTCTAGTAGAAGTTCATAGTCCGTAGTGACTACTCAGTATTCAATTATTTGAAATCTTGAATTGACTTATTATTGAATCATATTGATATTATCCTGTCCTTAGCGACTGATATTGAGAACTATTGATATTCTTGTTATTTTTGAACTATCAAATCTTGTTATACCCTTTCGAGAATTGAGAATCTTATTACTCACCCTTATTGTATATTACTTGCTGGGTAATTTGTGCTCATTCTTGCTTTCCCTAAAACATTTCAGTTAAGGCAGAGCATGGTGAACCTTCGGGCGTTGATAAGGGCAAGGGCAAAGCTACCAACTAGCTTATGTCTGTTATGTTTTAAATATATTAATATTGTATGAATGATGATGTAGTAAGACTGGATTTGATTATGTTTAAGCTTAAGTTAGATTATGTAATAAGTCGTTAACTGATATTATTATGTAATCTATTAAGTACTGTAGGTTGCGAGACTTGGGGGAATAATTATAATAAATCATTGTAAATTATTCTAGAATAGATTTTCCGCTGTGATCGTGTGATATTTAATTATTATTATTATTGTGATGTATTACCATGAGCACGTGATGAACCGAATTCGAGAGACCAAGTGGCGGTCCTGGAATTTGGGGGCGTCACAGTTTTGTCTCCTAAACCATATAAATCTCTAGGATTTTGTCTCCTAGTGTTAACATCCACGACGCGCTTGCGTGGGGTACTTGTAAGAACCGTGAATTTCATGAATAAATATTAATATTGATATTAATAAGAATGTGAATATTTATTTTATATAAATGTTTATGTAGCATGAAATGAGTAACTCAATTAAATTAAATTGAATTTATGATAATTGAGAAAATGTGGAGAATTATGATAAGCTCGTAGAATGCCTTGTGTGGCACGATGATGGAAATTATGATGGTTTATTTAAATTAAAGAAGAAATTAATTAGTAAATGATTAATTAATATAATAGATTAGTGTTTATTCAATTAATTGCTATGTGCATCGATATATAATTATATGTTATATAGTAACTACATCTATATAATATAAAGTGTAGTGTGACACTACAAGGAGACCATATTATATATAAAACTATATAGTAAGATTAAATAAATTACATAAGTTGCATAAATGATGCTTATATGACAATGTGTTATGTGTGGTACATTAATATGTACTTTATGAAGAATATTAAATTAAACTAAATAAATGATTGTTATTTAATAATTATTTCAATGATTAAGTATAATCGAAATAATAAAGTTTATGCTAATGTGGTATGATAATACTCAATTAACTCATATTTCGGTATTATCAAAATGTACATGGATTGTATAATGTGTATAAATATGTACCCCCAACTTGCTACAATGTGATATTATTGTTTCATTAAAAGTCCATGTATACACCCAATTGAAGTTAAAACCTAAGTATACATATATGTGTATGTGTATTAAACCTAAGTATGTGGTATTTTATTTTGCCAAGTTGCTGGGATTTAGTCTTGTCCCAATTTGATTGACTCATTTCCTCTTTCACGTGTATTGCTAATAACATAGCCTTTTCTCCTTCCTTGTATTTCTCAAGCTAGCTAATGATGGCGATGATGAAGAAGGGTGTGGGTGATGGGGGTGGTTGGCAACAATTACACCTAACCTTGATTACCCAATGTGTTCTTCTTCCATCTCTTAGTTTAATTCTATGAGCAAAGCTTTGGCATGGACATACATTTCTCTATAAATAGAACCCTTCCCTTCTTATTTGATTATGTTAAGTTGTTGGCTGAGTTGATATAGAGAAAGCATTGAGAGAGAATTCTGAAATTTGGTAGCTAGCTTTGTTCATTCAAGCTCAAGAGGTATAACCTTACATTGTGTTCTTAGTTTTGGAGTTTAATGATTCATAGAAAATTTCATGATTTAGTTGAGATTGGTTATATGAGAAGATGTTAGTAAGTTAGTAGAGTTTGTATGCATGTTATATATACAATGTAGTTATTTTCCAGTATGTTTCATAAAGAATTTGAGAGTTGGTTTGAAGCTCTGCAATAGCAGAAAAACTCCCTGCCTGGAAACAGAGTGGCACGGCCGCGCCACTCCCTAGTAGAAACACTGCGCTGCTGCGCCGATCTGCAGAAGAAGAATTCCATTTTTATGCTTTCTGATGAATGGAGCATGCTAGTTTAATTTAATTAAGACTATTTAAGTCCCTGACTTGCTAGTTTAGGTGGCCTTGCATGTAATCACTTACCATAGCTTGGTTTTGATGACTTTCTAAGAAAAACTTAGAGTTTTCAAGGTGCAAACTCAATGAACCATGTACACTTTGAATTCTGAACTTGTAAGCATGCTTATGTGGTCTAATTATGTATGTACATGAGCATGTTATATAATATGTGAAGTCACGTTGCATGATTGGTTGGTTTGACATGAGGTTTCAAAGAAAACTTAAGAGTTTTAAAAACTAGTTTGGTTGATAACCACCTTACATGTATTCTGAAATTTATGACTATCATGATAGGGTAACGCATGTATATAGACACGATTGACATGAATACCTAATTAGCCAAGTGCGTATGTGAACTAATAAAACATGGTTTAGAACGAGTCTAAATGAAGTAGAGCTATGCTTCCTTGAATTATATGACTAGAATAACTCGAACATGTATAATTGAGACTTATTGACCTCATTACATAAGTATAAAGGCCAAACGTGAGAAACCTTGTTAATCAAACACGTTAAAGCCTTGTTAGTGGAGAATTGATATGAACTAGGTTGAAGGCAAGATATAAGAATCAAACCTATCATAACATGTATATACTGCATGTGTCATCATCAAAGTATGAGGGTGAGCGAGCTAGGCCATGCAATCTGAAACTTAGTTCTGATTTGAACTGGGAGCAGCACGGCCGCGCCACCCTGCAGTGTAGTCTGACTGTTTTGTTTACAATCTGAAAACTGATGCATGCTTGTATTGACATCCTAAACTGCCAAATATGTTCATTGGTGAATCCAATGTTAATAAGGATGCTATCAATAGAACCATATAATGGATGAGTGTTTATAAACTTTCAAACGCTAAGTCAAACAAGAATTTTAAGTAATGTTAATTGGTTAGTATCTTATAAATTGATTTTGTGCTACGTGTATGTAAAGTACGTAATAACGCACGTACATGATTATACGACTAAGTTAGAATTGTATGTATGTGTTTAACTTACATATCAAGTATATGTATTCGATGTACATAACTAATGAATATCCTATATACGTAACTATGTATAATAGGATTCGAAAAGTGTTGATAAGCTAGACATTGATAAACTACGCTTAAGGCAAGTTCCTAACCCTACTCTTTACTGAGCATTACTTAAGCTTGTGCTGTTATTGGTCGAACAAGTAAACCATTGAAAGTATGATTCATGTCTTATGACCTAATGCTTCGTAGCTTAAGATAAAGTTGTTTATATTCTTCGAACTTTAATCTTGAGTATTGAACTTATAATTGTTCTTATATACATTGAAAGAGCGGTCTATGCCCCTTGATTCAGCTAGACCTATATCATGAATTTGAAAGCGATCCAAACCAATTGATGTGTGCGGAATCTTATAATCGACTGAGATGAACAACCCTCTTGAAGGGGAAACTATATATTGTCGGGAGACCGACGTGCGCATATGAGTACGATTAAATGTTATGCATAACGTAGGGTACTTTAGGCTGATCACCTGTTGTTCTTGTTTTATTAGATTATCAGCATATTACTGTTAATTCTAGTAAGAGTTCATAGTCTTTAGTGATTGCTCAGTGTTCATTATTCTTGAACTTTGAAAAGGTTAAACCTTGAATCTTATTGATATCTTTCTGTCCTTAGTGACTGTTATTGAGAACTATTGATACTTCTTGCTATTCTTGAACTATCATTTACTGTTGTACCCTTGGGATTCAAAAACTATATTATTCACCCTTATTGTTATATTACTTGCTGAGCAAACTTGTTGCTCATTCTTGCTTTCCCTAAAAACATTTTAGTTAAGGCAGAGCAAGGCGGACCCTCGGGCACTGATAAGGGCAAGGGCAAGGCTACCGAGTAGCTTTGCACTTATTTAGAAATATTATGATGATGTAATAAAACCTAATTCGTATTTATGTATTAGCTATATTTAAACTATGTTTAAAATGTACGAGATGTTTAAGTTACGAGACCTTGGGACATGAATAATATATTAAATAAATGTAATTTAATCTTATATTTCCATTGCGCGAGATGTATTATGTTATTGGATATTTAGAACGTGATGGACCGAATTCGTGACGCGAGGGGTTCGAATTTGGGGGCGTCATAGGTTGGTATCAGTGCTGTAGTTATAAACCTTAGGAGTGAGAGTCCTTAGATTATAACTTTAGGAGAACTTGGAAGATAGAAAGGGATGAAACTCATGTAGAGTTTTCCTAGAGAGAGACTTAGTGTGTTATGAAATATAATATCATTCTATACAATGAACTTATATTTTATTTAACATTCTAATGGAGTTTGTTGTTTGTTGTCTTGTGTTGTGGTTGTAGGATGACAGACATGGAGGACCTAGTAGAGTGGCCGAAGAGGAGCCCCGAGATATACATGTCGTATATGAGGCACCTTTAGAGGCTGAGCCTGTGCAGGCAGTTACACCGTCTGAGTTTGACGACGAGGACAAGATTGAGGTGGAGTCTGATCCAGAGGAAGAGCCCATGGAAGACGAGCCTATGGAGGACTCTGACGAGGCTACTATCGAGGAGCGGATGTTGGGAGAGTACGAGGAGCGAATCTTAGAGTTAGACTGCAGAGTTCAGGAGCTAGAGGCTGAATCTCAGGAGAGAGAGATCGAGTTCCAGAAACTGAGGGACAAGGACCACTAGAGAAAATTAGCGATGCAAGATTTGGAGGTAGAGATTGCTTACCGTAGGGAGGCAGGGATTTAGATGGGAACTCTGTTTCACAAGTCGGTATCTAGGAATGTTTACTTGGCGGGAAAACTAGAAGAGGTTGAGCAGAGAGAGTTGAGCGAGAAGACGGAGAAAGAGGCTCTCTGTACTTAGCTGGAGCTGGAGGTGATGGAGAGGATCCACTTCGAGGAGAAGTGGGAAACATCTAACGATAGGGCAGAGGACCTAGAGGATGAAGTAAGGTGTAAGAAGAGGAAGGTGAACAAGATGGGTTACGTGTTTCACTCGGCCATAGAGAGGGTGATCGATGGTGTATACCACTATCCAGCGGAGCAGGGACAGACCCGACACACTATGAGTAGGTAGTTGATGGCATATATAGCACAGATAGAGTACAAGAGCGCTGTGGAGCACGGAATGTTGGGATGAGACCCATTAGTTTAGTCTAGTAATTACCTTACGTGATGTATATATCGTGATGTAATCCTAATCTTTTGTGTAAGATATGGGATAGTTGTAAACCCCGAGTAGGCTTATGTTAGAGGGGTAGTATGTTAGTGTTTTCCCCATCTTTTGTGATATTAGGGGATATGTGTTGACATTTATAGAAGTATGCTAGGAATGATCATTTTGATGTAATGATTTGGCATATGAATATAAATGATCTTATTTCAGAAACGTGTTATAAAATTTTATTCCTTTTTCATTTGAGAAATGTGTAATTAATATAATTAGATAATAAAAATAAAAATTTTGTGATGCAGAAAATGCCGCCCAGACGTAGACTAACTGCACCAGAGGAGTCAGTTAACAACGAGAAAGAGCGAGTAGATCCCATTCAGAAATTAGTTGATTTGTTAGGGGAGGCTCTTAGGGGAAGGAACAATGAGCCCGTTTTCCCCAACCCCTGAGTAGTTCTAGTCACAAACTTCAAAGACTTTAGGAGTGTAGGACCCCCAGAGTTTGAGGGTACTACCGATCCGATAATGGCACAAACATGGATAAAGGAGATAGAGAAGGCCTTCACCATCGCTTGTGTGGGTGAAGATCAGAAGACGGTGTTTACTACCTACATGATGAGGGACGAAGCGAACTACTGGTGGGAGGCAAATCAACAAAGAGTAGGAGATGGAATAATAGCATGGGAGAGGTTTAAGACTCTGTTCTTCGAGAACTATTTCTCGAAGAGCATGAAAAATAGGATGGAGGTAAAATTCCCAGAGCTTAAGCAAGGAGATATGGCGGTGGTGCAATACGCGGCTAAGTCCAACGAGCTAGCCCGGTTTGCAGAACACCAGGTAGGAGATGAAGAGAGAAAGGCAAGACGCTTTGAACAAGGACTGAAACCTTGGTTGTTCAACAAGGTGTCGGTTCTTCAGATTGATTCTTTTGCCACTCTATTGGAGAAGGCCATTATTGCAGATGGAGGTAGTGAAGCCTTAAGTTTTTGTAACAAAGAAAAGAAGGGTAAGAACACTGGGGGAGAAAGTCGTGGAGGAAGCAGTAGCGGGGGAAGTAATCTGGGAAAGATAAAGTGGGAAAATAACAACAACAACAATAACAACAATAGAAATCAGTCGGGGAATTTTCATGGAGGTTTTAAGAAGAGGGCTGAGGGATGCCCAAAATGTGGAAAGAATAACTAGGGTGAGTGCTGGAAGGGGCGCAGTACCTGCTACAACTGTAGCCAGGAGGGACACATTTCGCCCAACTGCCCGAAGCCAAAGAAGATCAAGGGGTTTTTCACCTGCGGCTCAACCAAGCACTAGATAAAGGATTGCTCGAAGAAGGGGAACAACGGAGGAAGTGGCCAGCAAGGGGGAGGCAACAAGTTAATGATCGGCGGACTAATGCAAACCAACCGCCCAGCCGCTAGAACCTTTAACATGACGGTCCAAGATGCAGTTGCTGCAAGGGACGTGGTGTCAGGTATTATCCCAATCAATAATATAAATGCTTATGTATTATTCGATTTGGGTGCTACCTGTTCATTTGTGTCTGAAGAATTTGCTAGTTGGTTAAACTTACCCCGAGAACGATTAGGAAATCCTTTGAACATAGAAGTTGCAAATAAGGAAGTAATCCCTGTAGAATTCATATACCGAAATTGTCGCGCAAACATTAGAGATCATGAACTGAGTGTAGACTTAATTTCGATTAGATTGGGGGAATTTGACGTAATATTGGGAATGGATTGGTTGTATAACCATGCTGCGATAATTGATTGTTAGAATAAAAGTGTGAACCTTCATGATAAGTGGTTTTATAACCACTTATTTAGATATCAACTCACTTCGTTTGTTGCTTAAACTCATGTGTTATCATAGCTTTTCATACATTTTTACATTCTTTTGCAGATTTCTATATTTGGAACTCTCTGGGTGCGTTTTGAGCTTAAAAGGATTAAAAGAGCATGAAAAGGAGCAAAGCTTAAAGAACAAAGTTATGGCATATGATGGACAAAACAAGAGGTAGCAAAGCACTGGCGTTGAGGGATAAAAAGGAGCATGAAAGCTGAACTCAAGCATGAAAAGAATTTAGAAGGGCAGCAGGATTGTGCATCAGCAAGGCAGCAAAGCAAAACTGCAGAAATTTCAGCATATTCCCCTGCGCAGCTGCGCAGGCATTGGTCAGGGAGCCGACGCAGCTGCGCCGGTCAAGCTTGGCTGCTGACTTCTTTTTTTAGCCGGCTGTTTTGATTTTTGGCTGGGGCATTGCAGGCAGACTGGAACGGGCAACATATAAGGGACATATTGGCTGGCATTTGAGGAGAATCCTCCCATAAGGGAGCTTAGCCCTAATCTTCTTCTTCTATTTTTATTTTCTTTTACATTTCTTGTCTAGGAGTAGAATAGAAGTAGAGATTAGACTAGTTTATAGTAGTTAATGTTCTAGGATTTTATTAGACTTGATGGTTGAAACATTTGAAGAACATCAAGGATTCGTATTTTGATCAAGAGGAATCAGATTTGCATTTCTTACCGTTATTTTCTCTTTGATTCATATTTGTGTTCTTTTGATGCTTATTTAATATGTGTATGGTATGTTGAGTTGTCTATGACTTCAACTGTATTTTGAGATTTCAATGGAACCTTTTGAGTAGTCTTTGTTGATTTGCTTTCATGATGGTCTTGTTGGTTGTTATTGATTGTCTATTGCGATGTATGCTTTCAATGCTTAATTGAGTCATGGCCAATTACTGTGATAACCCACATGGGATTGAAAGACGAAATGTGGGTTTAGATCTAATCGTAATAGCGGGCAATTGTACGTTCACATGGCGTTGGATATATGATTTGTGTTTAGGATAGACATATACCGAAGCGCCGCCCGTAGTCAAATGAGAACTTGACCTTAAACCCTATTTATTTGTAAACACCATATACATATAGGGGTTTAGATAATGTGGGTGTTGACGTGCGTTCTATCATCTGTAGATTGCACGTGATATGGATTAGGTGCATCGAGAGATGGCCTTCTCTCACTTTCGTGTTCTCGGCTAGCACACTTAACGATTAATTTGACCTAATTAGAAGTGAAACGACTTAGATGAATCATTAGGGGAAATTGGAATCTCATGCCTTCATTATCTGATTTTGCCCTAGGATTAATTAGTTTATGCTTAATTCCTTGTCTAGTTTAATTTAGTTTTAATTCATTCTCCTTCTTGCCCGTTTAAATAAGATTGAGATGATTATGAGTTAGTGCTTTGGCGACCTATTATCCATTAATTCTCCGTGGGAACGATATCTTACTCACTCTTTATTACTCGTTGGCCGCGTATACTTGCGCGAATATATTGACCGATAAATCGGCCAACAAGTTTTTGGCGCCGTTGCCCGGGAATTATTTGGATAACTGTTTGCCAACATTAGTTTAAATCAAATTAGTCTTACTTTAAATATTTTATTTTTATTTTTGTTTAATTCTCTTCTCATATTCTCTTTTCAGGTACAATAGAATTAAATTTCTATCCATGGAATGGTACAAGGCAAGAGCAACCAAGGGAAGCATACACTGATGGCGTTAACCTAATTGCAACACTTTCAGCACAACTAGAGGTTCTCTCGAGGAAGCTGGATACTGTCTTAGCTTAGTAGAATCGAGAGACGACAGTGACCTATGACTACGGTGCTGGGAGCTACGCGGGCCATCAGAAGCCTATTAGTTATGGACAGGAGCAGTATGGGGGTGGTTATTCCTATACCGAACCTTATCCCACTTATCAACAAGATTGGGGGTATCACCCAAACCCTTCATCAGACTACTATTAAGACCAACACTGGGATCCAAATCCCGCACACGCCCCATGATGCACCTTCCAGACTCCAGTTTACGAGCCTCAACACAATTTTGAGGGTGACACAGAAAATGCAAGCTTGGAGGAAGGAAGTGGCATAGAATCACTAAAGGACATCTTGAATGAGCAACAGAAGTCATTCAAGAGTATTCAGAACTGGGCAGAGCAGATTAGCAAGGCCTTGATGATAGAGGATGAACAACGGATGCAAAACCATACTGTGAGCTATCAAGAACAATATGAGCCAAGTCTAACTTATGCACCAGAACCCCCATATCAATCCCCAGGTTTACAAGGAGAACAGTCTCTAATGGAATTCATGTATAGGAGCTTAGAAAGCCAAGAGGAGAGGCTTAGGAGCCAAGAGCAATCAAGCCAGAACTTCCAGAATCAGATGGCCCTAATCCACAACACTCCTACCAATGAGCATCAGTACATGGAGTCTGAGGCTGAAACAGAAAAGGAAGGATTGGAAATTATGTGGGGGAATTCCATAGCATCGACAGAGGAGACCTTGATTGGGCAAGAGTAATTGATTGAGGATCTTCATATTTGGGTGGAGCAGATTAGCACGGCATTAAGGAAGGAGGAGGCATGTGAACAAGAGACAACAGTGCAAGATTTTGTGCCTCCAATGACTGAAGCCGTGAGTTATGACCCTCAAAAAGATTGGTGCTATGAGATGGATGTAGATATTGATGAAGAGCCTGAGGTGCACTTGGAACTGGATGAGCGAAAGGTAATGGATATCGAGGAGCCAATTGGGGCTGTGGAGTATGAATGTGGACCAATAGTGACAATCCCCCAAGAGCCTCCTCCGCCTGAGTGGAACAAGCCAGTCAAGTTTACACACCCTTGCCCCCTTGGAAGCCACATTACAGATACGGATCTCGATGACATAAGAGAGTCCGTGAGCTTTAAACCATGGTGGTCAGAAGAGAAAAGAATAGAAGAAGAGTCCGTTGTGTGGTCTATACTGTAAGACCCCAACTTTTATGAATAAAGATTTAATTTTCTTTATATATTATTTCGAAATAGTAAGGTGTTGATTTGATAAATATGAAAGTTATGGGTGAAATGTGCAAACATTTTTAAAATGAGCAAGTGGTTATAAAATATTCTTGTTGTCGGGGAATATTCGTTTGGTCGTGGAATATTCTTGTTGTCGGGGAATATTCGTACGACGGCGCAGCTATTTGTGGGCCCCCACAATGGAATAACTGTCGGATATAGAAAGCGACAGAAATAATTTTTTTACAAGATAACGGCGTAGTTGTTACCGTTAGTACTGTTGAAATACCCGGTGGTTAAAATACAGTACGCGGTGTTGCGCAGTAGCACACGGTATTGCACAGTATTTCGAATTATTGAGTCTTACGTGAGAAGGAACCTACTCAATTATTGTTACAGTATTTACTGTTCAATATTTTATATTATTGACTCAATAATTGCTACGTTGATATTTTATATTATTGACTCAATAATTGCTGCATTGATATTTTATTGACTCAATAATTGCTACGTTGCTATTTTTTTTATGATTGATTCAATAATGGCTACAGTTGATATTTTGTAGTATTGATTCAATAATTGTCGTTGCACAATATTTCACGTTATCAACTCAATAATTCATATTATTTGAATAATATTATTAGATAGCATTATTGACAATGTCTAAGGAAGTTCTGTCTAGGAGGGGTTATTTAATTGCGCGCCAGTAAGGAGAAGTCCTTATCGGAAGGCCCCCTCTGTCCTGGGAACGACCTGGTTGTTAATATTGTAGTTCTATAATATTATTTATGAATAATTAATTATTGATTTATATGATAAGGAAATATTTATTTTGTGGATATTAAAGAAGGAATTTGTGCTGATGTGTTTTTATCAGTATTTTGGTGTGAAAAATCATCCGTTTATGGATTTCGGATAGTTTATGTTTGGAATTTGGAAAAACTTCCTTCTGCAAAGTTGTAGAGAATTAAATTTCCTATAGAAGGACACATCATTTGTATTTTTCTGACAAAGGGGCTATTTATTATGAATTATTGAAGTTTCGGAAAATAAATATTTTTTAATAAAATGGTGGGCCCCACTTTTGGTTGGTGTGGTGGCTGATGGCTTTTGGAGGCTGCTGGAGTGAGGCGGCTGGAGAAAAAGAAAATTATTATTTTATTCATTTAGTCTCCTTTGGCATCCTAAGCTTTTCCTATAAATAGGGTGCTTAGGTTAGAATTGAAAATCACACCAGAAATCAGAAGTTTTTTCTCTCTATAATATCGAGCGTATTTTTGTGAGTATTTTAATACTTTGAGTATTAGCATTCAGTGCAAGTTTCTTTCGAAATTATATCCGATATTCTAGCCAGAAGTACTATTATTTTAAGGTAAAGGATGTTATTTTCTTTCGTAAATGATATTATTCTTTTCAATATCATTATACAGAAATATTGTCATGGATTTTATGTTGAAATTCTTAGTTTTTCCGTCGGGGTTACTATTCACGTATACGGCACTATTCACGTATACGGCACTATTCACGGAAAAATTAAATTTTTTTCTATTTGTCCAAATTGCTTGTTAAGGTTACTATCTTTGATTGTATCCAAGTTTTGAGCTCTATTCTTGAATTTTGCTCCATAATTGATTATTACGAGGTATTTTTGAATTGGATATACTGAAATACGAATCCTTAGTCTTTGTCTTTTATCTCACTGGATTCGTTTTTTTTAAATGTTTTTCATCATCCTCAGTTCTAAAAGATGAATGATTACTTGATGAATATCTTTGGCCTGTAGTGCAAAGATGACAGGTGTTGAGATGAACATGACCACTGATGATACGAATGAATATCTTTGGCCTGTAGTGCAAAGATGAATATTTGATGAGATGAATATTGATTGATGTTACAGGGATAAAATATTGATGATGAACGGTTATTTCCGCTGCGAATATTGATCTAAAACATGTTATCAATAATATTTTATCTGAACTGTTGAAGGCTAACGATAATTTATTTTTCATTATCTTAGTCATAATATTCTTTACTGGGCTAGTTGAGCTCACCCTTTTCATCTGTTGTCCTCTTCAGGAAATGAGAATGTTGCGGGGACTAGTCGGGGGACAGAGTGATGGTCCGAGTTAGAGCAGTAGTAGTCCTCACTATTTTTGATAAATAGTGTGATAATAATTGTAATGAGGACTTAGTTTGAATCTTAATATTTTCTACATATTTGTACTGAGACTCACAGTTGTGTGGTCGTATTTTGCACGACCGTATGATATAAAGTTTGTATTTGAATTCTGTACCATGTATTTGGCGACTCAGAATGGGTTGGGTTGAATGGACCTATTCTGGGGGGCGTCACAGTTGGTATCAGAGCTTAGGGATATGATCTCTGGCGGAGATCGGGGAATAGAACTAGGAGGGGAGAGACGAGTAAATCCTTCGCTAGTGTGTCCTACCTAAGCTTATGTGGTATTTAATTGGTCAGTAGGAGCATAGGGTTAATATGTGATATGTTGACTTGTTTAATTAACCCTTGTTTTATGGCAGTATTTGAGAATGGCAGCTGAGAATGTTAACAACGAAGTGAATGAGACCGTGGAGACACCTTTAATCACTAACCAGGAGAACGTGCAACAAGAAGGCAATGTTTATCCTGAAAATAACGCTGGTCAGACGATAAACGATGAGATGTTTAGAAGTTTTCTGCAGTTCATGCAAAACCAGATGAGGGAGACTTGTGTGCAACATATAGGTGGCGATAATAACAACACGCGAGTTGTCACTGCCAAGCAGTTCAAAGAATTGGGACCACCAGAGTTTCTGGGAAAGCCAGATCCGATCAAGGCGGAGACGTGGATTAAACAAATTACCAAGATATTTGATGTCTTGGGATGTACAGAGGAACAGAAGGTTCCATTCGCCACGTTTATGTTCCGTGGAGAGGCAGATTACTGGTGGGAATCTGTGAAGCGTACCCAGCCTGCCGCACTCCAGATGTCTTGGGAAGCGTTCCAGAAACTGTTTAATGACAAGTACTTTTCTGAAAGTATTCGTCATATGAAGGAAGTAGAGTTTATCAGACTCGAGCAAAACAACATGACGGTATCCCAGTACGAGGCTAAGTTCGCGGAGCTGTCCAGGTTTGCACCTCATTTGGTGGAGAATGAGGAACGTATGACGCGGATGTTTCTAAGAGGTTTGAAACCCGAAATACGTCAATACCTCATTTCTCATAAATTTTCTTTATATTCGGATGTAGTAAACAGGGCCCAGTTATTAGAACGAGATAATGATTATGTTCAACCGAGGGACCACAACCAAGGTCGTACTGGTGGCAGCAGTCATCGGAGCAATGACAACCAGCGAGGAGGAAAGTATGACAGAAACGGTAACCATTCCGGTGGTAATCGTGGCCATGATAGTAGAAGAAGCGAATCGGGAGGAGATTTCAAAAAGAGAAGGTATAACAATGAGAACGCGAAGATGTCAACATCAGCACCAGCATCAACTGTTTCGAGGGGAGGAGAACGACCACCGGTCGTATGCTATAAATGCGGGAAAGAGGGACATATCAGCCCAAACTGCCCACAACAATTCAAAGGATGCTATAACTGTGGAAAAGAAGGACATATAGCTCGAGATTGTCCTGTTGCGAAACCAAATTCAGCGGGGGTGGTGATTCCAAAGGCGGTTGCAGACAAGTCAAAGTCGGTGATTCCTGGAAGAGCGTTTGTCGTAACAGCCCAAAACGCGAGGAATCCACACGAGGTGATTACGGGTAAGCTGATCATAAACTCTTGCGAAGTTTATACCTTGTTAGATACCGGTGCTACCCATTCCTTTATTTCACCTGCTTGTGCTCAACGTTTGAACTTGACTTCTGATAAATTAGACTTTGACTTATCTGTTGAAACTCCGTTAGGAGAAACCTTTGTTACATCTACAGTTTACAAATCTTGCTTGATTCAGATTGGTACCCTTACCTTACCTGTTGATCTTATATCTTTGAAAATACTTGCATTTGACGTGATTTTAGGAATTGACTGGTTAACCACTTACCATGCCAAAATTGATTGTTTTCGTAAGGTTGTTAGTTTTCATATTCCTAATCAACCTGTTGTGCGAATCCAAATCACCAAACCACTAAAATCAGTCAATATCATTTCAAATCCCAAGGCTATTCGTTTATTGAAAAACGGATGTCAAGCTTTCTTAGCTCATGTCACTGATCTAAATCAGAATACATCAGATTTGAATGATATTTCCGTTGTTAATGAGTTTCCTGATGTATTTCCCGAAGAACTTCCCGGTCTACCCCCAGAACGTGAAGTTGAATTCTTTATTGACCTTGAGCCCGGTACAAAGCCCATTTCTAAAACCCCATATCGAATGGCTCCTATTGAACTTCAGGAGTTAAAGGTCCAATTACAAGAGTTGTTAGATATCGGTTTTATTCGTCCTAGTACGTCTCCTTGGGGTGCTCCTGTTTTATTCGTAAAGAAGAAAGACGGGAGTATGCGACTTTGTATTGACTATCGGGAGTTGAATCATGTCACCATCAAGAATAGGTATCCGTTACCTCGTATTGATGACCTGTTCGACCAGTTGCAAGGAGCGCAATTTTTTTCAAAGATCGATCTTCGTTCTGAATATCATCAGTTGAAGATTAAAACTGAGGATATTCCAAAGACTGCTTTCAGAACACGGTACGGGCATTATGAGTTCTTAGTCATGTCTTTTGGATTGACTAATGCTCCTGCTGCTTTCATGGATATGATGAACCGTGTATTTAAGGAGTATTTAGATCAATTCGTTGTTGTCTTTATTGATGACATCCTCATCTATTCTAAAAGCCGTGAAGATCATGAACACCATTTGAAGTTGGTACTTCAAAAGCTTCGTGAGAACAAGCTATATGCTAAGCTGAAGAAATGCGAGTTTTGGCTTGAGGAAGTAGCATTCCTTGGGCACGTGGTATCGAAACGTGGAGTATCTGTGGACCCGGCGAAGATTGAAGCAATACAAAGCTGGGAGCAACCTAAGTCGGTGACCGAAGTACGAAGCTTTCTGGGCTTAGCTGGTTACTATCGGAGGTTTGTAGAGGGATTTTCTCGAATCGCTACTCCATTAACTCAGTTGACTCGGAAAGATACGAAATTCGTTTGGAGAGAGGAATGCGAGAAGAGCTTCCAAGAGCTCAAGAGAAGGCTCATTTCGGCACCTGTTCTGACAATACCATCTGGTTCGGATGGATTTATTATTTACAGCGATGCTTCGGGCAAAGGGTTAGGATGTGTTCTCATGCAACATGGGAAAGTCATAGCCTATGCCTCGCGACAACTCAAAGAATATGAGAGGAATTATCCTACTCATGATCTAGAGTTGGCAGCAGTCGTTTTCGCGTTGAAGATCTGGAGACATTACTTGTACGGAGAGAAAGTGGAGATTTATACAGATCATAAGAGCCTTAAATATTTCTTCACTCAGAAGGAACTCAACATGCGACAACGACGTTGGCTTGAGCTGTTGAAAGATTACGATCATACCATCCAATACCATCCTGGAAAAGCGAACGTGGTAGCTGACGCGTTGAGTAGAAGATCATATGGGGGAACGAGTGCGATGATGTCAAGTATACGCGTAGAACCAGCTTTGCTTGATAAAGTTAAAGCTGCTCAAGCTACAGATGCGGAGCTGATAAAAATGAAGAAGAAGGTGCAAGAAGGTGCAATTCCAGAAGCAAGAATCGATGAAGAGGGAATACTTCGAGTCAACTCCAGACTTTGTGTTCCTAACGATTTCGACTTGAAGTATAGAATCATGATGGAGGCACACAACACACCATTTGCGATCCATCCTGGGAGTACTAAAATGTATCGTGATCTTCGACATACATTTTGGTGGAGCAATATGAAGAGAGAGATCGCGGAGTTCATCTCTAGATGTTTAACTTGTCAACGTGTAAAGGCGGAGCATCAAGTGCCGAAGGGTCCATTGCAATCACTGGAGATTCCGAAATGGAAGTGGGAACACATTACGATGGATTTCGTTACGGGTCTTCCCAAGGTTTCTCAAGGCTTAGATGCGATTTGGGTTATTGTTGATAGATTAACCAAGTCTGCTCATTTCTTGCCGATACGAGAGACTTATTCCCTTGAACGTCTTGCTCATATGTACGTGAATGAGATTGTGAGATTGCATGGCATGCCAGTATCCATAGTTTCGGATCGTGATCCCAGATTTACTTCACGATTTTGGATCAGTTTGCAGAAAGCTATGGGTACGAATTTACGATTCAGTTCGGCTTATCATCCTCAAACAGACGGACAATCGAAAAGGACTATCCAAACTCTTGAAGATCTATTGAGACTTTGTGTTCTAGACTTCAAAGGGAGTTGGGATAAGTACTTACCATTGGTGGAATTCTCCTACAACAACAGTTATCAGGCAAGTATAGGCGTAGCTCCATTCGAAGCGTTGTATGGGAGAAAGTGTCGTTCTCCAGTATGTTGGGATGAGGTGGGTGAAGCAACATTGTTGGGACCAGAGTTAGTACGTATGACTACAGAAAAGATCCAAATAATCCGACAACGTATACAGACGGCACAGGATCGACAAAAGAGTTATGCAGATCTTCATCGAAAGGACGTGGAATTTAATGTTGGAGACCATGTGTTATTACGTATTGCTCCATGGAAAGGAGTTACAAGGTTCGGGAAGAGAGGAAAGCTTAACCCACGATTCATTGGTCCATTTGAGATTCTTGACCGAATAGGAAATGTGGCTTATAGACTCGCTTTACCTCCAAGCATGTCTCGTGTTCATAACGTGTTTCACATATCCGTGTTACGTAAATATGTGAAGGATCCAAACCGCATTATTGAGTTAGAACCAGACGAGATAGCTGAAGATTTAACGTACGAGGAGGTACCTGTCAAGATCTTGGATAGGAAGGAGCATGTCCTACGCTCGAAAATTATACCTCAAGTTAAAGTTTTGTGGAGAAACCATGCAATTGAGGAAATGACCTGGGAGTTGGAATCGGAAATGAAAGCGAGGTATCCTCACCTTTTCGACATACCAGGTACGTACGTCAATTTCGAGGACGAAATTTCATAAGGAGGGGAGGTTGTAAGACCCCAACTTTTATGAATAAAGATTTAATTTTCTTTATATATTATTTCGAAATAGTAAGGTGTTGATTTGATAAATATGAAAGTTATGGGTGAAATGTGCAAACATTTTTAAAATGAGCAAGTGGTTATAAAATATTCTTGTTGTCGGGGAATATTCGTTTGGTCGTGGAATATTCTTGTTGTCGGGGAATATTCGTACGACGGCGCAGCTATTTGTGGGCCCCCACAATGGAATAACTGTCGGATATAGAAAGCGACAGAAATAATTTTTTTACAAGATAACGGCGTAGTTGTTACCGTTAGTACTGTTGAAATACCCGGTGGTTAAAATACAGTACGCGGTGTTGCGCAGTAGCACACGGTATTGCACAGTATTTCGAATTATTGAGTCTTACGTGAGAAGGAACCTAATCAATTATTGTTACAGTATTTACTGTTCAATATTTTATATTATTGACTCAATAATTGCTACGTTGATATTTTATATTATTGACTCAATAATTGCTGCATTGATATTTTATTGACTCAATAATTGCTACGTTGCTATTTTTTTTATGATTGATTCAATAATGGCTACAGTTGATATTTTGTAGTATTGATTCAATAATTGTCGTTGCACAGTATTTCACGTTATCAACTCAATAATTCATATTATTTGAATAATATTATTAGATAGCATTATTGACAATGTCTAAGGAAGTTCTGTCTAGGAGGGGTTATTTAATTGCGCGCCAGTAAGGAGAAGTCCTTATCGGAAGGCCCCCTCTGTCCTGGGAACGACCTGGTTGTTAATATTGTAGTTCTATAATATTATTTATGAATAATTAATTATTGATTTATATGATAAGGAAATATTTATTTTGTGGATATTAAAGAAGGAATTTGTGCTGATGTGTTTTTATCAGTATTTTTGGTGTGAAAAATCATCCGTTTATGGATTTCGGATAGTTTATGTTTGGAATTTGGAAAAACTTCCTTCTGCAAAGTTGTAGAGAATTAAATTTCCTATAGAAGGACACATCATTTGTATTTTTCTGACAAAGGGGCTATTTATTATGAATTATTGAAGTTTCGGAAAATAAATATTTTTTTAATAAAATGGTGGGCCCCACTTTTGGTTGGTGTGGTGGCTGATGGCTTTTGGAGGCTGCTGGAGTGAGGCGGCTGGAGAAAAAGAAAATTATTATTTTATTCATTTAGTCTCCTTTGGCATCCTAAGCTTTTCCTATAAATAGGGTGCTTAGGTTAGAATTGAAAATCACACCAGAAATCAGAAGTTTTCTCTCTCTATAATATCGAGCGTATTTTTGTGAGTATTTTAATACTTTGAGTATTAGCATTCAGTGCAAGTTTCTTTCGAAATTATATCCGATATTCTAGCCAGAAGTACTATTATTTTAAGGTAAGGGATGTTATTTTCTTTCGTAAATGATATTATTCTTTTCAATATCATTATACAGAAATATTGTCATGGATTTTATGTTGAAATTCTTACTTTTTCCGTCGGGGTTACTATTCACGTATACGGCACTATTCACGTATACGGCACTATTCACGGAAAAATTAAATTTTTTTCTATTTGTCCAAATTGCTTGTTAAGGTTACTATCTTTGATTGTATCCAAGTTTTGAGCTCTATTCTTGAATTTTGCTCCATAATTGATTATTACGAGGTATTTTTGAATTGGATATACTGAAATACGAATCCTTAGTCTTTGTCTTTTATCTCACTGGATTCGTTTTTTTTAAATGTTTTTCATCATCCTCAGTTCTAAAAGATGAATGATTACTTGATGAATATCTTTGGCCTGTAGTGCAAAGATGACAGGTGTTGAGATGAACATGACCACTGATGATACGAATGAATATCTTTGGCCTGTAGTGCAAAGATGAATATTTGATGAGATGAATATTGATTGATGTTACAGGGATAAAATATTGATGATGAACGGTTATTTCCGCTGCGAATATTGATCTAAAACATGTTATCAATAATATTTTATCTGAACTGTTGAAGGCTAACGATAATTTATTTTTCATTATCTTAGTCATAATATTCTTTACTGGGCTAGTTGAGCTCACCCTTTTCATCTGTTGTCCTCTTCAGGAAATGAGAATGTTGCGGGGACTAGTCGGGGGACAGAGTGATGGTCCGAGTTAGAGCAGTAGTAGTCCTCACTATTTTTGATAAATAGTGTGATAATAATTGTAATGAGGACTTAGTTTGAATCTTAATATTTTCTACATATTTGTACTGAGACTCACAGTTGTGTGGTCGTATTTTGCACGACCGTATGATATAAAGTTTGTATTTGAATTCTGTACCATGTATTTGGCGACTCAGAATGGGTTGGGTTGAATGGACCTATTCTGGGGGGCGTCACAGTTGGTATCAGAGCTTAGGGATATGATCTCTGGCGGAGATCGGGGAATAGAACTAGGAGGGGAGAGACGAGTAAATCCTTCGCTAGTGTGTCCTACCTAAGCTTATGTGGTATTTAATTGGTCAGTAGGAGCATAGGGTTAATATGTGATATGTTGACTTGTTTAATTAACCCTTGTTTTATGGCAGTATTTGAGAATGGCAGCTGAGAATGTTAACAACGAAGTGAATGAGACCGTGGAGACACCTTTAATCACTAACCAGGAGAACGTGCAACAAGAAGGCAATGTTTATCCTGAAAATAACGCTGGTCAGACGATAAACGATGAGATGTTTAGAAGTTTTCTGCAGTTCATGCAAAACCAGATGAGGGAGACTTGTGTGCAACATATAGGTGGCGATAATAACAACACGCGAGTTGTCACTGCCAAGCAGTTCAAAGAATTGGGACCACCAGAGTTTCTGGGAAAGCCAGATCCGATCAAGGCGGAGACGTGGATTAAACAAATTACCAAGATATTTGATGTCTTGGGATGTACAGAGGAACAGAAGGTTCCATTCGCCACGTTTATGTTCCGTGGAGAGGCAGATTACTGGTGGGAATCTGTGAAGCGTACCCAGCCTGCCGCACTCCAGATGTCTTGGGAAGCGTTCCAGAAACTGTTTAATGACAAGTACTTTTCTGAAAGTATTCGTCATATGAAGGAAGTAGAGTTTATCAGACTCGAGCAAAACAACATGACGGTATCCCAGTACGAGGCTAAGTTCGCGGAGCTGTCCAGGTTTGCACCTCATTTGGTGGAGAATGAGGAACGTATGACGCGGATGTTTCTAAGAGGTTTGAAACCCGAAATACGTCAATACCTCATTTCTCATAAATTTTCTTTATATTCGGATGTAGTAAACAGGGCCCAGTTATTAGAACGAGATAATGATTATGTTCAACCGAGGGACCACAACCAAGGTCGTACTGGTGGCAGCAGTCATCGGAGCAATGACAACCAGCGAGGAGGAAAGTATGACAGAAACGGTAACCATTCCGGTGGTAATCGTGGCCATGATAGTAGAAGAAGCGAATCGGGAGGAGATTTCAAAAAGAGAAGGTATAACAATGAGAACGCGAAGATGTCAACATCAGCACCAGCATCAACTGTTTCGAGGGGAGGAGAACGACCACCGGTCGTATGCTATAAATGCGGGAAAGAGGGACATATCAGCCCAAACTGCCCACAACAATTCAAAGGATGCTATAACTGTGGAAAAGAAGGACATATAGCTCGAGATTGTCCTGTTGCGAAACCAAATTCAGCGGGGGTGGTGATTCCAAAGGCGGTTGCAGACAAGTCAAAGTCGGTGATTCCTGGAAGAGCGTTTGTCGTAACAGCCCAAAACGCGAGGAATCCACACGAGGTGATTACGGGTAAGCTGATCATAAACTCTTGCGAAGTTTATACCTTGTTAGATACCGGTGCTACCCATTCCTTTATTTCACCTGCTTGTGCTCAACGTTTGAACTTGACTTCTGATAAATTAGACTTTGACTTATCTGTTGAAACTCCGTTAGGAGAAACCTTTGTTACATCTACAGTTTACAAATCTTGCTTGATTCAGATTGGTACCCTTACCTTACCTGTTGATCTTATATCTTTGAAAATACTTGCATTTGACGTGATTTTAGGAATTGACTGGTTAACCACTTACCATGCCAAAATTGATTGTTTTCGTAAGGTTGTTAGTTTTCATATTCCTAATCAACCTGTTGTGCGAATCCAAATCACCAAACCACTAAAATCAGTCAATATCATTTCAAATCCCAAGGCTATTCGTTTATTGAAAAACGGATGTCAAGCTTTCTTAGCTCATGTCACTGATCTAAATCAGAATACATCAGATTTGAATGATATTTCCGTTGTTAATGAGTTTCCTGATGTATTTCCCGAAGAACTTCCCGGTCTACCCCCAGAACGTGAAGTTGAATTCTTTATTGACCTTGAGCCCGGTACAAAGCCCATTTCTAAAACCCCATATCGAATGGCTCCTATTGAACTTCAGGAGTTAAAGGTCCAATTACAAGAGTTGTTAGATATCGGTTTTATTCGTCCTAGTACGTCTCCTTGGGGTGCTCCTGTTTTATTCGTAAAGAAGAAAGACGGGAGTATGCGACTTTGTATTGACTATCGGGAGTTGAATCATGTCACCATCAAGAATAGGTATCCGTTACCTCGTATTGATGACCTGTTCGACCAGTTGCAAGGAGCGCAATTTTTTTCAAAGATCGATCTTCGTTCTGGATATCATCAGTTGAAGATTAAAACTGAGGATATTCCAAAGACTGCTTTCAGAACACGGTACGGGCATTATGAGTTCTTAGTCATGTCTTTTGGATTGACTAATGCTCCTGCTGCTTTCATGGATATGATGAACCGTGTATTTAAGGAGTATTTAGATCAATTCGTTGTTGTCTTTATTGATGACATCCTCATCTATTCTAAAAGCCGTGAAGATCATGAACACCATTTGAAGTTGGTACTTCAAAAGCTTCGTGAGAACAAGCTATATGCTAAGCTGAAGAAATGCGAGTTTTGGCTTGAGGAAGTAGCATTCCTTGGGCACGTGGTATCGAAACGTGGAGTATCTGTGGACCCGGCGAAGATTGAAGCAATACAAAGCTGGGAGCAACCTAAGTCGGTGACCGAAGTACGAAGCTTTCTGGGCTTAGCTGGTTACTATCGGAGGTTTGTAGAGGGATTTTCTCGAATCGCTACTCCATTAACTCAGTTGACTCGGAAAGATACGAAATTCGTTTGGAGAGAGGAATGCGAGAAGAGCTTCCAAGAGCTCAAGAGAAGGCTCATTTCGGCACCTGTTCTGACAATACCATCTGGTTCGGATGGATTTATTATTTACAGCGATGCTTCGGGCAAAGGGTTAGGATGTGTTCTCATGCAACATGGGAAAGTCATAGCCTATGCCTCGCGACAACTCAAAGAATATGAGAGGAATTATCCTACTCATGATCTAGAGTTGGCAGCAGTCGTTTTCGCATTGAAGATCTGGAGACATTACTTGTACGGAGAGAAAGTGGAGATTTATACAGATCATAAGAGCCTTAAATATTTCTTCACTCAGAAGGAACTCAACATGCGACAACGACGTTGGCTTGAGCTGTTGAAAGATTACGATCATACCATCCAATACCATCCTGGAAAAGCGAACGTGGTAGCTGACGCGTTGAGTAGAAGATCATATGGGAGAACGAGTGCGATGATGTCAAGTATACGCGTAGAACCAGCTTTGCTTGATAAAGTTAAAGCTGCTCAAGCTACAGATGCGGAGCTGATAAAGATGAAGAAGAAGGTGCAATTCCAGAAGCTGCCGCCCTGATTCCCATACCAGAAGCTGCGTTCCACTCCCTGAGCAGCTGCGCCACTTTCCCTCCTTGACCTTGCGCAGTTGCACCATCATCTTTTGCCCGTTTTTAAATAGAGCTGGCCCACTTCAGTATTTCCCAACTTAAATGAAATCTCGGTAGCCTGCATTCTAAAAACCCACAGAACTATTGTATCCCTCTCCCTCAATCGGCAGCTCCCTCTCCTCAAACCCCAAACCCATTGTCCCTTATATCACACCCTCTCCCAATTGAAACCCCTTTGGACTGAAAGTGAGGATTTATTGACAGAATTTGGTGGATATTAAGGGTTGGGTGAAGTGGTTCATAGTGCTTATACAGAATTAAAACAGAGCAATTCCCAGCAATTGGGGGCATCCGTTTAGGCAGATTTTGGGCAGATTTTTGACAAGGATTTGGGGGCATCTCAGTTGACAGACTTGAAGGGATTATAGCAGATTTGGGGATTTTAGTTGCAACCAAAGAAGGCTGTGGCTGATATTCATTAAATTGTTCAAGGCAAGGGTAATGCAGTAGGAATTCCAGACAGTGACGAATTGCAATTGTTAAAGACAGTAGGGTTAATCGCCAACTGTTTGATACAAGTTCTGACAGAAGTTTGGGGGCCGAATTTTGACAGAATGGGGTTACAAGTGTGGCCAAAAAGGGGCAGTTTGTGATAAGAGTTTCAGAGGCATAAACACTCAGTGCTTTCACATTTCTCACTTCCTCTCAAGATGCCAAAGCGAATCCGAACCCCATCACCTCCCTCTCCTCCTACGCTCGACGAGGGCAGTTCCCACGAGACCTTAGATGCCTTTAGATTTATAGACTTGACTGCTCAATGCTACTTCATAAATGTTCTAGATAAGAAGACATGTGTGAGGGAAAGGGGACTGAAGCCGGGAAATCAGGACGGGCTTATGAAAAGGCAAATCATTGAGCACGGATGGGCACTAGTTGCGACCACACCCCTACTGACCCCGATTCCCCTGGTTAAAGAATTCTACGCCAACGCCCATGAGGCACAAAATGGGATATCGTACGTGCGAGGGAAGCAAGTGTTGTACATAAAAGAGGCGATAAATGATATTTTTCATAAGGACACTCTTCCTTTTGGCCTGATAAATTGGGCAGAGTCTCAGAGGATGGGGACTGACTTGGACCTCCTAATCACAGAACTATGCAGGCCATGCATGCAATGGAAAACTTATGCGAGCACCGGCAGAAAGGTCAGCTTTCCACAGACAGCCCTAAGTCGCTATGCGAAGGCGTGGTATAGCTTCATATGTGCTAGTATTCTTCCCTCCAGCCATCATGCTGACGTCACCATTGACAGAGCTACCCTTCTGTACGGCATTATCAAGAACAAACGGATTGACATTGGACACATCATCAATCAATCCATGCTGTGGTTTATGAGAGGAAGCACTTCAGGGGGGATTCCGCATGCTTCAGTAATTACACGCTTATGCTTAGCGGCTTGAGTAGTGTGGGAGGACGAGGCTCTACTGGATCCGATGGGGGATATTGACCGCAAGGCTATTAAGAAGTACACTATCTGGGAGGGCGCAATGTCTCATCCTCGAGGACTGGGGTTTGTACGAGGTGATGATTTTGATGAGGAGGTCGATGAGGAAGATGAAGAAGGCGAGCAAGAGCAGGCCCAACAGACAGTAGTTCCGACGCCCACACGGTACGCTATGCAGCAGAGGGAGATTAGGCAGCTGAGGAGACGGATGGATATCACGTACACAGACTTCCAGACCTATACATTCGATTTCTCCCAGGCTTTATCTCAGGCATTCGGGCAATTGGGCATACATGCAGAGTTTCCTACATTTGGCACCGGCAGTCAGTACCCTCCTCCAGACACACAACCAAAGCAGATTGAGGAGGAGGACGACGATGAGTCCGAGTAGAGGAGTTCCCTTTTTACCCTTTTACCTTCAATACGGACATTGAACACTTTAAGTTTGGGGGTATTAGGGGGTTTATTTTCATGTAGTTTAATTCATATCATATTGCATTTTGTTTAGTTCATTTAGTGCATGTAGTTCGTATTTTGTTAAAAATTGTCAAATTTTTAAAAATTTTATTTTGTTTTAGTTAACTGTGTTAGGACATGTTGCATGACATACTGCATAAATCCAGGTTGAAGTTGGTTTGTGAGTTAGTGGCCTATGATGAAAACTAAAATTTCTTAATTTTTGAACTGATTTGAGACTTAAGCTTGATTTCATTGTCATATATGTAAATCCTTATCTGTCAGATATTGTGTAACTAGTAAGCACGATAGAGTAACCAACATGACATGCTAAGTTTAAATGTTCACATACTTGTCTTCTGGTGAGAAATTTATGTTTTAAAGAAAGAGTCAGTGATCATATGATAATAACTAAGACTGTTAAAAGCTTAAGTTTGGGAGAAAATAGGGGGTATACATGCTATGTGGAGAGATGGAGCGTAAGACGCACTCCCCTATGAAAAAGAAAAAGAAAAGAAGATAGAAGAAAAGATTCAGAAAAAGAAAAAAATAGAATAAACACGTTGACTACGTCGAATCCTGTGGCCTTTGATATTCGAGCAAGTAAGCCCTCGGGGTGTCTCTACACCCAGCGCCCTAAGACCGTCTGGTCTGGGAGTTGTTGGTCGAAAGCTCGTTACACGGGTATCATTGAAGAGCCTAAGAGGACTAGGCATTGCACGGTCGATTGTGTACACGGGAACGCGCGAATACGCCCTCGTGAATTAATAAAAAAAAAATAAACTCCCTGTTGACTCTTAGCTTAAGTAATACATGGTCTGAGTTAGAAATTATCTGATTTACTATTTTTCTTGAATTGAAGCTGGTTTTTCCCCCTAAGAAGCATAGTATGTGATTTATTTGTTCGAAGCATGTTTAATGGTTGCTAGGCACACAACGCACAATGCATCAGTGCTGACAGATTTGGATTTGCAAAGTTATGATTTTGATCTTGTCTTGAGTAGCTTATCTGTTTGATTGGCCTGTGATTTTTCTGAGGCATGTTGAATATCTATTCTGACTGAAACCTGGATTCACCTTCATTTTAGTATAGGTTGCATACACTCTAGTTACTTGCATTGCATCTGTGTTTGGTTTTGTTTATGTTACTTGAGGGAAAGCAATGTTTAAGTTTGGGGGTATTTGATAAGTGGTTTTATAACCACTTATTTAGATATTAACTCACTTCATTTGTTGCTTAAACTCATGTGTTATCGTAGCTTTTCATGCATTTTTACCTTCTTTTGCAGATTTCTATATTTGGAACTCTCTGGGTGCGTTTTGAGCTTAAAAGGATTAAAAGAGCATGAAAAGGAGCAAAGCTTAAAGAACAAAGTTATGGCATGTGATGGACAAAACAAGAGGTAGCAAAGCACTGGTGTTGGGGGATAAAAAGAAGCATGAAAGCTGAACTCAAGCATGAAAAGAATTCAGAAGGGTAGCAGGATTGTGCATCAGCAAAGTAGCAAAGCAAAACTGTAGAAATTTCAGCATCTTCCCCTGCGCAGCTGCGCAGGCATTGGTCAGGGAGCCGGCGCAGTTGCGCCGGTCAAGCTTGGTTGCTGACTTCTTTTTTTAGCCGGCTGTTTTGATTTTTGGCTGGGGCATTGCAGGCAGACTGGAACGGGCAGAATATAAGGGACATTTTGGCTGGCATTTGAGGAGAATCCTCCCATAAGGGAGCTTAGCCCTAATCTTCTTCTTCTATTTTTATTTTCTTTTACATTTCTTGTCTAGGAGTAGAATAGAAGTAGAGATTAGACTAGTTTATAGTAGTTAATGTTCTAGGGTTTTATTAGACTTGATGGTTGAAACATTTGAAGAACATCAAGGATTCGTATTTTGATCAAGAGAAATCAGATTTGTATTTCTTACCGTTATTTTCTCTTTGATTCATATTTGTGTTCTTTTGATGCTTATTCAATATGTGGATGGTATGTTGAGTTGTCTATGACTTAAACTGTATTTTGAGATTTCAATGGAACCTTTTGAGTAGTATTTGTTGATTTGCTTTCATGATGGTCTTGTTGGTTGTTATTGATTGTCTATTGCGATGTATGCTTTCAATGCTTAATTGAGTCATGGCCAATTACTATGATAACCCACATGGGATTGAAAGACGAAATGTGGGTTTAGATCTAATCGTAGTAGCGGGCGATTGTATGTTCACATGGCGTTGGATGTATGATTTGTGTTTAGGATAGACATATACCGAAGCGCCGCCCGTAGTCAAATGAGAACTTGACCTTAAACCCTATTTATTTGTAAACACCATAGATATATAGGTGTTTAGATAATGTGGGTGTTCACGTGCGTTCTATCATCTGTGGATTGCATGTGATATGGATTAGGTGCATCGAGAGATGGCCTTCTCTCACTTTCGTGTTCTCGGCTAGCACACTTAACGATTAATTTGACTTAATTGGTAGTGAAACGACTTAGATGAATCATTAGGGGAAATTGGAATCTCATGCCTTCATTATCTGATTTTTCCCTAGGATTAATTAGTTTAAGCTTAATTCCTTGTCTAGTTTAATTTAGTTTTAATTCATTCTCCTTCTTGCCCGTTTAAATAAGATTGAGATGATTATGAGTTAGTGCTTTGGCGACCTATTATCCATTAATTCTCCGTGGGAACGATATCTTACTCACTCTTTATTACTCGTTGGCCACGTATACTTGCGCGAATATATTGACCGATAAATTGGCCAACACTTCAGACTCCGAATAAGTCTAAGGTAGTGTTTTATGGTAGCTCATCGCTTAAGCAATCGTGTTGTCTTACGATGATGCAGGCCAATAAATTATTAAGGAAAGGATGTGTAGGTTACTTACCTTACATTGTAGATACTCGAAAAAAGGGAGTAGAAATTAAGGATATATTCGTAGTGAGAGAATTCCAAGATATGTTTTCGGACTATCTGCCTGGTCTTCCTCCAGACAGAGAAATTGAATTCGTAATAGATTTAGCACAGGGAACGACACCGATTTCGAAAGCTCCATATCGTATGGCGTCAGTAGAAATGAAAGAATTAATGATACAATTGCAAGAGTTATTGGATAAGGGTTACATACGGCCGAATGTGTCTTCTTGGGGAGCACCAGTGTTGTTTATTAAGAAGAAGGACGGATCGATGAGGCTCTGTATCGATTATCGATAATTGAACAGAGTAACGATCAAGAACAGATATCCGTTACAGAGGATAGACGACCTTTTTGACCAATTGAAGGGAGCGAAGAGTTTCTCAAAGATAGACCTACGAACGGGATATCACCAGTTGAAAGTACGAGAGGAGGACATACCAAAGACGGTGTTTCGAACCCGCTATGGGCACTACGTGTTTTTGGTAATGTCATTCGGATTGACGAATGCTCCGGCAGCGTTCATGGACTTGATGAATCGAGTCTTCAAGCCATATTTGGATAAGTTCGTGTTAGTTTTCATCGACGACATCTTGATCTACTCGAAGATGGAGGAAGAGCACGCCGAACATCTGAAGATGGTTTTGAAAGCGCTAAGGAAAGAGAAAATGTATGCGAAGTTTTCAAAATGTAAATTTTGGATGGAGAAGGTTCAATTCTTAGGACACGTGGTAGATAAGGATGGTATTTCAGTAGACCCTGTAAAGGTAGAGGCAGTGAGTAATTGGGAGCAGCCGAAGACACCAACAGAGATAAGAAGTTTCTTAGGGTTTGTTGGGTACTATCAAAGATTCATCCAAGATTTCCATTAACCAATCTAACAAGGAAGACGGTGAAATTCGTATGGACGAAAAAATGAGAAGAAATTTTCAAGAGCTGAAGAAGAGATTAAACGAAGCGCCTGTATTATCATTACCAGACGATGCGGGAGGTTTCGTGGTGTACAGTGATGCATCGCACAAGGGACTTGGTTGTGTGCTCATGTAACATGGCAAGGTCATTGCATATGCATCACGACAATTGAAGGATTACAAAAAACGATACCCTACTCACGACTTAGAGTTAGCGGCAGTAGTTTTTACGTTAAAGATTTGGAGACATTATCTGTACGGAGAGAAATGTGAGATATACACGAACCACAAGAGTCTGAAATATATCTTCACACAGAAGGAGTTGAATATGCGACAAAGAAGGTGGTTGGAATTGATCAAGGATTATGACTGCGAGATTCTTTATCACCCAGGAAAGGCAAACATAGTCGCCGACACATTAAGCAGAAAAGGACGGGAGAAATTGTTCCGATTGACGACTCAGGAGGAGTTAATAAGATAAATGGAGAAATTGGAAATAGAGATAAAGAGACCAGGGAGGTCTGAAGAGAAAATATTTGCAATGGAAGCTCGTCCAACATTGTTGGATAGAGTGAAGGAATCACAACAAAATGATGAGGAATGCGAGAAAATAAGAAAGAGGATAGTAGAAAATGTAGAGGAAAGGTTCAAAATGGATAAGGACGGTATCTTGAGATTCGAAGGAAGAGTCTGGGTACCAGCGGTAACCGAATTGAGAGAGGAAATTTTGCACGAGGCATACAATACGACGTATTCTGTTCATCCGGGAGGCACAAAGATGTACTGAGATTTGAGGCAACATTTTTTATGGTCCAATCTAAAACGAGAGGTCGCAGAGTGCATCAGCAGATGTCTCACTTGCCGACGGGTCAAGTAGAGCACCTAAGGCCGAGTGGTCTACTTTAACCGTTGGAGATACCAGAATGGAAATGGGAGCACATTACGATGGACTTCATGGTAAGACTTCCAGTCACGCAGAAAGGTTATGATGCCATTTGGGTTATCGTGGATCGACTAACGAAGACGACTCATTTTCTACAGATCAAGATCCGATATAATTTGAATCAGTTAGCGAGTCTATAAGTAAAGGAAATTATTTCACGACATGGAGTACCGGTGTCAATTGTCTCTGATCGAGATCCGCGCTTCACGTCAAACTTCTAAGAAAGCTTACAAGAGAGGATGGGAACCCAGTTAAGGTTGAGTACTGCGTATCATCCATAGACAGACGGACAGAGTGAGCGAACGATACAAACGCTGGAAGAAATGCTTAGAACTTGCGTGATGGATTTCAAGGGAAATTGGGACGATCACCTACCCCTGGTAGAATTTGCGTATAACAATAGTTACCATGTGAGTATCAGCATGCCACCGTACGAAGCTCTTTACGGGAGAAAATGCAGAACGCCATTATGTTGGGACGAAGTCGGAGAACGACAAATGTTGGGACCAGAGATAGTGCAACAGACAGCAGACGTGGTGACAGTAATAAGAGCCAGATTGGTAGCAGCTCAAGATCGCCAGAAAAAGTACGCAGATTTGCATCGAGAAGACTGGGACTTTAAAGTCGGTAGTTTTGTATTCTTGAAGGTATCTCCCTGGAAAGGAAAGATACGATTCGGCAAGAAAGGAAAATTGAGTCCGAGATTCATAGGACCATTCGAAATATTAAAGCGAGTGGGCGAAGTGGCATACAAAGTTGCATTACCACCCGAATTGGAACACATCCACAATGTGTTTCACATTTTTGTGTTGCTTACGTACAAGCCCGACTATAAGCACATGATTTCCTATGAGCCCATTCAAGTAGAGAAGAATCTGGCATACGAAGAAATTCCTATCCAAATAATAGATAGGAAAGAACATACATTAAGAAATAAAGTTATATCTTATGTAAAAGTACTTTGGCGTAACCACAATGTAGAGGAGGCCATGTGGGAATTAGAAGATAAGATGAGAAAAAACTATCCCCATCTTTTTGTGTAACCTTGTACAAATTCCGAGGACGGAATTTTTTTAAGGGGGGAGGATGTAAGAACCGTGAATTTCAAGAATAAATATTAATATTGATATTAATATTAATCAGAATGTGAATATTTATTTTATATAAATATTTATGTAGCATGAAGTGAGTAACTCAATTAAATTAAATTGAATTTATGATAATTGAGAAAATGTGGAGAATTATGATAAGCTCGTAGAATGCCTTGTGTGGCACGATGATGGAAATTATGATGGTTTAATTAAATTAAAGAAGGAATTAATTAGTAAATGATTAATTAATATAATAAATTAGTGTTTATTCAATTAATTGCTATGTGCATCGATATATAATTATATGTTATATAGTAACTACATCTATATAATATAAAGTGTAGTGTGACACTACAAGGAGACCATATTATATATAAAACTATATAGTAAGATTAAATAAATTACATAAGTTGCATAAATGATGCTTATATGACAATGTGTTATGTGTGGTACATTAATATGTACTTTATGAAGAATATTAAATTAAACTAAACAAATGATTGTTATTTAATAATTATTTCAATGATTAAGTATAATCGAAATAATAAAGTTTATGCTAATGTGGTATGATAATACTCAATTAACTTATATTTCGGTATTATCAAAATGTACATGGATTATATAATGTGTATAAATATATACCCCCAACTTGCTACAATGTGATATTATTGTTTCATTAAAAGTCCATGTATACACCCAATTGAAGTTAAAACCTAAGTATACATATATGTGTATGTGTATTAAACCTAAGTATGTGGTATTTCATTTTGCCAAGTTACTGATATTTAGTCTTGTCCTAATTTGATTGACCCATTTCCTCTTTCACGTGTATTGCTAATAGCATAGCCTTTTCTCCTTCCTTGTATTTCTCAAGCTAGCTAATGATGGCCATGATGAAGAAGGGTGTGGGTGATGGGGGTGGTTGGCAACTATTACACCTAACCTTGATTACCCAATGTGTTCTTCTTCCATCTCTTAGTTTAATTCTATGAGCAAAGCTTTGGCATGGACATACATTTCTCTATAAATAGAACCCTTCCCTTCTCATTTGATTTTTTTTAGTTGTTGGTTGAGTTGATATAGAGAAAGCATTGAGAGAGAATTCTGAAATTTGGTAGCTAGCTTTGTTCATTCAAGCTCAAGAGGTATAACCTTACATTGTGTTCTTAGTTTTGGAGTTTAATGATTCATAGAAAATTTCATGATTTAGTTGAGATTGGTTATATGAGATGATGTTAGTAAGTTAGTAGAGTTTGTATGTATGTTATATATATAATGTAGTTGTTTTCCAGCATGTTACATAAAGAATTTGAGAGTTGGTTTGAAGCTCTGCAATAGCAGAAAAACTACCTGCCTGGAAACGAAGTGGCGTGGCCGCGCCACTTCCTAATATAAACACGGCGCGGCCATGCCGATCTGCAGAAGAAGAATTCCATTTTTATGCTTTCTGATGAATGGAGCATGCTAGTTTAACTTAATTAAGACTATTTAAGTCCCTGACTTGCTAGTTTAGGTGGCCTTGCATGTACTCACTTACCATAGCTTGGTTTTGATGACTTTCTAAGAAAAACTTAGAGTTTTCAAGGTGCAAACTCAATGAACCATGTACACTTTGAATTCTGAACTTGTAAGCATGCTTATGTGGTCTAATTATGTATGTACATGAGTATGATATATAGTATGTGAAGTGACGTTGCATGATTGGTTGGTTTAACATGAGGTTTCAAAGAAAACTTAAGAGTTTCAAAAACTAGTTTGGTTGATAACCACCTTACATGTATTCTAAAATTTATGACTATCATGATAGGGTAACGCATGCATATAGACACGATTGACATGAATACCTAATTAGCCAAGTGCGTATGTGAACTAATAAAACATGGTTTAGAACGAGTCTAAATGAAGTAGAACTATGCTTCCTTGAATTGTATGACTAGAATAACTCGAACATGTATAATTGAGACTTATTGACCTCATTACCTAAGTATAAAGGCCAAGCGTGAGGAACCTTGTTAATTAAACACGTTAAAGCCTTGTTAGTGGAGAATTGATATGAACTAGGTTGAAGGCAAGATATAAGAATCAAACCTATCATAACATGTATATACTGCATATGTCATCATCAAAGTATGAGGGTGAGCGAGCTAGGCCATGTAATCTGAAACTTAGTTCTAATTTGAAATCGGAGCAATGCGGCCGCGCCACTCCTTAGTTCAAACCAAGCACGACCGGGCCACCCTGCAGTGTAGTCTGACTGTTTTGTTTATAATTTGAAAACTGATGCATGCTTGTATTGACGTCCTAAACTGCCATATATATTCATTGGTGAATCCAATGTTAATGAGCATGCTATCAATAGAATCATATAATGGATGAGTGTTTATAAACTTTCAAACGCTAAGTCAAACAAGAATTTCGAGTAATGTTAATCGGTTAGTATCTTACAAACTGATTTTGTGCTATGTGTATGTAAAGTACATAATAACGTACGTACATGATTATACGACTAAGTTAGAATTATATGTATATGTTTAACTTATATATCAAGTATATGTATTCGATGTACGTAACTAATGAATATCCTATATACGTAACTATGTATAATAGGATTCGAAAAGTGTTGATAAGCTAGACATTGATAAACTACGCTTAAGGCAAGTTCCTAACCCTACTCTTTACTGAGCATTACTTAAGCTTGTGCTGTTATTGGTCGTACAAGTAAACCATTGAAAGTATGATTCATGTCTTATGACCTAATGCTTCGTAGCTTAAGATAAAGTTGTTTATATTCTTTGAACTTTAATCTTGAGTATTGAACTTATAATTATTCTTATATACATTGAAAGAGTGGTCTATGCTACTTGATTTGGCTAGACCTATATCATAAATTTGAAAGCGATCCAAACCAATTGATGGGTGCAGAATCTTATAATTGATTGAGATGAACAACCCTCTTGAAGGGGAAACTATATATTGTCGGGAGATCGACGTGCGCATATGAGTACGATTAAATGTTATGCATAACGTGTTCTACTTGTTTTATTGGATTACCAGCATATTACTGTTAATTCTAGTAAGAGTTCATAGTCCTTAGTGACTGCTCAGTGTTCATTATTCTTGAACTGTGAAAAGGTTAAACCTTGAATCTTATTGATATCTTTCTGTCCTTAGTGACTGCTATTGAGAACTATTGATACTTCTTGCTATTCTTGAACTATCATTTACTGTTGTAACCCTTAGGATTCAAAAACTATATTATTCACCATTATTGTTATATTACTTGCTGAGCAAACTTGTTGCTCATTCTTGCTTTCCCTAAAAACATTTTAGTTAAGACAGAGGAAGGCGGACCCTCGGGCACTGATAAGGGCAAGGGCAAGGCTACCGAGTAGCTTTGCACTTATTTAGAAATATTATGATGATGTAATAAAACCTAATTCGTATTTATGTATTAGCTATATTTAAACTATGTTTAAGATGTACGAGATGTTTAAGTTACGAGACCTTGGGACATGAATAATATATTAAATAAATGTAATTTAATCTTATATTTCCATTGCGCGAGATGTATTATGTTATTGGATATTTAGAACGTGATGGACCGAATTCATGACGCGAGGGGTCTGAATTTGAAGGCGTCACAGTACTAGTCGCTCGGATCTTTTGAGGAACACGCTCGACACCTCAACCTTTCGCCTATATTAAAGCGAAAACCTTGATACACTCAATAGTGTAGGGAATTTTGCGTTGAATGGAACACCAACGACACCTCAACCTGTTGCTTATATGTAAGCAAGAACATTAGTACAATCGACGATTGATGCTGTAGAAGACGCCACACCCAACTATTGAATGAAAAGTCAAAATTCAATCTTAAGAAAAACTAAGAATATTACTTCGGAATTCTTTAAGAACAAAAGAATGAGAAAAATCTCCCCCAAGTAATTGTATTGATAAAATCTGAAATTGTATATGAATTACATTAGTTTTGAACCTTACTTATACTACTCTAAGTAGCCCTAATCCTTTAGGAAATCCTATAAGGAATAAGAAATCAATTTAGAATGGAAATCCTAGCTAATATGCTTCTTAATTACATTAGAATTGAAAAAACTACCAAAACATAGCAAAATAAACTAGAAAAAACAAAGCAGGACTCAACCTCAGACGTCGTGGTGCGTGTTGGAAGAGCCTAGGCGCTGGGTATGCAAAAAGTGGCAAATTGTGGGCGCCTTGGTGCTGCTTTAGGACACCTAGGTGCTGGGCCTCACTGCAGGGGCGAGCCTCGACTCTGCTTTGGGCGCCTAGGCACAAAATCGTGCGCGCTGGGGTCGCATTAGGCGCACTGGGGCTGTAGCCACTTGAAATTTCACTTTCTTTATACTAACCTTGCAGAAGGATAAAAGTGTAATTTTACTTCAGAGACAACCCCGATATAGGGGAAAACATCTAATTACCCCGTAGACAACCCTGTGAATGATTCAAAGGGCCAGTGACGTCTGAACGAGACACAAACTGAACGAGGATCATAAAGCAAAGAAAGTGTTCACCAGAAGTCACCTCAGCAAACCTCGAACTGCGTGCCATCAAAGATAAGCCAATTAACTGCAGTCTAGAATCGGAAGATACCTCTCAGCTACTAGCATCATCTTCCCAGACCCCAACTCAGTCAGACTCGACCTTATTCCACAGCCTTTCGCAAAGACTTTTCGAGAGTTTGGCCTGCGAAGCTCAACTTTCTCCGAACCGAGATCGAAGGAACAAACTTCGAGATAGCAGGACCCATGGGGCCCAGCCGCATGCGGCTGGCCGCATGTATATATGCGGCTGGCTCCGATGGTTTAAGTTAGCAATATTAGCTCATTTAGAGAAAAAGAAAAGAAGAATTTTAGAGAGAGAAACTATTTTTAGAGAGAGAAACCCTAGGGTTTGATCAATATACACCCATTTTGAGTTCTTTAATCTTGTTTAACACCTACTTGGAGTCCCGAGACTGTTCTTAGTTGATCACGGGTGATAAAACGCTTGTTCATGCGTCTCCCAAGGTGAAAAAACTGCTCTTTTTACCTACTTTCTTTGTAAACTTTGTTTAGTGTACTAGATTGATGTTATATATTGCTTAAATCTAGTTAAACTTGTTGTTTTTTAACTATATTGTGTAGTAGTTGGTAGATATTGAGTTTTTACAGATTATATTGTGCATATTTGGTTATAAATCAAGTCCGGAGGCTAGATCTACCTAGATATAAGGCAGATCTAGCCTTTTGAGTGGTTATTAAGCATGAAGCTTTAACCCGTATGCTAGATCGACTTAGATCCATGGTAGATCTACGTATTTACTACTTTTAATCAGTCCCGGTTAACCCGTATAGCCCTAGATCTATATCTAGAGGAGAAAGGGGTCTGAAATGACTTGAAATGGTGATTTCAACCGATGAAATTATCTAATACCGAAGTCTAGGACATTGTGCATATATATTTACGCATAATAATGTGAGTCTAGGAATCCCGGTGTCGAGATCCCATGATTGGATCCCGACTTAATTCTCACGATGGACCAGTTTTGTGATGTAATGTTTAAATAACGCAAAATTCATTGTATATGTAATGTTTGGATTTTGAAGAGGAACTCGAGGGGTTAGTCCCGAGAAGTCGGATTCAAGATCCCGTGATAGTGAAAACTTTGATTGTGGGTGCTCGGATTCATCGAGATGGCTTACATGCCCGATGATGATCCGACCCTTTTTGGCACTTTTAGCATGCATTTTCACCAAAATGATTTTCAAATCAAAATAGCAAAGAGCTTTTATAATAACAATAAAGCAATTTGGGGATAACATTAGATCATAAATGGAAGTATCAAAAGACCTCGATTCCTATTTGACGAAGGATTTGAAAACTCTGTTTTCAAAACATCATTGATATATATATATATATATATATATATATATATATATTGTGTTCTAAAAAATGAACTTTTATATAAGTGAAATTCTTTGTGCATAGGGTTAAAGAGGTACAACACTACTTTCGTAATTATTACATATACTAAAAAATCAATAATGAAAGTATCAAAGGTCCTCGATTACTATTCGGGCGAAGGATTTAAAAACCTCATGTTTTTCCAAAATATCATATGAAATATACATTTTGTCTAAAAATGAACTTTTGCTAAATCAAAGCCTTCGTACATAGGTGCAAAAGAGGAACGACACTACTTCCAAATAACTCACAAGGAGACTTAGAATAAACTTTGAAACACACACACACACTTTTATGCATAGGAAATCAATAAGATATGGTACCGTATTTTCACGGGAGTCGGGGGGTGTGACACCCCCAAATCCGGGTACTTCGTTTCCACATGATTTGGTGTTCACTTTCTAATATAACATATATCTACCCAATGAATAATGCAAAATAAACTACAACTTAAATTAAAATAACTAAATCTCCCTTAAAACAAGGGTTACAACCTTCTCAAAATCAATCCCAGGGTTACTCTAACCTTGACATGAATATAATAAAGTGCGGAAATAAAACATAACATTCAATTATTACAATCATTCTCAATTAAATATATATATAAAAAACAAGTCTTCACTTGCTTTGCTTTCCCTTGCCCTTACTTGTAGACGGAGCATCAGCGTTATCAACCTTAACTGAAATTGTTATTTAATGCAAGAGTGAGCAAACCACAGCTCACTGGAGTTTAACAATAATATAGACATGAAAGAATATCTTTAAGAAAATCTGAACAACTTAGCTTGCTTCAATAATAAAGAATTGAATAATAATTCTCTATCAATATTAAAATTTGGATATAGAATTTATCTGAGGGTCATAAGACCTTTGAACTCTTGTCCTAGGTTATAAATATTTCTATTTAAACCTTTAACAGTCAATAAGACTATGGACCTTAACTCGTACTTAGGGGGATCAGCCCTTCGTACCATGTATTGTGCACAACCATCTTAACGCTATGCGTGGTAACCTCCCCTAGTAAATAGGGTTGTTCAACTCAGTAATTTGAATTCAAGTCCGCACCAAAGAAAGTTTGGTTTGGATAAGCTTACAAGGGTAATTTAGAATTCACGTTCATCAACTAAGGATTAGTTGAATCGATTTCCAATAATTCAAAATAAAAGAATTATGAATTAACATATGCTTTAGAATCAACTTAAAGCAGTTAAAATAATAACTGGATCTTACTTGAACAATAAGTTAAGACCATTTAAATTAAATAAACAATTGTCCAATACTGAAATGGAAAGGACATTCTCAACAATGAATATATGAATTCAAGAGATCATATAAAATCAATACAAGATTAGGGTTTAGAAAACTTGCATAAAATTAACGAGTTTAGGGTTTAGAAGACTTGCCTCAAGCGCAAGCTACTTAACACAATTCACGTACTTTAATACTTCCTACACATATATATTCAATCACAATAACCTAAATTAGTTAACACGTAACTAATTCACATAAGTGGTTAACCCTCATGGTTAACTCACATTCTGATTAAATAGTAATAATAATCAACCATCACATAGTTAATTACATCACCTACATATTCACATAATTAAATTAATTATGTATTTAACTCAATTATAATTAAACAATTATAATTCAAACACTTAATCAAATTATAATTACTTAAATTATCATTACCTTTTAAATTATAAACAATTTATAATTTAAAATCAATTAAACCACATTCATGCATTTATAATTACACAATTTATAATTAATCATGTATTTATCAATTATAATCAATAATTAATTAAACTATCACATGTATTACAATTACACAATTTATAATAAATCATGTAATTATCAATTTAAAATCCACAATTAAACATGCATTTATTAAATTATAATTTAAATTAACATCTAATTGATTAAAATAAATCAACTTCTATACATTATAATTTTACAGAATTATAATTTAAATTAAACATTTACTCTTAATTATAATTAATCAAATTATAATTAAGTAACTTATTTTACAATTAAACAATTATAGCTTATAATTTAAATATTATATTAGGTTTTCAAAACTTCCTTTTTTTTCTTTCTCAAATTATGAAATTACCAACTTCGTGTTAACACATGTTATAGAAGCTAGATATATGCTTATTATCTTAGCAATAATGTAACTTAGGCATGAAAATAATCTGCACAATTGTTTAAAACACACTGCCACTGCACCGAACCCGGCACAGCTGCGCAGCCAGCTGCCTTAAACCTGGCGCAGCTGCACAGGTAAAGGCTCTGGTAAAAGCAAGCGGCGCAGCTGCGCTGCTCCTGGCCTTGCGGCGCAGCTGCGCAGCAGCTCGGCCAGACGCAGACAGCCACGGCTCCCTGCTTTACCGGACAACCCATACAAGCCAAAAATACAGTAACATAGACACTGTAAATCATATATACGCTGTAATACATATATCTAACATGCACTCAAAACATAAACTCATTTAAACAACGAGAATCAATAGTTTTAAAAATCCAATTTGGCCATTTTCATGAAAACTCATATTTTCATAAAATAATTCTCTGTAATAAAATTTTCTTACCAATTCCACTTATAAAACATGCATTATGTTTGAAATTGAAGATATTATCACAACAATTCTAAATAGGCATATTAACACACAATCAAACCATAACTTTTACTCTAAAATTGGCCAATAACATACAAAATCATAAAAACATCAATTTCTCCATTAAAACATGTTCTGACAAAATTTTAATTTCTGAAAATCCTTGATCATGACATACAATTCATATAATAACCATTATAAACACAATTTATATATGTACATCATATTTGTATAACTTTCATGCTAAATCATAAACACAGAGAACTCATATTCATGAATATTATAAAGAAAACACATAGAAATATAATTTAATTGAAATAATACCCTTTTTGCTTAGATGATTGAAGAAGAAGATGATAGTGATTCCCTTCAAGCTTCTCAAGCTACACCTTTTCTCTCTATCTTCTTCTCTGTTATTCTTCCTCTCTGCTCTCTCTTTTCTTCTTAGTCTTAGGCTTAAACTAACGTAATTTTTCCTTACGTAGTATATAGATATATAACTGATATATATTAATAATATACGTACTAACTAATATTTAATAATCCAATTAAATTAGGAGTTACAAAATTTAAAAGTCCTTTTGGCTTGTTTGGCAACAGGAAAATTAGAAACTAGTTTTACTAACTTAGGCATGGTTTAGGTAAATTAGGTTTAAGCTAGTTTAAGGGCCCTGTTTGGCAACAGTCTTTTAAAACAAAAGCAAGGGCCTTGTTTGTTTAAAATCATTTAAAATCTTTTTTTTATTTATTTTAATAAATTATTTGACGCATACTTTAATGTCACATTTTAATTAATTAAATATTAATTATCTAATTTAATCAATTAAAATCTAACATCAATAAATCACATAAAATTGTCACCTAATTATAATTACTCGCTAATTATAATCCATGTAACACTTCATCACATATCTCATCTAATTTAATTATCTCAATTAAATTAGAACTATAATATAAAATTAATATACATTAATTAAATTAAATATTGCCCACTCATTTAATTAATATATACACTTAATTAAATCACTCCATAAATCACATAATTTATTTATTTAACTCAATAAATAAATCATATAAAATATTTATTTAATTCAATAAATATTTAAAATTAAATATAAAATCACAATCGTTACAGGGGGTGTCTAACACCTTCCCCCCGCTTAACCTAGCCCCCGAATTCCACGAATCTCGGGTTCCGGACCAATTTTACGGAGTCACATATTGAACCATATTGTAAAAACTTTCAAAACTCGGATGAGTTGGTACATCCATTTAAACCATACCAACTGGCTGCTCTGTCTCATTCGGTCCAATCATAAAATAATAAAATCAATCTTTTCAAAGTTGTCGACACTTGTATCGGTACTATTTTCCTAAAACCTAGACCTGACAAAATTGGCCCAAGCCCGCGGGTCGGCTGGCCCATAAAAATTGGGCTTAAAGTTTTTAGCCCATGAAAACTTGGGCTATTTTGGCTCTGCCCAAATTTAGCCAGGCCTGTTGTGGCCCGCCCGCGGGCTATTTTTTTAGCAAAACAATGATCTCTTTGAGAATCGAACTCTAGACCTCCATCACTCCTTAAATAAATGCTCAAACCAACTGAGCTACAAGAGTTTTTTATTCTAAAATCACTCTATACCTTACTACATCTCTGTTTAATACTTTTTGTTTTAAAATAAACCTTGCTTTTCAACTGAAAATGCAAATATCACAAAAAAATGAATGAAATCACATTTATATATAATATAATAGTTTGGCAAAAATATTCTTAAACCAATTACATCAATTTCTCTACCATGTCTCACCCAAAACAAAACAAATAGATGAATGTGAATAAATCAAATTAAAACAAATCAAATTAAGCATGGAAATTAACAGTACTAATTAAAACAAGGAGAGTTGTTAAAGTTAATTCAACAAGAAATCAAAGACAAAGAAATAGCTAGCTAGCTAGCTGCCTCATCAAATTAAGATATTGAGATGGAAATAATTAAACTCCAAATTAATTAAGTACTTTTCCATCTTTTTCAATGCTAATTTTTTTATTAAAAAAAAGTACTGGAAGATATATAAATATTTTTCTGTATGAAATTTGTTTCCTTAATTCATTCAATTATACTACTAGTTTATAAGATCAGTGAAGATTTTAAGAGGTAGAGGAGTTTAAAGAATTAAGAAATCAAATATATCCAAAAACGAATGCTGGAAGAAACTTAACATAAACAACAAAAACTCGAAATTTAAATTCAATGAAACTTATAGAATGTGATTATATATGAATGTGATTTCATTCAATTTTTTTATATTTTGTTTTTGTGATATTTGCATTTTTCAGTCGAAAAACAAGGTTTATTTTAAAACAAAAACTATTAAAAAGAGATGTAGTAAGGTATAGAGTGACTTTAGAATAAAAAAACCCTTGTAGCTTAGTGGGTTTGAGCATTTGTTTAAGGAGTGGGGGAGGTCTAGAGTTCGATTTCCAAGTAGAGCATTATTTTATTTTAAAAAAAGCTCACAGGCTGGCCTGGCCAGGCCCAATTAGGGCCACGGGCCTCATATTTTCAGCCCAAAAAAATTGGGCCATTTTGGCCCGGCCCACCGACAGCCCGGCCCTTTTGGGCTGGCCCGGCCCGTTTGCCAGGTCTACTAAAATCTCACCCTTTAATAAAATCCATAGACATAGCGAATCCCAAAAGGGTAAAACAAACAATAGATAATTTAGGAAAGTAAATCATGCATAAAAATATTATGAATATATATATATTTTTCCCAACGTTGACAGGTGGTGACTCTGCTGGGGACTAAAGAGGGCTTAAGCCTCGTTCAATCTTTTTGATTTTCATTATGCATGTGCATCTTATGTGAATGATCTTTGAGTGTGATAATTATCTCAATCTTTAAGCATTTTTTTGTATTAGTGCCTCACACAATATATTAGTGCTTCGCACAATTTCATCATATTACATGCGGTAAGAACGTGAATGTATGTGAATGTATGCTATGTGGTCCCTCCGTTAGAAGGCAATCCCGTCGGTTGTTTATTACTGGACTCCTCTAGATGTTTCCATTGTGAGGCTCAAGAAAGACACCACTCAGATCCGCTCCAATTGAAAGATGGATGTTTTCATCAAGTAAATTGCGAAGATCTGGGAACCAATTTCAAAAAGCCCATAAGAGTAACCCTAAGATAGGCCAGCCTCTGATAAACCAAACGAGTGGTGTGTCTCTTCATGCCCTATTTACTCTTCCGCATATATAAATGACAATCATCTTGAACTGTCATTTGTACATCTTTCTTATCCTGTCATCAAGTCGACTAACCCTTTGTTTCACAGGAAAAGATTAAAAAAATATTAAACTGATGCATAGCATATCATACATCCATATCACCAGCCAATGACAAGACTAACTAGATATGGGTTTTGTGAAGATTGGTCCTAGAACTCAATTCCAAGCCAAAAAGGCCCGTTCACCACCAGTCAAAATGACTGAAGGAAGTTCATCAGAACCCATCCCTGTATCTCGAGAGGAATTCGAGGAGTTTAAGAAATAGATTACTGAGATGACTACCATGTTCAGAGAATAGTGTAAAGTATCTCAGGAACCTAAGTATAAGAGTTAGACTGAACCTTTTGTGCAGGAAAATATGAAAATACCAAAAAAGGACGGTGATACCCAGATGTCCACACCTATCTCTCCTCTCGATGTCGAAGAAGCCAAGGAGGCCCTGGTTCAAAAGACGACACAAAAAATAGTAGACCTCCTAGAAGACAGAGAAACTGGAGATATCAGGAAGAAAGTTAGGCAAATGGAGGACGTTATCCGGTCTATGAAAGGGACAGGATCCCATGGGAGCGTGAATTATTCGGATCTATGTATTTTCCCAAAGGCGAGATACCCGGATAAGTTTCAAGTCCAAGAGTTCGAGAGATACAATAGATTGGGTGATCCCTATACTCACTTAAAAGTAAACATAGGTAAACTTGGAACTTACGCCGAGGATGAGAACCTTAGAATGCAGCTATTCCAGAAAAGCCTTACCGGTGAAGCCCGAACTTGGTATGCCCGAATAGATAATTCTAAAATCCGAGGTTGGGAGGATTTGGCCCACGCTTTCCTCAACCAGTATAGTTTCCAATCCCAGATGGCACCGAATCGCTACCAGGTTACCAAAGTCAAGAAATTGAGCAATGAGTCGTTCAGAGAATATGCACAACATTGGAGGCGAATGGCATCCCAAGTCAACCCATCAATGGATGAAAGTGAGATGGTGACAACTTTCATTGACATACAAGAAGCCCCTTTATATGAGAGAGTCCTTGCCGGGTTAGGAAAATCCTTCTCTGAAATGATCAAACATGGAGAAATGGCTGAAATGGGTTTGAAGTCCGGTAAAATAAAAGATCTCACTGCTTTGGAGGCCATAGCAGAGCACATACAATCGGGAAACTATGTGAGCGCTCCCAAAAAAGTATCTAAAAGGAAGGAAGAAGATGGCTCTTTGATATTGCAAGGACAAGCTGCAAATAAGAGCCCTAGTTAGCCTATCCAGAAACAGAACACTCATCTTGTGAATTCCCGAAATCCTACAGCATAAAAGGTTGAGGAGAACAAGCGAAGAAGGATATTTCCTTTAGGGGACTCTTTGGAGAATATATTGGCACGATCGTTGAGCTTGCTTCACCTTCTGATCCAAATGGAAGGCAATTTGATCCCAGTAAGAAATGCACTTACCATTCTAACTCACCGGGGCATGACACTTATGAATGTTGGACTTTAAAACACAAGATTTAGAACCTGATTGACAGTGGAGAAATTGTAGTCAAGACTCCAGAACAACCAAATGTCAACAATAACCCTTTACCTCAGCATAACGCGGAAGGAGTCAATATGATCAATGCAGGAGGTAGGGAAAATCGCAAGTACCTGAGGAAGCTGGGGGAAGCACCCTCTATGAATGACTCTGCAATATGAGGATACCCCGAAGAGAAGTATATGGTGGAGAAAGACTTAGCCTCGATTAAGGCATGAGTTGACCAATTGGCAGATCCGATCGTATACCAACATCAGTTGACCCAAAAGCTAATAGACCAAGTCCTACCAAGGCAAATCAACACCATATCCATCTAGGATGTCCCAATCTCAAGAAGGGACCGGATTCTCTAGCAAGAGCAAAACAAATGGACAGAAAAGATGGCTAGGGAAGCTAGAATTCAGCACCGATGAGAATTTGCAGCCAAACATCCAGGGAGGAAATTCTGTGCACCTTGGTCGATGAAGGAAAGATCACAAAATTTCTACCACCCCCAGATCCACGATCAAAGTGTTTCAATCCTTCTAGGTCCTACCTCTATCATTCGAATGTCCCTGGACATGCCACTGAGGAATGTTGGGCCCTGCGACACTTAATTCAGAATATGATCGAATCAGGAGAGCTAGAACTGATGAGTAAAATTGAGATCTTCCCTGAGGAAGAGATAATATACCCTCGAGGGGCAAGGAATTTGGAGGAAATGGTAGCTATTATCTTTTGCATAGAAGGAGCGTCTGGCGAACCCATAACCATAAAAGGATTATCTGGGTAGGGAAACAATACTACTCTGGAAATACTGGCACCAAAACCACTAATGTTGGCTCCTTGGCCTCAAATCCAAATTCTTAGTCTGAAGAAGGTACAGTGGAATTATGGAGAAGGCATAAAATTGACACCCGATTGTACAACTATCGTACCTAAAGAGAATCCACTTTACCTCCCAGGGCGTTTATTGAAACCAGTAACCAAGATATTGGGGAAGGTATCAACGGGAAAGGTCGCAGAATTCCTCCATAAGATGGGGCATAGTGAAGCAAGAACGGTGAAGCAGTTAGAATTTGAACCACATCAAATCTCCATTCTGGATTTATTATTGGCTTCTGACGACCATCATCAAATTCTAATCTAAGTATTGGAGGAGGCACACCTGCCCAAAACCATTGACACTGAAATTTTTTGGCACCTGATCAGCCATGTATTGGACAGTAATGTGATATCATTCACCGATGACGATATACCAGCCGAGGGAATTGGGCATCGTAGATTATTGCATATCGATGTGGTATCATCTGGATACGTGGTAGGAGGCATACTTATCGATGGCGGATCATCCTTAAACATCTGTCCATAGGATACTCTGGATAGGATGAAGATCAACCCGAATCGGATTCGGGAAAGTTATATAGTGGTACGAGCATTCGACGGATCAAGAAGGGATACAGTTGGGGAAATTGAACTTCTTGTAGAGATTGGCCCATTTACATTTAATATACCTTTCCAAATCCTAAAAATCACTACCGGATATAATCTGTTGCTGGGACGATCGTGGATCCATATGGCTGGTGCCATTCCTTCGACTCTTCATTAGCAATTAAAATACATCGTTAACAAAAATTTAGTCACCGTCAATGTAAAGCCTGATTATCCTATCCATAATTTGGGAGATATACCCCTGATCAGCGTAAATGAGGGTGTTTAGCCTGCCAGTTTTCAAGCCTTTGAAGTAAGCAACCCACATTACCACTCTATGGGCGCTCTAGCATTAACTCCCCGTATATCTCCAGAAGTATTGGCAGTTGGCCACTAGATGCTTTTTAGTGGACATCGACTAGGTCAAGGATTGGGTAGAAATGGCCAAGGAATCAACAACCCAATCCACATACCCACGCAGTTGGGAAGGGCTGGATTAGGATACTCTGGTGGATCCAAATATCGTAACCCTCACAAACACATGCTAGTCAACCATTTGATTCCTCTTAAGTCAGACCTCAATGAAGCCAGATTTAAGGTGCCGTTGAAGAAGGTCCCCACTATTATCTCAAACCTCCTGATCCCTAAAATTAATCAGAACGGATATAAGGAGATTGGTGATGAAGAGCTTCTTAAGGACGCTTCTCGGATGGCCAAAGATAAGAAGTTTCTGGATGAGATTCGGTTGCAATTTGTGAGCAGCTTTTGCCTTTCTAAAGATGATATGAAGAAACCCAATGGGACAAACCTGTCAAATGATCAACGCATCCTCCCAGTCCTTAACTGGGAAAGTGTGAACATCCCGAAGGAGGATCAAGGGACCTATTCTAAATCAGTTATGGTCATCCTGAAAGACACCGACAACTCCAGCAACGCATCTATCTCAACTTTCCCCCAGGATCTAACTACCAGTAATTGGATGATCACCCCTCAGATCGACCAAAAAGGGTAAAAACCAGAAAATGATCCGTTGATAGGGAGCTTTACCTTTATATATTTATGTCTGTTTTATTTTATCTGTAACTTGTTATTGCCTTTTGTCATACCAACTGCTGAATCCTTTTGTAATTGACAACCGTTTGTATATATTTAGCAATCAAGTTTTTTGTCTCAGGTTTCCAAATTTGAGTATTTCTAGCCATGTCCATGACTTGCCAAATTTGAGTAATGAATATGATTTCGATATAGAATTGGACTTTGACTTGATGGGGATAGAGCAAGAGGAAGTGGATGATGATGAGGTGCTTGAGAAAATCAAAGCATGGGTCGAAGATAAACCTAAACCTAACCTTCATCAAACCACCACTATAAATATCGGAACCCCTAACAACCCCAAAAAGCTACAGATCGGAACCAACCTCCCCTTTAGCCAAGAAAAAGAACTAATCAAACTCCTAACTCAATTCAAGGATGTTTTTTCCTGGTCTCATGAAGACATGATAGGTCTATCCACCGATATAGTTGTCCATCGATTACCAATTAAGGAAGAGTTCAAACCAGTTAAGCAGAAATTAAGACAGTTAAAACCAGAATAGAGCCTGGAGGTCAAAGAAGAGATTATCAAACAGTTCAAAGCAGGGATCATTATGGTATCAACATATCTCGAGTGGTTGTCCAATGTAGTCCCAGTGCCGAAATCTGGGGGGAAGGTGCGAGTATGTGTATATTATAGAGATCTCAACAAGGTGAGCCTTAAAGTTGACTTCCCAGTTCCGTTCATCCATGTGTTAATTAACAATATAGCATAGTTTGAAATATATTCTTTCGTCGATTGCTTCATCGTATATCATCAGATTATGGTTGCTGAAGAAGATAGGGAAAATACCGCCTTCATTACCCCTTGGGGAACATTCTGTTATCAAAGACTAGCTTTTGGCCTTACCAATGCTGGTGCTACTTATCAGAGGGCCATGATGACCTTATTTCATGATATGATGCATAAAGAGATTGAAGTGTATGTGGATGATATCATCGTGAAGTCCAAAAAGGTGGATGATACTCCGCAAATTCGATTTGAAGTTAAACCCAGCGAAGAGTTCTTTTGGTGTGAAGTCCGGTAAACTTCTGGGATTTCTTGTGAGCAACCGGGGCATTGAATTGGATCCTGCTAAGATAAAAGTCATTACTGAGATGCCCGAACCAAAGACCGAGAAGGAAATTGGAGGTTTCCTAGGAAGAATAAACTTTATCAGCTGGTTCATATTGCAGCTGACAGCAACCTGTGAACCCATTTTCAAATTGTTAAGAAAGAACTCCTCGGGAAAATGGAATAAAGACTGCCGAAAAGCTTTTCGTACCATCCAGAAGAGGTTGATTGAAGCACCTGTCTTGGTACCCCCAAGAGATGGAATTCCGTTATTCATATATATCTCAATCAATTCCAACGCTACGGGTTAATTACTGGGGTAAAAGGATGATATGGGGAAAGAAAGAGCAATTTATTATCTTAGTAAACATTTCAGCTGAGGAGAGCAGAAGTACACACTGATAGAAATAACCTGTTGTGCATTAGCTTAGGCAGCCACGAGGTTATAGCATTACCTACACGACAATACAACTTATCTCATCTCTAGGATGGATCTCTTGAAATACATTTTTAGCAAGTCGATGTTGAACTGTCGATTATCCAAGTGGCAGTTGATCCTTTAACAGTTCGACATCATCTATGTGACCCAAAAGTCTATCAAAGGGCAAGGAATTGCAGATCACCTGTCGGCCGCACCAACGGGGGGTTATGAACCTCTTGAAACCTATTTCCCTGAGGAGGAAGTGATGACTATTCAGCTGGCCAGTAAAGAAGATTGGGGTCAATTCTGGAAAATATATTTTGACGGCGCATTAAACACTGAAGGCGCAGGAGCAGGGGCAATTCTAGTGCCCATCACGGGAGATCAATACCCCATGGTGACCAAGTTGCATTTTAACAATTCCAACAACACAGCAGAATACGAAGGATGCATTGTGGGGTTAAAACTGGCTCAGTCCATGGGAGTTAAGAGGTTAGCTATATTCGAAGATTCCAAACTAGTCATCAGACAATTCACCGGGGCCTACACCACCAAGGAATTTCATCTACTGTCTTACCATCACCATATTCTCAAATTGGAAGGAGAGTTTGAAGACATTGCCTTCATGTATATTCCCCGGAACCGAAATGATTTTGCCGATGCATTGGCTACATTAGCTTCATTGGTGAACCTATCAATAAGAAAGGGAATGCCTGTTATCACCTTCACTGTATAGAGTGCACCATTATATGGAAATAGTGTAGGGGAAATATCAGATGAGATAGCACCTACTGGACCACCTTGGTACCACCACATTAAAGAATATTTGCGAGACCGATCAACCCCTGAAGGAATCATTCAAACTAAAAAGAAGTGAATACAAAAGATGGCCATAAATTTCTACCTAACTGGAGATGCTCTCTACAAGAGAGACCCAGGCATAGGCCTTCTGAGATGTCTAGATAGAGATCAGGCCCAACAACTTATGAATGAAGTACATGGTGGGGTGTGCGGAGCGCATATGAGTGGACCTCTGCTTGCCAAGAAAATTCTAAGGACGGGACATTACTGGATATCCCTCAAAGCGAATTGCGACAATCACATCAAGCATTGTTATCAATGTCAGATCCATGCCAACATTATTCATGCACCCCCGAATCAATTGCATTGCATGACATCACCATGGCCCTTTTCCATGTGGTGAATGGACGTGATCGGACTTGTTGAGCCTAAAGCCAGTAACGGTCACCGTTTCATCTTCACTATGATTGACTACTTTACCATGTGGGTTGAAACAGCTTCCTTTCCCAATGTTACCAAGGAGGTCATCGTTGGTTTCATTAGAAACAACGTTATCTGTCGGTATGAACAACACGAGGTTATCATATCAGACAATGCGAAGAATCTGAATAATGAGATGATGAGGGAACTATTCAATAAGTTCAATATTAAACACCTCAATTCGGTTATTTATCGTCCAAAAATGAACGGTGCGGTGGAAGCCGCTAATAAGAATATCAAGAAGATAATGATGAAGATGTCAAAAAATCATCGGGGATGGCCTGATCTGTTGCCGTTAACCCTACTTACATACCGAACATCGAGTCAAACCTCTATTGGGGCAACACCTTATTCATTAGTCTATAGCATGGAGGTCATACTTCCTATCGAAGTGGAGATGGAATCGCTAAGGGTGATGCTAGATTCCCAGATAGGGGAGAGCCAACGGATACAAGATCGATACAATCAGTTATCCCTAATAGATGAAAAGAGGGCTGCTGTTATCTTTCACAGCCAACTATATCAGCAGTGAATGTCCTGATCTTTTAACAAGAAGGTGCGACCTCGAGAATTTAAAGAGCATGATTTGGTACTAAAGAAGATCATTCTAGGCCAGGATGCAGCTAAAGGGAAATTTACCCCAAATTGGGAAGGACCTTTTGTTGTTAAAGCAATTCTATCGGGCGGAGCTTTGAAACTGGAGGAGATGGACGGTGAAAAATTCCCGTAACTGATCAATTCTGATATTGTGAAACGGTATTATGTCTGAGACCCCTTTTATTCGAACTGGAATACTTTGTCCTGAGAAAAAAAAAGAAAAAAGAAAAAAAAAGAAAACAAGAAAAAAGAAAAAAGAAAAAAATATCAAGTCTGATTTTCAGGTCTAAGCCTGAACTACGAAAGACCTGATCTCCCATCTGAGGGAGTACGTAGGCAGCCATTCATGGTGCGGTCTAACCCTCGAAAAACAAACCAAACAAAAAATCAAAACCCAATCAAACCAAGCGTAAACCTAAATAAACACTTTTCAACTGTTCAGGCCAAACCTGAACTATGAAAGACCTGATCTCTCATCTATGGGAGTATGTAGGCAATCATTTATGGTGCGGTCTAACCTTAGAAAAGGAATTCAAACACTTTCACCTTATATCCCCAAATCCAAAATCCTAACCTATATAGAAACCGAAATATACCATAAACCCGCCAAAGCGACGGCTTATGTGGAGAGGACTTAACGACATCTCAGCATCACCCTGTCGAATCTGGCGTAAGTATGATGAGACCAATTCTATGTCGACATAATAAATCATGAAGCGAGAATGGTAACAATGTACAAGGCTATACATGCTCAGACAAGAAAAGTGAACAGAACTTGTTTCTTTATATATATATAACTGTTTAGAACACAAAAGTTAATTCTAACATGTGATAAAAGATAATAACGAAGTCTGTACAGGAAAGTGAAACAGGGCTATAAATCGGCGATAAGACGAATCAACATAGCCAAATATCCAGCCATCTCTGTAGTCTGAGGAGCATCCTTGAGCTCATACTCCAGTACATCGACGCGTCTCAACAGCTCTACTGCCATGCGATAAACACCCTCCTGGCTCTACATTACTCCCTGAACATGACCAGTAAGTCCATCTGCAAAAGTCTTGGCAGCATCTCTATCAGTAATAGCCTGATCTCTGGCAACAAAAGCTGGATCTCTCTCAGCAATAGCAGCATCCCGACCAGCTAAGGTGGTCAACATCATGGACCGAGCTTGATCCCTCTTAAAGGTCACCAGATGAAGCTGTCTATCCATCGTCTCTATGGAAACTGATGATGAACTTAGAACAGTACTAACTAAAGAAGATGTCAACTCTGCGAACAGAGCATCCTCGGTCGGAGATATAGAATCCTCCATAGGCTCCTCAACATCAGTGGACCAACCCTCATCATCAGATAAAAATCCTATCTCAGCCTGATCTGCTGCATCTGGTGCTAAATTCGACTCTAGCCAAGCTGAGTACTCTGTAGATCAGCCCGGATGGCAGTCTCTAAACTCCGCTGTCTGCCGATGAGACCAAAATCCGTAGACACGAGCTAGATCAGCCTCGGTAGCTGAGCAGATGGGAAGCGATAATCCTCAATCCCCTCAAATGAATGGACCTCCTGATACTGATAAAATTAGCCCATCACCGCCAGAGGATGATAGGTCATCACACGCCTTAAACCAGCCAAATGAAGGAAATCCAGGTCTGCCACATAGGTGGTGAAACTCAGAAAAGAGCAGTAATCGGAGTACATGACTATCTTAAAAGGCTCCTCCATGGCACCTAGGAATATAGTCCAAGACGCCTCATCGATGCAGTAAGTCGGGTGTTAGGAGTAGATCTGCGACATACCATGTCCAAAGCAAAACCCATGACGGCGAAGCTGGCCGATCGGTCTAAGATGTGTCATGAACCAGATGTATAGAAGAACGGGGCTATCTCTAAACTCCTAATCCCCAATAGTCCGACAGAAGGATGCTGATATCAATGTCTCAGCTAAGATGAGAGGGAGAATGGTGAAGTCATCTATGAGAGCCCTGACAGCCATCAACATACCAACATCCAGATGGTCAGCATAAAATGGAATATATAGATATGATATGAGGCACATGACCAGGGCATCCACTTGTGCAGTGTTCCATCTCTCCTCCAAAATGGCAAAATCTCCATAATAAACGACAAAGCTATCAGCGAATGCAAAATGGTCTATCATGAATTCCATAGAAATGATGTGGCTACCACCCACCTCGGTCAGGATGACTGCCCTCCTCAATCCGGTGACCGTCATAAACTGGCGGCACATATGGCCCAACACCATCCGAGCACACAGTCCCTCCATCTATAACCTAGAGATGAGACTATACTCCTCCAGTGTAGGAGTCAACTCTTTAGACTAGAACCTGAAAACATTCCTCTCAAGAATCCAATGAACCAACATACTATCTACAAAACCCTCCGGAACCTGGAAGGATAATAAAGACAGAGAATGGCCTAACATGCGACCTACAATGATCCGGTCATAATATGGTAGGGCGTCATGCCAAACTCTCAGACTGGTAGATATCCGACCAGGCGAAGAATCCTCCAGAGGAGCCACTGCCGAAGAAGCCATCTGTAAAACTGTGTCAAAAAGACCATACAGGGGTCAATCTCTATTAAATCATTTAAATATATATGAAGCATGCATTATAACGAGTGATAATATAGCATGTGCGATAAATAAATAGAAAATAACATCATACATATCTGCCGAATACATTAGTTTTATATATACATCACTGTCATACCTATGATACATGTGAAATAAAAAGTATAGGATATTGGGGCATAAATGCCCAATGACTAATAAGGCGGCTGTAACCCAATGTTGAAATCCTCCAAAAAGGTGCTAGAATCATCAAACTGATAAACCCGGGGCAATTCACCTTGAGTGGGCATATCCCGCATGTCTGAGAGATAAGGCATATCCGGCACATCTGGGCGATAGGCAAAGGGACCACCTCCATAGTCAGAACCACCAGTACTTGAGGGTCCAGCCCCATGAGAACCACCAGTGCCTGAGGGTCCAGCCTCGTGATCCTGAGCAGTAAAAGTACCAGCTAATGATGGGTCCCCGCTTAGATGTTGACAATACGTCGACATCTGCTCCAACTGACGTCTCAAATCAGCTATCGAAGTCTGATGAGAAGGCTCCCGGAAGCATGATATCCAGTCAATCATCATAAGAGACCCCGGAACCACATCTTCCAGAAACTAGGTAACCCGGGTCTGAGATCCTATCATGCGTGGGCCCCACCAAGTGGAAAAGTCATCAAAAGTGATAGGACCATCTGACAAATGAAACCCCTCATACCCAACGGTGGGAATCGTTGCGGCCGACTGAGATAAAGGCCAGAATCGCTGAGCCAGAGGAAGGAAAAGAAGGCAAATCTCCTCAGTGATTCATCTAAAAGCACGCTCCCCGAGGTAGAGCTCCCAACCTCTATCAACCAGGAATGGAATCTGGCGAGTAGATAGATAATACTCTGGCCCTATCGGTAGACCATCCTCAAACCCCTCAGACAAATGCTCTACAGAATAAGGGACCCACACTATGTCAGAAGCCGTCAATGTCTCCAGCTGAAGGCGGGTATGAGTGAAGCCCTCTGCGATCGGGACTTCTGATAAAGTAGACTGGTGCCATCTACGCCCCCGAGGATAAGTGTCCAAGCCTAGAACAGAGATAAGGCGAAGACAAGGAAGCCTCTCATAAGCCTAAAACTGTTAATCCAAAGAACCCGATATTAGTTATGGGAAAAGATAAACCAATCAAAATTCAGACAAGTGAAATTCAGTCATAATGACTCACCAGAAGGAACTGGTAGAATCCGATCCATGCGTCGGTAACTCCCTCGGATCGCAGTCGCATCCTGTGAAGAAAGAGAGCGAATGTGAAAGATCCCCAATCGTAGTCCCCAATGCGGTCTACATCCTGAACATCCCCTACTAAGCTAAAGGAAATAATGGAGGAGTTGTTCGCAATAAAACAACTCCTCATGATGGTCAGGAATAGATGCAGCAAGATGCGATCTCTATCCCTCAAATCTACAGGTAATGGCTGCTGTAGAGTGCCTCGAGCAGCATCGACGCTCAAACATCCACACCGAATACTACGGGCCTTGAAGGCCCGCTCCTGAGAAGAAAACCCCAGAAGGGTGCGAACAACTGTCGGAGTGATACCAGTCTCCAAGGGCACTCTGTCCCCAGTAAACTCCAGACTTGTGATATATCTCCAGTCCATAAGTTCCATCACAACCTCGCAATCCAGCAGATGGAGGGACTGACTATGATGGAGCCATCTCTCAGATAAAGCTCGTAGATAGCCCCAGGAGCAACGACGAGGAGCAATGGTGAAGAAAGCCTGGAATCCCCAATAATCCACTATAGCTCGGTACTCGGGGTGAAGTGAATGATATAAAGAGTATATACTAAACCAGTTATCCCTGGGCTAGGTAAACTCTGGGACCTGCACGACCTTAAGGTTAAGAAACCGATTGCTGGCAGAAAAGAGAAATCAAAACAAATTAATGTAAAGATCATATACCTCATTCGCCTGCAAATGAATGGAGGGATGACGGCTCAGGTCTGTAAGAATCTGAATTTTTAGAAATTATAAAATAAGAATTTAATAAATAAAATTCTCAAAGCATGAGATGGGTTCGAATAAGAATATATATTCGTGATACGAGGTATGTAATATTGTGTTACATAAGATAATATGAGCTATGTAATAACTGATTTTGTGTTTAATAAATATATATCATTATTACATATTTGTTATAAATTGTAGAGATGAAGTAGTAAGAAGATGGATAAGATTTATCTATCGACATTAAATAGTTTATAGAATTATTTTATCATAGTAAGTTGGTGACATTAAATATCTTTAATGTATAATCACCATCTTCTTGTGTATGTATACTAATAACTAGTAGGTTTGTAATATAGATTATTATTAGTACTTAAGCTATCCATGGATGAATTTGGATAGTGGAGCATGAGTTAGTTAAGGAAATTAACTAATAAGAATAAATATTAGTTAGTTTAAATTGGAAGTTATATTATGGAATAATATAATTTGGATATTAAAGCCTTAATTAACTAAGATGATATAGTAAAGGGTTTAATTCACTCAAGCAAGTGGTGAGTTAATATATGTGTTTAGCAAAAGAAAATGAAAGAAATATGCTAAATAATATTTGATGTTTTTAATATCTTACATAGTATTGTAATATATAAAAAGGATTATTATTTGAAAGATAAGTGATTAATAAAAGAAGAGAACCAATATATCTTTAAATAAATATTAATTAGAGAATTAATTAATATTTGAGATATGGTTAAATGTATAGATTTAAAGAAATTATTTTGGGGATAATTTATAGAAAGGTAAGAGAAATAATTATTATATATTTCTAATAAAGGATATTAAAATAATTTCTAATAGTGAATTATTTTAATAAAAGGGAGAAGGTTATACCTTGTACGACTTTGTATGAGGTAATATAAATGAGGTGAAATATATTAAAACATATTTGCTATATGTAATATATTAATAAAAAATAAACTTATGGTCTATTTTCTATATAAAAGGTGTACATGTGTCGTACATGTAATTATTTTAATGAGATATAAATATTATATTAAGAATAATATCTTGAGATAATGAGTGAATTCTTTTAGTATAATTAATGCCTTTAGTTTCCAAATTTATAATAAATATGTTTTGTCATGTTATGGTGGAATACATAATTCTTATAATAGTAATGTATCTCCAAGAGGGTTAAAGTTATAAAAGAAAACTAAGTTATTTTAATTTACTAAATAACTTGAGTTACTATTTTACCGTAGATTTTATTATTTAAATAAGTAATAGAGTAAATATTAATTATTCTAAGCGTAAAGGTTATACATATTATAAGTGTATAATTATTTGAGGTAGCTTAGTATTAGAGTGCATGTGTCACACAAATCTTATATTAAAGAAATATTAAAGTGTGGTGGAAGTGATAATGAGCTTAATATTGAGCTTGTGAGGTATGCCTAGTGTGGCAAAGTGGTAGAAGGAGCCATTCATTAAATAAATTGATGAAAGAATGATTAAAAAGAATTAATTAGTATTATTATGTGAATTAATTTCTATAGGCAATGATATGTAATCATATGTTATAACTACATCTATATGATATGAAGTGTAACATTTCAAGGTAACTATATTATATGAGAACTATATAGTAAGATTGAAGGAATGATATAAGTTACATAAATAATGTTTATGTGACAATATGTGATGTAACGATTGAGATTTTATATATTAAATTTAAATATTTATTGAGTGAATAAATATTATATGTGATTTATTTATTGAGTTAAATAAATGAATTATGTGATTGTGTGGATTGATTTAATTAAGAGTAATATTTAATTAAATTGATATGTTAGCTATGGTGTAGCATAATTATAATTTAGTTGAGAATAATTCAATTAGATTTAATGTTATGTGCTAAGTGTTAATAATAATTTGTTACATGAATTATGTTTAATAAAGGAATTACAATTGTGTAACAATTTGGTATTATGTGTTTTTATTAATTAATGAATGTTAGCTTTTATTTAATTGAATAAGAATGTGGTAATTTAATTAAATAAGTGTAATATTTAATCTATGGATTTAAAGAGTTATTAAAAGAATAGAAAAAGGGTTTTAAAGTGTTTTACCAAACAAGACCCTTGTACTTGTTTAATCTTATTTTTTTTCCAAACAAGGCCTAAGCTAATAATCTGTTTTTAAAAGATAAAGGGGTTGCCAAACATGGCCTTGGACTTTTCAAATTCTATAACCTATGTAATTAGTAATATTTATTATGGTGATAAGTATTATATTTATTATTTATAGGTTACATATATTATTTATGTATATGTATATTGTATAATATATGTTAGATAAGTTAAAAGATACGTTAGTTTATCAAAACAAAGAAAAACAAGAGAAGAGAGTTAGAGAGAGTTATTAGAGAAGAAGAAGAAGAAGAAGAAGAAGAAGGGAAAGCTTTGAGAAGACAAAGCAAGCCCCATCATCATCATCTCCATCTCTCTCTTAAGTCAAAAACTAGTAAGGTTATAATCTTAACCCTAGAATTAATTCATATGTGTTGTGTTTCTTCTTTGTCGAATTGGGTTTGTCATAATCCTGAAATTATATGTATATATGGTGTTCATATGTTTTCATATGTAATTGTATGCCATGAAAGGGTTTTCAAAATACAATTGTTGTAAAAATAAGTTTTAAAGTTATGTTCTTCTATGTTTTCATGGTTTTAGAATTCTATGTGGAAGTCTCTTTGTGAAAGTTCTTGAGTTTGATATGTGTATGAGATGTGTACATATATATGTTTATATATATATATGTTTACATATGATTTTTATAGTTGTTTAAGAGTTTCAATTCACAAGTATATGATGAACACTATGAAATCATGTTCATAGTACTCTTTTACGAAGTTATTTTGAAAATTATTCTTAAATCCTTGATGTGAGTATGAGATATGTGTAATATGTGATATAACATGATTATATATGAGTTATATGGTTGTGTTAGCAATTCAAACCATGAATTTTTGATAAACAATAGGAATTGTGTTCATAGTGATTTTCTTTGAATAAATTTCTGAAAAAGGGCTTTTGAAACTATCAAATTGATGTTTAATTTAGAGTTATTGTTAAAATTGATCATGTGTTATGTTAGTATGTTAAGAATAGAAATTATTATAATTGGAATTACTTGAATTGATTGAAAAACGAGTTCGTGGTAGCAATTTTCGCCAAGAACGCTTAAAATTGTGTTTTCTTCAAAAATCATGAAATCTTGATTTTGATTATGTGTTATATGGATTTTAAATGTTATAAGCATGTTAATAGCTTAAAATATTATTTGTATCAAGTTTCATGTTTATCATGTTGGGAAAAATCGAATTCGGTGTGAAGGAATAACTAAATTGGCTTATTTTTCCACCAGTTCGCGAGCCAGCCCTCCCACCAGAGCATGCACCCTCCCCAGTGGGGCTTTTGCCCTTGGGGGACCCGCCCCAGCGGGTTAGCAAGCTATCTTGAAAAGTTGGTCTTTGCTTGTTGAGTTTTCATGCCCCGTTTGTTTAGCTAACTTACTTCTATGACTTGGAAAGTGAAATATGTAATAAGATAACATGTTTTTGATGCGTTTAAGTTAGATTGAAGTGCTATGTGAATCTGTTACATATGTGTTAGTGTGTTACTTTCATAAGGTACGCAACACGATTGATAGTATTATAAGCTTATGAATGTATGCCGTGAGTATAGACTCACGTACTTGACTCGTTAGCAACCAATGTGATAAATTACAATGTGAGTGGACTTGGATATGAAGTGAGAAGGTTTAAACGTTGTAGTTGGATACTAATAGATGGTTTGAATGTAATATAAACGTGTAGGGTAACTGTGAAGTGATTGTAATTGTGTTTCAAGTGTAGCTTGCGCTTGAGGCAAGTTTCCTATCTCTAAACTTATTATTGTGCAAGTTCTCTTACCCTTATTCTCTTACTTTAAACAAGTTTTCATTTCGGAACTTGTTATTTACTTTGTACAAGCATTGTTGTATTCGAATATTCCTATTGCTCAAATAATGAAGTATTATTGAGGTATTATGATCTTGACTTAGTTGTTCAAGCAAGATTTACTTATTCTTTCAATTTCTTTGAGTTACTTCTAAAGCATGCCTATCTATTATGAATTTCATTATCATATCTTATAGTTGGTTCATGATTGTTATATCATGGAACTATTAAAGTACTGTGAGTCGATTCAACTACTCCTAGTTGATGATAGTTGAAACTCAAAAGTTCCCTTATCTATCCAAACCAAACTTTCTTTGGTGCGGACTTGAATTCAATTACTGAGAATGAACAACCCTATTTATTAGGGGATATTTATGCGAAAGCGTTAATATGGTTGTGCATAATTTATGGTACAAAGGGTTGATCCCCCTGAGTACGAGTTAAAGGTCCATAGTCTTAATGACTGTTAAAGGTTTAAATAGGAATATTTATAACCTAGGATAAAAAGTTCAAGGTCATAAGACCCTCAGATGATTCTATATTCGAATTCTATATATTGATGAAAGAATTATAATTCAATTCTTTATTTTGATGAAAGTAAAGTTATTCAAACTCTTTTGAAACTATTCATATATGTCATATCACTGTTGTATTTCTAAGTGAGTTTTGTTTGCTCACTCTTGCATGTTTTACCACCACTTGCAGTTGAGAACAAGAATGTTGATATACCGTCAACAAGTAAAGAAAAAGGAAAGATGAACAAGTGAAGGCTTGTTATTTTCAAGTTACTTTTGTAATAAGACTTAGTTGATTATGTTTTATTTTTCGCATTTATTTGATTGACGTTAAGGTTTAGTTAACCCTGGAATTTTATTGGCAAGTTGTAATCCTTTTTAAAGGAAGATTTTTATTAAGGTTTATGAAGGTTGTAATTCTTTATTATTGGGTAGATGTATGTTTTATTAGAAAGTGAACACCAAATCATGTGAAAACAAAGTACCCGGATTTGGGGGTGTCACAAGTTGGTATCAAGCCGACTCTCTAAAGCTCGGGTCGGGTCATCCGGCCAGGTTGCCGGAGGTAGGGACACGAAGCTAGCCGGTATTATCCCATAATGGCTAGAGAGGCAAAGATCTTTGGACCGTGTGTGATCGGTTCTGACGGGGACGTCAGAAATTTAAGTGAGGGAGTTTGTAACACCCCAATCCCACATCGAAAGATTGGGGAAATATATGTCCATACTTAAGGAAATAAGTTACTACCAATAGTACCTTCAGTCATGACTTTTGGGTGAGCTTGTGGTATGATAAGATGACCCAAGAAGATACTATTGGGCCAGTAGTTTTAGGCCTTATTTTGATGGACTTGATTCGATTCGGACTTGGGATTTGACCCGAGATTTGTTTCAAACTCAGGATTTGACCCGGGTTGTTATATATGGTATCAAAGCTGAGTCCCCGATTTATTGGACCATTCGAGGTACTACGAAAGGTGGGCGAGGTTGCTTACGAGGTGGCATTGCCTCCGGAGCTTGACAATACACATAACGTATTTCATATTTCGGTGTTACGACCTTACAAGCATGACTATAAACATGTAATAGAATATGAGCCTTTACAATTTGATAAAGACTTAACTTATGAAGAGGTTCCTGTTTAAATAGTTGATAGGAAGGAACAAGTACTTAGGAATAAAGTGATACCTTTTGTTAAGGTAATTTGGTGGAACCAAAGTGCTGAAGAAGCCACGTGGGAACTCGAAGATGTAATGAGGAAATCGTATCCTCAACTATTTGCTTAATTGATTTGTGTAACCCCTTATATATCGATTCTGGGGACAGAATCCGTTTAAGGGGGAAGAATGTAACAGGTGAGAATTTTTTTTTGTGAGGTATTTTAATGAGAATTTTTTTTTATGATGTGATTTTGGGGACATAATCCTTTTAAGGAGGGAATATTATAACGATTGAGATTTTATATATTAAATTTTAATATTTATTGATTAAATAAATATTATATATGATTTATTTATTGAGTTAAATAAATGAATTATGTGATTGTGTGGATTGATTTAATTAAGAGTAATATTTAATTAAATTGCTATGTTAGCAATGGTGTAGCATAATTAAAATTTAGTTGAGGATAATTCAATTAGATTTAATGTTATGTGCTAAGTGTTAATAATAATTTGTTACATGAATTATGTTTAATAAAAGAATTATAATTGTGTAACAATTTGGTATTATGTGTTTTTATTAATTAATGAATGTTAGCTTTTATTTAATTGAATAAGAATGTGGTAATTTAATTAAATAAGTGTAATATTTAATCTATGGATTTAAAGAGTTATTAAAAGACTAGAAAAGGGTTTTAAAGTGTTTTACCAAACTAGGCCTTTGTACTTGTTTAATCTTATTTTTTTCCAAACAAGGCCTTAGTTAATAATCTGTTTTTAAAAGATAAAGGGGTTGCCAAACATGGCCTTGGGCTTTTCAAATTCTATAACCTATGTAATTAGTAATATTTATTATGGGGATAAGCATTATATTTATTATTTATAGGTTACATATATTATATATGTATATGTATATTGTATAATATATGTTAGATAAGTTAAAAGATACGTTAGTTTATCAAAACAAAGAAAAACAAGAGAAGAGAGTTAGAGAGAGTTATTAGAGAAGAAGAAGAAGAAGAAGAAAGGAAAGCTTTGAGAAGACAAAGCAAGCCCCATTATCATCATCTCCATCTTTCTCTTAAGTCAAAAACTAGTAAGGTTATAATCTTAACCCTAGAATCAATTCATATGTGTTGTGTTTCTTCTTTGTCGAATTGGGTTTGTTATAATCATGAAATTATATGTATATATGGTGTTCATATATTTTCATATGTAATTGTATGCCATGAAAGGGTTTTTTAAATACTATTGTTGTAAAAACAAGTTTTAAAGTTATGTTCTTCTATGTTTTCATGGTTTTAGAATTCTATGTGGAAGTCTCTTTGTGAAAGTTCTTGAGTTTGATATGTGTATGAGATGTGTACATATATATGTTTATATATATATATATATATGTTTACATATGATTTTTATAGTTGTTTAAGAGTTTCAATTCACAAGTATATGATGAACACTATGAAATCATGTTCATAGTACTCTTTTACGAAGTTATGTTGAAAATTATTCTTAAATCCTTGATGTGAGTATGAGATATGTGTAATATGTGATATAATATGATTATATATGAGTTATATGGTTGTGTTAGCAATTCAAACCATGAATTTTTGATAAACAATAGGAATTGTGTTCATAGTGATTTTCTTTGAATAAATTTATGAAAAAAGGGCTTTTGAAACTATCAAATTGATGTTTGATTTTGAGTGATTGTTAAAATTGATCATGTGTTATGTTAGTATGTTAAGAATAGAAGTTATTATAATTGGAATTACTTGAATTGATTGAAAAACAAGTTCGTGGTAGCAATTTTCGCCAAGAACGCTTAAAATTGTGTTTTCTTCAAAAATCATGAAATCTTGATTTTGATTATGTGTTATATGGATTTTAAATGTTATAAGCATGTTAATAAGCTTAAAATGTTGTTTGTATCAAGTTTCATGTTTATCATGTTGGGAAAAATCGAATTCGGTGCGAAGGAATAAGCCAAATTAGCTTTTTTTTTCCACCAGTTCGCGAGCCAGCCCTCGCACCAGAGCATGCACCCTCCCCAGTGGGGCTTTTGCCCTTGGGGGACCCGCCCCAGCAGGTTAGCAAGCTGTCTGGAAAAGTCAGGTTTTTGCTTGTTGAGTTTTCATGCCCCGTTTGTTTAGCAAACTTACTTCTATGACTTGGAAAGTGAAATATGTAATAAGATAACATGTTTTTGATGCGTTTAAGTTAGATTAAAGTGTTATGTGAATATGTTACATGTGTGTTAGTGTGTTACTTTCATAAGGTACGCAACACGATTGATAGTATTATAAGCTTATGAATGTATGCCGTGAGTATAGACTCACGTACTTGACTCGTTAGCAACCAATGTGATAAATTACATTGTGAGTGGACTTGGATATGAAGTGAGATGGTTTAAACGTTGTAGTTGGATACTAATAGATGGTTTGAATGTAATGTAAACGTGTAGGGTAACTGTGAAGTGATTGTAATTGTGTTTCAAGTGTAGCTTGCGCTTGAGGCAAGTTTCCTATCTCTAAACTTATTATTGTGCAAGTTCTCTTACCCTTATTCTCTTACTTTAAACAAGTTTTCATTTCAGAACTTGTTATTTACTTTGTACAAGCATTGTTGTATTCGAATATTCCTATTGCTCAAATAATGAAGTATTATTGAGGTATTATGATCTTGACTTAGTTGTTCAAGCAAGATTTACTTATTCTTTCAATTGCTTTGAGTTACTTTTAAAGCATGCCTATCTATTATGAATTTCATTATCATATCTTATAGTTGGTTCATGATTCTTATATCATGGAACTATTAAAGTACTGTGAGTCAATTCAACTACTCCTAGTTGATGATAGTTGAAACTCAAAAGTTCCCTTATCTATCCAAACCAAACTTTCTTTGGTGCGGACTTGAATTCAATTACTGAGAATGAACAACCCTATTTATTAGGGGATATTTATGCGAAAGCGTTAAGATGGTTGTGCACAATTTATGGTACAAAGGGTTGATCCCCCTAAGTACGAGTTAAAGGTTCATAGTCTTAATGACTGTTAAAGGTTTAAATAGGAATACTTATAACCTAGGATAAAAAGTTCAAGGTCATATGACCCTTAGATGATTCTATATTCGAATTCTATGTATCGATGAAAGAATTATAATTCAATTCTTTATTTTGAAGAAAGTAAAGTTATTCAAACTCTTTTGAAACTATTCATATATGTCATATCACTGTTGTATTTCCAAGTAAGTTTTGTTTGCTCAATCTTGCATGTTTTACCACCACTTGCAGTTGAGAACAAGAATGTTGACATACCGTCAACAAGTAAAGGAAAAGGAAAGATGAACAAGTGAAGGCTTGTTATTTTCAAGTTACTTTTGTAATAAGACTTAGTTGATTATGTTTTATTTTCCGCATTTATTTGATTGACGTTAAGGTTTAGTTAACCCTGGAATTTTATTGGCAAGTTGTAATTCTTTTTAAAGGAAGATTTTTATTATGGTTTATGAAGGTTGTAATTTACTTTGCAATTCTTTATTATTGGGTAGATGTATATTTTATTAGAAAGTGAACACCAAATCATGTGAAAAGGAAGTATCCGGATTTGGGGGTGTCACAGGTTGGTATCAAAGCCGACTCTCGAAAGCTCGAGTCGGGTCATCCGATGGAGTTGCCGGAGGTGGGGACACGAAGCCAGCCGGTATTATCCCATAATGGCTAGAGAGGCAAAGATCTTTGGACAGTGTGTTATCGGTTCTGACGGGAACGTCAAAAATTTAAGTGAGGGAGTTTGTAACACCCCAATCCCACATCGAAAGATAGGGGAAATATGTGTCCATACTTAAGGAAATAAGTTACTACCAATAGCACCTTCAGTCATGACTTTTGGGTGAGCCTGTGGTGGGCTAAGATGACCCAAGAAGATACTATTGGGCCAGTGGTTTAAGGCCTTATTTTGATGGATTTGATTCGATTTGGACTTGGGATTTGACCTGAGATTTATTCCGGACTCGGGATTTGACCCGGGTTGTTATATATGGTATCAAAGCTGAGTCCCCGATTTATTGGACCTTTCGAGGTACTACGAAAGGTGGGCGAGGTTGCTTACGAGGTGGCATTGCCTCCGGAGCTTGACAATATACATAACGTATTTCATATTTCGGTGTTACGACCTTACAAGCATGACTATAAACATGTAATAGAATATGAGCCTTTACAATTTGATAAAGACTTAACTTATGAAGAGGTTCCTGTTTAAATAGTTGATAGGAAGGAACAAGTACTTAGGAATAAAGTGATACCTTTTGTTAAGGTAATTTGGTGGAACCACAGTGCTGAAGAAGCCACGTGGGAACTCGAAGATGTAATGAGGAAATCGTATCCTCAACTATTTGCTTAATTGATTTGTGTAAGCCCTTATATATCGATTCTGAGGACAGAATCCTTTTAAGGGGGAAGAATGTAACAAATGAGAATTTTTTTTTGTGAGGTATTTTAATGAGAATTTTTTTTTTATGATGTGATTCTGGGGACATAATCCTTTTAAGGAGGGAATATTATAACGATTGAGATTTTATATATTTAATTTTAATATTTATTGAGTAAATAAATATTATATGTGATTTATTTATTGAGTTAAATAAATGAATTATGTGATTGTGTGGATTGATTTAATTTAGAGTAACATTTAATTAAATTGATATGTTAGCAATGGTGTAGCATAATTAAAATTTAGTTGAGGATAATTCAATTAGATTTAATATTATGTGCTAAGTGTTAATAATAATTTGTTACATGAATTATGTTTAATAAAGGAATTATAATTGTGTAACAATTTGGTATTATGTGTTTTTATTAATTAATGAATGTTAGGTTATATTTAATTGAATAAGAATGTGGTAATTTAATTAAATAAGTGTAATATTTAATCTATGGATTTAAAGTGTTATTAAAAGATTAGAAAAAGGGTTTTAAAGTGTTTTACCAAACAAGGCCTTTGTACTTGTTTAATCTTATTTTTTTCCAAACGAGGCCTTAGTTAATAATCTGTTTTTAAAAGATAAAGGGGTTGCCAAACATGGCCTTGGGCTTTTCAAATTCTATAACCTATGTAATTAGTAATATTTATTATGGTGATAAGTATTATATTTATTATTTATAGGTTACATATATTATATATGTATATGCATATTGTATAATATATGTTAGATAAGTTAAAAGATACGTTAGTTTATCAAAACAAAGAAAAATAAGAGAAGAGAGTTAGAGAGAGTTATCAGAGAAGAAGAAGAAGAAGAAGAAGAAGAAGGGAAAGCTTTGAGAAGACAAAGCAAGCCCCATCATCATCATCTCCATCTCGCTCTTAAGTCAAAAACTAGTAAGGTTATAATCTTAACCCTAGAATCAATTCATATGTGTTGTGTTTCTTCTTTGTCGAATTGGGTTTGTTATAATCATGAAATTATATGTATATATGGTGTTCATATGTAATTGTATGCCATGAATACAATTGTTGTAAAAACAAGTTTAAAAGTTATGTTCTTATATATTTTCATGGTTTTTGAATTCTATGTGGAAGTCTCTTTGTGAAAGTTCTTGAGTTTGATATGTGTATGAGATGTGTACATATATTTGTATATATATATATATATATATATATATGTTTACATATGATTTTTATAGTTGTTTAAGAGTTTCAATTCACAAGTATATGATGAACACTATGAAATCATGTTCATAGTACTCTTTTACGAAGTTATGTTGAAAATTGTTCTTAAATCCTTGATGTGAGTATGAGATATGTGTAATATGTGATATAACATGATTATATATGAGTTATATGACTGTGTTAGCAATTCAAACCATGAATTTTTGATAAACAATAGCAATTGTGTTCATAGTGATTTTCTTTGAATAAATTTCTGAAAAAAGGGCTTTTGAAACTATCAAATTGATTTTTGATTTTGAGTTATTGTTAAAATTGATCATGTGTTATGTTAGTATGTTAAGAATAGAAGTTATTATAATTGGAATTACTTGAATTGATTGAAAAACGAGTTCGTAGTAGCAATTTTCGCTAAGAACGCTTAAAATTGTGTTTTCTTCAAAAATCATGAAATCTTGATTTTGATTATGTGTTATATGGATTTTAAATGTTATAAGCATGTTAATAAGCTTAAAATGTTGTTTGTATCAAGTTTTATGTTTATAATGTTGGGAAAAATCGAATTCGGTGCGAAGGAATAAGCCAAATTGGCTTATTTTTCCACCAGTTCGCGAGCCAGCCCTCCCACCAGAGCATGCACCCTCCCCAGTGGGGCTTTTGCCCTTGGGGGACCCGCCCCAGCGGGTTAGCAAGCTGTCCGGAAAAGTCAGTTTTTGCTTGTTGAGTTTTCATGCCCCGTTTGTTTAGCTAACTTACTTCTATGACTTGGAAAGTGAAATATGTAATATGATAACATGTTTTTGATGTGTTTAAGTTAGATTGAAGTGTTATGTGAATATGTTACATGTGTGTTAGTGTGTTACTTTCATAAGGTACGCAACACGATTGATAGTATTATAAGCTTATAAATGTATGCCGTGAGTATAGACTCACGTACTTGACTCGTTAGCAACCAATGTGATAAATTACATTGTGAGTGGACTTGGATATGAAGTGAGATGGTTTAAACGTTGTGGTTGGATACTAATAGATGGTTTGAATGTATTGTAAACGTGTAGGGTAACTGTGAAGTGATTGTAATTGTATTTCAAGTGTAGCTTGCGCTTGAGGCAAGTTTCCTATCTCTAAACTTATTATTGTGCAAGTTCTCTTACCCTTATTCTCTTACTTTAAACAAGTTTTCATTTCAGAACTTGTTATTTTCTTTGTACAAGCGTTGTTGTATTCGAATATTCCTATTGCTCAAATAATGAAGTATTATTGAGGTAGTATGATCTTGACTTAGTTGTTCAAGTAAGATTTACTTATTCTTTCAATTGCTTTGAGTTACTTCTAAAGCATGCCTATCTATTATGAATTTCATTATCATATCTTATAGTTGGTTCATGATTCTTATATCATGGAACTATTAAAGTATTGTGAGTCGATTAAACTACTCCTAGTTGATGATAGTTGAAACTCAAAAGTTCCCTTATCTATCCAAACCAAACTTTCTTTGGTGCGGACTTGAATTCAATTACTGAGAATGAACAACCCTATTTATTAGGGTATATTTATGCGAAAGCGTTAAGATGGTTGTGCACAATTTATGGTACAAAGGGTTGATCCCCCTAAGTACGAGTTAAAGGTCCATAGTCTTAATGATTGTTAAAGGTTTAAATAGAAATATTTATAACCTAGGATAAAAGGTTCAAGGTCATATGACCCTCAGATGATTTTATATTCGAATTTTATGTATTGATGAAAGAATTATAATTCAATTCTTTATTTTGATGAAAGTAAAGTTATTCAAACTCTTTTGAAACTATTCATATATGTCATATCACTGTTGTATTTCCAGGTGAGTTTTGTTTGCTCACTCTTGCATGTTTTACCACCACTTGCAGTTGAGAACAAGAATGTTGACATACCGTCAACAAGTAAAGGAAAAGGAAAGATGAACAAGTGAAGGCTTGTTATTTTCAAGTTACTTTTGTAATAAGACTTAGTTGATTATGTTTTATTTTCCGCATTTATTTGATTGACGTTAAGGTTTAGTTAACCCCTGGAATTTTATTGGCAAGTTGTAATCCTTTTTAAAGGATGATTTTTAATATGGTTTATGAAGGTTGTAATTTACTTTGCAATTCTTTATTATTGGGTAGATGTATATTTTATTAGAAAGTGAACACCAAATCATGTGAAAAGGAAGTATCCGGATTTGGGGGTGTCACAGGTTGGTATCAAAGCCGACTCTCGAAAGCTCGAGTCGGGTCATCCGATGGAGTTGCCGGAGGTGGGGACACGAAGCCAGCCGGTATTATCCCATAATGGCTAGAGAGGCAAAGATCTTTGGACCGTGTGTGATCGGTTCTGGCGGGAAAGTCAAAAATTTAAGTGAGGGAGTTTGTAACACCCCAATCCCACATCGAAAGATAGGGGAAATATGTGTCCATACTTAAGGAAATAAGTTACTACCAATAGCACCTTCAGTCAAGACTTTTGGGTGAGCCTGTGGTGGGCTAAGATGACCCAAGAAGATACTATTGGGCCAGTGGTTTAAGGCCTTATTTTGATGGATTTGATTCGATTTGGACTTGGGATTTGACCCGAGATTTATTCCGGACTCGGGATTTAACCCGGGTTGTTATATATGGTATCAAAGCTGAGTCCCCGATTTATTGGACCTTTCGAGGTACTACGAAAGGTGGGCGAGGTTGCTTACGAGGTGGCATTGCCTCCGGAGCTTGACAATATACATAACGTATTTCATATTTCGGTGTTACGACCTTACAAGCATGACTATAAACATGTAATAGAATATGAGCCTTTACAATTTGATAAAGACTTAACTTATGAAGAGGTTCCTGTTTAAATAGTTGATAGGAAGGAACAAGTACTTAGGAATAAAGTGATACCTTTTGTTAAGGTAATTTGGTGGAACCACAGTGCTGAAGAAGCCACGTGGGAACTCGAAGATGTAATGAGGAAATCGTATCCTCAACTATTTGCTTAATTGATTTGTGTAAGCCCTTATATATCGATTCTGGGGACATAATCCTTTTAAGGGGGAAGAATGTAACAAATGAGAATTTTTTTTGTGAGGTATTTTAATGAGAATTTTTTTTTATGATGTGATTCTGGGGACATAATCCTTTTAAGGAGGGAATATTATAACGATTGAGATTTTATATATTTAATTTTAATATTTATTGAGTAAATAAATATTATATGTGATTTATTTATTGAGTTAAATAAATGAATTATGTGATTGTGTGGATTGATTTAATTTAGAGTAACATTTAATTAAATTGATATGTTAGCAATGGTGTAGCATAATTAAAATTTAGTTGAGGATAATTCAATTAGATTTAATGTTATGTGCTAAGTGTTAATAATAATTTGTTACATGAATTATGTTTAATAAAGGAATTATAATTGTGTAACAATTTGGTATTATGTGTTTTTACTAATTAATGAATGTTAGGTTATATTTAATTGAATAAGAATGTGGTAATTTAATTAAATAAGTGTAATATTTAATCTATGGATTTAAAGTGTTATTAAAAGATTAGAAAAAGGGTTTTAAAGTGTTTTACCAAACAAGGCCTTTGTACTTGTTTAATCTTATTTTTTTCCAAACGAGGCCTTAGTTAATAATCTGTTTTTAAAAGATAAAGGGGTTGCCAAACATGGCCTTGGGCTTTTCAAATTCTATAACCTATGTAATTAGTAATATTTATTATGGTGATAAGTATTATATTTATTATTTATAGGTTACATATATTATATATGTATATGTATATTGTATAATATATGTTAGATAAGTTAAAAGATACGTTAGTTTATCAAAACAAAGAAAAATAAGAGAAGAGAGTTAGAGAGAGTTATCAGAGAAGAAGAAGAAGAAGAAGAAGAAGGGAAAGCTTTGAGAAGACAAAGCAAGCCCCATCATCATCATCTCCATCTCTCTCTTAAGTCAAAAACTAGTAAGGTTATAATCTTAACCCTAGAATCAATTCATATGTATTGTGTTTCTTCTTTGTCGAATTGGGTTTGTTATAATCATGAAATTATATGTATATATGGTGTTCATATATTTTCATATGTAATTGTATGCCATGAAAGGGTTTTCAAAATACCATTGTTTTAAAAACATGTTTAAAAGTTATGATCTTCTATATTTTCATGGTTTTAGAATTCTATGTGGAAGTCTCTTTGTGAAAGTTCTTGAGTTTGATATGTGTATGAGATGTGTACATATATATGTATATATATATATATATATATGTTTACATATGATTTTTATAGTTGTTTAAGAGTTTCAATTCACAAGTATATGATGAACACTATGAAATCATGTTCATAGTACTCTTTTACGAAGTTTTGTTGAAAATTGTTCTTAAATCCTTGATGTGAGTATGAGATATGTGTAATATGTGATATAACATGATTATATATGAGTTATATGATTGTGTTAGCAATTCAAACCATGAATTTTTGATAAACAATAGGAATTGTGTTCATAGTGATTTTCTTTGAATAAATTTCTGAAAAAGGGCTTTTGAAACTATCAAATTGATGTTTGATTTTGAGTTATTGTTAAAATTGATCATGTGTTATGTTAGTATGTTAAGAATAGAAGTTATTATAAATGGAATTACTTGAATTGATTGAAAAACGAGTTCGTGGTAGCAATTTTCGCCAAGAACGCTTAAAATTGTGTTTTCTTCAAAAATCATGAATTCTTGATTTTGATTATGTGTTATATGGATTTTAAATGTTATAAGCATGTTAATAAGCTTAAAATGTTGTTTGTATCAAGTTTTATGTTTATAATGTTGGGAAAAATCGAATTCGGTGCGAAGGAATAAACCAAATTGGCTTATTTTTCCACCAGTTCGCGACTCCCACCAGAGCATGCACCCTCCCCAGTGCGGCTTTTGCCCTTGGGGGACCCGCCCCAGCGGGTTAGCAAGCTGTCCGGAAAAGTCAGTTTTTGCTTGTTGAGTTTTCATGCCCCGTTTGTTTAGCTAACTTACTTCTATGACTTGGAAAGTGAAATATGTAATATGATAACATGTTTTTGATGTGTTTAAGTTAGATTGAAGTGTTATGTGAATATGTTACATGTGTGTTACTTTCATAAGGTACGCAACACGATTGATAGTATTATAAGCTTATAAATGTATGCCGTGAGTATAGACTCACGTACTTGACTCGTTAGCAACCAATGTGATAAATTACATTGTGAGTGGACTTGGATATGAAGTGAGATGGTTTAAACGTTGTAGTTGGATACTAATAGATGGTTTGAATGTAATGTAAACGTGTAGGGTAACTGTGAAGTGATTGTAATTGTGTTTCAAGTGTAGCTTGCGCTTGAGGCAAGTTTCCTATCTCTAAACTTATTATTGTGCAAGTTCTCTTACCCTTATTCTCTTACTTTAAACAAGTTTTCATTTCAGAACTTGTTATTTTCTTTGTACAAGCGTTGTTGTATTCGAATATTCCTATTGCTCAAATAATGAAGTATTATTGAGGTATTATGATCTTGACTTAGTTGTTCAAGTAAGATTTACTTATTCTTTCAATTGCTTTGAGTTACTTCTAAAGCATGCCTATCTATTATGAATTTCATTATCATATCTTATAGTTGGTTCATGATTCTTATATCATGGAACTATTAAAGTACTGTGAGTCGATTAAACTACTCCTAGTTGATGATAGTTGAAACTCAAAAGTTCCCTTATTTATCCAAACCAAACTTTCTTTGGTGCGGACTTGAATTCAATTACTGAGAATGAACAACCCTATTTATTAGGGTATATTTATGCGAAAGCGTTAAGATGGTTGTGCACAATTTATGGTTCAAAGGGTTGATCCCCCTGAGTACGAGTTAAAGGTCCATAGTCTTAATGATTGTTAAAGGTTTAAATAGAAATATTTATAACCTAGGATAAAAGGTTCAAGGTCATATGACCCTCAGATGATTTTATATTCGAATTCTATGTATTGATGAAAGAATTATAATTCAATTCTTTATTTTGATGAAAGTAAAATTATTCAAACTCTTTTGAAACTATTCATATATGTCATATCACTGTTGTATTTCCAGGTGAGTTTTGTTTGCTCACTCTTGCATGTTTTACCACCACTTGCAGTTGAGAACAAGAATGTTGACATACCGTCAACAAGTAAAGGAAAAGGAAAGATGAACAAGTGAAGGCTTGTTATTTTCAAGTTACTTTTGTAATAAGACTTAGTTGATTATGTTTTATTTTCCGCATTTATTTGATTGACGTTAAGGTTTAGTTAACCCCTGGAATTTTATTGGCAAGTTGTAATCCTTTTTAAAGGAAGATTTTTATTATGGTTTATGAAGGTTGTAATTTACTTTGCAATTCTTTATTATTGGGTAGATGTATAGTTTATTAGAAAGTGAACACCAAATCATGTGAAAAGGAAGTACCCGGATTTGGGGTTGTCACAGATTGGTATCAAAGCCGACTCTCGAAAGCTCGAGTCGGGTCATCCGATCGAGTTGCCGGAGGTGGGGACACGAAGCCAGCCGGTATTATCCCATAATGGCCAGAGAGGCAAAGATCTTTGGACCGTGTGTGATCGGTTCTGACGGGAACGTCAAAAATTTAAGTGAGGGAGTTTGTAACACCCCAATCCCACATCGAAAGATAGGGGAAATATGTGTCCATACTTAAGGAAATAAGTTACTACCAATAGCACCTTCAGTCATGACTTTTGGGTGAGCCTGTGGTGGGCTAAGATGACCCAAGAAGATACTATTGAGCCAGTGGTTTAAGGCCTTATTTTGATGGATTTGATTCGATTCGGACTTGGGATTTGACCCGAGATTTATTCCGGACTCGGGATTTGACCCGGGTTGTTATATATGGTATCAAAGCTGAGTCCCCGATTTATTGGACCTTTCGAGGTACTACGAAAGGTGGGCGAGGTTGCTTACGAGGTGGCATTGCCTCCGGAGCTTGACAATATACATAACGTATTTCATATTTCGGTGTTACGACCTTACAAGCATGACTATAAACATGTAATAGAATATGAGCCTTTACAATTTGATAAAGACTTAACTTATAAAGAGGTTCCTGTTTAAATAGTTGATAGGAAGGAACAAGTACTTATGAATAAAGTGATACCTTCTGTTAAGGTAATTTGGTGGAACCACAGTGCTGAAGAAGCCACGTGGGAACTCGAAGATGTAATGAGAAAATCGTATCCTCAACTATTTGCTTAATTGATTTGTGTAACCCCTTATATATCAATTCTGGGGACAGAATCCTTTTAAGGGGGAAGAATGTAACAGATGAAAATTTTTTTTGTGAGGTATTTTAATGAGATTTTTTTTTATGATGTGATTCTGGAGACATAATCCTTTTAAGGAGGGAATATTATAACGATTGAGTTTTTATATATTAAATTTTAATATTTATTAGGTAAATAAATATTATATGTGATTTATTTATTGAGTTAAATAAATAATTTATGTGCTTGTGTGGATTGATTTAATTAAGAGTAATATTTAATTAAATTGATATGTTAGCAATGGTGTAGCATAATTAAAATTTAGTTGAGGATAATTCAATTAGATTTAATGTTATGTGCTAAGTGTTAATAATAATTTGTTACATGAATTATGTTTAATAAAGGAATTATAATTGTGTAACAATTTGGTATTATGTGTTTTTATTAATTAATGAATGTTAGCTTTTATTTAATTGAATAAGAATGTGGTAATTTAATTAAATAAGTGTAATATTTAATCTATGGATTTAAAGAGTTATTAAAAGACTAGAAAAGGATTTTAAAGTGTTTTACCAAACAAGGCCTTTGTACTTGTTTAATCTTATTTTTTTCCAAACAAGGCCTTAGTTAATAATCTGTTTTTAAAAGATAAAGGGGTTGCCAAACATGGCCTTGGGCTTTTCAAATTCTATAACCTATGTAATTAGTAATATTTATTATGTTGATAAGTATTATATTTATTATTTATAGGTTACATATATTATATATGTATATGTATATTGTATAATATATGTTAGATAAGTTAAAAGATACGTTAGTTTATCAAAACAAAGAAAAACAAGAGAAGAGAGTTAGAGAGAGTTATTATAGAAGAAGAAGAAGAAGAAAAAGGGAAAGCTTTGAGAAGACAAAGCAAGCCCCATCATCATCATCTCCATCTCTCTCTTAAGTCAAAAACTAGTAAGGTTATAATCTTAACCCTAGAATCAATTCATATGTGTTGTGTTTCTTCTTTGTCGAATTGGGTTTGTTATAATCATGAAATTATATGTATATATGGTGTTCATATATTTTCATATGTAATTGTATGCCATGAAAGGGTTTTCAAAATACAATTGTTATAAAAACGTGTTTAAAAGTTATGATCTTCTATGTTTTCATGGTTTTAGAATTCTATGTGGAAGTCTCTTTGTGAAAGTTCTTGAGTTTGATATGTGTATGAGATGTGTACATATATATGTATATATATATATATGTTTACATATGATTTTTATAGTTGTTTAAGAGTTTTAATTCACAAGTATATGATGAACACTATGAAATCATGTTCATAGTACTCTTTTACGAAGTTATGTTGAAAATTGTTCTTAAATCCTTGATGTGAGTATGAGATATGTGTAATATGTGATATAACATGATTATATATGAGTTATATGGTTGTGTTAGCAATTCAAACCATGAAGTTTTGATAAACAATAGGAATTGTGTTCATAGTGATTTTCTTTGAATAAATTTATGAAAAAAGGGCTTTTGAAACTATCAAATTGATGTTTGATTTTGAGTTATTGTTAAAATTGATCATGTGTTATGTTAGTATGTTAAGAATAGAAGTTATTATAATTGGAATTACTTGAATTGATTGAAAAACGAGTTCGTGGTAGCAATTTTCGCCAAGAACGCTTAAAATTGTGTTTTCTTCAAAAATCATGAAATCTTGATTTTGATTATGTGTTATATGGATTTTAAATATTATAAGCATGTTAATAAACTTAAAAATTATTTGTATCAAGTTTCATGTTTATCATGTTGGGAAAAATCAAATTCGATGTGAAGGAATAAGCCAAATTGGCTTATTTTTCCACCAGTTCGCGAGCCAGCCCTCCCACCAGAGCATGCACCCTCCCCAGCGGGGCTTTTGCCCTTGGGGGACCCTCCCCAGTGGGTTAGCAAGCTGTCCGAAAAAGTTGGTTTTTACTTGTTGAGTTTTCATGCCCCGTTTGTTTAGCTAACTTACTTCTATGACTTGGAAAGTGAAATATGTAATAAGATAACATGTTTTTGATGTGTTTAAGTTCGATTAAAGTGTTATTGAATATGTTACATGTGTGTTAGTGTGTTACTTTCGTAAGGTACGCAACACGATTGATAGTATTATAAGCTTATGAATGTATGCCGTGAGTATATACTCACGTACTTGACTCATTAGCAACCAATGTGATAAATTACATTGTGAGTGGACTTGGATTTGAAGTGAGATGGTTTAAACGTTGTAGTTTGATACTAATAGATGGTTTGAATGTAATGTAAACGTGTAGGGTAACTGTGAAGTGATTGTAATTGTGTTTCAAGTGTAGCTTGCGCTTGAAGCAAGTTTCCTATCTCTAAACTTATTATTGTGCAAGTTCTCTTACCTTTATTCTCTTACTTTAAACAAGTTTTCATTTTGGAACTTGTTATTTACTTTGTACAAGCGTTGTTATATTCGAATATTCCTATTGCTCAAATAATGAAGTATTATTGAGGTATTATGATCTTGACTTAGTTGTTCTAGCAAGATTTACTTATTCTTTCAATTGCATTGAGTTACTTCTAAAGCATGCCTATCTATTATGAATTTCATTATCATATCTTATAGTTGGTTCATGATTCTTATATCATGGAACTATTAAAGTACTGTGAGTCGATTAAACTACTCCTAGTTGATGATAGTTGAAACTCAAAAGTTCCCTTATCTATCCAAACCAAACTTTCTTTGGTGCGAACTTGAATTCATTTACTGAGAATGAACAACCCTATTTATTATGGGATATTTATGCGAAAGCGTTAAGATGGTTGTGCATAATTTATGGTACAAAGGGTTGATCCCCCTGAGTACGAGTTAAAGGTCCATAGTCTTAATGACAGGTTAAAGGTTTAAATAGAAATATTTATAACCTAGGACAAAAAGTTCAAGGTCATATGACCCTCAGATGATTCTATATTCGAATTCTATGTATTAATGAAAGAATTATATTTCAATTCTTTATTTTGATGAAAGTAAAGTTATTCAAACTCTTTTGAAACTATTCAATTAGATTTAATGTTATGTGCTAAGTGTTAATAATAATTTGTTACATGAATTATGTTTAATAAAGGAATTATAATTGTGTAACAATTTGGTATTATGTGTTTTTATTAATTAATGAATGTTATGTTATATTTAATTGAATAAGAATGTGGTAATTTAATTAAATAAGTGTAATATTTAATCTATGGATTTAAGGGTTATTAAAAGATTAGAAAAAGGGTTTTAAAGTGTTTTACCAAACAAGGCCTTTGTACTTGTTTAATCTTATTTTTTTCCAAACGAGGCCTTAGTTAATAATCTGTTTTTAAAAGATAAAGGGGTTGCCAAACATGGCCTTGGGCTTTTCAAATTCTATAACCTATGTAATTAGTAATATTTATTATGGTGATAAGTATTATATTTATTATTTATAGGTTACATATATTATGTATGTATATGTATATTGTATAATATATGTTAGATAAGTTAAAAGATACGTTAGTTTATCAAAACAAAGAAAAACAAGAGAAGAGAGTTAGAGAGAGTTATCAGAGAAGAAGAAGAAGAAGAAGAAGGGAAAGCTTTGAGAAGACAAAGCAAACCCCATCATCATCATCTCCATCTCTCTCTTAAGTCAAAAACTAGTAAAGTTATAATCTTAACCCTAGAATCAATTCATATGTGTTGTGTTTCTTCTTTGTCGATTTGGGTTTGTTATAATCATGAAATTATATGTATATATGGTGTTCATATATTTTCATATGTAATTGTATGCCATAAAAGCGTTTTCAAAATACAATTGTTGTTAAAATAAGTTTTAAAGTTATATTCTTCTATGTTTTCATGGTTTTAGAATTCTTTATGGAAGTCTCTTTGTGAAAATTCTTGAGTTTGATATGTGTATGAGATGTGTACATATATATGTATATATATATGTTTACATATGATTTTTATAGTTGTTTAAGAGTTTCAATTCACAAGTATATGATGAACACTATGAAATCATGTTCATAGTACTCTTTTACTAAGTTATGTTGAAAATTATTCTTAAATCCTTGATGTGAGCATGAGATGTGTAATATGTGATATAACATGATTATATATGAGTTATATGGTTGTGTTAGCAATTCAAACCATGAATTTTTGATAAACAATAGGAATTGTGTTCATAGTGATTTTCTTTGAATAAATTTCTAAAAAAAGGGCTTTTGAAACTATCAAATTGATGTTTGATTTTGAGTTATTGTTAAAATTGATCATGTGTTATGTTAGTATGTTAAGAATAGAAGTTATTATAATTGAAATTACTTGAATTGATTGAAAAACGAGTTCGTGGTAGCAATTTTTGCCAAGAACGCTTAAAATTGTGTTTTCTTTGAAAATCATGAAATCTTGCTTTTGATTATGTGTTATATGGATTTTAAATGTTATAAGCATGTTAATAAGCTTAAAATATTATTTGTATCAAGTTTCATGTTTATCATATTGGGAAAAATTGAATTCGGTGTGAAGGAATAAGCCAAATTAGCTTATTTCTCCACCAGTTCGCGAGCCAGCCCTCCCACCAGAGCATGCACCCGCCCCAGCGCGGCTTTTGCCCTTGGGGGACCTGCCCTAGTGGGTTAGCAAGCTGTCCGAAAAAGTTAGTTTTTGCTTGTTGAGTTTTCATGCCCCGTTTGTTTAGCTAACTTACTTCTATGACTTGGAAAGTGAAATATGTAATAAGATAACATGTTTTTGATGTGTTAAGTTAGATTGAAGTGTTATGTGAATATGTTACTTGTGTGTTAGTGTAACGACCCCAAATTCATACAATAATATTTTCCTTCTCGATCATTAACAATACAACTTTAATCTCTCATTACATCCTTATTCGATATTAAAAATCACTAAAAATGCGGAATATTTAAAATTTTTATAAACTTCATCTTTATATTGCCTTGAATCGCAACCTTTACATTACATCTCATCGATTCAAATCTATATCATGAATCGTTACAACAAAATGACTATACAAAGTCTTTCATAATAAAACAATATCCATCTACATTGGATAACTCTATTTATAACTCAGCGACATATTTCATTCAAAACATTAACTATAATTTGAAATTGAACATAACTAATATTCTTGAACATTGATCTCTATAAATCACTTAACACGTATCTTAACCTTGCATCCTTGACCTGCAAAAATAGTTATTTGCAAGAGTGAGCTCGACAGCTCAGCAAGATCTAACAGTTTTCATGCATCACATAGTACATAATTAACATGCTCAATATTAAAGTAACATGGCATACATGCTTTAATCACATAACAAATATAAAGATTGAGTTCCTTACTCAATCAACATTATTAAATCAATCAATATAGTAATAAATTGACTTTAACATTTCATGCTTGCAACATATACAACATAGCATACTCTTTGCAATACAATTTAAAACAGTTTATAATATCATCAAGTTCACATGGAAAATAGGAACCGAAAGACTTGCCTTGATCGTTATTTACCAATAACAGTTTAACAGCTTACAGATATCTGCACTTCACGTGCCCTACACAATTATATAATCATTCACATAAACTATTAGTCACATAGCAAAGCATATTAGTTGTAATGTAAACTTTACTCTACATCTCATAACCCTTCCTATTATCAATACACATTGTTCAACTTGATTGTGTTAACTATCGACTTATATTTCACTATATTTCTTTTTCGTAATATTCAAAATTTATTGAAGCGTTTAAATCTTGCTAGGACTAATTATTGGTTTTATACTAACCCCATTTTATATCTTATAATGTTCATTTTATTAGAATCGAAACACTATTTAAGTGTATTACCACATTACACGGCGTTTCGACGTTTATACGTCACACGCCTAACTCGCCTCTTTTGCATGTGCTTTGCATGCTCCTAGATTGGGTTACATTACTCTATAATGTTTCATTCTTATTAAAAACATAATATTAAACAAGGTCATACACACTCGTTGCGGCGTTGAAACGCTTGCACGTCCGTATGCCAAACTTGTCTATTCGAACGCCCAAACGACACTCATTTGCGCACGCTTAGCACGCCCAACCGAATTGTCTAATACTCACGGGTTAATGCTAAGTATCATTATAATACCTAATAGTCATGTTATGAAAGTTAGAACATCATTTTCCATGGTCGGGACCATTACATGTGCTTACGTGCATGCTCGACGCCCCCCGATTGCCTTTAAAAACACATCAGTCCCACAAATGACCATTTTGACTTTAGCTAACGACCTCAAATTGAAAAACGTAAAGAACGAAAGTTGTAGGTCTACTCGTGCTCGTTCCGGATCATCTTGAATCGCCTCAATCGGAGTTCGTATGAAAACGTTATGGCTGTTTTTACCAGAGGAGGTCAAAATAGTCTCTGGCTAACTTTTCAGTCCCGGCGCAGCTGCGCCCCAAATAGCCTTGGGGGAAGCGCAGCTGCGCCCCTGGCAGCGTGCTACGCGAAATTTTCCTCCAGTATGTTGTTCTGACGAATTTTCTAACCCTTTTCTCCTTCCAATCATCATAAATCAAGCTATACACATCCGATTGAGTCCGTTTTCGACTCTATGGATTCGTAATTCATAGAAATACACATCTACATGATAATTATAATACTTCAAAAACATTAACAATTCCTTTCAAGGGTTCCAATTCAGTGTTCATGCTAATTTTTCATATTTTACACATATTTAGCGAATTCAATCACTACGAATTCGTTTTACATCCGTTTGGACTCGTTCAACTTGGGTTGTTTTTGTTTTTTTCGAGTACTATCATAATACATCATCAATTTCAGATTTCCATCAAGAATTTGTCATCAATTTTCATTCTAAAATTCAACCAAAACACATAAACCCATAAGAACATAATTTCTCCATTAGAAACTTGTTTTTACAATACTTTGATTTTCGAAAAGTCGTTTATAGTATATATGTAAAGGATTACAACATCTATCAATTCATTCATAAAAACTCATGAATACATTATGTATATATAATCATGTATATACCAATTTTCATAGAAGTTCAACTAACATAGAACTAACAATGAAAAATATAAAACAAACTCTTTAAAATACAAGGGTTCAAATCATACCCTTGATGCTTAGTGAGGAAGAAGAGGGTGAGGTTTAGCAATGACTCTCTCAAGGCCTTCCTCCTTTCCTCTTCTTTTTCTCTCTTCTTCTTCTCTTTTCACTCCATCTTTCTCTGTGTTTTCTCTCTAACACAGACTAACCTTTTTCTTTGTTTTAGACTTAGGTTTAGAATAAGAATTAACGTAGTTTTTTTTACAAAACGTAAACTGATATCATATATATCATATGTATAACTATATAATATATATTTAACTCCCAATTAAATCATCCTTTAATACCATAATTGCATTTAATATATATAAGTTACAACATTTAGAATTTAAAAAGCCCTAAGGCTTGTTTGGCAAAATAAGTTATTTTAAAAACAGATTTTTAGTAGTTACGGTCATGTTTGGGTAAAACAGTTTTAAAACAAAAGTAAGGGCCTTGTTTGGAAAAAATTATTTAAAAACTCTTTTCTTTATTATAATAAATCCTTTTAACACATACTTTAATGTTACTCTTTAATTAATTAAATCTTAACATTCTAATTTAATTAATTAAAAGTCTAACATCAATTAAGCACATAAAATTGTCATATAATTACAATTAATTGCTAATTATAATTGCATGTAACACTCATCACATTACTCATCTAATTTAATTATCTCAATTCAATTAGAACTATAACATACAATCATTATATCAATTAAATTAAATACTAAATATTCATTTAATTAATATACTACACTTAATTACATTACTCTATAATAATCACATAATTATTTATTTAACTCAATAAATAATTCAATTAAAATATTTATTTACTCCAATAAATATTAAAATTAATATTTAAATTATCTTCACATAGATTCACATATTTCACCATATATGACACGTATTCACATACTTAAACTCAAAACATCAGATAATAAGAATTTTATTTATTAAATTCTTATTTTAAAAAATTTTAAAAATCTGGGATGTCACATCCTTCTCTCCTTATAAGGATTCTGTCCTCGGAATCACCGAAACCCTACCTTACTCAGGTTTTCATCAAATTTCTTTAAAAACATTTATCGTTGAATAACTTCAACACATTACATTAATATAGGTTTTATATTTTCTACTACATTCAGTTCTTCAACAAATTTTAGGTTTTATTTCATAACCCACAATTATGTTTCAAATATTATATATTCTCTAACTCGTTCATTTCCTTTCTAAAGATCATTACTACATACTTTACTCGTCGAATTAATATATTACATAATTCACTATCTATAATTATTCGAGTTATCACATTCACCCATTCTTCTAAGAATTTCGTCCTCGAATTTTTTTTATTAATCTTCATTCATTCAATCTATCAAAGTAGATTTTACGTTAATCTTATTCACTAACTTGTTGCGTTTAACAATTATTTCTTTCTAAGGAATATCCTTCTCGCTACATTCTCCTTCAGAATAATAAAAATCTTCCTCAATTGCTCAATAATTGGGAAGCGATATAAATAACCCAGGAATTTAAAAGATTCCAATAATGCTGAGTGGTCACAAGACCATGAACTTCTTTCTAGGTTTAATAGTGCTTCACCCCCGGTACTTCACACTATAAACTGCATTGGTACTCTAGGTGGCCAGCCTATCGTACCCCTACGTCGGGCCCAAACGTAGTACATTGTAACGACTATATGCGTTACACTCGGAACTATAGTCTCCGATAACATGTCCTCTTTTATAGGGTTGTTCACCTCAGATTCTTAACGTCTGAATCCGCACCAAAATAATTTGGTTTGGCATAGTTTGACCAAGAACGCTTGAATTTCATAAACATCTTTCAATATTTGTCTAGCTGAATCAAGTAGCATAGACTTCTAGAAATAATTCGGACATCAATCGAAATATATATATATATATATATATATATATATCTTTAACCAACTCAAAAAAATATATTTTGTTTCGTTTAGAGAAACTAAAAGTAAATAAATCTCTTTTTTTATATATATAGTTTAAGGAAACTAAAATAATAATAAATCTTTTCACAATATCCTGATACCGTATCGTATTACTGATACGTTGAGGATTTCGTCATTACATGACGTCGTCATACTACATCATACCATAGTGGGCTGACGATCATACGATCATATCCAACACTAGGTTTAACTGCATTGATAACTTCCTCGATTTTTTTTACACCATATCAAATGATGCATATGAAATACATTTTGAAGATTTAAAATCATTTTGTCCAGTTGAAGCAATTAGCATAGACATGTGAATAATAACACTATTTTAAAAATTCATTGGTTCCATCATTGATCCAATGTTTTTCAAGAAAACAGAAGTGCAACATCAGCACGAAGTCAATAAATTTCAAAAAAACTAGCAAAGCTAGGAGATTTAGAATATAAAAACTTTCTCCATCAATATAAATCTTTACTCCCTCATTACTTATACATTCTATCAACCTTAAACAACATCAATGCTTTCTATATTATAAACTTTCTATACCCAGTATAGTTCATCAAACTTACCACACTTTGGAAGTTCAGGAACTTGCCACAATAATATGAGTTTAAGAACTTGTCCTAGAAATACGTAGTCAAAGAACTGATCAGAGACTGTCCATATGCTTAGGGTTCAAAACATACATACGATTATGAGTCACGATCTTACCATAAGTATGAGTTTTAAGAACTCGCCTAACCTTAAGATCATCTAATGTAATCTTAATATCATCTAATCTAATCTCTATTGACTCTAACTATCAAATGTAATATGAGAAAAGAATCACCTTCTCGTCATATATATATCGATAGCGCGACACCAACCTTCCAACGATTATCAGTATGATAAACCAAGTGTAAGCACAAAACCCTGCCCATACAGAAGTTTGTACAACTCAGCCACCACATGAGTCCTCAATTGAAATCCCACTTAACTCTATCTTACTTATAACATCTCGTTCTATACTCGATACAGACTTCCTGTATCCCATCATTTATAACTCCTCGTGAGTTAATCTCGTACTATATCATAGTACATTCTCGTTATAGCATCAAACTATAACTATTCAATCATTACATACCATCTGTCTTTTACAACTTCAAAAGATCACGTTGTGATCTTATTCTATAATCATCTCACTTATGATTCTTCCATATCTCATTATCGTTTTATTTTAAAACTTCTTATCTCTACCTATCATCATGACATATCATAATTTCATTATGCTTTCAATCTTATAGACCTCGTCTATTCATCGTTATTTGTCATCTTTATTATTGGAGTTAGGTAACTCCTGATTCTCATCTTCATATCTCTTCAAGATTCTTCTTTAAATCTTGTTTATTTATTAACTCTTATTTTAAGAATTTCTAATTCCATTCATATAGCTCAATATTTCATTCGAGTTTTATTCCTCGTTATCCTCACTTTCTTCTTATAACATTACTAGGACTTCACACATCCTACACTTCTACGTATGTGAAAGGAATCACCTTTTCGTTATACATAACTTAACTTCTCATTCTCTAAGGTCATAGCCTAAGGTACTCTTACCTAAGGTGTATAACCTATCAGCTTTGATACCAACTGTAAAGACCCCAAAATTCATACAATAATATTTTCCTTCTCGATCGTTAACAATAAAACTTTAATCTCTCATTACATCCTTATTCGATATTAAAAATCATTAAAAATGCGGAATATTTAAATTTTTTATAAACTTCATCTTTATATTGCTCTGAATCGCAACCTTTACATTACATCTCTTCGATTCAAATCTATATCATGAATCGTTACAACAAAATGACTATACAAAGTCTTTCATAATAAAACAATATCCATCTACATTGGATAACTCTATTTATAACTCAGCGACATATTTCATTCAAAACATTAACTATAATTTGAAATTGAACATAACTAATATTCTTGAACATTGATCTCTATAAATCACTTAACACGTATCTTTACCTTGCATCCTTGACCTGCAAAAATGGTTATTTGCAAGAGTGAGCTCGACAGCTCAGCAAGATCTAACAGTTTTCATGCATCACATAGCACATAATTAACATGCTCAATATTAAAGTAACATGGCATACATGCTTTAATCACATAACAAATATAAAGATTGAGTTCCTTACTCAATCAATATTATTAAATCAATCAATATAGTCATAAATTGACTTTAACATTTCATGCTTGCAACATATACAACATAGCATACTCTTTGCAATACAATTTAAAATAGTTCATAATATCATCAAGTTCACATGGAAAATAGGAACCGAAAGACTTGCCTTGATCGTTATTTACCAATAACAGTTTAACAACTTACAGATATCTGCACTTCACGTGCCCTACACAATTATATAATCATTCACATAAACTATTAGTCACATAGCAAAGCATATTAGTTGTAATGTAAACTTTACTCTACATCTCATAACCCTTCCTATTATCAATACACATTGTTCAACTTGATTGTGTTAACTATCGACTTATATTTCACTATATTTCTTTTTCGTAATATTCAAAATTTATTCAAGTGTTTAAATCTTGCTAGGACTAATTATTAGTTTTATGCTAACCCCATTTTATATCTTATAATGTTCATTTCATTAGAATCGAAACAATATTTAAGTGTATTACCACATTACACGGCGTTTCGACGTTTATACGTCACACGCCTAACTCGCCTCTTTTGCATGTGCTTTGCATGCTCCTAGATTGGGTTACATTACTCTATAATGTTTCATTCTTATTAAAAACATAATATTAAACAAGGTCATTCACACTCGTTACGGCGTTGAAACGCTTGCACGTCCGTATGCCAAACTTGCCTATTCGAACGCCCAAACGACACGCATTTGCGCACGCTTAGCACGCCCAATTGAATTGTCTAATACTCACGGGTTAATGCTAAGTATCATTATAATACCTAATAGTCATGTTATGAAAGTTAGAACATCATTTTCCATGGTCGGGACCATTACATGTGCTTACGTGCTTGCCCGACGCCCCCCGATTGCCTTTAAAAACATATCAGTCCCACAAATGACCATTTTGACCCTACCTAACGACCTCAAATTGAAAAACTTAAAGAACAAAAGTTTTAGGTCTACTCGTGCTCGTTCCGGATCATCTTGAATCGCCTCAATCGGAGTTCGTATGAAAAAGTTATGGCTGTTTTACCAGAGGAGGTCAAAATAGTCCTGAGCTAACTTTTCCTCCTGGCGCAGCTGCGCCGCGCCCCAAATAGCCTTGGGGGAAGCGCAGCTGCGCCCCTGGCAGCGTGCTATGCGAAATTTTCCTCTAGTATGTTGTTTTGGCGAATTTTCTAACCCTTTTCTCCTTCCAATCATCATAAATCAAGCTATACACATCCGATTGAGTCCGTTTTCGACTCTATGGATTCGTAATTTATAGAACTACACATCTACATGATAATTATAACACTTCAAAAACATTAACAATTCCTTTCAAGGGTTCTAATTCAGTGTTCATGCTAATTTTTCATATTTTACACATTTAGCGAATTCAATCACTACGAATTCGTTTTACATCCGTTTGGACTCGTTCAACTTGGTTTGTTTTTGTTTTTTTCGAGTACTATCATAATACATCATCAATTTCAGATTTCCATCAAGAATTTATCATCAATTTTCATTCTAAAATTCAACCAAAACACATAAACCCATAAGAACATAATTTCTCCATTAGAAACTTGTTTTTACAATACTTTGATTTCCGAAAAATCGTTTATAGTATATATGTAAAGGATTACAACATCTATCAATTCATTTATAAAAACTCATGAACACATTATGTATATATAATCATGTATATACCAATTTTCATAGAAGTTCAATTAACATAGAACTAACAATGAAAAATATAAAACAAACTCTTTAAAATACAAGGGTTCAAATCATACCCTTGATGCTTAGTGAGGAAGAAGAGGGTGAGGTTTAGCAATGACTCTCTCAAGGCCTTCCTCCTTTCCTCTTCTTTTTCTCTCTTCTTCTTCTCTTTTCACTCCATCTTTCTCTGTGTTTTCTCTCTAACACAGACTAACCTTTTTCTTTGTTTTAGACTTAGGTTTAGAATAAGAATTAGCGTAATTTTTTTTACAAAACGTAAACTGATATCATATATATTATATGTATAACTATATAATATATATTTAACTCCCAATTAAATCATCCTTTAATACAATAATTGCATTTAATATATATAAGTTACAACATTTGGAATTTAAAAAGCCCTAAGGCTTGTTTGGCAAAACAAGTTATTTTAAAAAAAGATTTTTAGTAGTTACGGTCATGTTTGGGTAAAACAGTTTTAAAACAAAAGTAAGGGCCTTGTTTGGAAAAAATTATTTAAAAACTCTTTTCTTTATTATAATAAATCCTTTTAACACATACTTTAATGTTACTCTTTAATTAATTAAATCTTAACATTCTAATTTAATTAATTAAAAGTCTAACATCAATTAAGCACATAAAATTGTCACATAATTACAATTAATTGCTAATTATAATTGCATGTAACACTCATCACATTACTCATCTAATTTAATTATCTCAATTCAATTAGAACTATAACATACAATCATTATATCAATTAAATTAAATACTAAATATTCATTTAATTAATATACTACACTTAATTACATTACTCCATAATAATCACATAATTATTTATTTAACTCAATAAATAATTCAATTAAAATATTTATTTACTCCAATAAATATTAAAATTAATATTTAAATTATCTTCACATAGATTCACATATTTCACCATATATGACACGTATTCACATACTTAAACTCAAAACATCAGATAATAAGAATTTTATTTATTAAATTCTTATTTTAAAAAATTCTAAAAAATCTGGGATGTCACAGTTAGTGTGTTACTTTAATAAGGTACACAACACGGTTGATAGTATTATAAGCTTATGAATGTATGTCGTGAGTATAGACTGACGTACTTGACTAGTTAGCAACCAATGTGATTAATTACATTGTGAGTGGACTTGGATATGAAGTGAGATGGTTTAAACGTTGTAGTTGGATACTAATATATGGTTTGAATGTAATGTAAACGTGTAGGGTAACTATGAAGTGATTGTAATTGTGTTTCAAGTGTAGATTGCGCTTGAGACAAGTTTCCTATCTCTAAACTTATTATTGTGCAAGTTCTCTTACCCTTATTCTCTTACTTTAAACAAGTTTTCATTTCGGAACTTGTTATTTACTTTGTACAAGCGTTGTTGTATTCGAATATTCCTATTGCTCAAATAATGAAGTATTATTGAGGTATTATGATCTTGACTTAGTTGTTCAAGCAAGATTTACTTATTCTTTCAATTGCATTGAGTTACTTCTAAAGCATGCCTATCTATTATGAATTTCATTATCATATCTTATAGTTGGTTCATGATTCTTATATCATAGAACTATTAAAGTACTGTGAGTCGATTCAACTACTCCTAGTTGATGATAGTTGAAACTCAAAAGTTCCCTTATCTATCCAAACCAAACTTTCTTTGGTGCGGACTTGAATTCAATTACTGAGAATGAACAACCCTATTTATTAGGGGATATTTATGCGAAAGCGTTAAGATAGTTGTGCACAATTCATGGTACAAAGGGTTGATCCTCCTGAGTACGAGTTAAAGGTCCACAGTCTTAATGACTGTTAAAGGTCTAACTAGAAATATTTATAACCTAGGACAAAAAGTTCAAGGTCTTATGACCCTCAGATGATTCTATATTCGAATTCTATGTATTAATGAAAGAATTATAATTCAATTCTTTATTTTGATGAAAGTAAAGTTATTCGAACTCTTTTGAAACTATTCATATATGTCATATCACTGTTGTATTTCCAAGTGAGTTTTGTTTGCTCACTTTTGCATGTTTTACCACCACTTGCAGTTGAGAACAAGAATGTTGACATGCCGTCAACAAGTAAAGGAAAATGAAAGATGAACAAGTGAAGGCTTGTTATTTTCAAGTTACTTTTGTAATAAGACTTAGTTTATTATGTTTTATTTTTTGCATTTATTTGATTGACATTAAGGTTTAGTTAACTCTGGGATTTTATTGGCAAGTTGTAATTCTTTTTAAAGGAAGATTTTTATTAAGGTTTATGAATGTTGTAATTTACTTTACAATTCTTTATTATTGGATAGATGTATATTTTATTAGAAAATGAACACCAATTCATGTGAAAACGAAGTACCCGGATTTGGGGGGTGTCACTTGTGATGAATGGATGCATTAAGGTGTATGTATGGAATAATAAAGATGGATTAATTTAGTGGTGTGACAATACCCAATTAAAATATATTCGGTATTGTCAATTGTACATAGATTATATAATGTGAGAATTAATTATGTAACATGGTGCAATAGACCACTCCCATGACCCTTAGAATGCTAAAAATTGGAGTTAAATAAGCTTGTATGATAGCCCATGTGATAGCAATGATGGTTAACCAAGTGGGCAAGGTACAATGAATAGTAGTAGTTGGTGGGAGTTAGCCACCAACTCTCCTTTGCCCTTTGTGTAATGACCATAGGAGGGTAATAGCTTGACTACAATTAGATGCAATGCATTGATGTGTAGAGTTTGTTAGTTCAATTGCTAAATTGTTGCTAAGAGAGCATATAATAAAAAATGTAATGATAATACAACATGAGCATATGATAAAATGAGAAATTGAGAATAATATTATTTTTATGAAATTATATTATGGTAGACTTGCGGACCGTTAATTATTAACGTTAACATAATTATGTCTTGTATGACAGAAATAGTAGAGTTAAATCAATTAGAGGTTTAACATGATTTATTAAAAGAGAAATAAATGGTAAGTTAATGAATAATTGACATTAATTATCATTATAATATTTGGGTGTACTTGAGATAATAATTATAGGTTGAGAATACCCAACTAATTTATAATTTGCCCAATTAAAAATACTATTGGACTAAAATAATGTACATAAGGTACATTACTTTATATGTATTGGTGTACATACATATGTGAATATATGTGCCCATAACTTATATTAATATAGCAACATTGAGTTATTAAGTGTGACTTGTATTGTCCAAAATCAATTAAGCCTAAGTGTATATAAGGTATACACATTATATAACCAAAGTGTTGTATTTATTTTTGCTAAATTGTTTAGTGTTAGAGCTTGTCCCAAAATGAAAGACTCATTTCTTCTTCACGTGTGCAAGCAAAAGGCTAGCTACTCTACTTTTTCTTCTCAAAATCAGCATTGTAGCTAATCATTCAATGGGGAGTGGGTATCATGATGGGATTCAACAACTCTTCATTAACCATCAAACAATCTTTCATCCCATTGGTTTGTTTTGATGGAGAATTGCCTTGTTTGGAAATTTGATTCTCTATAAATATAGCCTCCCTTCTTCTCATTTCTTTTGCTGAGAATTTCTATTGTGTTAAGGGAGGGTAATATAGCAGCATTGTGTAGAGCTAGCATTCTGAGAATTTGAGAGATTTAGTTTAGCAGCAAGTTCACATTCACAGAGGTATAAATTCCATTTTTGTAAATTTCTAATTCTTGATTTTTGCATGAATTCTTGCTAATTGGAGTTAGGAATGTTGTAAACTTAGTATCTAAGCTAGTATGCATGGTAGGAATGCAATGTAGCTTGAATTGGGCATTTTTCGTAATGAAATTTTGGTGTTTGGCCTGAATTCTACCGGCAAAAACTTTTCTGCAACTGTCCAGGCATGCCATTATGCAGTTCATTTATAGCGCAGCTGTGCCGTTTGGCTGTCTCTGATGCTAACCCAGAGCAGCGCAGTTGCGCCGTTTCCATAGCCCAGAGCAGCGCAGCTGCGCCGTGCACCAGAGCTGCACACTGATTTCTGTTAAAAATCTGTTAAGTCCAAACATGTAGGAATCACATGGACATGCATGGAAACTGGTTTAACCCGTATAATATGTACCTAGACCTAGCATGAACATGCTTGACTATGTTAGTATACATTATTGTTGGAAAACTTATAGTTGAAAATGGACTTATAATTTTGAAATGAACTTTGACATATACGAATCATGTTTATATTCTGACTTTTGAGCATGATCGTATGGAATATATATGCATGAAAGGTTAGTCTAAAGATGTTAGGTTTACACTAGCATACATGGTTTAAATTGAAAAACGATTTCAAAGGCAAACTCGGATAGTTTTGCAAACTAAGTTGCATGATTATAGTGTGACTAGATTCTGATATTTTTGAGCATACATACTAGTGCTTTTAACATCACACACCTTGTTAGACACTATGAAAGTTAGTTAAGCATGAATTTGACATGTTTTAAAGCAATAAATGATGGTCGTTATGTTTATATAATGAAGATAATTGTGAGCATGCATATTAACAGATTACTATGACACCTCACATGTATACATGATGAACATAATAGCCTTGCATGATTAGCTTAAGCATGACAAGGATTTTGGAAATAAAACTTAAAAAGTTGAAGGTAAGATGATTGAACCTTGTAGTTGGCTTACATTGTTATCGTAAGTTATAAAACAGAGTCTAAATTATGCCTTGAATGTTTATTGATGTAATGATGATATAAAACATGGAATTGATAAATTTTCCTAAGGTTTGCGAAACGTAAGAATAATATAGATCATGTATCTATGAGCTCTAAATACGTGTCGAACATATAGTGAGTCGAGTGTGTGATAAAGGTATATGAATGTTGATATTAAGAATGGTTAAGGTATACCTACACATACCTAGCTATTATAAGAGTATGATAAGAAAGTGAAATGAAGGTTCTAAGAACCAAGATAGAAAACAATGTAATACTTATTATTATATTGAGAATGTATGAATGTGTAACTGATGGGTATAAATCCATGATTATATAATTGTGTAGGATTACACGAAGTGCCGATATCTTTAAGCAGTTAAGTCGTAGTTGTGAAACTACGAATCAGGCAAGTCTTTCAGTTCCTATTTGTTATATGAAATTGATAACTGTTAGTTGAATTATATTATTCTATGAGAATGTTGATATGAAATGCATATGGAATATGTATGATATTTGAAAGCTGATCTTTGATGATATATTTATGAAGTTAATCTCTATGCCTGTTATGTGAGAAGTAACATGCGTAGTATATTTAGATGATTATGAATGCATGAGCTGAGCATGATATTATATGCTATGTGATGTATGAAAACTGTTAGAATTGCTGAGCTGTCGAGCTCACTCTTGCAAATAACCATTTTTGCAGGTTAAGGATTCACGGTAAAGTTATGTGCTAAGTGATTGATAAAGTTCGATAGCATTGAAAGAAGATTACTGTTTAATTAAAGTTATGCTCTCGAACCATGTTTAGGTTCTAGGAGATGTACTTGGTAGTTGTTTACGATGTTTAATACTAGTCGTGTTGTAAATATGTATTAGTTAATACATAGAGGATATCGAATCAAGATGTAAAATCTTATACAGTAATATGAATAGAATGATTCATAACATAGATGATTCAAGGTTATGTAGTTAATTCAATGTTATGAAATCAATAAAAGATTTTATTCAAAGGAGATTGAAAAAGTTTAAGTTATTTCGTATTTTTATAACATCGAATATGATGTATAGACAGGGATAGTAAATGACCAATATTATAACTTATAAAAGTTTGGAGTCATTATACAAGATCATGATAATGAAGAGAAATTATATTATAGATTGTAATAATCAAAGTATATTCATTAAGTTATGAATAGAAGATGTAATAGTTTGGCGATGGTTGTACCGTGACTGCACCAGATTCGAGGTAATAATAGGGACCTAGATTTGGGGGCGTCACAAGGTCCATACCCAGCAAATCAGAAATGGCTACCTGAATGCCAGGAAGAAATTGGGGCATCGCAGTGGGCTGAGGCGGAACCTCAGGCTCAAGGATATCCTCCTCGTCCAAATGAGGTTAGTCCTCATCAAGAGGACGCAGAACTGGCTCCGTCAACCGCTGAACTTGCCTACTAATCTATGGAGTAGGAATGTCAGAGGCAGGCCTCCGCCGGCGAACTCAAGCTGAAACCCGGCGAAGTGAAGAGCTGCTAGGTCCGTCAAAATCCATACCTGAACAATGAGTTCGTAGGAATCAAAGCAAAGTCAGGTATATTCTTGCCCTTTTTAAATTTTAAATTTAATACCTAAAATATAAATTTGGTCATCACATCATGCATGTCTTATATGTGCCGTTATATGTGTACATTTTCAACTCGCATCCTAACATATCTACGCATGCATCTAGGACCCTGACATCTAATTCATGAAAAAATTTCTCCAGAGTTTCCCCTATAAAATGGACTATCCACATGCCCGAAGCATGCATTAAACCACCCTATGAGGGTATACCATCACAGTCAAGCAAGTAAATAGCAATTTAAACTATTGTTCTAATACATAGCTAAAATGAGTGTCTAAACTAACTGATAAATTGTAATATGTCACATTCATACGGTCCATAAGATGATACGTAAGCATGCATTGCATTATAACATGTCCATCAAGCTATCTATGCATACTTGTTCAATATAATGTGTTTAATGAAAGAAATATGGTTTTTCACCGATGAAAACACAAATAAATGTAGTCTATACGTTACCCGTAGTGCGTGGAAGAGATGTACGATGACGGATCGTTCCCAATCAAGCCCGAATTGAGTAGATCTGAGATGGAGGCTCGAATTTTTTAGAGAAAAAGTAAGAAAACTCGAATCAAATGCATGAAAATGAGCCTTCCCGAAGGTATAAACCCATTCACGGACAGCCTCAACCAGATATACTTCAGCCGCATGTATAGGTGCGGCTGCCCTAAATGGGTCCTGCGACTTCCCGTTTGGTAAAATGCAGTCCGAAACGTGTAATTTTGGGTCCAGAATGGTCACTTTACTTAAGAAGGCACCCTTCTGGGTCAGTTTTAGACCCCAAAAACCCTAAAAACCCTTTAAAAGGCATAAAATCAATAAAGACCAAAAATCCTGACGTTGAACGCTGAAAGACTAGAGAGTCAGTCAAAATTAATAATCCAGCTCAGAATCCACTGGCATCCACCCCGGTGAGGGTATCGGCTCAACCATGATATAGAATCCACTAGAACTAATCCCGGTAAAGGCATTGGCTCGACCCCCGATGATGTAATCCGTTGTCAATGACCCAATGCAGGTCGGCTCAACCCCGATGATGTAATTTGTTGACAACAAACCAATAAAGGCATAGGCTCGACCCCCGATGATGTAATCCGTTGGCAATGACCCAACGCAGGTCGGCTCTACCCCGATTATGTAATCCGTTGGCAACAAACCAATGAAGGTCGACTCAGCCCTAATGATGTAATCCGTTGGCAACAAACCAATGAAGGCATTAGCTCAACCCCCGATGATGTAATTCGTTGGCAATGACCCAACGTAGGTCAGCTCAGCCCCGATGATGTAATCCATTGGAAACAAACCAATGAAAGCATCGGTTCGACCCCTGATGATGTAATCCATTGGCAATGACCCAATGCAGGTCGGCTCAGCCCCGATGATGTAATCCGTTGGCAACAAACCATTTAAGGCATCGGCTCGACCCTCGATGATGTAATTCGTTGGCAACAAACCAATGAAGGCATCGGATCGACCCCCGATGATGTAACCCGTTTGCAACAAACCAATGAAGACATCGGTTCAACCACCGAAGATGTAATCCGTTGGCAACAACCCAGTGAAGGCATCAGCTCGACCCTCGATGGTGGAATCCGTTGACTACAATCTAACGTAAACATCGGCTCGACCCCTAATGATGTAATCTGTAACGAACATGAATTTTAAAATCTTTATTTATTAAATATGTGATTTAATTTTAACGAGTTAATTCTGTGAGTTTATTTAAACCTTATGTGGTTATGTGAATTTGTGAATGGTTAAGGGGAGTCACTAATAGTTTATTTAAATTAGTGGACTAACCCTAAGACTTTAATATCAGAGAATTGATAAGATTATTAATAATTAAATATTCAATTTATTTGAATATAGTGGCAAGATTCGAACGTGTTTGATTAATTTCAATTATGATTAATTAATTGATAATGTGTTGATTAACAATTATTATGAATAAATAATAATTAATGAATGAGAGATTAGTAAATATAATAATATTATATTTACTTGATTAATCGTTTCATACAAGCATGCAATATGTTAAACCTTTAATATATGGTAGTTAACTATATATTATATATAGTACAAGGTGACAAATTAATATGATTATACATTATAAACTATATAGTAAGAATAATTACATTATGAGAGTTACATACTAATGTTTATGTGACAATACATGTGTGGGAAAACATTAATGTATACCTTATCAACATATAGTAAAATCAATAAATAATTGATCTCAGTAAGTTATTATAATGATAACAGTTATAATAATGAGTAATAATAATACCCAAATTACTTTACATTCGGCATTAAGGAAAATGTGCATGGATTATATGTATGTACACTACTTGATACATTGCATTATTATTGGCTCATTAGAAATTATAAATTTAAACTTAAGTATATACTATGTGTATATATATTATACAACCTAGTGTATTTATTATATAACTAGTGTTGGACATATATGATATATACCTTGCTAGTTGCTATATTGCTGAGTTAACTGGCTTGTCCCATAATTAGAGTTCCATCCTCAATTTCCTCTTCACGTGAATGCCCACATGCTATGCTACACTAGCCTCTTTTCTTCTCAAATTCATCAATGCTAGCTAATGATTTCAAGAGGTGTGGAGTTCATGATGAACTCACCAACTACTCAACAACCAATCCTTAACCATTGCACAAACACTCATTCCTTTGGTTTAATCTAATGGAGAATTGCAAAGTCTGTGTAAATATTTATCTATAAATATAGCTCCCCTTCTCCTCATTTCATTTGCTGAGGATTTCAATTGAGTTAGGAAGGAGTATTATAGTAACATTGTGAGTTAGCATAGTAGCATTATATAATCTGTAACAACAATTTTAGTTTCCATTACAGAGGTATATCACTTCCCATTTTTGTCTTCAATTTTTGTGAATTTCTAATTCTTTGATTCTTGTTTTCAATTGAATTGGATGTTAATTGATTGGAGAAATGGTTGTTATGTGTTATAAGCCTAATAGAAATGTATTGTAATATGTTTAGATTGATTTTCGTATGAAAATTTTTGAATTGGGCTAGCAAGCTGCCGAAGCAGCCTACGTCTGCGTCTGGTCCGTGCCCGGAGTAGCTGCGCCAGTTTTGAACTGGCCAGCTGCGAAGCTGCGCAGGTCTTGCTGCAGAATTTTTGCTTCTGTTTTTGTTTTCTGTCAAGGTTAGCTTGATGGTAACCTTTAGTCAAGCATGGGAACTGATATGAATCCATAATATAAACTTCTTGGTATTACATGGCCATGTTAGCATGTTTTATGAAAGGAAAGTATGAGGTTTACAAAGAAAAACTTGTGTTTTGAAAGCTTTGAATGCGAACTTTGTTATATAAGTAACATGCATGTATTCTGATATTATGAGCATGATAGTAGGTTTATATTAACTTTAAATGCATGTTTAAAATGTTAAAAACGTTAGCATACGAGATTGATGGATTTAAAGGTTTTCAAAGGCGAAACTTAAGACTTTTGAAAACAAAATTGACCAAGACTTAATGTCTTTTAGATTCTGACTATTTAAGAACATAGACGTGGCATATAAATGGGTTCTAAGGCATGTGAGTCATGACTACAATGCACTTAACATGTGTTATGATATCTTGTTGACTTAATGTGATTTTCGATGTGAAAACTTAGAATGAGAAAACTAAATAGCGTCGATTACCATGAAAATGATATTATGATCATGCGAGCATGTGTATTAACGTTCATTATACCTATAAGCATATTAACATAGACCTCGTTTGGTCAAAGTGTGAGTTTCGCATATGCACGTATTCATAAGAAATGAATTTCTAAAGCATGAACTACGTGATTAAAGTATATGCGTATAGTATACTCGAGCATGCATATTAAATATTGTTTAGCCTTGTTATGTGATAACATGACTTCAGTAACCGATTTTGAAGCATGAACGTGTATTGCTTAAAGTATGTGAATGGTCGGCATAAAGACATACGATTTTGAATTGGAATGAACATGCTAGATTCGAACTCGAGTTTATAAAACTTATAAGCATGTGTGTTGATTTATAACTTGAAGTGCTATATTGATGCATAGTAACTAGATAATCTAAAGTTATTAAATCTAAGACATGATTAGGTTGACTTACATGAACTATGTGCTAGAATTATATGATAAGTAAATGTTTGTTAAGTGTAGACTCATATTAGTTTACATGTACTAATTGAGAGACCGACTTATTAATGTTAGGTCATTTCAACGCAAGTAAATTAAAGCTAGAATTTAATCGTAGCTGAGCAATCAGGCAAGTCTCCGAACTTCACTCTTTGGTTGTGCAAGTCCTTTAATTCTTACTCTTTTACTTGAGCATGTATCCTATCCTTGTGTTTACTTTACTCAAGGAACGTTGTAAGCGAGTTTCTTAAAGTTCACTTGATTTGAATGCAAGTTCCCTTACACTCTTTATTGTGCAAGTTCCTATCCTTCTCATATTGTATTGAGCAGGTTATTATCGTATTGACGATTAATTATTTAAAGTTTGAACTTTATTTCCAAGCATGCTATTAGGTGGTTTAATTACTTTACGACTATTCCACATCGATATTATTGTTATTCACACTTGGTGCACTTGAGTTCGTACAGTCTTGGACTTGTACCTTATTTAAGAGTTCTATAATTATTGAATTGCGTCAGATAGAGTCTGAACCCTTGTTCGGACAGACAATTATATGAAGTTTTATAAAAGCTATCCAGACCAATTGATGGTATGGATTCTTAGACTGAAAAGAACACCCCTCATATATAGGGGAGTACCCCAGGTATCTAGTATAAAGATACAAACAGCAGAGCTGAATGTTATGCATATACATAGCGTACGCGAGGCTGATCCCCTCAAGTACTTATTCTGTAGCCAGTAACCAAAGGGTCAATCAGCTATTGATTCCGTTTGAGTTTTATAGTTCAAAGGTCTACTTGACTATCAGTTATTCTAAAAGCAATTATTATTCTGCTTCCGATATTCATATTGTTGAATTCATTGTCAGATATATTCTTTTCATCATGATATATCCTTTATTGTTGTATTTAAACTTGCTGAGCAAACTTGTTGCTCATTCTTGCTATATCATGACTTATATTGCAGTTAAGCCCGAGACTTCAGGGAAGGACAAGGGTAAATGGAAGATGTAGGATTAGTTTGCAAGGAGCAGACTTTATCTTTACGTTTAATTAATTATTGTTATGTAATATGAACCCTAATGACTATTCTAGGGTATGTTTGTATTTAAGGTTATCGAATCTTGGGACTAGTAATACCTTTTGAATGAACGACGTACGTTTATTATTTTCCGCATTTAGTTATCGTATGTTGTTTAGAGGTGGATGTTTGTATTATATCGTGACGACCGGACCGGGGTCAGAGGACCCGAATTCGGGGGTGTCACAGGTTGGTATCAGAGCCTTAGGTTATAAACGTTAGGAATGCGAAACCTAAGTTATAACCTTAGTAGAAAACTCAAGTAGAGTATGTAAGTGATGGGTTGAGGATATCCATCGAGTCTTATTGTGATACTGAAGTTGTTTATTTAAATTAGCTATGATTGATAGACATCCTAAACTTCTTAATGCTAACATAAATAGCATATCACATAAAGTCTAATGTTTTCTTCCTTTCCTCAGGAACATGTCGCCTAGGAGACTACCGCGGAACCAGAGGGAGGAAGGATCTGTTAATATTGGCGGAGGGGAAAATATCGACCCAATGCAAAAACTTCGTTAACTTGTTAACTGTGGCAATGCAGAACAGACCCCAGCCAGCAGCAGGGCAGCCAGGACATCACTTGGCTAGTTTCAAAGATTTTAAATTGGTAGGACCACCGGAGTTCCGGGGAACCTTAGACCCAATCGAAGCCCAAACCTGGATAGAAGAGATAGAGAAAGTATTTGAGGTCGCACGAGTGGCCGAAGCACAGAAGACGAGTTTTGCCACTTTCATGATGAGGGGCGAGGCTAACTATTGGTGGAAGGCCAATAAGGTACGAGCAGGCGAAGGAGTTATTCCTTGGGATAAATTTAAGGAACTATTTCTCGAGAATTACTTCTCGGAGAATACGCAACAGGATATGGAAGTTAAGTTTCTGGAACTGAAACAAGGTAGTATGTCTGTCGCAGAGTACGCGACAAGATTTAACGAGTTGGCCCGATTCGCTTCACATCAAGTGGACACGGAAGCTAGGAAGGCAAGAAGGTTCGAATTAGGACTAAAACCATGGGTGCAGAAAGCAGTCGCGGTATTAAAGATTAAGATTTACTCTGATCTAATGGAAAGGGCTATCATTGTCGAAGGAGGCAATGAAGCCATTACTCGATTTAAACAAAAAAAGAAGACCGGGCATGAAGGACAAAAAGGGGGAAGCAGTGGAGGCAGCAACCCCAACAAACAAAAATGGACGGAGAGCCAATCCTCTAGAGGCAACAAGTCCGGGGGAGAGGCCAAGAAAAGTGTAAGGTGCAACAACTGTGGGAAGAATCACTCGGGGGAGTGCATGAAGGGAAAGAACGCTTGTTACCGTTGTGGACAACCGGGGCACATGGCTCCTCAGTGTCTGAATAAGCAGAAAGGAGGGTGTTTCTTGTGTGGAGCCCTAGACCATCAAATTAAGGACTGCCCGAAGAGAAAGGGCGATGCAGCTAGCGGCAATCGCAACAACAACAACAACAATGGACTAAGCTTCGGAGGGCCAGCCAGTCAAGCCAACAGACTAACGACACGCACGTTCAACATGACCATTCAGGATGCGGTGGAGTCTAAAGACGTGGTGTCAGGTATTATCCCGATCAATGATATTGATGCTTATGTGTTATTTGATTCGGGTGCTACCTGCTCTTTTGTTTTTGAAGAATTTGCTAAACAGTTAGACTTACCCCGTGAAAGATTAGAACACCCTATGAACGTAGAAGTAGCGAACAAGGAAATTATTCCAGTAGAATACATTCATAGGAACTGTTATACCGAATTGCGAGGATTTAAGTTCAGAGAGGATTTGATACCGATTCGTTTGGGGGAGTTTGATGTAATCCTTGGAATGGATTGGTTATCGAATCACGGAGCAGTTATCGACTGTAAGAAGAAGTGCGTACACCTTAAGACTCCGAATAAGTTATAGGTGATATTTTATGGTAGTAAATCGCCGAGATAATCTCATTGTCTGACGATGGTGCAAGCGCAGAGATTGCTTAGGAAGGGTTGTATAGGTTATTTGGCTCACGTGGTTGATACTCGACGAGTCGAGGGTGAACTGGGTCAGATACCTATTATAAGGGAATTCGTCGATGTCTTCCCAGACGAGATTCCGGGATTGCCATCGGATAGAGAAATTGAGTTTGTCATTGATTTGGCACCAGGGACAGCACCGGTATACAAAGCGCCGTATCGTATGGCACCGGTAGAGATGAAGGAACTGATGGCTCAATTACAAAAGTTGTTGGATAAGGGATACATTCGACCGAGCGTATCACCGTGGGGAGCGCCATTCTTATTCGTGAAGAAGAAAGATGGATCGCTCAGACTTTGTATCGACTACCGAGAGTTGAACAACGCCATTATGAACAAGTACCCATTGCCTAGGATCAACGATTTGTTTGATCAGTTGAAGGGGGCAAAGTACTTTTCAAAGATTAACTTGAGGACCGATTATCATCAACTGAAGGTGAGGCCGGAGGATATTCCAAAGACGGCATTTAGAACTCGGTATGGATACTTTGAGTTTTTGGTAATGTCATTCGGATTGACGAACGCGCCGGCAGCATTTATGGAATTGATGAACAGAGTGTTCAAACAGTATTTGGATAAGTTCATTGTCGTATTCATCGATGACATTCTGGTGTATTCGGAGACGGAGGAAGAGCAAGCCGAGCATCTTCGAATAGTGTTGGAGGCATTAAGGAGAGAGAAGCTGTATGCAAAATTCTCTAAGTGTGAGTTTTGGTTGCAGAGAGTGCAGTTTTTGGGGCACGTTATCGACAAGAATGGTGTTTCGGTAGATCTAGCAAAGGTAGAAGCGGTTATCAATTGGGAGCAGCCGAAGACGCCAACAGAAATCAGGAGTTTCTTAGGATTAGCGGGATACTATCGGAGATTCATCCAGGATTTTTTGAAATTAGCATCGCCATTGACCAATCTTACTAGAAAGACAGTTAAGTTCGTTTGGACGGAGAAGTGTGAAGAGAGTTTCCTAGAATTAAAGAAGAGGCTTAGTCAAGCACCTCTGTTAGCTTTACCAGATAAGACGGGGGGGTTTTTAGTGTATAGCGATGCGTCACACAAGGGTCTTGGCTGTGTACTAATGCAACACGGTAGGGTCATTGCGTACGCTTCACGTCAGCTGAAGGACTATGAGAAGGGTTATCCGACTTATGACCTGGAATTAGTAGCAGTAGTTTTTGCCTTGAAGATTTGGAGGCATTATTTGTATGGTGAGAAGTGTGAGATATATACGGACCATAAGAGTCTGAAGTATATCTTCACGCAGAAAAAATTAAATATGAGGCAGCGCCGATGGCTAGAATTGATCAAAGATTATGATTGTGAGATTCTGTACCATCCAGGCAAAGCAAATGTAGTGGCAGATGCCTTGAGCAGAAAAGGTGGAGTGAAGTTATCAAAGTTAACCGTTCAAGAAGAGTTAGTGAAAGATTTCGAACGACTAGATTTGGAGGTTAAGTATCTGATGGAGACCAACGAGAAATTATTTACAGTGACAGCAAGCCCGACTTTATTAGATAAGGTTAAGGAGGCACAAGAAAAGGACGAAGATTGTGATATTATCAAGAAGCGGATTGTTGAGGGTGATGATTTGAAATTCAAGATTGATAGCACAGGACTGCTAAGGTTTGAAGGACGAATTTGGGTACCGTTAGTACCGGAACTGAGAGAAGAAATTTTACAAGAAGCGCACAATACGAGATACTCGATACACCCAGGAAGCATGAAGATGTACCAAGACTTGTGTAAGAACCCAAATTTTCAGATATTATTAAATAGGGATTTAATAAATAAAATTCTTAAACCGTAAGATGGGTTCGAATAAAAATATATATATGCGATATGAGGTATGTGATATTATATTACATAGGGTAATATGGACTATGTAATATATGTTTTTGTGATTTATAAATATATTATTAATATTTATTTGTTACTTAGCGTAGAGACGATTCAGTTGAGATAAAGGAAGTGGATAAATTCCTATCGATATTAAATAATTTATAGAATTATTTTATCATAGTAAGTTGGTGACATTAAATATCCTTAATGTATAATCACCATATTCTTGTGTATGTGTATTAATAACTAGTATGTTTATAATATAGGTTATTAATAGCACTTAAGCTATCCGTGAATAGGTTTGGATAGTGAAGCATTAGTTAGTTAAGGAATTAACTAATAAGAATAAATATTAGTTAATTTAAGTTGGGAGTTATATTATGGAATAATATAATGTTAATATTGAACCTTAATAATATGGTGCAGTGTTTAATTTACTTAAGTAAATGAGTGAATTAATAAGTGTGTTGAATATGTAATTATAGTTGATACTTTTATATATATTACTTAGAATGGTAATATGTGAGAAAGTCTAATGTACAAATAACGTTAATAAATATATATACGTTATTAAAGGGAAATGGAAATCATTATATCTTTAAATGAATATTTGAAGAAATTGTTTTGGGAACAATTTATAAAAAAGAAAGAGAAATGATTATTTTATAATAAAGGATATTAAAATAATTTCTAATGTTGAATTATTTTAATAAAAGGAGAAAATGCTATTTTTGAATAAGAATATTACCTTATATGTTTTTGTATGAGATAATAGGTATGATCAATTGATATGGTAAATACATTAAAACATATTTGCTATATATAAATAAATTGATGGAAATAATTTATTATCTATTTTCTATATACATGTGTTGTACATATAATTATTCGATATTATTTTAATTATAATATCTTGAGACAATAAGTAAATTATTTTCTAATAATGAATGCCTTTAATTGGAGAAGACATAATATTTCATATCATGCTATGCCGGAATACATAATAGTAATTATATCTTATGTATTTTCAAGAGGGGTAAAAGTATATAAGAAAACTAAGTTATTTCAATTTGCTAAATAACTTGAGTTATTATATTACCATAAGTATTGTAAAGAATATTTGAATATTTTCATTCACGATATATTTTTATACGTGAACCTTGTGATTTAATAGTTCTAAGTAAATTGAACATATTATAAGTAGAAAAATGGTGGGAAAGGAATAAATGATGAGAATGATAATAAGCTTAAGGTAAGCTTGTGAGATATGCCTAGTATGGCAAAGTGATGGAATAAACATTCATTAAATAATTTAATGAATGAATAATTAAAGGAATTAATTATTATTATTATTATGTGAATAAATTCTTATGTGTAATGATGTGTAATTATAAGTTATATAATAGCTACATCTATATAATATGGAATGAAGTGTGACACTTCAAGGTAACTATATAATATAGGAAACTATATGATTAAGTGTAATAATAAAGTTTACAATAATGGGGTGTGACACTACTCAATTAAAATATATTCGGTATTGTCAAATGTACATGGATTATATGATGGGGTGTATGTGTGACCCTATCATATCATATGGTAATAACATTAAGTTATTAGATATAAGCTTGCAAGTTAGTCCATGTGAGAACAATAATGGTCAATCAAGTGGTTAGGGTACATGAATAGTGGTAGTTGGTGGGAGTTAGCCACCAACTTCTCTTTTGCCCTTTGGGTAATAACCATAGGAGGATAATAGCTTGATAATGAATAGATGCAATACATTGGTGTGTAGAGTTTGTTAATTCAATTACTACATTGTTGCTAAGAAAGCATATAATAAGAAATGTAATTACATCATGAGCATGTTATAAGGTGTAATGATGAGGAAGGACCATGAATAGTAGTAGTTGGTGGAGTTAGCCATCAACTCTTCTTCGACCATTGGGTATTACCCATAGGAGGGTAATAGATTGATTATAATAGAGAACATGTAAATTGGTAATGTAATGGTATTACACTATGAATTTATTATAAGATGTGACATTGAGAGTAATATTATTTTGTGAGCTTGAGGCCTATTAAATACTAAGCTTACATAATTGTGCCTTGTGTGGAATGAGTGGTAAAGTTAAATCAATTAGAGGTTTAACTATGATTATTAAAAGAAATGACAAGTTAATAAATAATTGATATTAATTATCATTATAATATTTGAGTATATTTATGATAATAATTTTATGGAAAATGGTGGGATGATAGTACCCAACCATATTATATTTAGTCCAATTAGAATATTTACTTAACCTATGTACATGAGGTACATGATTATATGTAGTTGTGTATATTCAAAAATATGAGTATACCTAATTAGGTGTGAGTGTACATATTTATAGGTTTGTATATATGTACCTATAACCTAAGTCATATGGGATGAAATGTATACATAAATTATATAACCTAAGTGTATATATTATATATAGAGGTGTGTAACAAAGTGTGGAATTACATTTGCTAATTGCTATTGCTGAGTTAGATTATTTGTCTCACAAGGAGTGCCCAACTTCTCCTTCACGTGAATGGCCTAAGGCTAGCCTATCTCCTTCATCTCTCAACTTCCTAGCTAGCAATGAGTGTGATGATTATGGGGGGAGTGGGCTTCATGATGGGATTTACTAACTATCTATTGCCCAACAATTCTTCTCTTCTTCCATTAGTTTAATTCATGGTGCAAAGCTTTGGCATGGTTAACCAATTCTCTATAAATTGGAAGCTCCCCCTCACAAACTCAAGTTGCTAAACTCTTGATAAGTTTCATATAGTGAGTGTGTTGATGAGTATTGAGGGAGAGAATTTTGAAATTCATGGGAAGCTCTACCCAAATTGAAGCTCAAGGGGTATAATCTCTAAACCACTTTGGAATTCAATTCATAGCAATAGCATGAAATAGTAGTAATTGGTCATGTGAAAAGATGCTAGCACGTTAGTTAAGTTGTATATATGTTGTAAATACTATGTAGTTGATTTCTAGCATGTTTAAATTCGAATTATTGAAGAAATTTTTGAGTTGGGCTAAGAAACTGCCGAAGCAGTCAAGCTCCTGGTCTGGAAACGGGGACGCGCGGCTGCGCGTCTCCCTAGTACAAATGGGGCGCGGCCGTGCCCCTCTGCAGAAACTGTTGGTGATTTTGTGTTTTCCAGTTGGTTAAGCATACTAGTTAGACTCTAATAATTTCATAAAGGGGTTTGACATGTGTACTAAGATTGTCATGCACATAGTGAGTTGTATTAGCTGGTTTAACATAATTTCCTAAAAGAAAACGTAAAGTTTTAAAAATGAGACTTGACGAATTTTGTGTTCTTTGAGTCGGACTTTTGAGACATGTGTAAGTGTCTTAGTTATGTGTATCAACGGGTATGAAGGTAGTTGTTGATTAATTACCTTGGCTAATAGTAAACAATTATACCTTGTTGTAGTGGAGTTTTTAATGAAAACTTAAGGTGTTATAAACGAATTTTGGCGTATATAAGTCATATTTATATTCTGACTTTTTAAGCATGATTATATGGTTTAGATATGCATGATATGTGAGTCGAAGGTATTGAGCATACACTAGAACACATTGTTTAAATTGAAAATGATTTCAAAAGACAAACTTAGAGTTTTTGGACATATATATAGGATGTCCACGTTCTGATCATTGAGCATGTATAGATGACTTATATATGTGTTCTAATACATGAGAATCATGACTACGAGGTACTTTGCATATACTTAGTTACCTTTGTTGACTTAAAGCAATTTTTATGAAAAGTTTAGAATATGTAAGATGATAGCATCAAACACGGAGTGAGTTACATTATGATCATATGAGCATGTATATTAGGATTCATTATGCCTATAGACATGTTGACATAAGCATCATGTAATGAAACATGGATTTCACCTATGCACGAATATTCGAGAAAATGAATTTCTAAAGCATAGACTATGTGATTAAGTATACATGTGTAGTATAAGCACGAGCATGCCTACTTAGTGTGGTTAAGCCTTGTTTTGTGATAACATGACTTTAGTAGTTGAGCTTTATTGATTTAAGTAATTCAACGTAGAGCTACGCTATTCAAAGCTAAATAGTTCGAATATGAATTTGAAAACCTACTTAATGTGTGTGTATAATATACATCAGAATGCATGATATATTAGGACCAAACTGAGTTTATGAAATCTCAAGTCTGGTTCTGGCAGGGAGTCGCGAGGCTGCGCCAATCCCAAGCTTAATTATCGCGCGGCTGCGCCGTGTTGCAGAGCTGCCAAGAACAGTTTGTTAACTGTCTGGTCCTAAGTTATTTTCCTTAAGGACCCTAAGGGCCGAAATAGAATAGTTTCTATAGAATAAGTTTGTAGGTATGATGTTGTAACATCGTGGTTGTCCTAAGATAGAGTGAAACGGAACCAAGATTAGAAAATGATATACGAATTGTTATTCTATTAAGAGCATATGAAATGTATGACTGATGGATGTAAATCCATGATTATATAACTGTGTAGGAATACACGAAGTGCATATAGCTTTAAGCAGTTAAGTCGTAGTTGTTAAACTACGAATCAGGCAAGTCTTTCAGTCCCTATTTGATATATGAATTCAATAACTGTTAGTTGAATTATATTATGCTGTGATAATGTGAACTTATATATGAACTGTATATTAGATATAAATGAGATTGAAAGTTGATCTTTGATGATATACTGGTTATGTGAAAAGTAACATGCGTAGTAAATATAAATTGTTTATAAATGCATGAACTGAGTATGATGTTGTATGCTATGTGATGCATGAAAACTGTTAGAATTGCTGAGCTGTCGAGCTCACTCTTGCAAATAACCACTTTTGCAGGTTAAGGACTTACGATAAAGAATTCGTGCTTCTTGATTGATAAAGATAGATAGTATTGCATCGAAGAATACTACTTATATTATTATCTAGATCGTGTTTAGGTTCTAGATGATGTACTTGATTGTTGCTTACGATGTTTAATACTTATTGTATGGTAAAAGATGTACTAGCCAATACATAGAGGATATCAAGTTGAGTTGTAAACGTTTATACAGAAATTTGTGTAAAGCAAATCATAATATAGTATGATTCAATGTTATGTAATCGATTCAAGATTTAGAAATCAATAAAAAGGTTTTATTCAAAGAGAAATGAAAAGTTTAAGTTATTCCGCATTTTTATAATATCAAACATGATATAAGACAGGAATAGTAAATGACCAAGATTATAACTTGGAAAAGTTTGGAGTCATTATACGAGATCCTGATAGTGAAAAGAATTTATATTCTAAATTATAATAAAGCAAGTTTTATTCTTTAAGTTATGAATAAAAGATGTAATAGTTCGACGATAGTAGTATCGTGACTGCATCGGATCCGAGGAAAGAGAGGAACCCGGATTTGGGGGCGTCACAACTTGCGTCACAACTTTTGGTGGCCAAACATGAAGAGAGAGGTTGCAGAATGCATAAGTAGGTGTTTAACTTGTCAGAGAGTCAAGGCAAAGCACCAACGACCAAGCGGGTTATTATAGCCGTTAGAGATTCCAGAATGGAAGTGGGAGCATATCACGATGGACTTTGTGGTAGGACTTCCGGCAACGCAGAAAGGGCACGACGCCATATGGGTAATTGTAGATCGTCTTACGAAGTTAGCTCACTTTTTGCCGATTAAGATTAAGTATAGTTTGGATCAGTTAGCCAGATTATATGTCAAGGAAATTATCTCGAGACATGGGGTGCCGGTATCTATTGTATCTGATAGAGATCCGCGTTTCACGTCAAATTTCTAGAAGTGTCTTCAAGAGAGATTGGGGACACAGTTACGAATGAGTACCGCGTATCATCCGCAGACCGATGGGCAAAGCGAGAGAACGATCCAAACACTTGAAGACATGCTCTGAGCTTGTGTGATGGACTTCAAGGGTAGTTGGGAGGATCACCTTCCATTAGTAGAGTTCGCGTACAATAATAGTTATCACGCTAGTATCGGAATGCCACCGTATGAGGCACTGTATGGGAGAAAGTGTCGAACACTGTTGTGTTGGGACTAAGTTGGAGAACGTCGACTGTTGGGACCAGAATTCGTACAACAGACTGTAGAGATTATCAAGGTGATAAGAGCACGGCTGGTAGCGGCTCAAGATCGCCAGAAGAAGTATGCAGATTTGCATCGCAAGAAGAAAGAATTTGAATTAGGAAGCTATGCTTTTCTGAAAGTATCTCCCTAGAAGGGGAAGATTCATTTTGGAAAGAAAGGCAAGTTGAGCCCTAGGTTCATAGGACCGTTCGAGATTCTGAGGCGAGTCGGTGAAGTGGCGTACGAGGTGGCGTTACCTCCTGAACTTGAGCACATTCACAACGTGTTTCATGTATCAGCGTTGCGGCCGTATAAACCAGACTACAAGCACGTTATCTCCTATGAACCTATCCAAGTCGAGAAAGACTTATCATACGAGGAAGTTCCTGTTCAGATACTAGATAGGAAGGAACAGAAGCTGAGGAATAAGATCATTCATTCCGTTAAGATTCTTTAGAGGAATCACGCAGTTGAAGAAGCTACATGGGAGCTAGAAGAGAAAATGAGAGCAAATTATCCATTTTTATTTGAGTAACCTTATTTTTACAATTCCGAGGACGAAATTTTTATAAGGGGGGAGGGATGTAACGACCATGAATTTTAAACTCCTTATTTATTAAATATGTGATTTAATTTTAACGAGTTTATTTTGTGAGTTTATTTAAACCTTATGTGGTTATGTGAATGGTTAAGGGGAGTCATTAATAATTTATTTAAATTAGTGGACTAACCCTAAGACTTTAATATTAGAGAATTGATAAGATTATTAATAATTAAATATTCAATTTATTTGAATATAGTGGCAAGATTCGAACGTGTTTGATTAATTTCAATTATGATTAATTAATTGATAATGTGTTGATTAACAATTATTATGAATAAATAATAATTAATGAATGAGAGATTAGTAAATATAATAATATTATATTTACTTGATTAATCGTTTCATACAAGCATGCGATATGTTAAACCTTTAATATATGGTAGTTAACTATATATTATATATAGTACAAGGTGACACATTAATATTATTATACATTATAAACTATATAGTAAGAATAATTACATTATGAGAGTTACATACTAATGTTTATGTGACAATACATGTGTGGGAAAACATTAATGTATACCTCATCAACATATAGTAATATCAATAAATAATTGATCTCAATAAGTTATTATAATGATAACAGTTATAATAATGAGTAATAATAATACCCAAATTACTTTACATTCGGCATTAAGGAAAATGTGCATGGATTATATGTATGTACACTACTTGATACATTGCATTATTATTGGCTCATTAGAAAGTATGAATTTAAACTTAAGTATATACTATGTGTATATATATTATACAACCTAGTGTATTTATTATATGACTAGTGTTGGACATATATGATATATACCTTGCTAGTTGCTACATTGCTGAGTTAACTGGCTTGTCCCATGATTAGAGTTCCATCCTTAATTTCCTCTTCACGTGAATGCCCATATGCTATGCTACACTAGCCTCTTTTCTTCTCAAATTCATCAATGCTAGCCAATGATTTCAAGAGGTGTGGAGTTCATGATGAACTCACCAACTACTCAACCACCAATCCTTAACCATTGCACAAACACTCATTCCTTTGGTTTAATCTAATGGAGAATTGCAAAGTCTGTGTAAATATTTATCTATAAATATAGCTCCCCTTCTCCTCATTTCATTTACTAAGGATTTCAATTGAGTTAGGAAGGAGTATTATAGTAACATTGTGAGTTAGCATAGTAGCATTATATAATCTGTAACAGCAATTTTAGTTTCCATTATAGAGGTATATCACTTCCCATTTTTGTCTTCAATTTCTGTGAATTTCTAATTCTTTGATTCTTGATTTCAATTAAATTGGAAGTTAATTGATTGGAGAAATGGTTGTTATGTGTTATAAGCCTGATAGAAATGTATTGTAATATGTTTAGATTGATTTTCGTATGAAAATTTCTGAATTGGGCTAGCAAGCTGCCGAAGCAGCCTGCGTCTGCGTCTGGTCTGTACCCGGCGCAGCTGCGCAGGTCCTGCTGCAGAATTTTTGCTTCTGTTTTTGTTTTCTGTCCAGGTTAGCTTGATGGTAACCTTTAGTCAAGCATGGGAACTGATATGAATCAATAATATAAACTTCTTGGAATTATATGGCCATGTTAGCATGTTTTATGAAAGGAAAGTATGAGGTTTACGAAGGAAAACTTAAGTTTTGAATGCGAACTTTGTTATATAAGTAACATGCATGTATTCTGATATTATGAGCAAGATAGTAGGTTTATATTAACTTTAAATGCATGTTTAAAATGTTGAAAACGTTAGCATACGAGATTGATGGATTTAAAGGTTTTCAAAGGCGAAACTTAAGACTTTTGAAAACAAACTTGACCAAGACTTAATGTCTTTTAGATTCTGACTATTTGAGAACATATACGTGGCATATAATTGGGTTCTATGGCATGTGAGTCATGACTACAATGCACTTAACATGTGTTATGATATCTTGTTGACTTAATGTGATTTTCGATGTGAAAACTTAGAATGAGAAAACTAAATAGCGTCAATTACCATGAAAATGATATTATGATCATGCGAGCATATGTATTAACGTTTATTATACCTATAAGCATATTAACATAGACCTCGTTTGGTCAAAGTGTGAGTTTCGCATATGCACGTATTTATAAGAAATGAATTTCTGAAGCACGAACTACGTGATTAAAGTATATGCGTGTAGTATACTCAAGCATGCATATTAAATATTGTTTAGCCTTGTTATGTGATAACATGACTTTAGTAACCGATTTTGAAGCATGAACTTGTATTGCTTAAAGTATGTGAATGATCGGCATAAAGACATACGATTTTGAATTGGAATGAACATGCTAGATTCGAACTCGAGTTTATAAAACTTATAAGCATGTGTGTTGATTTATAACTTGAAGTGCTATATTGATGCATAGTAACTAGATAATCTAAAGTTATTAAATCTAAGACATGATTAGGTTGACTTACGTGAACTATGTGCTAGAATTATATGATAAGTAGATGTTTGTTAAGTGTAGACTCATATTAGTTTACACGTACTAATTGAGAGACCGACTTCTTAATGTTAGGTCATTTCGACGCAAGTAAATTAAAGCTAGAATTTAATCGTAGCTGAGCAATCAGGTAAGTCTCCGAACTTCACTCTTTGGTTGTGCAAGTCCTTTAATTCTTACTCTTTTACTTGAGCATGTATCCTATCCTTGTGTTTACTTTACTCAAGGAACCTTGTAAGCGAGTTTCTTAAACTTCACTTGATTTGAATGCAAGTTCCCTTACACTCTTTATTGTGCAAGTTCCTATCCTTCTCATATTGTATTGAGCAGGTTATTATCGTATTGACGGTTAATTATTTAAAGCTTGAACTTTATTTCCAAGCATGCTATTAGGTGGTTTAATTACTTTACGATTATTCCACATCGATATTATTGTTATTCGCACTTGGTGCACTTAAGTTCGTACAGTCTTGGACTTGTACCTTATTTAAGAGTTCTATAATTATTGAACTACGTCAGATAGAGTCTGAACCCTTGTTCGGTCAGACAAATTGTATGAAGTTTTATAAAATCTATCCAGACCAATTGATGGTATGGATTCTTAGACTGAAAAGAACACCCCTCATATATAGGGGAGTACCCTAGGTATCTAGTATAAAGATACAAACAGCAGAGTTGAATGTTATGTATATACATAGTGTACACGAGGCTGATCCCCTCAAGTACTTATTCTGTAGCCAGTAACCAAAGGGTCAATCAGCTATTGATTCCGTTGGAGTTTTATAGTTCAAAGGTCTACTTGACTATCAGTTATTCTAAAAGCAATTATTATTCTCCTTCCGAAATTCATATTGTTGAATTCATTGTCAGATATATTCTTTTCATCATGATATATCCTTTATTGTTGTATTTAAACTTGCTGAGCAAACTTGTTGCTCATTCTTGCTATATCATGACTTATATTGCAGTTAAGCCCGAGACTTCAGGGAAGGACAAGGGTAAATGGAAGATGTAGGATTAGTTTGCAAGGAGCAGACTTTATCTTTACGTTTAATTAATTATTGTTATGTAATATGAACCCTAATGACTATTCTAGGGTATGTTTGTATTTAAGGTTATCGAATCTTGGGACTAGTAACACCTTTTGAATGAACGACGTACGTTTATTATTTTCCGCATTTAGTTATCGTATGTTGTTTAGAGGTGGATGTTTGTATTGTATCGTGACAATCGAACCGGGGTCAGAGGACCCGGATTCGGGGGTGTCACATAATCAGTTGGCAATGACCCAATGCAAGTCGGCTCAGCCCCGATAACGTAATCCATTGGCTACAACCCAATGTGGGCGTCGGCTTGACCTCGACGACGTAATCCTTATGACCTTATAATCTCATATATCATTACATATTTTATACATGACATTGGATCATTAGATATACCTTGTCATGCATTCTCTGTGTCTAGTAATGTTTGTCGTGTTCATTCCATTACATTGCATAAACATGACAAAGAGGGGCATCTGTAGACACTCAAAATTTTGTTTTCTTTATACTAACCTTGCAGAAGGACAAAAGCATAATTATACTTTAGAGACAACCCCGAGATAGGGGAAAAACATCTGATCACCCCGGAGACAACTCTGTGAATGATTCAAAGGACCAGTGACGTCTAAACAAGACGCGAACTGAACGAGAATCACAAAGCTAAGAAAGTGTCCACCAGAAGTCACCTCAACAAATCTCAAACTGTGTGCCATCAAAGATAAGCCAGTTAACTGCATTTTGGAATCAGAAGATACCTCTCAGCTACCAGCATCATCTTCCCAGACCCCGATTCAGTCTGACTCCACCTTATTCCGCAGCCTTCCGCAAAGTCTTTTCGAGAGTTTGGCCTGCGAAGCTCAACTTTCTCCGAACCGAGATCGAACGAACAAAGTTTAAAATGGCGGGACCCACGAGGCCCAGTCGTATGTATATATATGCGGCTGGCTTTGATGGTTTAAGTTAGCAATATCAGCTTATTTAGAGAAAAAGAGAAGAAGAATTTTAGAGAGAGAAACTATTTTTAGAGAGAGAAACCCTCGGGTTTGATCAATATACACCCATTTTGAGTTGTTTAATCTTGTTTAACACCTACTTGGAGTCCTGAGAGTGTTCTTAGTTGATCCCGGGTGATAAAATGCTTGTTCACGCGTCCCCCAAGGTGAAAAATGCCTTTTTAGCCACTTTCTTTGTAAACTTTGTTTAGTGTACTAGATTGATGTTATATATTGCTTAAATCTAGTTAAACTTGTTGTTTGTTAAGTATATTATGTAGTAGTTGGTAGATATTGAGTTTTTACCGATTATATTGTGCATATTTGGTTGTAAATCAAGTCCGGAGGCTAGATCTACCTAGATCTTAGCCAGATCTAGCCTTTTGAGTGGTTATTAAGAATGAAGCTTTAACCCGTATGCTAGATCGACTTAGATCCATGGTAGATCTACGTATTCACTATTTTTAATCGGTCCCGGTTACCCAGTATAACCCTAGATCTATATCTAGAGGCGAAAGGGGTCCGAAATGGCTTGAAATGGTGATTTCAACAGATGAAATCATCTAATATCAAAGTTTAGGACATTGTACATATATATTTGAGCATAATAATGTGAGCCTAGGAATCTCGGTGTCGAGATTCCATGATTGGATCCAAACTTGATTCCCACGATGGACCGGTTTTGTGATGTAATGTTTAAATAACGCAAAAATCATTGTATATGTAATGTTTGGATTTTGAAGTCGAACTCGAGGGGTTAGTCCTAAGAAGTCGGATTCAAGATCCCGTGATAGTGAAAACTTTGATTGTGGGTGCTCGAATTCATCGAGATGGCTTACATGCCCGACGATAATCTGACCCTTTTTGGCACTTTTAGCATGCATTTTCACCAAAACGATTTCCAAATCAAAATAGAAAGAGCTTTCATAATAACAGTAAAGCGGTTTGGGGGATAGACATTAGATCATAAATGGAAGTATCAAAAGACCTCGATTCTTATTTGACGAAGGATTTGAAAACTCTGTTTTCAAAACATCATTGATATATATTGTGTTCTAAAAAATAAACTTTTATATAAGTCAAATTCTTTATGCATAAGGTTAAAGAGGTACAACACTACTTTCGTAATAATTACATATACTAAAAAATCAATAATGGAAGTATCAAATGTCCTCGATTACTATTCGGGTAAAGGATTTGAAAACCTCGTGTTTTTCCAAAATATTATATGAAATGTATATTTTGTCTAAAAATAAAATTTTGCTAAATCAAACCCTTCGTACATAGGTGCAAAACAGGAACGACACTATTTCCAAATAACTCACAAGGAGACTTAGAATAAACTTTCAAACACACACACACACACACACACACTCACACACACACTCACACACACACACATACACTTTTATGCATAGGAAATTAAGAAGATGCGGTACCGTATTTTCATGGGAGTCGGGAGTTGTCTAACACCTTCCCCCCGCTTAACCTAGCCCCCGAATTCCACGAATCTCAGGTTCCGGACCAATCTTACAGAGTCACATATTGGACTATATTGCAAAAACTTTCAAAACTTGGATGAGTTGGTACATCCATTTAAACCATACCAACTGGCGGCTCTGTCTCATTCGGTCCAATCATAAAATAATAAAATCAATCTTTTCAAATTCGTCGACACTGATGTCGGTACTGCTTTCCTAAAACCTCACCCTTTAATAAAATCCATAGACATAACAAATCCCAAATGGGTAAAACAAATAATAGATAATTTAGGAAAGTAAGTCATACATAAAAATATTATGAATATATATATTTTTTTCCTGGCGTCGACAGGGGCGTTATTGGGCACGTTGAGGGGCGCTGGCTGGTCGTCGAGGCCCCAACGTGCTGACGTTAGGGCGTTGGGTCCCTGAAGTGCTGGTGTTGACATGGGTTGATGCGTTGTACTTAGACCACGTTAATGAACTTATACGCATCTTCGACCGCCCTGAAACTCTTATTCGCCCAAACTTCTTAAATTAATCCATGAAGCCCTTTTTTAAATTGTTTAGCACGTGCCCTAGTCATTGGACCAGCACAAACTTGAATAGGATCCGCCCAATTTTGACCTCCATAGTTTTCGTCTGTTAGGTTTGCACGTAGCGCTATTATGAAATCAAATTGCGTAAATAAAGCAGAAGCGCGAAAGAGGGAATTTTAAAATTTTAATGAAAACCATCACCATGATCATCCTATATGCTTAGTTATCAATACATACAAGAAAGAGGAGAGGATAAAATTCATACTCTTGTAGATCGAGCTTCCACAGGTACGAGTTCTACTCCAACTTTGATTCCTTCCTTTGATCAATGTAAGCCACCAAAGCGTTTGGCCTCTAGAAGTGATCCACCAAGGAAGAAGAAGAACTAAGAAGGTGAGTGTTTGGCTAAACCCTAATTCTATCTTTATAGAATCTCTGTGTTCTCCCAATGCTAGGAATGAGTGTGTAACCTTGTTCTATAATAAGATTTTCTTATTTATTGATGTAAGCAACCCTCCTAAACTTTTTAGGATTAGAGTTTCATATTAATTAATTAAACCCTTTTAATTAATTAGGCTTCCCAATCCTATTGAGAATAATTAAACTCTTTTAATTAATTAGCCTCCTAATCTTATTAGAAATATATATATGAGAGAGAGAGAGAGATAGTATCTTATTAATTAATTCCCAAACTTCTTTACGTATTAATTAATAAATAATAATAATAAGACTCCTCTTATTAATTTATATTTAATATTTTCAAAATATTAAATAATAAATATAAAGTTATTTAATTTATTCTATCACCATAGATTAAATTAAACATACTTAAATTATTATTACGATTATGCCATTAGCTTATTTACTAAATATTCTTCCTTTTATGGTGTGACCTTTTAGGTTCTCTATATTAAACCGGTTGTGAATAAATCAATTAGAATAATTCTAATCTTATTTAAATAAATAAATTAAACTATTAATGCATTTAAATAAATAACATTTATTCTACAATAAGGGTAAGCCCCCTTAGCGATCAACGACTTTTCCAGATAATATAGATTTTAACATCAATCATAAAAGAACCTTTAAGTAAATAGTTACCATACAATTCATTCCTTCCACCATACAATGTCCAAATTAAATATAAGATATGAAATTACTATCAAGTCTTAATTTATTTAATTATATATGTTTCGATTCTATAATGCACAACTCCAAATAATGCAAATTAGAAACTACTTTTTAATTTCATTCTACATTGGCCAAGGACTACTGGGTTGTCATTTATCGAATGACATAAGACATTCTCTTCTTTTACTAGAAGTGGTAGATTCTTTATTGATCATTCATTATCTTCATGTATAAATCATTATACACAATCATACCCTTTGATATACCCTTAGGGTCTTAGGGGACATGTCAAAGTATAATTCATCATACACAAGATACTATGATGATCTCAAGTCTAAGGATTATTTGTACTACTATCACTTAAGGTATTCCTATTGATAGGTAAGTAAAACTCCATTAGGTATTCCTTAGCGAGCTACGTTCAGTGAACTTCATTAGGTATTCTCCAATAAGCACCTACATACGTGCTTTAGTGTCTCCACACAAATGATTATGATATCGATCATCCTCATCCAATAAGCAAGCAACGTATGTACCAATCTATCCGGATTCATTAATCCCCTTTTTAGTAATCCAACGATTGGGAACTATTTTAGTTTTAAGCTATCTAAGAATTTAGATCTCATTAACATGATCATCATTATGATTCTAAAATTATTGATTAAAACTATATTATAAAACAACACCATGTAGATAAATAAATGCCTTTAATTAAATAACACTTTTATTAATAAATAAATAAGATTGCTAAAAAGTATATGCTTTATCATCAAACATCATTGGCTTGTATGCATACTACTTTCAATCTCCCACTTGCACTAAAGTCAATCGCCATGGTATCTCATACCCATCTTCTCTAAGTGACGATCAAACTGTTGTTGTGTTAAAGCTTTAGTAAATGGATCTGCAATGTTGTCTTGAGAGTCCACACGCTCCAAGGTGACATCTCCTTTTTCAGTGATCTCTCTAATCAAATGAAACCTCCGCAACACGTGTTTGGATTTCTGATGAGACCTGGGTTTCTTAGCCTGTGCAACAGCTCCGGTGTTGTCACATAATAAAGGTACTGCTCCTCTAATGCTAGGAACCACACCAAGTTCAGTTATGAACTTCTTTATCGAAATAGCTTCCTTTGCAGCTTCACTTGCAGCTTTGTTCTCTGCCTCTGTCACTGAATCAACAACTGTTTGCTGCTTGAAACTCTTCCAACTCACTATGCCACCGTTTAAGGTAAACACATACCCCGAAATGGATTTATTGTCAACTTTGTCCGTTTGGAAACTTGAGTCTGTGTCACCCTCTATTTTCAACTCAGACCCATCATAGACAAGAAATATATCCTTAGTTCTTCTTAAGTAGTTTAGGATATTTTTCACTACCTTCCAGTGCTCTTCTCCAGGATTCGACTGATATTTGCTCATTACACTAAGTGCATGAGCGACATCCGGTCTAGTACATATCATACCATACATAATAGATCCTATTACTGAAGCATAAGGAATCTTACTCATACGGTTTCTCTCCTCAGATGTTTTTGGGGCCTGTTTCTTAGAGAGATGTATTCTATGGCTCATCGGCATGAGACCTCTTTTGTAATCTTCCATGCTAAAGCTCTCTAGCATCGTGTCAATGTACGTTCCTTGGGACAAGCCAAGCATCCTTTTAGATCTATCTCCATAAATCTTTATCCCCAAAATATAGGATGCTTCTCCCAAGTCCATCATAGAGATGTGTTTAGATAACCAGATTTTAATTGATTGTAGCATCGGAATATCATTCCCTATCAGTAATATATCATCAACATATAATAAAAGGAATGATACAGCGCTCCCACTAACCTTCTTGTACACACATGGTTCATCCTCGTTTTTAATAAAATCAAACTCTTTGATTGTCTCATCAAAATGGATGTTCCACCTTCGAGAAGCTTGTTTCAATCCATAAATGGATCGTTGCAGTTTACAGACTTGATTTGTTCCAACCGTTGAAACAAATCCCTCTGGCTATGTCATATACACATCCTCCTCAAGGTTCCCGTTGAGGAAGGCCGTTTTCACGTCCATCTGCCAGATTTCGTAGTCATAGTAAGCTGCAATCGCAAGCAAAATCCAAATGGACTTGAGCATAGCTACTGGTGAGAAGGTTTCATCATAGTCAACTCCTTGTCTTTGTTTGAAAACTTTTGCAAATAGTCGGGCCTTATAGGTCTCTACCTTGGCATCCGCTCCAGTCTTTCTTTTAAAGATTCATTTGCACCCAATAGGCTTAATGCCCTCAGATGCTGAAACCAAAGTCTATACTTGGTTTTCATACATGGAGTCCATCTTGGATTTCATAACTTCTTGCCATTTCTCTGAGTCTTTACTACTCATAGTCTGCTCTTAATTCAAAGGATCATCATCATCTATGATGTATACCTTATCGTCATCCTCTATGACGAATTCATACCTATCAGGTATCTTCGGTACTCTACCATATTTACGAATAGGGTGTGTTACAGTAGGTTCTTCCACTTGGTCAAGTACTTAACTTTGATCCATTGTAATTTGTGGTCTTGAACTTCTTCAAGATATATTTACTCCCATTGACCCCTTCTAGGATAAACTCCTTTTTCAAGAAGGTAGCATGTTTCGCAACAAACACCTTTTGATCAGTAGGATGATAGAAATAATACCCTACAGTTTCTTTAGGGTATCCCACAAATCTATATTTTTTGGATCTAGTCTGCAACTTATCATTTTCAACCTTTTTGACATAAGCTGGAAAACCCCAAGTCTTAACAAACTTAAGATTCTGTTTCCTCCCTATTCATATCTTATATGGGGTCTTTGGGATAGTCTTGGTAGGTACCTTATTAAGTAGATATGCAGCCGTTTCTAAGGCATAACCCCAGAATGAAACTAGAAGATCGATAAAGCTCATCATGGAATGAACCATGTCCAAGAATGTTTGATTTCTCTTTTCAGATACACCATTTAACTATGGTATTCCTGGTGGAGTCTATTGTGAGATTATACCAATTTCTTTGAGATAATTGAGAAACTCACAGTTTAAGTATTCACCACCTCGATCCAATCGAAGAATCTTAATACTCTTGCCAGTTTGTTTCTCTACTTCACTTCTGAATTCTTTAAACTTTTCAAATGATTCAGATTTGTATTTCATTAAATACACATATTCAAATCTTGAATTATCATCAGTGAAAGTAATAAAATAAGAATACTCTCCTTGTGCATTCGTTGTCATAGGTCCACAAACATCTGTGTGTACCAACGCTAACAACTCTGTAACTCTTTCTCCTTTTCCACTAAAAGGGGATTTAGTCATTTTACCCATGAGATAAGATTCACAAGTTGGATATGATTCATAATCAGATAGCTTTGAGAGCCTATCCTTATGCAACTTGGATAATCTTGTTTCATTAATACGATCGAATCTAAAGTGCCCCAAAAATGTATAATTAACATCGTCTCTTTTTTGTTTCTTAGTCTGTTCAATTTGAAGTATATTTTCATGCAAGTCAAGATATGATTCATAATCAGATAGCTTTGAGAGCCTATCCTTATGCAACTTGGATAATCTTGTTTCATTAATACGATCGAATCTAAAGTGCCCCAAAAATGTATAATTAACATCGTCTCTTTTTTGTTTCTTAGTCTGTTCAATTTGAAGTATATTTTCATGCAAGTCAAGTATGTAAAGTTCATTCAGTAATTTACCAACACAATATAAACATTCTTATTATAAACAGAACTACTGTTATTCTTTATTATAATGTTAAAACCATCCATATCCAATACATAAATTGAGATAATGTTTCTAATAAGTGTTGGAACAGAATAACAATTATTTAAATAAATGGACTTGCCCGTAAGCAGTGCTAAACAATAAGTCCCCTACAGCTAATGCAATAACCTTTGCTCCATTTTCCACTCGTATGACGACTTCATCCTTGTTCAGATTTCTACTTCTGACCAGTCCCTGCATAGTATTACATATGTGAGAACCACAGCCGGTATCCAATACCCAAGTAGAAGTATGACTTTCAAAAAAATTAAATTTAATCATGAACAAACCTTGATTGGAAGTCGAAGCTTCTCCAAGTTTCTTCTCTGCCAGAAACTTCTTGCAGTTCCTCTTTCAGTGACCCCGCTCGTTGCAATGGAAGCACATTCCTTTGCTAGCTATATCAGGTTTCTTTTTATTCTTATTCTTTGCATTGCCCTTAGCCTTCTTAGATTTCTTCTTTTCAAGAAGATACCTTGGGCCTCTTCCTTTTCTTGGAAGAATCATCCACCAGTAAGACTTGGTTCTTCTTGGATGGAAAGTGTCCTTCAGCAGTTTTCAACATGTTAAGTAATTCAGGCAAGCTGACATCTAACATATTCATGTGAAAATTCTTAACAAATTGTGAGAAGGTATTTGGGAGTGACTGCAAGATCAAATCTTGACTTAACTCCCCTTCCATGATGAACCCAAGCTATCCAAGACGTTCAATCAAATTGATTATTTTTAGGACATGAGTCTCAACAGTAGTGCCCTTGGTCATCAGAGATTGGAAGAGCTCCTTAGATATCTCATATCTAGCAATCCTACTTTGCTCACCATACAACTCTTAGAGGTGAAACAATATAGCAGGAGCATTCATAGTTTCATGCTGACGCTGAAGCTCATTACTCATGGATGCGAGCATGATGCATTGAGCCACAAATGCATCATCTTGCCACTTCTTAAAAGTAGCAATCTCTTCCTCAGAGGCTTCTTTTGCAACAGTTGTAGGGACAGACTAATTTAGGACATAAGAACTCTTTTTTGCAGTGAGAACAATTCTTAATTTTTTTAACCAGTCCGTGTAATTCGGGGCGGTCAGTGATAGTGAGTGTGACATTTTTCAAATTCTGTATGTGAATTTAAATAACATTTTAGCAAACATTCATTTAATTAATTACCTAAATAAATTAGGTCTTTATTTTAAATTGGTATCTCCCACTATTTTGTTCAAATTATATTACCCTCATAATATATAGTTCGACAAATCTAATTAAAGATTATCTATTGAGAATAAGGATCACATTTCAAATGTATATAACCTTGTGTGGCACAACAAACGATATATAAATAAATAGGTAGACAACTATTGTCAATTACATCAACATATAACTCCTTGTATTCTGCCTCTTAGATTATTTTGATGAAGTGTGACACATCTGAATCAACACTTATCCAAGTTAAGTCCAACCTAGCATTTCCATATATTAAAAAGAAAAATACTGTCATTGTGTGACACAACAAAATAGCATCGTTCAGTCTATTTATAAGCATTAAATGTGATAAATCAACATCTTAAGTATTTAATACTTGCCTTGTGTGACACAACAAACTCATATTAAATATTTAATACTCTATTAATTTACTATGCTAGAAGGCGACGTTAGATATTCCAAATATCTTTGAACACTTAGGACTTAATATAAAATCTTTGAGGGGTTTGTTATTAATTGTCTCATCTTATTTAGCGCGCATGCACATATATATATAAATTACGCGTCATATTAATTAACATGCGAAGCATGTTGCATTATATATATATATATATATATATATATATATATATAGTATAAGCATGCATATAGAATACTATATTCTACCCAGATTGATTATGGACTTTTATTCTAGTTTGTTCACTCGAGCCACCAAGTGAACCAAAAGGTCAAACCTAGGGATGCAAGAATTAAATTTAAATATAGCTATTATATTTAAATCCCGGGTTCCATTACAAAAGGGTCTTCATGTGATCCTTGCTCTTTGGTCTCCAATTCTTTAAGATAATTTTAACTAGTCATATTACATAAATTATTTAATTTAAATAGAAACCTTGATCAGCAGTCAAGGGAAAGTACATAGGAGGGAGATAGAATTTTACATCTAGAAAAATTAGAGAAGATGAGGTACGCAGACCCCATTTAATAAAACCCATACATTCATGCATTCAACTAAAATAAATTCCAATTGCATTTGTCAATAGTCCATAATCAACCCCATTTATTATCATACATATTGTACATATACATCAATAAATAACATTTATATCATGAATAATAAATCCATTCTATATATGCATCACTATCAATTAATGGGCAAAAGTTTTGCTAATATTTAGTTTTGAAACAAAATAAACTCTTTTATTGTAATAAAAAACAAATCTAAATTAAACTCCTTTAATTTTATAGAAATCTGAAATCATATTTCAGATAAAATAAACTCCTTTATTTTAAACTTTTATCAATTAAATAAACTATTTATTTTAATTGAAGAAAAATAAAATTTTTAAATTCTGTCTAGGTACTGGCGCAGCTGCGCCTAGAAAGAACTGGGGCGCAGCGCGGCTGCGCTCTATCGGGAAAAACAAAAAAACTGCAGACCGGTACAGCTACGCCCAATCGTTGTTCCAAAAAAAAACTTTGTTGACCAATAATCCGATCCAATCGTATATGATACATACATGGAATCACAAAAAAATTATAATTAGCATATATGTAGGCTTTGATACCACTGTTAGGTTTGCACGTAGTGCGATTACGAAATCAAATTGCGTAAATAAAGCGGAAGCGCGAAAGAGGGAATTTTAAAATTTTAATAGAAACCATCACCATGATCATCCTATATGCTTAGTTATCAATACATACAAGAGAGAGGGGAAGATGAAATTCATACCCTTGTAGATCGAGCTTCCACAGGTACGAGTTCTACTGCAACTTTGATTCATTCCTTTGATCAATGTAAACCACCCAAGCGTTTGGCCTCTAGAGGTGATCCACCAAGGAAGAAGAAGAACTAAGAATGGGTGTTTGGCTAAACCCTAATTCTATCTCTATAGAATATCTGTGTTATCCCAATGCTAGGAATGAGTGTGTAACCTTGTTCTATAATAAGACTTTCTTATTTATAGATGTAAGCAACCCTCCTAAACTATTTAGGATTAGGGTTTCATTTTAATTAATTAAACCGTTTTAATTAATTAGGCTTCCTAATCCTATTGGGAATTGTAGACACTCAAAATTTTGCATTCCTGTTACTAACCCAACAGGAGGGCAAAATCGTCTTTGACCTTCTGAAGACGACCCTAGAAGTTCAAATCAAATCTCAGCCCCGACAACAACACCAGGATGTCAAGTCAAACCCCGACAACAACCCGGGAGGTACAACAACCCCGGTGACAACACCGGGAGATCAAACTCAGCCCCGACAACAACACCGGGATGCCAAGTTAAACCCCGACAATAACCCAGGAGGTACAACAACCCCGACGAAAAAATTGAGAGATCAAACTCAGCCCCAGTGACAACACTTGGATGTCAAGTCAATCCTCGGCAACAACATGAGAGGTACAGTAACCCCGGCGATAACACCGGGATATTAAACTCAGCCCGACGACAACACTAGGATGTCAAGTCAACAAACTGGGAGGTATAGCAACCCCGTTGACAACACCGGAAGATCAAACTCAGCCTCGTTGACAACACCGGGATGTCAAGTCAAGCCCCAACGACAACCCCGGGAGATGCAATCAACCCAGAGGCAACCCTGGGAAGCCATAATCAACTTCGGAGACAGCCCCGAAGCATCAAATCATCCCCAGAGGCAACCCTGGGAGACTAAATCAACCTCAGAGATAACCCTGAGGAAGAACAGAGTCATCTGGGATCAAACCTCGAAGACAACCCCGAGAAAATAGTTAAAAACCTGGCCAACGCAGGAGACAACCCCTAGAGGGGCAAAATGGTTATTTTACCAACTTGAAGCTAACTCAGTCAAAATCATGCTGAATTGATGCAATGAAGGTCAGAAAGAGCTATAACATCGATCCCAAGTGAAAACAACACAATACAGCTCAACGAACAAACTGCGAAAAAATGAAGATCCAGTTATAAACCCATCTTCTTGGATTCAAAAAAGGTTAAGTCTCATGTCATTGTGTCACTCTCGGAAAGGGCTTTCCAGAAAGGTATAGCACGCCTCAAACAGACGCTATAATCAAAAGTTAAGAAGGTTCGAACCTGACATCACGTTGCTTGGAGTGCACGTACTTCGAGACGGTATGACCCACGGGAGTGGGCCCTGCTTGGGGAGCCGCAGCTAGACTCATGGCTGCCGCTAGTGCACCTGCAACCATCGGGTCTTTAAATATAACTCCCCCTTGCCAAAAAAAGAAAAAAAAATAGAAAAATGCTTTGAAACTCCGCCCATTTCGTCCCTTAGCCCTACTTCTAGTACTCCAAACCTAGATTTTATTCTTCCAATACGTTTGCATACGCATATTCTATAACATAAAAATTAACCTGTGGAAATGTCCATTTGAAGCCTACTGAGTGATAAAAAGCCCGTGTAGCATTCCATTGTAAGTTTTTTTTACGAACAGAACTCTTTTCCTATTTCATTACATATATGTGAATGTGTATATCAAGTTTTGTCTTCTGGTTTTGCCCGGAACTCAGTTTCGTGGCCGTTTTAGCTAACTTTTTAGTATATATTAGTATATATATATATACGTTTTTCTTCGTTTGCATAGCATGGATCGTCAATCCGTGGCTTTTACTCGCTTATATATATATATATATATATATATATATATATATACGTACTAACTTGTTCGGCTTGGACCACTAATTCGTGGCCTTTATAGCTTTATTATATGTATATTTGACTATATATATATTAACTTTTAATTCCGTTGGGCCTGGATTGCAAATTCGTAGCCCTTTTACTGCTTTTATATATATAACTATATATATAATTTTTCTGACTTTGTTTGGTCTGGATTGCTAATTCGTGGCCTTTTTCGCTTTAATATATATATATATATATATACTAACATTTACATTTCAGTTTGGCCTGGATTGGAAATTTGTAGCCTTTTTACCGCTTTTATAAATAAATAAATAAATATATATATATATATATTTACATTCCAGTTGAGCCTGGATTAATTCGTGGCTTCTTTACATCTTATATATATATATATATATATATATATATATTTACATTTTGTCAAGCTTGGATTAATTCGTGGCTCCTTTATAGCTTTTATATATATATATATATATATATATATATTTACATTCTGTCAAGCCTGGATTAATTCATGGTTTTTTACAACTTATATATATATATATATTTACATTCAGTTGAGCCTGGAGAAATTCGTGGCTCTTTACTGCTTATATATATATATATATATATATATATATATTTACTTTTTTGTCGAGCCTGGATTATTCCGTTGCTCTTTTATAGCTTTTATATATATATATATATATATATATATATATATATATTTACATTCCAGTCGGGCCTGGATTGCTAATTCGTGGCCCTTTACAGCTTTTTTATATATATATATATAATTATATATATATGCTTTATTCATTGTGATTAAATATCTGTTTCAATTATTCATTTGATATGAATTTGTTTTAATATAAATTCGATAAATTAGATTTATTTAAATCTAGCCCTTTCTACCTTTCAAAAGGTTCAAAATAGGTCCAACCGGAACCAGGAAGTTAGAATGGCTAAGATTTACTTAAATCTAGCTTTCTTTCTAGTTTTGTTCAATATTAAAGCGACCCCGCGACCCTTAGATCCCTATCTAGTGGGAACGAGAAGGATTTGACTGATGAATCCTTTGTTTTTGTGACGTCTAGTGTACAAATTGTATTTTCTATGAATATCTGTGTTGTGCAGGTTTTCTTGGCCATTTTCTGTGAGCCTAAGAATCGTGGGATTCATGATCAAACTGATCAGAATCTGATTCCCACGATGGACAAACTCCATATTACAAATGTATCCTGCCAATTTTTCTATAAAATGTACAGCTGAGGGACCTTAAAACGGTTATCCGGATTTAAGGTCTCAAACATAATAAAATATGGTTTGCTGTGCTAGAGTCACTCCGATGGCTGTCATACCCATGAGGAGACCGACACTTATACATATATGCTGTGTCAAGGATTCTTCGCATCCTGACAATCACCATCCAAATCGAGCCAAAAACTGAAAAGAATAAAAATGGAAGTATCGATATGCTTCAATTCCTACGTGAGCGTAAGGAAAACCTTTCTTTTAAAATATCATTTTCATATCTTGTCTAAAAAAAGGACTTTCTGCAAATTAAATCAAACCCTTCGTATATAAGTTCAACGAAGCACGTCACTACTTTCAAAACAAACGTAGGCTCAATTACTTCCAGCATACACACACATATTGTAATTTAAAAATAAAATATTAAAAAGACGCGGTACCGTGTTTCACGGGAGTCAGGGGGTGCCTAACACCTTCCCCCCACTTAACCAAGCCCCTGAACTTTAAGAATCTATGTTTTAAGATCAAGTTTTGACAGTGTCCAGTAATTGGGCCTACTTGCAAAATCAAACAAAACTCGGTTGAGTTGGTACAACCATTTCCAAATCTACCAACGGGCGACTCTATAAAACTTTCAAATTGTCGACATGATACATGTTGGCCTTTTTCTAAAAAGTTTCACCCTTCATAAAATAGATAAAACAAATAAGGGTAGAAAACAACAAAACTTAGGCAGAGAGAAAGATCATGTCCAAAAGCGACAGGATTGTTTCCCGATGTCGACAGGTGGCGACTCTGCTAGGGACAGTAGAGGGCTTAGGCCGCGCTCAAATTTTTTCAAAATTTCCCTTTTTTATCTGCGTATATGTGGATGCTGCGTTTTACATTGAATGGATGTGAATGAATGCTTTACTGCTTTATATTAGTGTTTCGCACAATGTCATCATTTCATACGGTGAGACACGATGTATGTGAATGTATGTTGTGTGATTCCTCCACCAGGAGGCGAACCCGTCGGTGTTTGATTACTGGACTTAAAGGAGAGTAATCCTGCAAGGCTCAGGAAAGGCACCACTCAGATCCGTTCCAATTGAAAGACCGGATTAATTTTCCCTCTAGTAGATTACGATGATTTGGGGACCTTCTTTCCGAAAAGCTGCGAGAGTAGCCTAAGATAGGTCAGCCTTTGATTAACCAAATCCAAAAGGAAGCTTCTTCATGCCTTCCTCTGTCAATTCAATGTAAATTTTCCAATTCCAATGTAAATTTCAAGATTCAATGTAAATATACATTCCAAGTCTTACATATCATACTATTCTGTCATTAAAACAACTAACCTTTGTTTTACAGGATAAGATTAAAAAACCACAAAAATAAGCACATCATGGCATGCATCCTTTTGATATCTACACATCAAAATTAACACACCTATGTTTGTTGTAGGGAAAAATTGGTCCCATTACTAGGTTAAAATCTAAGAAAGCACGAAGCCCATCTTTAGACATGGCTTCAAGTGCTCAACCTGAATCTACCCCTGTCTCTAGGGAATAGTTTGAAGGATTAAAGAACTAGATAGCCGAATTGGCTATTTTCTTAAAAGAACAAAGCAAAGGCCTTCAAGGGAAACAAACACCCGGTCATACAGAAGTATCTACACCCAGTCATACAGAAGTATCTACACCCAGTGGCAGTCACGATACCGGAAAGAAAGGCACTCAGATTCCTGAACCCCAGAACCAGGATATGACCAACAAAACCCCTAAAATCATTAACCTCAACAAAGAATAGGAAGCTGGGGATATTCTAAAGAAGGTCCAACAGATGGAATAAACAATCCGGTCTATTAAAGGGACTTGGACATTTGGAAGCGTAAATTACTCAAACTTGTGTATATTCCCCAGAGCTCGTTATCCAGAAAAGTTTCAAGTCCCTAATTTTGAGAAATATGATGGATTGGGAGATCCTTACACCCATTTAAAGGTATTCATTGGAGAGCTCAGATCTTATGCAGAGGACGGGAAGCTCAGAATGCAATTATTCCAGAAGAGTCTGATCGGAGAGGCTAGAGCCTGGTATGACTGTTTGGATAATTCCAAAATTTATAGCTGGGAAGAGTTAGCACATGCCTTCCTCAATCAATACAGTTTTTAGTCCCAGATGGCTCCAGACATATATCAAATCACCAAAATCGAGAAGCAAAGCACTGAGTCATTCAGAAAGTATGCCCAACGGTGGAGATGAATGGCGGACCAAGTCATCCCGCCTATGACTAAGTCTGAGAAAGTCATGACCTTCATCGACATTCAAGAAGCTCCATATTACGAAAGGGTCCAGCTGGTATACGAAAACCATTCTCGGGGATGATTAAACACCGGGAGATGGCTGAAATGGGGCTAAAGTCTGGAAAGATAAAAGGCCTGACCGCCTTGGAAGTCGTGGCAGAGGATATCCAATCTGGGAGTTATGGGAATAATCCCTAGAGAGCACACAAGAAGAAAGAGGAGGAAGTGTCCTTAGTATTGCAAAGGCAGAATCAGGGAGGCGATTCTAGCAATATGCCCGTTCAAAGGAGAAACTATTCGCATTTTCAAGCTCCAGCACAACCTTCTAATCCTCCATTTCAGAAAATTATGGAGGCCAGACGTCGAAGAACATTCACCCCCTTAGGGGATTCACTAGAAAATGTGCTGAAACTGTTGACAGCACAAAAGAAAATTGTTCAACTCCTTCCACCAACTAGTACCGACGGACGAAATTTTAACCCAAGTAAAAAGTGTGCATACCATTCCGGATCCCTGGGCCACGATACACAAGACTGTTGGTCTCTCAAGCACAAAATCCAAGACTTGATAGACAATGGAGAGATTGTGGTGACCAAACTAGAGCAACCGCATGTGCAAGATAATCCCCTCCCTCAGCACAAAGAGGAGAGTGTCAATATGATTAGCACGGGGAATGGAGAAGGATCCAAATACCTCCGATATGTCGAAGAGTCAATTCAATCAAGCACCAATAGCCCAGACAGTTGGGAGTTCTCAGAGAGGCGGTTTCTAATAGAATAGGAAATCAAATCTATCAAGGAATAGATTGGACAGTTGGCTGACCTGGTTGTGTATCAACATTAGATAACTAGGCAGTTGATAAATCAAACCAACCAGTATGAAGCAAGTCCTCCTACACCAAAAATTAGCCCTATTGCTATGAGGGATCATTACCAGTTTCATGAGCATGAATCCTGGGCCAACAAAGTGGCCAAGGAAAAGAAGTTCCAAGCTAATAAGAAATTCGCCTTTTAGAGGAATTTCACTAATTTGAATCATCCTATGAAAGAAATCGTCCAAATGCTGATCAATAAGGGGATGGTTACATATTTGTTACCCCCGATGAACCCTCGATCCAAAAAATTTAAGCCTGACAGGATCTGTCAGTATCATTCCAATGCGCTCGGTCATGACACCGAGGATTGTTGGGGATTTTTTCACCTGATTCAGAATCTGATTGAAAGTGGTGAGCTAATTAAAGGAAATCAAGACGTTGGTTATCTCGATGAAGAGGCACTCTTTATTCCCATGGCGTGGAATCTGGAAATCATGGCTATTATTTTCTGTGAGAAGGATGTAGCTATCACACCCCTAATATTGCAAGGGAAAGGGGTCCAAGAAGCATAGAATCATGTGAAAGTATCTGCACCCGAACCTTTAATATTACCCTTCAGACCGCAAGATTTGGTGGTTAGCCTGAAGAGAGTCCCATGGAACTACGGGAAGGATGAAGGTTCAACCTCAAATAATATTTCCATTGTATCCAAGGAAAATCCGTTGTACCTACCTTAGCGGGTGATCAATTCAGTCATTAAAACTAAGGGGAAAGTGGCTGAAGAGAAAATTGAAGAATTCCTCAGCAAAATGGGGGCATAATGAGATCAAGGTGGTGCAAAAATTGAAAGAGGCACCCAAACAGATGTCCATCCTAGATCTGGTCTTATCCTCTGTGGATCATCGCAACATTCTGGTGAAAGTACTGGAGGAAGCCCATCTGCCAAAGACGATGGATACTGAGAAGTTCCGTCACGTGACAGAGCACATTTTCAACAGTAATGTAATATCCTTCACTGATGATGATATACCCGTAGAAGGGACAGGTTATTGCAAGTCGCTGCACATAGCAATGATGTCCTCAGGGTATGTGATCAGAGGAGTGCTGATAGATGGAGGATCGTCCCTAAACATTTGTCCCTACGACACCCTAAAAAGAACGAGGATCAACCCAAACCGGATCCGTACCAGTCATGTAGTTATTCGGGCTTTCGATGGGTCTCGTCGAGAGGCTTTAGGGGAGATTGAGCTTCCACTGGAAATTGATCCACACACTTTTTTATGTATCCTTCCAAGTACTCAACATTACCACCAGGTACAACTTATTGTTGGGAAGGCCGTGGATATACATGGCAGAAGCAGTTCAATCCACCCTCCATCAGTAACTCAAGTACATTATTAATGGCAACCTAATCACGGTAAATGCCGAACCAGAATATCATGTCTGCATATTGGGAGATATGCCAGTGATCAGTCTAGATGAAGGGATTGAACCTGCTAGTTTTCAAGCATTGGAGGTGAGCAATACTTAGTACCTATCTATTGGGGCACCAGCTTTGAAACCAAAAGTTTCCCCTGAAGTAGTGACTGTTGGGCAGGAAATGGTATCTTTGGGTTTTCTCCCTGGAGAAGGTTTAGGGAAAAATAAACAGGGTATCAAGAGTCCAGTACAAATCCTGAGCCAGTCAGGGAAAGTCGGATTGGGCTATTCATCCGGAGCAAACCATCAGAACCCACACAAGCATCTAAAGGTTCCTGCTTCCACGATTCTGCTGCCAAACCTCACTGATGCCGGGTTTGTAAAGCCCATGAGGAAGATTCCTGATGTTGTGTCAGCCATTCTATTTCCTTTAGTCATACCAATTAGTGAGAGAAAAGTCCTCAAGCTTAAGGGGGAGAGCAAAAAGGGAAAAGAAAAGTTTCTGCACGAAGGACGAGACCCATTTGCTAACATGTATTGTCTGAAGCACTACGAGGGTATGAACGATGATATCCCAGACAGTGATGAAGAGGATCAAATTTGAATTCCTAGCATCAAGAAGGGGAAGGGTGGCAGTTCAAAGAAGAACCCCGACTCTAATGAGAAGGATGTTTCCGTCGTCATCAAAGAGGAAACAGAAGAGCACAAGTCCTTTATCCTCCCTATTTATGAGGATCTAACATTGGACAATTGGAGCAACAACCCATGCTTCCTTCAAAAAGGGTAAAAGGGCAGAAGGTCCATCTGCCCTGAAACATGGTTTCATTTACTGCTTTTTTTGTTACACAGCTATAGCAGTAACTTTTTTCATGCTTTCGCTAAATGCTTTGTATGATTAAACAGTTTCATATATTAAAGAGAAAGCATTTTCTTTTCAGGACTCCAGTATTGGATCTGTTTGTCCTTGCTGGTGAGATGCCAAACTGTCACAGTGACTATAACTTTGATGTACAATTGAACTTTGACTTGATGGAGATTGAAAAATAAGATATATGACTAAGAGGTGCCCGAGGAGATCAAAGAATGGGTCAAAGACAAACCCAAACTAAACCTCGATTAAACCACCATTGTTAATATCGGAACCTCAGAAAACCTCAAAGAAATCCAGAGAGGCTTAGACCTCACCCAAGACCAAAAAGGCGACCTAATTAAACTCTTAACTCAGTTCCAGGATGTGTTTGCATGGTCGTATGAAGACATGATTGGCTTGTTCACTGACATTGTCATCCATCGACTTCTCATCAAAGATGGATTCAAGCTAGTCAAACAAAAGCTCAGGCAATTGAAACCCGAATGGAGTCTAAAAGTCAAAGAAGAGGTTGTCAAGCAATTCAAAGCCGGTATCATCATGGTATCAACATACCCGGAGTGGCTGTCAAACATAGTCCCCGTGCCTAAGCCCGGAGGGGAGGTACGAGTATGTGTGGATTACCGAGATTTGAACAAAGCTTGTCTCAAAGACAACTTCTCGGTACCGTTTATCCACATCCTAATAGACAATATGGCACAGTATGACACGTATTCATTTATGGATTGCTTTACCGGATACCATCAAATCATGGTCGCTGAAGAGGATAGGGAGAAGATAGCCTTCATCACTCATTGGGGAACCTTCTGCTACAGACGATTATCCTTCGGCCTTATCAATGCTGGTGCCACATATCAGCGAGCCATGATGGCCCTGTTTCACGACATGATGCATAAGAAGATAGAGGTTTATGTGGATGACATCATCGTCAAATCCCAGAAGGAGGATGTTCACATCAGCCATCTCAGAAAGCTGTTCAACAGGTTGCATAAGTACAACCTCAAGCTGAATCTGTCCAAATGTGCTTTTGGTGTCAAATCAGGCAAGTTGTTGGGATTTTTGGTGACAAATAGAGGCATTGAGCTGGATCCCGCCAAGATTAAAGCCATCATAGAGATTCCGGTGCCCCGAATAGAGAAGGAAATACGGGGGGTTCCTGGGAAGAATCAATTTCATAAGCAGGTTCATTTTCCAACTCACGGCAACTTGTGAACCCATCTTTAAGCTGCTAAGGAAGAACGCCTCTGTGACGCCCCCAAATTCGGGTCCCTAGAACCTCGGACCTGGTACGTTATGGTAATTCATCTTCATACCTATTCTATAAAATAATGCGAAATATATAAACATAAATTATTTATTTCACATGATTCTATAACATTTCCTAAGGTCTATTAACCTTAACTGAATACATACCTTAAATAACTTAAAATGTTCACATATATAATTTACATCAGATAACTAATAGTTATAAATGCATATAATCTACTCTTGAAATTTGTCCTTGCCTTTGTCTTTCTTCAAGCCTTGGTCTTAATCTGAAATTTGTTATCATGATATAGCAAAGGTGAGCAACTACTTCGCTCAGCAAGTTTAAATACAACAAGGATATATCATGATTGAAAGAAAGAATAAGCTTTCAAATTTTTAACAATATAATAATTGTGAAAGAGCATGAATCATAACTTCAATAATTGAATGACTAAATCAATAATGTTTAATGTCAACAAGGACCATGAACAATTTTAACTGAACCTTATGGTAATGAAGGTGATCAGCCTTTCATACCTGATGAACATATACAACATGCACTAAGTGCGAATCAATAATCAGTATAGATGTGAATAATCAACAATAATTATTCACTAACATGCTTTGAAAATATAACTCAAGTTTGAGTTAAGGAAACTTGCATGTACCGTCGATTACTGCTACGCAATCTAATTTAATCTCTTTATTGAAAAGACCTATCAGTTATAAGATTTATCTCTCAATTAGCATAACATACCTTATCTCACAATACTATTACTTTATAAGTAAACTATCTAACATTTAACCACATAGTCAAATATTAGATAATACCTTAACACCATACGTATCCAAGATTCTAAACTTAGCACATATCGAGTCTTTAACAGTATTCAATACAGTATACTGAGTGATTTCCCACAAACAACCAACAAACTAGTATTCCGTCTCGTCTACACTGTTTTTCACAACGAGTTAGATCGGTAGCTAGTTTGTATATACCTCCGCTCTCTGAAGGAATCATTTAGCCCAAATACTATACATCAACCATTAAAGAGTACGACTGTACCACTACTTTATCATATAACTTGTGAATTAACACTTACTCTTTCATATTATAAGTTCTTCTTTATAAACCATTAAGCTGAATATCTAATCCAGCAACCTAGATTCAAACTGAATTACAATCCAGCAACCTGGATTAACTAATTCAGCAAACCGAATACACTAATTCAGCAAGCTGAATACAAGCTAACATAATTAATTCAGCAAGCCGAATACACCAATTCAGCAAGCTGAATACAAACTGTATTCCCTTTTTAACATGTTAAATTTCCAATTCATCATACTATACATTCAATATAGCCTATTGAATGTCCAATCAATAACTTAACTCGTCTTTTAAACTCTTATTTAATATTATTAATTATTTAATAATATTATTAATCATTAACTAATATTTTAAATCAATGATGTAACAACACTTTAATCCAAATGTTATCAATTACTCAATAATATCTTAATATAATATTATTAATTTTTTAATAATATTTTAACCATTTATTAAACTTAATAATAATTTATTTTAATTGTTTAATCTTTACTAATTTATTTATTTAACCATACAAGGCCATAACCATAATATCTCATTATCAATGACCAAAACCCCTTTCAAAAATATGCATATAGCGTATATAGGGTTCTCAAACCATAAAATCATATTTTCCATATTTTTAACATTACATAATTAATTTAATTAATTTATTCATAACTAAATCATTTTCATTAAAAATACCAAATCATCTTATTATTTTTTTTATCTTTTGTCCACACATACATACATATATTCCATACATAAAAATAACTTTTATGGAATTTTTTAATTTCCTTTAGTATTTTTCAAAAGTCCGTTTTTAGTTCGTAACTTAAGAAAATTAGCTATATCATGCTCAACTCCAACAATTTCCAAATCTTGGAAGAATCTTACAGGTATTAACATGAACTTTCAGTTTAAATTTCATGACCATCGGAGTTATAGAACTCTAGTTATAGAGGTTTTTGTTGAAAAAACCCAAATATTGAAATGACCATAACTCGGTCGATTTAAGTCGGAATAAGCTCAGCTTTGGACAATAGCTACTGTATATCATATATTTTCATGTCCCAAATGGTTTGAATTTATTTCAATAATTAAGTTACCGAAACGGCCCCTGGAAATTTTGGACAGATTACTTTTCGGTCTTTTTTAGATTTTGCCTACTTTATTAAAAACTGTCCATACGAAACTCTACAAGGAATTTTGCAGTGATTCCACTTGGATATGTTATAAGACTCATAGATCTAACTTCAGAAATTAACCACACTCAAAAATTCAAAATAGAATGAGAGATATGATCGTTTGAATTTTATGTTTCGTTTTCTCAAATATATGCTTTTCTAATCTTTGTGTTTTGTAAGAAAACTTCCATGATCTGTTGATTTATCAAACGTTAACCATCATAATATATCCTAATACCTCTTATACTTATGGATATACCATGATCTATTTCATCAAACCTTCACCAAATCCAAGCAAAACATAATCTATGCTATGAAAAAATAAAGACTAGGGTTTTCTAACTTTTTGAAAACCTAGTTTTCTTTTCTTGCTTTAGATCCAACTTTTGATCCTCAAAAGTGATAGATCTACTCATAACACACTTATTAACATGTAGATCTAAGGTTTTGGAGTTTGAAACCATAGATCTATATTTTGATCTAGAACAATCAAACATAAATTACATAAACTAGTTTAAAGTTATACCTTTGCTTGAGCTTCCCTCTTCTTCTCCCTAATTTTGATTTTGGGGCTTGGAGACTTTGCAAAAAACCTCCCTCCTCTCCCTCTATTGCTGTCGAATGGCCTCTCTTCTCTCTCTCTCTATTTGGTTTTCTTTGTGTTAGTTAATAGGAGATGAGAGAGAAATGGAATGGGTTTTGGGTGTTAGTAATTTGTGTAGATATATTTTGTCTATCTGCTTACATTTCCCCCAACTTCTTTCTCTCTCTCACTCATCATCTATTAGTTGGTTGTAAGTTTAGTTAAAAGATGGCTTGCACTCTTAATGTTACTTGTGATCTTGGTTAAAATGAGTGGCTTCATAGGAGATGGACACTTGTTGGGAGTTGGTAAATTAAATCATCACATTTATGCACCTCCTTCCCCTCTCTTTCTTGGGCCGAAAATTTTGGGCTTTTCTCCCCCAATTTGGTTCAATTTTATTGCTTCATTTACTTAACAAATGTCCCAAATGTTCCTTAACAAATGAGCTTAGCTTGGGCCACTTAATTTAATGTGTTGGGCTCTCTAATTAATTTCTTGGGCTATGAAAATAGATTAGGTCCAATACTTTTAATTCTATCCTACCCTAATCATTTAATTAGGGTTTTCATTCCCCATATTTGGAATTTAAATAATCACTCATTGTTGTCCATTTTATACAATAACAAATACGCGCAAGTGCACACGGTCAATCAAGTAATATAGTAATAAGAAAAGTGTCGAACAACTATCAAACAACTATTTTAATTATCCAATTCCTACCAATTTAATCTATTTAAACAGTCACTCCACTTGATTTTTGAGAATTAACTAAATGAAAGTGATTAAGATTCAATTAACTGACAAGTAATGAGTACCAGATGATTAAAGCATAGAAATACAATTTCCCCAATTACTCCACAATAACTCTCTTACCATATTTCAACTTAATTTATTCCACCAAATTGACAACTAGGTTTACTCCACATTTTACTAACACCTTTTGATTATTAGCACAAATACCTATTTTAGTTATTTTACTACTTTTGTGAAAAATAATTAAAATAGATTCATTCAGTTCATAACCATATCACTGTTCCACATGGTATATAAGTACGTTCGTTTCTTACATTGCTATGTTATTCTAAATAAGAATCAACAAATTCATGCGTTGCTATATTCAGTTCTAATCTAAGATATCCTCTTTCAATTCAATCAAAGATATAATATTAATTATTGGCCAAACAATTATTAAATTATGCACAGAATATAACAATCAATTCAGAACAATTATCAAGTGAAAATAATGGTAATTGAATTAAAGCTTTGTAAAAGGTTCCATTGTACTCTTAATGGAAATTTAGTTCATCATCAATTTAGGAACAAAAAGATAATAACTGATAGACATTATGATACAGAAATTAATTTAAGAGGAAGAAGGAAAACTCTGTTAATGATCTTCAATCTTCAATCCAAAGTTTGTCTCACGAAGTCTCCAATGCAATATCAATCCGCTCCAAAAGAATAGCCCCCAATTGATTATTAGTCAAAAGATAAGATTAAAACTAGGAGAACAACTAATATTTATAGACCTAACAAAACCCTATTACAATTAGTAGTCAAAATCCTTCTTTGAATCAACTTTTGAATTTAAGGAAACAAATCTGCTCAAATCCCGTCAGACCGGCGTGCCCCACGCCCGGTTCCTTCTTAATGCAGCACAGTCCGCGCTAGGCATGCAACGTTTCATCTTCATTCGGCGCGCCCTGGGCACGTTTCAAAGCACAAACAGCACGCCCCACACCGCATAGTCAGTAAGCACAAATCTTCCCAACTTTTCTCCCAATTTCCATTCGCTTGCCCAATCCAGTCCTTTCTCCTACACAGCAACATAAAAGTATCACAAGTAATATGAACAATACCCAAAAACTCATAATATATCAAGCTAAGTGAGATCAAATCATAGGTTTTCAACCTACTCATCACTCATGTACATTTAATTTCTTAACCCAATTAGACTTACTTTAATTAGATTATAAAATTAATAAATTGAGATAATAAAATTAATCTCTAAAATTAGGTCGCTAGTATATAACTAAAATACTATGACCATTAAATAAAGATAAACCCTGAGGTTATTTAATTCAAATACCTAATTTATATATTAGGTCATAAAACTTTATCCTTAATTCTCTTTATATGCTAAATAAATATATACACATTCAAATTATATATATTTATTTATTTAATCACCTACAAAATCCACATAAATCATAATCTATTTATCATCATTACTCTTGCTAATATATATAGCACATTACTAAGTATATATATGTATGCCTATAAATATACTCAATTTCTTTATCCTTATACATCTCTTCATTTAAAATTTAATTTCCTTAATAAAATTTTCACATGTATCATTATAAAATTTCTTACATCATTTAGTTCACATCAAATTTATAGGTATCGTAGTACCTTATCCTTAATATTCCTTTAAGTACATATAAATTTATTTATAAGGTTTAGAAATTTTGTAACCTATATTTTCTCTATTTTTATTCAAATAGTAAACCATATAGGTTTTACTTAAAATTTTAATTAAATCCTCAAATTCCCATCTAGGTTTTATTCTTTAACCTTTATTTTAATCATTTAAAATATTATAAATTTTCAGGTTGTCATAGCCTCCACGAAATGGAATGAAGATTGTCAAAAAGTTTTCCTTGCCATTAAGAAGCAGTTGATCGAAGCACCTGTCTTGGTACCCCTGAGGGATGAAGTTCCCCTATTTATGTACTTGTCAGTCAATGCCAACACAATGGGCTGTATGCTGGGACAGAAAGATTGATAGTAGCAAGGACAGAGACATCGACTACATCAGCAAAAGATTCAGCAGCGGCGAACAGAAGTACACTCTGATTGAGAAGACATGCTATACGTTAGCATAGGCCGCCATGAGGCTACAACACTATCTGCATGGGCACATGACCTATCTCACATCCCGCATAGATCCACTGAAGTACGTGTTAAACAAACCAATGTTGAATTTTTGATTGTCCAAATGGCAGTTGATCCTCCAACAGTTCGACATTATCTACGTGACTCAGAAGTTCATCAAAGGTAAGGGCATTGCAGATCAGCTAGCCGAAGCACCGTTAGGGGATTTTGAACCCTTGGAGACGTATTTCCCGGATGATGGGATCATGACAATTCAACAAATCCATCAAGAAAACACCGTCCAACCCTGGAAAATGTATTTCGATGGAGCGGTGAACATGGAAGGTGCCGGAGCTGGGGCAGTCCTTATCTCTGGTACAGGAGAACAGTATCCTGTAGCTACCAAGCTGCAGTTTATCAACACCAACAATACGACTGAGTATGAAGGCTGCATAATGGGGTTAAAACTAGCCCAGTCCATGGGTATCAAGCGTTTACTAGGATTTGGGGACTCTAAGTTGGTCATTAGACAAACCACCGGGGCGCATCACACCAAAGAATTACATTTGCTGTCCTATCACCGCTAGGTTATCAGCATATCCATGGATTTTGAAGAGATAACTTTCATCCACATCCCTCGAGGTAGGAATGACTTTGCTGATGCATTGGCAACGTTGGCTTCCCTGATCCACGTATCTGATAGAGTGGGAATTCCTGACATCAAATTTATAAACCAAAAGGCCCCGATATATGGGAATTACATTGGAGAAGTATCAGATGAAACAACTCCTATCAAGCAGCCTTGGTACCAAGACATAAAAGAATATATGCGAGATGGATCTACACCCGCTGGGGCAAGCCAAGCCGAACGAAAGCGGATTCAAAAGATGGCTATGAAGTTTTATCTGAGCGGAGACACACTCTATAAAAGGGACACTGGAATAGGCCTTTTAATATGCCTCGATAAAGATCAAGCCCAGAGACTGATGGATGAAGTACACGGTGGAGTCTGTGGTCCACACATAAGCGGTCATTTACTGGCCAAGAAGATATTAAGAACAGGGCATTACTGGATCTCTCTCAAAGCTGACTGTGATGATCACGTCAGGAGATGCTACTAATGCCAAGTCCACAGAAATGCCATCCACGCTCCTCCAAATGAGCTGCACAATATGAGTTCGCCATGGCCTTTCTCCATGTGGGGAATGGATGTGATAGGGCCAATAGAACCCAAAGCGAGCAATAGGCATCGATTCATCTTCAGTATGATCGATTACTTCACCAAGTGGGTTAAGGCTGCCTCCTTTCCCAAAGTCACCAAAGAGGAAATCATTAGTTTTATTAGAAACGATGTCGTCTGTCGATATGGACAACCGGAGGTGATCGTCTCAGATAACGCCAAGAATCTAAACAATCAGATGATGAGAGAGTTATGCATCAAGTTCCATATCAAGCATCTCAATCCCGTCATCTATCAGCCCAAGATGAATGGTGCTGTCGAAGCGGCCAATAAGAACATCAAGAAGATCATCCAGAAGATGTCCGCCAATCACAAAGGATGGCCTGACCTGTTGCCTCTGACTCTGTTAGCATACAGGACGTCAATGCGTACATCTACTGGAGCTACCCCCTACTTATTGGTCTATGGCATGGAAGTAATACTTCCCATAGATGTAGAAATGAAGTCCCTGAGAGTGTTAATAGACGCTCAGACGGAGGAATACTAGTGGTTGCAGGAGCGGTACCACCAGTTGTCCCTGATAGATGAAAAGAGGGCTACAGCCATTTTCCACAGGCAGTTATATCAGCAAAGGATTGCCCGATCATACAACAAGAAGATTCGAATTCGACAATTGAAAGAGATTGATTTCGTATTAAAGAAAGTTCTAGCCAACCAAGATGAAGCCAAAGGAAAGTTCGCCCCTAGTTGGGAAGGCCCTTTTATTGTCAAAGAAGTGTTGACAGGAGAAGATATCAGATTGCAAGAAATGGATGGGAACGAATTTCCACAGCTCATCAATTCAGACACCGTGAAAAGGTATTATGTCTAAAATGCCTACCAGCCATTATCCTAGTCCTGCGAATCAAACCAAATCAGTTTGGGTTTTCACAAAAAGCCTGAACTACGAATGACCTGATCTCCCTCAACCCTGGAGTATGTAGATAGCCATTCTTGGTGCGGTCAAACCAAATAAAAAGTTTAAAAACCCATCAAACTAAACTCAAACCCAAAAGAAACACTTCTCAAACCATTCAGGCAAAGCCTGAACTACGAATGACCTGATCTCCCTCAGCCCAGGAGTACGTAGGCAGCCATTCATGGTGCGGTTTGACCTTCAAAGAAAAAAACACAATAAAAAACCAGTCCCAAGACATCAAAACCCTATAAAACCCAAATACTATCAAGCCTCCTTGGTCAACAGGCCTTGCTGAGGTACCCTCTGACATCTCATTGTCCATCCATCAAGGAGAAGCTCATGATACATCAATAACAGCAAGTCATGAAAGAAATGGTAATCACTCAGCAATGACAATACATATCCAACAGGGAAGTGAATCAAAATATATTTCTCTGATATATAATACTGTTTGATATATACACTGTATCCTGTACATGACAAAAATGGCTGATCTAGTATGTGCAAGAAAAATAAAGCTAGTATATGAACCCATGGACAAACGAGATAGCAGTGCCAACATGTCATCCCTCTCTGAAGATTGAGGAGCAGCTGTAAGGTCATGACCCTCGGTCTCCATGCGAGCAAGAATATCCACAACCATCTACGTAGTGCTGCTGTGGCCATCTATGAAAGCACTCATGTCTGCAACAAGACTGTGTGTATATGATCTAAGTGCAGTGCTGTCTGCTGATATAAACATCCCAGGTAGCTATGGCCTCGTCCCTCTCAACATAAGCGGCATTCGGGGCAACTAAGGCCTCCTCAATCTCCTTAAAAGCTGCATCTCGGGTAGATCGAGCCTCGTCTCTCTCAACAAATGATGCATCCCTAGTAGCTCGAGCCTCGTCTCTATCAGCAAAAGCTGTATCCCTGCTATAAAGGGTTGTCAACATCAACGCCCTAGCCTGATCTCTCTCGAAAGTCATCCGAGCTAGTGAATCAACCATAGCTGGATCATTCCTGGCAGGAATACTCGGAGGGTCACTAACTAAAGCCACTGTTAAACCAATAAACAAATCATCCTCCGTGGGAGAATCAGGATCCTCCATAGGCTCCTCCTCGTCTGAATCAATACTCAGAGCTGACTAGATAGTCGCAGCCAATGCAATATCGGACTCCAACCATGTCGAATACTCTGGAGAACGATCCGGATGGCTAGTGGAGAAATCAACCTTCTCCTTGTGAGTCCAACACGTATAAGTCCTGATCAAGTCAGCTGATGACAAAGATAAAGCTGATATCCGCTGATCAATGGCTCCCTCAAAATGGTGAAGGCTCTGAAATTGATTAAACTAGCCCATGACTGCCAGCAGATGGTAGGTGGTCACCCCTCTCAAACCCCTAGGGGAAAATAATACATGCCTACTGCATGAGTGATTAAACTATAAGGGGAGCTAAGCCCTGAGCATGGCAAGATCGAAACGGGATGATCGATCTCCGACAGAAAGGCCAACCATGTGGCTGCATCTGAACACACCGCTGGCTAAAAGGAATAAGATATGGCTATCTCATGGGTAAAGCTGTACCCATGGTGTCTGAAGGTGCTGATCGGACTCAAATGAGTCATGAACCATACATACAGCAGAATGGCGCTGCCTCTAAAAAACCCCCCTGGATGGGTACTGCAGAGAGTAGCCGACCGCAGAGTCTCGGCTAATATTATGGGTAGAATCGTACAACCCTGTCTGAGGGCACTAACCACTACCATTAAGCTGGTATCTAAGTGGTACATATATAGTGGCATTTATAAATAAGCAGTGATGCACATCAGTAGAACATCCACACGTGCAAACTTCCACTTATCTACAGGAATAATGAAATATCTAGAATATCGCTCATAACTGTCCAACCTACTAAAGCGATCAATCAAAAAGTCCATGGACACCACATGTCCTGCAGTAACCTCCTTAGTGATGACTCTGCGCCTCAGACTGGTCATTCCCATAAATGGTCACCACAAGTCACTGATGGCTGTCCTGGCGCAAGGCAGATCTAGTGCCAAACCTATAAGGTGCTCATACTCCTCTAATGTAGGAGTCAACTCGAGATGCCCAAATCAGAAAACCTGGCGCTCGGGTATCCAGTAGGATAATATGCTATCCATAAATCCCTGCGAAACCTGGAAAGCTAAAAGGGCTAGAGAATGCCCTAGCATCTAGTCCACTGTCCCTCTGGCTGTGAGAGGCAGAATATCATACCACGATCTCAACGAAGATGCTACCAAAGACGGCGGTGAATGCTCAATGCGGCTGACTGTGGATGGCAACATTTGTATAACCGTATCATGAGACCATCCAGGGGTCAAATCTAAACTCACTTGTCTAAGTGCATATCCATGACATAATATATGCATAATGATAATGATAAATGACAATAGGATGCAATAGATAAGAAATATCAGGCATATCTAGAATAAACTATCTACTGCAAGCATCATCTCTATCTGCTCATAAAATATAAAATAAAAAGTACAGGAAAATAGGTCACATCCGCCCAACAACTAACAGAGGCCTATCAAAAGATATAGCGAGAAATGGGGCACAGCCGCCAAATATCTAACAGAGACCTATCAAAAGATATAGCGAGAAAAGCTATTCAAAGAAATCTAGAATGTCTGTCTCCAAGCTATCGACCCGCTGCAGCTCCTCCTGAGTAACAGAATCTCGATAAGTGGGAATGTCCAGTCGATACAAGGGAGGATCAGCACCTACATAGCTGCTAGAAAATGGACCTGCTAAGGGGCCAGCTCCGAAACTGGAAGGGTCAAAAGAATCTGCCTCAGACTCCACCAGCTTTGAAATTCTTCTTGGTTGTAAGGACCCTCTGACAGGGTGAAGCCGTCTACGTCCACTAGGGGAATGTCTGTGAGTGGCTGATCTAGTGGCCAATGATGCCAAGAAGGAGGAACAAAGGGAATGTGAATATCTCCCATGACGCTCCGAATAGCGTGCTTTCCTAAATAGAGCTCCCAACCTCCCTCGGTCAAGAAGGGAACCCGATGAGTGGACAATGCAAACTCCCAGCTAGTCGAAAAGCCATCCTCGAACCCGACTGTCAAGTAGTCCAAGGTGTAGGGGACCCACGAGATCAAATTGGACGTCAATAGCTCTAGCTGCAAGCGGGAGTGGGTGAATCCCTCGGCTACAGGGACCTCCATTAATGTGGAGTGATGCCAGCGCCGTCCTCTCGGATAGGTCTCCATTCTCAAAGTAGTGGTTGGGCGTAGGCAAGTAAGCCTCTCATATGACCAGAACTGGCAATACAAAGATCAAAAGTCCTCGGTGATAAAGACTGAGAAACACAAAGGATTAAATTAAAATATAAAAGAGAAGGGTACTCACTAGCAGGAATGGGTAAAAACCTAGCCAAGCCTCTGTCACGCCCTCCGAGCATATGCGCATCCCTCAAAGAAAATAGGCAAAGGTGTAGATACCCCAATCAAAATCACTGAGGCGTTCCACGTATCGAGTAGCGCTGACCAGGGCGAAAGACACCATCGAGGAGTTGTCTGCAAGGAAATAACCCCTGATGATCACCAAAAATAGTCGCCGTAGGATGCGATCTCTAACCCTCTGATCATCAAACAGAGGCTCAGTCAAAGCCCCACTCTGGGCATCTACGCTCAAGGGACCAGAACGGATCGTCTGACCCTTGATGGCCGTCGCAGGAACTCCCAAGAGTGAGCGAACAGTAGTCGGTGAAATATCAGCCACCAATGGCACTGGCTCGCATGCAAACTCTATCCCGGTGATGAACCTCCAGTCCATAGGCGTCATCATCACCTCACAGTCCAACAAATAAAAAGACTGGGTCTGGTGGAACCAGTGCTCAGACAAAGCCCTCAGATAACCCCAGGGGCAACGGCGGGGAGGGATACAAAAGAAGGTCTTGAACCCCTAGGTGTCGACGATGGTCCGATACTCCGGATGCAGAGTATAGTATAAGGAGTGGACACTGAACCAGTTCCCTCTGGGCTGTGTAAAGTCGAGAACCTGCATGAAATAGCCAGTCCAGATTAAACCTGTGCCCTAAAATAGCAAAAGAAAGAAAGACAAAAAATCTAGAAGGAAAACTTCAATCACCTCGTTGGCATGAAGGTATATCGATGGATGGCGTCTCAAATCGGCCAGAAGCTCCTGAATCGGCACAACCATAGCTGGGAGCTCCCTACATGGAGCATGAGCTGGGGAAGGATCAATAAATGGGACATCCTCATCGTCCACATCAATCGGTGGCTCAACTTAGATAGGACGAATCACAGACTCAGCCAACCGGCCAGGCGACCGGGCTGGACGTGGCTGAGGAACATCAGAAGCTCTCCTCCGCCTCACACCTGAAGTAACTCTGCTAGCACTACCGGGTCTATCTGGCTCCATAACCTGGATAAAGTATCCAAATCACCTCAGAAAGGGTGATTTAAGCCTTAAACCTGTGGCTTAATAAATTAATGCATTATTTTATGCATTTTTAAGTCCTAAAGCATGCATTAGTTAACCAAAATCCCTAGTAGAGTTAAAATCACATGTTCATTAAAAGCTCAGGCTTTTGAAAAAATTTCGCCAGAGTCTCCTTTGTAAAATGGACTGTCCGCATGCACATAAGCATGACTAGGTGGCCATTCAGTAGCACACCTACCCAAAAACAAAAATAATTCATATTTATGAAAAAAAATAAAAACTAAACTCCCCATGGCAACTAAATTACCACGTACATTTTTAGTTGAAAATCCAGGCTCATTTGGCCTCAAAAAGGATGAGTAAACTGATCAAAAAGGGCGTCAATTGACTTTCTCAGAAATTAAAATTTTTTACTTCAAAACGTTTAACACAGTAAAATATGCATATTTACTAAGTCTGAAAATTTTTATCAAGTCATATAAGCACTCCTATTTGCTATATTGTGTTTAGAAGCATGCTATGTGATATCTAACATTCTAACAGTCAAAACTGAAAAAGAAAGGATGTAAATGTTACCAGAGATGTGCAGAACATTTGTACAGTGACAGAATCTGAAAAAGCTGCCCGAACTCCGTAGATCTGAAGAAGAAAATCAGATTTTCTTTAGATTTCAAGTTTGAAAATGAACTTTGAAAGCCACGGGAGTCAAGTTATAAATCGCAGGGAGGAGCAGCCCCACCTGCGGTTGCCGCACCTTTACCTGGGGCACCCTAGGGTGGGCCCCACCACCTTTGGTTACGTTCAGTTTGAGTGGAAACAGAGTTTATAGAAGCTGAAAAGTTAAATCCAGAAAATAACTGCTTCGCGATTAAGCGGATTGGCCTGAAATCTTGTGTAAAAGCGACAAGTTCCTGACGAAGAGAGGAACTTCATGTAAGCCATTGGTTAAGACCCTGAAGTGATATTCGGAAGCCAATGATGAAAACTACTGAAAAATTGATGAAAATTGCCTCTGTCAGAGCATCGGGAAAGTCTGGCATTATGAACAGTGGATTTTGAATGAGTCAGAGTATCCAGGTTTGTCCGAGGGTATGATTGCTCAGAAATATCATGTCCACATCGAGATCGATCAGGTCTGACATTGCCAGCTATTGGCGACAACCCCCAACGAAGCATCAGGAACGATCCGGTAATGAAGCCGTTGATAACTACTTCAGCGAAGGTCAGATCGAATGACATTCCAGCCGTTGGAGATAACTCCAACGAAGCATCGGGAACGATCCGGTAGTGAAGCAGTTGAAGGCTACTTCAACGAGGGTCCGATCTAATGACATTCCAACCATTGGCGACAACTCCAATGAAGCATCAGGAATGATCCGGTGGTGAAGCCGTTGAAGGCTACTTTAATGAGGTTCAGATTGAATGAAACTATCAGCCGTTGGTGACAACTCCAGTGAAGCATCTGGAACAATTCGGTGGTGAAGCCGTTGAAGGCCACTTCAACAAGGGTTAGATTGAATAACACTATCAGCCATTGGCGACAACTCTAGCGAAGCATCGGGAATGAGCTGGGGATGAAAACAGTGTATAAGTTTATCTCCATAGATGACAGATGATGGAATCTGTTATTCAAATCCCCAGCGAGAGCACGGAGAAGGATTGGTGATTCAACCGACCGTTGCAAACTACCGTTCGAGTAGGCACCGAGAATGTTCAGTAACGGTCAATTCTGCAAACTATCGTTCGAGTAGGAATCAAGTCAAGATCAATAGACCGGTGTAAACTACCAGTCAGGTAGGCATCCATAGTAACGTCGGCATCGACCGAACAATAATCCAAATCGTTGGCGACAACTCTAACGTAGCGTCGGGAAAGATCCGATAATGTAAACTGATGTAAGCTATCATCAAGATAGGCATCAGGAATCCCCAATGAAGTCACTTATGATAAAAAAAGGATCCCCAATAGAGGAAAAAGGCAAAGAGCTCATATAAAGACATAGGATGTTGATGACAACTCCAACATCGAGTCCAAAAATGTCTAATGGCATCAGCCAAGAGAAAATCTGCCCCACAGATGATTATCAAAAGACATGGTAAACCATTGGCTTCAAACTAGTGTAGCATCGAGAAAGATTCAGTGATGGTCGAGACTTTGCAAGCCACCGTTCGAGTAAGCATCAAGAGAATTCACCAAGGGCTATCACGGATGACGTTATCCCCAATAAAAAATGGCGTAAACAACCAGTGATAGCCTCAACACCACGAAAGCATCTAACATTTATAACATATCATGCCATGCATTGCATTACATTTGCATATGTCATATTTCTAGTGTCTAGCAATCTTTATCATGTTCATTCCATTGCATTGCATAAACATGATAAAGAGGGGCATCTGTAGACACTTAAAATTTTGCATTCCTGTTACTAACCCTGCAGGAGGGTAAAACCATCTTTTCCCTTTCAGAGACGACCCTGGAAGTTCAAATCAAATCTCAGCCCCGACAACATCGGGATAAGTCAAACCCCGACAACAACCCCGGCGATAACACCGAGAGATCAAACTCAGCCCCGATAACAACACTGGGATGTCAAGTTAAAACTCGACAACAACCCAGGAGGTACAGCAACCTCGACGATAACATTGGGAGATCAAAATCAGCCCCAACGACAACACTGGGATGTCAAGTCAAGCCCAGGAAACAACTCGGGAGGTACAACAACCCTGACGACAACACCGGGCGATGAAACTCAACCCCGATGATAACACCGGGATGTCAAGTCAAGCCCCGATAACAACCCAGGAGGTACAGCAACCCCGATGATGACACCAAAAGATCAAACTTAGCCCCGACGATAACACCAGGATGTTAAGTCAAGCCCCGGCGACAACCCCAGAAGATGCAATCACCCCAAAGACAACCCAAGGAAGCCAAAATCAACTTTGGAGACTGCCCCAAAGAATTAAATCATCCCCAGAGACAACCCTGGGAGACCAAATCAACCTCGAAGATAACCTTGAGGAAGAACAGAGTCATCTAGGATCAAACCTCGGAGACAACCCCGAGAAAATAACCGAAAACCTGGCTAACACAAAAGACAACCCTGGAGGGGGAAAATAGTCATTTTATCAACTTGAAGACAATTCAGTTAAAATCATGCCGAATTGATGCAATGAAGGTCAGAAAATGCCATAACATCGATCCCGAGTGAAAACAGCACAATCCAGCTCAACGGACAAACTGCGAAAAAACAAAGATCCGATTATAAACCCATCTTTATGGATTCAAAAAAGGTTAAGTACCATATCATTGTGTCGCTCTCATAAAGGGCCTTTCTGAAAGGTATAACACGCCTCAAACGGACGCTCTAATCAAAAGTTAGGAAGGTTCGAACTTGACATCGCATTGCACGCGTTGCTCGAAGTGGGCCCCACTTGGGGAGCCGCAGCTAGACTCGCGGCTATCGCGAGTGCACCTGCAACCATCGTGTCTTTAAATATGACCCCCTTGCCAAAAAAAGAAGAAAAAAAAATAGAAAAACGCTCCGAAACTCCACCCATTTCGTCCCTTAGCCCTACTTCTAGTACTCCAAACCTAGATTTTATTTTTCCAATACGTTTGCATACGTATATTCTATAACATATCAAAAATTAACTGGTGGAAACGTCCATTTGAAGCCTATCGTGTGGCAAAAAGCCAGTGAAGCAGTTCACTGTAAGTTTTTTTTACGATCAGAACTCATTTCCTACTTCGTTACATATATGTGAACGTGCATATCAAGTTTCGTCTTGTAGTTTTACCAGGAACTCAGTTCCGTGGTCGTTTTAGCTAACTTTTTAGTATATATATACGTTTTTCTTTGTTTGCACAGCCTGGATTGTCAATCTGTGGCTTTTACTCGCTTTTATGTATATATATATACATATATATACGTACTAACTTGTTCAGCCTGGATCACTTATTCGTGGCTTTTTCAGCTTTATTATATGTATATTTGACTATATATATACTAACTTTTAATTTCGTTGGGCCTAGATTGCAAATTCGTGGCCCTTTTATTGCTTTTATATATATAACTATATATATATATAACTATATATATATATATATATATATAACTATATATATATATATATATATAATTTTTCTGACTTCGTTTGGCCTGGATTGCTAATTCGTGGCCTTTTTCGCTTTAATATATATATATATATAGTAACAGTATAAATTAACATTTACATTTCAGTTTGGCCTGGATTGGAAATTCGTAGCCTTTTTACCACTTTTATAAATATATATATATATATATATATATATATATATATATATATATATTTACATTCCAGTTGAGTTTGGATTAATTCGTGGCTCCTTTATAGCTTATATATATATATATATATATATATATATATATATTTAAATTCTGTCAAACCTGGATTAATTCGTGGCTCTTTGCAGCTTATATATATATATATATATATTTACATTCAGTTGAGCCTGAAGAAATTTGTGGCTCTTTACCGCTTATATATATATATATATATATATATATATATATATATATATTTACTTTTCTGTCGAGCCTGGATTACTCTGTGGCTCTTTTATAACTTTTATAAATATATATATACTTACATTCCAGTCGGGCCTGGATTGCTAATTCGTGGCCCTTTACAACTTTTATATATATAATTATATATATGCTTTATTTATTGTGATTAAATATCTGTTTCAATTATTCATTTGATATGAATTTATTTTAATATAAATTCGGTAAATTAGATTTATTTAAATCTAGCCCTTTCTACCTTTCAAATGGTTCAAAATAGGTCCAACCGGAACCGGGAAGCTAGAATGGCTAAGATTTACTGAAATCTAGCTTTCTTTCTAGTTTTGTTCAATATTAAAGCGACTCCGTGACCCTTAGATCCCTATCTAGTGGGAACGAGAAGCTTTGGCTACGCGCATACAAGGATTTGACTGATGAATCCTTTATTTTTGCTACGTCTAGTGTACAAATTACATTTTCTGTGAATATCTGTGTCGTGCAAGTTTTCTTGGCTATTTTCTGTGAGCCTAAGAATCGTGAAATTCATGATCAAACTGATCAGAATCTGATTCCCATGATGGACAAACTCCACATTACAAATGTATCCTGCCAGTTTTTCTGTAAAATGTACAACTGAGGGACCTTAAAACGGTTATCCGAATTTAAGGGCTCAAACATAATGAAATCTGGTTTGCTGTGCTTGAGTCACTCTGATGGCTATCATGCCCATGAGAAGATCGGCACTTGTGCAAATATGTTGTGGTCGAGAATGCTTCGCATCCCGACATCACCATCCAAATCGAGCCAAAAGCTGAAAAGAGTAAAAATGGAAGTATCGATATGCTTAAATTCCTACGTGATCGTAAGGGTTTGAAAACCTTCTTTCAAAATATCGTTTTTCATATCTTGTCTAAAAAAAGGACTTTTTGCAAATCAAGTCAAACCCTTCGTATATAAGTTCAACGAAGCACGTCACTACTTTTAAAACAAACGTATGCTCAATTACTTCCAGCATACACACCCACATTGCAATTTAAAAGGGAAATATTGAAAAGATGTAGTACCATATTTCACGGGAGTCGGGGGGTGCCTAACACCTTCCCCCCACTTAACCAAGCCCCCGAACTTTAAGAATCTTTGTTTCAAAATAAAGTTTTGACAGTGTCCAGAAATTGTGCCTACTTGTAAAATCAAACAAAACTCGGTTGAGTTGGTACAACCATTTCTAAATCTACCAACTAGCGACTCTGTAAAACTTTCAAATCATCGACATGATACATGTTGGCCTTTTCCTAAAAAGTTTTACCCTTCATAAAACAAATAAAACAAATAAGGGTAGAAAATAACAAAACTTAGGAAGAGAGAAAGATCATGTCCAAACGCGACAGAATTTTTTTCCGACGTCGACATGAATAATTAAACTCTTTTAATTAATTAGTTTCCTAATCTTATTAGAAATATATATGAGAGAGAGTCTCTTATTAATTAATTCCCAAACTTCTTTACGAATTAATTAATAATAATAATAGTAATAATAATAAGACTCATCTTATTAATTTATATTTAATATTTTCAAAATATTAAATAATAAATATTAAGCTATTTAATTTATTCTATCACCATAGATTAAATTAAACATACTTAACTTATTATTATGATTATGTCGTTTGCTTCTTTAATAAATATTCTTTCTTTTATGGTGTGACCCTTTAGGTTCTCCATATTAAACCGGTTGTGAATAAATTAATTAGAACAATTCTAATTTTATTTAAACAAATAAATTAAAATAATAATTTATTTAAATAAATAACATTTATTTTACAATAAGGGTAAGCCCCCTTAGCCATCAAAGACTTTCTAGATAATATAGATTTCAACATCAAGCATAAACGAACCTTTGAGTAAATAGTTACCGTACAATTTATTCCATCCACCATACAATGTCCCAATTTAATATAAGACATGAAATTACTATCAACTCTTATTTTATTTAATTATATGTATTTCTATTCTAAAATGCACAACTCCAAATAATGCAAATTAGAAACTACTTTCTAATTTCATTCTTCCTTGGCTAAGGACTACTGGGTTGTCATTTATCGAATCACATAGGACATTCTCTTCTTTTACTAGAAGTGGTAGATTCTTTATTGATCATTCATTATCTACATGTATAAGTCATTATACCTAATCATACCCTTTGATATACCCTTAGGGTCTTAAGAGACATGTCAAAGTATAACTCATCATACACAAGGATTCTATGATGATCTCAAGTCAAAGGATTATTTGTAGTACTATCACTTAAGGAATTTCTATTGATAGGTAAGTAAAACTCCATTAGGTATTCCTTAGCAAGCTACATTCAGTAAATTTATTCTCCAATAAGCACATACATACTTGCTTTAGTGTCTCCACACAAATGATTTTGAGATCGATCATCCTCATCCAATGAGCAAGCAACGTATGTACCAATCTATCCAGATTCACTAATCCCTTTTTTAGTAATCCAACGATTGGGAACTATTTTAGTTTTAAGCTATCTAAGTTTTTAGATCTCATTAGCATGATAAACATCACGATTCTAAAAGCATTGCTTAAAACTATGGGTTTATCACATATTATAAAACAACACCATGTAGATAACTAAATGCCTTCAATTAAATAACACTTTTATTAATAAATAAATAATATTGTTACAAAGTATATGCTTTATCATCAAACATGATTGACTTGTATGCATACTACTTTCACCGTCCTCACCCATGCTAAGCATATCCTCATCATTCCTCTCCTCTTGAAAAAGACTTATCCTCAAATTGGCATCATCACCCCTTGGAACTTGAATTGAATTATTATCGCTTGATGTAGCCCTAGTCAGGATCATATCATTCCCCTCCTCTTGAAAAAGATTTATACTAAAATTCGGCCCTACATCAAAACGAACCAAGTCAGTAACAGCAAACAAAACATAACCACAAGTGTCACTTGAAAAATTAAACGTATAAGCAATATCAGCAACGCAAGCAAGAATTTGAAAAGTTCTAACTCCTCCTGGATCAAAACTTAGTATGTAGAACCCTTCATATTGTATATTCACCCATTTATGAATTCTTGGATCAAAAGTTAATCTGATGATCTGGTTAATTCGCAAAAACATCCACTTTAATTCACCTGGGTCAAATATCAATTTTTATAACTTTGCACATCGAATATGTAAACACACTTGAATTCCTGGATTAAACACAAAACAAAACCAATCAACAAGTATATTTTGTATAATCACTAAGAACTCAAGAGACTCAAATTTATATGCAAAGTCTACTAGATAAAAAATCAAAACACTTCCCTTTAGATGTTCTATGCATTGTTTTGATTGATTCACATACTGCTCCACGTCACTCTCAACGTTGACTCTATTCCATTTCTATATATGCATATCAATTTCAATCATCTCCTTTCTATTTACGTTAGCATACTCAAAATCATGCAATGATGATAATTCTAATGAAAAGACATGATCACAACCAATTTTAAATAACGACAACTTATGTACAAATTGAATAATATGAAAATAAGAATACTGACAAGAAAAACAAAAATGAATATTATGAAAATACGAACATTGGAAATGAGAATAAACAACATGATCATAAACTAACTCAACATATATCAAATATCCTCCATAGTTTATGATAAAGATAATTCTACCATCTAAATAGCTAAAAACAAATTTATCAACAGAATCAAGCGAAATATGTTTTAATAAACTCATAAAAGCACTAGATGCATTAGTTAATCTAACCTAAATAACTAACCATTTATACAAATCACATGTTAATGCAACTTTTCATCCATCACATTCTCTCATGCTAATTTGATTGTAACCATTAATCAAATCAAATTTAGAGAAAACACAAGTCCTATGCAATTCATCTAGCATATTATCTAAGCAAATAAAAGAATATCGATAGTCGTTTACCAATTAAAAATCAACACACATGCTCGACGTTGTCGACGCCGGGAAAAAAAACTCGATTATTTTTACTTGATTTCCTAAATTTGTTGTTTCGTACCCTTTGTACTTCGCTACGTCGAATGATTTATTTAAAGGGTGAATTTTAGGAAAATGAGACCGACATGAATGTCGACGAATTTGAAAAGATTGATTTGATTATTAATGTTTATGATTGGACCGAATGAGACAGAGGCGCCAGTTGGTATGGTTTAATTGGATGTACCAACTCATCCGAATTTTTAAGGTTTTTGCAATATGGTCCAATATGTGACTCTATATGATTGGTCTGGAAACCCGGGATTCATAGAGTTTGGGGGCTTGCTTAAGATAGGGGAAGGTGTTAGGAACCCCCCAACTTCCATGAAAACACGGTTATCTCATCTTATTGATTTCCTATGCATAAAGTGTGTGTATGTTTGTGAGAGAAAGAGTGTGTGTGTGTGTGTGTGTTTTATTGGTTGGTTTATTCTAAACCTTATTTTTAGTTATGAGAAAGTAGTGTTGTACCTCTTTTGCACCTAGGTACGAAGGATTTGATATAACAAAAGGTTCAATTTTAAACAAGATATATAAATTGAAATGATATCTTGGAAAAAGGGTTTTCAAATCCTTCGCTCGGCTAGGAATTAAGGACTTCAATACTTCCTTTTATTGTCTTTACATTTATAAGGTGATCAACCCCGAAACGCTTTATTCTTTATGAAAGCTCTTTGTGATTTTATTTGAAAATTGATTTGGGTGATAATGTATGCAATAAAGCGCCAAAAAGGTCGGATCATCATCGGGCATGAAAGCCATCTCGATAGATCCGAACACCGGCAATCATAATTTTACTATCACAGGATCTTAAATTCGACTTCTCAGGACTAACCCCTCGAACTCGTTTTAAGATCCAATATTACATGTACAATGATTTCGCATTATTGAAACATTACATAGCAAAGAATATGTCCATCGTGGGAATCAAGTCAAGATCCGATTATTGGATCTCGACACCGGGATTCCTAAGCTCACATTATTAAACTTGAATATATATGTACAATATCCTAGACTTGATATTTGATGATTTCATCAGTTGAAATCCCCACATCAAGCCATTAGGACCCCCTTACCTCTAGATATAGATTTAGGGCTCTAAGGGTTATTCGGGACAGATTAAAAGCATTAAAACATCTAGATCTACCATGGATCTAAACTGATCTAGCACATAGGTTAGAGCTTCATGCTCAATAACCATCCAAAAGGCTAGATCCGACTTAGATCTAGGTAGATCTAGTCTCTAGATTTGATTTACAACAATATATGCACAAAATAACAGGTAAAAACTCTATATCTACCAACTACTATGCAAGATATAGGTAAAACAACAAGTTTAAGCTAGATTCAAGCAATATATAACATAGATCTAGTATTTAGAATAAACTTTACAAAGAAAGTGACCAAAATAAGTGCTTTCACCTTGGGGGACGCGTGAACAAGCTTCTTTTACCTTGGGATCAACCTATATCACTCTAGACACTCAATATGTATGATATAGAAGATTAAAAAACTCAAAGTTGTGAAGAAATGCTCAAACCCGAGGGTTTCTCTTTCCAAAATCAGCTTATCTCTTTATCTTCCTCATTTTTTTCTCTAATAAGCTACTGCTGATTTAAGAAACCTGGGACCAGCCGCAGGTACACCTGTGACTGGGCCCTATGGGACCTGCCCGCCTCAAAGTTTGTTCCTTTGGTCTCAGTCTGGTAAAAGTTGAGCTCTGTACCCAAAAATTCTGAAAAGTTATTGCGGAAGGCTGCGAAATAAGGTCGAGTCTGACTGAAACAGTGTCCCAAAAGATGATGCAATAAGCTGAAAGGTATCATTTGGTTCCCAAGGGTCATTAATCGGCTCGTCTTTGATAGCACGCAGTTCAATGATTGATGTGGTGGCTTCTTGTGGCCTTTTCCTCAGCTTTGCGACCCTCCTTTGGTCTGCGTCATATTTAGGCGTCATTGCACTTTGATTTCTCCACGAGGTTGTCTCCGAGGTGGAAAGATGCCTTTGTCCTACCCCGAGGTTATCTTTGAAGTAAAATTATGCTTTTACCCTCCTATAAGGTTAGTCCAAGGAAAGAAAATTTTGAGTGTCTACAGATGCCCCTCTTTGTCATGTTTATACAATGCAATGGAATGAATACGACAAAGATTACTAGACATAAAGATACATGAAAAGGTATATCTAATGATGCAATGTCATGTGTAAAGTATGCAATGAAATGTATGATTTTAGATCTTTAAAAAGGGTTACTCTCATCTGATGGGGAGGATAAGGATTGTGAGAACGTCGTCGGGTACTGCTAACACCTTTGTTGGTTTGTTACCAACACATTCATCATCGGGGTTGTGCCAACGCCTTCATGGGGATCGAAGGTAGTGGATTACATACATCGGGGTTAAGCCGACGTCTTCATTGGGTTATCGTCAACGGATTACATCATCGAGGCTAAGCCTACGCTTTTATTGGCTTGTCGCCAATGGATTACATACATCGGGGTTAAGTCGACGTCTTCATTGGGTTATCACCAACGGATTACACATATCGGGGTCTAGCCAACGCCTTCATTGGGTTGTCGACAACGGATTACATCATCGGGGTTAAGGCGACGCCTTTATTGGGTTATCGCCAACGGATTACTTCATCGGGGTTACGCCGACGCCTTCATTGGGTTGTCGCAAATGGATTACATACATCGAGGTTAAGACGATGCCTTCATAGGGTTGTCACCAACAAATTACATTATCGAGGTTAAGCCGACCCCTTCATTGGGTTGCCGCAAACAGATTACATCATCAGGGTTAAGCCGATGCCTTCATTGGGTTGTCCCCAACAGATTACACAATTGATTATTGATAAAAATAACTTAGGTTAAATCTGCTGGTCTTCCGCTGTGACGCCCCTAAATTCAGATACTTGTACCTCGAATCTGGTGCTTCACAATTTAACTCTAAAAGCATACTAATAACACATACACCAGAATAATAGAATAATTTACATTGATGAAACATAAATATTCTAGTCCCATGTCTCGCAACCATTACTATTACATAACATGACTTAATACATAACCCAACTTAAGTCTTAATATATAATCATAGATAAGTCTTAATCCACCATAGGAATTAATTTAACATAGGAGGTCAAAGCTACTACATAGCCTTGCCTTTTCCCTTATCCTTGCCAGAAGTTTCACCGCGTTCAACCTTAACTAAAATGTTAAAGGAAAGCAAGAATGAGCAACAAATTTGCTCAGCAAGTAATATAGCAATAAGGATAAACATGCATAAATATCAGGATAATAATCTTGAAAGTATAAAGATGAATGGTAATTTTAGAGTTTAAAAAATGATGTTGTAAATAAGGAAATATCAATAGTTCCAAAAACTATCTTTTGAATTGTAAACAGAAAGTCGTTATAGACCGAAACATTATCAAAAGAATTCAAAGATTTTAATATTTTCTCATAGATAAGATTTTAATACTGAGCCATCACTACAAACTAAGAACTACTGCTAGAATTAACAGTATTTCACTGATAATCCAAAGTAAACAAAGTAAAATAGGTGATAAGCCCAAAGTACCCAACATTATGCATAATATTTAAACATGTTGTTTTTGTGCACGTCGGTTCCCCGATAGTTATATAATTCCCCCTTCAATGAGGGTTGTTCATCTCAATAGATTTATAAGATTCCGCACCAAAACAATTGGTTTGGATCGCTTTTTAACACATGATATTAGTCTAGCCGAATCGAATGGCGTAAACAACTTTTATAATGTATTTAGGAAAAAAATTTAAGTTGCATGATTCGAAGAACATAGTTGTGATTTAAATCAAGCTTCAGAATAAGAAATAATAGCCTATATATAGTACAAGAATCATTCTAGTAAATATTTACTCGTACGATCAATAAGAATACAAGTTTAGGTACTTGCTCAATAGAGAGTGAGGTTCGAATACTTGCCTGTGTCGTTGTTTTCGACCTTGACTTCTTATCCTTTGATAACCTATTGTTATCGTAACGGTTAATCTCTATCAACTTATACATATATAAATTTTATTTGGTCTACACACTAGCCGTAGATTCTAAGACTTTACAAAACAATTTAACTTAGTAATTATTTCTCTACTTATCGTCTCCATCTTATTTTTGATCTTTACATTTATTCTATAAGATAATCCTTTATCATCTTAATTGCTCACCTTATTGTATGCATAAAGTATTAATACTTAATTATTCTTTACGTAATTTCCTTAATTACTCTTCTTACTTTACTTATTTCGTTTTTACCTTGAGTTATAATTAGAGATATCTCTTTATACCATTTTAATTATTTATGTCTCACTTGACTACAACTAAATAATCTCCCAAGTATTTAATTGTTTATTATTACTATTCCATAGTTAAAGTAATTATTAACTTTTATTATTACTTTAATTGTCCATAATTAAAATGTTATTTAACGTTGTCTTAATTATTTATTCATTTCATAATTAAAATCCTATTTGGTTTTAATTGTTTAATTAAAGCTTAGGAATTCTTAAAGAAATCCTTAATATTATAATTTACTAATTTATAATTAAATTTACTTTAATTATTTAATCGTCTTTAATTAAAATAATCTTTTAATATTACTTTAAATATTTATTATTTTAATTATTAATTTAATTTAGGAAAATATTTATTTTTAACCCGGTTTGACCCGACCCAACCCACCATGCCCAATCCGGTTTGACCCGGATCCGGTCAACTTGTGAAAGGGGCCCGTCGCGGGGCGCGCCGATAAGCCGATGGGCCGCGCGGGCTGCTCTACCCCTACAGAATCCCAATTTTGACCCTGGCACGGGGTGTGCCGGGTTTTGTTATTGGGCTGCGTTGTGACGCCCCCCAAATCCACGTTCCTTCGAAACCTCGAATTCGGTGCAGTCACGATACTACTAACACGGAACTATTACATCTTTTAATCATTAGTAAAAGAATACAACTTTGTTCATTACAATTTAGAATATAAATTCTATTCATATCCAAGATCTCGTCTTTACCTCATATTCGATATTACTAAAATACGGAATAATTTAAACTTTTCAATATGCTTTGAATAAAAATCTTTTTATTGATTCCATAACTTTGATACCGATTACAAATCTTGAATCAACTATATAATATGATTCCTTCTTATCTGAGTTATCGTATAAACATTTACAACTCAACTCGATATCCTCTATGTATTAATTAATACATTCTTACAATACAACAAGTATTAAACAGTGTAAGCAACTATCGAGTACATCATCTAGAATCTAAATATGGTCCAGACAATAATCTAAGTAATATTTTTCAATGCGATACTATCTATCTTTATCAATCAAGAAGCACGAAATCTTTACCGTGAATCCTTAACCTGCAAAAGTGGTTATTTGCAAGAGTGAGCTCGACAGCTCAGCAATTCTAACAGTCCTCATGCATCACATAGCATATAACATCATACTCAGTTCATGCATTTATAAACAGTTTATAGTTACTACGCATGTTACTTTTCACATAACAAGTATATCATCAAAGATCAACTTTCAATCTCATTTATATCTCATATACAGTTCATATATAAGTTCACATTATCACAGCATAATATAATTCAACTAACAGTTATTGAATTCATATATCAAATAGGAACTGAAAGACTTGCCTGATTCGTAGTTTAACAACTACGACTTAACTGCTTAAGAATATCTGCACTTCGTGTAATCCTACACAGTTATATTAATCATAGAGATCACACTTATCAGTTATACACTTCCATATATTCTCAATATAATAATAAGTATTACATTGTTGTCTAGCTTGGTTCTTAGAACCTTGTTTCACTTTCTTATCATACTCCTATAATAGCTAGTATAGGTATACTTCTAATATCAACATTCATACACCTTTACTCGACTCGCTATGTGTTCGACACGTATTTAGAGCTCATAGATACATGATCTATATTGCTTTCATGTTTCTCAAACCTTATCGAAACCATTACATTCAAACTTTTCTAAGTTTCACCTTTCAAAATCCTTGTCATATTTTAAACTAGGCATGCAAGGTTATTATGTTTATCATATAGTCATAAACCAGTAGGGGTCAGACCATGATTTGCAGTTTAAGTAATAATACAAGTCTACTACAAAATCAAGAACAAACAGACTGCACAAATCCTGAAAACAGGATGGCGCAGCTGCGCAGGTATTGGCCTTAAGAGTGGCGCAGCTGAGCCACTCACTGGTCAAACCAGAAATGACCTTTCATTCTGCTGGACAACCCGAGGTCATTCACTAGCATTCAGATTACTGATATCCATTACGTACCTATATCTATAGGGTCATTAACTCAAGTTTGAAACCTGGCATGCACATTCAAATCTAATTCAAAGTTACATGGTTTTTCATGTCGGACTTTCATATACCTTAAGTAATTCAAGTCCATACTTCAAGGCCAACTACTAAGGTCATATTACCACATAAAGAGGCTAAACAATACTAAGTAGGCATGCTCGTGCTTATACTACACATGTATACCTAATCACATAGTTTATGCTTTAAAATTTTATTTCTTGAATACGTGTGCATAGGTGATATCCATGCTCCATCAAATGATGCTCATGTCAACATGTCTATAGGCATAATGACATCCTAATATACATGCTTATATGATCATAATGTAACTCACACGGTGTTTGATGCTATTACCCTTCACATTCTAAGTTTTCATAAAAATTGCACTAAGTCAACAAAGGTAACTTAGTATATGCAAAGTACCTCGTAGCCATGACTCTCATATATTAGAACACATATATAAGTCACATTCCCGTAGTCCAATGGTCAGAATCTAAAAGACATAAGTCTTGGTTAAGTTTGCTTCAAAAAGTTCTTAAGTTTCTTTTGAAATCGTTTGAATCTTGCAATCACGTATGCTAGTTTATTCAACACTTTAAACGTACATTTCATGTCAATATAGACTATATGATCATGTTTACAAAAATTAGAATGCTCACATGAAATATTTGTGATGAAGTTCACTTTAATCATTTCTAAGTTCACTTCTAATCTAGAAAGCTTTTTATCAAAAGTGTATGCTATTATGGCCATAAACATTCATGTTGTATCAAGAGACATGTTTATAGGAGTTATACCAGTTTTTATGCTTGTCTTAATTAATATCATTAAGTTATCACGTAGCAGGCTGTTGCAGAAAACAGAAAACAAAAGCCAGGACCCTGCGCAGCTGCGCAGGCACCAGGTACAAACCCGGCGCAGCTGCGCCGGTGTCCGGCCAACCCAGTGATAGCTTCCTGTTCGGCAGAACTGGAAACCCATCTCAGAAAATTCATACGAATTCTATTCTATATCAGCCATATAACAATTTAAACATGCTTACATGGTTATATAACAACTATGTAAACATTTCCCAACTCCATTATCATTTAACTCCACATAATTAAGAAATTGGGAATTTAAGAATGGAAATTTTGACAGAAACAAAAATGAAGAACAAGAAGAAACCTTATACCTTTGTAATTTGCTTGCTAATTCACACTTCCTCTACTGATGTGTATATAATTACTCACTCTATATATATGCTCTCAATTTCACACTTAAGTAATTCTCAGCAAATGAAAACATGAAGAAGGAGAGCTTCATATTTATAACCAAATCAATACCCAGACAAATGCAAAATCTCCCAAATCAAACCAATAGATTGTAGAATTATATGGAGGTTAGCAATTAGTTGGTGAGAGTTGTTGGAACTCATCATGAATTCCTCACCCTTGCTCATCATTTGCTATGGAAAGCTGAGGTTGAGAGCAATAGGGAGTAGACTAGCAATTGAGTTAATCACGTGAGAGGGAAATGTGCCTCTCATTATGGGACAATGCACATACTCAGCATTCTAGCAACACACAACACTTAAATTATTATACACATAACATATACTTAGGTTATATTTTGAGTCACAATGTACTTTCAATATATAACTAATATTACAATGTAGCAAGTAGGGATACATATATTCAATATATAATCCATGTACATCTTATTAACACCGAATATAATTCTATCGGGTATCATCACAGTGTATTGTCTCCTTTATTATTAAATTTTATTAATTCAATAATTGTTTACTATATATTCATGATATATTATTTTATTGTATACTTAATATATACATTGTCACACCCACATTTCATGTACCTATTACAACTCAATAACTTTACTATATAGTTTATATTCATATATAACATAGTCGCATTGCACTTTATACTTCGCATAACATATAGTTAACTATCATACGTTATACTTTAATATCGCATGGTTGCACATAGAAATTAATAAATTACTTATCTTATCAATTAATTAATAATAATATTAATTAATCCATTTCTCATTAATCCATGGAATTATAATTCCCACGCTAATTGATTAACACTTTATATGATTTATTATCACGTTAAATAAATATAAATCTTTTTATATTTATAAATCATTTACTCATTAATCATCATATTATCAAATAATTACTTGATAATAGTATATTGTTCATAACAATAATTAATATTAGAAGACAATTTATCTCATCACAAATCCGATTATACTTATAATCGATTTCCTTATTATTATACTATCACTAGCCATAATAATTTAACATACTATCATAATAACAATTAACAATTAATTTAGATTAATTGTTTAATTAATAATTCCTCCATCATTAAATTAGTCAATTCATTACTGAATCTATTATTGTGCCACACAAGGCATCTCTCACAAGCTCAAACTTAAGCTTATCATTATTCTCATCACTTACTCATTTCTCACCACATTACTACTTATAACCTGTTCAATTAAATTAGAACTATTAAATCCAAGGTCCACATATAAATATTTTATAAATCGAATATTCAAATATTATATATAACCTTTACGGAAATATAATAACTCAAGCTATTAAAATGTTAAATTACTTCAATTAATTATACTTATAATAAGTATAACCTTTACGCTTATAATAATTAATATATACTCTATTAATTATTCCAATAATAATATTCACGTTCAAATAATAACTTAAGTTATTTAATATATTAAAATAACTTAGTTTCCTTTCATTAATTAAACTCCCTTGAAAATACATTTAAAATTATGTATTTAGCCATATCATAAAATATTATGTTTTCTCCAAATAAGCACATTCGTTATTAGAAAATAATTTACTTATTGTCTCATGATATTATTTTTAATGTAATATCAAATAACTATATGTACGACACATGTACATATATTATATATAGAAAATAGATAATAAGTTTATTTTCTATTATAATAAATTATTTCCATCAATTTAATTACATATAGCAAATACGTTTTAATATATTTACCATATTAATTAATCATACCTATTACCTCATACAAAAAAATATATAAGGTAATATTATTATTCAAATATAACATTTCCTCCTTTTATTAAAATAATTCAATATTAGAAATTATTTTAATATCCTTTATTAAAATATATAATAATCATTTAAAGATATAATGATTTCCATCTCCCTTTAATAACGTATATATATTTAACGCTATTCGCACATTAGATTTTCTCACATATTACCACTCTAAGTAATATATATAAAAAGTATCAACTATAATTACATATTCAACACACATATTAATTCACTCATTTACTTAAGTAAATTAAACATTGTACTATATCATCATAGTTAATTAAGGTTCAATACTGACATTATATTATTCCATAATATAACTCACAACTTATATTAACTAATATTTATTCTTATTAGTTAATTCCCTTAACTAACTCATGCTTCACTATCCAAACCTATTCACAGATAGCTTAAGTGCTATTAATAACTTATTATAAACATACTAGTTATTAATACACATACACAAGAATATGGTGATTTATACATTAAGGATATTTAATGTCACCAACTTACTATAAAATAATTCTATAAATTATTTAATATCGATAGGAATTTATCCACTTCCTTTACCTCAATTGAAACGTCTCTACGCTAAGTAACAAATATATATTAATAATATATTTATAAATCACAAAAACACATATTACATAGTCCATATTACCCTATGTAATATAATACCACATACCTCATATCACATATATATATTTTTATTCGAACCCATCTCACGGTTTAAGAATTTTATTTATTAAATCCTTATTTAATAATATCTAAAAATTCGGGTTCTTACATGCGTGGGGGTGCGTCGACCTGTCAGAGTTTCTAGGCTATAGGTTTTTTTTTCAACATTTTAATTTCTTGCATCTTGCTTAAATCTTGCATAACTTGTTCATTTTATATCCAAATGAGTTCAAACCACTTTCATTATCTTGTAAACTTACATATCTTCAATATTAGATTTCTCAAATCACTTCCCAATATTTTTAGTTAATCAAATTTTATCAATTTCCAAGCTAGGGTTCTCACTTGGACATGTTGTATCAAAAGTTTCGCTACTAGTTCGTTTCAATTCGATTTCGACGATTCCACTTTAGGTTATGATCGTATTTCATAAGGGTTCAACATAACATCTTGGAATCATATATAAGTCTTACACATTTTAAGACATTTAACAACACACCTCATGTTCTCAAGTGTTTTAACCTAGATTTCATGCTCACATGCATTTCTTGTTCATTTTAAGCTTAAACAACATATCAAGTATACAAGACATGCGAATCTCCTTCCAATACTCATCCTTATACCTTTGGATCCAACATGATCCCACAACACATAAATCTCCCACAACCAAGCATGCATTTCTACCTAGAATCATATACTAACCTATCTTAACAAGAATTAAGAACTTGACGATGAACCTACCTCTTAGTGGCTTTCATTTTCTTGGCTATGAACTTCAAATAGGTCTCCACCTTGATTTTTCCCCCTTTCTCCACCAAAGTGCAAGAGCTCTTCTAGGCTTTCTCATTTTCTCTCAATTGCTCTTTAACTCTTTCTATGCTAGGACTTAACAAGTAAAATGTGGCAAATTTCTACCAACAATCTAAGGCTCCTTTTATAGGAAAATCATTATCCAATTATTGGGTTATTATCCAATGGTAAAAGTTAAGTTGGTGAAAAGTTTTACCAACTCTCACTATTCACACATCCCTTTTTATCATTGCTCCACATGGGCTTGCTTATTGGCTAGAAAGGAAGAAAAAAATCAGCATTTGTACAATAGAGAAGGGGTTTGGGCGGAACAAGGGGTGCCCTAGCTAGGTTAGGCTTTTATTTTATCTTCCTTTTGTCCTTAGATAGCTTATTCACATATCCACACCCATATATTTATATATATACCTATATATATACGCCCACAAACATATATACCTACATATATATGTATATAAATACATATATCTACCATTCTTATACTATCATTACACATTTTGGGTTAGTCCTAACTAAAAATTAGGTTAGGCACAATTACCTTTACACATTGGGCTCAAACATTCATCTAGCAATTCAATTGTTTAGGCAACACCACCTAACTCATGCAAGTATGACACATTATTAATATTTGACTTGGATATACCGTTAGTCCAATTCCTTATTAAATTATCTCCTAATTAATTCCATTAAGTAATTAATCATGCTACACAAGGCTTATCACTTAAGCTTACTTAAGTTCACCATCATCATTATCACAATTCTCAATTACCACTTGCTTAATTTAATTGAATTATTATGACACATACATATATGTATACAATAAATTTTCAAACATACTCATTATCATTTCTAATATTATTTACAAATTCTCGGGTATTACGTCCTCCCCCCTTATAAAAAATCCATCCTCGAAATTGGTACAAGGTTACACAAAGAGATGGGGATAGTCTCTCCTTATCTTATCTTCTAACTCCCACGTAGCCTCCTCTGCATTCCCATTCTTTCTTGCAAGCTTTTCCAAAAATTTGACGTGAAGCGCGGGTCTTGATCGTAAACAATTGACACCGGTACTCCGTGGCGTGAAATAATTTCCTTTACATGCAAATTTGCTAACTGATTTAGATTGAATTGGATCTTGATTGGTTGAAAATGGGTTTTCTTTGTCAGTCGGTCCATAATAACCCAAATGGCATCATAACCCTTTTATGTGGTTGGAAGTCCCACCACAAAGTCCATCATAATGTGCTCCCATTTCCATTTTGGTATTTCCAGCGGTTGGAGTAGTCCACTTGGCCTCTAGTGTTCTGGTTTAACTCGCTGACAAGTAAGACATCTACTGACACACTTTGCCACTTCTCGTTTCAGATTGGGCCACCAAAAGTGTTATCGAAGATCCAGGTACATTTTCGTGCCTCCCGGATGAACAAAATATGTTGTATTATGTGCCTCGTGCAAAATCTCCTCTCTTAAGTCAGTTATGGCTGGCACCTACACTCAATCTTCGAATCTTAATATACCGTCCTTATCCATTCTGAATTTTTCTTCTTTATTTTCTACTATCCTCTTCTTTATCTTTTTGCACTCTGCATCTTTCTTTTGTGATTCCTTTATTCTATCCAATAACGTCGGACGATGCTTCCATTACAAATAACTTTCCCTCAGACTTTCCAGCTTCCTTCACTTCTATTTCCAATATTTCCAATATCTCCATTTCTTTTATTAGCTTCTCCTGAGATGTCAACGCAAACAACTTCTCCCTTCCTTTCCTACTTAATGTGTCGGCTACCACGTTTGTCTTTCCCGGGTGATAAAAAATTTTGCAGTCATAATCCTTGATTAAGTCCACCCACCTTCTTTGTTGTATGCTCAACTCCTTCTGTGTGAAGATATATTTCAGACTCTTGTGGTCCGTATATATCTCACATTTTTCTCCATACAAATAGTGCCTCCAAATCTTCAATGCAAAAACTATTGTCGCTAACTCCAGGTCTTGAGTGGGTTATCGCTTCTCATAATATTTCAATTATCATGTTGCATACGCAATAACCTTGCCATGTTGCATTAGTACACAACCAAGTCCCTTTTGCGAAGCATCACTATACACCACGAAACCTCCTGCATCATCCGATAAAGATAATAGAGGCGCCTCGCTCAACCTCTTCGCACTTTTCCGTCCATACGAACTTCACGGTCTTCCTTGTTAGATTGGTCAATGGGATTTCTATCTTAAAAAAATCTTGGATAAATAGTCAATAGTACCCGGCTAACCCTAAGAAACTTCTCACATCCGTTGGTGTCTTTTGCTGCCCCCAATTACTTACCGCCTCCACTTTTGCAGGATCCACTAAAATTCCATCATTGCCTATCGCGTGCCCTAAAAATTAGACCTTCTACATCCAAAATTTGCACTTAGAAAATTTTGCGTACATCTTCTCCCTTCTCAACGCTTCTAACACCACCTTCAATGTTCGGCGTGTTCTTCCTTGGTCTTTGAGTAAATCAAAATGTTGTCGATGAAAACCACCACGAACTTATCCAAGTATGGCTTGAAAAATCAGTTCATCAAGTCCATGAATGCTATTGGAGCATTAGTCAAATTGAATGACATCACCAAGAATTCGTAATGTTCGTAGCGGGTTCGAAATGCCGTCTTTGGTATGTCTTCTTTTCGTACCTTCAATTGATGATAACCCGTTCGCATATCTATCTTAGAAAAACACTTCGCTCCCTTCAATTGATTGAAAATGTCATCTATTATCGGTAACAGATATTTATTCTTAATCGTCACTCTATTCAACTCTCGATAGTCGATATAGAGCCTCATCGATCCATCCTTTTTCTTGACAAATAAAACTGGTGCTCCCTAGGGAGACATACTCGGTTGAATATATCCCTTGTTTAGCAATTCTTGCAGTTGTATCATCAATTCTTTCATTTCTACCTGTGATATACGATTTAGGGCTTTTAAAATCGGTGCAGTTTTGTGCTAAGTCTATTACGAATTTAATTTCTCGGTATAGTCAAAGGACATGTAGATTGTCAGGGAATACGTCTTGAAATTCTCTTACTACAGATATATTTTTCATTTCTGCTCCCTTATTCTGAGTATCTACAATATAGGCTAAATAACCTACACATCATTTTCTTAACAATTTCTTGGCCTGCATCATCGTAAGGTAACACGATTGCCTAATCGATGAGCTACCATAAAATACTACCTTAGACCGGTTTAGAGTATGAAGGTTCACACTCTTCTTCTGACAATCAATTATCATAGCGTGGTTATACAACGAATCCATTCCTAATATTACATCAAATTCTCCTAGCATATTATTGATTGGGATAATACTTGACACCGCGTCTTTCGCAGCCACTGTGTCTTGGACTGTCATATTAAAGGTTTGGGCAGTTGATTGGTTGGGTTGCGCCGGTCCACCAATCATCAGTTTGCTACCTCCTCCCTGATTGTCGCTTCCTCCGCTGCTTCCTTTCTTCAGACAGTCCTTAATTTGATGCTCTGTCGATCCACAAGTAAAGCATCCTCGAATCTTCTTTAGCTTTGGGCAGTTTGACGAAATGTGCCCCTCCTGGCCGCAGTTGTAACAGACACTGCGTCCCTTCCAACATTCTCCTTGATGATTCTTCTCACACTTCGGACACGCCTCACTTCTTTTCTTGAATCCTCCTTGATGACTTCCTGTCTTATTGTGGTTTTTGTTGTTGTTATTGTTATTTTTATCCCATTTCCTTTTTCCCAGATTACTTCCCCCACTACTACTTCCTCCCAGACTTTCTCCTCTAATACTCTTGTTCTTCTTTTCCTTGTTGTACTTGCTCAGAGCCTCACTACCTCTTTCAGCGATGATAGCCTTCTTCAAAAATGTTGCGAATAAGTTGATTTGGAGTACTGACACCTTGTTAAACAACCACGATTTCAGTCTTAGTTCGAAGCATCAATCTTTTCTCTCTTCCGTATCTACTTGGTACGATGCAAAATGGGCGAGCTCGTTGAATCTTGCCGCATACTGTGCCACAGCCATCTCTCCTTGCTTCAGTTCTAAAAACTTAACCTCCATTCAGTTTTGCATGCTCTTCGGAAAGAAATTTTCAAAGAACAACGTCTTAAACATTTCCCACGTTATCACTCCTTCTCCAGCTCTTTGTTGATTTGCTTCCCATTTGAAGTTCGCTTCACCCTTCATTATATACGTATCGTACGCAGTCTTTTGATCGTTCCCCACATGAGCTATGACAAATGCCTTCTCCATCTCCTTAATCCAAATTTGTGCTCCGATAGGATCGGTCGTTCCCCTAAATTCTAGAGGTCCTACACTTTTAAAATCCTTAAAATTTGTTATCGAAACTGCTTGAGGGTTGTTACGCACGGGTTCATTGTTTCTTTCCTGAAGGACTTCTCCAAATAAGTCGGCTAACTGTTGGATAGGGTCTACTTGTTCCCTCTCGTTGTTGACTGATTCTTTTGGTGCTACTAATCTAAGTCTGGGTGATATTTTCTGCATCATAAAATTTCATTTTATTATTCCATTATATACTTAAAGTTTATTTATTTATTCATTATTATTATTTTTTGTAATAAACACATAACACATTTGATAAAGACATTTATATTTATATGCAAAAAGTTCTTACATTGATATGATCTTCCTATATCATACTGCTATAAATGCTATCACTTATCCCCAAATATCATAAAAGATGGGGAATCACACTAGCATACTACCCCTCTAACAAGGACATGGGGTTTACAATAAACTATCTCGCATCTTACACAAAAGATCAGAAATCAATAGCAATAAAAACATAAAAGTACTACTACTACTAGACTAATAATAAGTAAATCTCAACCTAACATCCCACGCTCTACTGCGCTCTTGTACTCTATATGTTCCATATGTGCCATCATGTCCTTGCTCATGGTGTAACAGGTCTGTCCCTGCTCCGCCGGATAATGGTACATACCATCGATCCACCTTTCCATGGCAGTACGAAAAGTGCAGCACATCCTGTTCATCTTTCTTTTCTTGTATCTCACCCCATCCTCTAAGAAATTAGCCATATCATTGGATTCCTCCCACTTCTCCTCGAAGTGGATTCTCTCCATAGCGTCCATTTTCAGTTATGTGCAAAGAGCCTCTTTCTTAGTCTTCTCACTCAGTTCCCTTTCCATGGATTATTCTAGCATTCCTACCAGCTCCGCATTTCTAGATAATAAATGGTGAACGAAAGTTCCTAGCTGTGTTCCTACTTCCTTGCAAAATGCAATTTCTACCTCTATCTCCTACATCTCAAGCTGCCTTTCATGGGCCTCAGTCTTCAGGTTCTGCACCTCAGTTTGTCTCTCCTGAGCCTCGGTCTCTAGCTCCTCAACTCTACATCCTAACTCCAAAATCTGCTCCTCATACTCACCCAACATCTAATCCTCGGATGTGGTCTTGTCATGCGGTACCTCATCGAAATCTTCTATGGGCTCATCCTCCATCAGTTCTTCCTCTGGATCCGATTCAAGCTCCATCTCCTAGTTATCCTCATCTTCGATTGAGGCCACTGCCAAAATGGGCTTAGCTACCAAAGGTGCCTCATATACCACATGTATGTGACATGGCTCCTCCTCTACATCCCTACTAGGTCCTCCCATATCTGTCATCCTACATCCACAAACATAAGACAAACAACAACAAACTCTATTAGAATGTCAAATAAAATATAAGTTCATTGTATGGAATGAAGATATATTTCATAACACTATTAATTTTTTAAGAAAACTCAGCATGAGTTTTATTTCCTTCTATTCTCAAAGTTCTTCCATGGTTATAGTCTAAGGATTCTTACTTATAAGGTTTATAACCTAATGCTTTGATACCAACTTGTGACACCTCCAAATTCAGATACTTATACCTCAAATCTGGTGCTTCACGATCTAACTCTAAAAGCATACTAATAACATATACAACAGAATAATAGAATAATTTATATTGATGTAACATAAATATTCTCATCCCATGTCTCGCAACCATTACTATTATATAACATGACTTAATACATAACCCTACTTAAGTCTTAATACATAATCATAGATATGTCTTAATCCACTATAGAAATTAATTTAACATAAGAGGTCAAAGTTACTCTATAGCCTTGCCTTTGCCCTTATCCTTGCTAGAAGTTTCATCGCGTTCAGCCTTATCTGAAATGTTTAAGGAAAACAAGAATGAGCAACAAATTTACTCAGAAAGTAATATAGCAATAAGGGTAAACATGCATAAATAACAGGATAATAATCTCGAAAGTATAAAGATGAATGGTAATTTGAGAGTTTAGAAAATAATGTTGTAAATAAGGAAATATTAATAGTTCCAAAAACTGTCCTTTGAATTGTAAACAGAAAGTCGTTATAGACCGAAACATTATCAAAAGAATTCAAAGATTTCAATATTTTCTCATAGATAAGATTTTAATACTGAGCCATCACTACAAACTAAGAACTACTGCTAGAATTAACAGTATTTCACTAATAATCCAAAGTAAACAAAGTACAATATGTGATCAGCCCAAAGTACCCAACATTATGCATAATATTTGGACATATTATTTTTGCACACATCGGTTCCCCGACAGTTATATAATTTTCCCTTCAATGAGGGTTGTTCATCTCAGTAGATTTATAAGATTCTGCACTAAAGCAATTGATTTGGATCACTTTCTAACACAAGATATTAGTCTAGCCGAATCGAATGGGGTAGATAACTTTTACAATGTATTTAGGAACAATTTATAAGTTCAATGCTCGCAACATGATTCTAAGAACATAATTTTGATTTAAATCAAGCTTCAAAATATGAAATAATAGGCTATATATAGCACAAGAATCATTCTAGCAATTATTTACTCGTACGATCAATATGAGTACAAGTTTAGGTACTTGCTCAATAAAGAGTAAGGTTCAAATACTTGCCTGTGTCGTTGACTATTTTCGACCTTGACTTCTTATCCTTTGAATAACCTATGGTTATCGTAACGGTTAATTTCAATCAACTCATACATACATATATAAATCTTATTTGGCCTACACATGAAGACTTTACAAAATAATTTAACTTAGTAATTGTTTCTCTATTTATCCTCTCCTTCATCTTATTGTTGATCTTTACATTGATTCTATAAGATAATCCTTTATCATCTTGATTGCTCACCTTATTGTATTCATAAAGTTTTAATACTTAATTATTCTTTAAGTAATTTCCTTAATTACTCTTCATACTTTACTTAATTTGTTTTTACCTTGAGTTATAATTAGAGATATCCCTTTATACCATTCTAATTAGTTTTGTCTCACTTGACTATAATTAAATAATCTCCCATGTATTTAATTGTTTATTATTACTGTTGATTCCTAGTAGGCACACAATAGATCTAGAAGGGGGGGGGGGGGGTTGAATAGATCCTTTGCGTTTTCAGACTCTTTTTCATTTAATTTTGTATTGCTAAGAAGTTAGCACAAAACAAACATAAGAATCATTTCAAGCACATCGGAATAAGTTAAAGATCCCCTTCATTGATATATTGATAAACATTGATACATTGTTCTTAGAGTTAGTTTAGTTGTAAGTGGTTATTACATCTATAGCAGTTATAGCAGTTAAGTACATAATGTAAATGACATAAAGTAAATGATTGAATGTAAAAGACACAAGGGATTTTAAGTGGTTCAGAGACTAAAGCTTCTAATCCACTATTCTGTTTCACTAGCAGGAATTCCACTAAGGAAGGGCAGCACCCTGAATCACTAAGATTCCTTAAAGGCCAGCAGCCTTGGAACTTCAGTTCACTAAGAACTCTTCAAGCCCAGCAGGCTCGAAACTCCTCTAGATCACTAAGAACTCTTCAAGGCCAAAAGCCTTGGAACTCTAGTTCTTTACGAACTCTTCAAGCCCAGTAGGCTTGGAACTTCATTTAGTCCCTCCGAAAACAAGGACCCCTCAGGCCCTAGCTACTTGTTGTTGTTGTAGTTGTTGTTGGTGCTTTGCTGCTAAGATGTCTTAAAGCTTGAACATCTTTTGTACTTAGCAGCTTGGCGTGGTCCTCTTTGCATTCTACGTAGAGTCTGAACCACTTCTTTTCTTGTGCAGCTGATCTTCTATCTGTTCAGCTCATCTTCATCTGATGTCAGCTGTGCACCATCACCAGTTAGGTTTGCTAAGTCTTTGAGCTTTTGGTAGACTTCGTCTGGCACTTAGCATTCCCTGAACCCTTCTTAAATGATATACAAATATGGTTCTGCATCCGTTCAACTTCAGCTTTTGGTTCTTCGTAGTGATTCGTAGAGTGGCTCTCTTGATCTTCTTTGTGCTCTGCCACTTTCCTGAATGCTATCTTCTTGGCCTTCTTGGCTCTCAGCTTAGCTACCACCTTCAATTGCATCCTCATCATCGTTGAGTGAAGCTTTAGTCTGTTCCAGTCCTTCTTCAAATTTACTTCACTTCCACTTTTGTAGTCTCACTGCCACTGTGACTTGTTCTGTTTAACTATGGTGGAACTCGTAGAGTCAACAATATAGCATTCCAACAACTCAACAATTCTGCAACTCAGCAACCCTTGATCTTTGAAGCTTCATCTGTTAAATACCCTTCCATGATCTTCCCGTTAGAAAATAGCCGTTGGAAGCTATTTGAATTGCTTGGTAGATCTCGAGTTATTTGGTGCAGACTGCTGATGTGACGTGACAGCTCCTTTATGACTTTACTGACACAGCATTCTGTTAATTCACCTACCGCCTCAGATATGTTACCTTTTCGTGTCAGGCTGGTAGTCACCTTTATTTCACCTTTCTGATTCCTTGATTCGAATCTACAGGAGTTGTCCTTCTGCATCGACGCTTTCAATCAGCAATGTTCGAATATCAATCTTCAGATTAAATCGTTTCCAATGCTTCAATCTTCAGATGACCGAACTCTATGATTCTGATGAAGATGTTCTTGGACCTTGATCATAGTGTGTCTTGTTGAATGTTGTTTATTGACTAGTAGAGACAACACTATGATTCTTAAGAGTGTTCAGTGGATCTGCAATGTAGAACACCTCTTTCTTCACTTGTGCAGTGCTTCAACACTTCTGCTTGCCTTGACTGATCTCAGGAACTAATAGCTTGACTTATTGCTCTGGCCTCTTCTGAATAGCAAGACACATCAGATTTGTGGCATGCCCAGCTCTCTTTCTCCTTGTGATCTCCGGTTCACCTATCATCAATGGTCTGACCTATGCTTAATCAATTTTTCCTTGTTCTTTATAAGCTGGCCAGTATCTTTGTGTAAACTGCATCAGTTCCTGCTTTGTTTGGCAAACACTACAATCCTGGTTAATCCCAAGATCGTTGTCTTCAGTTCTCTTGACAGCTACTGCACTTGTTGACTTTCTTTAATCAGTCACTATATCTGAAGTCTTCTTCTTATTTGCTTGTGGAATACTTCATCTTGAATGGCTTCACAACTCAATCAGGATGTTAATTGATTTGGTGCCTAGATCTTCTGTTTGCTTGCATGCCATTCATTGAGTGCTCTCTGGTTTCTTTCAGGTGGAATGTATCTTTGCAACTCAGACCAGAGGCTTCATACTTTGGATATTCTGGGAGTGCTCATCTGTTGAGAATCGTGTTGACACTACGATTCTTTCTTGGCGTTGTGAGCATCTTTTGTTGAAGCCTTAGTTCTGCAGACTACGATCTTACTTTAGTTATGCAGACACTACGACTCCGAGATCAGATCTTGACAGACTACGATTTATGCCTTCATGCTTGCTGTCCTCGTCTGATCTGGCTCGACTACGATCTCTGCCTCTGATATGATCAGTAGACTCCACTACTTCATGTGTGGCTTACGATTCTTGACTTAGCTTTGGCAGGCGCTCAGTCGACTCATAGATAAGCTGTCTCTATGATTCTAAACATGACTTCCTCAGCAGACTACGGCTCTAAGAAAGTTCTCCTTGACACACTATAATCCTGCCTCGTCTCTCCTGGCAGACTACGAACTCCGAGATCTAATATCCTTGTAGACTACGATTCCGCCTTGATAGTTCTCGAGTCTTCTTTGTCTCTCCTGGCAGACTACGATGACTGGTGCAGTGCTTGACGATTAGACAAGCCTATCTATTACATTTTATAAGATCAACCTAACAAGCTTGATCTTTCTATTTCTAGTCCTTGTACATCATTTCTTTTTAAGGACTTTACAAAGCTGTTTTGTTTATGTAGGATTAACTTATCATATTTGATCATTTCAGTCTAAGTCTTTGTACATATATTCCTATTATCTATTGAAGGACTTTACATCTTTCATCAATGTAAGCATACTTGCATATTCATTCATTTATATCATAATCAAATCTTATATAAATAGGAATAATATTCTCATGAATATTCCTAACAATCTCCCCCTATTTGATTATGACAAAAATAATTAGTGCATATGCATGAGATGAATGAATCTTAATATACAGTGAGCAGCTGTATTTCTAAAACAGATAATCATGAATGTCATTGATGATAATATAAAATTACATAACCTATGACACTCTACATCCTGGATCCAGAACATACCTAACTAGATAGAGATGTACCTTTTCCGCTTCATGTATGTCTCTAGGATGTCTGTTGATTAGCTACTCAGCTGCTCATTTTCCTTTTCTTCTTTTTATTCTTTCCTCTACTCCCCCTCAGATGCATGCTCCATTTCTTTGTCTTTCTCCCCCTCAGACTTTATGTTCATGGGGTCATCATCCTTTGGCTCCCCCTCAGATGATGACTCTGCTTCTACTGCTGCTTTCTTCTTCTTCTCCTTTGCCTTTCTACTCTTGATCTTCTTTTCTTCCTTCATTCTTCTCTCCTTGCTCTTCCTTGAAAGCCTCTTTCTATGTCTCTTTTTCTCCCCCTTTCTGTTATTAATCACTTGTGAGAGCTTCTCCACATTTGACATAAGCTGCTCCATCAGGTGAGATGAGTTCCCAACCTCAATCTTGAGTTCTTGATGGCTGAACTCAAATTATAGGGAGAGGGACTGATTCAGATTGTCAATCTTGTCATAGAGAGACATTATTTGATCTGCACTTTCCTTTTGAGCTTTCAGAGCTTCTTTCTTCTGATCAATTATAGATTTCAGAAATATTTGATCCCTTAGTTGAAGTTTGGGAGATACATCTGAAATTCTGGCTTTAAGCCTTCTGGACAGCTCATTGTCTTCTCCTATTGACATTTCCTTTACTTCTGTAGTAATGAGAGAGATTTCCTCAATCAATTCTTCAGAGTTCTTTAACAACTCTTGCTCTTGAAGAGATCTGTCATCAATTTGTTCATCCTCCTTCTGAACAGCTATTTGGTCAGCCTCCTGCTGAGCATCAGGTTGGACTCTACGATTCTCACTCTGAGATAGACTTTCAAAGGTAGTGAGAATTTTATAGATCGTTGAGTTCCATGCTACTTGGGCAGAATATAGCTTCTCAATTTCATCTTGACCATCTTCAAAGGTAGAGTGAGAGGACTTTACGATCACAGACTTGGGTATGGTCCTTCTCCCATCTGAACCTACTCGACAATCGTAGGGAATGTAATGATTTCCAGCATGTCGATAGACCCTGAAGTGAGATTGGTCCTTGATCAGCAGAGTTGCAAACTTCTTCACCCTTGGAAAGTTTTGTGCTACTAGCTCCAAGTTGGGAAGGTGAGAGAAGCACCATGAGAAATAGCTACTATCATCAGTAATGGATGCCTTTACCCATGGCATATGAGGATAAAACCACCGTATTACATGGTCCTTAATTTCAGGATCATATATCAAGATTAAAGTATCTAGCTTCATAGCTTCACGATTGTTGAGTAGATATGCTACAATCATCTTCACCACATTCAGCCTTTCATTTCCATGGTTAATCCATTTACCCGGAAGTACATCAAGTGGTTCTTCATCAAATTCCACCACTATTCTTCTCTTACAATGAACAGGACAAGGAATGTGAAAATCTTCTGGCACTTCATCCTCAGGATTGGAGTTCTCTTTACTTTCTTCCTGTCTTGACCTGGAGTCAGACTGGTGCAGACTTTCTTCAACTAACTCATCAGTATATTCCATCATTTGATCATCATCTTCATCAGAGCTAGTCTTTGAAGACTCACTTGGCACTCTGAGCTCTGCAGTTTTTAGTCTCTTGCTACTAGCCTTTGCAGACATTTTCATTCTTCTTCCTTTAGCATCTTTTTCTTTTGATATTGCCTCATCATCACTGAGTTCGATGATGTTGTAGAAGATTCTCCTTTCTTCTCTAGAATAGCTTGGGCACACAATCTATTGCACTTCCTCCTTTTTGGGGGTTCAGCTACAGGAGATTCAGACTCTTCTTCATCTTCAGACTTTGAAGTCTCTGAGTCATCAGATAACCTTCTTTGATGCTCAGCAACAGTAGGAGCAGATGCTTCTTCTTTAGACTCAACGTCTTTTGAACCATCAGATGAACTCGTTGGGGCTTCAGCAGTAGGAGATCCAATTGTTTCAGCTTTCGAACCTTCCTCATCAGTAGAGTGGCTACTTTGAGACCTAGCCACAAAACTTGCATTTTCCTCTTCATCATCAGACTTAACTTCTTCTTGTTCAGATTTAACTTCCTCATCAGTGGGATGATTTCTTGAGGACTTATCCGTAGAGCTTTCAGTTTCCTTTTCATCTTCTATCTCTACTCTTTTCTTCTCATCAAATAGACTTTCTTGAGGAACTGATTTTAACCTTTTCATCACCTTAGCTTTCTTCTTGGATGGCCTCACAGACTTGGATTCTGGGATTATTGAATCTTCAAAGTGTGATAGCTCCTCTTCTTTCATGGCACTTGCCTTCCTCTTCTTTGAAGTACTTTTACTGCTGTTGCCATGTGTTATCAGCCTTTTGTTCTCCATTAGGTTCTTCTTCCAGTTTAGAAATAGCATAGGGGTCATCACCTTATAGCTGTTTAGAACTACATCTTCATTATCCTAAATCTTATTCTTCAGCTTCTTCTTCAGAATGATACTCAAAAACCTTCCATGGAAAATCTTTGTGAGCGGTTTCCCTGTTAACCTCTTCTTCTCTGCCTTTTCTAGCCATTTGGACATTAGGTCGAGCAGGATAACTCCAAAATTAATTCGCTTCCTCATAACTATTGCAAACATAATCTTCAACTGTTGATCACTCACAGTGTCATGTTCAGTGTCCTTGCATAGTATGTATTTCCCTACAATCTCTGCGAGGAACTCAAATACTTCAGGAAACTCATTTTTCTTCATATCCTTCAGACTAGGGTTTTTCTGGTACCACATAATCTTCTTGGCTCCTTCAATGTCGACTTCATCAAGATTTTTTAGACCTAGGTCAGGGAAACCTAGACATTGATTTATGTCTGTAGGTTCTAACTTCAGAATCTGGCCTTTGACCTTTGTCGTTAGAGTTCCAGAGCTCATATTCACATTTGAGTAGAACTCTTTAACTAGATTGACATAGATAAGAGTGTTCGACTCAAGGCATTCAGAAAATCCGGCCTTCTTTACAAGCTCAAGAATATCTCTGAACTTCTTCTCGAATTTCTCAAACTTCTTCGTTCCAAGTTGAATGCCAGTGATTACTTGCCAGTCTGCCATTTGAAGAGTTAGGTGATATGTCAAGAAGTGATTCGAGATTTGATGACTGTTGGAGAAGGTCTGGCTGTTTGGAGGTGTTTCGGTTTTGGCTTAAGTGGGTGAGTGTATGGATTTGATAGGCTTGCAGCTTTTGATGAACTCTCTAAAATGAAACTACCAATAAATTGAATTTCCCTCTTATAACTGTTCCCTCCACATTTCTTAGTGGGACAGTTGTAAGACGTTGATAGGTCACAATCTGTAACTTCTCCATCGTGTCAGTTAACCAGATTTGACTTTTCTTCTATTGACTATTGACTTTTTCAATTCGTGGAGTGACTTATGACTTAGATTGGTACTCTACGATTTCCCAGACTAACCTACAACCTTTTCATCTTCTTCGAAGAGCTTAGTCTGTGGTCATGCTTCAATAGATAACTTCTTCATTTAGATTCTAAGGGATTGGCAATTCTCATTCGCAGCTTGTATGCTTCTGATGAGATGCTGCTTGCTTCAGCAGAGATTCTTGTGATGTAATTAATATTTGCACTTCTTCTAGATTAAGGTTGCTCAGGAAGGGCTAAGCACTTAGTCCAAGGCTAAGGGTTAGGTTTGTCCCTGAGGCGCTTATCAGATGAAGAGCTTTGGCATGGTCAGTACTGATATCACATTTGATCTCTCTACTGGGGAGTTCATTTACCAACTCTTGATATTCAATGGTGTTGGTTTTGGTGTAAACTGCAATCGTGGTGTCCTCCTACTCTTACACTACGATCGGATGTTTGATCGTAAGCACTCCACGATTTGAGGTGTGTGGTTGATATGGTTATCAGTAGTTACTACTAATTATGGATCTTCATTTGGTTCATCAGTCACAAAGTTTTGGGACTCTTTAGGGTTAGCTCCTGTTCTCTATGAACTCGACAGAAGTGGTTTTGATAATCGTGGTGTGGTCGACAGACATGCACCATGATTGACTTATTTTCTGAGCTTATCTCATATCTTCCGGCAAGAATTCCACTTCTTCATTTCGCTCCCTGAGCTTCACCATCTCCATATCTTCATCTGTTCTTCCACAATATTCACCGCCTTCAACTTTTCTTTCACATCAGCATCACTTGGTTCTTGAATTTACTTCTCAGTATAGATCATAGTCTGATCAGGTACAGTAGTGTGCTCTTTATGACTGATCATCTTCTATGATTCTGGTCCTTTCTCAATTTGACCAGATGCTAGAGATTGATTGCTTTGTTCAGCCTTTTCAACAGCAATCCTTTGATCATCTTCCTCTTTGTCCTTTCTTCAGATACAGCCCTGACAGTTGTTCAGGCTGGGAGGCTGTTGCAGCTTCTCCATTCACATTAGTAATTAGTCTGAACTCTACGATTGGTGATAACTCCACAATCGTAGTGAGTGAGGACTTCTTTGTTTTGTGACTGCTTTTCTTCTTCTTCTGCTTCTTCATAAGCATAAGAGAGAAGCTTTGCATATCTCCTTCTAGATGAGATCATTATGATTGAATAGACTCCATTAGATCATAGAGAGATGTCTTCAGGACTGATCACTCTATAATTATTGACAGAACTACAAACATAGTTTTCTTCATCTGACACCTGAGCAGGTGTTTTCAGCAGTTTTGTAGTCCTTCCTTAGTTTCTTCATTATATACTAAGGAAGAATGACGAGTCATTTAAGACTATCAATTTGTCAACGTCTATCTGCCTTTCTTCAGTTTGTCGCCCTTCCTCCTTCATCAGATACATGAACTTTAATGCTGATTGATGGGACACTATGATTTTGATCATTGTTCCATAATCGTCGTGTGTTGGCTTACACAAGCTGACTTTAGTCTTAATCGTAGAAAGCACTGCGATTTTCTTTAAGCTCTTAGGTAGACTGCACACGTGGAGTTCTGCTTCTAAGATGCATTCTTCATGATCAATGCTTCATGATTCTCTGATGTGAACTTCTTTGATGTTCCCTCTGAGTTGATATGCTTTGTATGAATAAGCATAGAGGATTTCTTTCATCTTGTCATGAATAGCCCGCTTCCATATGGAGATCAGCAACCATGTGGGCTTCATTCATGTGGGCTCATCAAGTCTTCTACAATAGGCTTTGGCATAGGATGATTTTGTCAAGCACATTGCTGAAATGTCTTGAGCCTCCAGCTGGTTGAATTTTCTTGACTGAAGCCATCTACTTCAGCATTCCTTAGTGTGGTCAGATAGACCAAGTACCTGCAGGTTTAGATAATTTCTATTTTGGTACCCAAGCTTTATTGGATTCTGCTAGGTTAGTTTTCAAAATCCCTATTCCTCATATATTTGAATTTACATCATATTTAGCATCAACAATCATATTCATGCATGTATTTGATTTAGATATGACATTTAAAATGCATGATGATGAGTGTGTGTAAGATTAACCATTTTAATAAGACACTCTTTTTCTTTGATGGTTTCATCCTTTGCTTGGTTATGTTCACAGATTTTGAATGTTCACAGAATAAGAATCAACTCTATTACTTATTTGTATCTAGTTGATTCATGGAGATGATCAGTTTCTATGAATCTTCAAGATACTCCTCTAGAACTGATCATACTCTATGTATTATAAAAAACATAGAACATAGGTTTATATATACATACCAACCCTTCAGCAAGGATTACTCCATTTAAGCTTAATTAAATCCTGATATGCTTATGACCTATTTCAGACTTCTTTCAAGATGTTATCTTCAACCTAAAACTTGGATGGAGAGAAAGTTTGTTAGCAATTAAGTTTCCAACCTTAGTGTACTTTCTCTCTTCCTCTTTTTAGGGAGAGTATGGTCTCTTAATAGGATACTGTTATAGTGCATAAGGTGATGCAACATGATATTCAAATAAGTATAAATGAGGAAGAACTGTACCTTTACACTGTTAGTTCCTTGACAGTCATTTTTCTTGCTATAATGATGTTAGGCATTGATGTGCATATCTTTGCATTTAATGTTGACAGCCTGTTGCTCCATTTGACCTTTGATCAATCAGTCATAGTCTTGGAGATGTGAGTTAGGAACGTCTTGGCAGCTTTATTCCTTTGATAACCTTGAACCTCAGGGTTCACATCCAACTGCTGGTTAGCCAAATACATATTGGAGAAATTCTTCTTTCTCATCTGGATAAGCATTTCTTCGCATGTATGGCCTTTCATCTTTCAGAATGGTGGATGCTTGATTCTTTGCTGTTGATGCCTCTTGACTTCCCATCTCTGGTCTGCAGACTACAAGATTGACTGTGGACAAGGATTGGTCTTGTTGTTATGGCATTTAAGAATATGGACCAATCTGAGCAGCTTCAGATGTATATACACATTTACCTGTACACATTATTTCCAGCGTGTGAGCTCATCTGCATTTCCAAGTGACTTACTACTAAACTAAGTTTAGAACAATTTTTGTGCCTAGGATCAGACTCAAAGCGATTAGCTTTTGAATATAGCATGAGAACCTGCTTTGATACCAATTGTTAATTCCCAGTAGGCACACAATAGATCTAGAAGGGGGGGTTGAATAGATCCTTTGCGTTTTCAGACTCTTTTCTATTTTATTTTGTATTGCTAAGAAGTTAGCATATGACAAATATAAGAATCATTTCAAGCACATCGGAATAAGTTAAAGATCCCCTTCATTGATATATTGATAAACACTGATACATTGTTCTTAGAGTTAGTTTAGTTGTAAGTGGTTATTACATCTATAGCAGTTATAGCAGTTAAATACATAATGTAAATGACAGAAAGTAATTGACTGAATGTAAAAGACACAAGGGATTTTAAGTGGTTCAGAGACTAAAGCTCCTAATCCACTCTTCTGTTTCACTAGCAGGAATTCCACTAAGGAAGGGCAGCACCCTGAATCACTAAGATTCCTTCAAGGCTAGCAGCCTTGGAACTTTTGTTCACTAAGAACTCTTCAAGCCCAACAGGCTCGGAAATCCTCTAGATCACTAAGAACTCTTCAAGGCCAAAAGCCTTGGAACTCTAGTTCTTTACGAACTCTTCAAGCCCAGTAGGCTTGGAACTTCATTTAGTCCCTCTGGACAAGGACCCCTCAGGCCCTAGCTACTTGTTGTTGTTGTAGTTGTTGTTGGTGCTTTGCTGCTAAGATGTCTTAAAGCTTGAACATCTTTTGTACTTAGCAGCTTGTCGTGGTCCTCTTTGCATTCTACGTAGAGTCTGAACCACTTCTTTTCTTGTGCAGCTGATCTTCTATCTGTTCAGCTCATCTTCATCTGATGTCAGCTGTGCACCATCACCACTTGGGTTTGCTAAGTCTTTGAGCTTTTGGTAGACTTTGTCTGGCACTTAGCACTCCCTGAACCCTTCTTAAATGATATGCAGACATGGTTCTGCATCCGTTCAACTTCAGCTTTTGGTTCTTCGTAGTGATTCGTAGAGTGGCTCTCTTGATCTTCTTTGTGCTCTGCCACTTTCCTGAATGCTATCTTCTTGGCCTTCTCGGCTCTCAGCTTAGCTACCACCTTCAATTACATCCTCATCGTTGTTGAGTGAAGCTTTGGTCTGTTCCAGTCCTTCTTCAAATTTGCTTCACTTCCACTTTCGTAGTCTCACTGCCACTGAGACTTGTTCTGTTCAGCTCTGGTGGAACTCGTAAAGTCAACAATATAGCATTCTAACAACTCAATGATTCTGCAACTCAGCAACCTTTGATCTTTGAAGCTTCATCTGTCAAATACCCTTCTATGATCTTCCCATTGGAAAATAGCCATTGGAAGCTATTTGAATTGCTTCGTAGATCTAGAGTTATTTGGTGCAGACTGCTGATATGATGTGACAGCTCCTTTATGACTTTACTGACAAAGCAGTCTGCTACTTCACCTACCGCCTCAAAGATGTTACCTTTCCGTGTCAGGCTGGTAGTCACCTTTATTTCACCTTTCTGATTCCTTGATTCGAATCTACAGGAGTTGTCCTTCTGCATCGACGCTTTCAATCAGCAACGTTCGAATATCAATCTTCAGATTAAACCGTTTCCAATGCTTCAATCTTCAGATGACCGAACTCTATGATTCTGATGCAGATGTTCTTGGACCTTGATCATAGTGTGTCGTGTTGAATGTTGTTTATTGACTGGTAGAGACAACACTACGATTCTGAAGAGTGTTCTTTGGATCTGCAATGTAGAACACCTCTTCCTTCACTTGTGTAGTGCTTCAACACTTCTGCTTACCTTGACTGATCTCAGGAACTGACAGCTTGACTTATTACTCTGGCCTCTTATAAATAGCAAGACACATCAAATTTGTGCATGCCCAACTCTCTTTCTCCTTGTGATCTCCCATTCACCTATCATCAATGGTCTGACCCATGCTTAATCACTTTCGCCTTGTTCTTCATAAGCTGGCCAGTATCTCTGTGTAAACTGCATCAGTTCCTGCTTTGTTTGGCAAACACTACAATCCTAGTTAATCCCAAGATCGTTGTCTTCTGTTCTCTTGACAGCTACTGCACTTGCTGACTTTCTTTAGCCAGTCACTATATCTGGAGTCTTCTTCTTATTTGCTTGTGGAAGACTTCATCTTGAATGGCTTCACAATTCAATCAGGATGTTGATTGAGTTGGTTCTTAGATCTTCTGTTTGCTTGCATGCCATTCATTGAGTGCTCTCTGGTTTCTTTCAGGTGGAATGTATCTTTGCAACTCAGACCAGAGGCTTCATACTTTGGATATTCTGGGAGTGCTCATCTGTTGAGAATCGTGTTGACACTATGATTCTTCCTTGGCGTTGTGAGCATATTTTGTTGAAGCCTTAGTTCTGCAGAATACGATCTTGCTTTAGTTCTGCAGACACTACGACTCATAGATCAGATCTTGACAGACTACAATTTTTTCCTTCATTCTTGCTGTCCTCATCTGGTCTGGCTCGACTACGATCTCTGCCTCTAATATGATCAGTAGACTCCACTACTTCAAGTGTGGCCTACGATTCTTGACTTAGCTTTGGCAGGCGCTCAGTCGACTCATAAACAGACTGTCTCTACGATTCTGAACATGACTTCCTCAGCAGACTATGGCTCTAAGAAAGTTCTCCTCGACACACTACGATCCCGCCTCGTCTCTCTTGGCAGACTACGAACTCCGAGATCTAATATCCTTGCAGACTACTATTCTGCCTTGATAGTTCTCGAGTCTTCATTGTCTCTGCTGGCAGACTACGATGACTGGTGCAGTGCTCGAGGATTAGACAAGCCTATCTATTACATTTTATAAGATCAACCTAACAAGCTTGATCTTTCTATTTCTAGTCCTTGTACATCATTTCTTTTTAAGGACTTTACAAAGCTGTTTTGTTTATGTAGGATGAACCTATCATATTTGATCATTTCAGTCTAAGTCATTGTACATATATTCCTATTATCTATTGAAGGATTTTACAGCTTTCATCAATGCAAGCATACTTGCATATTCATTCATTTATATCATAATCAAATCTTATATAAATAGGAATAACATTCTCATGAATATTTCTAACAATTACTATTCCATAGTTAAAGTATTTATTAACTTTTATTATTACTTTAATTGTCCATAATGAAAATGTTATTTAACGTCGTTTTAATTATTTATTCATTTCACAATTAAAATCCTATTTGGTTTTAATTGTTTAATTAAAGCTTAGGAATTCTTAAAGAAATCCTTAATATTATAATTTACTAATTTACAATTAAATTTACTTTAATTGTTTAATCGTATTTAATTAAAATAATCTTTTAATATTACTTTAAATATTTATTATTTTAATCATTAATTTATTTTAGAAAAATATTTATTTTTGACCCGGTTTGACCCGACCCGACCCATCATGGCATATCCCAGTTTGACCTAGATCTGGTCAACTTGTGAAAGGGGCTCGGCGGAGGGCGTGCCAGTATAAGCCTATGGGCAACGCGGGCCGCGAACCCCTACAGAATCCTAATTTCAACCTTAGCACGGGAAGCACCGGGTTTTGTTCTTGGGCGACGCGGGGCGCACCGGCCTGGCAGAGTTTCTAGGCTTGAGGTTTTTTTTCAACATTTTGATTTCTTGCCTCTTGATTCAATCTTGCATAACTTATTTAATTTATATTCGATTGATCGCAAACCACTTCCATTATCTTGTAAACTTGCATATCTTCAATATTAGATTTCTCAAATCACTTCCCAATATTTTTAGTTAATCAAATTTATTAGGAATATTCATGAGAATGTTATTCCTATTTATATAATATTTGATTATGAACTTAATGAATGAATATGCAAATATATTTTGCATTGATGAAAGCCGTAAAGTCTTTAATAGATGGTAGACAATATGTGATAGTAGTGTGCATACAAGTCAATCATGTATGATGATAAAGCACATAATTTGTAAACAATATTATTTATTTATTAATAAAAGTATTCATTTATTAAAGACATTTAATTATCTATATGGTGTTGTTTTTATAATGTGTAAATAACCCATAGTTTTAAGCAATGCTTTTAGAATCATGATGTTGATCATGCTAATGAGATCTAAATTCTTAGAAAGCTTAAAACTAAAATAGTTCTCAGTCGTTGGATTACTAAAAAGGGGATTAGTATATCCGGATAGATTAGTACATATGTTTCTTGCTCATTAGATGAGGATGATTGATCTCATGATCATTTGTGTGGAGACACTAAAGCAAGTATGTAGGTGCTTATTGGAGAATAAGTTTACTGAATGTGACTCACTATGGAATACCTAATGGAGTTTTACTTGCCTGTCAATAGGAATTCCTAATGTGATAGTAGTACAAGTGATCCTTGGACTTGAGATCATCATAGTATCTTGTGTGTAATGAATTATACTTTGACTTAATCCTTACGACCTTTAGGGTATATCAAAGGGTATGTTTGGGTATAATAAGTTACATCTGAAGATAATGAATGGTCAATAAAGAATCTACCACTTCTAGTAAAAGAAGAGATATGTCCTTTGTGATTCGTTAAATGACAAACTAGTAGTCCTTGGCCAAGGCAGAACGAAATTAGAAAGGAGTTTCTAATTTGCATTATTTGGAGTTGTGCATTTTTTGATCAAAATGCATATAATTAATAAAAATAAGACTTGACAGTAACTCCATGTCTTATATTTAATTGGGACATTGTATGGTGGAAGAATTGAATTGTACGATAACTATTTACCCACAAGTTCTTTTATGATTAATGTTGAAATCTATATTATTTGGAAAGTCATTGATCGCTAGGGAGGCTTATCCCTATTGTATAATAAATATTATTTATTTAAATAGATTATTAGTTTAATTTATTTATTTAAATAAGATTAGAATTGTTCTAATTGATTTATTCACAACCAGTATAATATGGAGCACCTAAATGGTCACACCATAAAAAGAAGAATAATTATTTAAGAAGGTAATGGCATAATCGTAATAATGCATTAAGTGTAATTAATTTAATCTATGGTGATAGAATAAATTAAATAGCATAATGTTTTTTATTTAATATTTTAGAAATATAAATTAATAAGAGGAGTCTTATTAATATTATTACAATTATTATTATTTTAATTTCTAAACGAGTTTAGGAATTAATTTAATATTAGTACTCTCATTTATTCCTAATAACATTAGGAGAAAAATTAATTAAAGGAGTGTAATTAATTAATCCCAATATGATTGGGAAGCCTTATTAATTAAAGGAGTTTAATTAATTAAATAAAAATCTATTTCTAATAGAATTAAAAGGGTTGACCAATATCTATATAAGAGAAGTCTTATGTTAGATATCAGTTGATAAAATTCTAATTGTAGAAGAGTACTCCTTTTCTATAGAGGATAGAAAATTAGGGTTTAGCCAACCACCCCCTTCTTGATAATTCCTCTTACTTGGCGGATCACCTCTAGAGGTCAAACACTTGGGTGGCTAACGTTGATCAAAGGAAGGAATTTAACCCAAAAATTCAAGGAGATCATGAAGAACAAGGAGTTGAACTTGTACTTGTGGAAGTTTCGTTTTGCAAGGGTATGATTCCATAACTTCTTATTTATCATTTTAAATTAATAATATGCATAAAGGATGATCCGGGTAATAGTTTTGTAGAAAGTTTTTAAACTCTGATATACCATGCTTCCACGAATTTTGTAATTTGATTGCGTCCACGATTTCGTACAAACCGAACAGTGGTATCAGAGCCAAACCTTTATACAATTATTAATTGTTTTGATTTCATATACATATGGGTATGTATTTAGAATAATTTATTGGGCATAATTTGAATTGTATAAAATTATTATTATTATTTTTTTGAAAGGAAAAAAAACAGAAATCATTTTTGTTTTGGGACGAATATGTATTGTTTCCTTTAACACAATACCCAAAGATAGTTGATTTCAAAACGCTGCCACGAATTCTTTTAAAAAGGAATCAGAATCGTTACTTAATATATATATATATATATATATATATATATATATATATATATATATATTACAAACTTGAATTCAAGATGAACGAATCAGGGGGTGACCTGCAGGATTAAAAGGCGATTTGATATATATATATATATATATATATATATATATATAGATGACCCACTTTTTTTAAAAGGAACCAGCAAGTTAAGGTTATATTATATATATATATATATATATATATATATATATATATATATATATAATATTCTTAATAACTTTATAATTAAAATAAATAGTTTATTTTAATCTTGAAATTAGATTTTATGTAATTTAAAATTGCCCATTAAATGATACTCATATATATATAAAATAATTTTAATTTATGAGATGAATATTTATTTATTGATGCATATGGTGATATGTATAAAAATAAATGGGGTTAATTATGGACTATTGACCAATGTGATTGGATTTTATTTTAGTTGAATGCATGAATGAATGAATTTTATTAAATAGGGTCTGCGTACCTCGTCTTCTCTGGTTTTTCTTGATGTAAAATTCTATCTCTCTCTTATATACTTCCCCTTGACTGCTGATCAAGGTTTCTATTTAATTTAAATAGTTTAATATAATAGAAATAGTTAGAATTATCGTGAAGAAATTGGAGACCAAGGAGCAAGGAGCGCGTAGAGACCCGTTTGTAATGAAATCCGATTTTTAAATGTAATAGTTACGTTTAAATTTAAATTCTTGGACTCTTAGGTTTGACCTTTTGGTACACTTGGTGGCCCTAGTGAACCAAATTAGAATAAAAGTCCATAATCAATCCGGATAGAATATAATATTCTATATGTGCATACTAGTATTATATATATATTATATTTTATACAAACATACTTCGCATGTTTAATAAAATAACGCGTATTTTATATATATGTGTGCATGCGCGCTAAACAAGATGAGACAAATAATAACAAACTCCTCAAAGAAATTATATTAAGTCTAAAGCGTTCAAAGATATTTGGAATATCGAACGTCGCCTTCTAGCATGATAAATTAATATAGTATTAAATATTTTAATACGAGTTTGTTGTGCACACACAAGGCGAGTATTGCGTATTTAAGATATTAATTTAATCACATTTGATGCTTATAAAGTTAATTGAACAATATTATTTTGTTGTGCACACACAAGAACAATATTTTTCTTTTTCGAATATATGGAGTGCTAGGCTGGACTTAACTTAAATTATTTTAGTTCGGATGTGCACGCACTTGACCATTATGATTTAAGAGGCAAAATACAAGGAGTCACATGTTGATGTGATTGATAAGAGTTGTCTACCTATTTATTTATATATCGTTTGTTGTGCACACACAAGGCTATATGCATTTGAAATGGGATCCTTAATCTCACTAGCAAATCTTTAATTGGATGTTACCAAACTATATAAGTGAGGGTAATATAGTTTGAAGAAAATAGTGGGAGATACCAATCTAAAATAAGACCTAATTTATTTTGATATGTAAAATTAATTAAATGAATGTTTGCTAAAAAGTTATTTTTTCACATGCATAATTTTAAAAAAAAATGTCAAAATCACTTATTTCACTGCGTAGCATACTTGATGCTAATAAACTAACTAGGCCGAATTATATGGACTGGTTAAGAAATCTGAGAATAGTTCTCACTGCTGAAAAGATTTCTTATGTCCTAAATTCACCTGACCCTGGAACTGTTCTAGAAACATCCTCTGGGAAAGAGATTGCCACTATTATAAAGTGGCAAGATGATGCATCTATGGCTCAATGCATCATGCTCGCATCCATGAATAACGAGCTTCAGCGTCAATATGAAAACATGGATGCTCCTACTATGTTGCTTCACCTCAAGGAGTTGTATAGTGAACAAAGTAGGACTGTAAGATATGAGATATCTAAGGAGCTCTTTCGATCTCGGATGACCGGGGACACTGCCGTCGAGACTCATGTCCTTAGGGTGATTAATCTGATTAAATTCCTCGAACAGCTTGGGTTTGTCATGGATGGGGAGTTGAGTCATGACTTGATTTTGCAGTCACTCCCTGAGACCTTCTCGTAGTTCGTCATTAATTTTCACATGAATAAGTTAGATGTCCGCTTGCCTGAATTACTTAAAATGTTGAAAACTGCATAAGGTCACTTCCCATCCAAGAAGAACCATGTCTTAATGGTGGATTCTTCCAAAAAATGAAGAGGCCCAAGGTATCTTCTGAAAAGAAGAAATCTAAGAAGGCTAAGGGCAAGGTGAACATAAAGGAACAAAAGAAACCTGATCCAGCTAGCAAAGGAATGTGCTTCCCTTGCAATGAGCCGGGTTACTGGAAGAGAAACTGCAAGAAGTTTCTGGCAGAGAAGATGCTTGGAGAAGCTTCGACTTCCAATCAAGGTTTGTTCATGATTAAAATTAATTTTTCTGAAAGTCATAATTCTACTTGGGTATTGGATACCGGCTGTGGTTCTCACATATGTAATACTGTGCAGGGACTAGTCAAAAGTAGAAAGCTGAACAAGGATGAGGTTGTCCTACAAGTGAGAAATAGAGCAAAGGTTGTTGAATTAGCTGTAGGCACTTATTATTTAACACTGCCTACGGGCAAGTCGATTTATTTAAATAACTGTTATTTTGTACCGAATGTCATTAGAAATATTATTTCTATTTTCGTATTAGATATGGAAGGATTTGACATTATAATAAAGAACAACAGTTGTTCTATTTATAAAGACAATGTTTTATATGATATTGGTAATCTACGAAATGGACTTTATATATTTGACTTGCATGAAAATATACTTCAAATAGAACAAACTAAAAAAAAGAAAAGAGATGATGTTAATTATACCTATATATGGCACTGTAGACTTGGTCATATTAATGAAACAAGATTATCCAGGTTACATAAGGATGGGCTCTTAGAGTTGTCCGATTTTGAATCATATCTAACTTGTGAATCTTGTCTCATGAGTAGAATGACTAAATCTCCTTTTAGTGGAAAAGGAGAAAGAGTTGCAGAGTTTTTAGCGTTGGTTCACACAGACGTTTGTGGACCTCTGACAACGAATGCACGGGAATGGTATTCTTATTTTATTACTTTCACTGATGATCACTCAAGATATGGATATATGTATTTAATGAAATACAAATCTGAATCGTTTGAAAAGTTCAAAGAGTTCAGAAGTAAAGTAGCGAAACAAACTGGCAAAAGTATTAAGATTTTTGATCAGATCGAGGTGGTGAATACTTAAGCGGCACGTTTCTCGATTATCTCAAAGAAAATGGTATAATCTCACAATGGATTCCACTAGGTACACCATAGTTAAATGGAGTATCTGAAAGGAGAAATCGAACATTGTTGGACATGGTTCGATCCATGATGAGTTTTACCGATCTTCTAGTATCATTCTGGGGTTATGCCCTAGAAGCGGCTGTATATCTACTAAATAAGGTCCCCTCAAAATCCGTCCCCAAGACTCTATATGAGATGTGGACAGGGAGGAAACCTGGTCTAAAGCATGTTAATATTTGGGGATGTCCAGCTTATATGAAAAAGTTTCAAAATGATAAGCTTGGGACAAGATCTGATAAGTGCACGTTTGTAGGATATCCTAAAGAAAGTTTGGGATACTATTTCTACAATCCTACTGAGAAAAAGGTGTTTGTTGCAAAACACGCTGCCTTCTTGGAAAATGAATTTATCCTTGAAGGGGCTAGTGGGAGGAAAATAGATATTGAAGAAATTCAAGAACCATAAACCACTACAGATCAAGTAGATGAACCTGTCGAAGTAGAGACACCTTCTGTACAACACCCTGTTCGTAAATTTGGAAGAGTACCAAAGATACCTGATAGGTATGGATTCGTCATAGAGGTGACAATGAGGTACACGTCATGAATGATGATGATCCATTGAATTACGAACAGACTATGAGTAATAAAGACTCAGGAAAATGGCTTGAAGCCATGAAATCCGAGATGGAATCCATGGATGAAAACCAAGTATAGATTTGGTTTCACCACCTGAAGGCATTAAGCCTATTGGGTGTAAATGTGTTTTTAAAAGAAAGACTGGAGCGGACGACAAGGTAGAGACCTATAAGGCCCGACTGGTTGCAAAAGGTTTCAAACAAAGACAAGGAGTTGACTATAATGAAACCTTTGCACCAGTAGCTATGCTCAAGTCCATTCGAATTTTGCTTACGATTGCAGCTTATTACGACTATGAGATCTGGCAGATGGACGTGAAAACGGCCTTCCTTAATGGAATATTTGAGGGGGATGTGTATATGACACAGCTAGAGGGATTTATTTCAAATGTTAGAACAAATCAAGTCTGTAAGCTGCAACGATCCATTTATGGATTGAAGCAAGCTTCTCGTAGATGGAACATCCATTTTGATGAGACAATCAAAGAGTTTGATTTTATCAAAAATGAGGATGAACCATGTGTGTACAAGAAGATTAGTGGGAGCGCTGTTTCATTCCTTGTATTATATGTTGATGATATATTACTGATAGGAAATGACATTCCTATGCTACAATCGATTAAAATCTGGTTATCTAAACACTTCTCCATGAAGGACTTGGGAGAAGCATCCTATATTTTGGGAATAAAGATCTATAGAGATAGATCTAAAAGGATGCTTGGCTTATCCCAAGGAACGTACATTGATACCATGCAAAAGAGGTTTAGCGTGGAAGATTCCAAAAGAGATCTCATGCCGATGAGCCACGAAATATATCTCTCCAAGAAATAGGCCCCAAAGACACCTAAGGAGAGAGACCGTATGCGTAAGATGCCTTATGCTTCAACAATATGATCTATCATGTACGGTATGATATGTACTAGACCGAATGTTGCTCATCCACTTAGTGTTACGAGCAGAATCAATTGAATCAGGGAGAAGAGCACTGAAAGGCAGTGAAAAATATCCTAAATTACTTACGAAAGACTAAGGATGTATTTCTTGTCTACAGTGGGTCTGAATTAAAACACGAGGGCTTCACAGACTCAAGTTTTCAAACTGACCAAAATGACAGTAAATCTATTTCGGGGTATGTATTTACCTTGAACGGAGGCGCAGTGAGTTGGAAGAGTTCCAAGCAGCAAACAGTTGCTGATTCAGTGATAGAGGCAGAGTATATAGCTGCAAGTGAAGTTGCAAAGGAAACTGTTTAGATGAAAAAGTTCATAACAGAACTTGGTGTGGTTCCTATCATTGGAGGAGCAATCCCCTTATAATGTGACAACACCAGAGCAGTTGCACAAGCTAAGGAACACAGGTCTCATTAGAAATCCAAACACGTGTTGCGACGATTTTGTAACGCCCCCAAAATTCATACAATTCTACTCTCAATCTTGGCCGTTAACAATACATCGAACTTCTAACTTTACATCATTATTCGATGATACAATCACTAAAAATGTGGAATAATTAAAACTTTTATATATCTCTTTCTTTATTGCCCTGAATCTCAACCCTTACATAACATATCTTTGATTCAAATTTATTACATGAATCGCTACATCGAAGTTACTATACAAAGTCTTACATCACAAAGCAATATCCACTATACATCGGATAGCTCAACTTTACAACTCAACAATTATGTTACAATCAAAACATTAAATGCATTTCTCATCTAACATAAGTAATCTTCTTGAATATTGATCTCTATAATTCAAATAGCACATATCATTACCTTGAAACCTTGACTTGCAAAAATAGTTATTTGCAAGAATGTGCTCGACAACTCAACAAGATCTAACAGATTTTATGCATCACGTAGCACACAAATAACATGCTCATCTTATACATCATAATCATTAGACTAACATATCATGCATGCTTTAATTCAAATAACATGTATAAAGATTGAGTTCCTTACTCAATCAACATTCTTTACTCAATCAATAAAGTCATAAATTGACTTATTCATTTTATACTTACAACATATATAACATATCATGCTCTTTGCAATACAAATTTAAAATAGTTCATCATCGAGTTCACATAGCAATTAGGAACTGAAAGACTTGTCTGGCTTGTAGATTACTAATTAACGAAAAATAGCTTATAATAATCTGCACTTCATGAATCCTACACAACGTATTACCATACACATCAACTATTAGTCACATAGCAACGCTTAGCAATTGTTTAAGTAAATTCTACTTTACATTTCATAATTCTCTCCCATTTGTTTAACACCCACTGTCAAATTATATGTATAATTAATAATATAAATTAACTATCACATATCTAATTATCATAATTAGTTAACCCATTTAGGTTAACTCATTCCTCTTTAATTATTAAGTTAATAATTAACTATCACATAATTAATCACATCACATAATCATATTACATTTCCACATAATTAATCAACTAATAATTACATACTCATATTAATTAAATTATAATTTAAAGAAATTATAATTTAAATTAAACATTCTCCTCAATTATAATTAATCAAATTATAATTATATTTTATATTAATTAAATTATAATTTAAATTAAACATTTATTTTGATTAATCAAACTTAATTTATGCATTTATATTAATTAAATTATAATTAAACCAATTATAATTTAAATTAAACAATTGCTTTGATTATAATTAATCAATTTCAATCCATGCACTCATTAAATTATAATTAAAATGAATTATAATTTAAATTACACGTTTACCTTAATTATAATTATTTAAATTATAATTACATATTAAATTATAATTAAACAAATTATAATTTAAGTTAAACATTTACTTTGATTAAAATTAATCAAACTATATTCATTATAATTTAACAAATCATAATTTAAATTAAACTTTTACTATAATTATAATTATTCAAATTATAATTACTCATTATATTTTATTAATAGAATTCATTATTATTATTTAGGATTTTAATGTATGCCTAATATGTCATCAAGTTTACCACATTAGGTTAACTTTTCATGATACAACAAAACTTCACAAAACTAGCAACTTCTTACTTTTCTGCACCGCCCCCCTCCCCCCGCCGGGGCGGAGTTTTTTGCCTTGATAAACCCGCTGGGGCGGGCCCCTTGCAGCGAACGCAGACTGGTTCGCGAACTGTGCTGAGAAAAAGTCATTTTGACTTATTTCTCTACACCATATTCTGATTCTAGTCACCACAATTCATATCAACTTTATAAAAAATATTATTTACAATTTCTAACATATTTTAACATATGTTATCATCAATACACATAATTCAAAACTCCCAATTTCATAATTTTTTTTGAAGAAAAACCATTGATAAGTGTTCTTGATGAAATTGAACACTGTAATTTATTTTTAAATCAAAATACACAATTCAAATCATATTGAATTCGTTTATAAACATGTTATCATTATCTAACCTCAATTTACACAATGATTATCAATCAATTCATAAATTTTGATTTCAAATAAGCCAATTATAACACTATTTCGCTATAACTTTTGATGAACATGAATTCTTTATGTTCATCATGTTTACATGCTTTACATAACTAATTTATGCTTATAATTCACATATAATCATGTTACAACACCATATAACATATATACATTAAAATCACAAACTTTCATGAAGTCTCATATCTACAGAAAACTAAAACTTGAAGAACGTAAAAACAAGTTTTTAAAACTCTAAAGTTAGGAGTTATACCCTTTGCTTAGTGAGGAAGAAGAAAATTATGATTTCTTTGTTGATTCCTCAACTCATCTTCTTTCTTTCTCCTTTCTTTTCTCTCTCACTTTCTTTCGATGTATTTCTTTTTGTTCTTCTTTGTTCTAATTGACTAACACTTAGCTAATTCTAACTAACGTATATACAAAATATACATATCTTACATATATTATAAGTATAAATATAAATACAAAGTTTATAACTTATAATACATAATGACCATAATAAGTATAATAATTGCACTTAATTCATAAGTTACACATTTGAAATTTAAAAAGCCCTAAGGCTTGTTTGGCAAAATAGCTTTATTTTAAAAAAATAGGTTTTTAGTAGTTCAGGCCCCGTTTGGCAAAACGAATTTAAAACGGTGCAAGGGCCTTGTTTGGCAAAATAGTTTTAAAACCTCTTTTAATTCTTTTAATAAATCATTTATCACATATTTTTAATGCTACACTTTAATTAATTAAATCTTAATATTCTAATTTAATTAATTAAAAGGTAACATCAATTAATCACTTAAAAATTATCACATAACAATTATAATTAGTCGCTAATTATAATTTCATGTAACAATTATCACATAATTTCATCTAATTTAATTATCCCAATTAAATTAGAACTATAACAAAAAATCATTACATATTAATTAAATTAATTATTAAATATTTATTTAATTAATATATTACACTTAATTAAATTACTCCATAACCAACAAATAATTATTTATTTAACTCAATAAATAAATTAATTAAAATATTTATTTAATTTAATAAATATTAAAATTAATATATAAAATTCTCTTCACACCAAATCACATATTTCACAATATATAACACATATACATGTACATGTACTCGAATATCTTAAAATAAGAATTTTATTTATTAAATTCTCATTTATTAATTCTTAAAAATCCGGGGTGTCCTTATAAGGATTCCGTCCTCGGAATCAACGAAACCTCTCTTACTCGGTTTTCACAAAATCTCTTTCAAAATTTTATTGTTGAATAACTTCAACGCATTATCTCAACAAAAGTTTTATATATATCCTACTTCATTCATTCCTTCAACAAGTTTTAGGTTTTATTACATAACCTTCAATTAAACACAATTATATCAAATTTTATATATTCTTTAACCCGTTCATTTCCTTTGTAAGGATCATTACTATATATTCTACTCGTAGAATTCATATTCTTCATAATTCACTATCTTGTAAGTATTCGGGTTATCACATTCACCCATTCTTCTAAGAATTTCGTCCTCGACATTTTTAATCATTAATCTTCGTATATCAATCTATCAAAATAGATTTTACGTTAATCCTTATTCGCTGGATTGTTGCGTTCCACAACTACTTCTTTCTAAGGAATATCCTTCTTGTCACATTCTTCTTCAGAATAATAAGAATCTTCCACAATTGCTCAGTAATTGGGAAGCGATATAAATAACTCAAGAATTTAAAAGATTCTCAAATCATGCTGAGGGGTCATAAGACCTTGAACTCATCTCTAGGTTTAACAGTACTTCACCCCCGGTACTTCACACTATAAACTGCTTTAACAAAATGTTTAACAATCATACAGACTGTAAACATCCTGCATCGGTGCTCCAGGTGATCAGACTATCACACCACTACGTCGTGTACAAACATAGTACATCGTAACGACTATATGCGTTACACTCAGAACTATTGTCTCCGATAACATGTCCCCTTTTTATAGGGTTGTTCACCTCAGCTTCTTAACATCTGAATCCGCACCAAAATAATTTGGTTTGACATAGTTTGACCAAGAACGCTCAAAATTCATAAACATCTTTCAATACTTGTCTAGCTGAATAAAGTATCATATACTTCTAGCAACAATTCGGACATCAATCAAAATATATATATATATATATATATATATATATATATATATATTTAACCAACTTAATAATTTTTTTTATAGTGTAAGAAAACTAAAATAAATAAATCTTTTTATAATATCTTGATACCGTACCGTAGTAATGGTACGCTGAGGATTTCGTCATTACATGACGTCGTCATACTACATCATACCATAGTGGGCTAACGATCCTACGATCACATCCAACACTATGTTTAACCGCATTGATGACTTCCTCGACTATTATTCCTACATCATATCAAATGATGCATAGAATATATAAAATACATTTTGAAAATTTCAAATCATTTTTGTCTAGCTAAAGCAATTAGCATAGACATGTGAATAATAACACTATTTTTAAAAATCCATTGGTTCAATCATTTGATCCAATATTTTTCAAGAAAATAGAAGTGCAACATCAGCACGAAGTCAAAAATTTTTGAAAATCTAGCAAAGCTAGGAGATTTAGAATATCAAAATTTTCTCCATCAATTTAAATCTTTACTCCACCGCTTCATTACTTAAACATTCTATCAATCTTCAATAACATCAATGCTTTCTACACCATAACCTTTCTATACCTAGTATAGTTCATCAAACTTACCACACTTTGGAAGTTCAGGAACTTACCACAATAATATGAGTTTAAGAACTTGTCCTAGCAATACATAGTCAAAGAATTGATCAGTGACTGTCCATATGCTTAGGGGTTCAAAAACATACATATGATTATGAGTCACGAACTTGCCATAAGTATGAGTTTTAAGAACTTGCACCTAACCTTAATACCATCTAATCTAATCTTAATATCACCTCTAACTATCAACTATAAACATGGGGCAAGAATCACCTTCTCATCATATATATATCGATAGCTCGACACCACATTTCAATGATTACCCTTGTGATAAACCAAGTGTAAGCACAAAATCCCTGCCCATACAAATGTTTGTACAACTCAGCCACCACATAAGCTTTTAGTTGAAATCCCACTTAACTCTATCTTGCTCATAATTTCTCGCTCTATGCTCAGTACAGATTTCCTGTATCTCATCAATTATAACTCATCATGAGTTTATCTCGTAGTATATCATAGTACATTCTCGTTATAGCATCAAACTATAACTTTTCAATCATTACAGACCATCTGTCTTTACAACTTTAAAAGAACACGCTGTGATCTTATTCTATAATCATCTCCCTTATGATTATTTTCTTATTTCATAATCGTTTTATTTTACAATCTTCTTGTCTTTACCTATTCATCACATCATATCATGATTCCATTATCCTTTTAATCTTATAGACTTTGTCTATTCATCATTATTCGTTATCTTTATTATTGGAGTTAGGTAACTCCTTATTCTTATCTTTATCTCTCTCCAAGATTCATCTTTGAATCTTTTTGTTCATTTAGCAACTCTTCCTTTAAGAATTTCTAATTTCATTCATGTTACTCAATATTTTATTCGAGTTTACTCCTCGTCATTCTCATCTTCTCCTTATAACATTTCTAGGACTTAACTCATCATATACTTCTACGTATGTAAAAAGAATCACCTTTTTATCATACATAACTTAAACTTAACTTCTTATAACCTAAGGTCATAGCCTAAGGTACTCTTACCTAAGGTGTATAACCTATCAACTTTGATACCAACTGTAACGCCCCCAAAATTCATACAATTCGACTCTCAATCTTGGCCGTTAACAATACATCGAACTTCTAACTTTACATTATTATTTGATATACAATCACTAAAAATGCGAAATAATTAAAATTTTTATATATCTCTTTCTTTATTGCCTGAATCTCAATCTTTACATAACATATCTTTGATTCACATTTATTACATGAATCGCTACATTGAAGTTACTATACAAAGTCGTACATCACAAAGCAATATCCACTATACATCGGATAGCTCAACTTTACAACTCAATAATTATGTTACAATCAAAATATTACATGCATTTCTCATCTAACATAAGTAATCTTCTTGAATATTGATCTCTATAATTCAAATAGCACGTATCATTACCTTGAAACCTTGACCTGCAAAAATAGTTATTTACAAGAGTGAGCTCGACAGCTCAGCAAGATCTAATAGGTTTCATGCATCACGTAGCACATAAATAACATGCTCATCTTATACATCATAATCATTAGACTAACATATCATGCATGCTTTAATTCATATAATAAGTATAAAGATTGAGTTCCTTACTCAATCAACATTCTTTACTCAATCAATAAAGTCATAAATTGACTTATTCATTTTATACTTACAACATATATAACATATCATGCTCTTTGCAATATAAATTTAAATAGTTCATCATCGAGTTCACATAGCAATTAGGCACTGAAAGACATGCCTGGCTCGTAGATTACCAATTAACGAAAAATAGCTTATAATAATCTGCACTTCATGAATCCTACACAACGTATTACCATACACATCAACTATTAGTCACATAGCAACGCTTAGCAATTGTTTAAGTAAATTCTACTTTATATTTTATAATTCTCTCCCATTTGTTTAACACACTGTCAAATTATATGTATAATTAATAATATAAATTAATTATCACATATCTAATTCTCATAATTAGTTAACCCATTTAGGTTAACTCATTCCTATTAAATTATTAAGTTAATAATTATTTATCACATAATTAATCACATCACATAATCATATTATATTTTCACATAATTAATCAACTAATAATTACGTACTCATATTAATTAAATTATAATTTAAATTACACATTCTCCTCAATTATAATTAATCAAATTATAATTACATTTTATATTAATTAAATTATAATTAAACAAATTATAATTTAAATTAAATATTTATTTTGATTAATCAAACTCAATTTATGCATTTATATTAATTAAATTATAATTAAATCAATTATAATTTAAATTAAACAATTACTTTGATTATAATAATTAATTTCAATCCATGCACTCATTAAATTATAATTAAAATGATTTATAATTTAAATTACACATTTACCTTAATTATAATTATTTAAATTATAATTACATATTAAATTATAATTAAATAAATTATAATTTAAGTTAAACATTTACTTTGATTAAAATTAATCAAACTATATTCATTATAATTTACCAAATCATAATTTAAATTAAACTTTTACTATAATTATAATTATTCAAATTATAATTACTCATTATATTTTATTAATACAATTCATTACTATTATTTAGCATTTTAATATATGCCTAATATGTCATCAAGTTTACCACATTAGGTTAATAATATTTCATGATACATAAAAACTTCACAAAATTAGCAACTTCTTTCTTTTCTACACCCCTCCCCCCAGCCGGGGCATGGGTTTTTCTAATGACCCAATATTTTTTTATAGTTAAATAAGAAATTTTGCGTATAAATATTTTTTTTATATTATTTCTATCAAAATAAAGGTTGGAATATGTGTAAGATAAAGAATATGTATTTATGTTATAAATATATATTTATTTATTGCACGAATGATTTTAAATAAATTTTTTGATAAAGGAATGGTTGATTATTATAAATTATATTCTTATAATAAATTAATTTTGATAGTAAAAATATTTTTATTATTTAATTTTCATGAAAATATGATTTAAATAATATATGAAATAATTTCTAGAATTATTATAATAATTATTTTATTATATGAATTAATCAAGATTAATTAAGTTAATTGTTTTAACTTAATTAATAATGGAATATATTAGGTAAAGAGTCATCATAGATCAAAACCCTAATTTTGATCTATGTTATGAAATTTCATGGATTAATACAATTATTGTATAATTGTATTTAAAAAAAAAGTGTATTTATGTTATAAATATTAAGAAATTATTTTTTTAAAGAATTTGAATATTAAATATGATTATTAATTATATGTGTCTTCAAATATATGTAAGTATATTAATATGATTTATGATTGTAGATTTTAATTATAATTATGATAATTAACATAATTATATGAATATATGTTAAGAATTTATTTATTTCTTTTTGTTTAAATATTAAACATGGTATTTAATATGTTTGTATTTAAATGAAAGTGTGGATATTATGTGATTAAGGATAATGATTAGGAGACCCTAATTCAAAAATTTGGGAACTCTAATTATAGCAAGAAATCCTAATTTTTTTCAAAACCCTAATTTTCTATTTAAAAACCCTAATTTTTAAATTAGTGTGTTTTAATTAAATTTTTATTAAATTCCTAGTTAATTTTTCAAACCCTAAGAATTATTTGGCAAATCCTAAGGGTTAAAACCTAAGGGTTAAACCCTAGATTCAAGTGTCATGGACAAGAATACCCTTAAATGTTTTATTATTTACAAAAATGGCATTTTTGGATTTTGTTTTATTAAGCTTACTTGTAAATCTATACAAGATATTGTGCCAAGATCTTTGTTAAATATCCCACATGCTCAATCTTCTCTACCAGTCGAAAATAGGACAGCTTGCAATCTAAGTTCAATGAATTAAAAATTTGATTGCAAGAAAAGAAAGAAAAAGAAAACAAGTTTTAATTATTTTTCTCTCACAAGCCAAGTTGCTAATTCTCTCTCTAAACCACGAAAATTACTCTCAAACTCAGTTGTAAGAAAAGCCCAAAACACCCCATAGCAAGCCAAGATCAGAATCAATGAGTAGAAATTAAAATTTGTTCAAAAATGTATAAAATAAAAACCCTAATGCTAGATCTTTATTTTTTGTTGGATGTTATGATTAAGTGTTTAAATATGTTGTATATGATGTTAATAAGTGATCTGGGTTGTTATATCATGGATCCATAACATCTAGATGCACGAAAATCAAAAATTTTGAAATTTGAAAAAAATCTAAAAATGTTTTCTGGCAGTCAAAGTCGGGGTCTATAGATTTCAATTTGTGCATCATATGTTATGTTTATGTGTTTGTATGTGTTCTATGCCATGTTGTTAGTATTCTGCAAGTGGAAACATGCTTATATCATGTATGGATCAAAAGATATGGCCAGTCAAACTGCGTTAACCGAACACGAATTTGAGTTTTCTGGGTAACCTAGAAAACTGAAGAACGTGTTCGGGCAGTGAATTTGACCTAATGGTAGACTGTTTAGATATATATTTGTATCTAGATTGTACCCTGGTATAAGGATTACACAACAAAAGCACTCTCGAACCTTAGAATTGCACAAATCGAATGTAGTAATCGGACAAAAGGCGTTGACCGTTCAGCTTTATTTTCTGGGCAACCCAGATTTCTTAGATAGTGGTCTGACCAGTTTTTGTAAAATTTGTATCTTGCTAGTTGTTGATATCTAGACATGGTAAGTGCTTCACTAGCGTACCCTTGTAGTTATACTACACAGCCCGACATCTAAACCAACAAAAACATTAACCAATTGAAAGATATTAGGCCACCAAAAGCGTTGACCGACCATGACTTTCCGTTTCTGGACTGCCCAGAAAATAAAGAACACGTCTGACAGCTTGTTCAAAGGCTTATATCTTCTTGTTGTGATGTAGTTTGGCCATGAAACTTGTTTATGATTGTAGTATTACATTAATACTACAACACTCATACATTATCATGCCCAGAAACCTCTTGAACTTAGAATTAAGGTTGGTCAAAGTAGGTACCTAAGGGCTGTTCTTGCGTTGCTCAAGAACACCTAAGGCGACAGATTTCATCACTAAAGACCTTTAGCGACGGTTTTTAATAAAAATTAATTAAATAAATAGAAATTAATTATTAAAAATTCATAAAATAATTTTAAAAATAATTTTAAGTTATAAAAATTAACTTTTAATAATTTGACAAAAATTTCATTAATATTTTAATTTAATTAAATATTAATGATATTTAATCTATTTAATAATTATATTAAATAAATTAGTTAAAAATGACTTTAATAAATTAAAAATCATTTTAAATGATATTAAAGTATTTAAAAATATTTTAAGTTATAATAAATGACTTTTAATATTTTGAGATAAATTTCATTAATAATTTATTATTAATGATAATAAATTTATTTAATAATTATATTAAATAAATTATTTAAAAATAGTTTTAATATTTTAAAAATCATTTAAAAATGATATTAAAGTTTTAAAAAGTATTTTAAGTTATAATAAATAACTTATAATATTTTGATAAGAATTTTATTAATATTTTAATATTAATGATAATAAAGTTATTTAATAATTATATTAAATAAATTATTTAAAAATGATTTTAATATTTTATAAATCATTTAAAGGTGAAATAAATATTTTAAAATATTTTAAGTTATAATTAATAACTTTTAATATTTTGATATGAATAACTTTAATATTTTAATATTAATGGTAATTATTTAAAAATGATTTTAATATCTTAAAAATCATTTAAAGGTAATATTCAGGTTTTAACAATATTTTCAGGTTATAATAAATAAAATTTTAAAGTGTTGACATGAAGTTCATTAATATTTTAAATTATTTAAATATTAATGATAATGAAATTATTTAACTATTAAATTATTGAAAATGATATAAGTGTTTGAAAAATCATTATAAATTATTATAATATTTGGAAAAATATTATAAATGATAATTAAATTATCTAATATAATATTTAAGTTCTTGAACAAAGTTTCATTAAAAATAAATTTGTTAATTATCCGATAATGCAATCGGGATGCCGAAACGATACCGAACTCAAACCAAATCTACATAGTTTGACTAGTTATACGTTCTTATGCGTTGTAATGACTGACATAAATATGTGACAACATGTTTAAGCAGTATTATGTGTTTTGTTATATTATTCTAATTAAAAAAAGAATTCTATTGATGATAGGACTTCATATTAAAGATAAAAGCGTAAGCTATACTACGTAACAGTAATCAGCTATCAAGGCAAGTACCCTAACCTTACTCAAAATTTTATATTGAGCAAGTATCCAATACAAGGCATGTTCATGAATAATTATTATAAATTATTGATATCCATAATGATATTCATGATTCGTTTATGAAAATTATTCTTATATTATTAAATTTTATTCAATTCAGTTATTATTTATTAATATATCATTATTGTCTGTTATTATACAAGTGCTTATGCAGCACGGCAAAGTCATTGCGTATGCATCACGACAATTGAAGGATTACGAAAAACGATACCCTACTCACGACTTAGAGTTAGCGGCAGTCGTTTTTGCGTTAAAGATATGGAGGCATTATTTATATGGGGAAAAATGTGAGATATACACGGACCACAAAAGTCTGAAATATATCTTCACACAGAAGGAGTTGAACCACTTGTATAAACTACTGTATTCAAACAAGAACTCTTGAACTTGAAATTCTTTGATATGACAAACCCTGTTACATACTATCAAACTTCAGTAGGTATTTATGACTGTCTAAGCTATTTGACTCGGCTAAACATAGTTCGAACTGTATTGTTGAATAGTATTGGTTATGATGAGGTCATCCAACTGAATTGTTTAGTTAGAATTCCAGACTGAGTATGAACAACCCGTAATGGAGAAATTATAATACCCAAGAATTTTCTAATATTATTAAATAAATATATTAATAGAAATGAAAATTTATTTGAATATAAATGATTTTGTGTTATGAGAAGGATTAATTTAATAATTATAATAATAATTGAGAAACTTATAGAGTTTGCGATAAACTTGTTGATAGCCTTGTGTGGCACAGTGACGTAATATAAGAATGATTATATTAATTTAAGTGAACAATTAATCTATATTAATTATTAATTGTAGAATATTAATTAATTGTCATCGTAGAATATTTGTTGTGGAATATTAACTGTGATTGACTAATAATATGTGACTATTATTATTGCTAGAAATATAATAATAATAAACCACTTGTTTATAAATATGTTGACATTTATAGCTGTTAAGGTGATAATTAATCCTACGATTATTAATAAAGTGTTATTAATAATTACGAGGAATGGATTAATTAATATTATTAATTAATTGATAAGATAAGTGAATTGTTAATTTCTATGTGCAAGCATGCGAATTTAAAAGTGTAACGTATAGTGACTAACTATATACAGAATGTAAAGTGCAATGTGACTATGTTATATATAAACTATGTAGTAAAGTTTATTAAGTTGAAAGGGTTACATAAAGTATTTATGTGGCAATTGTATGTGAAGAGTACATTAAAATAATGTATCATGAATATATATAATAAATAATTATAATTGATGATTACTTATATATATAATGGAATAATAGAATTTAATGAAGGAGATAATGTGATGTGAGTATATCCGAGTAAATTATACCCGTATGATAAAAATGTGCATGGATTATATGTGTGCAAGTCACACTTACTACATTATGTGAATTACAGTGTGACATTTCAATTAAAGACATATGTATAACATATATATATACATATAGCCTAAATATATAATACCTAAGTATACAAACTAAGTGTTGTATTAGAATGCTGAGATGACTTTGCTTGTCCCTAAATGCTAGACCCAATTGCTCTTCACGTGTATGACAAAAGGCTAAAGCTTATTTCCCTATTCTCCTCCCAAGCTCAAGCTAGCAATGATGATCAAGGGGATGGTTTTCATGATTACATTCACTAACTAATTACCTAGTACTCTTTAACCCACATGTAATTCACAAATCTCGTTGGTTTAATTTGTTGTACATATGCATTGTCTAGACATTCATTCCTCTATATATACAATCTCTTCCCCTTCAATTTTATTTGCTGAGAGTTTGTTCAAGTATCAGATTACATTGTGAGTGATAGCAAGATAGTCACAGAGAGTTGGGAATTCAAATTTTCCAAGCTTAATTCATAGCAAAGGTATAATCTATGTTTCATGTTCTTTAGTTTGTATTCATAGCAAATTCTTGACTTCTTGATTCCAGTTGGAAGTTATGGTTTTGTGATTTGAGGATGATAATTAGTTGCTAAAAGGACTAATATACATGTTAGAATTACTATATAAGCTTTCTAGTTCTTTAATTTCATTTTGTGTTTTGGTTTTTCTGAGATTTCTGTGAAAACTTCAATTCTTGAAATTAAGTTGGAATTCATGAATTGGTGATTCAATAATGTTAAATGATTGTTATATAAGCTAATATAAGTGATCATGAGGTAATATAGTGGGATTGATAGTAATTTCGTAGGAATTTTTTGTGTTTGGGCTGGAAGTCTGCCGAGACTGGAACAGTCTGCCGCTGGCTGCAATCCGGCGCAGCTGCGCCAGTTTTGTACTGGGCAGCTACGCAGCTGCGCCAGCAGCCTGCTGCAGTTATTGAAATCTGCTTGTTTTCTGCTACGTACTAATGGTTTGATTTGGCTTAAGATAGCATGCAAGCTTGTGTAACACATGTATATGAATATATTAAGGCGATGTAAACATGTTTTTATTATACTAGTATACATGGTTAACGAAAAGCATATGGTTTACGAGATAAACTTAGTATTTTAAAAACAAACTTTGAAGTAATACATGTTCTATGAATTCTGAACTTAGTGTGTTGTATACGTGCTTGATTCAGATATAGGTAAGTATGATATAGTGGTTATAGCATCTTTGTTCACGACCAAACTTGGTAGACCTTGTGTTAGAGAAGTTTTCAAGAAAAAGCTTGATATGTTAAAGTTAATATACACGAATGCTACATAATGTAGGTTCTGATTTTTAAAAAGATGATGACATAACTTAATTACATGTGATAAGAGTTTTAAAGTTGTTGGATATGTTATATTCCATCATTCATGTTAAAATGATTTCAAAGGCAACCTTGGATATGTTTTCAAAACCAATTGCATTAGTATGAATAGATGAGTTCTAAGAATCTAAGATAGCATGTTTACATCCATTATGTCTCTAAACATGGTTTTTATGTGTTTGATATTATAGAAGTAAACCAAGCATGAGTTTGAAGCATGTTTCGAAATACTAAACAATGCTAGTTATGAATAAATAATGTGAACACCATAAGCATGTGTATTAACAGATTATGTGACATCTATGTAGAACGTATAGCCAAGTTATAAAGCATGATAACCACATGGCTTTTCTATTCATTAATACCATGTAAAGAGTAAGTTAAAACTTGTGGTAATGAACCCAAGAATGGTTATATGTTATGTGATATCTTACGTTGATACTTGAATCCGATTTCAACGGTTAACTTACAATAATAATATAAAGTGCTAAATAGAGTATGTTTGCTATTTGTTATAATCTCACATGATAGTAATGATGTATGAAGACGATTAACTTGAGAAGAGGAACGTTAATGATAAAAGATATTAAAAGTCGAGACTTGTGAAATTATATGATACTATACATAGTATAACTGCGTCTCTAGGTCAAGACTTAGCTTATGTGATTATCATATATACGAGATGAGATATAATGTTAAACTATATGACTAATGAATATCATATATACATAACTATATTACGATAGGTTTCGAAAAGTGTTGATTAATTTACGGGGATAAACTACGTTTAATGCAAGTTTCCTAACTTACACTCTTTTACGGTGCAAGTATTCTATCCTTGTATATTGCGAACTAGTTTCTTTACTTAATCGTTTGAATTGAATTATCATACTTGAACTCTTATTTCATTAAAGCTATTATTCATGTTGAACTTGGTATTGTTCTTGAATACTGTGAAAGTGTCTATGCCATTTGATTCGGCTAGACTTATATTATTGAAAAGCGACCCAAACCAATTGATTGGTGCGGGATCTTGTATTTGACTGAGAAGAACAACCTTCTTTGAAGGGAATATATAATTGTCAGAGAACCGACGTGCACACTTGAGTTTGATTGATTGTTATGCATAACGTAGAGTACTTTAGGCTGATCACCTGTTGTACTTGTTTTTGATTTGGGTTATCAGTTTAATACTGTTAATTCTAGTAGAAGTTCATAGTCATTAGTGACTGCTCAGTATTCAGTTATCTTGAAATCTTGAATTGATTTACATTGATATTACACTGTCCTTAGCGACTATTATTGAGAACTGTTGATATTCTTGTTATCCTTGAACTATCAAACCTTGCTATACCCTTTCGAGAATTGAGAATTATATTACTCACCCTTATTGTATATTACTTGCTGGGCAAATTGTGCTCATTCTTGCTTTCCCTAAAACATTTCAGTTAAGGCAGAGCATTGTGAACCTTCGGGCGTTGATAAGTGCAAGGGCAAGGCTACCAACTAGCTTGTCTCTTTTATGTTTTTAAATATTTTAATGTTGTATTAAGATGATGTAGTATGACTGGATTTTATTATGTTTAAGCTTAAGTTAGATTATGTAATAAGTCGTTAATTAATATTATTATGTAATCTATTAAGTATAGTAGGTTGCGAGACTTGGGAGAATAATTATAATAAATCATTGTATATTATTCTAAATTAGATCTTCCGCTGTGGATGTGTGATTTTAGTTATTATTGTATTACCATGAGCACGTGATGAACCGAATTCGAGTGACCAAGTGGCGGTTTCGAATTTGGGGGCGTCACAGGTTGGTATCAGAGCTGTAGTTATAAACCTTAGGAACGAGTGTCCTTAGACTATAACTTAGGCGAACTTAGAAGTTAGGAAGGAGATAAAACTTATGTAGAGTTTTCCTTGAGAGACCTAGTCTGTTATGAAATGTAACTTCATTTTATACAATGAACTTATGTTTTATTTAACATTATAATGGAGTTGCTGTTTCTTGTCTATGTTTGTGATTATAGACGGCAGATATGGGAGTACCTGCTAGAGTGGCTGAGGATGAGTCCAGGGATATTCATGTAGGGTACGAGGAACCCTTAGAGGCTGTGTCGGTACAGGCTGTGGCACCATCCGAGTCTGATGACGAGGATGAGATTGAGATTAAGATAGAGTCCGATCCAGAGGAAGAGCCGATGGAGGACGAGCCGGTTGAGGAAGAGCCTTAAGAGGAGGAGCCCATGGAGGACTCCTACGAGCCTAACCTATAGGAGCATATGCTAGGAGAGTATGAAGAACGGATCCTTGAGTTGGACTGCAGAGTCAAGGAGTTGGAGATAGAGGCCCTAGAGAGAGAGTCGGAGTTCCAGAAACTACGGGACGAAGACCACCAGAGGAAGCTGGCTATGTAAGAGTTGGAAGTAGAAATTGCTTATCGCAAAGAGGCGGGAATCCAGATGGGGACCCTATTTCACAAGGCAGTGGCTAGGAACGTGGATATAGTAGGGAAGCTAGAAGAGGTTGAACAGAGGGAACTAAGAGAGAAGACTAAGAAGGAAGCACTCCGCACTCAGTTGGAATTAGAGGTTATGGATAGGATACACTTCAAGGAGAAGTGGGAGGCTGCCTATGAAAGAGCTGACGACCTGGAGGATGAGGTCCGATGTAAGAAGAGAAAAATGAACAAGATGGGGTACGTGTTCCGTTCGGCATTTGAGAGAGTGCTTGATGGTGTGTACCACTACCCGGCAGAGCAGGGACAGACTCTACACACTATGAGTCGAGAGCTGGTAGCTTATATAGCACAGTTAGAGTACAAGAGCACTGTGGAGTGTGGCATGATGTGATGAGATTTCCTTAGATGGTCTAGTAGTAGTTAGTAGCATTTATCTTTATGTGTTGTACATACTATGTTGTAATCCCAATCTTTTGTGTAAGATGTGGGATAGTGATGTAAACCCCGTGTAAGCTTTTGTTAGAGGGGTAGTATGGTAGTATGATAGTGTTCCCCATCTTTTGTGATATTAGGGGATACATGTGATAACATTTATAGAAATATGCTAGGGAAATCATGTACTGAAACAGATGGCATATGAATATAAATGAGTTTATTTCAAAAACGTGTTATAAATTTATTCTTTTAGTATTAAAAGAAATACTTAAGTAATATACTTGAATAATAATAAAATGAAAATTTGTGATGCAGATAATGCCGCCCAGACGTAGATTGACTGCACCTGAGGATTCAGTGAACAATGAGAGGGAACAAGTAGACCCAATCTAGAAACTGGTAGACCTGTTAGGAGAGGCATTAAGGGGAAGGAACAATGAACCCGTTCGCCCCAACCCTCAGGCTGTGCCAGTAACAACCTTTAAAGACTTTAAGAGTGTAGGACCCCCAGAGTTCGAGGGAACTACCGACCCAATCGTTGCACAAACGTGGATCAAGGAGATCGAAAAAGCTTTCAGTATAGCTCGCGTAGGTGAAGATCAAAAGACGGTGTTTTCCACGTACATGATGAGGGGAGAAGCTAACTACTGGTAGACAAAGAGCTGGAGAAGGGATAATAGCTTGGGATAAGTTTAAGACGCTGTTTTTCGAGAATTACTTCCCGAAAAGCATGAAAAATAGGATGGAGGTGAAATTCCTAGAGTTAAAACAAGGGGAGATGACGGTGGCGCAATACGCGTCTAGGTTTAACGAACTAGCCTGATTTGCGGAGCACCAGGTAGGAGATGAAGAGAGGAAGGCTAGACGATTCGAACAAGGATTGAAGCCTTGGCTATTCAATAAGGTGTCAGTTCTTCAGATTGATTCTTTTGCAACACTGCTGGAAAAGGCTATTATCGCCGAGGGAGGAAGTGAAGCTTTGAGCTTGTATAACAAAGAGAAGAAAAGAAAGAACACTAGTAGTGAAAATCGTGGAGGAAGTAGTGGCGGAGGGAGTAACTCCTGGAAGAGAAAGTGGGACAACAACAACAATAGCAGCAGAAACAATAATCAAGGTAGGAGTCACTAGGGAAATTTTAAGAAAAGGAGTGGAGCTTGTAATAAGTGTGGGAAAAGTCACCAAGGGGAGTGCTGGAAAGGAAAGGGCACGTGTTATAACTGCGGCCAAGAGGGGCACATATCGCCAAACTGTCCGAAGCCAAAGAAGATCCAAGGGTGTTTTGCTTGAGGCTCAACTGAGCACCGTATTAAGGATTGCCCGAAGAAGGGAAGTGGTAGCCAACAAGGGGGAGGAAACAAGCTTATGATCAGCGGGCCGGCACAATCCAACCGCCCAACCGCTAGAACTTTTAACATGACCGTCCAGGACGCCGTGGCTGTGAAGGACGTGGTGTCAGGTATAATCCCAATCAATGATATAAATGCTTATGTATTATTTGATTCGGGTGCCACCTGTTCTTTTATATCTGAAGAATTTGCTAGTAAACTTAGTACACTCCCAGAACGATTAGAAAATCCTTTGAACATAGAAGTTGCGAATAAAGAAATAATCCCTGTAGAATACGTTTATTGAGATTATCGCGCAAACATTAGAGAACATAAACTGAGCGTAGACTTGATTCCTATTAGACTGGGAGAATTTGATGTGATATTGGGAATGGATTGGTTGTATAACCATGCAGCGATAATTGATTGTCAGAATAAATGTGTGAACCTTCAGACTCCGAGTAAGTCTAAGGTAGTGTTTTATGGTAGCTCATCGCTTAAGCAATCATGTTGCGTTACGATGATGCAGGCCAAGAAATTGTTAAGGAAAGGATGTGTGGGTTATTTAGCTTACATCGTTGATACTCGGAAAAAGGGATTAAAAATTAAGAATATATCCGTAGTTAATGAATTTCAAGATGTGTTTTCGGACAATCTGCCTGGTCTTCCGCCAGACAGAGAAATCGAATTCGTAATAGACTTAGCACCGGGAACGACACCGATTTCGAAAGCTCCATATCGTATGGCGCCAATAGAAATGAAGGAATTGATGATATAATTGCAAAAATTATTGGATAAGGGTTACATACGACCGAGTGTGTCTCCTTGGGGAGCACCAGTGTTATTCGTTAAGAAAAAAGACGGATCGATGAGGCTCTGTATCGATTATCAAGAATTAAACAGAGTAACGATCAAGAACCGTTATCCGCTACCGAGGATAGACGACTTATTTGATTAACTAAAGGGAGCAAAATGTTTTTAGAAGATTGACCTACGAACAGGGTATCACCAACTGAAGGTACAGGATGAGGACATACCAAAGACTGTGTTTTGAACCCGTTATAGACACTACGAGTTTTTGGTAATGTCATTTGGATTGACTAATGCTCCGGCAGCATTTATGGACTTGATGAACCGAGTTTTCAAGCCATACTTGGATAAATTTATAGTGGTTTTTATCGACGACATTTTGATCTACTCGAAGACAGAGGAAGAACATGCCGAACATCTGAAGATTATTTTGGAGGCACTAAGGAAGGAGAAGATGTATGCAAAATTTTCTAAGTGCAAATTTTGGATGGAGAAGGTTCAATTCTTAGGCCACGTGGTGGATAAGAATGGAATCTCAGTAGACCCTGCAAAGGTAGAAGCAATAAGTAATTGGGAACAGCCGAGAACGCCAACGGAGGTAAGAAGTTTTTTAGGGTTAGCTGGGTACTATCGAAGATTTATCCAAGATTTTTCTAAGATTACAACCCCGTTGACCAATCTGATGAGGAAGAAGGTGAAATTTTTATGGATCGACAATGCGAAGAGAGTTTTCAGAAGTTGAAGTAGAGATTAAGCAAAGCGCCAGTGTTATCACTACCAGATGATGCGGGAAATTTTGTGGTGTATAGTGACGCATCGCACAAGGGGCTTGGCTGTGTGCTCATGCAAAACGACAAGGTCATTGCATATGTGTCACGATAATTGAAGGATTACAAAAAATGATACCCTACTCATGACTTAGAGTTAGCGGCAGTAGTTTTTGCGTTGAAGATATGGAGGCATTATCTATACGGGGAGAAATGTGAGATATACACGGACCACAAAAGTCTGAAATATATCTTCACACAGAAGGAGTTGAATATGCAGAAAATAAGGTGGCTAGAATTAATCAAAGACTATGACTGCGATATTCTTTATCACCCAGGAAAGGAAAATGTGGTTGCCGACGCTCTGAGCAAAAAAGGAAGGGAAAAGTTGTTTAATTTGACGACTCAGGAAGAATTGATAAGAGAGATGGAGAAATTGGAGATAGAAGTGAAAGGACCAGAAAAGTCTGGTGAGAAGTTAATTGTAATGGAAGCTTGTCTGACGTTGTTGGATAGAGTGAAGAAAGCCCAGGAAAAGGATGAAGAGTGTGAGAGAATTCGAAAGAGGATCACAGAAAATGAGGAAGAAAAATTTCGAATGGATAAAGACGGTATTTTGAGATTTGAAGAAAGAGTATGGGTACCAGCGGTAACCGAGTTGAAGGAAGAGATTTTTCATGAGGCACACAACACGACATATTCCATTCATCCGGGAGGCACTAAGATGTACCAAAATTTGAAGCAACATTTTTGGTGGCCTAATTTGAAATGGAAAGTCGCAGAGTGCGTTAGTAGATGTTTGACTTGCCAACGCGTTAAAGCAGAACATCAACGGCCGAGTGGTTTATTACAATCGTTGGAAATACCGGAATGGAAATGGGAGCATATTACAATGGACTTCATGGTAGGACTTCCAATTACATAGAAAGGTTATGATGTTATTTGGGTTATCGTGGATCGACTAACGAAGATCGCACATTTTCTACCAATCAAGATCCGCTATAGTTTGAACTAATTAGCAAGTCTGTACGTAAAGGAGATTGTTTCACGGCATGGAGTGCCGGTGTCAATTGTCTCTGATCGAGATCTGCGCTTCACGTCAAATTTTTGAAAGAGTTTGAAAGAGAGAATGGGAACGCAGTTAAGGTTGAGTACCACTTATCATCCTCAGACAGACGGACAAAGTGAGTGAACTATACAAACACTGGAGGACATGCTTAGGACTTGCGTGATGGACTTCAAGGGAAATTGGGACGACCACCTACCCTTAGTTGAATTTGCGTATAACAATAGTTACCATGCGAGTATCGGCATGCCACCATACGAAGATCTTTACGAAAGAAAGTGCAGAATGCCATTATGCTGGGATGAAGTCGGAGAGCGACGAATACTCGAACTAGAGCTAGTACAACAAACCGCAGACGTGGTAACAGTGATAAGAGCCAAACTTGTAGCAGTTCAAGATCGCCAAAATAAATACGTAGATTTGCATCGGCAGGACCGAGACTATAAAGTCGACAGTTTTGTTTTCTTGAAGGTATCTCTATGTAAGGGAAAGATCCTTTTCGGCAAGAAAGGAAAATTGAGTGCAAGATTCATAGGACCGTTCAAGATACTGAAGCGAGTGGGAGAAGTGGCATACAAAGTTGCGTTACCACCCGAGTTGGAGCACATCCACAACGTGTTCCACATTTCCGTGTTGCGACCGTACAAGGCCGACTACAAGAACGTGATTTCTTACAAGCCCATTCAAGTGGAGAAGAACTTGGCATATGAAGAGATTCATGTCCAGATATTAGATAGGAAAGAGCAAACCTTGAGAAAGAAAATTATATCTTCTGTAAAAGTACTTTGGCGTAACTACGATGTCGAGGAGGCAACATGGGAGTTAGAAGATAGGATGATGAGGGACTATCCCCATCTATTTGTGTAACCTTGTAGCAATTCCGGGACAGAATTTTTATAAGGGGGAGGATGTAATACCCGAGAATTTTCTAATATTATTAAATAAATATATTAATGAAAATGAGAATTTATTTGAATATAAATGATTTTGTGTTATGAGAAGGATTAATTCAATAATTATAATAATAATTGAGAAACTTATAGAGTTTGCGATAAACTCGTTGATAGCCTTGTGTGGCACAGTGACGTAATATAAGAATGATTATATTAATTTAAGCGAACAATTAATCTATATTAATTGTTAATTGTACAATATTAATTAATTGTCATCGTAGAATATTTGTTGTGGAATATTAACTGTGATTGACTAATAATATGTGATTATTATTATTGCAAGAAATTAATAATAGTAAACCACTTGTTTATAAATATGCTGAGATTTATAGCTGTTAAGGTGATAATTAATCCTACGATTATTAATTAAGTGTTATTAATAATTACGAGGAATGGATTAATTAATATTATTAATTAATTGATAAGATAAGTGAATTATTAATTTTTACGTGCAAGCATGCGAATTTAAAAGTGTAACGTATAGTGACTAACTATATACAGAATGTAAAGTGCAATGTGACTATGTTATATATAAACTATGTAGTAAAGTTTATTAAGTTGAAAGGGATACATAAAGTATTTATGTGGCAATTGTATGTGAAGAGTACATTAAAATAATGTATCATGAATATATATAATAAATAATTATAATTGATGATTACTTATATATATATATATATAATGGAATAATATAATTTAATGAAGGAGATAATGTGATGTGAGTATATCCGAATAAATTATACCCGTATGATAAAAATGTGCATGGATTATATGTGTGCAAGTCACACTTACTACATTATGTGAATTACAGTGTGACATTTCAATTAAAGACATATGTATAAAATATATATATACGTATAGCCTAAATATATAAAACCTAAGTATACAAACTAAGTGTTGTATTAGAATGATGAGATGACTTTGCTTGTCCCTAAATGCTAGACCCAATTTCTCTTCACGTGTATGACAAAAGGCTAAAGCCTATTTCCCCATTCTCCTCCCAAGCTCAAGCTAGCAATGATGATCAAGGGGATGATTTTCATGATTACATTCACCAACTAATTACCTATTACTCTTTAACCCCCATGCAATTCACAAATCTCGTTGGTTTAATTTGTTGTACATATGCATTGTCTGCACATTCATTCCTCTATATATACAAGCTCTTCCCCTTCAATTTTATTTGCTGAGAGTTTATTCAAGTATCAGATTACATTGTGAGTGATAACAAGATAGTCATAGAGAGTTGGGAATTCAAATTTAGCAAGCTTAATTCATAGCAAATGTATAATCTATGTTTCATGTTCTTCAGTTTGTATTCTCTGCAAATTCTTGACTTCTTGATTCTAGTTGGAAGTTATGGTTTTGTGATTTGAGGATGATAATTAGTTGCTAAAAGGACTTATATACATGTTAGAATTACTATATAAGCTTCCTTGTTCTTTAATTTCATTTTGTGTTTCTATTTCTGAGATTTCTGTGAAAACTTCAATTCTTGAAATTAAGTTGGAATTCATGAATTGGTGATTCAATAATGTTAAATGATTGTTATATAAGCTAATATAAGTGATCATGAGGTAATATAGTGGGATTGATAGTAATTTCGTAGGAATTTTTTGTGTTTGGGCTGGAATCTGCAAAGACTGGAACAGTCTGCCGCTGGCTGCAAGCCGGCGCAGCTGCGCCAATTTTGTACTGGGCAGCTACGCAGCTGCGCCAGCAGCCTGCTGCAGTTATTGAAATCTGCTTGTTTTCTGCTACGTACTAATGGTTTGATTTGGCTTAAGATAGCATGCTAGCTTGTATAACACATGTATATAAATATATTAAGGCGATGTAAACATGTTGTATTATACTAGTATACATGGTTAACGAAAAGCATATGGTTTACGAGATAAACTTAGTATTTTAAAAACAAACTTTGAAGTAATACATGTTCTATGAATTCTGAACTTAGTGTGTTGTATACGTGCTTGATTCAGATATAGGTAAGTATGATATAGTGGTTATAACATCTTTGTTCACGACCAAACTTGGTAGACCTTGTGTTAGAGAAGTTTTCAAGAAAAAGCTTGATATGTTAAAGTTAATATACACGAATGCTACATAATGTAGGTTCTGATTTTTAAAAAGATGATGACATAACTTAATTACATGTGATAAGAGTTTTAAAGTTGTCTTGGATATGTTATATTCCATCATTCATGTTAAAATGATTTCAAAGGCAACCTTGGATATGTTTTCAAAACCAATTGCATTAGTATGAATAGATGAGTTCTAAGAATCTAAGATAGCATGTTTACATCCATTATGTCTCTAAACATGGTTTTTATGTGTTTGATATTATAGAAGTAAACCAAGCATGAGTTTGAAGCATGTTTCGAAATACTAAACAATGCTAGTTATGAATAAATAATGTGAACACCATAAGCATGTGTATTAACAGATTATGTGACATCTATGTAGAATGTAGAGCCAAGTTATAAAGCATGATAACCACATAGCTTTTCTATTCACTAATACCATGTAAAGAGTAAGTTAAAACTTGTGGCAATGAACTCAAGAATGGTTATATGTTATGTGATATCTTACGTTGATACTTGAATCCGATTTCTACGGTTAACTTACAATAATACTATAAAGTGCTAAATAGAGTATGTTTGCTATTTGTTATAATCTCACATGATAGTAATGATGTATGAAGACGATTAACTTGAGAAGAGGAACGTTAATGATAAAAGATATTAAAAGTCGAGACTTGTGAAATTGTATGATACTATACATAGTATAACTGCGTCTCTAGGTCAAGACTTAGCTTATGTGATTATCATATATACGAGATGAGATATAATGTTAAACTATATGACTAATGAATATCATATATACATAACTATATTACGATAGGTTTCGAAAAGTGTTGATTAATTTACGGGGATAAACTACGTTTAATGCAAGTTTCCTAACTTACACTCTTTTACGGTGCAAGCATTCTATCCTTGTATATTGCGAACTAGTTTCTTTATTTAATCGTTTGAATTGAATTATCATACTTGAACTCTTATTTCATTAAAGCTATTATTCATGTTGAACTTGGTATTGTTCTTGAATACTGTGAAAGTGTCTATGCCATTTGATTCGGCTAGACTTATATTATTGAAAAGCGACCCAAACCAATTGATTGGTGCGGGATCTTGTATTTGACTGAGAAGAACAACCTTCTTTGAAGGGAATATATAATTGTCAGAGAACCGACGTGCACACTTGAGTTTGATTGATTGTTATGCATAACGTAGAGTACTTTAGGCTGATCACCTGTTGTACTTGTTTTTGATTTGGGTTATCAGTTTAATACTGTTAATTCTAGTAGAAGTTCATAGTCCTTAGTGACTGCTCAGTATTCAGTTATCTTGAAATCTTGAATTGATTTACATTGATATTACTCTGTCCTTAGCGACTATTATTGAGAACTGTTGATATTCTTGTTATCCTTGAACTATCAAACCTTGCTATACCCTTTCGAGAATTGAGAATTATATTACTCACCCTTATTGTATATTACTTGCTGGGCATTTTGTGCTCATTCTTGCTTTCCCTAAAACATTTCAGTTAAGGCAGAGCATTGCGAACCGTCGAGCGTTGATAAGGGCAAGGGCAAGGCTACCAACTAGCTTGTCTCTTTTATGTTTTTAAATATTTTAATGTTGTATTAAGATGATGTAGTAAGACTGGATTTTATTATGTTTAAGCTTAAGTTAGATTATATAATAAGTCGTTAATTGATATTATTATGTAATCTATTAAGTACTGTAGGTTGCGAGACTTTGGGGAATAATTATAATAAATCATTGTATATTATTCTAAATTAGATCTTCCGCTGTGGATGTGTGATTTTAGTTATTATTGTATTACCATGAGCACGTGACGAACCGAATTCGAGTGACCAAGTGGCGGTCCCAAATTTGGGGGCGTCACAGACATTATTTATGTGCCCAAGGCGAATTGAGTGAACGAATTTATCGTTCAAACAGATAGTATTGATCAATACAGGACATAATGGGGCTGATCACCCTACATGTCCGTAAGACCAGAGCGGTTTGCAGATGAATTTATGTTTAAACCTTTTCGAAAATGAAAAATAAAAGTTCATGGTCCATTGACCGCTCAGCATTTATAGTCACTACGTCGTTTCAAAATTTTAAACGATTTGATATGTTATTAAGATATGTTTCGAAAGATTTCACAACTATTGATTCGTTGTTGAAGTATACCTCAAAAAAAATATTTACTTCTTTCAGCTAAAGTTTATTAACTGCTATGACTTGCTGAGCAATTGAATGCTCATTCTTGCTTCAAATTAAATGTGTTCAGCTAAGCGTGATCAACCAGAAGGCTCTGACAATAACAAAGGGAAAGGAAATCTGCTAGAATAAGTTTTATGATATTTTATGTAATAGTTAGACTTTATTAGGACGATAATATTTACTATCTATCATGTAATGAATGTTTTGAAGGTCGTGTACCTGGGATTAGACAACTCTGATATGTAAATTAAGTTTGTTTATCTATTTTATAATATTATTTCCGCTCAAAGAAATGATATCGTGTAGCACCAAGTTTGGGTTTTAAGTACCTGAATTTGGGGGCGTCACAGGTTGGTATCAAAGCTTTAGGTTAGAAACCATAGGTGGGGGATACCTTAGGATATAAACTTAAGCTAGATAGAAGCGTTGAGAAACAAATAACTCAAATAGAGTTTAAAGGAGACAAATTAAAGAAATTCATCGTAAAATAAAATAAAAAGTAACTTATATAAACTATTATTTGTTATATGTATATATTATGAGCTAATCAAGACAATTTGTGTATAGATGTCTGGAAGGAAAGGATTAGAAAACTCTCATGTCATAAAGAAGGAGCAAATTACTCCGCCTGAAAGCAAGCAAGATGAAGTCATCATTTTGGAAAACATAGAACCAGAACCAGAAACGGTATTATTGACAGATAGTGATTCAGACACTGAAGTTGGAGTTGGCCAAGCATCAACGAAAGTGCAGAATCTAAAGAACAAGTTTTTATGTTTGGAAATGTTATTAAAAGTGGAAAGACTACTAAACAGCTAGTTACAAAAGGCGTTAATCGAAACAATGGAAGAACAAGATAAGTTGAAGGTTCAAATTGAACAGATGGGAGCCAAATGCAGCAAATCGTGTGCAGCTCCAAGCCAGAAAGGGAAAAGAAAAATGAATGACCGTGATTTAGGAAATTCTGATTTTAATCAAGGGAACTTCAAGAAAGTAGTAATATGTGCGAACTGTAATCGGAAACATGAAGGCATATGTATGAAAGGACATAATGTATGTTATAATTGTGGACGTGAAGGACATATCTCATCTCATTGCCCTGATCCGAAGCAATGCATATGTTTTGTATGTGGATTGGTACGTCATCAGGCAAAGGCTTGTCCAGGATCTAGGGAAGGAGTAGGAAATGAATAGGATAAGTAAAATAGGATTATGTATAGAATATGATATAGTATGTATAGGTGTGAAATGTATTACTTTTGCATAAGTATTATGTTGAATCCCGACTTTTGTTGTCACTAAGGGATAATAAGTGATTATGGCAGCATGTACTGTGTAATGAAATGTACTATGTACTGTTTGAATATGAATATGAATATAAATGTTAAGATATTATTATATGTCAAGATAGTATGTTGATTAAATGATAATTTGTTAATTCGGCAAGCTAAATTTGGGAATCCAGCATGCTGAATTGGTCTAAATTTAGAATTTTATATTCTATTTTCTATGATACCATTAATAATGGTATATAAATGATAAGATAATAATTTTAAGGTTTTGTTTAACTAGATAATGTCGCAAAGACGCAGAACTCGAAACCAAAGGGAGGAAGAATCTGTAAACAACGCAGAAGGACAAGGAGATCCAATGTAGAATTTTGCGAATATGTTTGCACAAGCAATGCGTAATCCAACACCAGCAGCAAGAAGAAATCGGCCAGATAATCAATTGGCTAACTTCAAAGACTTCAAGGCAGTAGGACCGCCTGAATTCAAAGGAACGACTGACCCTATAGAAGTCCAAACTTGGGTAAAGGAAATAGAAAAAGCATTTGTTATTTCTAGGGTAGCGGAGGAGCAAAAGATAGCTTTTGCTACCTACATGTTGAAAGGGGAAGCGAACTTCTGGTGGGAGGCTAATCATACTTCAGCCAGAGCAGAAGTGGTAACATGGACAAGGTTCAAAGAACTGTTCAACGAAAATTTCTTCTCGTCCAGTATTCAGGACAGAATGGAGGTTAGATTTCTGGAATTGAAACAAGAAAATATGACCGTCTCAGAATACGCCGCCAAGTTTAACGAATTAGCTAGGTTCGCTCCACAACAAGAGAATACTGAAGCATAGAAGGCACGAAGATTCGAACATGGTTTAAAGCCCTGGATCTACAACAAGGTTGCAGTGCTGCATTCGAAACGTTATTGGAAAAGGCTATCATTACTGAAGGAGGAAGTGAGGCCATGAGCCTCTATAACAAGGAAAAGAAGAATAAGGGTAAGGTTGAAGGAAAAGTTAAGGTGGAAGGAAACAGTGGAAGTGCAAGTGGGAAAAGAAAGTGGACAAATTCTGGAAGTACTAGTAATAGTCAGGGAGGAATAAGGAAAAAGGTGGAACCATGTGGAAATTGGGAGAAGAGTCACTCAGGTGAGTGTCTCAAGGGAAAGTTTGTGTGCTATAAGTGCGGGCAGGAGGGACATATCTCTCCTAATTGCCCCAATCCAGGAAAGAATAGTGGTTGTTTTATCTGCGGATCAACTGATCATATGGCAAAGGATTGTCCTAAAAGAAACACCGATGGTGGAAACGCGAATGCTGGAAAAAGAAGTGGAAAGTTGGCGATCATGTATCCAACTCCGACAAACAAGCCAACTGCGAGGACTTTCAATATGACGGTTCAAGATACGGTAGCAGCCGGGGATGGAATTCTAGGTATTCTTCGAATAAATTTTATTTTCTTATATATGATTTTTTTATTAATAATAAATCGTTTTATTAAGAAATTTTGAAGGAGGAATTTGAGTTCTTTTAGAAATCAAATTTCCATTTAAACAGATAGATAAGCTTTATGCTTAATAAGTTAAAGATCAGTTCGATCGAATTTGATCAAGATCTACTTGCAACGAATGCGTATGTTATTTACCCTTGTGTGTATAAGTTTTGAAACAGTGATTCCGGGGGCGGAATCCTTATAAGGGAGGGTGAATGTAATGACCCAATATTTTTATATAATTAAATTAAAAATTTTGCGTATAATTTTTTTTTATATTATTTCTATCAAAATAAAGGTGAGAATATGTGTAAGATAAAGAATATGTATTTATGTGATAAATATATATGTATTTATAGCACGAATGATTTTAAATAAATTTTTCGATAAAGGAATGGTTGATTATTATAAATTATATTCTTATAATAAATTAATTTTGATAGTAAAAATATTTTTATTATTTAATTTTCATGAAAATATGATTAAAATATTATTTAAATAATATATGAAATGATTTCTAGAATTATTATAATAATTATTTTATTATATGAATTAATCAAGATTAATTAAGTTAATTATTTTAACTTAATTAATAATGGGATATATTAGGTAAAGTGTCATCATAGATCAAAACCCTAATTTTGATCTATGTTATGAAATTTCATGGATTAATACAATTATTGTATAATTATATTTAAAAGGAAAGTGTATTTATGTTATAAATATTAAGAAATTATTTTTTTTAAGGAATTTGAATATTAAATATGATTATTAATTATATTTGTCTTCAAATATATGTAAGTATATTAATATGATTTATGATTATAGATTTTAATTATAATTATGATAATTAACATAATTATATGAATATAAGTTAAGAATTTATTTATTTCTTTTTGTTTAAATATTAAATATGGTATTTAATATGTTTGTATTTAAATGAAAGATATTATGTGATTAAGGATAATGGTTAGGAAACCCTAATTCAAAAATTTAAGAACCCTAATTATAGCAAAAAATCCTAATTTTTTTCAAAACCCTAATTTTCTATTTAAAAACCCTAATTTTTAAATTAGTGTATTCTAATTAAATTTTTATTAAATTCCTAGTTAATTTTCCAAATCCTAGGAATTATTTGGCAAACCCTAAGGGTTAAAATCTAAGGGTTAAACCCTAGATTCAAGTGTCATGGACAAGAATAACTTTAAATGTTTTATTATTTACAAAAATGGCATTTTTGGATTTTGTTTTATTAAGTTTACTTATAAATCTATACAAGATATTGTGCCAAGATCTTTGTTAGATATCCCACATGCTCAATCTTCTCTACCAGCCGAAAATAGGATAGCTTGCAATCCAAGTTCAATGAATTAAAAATAGGATTGCAAGAAAAGAAAGAAAAAGAAAACAAGTTTCAATTATTTTTCTCTCACAAGCCAAGTTGCTAATTCTCTCTCTAGACCACGAAAATTACTCTCAAACTCAGTTATAAGAAAAGCCCAAAACACCCCATGGCAAGCCAAGATCAGAATCAAGGAGTAGAAATCAAAATTTGTTCAAAAACGTATAAAATAAAAACCCTAATGCTAGATCTTTATTTTTTTGTTGGATGTTATGATTAAGTGTTTAATATGTTGTATATGATGTTAATAAGGGATCTGGGTTGTTATATCATGGATCCATAACATCCAGATGCACGAAAATTGAAAATTTTGAAATTTAGAAAAAATCTAAAAATGTTTTCTAGCAGTCAAAGTCGGGGTCTATAGATTTCAATTTGTGCATCATATGTTATGTTTATGTGTTTGTATGTGTTCTATGCCATGTTGTTAGTATTCTGCAAGTGAAAACATGCTTATATCATGTATGGATCAAAAGATATGGCCAGTCAAACTGCGTTGACCGAACACGAATTTGAGTTTTCTGGGTAACCCAGAAAACTGAAGAACGTGTTCGGGCAGTGAATTTGACCAGCTTTGATCTCACTAATGGTAGACTGTTTAGATATATATTTGTATCTAGATTGTACTCTGGTATAAGGACTACACAACCAAAGCACTCTCGAAACTTAGAATTGCACAAATCGAATATAGTAATCGGTCAAAAGGCGTTGACCGTTCAGCTTTATTTTCTAGGTAACCCAGATTTCTTAGATAGTGGTCTGACCAGTTTTTGTAAAATTTCTATCTTGCTAGTTGTTGATATCTAGACATGGTAAGTGCTTCACTAGTGTACCCTTGTAGTTATACTACACAGCCTGACGTCTAGACCAACAAAAACATTAACCAATTGAAAGATATTAGGCCACCAAAAGCGTTGACCGACCATGACTTTCCGTTTCTGGGCTGCCCAGAAAATAAAGAACACGTCTGACAGCTTGTTTAAAGGCTTATATCTTCTTGTTGTGATGTAGTTTGGTCATGAAACTTGTTTGTGATTGTAGTATTACATCAATACTACAACACTCATACATTATCATGCCCAGAAACCTCTTGAACTGAGAATTAAGGTTGGTCAAAGTAGGTACCTAATGGCTGTTCTTAAGTTGCTTAAGAACACCTAAGGCGACAGATTTCGTCACTAAAAACCTTTAGCGACGGTTTTTAATAAAAATTAATTAAATGGGCTATATGTAGCTACACAGCTGTGTAGCTACACAGTAGGCTATAACGACTATTTTATAGGGCTATAGCGACAGTTTGTCTGTCTCCATAGATATTCTGTCTATAGCGACAGACAAACCATCGCTATAGCCCTGAAAAAACCGTCGCTATAGCCTACTGTGCACTACACAGCTGTGTACTTATATTTTTCCCTAATTAAATAAATAGAAATTAATTATTAAAAATTTATAAAATAATTTTAAAAATTATTTTAAGTTATAAAAATTAACTTTTAATATTTTGACATAAATTTTATTAATCTTTTAATTTAATTAAATATTAATGATATTTAATCTATTTAATAATTATATTAAATAAATTAGTTAAAAATGATTTTAAATAATTAAAAATCATTTTAAATGATATTAAAGTATTTAAAAATATTTTAAGTTATAATAAATGACTTTTAATATTTTGAGATAAATTTCATTAATAATTTAATATTAATGATAATAAATTTATTTAATAATTATATTAAATAACTTATTTAAAAATTGTTTTAATATTTTAAAAATCATTTAAAAATGATATTAAAGTTTTAAAAAGTATTTTAAGTTATAATAAATAACTTATAATATTTTGATAAGAATTTCATTAATATTTTAATATTAATGATAATAAAGTTATTTAATAATTATATTAAATAAATTATTTAAAAATAATTTTAATATTTTATAAATCATTTAAAGGTGAAATAAATATTTTAAAAATATTTTAAGTTATAATTAATAACTTTAAATATTTTATTATGAATAACTTTAATATTTTAATATTAATGATAATTATTTAAAAATAATGTTAATATCCGATAATGCAATTGGGATGCCGAAACGATACCGAACTCAAATCAAATCGACATAGTTTGACTAGGTATACGTTCTTATGCGTTGTAATGACTGACATAAATATGTGACAACATGTTTAAGCATTATTATGTGTTAAGTTGTATTATTCTAATTAAAAGAATAATTCTATTGATGATAGGACTTCATATTAAAGATAAAAGCGTAAGCTATACTACGTAACAGTAATCAGCTATTAAGGCAAGTACCCTAACCTTACTCAAAATTTTATATTGAGCAAGTATCCAATACAAGGCATGTTCATGAATAATTATTGTAAATTATTCATATCCATAATAATATTCATGATTCGTTTATGAAAATTATTCTTATATTATAAAATTTTATTCAATTCAGTTATTATTTATTAATATATCATTATTGTCTGTTATTATACAAGTGCTTATGCAGCACGGCAAAGTCATTGCGTATGCATCACGACAATTGAAGGATTACGAAAAACGATACCCTACTCAAGACTTAGAGTTAACGGCAGTCGTTTTTGCGTTAAAGATATGGAGGCATTATTTATATGGGGAAAAATGTGAGATATACACGGACCACAAAAGTCTGAAATATATCTTCACACAGAAGGAGTTGAACCACTTGTATAAACTACTGTATTCAAACAAGAACTCTTGAACTTGAAATTCTTTGATATGACAAACTCTGTTACATACTATCAAACTTAAGTAGGTATTTATGACTATCTAAGCTATTTGACTCGGCTAGACATAGTTCGAACTGTATTGTTGAATAGTATTGGTTATGATGAGGTCATCCAACTGAATTGTTTAGTTAGGATTCCAGACTGAATATGAACAACCCGTAATGGGGAAATTATTTATGTGCCCAAGGCGAACAGAGTGAACGAATTTATAGTTCAAACAGATAGTATTGATCAATACAGGACATAATGGGGTTGATCACCCAATATGTCCGTAAGACCAGAGCGGTTTGCAGATGAATTTTTGTTTAAACCTTTTCGAAAATGAAAAATAAAAGTTAATGGTCCATTGACCGCTCAGCATTTATATTCACTACGTCATTTTAAAATTTTAAACGATTTGATATGTTATTAAGATATGTTTCGAAAGACTTCACAACTATTGATTCGTTGTAGAAGTATACCTCAAAAAAAACATTTACTTCTTTCAGCTAAAGTTTATTAACTGCTATGACTTGCTGAGCAATTGACTGCTCATTCTTACTTTAAATTAAATATTTTCAGCTAAGCGTGATCAACCAGAAGGCTCTGACAAAAACAAAGGGAAAGGAAAGCTGCAAGAATAAGTTTTATGGTATTTTATGTAATAGTTAGACTTTATTAGGACGATAATATTTACTACCTATCATGTAATGAATGTTTTGAAGGTCGTGTACCTGGGATTAGACAACTCTGATATGTAAGTTAAGTTTGTTTATCTATTTTATAATATTATTTCGCTCAAAGAAATGATATCATGTAGCACCAAGTTTGGGTTTCAAGTACCTGAATTTGGGGGCGTCACAGGTTGGTATCAGAGCTTTAGGTTAAAAACCATAGGTTGGGGATACCTTAGGCTATAACCTTAAGCTAGATAGAAGCGTTGAAAAACAAATAACTCAAATAGAGTTTAAAGGAGATGAATTAAGGAAATTCATCGTAAAATGAAATAAAAAGTAACTTATATAAACTATTATTTGTTATGTGTATATATTATGTGTTAATAAAGACAATTTGTGTATAGATGTTCGGAAGGAAAGGATTAGAAGACTCTCATGTCATAAAGAATGAGCAAATTACTCCGCCTGAAAGCAACCAAGATGAATTCATCATTTTGGGAAATATAGAACCAGAATCAGAAACGGTATTATTGACAGATAGTGATTCAGACACTGAAGTTGGAGCTGGCCAAGCATCAACGAAAGTGCAGAATCTAAAGAACAAGCTATTATGTTTGGAAAGGTTATTAAAAGTGGAAAGACTACTAAACAGCCAGTTGCAAAAGGTGTTAATCGAAACAATGGAAGAACAAGATAAGTTGAAGGTTCAAATTAAACAGATGGGAGCCAAATTCAGCAAATCGTGTGCAGCTCCAAGCCAGAAAAAGAAAAGAAAAATTAATGACCGTGATTTAGGAAATTCTGATTTACATGCTTGACAGTAATTCCATGTCTTATATTAAATTGGTACATTGTATGGTGGAAGGATTGAATTGTACGGTAACTATTTACTCATAGGTTCTTTTATGATTAATGTTGAAATCTATATTATCTGAAAAGTCGCTGATCGCTAAGGAGACTTATCCCTATTATAGAATAAATATTATTTATTTAAATAGATTATTAGTTTAATTTATTTATTTAAATAAGATTAGAATTATTTAATTAATTTATTCACAACCGGTTTAATATGGAGAACCTAAAGGGTCACACCATAAAAAGAAGAATAATTATTTAAGAAGATAATGACATAATCGTAATAATGCATTAAGTGTAATCTATGGTGATAGAATAAATTAAATAGCTTAATGTTTATTATTTAATATTTTAAAAATATTAAATATAAATTAATAAGAGGAGTCTTATTAATATTATTACAATTAATATTATTTTAATTTCTAAACGAGTTTAGGAATTAATTTAATATTAGTACTCTCATTTATTCCTAATAACATTAAGTGGCAAATTAATTAAAGGACTTTAATTAATTAATCCCAATATGATTGGGAAACCTTATTAATTAAAGGAGTTTAATTAATTAAATGAAAACCTATTTCTTAAAGGATTTGAAAGGTTGACCAATATCTATATAAGAGAAGTCTTATGTTAGATATCAGTTGATGAAATTCCAATTGTTGGAGAGTACTCCTTTTTTATAGAGGATAGAAAGCTAGGGTTTAGCCAACCACCCTCCTTAATAATTCCTCTTCCTTGGTGGATCACCTCTAGAGGCCAAACACTTGGGTGGCTAACGTTGATCAAAGGAAGGAATATAACCCAAAAATTCAAGGAGATCACGAAGAACAAGGAGTTAAACTCGTACTTGTGAAAGCTTCGTTCTACAAGGGTATGATTCCATAACTTCTTATTTATCGTTTTAAATTAATAATATGCATAAAGGATTATCCGGGTAATGGTTTTGTAGAAATTTTTTAAACTCTGATATACCATGCTTTAGGTAATTTTGCAATTTGATTGCGCCCACGATTTCGTACAAACCCAACAATATGTATAAGGACTTAGACTGAAAAGATCAAATGTGTTAGGTTGATCCTGCATGAATGAACAGCTTTGTGAAGTCCTTCAAAAGATTACAATGTACAAGAACTATGAATAGAAAGATCAAGCTTATTTGGTTGATCTTATAAAATGTAATAGATAGGCTCGTCTGATCGTGAAGCACTGCACCAGCAATCGTAGTCTCCCTAGAAGGCCACTTCAAGATCGTGGAGACAGCCTGCCAAGCGCCTGGCGAGGGCTTGCCGAGCCAAGTCAAGAATAGTATGCTTCACTCTAAAACGTGGAGTCTGCAGATCATAACCGAGGCAAAAATCGTAGTCGGACAGATTAGTCATGTGACTGCAGTTGTTAAAGCAGAAATTATAGTCTGTCATATGATCTACTCTCAGAGTCGCAGACTAAACTCGAAGTCGTAGTGTCTGCAGAGCCAGATCCAGATCGTAGTTGGCAGAACCAAATCCAGATCGTAGTCTGCAGAACCAAAGCCAGATCATAGCATGTAGAACCAGAGCATGATCATAGTCTGCAAAACCAAAGTCAGATCGTAGTCTGCAGAACCAGAAGTAAATCATAATCAGTCAAATGCTCATAAATGCCAAGGAAGAATCATAGAGACTCCACGATTCTCAACGGATGAGCATTGCTGAAGTATACACAAAGATCTCACTCTCTGGTAAGAGTAGTCAAGTCTCAGAATGCTGTCCACTTAAAGAGTACTAGAAAGCATTCTCTGAATGGCCTACTAGCAAATAGAAGATCGAAGCACCAACTCTATCAACAAGGCTAATTTAGAAGTGAAGAGCCATTCAGGAGAAGTCTTCCACAAGAGCTTATCAGAAGACAATGATTGCAGTGTCTATTAAACCAATAGAAGACAACGATCGTAGTGGTGACTACAATCGTGTTGTTTGCCAAACGAGCAGTAAAAACTGATAAAGCACCTACAGAGATATTAGAAAACCTATAGAGGACAGACGAAAAGGATTATCTATGCTCAGCCTCACCATAAAGAGTGAACGGGAGATCACAGAGCAGAAAGTTGAGAGAGCTGAGCATGACTAATCAGAAGAGTCGTGTAAAGTAGAAGGGCCAGAGCAGTCAGCCAAGTTATCAGTTCTTGATGCGAGTTAAGGCAAGCATATTCGTAGAAGCACTGCAAGAATGAAGAATAAGAGGTTCTACATTGTCAATTTACAGAACACTCTCAGACTCGTAGTGTTGTCGAAGCCAGTCAACTTGCAACATCCACAGACAAACTACGATCAATCACATAAACGTCTGCTTCAGAATCGTGGAGTTCGGTCGCTCAGCAATGTCTCAATATAAAGACTGACAATCTAACGTTGCTGATTGAGAGTATCGATGCAGTAGTCAATATCCTTGGTCTGGATCGAGGAAACAAAAAGGAGAAATAAAGGTGACTACCAACCTGACTTCTGAAAAGTGACATCTCAGAGGTGTTAAGTGAAACAGTAGACTGCAGTATCAGGAAAGTCAAAAAGGTGCTATCACGTTAACTCAGCAGTCTGTATCAAATAACTTAGAATCCTTGAAGCATTTTAAATAGCTTCCAATGACTATATTCCAACAGGAAGCTGATGGAGAGATATAAAACAGCTGAAGCTTTAAAGGTGAAAAAGTTGTTGACTCAATGAGAGTTCTACTGGGCTTAACAGAGAAAATATCTCAGTGGCAGTGAGACTACCATAGTAGGAGTGAAGCACATATGATGAAGGTCTTTAACTGCTAAAGGCTTCACTCAACACGAAGGAGAATGCCAACCGCAATGGCATCTAAGCTGAGAGCCGGAAGACCAAGAAGACAAGAGCTAGAGTGGCAGACCAGAAAGCAGATCGCTAGAGCCACTCTACGATTCACCATGAACAACCTGAGCTGAAGAGAAGTAGATGCAGAGAAGAATCTGTACACAAGGCAACCAGTGTTCAAAGGCTGCTACGTTCCAGAAGAAGTCTTCCTGATGTTTAAAGACTTAGCAGATCCTCAGTGGTGATAGTGTGTTATGCTAAAATCAGATGAAGTCAAGCATCAACAACAAAGATCAGCTGCACAAAGGAGATGTATTAAACTACTAAGTACTCAAGGATGTCAAGCTTCATGAATATTTTAGCAGTCCATCAGTGGTGATCAAGTCTCGATGCTGAATGCTAGAAGATCACAAGAAGCTGCTAAGTACCAGAAGATGAACAAGCTTAATGTCATCTTACCAGCTCAGCATCAACAACAAACAAACCAACAACCAGGGCCTGAGGGGTCCTTATCTTTGTGACTAAATCAAAGTCAAGTCTGCTGGGCTTGCTGAGCACCAGAGGGTACAAGAGATTCTAAGTCTGCTGGGCTTAGTCTACAGTTCTAAGTCTGCTCGGCTTAAAGAGTTCTTAGTGAACTAGAGTTCTAAGGCTGCTGGCCTTGAAGGAATCTTAGTGATTCAAAGTTACCCTTTCCTTAGTGGAATCCCTGCTTGTTGAAGCAGAAGAGTGGAGTAGGAGCTTTAGTCTCTGAACCACTTAAAACCCCTTATGTCATTTACTTTATGCCATTTACATTATGCACTATAACTGTTATAACTGCTTACACCTAAACTAACATTAGAACTATGTTTAACAATGTATCCTTGAAGGGGATCTTAACTTATTCTGTTGTGCTTGAACTGATTCTTCTATTTGTCATCTGCTAATTACTTAGTAATACAAAAGAAAATGAAAAAGCTTTTAAAATTAAAAGGATCTATTCAACCCCCCCTTCTAGATCTATTGTGTGCTCCCCTGGGAACTAACAAAATTATATCGATTTCCAAGCTAGGATTCTCACTTGGACATGTTTTATCAAAAGTTTCACTACAAGTTCGTTTTAATTTCGATTTCGACGATTCCACTTGGGTTATGATCGTATTTCATAGAGGTTCAACATAACGTCTTGGAATCATATATAAGGCTTAAACATTTCAAGACATTTAACAACACACCTCATGCTTTCAAGTATTTTAACCTAAATTTTATGCTCACATGCATTTCTTGTTCATTTTAGGCTTAAACAACATACCAAGCATACAAGACATGCGAATCTCCTTCTAATACTCATCCTTATACCTTCGGATCTAACATGATCTCATAACACATAAATCTCCCACAACCAAGCATGCATTTCTACCTAGAATCATATACTAACCTATCTTAACAAGAATTAAGAACTAGATGATGAACCTACCTCTTAGTGGATTTCTTTCTCTTGGCTATGAACTTCCAATAGGTCTCCACCTTAATTCTTCCTTCTTGCTCCACCAAAATGCAAGAGCTCTTTTAGGCTTTCTCCTTTTCTCTCAATTTCTCTCTAACTCTTTCTATGCTAGGACTTAGTAAGTAAAATGTGGCAAATTTCTACCAACAATCTAAGGCTCTTATTTATAGGAAAATCATTATCCAATTATTGGGTCATTATCCAATGGTAAAAGTTGAGTTGGTGAAAAGTTTCACCAACTCTCACTATTCACACATCCCTTTTTATCATTGCTCCACATGGGCTTGCTTATTGGCTAGAAAGGAAGAAAAAAAAAGCATTTGTACAATGGGGAAGGGGTTTGGGCAGCACAAGGGGGTGCCCTAGCTAGGTTAGGCTTTTATTTTATCTTCATTTTGTCCTGTAATAGCTTATTCACATATCCACACCCATATATTTATATATATACTCCCACATACATAGATACCTATATATATGTGTCTATAAATACATATGTCTACCATTCTTATACTCTCATTACACATTAGGCTTGCCTTAACTTAAAATTGGGTTAGACACAATTACTTTTACACATTGGGCTCAAACATTCACCTAGCAATTCAATTGTTTGGGACACACCTCCTAACTCATGCAAGTATGACACATTATTAATATTGGGCTTGGATATACCCTTAGTCCAATACCTTAGTTAAATTATCTCATAATTAATTCCATTAAGTAATAAATCATGCCACACAATCACTTAAGCTTACTTAAGTTCATCATCATCATTATCACATTTCTCAATTACCACTTGCTTAATTTAATTGAATTATTATGATACATATATATATATATGTATACAATAAATTTTTGACCATACTCATTATCATTTCTAATATTATTTACAAATTCTCGCGTATTACATCCTCCCCCTTATAAAAATTTTGTCCTCGAAATTGGTACAATGTTACACAAAGATAGACCTGGTAAATGGGTCGGGCCAACCCAAACGGGTAAGGCTGTCGGTGGGCTAGGCCAAATTTGGGCAAGGCCAAATTTGGGCAGGTCCAATATGGCTCAATTTTTTTTGGGCTAAAAATATAAGGCTTGTGGCCTGGATAGGGCCAGGCCGGGCCAGCCCGCGGGGTTTTTTTTTAATAATAAAATAATGCTCTACTTGATAATCGAACTCTAGACCTCCCCCACTCCTTAAACAAATGCTCAAACCAACTGAGCTGCAAGGGTTTTTTATTCTAAAGTCACTCTATAGCTTACTACATCTCTTTTTAATAGTTTTTATTTTAAAATAAACCTTACTTTTCGACAAAAAAATGCAAATATCAAAAAAAAAAATTAAATGAAATCAGATTTATATATAATCACATTCTATCAGTTTCATTGAATTTAAATTTCTGGTTTTCGTTATTTTTGTTAAGTTTCTTCCAGCATTCGTTTTTCGATGTATTTGATTTCTTAATTCTTTGAACTCCTCTACCTCTTAAAATCTTCACTAATCTTATAAACTAGTAGTATAATTGAATGAATTAAGGAAACAAATTTCATATAGAAAAATATTTATATATCTTCCAGAACTTTTTTTTTTTTTTTTAATAAAAAATTAGCATTGAAAAAGCTGGAAAAGTACTTAATTAATTTGGAGTTTAATTATTTCCATCTCAATATCTTAATTTGATGAGGCAGCTAGCTAGCTAGCTATTTCTTTTCTTTTTTTTGATTTCTTGTTGAATTAACTTCAACAACTCTCCTTGTTTTAATTAGTACTGTTAATTTCCATGCTTAATTTGATTTGTTTTAATTTGATTTATTCACATTCATCTATTTGTTTTGTTTTGGGTGAGACATGGTAGAGATATTGATGTAATTGGTTTAAGAATATTTATGCCAAACTATTATATTATATATGAATGTGATTTTATTTAATTTTTTTGTGATATTTACATTTTTCAGTCGAAAAGCAAGGTTTATTTTAAAACAAAATGTATTAAAAAGAGATGTAGTAAGGTATAGAGTGATTTTAGAATAAAAAACTCGTGTAGCTCAGTTGGTTTGAGCATTTGTTTAAGGAGAGATGGAGGTCTAGAGTTCGATTCTCGAAGAGATTATTATGTTGTTAAAAAAAATGGCTCGCGGGCCGGGCCGGGCCGGGCCGGGCCACCCGTGGGCGGGACACAACGGGCCTGGCTAAATTTGGGCCGGCCAAAATGGCCCAAGTTTTCATGGGCTAAAAAATTTAAGCCCAAAGCCCAATTTTTACAGGGCCAGCCCGGCCCGACCTGCTGGCTTGGGCCAATTTTGCCAGGTCTACACAAAGAGATGGGGATAGTCTCTTCTCATCTTATCTTCTAACTCCCACGTAGCCTCCTCGGCGTTGTGGTTTCTCCAAACTACTTTTACAGAAGATATAACTTTATTTCTTAATATTTGCTCCTTTCTATCTATTATCTGGACATGATTTTCTTCGTAAGTCAGATTCTTTTCTACTTGAATAGGCTCATAGGATATCACGTGCTTAGAGTTGGGCTTGTATGGTCGTAACACAAAAATATGAAACACGTTGTGTATGTGTTCTAGTTTAGGAGGTAAAGCTACCTTGTACGCCACTTTACCTACTCGCTTCGATACTTCGAACGGTCCTATAAACCTTTGACTCAATTTTACATTCTTACCGAATCTTATTTTTCCCTTCTAGGGAGACACTTTTAGAAACACGAAACTACCTACTTCAAAATCTTGGCTTTGACGGTGTAAATCTGCGTATTTCTTCTATCGATCTTGAGCAGCTACTAATCTGGCTCTTATTATTGTCACCACATCTGCCATTTGTTGAACTAATTTTGGCCCCAAAATTCATCGTTCTCCGACCTCATTCCAAAGCTGAAAAGTTATCTTATGTCCTTGTTAGAATTATTGGATCACACACACGCACACGATTAAAGAGAATTAACACAAATAGATTTACGTGGTTCCCCAATTTGGGTACGTCCACGGGAGAGGCGTTCCTTTTCCTTCTTATGAATGAAATCGTTACATAAAGTTATACAAGTAGGTATTATTTATACCCAATAATCCTATTCCAACCCTACTTCATATTATGGCCTAATTCCCCATAATATCCCTTACAAGTGAACAGAAAAACCGTCCAAAATCCTGTTCACAAAAGGAACCCTCATGTCTACTCCGCCCCCCGCCCCAGCGGGGTTTCCCAGCCTTACCACCCCACCCCAGTGGGGCTGGTCTCTGTCCGACAGTGATTCCTCCTGCCCTAGGGGTTCAATGCCTTTCCTTGCCCCGCCCCGACGGGGAATATGAGTCACAAGCCAACAAACTCCACCTTGACGAATAATCTCGCCCATTCAGAAGTTAACACACTTGTTCTAACCAAACCTAGGGCGGTGTTTCCTCCTACTAACATTCGGAGACATTAACCAAGTCTAAGCAATGCTTGAACTTGTTCGCGGTCACAGTCTTTGTTAACATATCAACTGCATTTTCATAAATGTGCACTTTTTCCAATATCACATCACCCACATTAATTAATTCTCTCACCTTGTGATACGTTACATTAATATGCTTGGTCCTCGCGTGATATACCTGATGCTTTGCCAAGTAAATTGTAGCACCCCTAAATCCGGGTCCCCAGAACCTCGGACCTCGTATGTTACGATACATCATTTCTATAACTATTGCGAAAGATATAAACATAAATTGTTTATACAATAACTTTTACAACATAATTCCCAAGGTCTGTAACCTTAACTTAATACCTGCATTCAATATCCTACACGACATACAATGTCATTTGTATCCAATACTATTACCATTTAACCGTATAATAATTCCATCCTGGAACTTGTCTTTGCCTTTAACTGTGTCCGAAGTTTCTTCTTTAATCTGAAATATTTATCATGATATAGCAAGCGTGAGCAACAAGTTTGCCCAGCAAGTTTAAGTTCAAATGAAGATATATCATGATTGAAAAGAATAATAAGTTGACAAACTTTCAACAATATAATATTGGTGAAAGAACATGAATCAATTTACATAACTGAATGACCGAGACAATAATGATGAATGGCCAACAATGAACATGAACAAATTTATCCGAACCTTAGGGTAATGAAGGTGATCAGCCTTTCATACCTGATGAACATATGCAACATGCACTAAGTGCAAACCAATAATCAGAATAGATGTGAATAATTAACAATAATTATTCACGAACATGCTTTGAAATATAACTCAAAGTTGAGTTAGAGAAAACTTGCTCAATAAAAGTATGGTTTAGGAACTTGCCTGAACCGTCGATTACTGCTACGCAATCTAATTTAATCGCTTTATTGAAAAGACCTATCAGTTATAAGATTGATATTTCAATTAGCATAATATACATTATCCCACAATACTATTACTTTAAAAGTAAACCATCTAACACTTAACCACATAGTCAAATATTAGATAACCTTAACACTATACATATACACAAGTCTAAACCTAACACACATCGAGTCTTTAATAATATTCAATATAGTATATTGAGTGGTTTCCCACAAACAACTAACAAATTAGTTTCCGTCTAGTCTACACTATTTTCACAGTGAGTTAGATCGGTTACTAATTCGTAGATCCCTTCCCCATATGAAGGAGTCGTTTAGCCCAGTTACTATACATCAACCATTAAAGAGAACGACTATACTGCCTTAGACTTAACACTGTTGTATCATATAACTTGTGAATTAACACTTAATCTTTTCATTTTATAAGTCCTTTATAACTAAGTAAGTCGAATTCCTAATCCAGCAACCTGGATTCAAACTGAATTTCAATTTAGTAAACTATTTTCCAATCCAGCAGACTGGATACAACTGAGCTCCAATCCAGCAAGCCTGGATTCAAACTGACATCAAATCCAGCAACCTGAATTATCCAAACAGACCAATCCAGCATCCTGGATTGTCTAAACATCTCATCCAGCAAATTGATGGCCAATCCAGCAAACTAGATTGCAATCCAACAACCTGATGGCCAATCTAGCAAGCTAGATTCCCCTTTTTTAATCTAATTATCTTTTTATTTTTTTATCTTTTGTCCACACATAAATACATGTATTTCATACACAAAAATAATTTTTCATAAAATTTTCAATTTCCTTTAGTATTTTTCAAAAATTCATTTCTAGTTAATTTCTTAAGAAAATAACTACCTCACGCTTGACTCCAAAAATTCCCAACTCTTGGCGGGATCTTACATATGTTATCGTGAGCCTCCAGTTTAAATTTTGTGGCCATCGGAGTTATAAAACTCCAGTTATAGCGATTTTTGTCGGAAAAATATAAATATTGAAATAGTCATAACTTGCTCAATTTAAGTCAGAATGAGCTCGTTTTTAGACACAAGTTACTTCATTCTATATATTTTCATTTCCCAAAAGGCCTGATTTTATTTCACAAGTTAAGTGGCCAAAACAATCCTTTCAATTTCCGGACTAGCCTACTTTTCTTTATTTTTAGATTTTTCCTACTTTGCTAAAAACTGTCCCGACGGAAATCTACATGAAATTTTTCAGTGATTCCACTTGGATCTGTTAGAAAACTTCTAGATCTAACTCCAAAAATTTATCACACTTAAAAATTTCAGGTTACGTTTTCTCCAAAAATAGTTTGTCTAATCTTTGTGTTTTCTAAGAAATCTTCCTAGATCTCTTGATTAATCCAACATTAGCCATTATAAACCATCATAACATATACTAATACCTCAAAAACTCATGGATCTACCATGATCCATGATCTATTGCATCAAACCTTCATCAAAACAAAGCAAAACATAATTTATGCTAAGAAAATTAAGATTTTCAACCTTTTGAAATCTAGTTTCATTCTTCTTGCTTTTGATCTAATTTTTAACACTTAAAAGTGATAGATCTAAATATATAACACTTATAAACATGTAGATCTAGAGTTTTTAAGTTAGAGAACACAAGATTATAAATCCATCAAATTACCAAAATAATTGGAGCTAAAGGCTTTAAAAATTAGTATTTACCTTGATTTCTTTTTCAAGCCTTCCTTGTTCTTCCAAATAGATGTTGATCTTAGGTAGAATGAAGATCAAAATCTCCTCTTTCTTCTTTTCTTCCTAACCGAATTCTCTCTCTCTCTCTTGCCTCTCTCTAGCTTTTGTTTTGATAGCTTGGAAGTGGAAGATGAAATGAATTAAAAGATGAGAGAGAAATGAATTTTGGTATATATAATATTTGTGTAGATATATTTGGTGTATCTACACTAATCTCCCACATCCTTGCTCCTTCTCTCTCTAATCAATTAGGTGGTTGCTTGCACACTTGGCTTAATGTGTTGGTTGAATAAAAAGATGACACATATGAGGGAGTTGGTAAGGTTAGGTAGGAGTTGGTAATTATCATTATTACATTCTTCCCCCCTCTCTTCCTTCTCCCAAAACCGGCCACATGGCCTTGCTTTGCCCATCCATTTGATTTATATAATGACTATCTTAACCTTCCTTAAGTGGGCTTCATATGGGCCATTAATTAATTCCTTTGGGCTTGCACTTTGCTTAGTATTCTTACTAATTAAAATTAACTTGGGCTCTAAATTAATTCTTTGGGCTTGTTAATAAAATAATTGGCCATGAATATAGATTAAATCCAATACTTTCTCTCTCCTGTTGAGCTAAGCTTGGGCTTTCATTTAATTCTTTGGGCCACAAAATCATCTTAGTCCATTAAATCTATTCTCACTAGAAACAATGCTCAATATTTTTGATAATTACATATTCTTTATTATCTTTATCTACTAAATAAATGTATACACAATATATAATGTATATTTATTTAATCGTACACCCAATTCACATAAGTCCTCACACATTCTATTAGTTTATTAACTAAATGGCCATATTTGGCTTAATGAGTTATAAACACTCACACTCACATAATCATACAAGATAACCCTTGAAGTCATTTGATTCAAATACCTAATTTATATATTAGGTCACCAAACTTTATAGGTAACGTAATACCTTATCCTCAATATTCCATCAAACACATATAGATTCATCTCTAGGGTTTAGAAATTTTGTAACCCATAATTCCTCTATTCTCAATCAAATAATAAACCATATAGATTATTCTTTAAAAAAATTAAATTAGTCCTCTATTTCCACTCTAAGTTTTATCCTTTAACCTTTATTTAATCATTTAAAATCTTATAAATTCTCGGGTTGTCACATAAATGGCGCTCTGACTATCATAATACAACTGTACCCTACCTTGGTCTATGCCCAGCTCTGTCACAAAACCCTTTAACCACAACGCTTCTTTCCCAGCCTCAGCCAAAGCCATATACTCAGATTCAATAGTTGATAGAGCTACTAGAGATTGTACCATGGATCTCCAACAAATCGGTCCACCTGCTAAAGTGATATATACCCTGTTGTAGACCTCAAGTCATCCAACCTTCCAGCACAATCCGCATCTATATACCCAACCACTGATATCTGATCTTGCCTTAAAAACATAATTCCATGATCTGTAGTGCCCTTCAGATATCTGAATATCCACTTTACCGCTTTCCAGTGTTCTCTTCCTTGATTTTCCATGTACTTACTCACTGTGCTGACTACATGTGCCAAATTGGGTCTTGTACATACCATCGCATACATTAAACAACCAACTACACTCGCATAAGGCACCTTTGACATATCCTGAATCTCTTCAGCCTTTTCTGGACACTGTGCTGTAGACAACCTGAAATGACTCGCCAATGAAGTGTTGACCTGTTTAGCATTAGCCATACTAAACCTCTCCAACACTTTCCTCACATAAGTCTTTTGGGACAACCACAGTTTCCCCGCTGACCTATCCCTGCGAATTTCCATTCCAAGTATTTTCTTTGCAGCACCCAAATCCTTCATGTCAAACTCCTTTCCCAATAAGGTCTTCAACCTGTTGACTTCACCCATACTTTTCGCAGCAATAAGCATATCATCCACATAAAGTAACAGAAAAATATGGGAATCATCCTCAAGTCTCTTAACATAAATGCAACAATCATACTCACACCTTGTGAACCCAATCCGGATCATAAAAAAATCAAACTTCTTATACCATTGTCTTAGAGACTACTTCAGCCCATATAAAGATTTCTTCAACCTGCAAAACATGTGCTCAGTCTCCGACTGCTTGAACCCCTCAGGCTGCTCCATGTATATAACCTCCTCCAAATCACCATGAAGAAAGGCTGTTTTCATATCAAACTGCTCTAACTCTAGATCATAGCTTTCCACCAATGCCAATATAATCCAGATTGAAGTATGCCTCACTACCGGAGAAAACACTTCATCGTAGTCAATCCCCTTCCTTTGTGAATATCCCTTTGCCACTAACCGAGCCTTGAACCTTTCCTTTTCCTTTTCTGATGTCGTTTCCTTTTTCTTGTATACCACTTGCACCCCACTGGTTTCATCCCCTCAGGAAATTATTTTAATTCCCAAGTCTTGTTCTTATTCAAAGATTCCATCTCTTCCACTATGGCTTCCATCCATCTATCCCTTTCAGGACTAGTAATTGCCTCCTGAAAAGTAGACGGATCCCCACTAGTGGTAGAGAGTGCATATGCAACCATATCATCAAACTTATACCTCTCTGGTGGTTTGATAGTGTGTCTGGGTCTCCTTGCTGCTATGCTCTTCTACTGTTGCTGATCAACCTGTTCTTCTAGCGGTGGATTATTAGAGTCATAACTTTCCAGCTCAACCTGCATGTCCTGCTGCTGTCTGCTGGTGTCTTCCCCAACTGTGTTTTTCTGAACTTCTTGATGTGCCTTAACCATAGAAGCTTCGTAGAAAACAACGTCCCTACTGATCACCACCTTCTTTTCTTTTGGGTCCCAAAGCTTGTACCCTTTCACACCTTTCTTATACCCAAGAAAGATACATTGTTTGGACTTCGGATCAAGCTTAGACCTCTCATCACCAGGAACATGAACATAGGCTGGACACCCAAAGATCTTCATACCATAATAGTCTACCTCTTTGTCTGTCCACACCTCCTGTGCTACCTTATTATCCAGAGCAGTACTCGACGACCTGTTTATGATGTAAACTGCCATACTCACTGCCTCTGCCCAAATATCCTTTGAAAGCCCTACATTAAACCTGATGCACCGTGCCCTTTCTGCTATAGTTCTATTCATCCTTTCTGCCACCCCATTCTGTTGTGGTGTCCTTCTTACAGTCTAGTGCCTCTTAATCCCATGCTCTTCACAAAACTTCACAAACAGCTCACACTTGTATTCTGTTCCATTGTATGATCTGAGACACTTTAATTTCTCCCCTATTTTGTTTTCCACTTCAGCTTTCCACACCTTGAATTTCTCATAAACTTCAGACTTGTGTCGCACGAAGTATACCCAAACCTTCCTCGAATAATCATCGATAAAAGTTAAGAAATACAGTGATCTTGCTTTTCAAGCTACCCTCATTGGTCCCCAAACATCAGTATGAACATAATCAAGTATCCCCTTAGTTTTGTTCATCGCATGCTTAGTTGACACCTTACACTGTTTCCCCAGAACACAAAACTTGCAGAAATCAAGCTTGCACGATTTCACCCCTTTCAACAGATTTCTTCTATGTAATTCTAGCATCCCACGTTCCCCCGTATGCCCCAACCGCATATGCCATAACGAAGTATCATCAGTATGATCAGCTGTAGTGGCTGCAGCTCCACCTACAACTGTGCTCCCTATCAAACGATAAATATTTCCATTAACCTTTGAACCCTTCATAATCACTAGCGCACCCTTTGTCACTCTCATGGCTCCACCACCTATTTTACACTCACAGCCATTAGAGTCTAAGGTTCCCAATGAAACTAGATTCTTCCTTAATCCTGGTATGTGCCTCACCTTAGCCAGAGTTCTCACGACACCATCAAACATCTTGATCTTCACTGTGCCAATTCCAATGATATTGCACGAAGCATCGTTATCCATCAAAACAGTACCACAGTCCATAGATTTGTATATGTCAAATCACTCCCTGTTAGGTGACATATGAAATAAACATGCTGAATCCAGAATCCAAGAATCTGCCATGTCTGTATTTCTTGAAACTGACAACATATCCCCATCTTCCGATGACTCTTCCACAACGTTTGGCGATTTTGTTGATTCTGCCTTCTTTCCAGTCTTCGTTCCATCATCCTTATTCATCGGACAGTCTCTCTTAAAGTGACCTGTCTTGTGACACTTATAACATTTATACTCCCTATGCCTAGGAGTCTTCCCTCTAGATTTAGATTTCCCATACGTTCCTGATTTTTCCCTTTCTGATTTTCTGCCATGTTGCTCTCCCCTTTTACCATCAGCTCTTCACCCGAAACACCCTGGGTCTGAAGCCTTCGCTGATTAAACATCAGAAGAGTGGATGTGACTTCTTCCAATTTCAGAGTCTTTTTCCCCCATAGCAGAGTTGTAACAAGATTCTCCATGGAACCCGGCAAGGAACATAATAACATCAACGCTTGGTCTTCCTCTTCAAACTTCACCTCAATCCTTATTAATCACTAATAATCTGATTGAACGTGTGAATATGTTGAATAAGTTCTGAACCTTCACTCATCTTTAGCCCAAATAACTTCTGCTTCAGAAATAGCTTGTTTGTCAAAGACTTAGACATATACTTGGGTTCTAGTTTACTCCATACTCCCGATGGCGATTCATCACCGATCACGTGATACATAACCTCGTCTGCAAGACGCAGACGAATTGTACTCATCGCATTCGCTTCAAGTTCCTCCAAGTTTTTTGATGTCATAGCCTCTGGTTTCTTCTTCAACGCCTTCACCAGTCCCTGCTGCACCAACAGATCTTTGACCCTCTGTTGCCATAACCCGAAATTCCCTATTCCATCAAACTTCATCACATCGAACTTTGAAACGAATGAACTTGATGCCATCGTTCTTCGTGTTCAATCCAAACGAATCTAACAGATCTAACCTAGCTCTAATACCAATTTGTTAGAATTATTGGATCACACACACGCACACGATTAAAGAGAATTAACACAGACAGATTTACGTGGTTCCCCAATTTGGGTACGTCCACTGGAGAGGCATGCCATTTCCTTATTATAAATGAAATCGTTACATAGAGTTATATAATAGGTATTATTTATACCCAATAATCCTAATCCAAACCTACTTCATATTATGACCTAATTCCCCATAATATCCCTTACAACTAAACAGAAAAATCGTCCAAAATCCTGTTCACAAAAGGAACCCTCGCGTCTGCTCCGCCCCCCCTCGCCCCAGCGGGATTTCCCAGCCTTACCGCCCCGCCCTAGAGAGGCTGGTCTCTGTCTGGCAGTGATTCCTCCCGCCCTAGCGGGTTCAATGCCCTTTCTTGCCCCGCCCCGGTGGGGAATATGAGTCACAAGCTAACAGTCCTTAATACGTATATCCCTGCAATGGTTGCAGAAATGCCTCTAAGGAAGAGATTGCTACTTTTAGAAAGTAGCAAGATGATGCATAGTTGGCTCAATGCATCATGCTCGCATCCATGAGTAATGAGCTTCAGCGTCAGTATGAAACTATGGATGCTCCTACTATATTCCTACACTTCAAAGAGTTGAATGGTGAGGAAAGTGGGACTAATAGATATCAGATATCTAAGGAGTTCTAATAATCTAGAATGACCGATGGTACTACAGTAAAGATACATGTCCTTAAAATGATCAATTTGATTGAACAATTAGGATAACAGGGTTTTGTCATGAATGGAGAGTTGAGCCAAGATTTGATCCTGCACTCACTCCCGGACTCCTTCTCACAATTGTGTTGAATTTTTAGATGTACAAGCTAGATGTCAGCCTCGCTGATTTGCTTAAACATGTTAAAAACTGTTTAGAGTCACTTTCCAACTATGAAAGACCAAGTCTTACTGATAGGGACCAAAAGAACTTCTAAAGAAGAACGATTCAAAGAAGGTAAATAGAAAGGCAAATATAAAGTATAATAAGAACACAACTGATACAAAAAGCAAAGGAGTTTGCTTCCACTGCAATAAGCCTGGACACTGGAATAGAAACTGTGAGAAGTGTCTTGCAGATGCTAACCAGAAGAAGCTTAGTGAAGCTTCAGTTACATATACAGTTTTGTCAATGATTGAAATAAATCTTTCAGTAAGTAAATTTTTTACTTGGGTATTGGATACCGGCTATGGTTCTCATAAATACAAATTTATGAAAGGACCAAACAAAAGTAGAAAGCTAAACAAGTGGAAGTCTTCTTGCGTGTAGGAATGGAGCAAAGGTTGGTCCATTAAATGCAGGAACTTATTGTTTAGCGCCGCCTACGGGCAAGTCCATTAGTTTAAATAATTAACAATTTACTGAATGGACTTTACATACTTGACTTACATGAAAATAATTTTAAATTGAACAAACTAGTAAAATAAAAGGAGATGATCATTCAAAGATGTGAATATTTGTATTTGGTGAAATACAAGTCTGAATCATTTAAAAGGTTCAAAGAATTCAGAAGTAAAACTAATTGGCAAGGTATTATGATTCTTCGATTGGATCGAGGAATAAATACGTGTGCAATAAGTTTTAAGATCATCTTAAAAGGTTTTCTTACAATGAACGCTTCCTGATACATAAAAATTATTTGGTGTATCTAAAAGGAAAAATCGCACCTTGTTAGACATGGGGCGGTCCATAAAATCTTTACCGACATTCCAGTATCCTTCTAGGATAATGCCTTGGAAATGGCTACATATCTACAAAATAAGGTAACCTCAAAATCCGTCCCCAAGACTTCATAAGAGTTATGGACAGGGAGGATTCCTAATCTTAAGTATGTTAAGATAAAGGGTTGTCCAACTTATGTGAAAAGGTTTTAAAAGGATAAGTTTGAGACAAGATTTGACAAGTACAAATTTGTGGGACATCCTAAAGTAAGTTTAAGGTATATGTTCTGTAATCCTACTTAGCAAAAGGTGTTTATTGTGAGACACACTGCCTTCTAAGATAAAGGTATTTATCATTGAAGGACTAGTGGGAGGATAATGGATCTTGAAGGAGTTCAAGAATCACAAATCACTATTAGTCAAAAGGAAGAACCTGCAGATAGACCTATTATACCACAACCAAATCGTTAATCTGGAATAGTACCGAAGATACCTGGGAGGTATGGATTCATCATAGATGATGATGATGAGGTACACATCATAGAAGATGATGATCCAGTTATATACGATAAGGCTAAGAGTTGTAGACACTCAGAGAAATGGCAGATGACCATAAAATCTAAAAATAGATCTTTGAAGCAATGCTCAAGTCCATTTGGATTTTACTTGCAATTGCAACTTATTATTACTAAATCTATCAAATGGACGTGGAGACACCGTTCCTCAAATATGAATTATTAGAGGAAAATGTATGTATGATACAACCAGATGGATTTATTTCAATGGTTGAAGCAAATCATGTATATAAGCTACAACAATCCATTTATGGATTGAATCAAGCTTCTCGAAGATGGAACATTCATTTTGATGAAGACAATTAAAAGAGTTTGATTTTATCAAAAATGAGAATGAATCTAGTGTGTACAAAAGGGTCAGTGGGAGCGCTGTGACATTCCTAGTATTATATGATGATATACTACTGATAAGGAATGACATATCAGTGCTATAATCAGTAAAGATAAAGTTGTCTAAACATTCCTCCATGAATGATTTGGGTAGAACATCCTAAATTGGGGATATAAATCTATATAGATAGATTTAAAAGGATATTCGGCTTAACCCAAGGAATGCATATTCATTTGATGCTAAAGATGTTTAGCATGGTAAACTCCAAAAGATGTCTCATGATGATGAGTCAAAGAGTGTATCTCTCTAAAATTGTCCTCAATAAAAGAGAGATCACATGAATTACTATCATGTATGCAATGAAATATACGAGACTTAATGTTGATCAGTCATATTCTGGAAAAGATCACTGTCAGATAGTGATAAACATCTTAAAGTACTTAACCGACACTAAGGATGTTGAAAGTCCAATTATAATCTAGAAGGGGGGGGGGGGTTGAATAGATTATTATAGGTTAAAATTTAATATTAGGCCTTTTTTAATTTTTTTAATTTTTTTGCAGTTTTAGAAATAAGTATGCAAGATAATAAAAATTTAATCACACAATGCACAGATATTTATCTGGTTCACAACATACACTCCTTGGTATGTTGCTACGTCCAGTCTCAAGTCCCTACTTGGAACCTGAGATCCTATTACTATTAGTAATGAAAACTTCTTCAACAGGCGGAGAAGCCTTTACAAAGTTTTATAGGTAAACTTCCAACTGTTTCCAACTATTCTATCTTGGACAGCAAGCTCCCTGCTCCTTCCTCAAGTCTAGTTGTATCACCTTTTGAGTTCAGTTCTATCTTATGATCTGGTCTTGAAACAACAGCTTCTTCCTCACCTCACAAATACACTAGAGACTCAATCTCCCGCTGACTTCTCTAAGACTCTGATCTTGGTCGAAGAATTACTTGTCTTTCTCACAGGTACATAAAATAAACTAACTTTCTTTTTACAAATAAATTTACAACAATGTGCTTCTCAAATAAGCAGATAAGAATTTAGTACAGATGAGTGCTTCTCAAATAAGCAAATATTAATTATAGAACAAATAAAAGTTCAGAGACTTTTATATTTAAAAATTATGCTTCTTTGAAAGCAAATAGATATTTTCTTTGTTTAGATCAAATTATGCTTTTGTTTAAGTAAATATAAAATATGCACAGTTATAAAAGTTCAAGTAACTTTTATGTTTTCGATAGAAGCTTCTTAATCAAGCAGATAAGTTAATTTTAACTTCAGCTCAATAATACTTTGGTTTAAGCAGATATAAAAGTTTAATGTCCTTTATATAGAATTATTAATTCTTAAAAATAAAGAGTGTTTTTCTATGGATTATGTAAAATTGTTTCTCAGATAATCTTTAACAAGTAAAAGATGTTTATATATGAATACTTGTATAAAAAGAATTAATTCAAGCAATATTTATCAAGTATAATATTTAAATCAGTTAGGCATAAACTGATATAACAAATATTATTGTTTAACTCAAATAATATATAAGAATATTTTATCTATTGTGTGAACTTTTATAGATAATGTCACTTAGTACTATAAGGAATCGTACGGTTCGAATTCCTCTTGATAGAGGTGTATCTCCGTAGCCTTGCGACGTCTAAGTACGACAAAATTTATAATTTTCACAATTGATATTTATATAAATATTTTCAATAGATCACTACGATTCTCAAATCCAGTTCGGATGACTACTTTTTGGAGTAGTATCTCAGTGTCGTCTTGAGCTATCAAGTGTCGTATCTATTTTACGATATTTATATAAATAATGTCAATAAAAGGTTACTGAAGACTATAAGGAATCGTACGGTTCGAATTCCTCTCCGTAGAGGTGTATCTCCGTAGCCTTGTGGCGCCCAAGTATCCTTTTATTTGACAAATAGATGAAATATAGATATATAGAATTGTGTAGAACAAAATATATTCGTATATCTATAGATATAATACAAGTAAGAAATAATTCAACAGAAATTAAACTTATCTCAATACTTGGACCAATTTTCCTTCTTAAAATAATCAGAATTTTTGTAAGAAGAGATATAAAGCTTTTAGAGAGAATGTAGGCAAGGAGAGTATGCTTTGCTTTTCACTGAATTGGTAAAAACCAAATGAATGAAATACTCCCTATTTATAGAATTTCCGAAGTTGGGGTAAAAATGTAATTTAGAAAATCTGATTTTTGTATGCATGGTTTGGATGAAGAATTTTTGAATTGAACGGTCCAGATGAAAAAGAATTGGACGCGGTTTATTTATAGCCAGTACTCAACAATCCGCCCATTCCTTTTTCAAAGTTCTTATCATTAAATGAGATAGTTTGACTATATGCAATGCCAGCACACACATACACACGGTTTGATGATGTCCCAAATTAAGTGTTACTTAATTTATAGTTGCCAGCACATTTGCATATACACACTTGCACGTTACACATATATGCATGTATATAGTACACGTTTATATATATAATGTTAACATATTTATATGATATATATATATTCTAAACATACTGATATAATTTTTCAAAGTAATATATGTATATGTATATTCAGTTTTTATATAAGTATACTTGTTAATTTATATATATATATATGTTTTAGTAATAATATATGTTTTTAACTTTTAATGCTTATGATGTATGCATGCATGCATAAAATATTTTGCCCAACTTTGGTATTGAAAAAGAAATAGGATCTCCTTGCCTTGAATGTTATACGAATTAATTTTTTTAACACTTGACATTTTAATTTATCAAGGTCAACAAAAATTAATTCAAGTAAAAATCAGAAAATAAAATAATAAGAAAATAATTTAAAAAAATAGAATTGTTGTCATCAAAAAATAAAATTGTTGTCATCAAAAAATAAAATTATACCTATCAATCTCCCCCTTTTTGATGATGACAATTATAAAAATATTTTTAGCCCTTATGAAAACTCCCCCTTAAATTATGAACAGTTTATATCCATTCATAGCAGTTTATATATTTTTCTTCTCCCCCTTTGTCATCATAAAAAATGATGGGGTTAAAAGAAAATGTTAAACCTGCAGAAAATATTTAGGAAACCTGCAAAGAGTGTTAGGTACCAAATATATATAAGATGAGTAAAGTAGTAGTAGTAGTAGTAGTAGTAGTAGTAGTAGTAGTAGTAGTAGTAGTAGTAGTAGGAGTGAGAGAGAGAGAGGGGGATTTAAGGTTACAGTCATCCGAATAGTTAGTAAAGTTAGTTACAAAGTTAGATATCCTCTATGTTTAGAGGAGAAAAGTGAGAAATTTCAGGAATGGTACCATCAGGATCTTCTTGTTGGGGAACAGGAGCAGTGGAGTCAGCAGTGGCATTGGCAGTAAACGGATAGGGATCCATCAGCAGGCTATTGTTTTCCATTAAACAGCATACCACAAACTTAACAGTAAGTAAAGATAACTGAACATCTTCTAATTTTTCGAAAATCAAAGTTTGGTTATGCAGAAGAAGTTGGTTCATACTGTTAAGTGAATCAATTTTTGTGGCCATGTTGATGTTGGTTTCAAGAATCTCATGATCAATGGGTTTAGAAATGATAAGTGACTGAGGTGGCAGATTTAGTTGGGATACAATGTTGCTGGTGGAAACGAGTTGGGACTGATGGTTTGACAAAGGAATGTTCAGATAATTGAAAATATGTGTGAGTAGTAGACCAAAACCAAGACAGTTATTTTGAAAACATAATTCAAAAGATGACAGCAAGAAGTAGGCCAAATTGTAGGGCATGCATTCATTTAAAATACTTTTTATGATTTCCAAATCAAATGGCATCAGTTTTCGATCATCTCTCACAGGCATAAAGTTTTTTCTCAAAATTTTTCCCAAAAACTGACACTCAGCAGTGAGAAATTCTAAACCAATCTTGCAAGGATAATCAAATAAGAGTGCTGGCACCATTTGATCAGTTACAACAGACAGATTGTGTTTAAACAACATACATTCCTCTACAGAGATACCAGATGGAATGAGATAAGAGTTGACCCTAGGCAGTTCTAAAGTGGAGGGATGTAATTGCAATGCATGGACAAGAAATAGTTCATCAATTATGTATGTTTGACCTTGAATGCAGGTGGTGATGCTCTTTAATAAACCAGAAGAATCAGTAGAAAAGTCCATGTGAGCATAAAACTCAGCTACAAGACTAGGATAGATTGATTTATCATAGAAAGAGACTAAGCATTCCCACCCAATATTTTTAAATTTTTCAAACAAGTTTGGAAAGCTATGAAATGTAATGACATACCCTGGACATATATTGTGTCTCATAGTCCTATACTTAGATTGTGCAGAGGCAGTAGTGAGGTGAGGGACAGCATTAGAGAATTGTAACTCAGAGTTTAGAGGAAGAGTTTTTCTTTTGGATGAAAAAAGTTTAGACATTATTAGTAGAGATGCAGGAAAGACAGGGGAGAGAATTAGGCTAAGTAAAGTCTGGACATATAAATGCACCATTTTTGAAAGACCTTATATATATAGATTGAGAAAAGAGTAATGATATGCTGTAAGGAATATATACGAGTAATCAAGCAAGAGTAGTAGTAAGTAATATGACTATACTTAAAACAGTAATAAGGAACAGAAATCATTTAATTTAAACAGTAGGATAGATAAAATATTTTAAAAACTATTATTTAAGAAGAGAGAGAAAACAGTAACATAAGATACCCACATGTCACATAGAGAAGACAGAGAATGAGGAAGTTCAGTCAACCTTAAGAATGATTACCAAAGATATGAAGATGTATCATTTAATACATTTTTGATAAAACACGGCAAGAAACCATTAAACTGAGAAGAGTAAAGTCAAGTTGAATCATTACATAGAGAGAGTGTCAATTTTTTTTTAAAAAATCAAGAGGCAGGTGAGTTGCAAGATTTTAACATTTATAGCAAATCTCAGATAGATAGAGCACATAGCAGTTAATGTAGTAAACAAGCCCAGTGGACATAAGTATCCATAATATATAAGAGATGCAGAAATGAACCCAGTGGACATCAGTATCCACACAATTTATAATAGATAGTATTGAAACAATGGAGGGTTATACCTGAGTGAGTAGCTTTAAGCAAGATTATACTAGTTCCATATGCAGTTTCTTAATGAGAAAATCATTTACTCAAGCAGAAGCGTACAATCATATAGGTATATATATATGTATAAGAATAGAAGTATACAATATGTAAAAAAAAATTGAAAAGAAATTTATTCAAAAAAAATGAAAGGTAAAAGAATGAGTCCAAATCACATACTTATTGGGTTTGTTAGAGAGTTTCAATTGTAAGTATAAAAAGGAAGAAACCATAACAATAGAATTTTTTTTAAAAAAAATTTATTAAAACATTAAAGAGAGCTTAGTTTTTTTTTTTTTTTTTTTTTTAAATTACAAGCACAACTTACCAGAGATTACAGTGGATTTGATGAAGTAATTGAAATGATTTGCATCGGTCCAAAAAAAATGTAGCAGTTAGAAAGAAATAGATCTGTCGATCTTTTGTGAAAAAAAATATATATACATGACAGTTTAATATTAGAAGCTTCACAAAAGAAACTTAAAAGTTTATTTTGAAAACCAAAAAAAATTGTTTTGAAAACTGAATCAGAACCGATTTGGAGTAGGAACCTTAAAGGTTTAAAAAAAAATGACAAGAAGAGAAGGGAAAGAGAGAAGAGAGAGATAGTCAGAGGTGTGAGAAAGAAAAGAGAATGAAGAGTCAGGTGTGAGAGAAAAGAAAAAAATGATTTTGATATAAATATTTTGACTTACCAGATTGATTCAACGGTGGAGAATTGATCTGAACTGAAGTGGAAGGCGTGGATTTATTCTGAAGATGAACAGTTGTGTTTCTTGAATTAACTTGATTCAACAACTGGGATGAAAGCTCAGTCTTGATCGAGCGGTTCTAGATCATGATCCGTGTTCCCTTGATGACTCATTTTCGTTGGCTCAATAGAGGTGTCGCGAATGGGTCAATTTTGACCATTGAATTTGTACAAAAATTAACGGTCCAGATTTAATCCTTTGAAATATATATATATATATATATATATATATATATATATATATACATATATATATATGTATGTATATTAACTTAGTAAAACTGAGAATTTTTATTTATAAAAATAGTGAAATAAATATTGTTAAAAATATAAACATTTTAATTTAAAAAAATATATAAATAGAATCTAACATATAATACAATTAAGGATTAATAAAAATTGATAAGATGAAGATAAATATTGTCAAAGAAAAATTTGTTTATACATTAATAAATATTGTAATATAAAATTATACTAAGATTTTGTTCAACAAATTAAGAGGAAATATCTAGCATGCCCAACTCAATTCTTAATTTGCAAAATCTTTCAGAGCTTAGTGGTTTAGTGAATATATCAGCTATATTTAATTCAGTGTCAATATGTTCTAGTTTAATAATTCCGTTATTAACATGATCACGTAAAAAGTGATGCCTAATGTCTATATGCTTTGACCTAGCATGCAAAACTGTATTTTTGCTGAGATTTATAGTACTTGTATTATCACATAGAATTGACACGCATTCAAATTTCAAGTTATAATCTACGAGGGTCTGTTTCATCCACAGTATTTGAGCACAGCATCGTGCAGCCGCAATATATTCAGCTTCGGTGGTTGAAATAGATACAGAGTTCTGTTTCTTAGAGAACCAAGAAACTAAACACCCTCCTAGAAATTGGCAGGTACCACTGGTACTTTTTCGATTAACATGATGACCTGCATAGTCAGAATCTGAAAAACATACGAGATTAAATGGTTGATCCTTAGGATACCATAGACCTAATTCAGTAGTTCCTTTAAGATATCGAAAAATTCTTTTTACTGCGGTCAGGTGAGATTCTTTAGGATCAGCCTGAAACCTGGCACATTTACAAACACTAAACATAATGTCAGGTCGACTAGCAGTTATGTATAGTAAACTTCCGATCATTCCTCTGTATTTCTTTGAGTCAACAGATTTTCCATTTTCATCAGCAATTAATTTATCAGTAGTTGACATAGGAGTGTTAAGAGGTTTTGCAGATTCTAGGCCAAATTTCTTGATCATTTCTTTACAGTATTTAGATTGAGATATATAAATACCTTTTTCTCCTTGTTTGATCTGCAATCCGAGGAAGAAGTTTAATTCTCCCATCATACTCATTTCAAATTCTTTGCTCATGCTTTCAGAGAACTCATTGCACATAGTAATGTCAGTAGAACCAAAAATAATATCATCAACATATATTTGAATTACCAGAATATCATCATTCTTATTTTTAGTAAATAAAGTAGTATCAACAGTACCCCGTTTAAAACCATTATTTAACAGAAATTTACTTAGTCGTTCATACCATGCTCTTGGGGCCTGTTTTAAACCATATAAAGCTTTATGTAATTTATAGACATATTCAGGATGACTAAAATCTTCAAAGCCAGGAGGTTGTTTAACATAAACTTCCTCTTCTATAACACCATTTAAGAATGCAGATTTAACATCCATTTGAAATAGCTTAAAATTTTTATGACATGCAAATGCTAATAACATACGAATAGATTCAATTCTAGCAACAGGAGCATATGTTTCATCATAATCAATACCTTCCAATTGATTATACCCTTGAGCAACTAATCTTGCCTTATTACGTACAACAGTTCCACTTTCATCATGTTTATTACGAAATACCCATCGAGTTCCAATAATTGAAACATCCTCGGGTTGTGAAACTAACTCCCATACTTTGTTTCTAGTGAATTGTTTAAGTTCGTCTTGCATAGCTATTATCCAGTCTTCATCAAGTAAAGCATCTTTTATATTTTTAGGTTCAGTTTGAGACAAGAAAGATAAGTGACTAGCTAAATTATGTGCTTGTGATCTAGTGATAACCCCTTTATCAATATTACCAATAACATTTTCTATCGGATGATTTTTAATGACGTGAGACTCTTTGGGCAAATCATTCATCTGAGGGTTTGGGTTTTCAAGAGGATTCTCATCAATAGGTGGTAATGCATTATCTAGTTTTGGTTCTTCCATATTTCTGAGAATATCTTCAATGACAACATCATTATCAACAAGTTCTTTATATTTTGAAGGAGGCTGAGTTTCATCAAAAGTCACATTCATTGATTCTTCTACAACTAGACTTCTTTTGTTGAAAACTCTGTATGCTTTACTGTTGAGAGAATATCCAAGAAATATTCCTTCATCAGATTTGGGATCAAATTTCAATAAATGCCCTTTGGTGTTTAAAATAAAACATTTGCTCCCAAAAACACGAAAATAGTTTATTTTTGGAGTTCTTTTGTAATAAAGCTCATAGGGAGTTTTGAGCAAAATTGGTCTTAATAAAACTCTGTTTAAAATGTAACATGATATTGCCATAGCTTCAGCCCAAAAATATTTTGGAAGACGATATTCATTTAACATGGTATTAGCTATTTCTTGCAAAAAACGATTTTTCCTTTCAACTACACCATTTGACTGAGGTGTATAAGGAGCAGAGAAGTTATGACTTATACCGTTCTCATCACAGAACATAATAAAATCCGAATTGTCAAATTCTTTTCCGTGATCAGTTCGAATATAGACAATAGAACTTTCCTGTTGATTTTGAATCTTTTTACACAGGTTAGAAAAGGAATTAATAGCCTCATTTTTAAATTTTAGAAAATCAACCCATGTAAATCGTGAATAATCATCAACCAAAATAAGAATGTATACAGCACCACCCATGCTATGTTTAGGGATAGGTCCAACAAGGTCCATATGCAACAATTCTAAGGGTCGAGATGTTGACACAGTAAATTTAGGTGTATGTGATGCATGAATTTGTTTTCCTAATTCGCAAGCTTCACAGATGTGATCTTTAAAGAATTTCAATTTAGGAAGACCACGGACATGTTCTTTAGAAGAAATGTTATTTATGAGTTTCATATTTATGTGTCCTAGTCTGCGATGCCATAGCCAAGGATCATCATTTGCAGATACAAGACATATGTTATCTAAATGAGGGTATGAATCTAAGTCACAAGTATACACATTTTGATATCTAGGACAAGCTAAAATCAATTTACCAGTTTGATCAAAAATAGAGCAATTATGTGTACTAAAGGATATTTTAAAACCACTATCACATAGTTGACTGATAGATAGAAGATTATACCTGAGTCCAGTGACTAGCGGAACGTTGGAAATGGTTATGTGGTCATTACCCACACATCCTACTCCAATTATTTTACCTTTATTGTTATCTCCGAAAGTTACCTCTCCAAAGTCTGTAGCTTGCAGATTTCTTATTTTGGACTTGTCGCCAGTCATATGTCTTGAGCATCCACTATCAAGATACCATTTGCTTTTATTCATATCAGCTGCAAGACATATCTGCAATGTATGTACTAATTTTACAAGTTGGTACCCTTTAAATTGAAGGGTCCTTAAGGTGAGTTTTCCATTTTGTATAAGGAACACTGGAGGTTTCCTTTACAAAACTTGGCATAGGATAATCAATTTTAGTAGAAAAAAGCATTCTATGAGTAACTTGATTGTGAGAAGTATGATATTGTTGTTTATGAAATTCTTTTCTTGTGATAGTTGATGCAGTATATGTTCCTTTTAGAACCCAAATCATTTTTCCTTTATAGTTTCCATTTCTGGCATTGCACATATAGAAGGAATGACCATTTCTGTTACAATAGGAACATTTCATGAAGGGAGATATATGACTTTCTTTTTCTTTAATTTTAACATGATACAGTCCTTTATCTTTTGATTTACTTGTTTCTCCAGTATATCCTAAACCTTCTTTATTAAAGCTACATTTTTGTTGATTTAACATGACATCAAGATTTTCTTTTCCTTTTGTAAATTTATAAATTATAGTATTTAAGTCTTCACGTTCTTTAGTTAAGCTTTTAATTATGGAATTATGTTTTTCGATTTCTAGTTTTAAAAGTGAATTTTCATTCCTGATTTCTTCAGTTACTGTTTGATCTTGTACTTGATTATCTTCATTTATTACAGCAAGTGTTGAATTTTTAATTTCAAGATTTTCAATTGAGATAATAAGTGAGGAATTTTCTATTTCAAGATTTTTATTTATTTTCTTAAGTTGTTCTAATTCTTCATTATTTTCTAAGTTTACTTCATTTAAACTTTCATTAGTGATAATTAAATTAGCATTTTCAATTTCAAGACTCTTATTTATTTTTCTTAATCTTTCTAACTCTTCTTTTAATGATTCATTATTTCCATATAAATGACTGTAAGCCTCTTGTAATTCATAATTTTCTTTATTTATAGTTTCTAGTGTGTATGCAGAAAATGAGGTGCTAGGCAATTGGTGTTCAGAATTTACCTCAGATCTTGGTGATGAGTCATTATCTGCCATTAAACAAAGATTTGCAATTTCTTCTATTTGTTCAGCAGTTTCTTCCTCGTCACTTAGATCCCATCCTTCTTCTGCTACAAGAACTTTGTTGTTAGCCAGTTTTGGACAATCCTTTTTGAAGTGTCCAGGCTGCTTGCATTCAAAACATGTGTTTCAATTTTCATTTGGGTTGGTACTTCTGAAGTTGTTGTTAATGGCTTTGAATTTTCCTCCTTGCGTGTTTGGCTTGAAAAATTGTTTGCCTTTGAAGTTGTTGAAGTTGTTGTTTGTCTTCATGAAGCCTTTGCCATATTTTCTTGCCTTGCTTTGAATTACTCTCCTGAGTTGTCTGGACAGTAGAGCAACTTCATTGTTGTCTAGACTAAGGAGTTCTTCATCATCACTTTCTTGATCCACCAGAAGGGCTTTGAAGGCGATTCCTTTCTTTTTAAAATCTGTGTCTGATCCAGCTTTTTCGATGAGCATATCGACTTCGTGGGCACGAAGATTTCCAATTAGATTATCCATAGGATATGTGGTTAGATCTTGCATTTCTTTTATTGCTGTAACCTTCATTTTCCAGATGGATGGAAGGGCTTTGAGAATTCTTCTGTTTTTCTCATTTGTAGTGTATGCTTTTCCCAATTGTTCTAGCTCATCAATGATTCTAGAAAATCGAGTTTCCATATCAATGATCTTTTCTCCTTCTTCAAGCTTGAAACTTTCATACTCTTGAATTAGAGAATCTTTTCTGGTTTCTTTGATGTGATTGGTACCTTCATAGGTTACAATTAATTTTTCCCAAATTTTTTTTGCATTTTTGCAGTTACTAACTCTTTTGTATTCTTTTTCAATCAAAGCACTAGTTAGCACTTGTTCTGCTCGGGATGCAATATTCATGATTTCTTCTTCTTCAGTGGTGAATTCATAGATGTCTTTCTCGACAGTCTTTTCTCCTTGGATTTTGGTTGGAATTTGTACTCCCCGTTCGATGGCACACCAAATTTTGATTCCTTGGGATTTGGCATAGATTTTGAATCTGGTTTTCCAGGTGGCAAAGTTGGTACCATCAAATAGTGGAGGTCTGGACATAGACAGTCCTTCGCCGCAACCGGTAGCATTGTAGGCCATGGATCTACTCTTAAGTATGCCTGTATATACTCAACAAACAAGTTAAAGAGCACTGCTCTGATACCAATTGAAAGTCCAATTATAATCTAGAAGGGGGGGGGGGTTGAATAGATTATTATAGGTTAAAATTTAATATTAGGCCTTTTTTAATTTTTTTGCAGTTTTAGAAATAAGTATGCAAGATAATAAAAATTTAATCACACAATGCACAGATATTTATCTGGTTCACAACATACATTCCTTGGTATGTTGCTACGTCCAGTCTCAAGTCCCTACTTGGAACCTGAGATCCTATTACTATTAGTAATGAAAACTCCTTCAACAGGCGGAGAAGCCTTTACAAAGTTTTATAGGTAAACTTCCAACTGTTTCCAACTATTCTATCTTGGACAGCAAGCTCCCTGCTCCTTCCTCAAGTCTAGTTGTATCACCTTTTGAGTTCAGTTCTATCTTATGATCTGGTCTTGAAACAACAGCTTCTTCCTCACCTCACAAATACACTAGAGACTCAATCTCCCGCTGACTTCTCTAAGACTCTGATCTTGGTCGAAGAATTACTTGTCTTTCTCACAGGTACATAAAATAAACTAACTTTCTTTTTACAAATAAATTTACAACAATGTGCTTCTCAAATAAGCAGATAAGAATTTAGTACAGATGAGTGCTTCTCAAATAAGCAAATATTAATTATAGAACAAATAAAAGTTCAGAGACTTTTATATTTAAAAATTATGCTTCTTTGAAAGCAAATAGATATTTTCTTTGTTTAGATCAAATTATGCTTTTGTTTAAGTAAATATAAAATATGCACAGTTATAAAACTTCAAGTAACTTTTATGTTTTCGATAGAAGCTTCTTAATCAAGCAGATAAGTTAATTTTAACTTCAGCTCAATAATACTTTGGTTTAAGCAGATATAAAAGTTTAATGTCCTTTATATAGAATTATTAATTCTTAAAAATAAAGAGTGTTTTTCTATGGATTATGTAAAATTGTTTCTCAGATAATCTTTAACAAGTAAAAGATGTTTATATATGAATACTTGTATAAAAAGAATTAATTCAAGCAATATTTATCAAGTATAATATTTAAATCAGTTAGGCATAAACTGATATAACAAATATTATTGTTTAACTCAAATAATATATAAGAATATTTTATCTATTGTGTGAACTTTTATAGATAATGTCACTTAGTACTATAAGGAATCGTACGGTTCGAATTCCTCTTGATAGAGGTGTATCTCCGTAGCCTTGCGACGTCTAAGTACGACAAAATTTATAATTTTCACAATTGATATTTATATAAATATTTTCAATAGATCACTACGATTCTCAAATCCAGTTCGGATGACTACTTTTTGGAGTAGTATCTCAGTGTCGTCTTGAGCTATCAAGTGTCGTATCTATTTTACGATATTTATATAAATAATGTCAATAAAAGGTTACTGAAGACTATAAGGAATCGTACGGTTCGAATTCCTCTCCGTAGAGGTGTATCTCCGTAGCCTTGTGGCGCCCAAGTATCCTTTTATTTGACAAATAGATGAAATATAGATATATAGAATTGTGTAGAACAAAATATATTCGTATATCTATAGATATAATACAAGTAAGAAATAATTCAACAGAAATTAAACTTATCTCAATACTTGGACCAATTTTCCTTCTTAAAATAATCAGAATTTTTGTAAGAAGAGATATAAAGCTTTTAGAGAGAATGTAGGCAAGGAGAGTATGCTTTGCTTTTCACTGAATTGGTAAAAACCAAATGAATGAAATACTCCCTATTTATAGAATTTCCGAAGTTGGGGTAAAAATGTAATTTAGAAAATCTGATTTTTGTATGCATGGTTTGGATGAAGAATTTTTGAATTGAACAGTCCAGATGAAAAAGAATTGGACGCGGTTTATTTATAGCCAGTACTCAACAATCCGCCCATTCCTTTTTCAAAGTTCTTATCATTAAATGAGATAGTTTGACTATATGCAATGCCAGCACACACATACACACGGTTTGATGATGTCCCAAATTAAGTGTTACTTAATTTATAGTTGCCAGCACATTTGCATATACACACTTGCACGTTACACATATATGCATGTATATAGTACACGTTTATATATATAATGTTAACATATTTATATGATATATATATATTCTAAACATACTGATATAATTTTTCAAAGTAATATATGTATATGTATATTCGGTTTTTATATAAGTATACTTGTTAATTTATATATATATATATATATGTTTTAGTAATAATATATGTTTTTAACTTTTAATGCTTATGATGTATGCATGCATGCATAAAATATTTTGCCCAACTTTGGTATTGAAAAAGAAATAGGATCTCCTTGCCTTGAATGTTATACGAATTAATTTTTTTAACACTTGACATTTTAATTTATCAAGGTCAATAAAAATTAATTCAAGTAAAAATCAGAAAATAAAATAATAAGAAAATAATTTAAAAAAATAGAATTGTTGTCATCAAAAAATAAAATTGTTGTCATCAAAAAATAAAATTATACCTATCAGATGTAATCATGATTTATGATGGGTCTGAATTAAACTAGAGGACTAAACAGACTCAAGTTTTCAGACTGACCAAGATGACAAAAAATCAACTTTAGGGTAAGTCGTTACCTTGAAAGGTTGTGCAATGAATTGGAAAGGTTCCAAACAGCAAAGAGTTGTTGGTTTAGTGATAAAGACAAAGTATATAGCTATAAATAAAGCTGCAAGTTGATGTTTCAGATAAAAAGTTCATAGCAGAATTAGGAATAGTTATTAAGTCTTATCTTGGATCCAAACATATGTTGTGGCACTTTCATTTGATTAAAAGAATCATTGAAAGAGGAGAAGTCACTACAGAGATAGTGAACTCTCAAGAAAAACATTACATATCCATTTACTGAAGCTTATTCAGCAGCATGATAATCGTCACTTAGAGAAGAAGGGTATTAGATACCATGTCGATTGACTTTAGTGCAAGTGGGAGATTGAAAGTAGTATGCACACAAGTCATTCATGTTTGATGATAAAGCATATACTTTGCAACAATCTTATTTATTTATTAATAAAATAATTATTTATTTATAGGCATTTATTTATCTACATATGTTGTTATTATAATATGTGATAAACTCATAGTTTTAAGCAATGCCTTTAGAATCATAATGATGATCATGCTAATGAGATCTAAATTATTACATAGCTTAAAACTAAAATAGTTCCCAATCGTTGGATTACTAAAAAGGGGATTAGTGAATTCGGATAGATTGGTACATATGTTGCTTGCTCATTGGATGAGGATGATTGATCTCATGATCATTTATGTGGAGACATTAAAGCAAGTATGTAGGTGCTTATTGGAGAATAAGTTCACTGAACGTGGCTCGCTAAGGAATACCTAATGGAGTTTTACTTGCCTGTCAATAGGAATTCCTGTAGTGATAGTAGTACAAGTGATTCTTGGACTTGAGATTATCATAGTATCTTGTGTATGATAAGTTATGCTTTGACATGTCCCTTAAGACCCTTAGGGTATATTAAAGGGCATACTTGGGTGTAATAAGTTATATATGGAGATAATGAATGATCAATAAAGAATCTACCACTTCTAGTAAAAGAAGAGATATGCCCTATGTGATTCGATAAATGACAATCCAGGAATCCTTGGCCAAGGTGGAATGAGTTTCTAATTTGCATTATTTGGAGTTGTGCAATTGAGAATCGAAATACATATAATTAAATAAAAATAAGACTTGACAGTAATTCCATATCTTATATTTAATTGGAATATTGTATGGTGAAAGGATTGAATTGTACGGTAACTATTAACTCACAGGTTCTTTTATGATTAATGTTGAAATCTATATTATCTGAAAAGTCGTTGATCGCTAAGGAGGCTTATCTTTATTGTAGAATAAATGTTATTTATTTAAATAAATTATTAGTTTAATTTATTTATTTAAATAAGATTAAAATTGTTCTAATTGATTTATTCACAATCGGTTTAATATGGAGAACCTAAAGGGTCACACCATAAAAAGAATAATATTGATTAAAGAAGCAAATGGCATAATCGTAATAATAAGTTAAGTATATTTAATTTAATCTATGGTGATAGAATAAATTAAATAGCTTAATATTTATTATTTAATAGTTTGGAAATATTAAATATAAATTAATAAGAGGAGTCTTATTATTATTATTATTATTATTTAATTATTAAAGTACTTTGAGAATTAATTAATAAGATACTCTCTCTCTCTCTCTCTCTCTCTCATATATATATACTAGATGTGTCCCGTGCCTTCGGCACTACATCGACGGTGAGATTTATCCCAAATTTTAGATGGCCCAGATGATTTATTGAGTGAGCGAGAAATTCAAAATTATTTGTATTTTGTTAGATATATATATATTTCTAATAAGATTAGGAAGCTAATTAATTAAAATAGTTTAATTAATTATTCGCAATAAGACTAGGAAGCCTAATTAATTAAAAGAGTTTAATTAATTAATATGAAACCCTAATCCTAAATTGTTTAGGAGGGTTGCCTACATCTATAAATAAGAAACTCTTATTATGGAACAAGGTTATACACTTTATTCCAAAAGTTGGGAGAGCACTCACTACTAGAAATTCGACATATAGCGACTATAGCGACGGTCGGCACGGAACCGTCGGTATAGAGGTTGTTTTAGCCAAAACCTCCTATTTTATTCCCCAAATCATTTCAGTATCTTTACTCCCAATTTCTCCCCTAAATCATCTTCGCTCCTCTCTAGTCCTCTCTAACATTTTCTCTCTCGTTGCTCTTCCTCTACCGCTCGTCATCTTTTACTCGGATTGGGCACTCTTTTTCAGATCGCGAACCCTAGGCATCAAAGTTGATCTTAAACAAGTTAATCGTGCGAGATGTTGGCTTACACTGTGATTTCGCGTGTATGTTGTACGATTTACTGAGGATGAAGCCGAGTGAGGAGCGAGTTAAGGGAATTGTCGCTAACGTGATGGAGATAGCAAGAGATATGCTGAATGCGAACCCCAAGTTAAGAAATTAGAGGAAGATGTAGCCATTATATTGAGTGAGAATCCAGTAGTGGCGAGGATGATCAAGGTGGAGTCGCCAACTAAGGGTTTGGGTTCTGATAAAAAATCTGCTAGTGATTCTCCAATAATAGAAGTTAATGATTTGAAGGATCCAGGTATAATTTGTTGATGCAATTTGTGTTCACATTCTTATATACCACCCTCCATCCCGAATTAATTGACCTTGAGGTTTTAGGCACTTTAAGAAAACTTGTAAATGATGCTAGAACATTGTTAATTTCCAAAATTTACTCTTCCTTAACGGAACACACTAGATTGGTTGTGAATCAACACATATGCACCATAATTATTTACAATGTATAGGTATATATGTGAATGACAGACAATGATTAATTGGGGGCTCATAGTGCAATTAAAATCAACAAAGAAAAGAAGTTTCTAAAAGTTTATTAAGAATTGTAGTTCAATAGAGTCTACATTGATTTTAAATTTATCACTAAATCAATTGAAATTTTGATAATCTGTAAATGAAGAAGCAGCTGGAAATGTCGGCCTGGAGTTGGTTGAGCCTCAAAACCAAGGGATATTGTTGAATGGCGATGAGAAGATTCATGTTACTGCTAGTTGGGATGATCGAGTTTTCAAATGGTATCTTCTACCTTTGGTGTGGGGTTGAGTCATTGACAAATTAAAGAAGCCACTCTTTGAAAAAACAACCGTCTTTGGGATGAATCAAGGTGATAAGGGGTCTTCTTATGTCCAATTGTCTATGTAGAGGGATATAAATAATAAAATGATACGTGGCTTAAAAATTTATGAAAGAAACACGTATGTTTGCCTTCATGTTCCAAAAGTGAAGATGTATATACTAAAACATTCCCTACTTATCATAGACTTTGGATCCTAGCATGCAACATCCCATCTTTTTGTGAATATTGAATATTTACTACTGAAATGTTCAGTTATCATAATGTAACTATTGTATTGGAGTTCCTTTCTTATTATATTTCTGTTTATGAATTTGGATATAACATAGTTACCATGACCTTTTTAGTGTCATAATGGTAGATGAAGCTCATGAAAGATCCATTTATACGGACATCTTCTTGGGTCTCCTTAAAAAGGTGTGGCTTTGAACAATGAGGATAAGTATATGATTGTTTTATTGAAGGGAAATTGTGATTCTTGTCAATTTTTACCTTCTACTTTCTTTTGAACTCTTTGGTGAGTGCAGATCCAGCGGCGTCGACCTGAGCTGCGTCTAATTATCGCATCAGCTACAATTGAAGCAAAATCCATGGCCGCTTTTTTTCAGACAAGGTTCTATTCTTGGCATTCTTAATAAAAGTGATTCTACTTTTTATTTTTTCGTTGCAGTATCATTCTACTGTCTGTAGCGTGCCGTCCATATCAATTGTAATTCAATATTGGAAAGATCTCTTCATTTTTTTAAAGTGGTGCTATTGTTTATTGATTTTGGCAATATGACTTAGTACCCTTTAATTAGCCTGTTTTAAATGTAGCATATATGTTTTCTAATTTTCTTGCTGATGTGATGAATGTTTACTTCTTGCAATCAAGCTTGACACTACACGTGCTCCATATTTGCTACTTTTACATATATCATTTCCACATTACACATGAAAAGAACACATTACATTTTAATGCTAAGAAAAGTAATAACAAAAAGTTAGGGTCTCTATCTTTCACAACTTTGATATGAAAAAATAAATCAAAATATTTTGAAATACAAAACATATAAAAGATTTGCATATAATAAATATGAATAAGAAGATTAAAACCCTCAACAAACTTTTCCCATATAACTATTCCATTCATCCAACCATTAGATTTTATGTTTCTATTGTGGTTATCCTTACAAAATATTAAACTGAGGTAACATCAATAAGAATCTGATCAATAAACTCCTATTTGTTCCTTATTTAATCTTAGAGCGTGATTTGATGGTTGCTTGATAACATGTGACTAATTTACTTATTTGCATTCATAATTAATGTGGAATTAGGACATTATAAAAAAAAATTAACATGGCATATGTGACGCCCCCAAATTTGGACCGCCACTTGGTCACTCGAATTCGGTGTGTCACGTTCTCATGGTAATACAATAATAGCTAAAATCACACATTCACAGCGGAAGATCTAATTTAGAATAATATACAATGATTTATTATAATTATTCCCCCAAGTCTTGCAACCTACAGTACTTAATAGATTACATAATAATATCGAATAAAGACTTATTACATAATCCTACTTAAGCTTAAGCATAGTCTTAATACAATATAACAATTTTAAATATAAAGGAACAAGCTAGTCGGTAGCCTTGCCCTTGCCCTTGTCTTTCCCAGAGACACTTCCCTGTTCCACCTTAACTGAAAGGTTTTAAATAAGCAAGAATGAGCACAAATTGCCCAGCAAGTAATATACAACAAGGGTAAGGAGTTTTATAACACGAGTTTGAAATATCGAAGTATAATCTCTAACATAGTTCAGGGTTTTAAAATAATATCATGAATAACGAGTCTCAACAATGCTCGAATCAAATCTTTGGAATATGAAATCATAGTTCAATATAGATCAATGGATATATATGAATTCAAAAGCTATCAACGTATCCAACTGGATAAAATAATTTATATACTGAGCAGTCACTAAGGACTATTGAACATCTACTAGAATCATCAATATTAAACTGATAACCCAAAAGAAACAAGTACGATAGATGATCAGTCTACAATCCTCTATGTTATGCATAACCATAGTAATATTCGCGCGTGTGTTGGGGCTTCCAACAATATACACTCCCCTTACTATAAGGGTTGTTCAACTTAGTTTTAAAGATGCCGCACCAATCAATTGGTTTGGACAGTTTTTATAAACATGCATATAGTCTAACCGAATCAAATGGCATAGACACTTTCACAATATCCAAGAACAATACCAAGTTCAACATGAATAATAGCTTTCACAAGAGTTTAAACATACTAGCTCAAATGAACGAGTAAGATAACTTGCATTCAAAGAGATAAGGTTTAGATACTTGCTTTATAATATCCGTTGAATAAAGTAATGCAAGGGTTAGGATACTTGCACCGTAAAAGAGTGTCAGTTAGGAAACTTGCCTTTAGCGTAGTCTATCCACGTAAAGTAATTCAACACTTTTAAATCCCTATCGTAATATAATTACATACATATATATGATATCGATTAGTCATATAATTTGACATCATATCTTATCTTTGGATATACGATTAACACATAAGCTAAGTTTTAACCTAGCTACACAGTTATATAGTATCATATTAATATAACTTTTATCCTTAACGTTCCTCCTTTTGAGTTAAAACACATTCTCATATCATTAATATCACATAAGATCACAACAAATAGCAAACATAATCTTTCTAACACTTTATAGCATTATTGTAAGCTAGCCATCAAATCAGATTCAAGTAACAACGTATGATATCACATAGCATATATACATGTTAAAGAGTCTTTCCATGTTCGATCATAAATGCTATAGTTCTAAATCATGATTTTTAACGACTTAGGGTCATGAAACGCCATGAGTTCCCGTAAGTTATCATGCTTGTCATGTAAACATGTAAAGTGATCACATTTTAGACATGCTTGCAAGTTTCTATTTCATATACACATCGTGAGTATTGTCACTTAGCTTAAATCATGCTTTATTTGTGTTTATTTAACTATCAAGGCACCTAACATGGTATGTACACATGTATATATGTATGACACATTAGTGAGGTTCAAAGGTACTATCAAACATGTCCATAATTTTCAAAATCTAGGCTTCGATATATCATGTCAAGACTTACGTTTCAAACTTACACTTTTACTTAGTAAAGTTCGCAAATGAAGTCCACATGCTCATGTCATACTATGAAACATATATAAGCAAGTCAACATGCCTTCCATATATTTCAAAGTCATCTAAACATGCTCATAACATCAGAATGTATATATGGAATTTACATATCCATATCCACCTTCAAAACTTACATTTTTGTTAGGAATGAGCACTAGTTAGGTTCACATGTTCATATTATATCACGGAACCAATATAGATAAGCTAACATGTACTTCATGTGTTTCTAGGTCATACTAACATGTCTCAAAAGTTAGAATGTTTAAAACGGATATAAATAGTAAATGTCCATTTTGAACTCTAAGTTCATTGTGAAATCTATAACTTCACCATTCAAGTAAGAGATCCTAATATAACATGCTCACATTAATTTAATATGCTCATATATACACACTACACATGCTTGCATGCTCATTTAGGTTATAACAATAAGCTAACACTTGACAGATTTTAGCAGATTGCAGAAATCAGTAGCAGGACACAAAGGCCGGCGTAGCTGCGCTGCGCCTCAGTGTATTACCGGCGCAACTGCGCCACTCCTGGTTCAAGTCAAGAACAGCCTGCTTCGGCAGGATTCAAACCCAACCACAAAATTAGTTCACGAAATCAGTCCTAAGTAGTCACATTATGGTTTAAACATACTACTAAGGCTATATAACATTCAATCAAGCATTCTAACCTCCAATCGTCATCCAATTAAATCATGCTCAATAATTGGAATTTGACAGAGAATTCAAGAATTTCAAGAATTTGATAAAACTCAAGATTAAGAACAAGAGTTAGAATTTATACCTCTTGGAGCTTAATAAACTTAGTTTCTTCCTTCTGAATTTGCTAGCCTCTTCTTTGAACAACAACTCACTCACCCTCAAGTTATCAGTGTTTCAATAAGCAAAACAAAGCAAACGTAAACTGAAAATTGGTCTGTTATTTATAGAGAAAACTTGGACTGGGCATTTGCATTGCACTGAGGTTGGAGTCCATGGTGTAATGGAAGAAAACATTGGTTAATTAAGAGTGGTTTAACAACCCACCACCAGCCATCTCCGTAGCCATTGGCTTAGCAATCATTACCTATGCTTAGCCACTGATATAAGCTTGGAAGTTACGTAATTTAGCCTTAGGCTACTGTTCATGAACTGTGAGTGTAACTGATGAGCTTAAATTTCTAGCAACGTGATTAATTAGTTCAATGTAGTTACTATACTTTCCAAAAATGGGTTTTAATGTACAATTATTACTATATTAGGAAAAATTAGGGATTACCTATGTACTTACATCATATAATCCATGTACATTCTATCACACCGATATGTACTTCGATTAGGTATCATTCTACTACATCATTCCAATTCTATTATTCAATTCATATTAATTTATTGAAGTATTCATAATTTAAAAGTTGTTTACAATACTCTCAAGATGTACTAATTTAATGTATACTTGCATACATATTGTCACATTGGGATTTCATGATGTATTCATAACATATAGTTTCAATATGTCTAATCACATTGCTCCATGTAATATAGTTTAATAAATCTTAATATATGGTCCTTATATATAGTATATTCACATAAATGTCGCACCACACTATATAATATAGTTGCACTACACTTCACACTTCATATAATATATAGTTAGTTACTATACATTTAATTCGCATGCTCGCACATATAAATTAATAATATTCATTATCTTATTAATTAACAATAATATTAATTAATCCATTTCTCATTAATGCAATTATTTATATCCACAATATTTGATTAACACTTACATGATTAAATATCACATTAAATGAATGCAAATCTTATTATATTTATAAACACATTGTTCATCATTATTATATCTCTTGCAATAATAATCACATATCATTAATTAATCATCATTAATATTCTATAATTATTATTCTATAATAACAATTAACAATTAATATAGATTAATTGTTCACTTAATAATTTTTCGTCAATTAATATAATTATTAACATTTCCCATCACTGTGCCACACAAGGCTTTCAACGAGTTTATCGTAAATTCCACAGTTCCTTAATTATTATAATTATTCATTTTAAAATAATTGAGTTAACTCATCTCATAACACAAAATCATTTCTATTCAGATAAATATTTATTTTTGTTAATATATTCATTTAATAATATATGAAAATTCTCGGGTATTACAGCATAGGTCACAACATATAAGTAACTTAATGAAATATGAATTTGTAACAATATATTGGTCGGTGTGGATCTCTTTTTCTCCAACCTAGTTTAAGTTTTATATGTGTAATCCATTGTGACCACCAGCCACCAGCCACGATCATTCATTTTGCAAGATTGATTCTTTTAATAATCAACCTCTGTTGACAGGCTGCCCTTCTACTATAAGAATCCAAATTCGTTAGGATCTTAATTTATGTTAATATATTGAAAACTAGCAAAAAGCGTCGAGGAACAGAAGGTGAGGAGCATGGACTGAAGACAGAGCCTTCCATTTTGTTAGTTGAGGTACATTATGCTAGTGTTTTGCTATTTTTTATTTGTATATTCTGATAAGCTAGTGTGCTGCTATTTATTATGGTGGTATCTTGTAATAGATTTCCTATGCTTGTAAATGGTGCTGATCTTTCTGACTCTGTCACGATTGGCTGTAATTTTCAGGGTAGAGGATTCAATGTACAAATTTTCTATGTTGAGGAGCCTGTTCCAGATTATCTCCAAGCTGCTGTTTCAATAGTAATGTCAATTTATAATCGTGTATGTCTATGATTAGGATGACCATCCTTTGTTAATTGTACATTTCTTTATAGGTAGCTATATTAGAAACCCAAAACTAGAGGTTCACTTAGAAAGGCATTATGGTTCGAGGGTGGAAGATTTGGCACAATATATTCCACTAGGTTTCCTCTTTTATTTCATCTTTGCAGAATATTAATTTATTTAGAAGGTTACTCAAGCCACAAGCACCTAGAGAGACGAGGCTATGTTTCATGGCTCACATTCTGTATCTTGTTTTAGACCTTGGTTTACTGCTGATAAATTTTTACATATCTCATGTCAAAATAAGTTCTTGTTTTTGTCATTGCCTATTGGATACAGCTTTTCACTTTATACTACTCTACTAGAGTCAGGAGATCTGATGTATATTGTATACTTAGCATGCTAAAAAAGTTCCTCTCAAGTCAACTCAGCTGAGCCAGAAGTCTTAACCAGCAAAATTTGTTGATAACGCTATAGCATGCTAAAATTTGTTTATACTACTCTACTAGAGTCAGGGGATCTGATTTAATTTTTTTTTAAAATCTAAAAAGGCTATAGCGAGGGTCGGCGATCGTCGCTATAGCTCCATCATATAGCGACGGTCGGGACCGTCGCTATTGATATGTATTGACCGTCGGTAAAAACCTTCAAAATGCATTTTTGGGTTATTTTTTAGCTACGGTCCGACCGTCGGTATAGATATGTAAGACCGTCGCTATAGGTTTTAGAGACGGCAGCTAAGGCGTGGGTCGATGACCGTCGCTATAGCCTATAGCGATGGTCTTTTAGCCTATAGCGAGGGTCGGCGACCGTCACTATAGATCAATTTTCTAGTAGTGACTCCTTTTCTAGAGAGAAGGAAACTAGGGTTTAGCTAAACACCCTACTTCTTGAGTAAACATTCTTTCTTGTTGGATCACCTATAGAAGCCAAACACTTGGGTGGTTAACGTTGATCAAAGGAATGAATCTAATACGGTAAATTCAAGGAGAGCAAGAAAGGATTTGGAGTTGAACTCGTACATGAGGAAGGTCGTATCTTCAAGGGTATGAATCTCTTTCTTAATCTTTTCGTTTAATTAATAACTATGCATAAAGGATGATCCGGGTATAAGTTTTGTAAAATTTTAAAACTCTAATTTTTCACGCGTCCATTGTTTATATGCAATTCGTTGCATCCTTATGATTATTACAAACCTAATAATTAGGACCCCCTCACCTCTAGATATAGATATATGGATCTACAGGGTGACCGAGACTGACAAAAAGCATTTAAATGACTCAATCTACCGTAGATCTAAGCTGATCTAAGCTTATGGGATATGACTTTGAGCTCCATAACCGGTTAAGTGCTAGATCCGGCTAAATCTAGGTAGATCTAGTCAATAGACTTAGTTTCTAACAATATATACACAAAATAATCGATAGAATCTCTAGATCTACCAACTATTACAAAATATATATGTAAAACAACAAGCTTAAACTAGATTCAAGCAACATATAACATGAATATAGTATATTGAACTATATTTACAAAGGAAATGACCAAAAATGAGCGTTTTTCACCTTGGGGAGCAATGAAACAAGCTTCTTTTGGCTTATGATTAAGCTATAACACTCAAGACACTCAAAGTATACAAGATGTAAAAACCTCAAATGTGGTGTAGCAAGCTTTGACCCAGGGTTTCTCTCTCTAAAATCAGCTTCTTTCTCTAACTTTTATTCTTTTTTTCTAAATCAGTTACTGGCTGCTATTTAAAGGCATGGGAGCCAGCCGCGGCTAGGTCCTGTGGGCCCCGCTACCTCAAAGTTTGTTCCTTCAATCTAGGTCCGGTGAAAGTTGAGCTTCGTACCCAAAAATCTCAGAAAGTCCTTGTGGAAGGCTGCGAAATAAGGTCGAGTCTGACTGAAACGGAGTCCGGGAAGATGATGCAATTAGCGGAAAGGTATCTTCCGGTTCCTGAGGGTCGTCAATTGACTCATCTTGGATAGCTCACAGTGCAATAGTTGCTGTTGTGACTTCTTATGGTCACATTCTCAACTTTGTGATCCTAATTCGGTCCGCGTCCTACCTGTGCGTCGTTGCACTTTGATTTCTCCACGGGGTTATCTCCGGGGTGAAATGATGCCTCTGCCTTCCCTCGGGGTTGTCCCCTAAGTGAAATTATGCTTTTACCCACCTACAAGGTTAGTCCAGGGAAAGCAAAATTTCGAATGTCTACAACATTTTTGTTGTGCACACACAAGGACTATATTTTTCCCTTCACTTATATGGAAATGCTAGTACTGACTTAACTTAGATTATTTTAGTTCGGATGTGCACACCTTTGACCATCATAATCAAAGATGTAAAAGAAAAAAGGAGTTACATGGTGATGTAATTGACAAAAGATGTCCACTTATTCAGTAAATCTATAGTTTGTTGTGCACACACAATGCAATATATTTATGGAAGTAGAATCCTTTCTCACTAAGAGGATTTTACAAAGTCATTTATACAAGATCTGCCGAACTACTTATGGAGGGTCTTATAGATTGAAAAAAATAGTTGGAGACACCATTTTCATAAAGACCTAATTAATCTAGTGATTAATAATGTAACGCCCGAGAAAATCGGATTATTATGTGAATTAATTTTTATTTGATTATATGAATTTAATGAAATTATGGGTTTATTAAAGTGAGTAAGCTGTTTAAAGGTCGTTCTATGACCTAGAATGTGTGAATGTGGTTAGGATCCTGGCTGTGTGCTAGAATTAAATGATTTAAATTTTCAAGATGAAAATAAAAGTTTTTCGAGAAATTTCGGTAAAAACACTATTCATCCATTTCTACTCGGGAATTATTTTTGAAATTTTAAGAAACGCGTAATGATAGAATTCTAAGACGAGATGGAATATCCAATAATATTTCAGTTATGGCAAATGAAGTCTTCGCTTGAGGACTTAAAACCCTAAGGGTTAGGAAAAGTGAACTTTAAGAAAGAAAAACTTAAGTGTAATAAAATGATTATTATACGTGAAGAATACGAATATAATACTATTAATTATACGAGTATAATACGAAGATTAATACGACGTATAATATGAATATCATACGAAGTATATACGAAGAGAATACGAGAATTATACGATGAGAATACGAATAAGTCTTAATGGATTTTAGCCATTGGACTTAGACAATTGTCAAGCCCAATTAGACTAATGAATGAGGCCCAATGATCAATTATATCAAGGCCCAATGATAAGTTAAATCAAGCCCAAAGTTAGGCCCGATACGAATTAATTCTAAGCCCGAACCAAGAACCGAGCCCGTAGGTCGAACCGGTGGGTCATCGGATGGGTAAAACGCATGGGGCAACCCATAGGGGCACATGGCTGGTTACTTGGTGGCCAAGGAAGGGAGGTAGCTTCCTTTGGAAGCTTTGCCAAAGGAGGTGGAAGAGGAGGTTTGATGGAAATGTCCATCTTGCCCCTCACCTTGCAAATTCTATAAATAAGCTAGCTAAATCTTTATTTGTTTATTTACAAACATTGAACACTTATATTTGAGAGAGAAGAGAGTGGTTAACAAGGAATCAAGAAGCAAAGAAGCTAAGTAGTTCAACAAACTAGTAAGAACGCGAAGAACGCGAAGGTAAAAACACGTAAACTTAAACTTTAGATTATTTTCGATTAAGATTTTATAGTAAAGCATGAACTGGTGGAGCATGTCTCTTCCGAAGTAATAAGGATGGCTATTAGTGACCAAAAACGTTAATAAGCCATGTATAAGTGAGAATTACAATTGATTAATAAAGCATTAATCGAAGAAAACATATAAAACTTAGAGCTTGTTGTTGATTGACAAATTGAAAACCATCACATATAAGTTAGGTGCAAATTGTTGGTTAGGACCTTAGATGATTAACCAATGGATTGATTCCATTTGGTTTGGTATAAAAATCTCGTGTAACGAAGTTATGGCGAAATTTACGAGAAAAGACGTTAATCGTCGAAATCGTAGTTAACTAGGATTTCCGGAACGATTGTCAAAAGTCGTCGTTTATCTTTGAAACCTAGGTTTTCGGTGGTTTATCGAAGAATAATGTATTTAATAGTCGTGGACTCAAGAACGGTCAAATTCAGACTTAAAACGAAGAAACGAGCGAAGAACGCTCGCGAACGTTAAACGAACGTGTAATTAAAATTTAAACGATGAATTTATCGTTAACATATTCAGAAACTTATTCTGTCCGGATGAAATTATAGTATGTTTGATATTTGGGTTAATGGCTTTTGAACTAGCCAATTTCGAGTTATAACGATCGCGTTACGAGCTTGGGAATTTCATGTATTGAAAAAACTTAAAAAAAATTCAAGGGCTCAGGGCAGGCGCCGCAGCACCGCTCCAAGCTTGTTTAAGCCCCGTCGCAGCACCTGGCCGGGGGCCTTGCACTGCTAAATGGAGCCGCAGCGCGACCATTAAGCCTTAGAGTGAGGCCGCAGCGCCCTTAACTAAAAAATTTCCAACGTAAGCTTTTGTTAATCCAACTTTTCATGTGGTAATTATGGGGCAAGTATATACTTAATATACATGAAGAGAGAATTCCTAAACAACGTGTTTAACGATAATTTTAGGAATTAAACGTTGATTAAAAGTTAATAAACTTAGAACATGAAATGTAAAAACATAAACCGTGTATCGTGTTCGAGTCTAACGAGCACCTTAAAGTTATATGATATGTAATAGATGTGCGTGGTACGAGAATGATAAAAAATGAAGATAAAACTTATGTAATCTGTGACAACCCAGAAAATTGAATTGTCCCGAATATTAAGTATAAAGAATTATTAATTAATAAAATAGACTTTTATTAATTATATTTTGTTTTGTGTTTATTAGTCATTCTATGACCTAGGATGATCGTAAGCCGGTAGTATTCTGGCTGCGAGCTAGAATGAACGAGTAAGAATTTTTAAGATGAAAATAAAAATAATTCCGGGAACAAAAATATTTCTGAGAAAAAGACGAAATAGGCACTATTCACCCAACAAAACCCAAGGGTTAGGGTTTGAATAACCTATGCCTTTCTAAGAGTTCGGTATGTCATAATGACATTCCGTCTAAAGTTTTGTTGGTAATATGCCGTGAAAAGTTATGTTAGCCGATAAAAGTTTTTTCTCGAAAAACATGCAAAAATTGGACGAAATAAAAATGATGAAAAGTATTGTTATGTATTTTTCATTCGCTTAACTACATTGTGGGGAAACATGACAGAAAACGCTAATCATCAAAACGTGTTTTTCAATTTTTCAAAGTTTTGAAGAACGCGTAAAAGTTAATTTATAGAGGAAAGACGAAATATCCAAAAATATTTAGATTCCGAGAAACACAATTTTTAACTGTCGGACGAATTCCAAAAGACGGAACAACGAAGCTTCCACGAGAAGCTTCGTGAATAGTAAGGAGGTTTGGTTAAGGAGGTCTGAATAGGGTTTTTGGCCCAAATGACCATTTTACCCCTAGCCTTGCAAAGCTTATAAAACCAAGCCTTAAGCTCATTTGTTTGGTTAGAAAATTTCAACCAACACTTGAGAGAGAGAGAGAGAGAGAGAGAAATTTTAGATGGGGAAGAAGGAAAGGAATGAAAATCTGGCACAAATTACATGCTTTGTCAAGAAGAAGAAGATTAAATAAGAAAGGTAATCCAAAACCTTGCCTTAATCTAATTTTTTTATTAAGTTTCGATATGAAATCATATAGATTAAAAAAATTGGACGTATAAGATTGTTAGAAACGATATTCCTATGGTCGAATCATAGAAATATGTAAGTAATAAGAAAATTTGAAGTTTTATTTCATCTTTTTCTTTTTCTAAGAAATTTTATATGAACTATGAATTTCTAGATGTTAATGGACGATTCAGATGAGTTATATGAACTCTCCGATAATATAAGGATGAATTATCAAACTTATAACATTAATATGCGAGAAAATATAAAATCGTAATCATAATTTTGATTATAAACGAAGAACGAACGAAGAATACGAAGAACGAACGAAGAACGTGAAGAACGCGGTAAGAACTTTGTTGATGGACAAATTTAAAACTATCTAATTAGTGCTTGTTGTTGATGGACAAGTTTAAAACCATCATACATAGGTATGCTTAGTTAGGAATGGTAGAAACGTTCATGAAGAACATATTGAAATTAGCCGATAACGAAGTTATGACAAAATGTCGTAAAAGCCGAGCGAAATGTAGAAAGTAAGTTAAGGAACCTGAATAGCTAGAGTTTCATAAAATGTTAGAAAACGTAGAAAACGTGAGTCGTGGACTCAAGAACGAATGAAAATTTAACGTAAAGTTGAAAAATATAGTGAGGGAGGACTTTCGTGCCAAGATTTAGGCTTGCTAGAGACTCGGGAAAGTTAATCTATCTGGGGGGGATGTGTAGTAGGTGTTGTAAGGTTTCCAACGCCTCCAAAACTGACCAATTCCGTTATCGGGAGAGAAAGTTATGACGTCACAAAGTAGGCATCTTAAACTTGTTCAAACACTTAAAAATTTTCTAAGTTTTAAGGGAGGTGCCACAACGCAGCCCAACAAAGGGGATCTAGCGCCGCAGCGCTCCGAGTATTGCCAACCCGTGCCGCTACGTCGAGTTTTGTACATAGAGTGGCGTCATAGTGCCATTAAGAAAAAAAAATTCGACTGGAGATTTTTATTGTCCAACTTTTTGGATGGTAATTAAGAGGTAAGCTTTAATGCAATGTTCATGAAAAGAAATATCTAGAATGATGATTAAAACCTTGAGTTTGACGATTAAACGTTAAATAAAGGTTATAAAATGACAAACGCGAAATACGTAACCGATATCCGGGGATCATATTGCGTTAAAACGAAGGTGTGGGATTGCCATGATTGTGATTCCTTAGACGTTGAGTAACGAGGGTGACTTATAATATTTCAATTTTATAATGTCGTAATAAAAATTAAGTGTAAAGCGTATAGATGCTATAACCACAAAGTAATTACGATGAACAATAGGTCTTAGCATACAATGAACCATATGGCTTAGACATTATGAGAGGACGATGAACGTGATGTTCATGTAATGAATAACGAATGAGAGCAATTAAAACCTTAAGTAAATGTTGACTATAATATTAGGAGACGAACAACGTGAATGCTGATTACGTAAACGATCCTCGTGAATCGTATTCACGTCGTGCGAACGTTCTAAGTATACACTGGTTGTATGACTTAGACGTTGACGAATGTAGTAAGTAACATGTGTAATTATCAAGAAAACCATAACTAACGGTAATGAAGTTAATAAAAGTTCGAGTGTGAATTGGATAAAGAATGATAGAACGAAGCGTAAGCATTAAACACTTAAACCAACGTAAAGGTATTAAGTGTATGCATAAATTAAACGTTTTTGACCTACACACCATGTATGGTTTGAACGTAAGACGATGAAGAATAATAATGTATAAACGTTGAACAAGCCGAGTTAGTAATAATAACTTGAATAACGTTTTGAGTCAAATGAACCGAACGTTGTAAGATATGAAATAGAGATAGTGTAAATGTTTAAAAGCTATAACGCATATTCTTAACATTGAATGTTGACTCTTGGCATACAAATGACTGTATGACCTAGACATTAATGAATAAATCTTGAGGTATGGCATTTAGTTGCAAGAAAGCCATAAGAAATGGGAAATTAACTTATCAAACTTTATAGTTTTAATGGTTCGAGTAAGATATGATAAAAGGATAAGGATAAGAAGTTAAGTTTAAGTTGTGGTACAATCGTACTCTTTAATGGTTGATGTATGGTATCTGGGCTAAACGATTCCTTTAGAGAGCAAAGGTTAATACGAACTAGCAACCGATCTAACTCACTGTGAAAGACAGTGTAGACGAGATGGGAAACTAGTTTATTGGTTGTTTGTGAGAAACAACTCATCGTACTATATTGAACACTGTTAGAAACTCGATGTGTACTAGGTGTAAAGTTGTGGATACATATGGTGATAAGGTGATTCTTTTCACATATCTAGATGTATAGGATGATTTAAGTCCTAGAAATATTATAAGAAGAAGATGAGAATGTAAATCTATTGTAAAAGATAATTTTAAGGTTTATGCCATCTCCGTATGTCATAATACCGAAGGAATGAATGTAAAGTTGGTTGCATAGACTTAGATTACAAGAACGCGAGCCATATGAAGTAAAGTTAAGCTTAAACCAATGCGTAAGTTAAATATATGACTAATTGATGTATGTGTCATTTCCTTATGTGATATATAGGGTCTACAATGAACAGTTTAGCGTAAACTATAAGATATAGCTGTGCTTAAGGCAAGTTTTCCAACTTCATTCATATTTTCAATGAATGTTAGTTTCTTAACTTTCTAAGATGTCGAACATGAGAAAGTATTTCATATGTGTAAATGTGTGATATTTGTGCAAGATGTATATGTATGAGGCCTTGTGCCAAACTTTCAACACTTAGGTGTTTCTGTGAAATAAACTATTCTGCTATTGAATGGCTTAATGTTGTGTGGTTCTATTTATGAACTGTTAGGATAAAATCTGTGCTAATGATTCTAGCTAGATTGAATGTAAGGTATGTGAAAGTAAATGTGATTAATGTTTTAAAATGATAGGAATAAGAGTTTTCCTATTATTCAAGCTGCTTCATAACCTTTGTTCGGTTATTGAAGTTTTAAAATAATACGTGATTCTTGCTTAGTTATTATTCAACTTCTTTAACTTACTGAGCAATTGAATGCTCACTCTTGCTTTAAATAAAAACATTTTCAGCGAACGATGTTAGAATGAACTTAAGGATCCCGTAAAGATCAAGCTGACCGATGTCTTGCTGAAGTGTTGTTCATTATATGAACAAGCGTGAAGATCAAGCCAAGACTTGTAATATAGAATATTTAATTAAACTGTAGAGTAGTTTAACAAACTGTTATGTATCTTTTGTGGTGGATGAAAGTCACTCTGGTAAGATGTAAAAAATAATATAATCATCATTATTTGTAATGAATAAGATTTTAAGGTAATAGAATATGGTATTTATAGATGTATGTTGTTATATTTAGCTATATAATGATGTATGTTGGAATGAGATGTACTCGTGATGTATGGAATCCGGGTGTGATGATAGACCAGATTTCGGGGCGTCACATAATCTCTATACGGAGTCCGATATCGGGAATCCAGGGGAAATATGTCCGAGTTAACGAACCAATTATGGTTTCGACTATCGTTGTACTTAAATGACAATCGATGAGTGTAGGTTTATGACGTATGCATGTTAATAAGCCGTAATGGATGTTAAAATACCTTAAACGAATGTTACTAATGAAATAAATTTGATTAAGCTATAGAAGAGAAAGAAGTTGGTATGAACAATGTGTGTAGATTTTTTGGTAGCTAATTTCAGTGTGCTATGTGAATATCATGTAGAAACTGTAAAGACCGAGAATGGTTGAACTTTAACGTAGAAGACGCTTGAAGGCAAGTTCTTCTAATGCTTGTCTGACCTTCGTGTTGGTCAAGTTTTTGTGATTCATATCATATTATGCATGAGTTGTTTTATGAAAAAGTCGATGCCAATCTTAACTCGGCTAGACGAATCTTAAGATTTGATTGATTTGTTTACAAGTCTTTCATAGTAGTATTGATAACGCTATCCTATGCCAATTATTTTGGTACAGATTCAAAGGTAAGTCTGAGTATCAATAAACAAAGGTATTTTACATCGTTTATTCGACAGGCACGAGAGGTTACCAAAACTTAAACGTAAATGCGTTTAACAAATGAGTGTTGATCAACATAGAGTACTATAAGCTGATCACCTAGAAGTGCTCGTAAGTTATATCAGATGTACGGTCTTAGTGCTGGGATGCCCTTTTCATGACTGAAAATGAAATGAGAATATTCATGGTCGTTTGACCTACTCAGAATTCTTAAGCTACTATATGTACTTTGGAATTGTTTCAAGAGAATGAAAAGTGCTATTTCGATTGTTCATAGTACTTCATAACTATTTATTCAGTTATTAAAGATCAATCATATGATTCTTGATTTTGTGGTTACTTATATATTGTTAAACTTGCTGAACTAGTTATGCTCACTTCTTGCTTGAATTATATGATTGTAGCTAAGAATGAACGGACTGAAGGTTCCGGTAAGGATAAGGACAAAGCCAAGATGGATAAATAGATATCCTGTAATAGAATAGTATATGTGTATTGAACTTATACTATGATGATGAACAATGTAATGGTTAACCGAACCTGGGAAGAATTTATTATTATTATTATAATAAGAATTTAGTAAGTATGTTCATTTTGATGCGGTTTTATTAGAATAAATGTATAATTAGAAGCACCATGTAGCACCATATCTGTGGGTTGAAAGTACCTGGATTTGGGGGCGTCACAAATAAAATGAATGCATGTTAATGTTGTTATATTTAAAATTCATTTACAGAATTTTACTGTGTGTAATTCACTGTCACTGTAGAACATATTGGATGCTAATAAGTGTTAGGTTTGTATATAGCGCGGACATGCAATCAAATTACATATATAGTATGGAAGCGCGATAAAATCATATTTTAAAATTTTATACAAACCATCACAATGATCATCCTTGTGCACAATTATCAATTAAACGAAAGAGATGGAGATATAGAATAATACCTTTGTAGATCATACCTTTCTCAGGTACAAGTTTACCTCCAATTCCTTCATGTTCTCGTTGAATTCCACCGATGAGATTCCTTCTTTAGATCAATGCAAGCCACCCAAGTGTTTGGCCTCTAAAGGTGATCCACTAAGGAATAATACATATTTAAAAAAATGGATGTTTGGCAAAACCCTAGTTTTCTCTCTCCGGAGAATATATAAGTACTCTCCCAATAATTGGAAGAAGTGTCTAACGTCAACCCATAATAAGACTTCTTTTATTTAAAGATGTAGGCAACCCTCCTAAACTATTTAGGAATACTATTTGATTTAATTAAACTCTTTTAATTAATTAAACTCCTAATCCAATTTAGAATTTATGAGAGTACTCTTATTAATTAATTCCTAAACCATTTAGAAACTAAATAATAATGGTAGTAATAATATTAATAAGACTCCTCTTATTAATTTATATTTAATATTTTCAAAATATTAAATAATAAATATTAAGCAATTTAATTTATTCTATCACCATAACATAAATTAAATATACTTAACAAATTATTACGATTATGCCATTTACTTCTTAAATAAATATTTTTATTTTGCGATATGACCCTTTAGGTTCTCCATATTAAATCGGTTATGACTAAATCAATTAAAAAAATTCTAATCTTATTTAAATAAATAAATTAAACTATTTAATTCATTTAAATAAATAATATTTATTCTAAAGTAAAGGTAAGCCCCCTTAGCGATCAACAACTTTCTAAATAATATAGATTTCAACATTAATCATAAAAGAACCTTTTAGTGAATAGTTACCGTATAATTCAATCCACCTACCATACAATGTCCCAATTAAATATAAGACATTGAATTACTATCAAGTCTTATTTTATTTAATTATGTGTATTTTGATTCTCAAATGCACAACTCTAAATAATGTAAATTAGAAACACATTTCTAATTTCATTCTGCTTTGGCCAAAAACTACTGAGTTGTCATTTATCGAATCACATGGGACATTCTCTCCTTTTACTAGAAGTGGTAGATTATTTGTTGATCATTCATTATCTCCATGTACAACTTACTATACCCAAGCATACTCTTTGATATACCCTAAGGGTCTTGACGAATATGTCAAAGCATAACTCATCATACACAAGATACTATGATGATCTCAAGTCCAAGGATCACTTGTACTATTATTACTAAAGGAATTCCTATTGACAGGTGAATAAAACTCTATTATGTATTTATTAGCGTGCCATGTTCAATGAACTTATTCTCTAATAAGCACCTACATACTTGCTAACTGTCTCCACACAAATGATTATGAGATCAATCATCCTCTTCCTAAAAGCAAGCAACATATGTATCAATCTATTCAGATTCACTAATCCCCTTTCTAGTAATCCAATGATTAGGAACGATTTTAGTTTGTGAGTTGTCTAAGAATTTAGATCTTATTGGCATGATCATCATTATGATTCTAAAAGCATTGCTCAAAACTATGTGTTTATCACATTTAATATAACAGCACCATGTAGATAAAGTAAAATGCCTTTAATATATTAATTCTTTTATTAATAAAAGAACAAAATTACAAAGTATATGCTATATTCCTATATCATATCAAATATAATTAGCTTGTGTGTATACTACTTTCAATATTCCAGTTGCACTAAAGTCAATCGCCATGGTATCTCATACCCTACTTCTCTAAGTGATGATCATCCCATTGTTAGATAAGCTTCAGTAAATGAATATGTAATGTTGTTCTTGAAAGTCCACTATCTCTATAGTGGCTTCTCTTCTTTCAATGATTTCTCTAATCAAATGAAAGTGTTTCAACACATGTTTGAATCCAAGATGAGACTTAGGAAATATTCCTAGTTCTGTTATGAACTTTTCATGCAATCAATCAACTTGCTGCTTCATTTACAACTATATACTTTGTCTTTATCACTAATCCATTAACACTTTGCTATTTAGAACTTTTCCAATTCATTGCACCACCATTCACGATAACAATTTACCCTAAAGTAGATTTGTTGACGTCTTGGTTAGTCTAAAAAAGTTGAGTCTGTTTAGCCCTCTAGTTTTAATTCAGACCAACCATGAATTCATTAACACATCCGTATTTCTGGTTAAGTACTTTTAGGATGTTTTTCACTGTCTTACAGTGACCTTCTCTAGAATATGACTGATCAACATCAAGTTTCGTACATTTCATTGTATACATGATAGTTACTTATACAATATATCTTTTTAGGAGTCTATGGGGACTATTAAGAGAGATACACTCCATGTCTCATTAACAAGAGACATCTCTTGGAGTTTATCATGATAAACCATTTAACATCGAATGAATATACTTTCCTTGGTTCAAGTCAAGCGTCCTTTTAAATCTATCTATATGGATTTTATCCCTAATATATAGGATGCTCCTCCCAAATCATTCATGGAGGAATGTTTAGATAACTTTATCTTTACTGATTATAGCACTGGTATGTCATTCCTTATCAGTAGTATATCAACATATAATATTAGGAATGTCACAACGCTCCCACTGACCTTTTTTTACACACTAGGTTCATTCTCGTTTTTGATAAAATCAAGCTCTTTTGTTTATCTCATCAAAACAAATGTTTCATCTTTGAGAAGCTTGCTTCAATCTATATATAGATTGTTGTAGCTCATATACATGATTTGCTTCAACCACTCATACAAATTCATCTGGTTGTATCATACATACATTCTCCTCTAATATATTCATTGAGGAAAAGTGTCTCAACGTCCATTTACTAGATGTATTAATAATAAGCTGCAATCACAAGTAAAATCCAAATGGTCTTGAGCATTACAACTAGTAATAAGGTTTTATCACAATCAGCTCTTTGACTTTATTTAAAACCTTTTCAAATCAGTCTGGCCTTATAGGTCCCCACCTTGCCATTTTCTCTAAAGATCCATTTTGAATTTTTTGGCCATTTATAATTTCTTTGAGTGTCTACAACTCTTAGCCTCATTGTATATGAATGGATATTCATCCTCTATGATGCGTACCTCATCATTATCATCTATGATGAATCCATACCTCCTAGGTATCTTCGGTACTATTCCAGATTTACGATTCGGTTGTGGTATAATAGGTTAATCTACAAGTTCCTCCTATTTAACTTATAGTGCTTTATAGTTCTTAAACTCCTTGAAGAACTATTATCCTTCCACTAGCCCCTTCAATGATAAACACCTTTATCTAAAAAGGCAGTATGTTTCGCAACAAAAACCTTTTGCTTAGTAGGATTATAGAACTTTAATCCTAAACTTACTTTAGGAAGTTTCACAAATCTGCACTTCTCAAATCTTGTCCCAAGCTTAACCCTTTTGAAACCTTTTCACATAAGCTCGACAACCCTTATCTTAATATACTTAAGACTAGGAATCTTGCTTGTCCATATCTCATACAGAATCTTGGGGCCGGATTTAGAGGTTACCTTATTTTGTAGCTATGCAGCCGTTTCTAGGGCATAATCCAAAAGGATATTGGAATGTCGGTAAAAATTATTATGGACCGTACCATGTCCAACAAGGTACGATTTTTCCTTTTAAGATATATAAATCAATTATTGCGTATCAAGAGGCTTCCATTGTGAGAAAACCATTTAAGATGATCTCGAAACTTATTGCACAAGTATTTCTTCCTCGATCCATTAAAAGAATCCTAATACTTTGCCAATTAGTTTCACTTCTGAATTCTTTGAATCTTTCAAATGACTCAGACTTGTATTTCACCAAATACACATATTCAACTCTTTGAATAATCATCTTCTTTTCAGTTATTAGTTTATTCAATTCGCAAAATTATTTTCATGTAAGTCAAGTATGTAAACTTCATTAAGTAATCTTCCAGTTCTATACAAAACATTATTATTATAAATATAACAACAATTGTTCTTAAATATAATTCCAAAAATTTCATTGTCTAACAATAAAATTAAAATAATATTTCTAACTAGAACTGAAATACAATAATAACTTATTGACTTAATAAACTTGCCCTTAGGCAATGCTAAACTGTAAGTTCTTATAGCTAATACAACAACCTTTTCTTCATTTTCCAAACGTAAGTGTTGGTCCGATTTAGATGACACAATTAATGCGCAAGTATACGATGCCAACGAGTAATAAAGAGTGAGTAAAGATATCGTTTCCACGAGGAATTAATAGATAAAAGGTCGCCAAAGCACTAGCACATAATCATTTCAGTCTTATTTAAACGGGTGGTAAAGAGAATGAATTAAAACTACTTTAAACTAGGCAAAGAAATAAACTTAAACTAATTAATCCTAGAGTAAAATCAGATAATGAAGATAAGAGATTCCAATTTCCCCTAATGATTCATCTAAGTCGACACACTTCCAATTAGGTCACATTAATCATTACAGTTGTTAGCCGAGAACACGAAGGTAAGAGAAGGCCATCTTTCGATGCACCTAATCCATATCACGTGCAATCCACAGATGATAGAACTCACGTGAACACCCACATTACCTAAACCACTATATGTCTATGTGATTTACAAATAAACAGGGTTTAAGGTCAAGTTCTCTATTGACTATGAGCGGCGCTTCAGTATATGTCTATCCTAAGCACACATTATACGTCCAACGTCATGTGAACGTACAATCGCCCGCTACTGCAATTGGATCTAAACCTATACTTCATCTTTCAATCCCACAAAGGTTATCACAGTAATTGGTCATGACTCAATTAAGCAATGAAAGCATATATCGCAGTAGACAATCACATAACAATCAAATAATAACCACATGGATGGTAAATCAACATCAACTACTCATTAGGTTCCATTGAAATCTCAAAATGTAAACTAAGTTATAAATGACTCAAATATATTATCCACAAGTTGATTATACATTATCCGAATATACAATGATAACAAGGAGAGTTAAGAGATAGAGAATGTAAATCTTTGTTCTTTCTCCAAGCTTGGATCTTCAATGACAATCACTTGCTTCAATCTTCATTACTAATCTAACCCCTAGAATCTAACTAACTAACACTAATCTAATTTCTAACCTAATCTACTCCTAATCTAGATTAAACAAGAAATGAAAAGAGAAGAAAAATGGAAAACTAGGGCTTGAACTCCCTAGTGGAGATGCCGAACAAATGAAGGGTTAAGACCCTTATATCATATGCCTCTGCAGATCTGCTAGCCGAAAGTCAAAGCCTAGCTAAAAATTAGACTGGCACGGCCGCGCGAGGATTAGGCTTGGATGGGACGCGGCCGTGCGGCTGCAAAATGCTGGCTTTCTGGACTGAGGATTGGCGCGGGCTCGCTGGCGCGTGTGCCTGCTGCCTTGACCCGGCGCGGCCGCGCGGCACCTGAAACTTGGATTGGGCTTTTTGCTGCTGGCTCAATGGCTGGTTGCTTCATGCTTTCCTTCTTGTGGACCATTAGCCTCATTCATTTTCCTCTTCATTCCATGCCATCATGCCTGATTTAAGCCACTTTCTATGCCTTGCCCCGTTTAGGCCATCTTTGGTCCTTTTACGCTCAATTTGCACTCGGGGAGTTCCTAAACATGAATAATGCAAAACAAAGGAAAAACATATTAAACGCACAGGATTACTTGAGTTTAAGCAACAGAACGAGTTGGAAAGTATCTGAATAAGTGGTCAATAAAAACACTTATCAAATACCCCCAAACTTAAACGTTGCTTGCCCTCAAGCAACCAAAACAAAACTAAACACAAGATGCAATGCAATATCTACAATGTATGCAACCTATACTACTATGAATGCAAATCCATGTTCACAGTTAGTATTGAACTATCAAAGCAATGCCTCAGAAAACCACGAGATAGTAGAACAGATAAGCTACCCAAAACAAGACCATAAGGCATATTCTGCAAATCCAAAACTGTCAGCACTGATGTATTGTGCGTTGTGTGTCTAGCAACCATTAGATATGCATTTAGATAAATAACTCACATACTATGCTTCTTAGGGGAAAACAAGCTTTAACTTAAGAAAAATAGTAAATCATATAAGTTCTAACTAAGACCATGTATTACTAGAGTTAAGAGTCAACAGGGGGTTTTCACTAAGCTTTTATTACTAACGAGGGCGTATTCGCACTTTCCCGTGTACACTATAGACCGTGCAATGCCTAGTTCTCTTAGGCTCTTCAATGATATCCATGTAGCGAGCTTTCGACCAACGACTCCCAGACCAGACGGCTTTAGGGCGTTGGGTGTAAAGACACCCCTAGGGCTTACTTGCTCGAATATCAAAGGCCACAGAACTCGACGTAACCGAAGTGTTTATTCTATTTTTTTTTCTTTTTCAATGCATTTTCTTTTGTTTTCTTTTTCTCTTTCTTTTCCTACAAGGGAGTGCGTTTTACGCTCCATCTCTCCGCATATATCATGCATGTCCCCTGTTTCCCCCAAACTTAAGCTTTTAACCGTCTAGTTATTATTATATGCGAACTGAAACTCTTTTATTAACCCATAGTTTTTCCATCAGAAGATAAGTATGTAAACATTTAAACTTAGCATATCATGGTGTTTACTCTATCGTGCTTACTAGTTACACAGTATCTGACAGGTAATGATTTACATATATGACCATAAAATCAGGCTTAAGTCTCAAATCAGTTCAACAATTAAGTGATTTCAGTTTCTTCACAGGTAACATACATAACTAACCAACTAAAACTGGATTCATGCAATATGCTCTAACACAGAATGCAAAAACAAAAGAAATTTTTTAAAAATTTGACAATTTTTAACAAAATACGAACTAAATGCACTAAATAAACAAACACAATATGCAATATAAATGCAACTACTCTATATGCAAAATAAATCCAATACCCCCAAACTTAAATTATTCAATGTCCTCATTGAAGGTAAAGGTAAAAAGAAACTCCCCTATTTGGCTTCTGATGCTGCATGAAATGAAGTGGCATCCTCTCAGAAGTTTCCTCGTCTCTCTTTCTGCTCTGGCAAAATAAACCCCGCTCAGCACTGTACTCAACGAACCAACCTAACTCAATATCAATCTTGCTCTGCTAATGATCCCACACTCACTGCCTCAATTGATCAGGTTGAGAGGATGAGGTGGATGAGAATTGATACTTTGGATTGAGGAGGTAGGAGGTTTTCAAAACTAAGGCTTCTAGTGGAGGGGATTGCATGAAATGGAAGAGATGGGGGATTGCATGAAGGAACTTGAGGACTTGGGATAAGAGGCTTGTGTGCTGCTGATAATTTACTTGAAGTGGTACCCCCCCAAAATCTGCAGGATTTTTCCCAAGACAGGCCCAGTTTATGTTTGGCGCGGCGGCGCGTGGTAATGCCTTGGATTGGGCGCGGCCGCGCGTGCCCATCAAATTTTGTTGCTGCAGATTTTTGGCATGAACTGAGGTTGGCTTTTGCTTTTCATTCATTCTAAGCAACCTTTGACCTGAAATATGCAGACAATACTTATTAAGCCTTCCTAGACTAACAAAAGTATATAAAATTTATTTACATCAAGAGAATGAACATGGAAAGATATATGCATTTATATTCCCAAAAATTCTCTAAAGGCGTATATGCAATGCAAATGCATCAAAAGTATGCTATAAGCTCTGTAATCCCAAAAATATATGCATTCATGCCTAAGTTCAAAAATGTAGGCAATGAACTCCTAATTCCTACAGTATGCAAAAATTTAAACTAATAAGAATTAAACGAGGGGGAGGAAAATGTGATAGAAAGCATGTAAATGGAGAACTAAATAAAGAGATAGAGAGAGGGATGATGGGAAGTAGGTAATGGAGAATTAAACAAAGAGAGAGAGAAATAATAGGGTGCCTCCCATCTAGCGCTTGATTTATAGTCCTCTAGATCGACTATGTCTGCCCACTGCTACCCAACTCCCCGACGATATTGGAGAACCCCTCCATCCATCATAATAGCTGTGTGACTTTGGCGTCTTCCCAGTAGGAGCGGATGCAGATTTAAACTACCTAGCATTAGATAAGTAAAAGAATTCCCCGTCCTGAAGGTTGGGGAGCTAGGCAAGGGTTCTGTTGTGTAGTGAAATGATTGGGGCATGGAGGTATAGACCACACAATGGACTCTTCTTCTATTCTCTTCTCTTTTGACTTCCATGGTTTGAAGCTCACGGACTCTCTTATGTCATCGAGATCCGTATCTGTAATGTGGCTTCCAAGGGGGAAAGGGTGTGCAAACTTGACTGGAGTCTCAAACTTTGGCAGAGGAGGCTCTTGGGGTATTATCACTGTTGGTTCATACTCATACTCCACAGCCCCAATTGGCTCCTCGGTATCCATTACCTTTTGCTCATCCAATCCTAAGTGCACCTTAGGCTCTTCATCAGTATCTGCATCCATCTCATAGCACCAATCTTTTTGAGGGTCATAACTCACGGCTTCAGTCATTGGAGGCACAAAATTTTGCACTGTTGTCTCTTGTTCACATACCTCCTAGTTCCTTAATGCCGTGCTAATCTGCTCCACCCAAATCTGAAGATCCTCAATCGATTACTCTTGCTCAATCAAGGTCTCCTCTGTCGATGCTATGTAATTCCCCCACATAATTTCCAATCCTTCCTTTTCTGTTTCAGCCTTGGGCTCCATGTACTGATGCTCATTGGTAGGAGTGTTATGGATTAGGGCCATCTGATTCTTGAAGTTCTGGCTTGATTGCTCTTGGCTCCTAAGCCTCTCCTCTTGGCTTTCTAAGCTCCTATACATGAATTCCATTGGAGAATGTTCTCCTTGTAAACATGGGGATTGATATGGGGGTTCTGGTGTATAAGTTGGACTTGGCTCATATTGTTCTTAATAGCTCACTGTATGGTTTTGCATCCCTTGTTCATCCTCTATCATCAAGGCCTTGCTAATCTGCTCTGCCTAGTTCTGAATACTCTTGAATGACTTCTGTTGCTCTTTCAAGATGTCCTCTAGTGATTCTATGCCACTTCCTTCCTCCAAGCTTGCATTTTCTGTGTCACCCTCAAAATTATGTTGAGGCTCGTAAACTGGAGTTTGGAAGGTGCATTCTGGGGTGTATGCGGGATTTGGATCCCAGTGTTGGTCTTAATAGTAGTCTGATGAAGGGTTTGGGTGATACCCGCAATCTTGTTGATAAGTGGGATAAGGTTCGGTGTAGGAATGACTACCCCCATACTGCTCTTGTCCATAACTGATAGGCTTCTGATGGCTCGCGTAGCTCCCAGCACCGTAGTCATAGGTCACTGCCGCCTCTCTATTCTGCTGAGCTGAGATAGTATCAAACTTCCTCGAGAGAACCTTTAGCTGTGCTGAAAGTGTTGCAATTGGGTTGACTCCATCAGTGTATGCTTCCCTTGGTTGCTCTTGCCTTGTACCATTCCATGGATAGAAATTTAAGTCCATTGTACATTAAAAGAGAATATGAGAAGAGAATTAAACAAAAATCAAAATAAAATGTTTAAAGTAAGACTAATTTGATTTAAACTAATGTTGGAATACAGTTATCCAAATAATTCCCCAGCAACGGCGCCAAAAACTTGTTGGTCCGATTTAGATGACACAATTAACGCGCAAGTATACGCGGCCAACGAGTAATAAAGAGTGAGTAAAGATATCGTTCCCACGAGGAATTAATAGATAAAAGGTCTCCAAAGCACTAGCACATAATCATTTCAGTCTTATTTAAACGGGTGGTAAAGAGAAGGAATTAAAACTACTTTAAACTAGGCAAGGAAGTAAACTTAAACTAATTAATCATAGAGTAAAATCAGATAACGAAGATAAGAGATTCCAATTTCTCCTAATGATTCATCTAAGTCGACACACTTCCAATTAGGTCACATTAATCGTTACAGTTGTTAGCCGAGAACACGAAGGTAAGAGAAGGCCATCTTTCGATGCACCTAATCCATATCACGTGCAATCCACAGATGATAGAACGCACGTGAACACCCACATTACCTAAACCACTATATGTCTATCTGATTTACAAATAAATAGGGTTTAAGGTCAAGTTCTCTATTGACTACGAGCGGCGCTTCGGTATATGTCTATCCTAAGCACAAATCATACGTCCAACGTCATGTGAACGTACAATCACCCGCTACTGCAATTGGATCTAAACCTATACTTCATTTTTCAATCCCACATAGGTTATCACAGTAATTGGTCATGACTCATTTAAGTAATGAAAGCATATATTGCAGTCGACAATCACATAACAATCAAATAAGAACCACATGGATGGTAAATCAACATCAACTACTCATTAGGTTCCATTGAAATCTCAAAATGTAAACTAAGTCATAAATGACTCAAATATATTATCCACAAGTTGATTATACATTATCCGAATATACAATGATAACAAGGAGAGTTAAGAGATAGAGAATGTAAATCTTTGTTCTTTCTCCAAGCTTGGATCTTCAATGACAATCACTTGCTTCAATCTTCAATACTAATCTAACCCTAGAATCTAACTAACTAACACTAATCTAATTTCTAACCTAATCTACTCCTAATCTAGATTAAACAATAAATGAAAAGAGAAGAAAAATGGAAAGCTAGGGCTTGAACTCCCTAGTGGAGATGCTGAACAAATGAAGGGTTAAGACCCTTATATCATATGCCTCTGCCGATCTGCTAGCCGAAAGTCAAAGCCTGGCCAAAAATTAGACTGGCGCGGCCGCGCGAGGATTAGGCTTGGATGGGGCACGGCCTCGCGGCTGCAAAATGCTGGCTTTCTGGACTGAGGATTGGCGCGGGAGCGCGTGCCTACTGCCTTGACCCGACGCGATAGCGTGGCACCTGAAACTTGGATTGGGCTTTTTGCTGCTGGCTCAAGGCTGGTTGCTTCATGCTTGCCTTCTTGTGGACCATTAGCCTCTTCATTCCATGCCATCATGCCTGATTTAAGCCACTTTCTGTGCCTTGCCACATTTAGGCCATCTTTGGTCCTTTTACTCTCAATTTGCACTCGGGGAGTTCCTAAACATGAATAATGCAAAACAAAGGAAAAATATGTTAAACACATAGGATTACTTGAGTTTAAGCAACAGAACGAGTTGGAAAGTATCTGAATAAGTGGTCAATAAAACCACTTATCAGTAAGATTACTTCATTTTGTCTAACTTTCTACTTCTGCTTGGTTCCTACATAAATCTGTATTTATGAGAACCACAACCGGTATCCAATACCCAAGTAGAACATTGACTTACAAAAAGATTTATTTTAATTATGAACAAACATGTATCTGTAACCGAAGCTTCATTAAGCTTATTTTGGTTAGCCTCTGCAAGATACTTCTTGCAGTTTCATTTCCAGTGTCCAACCTTATTGCAATGGAAGCAAACTCCTTTGCTATCCGTATAAATTTTTTTCTTATTATCCTTTATTTTTGCATTTTCTTATACCTTCTTTGAATTGTTCTTCTTTTCAGAAGCTCATTTGGCCCCTACCAATTAGACTTGGTCTTTCTTTGTTGGAAAGTGACTCTCAACATTTTCAACATGTTAAGCAAATCATCCAGGGTAAGATCTAGCTTGTTCATGTCAAAATTCACAACAAATTGTGAGAAGGAGTTCGTGAGTGACTACAAGATCAAATATTGGCTCAACTCTCCATCCATGACAAAACATAGTTGTCCTAATTATTCAATCAAATTTATCATTTTGAGAATATGTGTCTGGACTATAGTGTCATCGATCATTCTAGATCGGAGGAACTCATTAGATATCTAATATCTAGCAGTCCTACTTCCTCACCATTCAACTACTTGAAGTGCATGATTATAGTAGGAGAATCCATAGTTTCATGCTGACGCTGAAGCTCGTTACTAATGAATGAGAGCATGATGTATTGAGCCAACTTTGCATCATCTTACTACTTTCTAAAAGTAGCAATCTCTTCCTTAGAGGCATTGTCCACAACCATTGCAGGGATATGTGTATTAAGGTCATAAGATATCTTTTCAGCCTTGAGAACTATTCTCAGATTCCTTAACTAATACGTTTAATTCGGTTTTGTTAATTAACATTTAATATGCTCCACAATGATAGTAAATTAGACATTGTAAAATTCTGTAAATGAATTTGTAATTAACAACATTTTAGCATACATTCATTTTATTAGTTACCAAAATAAATTAGGTCTTTGTTTAAATTGGTTTCTCCCACTATTTTCATCAAACTATATTACCCTCAATATATAGTTCGAAAATTTAATTAAAAATTTGCTAGTGAGAATAAAGATCTCATGTCGAATGTATATATCCTTGCGCTGACACAACAAATTATATATAAATAAATAGGTAGACAAGTCTTGTCAATTACATCATCATGTAACTCCTTGTATTTTACCTCTTAGAATATTTTGATCAACTGGTGACATATTTGAATCAAAATTATCCAAGTTAAGTCCAACCTCGCACTTCCATATATTCAAAGAGAAAAACAATGTCCTTGTGGCGACACAACGAAACAGCATCGTTCGCTTTCTTTATAAACATCAAATGTGATAAAACAACATTTCAAAAATTAAGATAAGCCTTGTGGTGACGCAACAAATTTATAATGATTAATTGATACTCTATCATTTTATCATGCTAGAAGGCGACGTTCGATATTCCAAATACATTTGAACGTTTAGGACTTAATATAATATCTTTGAGGGGTTTGTTATTAATTATCTTATCTTGTTTAGCGTGCACACACACACACACACACACACATATATATATATATATATAATACACGTCATATTAATTAACATGCGAAGCATGTTGTATAATATATAATATATATAGTAAACATGCACATATCGAATACTATATTCTACCAGGATTGTTTATAAACTTTTATTCTAGTTTGGTTTGCTAGAGCACCAAGTGAACCAAAAGGTCAAACCTAGGGTGCAAGAACAAAATTTAAATATAACTATTATATTTAAATTCGGGGTCTATTACAAACGGGTTTTCAAGTGCTCCTTGCTCATTGGCCTACAATTCTTCAAGTTATTCTAACTAATCCTATTACATAAACTATTTACAAAAAATAGAAACCTTGATCAGTAGTCAAGGGGAAGTACATAGGGGGAGATAGAATTTACATCAAGAAAAATTAGAGAAGACGAGGTACGTAGACCCCATTTATAAAACTCATTCATTCAAGCATCCATCTGAAGTAAAGTTCAATCATCCATTGGTCAATAGTCTATAATCAACCCCATTTATTATCATACATATCACCATTGCATCAATAAACAACATTCATTTCATGAATAAAGAAAACCATTCCATATATGCATTGATATCATTTAATGGGCAATTTAAAAATTTATTAGAAATCCAATTTTGAAACAAAAGAAACTCCTTTATTTTATCAAAATTTTAAATCATAATAAACTTCTTTATTTTATTTTATCCAATTTTGAATATAAATAAACTATTTTATTTTTAATCAAATTCTAAATCAAAATAAACTCCTTTATTTTAATTAACATGGAATCCAATTTCAAGTACAAAATAAACTTCTTTATTTTAACTTAAAATTGCTAAAAAAAATAAAATATGTTGAATTATGTTCCTTGTCAAAATAAATATCTTTATTTTTTGGGAAACGTGGAATCCTATTCCATATATGAATAAACTCCTTTATTCTAAGAAACATGGAATCCTATTCCAAATCTGAATAAACTCCTTTGTTCAAGTTAACACAGAATTCAATTCCAAGTTAAAATAAAAAATTTATTTTAATCAAATTCCAATGCAAAATAAACCTTTTATCTTATTTGAAATAAATAAATAAAGAAAAAATTCAAACTCAAGTGTCGGGCGCAGCCGTGCCTAGAATACACTGGGAACCAGCGCGCGCTGCAACCTCAGAAATGTTTTCTGGGTTTGGATGAGGCCGCATTCCAGAATAAATAGGGAGCGGCGCGGGCGCACTGCATCGCAGAACCAGAATTTTTTTTATTTTTCCAAGAAAATCAATCTAATCGCATACCCATACATATATGGAATCATCATAATCGAAAATTAGCACAATGTTTGGCTCTGATACCACTATTAGGTTTGTATATAGCGCTGATATGCAATCAAATTACATACATACTGCGGAAGCGCGATAAAATTAGATTTAAAAATTTTATACAAACCATCATCATGATCATCCTTGTGCACAATTATCAATTAAACGAAAGAGATGGAGATATAAAATTATACCCTTGTAGATCATAATTTCCTCAGGTACAAGTTCACCTCCAATTTCTTCGCGTTCTCCTTGAATTTCACCGATGAGATTCATTCTTTAGATCAATGCAAGCCACACAAGTGTTTGCCCTTTAGAGGTGATCTACCAAGGAATAATACATATTCAAAAAGATGGGTGTTTGAGAAAATCCTAATTTTTTCTCTCTAGAGAATATGTAAGTATCTCCCAACAATTGGAAGAAGTGTCTAACGTCAACCCATAATAAAACTTCTCTTATTTATAGATATAAACAACTGTCCTAAACTATTTAGGAATATGGTTTGATTTAATTAAACTCTTTTAATTATTTAACCTCCTAATCCAATTAGGAATTTATGAGAGTACTCTTATTAATTAATTCCTAAACTATTTAGAAATTAAATAATAATAATAAATATAATAGTAATAATATTAAAAATAAATAATAATAATAATAATAATATTAATAAGACTCCTCTTATTAATTTATATTTAATACTTCTAAAATATTAAATAATAAATATTAAGTTAGTTAATTTATTTTATCACCATAGCATAAATTAAATACACTTAACATATTATTATAATTTTGACATTTACTTCTTAAATAAATATTTTTCTTTTGCGGTGTGACCCTTTAGGTTCTCCATATTAAACAGCTTGTGAATAAATCAATTAGAATAATTCTAATCTTATTTAAATAAATAAATTAAACTATTTAATTCATCTAAATAAATAATATTTATTCTACAATAAGGGTAAGACCCCTTAGCGATCAACGACTTTCTAGATAATATAAATTTCAACATTAATCTTAAAAGAACCTTTTAGTGAATAGTTATCGTACAATTCAATCCTTCTACCATATAATGTATCAATTAAATAAAAGACATGGAATTACTGTCAATTCTTATTTTATTTAATTATATGTATGTCGATTATCACATGCACAACTCTAAATAATACAAATTAGAAACACCTTTCTAATTCATTATACTTTGGCCAAAGACTACCGAGTTGTCATTTATCGAATCATATAAGACATTTTCTCCTTTTACTAGAAGTGGTAGATTCTTTGTTGATCATTTATTATATCCATATACAACTTATTATACCCAAGTATACCCTTTAATATACTCGAAGGGTTTTAAGGAATATGTCAAAGCATAACTTATCATACACAAGATACTATGATGATCTCAAGTCTAAGGATTACTTGTACTACTATCACTATAGAAATTTCTATTGATATGCGAGTAAAACTCCATTAGGTATTCCTTAGCGACCCACATTCTGTGAACTTATTCTCTAATAAGTACATACATATTTGCTTTAGTATCTCCACACAAATGATTATAAGATCAATAATCGTCTTTCTAAGAGCAAGCAACGTATGTACCAATCTATTCGGATTCACTAATCCCATTTTTAGTAATTCAACGATTAGGAACGATTTTAGTTTTTGAGCTATCTGTAGACACTTGAAATTTCACTTTCCTTTTACTAACCGTGCAGGAGGGCTGTGACACCCCCAAATACGGGTACTTCTTTTTCACAGGATTTAGTGTTCACTATCTAAATAAAACGTAACTAACTGCCCATAAATAAGGAATGCAAAATAAATTACAACTTTAATAATAAAATCTTCATTATAAAAGAATTACAACCTTGTCAAAATGTTCCCAGGTTTCTAACCTTAAACCTCGTCATAAAGTGCGAAAATAAAACATTATATAAATAAATTAAGTATTATACAAAACTATATAATCAAATTAAACAAGTATTCACTTGTTCATCTTGCCCTTGCCCTTACTGATTGACGGCTCGTAAACTTTTTCAACTTTGGCTACAATGGTTATATATGCAATAGTGAGCAAACAAAAGCTCACTTGAATAATAATCAATATAGGTAACGTAATACAGTTACTGAATAAGTTCAATCAAATTGAATAACATTCTCTATAGTCAATAATGAAGAATTGAAAATAAGGTTTAGAATTTATCTGAGGGTCACAAGACCTTGAACTATGTCCCACGTTGTAAGTATTTCTACTTAGACCTTTAATAGTCATTAGACTATATGGACTCTAACTCGTACTTAGGAGGACCAACCCTTCGTACCATGTATTATGCAAAAAAATCTTAACGCTTGCGCATGGTAATCTCCTATTAATAGGGTTGTTCATCTTAGCTTTAATTAACGAGTCCGCACCAAAGAAAGTTTGGTTTGGATAAGCTCAAAGGGTAAGTTAGAGTTCAACTATCATCAACTAAGGAGTAGTTGAATCAACTTACAATAATTTAAAAGTTCGATAGCAAAGAATTATAGAACAACTATGAGTCACAACAATAGACTTATCGAGCATGCTTTAGAAGTAAACTTAAAGCATTTGATAGAGATAATAAAATATTGCTTAAACAATTAAGTCAAGGTTACATTATTTTCAATAAGGAACTACATAAAACATTTGTCCAATATGAAATTAAAGAACTTGCTCAATTGTAAACTAGAGAGGATATCACAACTTGCTCAATTTAAAGAGTATAGTTAAAAAAAATTCCTAGCGCGTAAGCTAGGAAATAATAACTCGTTCCACAATTATCATATGTACACGTTATTAACAAATAGCAACACGAATTAATTACCATATAGCTACATCACATCACTAGTTAATCAATCCAAGTTAACTCTCACATCTTTAGTCATTAAGTTTAATCATTAGTTAGTTCATAACATGATCAAACCATACATTCACACCAAACTAAAATTTATTAATAATCAATCAAATTATAATTTAAAATCATAAATCTCATATTAAAAGTATGATTACATACTGTTCAATTAACATATAATTTTATTAACATGCTTTTATAATTATTACATTAATATTCCCACATAATTGTACACTTAAATAGAATTTTCTGGTTAAACTGCATAGGTGGCGCTACAGCGCCACATACTGAACTACCAATGGCGCTGCGGCGCTGCCTCGGCGCTGCAGCGGCGCTGCAGCGCAAGTGAAATGGCATGGAACCAGCGCTGCCGTGCCATGCCACATCATCACCCTTTGCAGAACTGGACCTGGCGCTGCAGCGCTCCAGTTAACACTCTGAACAGGCGTTGCCGCGCCGCGCCACGTCACAGTGGGATGCAGACAGCCTAGCGAGCAGTGCAGGAAAAAAATAATTTGGCTTATTTCCTCTGATCAAACTTAAATTTCAACTCACATAATTCATATAAAACTTTACAGAATCATAACTTTATGCTTCTAACAAGTTTTAACAAATAGAAACATCACAACACTCAATTAAAGACCTTTAAATTAATGATTTTGAAGAAAACTCCATTGTTAAGTGTTCTTGACAAAAATAAACACTATGACCTTGTTTTTAAACCAAATCACTTAATACAAATCATGTTATTTTCGTTTCTTAACATATTATCATAATCTAGAATCAATTTACATAATATAGCATGAATTAGACATCAATTTTTATATTAAAAAAGCCATTTTCAAAAAAAAATCACTGTAAATTGCTATGAACATGATTTCTTCATGTTCATCATGTTTACATGAACTAAACAGTTGAAATTCTCATATAAATCATATATAACAGTTTATATACATAATTTAATACATATAACTCATTTTTACACAAAACACCATGAAAACCAAATTATAGAGAAGTTCTAAAACATATTTTCATATAAACAATGGAAGAACATAATTAGTAATTTCTTGGAGTTAGATTATTACCTTTGATTAGCTTTAGAAGAAGATGAGGATGATTCTTGTTTTTGATTTCATAGAGCTTTTCTTCCTTCTTTCTTTCTTCTTCTCTCTTTTCTCTCTGATATTCTAACTCTGTTCTTCAATTCTTCTTACTTTACGTAATATAAAATATAACACATAACTGATATAGTTATAATATGTATAATAATATATAATAATTGACAAATATATAAAGTCCTTATTAAAGATATCAGTTACTTTTATTTTGAAAATCAAAATCCACTAGGGCTTGTTTGGCAAAAACTAATTTAAACTAGAATTTTAAAATTTAAGGGCCTCGCTTGGTAAAATTGAATTAAAAATAAAATTTTAAAAGTCAAGGGTCTTGTTTGGTAAAACTAAATTAAAAATTATTTTAATTTATTTTAATAACTCATTTACTACATAATTTTTAATGTCACGCTTTATTCAATTAAATCCCAATATCCAAATTTAATTAAATTAAAGTTAACATCAATTTATTAAATAAAATTGCCACATAGATTAAATTGCTACACAATTATAATTTATTTATTAATCATAATTTCATATAACAAATTAGTAAATCTCTAATTTAATTATTTAAATTAAATTAGCCATTACTATAATTATTCATTAAATCACTACTACCAAATTACCACATAATAATTCATCTAATTTAATTATCTCAATTAAATTAGAACTTCAATTACAAAATTGTTAAACATCAATTTCATATGAAACATCAATATAATTAATATATTACACTTAATTAAATTACTCCACCACATAATCACATCAATTATTTATTCAACTTAATAAATAAATCAACTAAAATATTTATTTAATTCAATAGATATTTAAAATTAAAATACCAAAATCTCGTTTGTTATAATCTTCCCTCCTTAAAAAGATTCTGTTCCCAAAATCACAACTCAATAAACTCGTTTGTCACATTCTTCCCCCTTAAAAAGATTCTGTCCCCAGAATCGTTATACAAGAAATTAAGCAAATAGTTGGGGATAGGTTTTCATCATAACATTTTTGAGTTTCCACGTAGCTTCTTTAGTATTGTGGTTCCTCCAGATTACCTTAACAGAATGTATCACTTTATTTCTAAGTACTTGCTCTTTCCTGTCTACAATCATGAACAGGAACCTCTTCATATGTTAAGTCTTTATCAAACTGTAATGACTTATACTCTATCACATGCTTGTAATCGTGTTTGTAAGGTCGCAACACATAAATATGGAAAACGTTATGAATATGGTCTAATTCCGGAGGTAACGCAACCTCATAAGCTACCTCGCCAACCTTTCGCAGTATCTCAAAAGGACCAATAAATCTGGGACTCAGTTTCCCCTTATTGCCAAATCGAATCTTCCCCTTCTAGGGAGATACCTTTAAAAAAACGAAGCTTCCCACTTTAAACTCTTGATTCTGACGATGATAATCAACATAATTCTTCTGTTTGTCCAGAGCAGTAACCAATCTCGTTCTAATCAGCTTTACGATCTCAGCAGTTTGTTGTACCAATTTTGGCCATAACAGTTGTCGTTCACTAACCTCATCCCAGCATAATGGAGTCCTGCATTTCCTATCGTACAATGCTTCGTAAGGCGGCATGCCAATACTTGCATGGTAACTGTTGTTGTAAGCGAAATCCACCAACAGTAGATGATCATCTCAACTTCCCTTGAAGTCCATAACACAAGCTCTCAGCATATCCTCTAAGTTCTGGATCGTTCTCTCACTCTGCCTGTTAGTTTGAGGATTATACAAGGTACTCATTCTCAACTGCATTCCAAAACATTCTTGTAATCGCTTCTAGAAATTTAAAGTGAAACACGGATCTCTGTCTGATACAATTGACACCAGGACACCGTGTCTAGAAATAATCTCCTTAACATACAGCTTCGCTAATTGATCTAAGTTGAATATAATCTTGATTGGTAAAAAGTAAGTTGACTTTGTCAGTCGGTCCACGATAACCCATACTGCATCAGAACCTTTTTGAGTCGTTGGAAGACCAACCACGAAATCCATCATGATATGCTCCCACTTCCATTCCAGAATCTCCAGCGGTTGTAACAATCCACTTGGTCTCTGATGTTCTGCTTTGACTTTCTGATATGTTAGACATTTCGCAACACATTCATCAACGTCTCTCTTCATATTCGGCCACCAAAAATGCTTCCTGAGATTCTGGTTCATCTTCGTACTCCCAAGGTGAATTGAATATCTCGAACTATGAGCTTCACTCAAAATTTCCTCTTTGACTTCTGGTACTGGCGGTACCCAGATTCTCCCTTCAAATCGTAGCAGTCCATCAGTATCAATCTTAAACTTTATTTCTTCACTATCTGTTATTCTCTTCCGGATCTTCTCACACTCCTCATCATGCAGTTGTGCTTCTTTCACCTTGTCCACCAAGGTTGAACCAGTATCTATTGGAAATAATTTTTCATCCGGCTACTTCGGATACTTAACTTCCAGCTCCAACTTAGCCATCTCATCCACAACCTGACCATGAGCAGTTAAAAACATTAACTTCTCCCGACCCTTTCTGTTTAAAGCGTCAACAATGACATTCGCTTTACCTGGATGGTAAAGAATCTAACAATTATAGTCCTTGATAAGCTCCAACCATCTTCTTTGGCGTATATTCAAATCTTTTTGTGTAAAGATATACTTCAGACTCTTATGATCTGTGTATATCTCACACTTTTCTCCATACAAGTAGTGTCTCCATATCTTCAGAGTAAACACTACTGCCATCAATTCTAAATCATGGGTCGGATACCCTTTCTCATAATCCTTCAGCTGACGTGATGCATAAGAAAGGACTTTGCCGTTCTGTATCAGCACACAGCCTAGTCCTTTATGTGAAGCATCACTGTATACCATGAAATTTCCTATACTATCAGGCAAAGACAACACATGTGCTGTACTCAACCTTTTCTTCAATTTCCTGAAAACTTTCCTCACACTTTTTCGTCAAAATGAACTTTACCGTTTTCCTAGTCAAATTCGTCAATGGAGTTGCAATTTTGGAAAAGTCTTATATGAATCTCCTGTAGTAACGTGCCAAACCCAAGAAACTACTAACTTCTGATGGTGGCTTCGGCTGATCCCAATTTATCACAGCTTCAACCTTCGATGGATCTACCGAAATTCCATTTTTGTCAATCACGTGGCTTAGAAATTGCACACGTTCTAACCAGAACTGGCATTTTGAGAATTTCTCATACAACTTCACCTGTCTAAGCGATTCCAACATCAGTCTCAAATGTTCAGTGTGTTCCTCCTTAGTCTTGGAATACACCAAGATGTCATCAATGAACAACACTACAAACTTGTCCAGAAATGGCTTAAACACCCTATTCATTAGGTCCATAAATGCCGCATGTGCATATGTTTGACCAAATGACATCACCAAGAACTCGTAATGTCCATACCGAGTTCTAAATGCCGTCTTCTGTACATCCTCTTTCTTTACCTTCAACTGATGATAACCGCTTCTCAAATCTATTTTCAAGAAGTATCTAGCTCTCTTCAGTTGATCGAACAAGTCATCAATCCTTGGCAAAGGATACTTATTCTTGATCGTGACTTTATTCAACTCCCTAGAATCAATGCAAAGCCGCATTGATCCATCCTTCTTGACGAACAACACTACGCTCAGCTGAATATACTTCTTGTCCAGTAATTCCTGCAGTTGAACCATCAACTCCTTCATCTTTACTTGAGACATTCTGTACGGGGCTTTCGATATCAGAGCAAACCCCAGCGCTAAGTCGATAACTAACTCTATCTCTCTATCCAGTGAAAATCCTGGCAAATCGATTGGAAACACATCCACATACTCCTTAACAACTGATATCTCTTCCAGCTTTGGACTCTCCTTACGAGTATCCACTATGTAGGCTAAGTACCCTACACAACCTTGTTTCAACAACTTCTTGGCCTGCATAATCGTCAGACAACTCGCTTGTCTAGGCGACTTACTTCCATAAAACACTACCTTCGACGGAGTCATAAGGTTCACAGATTTCTTATGGCAATCAATTACAGCCCCATGGTTGAACAACCAATCCATACCCAGCATAACATCGAATTTCTCAAGTTTTATCAGAATTAAGTCTACCATCAACTCATGACCTTTAATGACCAATCTACAGTTCTTGTGTACAAATCTAACATGAATAACCTCCCTATTCGCAATCTCTATGTTCAAAGGATAAATTAATTCCTCCTTAGGCAAGTCTAAATTCTTAGCAAAGTCATCAGATATAAATGAACAAGTAGCACCCGCATCAAATAATGAATAAACATTAATACTATTAATCAGAATGATACCTGACACCACTTCCTTTGACTGCACAACATCCTGCATGGTCATGTTGAATGTTCTGGCAGTGGGTCAGCTCGTCTGCGGTGGTCCAGTGATAGTCAAAGTACTGTCGCTACTATTTCCTCTTCCCCTTGTCGACCATCCAGCTAGCTTCTTTAGGCAATCACGAGCCATGTGATCCTTCGATCCACATGTAAAGCAAGCTCCCTTCTTCGGGTTAGGACAATTCGGCGCAATGTGGCCTTCCTGACCACAGTTGAAACATACTCGCCTTCCTCTTAAGCACACTCCAGTGTGATTCTTCCCACATGTAACAAAAGCTTCAAACCTTCTCTTCTGTTGACCTCTCTATTGACTTCCAGGAAAAATACTGTCGTTCCACTTCTTCTGGCTGTTGGCACCACTTCCACCAGCTTTATCTCATTCTTCTTCTTCTCATTCTTCTTCTTCTGGTCTTGGTTATATTTAGTCAAGGCATCGCTTCCACCTTCAGCGATGATTACCTTTTCCAACACAGCTGCAAATGTATTCAGTTGGAACATAGAGACCTTACTGTACAACCAGGGCTTCAATCCTTGCTCGAACCTTCTTGCCTTCCTCTCATCAGTGCTGACCTGGTACGTCGCAAACCTTGCCAGCTCATTGAACTTTGCAGCGTACTTCGGCACCGACATCGCTCCTTGCTTCAGCTTGAAAAATTGAACCTCCATTTGGTTCTGCAAGCTTACCAAAAAATACATCTCAAAGAACATCTTTTTGAATCTGTCCCATGCTATAACGCCTTCTCCTCCATAAGCCTTGTTAGCTTACCACCAATAGCTAGCTTTCGAGTTCAGCATAAACGTATTGAAAGCCGTCTTCTGTTCCTCATTAATTCTGGCCACATCGAAGACCTTTTTAATTTCCACCACCCTCGTCTGGGCCTCAATTGGGTTCATGGATCCTTTGAATTTTGGCAGTCCTACCGCTTTAAACTCCTTTAACGTAGCAGCTTGAACTTGCGGCTGATTCACAAGCGCTCCCGTTAGTATATTCACCAATTGCTGAACTGGATTGGAGTTAAACTCATCGTTGTAGTTATTTGTAGAACCCTCTTGTTGTTGACGTATTGTTCTTCTTCTAGGAGGCATCTTTCTGTTAAGACATACGCTTATTAGATCCCTACTCATCTCTTAAATATTTAAGTTCAAACTTAAACAATTAAAAAATAAATTCACACTTAAACATATCACACTTCAATAAACTTCGATATTTTATTCATTCATAGTCTTAAAACATAGAAAAGATAGCATCTCTACAATTTACATCATCTTTCAAGAACTGAAAGAAGTTGTAGGATTACATCATCATTATCACAAATTCTGGGACATACATTTATTTAATACATATGTAATAACATATTTTATTACTCTACTATCTAGGCATGTTAAGACATCACACATCATCTCCACGTTCCTCTTCCATCACCTGAAGCACTGTTCAATGATCCACCATATACCACAGAAAATCCTTGAACTGAGCTGGGTAATAAAATACTCGATCCTGGGCCCTGTCTATCGCTGAATGAAAAGCATAGTCTGTCTCCTTCATCTTGGCCTTCTTCGCTTGAACCTCGTCTTCAGCACGATCTGCCCATTGAGTAGCCTTCAAGCAAGCATCCTCCGCTCTAGCACGCTTTGCTGACTCCTCTTTCATGTTGCTCTTTAGTTTCTCAAGATCAGCCAATGCATCATCTCTCTCACCCCCTTCTTGAACTAGATCCCACTCCACGTTTCCAAGACGCTCGTCTAGATTTTGAATCATCTCATCCTTCTGCTGTATGGTGGTCTAAAACACGTCCACCAGTTCCTCTAGCTCCCCAACTCTACCCTTGCGGTCGTAAACTTCCTATTACATCACAACGCTAATAGAGTTAGGTGGAAACTCCTCTTCAGGATCCTCCTCCTCTTCCTCTGACTCATCCTTATCATCTCGGTCAAAGACTGGCTCATGCTCCTGACACACTACTATGATCAGTGGAGATGACTCTCTCTGAACCAACTGCTCCCAGATAGTATGGATGTCTCGGGGCTCCTCATCCCTAGGCATTTGAGGTAACTCCACCCCAGCTTGACTAGAGTCTCCAACAATTATCATCCTGACAATTTTTTTTAAGGTTTAACTATTACGTGATATCGATCGATACTCTCGAGTACATAAACAGAAACACTTAGCAAATAAGGTAATTTATTATCTTAACTATCATCTCTATCTTTTCGATCTCCTATAAGGCTACTACCTAAGGTTCATAACCTAAAGCTCTTATACCAACTTGTGACAACCCCAAATTCGGGTACTTCATTTCCACAGGATTTTGGTGTTCACTATCTAAATAAAATATAACTAACTGCCCATAAATAAGGAATGCAAAATAAATTACAACCTTAATAATAAAAGTCTTCATTATAAAAGGATTACAACATTGTCAAAACGTTCCCAGGTTTCTAACCTTAAACCTCGTCATAAAGTGCGGAAATAAAATATCATATAAATAAATTAAGTCTTATACAAAACCATATAATCAAATTAAATAATTCTTCACTTGTTCATCTTGCCCTTGCTCTTATTGGTTGACAGCTCGTAAACTTTCTCAATTTTGGCTGCAATGGTTATATATGCAAGAGTGAGCAAACAAATGCTCACTTGAATAATAATCAATATAGGTAACGTAACACTGTTACTGAATAAGTTCAATCGAATTGAATAACATTCTCTATAGTCAATAATGAAGAATTGAAAATAAGGTTTAGAATTCATGTGAGGGTCATAAGACCTTGAACTATGTCCAAGGTTGTAAGTATTTCTACTTAGACCTTTAATAGTCATTAAACTATATGGACTCTAACTAGTAATTAGGGGGATCAGCCCTTCATACCATGTCTTGTGCACAAACATCTTAACGCTTTTGCATAGTAATCCCCTATTAATAAGGTTGTTCATCTCAGCTTTAATTAACGAGTCCGCACCAAAGAAAGTTTGGTTTGGATAAGCTCAAAGGGTAATTTAGAGTTCAACTATCATCAACTAAGGAGTAGTTGAATCAACTTACAATAATTTAAGAGTTTGATAACAAAGAATTATGGAACAACTATGAGTCACAACAATTGACTTATCGAGCATGCTTTAGAAGTAAACTTAAATCATTTGAAAGATATAATAAAACCTTGCTTGAACAATTAAGTCAAGGTTACATTATTTTCAATAAGGAACTACATAAAACATTTATCCAATATGGAATTAAAAAACTTGCACAATTGTAAACTAGAAAAGATAGCACAACTTGCTCAATTGTAAACTAGAAAGGATAGTAAATAATAACTCGTTCCACAATTATCCTACGTACATTATTAACGAATAGCAACACGAATTAGTAACCATATAGCTACATCACGTCAGTAGTTAATCAATCCAAGTTAACTCTCACATATTTAGTCATTAAGTTTAATCATTAGTTTGTTCATAACATGATCAAACCATACATTCACATCAAACTTAAACTTATTAATAATCAATCAAATTATAATTTAAAATCATACATCTCATATTAAAAATATGATTACATACTGTCCAACTAACATATAATTTTATTAACATGCTTTTATAATTATTACATTAACATTCCCACATAATTGTACACTTAAATAGAATTTTCTGGCTAAACTGCATAGGTGCGCTGCAGCGCCTCATACTGAACTACCAATGGTGCTGCGGGGCTGCCTCGGCGCTGCAGCTTGAATGAAATGGCATGGAACCGGCACTGTCGCGCCATGCCACGTCATCACGCTATGCAGAACCGGACCTGGCGCTACAGCGCTCCAGTTAACACTCTGAACAGGCGCTGCTACGCCACATCACCAGATGCTGCTGTGACGCTACAGCGCCCTGTTTACTCATAGAACAGGCGCTGCAGCGCCACGTCACAGTGGGACGTAGACAACCTCGCGAACAGTGCAGGAAAAAGATAATTTGGCTTATTTCCTCTGATCAAACTTAAATTTCAACTCACATAATTCATATAAAACATTACAGAATCATAACTTTATGCTTCTAACAAGTTTTAACACATAGAAACATCACAACACTCAATTAAAGACCTTTAAATTAATGATTTTGAAGAAAACTCCATTGTTAAGTGTTCTTGACAAAAATAAACACTATGACCTTGTTTTTAAACCAAATCACTTAATACAAATCATGTTATTTTAGTTTCTTAACATATTATCACAATCTAGAATCAATTTACATAATATAGCATGAATTAGACATCAATTTTTATATTAAAGAAGATATTTTTCAAAATATTTCACTGTAAATTGGTATGAACATGATTTCTTCGTGTTCATCATATTTACATGAACTAAACAGTTTAAATTCTCATATAAATTATATATAACAATTTATATACATAATTTAACACATATAACTCATCTTTACACAAAAAACCATGATAACCAAATTACAGAGAAGTTCTAAAATATATTTTCATATAAACAATGGAAGAACATAATTAGTAATTCTTAAAGATAGATTATTACCTTTAATTAACTTTAGAAGAAGATGATGATCATTCTTGTTTTTGATTTCACAAAGCTTTTCTTCCCTTTTTCTTTTTTCTTCTCTCTATTCTCTTTGATATTATAACTATGTACTTCTATTCTTCTTACTTTACGTAATATAAAATATAACATATAACTGATATAGTTATAATATGTATAATAATATATAATAACTGACAAATATATAATGTCCTTATTAAAGATATCAGTTACTTTTATTTTAAAAATCAAAAGCTACTAAGGCTTGTTTGGCAAAAACTAATTTAAACTAGAATTTTAAAAGTTAAGGGCCTTGTTTGGTAAAACTGAATTAAAAATAGAATTTTAAAAGCTAAGGGCCTTGTTTGGTAAAACTAAATTAAAACCCTTTTAATTTATTTTAATAACCCATTTACTACATAGTTTTAAATGTCACACTTTATTCAATTAAATCACAATATCCAAATTTAATTTAATTAAAGCTAACATTAACTTATTAAATAAAATTGCCACATAGATTAAATTACTACACAATTATAATTTATTTATTAATCATAATTTTATGTAACAAATTAGTAAATCTATAATTTAATTATTTAAATTAAATTAGTCATTACTATAATTATTCATTAAATCATTACTACCAAATTACCACATAATAATTTATCTAATTTAATTATCTCAATTGCATTAGAACTTCAACCACAAAATTATTAAACATTAATTTAATATTAAACATCAATTTAATTAATATATTACACTTAATGAAATTACTTGACCACATAATCACATCAATTATTTATTCAACTTTATAAATAAATCAACTAAAATATTTATTTAATTAAATAGATATTAAAAATTAAAATACAAAGCTCTCATTTGTTACAATCTTCCCTCCTTAAAAGAATTATGTCCCCAGAATCACAACTCAATAAACTCATTCGTTACATTCTTCCCCTCTTAAAAAGATTCTGTCCCCAAAATCGTTATACAAGAAATTAAGCAAATAATTGGGGATAGGTTTTTATCATAACATCTTCGAGTTTTCACGTAGCTTCTTCAGCATTGTGGTTCCTCTAGATTACCTTAACAGAAGGTATAACTTTATTTCTAAGTACTTGCTCTTTTCTATCTACTATCTGAATAGGAACCTCTTCATATGTTAAGTCTTTATCAAACTATAACGACTCATACTTTATCGCTTGCTTGTAATCGTGTTTGTACAGGTCGCAACAGAGAAATATGGAAAACATTATGAATATATTCTAATTCCGGAGGTAACCCAACCTCGTAAGCTACCTCGCCAACCTTTCGCAGTATCTTAAAAGGTCTAATAAATCTGGGACTCAGTTTTCCCTTATTGCCAAATCGAATCTTCCCCTTCTGGGGAGATACCTTCAAAAAAATGAAGCTTCCCACTTCAAACTCTCGATTCTGACGATGATAATAAACATATTTCTTCTGTCTGTCTTGAGCAACAACCAATCTCGTTCTGATCAGCTTTACGATCTCAGCAGTTTGTTGTACCAATTTCGATCCTAACAGTTGTCATTCACCAACCTCATCCCAGTATAATAGAGTCCTGCATTTCCTGTCGTACAATGCTTTGTGAGGCGGCATACCAATACTTGCATGGTAACTGTTGTTGTAAGCGAATCCACCAACGTTAGATGATCATCCCAACTTCCCTTGAAGTTCATAGCACAAGCTCTCAGTATATCCTCTAATGTCTAGTGTGACGCCCCCAAATCCGAGTACTTGAAACCCGAACTTAGTGCTACACGATATCATTTCTTTGAGCTGAATAATATAAATAACAAACTTAATATACATATTAGAGTTGTCTAATCCTAGGTACACGACCTTTAAAACATTCATTACATGATAAATAGTAAATATTATCGTCTTAATAAAGTTTAAGTATTACACAAAGTACCATAAAACTTATTCTTGCAGCTTTCCTTTCCCTTTGTTTATGCCAGAGCCTTCTGGTTGATCACGCTTAACTGAAAATATTTAATTTAAAGCAAGAATGAGCATTCAATTACTCAGCAAGTAATGTGACGCCCCCAAATTCAGACCGTCACTGATCTCGAATTCGGTTCATCACGTACTAATTCTAAAAGCAACTAAAATCTCTAACAATGGAATAACAGAATAATTTACATTGATATAACATAAATATTCTCATCCCAAGTCTCGAAACTATTACTAATACACTTCATAACTTAAACCAAACATATCTTAATACATAACATTAAATAAGTCTTAATACAACATAATGGAAACATCCTAATATAGAAAAGCACAGCTACTCCATAGCCTTGCCTTCGCATTTGTCCTGTCCTGGGGTTCCACCTTGCCCTGCCTTAACTGAAATGTTTATGGGAAGCAAGAGTGAGCAAAAAATTTGCTCAGCAAGTAATATGCCAATAAATATGAACAGGAATATATAAAGTTCTAAATCTCAAGGGTAAAATGATAATTAATCGCTTAGGATTTCAAATAAGAATGTTGTGAACAAAATAAATAGCAATGACTTCCAAATCTATTCTGTGAAATTGAATAAGGACTACTACGGGTCGAGAAGTTATTAAAGGATTCAAAAGTTTCAACAATTTCAAGTGAATGAATAGATATCACTAAGTGTCGCTGTGGACCAAGGATTTATAAAAGAATCCAAAGAATTCAAAGTTTCAAGTAAATAAATACTGGATACTGAGTGGTCGCTAAGAACTACGAACTTCTACTAGAATTACCAAAAATATTTCTGGTAACCTAACTAAGTACAATTAGGGGATCAGCCTATCGTACCTGGAGTTATGCATAACCTACCACACCACTGTCGGCACCCCGACTATATAGTTCCCCTTTTTACAAGGGTTGTTCAACTCAGTCAATTTTTAAGAGTCCGCACCAAGGCAATTGGTGTGGATCGTTTTCCAATTCATGATATTGGTCTAGCCGAATTAAATGGCGTAGACAATTTCAACAATGTATATAAGAACAATTTATGAGTTCAATACTCGTAACAATAGTTCAAAAAATATAATCGTGATTTAAATCAAGCTATGAAATATAAGTTTATAAAGCAAGAATTATTCTAGCACCTATTTACTCGTACTACCAAAGTTAGTACAAGCTCGAATACGTGTTCAATAAAGAGTATAAATCAAATACTTGCTCAATAAAAGAGTAGTCAGATACTTGCAATTAGTATACAAGAACGATTTCAAGAAAACTTGCACAATGAAAGAGTATAAGTGAAGGAACTTGCTTATGACGTTCCTCGAATAAGTAACCACAAGGATAGGATACTTGCAACATAATAAAAGTAGGGTTCAGATACTTGCACTATAAATGAGTGTAGTCAGGAAACTTGCCTTATGCGTAGTTTATCCTCGTTAAGTAAATCAACACTTTCGAATCCTATTTATATAATACATGTATAGAATGTTCATTAGTTACTTATGCCCATATATGATATATAAATTTAAATGCACCTATAAACGTTTAACTTAGTCGCATACTATACACATACTTCATCACATACTTTTGCGTACATATAGTACAGTTCAGTTTACAAGACATCATGAAGTCATCAACATAGTTTCTAATCGTTGCTTTATAGCTCACAAACACCTTTTAGACTTATCATTGGGAAGTTTAGAATCAAACGTTCAATTCTATCACTTAGCATGCCTCTCAATACATTACTTAGCATACTGGTCATATACTACAAGTTAAAGTAATCATATAAGCTAACTGTCAAAATCAGATCAACAAACTGACTCAATCCTGATTCCAGTATGGCGCAGCTGCGCCATGATTAAGCCTAGGGCCGGCGCAGCTACGCAGCCCTCTGGCCAAGCCAAGGCTGAGTTGTTGCCTTGTGGTTTCTATCTGGTCATGAACGCAACATTCACATATAATATAATAACATATTAAAGGCTCTTACATACTTTTATTGCGATCTTACACTTATTCTTGATACGCTATGGTCTTTAACTTATGATTTGAAATGAGCTAAGGCTAATTAAGATCATGAAATCACAAAGGATATAATGTTTGCCATGCATACATGTGAGGTAGTCATGATATCAGTTTGTATGTATGCTTACACAGGTCCTCATTTTATATGCACTTATTTAGTTTTGTTCATTCTTTGAAAACTCGTACGAATCATGTTTCCACGATCTTATGTCGTGTCATATTAAATGGATACACATAACACGTACACATGATAAAGGTCTTTCATGCTTTTACAATCATCATACGTTCACCTTAATATATTAGGATTCTCATTTTGGATTTCTAATGAGTTACGGTCAATTGAGGACACGAAATCACAAGGTTTCTATGTTTACCATATGAACCTACGAGGTAGTCATAACATTTGTAATATGCATGCTTGCACGTATTTGATTTATTTGCATCTAGTTAATATCGCTTATTACTCTTAAACTTGTCTAAACTCATGCTCGGTTAACTTCCATTGTATCTAACACATTGTGTGTACATATAGACTAGCTTAGTGATGTTAAGAGTACTATCATGCATAACAAAATATCATAATGTATTCTTTAACATGCTCATGAACGTTAGTTCTTCAAAGCTTTCAAGTTTCTCTTTAAAAGTCAACTTGAACTGACTTAACACATGTAAACTATATTTCACTCATGACCTACCCACATATACATGTTCATATGGTCAGAATATAAATATGATACCTATATGTCAAAGTTTATTTCAAAAACTATAATTTTCGTTTAGAAATGTCCGCTAGTGAGGCCCGTATGTTCATGTTACATTATGAAACATATATACACAATTTAGCATGCTTTTTATACATTTCTAGGTCACAATAATATGCGTCAAAAGTCAGAACCTCAACATCATACACACATGTCAAATTTACTTTTAAAAGCTCTAAGTTCCTTTTTAAATTCTAAGTTCACTTAGCAAGGGATTTTAATGAAGTTAAAACAACCCACGCTATCTCAATAAACACATATACCCATGCTGACATATTCCTCATGCTGGCCGAAGTAGTGTATCTAAGTTAACAATGACCAGATTGCAAACAAAAGCAGGAACTGTCTCCAGAGGCCGGCGCAGCTGCGCCGTACTTCGGCCAGCACCAGTGAGTTCCCTGCTTCGGCAGGTTTCAGCCCAAATCACAAAATTTCCTACGAATTTGCTCTTAGACTAATTACATTACCTTTTTAACACTTCCATTAGCTTATATGACAACCAATTTAACATTATCAAATCACCAAATCATAAATTCCAACTAAAATCAAGAATTAACAATTCTCAGAAATTTCAGAAAATAAGAATTGAATAACATGAAATATACCTTCTGATAAATTGTGAATGAGCTTGCTGCTAATGAACTTCTCGATTCACAGACTTCTTACTAATACAATGCACTAACTCTTTATCTTATACTTACAGATTCTCAGCAATTGAAATGAAGAAGGAGAGATGCCTTCTTTATAGAGAAATGGTTACACAGTCCATGTCTTCGATCATCAAATCAAACTAACGGGAAGAGCAAGAACTCAGTAGGTAAGGGAGGGTGGTTGAGTAGTTGGTGAATTCCACTATTGAAGCCACTCCCCTCATGATGATTATGGGAAGAATGCTGAGTTTAAGAGAAGAGGTAGTAGACTAGCTTGGAGTTTTTACGTGAAGAGAATGAGTGATGACTCTTAATTATGGGGCAACAATATACAAGCTCAGCATTTGGTAACATGAAGTGTATCAACATTAAGGCTTTGTACAATTTCATGCAATATATACATAGGTTATAATTTAAATGTCACAATACAATTCACATAAATAATACTCTAATGTAGTAAATGTAATTCGTACATATATAATCCATGTACCTTTTATCATATAACATTATCTCCTTTATTATTAAATTTTATTAATCAACAATTATTATTTATATTCATGATACATTTATCTTACCAGGTATAATTTAATCGGATATTATCTCATTACACTGTATCCCTTATTTATTAAATTACCTACCATCTATTCATGATGTCTCACTTTAATGTATATTCACATCGTCACATAGGCATTTCATGTAACTCATATAATTTATTTAGTCATAACATATATATATATATATATATATATATATATAGTCACATTGCATTACACTTCATATAACATATAGGTAGCTATTATATATTATGCTTGCACATAGTAATTAATATAATCTCATTATATTAATAACTTACTTATTTTTATTATTCATAATGGCAATTAAAATATTAATCAATTCATTTCTCATAATTTAATGAAGTTATTAATCTCCATAATAATTAACTAACATTTATATGATTAATTATCACGTTGAATAAATATAAATCTTATTATATTTATAAACAAGTTGCTTATTATAATTATATTATTAATAATAATCAACACATTATCAATTAATCATCATTAATATTCTATTTTCTCATAATAGAAAGTAAATAACAATTAATATCGATTAATTGTTCACGTAGTAATTCCTTCATGACTTTACCCTTATCAATTATTATTATACGACAAATAATCACATTCTCCAATAGTTTAATAAATACAAATCTCATTATATTTATAAACCATTTTCTTAGTATTAAATCATTACTTGCAAAAATACTAAATTCACAGATTATTATTATATTTCTCATAATAACAATTAACAATTAATATAGATTAATTGTTCACTTAATAATTCATTTACTTTATAACTGATTATTATTCATAATAACACTTAATAACATTATTGTATGATTAACTATCACATGTATTGCACTCAACAAATAATCAATTAAATATAACTCTTATCATATTCATCCATTACTTACTCGTAAATATTTTGTTATTTATAATAACATATTATTAATAATTACTCATTAGTAGGCTATTTACTAATCACAATGATTAATTAACAATGTAATATTAATTAATCATTCACTTATTGATTTCCCCTCTTGAATTAATTAAATCATCACCATTTTCATTCTCATGCCACATAAGACATTCTACGAGTTCATCGTCATTCTCCATATTTCCTCAATTATTATAAATTCAATTTAATATAATTGAATTACTTCTCTCGTAACTCACAAACTTTTATGTTCAAGTAATATTCATTTTCTTATTATATCAAAAAAAATTAAATCGTGAAATTCACGGTTCTTACAAGTAATAGCAGTTAATAAACTTTAGCTGAAAGAAGTTAAATATTTTCTTTGAGGTATACTTCTACAACGAATCAATAGTTGTGAAGTCTTTCGAAACATATCTTAATAACATATCAAATCGGTTAAAATTTTGAAACGACGTAGTGACTATAAATACTGAGCGGTCAATGGACCATGAATTTTTAATTTTAATTTTCGAAAAGGTTTAAACAAAAATTCATCTGCAAACCGCTCTAGTCTTACGGACATGTAGGGTGATCAACCCCGTTATGTCTTGTATTGATCAATACTATCTGTTTGAACGATAATTTGTTCAGTCTGTTCACCTTGGGCACATAAACAATTTCCCCATTAAGGGTTGTTCATACTCAGTCTGGAATCCTAACTAAATAATTCTGTTGGATGACCTTATCATAACAAATACTATTCCACAGTACAATTCGAACTATGTCTAGCCGAGTCAAATAGCTTAGGCAGTCATAAATACCTATCGAAGTTTAATAGTATGTAACAGGATTTGTCATATCAAAGAATTTCAAGTTCAAGAGTTCTTGTAGGAATACAACAGTTCATACAAGTGGGGACACTTGTATGATAACAGACAATAATGCGATATTAATAAATCATAACTAAATTGAATAAAATTTCACAATATAAGAATAATTTCGTAAACTTATATTGGATATCATTATGGATATGAATAATTGACAATAATTATTCATGAATATGCTTTTCGCTTACTGAAATCCATCACATATAGTAAATACAATGAGTAGAGATACATGCTCAATAATAAATTGAGATAAGAAACTTGCCTTGATAGCTGATTACTGCTACGTAGTATAGCTTACGCTTTTATCTTTAATATGAAGTCCTATCATCAATAAAATTATTCTTTTAATTAGAATAATACAAATTAACACATAATACTGCTTTAAACATGTTGTCACATAGTCATATCAGTCATTAAAATACATAAGAACGTATACCTAGTCAAACTATGTCGATTTAGTTTGGGTTCGGTATTGTTTCGGGATCCCGATTGCATTATCGGATAATTAACGAATTTCTTTTTAACGAAACTTTGTTCAAGAACTTAAATATTATAATAAATAATTTAATTATCATTTATAATATTTTTCTAAACATTATAATCATTTATAATAATTTTTCAAACACTTATATCATTTTTAATGATTTAATTGTTAAATTATTTTATTATCATTAATATTTAAATACTTTAAAATATTAATGAACTTCATGTCAACACTTTAAAAGTTATTTATTATAACCTGAAATATTTTTAAAATATTTATTTTACATTTAAATGATTTATAAAGCATTAAAAATATTTTTAAATAATTTATTTAATATAATTATTAAATAAATGTATTATCATTAATATTAAAATATTAATAAAATTCTTATCAAAATATTATAAGTTATTTATTATAACTTAAAATACTTTTTAAAAATTTAATATTATTTTTAAAATATTAAAACCATTTTTAACTAATTTATTTAATATAATTATTAAATAAATTTATTATCATTAATAATAATTTATTAATGAATTTTATCTCAAAATATTAAAAGTCATTTATTATAAGTTAAAATATTTTTTAATACTTTAATATCATTTAAAATGATTTTTAATATATTAAAATTATTTTTAACTAATTTATTTAATATAATTATTAAATAAATCAAATATCGTTAATATTTAATTAAATTAAAATATTAATGAAATTTATGTCTAAATATTAAAAGTTAATTTTTATAACTTAAAATAATTTTTAAAATAATTTTATGAATTTTTAATAATTAATTTCTATTTACTTTAATTAATATAATTAATTTTTATTAAAACCGTCGCTAAAGAGGTTTAGCGACGAACACTATCGACTTAGGTGTTCTTGAGCAACTCAAGAACATTCATACTCAATTACCAGGGTGCCTAGTTTGACCACCTATAGATCTTTGATCTTAATGTTTCTGGGCATATAAGTGTATTAGTGTTGTAGTATTGATGTAATACTACAATCACAAACAAGTTTCATGGCCAAACTACATCACAACAAGAAGATATAAGCTTTTCAAATGGCTGTCAGACATGTTCTTCATATTCTGGGCAGCCCAAAAACGGCCGGTCAATACCGATCAACGTACTTTGGGTCCTTATATCTCGCAGGTTGTTCATGGTTTAAGTGTGTTAGACGTCGGGCCTTATAGTATAACTACCAGGTTACATGGATCGAGCACTTACAGGGTCTAGGTATCAATAACTAACAAGATATAAGATTTACAAAAACTGGTCAGACGCTGCCTACGAAATCTGGGTTACCCAGATTTCACATCTGGACGGTCAACATATTTTGACCGATTACTACATCCGATCCGTTGCTTTCTAAGGTTTCGAGACTGCTCTGGACATGTAGTCCTCATGTCAGAGTACAAGCTAAATACAAATTTACACACTAAAAGCCTTCCAGTTACAAGATCAAAGCCGGTCAAAGTCACTGCCAGAACACGTTCTTCAGTTTTCTGGGTTACCCAGAAAACTCAATTTCGTGTTCGGTCAACGCACTTTGATCGTGAAAAACTTTCAATCTACACATGCTATGTTCATGATTCCACTTCCAGAATACTAACAACAAGTCATAGTACACATACAAACACCTAAACACAACATATCATGAACAGATTGAGAAATAAAAGCCCCAACTTTGGGCTGTCAGACAACTTTTTACGGTTCATGCAGTTTTCAAAAATTTCATTTTTCGTGCATCTAGATGTTATAGAAATGTTTTTTCTCAGCCTAGATCACTTATTAATATATCATAGAACATAATTTAACACTTAAACACAAAATATATCTAAACATACAAGATCTAGCTTGGTTAGGGTTTTATACCTTTCTTGAACCAATTTTTAATTTCTGATTCTTGATCTGTTCTGGTTAGTGTATGGGATGTTATTATTTGATATTGTGACTAAGTTAGAGAGAAAATTCGTGGGTCTTAGAGAGAAATTTTTTTGGCTTGTGTGGGTGAAAAATAATTGAAGTTTCTTTACTTTTTCTTTCTTGCCTTGCTATCCTTTGATTCAATGTATCTAAGACTGCTAGCTGTCAATTCACTACAAAAAAATTGGTCATTGGCGACGGCACCATTAGCGACGGCAGGAAGGCCGTCGAGAATGACATCAATGCCGACGGCGTAGCTGTCGCCAATGGGTCCCGTCGAGAATGACCTTTCCCGGGCCAGAATTTGGTGGGAACTTTTTCGCGCCCGAGGAAAAGTCATAGGCGAAGGGTTAAAAACTACCATCGACGGGCGTGCCGTCGAGAATGACTCACTAGCGACGGGACCAAAATCGACGGTCTCTGCCGTCGAGAATGACATTATATTTAATCCCCAAACTTCAGTTTCTGATTTATGCTCTGTTCCCTCCCTCTCTTTTCTCCTTCCATCGTGTTCTGCTCCTTCCCATCGCCTGCTGGTCCTTGCCGTGGCCGGCCTGCTGCTTCTTGTCGTCGCCAGTGCCTTCCCTCTTCCCGTCGTCTCCGGTCGGCTCTCTGAGATCGGCAAGGTAAAATATTCCCCAAATATTACCTAATATGTTTTCTTCTACAATTTCACTCTATTTTCCCCCAAATATCAAGTATAGTGTATATATGTTGCTTCTAGAGTTAAAACAAGGGGAGATGACGGTGGCGCAATATGCAGCTAAGTTTAACGAACTAGCGCGATTTGCGGAGCACCAAGTTGGTGATGAAGAGAGGAAGGCTAGACGATTCGAACAAGGACTGAAGCCTTGGCTATTCAATAAGGTGTCAGTTCTTCAGATCGATTCTTTTGCAACACTGCTGGAAAAGGCTATTATTGCCGAGGGAGGAAGTGAAGCTTTGAGCTTGTATAACAAAGAGAAGAAAGGAAAGAATGCTGGAGGAGAGAATCGTATTGGAGGAAGTAGCAGTGGAGGAAGTAATTTGGGTAAGAGAAAGTGGGAGAATAACAACGGCAGAAACAATAATCAAGGTGGGAGTCATCAGGGAAATTTTAAGAAAAGGAGTGGAGCTTGTAATAAGTGTGGGAAAAGTCACCAAGGGGAGTGCTGGAAAGAAAAGGGCACGTTTATAACTGCGGCCAAGAGGGGCACATATCGCCAAATATCCGAAGCCAAAGAAGATCCAAGGGTGTTTTTCTTGCGGCTCAACTGAGCACCGTATTAAGGATTGCCCGAAGAAGGGAAGTGGCAGAAGTGGTAGCCAACAAGGGGGAGGAAACAAGCTTATGATCAGCGGGCCGGCACAATCCAACCGCCCAACTGCCAGAACTTTTAACATGATCATCCAGGACGCCATGGCTGTGAAGGACGTGGTGTCAGGTATAATCCCAGTCAATGAAATAAATGCTTATGTATTATTTGATTCGGGTGCCACCTGTTCTTTTATATCTGAAGAATTCGCTAGTAAACTTAGTACACCCCGAGAACTATTAGAAAATCCCTTGAACATAGAAGTTTCGAATAAGGGAGTGATCCCTGTAGAATACGTTTATCAAAATTGTCACGCAAACATTAGAGAACATGAACTGAGCGTAGACTTGATTCCTATTAGACTGGGAAAATTTGATGTGATACTGGGAATGGTTTGGTTGTATAACCATGCAGCGATAATTGATTGTCAGAATAAATGTGTGAACCTTCAGACTCCGAGTAAGTCTAAGGTAGTGTTTTATGGTAGCTCATCGCTTAAGCAATCGTGTTGCGTTACGATGATGCAGTCCAAGAAATTGTAAAGGAAAGGATGTGTAGGTTATTTAGCTTACATCTTTGATACTCGAAAAAAGGGAGTAGAAATTATGGATATATCCGTAGTTAATGAGTTTCAAGATGTGTTTTCGGACGATCTGCATGGTCTTCCGCCAGACAAAAAAATTGAATTCGTAATAGACTTAGCATCGGGAACGACACCGATTTTGAAAGCTCCATATCGTATGGCGCTAGTAGAAATGAAGGAATTGATGATACAATTGCAAGGGTTGTTGGTAAGGGTTACATTCGACCGAGTTTTTTTCCTTGGGGAGCACCAGTACTATTCGTTAAGAAGAAGGACGGATCGATGAGGTTCTGTATCGATTATCGAGAATTGAACAGAGTAACGATCAAGAACCGATATCCGCTACCGAGGATAGACGACCTGTTTGATCAACTGAAGGGAGCAAAGTGTTTCTCAAAAATTGACCTACGAACAGGATATCATCAACTAAAAGTGAGGGATGAAGACATACCAAAGACTGCGTTTCGAACCCGTTATGGACACTACGAGTTTTTGGTAATGTCATTTGGATTGACTAATGCTCCGGAAGCATTTATGGACTTGATGAACTGAGTTTTCAAGCCATACTTGGATAAATTTGTAGCGGTTTTATCAATGACATTTTGATCTACTCGAAGACAGGGGAAGAACACGCCGAACATCTGAAGATTGTTTTGGAGGCACTAAGGAAGGAGAAGATGTATGCAAAATTTTGAAAGTGCAAATTTTGGATGGAGAAGGTTCAATTCTTAGGCCACGTGATGGATAAGAATGGAATCGCTGTAGACCCTGCAAAGGTAGAAGCAGCAAGTAATTGGGAACAACCGAGAACACCGACGGAGGTGAGAAGCTTTTTAGGGTTAGCTAGGTACTATCGAAGATTCATCCAAGATTTTTCTAAGATAGTAACCCCGTTGAACAATTTGACTAGAAAGACGGTGAAATTTGTATGGACCGACAAATGCGAAGAAAGTTTTCAAGAACTGAAGAAGAGATTGAGCGAAGCACCTGTGTTATCATTACCAGATGATGCAGGAAATTTTGTGGTGTATAGTGATGCGTCGCACAAGGGACTTGATTGTGTGCTCATGTAACACAGCAAAGTCATTACGTATGCATCACGACAATTGAAGGATTACGAAAAACGATACCCTACTCACGACTTAGAGTTAGCAGCAGTAGTTTTTGCGTTAAAGATATGGAGGCATTATCTATACGGGGAGAAATGTGAGATATACACGGACCACAAAAGTCTAAAATATATCTTCACACAGAAGGAGTTGAACATACGGCAGAGAAGGTGGTTAGAATTAATCAAAGACTATGACTACGATATTCTTTATCACCCGGGGAAGGCAAATGTGGTTGCCGACGCTCTGAGCAGGAAAGGAAGGGAGAAATTATTTAATTTGATGACTCAGGAAGAGTTGATAAGAGAGATGGAGAAATTGGAAATAGAAGTGAAGGGACCCGAGAGGTCTGAAGAAAGGTTGTTTGTGGTGGAAGCTCATCCGACATTGTTGGATAGAGTGAAGGAAGCCCAGGAAAAGGATGAAGAGTGTGAGAAAATCCGAAAGAGGATCACAGAAAATGAGGAAGAGAAATTTCAAATGGATAAAGACGGTATTTTGAGAATTGAAGAAAGAGTATGGGTAACAGCGGTAACCGAGTTAAGGGAAGAGATTTTGCACGAGGCACACAATACGACATATTCCGTTCATCCGGGAGGCACAAAGATGTACCGAGATCTAAGGCAACATTTTTGGTGGCCCAATTTGAAACGAGAAGTCGCAGAGTGCGTCAGTAGATGTTTGACTTGCCAACGCGTTAAAGCAGAGCATCAACGGCCGAGTGGTTTACTACAACCGTTGGAAATACTAGAGTGGAAATGGGAGCATATTATGATGGACTTCGTGGTAGGACTTCCATTTACGCAGAAAGGTTATGATGCCATTTGGGTTATCGTGGATCGACTTGCCAAGACCGCACATTTTCTACCGATCAAGATCCGTTACAGCTTGAATCAGTTAGCGGGTCTATACATAAACGAGATTGTCTTACGACATGGAGTGCCGGTATCTATTGTCTCTGATCGAGATCCGCGCTTCACGTTAAATTTTTGGAAGAGTTTGCAAGAGAGAATGGGAACGCAGTTGAGGTTGAGTACCGCTTATCATCCTCAGATAGACGGACAGAGTGAGCGAACAATACAAACGCTGGAGGACATGCTTAGGACTTGCGTGATGGATTTTAAGGGAAATTAGGACGACCACCTACCCTTAGTCGAATTTACATATAATAATAGTTACCATGCGAGTATCGGCATGCCACCATACGAAGCTTTTTACTGGGAAAAAGTGCAGAACGCCATTATGTTGGGTCGAAGTCAGAGAATGACGAATACTCAGACCAGAGTTAGTTCAACAAACCGCATACGTGGTGACAATGATAAGAGCCAGATTAGTAGCAGCTCAAGACCGCCAGAAAAAGTACACAGATTTGCATCGACAGGACCGAGACTTCAAAGTCGGCTGTTTTGTATTCTTGAAGGTATCTCCATGGAAGGGAAAGATCCGTTTCGACAATAAGGGAAAACTGAGTCCCAGATTCATAGGACCATTCGAGATACTGAAGCGAGTGGGCGAAGTGGCATACAAAGTTGCGTTACCACCCAAGTTGGAGCACATCCACAACGTGTTTCACATTTTTATGTCGCGACCATACAAGGCCGACTACAAGCACATGATTTCTTACGAGCCCATTCAAGTGGAGAAGAACTTGGCGTATGAAGAAATTTCTGTCCAGATATTAGATAGGAAAGAGCAAACTTTGAGAAATAAAATTATATCTTCTGTAAAAGTACTTTGGCATAACCACGATGTCGAGGAGGCAACGTGGGAATTAGAAGATAGGATGATGAGGGATTATTCCCATTTATTTGTGTAACCTTGTAGCAATTTCGGGACGGAATTTTTATAAGGGGGGGAGGATGTAATACCCGAGAATTTCCATATATTATTAAATGAATATATTAATGGAAGTGAATATTTATTCATATATAAATAATTTTGTGTTATGGATGAGTTAACTCAATTATATTCAATTGAATATTTACAATAATTGAGAAAATATTGGAGCCTTGTGTGGCACAGTAATGAGATATATTAATGATGATATTAATTAACAAAAGAAATATTAAGTGAAAATTAATTTATATTAATTATAGTACATTGAATTATTATTAATGCGTGTGATAGCATAATAATAATTGATAAGGAAATTCTGTGTGAACGATTAATCAGTATTGATTGATAAATTGTTAATTGTAGAATATTAATTAATTGTTATCGTAGAATATTAATTAATTGTTATAGAATATTAATGATAATTAATGATGTGTGGATTATTATTATTGAAAATAATATAATAATAATACGCAACGTGTTTATAAATATAATAAGATTTATATTAAAGTGATAATTAATCATATAAGGGTTAATTAAATTATTATGGAGATTAACAATTATATTGATTGATGAAGGATGGGTGTATATTATTAATTAATATTTAATTAATAAGATGAGTAATTCTATGTGCAAGCATGTTAATTAAATGTGTAACATATAGTAGCTAACTATGTATTATATGAAGTGTAATATGACATTATTATATAGTAAGGTTTATTGAATTATGGGAGTTGCATGAAATGCCTATGTGACAATGTGAATATACATTAAAGTAGGACATCATGATTATATGATAGATAATTTAATAATGCTTAACTATCTTATGTTATATTCATTAATTATTAAAATGTGGAACCAATGTACATGGGTTAAATGATAATACTACATTATAATCTATATATATATATATATATATATATATAGTATGTATATATGGCCTTATTGTTAATACACTTCATGTTGCTAAAATGCTGGATACTTAGAAGCTTGTCCCATATTGATAAACACAATCCTTGTACACCTGAACAACTCAAGCTAGCCTACTCCATGTTTCTTCCTTAAACTCAGCAACATGATTAGCTATCATGATGAACAAGGGAGTGGTTTTGATGATGAGTTTCACCAACTACTTACCAACTCTCCATTAACCTCTATACAATACAAAATTTCGTTGGTTTAATTTGGTGTATATATGCATTGTCTGTATTTTGGTTTCTCTATAAATACAACCCATCTCCTTCAATTTGATTTGCTGAGAAATTTCTTAAGTGTTGAGTTGAGAGTTATATATATATATCAGTGTTGAGCATTCTAGATTTAGCAGCAGTTCATTTGCATAGCAAAGGTATAATCACATTCTCATCTTCTTCATTGTTGTTCTCTGAAATTTCTTAGATTCTGGATATTTATTGGAATTCATGATTTTGTGATTTGATAATGTTAATTGGTTGTTATATAAGTTAATACATGTGTTAATGAGGCAATGTTGTTAGTTTATAGTCGAATTCGTGAAGAATTTCTGTGTTTGGGCTGGGAACTGCCGAAGCAGAAAGCTCACTGGTGCTGGCCAAAGCATGGCGCAGCTGCGCCGATTTACTACTGAGCGCTGCGCCGGCCTCTGGAACCAGAATCTAAATTTGTTCCTAAAACTGCTATGTGGTAGTTACTTGTATAGATGAGGCAAGCATGTTAACATGGGTAGCATGTATGTATGGGTACATAGACCTAACATAAGCATGTTTTATTAAGATTCCATGCATGAATGACAAAGTTATAGTTTTGAAAATAAACTTAAGGTTTATAATTGAATTTTTGACGTATATAAGCCATGTTAATGTTTTGACTTTTGAGGCACATTAGTATGACCTAGAAACACATGAGATGCATGTTAACTCGCGTATATAAGCTCCGTAACGAAATGTGATCATGTGAACCTCGCTAAGTGAACTTAGAATTTTAAAAGGAACTTAGAGATTATGAAAAGGGGACTTAGATGTGCTATAATTATATTCGGACTTTGAACATGTTATTATGGTTTAGAAATGCATGAAGGACATGATGACTTGTGTATACGTGTTTAATAATGTAACATGGACACACTATGCCTTATTAGTAAACCTTACTAATAAAAATATAAGTTTTGATTGTGAACCTTAACATGTTATTGCAAGTTTCGTATTCTGGAGTTTACGGATATATGAGATAATACTCTTGGACTCATTCACGTATCATAATGTATATATACCATGCCAGATGTCGTGAAACCAAGTTTTGCGTAAACAAAGCATGTTTTCAAACCAATGACAATGATAGTTGCATGTATACGATATGAATACTCATGAACATGCTTAATATAAGTATATGAACACCTTATGTGTTTACAAGGTGAGCATGCTAGATTTTGTAACATCATGACCTTGAATGGTTTTAAATTATCGAAAGTGTTAACTTAGAAACTATATCACATATGTTTGGAACCAGGGAAGATTTTACAAACATAAAAGTATTCTTGAAAATGTATACATGCTACGTGATATTATATGATGTTACTTGAACCCGATTTTGACGGTTAACTTATGGGAAGGCCATAACTTGCTAAAATGAAATATATTTAGTATTGATTGTGGTCTTCTGTGATATTAAGAGCATGTTTGCTAATTGTTGCGATCTTATATGATAAGAGAATGTGTTTAAACTCAAAAGGAGGAACGTTAAGGATAGAAATTATATTCTATATAACTGTGTAGCTAGGTTAAAACTTAGCTTATGTGTTGATCGTATATTCGAAGACAAAATGTGAAGTTAAATTATATGGCTAATGAATATCATATATATACGTAACTATATTACGATAGGAATTCGAAAGTGTTGATTTGCTTTTCGTGGATAAACTACGCTAAAGGCAAGTTCTCTAACTTACACTCTTTTAAAGTGCAAGTTTCCTTACTTACACTCATTTATAGTGCAAGTATCCTAGACCTTCGTATTTACTTTATTCAAGGAACGTTGTAAGCAAGTTACTAACTCTACTCTTTATTGAACATTCAATTGAATTATGCAATTATTTTCGTACAAGTAAACTCTTGAGATTAAATTCAGATATTATGAACCATATACTTCATGAATAGGATAAAAGTCGAACTATATTCTTCGGACTTTAAATCTTGAAATTGAATTTATAGTTGTTAAGATCTATGACATTTGATTCGGCTAGACTTATATTATTGAAAGGCGACCCAAACCGATTGATTGGTGCGGGATCTTGTATTTGACTGAGAAGAACAAAATATAGCTGTCGGAGAACCGACGCGCGCACATTAGTATGATTGAGTGTTATGCATAACATAGGGTACTTTAGGCTGATCACCTATTGTACTTGTTTTTGTTGGATTTTTAGTTTATTATTGTCAAATCCTGTGGAAGTTCATAGTCCTTAGTGACTGCTCAGTATTCAGTTATCTTGAAATCTTGAATTGATTTATTGTTGAATCACATTGATATTATTATGTCCTTAGCGACTGTTATTGAAAACTGTTGATATTCTTGTTATCCTTGAACTATCAAACCTTGTTATACCTTTTCGAGAATTGAGAATTATATTACTCACCCTTATTGTATATTACTTGCTGGGCAATTTGTGCTCATTCTTGCTTTTCCTAAAACATTTTTGTTAAGGCAGAGCAGTGCGGACCTTCGAGCATAGATAAGGGCAAGGGAAAGGCTACAAAATAGCATAAATTATATAGGACTTATGATTGTAATAAAGAACTTATGATATTATGTACTAGTTCAGGTTATTTATGCTTAAGATATGTCTAAGCTATGTAATCACTGTTTAAGTTACGAGACCTTGGGACGTGAATAATTATATTATTTAAATATAATTTATTCGGTATTAGTTGTGTATTATTCCGCTGTGCGATGCGACATTTAGTCGTATTATTATTGTGATGTATTACCATGAGCACATGACGAACTGAATTCGAGCGACCCCGTGACGGTCCTGGAATTTGGGGGCGTCATATTATATGTACAAAAATCTGAGTTTGGTGCGAAGAAATAAGCCAAATTGGGCTTTTTCTGTACACAATTCGCGAGCAGATTTTTCCATCAGCCTAAACACCCGCCCCAGCGGACTTTTTGCCTTGAAATATCCACCCCAGCAGGCTTTCCTGCTGTACAGAATTTTGGGTTGTGTCTTTTAAGTCCTAACATGATGAATTAATTGAATATAATGAATTTGATGACATGTTAAGTATATAAAACAATAATATAACATATTGTTGGCACGTATGTGACAATTTAAAGTCTCATATTAACAAGTTATGTGTGAATTTGAATATTGTTCTCGTAAGATATGATTATGATGGTTTAAAATATTAGACACATATGTTATGCATGTTGTGAGTTTGGATTCACGTTTTGTGGTTAGTTAGCAAGTTAAGTTGACGAACCACGTTATTTAGTTGAACTTCTGTGAGAAGTTCAACAGTTAAACGTAGTGGTTATGAAACTAATCAATATTGTAAACGTAATGTAATATGCAGGATAATTATGGAACGTGATTGTAAATTGTAGTTTGTGCAAAAGGTAAGTGTTCTAAACTCAAACTTTACTTTTATTGAGCAAGTTGTTCTATCCTAACTTGTTATTTATATGGAAGTTATCTTATTCTCTAATTTCCATATTGAACAAGTATGTTATTGAAGTCATTATTGAATTAATATGACCTTGACTTAATTGTTCAAGCAAGGTCTATTTTATCTTTCAAATGCTTTAATTTAAATTTTAAAGCATAAGTTATTCTATAATTTTTTTATTATTGAATTCTTATTTATTGTAAGTTGATTCAACTACTCCTTAGTTGATGATAGTTGAACTCCAAATTACCCTTCGAGCTTATCTAAACCAAACTTTCTTTAGTGCGGACTTGTTAATGAAAACTGAGATGAACAACCTTAGTAATAGGGGATTACCATGCGAAAGCGTTAAGATGTTTGTGCACATTACAGGGTACGAATGGCTGATCCCCCTAAGTACGAGTGAAAGAGTCCATATAGTCTAACGACTGTTAAAGGTTTAAATAGAAATGTTTATAACCTGGGACATAATTCAAGGTCTTATAACCCTCAGATGAATTCTAAATCTTATTCTTGATTATCGATGAATGAAATATTATCTATTAAGTTGAAGCTATTCAATACTATGTCATCACTATTGTTTGCTATTTCAAGTGAGCTTTTGTTTGCTCACTCTTGCATTATATAACCATTGCATCTAAAGTTGAAAGAGTTGACGAACCGTCAACTAGTAAAGGCAAGAGCAAGATGAATAAGTGAAGACTTGTTTAAATATTTATGATATGATTTGTAATAAGACAAATTTTATTATATGATGTTTTATTTTCCGCATTTGTTGATGTTAAGGTTAGATAATCTGGGAATGTTTTTGGACAAGGTTGTAATCCTTTTTATAAGGAAGATTTTATTTATTAATAAAGGTTGTAATTTATTTTACATTCCTTATTTATGGGTAGTAGTTATGTTTTTATTTAGATAGTGAACACCAAATCCCGTGGAAATGAAGTACCCGGATTTGGGGGTGTCACAACAGAAGCGTTACGGCGCACAGAGGTGTTGAGCTGGCAGGCATGTGGTGCTTCAGTGCCATTTTTGTTCTTTACCTCGGTGCTGCGGCACTGGCACTGGCCTTGCTGGCATATGCAGGCGCTGGGGTGCCAATTTACAAAGGAAACCAGGCACTGCGGCGCCGGCTGTCTAAAAATGATAATTTTGCCCTTAAAAGCTGGAAATGACATAATAATCCCTGAAAATCACTTTTAAGCCAAATAATAACACACAACATTTAAAAGTAGCATAATATAAGATAAACAGGCAGCTTCTTAAGGTTTAGGGTGCTTGATTCACGGGTATAAATCCCACTCATCAGCAACGATCTTACCTCAAGCCAAAGAACAGACCTGATTGAACTCCTAACTCAGTTCCAGGACGTAATTACATGGTCACATGAAGACATGGTTGGCCTGTCTACTGACATTGTCATTCACCGACTGCTCATTAAAGAGGGATTCAAGCCTGTTAAATAGAAACTCAGGAGACTGAAACTTGAATGGAGTCTGAAGGTCAAAGAAGAATTTGTTAAGCATTTCAAAGTAGGCATTATCATGGTGTCAACCTATCCTAAATGGTTGTCTAATATAATTCATGTGCCTTATCCCGGAGAAAACGTATGAGTATACTTGGATTACCGGGATTTGAACAAAGCTTGTCTCAAAGACGACTTCCCAGTACCTTTTATCCACATACTGATAGACAACACGGCGTAGTACAACATGTACTCATTTGTTGAATGCTTCGTCGGGTATCACCAAATCATGGTTGCCGAAGAAGATAGAGAGAAAATAGACTTTATCACCCCCTAGAGAACCTTCTGTTATAGGCGATTGTCTTTTGGCCTTATCAATGCCGGTGCCATGAATCGGAGAGCCATGATGGCCCTATTCCATAACATGATGCACAAAGAAATAGAAGTTTATGTGGATGATATCATCATCAAATCCAGAGAAGAGGATGAACACATCGACCATCTCAAAAAACTATTCAACCTGCTCCGCAAATACAACTTGAAGCTGAACCCAGTCAAGTGTGCTTTCGGAGTAAAATCAGGAAAATTGTTAGGTTTTCTTGTGAGCAATAGGGGCATTGAGTTGGATCCCGCTAAGATAAAAGCCATCACTAAGATGCCGATACCACAAACAGAAAAAAAAGATATGGGGATTTCTTGGGAGAATTAATTTCATAAGCAGAGTAATCTCTCAACTCACGACAACTTATGAGCCCATCTTTAAGCTCTTGAGGAAAAACTCCTCCAGAAAGTGGAATGAGGATTGTCAAAAGGTTTTCCTCGCCATCTATCGATGTTGGTGAAAAATTCAGGTCGGGTCAAACACAGATCTTTCTATCTTCCTAAGTTTTGTCTACCCTTATTCTTTTTATTATGAAAAAGGTTTTGAAGGGTTTTTTAGGAAAAGGCCAACATGTATCATGTCGACGATTTGAACGTTTTATAGAGTCGCCAGTTGGTAGATTTAAAATGGTTGTAACAACTCAACCGATTTTGTTTAAAAAGAGGCCCAATTGCTGGACACTGTCGAAACTTGATCTTTGAAACTAAAGTTTTGAGTTCGGGGCTTGGTTAAGTATGGGGAAGGTGTTAGGCACCCCATAACTCCCGTGTAAACATGGTACCGCATCTTTTCAATTTTCCCTTTTAAATTTGCAATGTGTGTGTGAATGCTAGAAGAAATTGGGCCTATGTTTGATTGATTGAAAGCATGGACAAGCTTCGTTAAACCTATATACGAAGGGTTTGATTTGATTTGCAAAAGTCTCGTTTTTAGACAAGATTATTATTAAAATGTGAAAGGTTGATTTTTAAACCCTTACGCTAACATAGGAATTGAAGTATGTTTGATACTTCTATTTTTATCTTTTCAGCCTTTTGGCTCAATTTGAAAGGTGACTGTCGGGCTGCGAAGCATCCTCAACCACAACCATACATACAAGTGTCGGTCTCCTCATGGGAATGATAGCCATCGGAGGGACTCTGACACGACAAACCAATATTCTCATTATATTGAGACCTTAAACCCGGATAACCGTTTTAAGGTCTTTCGGATGTACATTTTACAAAAAAACTGGCAGGGTACATTTGTAAAGTGGAGTTTGCCCATCGTAGGAAGCAGATTCTGATTAGTTTGATCATGAATCCCATAATTCTTAGGCTCACAGAAGGAGGCCAATTAAACCTGCACAGTTCAAATATGTACAGAAATATATATTTGCATCCAGATGTCGCCAGAACCAAAGATTAATCAGTAAATCCTTGCTCACACTTGGCTAAAGCATCTCGTTCCCACTAGATAGCGATCTAAAGGGCCGCTAGATAGCTTTCAGAACTATAACTAGAAAAAAAATGCTAGATTTAAGTAAATCTCAGCCAGTCTAGCTTCCCGGTTCTGTCTGAACCTATTTTGAACCGTTTGGAAGCTAGAGTTGGCGATATTTAAAGAAATCTAATTCGCCCGCAAAGATGTCAGTGCCGATTTATATCAAATGAATATTTAAAGCAACAATTTAATCAAAATGAGTAAAGCAATTGTAGAGACTCAAAATTTTTCTTGCCCCAATACTAACCCGGTAGGAGGGAAAAATCATCAATCAATCCAAATCCTGCACCGACTCCGGTCTTTCAACCAAAATCTGATTCCCAATATCGTTAATCAAGCTTTGACAGTCAATCGGACCATCAATCAAGTTTCGACAGTCAATCGGACCATTAATCAAGCTCCGACAGTTAATCGGACCATCAATCAAGCTCGGACAGTCAATCGGACCATCAATCAAGCTCCGACAGTCAATCGGACCATCAATCAAGCTCCGACAGTAAATCGGACCATCAATCAAGCTCCGACAGTTAATCGGACCATCAATCAAGCTCCGACAGTCAATCGGACCATCAATCAAGCTCTGACAGTCAATTGGACCACCAATCAAGCTCCAACAGTCAATCGAACCATAAATCAAGCTCCGACAGTCAATCGGACCATCAATCAAGCTCCAATAGACAATCGGACCATCAATCAAGTTCTGACAGTCAATCGGACCATCAATCAAGCTCCAACAATCAATAGGACCATCAATCAAGCTCCAACAGTTAATCGAATCATCAAGCTCAACCCCGGTCTCAACCCGGGAAGTCAAAATCAACCCCGGTCTCAACCCGGGAAGTCAATTCAACCTCGGCAGCAACTCGAAAGGTACCAATCAATCCCGACCTCAATATCGGGCCGTAAAGTCAACCCTGGTCTCAATCCAGGAAGTCAAGGAAACCTCAAAATCAACCGAGGACATGTCAAGCCATCTCCGATCTCAATCCAGGAAACACAGTTCAACCCCGGCAGCAACCTGAGAAGTCAAACTCAACCCCGGTCTCAATTCGAGAAGTGTAGGTCATCCCCGGTCTCATCCCGGGACGACAGGTCAACTTCAGACATCAACCTAAAGCTTCACAACAACTCCAGAGCAAAACCTGGAACGACCACGTCAGCCTCAGAGACAACCCTGAGGTCAAAAGACTCGATTGGGACCCAAGTCTTGGAATCAGCTCCCGAAAGTCAACTAGCGACCATGCCGACACTACAGGCAGCCCCGAGAGGGTATAACGGTCATTTCATTAACTCTCAACTGACTTGGTCAAACTCAAGCCAAATCGATGCCGTTAAAGTCAGATTGAACCCTAACGACGATCCCGAGTGGCAACTACGCAAGATAGCTCAACGGACAAACTACGAGGAATCAAAGACCTGGTTATGAACCCGGCTTCCTGGAGGCAAAAAAAAAATTTTCCCATGTCATTGCGACACTCTCGGCGACAACTTTCCGGAAAGGTATCGCACGCCTCAAACGGACGCTCCGATCAAAAGTTAGAAAGTTCCCGACCGAACATCGTATTGCTCGGAGTGCACGAACTTTGAGACGACCAAGCCGGGCACATGGTCCCCACCTAGGGGAGCCACAACTCTACCTACAGCTGCCTAAGGTAGAGTGGAGGCTCCTTAGCCTATAAATAAATGTGCCCCCCATTCATTTTAAGAGAATTTAGAAACGCAGCGAAGCCCTGCCAGTTTGATTTTTTGACTTTTACACCTCTTCCAAACCCAAATATTTTCACTCCAACACGTAGATATACCCATATACTAACACATATCAAAAAACCACAGGTAGATTTGGACGTTTAAAGCCTATGATTCTGCAAAAAGCCCATAGTGCAGCCCATTGTAAGTATTTTTACGATCAGCAAGCTGCTATTACTACTTTACACTGTTTTACACTTGCACACAAAATTGCACTTTCTAAATATGCCCGGAACTTAGTTCCGTGGCCGTTTTCATCAAAAATTGATACGTTTTTGTACATAAACTCCGTTTTCAACATTTTTACAACTCGGATTGACGATCCGTCAACTCCAACAGCTTCAATGCACTAGCACGCACATTCTGGCAATTTCAACGGACTGGGTTATCTTCCCAGTCCGGGTTTGGCCTTATTTTGTATGTATTTAACTTCAAATGTACTAACATTTCAATTTTGTCAAGCACGAATGTCAAAGTCGTGATAGTTTACCGCTTTTATATATATTTGTGCATATATAAGCGACTTTCACCATCACTAGTACTCATATCAGTCATGGCTGACTACATTTCTGTCAATATATATATATATATATATATATATATATTCAGTTGGTCTGGACTATTTCGTGGCCATTTTATTGCTTTTGCACAGTTCCCCATACTGGGTGCTCTCCCCAGTCACTGGGTGACTACTTTTATGTCAATTTCAATTCCAGTCCGGGCTTGCGAGTGAAAGCCCATCGCCCTTTTTACAGCTTTTATATACGTTTAACTATATATATTGCTTTGCTTAATTTATTCAACTGCTGCATTTAATATTCATTTTTATATGAATCTGCACTGACATGTCTGTGGGAGAATTATATTTATCCAAATCTCGCCACTTCTACCTTTCAACGGTTCAAACATGTCCTGACAGAACCTGAAAGCTATAATGACTGAGATTTCTTTAAATCTATTTATTTTTATAGTTTCAGCTTAAAAAACAAACGCGCGTCCTTTAGATCGCTATCTAGTGGGAACGAGACACTTCGACCGTGCTGACCGGAATTTACTGAATGAATCCCTGGTTTTGGCTATCTTGGGATATTTATCTGTTTCTGTACAAATTCAAACTGTGCAGGTTTTCTAGCTACTCATATGTGAGCCTAGGAATCGTGGGATTCATGATCAAACTGATCAGAATCTGATTCCCATGATGGACGAACTTTGATATACAGATGTACCCTGCCAGTTTTTTTCCTGTAAAATATACATGCACAGACCTTAAAACGGTTATCCGAATTTAAGGTCTCAACATAATGAAAATATAGATTATCATGTCAGCGTCCCTCCGATGGTTTTCATACCCATGAGGAGACCGACACTTTAAATTTATGTGGTCGAGGATGCCTCGCAGCCCGACAAATCACCAGTTACATGCAGCCTTAAGGCTATAAAGATAAAATTAAGAGTAGCGATATGCTTCAATTCCAATGTCAGCGTAAGGGTTTGATAAAACCAGCTTTCAAAATATCACTGTCAATTCAATTCAAAAGCTTTTGTAAATTAAATTAAATGATTCTTTTTGTAAAATAAATCAAAGATTAATTTTCATATCAAATCAAACCCTTCGTATATAGGCTCAACGAAGCCTGTCAAAGCTTTCAATCAACCCAAAGGCCCAATTTTCAAACAGCATTCACTCACGCATTCCAGTTTTAAGGGAAATATTAAAAAGATTGCGGTACCGTGTTTACACGGGTGTCGTGGGGTGCCTAACACCTTCCCCACACTTAACCAAGCCCCCGAACTCAAAACCCCAATTTCAAAGATCAAGTTTCAATAATGTCTAGCAATTGGGCCTCTTTTCAAATCAAAATTCGGTTGAGTTGGTACAACCATTTTCAAAACTACCAACTGACGACTCTATTTAAATCAAATCAAATCGTCGACATATACACATGTTGGCCTATTTCCTAAAAACCCTTCAAAACCTTTTTTTGCAATAAAAAGAATAAGGGTAGAGATAACTTAGGATGATCGATTTGAGGAAAATTGGGTTATCAACCAACCCGCGGTATTTCTTAAATTTTCCAACGTCGACAGGTGGCGACTCCGCTGGGGAGAGTAGAGGGCTTATGCCGCTTTCAATCTTTTTAAACATTTCCCTTTCAAAACTATTGAATGCGTGAAATCCTGCGTCTCCACAGTTAATGGATGAATGAATGTTGTGTCTTTCATTGAATGTATGAATGCTATACCTTTACATTGAATGAATGCTTTAGTGCTTCGCACCCATATTAGTGCTTCGCACGAACTGTCATTTCATGCATAAGCGGTAAGGCCGATGTATGTGAATGTATGTTGTGAGTCCGTCCACCAAGAGGCTAACCCGGTCTGTGATAAGTAAGGACTCTGGGGTTGACTAAGTCTCCGAGGCTGCCTCCTAAAAATGGACCACCCAGATTCGCTCCAGTTAAACGATCGGATTAACTTCCCTTCTAGTAGATTGCGATGATCTGGGAACCTTTATGCCAAAACAAAAGCCGCGATAGTAACCTAGGATAGGTCAGCTTCTGATCAACCGAATCCGACGGGATACTTCTTCATGCCTTCCTCTTTCAAATCCATGTCAACTGCGGAGCATAATGTAAATAACAATAATGAAAGATTTACTTTCCTGTCAGATATCCTATTATCCTACCATCAAAACAACTAACCTCGGTTTTGCAGGATAAACTTAAAAAACACACATCATGAATGCATCCAATCATTACCTAACACAGGGAACTGACACGCATACGTTTTGGTGTAGGTAGGGAAAAATTGGTCCCATGACCAGATCAAAAGCCAGAAAAGCACACGGTCCATCTACGGACATGGCTTCAAGTGCTCTACCAGAATCCACCCCTATGTTTAGTGAAGAATTCGAAGGATTGAAAAATCAGATAGCCGAGCTAGCCGGGTTCCTTCAAGAGCAAAGCAAGGCCTTTAAAGAGAAACAATCTCAAACTTATCCAGAACCAGGAGCATCTGGTAGTGGTGCTGGCGGTCAAGATACAGAAAAGGCCAAAACTCAGATTCCTGGACCACAGAATCAGGATACAATCAACAAAACTCCGAAAATCAGCATCTTAAGCAAAGAACAGGAAGCTGGTGACCTTCTCAAAAAAATCAAACAAATGGAAGAAACCCTCCGGTCTATCAAAGGGACTAGGGCATTTGGCAGTGTCAACTACTTAGATCTATGCATATTTCCCGGGGCTTGATATCCCAAAAAATTCCAAGTCCCTGATTTTGAGAAATATGACTGATTAGGGGATCCTTATACACACCTGAAAGTTTTCATTGGAGAACTCAGATTCTATGTTGAGGACGAGAAACTTCGAATGCAGCTATTTCAAAAGAGTCAAACTGGAGAAGCCAGAGTTTGGTATGCCCGACTAGACAACTCCAAAATCCACAGTTGGGAAGAATTGGCCCATGCCTTCCTCAGCCAGAACAGTTTTCAATCTCAGCTAGCTCCAGATCGGTATCAAATTACCAAAATCAAGAAGAATAACATTGAATCATTCAGAGAATATGCCCAGCGATGGAGACGGGTTGCAGCACAAGTCACCCCAGCCATGACTGAATCTGAAATAGTCATGACTTTCATCGATATTCAAGAAGCTCCTTATTATGAAAGGGTCCTAGCAGGCATAGGAAAACCTTTCTCTGAAAGGATCAAACGTGGCGAAATGGCCTAAATGGGACTCAAGTCCGGAAAAATAAAAGACCTAACGGTACTCGAAGCTGTTGCTGAGCATATCCAATCAGGAAATTACGGGAGTAATCCCCAGAGGCCACAAAAAGAAAGATGAAGAAGTTTCCTTGGTGTTACAAGGACAAAATTCAAGCGGTAGTTCAAATAATACACCCATTCAAAGAAGGAACTATACCCTTTTCTAAGCTACAACACAGCCTTCAAATCCTTCATTCCAGAAAAACATGGAGGTCAGACGCAGAAGGACTTTCACCCCACTAGGGGATTCACTCGAGAACGTCTTCAAACTTCTGACAGCTCAGAAGAAGATTAGCGAACTCCTTCCGCCAACTAACACTAATTCAAGGAACTTCGACCCTAGCAAGAAATGTGCTTATCATTCCGGATCACCGGGCCATGACACTTAAAATTGTTGGTCCCTCAAGCACAAAATCCAAGATTTGATTGATAATGGAGAGATTGTGGTCACAAAGCCCGATCAACCACATGTCCAAGATAACCTTCTCCCACAGCACAAGGAGGAGAGTGTCAACATGATCAACACTTCAAGTGGAGAAGGATCCAAATACCTCCGCTATGTTGAAGAATCCACTCAATCCAACAACATCAGCCCAATGAGTTGGGAGGTATTTGAAAAATAATTCTTGATAGAGCAAGAAAAAAGTCTATCAAGGAACAAATTGAGTAGTTGGCTGAACTGGTCGTCTACCAACATCAACTCACCAGAAAGATGTTGAAGCAAATCCATCAATCTATTGGCAGTCGCTCTCCTCCAGCGGAAGTCAATTCCAATCAAGCTCATAGCCAGACTTGTGAGCTTACACCCTGGACTGACAAGGGGATCGAAGAAGCAAGTGTCCAAGCAGGTAGGAAGTTCCTATTTCAAAGGAATTTCACCAATTTGAACCAGTCAATGGAAGAAATCCTGCAAATAATGATCAACGAGGGAATGGTTGAAGACTTGCTACCTTCGTTGAACCCTCAATCCAGAAAATTTAAAACTGACCAAATATGTCAGTACCATTCCAACTCTCCCAGCCATGATACAGAAGAATGTTGGGCACTTCATAACTTAATTCAAGACCTGATTGAGAAAGGTGACCTAATCAGAAGAAATCAAATCGTTGACATAACAAATAAAGATAGCTTCTTGATCCCCGATGCATGGTATCAGGACAAAGTGGCTGTCATATCCTGTGATAAAGAATCAATCATCACACCCCTGATACTGACAGGTAAAGGGGTCCAAGACAAACAAAATCCTGTGAAGGTGGCTGCACCTCAGCCTCTAATTTTGCCCTTCAGGCCTTAATACTCGATTACCATTCTGAAGAAGGTCCCATGGAATTACGGGGACATTAAAGGCTCTACTTCAAACAACATTTGCATCTTATCAAAGGATAATCCATTGTACCTACCTTAACGGATGATTAAACCAGTTACCAAAGCAAAAGAAAGGGTGGCTGAAGAAAAGATAAAAGAGTTTCCCAAAAAGATGGGACACAATGAAATCAAGATAGTGCAAAGCTTGAAAGACGCACCCAAGCAAATATCTATCCTGGACTTGGTCCTATCATTAGAGGATCACCGTAACATCCTAGTGAAGGTACTAGAAGAAGCTCATGTGCCATACACGGTAGACACAGAGAAATTCCATCACGTGATAGAACACATTTTCAACAACAATGTGATTCACTTTACAGACAATGATATCCCAGCTGAGGGGAGGGGTCACCACAAGTCCCTGTATATAGCCAATATATCCTCAGGATACGTGATCGGATGAGTGCTTATTGATGGAGGATCTTCCCTCAATATTTGTCCATATAACATGTTGGAAAGGATGAAGATCAATCCAAATCGGATTAAAGCCAGTCACATGGTTATCCAGGCTTTCGATGGATCTCGCCGCCAGGCTATGGGGGAAATCGAGCTTCCTCTAAAAATTAGGTCCACACAGCTTCTACGTATCTTTCCAGGTGCTCAACATAGCCACCGGATACAACTTGTTGTTGAGCAGGCCATGGATCCATATGGTCGGGGCTGTTCCATCCACCCTCCATTAGCAACTCAAGTACATTATCAACGACAGCCTCATCACAGTGAATGCTGAACCGGAATACTCTACCCACATACATGGGGACATGCCAGTGATTATCCTGGACGCCGGGGTTGAGCCTACAAGTTTTCAAGCTCTCAAGGTAAGTGATATTCAATATCTACCAATTGGGGCACCAGCCCTAAAGCCTAAAATTTCCACTGAAGTAATGACAGTGGGCCAAGAAATGGTAGCTGCGGGTTTCCAGCCTGGAGAATGGTTAGGAAAAAACAAGCACAACATTAAGATGCCAATTCAAATCCCAAGTCAGATGGGAAGAGCAAGATTGGGATTTTCATCCGAGTTAAACCACCGGAATCCACACAAACATCCCAATGCTCAAGCCTCCACGATTCTGATCCCAAACCTCACAAATGTCGGATGGGTGAAACCTACGAGGAATATCCCTACGGGGGCATCAGCCATACTATTTCCTTCAATCATACCTGTCCATGAAAGGAAAGCCCTCAAGCCTGAGGCAGATAGCAAAAAGGGAAAAGAAAAGATCCTGTACGGAGGACGAGACCCATTCGCTAATATGAAAGTCATTATCAACTACGAAGGAATGAATGATGAACTCCCAGATAGTGACGATGAAGATCGTGCTCACCTTCCTCATAGCAAACAGAGGAATAATTCCAAAAAAAGCCTCAGAAGGTTACGCCCTATTCATTATTCTATGGCATGGAAGCAGTCCTCCCCATAGAAGTAGAGATGGAGTCTTTACAAGTGTTAATAGATGCTCAGATGGACGAAGATCAATGGTTGCAAGACCGATATCATCAACTGTCCCTGATAGACAAAAAAAGGGCCACAACTATTTTCCACGGACGGTTATACCAACAAAGGATTGCCAGGTCCTACAACAAGAATGTCCGAATCTGGCAATTCAAAGAAAATGATTTGGTGCTAAAGAAAATCCTGGCCAATCAAAATGAAGCCAAAAGAAAATTTGCCCCAAACTGGGAAGGCCCTTTCATTGTCAAGGAAGTGTTGACAGGGGGAGCCATCAGGCTACAAGAAATGGACGGGAACGAGTTTCCCCATCTCATCAATTCAGACACCGTGAAAAAGTACTACGTCTGAAGCACATGCATACCCGTATCTGGGTCCTATAAATCGAGTTAGGTTCGGCTTTTCACTAGAGAAGCATGAACTACGAATGACCTGATCTCCCTCAACCTAGGAGTATATAGGCAACCATCTATGGTGCGGTCAAACCAAGCAAAAATCTAAAGAACTTATAAATCCCAGCATCAAATTCCAAAGCTCATCGAACTAAATTCAAACCCCAGATAAAACTATTTGCAAACCTCTTCAACCAGAACTACGCATAACCTGATCTCCTTCAACCCGGGAGTACGTAGGCAGCCATCTACGACGCGGTTTGACCCTCAAGAAAAAATAAATGGAAGACCAGTTCCAAGACACCGAAGACAAATAAAAGCTAAATGTTGTCAAGCTGTTTGGTTACCAGACCCATTTGAGGAACTCCCTTGACACCTCAACTGTCAGTCCATCAAGGAGAAGCTCAAAATGCATCAATAACTACGAGTCATGATGGAAGTGGTAATCACTCAGCGATGACAATACATATCTAAGCAGGGAAGTATCTTAAAAATATATTTCTCTAATATATAAATTGCTTTATATACATAGTGCCTTGTACATGACAAAAAAGGCTGATCTAGTCTGTGCAGGAAAAAATAAAGCCAGTCTATTGACCTAAGGACAAGCGGGTCAGCAATGCCAGCATGGCATCTCTCTCTAAAGATGGAGGAGCATCTATAAGAGTAGTCCACTCAGTCTCCATACGACTAAGAAAATCCACAGTCATCTACAGGGTGGCACTGTGGTCATCAATATAAGCACTCATCTCGGTAACCAAACCATGGGTGTAAGATCAGAGAGCAATACTATCAGCAATGTGGAAATCACGGGAAGCTATAACCTCATCCCTCTCTGCAAAAGCTACATCCCGAGAAATCAAAGTCTCCTTAATCTCAACATATGCTGCGTCTCTGGCTATGTGAACCTCGTCTCGCTCCATAATGGCAGTATCTAAAGCAGTACGAAGCTCCTCCCGCTCAATCAAGCCAGTATCCAAAGCGGTCCTGAGACCATCCCTCTCAGCAAAAGCTAAATCCCTGGCAGACAGGGCAGCCAACAGCTGCGCTCTAGCTGAATCTTTCTCAAAGGTCATCCTGAATAGAGAATCTGACAAAGCTGGATCTGTCCCTGTGGGAATAACCGGGGGATCACTAATCAAAGCTATCGCTAAATCTGCGAACAGCTCATCCTCAGTAGGAGAATCGGGAACCTCCATGGGCTCCTCCTCGTCAGAATCCGAAAACAGAGGTAAATGAAGTTCTGCTACTGCGACTGCGATCTCTGCCTCTAACCATGCAGAATATTTTGGAGAACAACCCGGATGTCTACTGGAGAACTCAACCCTCCCTGTGAGTCCAACACTCATAGACTCTAACCAAGTCGGCCGGTGATATAGATGAAGCCGACATCCTCTGATCAGCAGAATCCTCAAAATGGTGCATACTCTGACACTGATCAAACTGCTCCATAACTGCCAAGGGATGATAAGTAATCATACCCCTCAATCCTGCCAAAGGCAAATAATCCATGCCAGATGCATGAGTAATGAAGCTGAACGGGGTTGCCCTCCCTGAGCATAATAAAACTACGAACGGATGCTTAATATCCGACCAAAATGCTAACCAGGACTCTGAGTCGACGTAATCAGGTGGACGAAAAGAGTAAACTGTGGATATCTCGTGGCTAAAATAATAGGCATGAGGTCTAAATGATCCAATCGGTCTGAGCCCCGATAGTGCGAGGACTTCACCAACTGTAAAAGGCTGCTTGGCTGTATGGGCCCTCTGATAGATCAAAGCCGTCATACCCTCCAAAGGGATGTCTATCAAAGGACAATGGCCAATGATGCCAAGCAGGAGGAGCAATGGGAATGCGGATCTCTCTTGTAACGCTCTGAATGGCACGCTCTCTAAGATAAAGCTCCCAGCCTCCCTCCATCAACATAGGGACTCTGCGGGTCAATAAGTCAAACTCCCGACCAGTGGGGAAACCTCCATCAAATCCAACGGTCAAGTGCTCGGATGTGTATGGCGTCCAGGTGATCTAGCCCACCGTTAAAAGCTCCAACTGCAGACGTGCATGAATGAATCCCTCAGCAACAGGGACCTCCGTCAAAATAGAGTGATGCCATCTCCATCCACGTGGATAGGTCTCCATACCTAATGCTAAAATGTGTCGTGGGCAAGGAAGCCTCTCAAATACCCAAAGCTATCCATGCAAATATCAAAAGTCCTCAGTGACCAAGACTGCCAAAAATAAGTGTAGAAATCAAAAAGGTACAGAAAGATGTACTCACCAGCAAAAACTGATGGAATCCTAACCAGGCCTCCGTCACACCCTCCAAAAATAAGCGCATGCCCCGGAGAAAATAGGCAAAGGTATAGAAGCCCTAATCAAAGTCACTGAGGTTCTCTACATGCTGAGTGGCGCTGATCAAAGCAAAGGACACCATCGACGAGTTGTCCGCCACAAAATAACCCCTGATGATCGACAAAAACAATCACCTCAGAATGCGATCTTTAGCCCTCCAATCATCAGGAGAAGGTAACTGCAAAGTCTAGTCTTGGGCATCTATATTCAAGGGACCAGATCGGACTGCCCGACCCTTGAATGCTGACTGAGGGACTCCCAACAGGGATCTAACTACGGTGGGCGAAATGTCAGACATGACAGGTACTGTCTCGCCCTCAAACTCAATGCAGGTGATAAATCTCCAGTCCATAAGAGTCATCATCACCTCGTAATCAAGTAGATGAAGGGATTGAGTCTGGTGGAACCAGCGCTAAGACAAAGCCCTCATATACCCCCAAGGGTAATAGCGGGGTAGGATCGAGAACAAGGCCTAAAATCCATAGCCATCCACGATCTCCCTGTAATCCTCGTGCAGAGTCTGATAGAGGGAGTGCACACTAAACTAATTCCCATAAGGCTGTGTCAAGCCAGGGACCTGCATCAAAAATTAACCCATGTCAAAAACATATGCCCCGGAAATGGCCAGAAGATGGGAAAAGAGTCCAGATAGAAGAAAGACTTCAAGTAACCTCATTGGCCTGAAGATATCTCGAAGGATGGTGATTTAAGTCGCCCAGCAACTCCTGTGCCTGCACAGCAATGCCCGGGACCTCCGCACGTGGAACCTGAGCTGGAACAGGAGCAACAAAAGCAGCTTCCTCGTCAATAATGTCAATGGGCTGCACGTCCTGTGCTGGACGTATGTTGTTCTCTACCAATCTGCGAGGCATCCTAGCTGGACGGGCCTATGGGACGGCAGAAGCCCTCCTCCGTCTAACGCCTGATGAAACCCCGGTAGAGCTACCGGGTCTATCTAGATCCATCGCATACACCAGTACTCAAAATCACCTCAGACAGGGTGTGGTAAGCCTAAAACATGTGGCTTATTAATCAATCAATCCAGCATACATATCTAAGTCCTAAAACATACATGGGTCCATCAAAAATACCCTGTATAGTCAAAACTGCATGTTTTAAAAATCCCAGAAGCTCGAAACCTGCATTGGGTCAGTAAAAAACTCCCCACAAAATCAAAAATGCATGATTTTCAAAATCTAAGATTTTGGAAAATTTTCGCCAGAGTCTCCATTGTAAAATGGACTGTCCACATGCACACGGGCATGTCTAGGTGGCCATTCAGTAGCACACCTACCCAAAAAATAGAAATAGTTTATATATATCCAAAAAAATCAAAAACCAGCCTCACATGGTCTCCAAAATACCATAGGCATTTTTAGTTGAAAGTCCAGGCTCACTAGGCCTAAAAATGGATGACTAAACTGATCAAAAAGTGGAAAAATTAACAATCTCAGAACCTGAATTTTCTTACATCCAAACGTGCATTACAGTAAGATATGCATACATATGTAGACAGAAAATTTTTCATAGGTCATATAGACATACATTTTTCATGCATTGCATTTGAAAGCACCCTAGGTGGTTCACATGCTTTTAACGGTCAAAAACTATGAAAGAAGGATGGAAAACGTTACCTGTGCCACGCTGAATGCATAGGAACTGACGGATTCAGAATTTGACTGCCAGAAATCCGTAGATCTGAAAAAGAAGATCGAAAATCATTTCGCCGCTCAAACGGGAAACTTGCAAAATGAAAAATTCCACAACACATTAAGTAGTCCAGGCAGCCGCACCTCCACATGCGGCTGCCGTACCTCCACCTGCGGCAGCCAAGGTGGGTCCCACCTACCCCGGGCCCGATTCAGTTCAAGTCGAAACGGAGATTAAACTGGCCACCGAATCAAATCTGAAGAGAAATCGCTATGCGATTGAGCGGTTTGTCCTGAAATCCTGCGTTTAAGCAGTGCAATCCTGACAAAAAGGGAAACTCAATAGAGACCCTTGACATTCAGTCTGGAGCCATGTTCGGGGGTTGATGAGTGGGTTTTATACCCACGATTCGGTATTTATTTTAGCTTGAGTTTCGATGTTTTCAAGTATTTATCTTAACATTTTACTCGGATTTATGTTATATTGGCAGAAAACGGAATGGGTGCGAAAGTGGCGTAAAAGGAGAATTTGGAGCTAAAATATTGAAACAGGTCAAACTCAATTCGGGACCAAGTAGGTTGACCCAATTCGGCACTTGATGGACTAAGAGATTAGTTCATGCAAGCAAATCAGCATACATGGGCCACGTGTGTAGCAGCCATGCAACAAAGGAATTAAGCAATCATGAAGCACACGAAGTGAAGGAAAAGTAATGGCCGGGCAGAGTATTTCCCCGCTTGGGCGGGGCTATCAGGAGCATTTCTCCCGCTTGGGCGGGGAGGCGGCAGTTGCAATGCTTCCCTTTGCCGAGTGGAGCACGGATGCATTAAAAAGGGGATACTCATATATGGATTACACTGGACCAGATATAAAATAGGAGTATATGTTATATAACTAAAGGCAGCATATTAAATGAGGACTTGACTTGTTGCTAGTGGAGGATAAAAAGGAAAGTTGCTGACTTCATTTTCCTGCTTGGACACGCAACAAGAGAAGGGATTATATGAAGGCTAGAGATAATAAAAAAAAGGAACTTAATGCAAACTCCTATTCCTAGTCAGATTGGGCTACAAGTGGGATGATTAATTGGGCTGCGAATATATGATAAAAGGTACGGAACCGAGAGAAAGCATGAGTCAAAGCAGCTGGAGTCCTTTTCTAATTAGGATTGTGGGCTAGCAATTCAAGATATAAAGGAGGGTCCACGGAAAAAGGAAGGGGACTATGCATGTTTCCTTTGCTGCCTTGGACACGTTACAAGAAGAGCTTGAAAAGGGGCGGCGATCATAATGACGTGTAGGAGGGACTTGACCGAACTTGATAAGGCATGCTTTAATATCCTTCCCCTATTCGGATTAGCATGCAAGCTGATTGGGCTGTGGATTGTGGGCTAGCATTGGACACGGACGCAAGAAGTGGAAATGAATGCTGGGCCCAAGACAAGTGTTACGAATTTCCTAGGCTGATTTGGATTGGGACTTAACTTGTTGGACGGAAAGCAACAAAAGGGGGAATTGTGACTTAAACTTGAGATAAGCAGGGAGGATATATAATATATAATATATATTATTTATTTAGTTTAGCGGACGGGCAACAGTTGAGGAGTATATATATAAAGAGAGAATAATACCTAGCCACCGGATAAAAACATTATTTTTGTAGATCTGAACTAGAAGAGGGGAATTGAAGCGGATCGTGATCGTATGAACGCGGAGCAAATTGGAGACAGTAACGACAGGAGTTTTTAATTCCTATCTTTCTCAGTCCATATTATCTATGTATTCGTTATGATTAATACTCTGTAGATTATGGATTTTATTTCATTCGTTATGAACTAATTATTTATTTAAGCGTATGACGGATCTTATTATGTAATGGAGGATTAATTATTTTTAAATCCAGTTTATGGAGGTTATTCTCAGGTTATTCACTATATGTGTGATTAATTTATATAATTGTCTGATCAACGATTATTATGTTATTTCTTATGAACTTGTGAAGGAACATAGGAGATTAGAACTGGCCTTAGTGACATATGTTTGTGAATTCCGCATAGATGGAATTCGTGATTCGTGTTTAGGATAGATATATTCCTTTACGCCATATGTAATCTGAAAGGGAACTTGGTAATAAATTCTGGTTAATTGTAATTCACATATAAATATAGTGAATTAGTTAATTGGGATGTCTTATTTGAATCTATCATATGTGGATACAAATAAGTACGGATATTATGCATCGAGAGGTGGTTTTATCTACATTAGTGTTTTCGATTAATAATCTGGTGGTAATTGAAATAAACTGGGGACAAAAGATATTATCTGAAGTGAAATAATAAGTGAAGTTGTAGGCTTAATTCTCTCAATTCTGTTAAGATTTCGATTTAGTGTGTGGTTACTTTCATTATTAATTTAGTTATAGTAGAACATATCTTTTTGCTTATAGTTTGATAAAGTTGAAATACTCTAAAATTGGTACTTGTTCGATTAAATAGTAATTATTGTCTTTGTGGGTACGATCTTTGATTTATCACTGTATTACTTGTTGACCACGTACACTTGCGTGTTGCGCGTAGAAAATACCCAACAAGTTTTTGGCGCCGTTGCCGGGGACAGTAATTGCGTTTATTACTTACAATATCGTTTTAAGTAGATCAATTTTAATTAAACATATATATATTTATTCTCATTTGTGTTTGTTCAGTTATTTCAGGTACTTTCGACTAGTACATGCAAACTAGATCGAAGAAACCAGAGTTGTTACCCTTTGAGGACGATATCGACAAACGGTTTCGGGGGGTAACTAGGTGGATTGCAAAGAATCGACAGGAATTTGAAATACCCAAAACAAACATGGCGGACCAGCAACGGGAAGACAAACCAATGAAGGATTATGATATACCAAAAATCTCAGAAATCCATTCAAGTATAGCCAGGCCAGCAATTAATGCAAATAACTTTGAGATTAAGCCTGGAACAATACAGATGGTGCAGAACACGTGTCAGTTTGGGGGTCTTCCGAATGATCATATCTTCACTTTCATAGAAATCTGTGACACTTTCAAATGCAATGGAGTGTCAGATGATGCACTCAAGTTGAGGTTATTTCCCTTCTCGCTCAGAGACAAGGCGAAGGCTTGGCTACATTCTAAACCACCGGGGTAATGATCTAGCACATAAATTTTTGGCCAAGTTCTTTCCACCATCGAAGACACACAAGATAAGGTCGGAGATATCTGCATTTGCACAGTATCAAGGGGAGCCACTGTATGAAGCATGGGAAAGATACAAAGAATTGTTGAGGAAGTGCCCTCACCACGGATTTCCACCATGGATGCAGTTGAGTAATTTTTATAATGGAGTATCGAGTCAAATACGGTCTAGCATTGATGCAGTGTCACGGGGAGCTTTTTTGACGAAGAAATTTGAGGACAGATGGGCATTGATAGAAACGATGGCTTCGAATGGGTACCAATGGCCGACTGAAAGATTGACTCAGCCCACAGTAGCGGGTGTTCTGCAAGTGGATAATTCGACAGCTATATTGGCACAACTGGCTTCGTTACAAAAGAGTATTGAGACCATGACAAAAGGAAACATGCAGCAGGTAGCAGTCGTATGAGAACTTTGTGCAGGAGAACATCCGATTGAACAATGTGCAATCAACCCAGCTGTAGTTAATTATGTGGGTAACTATAACAGACCAGCCAACACATACCAGAATACATATAATCAAGGGAACAGAAACTACCCGAACTTCTCATGGAATAACACACAGAACCAACAACAGGCTCCACGACAACCATACCCTCCTGGTTTTCAGAATCCGCAGCAACAGTCAGCACCACAACAGGATGAAAAGCTAGGTTGGGAAGAAGCTATAGCCATAGTCAAAATAGAAAATGAATTGGCGAGGAAAGAGACGAAGGCTCTTGCGGTGGACATGAAAAATCTAATGATTCAAATAGGACAAATAGCAAGTGCAATGAATAACCGGCCCCAGGGATCGTTGCCTAGCGACACCGAGAAGAATCCGAAGGGAGGACATGAGCAATGTCAAGCTGTGACACTTAGGAGTGGAAAACAGCTAGATGAGTTAGATGTGGAGAAGCCGGTAACCGAAGATCAAGCTGGAACCAGTAAGGAACAAGCAGTGGAAAAAGGGGTAGGAGAAAAACCAGCAGAAACGGAACAAGTGGCTACACCAGTAGTTTATCCTCCGCTGCCATTTCCACAAAGGCTCCACAAACAGAAATTACAACAACAGTTCACAAAATTCCTGGAAGTGTTCAAGAAACTGCATATAAATATACCGTTTGCGGAAGCATTAGAGCAGATGCCCAATTATGCCAAATTTATGAAGGATATTATTTCAAAGAAAAAAAGACTAGAGGACTTTGAAACTGTAGCACTGACAGAAGAATGTAGTGCGATTCTACAAAAGAAGCTTCCACCGAAGTTGAAAGATCCAGGTAGTTTTACCATTCCATGCACTATAGGAAGTGTAACCTTCAACAAATGCCTTTGTGATTTAGGTGCCAGTATTAACCTTATGCCACTATCAGTTTACACTCAGCTAGGATTACGGGCACCTAAACCTACCAACATCTCCCTACAATTGGCGGACAGATCAATAACTTATCCTCGGGGAATTGTCGAAGACATTTTGGTAAAAGTGGACAAATTACTCTTCCCAGCAGATTTCATCATCCTTGATTTTGAAGAAGATAAGGAAATTCCAATAATCCTTGGACGACCATTCTTGGCTACTAGTAATACACTCATCGACGTGCAGAAAGGAGAGTTGACCATGAGGGTGCACGATCAACAAGTCACCTTCAATGTATTCAAGGCCATGAACTTTCCCAAGGAAGATGAGGAATGTTACCGGGTGGATACAATAGACACAGTGGTGGATGAGGAACAACTGCGGGTACTGAATACTGACCCACTAGAATTAGCGTTGATGGAAGAGTGTGATGAGGAGGATGCGGAAATAATAGAATACATACAGCTATTGGACGCAATTTTGAGAGCAAATAGATTCACACCACCAGTTAAACCTTTGGAAATGGAAGGAGCCTTATCAGAAAAAATCAAGCCATCTCTCCAAGAACCACCTAAGCTTGAACTTAAGCCGTTACCTGATCACCTCAGGTATGCATTTTTAGGCGATTCATCTACTTTACCTATTATTATTGCATCTGCACTTAACCTAATGCAGGAAAGTAGGCTACTGAGAGTGTTAAGGGAACATAAATCGGCTATTGGCTGGACCATCGCTGACATTAAAGGGATCAGTCCATCATTCTGTATGCACAAGATCCTGATGGAAGAAGATAGCAAGCCCACGGTAGAACAACAGAGGAGGCTCAATCCTATAATAAAAGAAGTGGTGAAGAAAGAGATCTTGAAATGGATAGACGCAGGAATCATCTACCCAATTTCAGACAGTGCTTGGGTGAGTCCGGTCCAATGTGTGCCGAAAAAGGGTGGTATGACAGTGGTGAAGAATGAAAATAACGAGTTAATACCGACAAGAACAGTAACTGGCTGGAGAGTATGCATGGATTATAGAAAACTGAATAAGGCAACTAGAAAGGATCATTTCCCCTTGCCTTCCATTGATCAGATGTTGGACAGATTAGCCGGACATGAATATTATTGTTTATTGGACGGGTATTCCGGATACAACCAGATCGTCATTTCACCGGAGGACCAAGAAAAGACGACATTCACATGTCCATATGGCACCTTTGCCTTTAGAAGGATGTCATTCGGACTGTGCAACGCACCGGCAACATTCCAGCGGTGCATGATGGCGATATTTTCAGATATGGTGGAGCGAATTGTTGAGGTCTTTATGGACGATTTCTCCATCTTTGGGGAGTCGTTTGATAGATGCCTCGAAAATCTAGTATTGGTGTTGAAGAGGTGTGTGGAAACGAACCTGGTACTCAACTGGGAGAAGTGCCACTTTATGGTCTAAGAGGGGATAATTCTTGGCCACAAAGTCTCAGGAAAAGGATTGGAAGTCGACCGAGCAAAGTTAGAAACAATTGAAAATCTTCCACCGCCGACATCGGTAAAGGGTATTCGGAGTTTTCTCGGTCATGCTGGATTCTACAGACGGTTTTTCAAGGACTTCTCAAAAATCACTAAACCACTCTGCAGTCTATTAGAAAAAGATGTCCCATTCAAATTTAATGAAGAATGTCGAGTGGCTTTTGAACAGTTAAAGAAGAAGTTGACCACGGCCCCCGTAATAATAGCACCTGATTGGACCAAGCCCTTCGACTCATGTGTGGCGCCACTGATTTTGCAGTTGGAGCAGTACTAGGACAGAGACAAGATAAAATCTTTCATGCCATCTACTATGCAAGCAAGACTCTAACGGATGCACAGTTAAACTACACTACCACGGAAAAAGAACTACTTGCGATTGTGTATGCCTTTGACAAGTTCCGTTCATACTTGATGGGAACTAAGGTGGTGGTGTACACCGACCATTCAGCCATCAGGTATTTAGTTGAGAAGAAAGACGCAAAGCCAAGGCTTATCCGTTGGGTGTTGCTACTACAGGAATTTGACCTGGAAATCAAGGATAGAAAGGGAACAGAGAACCAGGTGGCCGATCACCTCTCACGACTTGCGAACCCAAAGCAGGATGAAACAGACAAGTTAGCAATCAATGAGCTATTTCCTGACGAGCAACTATTTTCGATAAACGGCGAGTTTCCGTGGTATGCGAACTTCGCCAATTACGTGGTCAGTAACGTCCTCCCACCAGACTTGTCCCTTCACCAAAATAGAAAATTCTTACACGATGTAAAGTGGTACATGTGGGACGAGCCATACTTGTTCCGCCAATGTGCTGATAAAATGATCCGGCGATGTATACCGGAAAGTGAAGTGGAGAGTATCCTACAGGCGTGTCACGCATCACTATATGGGGGACACTATGGGATTGATCGCATAGAAGCAAAAGTTCTTCAATCAGGATTCTACTGGCCCACGTTGTTCATAGACACACATCAATGCGTGAAGAATTGTGATAGATGTCAGAGAGTGGGGAATATATCGAAACGAAATGAAATTCCATTGAACATGATCTTGGAAGTCGAGGTTTTCGACGTATGGAGGATCGATTTCATGTGACCTTTTCCATCTTCATTCAACAATCTGTACATCCTCTTAGCTGTATATTACTTCTCGAAATGGGTTGAAGCGGTGGCATTGCCGACAAATGATGCAAGAGTGGTGTTAAGGTTCCTGCAAAAGAATATATTTACTCTGTTCGGAACCACACAAGCAATCATTAGCGATGAAGGGAGCCACTTCTGCAACAAATACTTCACTGCTCTTATGGCAAAGTATGGGGTAAAACATCGGATAGCGACAGCCTATCACCCGCAAACAAGTGGACAAGCGGAGGTGTCTAACAGGGACGTCAAAAGAATTTTGGAGAAAGTTGTAAATCCAAATAGGAAGGACTGGTCAGTGAAGTTAGACGATGCGTTGTGGGCGTACCGGACTGCCTACAAGACTCTGTTAGGCATGTCTCTTTACCAACTCGTGTACGGGAAAACATGCCACTTGCTGGTAGAACTCGAGCATCTAGCATATTGGGAAATCAGAAAGCTGAATTTCGATCTGTCAGCAGCAGGTGAGAAGCGATTGTTACAACTCAACGAACTTGACGAATTTTGCTTGCAGGCGTATGAGAATTCAAAGTTGTACAAGGAAAAGGTGAAGAAATGGCATGATCAGAAAATAATGCACCGCCAGTTTGACCCGGGTCAATCAGTATTAGTATTCAACTCTCGGTTGAAATTATTCCCCGAAAAACTGAAATCTAGATGGTCAGGTCCATTCATAATAAAGACGGTATTCCCTCATGGCGCCGTTGAATTATATGCTAAGGAGTCGACGGACACATTTAAAGTCAACGGTCAACGATTAAAGCATTACTGGGGCGAAAAAATTGATCGCCAAGCAACCACGGTCGACTTGGCCGAAACAAAATGAAAAACAGAAGGAGTCAGGCTGAAGACTTAAAAATTAAGCGCTTGATGGGAGGCAACCCATCGGTTATTTTATTTTATCTTCTTTTATTTTATTTCTTTATTTTATTTACATTTATATCATTTAGTTGTAACACTGTAGCATCCTGGGTAATTTTCCTTCGTAATACATGTCTAAAAAAAAATTGTATGGATACAGGTCACATGAACCAATGATTTGAACCTGGCATCAAGGTGGGGGCACATAGTCACTATAAGGTAGTAAAAGGAAGGGATGCAGTAGAAGCAAATTAAACCATCACAACCTATCAACCAGCTGGGGCGGGTGGAATAGGCTTCAATTTCCCGCGGGGGCGGGCCTTGAATATTGCTGGACAGTGAGATTAGCCGCTGGGGCGGGGGATTAAAAGCAAAATGTTCTGCTGGGGCGGAGATACGAGATTCTGAAATCTTCAATTCAGCAAGTATACAAATCTCATTACACCTCCACTACATCTCCATCACCCCATGCCTCCTACAATACATATCCATCCCATAACCTGCTATTCTTCTTCCCACTCACCGAAATCCTTCCTTCACATACCCACTACCTCTCCAATAATCCCTAAGCCCTCACTATCCTATATCTCCCATTATCGATTTTTTTCCCCTCCCCTACCTTTCCACTACCCCAAACCAATCTCCACTAACCTCCCAACTCCTACCACCCCATTAACCGTTTACTAATCAGTACCCACACCCCCCCCCCCACCGAATTCGCAAACCATTAACCCCCCCCCCCCATCATTCCTCTCCCACTCCCCTTAACTACCCACTACACCTCCATTCCCCCTAATCCATCACCCAATAAGCCTCACGATGCCTGCCAACAACTCCACATACTCACGAACGACACAATCCTACAAACCAATACAAATTCACTCAATTTATATCTCCAATACCCATTACATCCCCCACTATCTTATCCCATCTCCACCCTAAATCCCCCAATTACTTCCCCCCAAATTCGCGAATCCCAACCCATCATCCGCTATTATCCAGACGAATTTCAAGGATATTGCATTCAATATTGACGCTCAGTCATACAGTCCACTACATCCAAATTGAATGGCATACTAAGGTAATAGTTTTTATTGTTCAATTGGGTACAAAAGAACACTTGGAAATTCTGTTTGGATTGGATAAGTGCTTGTGAAGAATGGGTGGTTCATTGTTATATTATAATTGATTACTTGGTGGAGTAGCAAAATTTGGGGATATCCTAGAGAGCAAACTCACTCAACATCAACCCAACTTGACAGTGCACACCAAGTGTTCGGTAAAAGTACTGAATAACAAATCTTTAAAATTTCTTGAGTTTCCGCCCAACAACAACATGCCTCCACGCCCATAAAAAAAGTAAAAGGGCGAAGGGTCCTCATCCGCTGTCGCTCCACCATTCGACATAAAAAAATTTCAAAACGCGGCCGCCGCTGAACGTTTTAAGTATGTGTCAGGAAAAGCCATCATCTCAGAACGCGGACTTAGACCGGATCCCATAGATGGCGAAATGCACAGGCAAATCAATGAACGGCTTTGGCACTACTTCACTCAACAGCTGGAACCAGCAGTGGTAGCAGTAGTGAAAGAATTCTATGCCAATGCGAAGAACGTCCTTCCATATAGAACTTTTGTAAGAGGCAAAATGGTCGATTTCAGTCCCGAAGCAATCAATGCCTTCTTCAATATCACACCGCCTGCTATGTGTCAATACACTCAAATGCGAGACGCCGGGATAGACTATGATCGACTTATTAAAGAAATATGCAAGCCGGACACTGTCTGGGTAAAAGACAGTCGAAAAGGTATCATCGTCCCGACCTCCACTTTGAACAAATATGGGAAAGTCTGGTATTCTTTCCTTTGTGCTAAACTACTGCCATCAACACACACCAGTGATATCACTAAAGAGAAAATCTCGCTATTGTATGCAATTGTCAAAGATCTTAGCATCAATATTGGGACGGTCATTAATTTTTCAATTCGCCGGTGTTTGCAAGGAGGAATATCCGGAGGATTACCACACCCATCCTTAATCACTGGGTTGTGTTTACAAGCAGACGTAGTCTGGACACCAAATGAGTCAGTCCAATCACCTTCGATGGTTCCGGATTCTAAGCTGATAAACATATTTGAGTCATGGACGGGAGCTCCGGCACATCCTCGTAGCCTCGGGTTTATAGTTTCAAACGCAGAAGAGGAGATTCGAGGTGAGGAAAATTGGATGTCCGACGAGGAATTGGAACCACAAGCATCGTCCACATCGATAACTGCCATGTTTAGACGCCTTCAGCGAAGAATTAATCGCACAGCGGAGCGACAGAGTCACATGTTCGCTACACAGAACACTTTTAATGCAGTTCTTGCTGAGGCTTTCTCCCACCTCAACACCGCCACTGGTCCACTCCAGTTCCCTGCTCCACAGTCGATCCCGCCATACCCACCATCTGACTCAGACATCGAGGAGGAGGCCGGCCCGAATGTTTGACTGAATAGGGAAGTCCTCTACACTTAAATTCTATATGTTTCACAATGAGGGCATTGTTTCATTTCAATTTGGGGGTGTGTAGTGTTTTAATCATCATGAATTTGGTTAGCGTGTGCATGAATGGTTAGAATATATAGAATTTGCATAGTAGATTCGTTAGAATTTGCATAGTAGAGTAGTTTAAGTTTTTATGCTTATCAAATAAGAAAAAAATGAAAAATCATAAAAAAATAAAAATAAAATAAAAAAACAAAAAACAAAAAGAGTTTGTAATTAGGATTGTATGAGTCAGTATGTCAGTGGTAAGAAATAACTTTAGCCTGTGATGAGACTGGACTTACATAAGAATATAAACAGAATGATAACCAGAATGTTGATGTGTATTCAATCCTTTGCATGATTTCTTACCTGTTTGACATTGATGCACCGGTTAGCACGACAGACACCAATTTAGTCAACGCAGTTCGAATAGTCACATAATTGTCGTCTTGAACAGAACTTAGGTTTTAATGAAGGGAATTTAGTGAACTGGTAGTAGTGATTGAGATTAGACTAAAACATAAGTTTGGGGGAAGATATGGGAGCTATCTGAAAGAAGGAAAAGAAAAAAAACAGAAAAAAAAAAGAATTGAAAAATGTGAAAAATAGAAACATGAATAAACACCGTGACTTGTTTAGTTTCGTGGCCGGTGGTACTCGAGTAAGTACACCCTAGGGGATGTCTTTACACCCAACGCCCTAAAGCCATTCGGTTTGGGAGTCGTTGGTCGAAAACTCGCTACATGGGCATCACTGAAAAGCCTAAGGGAACTAAACATTGCACAGTCGTGAGGAAATTTGAGATACGAAAAAAGAGCAAAATGCTTCCGTGAATAAAGAAAGATAGAAAATCTCTCATATTAACTTCCGACTTGGTTAATGTTTACTTGAATTCACTATACTTGGTTCACGCGATTTCTTGAGTTGAACTCTGATTACATTCTAAGACGTGTAGTATGTTATATATTTGATCTGTAGTTGGATATATTGTTGTTAAGCACATACACACAGCGTCAGTGTTGATAGGTATAAATTTATAAATTGGTTTTAATTACGGATACGTATCTGGTTGGATTTAATGTTAATATCTGTTGTGAGTTTTCTGAGGCGCGATGAGTTAGTTTTGAATACACTGACAGCTATAGTCATAAGCGTTGTATATTTTTGCATATGCATGGTTTTTGCTTGAGGATAAGCAAAGTCTCAAGTTTGGGGGTATTTGATGAGTGACTTCTATACTCACGATTCGGTATTCATTTTAGCTTGAGTTTTGGTGTTTTCAAGTATTTATCTTAACATTTTACTCGAATTTATGTTATATTGGCAGAAAACGGAATGGGTGCGAAAGTGGCGTAAAAGGAGAATTTGGAGCTAAAATATTGAAACAGGTCAAACTCAATTCGGGACCAAGTAGGTTGACCCAATTCGGCAGTTGATGGGCTAAGGGATCAGTTCATGCAAGCAAATCAGCATACATGGGCCACGTGTGTAGCAGCCATGCAACAAAGGAATTAAGCAATCATGAAGCACACGGAGTGAAGGAAAAATAATGGCTGGACAGAGTATTTCCCCGCTGGGGCGGGGCTATCAGGAGCATTTCTCCCGCTGGGGCGGGGAGGCGGCAGTTGCAATGCTTCCCTTTGCCGAGTGGAGCACGGATGCATTAAAAAGGGGATACTCATATATGGATTACACTGGACCAGATATAAAATAGGAGTGTATGTTATATAACTAAAGGCAGCATATTAAATGAGGACTTGACTTGTTGCTAGTGGAGGATAAAAAGGAAAGTTGCTGACTTCATTTTCCTGCTTGGACACGCAACAAGAGAAGGAATCATATGAAGGCTAGAGATAATAAAAAAAAGGAACTTAATGCAAACTCCTATTCCTAGTCAGATTGGGCTGCAAGTGGGATGATTAATTGGGCTGCGAATATATGATAAAAGGTACGCAATTCAAGATATAAAGGAGGGTCCACAGAAAAAGGAAGGGGACTATGCATGTTTCCTTTGCTGCCTTGGACACGTTACAAGAAGAGCTTGAAAAGGTGCGGCGATCATAATGACGTGTAGGAGGGACTTGACCGAACTTGATAAGGCAGGCTTCAATATCCTTCCCCTATTCGGATTAGCATGCAAGCTGATTGGGCTGTGGATTGTGGGCTAGCATTGGACACGGACGCAAGAAGTGGAAATGAATGCTGGGCCCAAGACAAGTGTTACGAATTTCCTAGGCTGATTTGGATTGGGACTTAACTTGTTGGACGGAAAGCAACAAAAGGGGGAATTGTGACTTAAACTTGAGATAAGCAGGGAGGATATATAATATATATTATATATTATTTATTTAGTTTAGCGGATGGGCAGCAGTTGAGGAGTGTATATATAAAGAGAGAATAATACCTAGCCACCGGATAAAAACATTATTTTTGTAGATCTGAATCGGAAGAAGGGAATTGAAGCGGATCGTGATCGTATGAACGCGGAGCACATTGGAGACAGTAACAACAGGAGTTTTCTATTCCTATCTTTCTCAATTCATATTATCTTTGTATTCGTTATGATTAGTACTCTGTGGATCATAGGATTTTATTTCATTCGTTATGAACTAATTATTTATTTAAGCCTATGACGGATCTTATTATGTAATGGAGGATTAATTATTTTTAAATCCAGTTTATGGAGGTTATTCTCAGGTTATTCACTATGTGTGTGATTAATTTATATAATTGCCTGATCAACGATTATTCTGTTATTTCTTATGAACATGTGAAGGAACATAGGAGATTAGAACTGGCCTTAGTGACATATGTTTGTGAATTCCGCATAGATGGAATTCGTGATTCGTGTTTAGGATAGATATATTTCTTTACGCCATATGTAATCTGAAAGGGAACTTGGTAATAAATTCTGGTTAATTATAATTCACATAGAAATATAGTGAATTAGTTAATTGAGATGTCTTATTTGAATCTATCATATGTGGATACAAATAAGTACGGATATTATGCATCGAGAGGTGGTTTTATCTACATTAGTGTTTTCGATTAATAATCTGGTGGTAATTGAAATAAACTGGGGACAAAAGATATTATCTGAAGTGAAATAATAAGTGAAGTTGTAGGCTTAATTCTCTCAATTCTATTAAGATCTCGATTTAGTGTGTGGTTACTTTCATTATTAATTTAGTTATAGTAGAACATATCTTTTCGCTGATAGTTTGATAAAGTTGAAATACTCTAAAATTGGTACTTGTTCGATTAAATAGTAATTATTGTCTCTGTGGGTACAATCTTTGATTTATTACTGTATTACTTGTTGACCACGTACACTTGCGTGTTGCGCGTAGAAAATACCCAACAGGGGTCAACAGGTCAAACTACGTAAAAGTTGCGCAAAAATTGAGGAAAACTGTCGAAAACTGCCATTTTCGAAGCATCGGGTACTGACCGGTGACAACTCAACCGCTGGTTCTAGTCCAGCAAAACATCGGGTACTGACCAGTGACAACTCAGTCGTTAGTTCCAGTTCAGCGAAGCATCAGGTACTGACTGTTGATAACTCAGCCGTTGGTTCCAGTCCAGCGAAGCATCGGGTACTGACCGGTGATATCTCAACCGTTGGTTCCAGTCCAGCGAAGCATCGAGTACTGACTGATGACAACTCAGCTGTTGGTTCCAATCCAGCGAAGCATCGGGTACTGACTAGTGACAACTCAGCCGTTGGTTCCAGTCCTAGCGAAGCATCGGGTACTGACCGGTGACAACTCAGCCGTTGGTTCCAGTCCAGCAAAGTTCGGGTACTGATCGAAGCAATCTCAGCCGTTGGCTCAGCCCCAACACGTATATATACCCATATACTACCACATATCAAAAAACCACCGGTAGATTTGGACGTTTAAAGCCTACGATTCGGCAAAAGTCCATAGTGCATCCCATTGTAAGTATTTTTACGATCAGCAAGTTGCTATTACTACTTTGCACTATTTTACACTTGCACACAAAATTTCACTTTCTAAATATGCCCGGAACTTAGTTCCATGGCCGTTTTCGTCAAAAATTGATACGTTTTTGTACATAAACTCCGTTTTCAACATTTTTACAACTCGGATTGACGATCCGTCAGCTCCAGCAGCTTCAATGCACTAGCACGCACATTCTGGCAACTTCACCGGACTGGGTTATCTTCCTAGTCCGGGTTTTGGCCCTATATTGTATATATTTAACTGCAAATGTACCAACATTTTAATTTTGTCAAGCCCGGATGTCAAATCCGTGGTAGTTTACTGCTTTTATATATATTTATGCATATATAAAAGACTTTCACCATCATTGGTACTCATATCAGTCCTGGTTGACTACATTTTTGTCAATATATATATATATATATATATATATATATATATATATATATATATTCAGTCGGCCTGGACTATTTCATGACCATTTTACTGCTTTTGCACACTTTCCCATACTGGGTGCTCTCCCCAGTCACTAGGTGACTACTTTTACGTTAATTTCAATTCTATTCCGGGCTTGCGAGTGCAAACCCATCGCCCTTTTTATAGCTTTTATATATATTTAACTATATATATTATTTTGCTCAAATTATTCAATTGCTACATTTAATATTCATTTTTATATGAAACTGCACTGACATATCTACGGGCGAACTAGATTTATCCAAATCTCGCCACTTCTAGCTTTCAACGGTTTAAATAGGTCCCGACAGAACCTGGAAGCTATAATGGCTGAAATTTCTTTAAATCTATTTATTTTTATAGTTTCAGCTTCAAAAGCAACCTCGCGTCCCTTAGATCGCTATCTAGTGGGAACGAGACGCTTCGTCCGTGCGGACCGGGATTTACTGAATGAATCCCTGGTTCTGGCTATCTTGGGATATTTATCTGTTTCTGTACAAATTTGAACTGTGCGGGTTTTCTAGCTACTCATATGTGAGCCTAGGAATCGTGGGATTCATGATCAAACTGATGAGAATCTGATTCCCATAATGGACGAACTTCGATTTACAGATGTACCCTGCCAGTTTTTTTCCTGTAAAATGTACATGCACAGACCTTAAAACGGTTATCTGGATTTAAGGTCTCAACATAGTGAAAATATAGATTGTCGTGTCAGCATCCCTCTGATGGTTTTTATACCCATGAGGAGACCAACACTTTATATTTTTGTGGTCGAGGATGCCTCGCAGCCCGACAAATCATCAGTTGTATGCAGCCTTAAGGCTATAAAGATTAAATTGAGAGTAGTGATATGCTTAAATTCCTATGTCAGCGTAAGGGTTTGATAAAACCAGCTTTCAAAACATCACTATCAATTCAATTCAAAAGCTTTTGCAAATCAAATTAAATGATGCTTTTTGTAAAACAAATCAAAGATTGATTTTCAAATCAAATCAAACCCTTCGTATATAGGCTCAACGAAGCCTGCCAAAGCTTTTAATCAATTCAAAGGCCTAATTTTCAAACAGCATCCACTCACGCATTCCAGTTTTAAGAGAAATATTAAAAAGATTGTGGTACCGTGTTTACACGGGAGTCGTGGGGTCCCTAACACCTTCCCTACACTTAACCGAGCCCCCGAACTCAAAACTTTGATTTCAAAGATCAAGTTTCGACAGTGTACAGCAATTGGGCCTCTTTTCAAATTAAAATTCGGTTGAGTTGGTACAATCATTTTCAAAACTACCAACTGGCGACTCTGTTTAAATCAAATTAAATCGTCGACATATACACATGTTGGTTTTTTTCCTAAAAACCCTTCAAAACCTTTTTAGCAATAAAAAGAATAAGGGTAGAGATAACTTAGGAAGATCAATTTGAGGAAAACCGGGTTATCAACCAACCCGCGGTATTTCTTAAATTTTTCAACGTCGATAGCAATATATATATAATTATATATATACGAAAGCTGTAAAGGGCGATAGTTTTCACTCCGGTGCCCGGACTGGAATGTAAATATATATATATATATATTTATAAAAGCTGTAAAAAGCACGGTGTAATCCGGGCTTAACAGAATGAAAATATATATATGTATAAACTCTAAAGGGCGATGGGTTTTCACTCCGATGCCCATACTGAAATGGAAATATATAAATATATATTTATAAAAGCTGTAAAAAGCCACGGAATAATCCAGGCTGGACAGAATTGATATATATATATAAGCGGTAAAGGGTGGTGAGTTTTCACTACGAGGCCCGAACTAGAATGAAAATATATATATTTATAAAAGCAGTATAACAGCCACGGAATGATCTAGGCTGGACAAAATGTAAATATATATATATATATAAAAGCGGTAAAGGGTGATAGACATTCTATCCTTTGCCCGGGCAGAAATGTAAATATATATATATATATATAAAAGTAGTAAAAAGGCAACAGAATGATCCAGGCCAAACTGGAATGTAAATAATAATATATATAGTTAATATATTATGTATTAAAGCAATAAAAAGGACACGAAGTATAAATCCAGACCCAAATAAGTCAAAAAATTATATATATATATATATATATATATATATATATATATAGAAGTAGTAAACTACCTCGGATTTGATATCCGGGCTTGACAGAATTGAAAAGTCAGTATATATACAGTTAACTATACACAATAAAAAGCCAAACCCGGACTGGGAAGATAACCCAGTCCGGCGAAGTTGCTAAAAATGAAGATATATGTATATAAAAGCTGTTAGAAGCGACGGATCGACGATCCGAGTTGTAGAAATGCCAAAAAATACGTTTATGTACTAAAATGTACAAAACGTAAGCAAAAACGGCCACAGAACTTAGTTCCGGGCATATTTAAAAAGTAAAACTTAATGTGCAAGTGTATAAAAGTGCAATGAAGTAATAAAAACTTTCTGATTGTAAAAATACTCACAATGGACTGCTACACGGGCGTTTTGCCAGATCGTAGGCTTTAAACGTCCGTTTATACCTATTAATTTTTGATATGTGATAGTATGTGGGTGTATTTATGTGTTAGAGTGAAATTTTTTTGGCTTGGAGGACAAAAGTAGGGTTGCGAAACCAAACGGGCAGAGGTTTAGAGCGTTTTCGATTATCAAATGAGCTGGGGATCGCCTCATATATATAGACCCAAGAGAAGAATGTAGGTCTACCTACAGCAGTCGAAGGTAGAGCTGCTGCTCCACTTGGCGGGGCCCACATGGCGGGTCCCGTTGCATCGAAGTACATGCATTCTAAGCAATGCGAGGTCAGGTTCAAACCTTTCTAACTTTTGATTAGAGCGTTCGTTTGAGGCGTGTTGTACCTTTCCCGAAAGCCCTCGCCGAGCGCATCGCAATGACATGGGATAAAACATTTTTTGAGTGCAAAGAGACGAGTTCATAACCTTTGATTCCTTGTAGTTTATCCGTTGAGCTATCTTGCGCTGTTTCCACTCGGGATCATTGTTATGGTTCGTTCTGACATTAGTGGCATCAATTCTTCTTGAGTTTAACTGAGCAGGCTTCAAGTTGGTAAAATGGCCATTTTGCCCCTCCCGGAGTTGCTCTTAATGCTGGTATGGCTTTCGGCTGACTTCCTGGGGTTATTTCCAAGGTTTGGATCCTAGTTGATTCTGTTTGTCCTCATGGTTGTCTCTGAGGCTGACTTGGCCCTTCCAGGATTTCCTCTGGAGATTTTATGAGGTTCTAGGATTATTTCCAAAGTTGACCTGACCTCCCGGGTTGAGACCGGGGCTGCCTTGTACATCCCGGGTTGAGACCGGGGGTGACCTGTACCTCCCGGGTTGAGACCGGGGCTGACATGTACCTCCCGGGTTGAGACCGGGGCTGACCTGTACCTTTTGGGTTGAGACCAGCGCTGACCTGTACCTCTCGGGTTGAGACCGGGGCTGACTTGTACCTCCTGGGTTGAGACCGGGGCTGAGCTGTACCTCCCGGGTTGAGACTGGGGCTGATCTGTACCTCCCGATTTGAGATCGGGGCTGACCTGATGGCCTGGTATTGAGATCGAGGTTGATTTGATGGCCCGGTATTGAGACCGGGGTTGATTTGATGGCCCGATATTGAGACCGGGGTTGAGTTGATAGCCCGAAATTGAGACGGGTTGATTTGATGGCCCGATATTGAGATCGGAGTTGATTTGATGGCCCGATATTGAGACCGAGGTTGATTTGATAGCCCGGTATTGAGACCGGGGTTGATTTGATGGCCCGATATTGAGACCGGGGTTGATTTGATAAGATAATTTTTCCCTCCTACAAGGTTAGTAACAAGGACACGAAATTTTGAGTGCCTATAGTTGCCCCTCTTTATCATATTCATGTAATGCAATGGAATGAACATGATAAAGATTGCTAGACACTAGAAATGCAAATGCAAAGGCAAGGCAATGCATGGGATGATATGTGATGAATGTTAGATACCTACGAGGGGTTAGGATTATCATTGAATGTTCACGTCACTCTCTGCTGGGGATACCGTCATTCATGATAACCCTTGGGGCAGCACTGTCAGGCAGTTACTAGTAGGATATCAGATTTAAGCTATCACAGAATGCTTTTGTCACTTTCTGCTGGGGATGACATTTTTCGTGATAACTTTGTCGACTCTGATGGGGATGACATTAATGATGCTACCTTGGTTTGAGACCAATGTTTTCCCACGTCTGCAAATACTCTCTCTAAGGCATGTTTCCCTTCAGCTGATGCAGTTGTACATTTCTAAAGGCTCCTCAGTTGGGGACATGTCTGCCACCGAGTTACTTCAATAGGTGTTCCCGATGCATATCTCGACGATAATTTGCACCGATAATTTGCCACAGGAGGTTGCATCATCAATCCTTCTAGGTACTAGTTCTGAGGTTGTGTATAACAGATTCCATCATCTGTCCCTTGTGGGGATAGATTGATATACTATTTTCACCACCGGATCATTCCCGATGCTTCGCTAGAGTTGTTGCCAAAGGCTAATGTTACCGAACCGTACCCGACGCTTCGCTGGGGTTGAGCCAACAACTGAACTGTCATTGGTCTGCACCCAACGCTTCGCTGGAGTTGAGCCAACGGCTGAACTATCATCGGTCAGTACCCGATGCTTTGTTGGGGTTGTGCCAACGGCTGAACTATCACGGGTCAGTACCCGACGCTTCATTGGGGTTGTGCCATCGGCTGAGCTATCACCGGTCTGTACCCAACGCTTCGCTGGGGTTGTGCCAACGGCTGAATTATCATCGGTCAGTACCCGATGCTTTATTGGGGTTGTGTCAACGGCTGAGCTATTACCGGTCTGTACCTGAAGATTCGCTAGGGTTGTTCTAACGGCTACGCTGTCATCGACCAGTACCCGATGCTTCGTTAGGGTTGTGCCAATGGCTGAACTATTATGGGTCAGTACCCGATGCTTCGCTGGGGTTGAGCCAACGACTGAACTGTAACCGGTCTGTACTTGACGCTTTGATGGGGTTGTGCTAACGACTGAACTATCACCGGTCAGTACCTGATGCTTCGCTGGGGTTATGCCAACGGCTGAGCTTTCACCGGCCGACGCTTCGCTGGGGTTGTGCCAACGGCTGAGCTGTCATCGGTCAGCACCCGATTCTTCGCCGGGGTTGTCCCAACGACTAAACTGTCATCGGTCAGTACCCGATGCTTCGCTGGGGTTGTGCCAACGGCTGAACTATCATCGGTCAATACCCGATGCTTCGTTGGGGTTGAGCCAATGGCTGAACTGTAACAGGTCTGTACCCGACGATTCGCTAGGGTTGTGCCAACTGCTGAACTATCACCGATCAGTACTTGACGCTTTGCTATGGTTGTGCCAACGGTTGAGCTGTCACTAGTCTGTACCCAATGCTTCGCTGGGGTTGTGCCAAAGGCTGAGCTGTCATCTGTCAGTACCCAATTCTTCGTTGGGGTTGTGCCAATGGCTAAACTGTCATCGGTCAGTACCCGATGCTTCGCTGGGGTTGTGCCAATGGCTGAACTGTCACTGGCCTGACGCTTCGTTGGGGTTTTGTCAATGGCAGAACTGTCACCGGTCAGTAACCGATGCTTCGCTGGGGTTGTGCTAACGGCTGAGCTATCATCGATCAGTACCCGACGCTTCAAAAGTGGCAGTTTTTGGCAGTTTTGTGCAGTTTTTCAGCAGTTTTAATCTTTGGTCCCTGAATATTGCTTCGAGATGAATACCAAGGGCTTTCATGAAGTTCCTCTTTTTGTCAGTAATCCGCTGCTTAAACGCAGGATTTCAGGACAAACCGCTCAATCGCGTAGCGATTTTTTCTAAGATTTGACTTTTCAGCTCATATAAATTTCATTTCAACTAGAACTGGACCAATCTGGAGGGAGTGGGACCCACCCTGGGGAGTCGTAGGTAGGGGTGGGGCAGCCACAGGTGGGCCCGCTCCTTCTTGTTGTTTTATATTGGGCAACGGGGTGCTATAAACTCATTTTCAGCTTTGAGTTTCAAACGAAATCCGTTTTTCTTTTTCAGATCTACGGAGTTCGGGCAGCTTTTTTTAGATTCCGTCAGCGGCTACGCGTTCTGCACATCTCATGTAACATTTAGATCCTTTCTTTTCAAGTTATGACCGTTAAAAGTATGTAAACCACGTAGGGTGCTTTTGAATGCAAGTATCAAAAATGTATGCCTATATGACCTGCTAAAAATTTTATGACTTCATAAGTATTGATATTTTACTTCAATGCACATTTTGATGTAAGAAAATTCAAATTCTGAGATAGTCAATTTGATCTCTTTTTGATCAGTTTCCTCATCCTTTTTGAGGCCTAGCGAGCCTGGATTTTCTACGAAAAATGTCCATGGTAATTTGGCTACCATGTGAAGTTTGTTTTTGATTTTTTTATAAATATGAACTGTTTCTATTTTTGGGAAGGTGTGCTACTGAATGGCCACCTAGACATGCCAGTGTGCATGCAGATAGTACATTTTATAAAGGAGACTAGGAAAAAAACTTTAAAAGCCTGAGCATTTAATAAATATGTAGTTTTGACTCTACTGGGGATTTTTGACTGACCCATGCATTTTTTAGGATTTAGTTTTTGAAAAACATGTAGTTTTGACTCTACTGGGCATTTTTAATTGATCCATATAAGTTTTAGGACTTAGAAATGAATCAAGTACTGATTTAAATTAATAAGCCACAGATTTTAGGCTTACCACACCCTTTCTGAGGTGATTTGGAGACTTTATTCTGGCGATGGACCGAGATAGACCCGGGAGTACCAGTAGGGTTGTTTCAGGAGTTAGATGGAGGAGAGCCTCCGATGTCCCTCAGCCACGGCCAGCCCGACCGCCTCGTAGGTTAGTTGAGTCAGTTATTCGTTCGACCCAAGATGAGCCGTCAGTAGATATAAACAACGAGGATGCTCCATTTACCGCTCCTGCACCAGCTCAGGCTCTACGTACGGAGCTTCCAGGCATTGTTGTGTAAGTCCAGGATCAGCTGGGAGATTTGAGTCGGCATCCCTCGAGGTTCCTCTATGCCAATGAGGTGACTGAAGCTTTTTCTATTTTTGGATTTTCTTTCTTCCTTTTGCCATTCTCGGGGCACATATTTTTTACACGGGTTGGCTTTTGATGCAGGTTCCGGGCTTTACGCAGCCTCGATGGAACTGATTTAATGTGCAGTCCCTGTACCACACTCTGCACCAAAACTACAGGGACATTGTTGACACCTGGGGGTTTTTAGCGTTCTTTTCTATTCTTCCCCGTCGATGCCTCTGGGGTTTTATGAGGGCTTTATCTGAGCGCTGGTTCTTCCAGGCTCAGTCTCACCACTTGTTCGACTGTGAGGTGATGATGACCCCGATGGACTGGAGGTTCATCACCGGGATAGAGTTTGATGGTGAGTCAGTGCCTGTCGTGGCTAAAATTAATGTCATTCGATCCCTGCTCGAAGTTCCTGCAATGACGATCAAGGGTCGAACGGTCCGATATGGTCCCTTGAGCATAGATGCCCATAGTGGGGCTTTGCTTGAGTCTCTGCCTAATGATCAGAGGGTTAAGGATCTCATTCTGCGGTGATTATTTCTGCTGATCATCAGGGGTTATTTTCTGGCGAATAACTCTACGACGGTGTCCTTTGCCCTGGTCAGTGCCACTCGATATGTAGAGCGCCTCAGTGATTTTAATTGGGGTACCTACACCTTTACCTATTTTCTCCGAGGCATGCGCATAAGTTCGGAAGGTGTGATAGAGCCTTGGTTATGGTTCTACCCAATTCTGCTGGTGAGTATATCCTTCTTGTACCTTTTTTATTTTTGTATTTACATTTATCAGTCTTGGTCACTGAGGACTTTTGATATTTGCATGTCCAATTTTGGGCATATGAGAGGCTTCCTTGCCTTCGTCCCGCCACCACTTTAGGCTTGGATACTTATCCCCGGGGACGGCGTTGGCACCATTCCACTCTGACGGTCCCTGTGGCTGAGGGATTTACCCATTCCCTCCTGCATCTTAAGCTTTTGACAGCAGGATTGATCTCATGGGTACCATATACCTCAGACTTTTTGATAGTCGGGTTTTAGGGTGATGTCCCCACTGGCCGAGAGTTTGCATTGTATACCCGTAGAGTCCCATTTTTGACAGAAAGAGGTTGAGAGCTCTATTTAGGAGAGTGTGCTATCAGGAGCATCACAGTGTAGATCCGCATTCCCATTGTTCCTCCTACTTGGCACCATTGGCCACTAGTTCAGCCACTCACATACATTTCGATGGAGGCCCTACATGGCTTTACCCTGTCAGAGGGTCCATACTAGCCAGGAGGCATTCAGTAACTGGTGGAATCCTCGCACTATTGGGGCTCAGACTCGTGCTACCCAGTTTATGGAAGATATGGTGTCGGGATCTATGATGATGACAGACTGGATAGCTTGCCTCAGGGAGCCTACTCACTTAGACCAGATTGCAAGACTGGCCCAGCAGTTAGAGAGAGCTCATTTGTTTATCAGGCATCTTGGCCGAGATCCATCAGAGACATCTTCTTTTGATCCATCTAGCTCCAGAGTGGGCCCTTCCACAGGTCAATTTTCTAGCAGTTATACAGGGGTTGATCCTCCCTTGTACCGCCCTGACATTCCTGATGGCTGAGACTTTGTGTCCACGGAGGAGATGAAGCAGTTTAACCACCTGAGTTTATATATTTTGGATCTTTTTGGATAGCTATTGTAGCTATATCTTTTGATAGGCCACTGTTTTGGCTGTTGGGTGGCTGTGCCCCATTTTTATAGATCACTGTTAATAGTTGGGCGGTTGTGCCCCATACCTTTATACTTTTTATTTTTTATTTTATTAGCAGACAAAGATGATGCTTGCAGTAGATAGTTTATTATAGATATGCATATTATTTCATATCTATTGCATCATGTTTATCATTGTCATTATGCATGCATTATGTCATGGATATGCATTTGGACAGATAAGTTCAGATTTGACCCCTGGATGGTCTTGTGATACGGTGATACAGATGTCATCGTCCACCGTCAGCCGTATTAAGCACTCGCCACCATCCTCAGTGGCATCTTCATTGTAGTCATGGTATGACAGTCTGCCCCTCACAGCCACAGGGATAGTAGACCAGAGGCTAGGACATTCTCTTGCCCTTTTGGCTTTCCAGGTTCTGTATGGGTTTGTGGATGACATCTTATCATACTGGATACCTGATCGACAGATTTTCTATTTTGGGCTCCACGAGTTGACTCCTACCTTAGAGGAGTATGAGCGTCTTACAGGCTTGGCACTGGATCTGCCTTGCGCTCGTATAGCTATCAGTGATATGTGGAGACCATTTATGACTATGTCGGGTCTGAGACGCCTAGTTATCACTGAGGAGATTATTGTCGGACATGTGATATCCATAGACTTTTTGATCGATTGCTTTGGCCGGTTAGACAGCTACTAGCGACATTCTGAGGATTTTATCATTTCGGTAGATGAGTGGCAGCTTACCTGTGTAGACATCTTATTAATGTGCATCGTGGCCTACGTTTATATGCCACTACCCTTGGACCACTTGGACGTCGGTTTGATGGTTGTGGTTCTGGCCCTTAGACAGGGTTGCACCATCCTACCGATGATATTGGCTAAGATACTGAGGTCAGCTACCTATTGCCATACCCATCCAGAGGGTTTTCAGAGGTAGCTCTGTCTTGTTGTACGTGTGGCTCATGTCCCACTTGCTCCCGATTGGCTTCTTCAGACACCAGGGGTATTGTTTCACCCATGAGATAGTCATGTAATACTCCTTTTAATCGGAGGTTTTTTGGATGTAGAGACATGGTCAGCTTTTCTGTCCGATATTGTGCATCCTTTTTCGATTCTGCCATACTCCAGGTTAGTCTCCCCTTATAGCTTCATCACCCATGCATTAGCGGTTATGGGTTAGTTTGATCAGTTCCAGAGCCTACAATATTTTGAGGGGGCTATTGATCAACGGATGTCAGCTTCTTCTATATCATCAGCCGACCTGATCAAGATTTATGAGTGTTGGACTCATAGGGAGAGGGTTGATTTCTCCACTAGCCACCCGGATCGTTCTCCAGAGTACTCAGCGTGGTTGGAGGCCGATATAGCATAAGCTGCATTCACCCAGTCAGCTCCGATTGTGGATTCAGATGAGGAGTAGCCTATGGAGGATCCTGATTCTCCTACAACGGATGATTTGTTCATGGATCTGATAGCAGCCTTAGTTAGTGATTCGCCGACCATTCCTGAGGGGACAGATCCAGCTTTGGCAGATTCACTAGCTAGGATGACCTTTGAGAGAGATTAGGCTAGGGCGCTGATGTTTACTGCCCTGTCTGGCAGACATATAGCTTTTGCTGATAGAGATGAGGCTCGAGCCACTCGGGATACGACATTAGTTGAGAGAGATGAGGCTCCATCTTCACAAGACGCTGCTTTTATCGAGATTGAGGAGACAATGATTTCCAGAGATGCAGCTTTTTTAGAGAGGGATGATATTCGATCTGCCAGAGACTCAGCCTTTGAGGAGGTTGAGGAGGTTTTGATTGCTAGAGATGTTGCTTTTGTATAGAGGGATGAGGCCATAGCTTCCCGAGATTTCCACATTGCCGACAGTACTACTCTTCGAATATATACTCATAGCCTAGTTGTCGAGATGAGTGTTTACATTGATGATCACAGTGCCACTATACAGATGGTTGTGGATATTTTGACCCGTATGGAGGCTGAGGGTATCGCACTTGCAGCGGCTCCTCCAACTTTGGAGAAAGATGCCATGTTGGAACTACTATCCCGTTTATTTTTCGGTCCATAGACTAGCTTTGTTTTTCATGCGCATACTAGATCAACCATTTTTGTCATGTATAGGACACAGTGTATATATCAAACAATATTATATATCAGAGAAATATATTTTGATTCACTTCCCTGTTTGTATATGCATCGTCATTGTTGAGTGATTACCACTTCTTTCTTGACTTGCTGTTGTTGATGTATCATAAGCTTCTCCTTGATGGATTAACAGTGAGATGTCAGAGAATATCTCGGACGGACTCGTTGACCAGGGAGGCTTGATAGAATTTAGGATTTATATGGTTTCAGTGTCATGGGACTGGTTTTTTATTGGCTTTTTATTTTTTTTCTCGAAGGTCAAACCGCACCATGAATGGCTACCTACGTACTCCCAGGTTGAGGGAGATCAGGTCATTCGTAGTTTAATTTTGTATGAGAGAGGCTTGAGAAGTGTCTCTTTTGGGTTTGGTTTAGTTTTTGAATTTATTTTTTTTGTTTTGGCTGCACCAGGAATGGTTGCCTACGTACTCCCGGGTTGAGGGAGATCAGGTCATTCGTAGTTTCGTCTTCTGGTGAAAACAAAAACTGATTTAATTCGCAGGATCAGGATGCTAGTGTGCATGTGTTTCAGATATAGTACCTTTTCACGGTGTCTAAATTGATGAGTTGGGGAAATTCGCTCCCATCCATCTCTTGTAGTCTGATAGCTCCTCCTGTCAACACTTTCTTGACAATGAAATGACCTTCCCAATTTGGGGCAAACTTTCCTTTAGCTTCATCTTGATTGACCAAAACTTTCTTCAGCACCAAGTCGGTTTCTTTGAATTGCCGGATTCAGACTTTCTTGTTGTAAGATCGAGCAGTCCTTTGCTGATATAATTGCCCACGAAAAATGGTTGTAGCTTCTTTTCATCTACCAGGGACAGTTGATGATATCGCTCTTGCAACCACTGGTCTTCTTTTATTTGAGCGTTAATTAACACTCTGAAGGACTCCATTTCTACTTCTATGGGAAGGAATACTTCCATGCCATATACCAACGAATAAGGGGTAGCCCCAGTAGAAGTACGCATTGATGTGCTAAAAGGGTTAGAGGTAATAGGTCAGGCCATTCTTTGTGATTAGCGGACATTTTCTGCATGATCTTCTTGATGTTCTTGTTGGCCTCTTCGACAGTACCATTCATCTTGGGTTGATAGATGACAAAATTGAGATGTTTGATGTGGAACTTGCTGCATAGTTCTCTCATCATCTAATTGTTTAGGTTCTTGGCGTTGTCTGATACGATCACCTCCGGTTGTCCATATCAATAGACAACATTCTTTCTAATGAAACCAATGATGACCTCTATGGTGACTTTGGGAAAAGAGGCAGCTTGAACCCAGTTGGTGAAGTAATCAATCATGGTGAAGATGAATCGATGACCATTGCTAGCTTTGGGTTCCACTGGCCTTTTCACATCTATTCCCCACATGGAGAAAGGCCATGGGGAACTCATTTTGTGAAGCTCATTTGAAGGAGCGTGGATGGCATTTCCATGTACTTGGCATTCAAAGCATCTTCTGACGTGATCGTTGCAGTCAGCTTTGAGAGAGATCCAATAATGCCCTGTTCTTAATATTTTCTTGGCCAGCAGATGGCCGCTCATGTGTGGGCCACAGATTCCACCGTGGACTTCATCCATTAATCTTTGGGCTTGCTCTTTATCGAGGCATCATAACAGGCCTATTCCAGCATTCCTTTTGTAGAGTGCATCTTCGCTCAGATAGAACTTTATAGCCATCTTATGAATTCATTTTCATTTAGCTTGGTTTGCCCCAGTAGGTGCAAATCTATCTCAGAGATATTCCTTGGTGTCTTGATACCAAGGTTGTTTGATAGGAGGTATTTCATCTGATACTTCTCCAATGTAATTCTCGTATGTCGGGGTCTTTTTGTTTGTGATTTTGATGTCGGGAATCCCACTCCTATCGGATATGCGGATCAAGGAAGCCAACGTCGCCAAAGCATTAGCGAAGTCATTCCTACCCTGAGGTCTTTGGATGAAGGTTATGTCTTCAAATTCCATGGATCTTTTGACGACCTGCAGATGATAGGGCAGCAAATGCAATTTTTTGGTGTGATATGCCCCAGTGGTTTGTCTGATAACCAACTCAGAGTCTCCAAAGACCAATAAATGTTTAACACCCATGGACGGGGCTACTTTCAACCCCATTATGCAGCCTTCATGCTCAGCCATGTTGTTGGGATTGACAAATTGCAGCTTGGTAGTGACAGGATATTGTTCTCCCGTACTAGAGATAAGGACTGCCCCAGTTCCGGCACCTTCTATATTTACTGCTCCATCAAAATACATTTTCCATGGTTGGACTGTATTTTCTTGAAGACCTTCCTGAATTGTCATGATCCCATCATTCGGGAAGTAAGTCTCCAAAGGTTCGAACCCTCCTGATGGTGCTTCATCTAGTTGATCCGCAATGCCTTGACCTTTGATGGACTTCTGAGTCACGTAGACAATGTCGAACTGTTGGAGGATCAACTGCCATTTGGACAGTCGACAATTCAACATTGGCTTGTTGAATACATATTTCAGTGGATCCATGCGGAAGATGAGGTAGGTCGTGTGCCCATGAAGATAGTGTTGTAACCTCATGGTAGCCCATGCTAACGCACAACATGTCCTTTCGATCGGGGTGTACTTCTATTCACCGCTGCTGAACCTTTTGGTGATGTAGTAGATAGCTCTCTCCTTACTACTATTGTCCTGCTGTCCCAGCATACAGCCCATTGCATTGGCATTGACACACAAGTACATAAATAGTGGAACTCCATCCCTTGGGGGTACCAAGACTGGTACCTCTATTAGCTGCTTCTTGATGGCAAGGAAGGCTTTATGACAATCCTCATTCCATTTGGTGGAGGAATTCTTCCTTAGTTGCTTGAAAATGGGTTCACAAGTTGCTGTGAGCTGGGAAATGAATCTACTTATGAAATTAATCCTTCCTAGGAACCCGCGTATCTCCTTCTCTATTCGAGGTACTGGCATCTCAGTGATTGCTTTAATCTTGGTAGGATCTAGTTCAATGCCTCTGTTCCTCATTAGAAATCCCAATAACTTGCCTAATTTGACTGCAAAAGCACATTTGGCTGGATTCAGCTTGAGCTTGTACTTACGCAACCAGTTGAACAGCTTCTTGAGATAGTCAATGTGATCGTCCTCCTTCCAGGATTTGATGATGATGTCATCCATATATATTTCTATCTCCTTATGCATCATATCATGAAACAGGGCCATCGTGGCTCGCGGATATGTGGCTCAGGCATTGATGAGGCCGAAGGATAGTCGTCTGTAACAGAAGGTTCCCCAGGGAGTGATGAAAGCAGTTTTTCCCGGTCTTCTTCAGCAACCATAATTTAATGGTAACTAGCAAAGCAATCCAAGAAGGAATGCATGCCATACTGCGCCGTATTGTCGATCAGGATGTGGATGAAAGGTACCGGGAAATTGTCCTTTAAGCCAGCTTTGTTGAAATCGCTATAATCCACGCATACTCGTACCTTCCATCCGAGTTTAGGCACGGGGACTATGTTTGACAGCCACTCCGGGTATGTGGATACCATGATAATGCCAGCTTTAAATTGTTTAACAACTACTTCTTTGACTTTCAGACTCCATTCAGGTTTCAATTGTCGGAGCTTTTGCTTGACTGGCTTGAATCCATCTTTGATAGGGATGGTTTGGTCAAGGTTTGATTTGGGTTTGTCTTTGACCCATTCTTTGATCTCCTCGGGCACCTCATAGTCATCTTCCTCCTCTTGATCAATATCCATCAAGTCGAAGTTCATCTCTACATCAAAGTTGTAGTCACTATGACAAGTTGGCATCTCATCAGCAGGGACAAACAAATCTAATTTTTGGAGTCCTGAAAATAAAATGCTTTCACTTTAATATATGCAACTGCTTAACTATATAAAGCATTTGGCAAAGCATGACAAAAGTTACTGCTATAGCCGTGCAGTCAAAAATAAGCAGTGAATGAAAGCATATTATAGGGTAGACAGACTCTCTGCCCTTTTACCCTTTTTGAGTGAGGTAAGGGACGCTGCTCCACTTATCCAGGGTCAAATCATTATGAATAGGAAGGATACAAGATTCGCGGTTGTCTACCTCATCTCTGATGATGACTAAAACATTCTTTAGATCAGACCCGGGGTTTTTCTTCGAACTGCCCCCCTTTTCTTTCTTGATGCGAGGAATTTGGAACTGATCCTCCTCGTCACTATTTGGGATATCATCATTCATTCCTTCGTAGTGTATGAGAACACGTATGTTAGAAAATGGGTCTCGTCCTTCGTACATAAACTTTTCTTTTCCCTTTTTGCTATCGCCCTCAAGCTTTGGGATCTTTCTCTTACTTACCGGTATGATTGGAGAAAATAACATGGCTGATAAAACAGCAGGGATCTTCCTCATCGGCTTCACAAATCTAGCATCAGTGAGGTTTGGCAATAGTATGGTGGCAGTATAGGCCTTAGGATGATTATGTGGGTTACGACAGCTTGACCCGGATGAATAACCCAATCTGGCTCTCCCTGACAGGCTCAGGATTTGTACTGGACTCTTAATACCTTGTTGATTCTTTCCTAACCCTTCTCCAGGGCAAAAATTCAAAGATACCATCTCCTGGCCCACTGTCATCACTTCGGGAGAGACTTTAGGCTTCAAAGCTGGTGCCCCCACTGTAGGTAATGAGTATCACTTACCTCCAATGCTTGAAAACTAGCAGGTTAAATCCCTGCATCCAGGCTGATCACCAGCATGTCTCCCTGTATGCAGAAAAGGTATTCTAGTTCGGCATTCACCGTAATTAGGTTGTCGTTGGTAATGATTTGACTTTCTAATGGAGGGTGGATGGCACTGCCCCTGCCATATGGATCCATGGTCTGCCCAACAATAAGTTGTATCTGGTAGCGATGTTGAGAACCTGAAAAGACACATAGAAAGTGTGCGGACCAATCTCCAGCGGAAGCTCTATTTCTCCCATAGCTTGTCGGCGAGACCCATCAAAAGCCCGGATGACCACATGACTGGTTTTTATCTGGTTCGGGTTAATTTTCATCCTCTTCAAGGTGTCATAAGGACAGATGTTTAGGGACGATCCTCCACCTATCAGCACTCCTCCGATTACATACCCTGATGACATCACTGCTGTGTACAGTGATTTGTGATGACCCGTCCCCTCTGCAGGTATATCATCGTCACTGAAAGATATCACATTACTGTTGAAAATGTGTTCTACCACGTGATGGAATTTTTTGGCATCCACGTTATGTGGCAGATGGGCTTCTTCCAGTACTTTCATCAGAATATTGCAATGATCCACCGATGATAAGACCAAATCTAGGATGGACATCTACTTTGGTGCATCTTTTAGGCTTTGCACCACTTTGATTTCATTGTGTCCCATTTTGCTGAGGAACTCTTTAATTTTCTCTTCAGTCACCTTTTCTTTGGCCTTGATGACTGGTTTGATCACCCGCTGAGGCAGGTATAATGGATTCTTCTTTGGTACAATGGCAATGTTGTTGGAGGTGGAACCTTCATCATTCCCGTAATTACATGGGACTCTCTTCAAACTAATCATTGGATATTGGGGTCTGAATGGTAATATCAAAGGCTCGGGCGCAGCCAACTTCACAAGATTTTATTTTTCTTGGCTCCCTTTCCCTGGTAGCATTAGGGGTGTAAGGGCTGGCTCCTTATCACAGGAAATAACAGCCACTGTATCTTGACACCATGCAGTGGGAATATAGAGAGTTTCTTCATCTGGGAGGCCATAATCCCAATTCCCTTTTATCAGTTCACCACTTTCAACCATGTTCTGAATTAAAGGACGAAGTGCCCAGCAGTCCTCAATATCATGGCCAGGTGCATTGGAGTGGTACTGGCAGATTCGATCAGGTTTGAATTTCCTGGATCGTGGATTTACCGGGGGTAATAAGTCTGCAATCATTCCCTCATTGATTAACATGTGGAGGATTTCCTTCATCGACTGGTTTAGGTTGGTGAAATTCCTCTGGAAAGCGAACTCCCTATCATCCTGGAACTTTTCTTCTTTGGCCATCTTGTCGGCCTAGGGTTCATGCTGATGAAAATGATAATGGTCTCTCATAAGAATGGGACTGATTTCTGGTGTGAAAGGATTGGCATCATACTGGTTGGTCTGGTTTATCAGTTGTCTGGTGACCTGATGTTGGTATACGATCAGTTCTGCTAACTGTCCAATCTACTCCTTACTAGACTTGATCTTCTGTTCTATCAGGAATCGCCTTTCTGAGACTTCCCAACTGTCTGAGTTGGATTGAGTTGATTCTCCAACGTATCAAAGGTATTTGAATCCTTCTCCAATTTGCGTGGTAATCATATTGACACCCTCCTCTTTGTGCTGAGGTAGGGGATTATCCTGCACGTGCAGTTGCTCCGGTTTTGTTACCACAATCTCTCTGTTGTCAATCAAGTCTTGAATTTTGTGCTTGACAGACCAACAGTCTTGTGTATTATGTCCCGGGTATTCAGAATGGTAAGCACACTTTTTACTTGGGTCAAAATTTCGTCCACCGGTACTGGTTGGTGGGAGGAGTTGCATAATCTTTTTTTGTGCCGTCAACAGTTTTAGCACATTCTCGAGTGAATCCCCTAGAGGGGTGAATGTTCTTCGGCGTCTGGCCTCCAAATTTTTATGGAATGACAGGTTGGTAGGTTGTGCAGGAGCTTGGAAATGGGAAAAGTTCCTCCTCTAAATGGGCATGTTGCTTAACTCGCTCCTCTGATTCTGTCCTTGCAGTACTAAGGAAACTTCTTTGTCTTTTTTCTTGTGTGTCTTCCGAGGATTACTCCTGTAATTCCCGGACTGGATATGTTTGGCAACAACTTCTAAGGCGGTCAGATCCTTTATCTTTCCAGACTTGAGCCTTATTTCTTCTATTTTGCCGTGCTTGATCATTTATGAGAATGGCTTTCCTATGCCTGCTAGGACCCTTTCATAATACGGGGCTTCTTGAATGTCGATGAAAGTCATGACTATCTCAGACTCATTCATAGGTGGAGTGACTTGTGCGACCATTCGTCTCAAGCGTTAAGCATATTCTCTGAAGGACTCAGTACATTGTTTCTTAATTTTGGTAATTTGATATCTGTCCGGAGCCAGTTGAGACTGGAAGCTTTATTGACTGAGGAAAGCATGAGCCAGCTCTTCCCAACTATTAATTTTAGAGTTGTCCAGACGGGCATACCATACTCTAGCCTCTCTGGTCAGACTTTTCTGGAATAACTGCATTCAAAGTTTCTCGACCTCTGCATAGGATCCAAGTTCTCCAATGAACACCTTTAAGTGAGTGTAGAGGTCTCCCAATCCATCGTATTTCTCAAAATCAGGAGCTTTAAATTTTTTAGGATAACGAGCCCAAGGGAAAATGCATAAGTCAGAATAATTGACACTGTCAAATGCCCCAGTCCCTTTGATAGACCGGATGGTTTCTTCCATCTGTTGGACTTTCTTCAGAATGTCACTAGCTTCTTGTTCTTTGTTAAGGTCAGTGATTTCAGGAGTTTTGTTGGTTGTATCTTTATTCTGTGACTCAGGACCTTGAGTATCCTTTTTCCCGATATCTTGACCTCCACCGGGTGTTCCTGGTTCTATGTGACCCTATGCTTGCTTCCCTTTAAGAGCCTTACTTTGTTCTCTCAGAAAAAGAGCCAATTCGGCTATCTATTTCTTCAGCCCTTCAAACTCTTCCCTAGAGACAGGGGTGGATTCTGGTTGAGCACTGTAAGTCATGTCCGGAGATGGACTTAGTGCTTTCTTAGACTTAGATCTAGTGATAGAACCAATTTTTTACCTACAACAAAACGTAGGCATGCCAATTTATTGAGGTAGGTAGGGATAGGTTGCATGCCATGATGTGTTTTTAAGGTTTTTTAATCTTATCCTGCAAAACAGCGGTCAGTTTGTTTTGATGACAGGATAATATGACAGGATGTATACAACAGGGAATGCATATTTACATTATACTATTTACATTGGAATTAAAAACTTGACATTAAATTTGAAAGAGAAAGGCATGAAGAGGCTTCCCATCGGATTTGGTTAATCAGAGGCTGACCTATCTTAGGCTACTCTCGTGGCTTTTTTGGCATGAAGGTCCTTAGATCATCGCAATTTACTAGAGGGGAAATTAATCTGATATTTCAATTGGAGCGAATCTGAGTGGTGCTTTTTCATGAGCCCCGAAGACTTAGCCGTCCTCGAAGACATTACTCTGTCACAGACGGGTTTGCCTCCTAGTGGAGGAATCACACAACATACATTCACATACATCGCGTCTCACTGTATGCATATGATGACATTGGTGTGAAGCACTAATATGGATGTGAAGCACTAATAAAGCAGGAAAGCATTCATTCGCATTCATCATTTAATGTAAAGATGCATCATTCAAGTATTCATTCAATATAAGGACACAACATTCACACATACGCAGATATGAATGAGAATTTTTGAAAAGACTTGCACACGGCCTAAGCCCTCTACTGTCCCCAGCGGAGTCGCCACCTGTCGATGTTGGTGGAAAAATTCGGGTCGGGTCAAACCCGGATCTTTCTCTCTTCCTAAGTTTTGTCTACCCTTATTCTTTTTATTATGAAAAAGGTTTTGAAGGATTTTTTAGGAAAAGGCCAACATGTATCATGTCGACGATTTGAACGTTTTACACAGTCGCCAGTTTGTAGAATTGAAATGGTTGTACCAACTCAACCGAGTTTGTTTGAAAAGAGGCCCAATTGCTGGACAATGTCGAAACATGATCTTTGAAACTGAAGTTTTGAGTTCAGGGCTTGGTTAAGTGTGGGGAAGGTGTTTGGCACCCCACAACTCCCGTGTAGACACGGTACCACATCTTTTTAATTTTCCCTTTTAAATCTACAATGTGTGTGTGGATGCTAGAAGAAATTGGGCTTATGTTTGATTGATTGAAAGCATGAACAAGCTTTGTTGATCCTATATACGAAGGGTTTGATTTGATTTGCAAAAGTCTCTTTTTTAGACAATATTATTATTAAAATGATGTTTTGAAAGGCTGATTTTCAAACCCTTACGCTAACATAGGAATTGAAGCATGTTTGATACTTTCATTTTTATCTTTTCAGCCTTTTGGCTCAATTTGAATGGTGATTGTCGGGCTACGAAGCATCCTCTCCCACAACCATATATACAAGTGTCGGTCTCCTCATGGGCATGATAGCCATCGAAGGGACTCTGACACGACAAACCATTATTCTCATTATGTTGAGACCTTAAACCCGGATATCCGTTTTAAGGTCTTTTGGATGTACATTTTACAGAAAAACTGGCAGGGTACATTTGTGAAGTGGAGTTTGTCCATCGTGGGAATCAAATTTTGATCAGTTTGATCATGAATCCCACGATTCCTAGGCTCACAAAGGGAGGCCAATTAAAACTGCACAGTTCAAATATGTACAGAAATATATATTTACAACCAGATGTCGCCAGAACCAAGGATTCATCAGTAAATCCTGGCTCGAACTTGGCCGAAGCATCTCGTTCCCACTAGATAGTGATCTAAGGACCGCGAGATAGCTTTCAGAACTGTAACTAGAAAAAAAATGCTAGATTTAAGAAAATCTCAGCCATTCTAGCTTCCCGGTTCTGTCTGAACCTATTTTGAACCGTTTGTAAGCTAGAGTTAGCGAAATTTAAAGAAATTTAGTTCGCCCGCAAAGAAGTCAGTGCTGATTCATATCAAATGAATATTTAAAGCAATAATTTAATCAAAATGAGTAAAACAATATATATATATATATATATATATAATTATATATATAAAGGGCGATGGGTTGTCACTCCGATGCCCGGACTGGAATGTAAATATATATATATTTATAAAAGCTGTAAAAAGCCACGGTGTAATTCAGGCTTAACAAAATGGAAATATATATATATATATATATACACATATATAAACTGTAAAAGGCGATGAGTTTTTACTCCGATGCCCGGACTGAAATGGAAATATATATATATATATATATATATATATATATATATATATATATATATATATATATATATATATTTATAAAAGTTGTAAAAAACCACGGAATAATTCAGGCTAGATATATAAGTGGTAAAGGGCGACAAACATTCTATCCTTTGCCCGGACAGAAATGTAAATATATATATATATATATATATATATATATATATATATATATATATATATATATATATATGTACAACAGCAGTAAAAAGGCCACAGAATGATCTAGGCCAAACTGGAATGTAAATAATAATATATATAGTTAATATATATGTATTAAAGCAATAAAAAAGCCATGAAGTATAAATTCAGGCCCAAATAAGTCAGAAAAATTATATATATATATATATATAGTTATATATATATAAGTAGTAAACTACCTTGGATTTGACATCCGGGCTTTACATAATTGAAAAGTTAGTATATATATAGTTAAATATACATAATAAAAAGCTAAACCCGGACTGGGTAGATAACCCAGTCCGGCGAAGTTGCTAAAAACGAAGATGTATGTATATAAAAGCCGTTAAAAGCGACGGATCCACGATCCGAGTTGTAGAAATGCCAGAAAATGAGTTTATGTACTAAAATGTACAAAACGTAAACAAAAACGGCCACAGAACTTAGTTTCGGGCATATTTAGAAAGTGAAACTTAACGTGTAAGTGTATAAAAATGCAATGAAGTAATAAAAACTTTATGATCGTAAAAATACTCATAATGGAATGCTACACGGACTTTTTGCCAGATCATAGGCTTTAAACGTCCATTTCTACCAGTTAATTTTTGATATGTGGTAGTATGTGGGTGTATCTACGTGTTAGAGTAAAACAATTTGGGTTTGGAGGACAAAAGTAAAGTTAGAATGAACCACAACAACGATCCCGAGTGCTAATAGCACAAGACAGCTCAACAGACAAACTACGGGGAATCGAAGACCTAGTTATGAACCCGTCTTCTTGGACCTGAAAAATGTTTTATCCCATGTCATTGCGACACTCTCGGTGAGGGCTTTCTGGAAAGGTATCGCACACCTCAAACGGACGCTCCGATCAAAAGTTTGAAAGTTTTGACTTTGACTACACGTTGTCCGGAGTGCACGTACTTCGAGATGACGGAACCCGACATCGCGGGCCCCACTTGGGGAGCCGCAGGTAGAGCTAAGGCTCCTTAGCCTATAAATAAAGGTGCACCCCCTTTATTTTAAAGTTTTCGAAGCGCATCAAAGCTCTTTTTGTCTGATTTTCGGACTTTTACACCTCTTTCAAACCCAAATATTTTGACTCTAACACGTAGATATACCCATATACTACCAAATATCAGAAAATAACCGGTAGATTTGGACGTTTATAGCCTACGATTTGGCAAAAAGTCCTTATTATAGTCCATTGTAAATATTTTTACGATCAAAAAGTCAATACTACTACTTTGTACTGTTTTCCACTTGCACACAAAGTTTCATCTTCTAAATATGCTCGGAACTTAGTTCCATGGCCGTTTTCGTTAAAATTTGGTATATTTCTGTACATAAACGCAAATTTTTGCATTTTTACAACTCGGATTGACGATCCGTCAGCTTCAGCAGCTTTAATGCACTAGCACACACATTTTTGGCAACTTAGTCGGACTGGGTTATCTTCTCAGTCCAGGTTTGGTCCTTTTTTGTGCTTATTTAATTGAAAATGTACTAACATTTCAATTCTGTCAAGCCCAGATTTCAAATCTGAGGTAGTTTACTGCTTTTATATATATTTACGCATACATAAGCGAATTTCACCATCACTGGTACTCATATCAGTCCTGGTTGACTATATTTCTGTCAATATATATATATATATTTATATATTTTCAGTTCGGCCTGGATTACTTCGTGGCATACTGCTTTTGCAGACTTCACCATACTTGGTGCTCTCCCCAGTCACTGGTTGACTATTTTTCTATCAATTTTAATTCCAGAACGGGCACCGGCATGAAAATCCATCGCCCTTATTACTGGTTTTATATATATATATATATATATTTCATTTCTGTCACAGCCTGGATTATTTTGTGGCTGTTTACAGTTTATATATATATATATATATATATATATATATATTTTAATTCTACTCCGGGCTTGCGAGTGAAAACCCATCTCCCTCTTACAGCTTTTGTATATATATAATTATATATATTGCTTTACTTAAATTTATTCAACCGCTGCATTTAACATTCATTTGTATATGAAATCTGCACTAACATATCTACGGGCGGACTAGATTTATTCAAATCTTGCAAATTCTAGCTTTCAACGGTTCGAACAGGTCCCGATAGAACCTGAAAGCTATAATGGCTGAGATTTCCTTAAATCTAGTTATTTCTTATAGTTTCAGCTTTAAAAGCACACTCGCGTCCCTTAGATCGCTATCTAGTGGGAATGAAATGCTTTATCCACTCGCAGCCAGGATTTATTGATGAATCCTTGGTTCCATTGCGACACGATGATGTATATATATATATCCATTTATGAGAAAATTTGAATTGTGCAGGTTTATGTGCTACTCATATGTGAGCCTAGGAATCGTGGGATTCACGATCAAATCGATCAGGATCTGATTCCCATGATGGACAAACTCCAGTTTACAGATGTACCTTGCCAATTTTTTGGTAAAATGTACATATACAGACCTTAAAACGGTTATCTGAATTTAAGCTCTCATCATAGTGAAATGTCAATTGTCGTGTCAGCGTCCCTCCGATGGTTTTCATACCCATGAGGAAACCGACACGTGTCTATTCCTGTGGTCGAGGATGCTTCGCAGCCCGACAAATCACCATTCACATGCAGTCTTAAGGCTATAAAGATAAAAAATTGAAAGTAGCGATACGCTTCAATTCCTATGGCAGCGTAAAGGTTTGATAAACAGCTTTCAAAACATCAATGTCAATTCAAATCAAAAGAAAAGCTTTTGCAATTCAAATTAAATGCTTTTGCAAATTAAATCAAAGACATATTTTCAAATCAAATCAAACCCTTCGTATATAGGCTCAACGAAGTCTGTCAAAGCTTTCAATTAATCAAATTAATAGGTCCAAATTTCAAACAGTATTAACTCACGCATTTACAGTTTTAAGGGAAATATTAAAAAGATGCGGTACCGTGTTTACACGGGAGTCGTGGGGGTGCCTAACACCTTCCCCACACTTAACCAAGCCCCCGAACTCAAAAAAAAACTCTGATTTCAAAGATCAAGTTTCTACAGTGTCCAATAATTGGGCCTCTTTTCAAATCAAACTCGGTTGAGTTGGTACAACCATTTTCTAATATACCAACTGGCGACTCTAATCGTTCAAATAGTCGACATAAATACATGTTGGCCTCTTTCCTAAAAAACCCTTCAAAACCTTTTTCCTAAATAAAAAGAGTGGGGCTAGAGAGAACTTAGGAAGATCGATTTGAGAAAACCCGGGTTACAAACCGACCCACGGGATTCTTAAAATTTCCAACGTTGACAGCAACTACGCGACCCTAGATTCATATCTAAAGGGAACGGGAAGCTTTGGCTATGCGCATGCAAGGATTTAGCTGATGAATCCTTTGTCTTGCAACGTCTAGAATTCAATTTGTATTTTATTTCAATATCATTTCTGTCCAGATATTTTGATAATATTCTGTGAGCCTAGGAATCACGGGATCTACGATTAATCACATGGATCTAGACCCGGTTCCCACGATGGACAACTTTGCACTGTAAATATAGGCTACCTGTCTTCTTGTAAATGTAATTCAAATGGACCTTAAAACGGTTATCCGAATTTAAGGTCTCATTATAGTAAATTGTGGTTTGAGGTGCTCGGGTTACTTCAAATGACTTTCATGCCCATAAGGAGCTCGACACTTGTATATGTATTATTTGGTCGAGGATGCTTCGCATCCCAACAATAAAAATCAAAATCAGCCTGATAAGTAGGTTTTATACCTACTTATTGAATATCAACTTGATATGATTATGGCTTAAACTCAAGTATTTTAGTGTCTTTTGATATGTTTTATCTTTGTTTTGTATATTTCAGTCAGGAAACTCAAATGGCAAGAAATGACATTAAAATGGCATGGTTTGACATGAAATTGGCAAAAGGCAATGTGGAGACCTTGAAAGAGGAAACAAAGGTGGATTTGGCATGGAAAGGGCATATGGCATGTGCAAAAAGGGCCTCAAAGCAGCAAGACGTGAAGGAGAAAGAAGCAATAAAGCAACAAGGAAATCAGCATTACACCAGAAAGAGCCAGCAGAAAGTGCAGACCCGCGCGGCCGCGCCGGGATAACAAAAGGGAAGCCGCGCGCCCACGCCAATTAGCAAAGTCCATAGAGCATTCTGGGGAAGCACGCGGCCGCTCCCCAAATTTACTATGGGGCCACGCGGCCGCGCCGGTTAAGGCTGAGCCAAAATTTAACTTTTTATTTATAGCATTTCTGCTGAATGTATTCTATATATGTTATGTTGCAAAGAGACGTAGGAGACATCATTCATTACTAGCATTCATAACTTAGTTTCATTTACTACTTTCTAGGGTTAGAGATCTTGAAAGGGTTTTGGAGACTAACTTCTTCTCCCTTCTAGTTCTAAGTAGCTTTCATTTCTAGGGTTTTTTATTGGGTTTGATTGTGGTCTGAACTTGAGCTTGAAAGCTTCTATTGAAAGGAGAACCACAAGATTTGCATTTTTCATCTCCCTACTCTCTTTACTTTCATATTTGCTTCAATGCTTTGCTCAAATCCCATAATGGTTATTGGTTCATAGATGAACTAACTACCATTATGGGATTATAATGAATCTTATTGCTTAGTCTAGAGTTGAATGCCTCATTGATATGTATGATTGATTATATATGGTTTGCCTAGCATGGTTGTATGTATTGAATATATGGTTGATCACCATCTACTGTAATAGTTTATATGGAATTGAAAGAGGAATTATAAACTTAGATTTTGCCATGCTAGCATATGTTCGTGAAATTTGCATGTGATGAATTTTATGATTCGTTATCCGGATAGAAATATACCGGCTTGCCATATGTAGCCAATTGGGAGCTTGCACTTAAATCGATATTGCTTGTAAATCACATAGACATATAGTGATTTAGGTTTTATTGATGTTCATGTGAATTCTATCTCTTTTGTGGATTTTATATGATATGGACTTGGTTTATTGAAAGATATCCATTTCTCACATTCGTGCTCTCGACTAACATTCCTAATTAATCAATTATACTTGACATGAGGTGTGTAATCTGGACGATGCAATAGGTGAAGTTAGGATCCAATATTTCTCCAATTTGAATCTACCGTCTGTTAATTAGTTAATTTTTAGTTTACAATCAGTCTAGTTATTAATTCACACTTTGATACTCTTTTGAGCAGCTGAAGATAACTATAGAATTGTTGCATGATAGTTTAAATCTAATTTCTTTTCTCCGTGGGAACGATCTTTACTTATCACATTTATTACTTATTGGCCGTGTATGCTTGCACGCGTTTGTGCCTGATTTGTTAACACCGAAACGGCGCAACAAGTTTTTGGCGCCATTGTCGGGGACTAGTTTTTATTTTTAGTACTATTGACATCAATTTTAGTTAGATTTGTTTGACTCTGAACAATTCATTTCTTATCTTATTTCTAATTCTATGTTTAATTTTGTTTCAGGTACTTATGTTTAGTATATGGACACTCGAGCAACCAATCCTGCGTTGGTGTTGTTGGGTTTGTATGAAATCGTGACGCAATCAAATTGCAAAAATTAGCGGAAGCATGGTATATCAGAGTTTAAAAAAATTTCTACAAAACCATTACCCGGATCATCCTTTATGCAAATTATTAATTTAAAACGATAAATAAGAAGTTATGGAATCATACCCTTGTAGAACGAAGCTTCCACAGGTACTAGTTCAACTCCTTGTTCTTCGTGATCTCCTTGAATTTCCGGATTAGATTCCTTCCTTTGATCAACGTTAGCCACCCAAGTGTTTGGCCTCTAGAGGTGATCCACCAAGGAAGATGAATTATCAAGAAGGAGGATGGTTGGCTTAGTTTTCTATCCTCTATAGAAAAGGAGTACTCTCCAACAATTGGAATTGCATCAAGTAATATCTATTATAAGAATCCTCTTATATAGATATTGGTCAACCCTTCTAATCCTATTAGACATGGGATTTCTTTTAATTAATTAAACTCCTTTAATTAATTTAGGCTTCCCACCACATGGGAAATAATTAATTAAATTCATTTAATTAATTTGTCTCCTAATCTTATTAGGAATAAATGAGAGTACTAATATTAAATTAATTACTAAACTCCTTTAGAAATTAAAATAATAATAATTATAATAATATTAATAAGACTCCTCTTATTAATTTATATTTAATATTTCTAAAATATTAAATAATAAATATTAAGCTATTTAATTTATTCTATCACCATAGATTAAATTAATTTCACTTAATGCATTATTACGATTATGCCATTACCTTCTTAAATAATTATTCTTCCTTTTATGGTGTGACCCTTTAGGTTCTCCATATTAAACCGGTTGTGAATAAATCAATTAGAACAATTCTAATCTTATTTAAATAAATAAATTAAACTAATAATCTATTTAAATAAATAATATTTATTCTACAATAGGGATAAGCCTCCCTAGCGATCAACGACTTTCTAGATAATATAGATTTCCACATTAATCATAAAAGAACCCGTGAGTAAATAGTTACCATACAATTCAATCCTTCCACCATACAATGTCCCAATTAAATATAAGACATGAATTTACTGTCAAGTCTTATTTTATTTAATTATATGTATTTCGATTAGAAAATGCACAACTCCAAATAATGTAAATTAGAAACTCCTTTCTAATTTCATTTTACCTTGGCCAAGGATTCCTGGGTTGTCATTTAACGAATCACATAGGACATATCTCCTCCTTTACTAGAGGTGGTAGATTCTTTATTGATCATTCATTGTCTCCATATGTAACTCATTATACCCAAGCATACCCTTTTATATACCCTAAAGGGCTTTAAGGAATAAGTCAAAGTATAATTCATTACATACAAGATACTATGATGATCTCAAGTCCAAGGATCACTTATACTACTATCACATTAGGAATTCCTATTGACAGGCGAGTAAAACTCCATTAGGTATTCCATAGCGAGTCACGTTCAGTGAACTTATTCTCTAATAAGCACCTACATACTTGCTTTAGTGTCTCCACACAAATGATTATGAAATCAATCATCCTCATCTAATGAGCAAGCAACATATGTACTAATCTATCCGGATTTACTAATCCCCTTTTTAGTAATCCCATGATTAGGAACTATTTTAGTTTTAGAGCTTTCTAAGAATTTAGATCTCATTGGCATGATCATCATCATGATTCTAAAAGCATTGCTTAAAACTATGGGTTATTTACATATTATAAAATAGCACCATGTAGATAATTAAATGCCTTTAATAAATGAATATTTTTATTAATAAATAAATAAGATTGCCTCCAAAGTATATGCTTTATCATCATACATGATTGGCTTGTATGCATACTACTTTCAATCTCCCACTTGCACTAAAGCCAATCGCCATGGTATCTCATACCCAACTTCTCTAAGTGACGATCAAACTGCTGTTGTGTTAAAGCTTTAGTTAATGGATCTGTAATGTTGTCTTGAGAGTCTACACTCTCCTCTTTCAATGATTTCTTTAATCAAAGGGCCGCAACACATGTTTAGATTCAAGATGAGACTTAGGACCTATTCCTAGTTCTGTAATGAACTTTTCATCTAAAATATCAACTTGCAGCTTCACTTACAGTTATATACTTTGTCTTTGTCACTAAACCAACAACCTTTTGTTGTTTGGAACCTTTTCAATTCACTGCACCATCTTTCAAGGTAAACACATACCCTGAAACAGATTTACTGTCATCTTGGTCTGTTTGAAAACTTGAGTCTGTGAATCCCTTGAGTTTTAATTCAGACCCACCGTAGACAAGAAAAATATCTTTAGTCCTTCTCAAGTACTTTAGGATATTCTTCACTGCCTTCCAGTGCTCTTCTCCAGGGTTTGACTGGTATCTGCTCATTACACTAAGTGCATGAGCAACATCCGGTCTAGTACATATCATACCGTACATGATAGATCCTATTGCAGGAGCATAAGGGATCTTACTCATACGGTCTCTCTCCTCAGGTGTCTTTGGGGCCTGTTTCTTGGAGAGATGTATTCCATGGCTCATCGGCATGAGACCTCTTTTGGAATCTTCCATGCTAAACCTCTTTAGCATTGCATCAATGTACGTTCCTTGGGATAAACCAAGCATCCTTTTAGATCTATCTCTATAGATCTTTATCCCCAAAATATAGGATGCTTCTCCCAAGTCCTTCATGGAGAAGTGTTTAGATAACCAGATTTTAATCGATTGTAGCATAGGAATGTCATTCCCTATCAGTAATATATCATCAACATATAATACAAGGAATGAAACTGCGCTCCCACTAACCTTCTTGTTCACACATGGTTCATCGTCGTTTTTGACAAAATCAAACTCTTTGATTGTCTCATCAAAACGAATGTTCCATCTACGAGAAGCTTGCTTCAATCCATAAATGGATCGTTGCAGCTTACAGACTTGATTTGTTCCAGCCTTTGAAACAAATCCCTCTGGCTGTGTCATATACACATCCTCCTCAAGTTTCCCATTGAGGAAGGCCGTTTTCACGTCCATCTGCCAGATCTCATAGTCGTTATAAGCTGCAATCGCAAGCAAAATCCGAATGGACTTGAGCATAGCTACTGGTGAGAAGGTTTCATCATAGTCAACTCCTTGTCTTTGTTTGAAACCTTTTGCAACCAGTCGGGCCTTATAGGTCTCTACCTTGCCGTCCGCTCCAGTCTTTCTTTTAAAGACCCATTTACACCCAATAGGCTTAATGCCTTCAGGTGGTGAAATCAAAGTCCATACTTTGTTTTCATACATGGAGTCCATTTCTAATTTCATAGCTTCAAGCCATTTCCCTGAGTCTTTATTACTCATAGCCTGTTCGTAATTCAATGGATCATCATCATTCATGATGTGTACCTCATCGTCATCCTCTATAACGAATCTATATCTCTCAGGTATCTTCGGTACTCTTCCAAATTTACGAACAGGGTGTGGTATAGTAGGTTCTTCTACTTTGTCAGGTACCTGACTTTGATCCGTGGTAATTTGTGGGTCTTGAACTTCTTCAAGATATATCTTACTCCTACTGACCCCTTCATGGATAAAATCCTTTTCCAAGAAGGCAGTATGTTTCGCAACAAACACCTTTTGATCAGTTGGATGATAGAAATAATACCCTAAAGTTTCTTTAGGGTATCCCACAAATCTACACTTATCGAATTTAGTCTGTAGCTTATCGTTTTCAAACTTTTTGACATAAGCTGGACAACCCCAAGTCTTAACATGCTTAAGATTTGGTTTCCTCCCCTTCCATATCTCATATAGAGTCTTTGGGGCGGATTTGGTAGGTACCTTGTTAAGTAGGTATGCAGCCGTTTCTAGGGCATATCCCCATAAGGAAATTAGAAGGTCGGTAAAACTCATCATAGATCGAACCATGTCCAACAGTGTTCGATTTCTCCTTTCAGATACTCCATTTAACTGTGGTGTACCTAGAGGAGTCCATTGTGAGATTATACCATTTTCTTTGAGATAATTGAGAAACTCACCGCTTAAGTATTCTCCACCTCAATCTGATCGAAGTATCTTTATACTCTTGCCCGTTTGTTTCTCTACTTCACTTCTGAACTCTTTGAACTTTTCAAATGATTCTGACTTGTATTTCATTAAATACACATATCCAAATCTTGAGTGATCATCAGTGAAAGTAATAAAATAAGAATACCCACCCCGTGCACTTGTTGTATAGGTCCATAAACGTCTGTGTGAATCAATGCCAACAACTCTGTAACTCTTTCTCCTTTTCCACTAAAAGGAGATTTAGTCATTTTACCCATGAGACAAGATTCACAAGTTGGATATGATTCATAATCAGATAACTCAAAGAGCCCATCTTTATGCAACTTGGATAATCTTGTTTCATTGATATGACCGAGTCTACAGTGCCACATGTAGGTATAATTAATATCATCTCTTTTCCTTTTCTTAGTTTGTTCAATTTGAAAAATATTTTCTTGTAAGTCAAGTGTATAAAGTCCATTTCGCAAATTTTCAACACCATATAAAATATCGTCTTTATAAATAGAACAACTATTGTTCTTTATAACAACGTTAAATCCTTCCATATCCAATACAGAAATTGAAATAATATTTTTAATAATATTCGGAACATAATAACAATTATTAAGAAAAATGGACTTGCCCGAAGGCATTACTAAAAAATAAGTCCCTACAGCTAATGCAGCAACCTTTGCTCCATTCCCCACTCGTAGGATGACCTCATCATTGCTCAGCTTTCTATTTCTGACCAGTCCCTTCACATTATTATATATGTGAGAATCACAGCCGGTATGCAATACCTAAGTAGAATTTTAACTTTCTGAAAAATTAATTTCAATCATGAACAAACCTTGATTGGAAGTCGAAGCTTCTCTAAGCTTCTTCTTTGCCAGAAACTTCTTGCAATTCCTCTTCCAATGACCCGGCTCGTTGCAATGAAAACACATTCCTTTGCTAGCTGGATCAGATTTCTTTTGTTCTTTTATGTTCACTTTGCCCTTGGTCATCCGAGATCGGAAGAGCTCCTTAGATATCTCATATCTAGCTGTCCTACTTTGTTCACCATACAACTCCTTGAGGTGAATCAACATAGTAGGAGCATCCATATTTTCGTGCTGACGCTGAAGCTCGTTATTCATGGATGCGAGCATGATGCATTGAGCCACAGATGCATCATCTTGCCACTTTACAATGGTGGTAATCTCTTCCTCAGAGACTGTTTCTGGAACAGTTCCAGGGACAGGTGAGTTTAGGACATAAGAAATCTTTTCAGCAGTGAGAACTATTCTCAGGTTTCTTAGCCAGTCCGTATAATTCGGCCCGGTAAGCTTATTAGCATTAAGTATGCTTCGCAGTGAAATTAGTGATTTTGACATTTTTAAAATTCTGCATGTGAAAAATAGCATTTTAGCAAACATTCATTTTATTAATTTTACATACCAAAATAAATTTAGGTCTTTATTTTAAATTGGTATCTCCCACTATTTTCATCAAACTATATTACCCTCACTTATATAGTTCGGCAACATCTAATTAAAGATTTGCTAGTGAGAATAAGGATCCCATTTCAAATGTATATAACCTTGTGGATAGCACAACAAGCGATATACAAATAAATAGGTAGACAACTCTTGTCAATTACATCACTATATAACTCCTTTTATTTTGCCTCTTAAATCATAATGGTCAAGTGTGTGCACATCCGAACTAAAATAATTTAAGTTAAGTCCAACCTAGCACTTCCATAAATTCAAAAAAAAGAAAAATGTTCGTCCTTGTGGATAGCACAACAAGACTAGATCGTTCTATTTTCTTGATAAGCATCAAATGTGATTAATTAACATCTTAAATACGCAATACTCGCCTTGTGGATAGCACAACAAACTCATATTAAATATTTAATACTCTATTAATTAACCATGCTAGAAGGCGACGTTCGATATTCTAAATATCATTTGAACGCTTCGGACTTAATATTATTTCTTTGAGGGGTTTGTTATTATTTGTCTCATCTTGTTTAGCGCGCATGCACATATATATATAAAATACGCGTTATTTTATTAAACATGCGAAGCATGTTTGCATAAAATATAATATATATAATATTTAGCATGCAATATAGAATACTATATTCTACCCGGATTGATTATGGACTTTTATTCTAGTTTGGTTCACTAGAGCCACCAAGTGAACCAAAAGGTCAAACCTAGGAGTGCAAGAATTTAAATTTAAACGTAACTATTACATTTAAACCCGGGCTCCATACAAACGGGTCTTCACGCGCTCCTTGGCTCCTTGGTCTCCAATTTCTTCAAGATAATTCTAACTATTTCTATTACATTAAACTATTTAATTTAAATAGAAACCTTGATCAGCAGTCAAGGGGAAGTACATAGAAGGGAGATAGAATTTTACATCAAGAAAAAAAAATTAGAGAAGACGAGGTACGCAGACCCCATTTAATAAACCCATTCATTCAAGCATTCAACTTAAATAAAATCCAATCACATTGGTCAAATAGTCCATAATCAATCCCCATTTATTATCATACATATCACCATATATATCAATAAATAAATATTCATCTCATGAATTAAAACATTCTATATATATATGAGTATCATTTAATGGGCAATTTTAAATTGCATGAAATCCAATTTCAAGATTAAAATAAACTCTTTATTTTAATTATAAAATTATTTAGAATATAATATATAAATATATCATATATATATATATATAATATATATATATTCAGTTTTATTTTTTAAAAAGAAGTCACCTTCTTTTATAAAAAGAGTCCTGCAGGTTTATTAAAAGAGTCCTTTCCTGATGGGTCATCTTCTTTTTGGAGTAAGAAAGAGACAACACCTTTTCCTTGCAGAATTCAAGATTAGCACCCCAAAAAAAAAAATTGTGATTCGTCCCAAAAAAAAAACGTCATTTTTTTTTCTTAAAAAAATAATTTTATACAATAAAATTATGCACAATAAATTATTTTTAAATACATACCCATATGTATATGAAATCAAAAATAAATTAATAATTGCATAAAGGTTTGGCTCTGATGCCACTGTTGGGTTTGTACGAAATCGTGACGCAATCAAATTGCAAAAATTAGCGGAAGCATGGTATATCAGAGTTTAAAAAAATTTCTATAAAACCATTACCCGGATCATCCTTTATGCAAATTATTAATTTAAAACGATAAATAAGAAGTTATGGAATCATACCCTTGTAGAACGAAGCTTCCACAGGTATTAGTTCAACTCCTTGTTCTTCGTGATCTCCTTGAATTTCCGGATTAGATTCCTTCCTTTGATCAACGTTAGCCACCCAAGTGTTTGGCCTCTAGAGGTGATCCACCAAGGAAGATGAATTATCAAGAAGGAGGGTGGTTGGCTTAGTTTTCTATCCTCTATAGAAAAGGAGTACTCTCCAACAATTGGAATTGCATCAAGTACTATTATAAGAATCCTCTTATATAGATATTGGTCAACCCTTCTAATCCTATTAGACATGGAATTTCTTTTAATTAATTAAACTCCTTTAATTAATTTAGGCTTCCCACCACATGGGAAATAATTAATTAAATTCATTTAATTAATTTGTCTCCTAATCTTATTAGGAATAAATGAGAGTACTAATATTAAATTAATTACTAAACTCCTTTAGAAATTAAAATAATAATAATTATAATAATATTAATAAGACTCCTCTTATTAATTTATATTTAATATTTCCAAAATATTAAATAATAAATATTAAGCTATTTAATTTATTCTATCACCATAGATTAAATTAATTTCACTTAATGCATTATTACGATTATGCCATTACCTTCTTAAATAATTATTCTTCCTTTTATGGTGTGACCCTTTAGGTTCTCCATATTAAACCGGTTGTGAATAAATCAATTAGAACAATTCTAATCTTATTTAAATAAATAAATTAAACTAATAATCTATTTAAATAAATAATATTTATTCTACAATAGGGATAAGCCTCCCTAGCGATCAACGACTTTCTAGATAATATAGATTTCAACATTAATCATAAAAGAACCCGTGAGTAAATAGTTACCATACAATTCAATCCTTCCACCATACAATGTCCCAATTAAATATAAGACATGAATTTACTGTCAAGTCTTATTTTATTTAATTATATGTATTTCGATTAGAAAATGTACAACTCCAAATAATGTAAATTAGAAACTCCTTTCTAATTTCATTTTACCTTGGCCAAGGATTCCTGGGTTGTCATTTAACGAATCACATAGGACATATCTCCTCCTTTACTAGAGGTGGTAGATTCTTTATTGATCATTCATTGTCTCCATATGTAACTCATTATACCCAAGCATACCCTTTTATATACCCTAAAGGGCTTTAAGAAATAAGTCAAAGTATAATTCATTACATACAAGATACTATGATGATCTCAAGTCCAAGGATCACTTGTACTACTATCACATTAGGAATTCCTATTGACAGGCGAGTAAAACTCCATTAGGTATTCCATAGCGAGTCACGTTCAGTGAACTTATTCTCCAATAAGCACCTACATACATGCTTTAGTGTCTCCACACAAATGATTATGAGATCAATCATCCTCATCTAATGAGCAAGCAACATATGTACTAATCTATCCGGATTTACTAATCCCCTTTTTAGTAATCCCATGATTAGGAACTATTTTAGTTTTAGAGCTTTCTAAGAATTTAGATCTCATTGGCATGATCATCATCATGATTCTAAAAGCATTGCTTAAAACTATGGGTTATTTACATATTATAAAATAGCACCATGTAGATAATTAAATGCCTTTAATAAATGAATATTTTTATTAATAAATAAATAAGATTGCCTCCAAAGTATATGCTTTATCATCATACATGATTGGCTTGTATGTATACTACTTTCAGGTGCCTCTACAAGATAACATTAACGGCAGAGCTTGGAGAGCGAACACAAGAAATACTAACACACAAGGAGAACCTGAACAACCAGAGAAATTGGTAGCCGAAGAATAGAGAGTCGAAAATAGAGCATTGAAGGACTACTCAATACCGAAGATCAATTATCTACAATCCAGTATAATCAGGCTAGCGATAGCTGTAAATAGTTTTGAGATCAAACCGGGGACTATTCAGATGGTTCAAAACACAGTCCAGTTTGGGGGTGCTGCTACGGAAGATCCTAATGAGCACATCCTGAGTTTTATTGAGATATGCGACACATTTAAATACAACAATGTGACTGATAATGTGATAAAGCTTCGACTATTTCCATTCACCTTGAGGGATAAAGCAAAGAGTTGGTTGCATTCACTACCCTCAGGCTCAATCACTACATGAGAGGACTTAGCACATAAGTTCCTAGATAAATTCTTTCCCATGGCCAAGACAGCTCAGATGAGGAGTGCCCTGTCTTAGTTTGCACAACAACAGGGGGAATCTTTATATGAGGCATGGGAACGTTATAAGGAAATGCTCAGGAAATGCCCGCATCACGGAATGCAGAACTGGATGGTGATAAGTTCATTTTATAATGGTTTGGGATGGCAGTCGAGGCCGATCATCGATGCCGCATCAGGAGGAGGTCTATGGGCGAAGGACTATGATAGCATATAACTTAATAGAGACCATGGCGGTAAATGAATATCAGAATCCAACATCTAGAATGCTACAGCCAAAAGTGGCTGCAGTCTTGGATGTGGATGCCGTGACAGCCGTTTCAGCTCAGATGGCAGCAATGTCAAAGAAGATAGACTCTATGGCTGAAAATAGAGTTCAACAAGTTGCTTTTGTATGTGAGTTGTGTGCCGGAGCACACCCGACAAACCAATGTGCCATCACTACAGAGTCGGTCCAGTTCGTCAGCAACTATCAGAAGCCTCAGAATCAGTTTTTGAACTCCTACCATCCAAACAATCGAAACCATCCTCAATACCAACCTCCTCAATAACAACCAAAATGCTCAACAGCCTCAATCATCTCAACGATCTCAACATCCTCAATACCAACCAACTCAACAACCATACCAAAGTGCTCAACAGTCACAATACCAACTCTACCAACAACAAAAATTTCAGCCACAGCAGTCTCAAAAGTAGTATGCCCCGAGACAGTCACACCTACCCAGATTTCCTCAACCACAACATCAACACAATCCAGCTCCTACTCAACAATTCGAGGAGAGAGCTGAGATAGAAGAACTTAAGTTGTTGGTTAAGAGCCAAGCAGTATCTCTAAAAATATTGGAGACTCAAATAGGCCAAATTGCCAATGCAATCCTCAACAGACCACAAGGGACTCTTCCAAGCAGTACAGAGGCAAATTCAGGATGACGGGATGGCAAGGAACAGTGCCAAGCCATTACATTAAGGTCTGGGAAGTAGACTGTTGAACTGGAGGCTGGTGCGGCCGCGCCCTAGGAAGAATAAAACATAGCGCGGGCGTGCCCAAGTGTAAAAAATTCTGAAGAAATTTTATCTGATGGGAAAGATGGGGACAAGGCAGTTGAGTCAGATAAGGAGGTATCCACCAAGAAAACCAATGTCCAACCACAAGTGACCTACCCTCCTGCACCATATCCACAGAGGATTCAGAACCAGAGATTGGATAAGCAGTTCATAAAGTTTTTGGAGGTATTCAAGAAACTGCAGATAAACATTCCCTTTGCTGAAGCTTTGGAACAAATGTCGAGCTACGCAAAGTTTATGAAGGGGATACTGTCAAGGAGGAAGAAGCTAGAGGACTATGAAATAGTGGCCTTGATAGAGGAGTGCAGTGCAGTCATACAAAGAAAACTACCTCCAAAGCTCAAGGATCCAGGGAGCTTTACGATACCATGCTCTATTGGGAAGTTATCCTTCAACAAGTGCTTATGCGACTTGGGGGCAAGTATAAATTTGATGCCACTATCGGTGTTCACTCAATTAGGATTGTCGGCACCTAAGCCGACAAGCATATCGTTGCAACTAGCCGATAGATCCATCACCTACCCAAGAGTTATCGTAGAAGATGTGTTGGTAAAGGTGGACAAATTTATATTCCCTGCAGATTTTATCATTCTGGACTTCGAAGAGGATAAAAACATACCAATCAGTCTGGGGAGACCGTTTCTTACTACTAGGCGAACACTCATAGATGTACAGAAAGGAGAACTGACTGTGAGGGTTCAGGACCAAGAGGTCACGTTTATTGTCTTTAAGGCTATGAAGTTTCCCATGGATGAAGAAGAATGTTTTAGAATTGATACTGTCAACAGGATACTGCATGAGGAGACTGAATACTTGATGAGCATGGATCCATTAGAGAGTGCTCTACGAGGAGACTCCGTCATGGAGGAGACAGAGGTGGTGGAGTGCATACAGATTTTGAATACGGTGCCTCAGATGAGAAAGTTTAAGTTTCCCATCGATCCACTCGGACATACCGGGGAGCCATCAGTGCGACTAAAACCTTCTCTTGAAATGGCTCCCACACTTGACCTTAAACCTCTTCCTGATCATTTGAGATATGCATATCTTGGGGAATCTTCTATGTTGCCAGTTATTATTGCCTCTGCTCTATCATCCGATCAGGAGAGCAAGTTGCTGCGGGTTCTAAGAGAGTTCAAATCAGCTATTGGGTGGACCATAGATGACATCAAAGGGATCAGCCCTTCATACTGTGTGCACAAGATACTCTTGGAGGATGACAGCAAGCCATTAATAGAGCAATAACGGAGATTGAATCCGATTATAAAAGAGGTTGTCAAAAAAGAGATCCTCAAGTGGTTAGATGCTAGAATAATTTATCCGATCTCAGACAGCTCTTGGGTGAGCCCGGTGCAGTACGTCCCGAAGAAGGGAGGCATGACAGTCGTGATAAATGAGAAGAATGAGCTTATTTCTACCAAGACAGTTACGGGGAGGAGGGTCTGCATGGACTATCGTAGACTGAACAAATCTACAAGGAAAGACCATTTCCCTCTCCCGTTTATTGACCAAATGCTGGATAGGCTAGCGGGACAAGACTACTATTACCTCATGGATGGTTACTCAGGGTATAACCAAATTGTTATAGCCCTAGAGGACCAAGAGAAGACCACCTTCACGTACCACATCTTGTTCATTTTCCTCTTCTCACATCTGACCTCATCCTCCAGGTCGTCATCTCTCTCATGGGCAGCCTCCCACTTCTCCTCGAAGTGTATCCTATCCATCACTTCTAATTCCTACTTAGTACGGAGTGCTTCCTTCTCAGTCTTCTCACTAAGCTCCCTCTGTTCTACCTCTTCTAGCTTTCCTGCCAGATCCACATTCCTATCCACTGACCTGTGAAATAGAGTCCCCATCTGGATCCCTGCCTCCCTACGGTAGGCCATCTCCACCTCTAACTCCTGCATGGCCAGCTTCCTCTGGTGGTCCTCCTCTCTCAGTTTCTGGAACTCAGACTCTCTCTCTTGGGCCTCTGCCTCTAGCTCCTGGACTCTGCAGTCTAACTCTAGGATCCGCTCCTCATACTCGCCTAACATCTGCTCCTCTACAGTAGCCTCATCAGAGTCCTCTACTGGCTCATCCACCGTCGGCTCGTCCCCTATTGGCTCCTCCTCTGGATCGGACTCTATCTCAATCTCAATCTCATCCTCATCATCAGACTCGGATGGTGCCACAGCTTGTACCGGCACAGCCTCTAAGGGTGCCTCGTACACTACATGAATATCCCTGGGCTCATCCTTAGCCACTCTAGCGCATATCTGCCATCTACAATCACAAACATAGACAAGAAACAGCAACTCCATTAGAATGTTAAATAAAACATAAGTTCAATGTATAAAATGAAGTTACATTTCATAACAGACTAGATCTCTCAAAGAAAACTCTACATGAGTTTTATCTCCTTTCTAACTTCTAAGTTCTCCTAAGTTATAGTCTAAGGACACTCGCTCCTAAGATTTATAACTACAGCTCTGATACCAACCTGTGACGCCCCCAAATTCTAGGACAGTCACAGGGTCGCTCAAATTTGGTTCGTCACATGCTCATGGTAATACATCACAATAATAATACGACTAAATATCGCATCGCACAGCGGAATAATACACAACTAATACCGAATAAATTACATTTAAATAATATAATTATTCACGTCCCAAGGTCTCGTAACTTAAACAGTGATTACATAGCTTAGACATATCTTAAGCATAAATAACCTTAACTAGTACATAATATCATAAGCTTTTTATTACAATCATAAAGTCCTACATAAACAAAGCTACTCAGTAGCCTTTTTCTTGCCCTTGTCGGTACTCGAGGGTCCGCACTGCTCGGCCTTAACTAAAATATTTTTAGGGAAAGCAAGAATGAGCACAAATTGCTCAGCAAGTAATATACAATAAGGGTTTGTAATATAATTCTCAATTCTCGAAAGGGTATAGCAAGGTTTGATAGTTCAAGGATAACAAGAATATCAACAGTTTTCAACAAAAGTCGCTAAGGACATAATAATATGAATGTGATTCAATAATAAATCAATTCAAGATTTTAAGATAACTGAATACTGAGCAGTCACTAAGGACTATGAACTTTCACAGGAATTGATAGTAATAAACTAAAAATCCAACAAAAACAAGTACAACAGGTGATCAGCCTAAAGTACCCTATGTTATGCATAACACTCAATCATACTATTGTGCGCGCGACGATTCTCCGACAGTTATATTTTATTCTTCTCAGTCAAATACAAGATCCTGCACCAATCAATCGGTTTGGGTCGCCTTTCAATAATATAAGTCTAGCCGAATCAAATGGCATAGATCTCAACAACTATAAATTCAATTTCAAGATTTAAAGTCCGAAGAATATAGTTCTACTTTTATCCTATTCATGAAGTATATGGTTCATAATATCTGAATTTAATCTCAAGAGTTTACTCGTACGACAATAATTGTATAAGCCAATTGAATGTTCAATAAAGAGTAGAGTTAGGAACTTGCTTACAACGTTCCTTGAATAAAGTAAATACGAAGGTCTAGGATAGTTGCACTATAAATGAGTGTAAGTAAGGAAACTTGCACTTTATAAGAGTGTAAGTTAGAGAAATTACTTTTAGCGTAGTTTATCCATGAAAAGCAAATCAACACTTTCGAATTCCTATCATAATACAGTTATGTATATATATGATATTCATTAGTCATATAGTTTAACATTATATCTCATCTCGTATATATGATTAACACATAAGCTAAGTCTTGACCTAGCGACACAGTTATATAGAATATAATTTCTTTCCTTAACGTTCCTCCTTTTGAGTTTAAACACATTCTCATATCATATAAGATCGCAATAATTAGCAAACATGCTCTCATATTATTAATATCACATAAGACCACAATCAATACTAAATATATTTCATTTTAGCAAGTTATGGCATTCCCATAAGTTAACCGTCAAAATCGTGTTCAAGTAACATCATATAATATCACGTAGCATGTATACATTTTAAAGAATACTTTTATATTTGTATAACCTTCCCTCGTTCCAAACATATGTGATATAGTTTCTAAGTTAACACTTTCGATAATTTAAAACCATTCAAGGTCATGATGTTACAAAATCTAGCATGCTCACCTTGTAAACATATAAGGTGTTCATATACTTATATTAAGTATGTTCATGAGTATTCATATCGCGTACATGCTACTATCATTGTTATTAGTTTGAAAACATGCTTCGTTTACGCTAAACTTGAATCACGGCAACTAATCATGGTATATATACATGCATGACACATGAATGAGTCTAAGAGTACTATCACATGTGTCCATAAATATCAGAATACGAAACTTCCAATAACATGTTAAGGTTCACAATCAAAGCTCATATTTTCAATAGTAAATCTCACTAATAGGGCCTATCATGTTCATGCTATCTCGATTCGTATGTTAACATGTCTGACACGCATTTCAAGGTCATATTACATGCTCAAAAAATTAGAACCTCAATGTGTTACACACATGTCAAAGTTTGTTTTCAAAACATTGATTTTCGTTAGGAAAGTGCACTAGTTAGGTTCACATGTTCATATTATATCACGATACATATATACTTAAGTCAATATGCATTTCGTGTGTGTCTAGGTCATACCAATATGTCTTACAAGTCAGAACATAACCATTGCGCCTATATATCAAAGTCCTTTTTTGAAAACTCTAAGTTCACTTTGAAGAACATAAGTTATTTTGTCAAAAGGTATACCATCTTGGTTTGAACATACTTATGTTAGGTTTATGTACCCATATATACGTACTATGCATGTTAACATGTTCGTTAAAATCAATGCAAGAAACTATCACATAGCAGAAAGCAAGCAGAAAGCAGAAACTGGAATCAGGTTCCTTCGTAGCTGCGCTGCGCCTGGGCATAAACCCGGCGCAGCTGCGCCGTGTGCAGTTCGATTCAAGAGGCAGCCTGCATCGGCAGACTTCCAGGCCAAATGCCAATTTACTTCACGAAATCAGTCCCAAGCAGTTACATTATGCTTTAAACATACCACTAAGGCCATATAACAATCAAATAAACATTCTAACCTCCAATTGTCATCCAATTTCACCAATTCAAGAATTCAACAATTTAGAAAATCTTAGAGAATATAATATGAAGAACATGGAATTGTTATATGACTTTGATTTCTAGCAAGCCACATTGCATTCTAAGATGTTACTAAGTTTATATAATAACTAACAAGTATAACTCAATCAATTTATCATGATGACCAAGCTTAATTCAAGAATTAGTAAATCTCAGAGAACATGAGATGATGAACATGGGAAGGAGTATACCTCTGCTAATGTATAATGAACTTGTTGCTAATTCTTACTTCCTCTTCTGATAAGTATACAATTACTCACTCTCTGTATACTCTCAACTCACACTAAACAAGATTTTCTCAGCAAATGATATGTGAAGAGAAGGGGCTTAATTTATAGAAAATATATTATCCAGACAATGCTTATACACTCCAATACAAACTAACGGATTATCAAATTGCATGAGGGTTATCAAAGGGTAGGTAATTGGTTGTTAGATTCATCATGAATCCCACATCCTTGATTATCATGAGCTATGAAAGGTATGAAATGTTTGCTAAGTTTGTGGGATATAGGCCTCAGACTTCATAATGCTATTCTCGTGAACAAGGATTGTGTCTATCAATATGGGACAAAGCACACTAAGCTCAGCATTTACAAATAAACTATATGTTACACTTGTATTACAATACACATATCGTATACTTATATTATATGTACTTTAAGTCATCATGAAATGTCCCAATATAACTCAATGAATAGGTAACATTGCAATGTAGCAAATGTAATTTGTACATATATAGTCCATGTACATTTATCTCACCGGTATAATTTAATCGGATGTTATCTCATTATACTGTATCCCTTATTTATTAAATTACATACCATATATTCATGATGTCTCACTTTAATGTATATTCACATTGTCACATAGGCATTTCATGTAACTCATATAATTTAATAACCCTACTATGTAGTTTATATAACATACTCACATTATAATATATAGTTAGTTACTATACTTTATACATTTTAATTCGTATGCTCGCACATAGAAGTAAATAATTTACTTATCACATCAATTAATTAATAATAATATTAATTAATTCGCTTCCCATTAATCCATACAATTATTAATATTAACAATAATAGATTAACACTTACATGATTAAATATCACATGAATAATTGTAAATCTTATTATATTTATAAACACGTTGCTTATTACTATTATATTATTTGCAATAATAATAATCCACACATCATCAATTAATTGTCATTAATACTCTATAACAATTAATTAATATTCTACAATAGCAATTAACAATTAATATAGATTAATTATTTACTTAATAATTCATTTGTTAATTAATATAATCATTAATAATCCTCATCACTGTGCCACACAAGGCTCCCAAAGAGTTTATCGCTACTCCATCAATTTCTCAATTATTATAATTATTTAATTTAATAGAATTGAATTAATCCTTCTCATAACACAAAATCATTAATATTAAATGAATTCTTATTTCTATTAATATATTTATTTAATAATATTAGGAAATTCTCGGGTATTACACCTATGCCAGTAGCAGAGATACCGGTAGTAATCTTAGAGTGGACTGATATAGAAGAAGAGGACCCGTCCGAACATTCTGATAACTTTGACTTTGCGTCATTATTTGATGGTATGTCGGAGGAGGAGGTTGAGTCAATGCCAATTAATACGATATTTCATATTGAGGCGGTATCGGAGGATTCTACACCGGGGCAGTCCGTGAAACTACTGTTCATGGAAATATTGGACAGAAATGTCCAACTAAGCAAGGAGGTCCGTGACCTCAAACAAGTAGTTGACGACGTGGTGGAAGATAGAGAAGATATGGAGATCTTCTGGGAGGCCAAGCACGATGAGAAAGTGCTGGCTAAGGATAAATTTTGGGACTTAAAACTATAAGTCCATGAATTAAAGGCTGAGCTTTTGAACAAGAAGCAAAAAATAGGATGAATGTGCTATATTCATAGGTGTTCGCACGAGGATTACCAGCAGCAGATGGCTGAGTATCCCGTGGAAGGACAGACTCGGCATACTATAAGCCGGGACATTGTAGCCAGTATGGCCGATGCAGATTACATGAATGTCGTGTTACAGATGTAGTTCCGTAGTATATATAGAAGAAATAACAATGTAAATAGCTATGTAAATGTTGTATAGCTAGTGATGACGTAAAACCCTCTTTTGTATAGATAAGGGTGGTCTTTTTGTAAATCCTAACTTTTGGAAAGTAATTGCGAGATAGTATTGTAAATGGCTGAAGCCATGTAATGTAAAGTGTAGTGTTACACTATAAGGAAGCATTTTAATATAAAGGTTTTACTAAAATGATTGGCAATGTGATTGAGTTATTATTTGATTATTAATAATAACCGAATGAAGAAATAAAGAATGACGAAATGTTTTCGTATTAACAGAAAATGCCGCCAAGAAGACGTACAAGAAATCAAGAAGAAGAACCTCGTAATGAGAAGGGGCAAGGGAATAATAACCCGATGCAAGAATTTGTGAATCTACTGGCTACGGCTCTCAATCGAACGAGAGATACCGTACACACTAATTCTGGATAGGTCGGGGGACTACCTTTAAGGAATTTAAGTTAATTGGTCCGCCTGAGTTCTTTGGAACTACGGACCCTATAGCAGCCCAAGTTTGTGTAAAGGAAATAGAGAAGGCATTTGTTATTGCAAATGTCGGTGAGGCGCAGAAGACTTCTTTTGCGACTTACATGATGAAGGGGGAGGCCAACTACTGGTGGGAAGCCAACCAGGGTAGGGCTAGAACAAGAGTGGTTACATGGGAAGGGTTCAAGGAATTATTTTTTGAGAACTACTTCCCCATGAGTATGCAGAGGAGAATGGAGATTCAGTTCCTAGAACTGAAGCAGGGGGACATGACGGTACCATAATACGCAGCCAGGTTCAATGAACTGGCGAGGTTTGCTCCACATCAAGTCGACACGGAGTTGCGAAAGGCCCGACGGTTTGAGCAAAAATTGAAACCCTGGCTCTACAACCGTATATCGGTTTTCCAAAGTGTTACCTTTGGAGTGGTGTTGGAGAAGGCGGTTATCGCCGAGGGTGGTAGTGAGGCGTTGACCTTATACCACAAGGAGAAGAAGAATAAGACTAAGGCTGAGGTATCAGTCACAACGGGAGTGGCTTGAAGATAAAGGGTTTCAACTCTGGGAATACCGAAGGAAAGCAGGAGTTTCCTAAGAGGAAGTTGGAAATGTGCAAGAGTTGCGGTAAGACCCATCTGGGAGTCTGCCTCAAGGGTAAGGCGGTCTGTTATAATTGTGAACAGGAGGGGCATATTTTGCCTAACTGTCCCAGTCCCAAGAAAAGCCGTGGTTGTTTTGTGTGTGGATCTACGGACCACATGGCGCGTAACTGTCCGAAGAAGGGTTCGGATAGTGGGAAGGGAGCTACCGGTAATAAGCTGGCGATTGGTGTAAGAACCCGAATTTTTATGAATTATTAAAATAAGAATTTAATAAATAAAATTCTTAAAGCATGAGATGGGTTCGAATAAGAATATATATATGTGCTACGAGGTATGTAGTAATGTGTTACATAGGATAATATGAGCTATATAATAAGTGATTTTGTGTTTAATAAATATATATCATTATTATATATTTGTTATATATTGTAGAAATGAATTAGTAAGAAGATGGATAAGATTTATCTATCGACATTAGATAATTTATAGAATTATTTTATCATAGTAAGTTGGTGACATTAAATATCTTTGTTGAATAATCACCATTTTCTTGAATATATATACTAGTGACTAGTATTATTGTGATATAGGTTATTATTAATGTTTAAGTTATCCATGGATGGATTAGGATAGTGACGCATGAGTTAGTTAAGGAAATTAACTAATAAGTATAAATATTGGTTAATTTATATTAAATTGGAAGTTATATTATGGAATAATATAATTTAAATATTAAAGCTTTAATTAACTATGGTGATATAGTAAGGGGTTTAAGATCACTTAAATAAATAGTGAGTTAATACTTGTGTGGAGTATGTGAGTACAGTAAGTGCCTTTTGATGAGTGGGATTTATACCCGCAAATCGGATACCTTATGGCTTAAATAGTTGCCTGATCGTCGTAGTTTTTATATAGTTTTATATGTTTATTGTATTATTATGCTTAACCGATGTTTTGCAGGCTTTACAGGACTTTTCTAGCTTTTAGGGGACAAAACGGACAATTTACATACACTGGCGCTGCAGCGCCAATGTCTAGTCTTAATCTCGCGCCGCGGCGCCGCCCCTGGTCCTTGCTGATGTCATCAGGGCGCTGCAGCGCGAGCTCATAAAGGAACTGTGGCGCTGCCCCTGGTCCTTGCTGATGTCATCAGGGCGCTGCAGCGCCACAGTTCCTTTATGGGCTCGCGCTGCAGCGCGACCTCCGGTCTTTTGATTTTAATATGGCGCCGCAGCGCCACTTATAAGCTGATTGCCCGCGCCGCAGCGCGACCTCAGGTGCCCAGGCAGAAAAGGCTTGCTTTTGACCTAGAAAAAGGAGAAAAACAGATAGATAGACACAGAGAGAGCCTTTGCCAAAGGGAGGCGAGGAGAGGAAAAGGAGGAAGACTGGGTTAGAATCGGTTAGCTTAGCTTAGGATAGATTAGATCTATTTTGTACTTTCTCTCTCTAATTATTAGGTAATGTTTGTAAATATAGATTAGGTAGATTAGGATAAAGTCTGGGATTTTCTTGGAGCAACAAGAGCAGTGAGCTACACGGATTGGAGAGCTTGAAAGGAGCGGAATGCTTGGAGACTGAAGAGCCTTGACAGAGTTTATTCTTATCCATTTATTTCCTCTAATTTTGTAATCCATAAATGTTGTCTTTATTGCTACTTATATTTTGTTCAATAGCTATGAACTGAGTATTGGCTCTAAGGTTATAACGAAACCCTTTGTTAGTTAAATTGACTGTCTTATGTCTTTGGTTTGCACCATATGGTTTGGTTTAATATATTCATGCTTAATGATTCTCACTAAGACATTAGTGATGATTTTGGTAATCTATATGATATCGAAAGAAGGATTATAGATTTACACCTAAATATATTGGCATGTGATTATGAGTTTCGACTGCATAAGTGTGCGTAAAATAGACATATATCTGTGTGCCACGTGTGACCTAATTGAGAACTTATGCTTAAATCCTTATTAGGTTAATTCGCATAGACATGTGTAGGATTATCACTTAGTTTGGATGTTCTTTTCTGTTCTATTCCCTATCGGGTGGATCTGGAGAGGATATGTTTGTGCATACCTCGACAGAGGTGTATGAGCACTTGTGTGTTCTCGGTCGACAAACTGTCGTGACCCTTAAGACCAAAGAGAGAAGGGTAGGAAGTTTGATGAAGCATAGCACGCCAGGTGTTCGACAGAATGCCTGTGTGGGGTGAAGTTGTAATCTTAGCTTGTAATTCCTTCGATTACCATTCGTTATCCGTTTACTTGCTTTAATAATTAGTTATAACTAGTTTAATCACACTCCTATTAGTTTACTGTTCGAATAAGACTAAAGCGATACAAAGTTGGTATTTGGTAAATATTAGTGATAGTTCCTCGTGGGTACGACACTTTTCTTATCACTGTATTACTTGTTAGACCGCGTATACTTGCTCTTGTTTAGTGATCGGTTTTCCGACCAACAAGTTTTTGGCGCCGTTGCCGGGGAACTATTATTCTAATATTGTCCAATATTGATTTAAATCAAGTTAGTCTTAATTTGAACGTGTTTATATTTCTTTTATTTGTTTGATCTTCCTTTGTGTTTTTAAGTTTACAGGTTATGGACGATCAATGTTATCAATGGCCTTATGAGAGGACTACACAACCAAACTCGGAAGGACTCGAGAAATTGCGAGCTCAAATTGCAAATGTCTTGAGGTTTTCTGATAATCTTGAGTGTGAGTCCACTCAGACTGCCTACTGTCAGGAACGAGCTGACATTGAATCGATTTCCTATCATCCAAACTGTCAGGGTTATCCAAACTCTTGGGACTATAGTCAAGAGCAATATCATGATCCGAATTACTCCTATCCGAATCAATTTGAATGTCCATCTCCTCCGCAGTATAAGGTGACATTCCAACCCAATGAGATCTTTTCGGCAGACTTAACAGAAGAGAAAAGGCTTGAAGAGCTCCTCACTAACTTTATAGAAAGAAATGAGGTTCGAATGGCAAGCCAAGACGCCGCATTGCAAAGCCTCAAAAATCAATTGGGATAACTCGTCAATGCCATCATAAATCTATCGCAGGGCAATCTACCGGTCATAACCGATCTCAACGATGAAGCAGTAGAGCATTGCACGGTGGATACGCAAGGTGAAGGCGGTGAGTCTCACAAAGTTGTTGAGGGAGATGTCATGGTGCAAACTGTCCAACAAGTGGAGCCTGAAGTTGGAGAGAAGAGGATAAAGAGTGGTTGTATTGTCAAGACTAATCAACAACCGGAAACCACGCTCACGATTGTGGAAACCCTGGAGGGCCCGCTAGTGCACAAAGAACACTTTCAACTTGATGAAAAAGGCGAATTAATGGATAATTCCAGTGGTGAAAGATTCTTCGTGCCGATGGGTGAAGAAAATGAGGATGATCAATCATCCATGTCCGCCACAAATTTTAAGGAGTTGACAAATAGGCGGCATGAAATGGTCAATTTTACTTATGAGCCGGATTGAGCAGCATCGGTATAGTCAAGCCAACGACTTTAAAACAAGCGCTTGGTGGGGAGGCAACCCCATCTCAGTATCAATTTTCTCTGTTTTCTTTACTTATGTCTAGTTTATATTGTGTCTTTTCTTTTTACCATGTAAACATCGTTGCCAATGCATATGTTTTTGTGATTATAGGATGCAGGCAGCATGTTATTTAGTATGTTACTAGTGTATATCTTAGTTAAAAATTAGTATCAAGCATGTTGTTTACTTATCATGATATCTGTGTAATATATGCTGTCTAATACATGGTTTATGTGCAGAAAAACTTAGATACAAGGCTAGCGCCGCAGCGCCAGCATATGCCCTGAACTTCGCGCCGCAGCGCCATGCTAAAAATGTAAATTTCCTATCCTGGCGCCGCAGTGCCCAGGAGCAAAAGGGGACTCGCGCCGCAGCGCCAAAATTAGATAAAGCTACTGCCAAGTCGCGCCGCGACGCCAATTTATGAAGGAATTCTTGCGCCGCAGCGCCGGTAGCGAGTTTTGGTTTTTAAAAAGCAACTGAAGCCAGCAGTTGTGCCCATTACCTCCCATTTTTCTCGACCCATATCGGCTGTACAAGCAACCCAACCGTCACTTTTCTCCACAGAACCCCCACCCTCTGCATAACACAGCCGACTCATACAAAATCAGACCAACCTCAAGTCAAGCGAGAATCCAAAAGAAGATCAGCAGCAAACTAGGGTTTTTCCCCCTTCAAGGTATTTTATTTGGATTTCAACCAGTCACTAAGATATTTTGATAGAATTGTTGGGTTGGTGCTTTGTTGGTGTTTTTCTTGTTGTGTGATTTGGGTGATTTCCACTGACGGAAATCGGGAAAGAGCACTGTCAAGCAAGGGCTGTCCAAAGTGGATTTTCAGAACGCACACAAGGTGTTTGATAATTTTCCTAATAGAGAAATTTGACGGATTTGGCTTACAATTAGTGGGTTTCATTGGGGATTTGCTACCTATTTCGTTAAGGGTTGTTTCTACAGAGAGTGATATTGCTTAGGTACTGTTTTTGTCCACACCAACTGAAAATTGTGACATGGCGTCAAAGAGGCAGCGACTGAGCGTCGGCGGTTCCTCGTCCGCAGCACCAACGACATGGGACAACACCAAATTTGTTAACGAAGAGGCATGGAAACGATACAAAAGCTCCTTTGCCGCACGGAATTTGATTCCTGAACGGGGTTTGAGGCCTGACAAAACAAAGGATGGCGAGTTGTTAGCCATGATTGCGGGTCGCCAGTGGGTGCACTTCACAAAACCACCCGAATCGGCCATTGGTTCTATGGTTCATGAGTTCTACGCTAATGCTAGTGCCGACGGTCCTGCTGTTGTTCAAGTTAGGGGGCGGTCAGTGGCGTTTGGAAGCCAAGCCATCAATGCATTATTCGCGACGCACGGTTTTGAGGGTAAGGACTATATGGAGCCGGGACTCCGCAACTATGACCTCGAGGAGATTGTTAGGAGGCTCTGCAAGCCCGGGACTATATGGAAGACAAATGAATTCATGGGTGAGAGGACCAGTTTCCCACATGCTGCACTCAGTCGCTATGGGAAGGCATGGTTCAGCTTTATTTGTGCTAACATGATCCCGACTCGTCACCTGAGCAACGTGACTAAGGATAGAGCGATCCTATTATTTGCCATTGTCACGGGTCTGAACGTGGATATCGGAGTTCTCATCCATAAGTCCATCATAAAGGCAATCAAGAGCAATATCTCTACGGGACTTCCACATCCATCCTTGATCACCCGGCTGTGCAAGAGGGCAGGTATCCATTGGGGGCTAGAAGAGATAGCTTTGCCGCCCATGTCAGTCATTGTCCATCAAACCATCTCACGCTTTGATGTGTGGGACGGGGCTATTTCTCATGTTAGAGGCGAAGGATTCGGGCCACCTACTGAGCCACCTCCTACAGCAGAGCCTTCGCAGCCACCAGACGCAGGCCCAGCTTCACAGGGGCTACTGACAGAAATCATGGCATCCCTCACTCTGCTACATCAGAACCAGGATGCTAATGCTCAGAGGCAGTAGAGGCACATAGCAGCGGTGGCCTTGAGGTAAGACATAGCGATGCAGTATCAGGCTGAGCTGGTCAACACGATGCATAGCATATACACCGTGTATAGTGGCGAGGATTCTGAGTTTACCCCATTACAGTTCCCAGAGCCTCCTGTCTTCCCACCATACCCTCCACCATCACCGCCCGCCGAAGCTGACGAGGACGCTGCTGCTGCCGAGTGACCAGACTTCAGGGAAGCCTTCTTGGTTAGAGTGATATATGTTTAGCAATGAGGGCATTGCTCACCTTAAGTTTGGGGGTGTTATGGTTTATTATCTGTTTTATTTCTGTCTATTGCCATGATAGGTTGCTATTTTAGTACTTTGCTTAGGTTTTTATCAGGATTGTAGTGCAGTCGTTTTGAACTGCGGTATTATGTTTTGGGTTTATTATGATGGATGCCATGAACAGTTTGTGGTTATTTATTAACGCTTTAGTTATTATTAGCATGTTTGTGGTTTTTAGCCATCTTTTTGGGGCTTTTACAGATTTATATGCTTGTGCCATGTTAATGGCTTTATTACCCTATTTTGAGCTGCTTTTATGCAAGGGTGGTATATTTTTCACTAATTTTTTTGATTGTGGCTAATGACAAGCGTCATGTAATTATGCTTATCTCTTAGAGTCGTGTCAAGCATGTATGAGCTAGGGGTTGTTTAATCGATAAGTTGAGACTGTTATTGATCCGTCCTTTTTAGCAAGCACCGACCAACTGTGCTAACTAGTTATTTTTCGAATTTAGTTCGCCTGTTTATTGCTTTGGGAGTATGTTCACTCTTATAAACTTTCATTGTTACAAGGTAATAAAAGACTTTGACGCATATACAGTTTTGGATCTTGGATTCTGGCATGTTGTATAATAAAAAAATAAACATTTTTTTTTTGAAAAGAAGATTAAATATCGAAAGTCTTGCGGTGGGTCGAGATGGAGCGTAAAACGCACTCACCCATAAACGCATGACCGATGTTGAGATGGAGCATAAAATGCACTCGCCAAATAATCTTCAGATTTTGTAAAGTCTAATTTGGCTTATGTTGATTACGTGGCCTTTGCTACTCGAGTTATTAGATTCATAGGGGTGCTCCACACCTAGTGCCCTAAAGTCATCTGGCTTGGGAGTCGCTGATCAAAAGCTCATTAATGGGTAGCTCTGATTAGCCTAAGGTAATTAAGTACTGTCCGAGTCAGATTTTACTTTCTTTATGCTAGAGTCTTTTGATCCTTTTCTGCACTTGCGTCTTATTCTTAATGTTTGTTGAATGTTTAAGTTACGGAGTGTGCATATGGGTATTAACAATCGACTGTGCGAACTTATTTGAGCAATGATTAGTTAGGATGGTTGGTCCCCGCACACACACATAGAATGGATCGAATACAGTCTTATGCTTGTAGCTGAATGAACTCTTACTTATATCTGTGTTTGCCCTGTTCTGTGGGAGTAGCCATGATCGAGCTTAGAAGCCATGATACTAGTATACAGTGATATTTTTTATTTCGCGTGTGTTTTCTATTGTGAGTTTGTGTTAGATAGTTTGCTCGAGGACAAGCAAAGACTTAAGTTTGGGGGTATTTGATGAGTGGGATTTATACCCGCAAATCGGATACCTTATGGCTTAAATAGTTGCCTAATCGTCGTAGTTTTTATATAGTTTTATATGTTTATTGTATTATTATGCTTAACCGATGTTTTGCAGGCTTTACAGGACTTTTCTAGCTTTTAGGGGACAAAACGGACAATTTACATACACTGGCGCCGCAGCGCCAATGTCTAGTCTTAATCTCGCGCCGCGGCGCCGCCCCTGGTCCTTGCTGATGTCATCATGGCGCTGCAGCGCCACAGTTCCTTTATGGGCTCGCGCTGCAGCGCGACCTCCGGTCTTTTGATTTTAATATGGCGCCGCAGCGCCACTTATAAGCTGATTGCCAGCGCCGCAGCGCGACCTCCGGTGCCCCAGGCAGAAAAGGCTTGCTTTTGACCTAGAAAAAGGAGAAAAACAGATAGATAGACACAGAGAGAGCCTCTGCCAAAGGGAGGCGAGGAGAGGAAAAGGAGGAAGACTGGGTTAGAATCGGTTAGCTTAGCTTAGGATAGATTAGATCTATTTTGTACTTTCTCTCTCTAATTATTAGGTAATGTTTGTAAATATAGATTAGGTAGATTAGGATAAAGTCTGGGATTTTCTTGGAGCAACAAGAGCAGTGAGCTACACGGATTGGAGAGCTTAAAAGGAGCGGAATGCTTGGAGACTGAAGAGCCTTGACAGAGTTTATTCTTATCCATTTATTTCCTCTAATTTTGTAATCCATAAATGTTGTCTTTATTGCTACTTATATTTTGTTCAATAGCTATGAACTGAGTATTGGCTCTAAGGTTATAACGAAACCCTTTGTTAGTTAAATTGACTGTCTTATCTCTTTGGTTTGCACCATATGGTTTGGTTTAATATATTCATGCTTAATGATTCTCACTAAGACATTAGTGATGATTTTGGTAATCTATATGATATCGAAAGAAGGATTATAGATTTACACCTAAATATATTGGCATGTGATTATGAGTTTTGACTGCATAAGTGTGCGTAAAATAGACATATATCTGTGTGCCACGTGTGACCTAATTGAGAACTTATGCTTAAATCCTTATTAGGTTAATTCGCATAGACATGTGTAGGATTATCACTTAGTTTGGATGTTCTTTTCTGTTCTATTCCCTATCGGGTGGATCTGGAGAGGATATGTTTGTGCATACCTCGACAGAGGTGTATGAGCACCTGTGTGTTCTCGGTCGACAAACTGTCGTGACCCTTAAGACCAAAGAGAGAAGGGTAGGAAGTTTGATGAAGCATAGCACGCCAGGTGTTCGACAGAATGCCTGTGTGGGGTGAAGTTGTAATCTTAGCTTGTAATTCCTTCGATTACCATTCGTTATCCGTTTACTTGCTTTAATAATTAGTTATAACTAGTTTAATCACACTCCTATTAGTTTACTGTTCGAATAAGACTAAAGCGATACAAAGTTGGTATTTGGTAAATATTAGTGATAGTTCCTCGTGGGTACGACACTTTTCTTATCACTGTATTACTTGTTAGACCGCGTATACTTGCGCGTGTTTAGTGATCGGTTTTTCGACCAACACCTTTATATATATTACTTGGCATGGTATTATGTGAATGTGAGAACGACGTTAATAATATATATATATATATATATATATATATATATATATATATATACGTTGTTAAATCAACATATCTTTAAATAAATATTGATTAGAGAATTAATTACTATTTGAGATATGGTTAAATGTATAGATTAAAGAAATTGTGTTGGATCAATTTATAGAAAGGAAAGAGAAATAATTATTATATATTTCTAATAAAGGATATTGAAATAATTTCTAATATTGGATTATTTTAATAAATGGGAGAATGTTATTTTAAATAATAATATTACCTTATATGTCTTGGTATGAGGTAAAATGTATGATTAATTAATATGGTAAATATATTAAAACATATTTGCTATATGTAATAAATTGATGGGAACAATTTATCATAATAGAAAATAAACTTATGGTCTATTTTCTATATAAAAGGTGTACATGTGTCATACATGTAACTATTTTAATAATACGATATTATATTAAAATAATATCTTGAAAAAAAGAGTAAGTCATTTTATTAATGCTATATTAGGAGAAAACATGATAAATATATTTTTATGTCATGTTATGGCAAAATACATAATTTCTAATGTATTTTCAAGAGTGGTAATTAATAAAAGAAAACTAAGTTATTTTAATGTATTAAATAACTTAAGTTATTAATTTACCGTAGATTTTATAATTAATAGAGTAAATTGAATATATTATGAGTAAGTAATGTGGTGGAAATGAATAAATTATGAGATGGTTAAGTGATGAGAATGAGAATAAGCTTAATATAAGCTTGTGAGATATGCCTAGTGTGGCAAAGTGGTGGAATAAGCATTCATTAAATAATTTAATGAATGAATAATTAAAGAAATTAATTAGTATTATTATGAGAATTAATTTCTATGGGCAATGATAAGTAATAATATGATATGAAGTGTAACACTTCAAGGTAACTATATTATATAAGAACTATATAATAAGATTGAAGGAATGATATAAGTTACATAAATAATGTTTATGTGACAATATGAGATGAATGAATACATTAAGGTGTATGTATGGAATAATAATGATGGGTTAATTTATTGGTGTGACAATACCCAATTAAAATATATTCGGTATTGTCAAATGTACATAGATTATATAATGTGAGAATTAATTATGTAACATGGTGCAATAGACCATTCCCATGACCCTTAGAATGCTGAAAATTGGAGATAAATAAGCTTGCATGATAGCCCATGTGATAGCAATGATGGTTAACCAAGTGGCCAAGGTACAATGAATAGTAGTAGTTGGTGGGAGTTAGCCACCGACTCTCCTTTTCCCTTTGTGTAATGACCATATGAGGGTAATAGCTTGACTACAATTAGAGGCAATGCATTGATGTGTAGAGTTTGTTAGTTCGATTGCTAAATTGTTGTTAAGAGAGCATATAATACGAAATGTAATGATAATACAACATGAGTATATGATAAATAAGAAATTGAGAATAATATTATTTTTATGAAATTATATTATGGTAGACTTGTGAATCGTTAATTATTAACTTTCACATAATTATGTGTTGTATGACAGAAACAGTAGAGTTAAATTAATTAGAGGTTTAACATGAACTATTAAAAGAGAAATAAATGGTAAGTTAATGAATAATTGACGTTAATTATCATTATAATATTTGGGTGTACTTGAGATAATAATTATGGGTTGAGAATACCTAACTAATTTATAATTTGCCCAATTAAAAATACTATTGGACTAAAACAATGTACATAAGGTACATTAATTTATATGTATTGGTGTACATACATATGTGTATATATGTGCCCATAACATATATTAATATATCAACATTGAATTATTAAGTGTGACTTGTATTGTCCAAAATGAATTAAGCCTAAGTGTATATAAGGTATACACATTATATAACCAAAGTGTTGTATTTATTTTGCTAAGTTGCTGAGTGTTAGAGCTTGTCCCAAAATAAAAGACTCATTTCTTCTTCACGTGTGCAAGCAAAAGGCTAGCTACTCTACTCTTTCTTCTCAAAATCAGCATTGTAGCTAATCATTCAATGGGAAGTGGGTATCATGATGGGAATCAATAACTCTTCATTAACCATCAAACAATCTTTCATCCCATTGGTTTGTTTTGATGGAGAATTGCATTGTCTGGAAATTTGATTCTCTATAAATATAGCCTCCCTTCTTCTCATTTCTTTTGCTGAGAATTTCTATTGTGTTAAGGGAGGGTAATATAGCAGCATTGTGTATAGCTAGCATTCTTGAGAATTTGAGAGATCTAGTTTAGCAGCAAGTTCACATTCACAGAGGTATAATTTCCATTTCTGTAAATTTCTAATTCTTGATTATACTTGAATTCATGCTAATTGGATTGGAACATGGTAGTTAGTTGATATGCTAGCTTATAGATATGTTAGAACAACATTGTAGCATGTTTGGCATGAATTTCGTAGAGAAATTTTGATTTGAGTTTGCCTTCTGCCGAAGCAGAAAGCTTTTCAGTACTGGCCGATACCCGGCGCAGCTGCACCAGTATTGTATTAAGGCGCAGCTGTCCTTTGTCATTTTTCTGTTTCTGCTATAATTTGTTAAGTACTAATGGATTGAGATTACTTAGACAAGTATGAGAACATGATTAACATGTATATATGAGTACATTGAAATAACATGAGCATGTTTGACTATGATAGTATACATTATTGATTAAACGACTTATAGTTTTCAAAATAAACTTAGAGTTTCAAAAGGAACCTTGATATGTTATATTCATGTTTGTATTCTGATTTTTTCAAGCATGATCGTATGGTCTAAATAAACATGAAAGGTTAGTCTAAAGATGTTAGCTTTACACTAGCATGCATAGTTTAAATTGAAAATGATTTCAAAGGCAAACTCGGATAGTTTTGCAAACTAAGTTGCATGATTATAGGGTAACTAGATTCTGATATTTTGAGCATGCATGCTAGTGCTTTTAACATCACTTAGATGTCATGTATGTGCACAAACCTTGTTAGACACTATGAAAGTTAGTTAAGCATGAATTAGACAAGCTTTAAAGCAAGAAAAGATGCTAGTTATACGTATATGATGAAGACAATTGTGAGCATGCATATTAACATTATTATGACACCTCGCATGTATACATGATGAACATAGTAGTCTTGCACGACTAGCTTAAGCATGACGAGGATTTTGAGAATAAAACTTAGAAAGTTTTGAAAGAAAGATGGACAACATTCAGTTACTTGCATTCTGAATTTAGGCGCAAGCATGATAAGACTTTTATGCCTCTAGTCATAATTGGTATCTGCACCCCACTAGTTGATGTGATATACACTATATAAGTAAGTTTTAAAAATGAACTATACTAGCTATATGTAATAGATTTGGATGTATGTGAGCATGCGTATTGAATGATATTTAGCATATTATGTGATAGTACCTATGCATGCTAGAAAACCAAAACAAAACAAGAAATCAAAAGCCAAATTTGGTCTGGACAGGGAGCTGCGCAGCTGCGCCCCTCCCAGGTCTAATTGTGGCTTAACTGCGCCACAGGGCACTGCTGCCTGATTGTTTTTTTGAAAATGTAATCTGAACCTTGTAGTAAGCTTACATTGTTATCATGAGTTATGAAACAGAGTCTAAATGATATGTTGAGTGTTCATTGATGTAATGGTGATATAAAACCCGAAGGTATAATTCTGTTAAGGTTTGAGACACGTAAGAACAATGTGGAACCCGTATCTATGAGTTTTAAATACATGTCAACACATAGAGAATCAAGTGTGTGATAAGGGTTATGAATGTTGATATTAAGTACGGTTAAGATGTACATATACATACCTAGCTATTATAAGAGTATGATAAGAAAGTGAAAAGGTTCAAAGAACCAAGTTAGAAAATAATGTAACAATTGTTATTTGATTGAGGACGTATGAATGTATGACTAATGGGTATAAATCCATGATTATATAACTGTGTAGGATTACACGAAGTGCAGATATCTTTAAGCAGTTAAGTTGTAGTTGATAAACTATGCGCCAGACAAGTCTTTCAGTTCCTATTTGTTATATGAAATTGATAACTGTTAGTTGAATTATATTATTCTATGAGAATGTTGATATGAAATGCATATAGAATATGTATGATATTTGAAAGCTGATCTTTGATGATATATTTATGAAGTAAATCTCTATGCCTGTTATGTGAGAAGTAACATGCGTAGTATATTTAAATGATTATGAATACATAAACTGAGCATGATATTATATGCTATGTGATGTATGAAAACTATTAAAATTGCTGAGCTGTCGAGCTCACTCTTGCAAATAACCATTTTTGCAGGTTAAGGATTCACGGTAAAGTTACGTGCTAAGTGATTGATAGAGTTCTGTAGTTTCGTAAGGAGATCGACGTAGTTATCTAATGATACGATCTTGAACAATGTTTAAGTTTTATACGATGTACTTAACAGTTGCTTATGATGTATAACACTAGTCGTGTTGTAAGGATGTATTAGTTAATACATAGAGGATATCGAATCAAGATGTAAAATCTTATACAGTAATTCGAATAGAAAGAATTATAATACATTTGACTCAAGGTTATGTAATTGATTCAAGATTATGAAATCAATAAATGATTTTATTCAAAGGAGATTGAAAAAGTTTAAGTTATTCCGCATTTTTATAATATCGAATATGATGTAAAGTCAGGAATGGTAAGTGACTAAGATTGGAACTTATAAAAGTTTGGGGTTATTATATGGATCCTGGATATGGAAGGAATTTATATTCTAAATTGTAATCAAGCAAAGTTATATTCTTTCAGTTATAAATAAAAGATGTAATAGTTTGACGATAGTAGTATCGTGGTGCACCGGATTCGAGGTAATAATAGGGACCCGAATTTGGGGGCGTCATAATTAGTGGCGCAGTACCACAGGGTAGACCGACTGCCCGTACTTTTAATATGACGGTCCAAGATGCGGTAGCATCGAGCGACGTCGGTATCATTCCGGTTAATGACATTAATGCATATGTACTGTTTGATTAAGGTGCAACGTGTTCGTTCATAGCATGTGAGTTTGCTAAACGATTAGGATTACTCCCCGAAAAACTTGTAATACCTTTAAACATTAAGGTAGCAAACGACGATGTAATTTCTGTGGACTTAGTTCATAGGAGTTGTTGTGTGGATATTAGAGGTAACAAATTGTCGGTAGAACTTATACTGATAAGGTTAGGGGAATTCGATGTAATTCTCGGGATGGACTGGTTAATTAACTATGGGGAGATGATAGATTGCCAAAATAAGAGTGTGAACCTTCGGATCTCTAAGAAACCCAAGGTAGTGTTCTACGATAGTAAATCACCGCGACGCTCTTGTTGTCTAACCATGATGCAAGCCAAAAATTGTTGAAGAAGGGATACGAAGGTTACCTTTGCCAAGTTGATGATACCCAACGATTGGGAGCAACGTTGGAACAGATACTTATAGTCAACGAGTATGCGGATGTATTTCCAAGTGACTTGCCAGGTCTTCCACCCGATAGGGAGACCAAATTTGTTATAGACCTTGCGCCTAGGGACAGCACCAGTTTTGAAGGCACCATATAGAATGGCGCCAGTGGAATTAAAGGAGTTAATGATTCAGTTGCAAGAACTGTTGGATAAGAAGTATATTTAACTAAGTGTTTCTCCATGGGGAGCACCAGTATTGTTTGTAAAGAGGAAGGATGGATCATTCAGGCTTTGTATCGACTACCGAAAGTTGAACAAGCTAACGATAAATAATAAGTACCCATTGCCCAGGATCGATGATCTCTTTGATCAGTTGAAAGGGGAAAAATATTTTTCGAAGATAGATTTACATATGGAGTATCACCAGTTGAAGGTGAGGGCAGAGGATGTACCTAAGGCAGCATTTAGGACTCGTTACGGCCATTACGAGTTCTTAGTGATGTCTTTTGGGTTGACGAATGAGCCAGCCGCATTCATGGACATGATGAACCGAGTGTTCAAACAATATTTGGAAAAGTTTGTCGTGGTGTTCATTGATGATATCCTAGTATATTCCAATACGAAGGAGGATCATGCTGAACATTTGAGATTAGTGTTGGAGGCAATAAGAAAAGAGAGGTTGAATGCGAAATTCACAAAGTGTGAATTTTTGTTAGTGAGAGTGCAATTTTTGGGCCACGTCATTGACAAGGAAGGAGTTTCAGTGGATCCAGCGAAGGTAGAAGCCGTGATTAACTGGGAGCAACCAAAAACGCCGACTGAGGTGCGGAGTTTCCTAGGGTTAGCGGGTTACTATCGAAGGTTCATTCAAGACTTCTCGAAGATAGCTACTCCGTTAACCAACTTAACCAAGAAGACGGTGAAATACGTATGGACAGAGAAGTGTGAAGACAGCTTCCAAGAGCTGAAGAAGAGATTGAGTTAAGCTCTTGTATTGTTTTTATCGGATGAGAGGGGGAATTTCGTAGTGTATAGCGATGCTTCGCATAAAGGACTGGGTTGTGTGCTCATGCAACATGGCAAGGTCATTGCGTATGCATCTAGGCAGTTGAAGGAGTATGAGGGAAATTATCTTACTCATGACCTTGAACTTTCCGCAGTGGTTTTCGCCTTAAAATTTTGGAGACATTACCTATATGGTGAGAATTATGAGATCTACACAAACCATAAAAGTATGAAGTATATCTTCACTCAGAAGGAGTTGAATATGAGACAGAGAAGACGGTTGGAGTTGATAAAGGATTATGACTTTGAAATCCTATATCACCCAGGGAAGGCGAATGTAGTGGCCGACGCCTTAAGTAGAAAGGGTCGGGAGAAGCTGTCGATGTTAACATCTCAAGATGATTTGGTGACAGAGATGGCAAGAATAGAATTAAAAATACGATGTCCAATCGAAGACGGGGAGAAGCTGTTTGCAATACAAGTTCAACCCACAATAGTGGAGAAAGTTAAGAAGGTGCAACTCAGAACTGAGGAGTGTGAGCGGATAAGGAAAAAGATTGCAGACGGTACTGAGGAAGCATACAGTCTTAATAATGAAGGGTTATTGAGATTTGAAGGAAGAATTTGGGCTCCGTGTGAGCCAGAGTTAAAAGAGGAGATAATGGATGAAGCTCATCACTCGAGGTACTCGATTCATCCTGTAGTACCAAGATGTATCAAGACCTTCGAACCAATTTTTGGTGGTCAAACATGACGAGGGAGATAGCAGAGTACTTCAGTAGGTTCTTAACTTGTCAAAAAGTTAAGGCCAAACATCAACGACCCAGTGGCTTGTTACAATCATTGGAGATTCTGGAGTGGAAATAGGAGCATATCACGATGGACTTTGTGGTAAGACTTCCAACGACGCAGAAAGGATACGACGCTATTTGGGTAATAGTGGATCGTTTGACGAAGTCAGCTCATTTCTTACCGATAAGAGTTAGATACAATTTAGATCAGTTAGCTAAGATTTATGTCAACGAGATTGTATCGAGACATGGGGTACCAATTTTGATTGTGTCAGATCGCGACCCGTGTTTCACATCGAATTTCTGGAAGAGTTTGCAAGAGCAGATGGGAACACAGCTGAGGTTGAGCATGGCGTACCATCCACAGACAGATGGACAAAGTGAAAGAATAATTCAAACGCTAGAAGATATGCTAAGGTCTTGCATTATGGATTTCAAGGGGAGTTGGGACGATCATCTACCGCTAGTAGAGTTTGCCTACAACAATAGTTATCACGCTAGTATAGGCATACCGCCTTATGAAGCGTTATATGGACGGAAGTGCAAAACGCCACTGTGCTGGGATGAAGTGGGAGAGCGTCGAATGTTAGGACCTGAGATGGTACAACAAACGGCGGAAGTAGTTAAGATGATACGAACACGGCTAGTAGCAGCTCAGGACAGACATAAGAAGTATGTCGATCCACATCAAAAGAATAGAGAGTTTGAAGTCAGTTCGTATACATTCCTGAAGGTGTCACCCTGGAAGGGGAGGATACACTTTGGGAAAAAGGGGAAATTAAGCCCTAAGTTCATAGGACCGTTTGAAATTTTGAGGAGAATATGAGAGGTAGCATATGCGCTAGCATTACCTCTAGAGTTGGGGCATATCCATAACGTATTTCACGTTTCGGTATTACGTACCTACAAGCCGGATTACAAGCACGTAATCGAGTATGAATCAATTCGATTCGAGAAAGACTTAACCTATGAGGAGATTCCTATTCAAGTCATTGATAAGAAAGAACAAGTGTTGAGAAGTAAAGTTATACCTTCGGTGAAGGTGATATGGAGGAAACACAATACTGAAGAAGCAACGTGGGAACTAGAGGACAAGATGAGGAAGGCGTATCCTCATTTGTTTGATTAACTTGTATTGTAATTCTGGGGATAGAATTCTTATAAGAAGGGGAGAATGTAACGCCCAAGAAAATCAAGTATTTATGTAAATGAATTTTATTTGATTTATTGAATAAAATTTTGATTATATGTTTATTAAACTGAGTAAGCTAATTATAGGTCCTTTTATGACCTAGAGAATGCAGAAATGAGTAGGATTCTGGCTACGTGCTATGAATAATTGATATGAATTTATAAGACGAAAATAAAAGATTTTTGAGAATAAAAATATTCTGGGAAAAGACAAAATAGACATTATTTAACCCTAAGGGTTAAGGTTTAACCCTAAGGGTTAGGGTTCATGGAACCCTACGCTATTTTGAGAGTTCGAGATGTCAGAATGCCATTTTGTCAAATGATTTGAAGGTAAAATACCGTGAAAAGTTAAGTGCGGAAATCACTATTCATCTATTTTTGCTCGGGAATTTATTTTGAAATTCCAAAAAACGCGTAATGATAGGATTTCAAGGCGAGGTGGATTATTTAATAATAATTCACTTATGGCTCACGAAGTTTTCGCGTAGGGACTTAGAGCCTAAGCGTTAGGGAAAGTAAAAAAAATCAAAGAATAGTTGTTTACGTATAATAATATATGATTATTATATGGAAATAATATGTGTATAATACGAGGTATTATAAAAGAATAATACGGAGAGAATACGAGAATTATACAACGTATAATACAAATTTTAAACGAAGTAAATACGTTAAAACAAATTGAATTGGATTTAAAAGTTAATAAGTTTGACTCATAGGTCGAACAGTTGGGTAAACGGGTGGGTTTAACCCACAACCCATGTTTGCACATGGGGGGACATGTTGATCACATGGGAGCCATGTGGAGGCACAAGGTGCCCATGTGCTAGCACATGTTAGCACATGGGAGACATAGGCTATCACATGGAGAGACATGATAGCTTTGTGGTTTCATGACCTTGAATTGCTTTAAGTTATTGAAAGTATTGACTTAGAATCTATATCACGTATATTTGGAACGAGAAAAGGTTGTACAAACATAAAAGTATCCTTTAATATGTTTATATGCTATGTGGTGTTGTTGGCTTGGATGATCGGATAGAAACCACAAGGCACAGCTCAGCCTTGGCTTGGCCAGAGGTCTGCGCAGCTGCGCCGGCCCTAGTCTTAGCCATAGCGCAGCTGCGCCGGCCTGGAATCTAAAATGATGCAGTTTACTTGTTCTGATTGAGTCAGTAGTGTCTATTGTTGATTAAAACTGCTAATAATAATCTGTACCCTGCTGATATGTGTATATATGTGATGAATAAGTAAGAAGATAATGTTTAACTTATATAATGGGTCAAAGGATCATAACCACTTGAACATGATGAGTTGCTATAGTATCATTTACATTATAACTATGTACTTGATTCGTGATAACATATAATCTGATTTCATACCATATGAGTATAAGTATGACATGTGACTAAGATAGTAACATGTATGTATATTGAGTAACAAGTTTGTGTAACGGATGTGTTAACTAATGACCATCCTATACTTATAATACACTATAAATAGGATTCGAAAGTGTTGATTACTTAACGTGGATAAACTACGCTAAAGGCAAGTTTTCTTAAACCCGTTCTTATATTATTTGCAAGTTCTCTAACTTACACTCTTTTAAAGTGCAAGTTTCCTTACTTACACTCAGTTATAGTGCAAGTATCCTAGACCTTCGTATTTACTTTATTCAAAGAACATTGTAAGCAAGTTCCTAACTCTACTCTTTATTGAACATTCAATTGGCTTATGCAATTATTGTCGTGCGAGTAAACTCTTGAGATTAAATTCAGATATTATGAACCATATACTTCATGAATAAGATAAAAGTCGAACTATATTCTTCGGACTTTAAATCTTGAAATTGAATTTATAGTTGTTGAGATCTATGCCATTTGATTCGGCTAGACTTATATTACTGAAAGGCGACCCAAACCGATTGATTGGTGCGGGATCTTGTATTTGACTGAGAAGAACAAAATATAACTGTCGGAGAACCGACGCGCGCACATTAGTATGATTGAGTGTTATGCATAACATAGGGTACTTTAGGCTGATCACCTGTTGTACTTGTTTTTGTTGAATTTTCAGTTTATTACTGTCAATTCCTATGGAAGTTCATAGTCCTTAGTGACTGCTCAGTATTCATTTATCTTAAAATCTTGAATTGATTTATTATTGAATCATATTGATATTATTCTGTCCTTAGCGACTGTTATTGAAAACTGTTGATATTCTTGTTATCCTTAAACTATCAAACCTTGCTATACCCTTTCGAGAATTGAGAATTATATTACAAACCCTCATTGTATATTACTTGCTGAGCAATTTGTGCTCATTCTTGCTTTCCCTAAAAACATTTCAGTTAAGGCCGAGCAGTGCGGACCCTCGAGTACCGACAAGGGCAAGAAAAAGGCTACTGAGTAGCTTTGTTGATGTAGGACTTTATGATTGTAATAATGAACTTATGATATTACGTACTAGTTAAGGTTATTTATGCTTAAGATATGTCTAAGCTATGTAATCACTGTTTAAGTTACGAGACCTTGGGACATGAATAATTATATTATTTAACTGTAATTTATTCGGTATTAGTTGTGTATTATTCCGCTGTGCGATGCGACATTTAGTCGTATTATTATTGTGATGTATTACCATGAGCACGTGACGAACCGAATTCGAGCGACCCCGTGACGGTCCTGGAATTTGGGGGCGTCACAGGTTGGTATCAGAGCTGTAGTTATAAATCTTAGGAGCGAGTTTCCTTAGACTATAACTTAGGAGAACTTAGACGTTAGAAAGGAGATAAAACTCATGTAGAGTTTTCCTTGAGAGACCTAGTCTGTTATTAAATGTAACTTCATTTTATATAATGAACTTATGTTTTATTTAACATTCTAATGGAGTTGCTGTTTCTTGTCTATGTTTGTGATTATAGATGTCAGATATGGGAGTACCCGCTAGAGTGGCTGAGGATGAGCCCAAGGATATTCATGTAGTGTACGAGGAACCTTTAGAGGCTGTGCTGGTACAGGCTGTGGCACCATCCGAGTCTGATGATGAGGAAGAGATTGAGATTGAGATAGAGTCCGATCCGGAGGAGAAGCCGATGGAGGACTCTTACGAGCCTAACCTAGAGGAGCATATATTAGGCGAATATGAGGAGCGGATCCCAGAGTTAAACTGCAGAGTCCAGGAGTTAGAGGACGAGGCCAAAAAGAGAGAGTCCGAGTTCCAGAAATTGAGGGACGAGGACCACCAGAGGAAGCTGGCCTTACAGGAGTGAGAGGTGGAGATTGCCTATCGTAGGGAGGTAGGGATCCAGATGGGGACTCTGTTTCACAGGTCAGTGGCTAGGAATGTGGATCTGGCAGAAAAGTTAGAAGAAGTAGAACAGAGGGAGCTTAGTGAGAAGACTGAGAAGGAAGCACTCTGTACTTAGTTGGAATTAGAAGTGATGGATAGGATACACTTCGAGGAGAAGTGGGAGGCTGCCCATGAGAGAGCCGGCGACCTGGAGGATGAGGTCAGATGGAAATAATCCCTGTAGAATACGTTTATCGAGATTGTCGCCCAAACATTAGAGAACATGAACTGAGCGTAGACTTGATTCCTATTAGACTGGGAGAATTTGATGTGATACTGGAAATGGATTGGTTGTATAACCATGCTGCGATTATTGACTGTTAGAACTAATGTGTGAACCTTTAGACTCCGAGCAAGTCTAAGGTAGTGTTTTATGGTAGCTCATCACTTAAGCAATCGTGTTGCGTTACGATGATGCATGCCAAGAAATTGTTAAGGAAAGGATGTGTAGGTTATTTAGCTTACATCGTTGATACTCGGAAAAAGGGAGTAGAAATTAAGGATATATCCATAGTTAATGAATTTCAAGATGTGTTTCTGGATGATCTACCTGCTCTTCCACCAGACAGAGAAATTGAATTCGTAATAGACTTAGCACCGGGAACGACACCGATTTTGGAAGCTCCATATTGTATGGCGCCAGTAGAAATGAAGGAATTGATGATACAATTGCAAGAATTATTGGATAAGGGTTACATACGACCGAGTGTGTCTCCTTGGGGAGCACCAGTGTTATTCGTTAAGAAAAAGGACGGATCGATGAGGCTCTGTATCGATTATCGAGAATTAAACAGAGTAACGATCAAGAACCGATATCCGCTACCAAGGATAGACGACTTATTTGATCAACTGAAGGGAGCAAAGTGTTTCTCGAAGATCGATCTATGAATAGGATATCATCAACTGAAAGTGAGGGACGAAGACATACCGAAGACTGCGTTTCGAACCCGTTATGGACACTACGAGTTTTTGGCGATGTCATTTGGTTTGACTAATGCTCCGGAAGTATTTATGGACTTGATGAACCGAGTTTTCAAGCCATACTTGGATAAATTTATAGTGGTTTTTATCAATAACATTTTGATCTACTCGAAGACAGAGGAAGAACACGCCGAACATCTGAAGATTGTTTTGGAGGCACTAAGGAAGGAGAAGATGTATGCGAAATTTTCAAAGTGCGAATTTTGGATGGAGAAGGTTCAATTCTTAGGCCACGTGGTGGATAAGAATGGAATCTCTGTAGACCCTGTGAAGGTAGAAGCAGTAAGTAATTGGGAACAACCGAGAACACCGACGGAGGTGAGAAGCTTTTTAGGGTTAGTTGGGTACTATCGAAGATTCATCCAAGATTTTTCTAAGATAGCAACCCCGTTGACTAATTTGACTAGAAAGACGGTGAAATTTGTATAGACCGACAAATGCGAAGAAAGTTTTCAAGAACTGAAAAGGAGATTGAGCGAAGCACCTGTGTTATCATTACCAGATGATGCGAGAAATTTTGTGGTGTATAGTGATGCATCGCACAAGGGACTTGGCTGTGTGCTTATGCAGCACGGCAAAGTCATTGCATATGCATCACGACAATTGAAGGATTAAGAAAAGTGATACCCTACTCATGACTTAGAGTTAGCGGCAATAGTTTTTGCGTTAAAGATATGGAGGCATTATTTGTATGGGGAAAAATGTGAGATATACACGAACCACAAAAGTCTGAAATATATCTTCACACAGAAGGAGTTGAACATGCGGCAGAGAAAGTGGTTAGAATTAATCAAAGACTATGACTGCGATATTCTTTATCACCCGGGGAAGGCAAATGTGGTTGCCGACGCTCTGAGCAGGAAAGGAAGATAAAGGTTGTTTAATTTGACGACTCAGGAAGAGTTGATAAGAGAGATGGAGAAATTGGAGATAGAAGTGAAAGAACCAGAGAAGCCTTGAGAGAAGTTATTTGTAATGGAAGCTCATCCGACATTATTGGATAGAGTAAAAGAAGCACAAGAGAAAGATGAGGAGTGCGAGAAAATCAGGAAGAGGATCATAGAAAATGAGGAAGAGAAATTTTGAATGAATAAAGACGGTATCTTAAGATTCGAAGGAAGAGTGTGGGTACCAGCGGTAACCGAGTTAAGGGAAGAGATTTTGCACGAGGCACATAATACGACATATTCCGTTCATTCGGGAGGCACGAAGATGTACCAAGATCTAAGGCAACATTTTTGGTGGCCCAATTTGAAACGGGAAGTCGCAGAGTGCGTCAGTAGATGTTTGACTTGCCAACGCGTTAAAGTAGAGCATCAACGGTCGAGTGGTTTACTACAACCATTGGAAATACCAGAGTGAAAATGGGAGCATATTATGATGGACTTCGTGGTAGGACTTCCAGTTACACAGAAAGGTTATGATGCTATTTGGGTTATCATGGATCGACTAACGAAGACAGCACATTTTTTACCAATCAAGATTCGCTACAGTTTGAACCAATTAGCCAGTCAGTACGTAAAGGAGATTGTTTCACGACATGGAGTACCGGTATCTATTATCTCTGATCGAGATCTGCGCTTCACGTCAAATTTTTGGAAGAGTTTGCAAGAGAGAATGGGTACGCAGTTGAGGTTGAGTACGGCTTATCATCCTCAAACAGACGGACAGAGTGAGCGAACAATACAAATGCTGGAGGACATGCTTAGGATTTGCGTGATGGATTTTAAGGGAAATTGGGACGACCACCTACCCTTAGTCGAATTTGCGTATAACAATAGTTACCATGCGAGTAACGACATGCCACCGTACGAAGCTCTTTACGGAAGAAAGTACAGAACGCCATTATGTTGGGACAAAGTAGGAGAGCGACGAATACTCGAACCAGAGCTAGTACAACAAACCATAGACGTGGTGACAGTGATAAGAGCCAGACTAGTAGCAGCTCAAGATCGCCAGAAGAAATACGCAGATTTGCATCGGCAGGACCGAGACTTCAAAGTCGGCAGTTTTGTATTCTTGAAAGTATCTCCATGGAAGGGAAAGATCCGTTTCAGAAAGAAAGGAAAATTGAGTCCAAGATTCATAGGACCGTTCGAGATACTGAAGCGAGTGGGCGAAGTGGCATACAAAGTTGCGTTACCACCCGAGTTGGAGAACATCCACAACGTATTCCACATTTCTGTGTTGCGACCGTACAAGGCCGACTACAAGCACGTGATTTCTTACGAGCCCATTCAAGTGGAGAAGAACTTGGCGTATGAAGAAATTCCTGTCCAGATATTAGATAGGAAAGAACAAACTATGAGAAATAAAATTATATCTTCTGTAAAAGTACTTTGGCGTAACCACGATGTCGAGGAGGCAACGTGGGAGTTAGAAGATAGGATGATGAGGGATTATCCCCATTTATTTGTGTAACCTTATAGCAATTCTGGGATGGAATTTTTATAAGGGGGGAGGATGTAATACCCGAGAATTTCCTAATATTATTAAATAAATATATTATTGGAAATGAGAATTTATTTGAATATAAATGATTTTGTGTTATGAGATGAATTAATTCAATTATATAAAATTGAATAATTATAATAATTGAGAAATTTATGAAGTTTGTGATAAACTCGTTGATAGCCTTGTGTGGCATAGTGATGAGGACTATTAATGATTATATTAATTAACGAATGAATTATTAATGTGAACGATTAATCTATATTAATTGTTAATTGCTATTATAGAATATTAATTAATGGTTATGGAATATTAACTATGATTGATTAATAATACGTGATTATTATTGCAAGAAATATAGTAATAATAAGCAATGTGTTTATAAATATAATAAGATTTATATTCATTTAATGTGATATTTAATCACATAAGTGTTAATCGATTATTATGAAAATTAATAATCAATGAGGAATGGATTAATTAATATTATCGTTAATTAATCAATAAGATGAATAATTTATTTATCTGACATTATGAATAATAAAATAAATAAGTAAGTTATTAATATGATGAGATTATATTAATTGTTATGTGCAAATGTGCAAGAATTAAATATAAAGTATATGGAATACGACTATATTATATAATGTAGAGAAACACTTAGGTGTGACCATGAAAGTATACATAAAGTATGTTATATAGTGCAATGTGAATATATTACACATAGAGACCATGTATTAAGATTGATTAAAATATATAAGCTACATGTTTATGCTTGTGTGAAAATAAATATGTGGGTATACATTGTATAATATATCATGAACATATTATAAACTATTAATTTTAATAAAGGAGACAGTATAATGTGATAACATCCGATTAGACTATACCAGTATGATAAAATGTACATAGATTATATGTGCTCAAATTGCATCTACTACATTATGTGAATCCATGTTAGTATCATTATAATTACATTGTAATATAATTGTGGCCTAATTATATAACATATAATCTGATTTCATACCATATGAGTATAAGTATGATATGTGACTAAGATAGTAACATGTATGTATATTGAGTAACAAGTTTGTGTAACGGATGTGTTAGCTAATGAACATCCTATACTTCTAATACACTATAAATAGGATTCGAAAGTGTTGATTACTTAACGTGGATAAACTATGCTAAAGGGCAAGTTTTCTTAAACCCGTTTTTATATTATTTGCAAGTTCTCTAACTTACACTCTTTTAAAGTGCATGTTTCCATACTTACACTCATTTATAGTGCAAGTATCCTAGACCTTCGTATTTACTTTATTCAAGGAACGTTGTAAGCAAGTTCCTAACTCTACTCTTTATTGAACATTCAATTGGCTTATGCAATTATTGTCGTACGAGTAAACTCTTGAGATTAAATTCAGATATTATGAACCATATACTTCATGAATAGGATAAAAGTCGAATTATATTCTTCGGACTTTAAATCTTGAAATTGAATTTATAGTTGTTGAGATCTATGCCATTTGATTCGGCTAGACTTATATTATTAAAAGGCGACCCAAACCAATTGATTGGTGCAGGATCTTGTATTTGACTGAGAAGAACAAAATATAACTGTCGGAGAACCGACGCGCGCACATTAGTATGATTGAGTGTTATGCATAACATAGGGTACTTTAGGCTGATCACCTATTGTACTTGTTTTTGTTGGATTTTCAGTTTATTACTGTCAATTCATGTGGAAGTTCATAGTCCTTAGTGACTGCTCAGTATTCAGTTATCTTGAAATCTTGAATTGATTTATTATTGAATCACATTGATATTATTCTGTCCTTAGCGACTTTTATTGAAAACTATTGATATTCTTATTATCCTTGAACTATCAAACCTTGCTATACCCTTTCGAGAATTGAGAATTATATTACAAACCCTTATTGTATATTACTGGCTGAGCAATTTGTACTCATTCTTTCTTTTCCTAAAAATATTTCAGTTAAGGTCGAGTAGTGCGGACCCTCGAGTACCGACAAGGGCAAGGGAAAGGCTACTGAGTAGCTTTGTTTATGTAGGACTTTATGATTGTAATAAAAAAATTATGATATTATGTACTAGTTAAGGTTATTTACGCTTAAGATATGTCTAAGCTATGTAATCACTATTTAAGTTACTAGACCTTGGGACGTGAATAATTATATTATTTAAATGTAATTTATTCGGTATTAGTTGTGTATTATTTCGCTGTGCGATGCGATATTTAGTCGTATTATTATTGTGATGTATTATCATGAGTACGTGATGAACCGAATTCAAGCAACCCCGTGACGGTCCTGGAATTTGGGGGCGTCACAATAACGAAGAACGAAGATTCGACGAAAGTTACACGATTAGACGATAATCGTCGAAAATGTAAATTTCTCGGATTAGAAGTCAAAAGTAGCCGTGAGCATCAAAAATGATGGTTTTCGATTGCAACACGTGTAATTTGGTAAATAAGACTTGCAAAAACAAGAACGGATTGATTCTGAATTAAAACAAAGAATTGAGAGTCGAACGTTTAACGAAAACGTAAAAATGGACTAATCAGCGAATTTCTCGTCGACGGATTCGAAAATAAATTCTGACTTGATAGGATGATAGAGCATGTCATTTGTGAATTTTTGGGTTTGGAACGAGCCAATTCTGAGTTTTAACTGTCACATTACGAGCTTGGGAGTTTTAGAATTTTCAATGACTTAGAAATTTTTCTGAGATGCAGGGCTAGCGCCACAGCGCCACCCAATAGGCTTAAAACGGCGCCGCAGCGCCACTCCGGGGAGAAATCTCTGGAGGGTTAGTGCCGTACCACCACTCCAAGAGGAAAATCTGGCACCGCAGCGCCAGCATGGCAGAGAATTCTGACATTGCTAGTAATGATGTACCCTTTTGCATATCATTTAAGGGGCTAGCATGTGATGTAATGCAAGCTTTAAACAACATGTTTAATCAATGGTTATAAGAGTTAAATGTTGAACAAGTGTAATTGAACTTAAGTTTTAGAAACGTTAATCAAGATTGAGTTCATGAACATTAAATAACTTGAACGAATGCTAACTAGTTAACGATTCGCTTAAGTTATATAAGAAGTAGGAGTTAGGAAAATACAGTGTATATCAACTATGATTACTAATTGGTATACTATGTATTATTCTTTGTAGATGTGCTAAAGATTGAGTAGACTACGTAGAGGTATAGCAGACGCAAAGGCAAGTTTTCTAACTCTTGCATTAATGTTGTGTTATGCAAGTTTCCAAACTTCATTTATACTTTATTATGAATGCAAGTTTTGCTAAACCCTTGTCTATACGTTATGGTTGGGCAAGTGGTCATTGTGCATAATTGCTTATGCATAAACTGTTCTTGAATACTCAATGCCATTTGACTCGGCTAGACTGAGACTTATCATATTTTGGTGGATTTTTCCATAAATCTTTCCAGAATATATACAATGTGGTGATCATATGCCAATTGCTTGGTACGGATTCTCAAGTAAACCTGAGCATGAATAAAACAAAGGTTTTAAATGTCGTTAATTCGACAGGCACGTAAGGTTTCCACCAATTAAACGTAAGCACGTTTAATGTATGAGTGTTGATCAACATAGAGTACTACAGGCTGATCACCTGGATGTGCTCGTAAGCTATATCGAACTTACGGCCTTCGTGCCGGGTTGTTCCTTTCATGAATGAGAACTAAACTATGGTTCATGGTCGTTGACCAAGATGGATTTCGAAGAGGCTATAAAGTCCTTGGGAATGGTTTTAAAGGAATCAAAATGATATTTTGATTATTCTTAAGTACTTCATAACTATTGTACAGTTATTGCAGACCAAGAGATATGATTCTTGATTTTGTGATTTCAAGATATACTGTTTAACTTGTTGAGCTGTTTATGTGACGCCCCCAAATCCGGGTTACCTAACCCCCGAGTTTGGTGCTCACGATCCAACATTTAAATATCATCTAACTACCCATTTATTTATGAATAGAAATATACATATCATTAACTGATATTTATAATACATTGTCCCAGGTTTTCTAACCTTAACATAACAAATATACCCTTAGATATACAAAAAGGGTTATACAAAACAAAAAATAAATATGGTCATTATAATTACTCCAGCAATACACTTTTGCCTTTGTCTTTCTCTGCCCCTCCGGCTACTTCGTTCCTAGCTGAAATATTATATTTAAGCAAGGGTGAGCAACAAATTTGCTCCGCAAGTTAAATCATACAATAAAGTATAAGAATTAAGAATATAAGACTATCAATTTGATAGAAAAAGTTCAAAGGACTTTGAATTAGTTGAATAAAACGTTAATTAATAACAAGTCTTCTTGCATCCTATGCGAAATAATAATTCGATAGTGAAAGAGTAAAATGCTTTCAAAATTTCTCAATTGAATAACAACAATCAATTCTACGCAATAACAAAGTGGGAAATTATTTAGATTTTTGAAAGCAGAGCGACCCCACAGGATCTTGAACTTCTCGAGTAACTATCAAAGGTTTTACCTTGAAGTACCCAGGTGTATCAGATAACTATAAAGATTAAATCATACCCCTATGCAAGTATATAAAGTGATCAGCTTCATTATATCTCATATTATGCATAATACTTACATGCGCGCAACGGCCGAATATACGACCACAAAGCCCCTTTTTATAAAAAGGTTGTTCTTCTCAGTCTTATAACCAGAATTCGAATCACAACAATGAAATACAATGATTTTAATATCTAATCGCTTTCTCGATCTAGCCAAAATAATTGGCATTGACCTGTCAATAATAATTGAGTTCTCTTCTCGAACCTATCAAGTTTCAACAAATGTTCGTCTAGCTAAAACAATTAGCTACGACATATTTCAAAATGATTCAATAATAGACAGAAATTAACTGTACTATTTACAATCAATAATAACTTCTACGGATGTGAATAACCAACAACAGTTATGCCACAAGCATATTCTCAAAATTAACAATTCAATTTGAATTAATAAACATGCACTAACTGCGAATAATCAACAATAATTCTCAGACGTGGTATAATCAGCAATAATTAACCACCACTATATTTGAAAAGTAATAACTCGAGATTGAGTTAAGATAACTTGTCTTCTTCGTTGATTACTGCTACACAATATATTCTATCTGCGTTTTAAAGACCTATAATTAACAATATCGGTCTCACAATTAGCACAACAAATCACAACACATAGCACTGTAATTTATAGTTAATATATCTCCTAGACAAATCATCACGTAGTCACATCAGTGTTTATAACCTGTATAAACACTTATCAAGTATAAATATTTCGGTCTGGTTGGACTTCGGTCTCAATTCGGTGTCTTGATCACCCTATTCGACAATTAACACATTTATTGTTAATTAAACTTGATCTCAAAGCTTAAATAATATTTTAGATAAGTCATATATCATTTCAATTTCCATTTCAGTAACTTGATGGTCAATTCAGCAAACCAGACTGCAATCCAGCAACCTGATGGCCAATCCAGCAAGCTAGATTCCACTTTTTAAATCAAATCATCTTATTATTTTTTTTATCTTCTGTCCACACATAAATACATGTATTTCGTACACAAAAATAATTTTTTAGGAATTTTTCAATTTCCTTAAGTATTTTCCAAAAATCCATTTCTAGTTAATTCCTTAAGAAAATAACTACCTCACGCTTAACTCCAAAACTTCCCAACTCTTGGCAGGATCTTACACATGTTAACGTGAGTCTCCAGTTTAAATTTTATGGTCATCGGAGTCATACAACTCCGGTTATAGCATTTTTTGTTGGGAAATCTCAAAAATTGAAATGGCCATAACTTGCTCAATCTAAGTCAGAATGAGTTCATTTTTTCACACAAGCTACTTCATTCCATATATTTTCATGTCCCAAAAGGTCGAAATTTATTACATAATTTAAGTGGACGAAACTGCCCTTCAAAATCCCGGACAGCCTAATTTTGTCATTTTTTAGATTTTTTCTACTTTGCTAAAATCAGTCCACATGAAAATCTACAACTCCTTTCTCAGTAATTCCATTTGAAAAAGTTAGAAGACTTATAGATGTAAGTCCAGAAATTGACCACACTCAAAAATTCAAAATATATTGAGAGATATGGTCGTTTCCGTTTCATGTTACGTTTTCTCAAAAATCTAATTTTAAAACTTTTGTGTTTTCTAAGAAATCTTGCATGATCTCTTGATAAATCAAACTTTAGCCACCATAAACCATTATAATATATACCCATATATCATAAACTCATGGATCTACCATGATCTATAATCTATTATATCAAAACCCACCAAACACAAACAAAACATAATTTATGTTAAGAAAATCAAGGTTTTCAACCTTTTCAAACATAGTTTCATTATTCTTGCTTTAGATCTAACTTTTGACACTTAAAAGTGATAGATCCAAACATATAACACTTAAAAACATATAGATCCAAGATTTTTAAACCACAAAATCAAAACCTTACAAAAATCAAACTCAACTCAAATCACAAAGGAAATTAAACTATATTAAATAGAAACCTTTATACCTTAGCTTGTTCTTTCTTCTTCCTAAGTTTTAGTTAAGGAACTATGAAACAAGCAAGAACACTCCCTCTCTTTCCTTCTCTCTTGGGCGAACATGGCACTCACTCTCTCTCTCTCTCTCTCTCTCTCTCTCTCTATCTTTTGCTTTGCTAGCTAATGAAATGAGATGAAAGAGAAATGAGTTTGGTGTTTGGTAGAGTTAGTAACATTTAATGATTGCATTCTCTCCCCCTCCTTCCTGGTGACCGACCATGTGCCATATTTTTCTCCCAATATCTTGCCATATCTAAGCATATCTCCCAAATCTCTCCATATCTTATCATTTCCTTACATATCTTATCATATCTTTCCAAATCTTATCATATATTTCCAAATCTTATCATATCTTTCCAAATCTTATCATATTCTTCCATATCTTATCATATATCTTTGATTCACATTCTCCCTTTCTTTCTAGCTTGGGCCGGCCATGTGGCCTTGTCTTGGGCCACTAATTAGTTTAACTAATGCCCAACATGCCCCTCTTCTGTTGGGTTAAAGTCTTGGGCTCCAAATTAAAACATTTGGGTCATTCCTTACATTCCTTTGGGCTACTAATTTAAAATAACTTGGGCTCCCATACATCATTAGTCTTGGGCTACTAGCATACTAGATAATTAAATCTAGTATTGGGCTAGCTTCACAACTTAATTGATATTAAATCAATTAACTACAAGTCCAATACTTAAATAAACTATTGAGCTTGTTTATCTCACTTACCCACATTAGTCCATCGAATAAATTATCTCTTGGACTATTATTCATTATTATTAATATATACACATTCACATATATCAATAATATTAATATTCTCCCATACCATAACCCTTAGGTTATTTAATTACTATACCTAATTTATATATTAGGTCACATAACTTTATTCTTAATTATCTGTATATACAAAATAATTTGTATACACCTTACATAATACACATGTATTCAATCACATACATAATTCACATACGTGATAACATATTCTCCTAGTGTATTAACTTAATAGCCCTAATTGACTTAATAAGTTATAAACACTCACATATTTATCAATACAATTATTATAACTGTATTTTCTACCGAATCCCAATTCGTAACTAGGGTTAGGTTTTCTATTCTTCGTTAAACAAAATTGTACTCATATTTCTCAGTAAATACACAGTTTGACCACTTTAATAAACTCGTATCACAGATACTCAGCACAATATTGATAATCAATATCAATAATAAAAAAAATTTTGAAAAATTTGAATTATGTGAAATTCTGGGTTCTCACATTCTCCCCTCCTTATAAGGATTCCGTCCTCGGAATCACAGCTTTCTTATTCTTTACAATCTTTTAAAGTTGTATCATCAATTTATTTTTCTCAACACAATATTCATTTGTGTCTCATATACTAACCCGTGACTTGAATCTATAAAAGAAAACAATTCACAGTGATATCTATCCCATATTTCCCGCGTAATTTAATTACTCAACTAAATCATTACCTGTCACCACCTCCTGGGCAGCTATTGCATCTTGCACCGTCATGTTCATTGTACGGGCCGTTGGTCTTCCTTATTGTGCAGATCCTCTAATCGTCAGGGTTCCGCCACCGGGTCCTTTGTTGGTACTTCCCTTCTCCACATTCTTCTTCGGACAATTTCGAACCAGATGATCTGTCGATCCACACGCAAAACAACCTTGTATTTTCTTCGGACTGGGACAATTGGGCGACAAGTGTCCCTCTTGACCACAGTTATTGTGACACCCCAAATCCGGGTACTTCGTTTCCACATGATTTGGTGTTCACTTTCTAATTAAAACATACATCTACCCAAATAAAGAATTTCAAACTAATTACAACCTTCATAAAAATCTTCCTTTAGAAAGAATGACAACTTGTCCAATAAAATCCCAGGGTTATCTAAACCTTAACATCATTCAAATAACGTAAATGCAAAAACACAAAACATAACCAACTAAGTCTTATTACAAAAGTAACTTGACATAACAAGCCTTCATTTATTCATCTTTCCTTTTCCTTTACTTGTTGACGGTATGTCAACATTCTTGGTCTCAACTGCAAGTGGTGGTAAAATATGCAAGAGTGAGCAAACAAAAGCTCACTTGAAAATACAACAGTAATATGTCATAAGTGAATCGTTTCAAAAGAGTTTAAATAACTTTACTTTCATCCATATAAAAAAATTAAATTATAGAAACTTCTGAGGGTTATAAGACCTTGACCCATTGTGCTATGTTATAAATATTTCTATTTAAACCTTTAACAGTCAATAAGACTATAGACCATTAACTCGTACTCAGGGGGATCAACCCTTTGTACCATGAATTGTGCACAACCATCTTAACGCTTTTGTATAAAATATCCCCTAATTAATAGGGTTGTTCATTCTTAGAAATTGAATACAAGTCCACAAACTCCTTAACTACCGATATCTCTTCTACCTTCGGGCTCTCCTTACGCGTATCTACTATGTAGGCTAAATATCCTACACAGCCTTGCATCAAAAGTTTCTTGGCTTGCATCACCGTTAGACAATTCGCTTGTCTAGGCGATTTACTACCATATAACACCAACTTCGACGGAGTCGTAAGGTTTACTGACTTCTTCTGACAGTCGATTACCGCCGCATGGTTGAACAACCAGTCCATACCTAGTATGACGTCGAATTCCCCAAGTTTAATCGGAATCAAATCTACTCTAAGCTCCTGACCCTTAATGTCCAGTCTATAATTCCTATAAATGCTCCTAACAGGAATAACCTTCCTATTCGCAATCTCTATGCTCAAAGGGTAAACTAACTCCTCTACAAGTAAGTCTAGGGTTTTAGCAAAATCATCAGATATGAATGAACAAGTAGCACCCGAATCAAATAATACATATGCATTTATACTATTGATCGGAATAATACCTGCCACCACGTCTTTTGATTGCACCGCGTCTTGCACCGTTATATTGAATGTGCGGGCAGTGGGTCGAACGGCCTGTAGTGGCGATGGTCCGGCAACAGTCAGATTACTGCCGCTGCCCTTTCCTCCATTCCCTGTTGACCCTGTCGCTGGCTTCTTAGGGCAGTTAAAAGCCATGTGATCCTTGGATCCACATGTATAACAAGCTCCTTTCTTGGGGTTTGGGCAATTTGGCGCAATGTGGCCTTCCTGACCACAGTTGTAGCACACGCGTTTCCCTTTCATACACACTACAGTGTGAGTCTTCCCGCATGTAGCACATGCTTCGAACTTCCTCTTCTACTGGTTTCCTTGCTGACTCCCAGCAGAGGTATTATCAGACCACTTCCTCTTCTGGTTCACAGCGCGGCTACCCCTAGTTTTGGTTTCTACCTCATTCTTCTTCTTCTTATCTTGGTTGAACTTCGTCACCTTTCCAGCACGGCTGCAAACGTGTTTAACTGGAACATAGAGACCTTGCTGTAGAGCCAGGGTTTCAATCCCCGCTCAAACCTCCTCGCCTTCCTAGCTTCCGTGCTGACCTGGTAAGTAGCGAACCTGGCCAGTTCATTAAACTTCGCCGCGTATTCCGACACTGTCTTCGTTCCCTACTTCAGCTCTAGGAATTGGACCTCCATCTGGTCCTGCGAACTCACTGGGAAGTACATCTCGTAGAACATCTCTTTGAAATGTTCCCACGTTATGACTCCTTCTCCCTCTCTAGTCTTATTCGCCTGCCACCAGAAGCTAGCATCTGACTTCAACATAAAAGTCGCAAATGCCATTTTCTGGTCTTCACTGATCCTAGCCACGTCAAATACCTTTTCTATTTCCATAATCCACGTCTAAGCACCTATAGGGTTTGTCGATCCCTTAAATTCTGGCGGTCCTACTGCCTTAAACTCTTTGAATGTCGTGGCCTGTACTTGCGGCTGATTCGCCATTGCTCCTGCCAGCAGGTTCACTAATTGCTGAACCGCGTTAGGGTTTGTTGCATCGTTATTGTTGTTGTTCGTCGAACCCTCGGGGTTTTGACATGTTACTCTTCTTCTAGGAGGCATTTTTTGATAAGAAAATATTATTATTAGATCCTTTATTCAAATCTTAAGTATTCAAGTTCATAATTAAATGTTCGAATAACTTAGTTCACACATAGCACATCAATAAACCTCTTTTATTCATTAGTCGTCGTTTAAAATATCAATCAGATAGCATTTCTGCCATTTACATCATCCTTCCTGAACTGAAAAAGTTGCAGGATTACATTATTAACTTATCCTATTCTTATCTCAATTATGGAATTTACTTTATTTACTACAAAAGCAACACATAAACAAAAGCTCTACTACTACTGCTACTGCTACTACTACTATTACTGCTACTCCTGCTACTGCCTAGGCATATTAATACGTCGCACAGCCTCTCTGCGTTCCTCTTCCATTACCCAAAATGCCGTTCTTCGGTCCACCACATACCACGGTAAACCTTGGAACTGAGCTGGGTAGTAGAAAATATGGTCCTGAGCTCTTTCTATCGCTGTATAAAAAGCATATTCCGTTTCCCTCAACTTGGCCCTCTTGGCTTCAGCTTCATCTTCAGCTCGATCAGCTCGTTGATTAGCCCTCAAGCTTGACTCTTCAGCTCTGGCACGCTTCCTCGACTCCTCCTGGATGTCTTGCTTCAGCTTTGCCAGTTCAAATCGAGCAGCATATCTATCAACCTCCATATGTATCAGGTTTCACTGTGCATCTCCCAGGTCACTTGCCATTTCCTCGATCGTATTGTCTCGTTGCTGGATAGTTTCCTCAAGATCTCCTACTCGTCCATGAAGCTCCATGTTGCTATCGTAGACTGCCTCGTACATCTCAACACTAGTAGAGTGAGGTGGGAATTCCTCTTCGGTATCCTCTTCCTCCTCTTCAGACTCGTCCTCGTCCTCATACTCTGGAATAGGTGTCAGCTCACGCTCCCGACCAGCTACGGTGATCACTGGAGATGGCTCTCTCCTAAGCAGCTGCTCCCAGACAACATGTATGTCACAGGGCTCCTCCTCTCTAGGCACCTGAGGTACAACCTCTCTAGCCCGACTAAGTTCTCCAACGTTCGTCATCCTGACAAAATAATTTTAAAGTTTATTATTACGTGATATCGAGTCGTCACTCTTCGAATACCTGAACGTAAACACATAGCACATAAGGTAGTTTATCATCTTTACCTATCACATCTATCTTTTCGATCTTACCATAAGGCTACAACCTAAGTTTTTCCCCCACCTAAGGTTTCATAACCTACGGCTTTGATACTAACCTGTGACACCCCCAAATCCGTGTACTTCGTTTGCACATGATTTGGTGTTCACTTTCTAATTAAAACATACATCTACCCAAATAAAGAATTTTAAACTAATTACAACCTTCATAAAAATCTTCCTTTAGAAAGAATGACAACTTGTCTAATAAAATCCCAGGGTTATCTAAACCTTGACATCATTCAAATAACGTAAATGCATAAACACAAAACATAACCAACTAAGTCTTATTACAAAAGTAACTTGACATAACAAGCCTTCATTTATTCATCTTTCCTTTTCCTTTACTTGTTGACGGTATGTCAACATTCTTGGTCTCAACTGCAAGTGGTGGTAAAACATGCAAGAGTGAGCAAACAAAAGCTCACTTGAAAATACAACAGTGATATGTCATAAGTGAATCGTTTCAAAAGAGTTTAAATAACTTTACTTTCATCCATATAAAAAAATTGAATTATAGAAACTTCTGAGGGTCATAAGACCTTGACCCATTGTCCTATGTTATAAATATTTCTATTTAAACCTTTAACAGTCAATAAGACTATAGACCATTAACTCGTACTCAGGGGGATCAACCCTTTGTACCATGAATTGTGCACAACCATCTTAACGCTTTCGTATAAAATATCCCCTAATTAATAGGGTTGTTCATTCTCAGAAATTGAATACAAGTCCGCACCAAAAAAAGTTTGGTTTGGATAGATAAGGGAACTTTAGAGTTCAACTATCATCAACTAGGAGTAGTTGAATCGACTTACAGTACTTTACAGTTCAATAATATAAGAATCATGAACCAATTGCAAAATATGACAATAAACTTCATAATAAATAGGCATGCTTTTAGAAACAACTCAAAGCATTCGATCGACTAAGTAGATCTTGCTTGAACAATTAAGTCAAGATCGTATTACTAAAATAACAATTTAATACTTACGCTTTATGAATATTGGAGTATGGTATAACTTGTACCACATATAACAAGTTAAGGAACGTAAATGAACTTTCATGATTTATTGAGCAAGGGTTAGGAATTTGCACAATGAAAAGATACAATGAATAGGCTTGTATAGCATTCAAGAGTAGTTTAAAGAACTTGCACAATATAAATAACAAGTTTAGAAACTTGCTTAACATAAGAGAATAAGGGTAAGAGAACTTGCCTTAAGCGCAAGCTACTTAACACAATTCACGTACTTTAATACTTCCTACACATATATATTAAGTCACAAAAACCTAAATTAGTTAACACATAACTAATTCACATACGTGGTTAACCCTCATGGTTAACTCACTCTAATTAAATAAATAATCAACTATCACATAATTAATTACATCACACACATACTCACATAATTAAATTAATTATGTATTTAGCTAAATTATAATTAAACCATTGTAATTCACACACTTAATCAAATTACAATTACTTAAATTATAATTACCTTTTAAAGTATAAACAATTTATACTTTATAATCAATTAAAATATATCATGCCTTATAATTACACAAATTATAATTAATCATGCAATTATCAATTTATAATCCATAATTAAACATGCATTTATTAAATTATAATTACATAAATTATAATTTAAATTAACATCTAATTGATTAAAATAAAGCAACTTCTATACATTATAATTTCACAGAATTATAATTTAAATTAAATATTTACTCTTAATTATAATTAATCAAATTATAATGAAGTAACTTATTGTACAATTAAACAATTATAGTTTATAATTTAAATACTATATTAGGTTTTCAAAACTTTCTTTTTCTCAAATATGAAATTGTCACATCCATATTAACCACATGTTATAGCAACTGATTACATGCTCATCATCATAAATATTTTATCTTAAGCCATCAAGTAAGACTACACTAGTAAGCAAAACTCACTGCCCAAGCACTGTGCCCGGCGCAACTGCGCAGCCAGCTGCCTTATAACCGGCGCAGCTGCGCAGGGAAGGAATCTGGGATCGGCCAGTGGCGCAGCTGCGCTGCTCCTGGCCTTGCTGCCGGCGCAGCTGCGCAGCAGCTCGGCCAGACGCAGACAGCCACGGCTCTCTGTTTAACCGAACAATCCAAATAAGCCAACAACGCCAAAAATACAGTACTATAGACTGTAAATATATATATATATATATATATATATATATATATATATATATATACGTTATTACACATATATAAAGCATGCTTCCAAAACACAAAATCATTTAAACAATGATAATCTCAAGTTTTGAAAATTCATTTTGGCCATTTTCATGAAAACTCATATTTTCATAAAATAATTCTCTGTAATAAAATTTTCTTACCAATTCAACTTATTAAACATGCATTATGTTTGAAATTGAAGATATTATCACAACATTTCTAAATAGGCATATTAAAACACAATCAAATCATAACTTTTACTCTAAAATTGGCTAATAACATACAAAATCATAAGAACATCAATTTCTCCATTAAAACATGTTCTGACAAAAATTTGATTTCTGAAAATCCTTGATCATGACATACAATTCATATAATCACCACTATAAACACAATTTATATATGTACATCATATTTGTATAACTTTCATGCTAAATCATATACACAGAGAACTCATATTCATGAATATTATAAAGAAAACACATAGAAATATAAAGAAATTGAAATAATACCCTTTTTGCTTAGATGATTGAAGAAGAAGATGATAGTGATTCCCTTCAAGCTTCTCAAGCTTTATCTTTTCTTTCTCTTCCTCTTCTCTCTATCTTCTTCTCTGTTATTTTCTCTGCTCTTTCTCTCTTTCTTTTCTTAGTTTCTCTAACTGAGTAACTCTAAACTAACGTAACTTAGTGTATATACAATATACATATAACACATATAATTATAGAATATGTAACTCCTAATATAATTACATATAGTAATTACTAATTAATACATAGGTTACAAAAATTTTGAATTTAAATATCCACAAGGCTTGTTTGGCCAAAACAGAATTATTTTTAAAAACAGTTTATTAGCTAAGGCCTTGTTTGGAAAATAGATTTAAAATTCTTTTTTTTTATTTTAACAAATCATTTTAACACATACCTTAATGTCATATTTTAATCAATTAAATATTAATCAACTAATTTAATCAATTAAAATCCAACATCAATTAATCACATAAACTTGTCACATAATTATAATTACTCGCTAATTATAATTTATGTAACATTTCATCACATAATTCCTCTAATTCAATTATCTCAATTAAATTAGAACTATAATATAAAATTAATATACATTAATTAAATAAATATTACACATTCATTTAATTAATATATAACACTTAATTAAATCACTCCATAAATCACATAATTTATTTATTTAATTCAATAAATACATCACATAAAATATTTATTTAATTCAATAAATATTAAAATTAACTATAAAATCACAATCGTTACAGTTATAACAGACTCCCTTCCTCTTTAGACAAATTCTTGGACGATTCTTCCCACAAGTCGCACAAGGCTCACCTCCCTTCCTATTCTCTTCTGACCTATTACCCGTTTGGGTATTCTCACTCCATTTTCGCTTGTTCAGATTACTACCACCACTACTACCTCCTTCATTTTTTTCTTCTTCTTCTCCTGATGATATTGAGATGCAGCTTTGCTTCCCCCTTCAGCAATTATCGCTTTCTCCAACAAAGTCACAAACGTATTAATCTGCAATACAGCTACCTTGTTGAATATCCCTGGCCTCAATCCATTCTCAAATCTCCTCGCCTTTCTTGCCTCCGTGTCCACCTGATGAGGTGCAAATCTCGCTAACTCATTGGACTTAGCAGCATATTCTCATACCGACATATTCTCTTGCTTTAGTTCTAGATACTTGACTTCCATCCTGGCTTGCAAACTCGGCGAAAAATAGTTCTCAAAGAACAACTCTTTAAACTTTGTCCAAGTCACTACAGCTGTCCCAGCTCTAGCCTGATTGGTTTCCCAACAGTAATTGGCATCTCCCTTCATCAAATAGGTGGCAAAAGTTGTCTTTTGCTCTTCTGCCACTCTCGCAATAATAAATGCTTTCTCTATCTCCTTTACCCAAGTTTGGGCTTCAATAGGATCCATAGTTCCCTTGAATTCTGGTGTTCCTACCGCTTTAAAAACTTTTAAGTTTGCCAATCTATTAGCTGGCTGTTCTCTTGCTCTTGCTCTTGCTCTTGCTGTTGGCGCCCTATGTTACATAGCTTGGGCTAATATATCCACAAAATTATGCATCGGGTCTGCTTGACCTCCTTCATTATTCACTGATTGCTCTTCTCTTTGATTTCTATTCTGTTGTCTAGGTGGCATTATCTGATTTAAATGAAAATCTTACATTAATCCCTTTTTTTTCTCCACAACAATTCTTATTAGTAACATAAGAATTTAACATAAATTTCTCATATAATCGCATATTTATTCAAATAGCACATAATACTTTTAGTACTAAACATCTACTGTTATAATTAGTCACTATCCCTTTTTGATAAATATCGAGATTAACAACACAACCTTATACAAAAAGTGGCAATTATAACAACTTTACACAAAAAGTTGCAATTACCACAACTTTACACAAAAAGTTGCAATTCTCCAAAATCATCTAAATATTCATATTGAAAATAAAGATTACATACAAACAGATATATTACATATACTCACTCATTGTTCTCGATATTACAATCTTTATATTACACCTTGTTACCAAAAGGTACTACTGCTTATACTCAAGCTGTTTACAGTCTACTCCCTTCTCCTACCTTCTTACTGGGACACTTATTAAATCCGTGACCCATTCCTCCACATGAAAAACATTTTCTCATATTCGGCTTAGGACAATTTGGAGAAATATGTCCTTCCAGCTTATAATTGAAACACACGTTCTTCCACATCATACAATCTCCCAAGTGAGTCTTTCCACACTTGTCACAGACTTTCTTCTTTTTTGGGTTTGAGTTCCCTGAGTTATTATCACTGTCGTTGTCCCTTTTTTGCTTATTGCTTCTCTTCTTCTACTTGACTACTCCCTCAGATGATCCACCACCTTCAGCCTTCATTGTTTCTACTTGTGTCTTCAATTCGTTTTGTTCTTCGGTCATCTCGCGTAATGCTCGCTCCGTCTTCCACAACTCCTCCAAGAGAAATACATTACTCCGGAGTTCTTGAACTTCTGCAGATACTTGATCTTTTTCTCCCACTTTGATCTTAATCTCGGTCTCCACCGTAACTTCTTCAGACTATGCCTCCTCATCTTCATTCAGATACATTTCGGGATACTCATCATGATCACTCCCCAAATTCACCATGGGTTCATCTTTTCTAACTTCCTTAACTGACTTGCTCTGTGCTGGCACCATGTCTACTGGCATTGGTGCAACAACTGCCAACACTTCTGTACTCATTTCATCTCCTCCTGACATCATACCATCAGTTTAAATAACTTGATTAATACTTTACCAGTACGAATTTCATACTCAATATGTGTCCATACATCTTTCTATTGATGTACTTTAGCAATCCCTCACTTAATACTATAAATGAGTTTTCTCTATCTCGCTTATGGTTATAATCCTAGGGTTCCCCCCCCCCCCACTTAAGATTTATAACCTATAGCTCTGATACCAACTTGTGACGCCCCCAAATCCGGGTTACCTAACACCCGAGTTTGGTGCTCACTATCCAACATTTAAATATCATCTAACTACACATTTATTTATGAATAGAAATATACATATCATTAACTGATATTTATTATACAATGTCCCAGGTTTTCTAACCTTAACATAACAAATATACCTTTAGATATACAAAAAGGGTTATACAAAATAACATAATAAATATGTTCATTATAATTACACCAACAATACACCTTTGCCTTTGTCTTTCTCTGCCCCTCTGGCTACTTCGTTCCTAGCTGAAATATTGTATTTAAGCAAGGGTGAACAACAAATTTTCTCCGTAAGTTAAATCATACAATAAAGTATAACAATCAAGAATATAAGACTATCAATTCGATAGAATATCACCAAAGTTCAAAGAACTTTGAATTAGCTGAATAAAGCGTTAATCAATAACAAGTCTTCTCGCATCATATGCAAAATAATAATTCGATAATGAAAGAGTAAAACACTTTCAAAATTTCTCAATTGAATAACAATAATCAATTCTACGCAATAACAAACTGGAATATTATCCAGATTTTTGTAAGCAGAGCGACTCCACAAGATCTTGAACTTCTCGAGTAACTATCAAAGGTTTTACCTTGAAGTACCCATGTGTATCAGATAACCATAAAGATTAAATCATACCCCTATGCAAGTATATAAAGTGATCAGCTTCATTATACCCCATATTATGTATAATACTTACACGCGCGCAACGGCCGAATATACGACCACAAAACCCCTTTTTATAAAAAGGTTGTTCTTCTCAGTCTTATGACCAAAATTCGAATCATAACAACGAAATATAATGATTTCAATATCTAATCGCCTGCTCGATCTAGCCGAAATAATTGGCATTGACCTGTTAATGATAATTGAGTTCTCTTTTTGAACCTATCAAGTTTCAACAAATGTTCGTCTAGCTAAAACAATTAGCTACGACATATCTCAAAACGATTCAATAATAGACAGAAATTAACTGTACTATTTGCAATCAATAATAACTTCTACGGATGTGAATAACCAACAACAGTTATTCCACAAGCATATTCTCAAAATCAATAATTCAATTTGAATTAATAAACATGCACTAACTGTGAATAATCAACAATAATTCTCAACGTGGTATAATCAGCAATAATTAACCACCACTATATTTGAAAAGTAATAACTCGAGATTGAGTTCAGAAAACTTGTCTTCTTCGTTGATTACTGCTACACAATATATTCTATCTGCGTTTTAAAGATCTATAATTAACAATATCGGTGTCACAATTAGCACAACAAATCACAACACATAGCACTGTAATTTACAGTTAATATATCTCCTAGACACATCATCACGTAGTCACATCAGTGTTTATAACCTGTATAAACACTTATCAAGTATAAATATTTCGGTCTGGTTGGACTTCGGTCTCAATTCGGTGTCCTGGTCACTCTATCCGACAATTAACACATTTATTGTTAATTAAACTCAATCTCAAAGCTTCAATATTATTTTAGATAAGTCATATATCATTTCAATTTCCATTTCAGCAACTTGATGGTCAATTCAGCAAACCAGTTTGCAATCTAGCCACCTGATGGCCAATCCAGCAAAACTGGATTCCCCTTTTTTAATCAAATCATCTTATTATTTTTTTTCACACATAAATACATGTATTTCATACACAAAAATAATTTTTCAGGAATTTTTCAATTTCCTTAAGTATTTTCAAAAATCCATTTCTAGTTAATTCCTTAAGAAAATAACTACCTCACGCTTAACTCCAGAAATTTCGAACTCTTGGCGGAATCTTACACATGTTAACATGAGTCTCCAGTTTAAATTTCATGACCATCGGAGTTATACAACTCCGGTTATAGCGTTTATCGTCGAAAAATCCCAAAAAATTGAAATGTCCATAACTTGCTCAATCTAAGTCAGAATGAGCTCATTTTTTGACACAAGCTACTTCATTCCATATATTTTCCTGTCCCAAAAGGTTAGAATTTATTACATAATTTAAGTTGACAAAAATGCCCTTCAAAATCCCGGACAGCCTACTTTTGTCATTTTTTAGATTTTTCATACTGTGCTAAAATCCGTCCACATGAAATTCTACAACTCCTTTCTCAGTAATTCCATTTGAAAAAATTAGAAGACTTATAGATCTAAGTTTAAAAATTGACCACACTCAAAAGTTCGAAATATATTGAGAGATATGGTCGTTTTCGTTTCTTGTTATGTTTTCTCAAAAATCTGATTTTAAAACTTTTGTGTTCTCTAAGAAATCTTGCATGATCTCTTGATAATTCAAACTTTAACCACCATAAACCATCATAATATATGGCCATATATCATAAACTTATGGATCTACCATGATCCATAATCTATTACATCAAAACCCACCAAACACAAACAAAACATAATTTATGCTAAGAAAATCAAGGTTTTCAACCTTTTGAAACATAGTTTCATTATTCTTGCTTTAGATCTAACTTTTGACAATTAAAAGTGATAGGTCCTAACATATAACACTTAAAAACATATAGATCCAAGGTTTTTAAACCACCAAATCAAAACCTTACAAAAATCAAACTCAACTCAAACCACAAAGGAAATTAAACTATATTAAATAGAAACCTTTATACCTTAGCTTGTTCTTCCTTCTTCTTCCAAAGTTTTAGTTAAGGAACTATGAAACAAGCAAGAACACTCCCTTTCTTTCCTTCTCTATTGGGCGAACATGTCACACTTTCTCTCTCTCTATCTTTTGCTTTTCTAGCTAATAAAATAAGATGAAAGAGAAATGAGTTTGGTGTTTGGTAGAGTTAGTAAAATTTAATGATTGCATTCTCTCCCCCTCCTTCCTTGTGACCGGCCATGTGCCATATTTTTCTCTCAATATCTTTCCATATCTAAGCATATCTCCCAAATCTCTCCATATCTTATCATATCCTTCTATATCTTATCATATCTTTCCAAATCTTATCATATCCTTCCATATGTTATCATATATCTTTGATTCACATGCTCCCTTTCTTTCTAGCTTGGGCAGGCCATATGGCCTTGTCTTGGCCCACTAATTATTTAACTAATGCCTAACATGCCCCTCTTCTATTAGGTTAAAGTCTTGGGCTCCAAATTAAAATATTTGGGCCATTCCTTTCATTCCTTTGGGCTACTAATTTAAAATAACTTGGGCTCCCATACATAATTAGACTTGGGCTACTATAATACTAGATAATTAAATCTAGTATTGGGCTAGCTTAACAACTTAATTGATATTAAATCAATTAGCTACAAGTCCAATGCTTAAATAAACTATTGAGCTTGTTTATCTCACTTACCCACATTAGTCCATCGAATAAATTATCTTTTGGACTATTATTCATTATTATTAATATATACACATTCACATATATCAATAATATTAATATTCTCCCATACCATAACCCTTAGGTTATTTAATTACTATACCTAATTTATATATTAGGTCACATAACTTTATTCTTAATTCTCTGTATATATACAAAATAATTTGTATACACCTTACATAATACACATGTATTCAATCACATACATAATTCACATACGTCACAACATATTCCCCTAGTGTATTAACTTAATAGCCCTAATTGACTTAATAAGTTATAAACACTCACATATTCATCAATACAATTATTATAACTATATTTTCTACCGAATTCCTATCCGTAACTAGGGTTAGGGTATCTATTCTCTGTTAAACAAAATTGTAATCATATTTCTCAGTTAATACACAGTTTGACAACATTGATAAACTCGTATCACAGATACTCAGCACAATATTGATAATCAATATCAATATAAAAAAAATTATTCAAACAATTTGAATTATGTGAAATTCTTGGTTCTCATATTCTCCCCTCCTTATAAGGATTTCGTCCTCAGAATCACCACTTTCTTATTCTCTATAATCTTTTAAAGTTGTATCATCAATTTATTCTTATCAACACAATATTCATTTGTGTCTCATATACTAACATGTGACTAGAATCTATAAAAGAAAATAATTCACATTGATATTTATCCCATATTTCCCGCGTAATTTAATTACTCAACTAAATCGTTACTTGTCACCACCTCCGGGGCAGCTACTGCATCTTGCACTGTCATGTTGAATGTACGGGCCGTTGGACTTCCTGATTGTGCAGTTCCTCTAATCATTAGGGTTCCACCACCGAGTCCCTTGTTGGTACTTCCCTTCTCCACATTCTTCTTCGAACAATTTCAAACCAGATGATCTGTCGATCCACACGCAAAACAACCTTGTATTTTCTTCGGACTGGGAAAATTGGGCGACATGTGTCCCTCTTGACCACAGTTATAACAGACTCCCTTCCTCTTCAGATAAATTCCTGGATGATTCTTCCCGCAAGTCGCACAAGGCTCACCTCCCTTCCTATTCTCTTCTGACTTATTACCCGATTGGGTATTCTCACTCCATTTCCACTTGTTCGGATTACTACCACCACTACTACCTCTTTCATTTGTTTTCTTCTTCTTCTCCTGATGATATCGAGATGCAGCTTCGCTTCCCCCTTCAGCAATTATCACTTTCTCCAATAAAGCTGCAAACGTATTAATCTGCAATACAGCTACCTTGTTGAATCTCCCTGGCCTCAATCCATTCTCAAATCTTCTCGCCTTTCTTGCCTCTGTGTCCACCTGATGAGGTGCAAATCTCGCTAACTCATTAAACTCAGCAGCATATTCTGATACCGACATATTCTCTTGCTTTAGTTCTAGAAACTTGACTTCCATCCTGGCTTGCATACTCGGCAAAAAATTATTCTCAAAGAACAACTCTTTAAACATTGTCCAAGTCACTACAGCTGTCCTAGCTCTAGCCTGATTGGTTTTCCACCAGTAATTGGCTTCTCCCTTCATCAAATAGGTGGCAAAAGCTGTCTTTTGCTCTTCTTCCACTCTCGCAATAATAAATGCTTTCTCTATCTCATTTACCCAAGTTTGGGCTTCAATAGGATCCGTAGTTCCCTTGAATTCTGGCGGTCATACAGCTTTAAAATCTTTAAAGTTTACCAATCTATTAGCTGGGTGTTCTCCTGGTCTTGCTCTTGCTGTTAGTGCCCTATATTGCATAGCTTGGGCTAACATATCCACAAAATTCTACATCGAGTCTGCTTGACCTCCTTCATTATTCACTGATTGCTCTTCTCTTTGATTTCGATTCTGTCGTCTAGGCAGCATTATCTGATTTAAATGAAAATCTTACATTAATCCTTTTTTTTCTCCACACCAATTCTTATTAGTAACATAAGAATTTAACACAAATTTCTCATATAATCGCATATTTATTCAAATAGCATATAATACTTTTAGTACTTAACACCTACTGTTATAATCAGTCATTATGCCTTTTTGATAAATATCGGTATAAATAACATACCCTTATACAAAAAGTTGCAATTACCACAACTTTACACAAAAAGTTGCAATTCTCCAAAATCATCTTAATATTCATATTGAAAATAATAATTACATACAAACAGATATATTACATATGCTCACTCATTGTTCTCGATATTACAATGTTTATATTACACCTTATTACCAAAAGGTACTACTGCTTATACTTAAGCTGTTTATAGTCTACTCCCTTCCCCTACCTTCTTACTGGGACACTTGTTAAATCCGTGACCCATTCCTCCACATGAAAAACATTTTCTCATATTCGGCTTAGGACAATTTGGAGAAATATGCCCTTCCAGTTTACAATTGAAACACACGTTCTTCCACATCATACATTCTCCCAAGTGAGTCTTTCCACACTTGCCACAGACTTTCTTCTTTTTTGGGTTTGAGTTCCCTGAGTTATTATCACTGTCGTTGTCCCTTTTTTGCTTATTGCTTCTATTCTTCTACTTGACTACTCCCTCAGATGATCCACCACCTTTAGCCTTCATTCTTTCTACTTGTGTCTTCAGTTCGTTTCGTTCTTCAATCATCTCGCGTAATACTCGCTCTGTCTTCCACAACTATTCCAAGAAAAATACTGTACTTCGGAGTTCTTGAACTTTTGTAGATACTTGATCTTTTTCTCCCACTTTGATCTTAATCTCCGACTCCACCTTAACTTCTTCATACTCTGCCTACTCATCTTCATTCAAATACATTTCGGGATACTCATTATGATCACTCCCCAAATTTACTATGGGTTCATCTTTTCCAACTTCCTCAACTGATTCGCTCTTCGCTGGCACCTTGTCTACTGGCATTGGTGCAACAGCTGCCAACACTTCTGTACTCATTTCATCTCTTTCTGACATCCTACAATCAGTTTAAACAACTTGATTAACACTTTACCAGTACGAATTTCAAACTCACTATGTGTCCATACATCTTTCTATTGATGTACTTCAGCAATCCTTCACTTAGTACTCTAAATGAGTTTTCTCTATCTCGCTTATGGTTATAATCCTAAGGTTCCCCCCCCCCACTTAAGGTTAATTTATAACCTATAGCTTTGATACAAACTTGTGACGCCCCCAAATCCGGGTTAGCTAACCCCTGAGTTTGGTGCTTAAGATCCAACATTTAAATATCATCTAACTACCCATTTATTTATGAATAGAAATATACATATCATTAACTAATATTTATAATACATTGTCCCATGTTTTCTAACCTTAACATAACAAATGTACCCTTAGATATACAAAAAGAGTTATACAAAACAATATAATAAATATGTTCATTATAATTACTCCAGTAATACACCTTCGCCTTTGTCTTTCTCTGCCCCTCCGGCTACTTCGTTCCTAGTTGAAATTGATAGTAGTGTGCATACAAGCCAATCATGTATGATGACAAAGCACATACTTTGTAAACAATCTTATTTATTTATTAATAAAATATTCATTTAAGGCATATAATTATCTACATGGTGCTGTTTTTATAATATGTAAATAACCCATAGTTTTAAGCAATGCTTTTAGAATCATAATGAGATCATGATAATGAGATCTAAATTCTTAGAAAGCTTAAAAACTAAAATAGTTCCCAATTGTGGGATTACTAAAATGGGGATTAGTAAATCCGGATAGATTGGTACATATGTTGCTTGCTCATTGGATGAGGATGACTGATCTCATGGTCATTTGTGTGGAGACACTAAAGCAAGTATGTAGCTGCTTATTGGAGAATAAGTTCACTGAACGTGACTCGCTATGGAATACCTAATGGAGTTTTACTCGCCTGTCAATAGGAATTCGTAATGTGATAGTAGTACATGTGATCCTTGGACTTGAGATCATCATAGTATCTTGTATGTAACAAATTATACTTTGACTAATTCTTTAAGGCCTTTTAAGGCATATATAGGGTATGCTTGGGTGTAATGAGTTACATATGGAGATAATGAATTATCAATAAAGAATCTACCACCTCTAGTAAAAGAGGAGATATGTCCTATGTGATTCATTAAATGACAACCCAGGAATCCTTGGCCAAGGTAGAATGAAATTAGAAAGAGGTTTCTAATTTGCATTATTTGGAGTTGTGCATTTTCTAATCGAAATACATATGATTAAATAAATTAACACCTGACAGTAAATCCATGTCTTATATTTAATTGGGACATTGTATGGTGGAAGGATTGAATTTTACGGTAACTATTAACTCACAGGTTCTTTTATGATTAATGTTGAAATCTATATTATCTGGAAAGTCGTTGATCGCTAGGGAGGCTTATCCCTATTGTAGAATAAATGTTATTTATTTAAATAGATTATTAGTTTAATTTGTTTATTTAAATAAGATTAGAATTATTCTAATTGATTTATTCACAACCGGTTTAATATGGAGAACCTAAAGGGTCACACCATAAAAGGAAGAAGAATTATTTAAGAAGAAAATGGCATGATAGTAATAATGCATTAAGTATAATTAATTTAATCTATGATGATAGAATAAATTAAATAGTTTAATGTTTATTATTTAATATTTTAGAAATATTAAATATAAATTAATAAGAGGAGTCTTATTAATATTAATATTAATATTATTATTTTAATTCTAAAGGAGTTTAGGAATTAATATACTATCAGTACTCTCTCTCAATCGTAATAAAGATTAGGATATAAATTAATTAAAAGTAATTAATTAATTAAATAAATAAAACCCTATTCTAATTGGATTAGGAGGGTTAACCTAATATCTATATAAGAAAGTCTTATATCAGAAATAAGGTACGTGAATTTTTCACGAGTTGGGAGTACACATATTCTATAGAGATAGAAACAAGGGTTAAGCCAATAACCCATCTTACTGAGTTCTTCATCTTCCTTGGTGGATCACCGTTAGAGGCCAAACATTTGGGTGGCTGACATTGATCAAGGGAATGAGCCATTACAGAGGAATCAAAGGAGTAGAACTTGTACCTGAGGAAGCTTGGATCTTCAAAGGTATAATTCTGTTTTTCTCCTTCCTCATTCACTGATAATTGATGCATAAGAATGATCATGGTAATGGGTTTGTATAAATTTTTAAAAACCTAGTTTTTACGCTTCCACCCTATTTATGTGATTTATTTGCATGATTGCGTTACGCACAAACTCAACAGTGGTATCAGAGCCAATCTTGTTGTAATTATCAGTCTATGTGATTCCATACATGTATAATATGCGATTGGATCGAGTTCTGGGCAACAAAATTTTTTCTGATTCTGCGAAGCTGCGCTGCTGCGCCGGTTCCTGGCCTTCTTGCTGCGCAGCTGTGCCAGTGTCCTGTGCTGGTTTTCATGCTGCGCAGCTGCGCCTGTTCCTGACCTTCTTGCTGCGCAGCTGTTCCGGTGTCTTGGCCTTGTTTTTCATGCTGCGCAGCTGCGCTGGTTCTTTTTATATTCCTGGCGCAGCTGCGCCACTAACAGAATCTGAATTTTTTTTTGTTTTATTTAATTAAATGAATGATTTATTTAATTAATAAAGGTTTAAAATAAAGATGTTTATTTTATATGAAATGAGATTTCAGAATTGCTAAAATTAAAGAGTTTAATTTGGAATTGTTTTTTGAATGAAATAAAGGAGTTTATTTTTCCAAAAAACAAAGTTTAGCAAACTTTTGCCCATTAACTGATATTAATACATATATGGAATGAATTTACTTTCATGAGATGAATAAGTTTTATCGATACGTATGATGATATGTATAGTAATAAAAGCGATTGATTATGGACTATGACTAATGTGATTGGATTTTATTTTGGATGAATGCTTAAATGTATGAGTTTTATAAAATGGGGTCTGCGTACCTCGTCTGCTCTGATTTTATTCTCGGTGTAAAATTCTATATCCCTTCTATGTACTTCCCCTTGACTGCTGATCAAGGTTTCTATTTAAAAATAATTTATGTAATAGAGATAATTAGAATTATCTTGAAGAAACTAGAGACCAAGGAGTAAGGAGCACGTGAAGACCCGTTTGTATGGAGCCCGGGTTTAAATGTAACAGTTACGTTTAAATTTAAATTTTTGCGCTCCTAGGTTTGACCTTTTGGTTCACTTGGTGGCTCTAGTGAACCAAACTATAATAAAAGTCCATAATCAATCCGGGTAGAATATAATATTTATATTGCATGTTAAATATTATATATATTATATTTTATGCAAACATGCTTCGCATGTTTAATAAAATGATGCGTATTATATATATATATATATATATATATATATATATATATATATATATATATATATATATATATATATATATATATATATATGTGTGTGTGTGTGTGTGTGTGCATGCGCGCTAAACAAGATGAGACAAATAATAACAAACCCCTCAAAGAAATAATATTAAGTCCGAAGCGTTCAAATGATATTTGGAATATCGAACGTCGCCTTCTAGCATGATAAATTAATAGAGTATTAAATATTTAATATGACCTTGTTGTGCTATCCACAAGGCGAGTATTGCGTATTTAAGATGTTAATTAATCACATTTGATGCTTATCAAGAAAATTGAACGATCTAGTCTTGTTGTGCTATCCACAAGGACGAACAATTTTTTTTTTTTGAATTTATGGAAGTGCTAGGCTGGACTTAACTTAAATCATTTTAGTTCGGATGTGCACACACTTGACCATTATAATTTAAGAGGCAAAATAAAAGGAGTTATATAGTGATGTAATTGACAAGAGTTGTCTACCTATTTATTTGTATATCGCTTGTAGTGCTATCCACAAGGTTATATACATTTGAAATGGAATCCTTATTCTCACTAGCAAATCTTTAATTAGATGTTGCTGAACTATATAAGTGAGGGTAATATAGTTTGATAAAAATAGTGGGAGATACCAATTTAAAATAAAGACCTAAATTTATTTTGGTATGCAAAATTAATAAAATGAATGTTTGCTAAAATGTTGTTTTTCACATGTAGAATTTTAAAAATGTCAAAATCACTAATTTCACTGCGAAGCATACTTGATGCTAATAAGCTTACCGGCCCGAATTATGAGGACTGGCTAAGAAATCTGATAATTGTTCTCACTGCTGAAAAGATTTCTTATGTCCTAAATTCCACTATCCCTGAATCTGTTTCAGAAACAGCCTCTGAGAAAGAGATTGCCACTTTTAATAATTGGCAAGATGATGCATCTGTGGCTCAATGCATCATGCTCGCATCCATGAATAACGAGCTTCAGCGTCAGCACGAAAAAATGGATGCTCCTGCTATGCTGCTTCACCTCAAGGAGTTGTATGGTGAACAGAGTAGGACTGCTAGATATGAGATATCTAAGGAGCTCTTCCGATCTCGGATAACCGAGGGCACTGCCGTCGAGACTCATGTTCTGAAGGTAATCAATTTGATTGAATGCCTTGGACAGCTTGGGTTCGTCATGGATGGGGAGTTGAGTCAAGACTTGGTCTTGCAGTCACTCCCTGAGACCTTCTCGCAGTTTGTGGTTAATTTTCACATGAATAAGCTAGATGTCAGCTTACCTGAGCTGCTTAACATGTTGAAAACTGCAGAAGGTCACTTCTCATCCAAGAAGAACCATGTCTTGATGGTGGATTCTTCCAATAAAAGGAAGTGGCCCAAGGTGTCTTCTGAAAAGAAGAAATCTAAGAAGGCTAAGGGAAAAGGGAAAGAAAAGGAGCAAAAGAAACCTGAACCAGCTAAAGGAATGTGCTTTCATTGCAATGAGCCGGGATATTGGAAGAGGAACTGCAAGAAGTTTCTAGCGAAGAAGAAGCTTGGAGAAGCTTCGACTTCCAATTAAGGTTTGTTTATTATTGAAATTAATTTTTCTGAAAGTCATAATTCTACTTGGGTATTGGATACCGGCTGTGGTTCTCACATATATAATACTGTGCAGGGACTGGTCAGAAGTAGAAAGCTGAACAAAGATGAGGTGATCCTACGAGTGGAAAATGGAGCAAAAGTTGCTGCATTAGCTGTAGGAACTTATTGTTTAGCAATGCCTTCGGGCAAATCCATTTATCTTAATAATTGTTATTATGTTCCGAATATTATTAAAAATATTATTTCAATTTCTGTATTGGATATGGAAGGTTTTGATGTTATAATAAAGAACAATGGTTGTTCTATTTATAAAGACGATGTTTTATATGGTATTGGAAATTTGCAAAATGGACTTTATACACTTGACTTACAAGAAAATATATTTCACATTGAACAAATTAAGAAAAGGAAAAGAGATGATATTAATTATACCTATATGTGGCACTGTAGACTCGGTCATATCAATGAAACAAGATTATCCAAGTTGCATAAAGATGGGCTCCTCGAGCTATCTGATTATGAATCATATCCAACTTGTGAATCTTGTCTCATGGGTAAAATGACTAAATCTCCTTTTAGTGGAAAAGGGGAGAGAGTTACAGAGTTGTTGGCATTGATTCACACAGACGTTTGTGGACCTATGACAACAAGTGCACGGGGTGGGTATTCTTATTTTATTACTTTCACTGATGATCACTCAAGATTTGGATATGTGTATTTATTGAAATACAAATCAGAATCATTTGAAAAGTTCAAAGAGTTCAGAAGTGAAGTAGAGAAACAAACGGGCAAGAGTATTAAGATACTTCGATCAGATCGAGGTGGAGAATACTTAAGCAGTGAGTTTCTCAATTGTCTCAGAGAAAATGGTATAATCTCACAATGGACTCCTCCAGGTACACCACAGTTAAATGGAGTATCTGAAAGGAGAAATCGAACACTGTTGGACATGGTTCGATCCATGATGAGTTTTACCGACCTTCCAATTTCCTTCTGGGGATATGCCCTAGAAATGGCTGCATACCTACTTAACAAGGTACCTACCAAATCCGCCCCAAAGACTCCATATGAGATGTGGAAAGGGAGGAAACCAAATCTTAAGCATGTTAAGACTTGGGGTTGTCCAGCTTATGTCAAAAAGTTTGAAAATGATAAGCTATAGACTAAATCCGATAAGTGTAGATTTGTGGGATACCCTAAAGAAACCGTAGGGTATTATTTCTATCATCCAACTGATCAAAAGGTGTTTGTTGCGAAACATGCTACCTTCTTGGAGAAAGAGTTTATCCATGAAGGGGTCAGTGGGAGTAAGATATATCTTGAAGAAGTTCAAGAACCACAAGTTACCACGGACCAAAGTCAGGTACCTAACCAAGTAGAAGAACCTACTGTACCACACCATGTTCGTAAATCTGGAAGAGTACCGAAGATACCTGAGAGGTATGGATTCGTTATAGAGGATGACGATGAGGTACACATCATGAATGATGATGATCCATTGAATTACAAACAGGCTATGAGTAATAAAGACTCAGGGAAATGGCTTGAAGCCATGAAATCTGAAATGGACTCCATGTATGAAAACAAAGTATGGTCTTTGGTTTCACCACCTGAAGGTATTAAACCTATTGGGTGTAAATGGGTTTTTAAGAAAAAGACTGGAGCAGACGGAAAGGTAGAGACCTATAAGGCCCGATTGGTTGCAAAAGGTTTCAAACAAAGACAAGGAGTTGACTATGATGAAACCTTCTCACCAGTAGCCATGCTCAAGTCCATTCGGATTTTGCTTGCGATTGCAGCTTACAACGACTATGAGATCTGGCAGATGGACGTGAAAACGGCCTTCCTCAATGGGAAACTTGAGGAGGATGTGTATATGACACAGCCAGAGGGATTTATTTCAAAAGTTGGAACAAATCAAGTCTGTAAGCTACAACGATCCATTTATGGGTTGAAGCAAGCTTCTCGTAGATGGAACATTCGTTTTGATGAGACAATCAAAGAGTTTGATTTTATCAAAAACGAGGATGAACCATGTGTATACAAGAAGGTTAGTGGGAGCGCAGTATCATTCCTTGTATTATATGTTGATGATATATTACTGATAGGGAATGACATTCCTATGTTACAATCCATTAAAATCTGGTTATCTAAAAACTTCTCCATGAAGGACTTGGGTGAAGCATCCTATATTTTGGGGATAAAGATCTATAGAGATAGATCTAAAAGGATGCTCGGCTTATCCCAAGGAACGTACATTGATACGATGCTAAAGAGGTTTAGCATGGAAGATTTCAAAAGAGGTCTCATGCCGATGAGCCATGGAATAAATCTCTCCAAGAAACAGGCCCCAAAGACACCTGAGGAGAGAGACCGTATGAGTAAGATCCCTTATGCTTCTGCAATAGGATCTATCATGTACGGTATGATATGTACTAGACCGGATGTTGCTCACGCACTTAGTGTAACAAGCAGATACCAGTCGAATCCAGGAGAAGAGCACTGGAAGGTAGTGAAAAATATCCTAAAGTACTTGAGAAGGACTAAAGATATTTTTCTTGTCTACGGTGGGTCTGAATTAAAACTCGAGGGATTCACGGACTCAAGTTTTCAAACAGACCAAGATGACAGTAAATCTGTTTCAGGGTATGTGTTTACCTTGAACGGAGGTGCAGTGAGTTGGAAGAGTTCCAAGCAACAAACGGTTGCTGATTCAGTGACAGAGGCAGAGTATATAGCTGCAAGTGAAGCTGCAAAGGAAGCTGTTTGGATGAAGAAGTTCATAACTGAACTTGGTGTGGTTCCTAGCATTGGAGAAGCAGTTCCCGTATACTGTGACAACACTGGAGCGGTTGCACAGGCTAAGGAACCCAGGTCTCATCAGAAATCTAAACACGTGTTGCGGCAATTTCACTTGATCAGGGAGATCATTGAAAGAGGAGACGTCACCTTGGAGCGTGTAGACTCTCAAGACAACATTGCAGATCCATTTACTAAAGCTTTAACACAACAGCAGTTTGATCGTCACTTAGAGAAGATGGGTATGAGATACCATGGCGATAGGCTTTAGTGCAAGTGGGAGATTGATAGTAGTGTGCATACAAGCCAATCTTGTATGATGACAAAGCACATACTTTGTAAATAATCTTATTTATTTATTAATAAAATATTCATTTAAGGCATATAATTATCTACATGGTGCTGTTTTTATAATATGTAAATAACCCATAGTTTTAAGCAATGCTTTTAGAATCATGATGAGATCATGATAATGAGATCTAAATTCTTAGAAAGCTTAAAAACTAAAATAGTTCCCAATTGTGGGATTACTAAAATGGGGATTAGTAAATCCGGATAAATTGGTACATATGTTGCTTGATCATTGGATGAGGATGACTGATCTCATGGTCATTTGTGTGGAGACACTAAAGCAAGTATGTAGGTGCTTATTGGAGAATAAGTTCACTGAACGTGACTCGCTATGGAATACCTAATGGAGTTTTACTCGCCTGTCAATAGGAATTCGTAATGTGATAGTAGTACATGTGATCCTTGGACTTGAGATCATCATAGTATATTGTATGTAACAAATTATACTTTGACTAATTCTTTAAGGCCTTTTAAGGCATATATAGGGTATGCTTGGGTGTAATGAGTTACATATGGAGATAATGAATGATCAATAAAGAATCTACCACCTCTAGTAAAAGAGGAGATATGTCCTATGTGATTCGTTAAATGACAACCTAGGAATCCTTGGCCAAGGTAGAACGAAATTAGAAAGAGGTTTCTAATTTGCATTATTTGGAGTTGTGCATTTTCTAATCGAAATACATATGATTAAATAAATTAAGACTTGACAGTAAATCCATGTCTTATATTTAATTGGGACATTGTATGGTGGAAGGATTGAATTGTACGGTAACTATTAACTCATAGGTTCTTTTATGATTAATGTTGAAATCTATATTATCTGGAAATTCGTTGATCGCTAGGGAGGCTTATCTCTATTGTAGAATAAATGTTATTTATTTAAATAGATTATTAGTTTAATTTGTTTATTTAAATAAGATTAGAATTATTCTAATTGATTTATTCACAACCGGTTTAATATGGAGAACCTAAAGGGTCACACCATAAAAGGAAGAAGAATTATTTAAGAAGAAAATGGCATGATAGTAATAATGCATTAAGTATAATTAATTTAATCTATGATGATAGAATAAATTAAATAGCTTAATGATTATTATTTAATATTTTAGAAATATTAAATATAAATTAATAAGAGGAGTCTTATTATTATTATTATTATTATTATTATTATTTTAATTCTAAAGGAGTTTAGGAATTAATATAATATCAGTACTCTCTCTCAATCGTAATAAAGATTAGGATATAAATTAATTAAAAGTATTTAATTAATTAATTAAATAAAATCCTATTCTAATTGGATTAGGAGGGTTAACCTAATATCTATATAAGAAAGTCTTATATCAGAAATAAGGTACGTGAATTTTTCAAGATTTGGGAGTACACATATTCTATAGAGATAGAAACAAGGGTTAAGCCAATAACCCATCTTACTGAGTTCTTCATCTTCCTTGGTGGATCACCGTTAGAGGCCAAACATTTGGGTGGCTGACATTGATCAAGGGAATGAGCCATTACAGAGGAATCAAAGGAATCAAAGGAGTAGAACTTGTACCTGAGGAAGCTTGGATCTTCAAAGGTATAATTCTGTTTTTCTCCTTCCTCATTCACTGATAATTGATGCATAAGAATGATCATGGTAATGGGTTTGTATAAATTTTTGAAAACCTAGTTTTTACGCTTCCGCCCTATTTATGTGATTTGTTTGCATGATTGCGTTAGGTACAAACCCAACAGAAATATTATATTTATGCAAGGGTGAGCAACAAATTTGCTCCGCAAGTTAAATCATACAATAAAGTATAAAAATCAAGAGTATAAGACTATCAATTCGATAGAATATCACCAAAGTTCAAAGGACTTTGAATTAGCTGAATAAAGCGTTAATTAATAACAAATCTTCTCGCATCCTATGCAAAATAATAATTCGATCGTGAAAGAGTAAAATACTTTCAAAATTTCTCAATTGAATAACAACAATCAATTCTACGCAATAGCAAAGTGGAATATTATCCAGATTTTTGTAAGCAGAGCAACCCCACAGGATCTTGAACTTCTCGAGTAACTATCAAAGGTTTTACTTTGAAGTACCCATGTGTATCAGATAACCATAAAGATTAAATCATACCCCTCTGCAAGTATATAAAGTGATCAGCTTCATTATACCTTATATTATGCATAATACTTACATGCGCGCAACGGCCGAATATACGACTACAAAGCCACTTTTTATAAAAAGGTGGTTTTTTCAGTCTTATAACCAGAATTCGAATCACAACAACGAAATGCAATGATTTCAATATCTAATCGCTTTTTCGATCTACCTGAAATAATTGGCATTGACCTGTCAATAATAATTGAGTTCTCTTCTCGAACTTATCAAGTTTCAACAAATGTTCGTCTAGCTAAAACAATTAGCTACGACATATCTTAAAACGATTCAATAATAGACAAAAATTAACTGTACAATTTGCAATCAATAATAACTTCTACGGATGTGAATAACCAACAACAGTTATTCCACAAGCATTTTCTCAAAATTAATAATTCAATTTGAATTAATAAACATGCACTAACTGCGAATAATCAACAATAATTCTCAGACGTGGTATAATCAGCAATAATTAACCATCACTATATTTGAAAAGTAATAACTCGAGATTGAGTTAAGGAAACTTATTTTCTTCGTTGATTACTGCTACACAATATATTCTATCTGCGTTTTAAAGACCTATAATTTACAATATCGGTCTCATAATTAGCACAACAAATCACAACACATAGCATTGTAATTTACAGTTAATATATCTCCTAGACACATCATCACCTAGTCACATCAGTGTTTATAACCTGTATAAACACTTATCAAGTATAAATATTTCGGTCTGGTTGGACTTCGATCTCAATTCGGTGTCCTGGTCACCCTATCCGACAATTAACACATTTATTGTTAATTAAACTCGATCTCAAAGCTTCAATATTATTTTAGATAAGTCATCTATCATTTCAATTTCCATTTCAGCAACTTGATGGTCAATTCAGCAAACCAGTTTGCAATCCAGCAACCTGATGGCCAATCAAGCAAGCTGGATTCACTTTTTTTAATCAAATTATCTTATTATTTTTGTTCACACATACATACATGTATTATATACACAAAATGGTTTTTTCAGGAATTTTTCAATTTTCTTAAGTATTTTCAAAAAATCCATTTCTAGTTAATTTCTTAAGAAAATAACTATCTTACGCTTAACTCCAGAAATTTCCAACTCTTGGCAGGATCTTACACATGTTAACATGAGTCTCCAGTTTAAATTTCATTGCCATCGAAGTTATACAACTCTGGTTATAGCATTTTTCGTAGGGAAATCCCAAAAATTAAAATGGCCATAACATGCTCAATCTTAGTCAGAATGATCTCATTTTTTGTCACAAGCTACTTCATTCCATATGTTTTCATGTTCGAAAAGCCCAGAATTTATTACATAATTTAAGTGGACAAAATTCCCTTTCAAAATCCCGGACAGCCTACTTTTGTCATTTTTCAGATTTTTTCTACTTTGCTAAAATCAGTCCACACGAAAATCTACAACTCCTTTCTCAGTAATTCTACTTGGAAAAGTTAGAAGACTTATAGATCTAAATTCAGAAATTGACCACACTCAAAAATTTGAAATATATTGAGAGATATGGTCGTTTCCGTTTCATGTTACGTTTTCTCAAAAATCTGATTGTAAAACTTTTGTTTTTTCTAAGAAATCTTGCATGATCTCTTGATAAATCAAACTTTAGCCACCATAAACCATCATAATATATACCCGTATATCAAAAACTCATGGATCTAGCATGATCCATAATCTATTACATCAAAACCCATCAAACACAAACAAAACATAATTTATGCTAAGAAAATCAAGGTTTTCAACCTTTTGAAACATAGTTTCATTATTCTTACTTTAGATCTAACTTTTGACACTTAAAAGTGATAGATCCTAACATATAACACTTAAAAACATATAGATCCAAGATTTTTGAACCACCAAATCAGAACCTTACAAAAATCAAACTCAACTCAAATCACAAAGGAAATTAAACTATATTAAATAGAAACCTTTATACCTTAGCTTGTTCTTTCTTCTTCTTCCTAAGTTTTAGTTAAGGAACTATGAAACAAGCAAGAACACTCCCTCTCTTTCCCTCTCTCTTGGGTAAACATGTCACTCTCTCTCTCTCTCTCTATCTCTCTATCTTTTGCTTTGCTAGCTAATGAAATAAGATGAAAGGGAAATGAGTTTGGTGTTTGGTAGAGTTTGTAAAATTTAATGATTGCATTCTCTCTCCCTCCTTCCTTGTGACCGGCCATGTGCCATATTTTTCTCCCAATATCTTTCCATATCTAAGCATATCTCCTACATCTCTCCATATCTTATCATATCCTTCCATATCTTATCATATCTTTCCAAATCTTATCATATCTTTCCAAATCTTATCTTATCTTTCCAAATCTTATCATATCCTTCCATATCTTATCATATATCTTTGATTCACATGCTCCCTTTCTTTCTAGCTTGGGCCAGCCATATGGCCTTGTCTTGGCCCACTAATTAGTTTAACTAATGCCCAACATGCCCCTCTTCTATTGGGTTAAAGTCTTGGGCTCCAAATTAAAATATTTGGGCCATTCCATTCATTCCTTTGGGCTACTAATTTAAAATAACTTGGGCTCCCATACATAATTAGTATTGGGCTACTTGCATACTAGATAATTAGATCTAGTATTGGGCTAGCTTAACAACTTAATTGAGATTAAATCAATTAGCTACAAGTCCAATACTTAAATAAACTATTAAGCTTGTTTATCTCAGTTGCCCACATTAGTCCATCGAATAAATTATCTTTCGGACTATTATTCATTTTTATTAATATATACACATTCACATATATCAATAATATTAATATTCTCCCATACTATAACCCTTAGGTTATTTAATTACTATACCTAATTTATATATTAGGTCACATAACTTTATTCTTAATTCTCTGTATATATACAAAATAATTTGTATACACCTTACATAATACACATGTATTCAATCACATACATAATTCACATACGTCAAAAAATATTCCCCTAGTGTATTAACTTAATAGCCCTAATTGACTTAATAAGTTATAAACACTCATATATTCATCAATATAATTATTATAAATGTATTTTCTACAGAATCCCTATCCGTAACTAGGGTTTCTATTCTCTGTTAAATAAAATTGTACTCATATTTCTCAGTCAATACACAGTTTGACCACTTTGATAAACTCATATCACAGATACTCAGCACAATATTGATAATCAATATCAATATAAAAAAAATATTTGAAAATTTTGAATTAGGTGAAATTCTGGGTTCTCACATTCTCCCCTCCTTATAAGGATTCCGTTCTCGAAATCACCACTTTCTTATTCTCTACAATCTTTTAAAGTTGTATCATCAATTTATTCTTATCAACACAATATTCATTTGTGTCTCATATACTAACATGTGACTAGAATCTATAAAAGAAAATAATTCACAGGGATATTTATCCCATATTTCCCGCGTAATTTAATTACTCAACTAAATCGTTACCTGTGCACCACCTCTTGGGCAGCTACTGCATCTTGCACCGTCATGTTGAATGTTCTGGCCGTTGGACTTCATGATTGTGCAGATCCTCTAATCATCAGCATTCCGCCACCGGGTTCTTTGTTGGTACTTCCCTTCTCCACATTCTTCTTCGGACAATTCCGAACCAGATGATCTGTCGATCCACACGCAAAATAACTTTGTATTATCTTCGGACTGGGATAATTGGGCGACATGTGTCCCTCTTGACCATAGTTATTAGAGACTCCCTTCCTCTTTAGACAAATTCCTGGATGATTCTTCCCACAAGTCGCACAAGGTTCACCTCCCTTCCTATTCTCTTCTGACTTATTACCCGATTGGGTATTCTCACTCCATTTCTGCTTGTTCGAATTACCACCACCACTACTACCTCCTTCATTTTTTTTCTTCTTCTCCTAATGATATCGAGATGCAGCTTTGCTTCCCCCTTCAGCAATTATCGCTTTCTCCAACAAAGCCGCAAACGTATTAATCTGCAATACAGCTACCTTGTTGAATATCCCTGGCCTCATTCCATTATCAAATCTTCTCGCCTTTTTTGCCTCCGTGTCCACCTGATGAGGTACAAATATCGCTAACTCATTGAACTTAGCAGCATATTCTGATACCGACATATTCTCTTTCTTTAGTTCTAGAAACTTGACATCCATCCTGGCTTGCATACTCGGCGAAAAATAGTTCTCAAAGAACAACTCTTTAAACTTTGTCCAAGTCACTACAGCTGTCCCAGCTTTAGCCTGATTGGTTTTCCACCAGTAATTGGCTTCTCCCTTCATCAAATAGGTGATAAAAGCTGTCTTTTGCTCTTCTGGCACTCTCGCAATAATAAATGCTTTCTCTATCTCATTTACCCAAGTTTGGGCTCTATAGGATCCGTAGTTCCCTTGAATTCTGGCGGTCCTACCGCTTTAAAATCTTTAAAGTTTTCCAATCTATTAGCTGGCTGTTCTCTTGCTTTTGCTGTTGCTGTTGGCGCCCTATGTTGCATAGCTTGGGCTAACATATCCACAAAATTCTGCATCGAGTCTGCTTTACCTCCTTCATTATTCACTGATTGTTCTTCTCTTTGATTTCGATTCTGTCGTCTAGGCGGCATTATCTGATTTAAATGAAAATCTTACATTAATCCTTTTTTTTCTCCATACCAAATCTTATTAGTAACATAAGAATTTAACACAAATTTCTCATATAATCGCATATTTATTCAAATAGCACATAATACTTTTAGTACTTAACACCTACTGTTATAATCAATCACTATCCCTTTTTGATAAATATCGGGATTTATAACATAACCTTATACAAAAAGTTGCAATTACCACAACTTTACACAAAAAGTTGCAATAACCACAACTTTACACAAAAAGTTACAATTCTCCAAAATCATCTTAATATTCATATTGAAAATAAAGATTACATACAAACAGATATATTACATATGCTCACTCATTGTTCTCGATATTACAATCTTTATATTACACCTATTACCAAAAGGTACTACTGCTTATACTTAAGTTGTTTACAGTCCACTCCCTTCTCCTACCTTCTTACTGGGACACTTGTTAAATCCGTGACCCATTCCCCCACATGAAAAACATTTTCTCTTATTCGGCTTAGGATAATTTGGAGAAATATGTCCTTCCTGTTTACAATTGAAACACACGTTCTTCCACATCATACATTCTCCCAAGTGAGTCTTTCCACACTTGCCACAGACTTTCTTCTTTTTCGGGTTTGAGTTCCCTGAGTTATTATCACTGTCGTTGTCCCTTTTTCGCTTATTGCTTCTCTTCTTCTACTTGACTACTCCCTCAGATGATCCACCACCTTCAGCCTTCATTCTTTTTACTTGTGTCTTCAGTTCGTTTTGTTCTTCGATCATGTCGCGTAATGCTCGCTCCGTCTTCCACAACTCCTCCAAGAGAAATACTTTACTCCGGAGTTCTTGAATTACTGCACATACTTGATCTTTTTCTCCCACTTTGATCTTAATCTCTGTCTCCACCTTAACTTCTTTATATTCTGCCTCCTCATCTTCATTCAGATACATTTCGGGATACTCATCATGATCACTCCCGAAATTCACCATGGGTTCATCTTTTCCAACTTCCTCAACTGATTCACTCTGCGCTGGCACCTTGTCTACTGGCATTGGTGCAACAGCTGCCAACACTTCTATACTCATTTCATCTCCTTCTGACATCCTATAATCAATTTAAACAACTTGATTAATACTTTACCAGTACAAATTTTATACTCACTACGTGTCCATACATCTTTCTATTGATGTACTTCAGCAATCCCTCACTTAGTACTCTAAATGAGTTTTCTCTATCTCGCTTATGGTTATAATCCTAGGGTTTCCCCCCCCCCCCCACTTAAGGTTAAGTTATAACCTATAGCTCTGATACAAACTTGTGACGCCCCCAAATCCGGGTTAGCTAACCCCCGAGTTTGGTGCTCAAGATCCAACATTTTAATATCATCTAACTACCCATTTATTTATGAATAGAAATATACATATCATTAACTGATATTTATAATACATTGTCCCATGTTTTCTAACCTTAACATAACAAATATACCCTTAGATATACAAAAAGGGTTATACAAAACAACATAATAAATATGTTCATTATAATTACCCAGCAATACACCTTTGCCTTTGTCTTTCTCTGCCCCTCCGGCTACTTTGTTCCTAGTTGAAATATTATATTTAAGCAAGGGTGAGAAACAAATTTGCTCCGCAAGTTAAATCATACAATAAAGTATAAGAATCAAGAATATAAGACTATCAATTCGATAGAATATCACCAAAGTTCAAAGGACTTTGAATTAGCTGAATAAAGCGTTAATTAATAACAAATCTTCTCGCATCGTATGTAAAATAATAATTCGATCGTGAAAGAGTAAAACACTTTCGAAATTTCTCAATTGAATAACAACAATCAATTCTACGCAATAACAAAGTGGAATATTATCTATATTTTTGTAAGCAGAGCGACCCCACAGGATCTTGAACTTCTCGAGTAACTATCAAAGGTTTTACCTTGAAGTACCCAGGTGTATCAGATAACCATAAAGATTAAAGCATACCCCTCTGCAAGTATAAAAAGTGATCAGCTTTATTATACCGCATATTATGCATAATACTTACACGCACGCAACGGCCGAATATACGACCACAAAGCCCCTTTTTATAAAAAGGTTGTTCTTCTCAGTCTTATAACAATAATTCGAATCACAACAACGAAATACAATAATTTCAATATCTAATCGCTTTCTCGATCTAGCCGAAATAATTGGCATTGACCTGTCAATAATAATTGAGTTCTCTTCTCGAACCTATCAAGTTTCAACAAATGTTCGTCTAGCTAAAACAATCAGCTATGACATATCTCAAAACGATTCAATAATAGACCGAAATTAACTTTACTATTTACAATCAATAATAACTTCTACGGATGTGAATAACCAACAACAGTTAATATATCTCCTAGACACATCATCACGTAGTCACATCAGTGTTTATAACCTGTATAAACACTTATCAAGTATAAATATTTCGGTCTGGTTGGACTTCGGTCTCAATTCGGTGTCCTGGTCACCCTATCCGACAATTAACACATTTATTGTTAATTAAACTCGATCTCAAAGCTACAATATTATTTTAAATAAGTCATATATCATTTCAATTTCCATTTCAGTAACTTGATGGTCAATTCAGCAAACCAGATTGCAATCCAGCAACCTGATGGCCAACACAGCAAGCTGGATTCCCCTTTTTTAGTCAAATTATCTTCTTCTTTTTTTATCTTTTGTCCACACATAAATACATGTATTTCATACACAAAAATAATTTTTCAGGAATTTTTCAATTTTCTTAAGTATTTTCCAAAAATCTATTTCTAGTTAATTCTTTAAGAAAATAACTACTTCACGCTTAACTCCAAAAATTCCCAACTCTTTGTGGGATCTTACACATGTTAACATGAGTCTCCAGTTTAAATTTCATGACCATCGGAGTTATACAACTCCGGTTATAGCATTTTTTGTCGAGAAATCCTAAAAATTGAAATGGCCATAACGTGCTCAATCTAAGTCAGAATAAGCTCATTTTTTGACACAAGCTACTTCATTCCATATATTTTCATGTTCCAAAAGGCCAAAATTTATTACATAATTTAAGTGGACGAACCTACCCTTCAAAATCCCAGACAGCCTAATTTTGTCATTTTTTAGATTTTTTCTACTTTACTAAAATCAGTCCATACGAATATCTACAACTCATTTCTCAGTAATTCCATTTGGAAAAGTTAGAAGACTTATAGATCTAAGTCTAAAAATTGACCACACTCAAAAATTTAAAATATATTAAGAGATATGGTCGTTTCCGTCGTTTCCGTTTCATGTTATGTTTTCTCAAAAATCTAATTTTAAAATTGTGTTTTCTAAGAAATCTTGCACGATCTCTTGATAAATCAAACTTTAGCCACCATATTGGTCTGATTTATATGACACAATTAACGCGCAAGTATACGTGGCCAACGAGTAATAAAGTGAAAGTAAGATATCGTTCCCACGAGGAATTAACAGATAAAAGGTAGCCAAAGCACTAGCACATAATCATTTCAGTCTTATTTAAATGGGTGGTAAAGAGGATGAATTAAAACTAAGTTAAACTAGGCAAGAATTGAAGTTAAACTAATTAATTCTAGAGTCGAATTAGATAATGAAGATAAGAGATCCCAATTTCCCCTAATGATTCGTTTAAGTCGATACACTCCCAAGTCAGGTCAAATCAATCATTATAGTTATTAGCCGAGAACACGAAAGTGGGAGTAGGCCATCTTTCGATGCACCTAAACCGTATCACGCGCAATCCACAGGTGATAGACGCACGTGAACACCCACATTACCTAAACCACTATATGTCTATGTGATTTACAAATAAATAGGGTTGAAGGTCAAGTTCTCTATTGACTACGAGCGGTGCTTCGGTATATGTCTATGCACAAACCATAAGTCCAATGCCATGTGAACCTACAATCGCCCGCTATCGCGATTAGATCTAAACCTATGCTTCATCTTTCGATCCCACATAGGTTATCACAGTAATTGGTTGCAACTCAATTAAGCAAATAAAGCATACATCGCAATAAATAAGCATATAACAATCAACTAAGACCAACATGGAAGGGAAATCAACATTGACTACTCAAAAGGTTCCATTGGAACCTCAAAATAGATTTAAGGCATAGACAACCCAAATATATTATCCACAAGTTGATTATACATTATCCAAATACACAATGATAGCAAAGAGAGTTAAGAGATAGAGAAATACAAATCTTTGTTCTTCTCTCCAAGCTTGGATCTTTGAATACAACCACTTGCTTCAATCTTCAACACTAACCTAACCCTAGAATCTAACTAACTAATTAAACCCTAATCTAACACTAAACTACTCCTAATCTAAAAAACAAGAAAGAAAAAAAAGAGAAAATGAAGAACAAGCTAGGGTTTAAGGCCAATGTTTTCTCCCTAGTGGAGATATTCGGCCAAATGAAGGCTCAAGCCCTTATATCTCTGCCTCTCCCATCTGCTAAGTCGAAAGTCAAACTTGGTCAAGCTGGGAGTCGGCGCGGCCGCGCGACATTTGGCTTTGGTCTTGGAGCGGCAGCGCGAGCACAAAAACTGGGACTCTGGTCTGGGGGTTGGCACGGGCGCGCGGGCTGGCTGCCTTAACACGGCGCAGCCGCGCGTGCCATGAAATTCTGCTGGTGCATTTCTTTGTTGCTGCACTTGGCTTCCGCTCCGCTTCCTTGCACTTCTGCACTTTTAGCCTCGCAACATCTTCATCTATCATGCTATCATGCCTTTAATGCTCAATTTGCTCTCGGAGAGTTCCTAAACATAAACGGTGCAAACAAAGGAAAAAGATATTAAACGCACAGGATTACTTGAGTTTAAGCAACAGAATGAGCTTGTTATTATCTTAATAAGTGGTCATAAAACCACTTATCAATACCCATAAATCATAAACTCATGGATCTACCATGATCCATAATCTATTACATCAAAACCCACTAAACACAAACAAAACATAATTTATGCTAAGAAAATCAAGGTTTTCAACCTTTTGAAACATAGTTTCATTATTCTTGCTTTAGATCTAACTTTTGACACTAAAAAGTGATAGATCCAAACATATAACACTTAAAAACATATAGATCCAAGGTTTTTGAACCACCAAATCAAAAACTTACAAAAATCAAACTCAACTCAAATCACAAAGGAAATTAAACTATATTAAATAGAAATCTTTATACCTTAGCTTGTTCTTCCTTCTTCTTCCTAAGTTTTAGTTAAGGAACTATGAAACAAGCAAGAACACTCCCTCTCTTTCCTTCTCTCTTGGGCGAACATGACACACTCTCTCTCTCTCTATCTTTTGCTTTGCTAGCTAATGAAATAAGATGAAAGAGAAATGAGTTTGGTGTTTGGTAGAGTTAGTGAAATATAATGATTGCATTCTCTCCCCCTCCTTCCTTGTGACCGGCCATGTGCCATATTTTTCTCCCAATATCTTTCCATATCAAAGCTATCTCCCAAATCTCTCCATATCTTATCATATCCTTCCATATCTTATCATATCTTTTCAAATCTTATCACATCTTTCAAAATCTTATCATATCCTTCCATATCTTATTATATATCTTTGATTCACATGCTCCCTTTCTTTCTAGCTTGGGCCGGCCATATGGCCTTGTCTTGGCCCACTAATTAGTTTAAATAATGCCCAACATGCCCCTCTTCTATTGGGTTAAAGTCTTGGGCTCCAAATTAAAACATTTGGGCCATTCCTTTCATTCCTTTGGGCTACTAATTTAAAATAATTGGGCTCCCATACATAATTAGTCTTGGGCTACTAGCATACTAGATAATTAAATCTAGTATTGGGCTAGCTTAACAACTTAATTAATATTAAATCAATTAGCTACAAGTCCAATGCTTAAATAAACTATTGGGCTTGTTTATCTCACTTACCCACATTAGTCCATCGAATAAATTATCTCTTGGACTATTATTCGTTATTATTAATATTTACACATTCACATATATCAATAATATTAATATTCTCCCATACCATAACCCTTAGGTTATTTAATTACTATACCTAATTTATATATTAGGTTACATAACTTTATTCTTAATTCTGTGTATATACAAAATAATTTGTATACACCTTACATAATATGTGACACCCCCGAATCCGGGTCCTCTGACCCCAGTCCGGTCGTCACGAAATAATACTAAACATCCACCTCTAAATAACATGCGATAACTAAACTGAGGAATATAATAAACGTACGTCGTTCATTCAAAAGGTGTTACTAGTCCAAAGATTCGATAACCTTAAATACAAACATACAAACATACCCTAGAATAGTCATTAGGGTTCATATTTCATAACAATAATTAATTAAACATAAAAATAAAGTCTGCTCCTTGCAAACTAATCCTACATCTTCCCTTTACCCTTGTCCTTCCCTGAAGTCTCGGGCTTAACTGCAATATAAGTCATGATATAGCAAGGATGAGCAACAAGTTTGCTCAGCAAGTTTAAGTACAACAATAAAGGATATATCATGATGAATTCAACAATATGAATATCGAAAGCAAGAATAATGATTACTTTTAGAATAGCTGATAGTCAAGTAGACTTTTGAACTATAAAACTCCAACAGAATCAATAGCTGATTGACCCTTTGGTTATTGGCTACAGAATAAGTACTTGAGGGGATCAGCCTCGCGTACGCCATGTATATGCATAACATTCAACTCTGCTGTTTGTATCTTTATACTAGATACCTGGGGTACTCCCCTATATATACAAGGGGTGTTCTTTCAGTCTAAGAATCCTTACCATCAATTGGTTTGGATAGCTTTTATAAAAATTTTATATAATTGTCTGACCGATCAAGGGTTCAGACTCTATCTGACGCAGTTCAAGAATTATAGAACTTTAAATAATGTACAAGTCCAAGACTGTACGAAATCAAGTGCACCAAGTGCGAATAACAATAATATCGATGTGGAATAATTGTAAAGTAATTAAACCACCTATTAGCATGCTTGGAAATAAAGTTCAAGCTTTAAATAATTAACTGTCAATACGATAATAACCTGCTCAATACAATATGAGAAGGATGGGAATTTGTACAAATAAGAATTAAAGAACTTGCACAACCAAATAGTGAAGTTCGGAGACTTGCCTGATTGCTCAGCTACAATTAAGTTCTAGCTTTCATTAAATCTCGCTGAAATAACCTAACATTAATAAGTCGGTATTCCAATTAGCATGTGTAAACTAATACGAGTCTACACTTACAAGAATCTGCTTATCATATTAATCTATCCATAATTCACGTAAGTCAATCTAATCATGTCATAGATTTAATAACTTTAGATTATCTAGTTTCTATGCATCAATATAGGCTTGAACACATAATACTTCAAGTTACTTATATTTAATCAACACACATACTTTATCAAGTTATTAACTTCTCGTTCGAAACTAGCATGCTTTTTCTATATTCAATTCGAAGTCGTGTTTTCATGCCAGTAATTCACATGCTTTAACTAATACATATTCATGTTTCAAAGATTATTTACATCGCCATATTACACCTCACAAGACTAACAATACTTAGTAAATATGCTTGTGCTTATACTACTCATGTATATTCCTATCACATAGGCTATACTTTAGAAATTCATTTTCTATGAATATGCGTGCATAGGTGAAATCTATATATAAACAAATGATGTTCATGTTAATATGTCTATAGGCATAGTGAGCTCCTAATCTTCATGCTTGCATGCTCATAATATAACCCACATGGTAATTGATGTTATTAACTTTCAAATCTTAAGTTTCCTTTGAAAAGTATACTAAGTCCACAAAGGTAACATAGTACATGTAAAGCGTCTCAACATATAATTCGTATGAAATTGAAACACATATCTAAACCTTGTAAATGTTCTCATATGGTCAGAATCTAAAAGATACTAATCTTGGTCAAGTTTGTTTTCAAAAGGCTTAAATTTCTCGTTAAAGTCGTTGAAATCTTGCAATCGTTCATGCTAGTGTGTTCGACACTTTAAACGTACCTTTCATGTCAATATAGACTATACGGTCATGCTTTCAGAATCAGAAGATGCACGTGCTACGTACGTGTCTAATTCATAATTGAAACTATAAGTTTCCCTTTTAAAACATATGTTTTCCTTTCATCACACATACTATCATGGTCATGGCATATATGTAGTATTAAGAAGCTTATAGTGTGGTTTAATATTAGTTTACATGCTTGGCCAAAGGGTATCATCAAGATAGCATGGACAGAAAATGAAACAGAAAACAAATTCTGCAGAGGGGCGCGGCCGCGCCCAATTTGTACTAAGAAGACGCGCGGCCGCGCGGCTTCGTTTCCAGACCAGAAGCTTCTCTGTAAAACAGAGCTTAAGCCAAACTCCCCAATTCTTTCTATGAAATCCATTCCAGACATGTAACATCAACATTCTAGCATTCATATCAACTTATATGTTACTTAGCAATCTTATTCCAACCAATTAACACCTAAATCACAAAATCAAGAACTTGAAATTGAAGAACATGAATGTGAGTTTTATACCTATGTAAATTGCTTTGAATTGGCTAGATTTCCCTCTTGAATATCAGATTGCTCTCACTCTCTCTATAGCAACTAACAATCTACTTAACAAGATCAAATGAAGAGAGGAGGGTTCTATTTATAGAGAAATGGATATCCATACAATGGGAATATCCTCAAAATCAAACCAATGGGTTGAGCAATTGACTAATGGTTCACTTAGATTAGGTAGAAAGTTGGTGAATCCCATCATCATCACTACTCTCCCATGATCATTAGCTAACCTTTGTTGAAATTTAGGAGAAGAGTAGAGTAGCTAGGCTTGAGTTCACGTGAAGAGCAATGAGGGGTGACCCTTAAATTGGGACAAGCTAAACTCAGCATATGTAAATATCACACTTGGGCTATATCATGTATACACATAACATACACACTTAGGTTACACATTTTATATAACTTAGGTTATAATGAATTAAAGGGTATACAATGCATTTTCAAATTACAAGGTAACAAGTAGGGGTACACATAGATACATCAACATATAATCCATGTACATTTTCTATTAACACCAAATATAAATTAATTAGGCATTTATTATTAATTATTATCATGACTGTTATTATAATAATTATAATAACTTAATGAAATCATTATTAATTAATTATTGATCTTATTATATGTCAATAGGGGATACGTGAATGTTTACCCACACATATCATGTTACATAAGTCATACTATTATGTCACTCACATAATGTAATTACTCTTACCATATAGTCAATATATATAACGTATAATCATATTGATGTGCCACCTTGCATTATATATAATATAAGGTAATCCACCATATATTATAGGTTTATATATCACATGCTTGTATAAATCAATTAAATATAATATTATTATATTTATTAATCTCTTACTTATTAATTATTATTTATTCATAATAATTATTAATCAACACATTATCAAATAATTAATCATAATTGAAATTAATCAAACACGTTCAAATCCTGTCACTATATTCAAATAAGTTGAATATTTAATTATTAATAATCTTATCAATTCTCTGATATTAAGGTCTCAGGGCTAGTCCACTAAGTTAAATAACTCATTAGTGACTTCCTTTAATCATTTACAAATTCTCACCATCACATAAGGTTTAAATAAACTCACAAAACTAACTCGTTAAAATTAAATCACATATTTAATAAATAAAGAGTTTAAAATTCATGGTCGTTACATAATACACATGTATTCAATCACATACATAATTCACACACGTCATAACATATTCCCCTAGTGTAGTAACTTAATAGCCCTAATTGACTTAATAAGTTATAAACACTCACATATTCATCAATACAATTATTATAACTGTATTTTCTATCGAATCTCTATCCGTAACTAGGGTTAGGATTTCTATTCTCTGTTAAACAAAATTGTACTCATATTTCTCAGTCAATACACAGTTTGACCACTTTGATAAACTCGTATCACAGATACTCAACACAATATTGATAATCAATATCAATATAAAAAAAATTATTTGAAAATTTTGAATTATGTGAAATTCTGGATTCTCACAGTTTATGCTCATTTTTCCTTAAAACTAAATAATTTCAGCTAAGAACGAATAGACCAAAGGATCCGATAAAGACAAAGGCAAGCCCAAGCTGGACAAGTAGTGACCTTTGTAATAGCATTAGTATTAGTATTATATTTACTGATATTATGACAAAGAACAATGCATTGGTTACAAATACTTGGGATTAGATTAATAGAATGTAATAATTAGTAAACTTATGCATTGATATTGATGTCCTCAATTGAATGTATGAGTAGATTGTAGTACCGTATAACACCATATCATGGGTTTGAATCGAATTTGGGGGAGTCACACTTTCTCTGACTTAAGATGATGATGAAACTTAGCCTCTTCGAACCAATTCTTCTCTTACTTTTCTCTAATGTTTTCTCTCTAATTTTCTCTGATAGAAGATATAAAAATAGGAAGTGATATGTATATATTATGATATGTATAGTACAACACGTATAATATGTAATGGGTGAGTGGTTTTTAGTTAATCCTATAGTGGGTTAACTGAACAACTCCCCTTAAGGCCTTGTTTGTTTGTCTTTTATTCTTCATTCTCATTATTTTAATTAACCTCTTATTATATAGTTTAATAATGTTACACTTATTAATCAAATGTCTTATTATATAGTTTAATAATGTTACACTTATTAATCAAATATCTTATTTAAATCAATCAAATAAAATAAAATAATTCCACATTAAATCACATAGTCACATAATTAAGATTCTTGTTTATTAATTATGCCAAATCATTAAATCTCTAATTAATTATTAAATTAATTAAAATAACATTATACTTATTAAATTATTCATTTAATCAAATAAGCTCAATTAATTACATACTTTGAATATAAAATTTTTCCATATTAATTTAACTAATATAACACATATAATTAAATTAATCTACCACGAATTCATCAATTAATTATTTAATTCAATAATAATCAAAAAATATTTATTTATTTCAATAATTATTCAAATTAAATTACAAAAATCTCGTTCGTCACATATTTCCTCCCTTAAAAAGATTCTGTCCCAGAATCACGGTTCAATTAAAATTCGTCCCGTTACAAGGATGATCCGGATAATGGTTTTGTACAAATTTTGTAAACTATGATATACCCGTCTTCTACTAATGTTTGCAATTTGATTACGCCGTGATTTCGTACAAACCCAACAGTGGCATCAGTGCCAAACCTTTATGCAATTATTAATTGTTTTGATTTCATATACATATGGGTATGTATTTAGAATAATTTATTGGGCATAATTTTATTGTATAAAATTATTATTTTTATGAAAAAAGAGGCCAAATGGCTAAAACTTCTTTTAATTCGTGAAATAATTTTTTTGATGGCTGAATTTGGCGGATTGGTGCATGTATTATACGAATTGATTGTTTCTTTTAAAAGTTAATCAAGTCCAAGTCTGCACCAAGGTAACCTGCCGAATTCCTTTTAAAAAGAGATTCACGATTTCGCTTAAAAAAGGGTGATTAGTGGAAACCAAGGGATTTCAGAAAGTGAATATAGATTCACTTTTACTTATATATATAAAGTAACTGATACTATTATATATATATATAATAACGTAAATATATATATATATATATATATATATATATATTATATTAACCATGAACATGGTGTCCCAGGATTTTTTTTTAAAAAAGGACGGTTACTATATATATATATATTTTAATCTTGAAATTGATTTTCATGCAATTTAAAATTGCCCATTAAATGATACTCATATATGTATGGAATGTTTTAATTCATGAGATGAATATTTATTTATTGATGCATATGGTGATATGTATTATAATAAATGGGATTGATTATGGGACTATTGACCAATGTGATTGGATTTTATTTTAATTGAATGCTTGAATGAATAAGTTTTATTAAATGGGATCTGCGTACCTCGTCTACTCTATTTTTCTTGATGTAAAACTCTATCTCCATCCTATGTACTTCCCCTTGACTGTTGATCAAGGTTTCTATTTAATTTAAATAGTTGATGTAATAGAAATAGTTAGAATTATCTTAAAGAAATTGGAGACCAAGGAGTAAGGAGCGCGTGAATACCCGTTTATATGGAGCCCGTGTTTAAATGTAGTAGTTACGTTTAAATTTAAATTCTTGTACTCCTAGGTTTGACCTTTTAGTTCACTTGGTGACTCTAGTGAACCAAACTAGAATAACAGTCCATCATCAATCCAGGTAGAATATAGTATTCTATAAGTATATGCTATTATATATATATATATATATATATTATATTTATGCAGACATGTTTCGCATGTTTAATAAAATGACGCGTATTTTTTATATATATATATGTGTGCATGCACGCTAAACAAGATGAGACAAATAATAACAAATCCCTCAAAAAAATTATATTAAGTCTAAAGCGTTCAGAGATATTTGGAATATCGAACGTCGCCTTCTACCATGATAAATTAATAGAATATTAAATATTTAGTACGAGTTTGTTGTGCTATCCACAAGGCAAGTATTGCGTATTTAAGATATTAATTTAATCACATTTGATGCTTATCAAGAAAATTAAACAATATTGTTTTGTTGTGCTATCCACAAGGTCAATATTTTTCTTTTTTGAATTTATGAAATTGATAAGTTGGACTTAACTTAAATCATTTTAGTTCGGATGTTGACACACTTGACCATTATGATTTAAGAGGCAAAATAAAAATGAGTTACATGTTGATGTAATTGACAAAGAGTTGTCTACCTATTTATTTATATATCATTTGTTGCGCTATCCACAAGACTATATACATTTGAAATGGGATCATTATTCTCACTAGCAAATCTTTAATTAGATGTTACCGAACTATATAAGTGAGGGTAATATAGTTTGAAGAAAATAGTGGGAGATACCAATCTAAAATAAGACCTAATTTATTTTGGTATAGAAAATTAATTAAATGAATGTTTGCTAAAATGTTTTCTTTTCACATACAAAAATTTAAAAATGTCAAAATCACTAATTTCACTGCGTAGCATACTTGATGCTAACAAACCGACCGGGCTGAATTACACGGACTGGTTAAGGAATCTGAGAATAGTTCTCACGGCTAAAAAGATTTCTTATGTCCTAAATTCACCTGTCCCTGAAACTGTTCCAGAATCAGCCTTTGAGGAAGAGATTGCCACTATAACAAAGTGGCAAGATGATGCATCTATGGATCAATGCATCATGCTCGCATCAATGAATAACGAGCTTCAGCGTCAGCATGAAAACATGGATGCTCATACTATGTTGCTTCACCTCAAGGAGCTGTATGGTGAACAAAGTAGGACTGCTAGATATGAGATATCTAAAGAGCTCTTCCGATCTCGAATGACAGAGGGCACTGCCGTTGAGACTCATGTCCTAAAGGTAATCAATCTGATTGAATGCCTTGGACAGCTTGAGTTCGTCAAGTATGGGGAGTTGAGTCAAGACTTGGTCTTGCAGTCACTCCCTGAGACCTTCTCGCAGTTCGTTATAAATTTCCACAAGAATAAGTTAGATGTCAGCTTTTCTGAATTAATTAACCTGTTAAAAACTGCAGAAGGTCACTTCCCATCCAAGAAGAACCATATCTTAATGGTAGATTCTTCCAGGAAAAGGAAGAGGCCCAAGGTATCTTTTGAAAACAAGTAATCTCAGAAGACTAAGAGCAAGGTGAACATGAAGGAACAAAAGAAACCTGATCCAGCTAGCAAAGGAATGTACTTCCATTGCAACGAGCAGGGTCACAGGAAAAGGAACTGCAAGAAGTTTCTAGCAGATAAGAAGCTTGGAGAAGCTTCGACTTCCAATCAAAGTTTGTTCATGATTGAAATTAATTTTTTAAAAAGTCAAAATTCTACTTGGGTATTGGATATCGGCTGTGGTTCTCACATATGTAATACTGTGCAGGAACTGGTCAGAAGTAGAAGGTTGAACAAGGATGAGGTTGTCCTACGAGTAAGAAATGGAGCAAAGTTTACTGCATTAGATGTAGGTACTTATTGTTTAGCATTGCCTACGGCAAATCTATTTATTTAAATAATTGTTATTTTTTTTGAATATCATTAGAAATATTATTTCTATTTCTGTATTAGATATGGATGGATTTGACATTATAATAAAGAAGAACAATTGTTCTATTTATAAAAGCAATGTTTTATATGGTGTTGGTAATTTGCGAAATGGACTTTATATACTTGACTTGCACGAAATATACTTCAAATAGAACAAACTAAGAAAGGAAAAGAGATGATGTTAATTATACCTATATGTGGCACTGTAGACTCGGTCATATCAATGAAACAAGATTATTCAAGTTGCATAAGGATGAGCTCTTATAGCTAACCGATTATGAATCATATCCAACTTGTGAATCTTGTCTTATGGGTAAAATGACTAAATCTCCTTTTAGTGAAAAAGGAGAAGGAGTTATAGAGTTGTTAGCGTTGGTTCACACAGACGTTTGTGGACCTATGACAACGAATGCACGGGGAGGGTATTCTTATTTCATTACTTTCACTGATGATCACTCAAGATATAGATGTGTATTTAATGAAATATAAATCTGAATCATTTGAAAAGTTCAAAGAGTTCAGAAATGAAGTAGAGAAACAAACTGCTAAGAGTATTAAGATTCTTCGATCAGATCGAGGTGCTGAATACTTAAGCGGTGAGTTTCTTGATTGTCTCAAAGAAAATGGTATAATCTCACAATGAACTCCACCAGGTACACCACAGTTAAATGGAGTATCTGAAAAGAGAAATCGAACATTATTGGACATGGTTTGTTCTATTATGAGTTTTACCGTTCTTCCAGTATCATTATGGGGTTATACCCTAGAAGCAGCTGCATATCTACAAAATAAGGTCCCCTCAAAATTCGTCCCCAAGACTCCATATGAGATGTGGACAGGGAGAAAATCTGGTCTTAAGCATGTTATGATTTTGGGATGTCCAGCTTATGTGAAAAGATTTCAAAATGATAAGCTTGGGATAAGATCTGATAAGTTCACGTTTGTGGGATATCCTAAAGAAAGTTTGGGATACTATTTTTATAATCTTACTGAGCAAAAGGTGTTTGTTACGAAACACGCTGCCTTCTTGGAAAAAAAGTTTATCCTTGAAGGGGCTAGTGGGAGGAAAAATAGATCTTGAAGAAATTCAAGAACCATAAAACACAATAGATCAATTGGATGAACCTGTCCAAGCAGAACACCTACTGTACAACACTCTATTCATAAATCTGGAAGAGTACCGAAGATACCTAAAAGGTATGGATTCGTCATAGAGGATGACGATGAGGTACATGTCGTGAATGATGATGATCCATTGAATTACGAACAGGCTATGCGAAATTAAGACTCAGAGAAATGGTAGATGACCATAAAATCTAAAATGGATCGTTGAAGTAATGCAAAAGACCATTTGGATTTTACTTGCGATTGTAGCTTATTATTACTAGATCTGGCAAAATGGACGTGGATACGCCCTTCCTCAAATATAATATATTACAGGAGAATGTATGTATGATACATCCAGATGGATTTGTTTCAATGGTTGAAGCAATTCATGTATATGAGCTACAACAATCCTTTTATGGATTGAAGCAAGCTTCTCGTAGATGAAAAATTCGTTTTGATGAAACAATCAAAGAGTTTGATTTTATCAAAAATGAGGATGAACCATGTATGTACAAGAAGGTTAGTGGGAGCGTTGTTTCATTCCTTGTATTATATGTTGATGATATATTACTGATAGGGAATGACATTCCTATGCTACAATCGATCAAAATAAAGTTGTCTAAACATTCCTCCATGAATGATTTGGGTAGAACATCCTACATTGGGAATATAAATCTATATAGATAGATTTAAAAGGATGTTCGGCTTAACCCAAGGAACGTATATTCATTTGATGCTAAAGGCATTTACTATGGAAAACTCCAAAAAGGTGTCTCATGATGATGAGCTATGGAGTGTATCTCTCTATAATTGTCCTCAGTAAAAGAGAGATCGCATGAATTACTATTATGTATGCAATGAAATATACGAGACTTGATGTTGATCAGTCATATTCTGGAGAAGATCACTGTAAGACAGTGATAAACATCTCAAAGTACTTAACTGACACTAAGGATGATATTATGACAAATGATGGGTTTGAATTAAACTAGAGGACTAAACAGACTCAAGTTTTTAGACTGACCAAGATGACAACAAATCCACTTTTGGATAAGTCGTTACCTTGAAAGGCGGTGCAGTGAATTTGAAAGGTTCAAAACAGCAAAAGGTTGCTAGTTTAGTGACAAAGAGAAAGTATATAACTGTAAGTGAAGCTGCAAGTTGATGTTTCGGATGAAAAGTTCATTACAGAACTAAGAATAGTTCCTAAGCCTCCTCTTGAATCCAAACATGTGTTGCGGCACTTTGATTAAAGGAATCATTGAAAGAAGATACGTCACCTTGGAGCGTGTAGACTCTCAAGATAACATTGCAGATCCATTTACTAAAGCTTTAATATAACAGCAGTTTGATCGTCACTTAGAGAAGATGGGTATGAGATACCATAGCGATTGGCTTTAGTGCAAGTGGGAGATTGAAAGTAGTATGCATACAAGCCAATCATGTATGATGATAAAGCATATCCTTTGTAAACGATCTTATTTATTTATTAATATAAGTATTCATTTATTAAAGGCATTTAATTATCTGTATGATGCTGTTTTTATAATATGTAAATAACCCATAATTTTAAACAATATTTTTAGAATCATGATGTTGATCATGCTAATGAGATCTAAATTCTTAGAAAGCTTAAAACTAAAATAGTTCCCAATCGTTAGATTACTAAAAATGGGATTAGTAAATACAGATAGATTGGTATATATGTTGCTTGCTCATTTGATGAGGATGATTAATCTCATGATTATTTTTGTGGAGACACTAAAGCAAGTATGTAGGTGCTTATTGTAGAATAAGTTCACTGAACGTGACTCGTTATGGAATACCTAATGGAGTTTTACTTGTATGTCAATAGGAATTCTTAATGTGATAGTAGTACAAGTGATCCTTGGACTTGAGATCATCATAGTATCATGTGTGTAATGAATTATACATTGACTTATTCCTTAAGACCCTTAGGGTATATCAAAGGGTATGCTTGGGTGTGATAAATTATATATGGAGATAATTATTGGTCAATAAAGAATCTACCACTTATAGTAAAAGAAGAGTATGTCCTATGTGATTCGTTAAATGACAACCCAGTAGTCATTGGCCAAGGCAGAATGAAATTAGAAAGGAGTTTCTAATTTGCATTATTTGGAGTTGTGCATTTTCTAATCGAAATACATATAATTACATAAAATATGACTTGATAGTAATTCCATGTCTTATATTTAATTGGGACATTGTATGGCGGAAGGATTGAATTAGACGGTAATTATTTACTCACATGTTCTTTTATAATTAATGTTGAAATCTATATTATCTGAAAAGTCGTTGATCGCTAGGGAGGCTTATCCCTATTGTAGAATAAATATTATTTATTTAAATAAATTATTAGTTTAATTTATTTATTTAAATAAGATCAGAATTGTTCTAATTGATTTATTTACAACCGGTTTAATATGGAGAACCTAAAGGGCCACACCATAAAAGAAAGAATAATTATTTAAGAAGGTAATGACATAATCGTAATAATGCATTAAGTGTAATTAATTTAATCTATGGTGATAGAATAAATTAAATAGCTTAATGTTTATTATTTAATATTTTAGAAATATTAAATATAAATTAATAAGAGGAATCTTATTAATACTATTACAATTATTATTATTTTAACTTCTAAAGGAGTTTAGGAATTAATTTAATATTAGTAATCTCATTTATTCCTAATAAGATTAGGAGACAAATTAATTAAAGGAGTTTAATTAATTAATCCCAATATGATTGGGAAGCCTATTTAATTAAAGGAGTTTAATTAATTAAATGAAAACCTATTTCTAATATGATTTGAAGGGTTGACCAATATCTATATAAGAGGAGTCTTATGTTAGATATCAGTTGATGCAATTCCAATTGTTGAAGAGTACTCATTTTCTATAGAGGATAACAATCTAGGGTTTAGCCAACCACCCTCATTCTTGAATAATTCTTCTTCCTTGGTGGATCACCTCTAGAGGCCAAACACTTGGGTGGCTAATGTTGATCAAAAGAAGGAATCTAACCCAAAAATTCATGAAGATCACGAAGAACAAGGAGTTGAACTCGTACCTGTGGAAGCTTCATTGTACAAGGGTATGATTCCATAACTTCTTATTTATCGTTTTAAATTAATAATTTGCATAAAGGATGATCCGGGTAATGGTTTTGTAGAAATTTTTTAAACTTTGATATACCATGCTTTCGCTAATTTTTGCAATTTGATTGCACTATGATTTCGTACAAACCCAACAGAACCATACCATACCCTTTCTGAGGTGATTTAGATTTTGTTTCCAGGCATGGGTTTTGATAGGCCTATCAGGTTCAACTCCCGTATGGCTCCATTTTTTATTTGTAGAGCTGGTTCAGATGTTCCCCTTTTATATGTCGTCTTTAGTGGGGATCCTGCTGAGGCTGCTACTTTTTCCTTTCTGAAGCTAGATCTGGTGCTGGTATCTCTAGCGATTCAGACACTGATGGCTTTACTAGGAGATATCCCGATATATTCGTTGAAGTAGTGTTCAACGACTTACATCACCGGATCTTTCCTCGATGCTACACTGGATTGACGCCAACGGTTTGATAATTAATTATGAAAAGAGGCGAGCTCTTTACTTTACGACCCTGCTGGATTAGATACTGGCTTGGCTGATGACCTTGGTGTTGCTGACGTCTTGGAGGATGTATCCCGTTCTTTCATTGCCCATATTTGAACTTCGGTGTAGAGGCCTTGACTTGTGAGGACTTGGCGCCTGTTGACATGTTTGATGGTGTAGATTTCATTCACTAGACCTTTTCTCGTCGGGTGTCTGTTTTTGAATTAATGATTCTCTTAAAAAAATTCCCTTTTTAAAGAGGGACAAGCGTATGTCGCCTTGATTTCTTTTAGGAGTTCTTCCCCTTCCTCTTGATGAGAGTTTTGATCCCGCTTTGGACTCATTCCATTTCCTGGAATTGAAAAATGCTCCAGCCCTTTCGTACTTTGTTACTGGGGATTTATATAATCTTTGTTGACCAAGTTGAGAGTGATAAATATCTTTCACATCAAACGAATAATAGAATGTGCAAAAGCTTAACAGCTTGGGCCTTCGGGATTATTATAATCTTGTGAATGAGGCACTTCAAGTTAAAGTTCATGAAATTGAATGAGTTATGAAATCACAAGGCAATTTTAAAGCATCCATGGTCATTGTTCTTGGGTAGGATCAGATTTAAAAGACTATCTCCCTTTATTAGAGATACTTCATCTTTGCTCTAGACGTTATTCTTCATAGAATTGATATCATATGATATGTGCACTATGAGTAACGTAACTCTTGGCAGGGGTTTCATTTCCATTACTTTTAAATGATCTCTTTTCCAAGATTCTGAACTTTCTTCTTTCTTTTCCTCTCGCCTAACTTGTCTCATTTTCTTAGGCTATTCAGAGTTGCCCATTTAACGAGTTTTGGACTAATGACTCCCAAACCGAACGACTTTAGGGCACTAGGTGTAAATACACTCCTTCAGGTTTACTTGCTCGAGTAGGCCACACTTCGAGATAAGTCAGGCAGTCACTCTATTTGCTTCCAGCCTGAGCTTGTTCAAGGTCCGTTTTCTTAGGCTTAAATTACCTATTTAGCTAGTGTTGGGCCGGTGACTCCCAAACCAGATGACTTTAGGGCACCAGGTGTGAAGACACCCCTTAGGCTTAATTGCTCGAGTAACCTAGACCACGATTCAGATCTGCTCAGGTCTCGCCTTCTTCTTTTTCGTAATTCTCTTTTTCTTAGGCACTGAGTTACCCATGTAACTAGCGTTAGGCCGGTGACTCCAAAACAAGATGACTTTAGGGAACCAGCTGTAAAGGCACCCCTTAGGCTTAATAACTCGAGTAACCCAGGCCATGATTCGAGACAGTAGGCTGGCTACTAATTGTCATCCCTGTCGCCATAGTTTCATACTCAACAACTAAGAGTTAGGGCAATCGCAAAGTGCAGACATGCATATGAGGTCAAGTTTGTTCAAAAAAGTGCTTTAAACTAAGATGTCGTGCCTAATCAAATGGTTGAATTTTCTTAATTCTCTAATCGATCTCGTGATTCTTGCTCCACGGACGCTTATCGGAATTAATCCAATTCATAACAAGTTAAGAAGAAGAAAAATAAATCTTCTCTTTTTAAAACCTCTTTCTAAGATTCTAACGCAAGATGTATCTATATTTAACATGTATATCATTGCTAATGCATGTAAATGGAGATTAAAAACTTATAAAGAGATCAAAGAGTCATACCTCACATGTGGATTTATTTGTATTTTAAAAATAGCATGATTGGAAAAGACCGAAAGATTATACCGGATCGTTAGTGAAATGATATGAGGATCTCTGTGATGTTGACGAACCATGCTGATGGTGCTGACTGATGTATTTTCCTTTTTAGGATGGGCGATGAATGCCCCAGTGTTGAGGTGTCATTATTTCTAAAATTGCCCCAGTCTTGCTTGATGTAAGGGTCCCAATATCGAGTTGTCGCCGATTCTAAAATTGCCCTAGTCTTGCTTGTCTTCTAGGGTGATTGCTTTATTATATATTTGATAGATGGGCTGATAAGATGCCGAGATCGTAAGAGTCTTTTACCTCATAACCCACATGGTGAACTTGTAGTGGATATGGGCCTTGATGTTTGGATGCCTCAGTTATAGTTTTGGACTTGTGGGTGTAATTGGCTTTGATGATTTTCTTATGATTTGATGATTATTTCAGATTGAGGATGTCAACTCTTTGAAGGTCCTTGCTGATGATCATGCTTGATATATCGCTGTGTTATTGTTTTAATTTTGATGATTGATGTCGAAAGCCCTTCGGACTCCCCTGAATTGGATTTGAGAGCTCAACTTGGTTGGTGATGGCTTCAACTGATTTTGGTTTGATCTGTAAGGTTTGATAGGTGGCCTTTTTCTCAAGGAACATATCAATGGGTATGAGATATACATTTTCATGACGATCGCCCCTATTCTTCTTTAGGTCAAAAGAGATCAAGTCTTCTCGCACTTCAGGAGTGATGAGTTGTTGAAGGTTTGTATCTTAGGATGTATGCTATTTCATTACTAAGACTGGATGTCTTAATGCATCGCTACTTCTTCATTTCGAGACTTGCTCCAGATTTTATGGAATAATATTGAGGTGTCGTTGGGTCCTCTCAATATGGGTCATTGATCTTGAGTGTCTTTCTTGGATGTCGGCTTTTTAGGTTTGATTTGGTGTCTTTAGAGTTGTATTTGGGTTTATGTTTGGGGTTGGAATTTTGGATGTTTCTTTTGAGGATTAGACCGCACCAGAGATGGCTGCATACGTACTTCCGTAGTTGGGGAGACCAGGTTATTCATAGTTCAGGCTTGGTCTGAACAGTTGAAAAGTGTTTATTTGGTTTTAATCTTAATTTGATGGATTTTTGGATTTTTTTTGTTTGGTTTGACCGCTGGAAGCTGTCAGTTTACACTCCTAAATTAACCTTACTTTCACTTTACAAATTCAAACAATTAGCACAGTAGTAAGCAAGGATCGATCCCACAGAGAATGATTTATTTTATATTTATCTTATGATTTCTAATGAAAAGGGGATTTTGAATTAATTAGCTAAATTAACAAGAATAAACTAATAACAATTAACAATGATTTAAAAAGCTTAAGTTCTTCAGTTCAGTATCGCCTTTTCATAATTATGAAATAATCAAGTTTCACAATATTTATCATTCCATGAGATTAACAACCCTAGATAACCACAATCGCTAATAACCAAAAATTCTCCTTAGGTGTAAATCTAATGCGACGATCGCCAACAAAAAATCCTAACTATCATATAATCTAGAACTACCAGTCTAGATTTAATACAATAGAAGCATGAAGAATGAGAATTAGATTATTCCAAGCAATAATTACACAATCAGGAATTATTTAACTTATCTTATGAAAACCTTTATAATATTTAAAAGCTTGACCACAATTAAATATCATTAATTGCTACTTATGATTAGATATGCATCATTTGCTTAACATATATCTTAATCTAGCAGATGATATCAATTTACTAATTTAATCCTATAGAATCACGTTAGTAAATTGAATAGCATACAAGAAGTTTATGTAGATAATCAGAACAAATCTCACAGATGAAGGAATAAATAAAGTAAACTTAATCAAACCATTAATTACGAACAAGTATCAACATCCCTTCAGAATTGAATTGAAAGTGTTAGCCCATGTCTTCAATATTGTAGATGATAGAATGAATTATAACCTGACTATTACATCTATTTATAGTGCTAGACAAAGTCTTAAATCCTATGAGAACTAGAAATCCAAATCCTAAAAGGAATTACAATTCATTACTAGTTTCCATAAAGAAATAGAATCTAATAAGAAAATAAAATCTCAGCCCAAAGCAATCCTAATTCTAATAGCAATATCAATCCAATTCCATGCCAAAATCTGCTTTTAGAAACTTTTCAAAAATTTAAGATTTCTAATTTTTTTTTTCTCTTCAATTCAGCTTCAAATCAACTTGTTTCCATCCTTTTAGCTTTAATTCACCTGAAAATAATAAACAACTTATTAGGCTCATGTACACATGAAACATGCAATAAAACCAAATATAAAGGAATAAAAAATCATGAATATTGTGTACTTATCAATTGCACCATAGCTGGCTGCCTACATACTCCCATAGATTGGGGAGATCAGGTCATTCGTAGTTCAAGTTTGGCCTGATTGATTCAATTTTTTGATTTTTTGATTCTTCAATATCTACATGCATGGAAAATAAAAGACATAATGCTAAGAAAGTGATAACGTCCTAACAACTCCTGGAACTCGTAACTTTCCTCTGGATCTAAGTCTTCTTGGCTAGCTGAGGCCTGATAGTCCAGTTGTCAGTAGTTATGCTACCTTCGAGGCTCGTGATAGAGGTTACCTCCTGGTTCTGAATATCTTCAATCATGGCCATAACTTGATCGTCTTCTGTTTCAGCATATCCCTTAAGAAGGCTCAAATTGGACTCGTCGTAAAAAGGGATGAACTTTAGATTCCTCGATGGGTTGACTTCCCCGATAACTTCACCACCTTTTTCTTCATTTGTTCCTTCACCTTTCTCATAGGCTTGAAAGGATTTAACTATGAAATCTCTCTCGAACTGTTGTTATATTTCTCAAAAGGAATTTTCCTTTTTGGCTTTTTCACACTGGGAAGGATCAGTATTTCCTCCTCATCATTCAGAAGGGTTAAGTCAGGAATGTGGTTGCTAACTTTTGGCAACAAGATGTTAGATGATGGTGGATGAATTTCTTTGGGGGACTCTCTTGTCTCCTCTGTCACTCCCAGCATTAGGATCAGTCCACCTTGTGTTTTGCCAGGATTGGTGCACATAGCCGTCACCTCCTTTGAACTGCCTGTCTCAAGCGGACATCTTAAGCTATTTATTTCCCTTTTGCCCTTTCTAGTCATGGGGATTTCAATATTTAATTCTCTATTTTCAATGAGATCCTGAATTTTATATTGTAGAGACCATCATTCCTCAGTTTCATATCCAGGTGAGTTAGAATAGTATAGACATATCTTGGTGGAATCATAACTTTTTATCTCGGGATTTGAAGGAGGCAGCAACTCAGTAATCTTATTATTCGCAACCAACAATGCTAAGACATTTTCTAACGAGTCCCCCAAAGGCGTGAATACCCTTCTCCGCCTACTCTCCCCGACTCTCTGTGCCGTAGGATTTCAAGGGTTTGCCAGTGTTTGGAATGTTGCTTGATAATTCCTATTTGGGAATTCACATTCTTCCGGAGGATTTTTCTTTTGGCAAGATCTTCTAGTAATTTTATAATTCCACCTTTCTTGTCCATTCAACATGTTTTGATCTTCTTTATTTAGTTGGCTGATCTTGGAGGGAGATAGGCTTACATTCTGAATAACCTCATTTTTCTCTTGGCTTTTTGATAATTGAGTGAAAAGTTACCTTATATCCTGATGTTGGCGCACTATCAGATTAGCCAACAGAGTTACTTGATGCTGGATCATATCCAATTTTTGCATCACTGTCATACCCTCTTCTGAATTTTCCAACTCTAGGACACGTGTTCTGTTCCTTTGGGGGTATTCTTCTATCCTTCGATTGTATTTACAATTTGGACACATTTCGACGCTTCCTGACCCGATCATGTTCACTTCCTCCGTATCATGCTGTAACAGAAGGTTGGTGTTGACATTTGGATGGTCAGGTTATCGGGCCACAACTTCGCCTCTTTCGATCAGATTTTGGATTTTATGCTTTGAGAACCAACAATCTTGTGTATCATGTCCCGGAGACCCTGAATGGTAAGCACATCTCAGTCTTGGATTGTATCTTTTTCTTTTTCGATTCAGAGGTAGAGACAATTCAATAATTTTCTTCTTCTTGATTAATAACTCTAATACATTTTCCTGATGTTGGCGCACTATCAGATTAGCTAACAGAGTTACTTGATGCTGGATCATATCCAATTTTTGCATCACTGTCATACCCTCCTCTAAATTTTCCAACTCTAGGATATTTGTTTTGTTCCTTTGGGGGTATTCCTCTATCCTTCGATTATATTTACAATTTGGACACATTTCGACGCTTCCTGACCCGATCATATTCACTTCCTCCTTATCATGCTGTAACAGAAGGTTGGTGTTGACATTTGGATGGTCAGGTTATTGGGCCACAACTTCGCCTCTTTCGATCAGATTTTGGATTTTATGCTTTAAGAACCAACAATCTTGTGTATCATGTCCCGGAGACCCTGAATGGTAAGCACATCTCAGTCTTGGATTGTATCTTTTGCTTTTTCGATTCAGAGGTAGAGACAATTCAATAATTTTCTTCTTCTTGATTAATAACTCTAATACATTTTCTTGATGTTGGCGCACTATCAGATTAGCTAACAAAGTTACTTGATGCTGGATCATATCCAATTTTTGCATCACTGTCATACCCTCCTCTGAATTTTCCAACTCTAGGACATTTGTTCTGTTCCTTTGGGGGTATTCCTCTATCCTTCGATTGTATTTACAATTTGGACACATTTCGACGCTTCCTGACCCGATCATGTTCACTTCCTCCGTATCATGCTGTAACAGAAGGTTGGTGTTGACATTTGGATGGTCAGGTTATTGGGCCACAACTTCGCCTCTTTCGAGCAGATTTTGGATTTTATGCTTTAAGAACCAACAATCTTGTGTATCATGTCCTGGAGACCCTGAATGGTAAGCACATCTCAGTCTTGGATTGTATCTTTTGCTTATTCGATTCAGAGGTAGAGACAATTCAATAATTTTCTTCTTCTTGATTAATAACTCTAATACATTTTGCAGGGAATCGCCTAGTGGAGTGAACACCCGATTTTCCGTTCTTTCAAATTTTCTCCTTCTGTCCTGGCCTTGGTTGAATATGGCATGTTGTTGAAATGACAGATTATCTTCCTTCTTCCAAATAGGGGGACTACTGTTGGGTCTCCTAGATTTCCCCTGTACAATGAGGGATACATCTTCATCGCCTTTCTTGGGTACCCTCATAGAATTGCTCGCATAGTTGCCAGAATGTATATGCTCGGCGACTGCTTCCAAGGCAGTGAGATCTTTAATCTTGCCTGCTTTCAGGCCCATCTCTACCATTTCGTCGTGTTTGATCATCTCTGAGAATGGCTTTCCTATTCCAGCAAGGATCCTCTCATAGTAAGGTGCCTCTTAGATGTCTATGAAAGTCATCACCATTTCAGTTTCTGACATAGGCTGGCTGACCTATGTTGCCATACGCCTCCATCTTTGGGCATATTCGCGGAAAGACTAAGTACTCTGCTTTTTGACTTTAGTCACTTGGTATCGATTCGGTGTTATTTGTGACTGAAAACTGTACTGATTTAGGAAGGTGCGGGCTAACTCTTCCCAGCTGTGGATTTTGGCATTGTTAAGTTGGGCGTACCATATCCTAGCCTCTCCAGTGATACTCTTTTGGAAAAGCTGCATTTTGAGGCTTTTATCTTCAGCATAAGACCCTAGCTCGCCAATGTATACTTTCAGGTGTGTATATGGATCGCGTTCCCCATTGTACTTTTCAAAATTCGAGACCTGGAACTTCTCTGGATAACGAGCCCCTAGGAATATGCAGAGATCTGTATAGTTAACACTTCCAAATGATCCAGTTCCTTTAATATACTGGATGGTTTCTTCCATTTGTTGGACTTTCTTTCTTATATCCCCAGTTTCTCGATTTTCCCTTATATTTTTGATTTCAGGGTTTGTTGGTTCTTTCACTGGATCGAGGTTCAAGTATCTGTATTTCCCCCATTTTGTCAGCACTTTAGCTGCCACCTTGTGAGGAGGACTCTGTTTTATTGGGCGTTGTCTGGCCCTGAGTGCTTTTACTTTGTTCTTTTAGGAGGATAGCCAACTCTGCTATTTGATTCTTAAGTCCCTCAAAACTCCTTTCGAGATACTAAACCTGATTCGTGTTGGGCACTTTCAGACATGTCGGTGGATAGGCTTTGTGCCTTCTTAGAGTTTAACCTGGCAATGGGACTAATCTTGCCTATAAGGAGAGTAGGTAGTTTAGTCTTAATAAGCATTAATTACATGCGTTGATGCAATGTATTAGTTTTTTTATGGGGTTTTAATATTTTCCTGCAAAATAAACGTTAGTTGTTTTGATGATAGGATGACAGGATGACAGGATTTGATATATGTACAATAATAAGATTGATGAGCAATAGAATGTACTTTTACATTTTCTTTTCTTTACATTTACATGGAATCGTAATTTACATTGAATCAAACTTTACATGGAGTTGAAAAGGAAAGGTATGAAGAGACTCCCCTTAGCGTTTGGTTTATCAAAGGCTGACCTATCTTAGGCTACTCTCGTGACTTTTCGGCATGAAGGTCCCCAAATCATCGCAATTTACTGGATGGGAAGTTAATCCGATCTTTCAATTAAAGCGGATCTGAGTGGCGCCTTTCCTGAGACTCGCAGGATTAGTCTCATTTGAGTCCAGTAATCAAACGCCGACAGGGTTCGCCTCCTGGTGAAGGAATCACACAACATATATTCACATACAACGCGTCTCACTGTATGAAATGATGACATTATGCGAAGCACTAAAATAAAGAAGTAAAACATTTATTTACATCCATTCAATGTAAAGACAACATCCACACACATGCATATAAACAAAGAATTTTGAAAAGATTAAAATGTGGCTTAAGCCCTCTACTGTCCCCAGTAGAGTCGCCACCTGTCGACGTCGAGAAAAATCTTTGGCAATACCCCTTTCCCTATGTGTTTCTACCCTTGTTTGTTTTCCATTTAATCTGAAGGGTGAATTTTTAGGAAAATGTCAACATATTATGTCGAAAATTTGAAAAGTTTGATTTTAGAGAGTCGCCAGTTGGTATGTTTGAAATGGTTGTACCAACTCAACCGAGTTTCATTTGAAAAGTTTTGCAAGTAGGCCCAATTACTAGACTGTATTTAACTTGGCCTTGGAAATCGAGATTCATAAAGTTTGAGGGCTTGATTAAGCAGAGGGGAAGGTGTTAGGCACCCCCTGACTTTCGTGAAACACGGTTACCGAATCTTTTCAATTTCTCTATTTTATTTGCAGCGTGTGTGTGTGTGTGTGTGTGTGCTTGCAGTAATTGGGCCTAAGTGCTTTATCTAAAAGTAGTGTTGTGCTTCATTGGAACTATATACGAAGGGTTTAATTTAATGAAAAAGTCCATTTCAGACAATATGTGAAAATGATGTTTTAAAAGACGGTTTTCAAACCCTTTTGCTAATATACGAATTAAAGCCTTTTAATACTTTCATTTTATTCTGCATTCGGCTAATTTTGGTTTTATTATCGGGATACGAAGCATCTTCGACCAAATAATATATATACAAGTGTCGGGTTCCTTATGAGCATGACAGCCATCGAAGTGACCCGAGCACTACAAACCACAGTTTACTAGGCTGAGACCTTAAATCAGGATAACCGTTTTAAGGTCCCTCTGATTTACATTTACAAAAGACGAGTAAGCTGTGTTTAAAATGCAAAGTTGTCCATCATGGGAATCGGATCTAAATCCATGCGGTTAATCGCAGATCCCATGATTCCTAGGCTCATAGAATATTATCTAAAAGACTGCACAGCAGATATATTGAAATAAAATACAAATTAAAATGTAGACGTCGCAAAACAATGGATTCATCAGTTAAATCCTTACATGCACGTAACCTGAAATTACCCCAAAATTCATACAATAGAACTCTCGACCTCTGTTGTTGACAATACATCAAATTTCTAACTTTACATCATTAATCAGTAATAAACTTAATAAAATACGGAATAATTAAAACTTTTAAAATTTTCTTTCTATATTCCTTGAATCACAACCTTTATCATTATATATCTTTGATTCAAATTTATTACATGAATCGCTTCATCAAAGTTATTATATAAAACTTTACATCCCAATTCAATATCCTTTAAACTTCGGATAACTCAAACTATACAACTCAACATAAAATAAACATCATAAACCATTAAGCACACTTCCAGAACCTTAAACATGGTTTAAAGGAATAACAACTGTAGCTAAAATATTTATTCTTCGTGTGCATTATATCTAAGCCATGTCATTCAAGTAGCACATAACGTTACCTTGGATCCTTAGCCTGCAAAAATGGTTATTTTGCAAGAATGAGCTCGACAGCTCAGCAAATCTAACAGCTTTCATGCCGCAGTTAACACATAAGTTCATGCTCAATATATATTTCAATTTAAAATAATTATAAGATTTCATGCTCAGCATAAATATCAGTTCAATATAAATATAAGTTCCACATGCTCAACATTTCATATATCACATGTTGAGTTCCATAACTCAACCAAATATAGTCATAATTTGACTTTTCTAATTTATAGCGAGTAACATGTAATTCAACATCTCATTTTGATACCATGAATACACGTAATTAAAAAAATTGAATTAAAATAGCATATAGGAACTGGAAGACTTGCCTTAATCGTAGATTACCAATTACCGAAAAATAGCTTATAGCTATTTGCACCTCACGTATCCTGCACAATATATAATCATGCACATCATTTATTAGTCACATAACAATGCTTAGTAATCGTTTAAGTAACTCTACTTTACGATATACTATCAACTTCTTTAGGTTTGACACACAATGTTCCATTTATGTGGTTAAGTCCTGTTAGGGCTCTTCATCGCTTTCTTGATTTATTTTAAGTTAAATTTCCTTTTACTTCTCATTACGTTCCCCTTTAATACACTTATCATTTGGTTAAGTTTTAAACCTCGTCTTTACATCACGTTAGATGTATAACGTATGTTAACATTAAGCATGTTAACCTTCGTTTCATATTCCTTTATACTTCTCATTTAATCGACACTTAACCTTTGTTTAAGTCAACATAATTGTCATTACATCATTGGCTAATGTTAAGCATCATTTATAATTCATAATAACGATTTTTTATAACTTAGAACAATATCTATTATCATCGACAGCACTATACTTGCGTATGTGCATGTCCGACGCCCTCCGATTGCCTCCGAATACTCATCAGTCACAAAGATGACCATTTTGACCCCTTTTAACGACTTCAAATCAAAACACTTAAAAACTAAAAGTTGTAGGTCTACTCGTTATCTTTCCGAATCATCATGAATCGCCCTAATCGGAGTTCGTATAAAGAAGTTATGCTTGTTTTACTACGGGAGGTCAAAGCAGTTTTGCATTACACCACTTAAACCAGTCCGGACAGCTTGTAGCCCCGCTGCGGCGGGTCATTATAGGCTTAAAGCCCCGCTGGGGTGGGGCCCACTACTGGTGAGTTTCTCCCAGCTCACGAACGGCAGACAAATAAGCCAATTTGGCTTATTTCTTCACACCAAAGTCTTATTTTTTCTCAACATAATGCTCATGAAACTTAATGAAAACAAAATTTTAGACTCTTAACATGATTATAACATACATAATCATTACAACACATAATCAAAACACAGTTTTCATGATTTTTGAAGAAAACGACATTCTTAAATGTTCTTGACGAAAATTGCTATTGTGAATTCGTTTTACAATCAAATCATGTAATTCCAATTGGGTTAAATCTATTTCTTAACATATTAACATAATCCATGATCAATTTAAACAACAATTGACGCACACACATACCATTTTTGGTAATTTAAAGCCTATTTTCGAAATAAGCTCATAATAAAATATTATGAACATGATTTCTTCATGTTCATCATATTTACATGAATTGAAACCCCTTAAACTATCATATAACTCATATATAATCGTTTATATACATAATCTAACACATATTGATCATTAATTTATAGTTTATCATGAAAACCAATTTACAGAGAATAAAACAATGAAGAATAACAATTAAAATTAGATTATACCCTTTTGCTTAGAAGAAGATGATGATTCGTATAATGATGATGATAGACTTCTAGTTTTGATTTCTCAAAACCACTTCCTCCTCTTTCTTTCTTCTTCTCTCTTTTCTCTCTAGTTTCTCTTTCTTTTCTTTCTTTGTAACTCTTTTGTTTCTAACAGACTAACACTTCTAACTTTGTTTTCTAAACTAACGTAATATACATATAATATAATACACATATATTACATATATTATAAGCATAAACATAAATATAAAGTTTATAACTTATAATACATAATGAGTATAATTATTATAATAATTTGCAATTAATACCATAGGTTACAACAATTGAAATTTAAAAAGCCCTAAGACTTGTTTGACGAAAATAATTTATTTTTAAAAACAAGTTTGTAGTAGTTAAGGCCCTGTTTGGCAAAATAATTTAAAACGGTGCAAGGGCCTTGTCTGAAAAAACGGTTTTAAAAACTCTTTTAATTCTTTTAATAAATCCTTTAACACATATTTTTAATGTTATACTTTAACTAATTAAATCTTAACATTCTAATTTAATTAATTAAAAGTTAACATCAATTAATCACATAAAAATTGCCACATAACAATTATAATTACTTTCTAATTATAATTTCATGTAACAATTACCACATAACTTTATATAATTTAATTATCCCAACTAAATTAGAACTATAACATAAAATTATTACATATTAATTAAATTAAATATTAAATATTCATTTAATTAATATATTACACTTAATTAAATTACTCCATAACAATCACATAATTATTTCTTTAACTCAATAAATAAATCAATTAAAATATTTATTTAATTTAATGAATATTAAAATTAATATCTAAAATTCTCTTCACACCAAAGCACATATTTCACAATATATAACATATATACACATACTCAAACTCGAAACATCTCATAATAAGAATTTTATTTATTAAATTCTCATTTATTAATTCTTAAAAATCGGGTTGTCACATCCTTATGTCCTTATAAGGATTCTGTCCTCGGAATTAACGAAACCTCCCTTACTCGATTTTTTACTAAATCTCTTTCATAATTTTATCGTTAAATAACTTCAACACATTACCTTAACAAAAGTTTTACATATATATACTACTCTATTCATTTCTTCAACAAGTTTTAGGTTTTATTTCATAACCTTCAATTAACTCAATTATGTTTCAAATATTATATATTCTTTAACCCGTTCATTTCCTTTCTAAAGATTATTACCATATACTCTACTCGTCGAATTAATATACTTCATAGTTCACTATCTTGTAAGTTTTCGGGTTATCACATTCACCCCTTCTTCTAAGAATTTCATCCTCGAATTTTTTATTAATCTTTATATATCAATCTATCAAAATAGATTTTACGTTAATCTTTATTCACTGGATTGGTGCATTCTACAACCACTTCTTTTTAAGGAATATCATTCTTGCCACATTCACCTTCAGAATAATAAGAATCTTCCACAATTGCTCAATAATTGGGAAGCGATATAAATAACTTAGGAATTTAAAAGATTTCAAATCATGTTGAAGGGACACAAGACCTTGAACTTGTCTTTAGGTTTAATAGTGCTTTTCCCCCGGTACTTCACACTATACATCCTACATCGGTGCTCTAGGTGATCAGACTATCGCACCACTACGTCGTGCACAAATGTAGTACATCGTAAAGTCTATATGCGTTACACTCAGAACTATTGTCTCCGATAACATGTCCCCTTTTATAGGGTTGTTCACCTCAGCTTCTTAACATCTGAATCCGCACCAAAATAATTTGGTTTGGCATAGTTTGACCAAGAACGCTAGAATTTCATAAACATCTTTCAATTTTTGTCTAGCTAAATCAAGTAGCATAAACTTCTAGAAATAATTCGGACATCAATCAAAATATATATATATATATATATATATATATTTAACTAACTCAATAAAATAAAAAAATATCTTAAGGAAACTAAAAATAAATAAATCTTTTTATAATATCCTGATACCGTACCGTAGTAATGGTACGTTGAGAATTTCGTCATTACATGACGTCGTCATACTATATCAACCATAGTGGGCTAATGATAGGTTTAACTGCATTGAGAACTTCCTCGATTATTATTCCTACACCATATCAAATGATGTATAGAATATATACAATATATTTTGAAAATTTCAAATCATTTTTGTCTAGCTGAAGAAATTAGCATAGACATGTGAATAATAGCACTATTTTAAAAATCCATTGGTTCAATCATTTGATCCAATATTTTTTAAGAAAATAGAAGTACAACATTAGCACGAAGTCAATGAAATTTCAAAAATCTAGCAAATCTAGGAGATTTAGAATATCAAAATTTTTTCCATCAATTTAAATCTTTTACTCCACTGTTTCACCATCAATGCTTTCTATACTATAACCTTTCTATATCCAGTATAGTTCATCAAACTTACCACACTTTGGAAGTTTAGGAACTTACCACAATAATATAAGTTTAAGAACTTGTCCTAGCAATACGTAGTCCAAGAACCTATCAGGGACTGTCCATACGCTTAGGGGTTCACAAACATACATACGATTATGAGTCACGAACTCACCATAAGTATGAGTTTTAAGAACCACACCTAATCTTAATATCATCTAATCTAATCTTAATATCACCTCTAACTATCGACTATAAACATGGGACAAGAATCACCTTCTCACCATATATATATCGATAGCGCGACACCACATTTCAATGATTACCCCTGTGATAAACCAAGTGTAAGCACAAAACCCCTGTCCATATAAAGGTTTGTACAACTCAGCCACCACATGAGTCCTTAGTTGAAATCCCACTTAACTCTATCTTACTCTTAACTTCTCGCTCTATGCTCGATACAGATTTCCTGTATCTCATCGTTTATAACTCTTTGGGAGTTTATCTCGTACTATATCGTAGTACATTCTCGTTATAGCATCAAACTATAACTACTCAATCATTACAGACCATCTGTCTTTTACAACTTTAAAAGATCACGTCGTGATCTTATTCTACAATCATCTCCCTTATGATTCTTTCCTTATCTCATGATCATTTTGTTTTACAATCTTCTTATCTTTACCTTTCATCTATTATATTATGATTTCATTTATGCTTTTAATCTCTTAGACTTTGTCTATTCATCATTATTCGTCATCTCGATTATTGGAGTTAGGTAACTCCTGATTCTTATCTTTATATCGCTCCAAGATTCTTCTTTGAATCTTCTTGTTTATTTATCAATTCTTCCTTTAAGAATTTCTAACTTCATTTATATAACTCAATATTTTATTCGGGTTTTATTCCTCGTCGTTCTCACCTTCTTCTTATAACCTTTCTAGGACTTAATTCATCCTATACATATACGTCTATGAAAAGAATCACGTTTTCATTATACGTAACTTAAACTTAATTTTTTACAACCTAAGTTCATAGCCTAAGGTATTGTAACGCCCGAGAAAAGCGAGCATTTATGTAAATGAATTCTTATTTGAATTATTGAATAAAATTTCCTTATTTGTTTATTAAACTGAGTAAGCTAATTTTAGGTCATTTTATGACCTAGAGAATGCAAAAATGAGTAGGATACAGGCTACGTGCTAGGAATAATTGATATGAATTTATAAGGCGAACATAAAAGATTTTTGAGAATAAAAATATTTTGGGAAAAGACGAAATAGACATTATTCAACCCTAAGGGTCAGGGTTTGACCTTAAGGGTCAGGGTTTGACCATAAGGGTTAGGGTTTGAGACCCTAGGCCATTTTGAGAGTTCGGAATGTCAGAATGACATTCTGTCGAAAGATTTGACGGTAATATACCGTGAAAAGTCAAGTTAGCCGAGAAGAGTTTTGTAGGGAGGAAAAGCATAAAAATTACTATTCATCCGTTTCTGCTTGGGAATTTATTTTGAAATTTTGAAAAAAGCGTAATGATAGGATTTCAAGGCGAGGTGGATTATGTAATAATAATTCGTTTATGGCTCGCAAAGTTTTCGCGTAGGGACTTAAAATCCTAAGCGTTAGGAAAAGTAAAATCAATGATTAATTGTTTACGTATAATAATAAATGATTATTATACGGAAAGAATTTGCGTATAATACGAGGTATTATACAAGAATAATATGGAGAATATACAAATTTTATATGAAGTAAATACGTTGAAATACATTGAATTGGAATTAATTTGAATTAAAGTTAATAATTTAACACATAGGTCGAACCGTAGGAAAAACGGGTGGGTTAAACCCATGGGGCAACCTAAGGGGCAACCCAAGGCCACATGGAGCACAAGGGGAGCCACGTGCTAGCACATAGGAGGGACATAGGCAAGGCTTGGAGAGAAGGTGGGGTTGAGGAGGTTTGGCCTAATGACCAAACTACCCCAACTCTTGCCAATTCTATAAATAGAGAGCAAATGCTAGCCATTTTGTTATTTGAGAATTTCTACCAACATCCAGAGAGAGAGAGAGGGAGCTAGCTTGATACTTGCCTAGACAATCCATCAACCAAGAAAAAAGAAAGCTTTTGAGTCTCCAATACTCAAGCACCAACAACCTTAAAGGTATAACCATAAGGAATAATATGTAAAACTTTCTTTTCTTTCAATAGTTAAATTGATAGAGAAGTGTTAGAGGAAGTTTGAACCCTAAAAAGTTATAAGGATGGCACAATGAGCACCTAAGAACCTGAACAAGTCATGAATGATGAGATAATAAGAATTGATGAAGGACTAATGAAGAACTTAATGAATTCATAAGAAATGGACTAATGAGAATGTTGAACCATCAAAACTTAAATGTTTTGAATGATTAGAATTAGTAATAATCAACCATTGGATTGATTCCAATTGATTTGACCTAGTAATAATGAAGAACGAAGATTCGGCGAAAGTTACGCGATTAGACGATAATCGTCGAAAACGTAAATTTCTCGGATTAGAAGTTAAAAGTCGTCGTGTGCATCAACAATGATGGTTTTCGATTGCAACATGTGTAATTAGGTAAATAAAACTTGCGAGATCAAGAACGAACCAATTCCGACTAGAAACGAAGAATTGAGAGTCAAACGTTCACGAACGTTTAACGAAAACGTAAAAACTGCGAATTTCTCGCTGACGGATTCGAAAACAAATTTCGACTTGATAGGATGATAGAGCATATCATTTGTGAACTATGGGCTTTGGAACGAGCCAATTCCGAGTTATAACGTTCACGTTACGAGCTTGGGAATTTTAGAATTTTCAAGACTTCGAAAATTTTTCTACAGCACAGGTGCAGCGCCTTAAACAATGCTGGTCGCGCCATTCCGGATTAGGTTCCCTGCATAGGTAGCGCTGACCACGCTGTTTGCAAGGGAAATGGAGCGCGGACTGCGCCGTCCAAGAAAAAAATTGTTGACCAAATGAAATGTTTACTCAACTCTTTCCATAAGTAGTAAAGTGTTAGTAAGTAATGAATGAACATGAATGTAAACCTTTAAAAAACATGTTTAACCAAGGGTTTATGATCATTAAACGTTAACTAAACGTAATTAAACTTAAGATTGGAAACCATAAACCAAGATTAAGTTAAGGAACAAGTGAAGTCTCATTATCATCATGATTAGTGATGATCAATGAGAGTTCGGTATATAACATAGGAATGTTAATAAACCTTAATAACGTTAAATAACTTAAACGAATGTTATTAGTTTAACAATTCGATTTAGTTATACAAGAAGAAGGAGTTAGGCAAACACATTGTATATTAAATATGTTTTCTCATTGGTATACTCTGTGTTATGCTTTGTAGACGTTGTAAAGACCAAGTAGACTCGTATAAAGATTAAGAGACGCAAAGGCAAGTTTTCTAACTCTTGCATTGACATTGTGTTATGCAAGTTTCCTAACTTCGTTCATACTTTATTATGAATGCGAGTTTTTCTAAACCCTTGTCTATACGTTATGGTTGGACAAGTGGTCATTGTGCATAACTGCTTATGCATGAATTGTTATTGCATAGTCGATACCATTTGATTCGGCTAGACTGAGAAGTAAATATATTTTGGTGGGTTTTTCCACAAATCTTTCTAGAATATATATATATATATATATATATATATATATATATATTGAAGCTATCCTATGCCAAGTGATTGGTAAGGATTCTCATGGGAACCTAAGAATGAAAGACAAATGTTTTTACGTCGTTAATTCGACGGGCACGCGAGTTTGCCAATGATTAAACGTAAACACGTTTAATGAATGAATGTTGATCAATATAGAGTACTATAGGCTGATCACATGGATGTGCTCGTAAGCTATATCGAACTTACGATCTTCGTGACAGGTTGTTCCTTTCATGAATGAGAACTAAATAATGGTTCGTGGTCGTTGACCACGATGGATTCCGAAGAGGCTATAAAGTCATTGGGAATGGTTTTAAAAGAATCAAAATGATAATTTGATTATTCTTAAGTACTTCATAACTATTGTACAATTATTGAAGACAAAAATATATGATTCTTGATTTTGTGGTTTCAAGATATACGGTTTAACTTGCTGAGCTGTTTATGCTCATTCTTGCTTAAAATTAAATGATTTCAGCTAAGAATGAACGGACTGAAGGATCCGGTAAAGACAAAGGCAAGTCCAAGATGGACAAGTAGTGACCTTTGTAATAGCATTAGTATTAGTATTGTATTTACTGATATTATGACACATAACAATGTATTGGTTACGAATCCTTGGGAAGGGATTAATAGAATGTAATAATTAGTAAACTTATGCATTGTTATTGATGTCCTCAATTGAATGTATGAGTAGATTGTAGCACCGTGTAGCACCATGTCTTGGGTTTGAAGGTACCCAAATTTGAGAGCGTTACAGGTTGGTATCAAAGCCGTAGGTTATAAAACTTAAGGGGTAAAAACCTTAGGCTATAACCTGGAGAAGTGAAGTAGAAGTTAGAAGTTAACAAACGCGGGTAAAGTTTTGAAAGAAGAAAGTAACCTTAAACATATTAAATATGATATAAACTGTTCATACTTGATTGTATACTAATCCAGTTATTTATGTTTTATGTAGATAACAGGAATAATGAGCATATATAATGAAGTACATGAGGTTAGCGAGGATTCAGTTAACTTCATAGAAGTAGTACATATGACGGTAGCAGAGTTACCAGTGGTAATCTTAGAGGGGACTGATATAGAAGAAGAGGACCCGTCCAAATATTCAGATAACTTTGACTTCGTGTCATTATTTTATGGTATGTCGGAGGAGGAGGTGGAGACAATGCCGATTAATACGGTATTTCCTAATGAGGAGGAAGCGGAGGAGTCTGCACAAAGGGAGTCCATGAAAATGCTATTCATGGAAATATTGAACAGAAATGTCCAACTAAGCAAGGAGGTTCGTGACCTCAAGAAGGTGGTGGATGATGTGGTAGAAGATAAAGAGGATATGGAGATCTTCTGGGAGGCCGAGCAAGATGAGAAAGTGCTGGCTAAAGACAAAGTCCGGGACTTGAAGCTGTCCAGGAACTGAAGGCGGAGCTTCTGAACAAGAAGCAGAAGATAGGTCGAATGTGCTATATTCATAGGTGTTCGAACGAGGATTACCAGCAGTAGATGGCTGAGAATCCTGTAGAGGAGGGACAGACTCGGCATACTATTAGTCGGGATATTGTGGCTAGTATGGGCGATGCGGATTACATGAATGTCGTGTTACAAATGTAATTCCACAGTATATATAGAAGAGATAGCAATGTAAATAGCTATGTAAATATTTGTATAGCTAGTAATGACGTAAAACCCTCTTTTGTATAGACAAGGGTAGTCTTTTGTAAATCCCAACTTTTGAAAAGTAATTGCGAGATAGTATTGTAAATGGCTGAAGCTATGTAATGTATAGTGTAGCGTTATACTACAAATAAGCTTTTTAATATAAAAGTTTATTTAAAATGCTTGGTAATGTGATTGAGTTATTATTTGATTGTTAATAATAATCGAATGAAGAAATAAAGAATGGCGAAATGTTTTCGTATGAAAAGAAAGTGCCGCCAAGAAGACATACAAGAAATCAAGAAGAAGAACCTCGTAATGAGGAGGAGCAAGGGAATAATAACCAGATGCAAGAATTTATGAATCTACTACCTACGGCTCTCAATCGAACGAGAGATACTATACGAACTAATCATGGGGTAGGTCGGGGGACTACCTTTAAGGAATTTAAGTTAGTTGGTCCGCCTATGTTCTATGGAACTACGGACCCTATAGCAGCCCAAGTTTGGATAAAGGAAATAAAGAAGGCATTTGTTATTGCAAATGTCGGTGAGGCGCAGAAGACTTCTTTTGCGACTTACATGATGAAGGGGGAGGCCAACTATTGGTGGGAAGCCAACCAGGGTAGGGACGAAACAGAAGTTGTTACGTGAGAACAGTTCAAGGAGTTATTCTTCGAGAACTACTTCCCTATGAGCATGCAGGGAAGAATGGAGATTCAGTTCCTAGAACTGAAGCAGGGGGACATGACAGTACCCAAATACGCAGCCAGGTTCAATGAACTGGCAAGATTTCCTCCACACCAAGTGGACACAAAGTTGTGGAAGGCACGACGGTTTGAGCAAAGATTGAAACCCTGGCTCTACAACCGAATATCAGTTTTCCAAAGTGTTACCTTTGGAGTGGTGTTAGAGAAGGCAGTTATCGCCGAGGGTGGTAGTGAGGCGTTGACCTTATACCACAAGGAGAAAAAGAATAAGGCTAAGACTGAGGTATCAGTCAGGATTGAGGGAGCCAGCGGAAGTGGCCAGAAGTGAAAGGGTTTAACTCTGGGAATACCAGAGTAAATATGAATTTCCCAAGAAAAAGATGGAGGAATGTAAGACTTGCGGTAAGACTCATCTGGGAGTCTTCCTCAATGGTAAGGCGGTCTGTTATAATTGTGGACATGAGGGGCATATTTTGCCTAACTGTCCTTGTCCGAAGAAGAGCTGCGGTTGTTTTGTGTGTGGATCTACGGACCACATGGCACAAAACTGTTAGAAGAAAGGTTCGGATGGTGGGAAAAGAGCTAGCGATAATAAGCTAGCGATTGGTGGCGCAGTACCACAGGGTAGACCGGCTGCTCGTACTTTTAATATGACGGTCTAGGATGTAGTAGCACCGAGCGACGTCGTAGCAGGTATCATTCCGGTCAACGACATTAATGCATATGTATTGTTTGATTCAGGTGCAACGTGCTCATTTATAGCATGTGAATTTGCTAAACGATTAGGATTACTCCTCGAAAAACTTGTAATACCTTTAAACATTAAGGTAGCTAACGATAAAGTAATTACTGTGGATTCGGTCCATAGGAGTTGTTGTGTGGATATTAGACGTAACAAATTATCGGTAGATCTTATACCGATAAGATTGGGAGAATTCGATGTAATTCTCGGGATGGACTGGTTAGTTAACCATGGGGCAATGATAGATTGCCAAAATAAGAGTGTGAACCTTGGGATTTCTAAGAAACCCAAGGTAGTATTCTATGGTAGTAAATCACCGGGACACTCTTGTTGTCTAACCATGATGCAAGCCAGAAATTTTTTAAAGAAAAGATGCGAAGGTTACCTGTCTCATGTTTTTGATACCCAAAGATTCGGAGCAACATTAGAACAGATTCCTATTATCAATGAGTATGCGGATGTATTTCCAAGTGGCTTGCCAGGTCTTCCACCCGATAGGGAGACCGAATTTGTTATAGACCTTGCGCCAGGGATGGCAGCAGTTTCGAAGGCACCATATCGTATGGCGCCAGTAGAATTGAAGGAGTTGATGATTCAGTTACAAGAACTGTTGGACAAGAAGTACATTCAACCGAGTGTTTCTCCGTGGGGAGCACCGGTATTGTTTGTTAAGAAGAAGGATGGATCGTTGAGGCTTTGTATCGACTATCGAGAGTTGAACAAATTAACGATAAAGAATAAATACCCATTGTTCAGGATCGATGATCTCCTTGACCAGTTGAGAGGGGAAAATTATTTTTCAAAGATAGATTTACATACAGGGTATCACCAGTTGAAGGTTAGGGTGGAGAATGTACCTAAGACATCATTTAGGACTAGTTACGGCCATTACGAGTTCTTAGTAATGTCATTTGGGTTGACGAATGCGCCAGCCGCATTCATGGATATGATGAACCGAGTGTTCAAACAATATTTGGACAAGTTCGTTGTAGTGTTCACTGATGATATCCTAGTCTATTCCAAGACGACGGAGGATCACGCTGAACATTTAAGATTAGTGTTGGAGGCACTAAGAAAAGAGAAATTATATGCAAAAATCACGAAGTGTGAATTTTGGTTAGAGAGGGTGCAATTTTTGGGGCATGGCATTGACAAGGAAGGAGTGTCAGTTGATCCAGCGAAGGTGGAAGCCGTGATTAACTGGGAGCAACCGAAAACGCCGACTGAGGTGCGGAGTTTTCTAGGTTTGGCGGGTTACTATCGGAGGTTCATTCAGGACTTCTCAAAGATAGCTACTCCATTAATTAACCAGAAAGACGATAAAGTACGTATGGACAGAGAAGTGTGAAGATAGCTTTCAAGAGCTGAAGAAGAGGTTAAGTCAAACCCTGTATTATCTTTACCGGATGAGACGGGGAATTTTGTAGTGTATAGCGATGCTTCTCATAAAGGACTGGGGTGCATTCTCATGCAGCATGGCAAGGTCATTGCATATGCATCTAGGCAGTTGAAGGAGTATGAGGGGAATTATCCTACTCATGACCTTGAACTTGCCGCAGTGGTTTTTGCCTTAAAGATTTGGAGACATTACCTATATGGGGAGAAATGTGAGATCTACACGGACCATAAAAGTCTGAAGTATATCTTCACTTAGAAGGAGTTGAATATAAGATTTTATCTTTTATTGATTGGTCTGACAGAACCCAAATTCTATCATCATATCTTAGTACCCCATCCTTATCTACTAGGAATTTGACATTCTTTATATGAGTTATATCGGATATACATTTTTGACACATCTCATCTTTCTCTTGCATTTCTTTAATTCTCTCTAATAAGGTCAGAACACCTTCTAAAACAAATAATTTTTGGGTAGAGGTAGTAGAACTCTCAGCTCTATTTTGAGTTTATCAAAGTCTTTTATCAGTACCTCATTGTCTATTATTATGTTTAATTTCTCTTGGTTCTTTCTACTTAACGCATCTGCAACTACATTGGCTTTTCCGGGGTGATATAAGATTTCACAGTCAAAATCCTTTATCAGTTCTAACCATCTCCTCTGTCTCATATTCAATTCTTTGGTGTGAAAATATATTTGAGACTTTTGTGATCCGTATATATTTCGCACTTCTCCCCGTACAAGTAATGCCTCCAAATTTTCATAGCAAATACTACTGCAGCTAACTCTAGGTCATGAGTAGGATACCTCTTCTCATAATCCTTGAGTTGTCGTGATGCGTAAGCTATCACTTTCCCATGTTGCATCAACACACAACCTAACCCTTTGTGTGACGCATCACTATAGACCACAAGGCCTCCTGTATCATTTGGTAAAGATAACACTGGAGCCATGCTCAGTCGTTTCTTCAACTCTTGGAAGCTTTCTTCACATTTATCTTTCCAGACATATTTTACTGTCTTTCTAGTTAAATTGGTTAGCGGGGTTACTATTTTTGAAAAATCTTGTATAAAACGTCGATAATAACCTGCTAAACCGAGAAAACTTCTTACTTCAGTTGGAGTTGTTGGTTGTTACCGATTTACAACCATTTCGATCTTTGCTGGATCTACTGCAATCCCACTTTTATCAATGACATGTCCTAAAAACTGAACTCTTTCCAACCAGAATTCACACTTGGAAAACTTTGTGTAAAGTTGTTCCTTGCGTAATATCTCCAATACGCTTCTCAAATGTTCAGCATGCTCCTCCCGTGTTTTTGAATATATCAAAATATCATCAATAAGCACGACGACAAATTTGTCTAAGCATGATTTAAACACTCGGTTCATCAGATCCATAAATGTTGTTGGTGCATTTGTTAATCCAAAAGACATTACAAGAAACTCATAATGTCCATAGCGTGTCCTAAACGATGTCTTCGTCACATCTTCCTTTCTTAAATTTAATTGATGATAACCTGACCGCAAGTCGATCTTTGAAAAGTATTCGACTCCTTTTAACTGGTCAAATAGATCATCAATTCTAGGTAAAGGATAGTTATTCTTTATGGTTAGTTTATTAAGCTCCCTATAATCGACACATAACCTCATTGTTCCATCCTTCTTCTTTACAAACAATACAGGTGCTCCCCATGGTGAAACATTAGGTTGTATGTATTTCTTGTCTAAGAGTTCCTATAATTGTACTAGCAACTCTTTCAGTTCTACAGGTGCCATTCTGTATGGTGCTTTAGAAACTGGCACCGTACCAGGTGCAAGGTCGATAACAAACTCAATCCCCCTATCAGAAGGAAGACCTGGTAAGTCATCTGGAAACACATCTGGAAATACAGGTATTTGATCTAGTTTAACTCCTTCCTTTCGAGTATCTACTAAATAAGCCAAATAACATGTACAACCATTCCTAAGTAGTCTTTCTGTCTGAGTTATAATCAAACATTGAAACTGCTTAGGTGAACAACTCCAGTTGAACACTACTTTTGACTTTGACGTATTCACAAGGTTCATCCGTTTTTGATGGCAATCAATCACTGCATTATGATTAACCAGCCAATCCATCCCTAGGATTACATCAAATTCACCTAACTCTATAGGAATAAGATTTACCAAGAAGTTGTGTCCCTTAATGTTTACACTATAATTTCTATAAATAGTTTCAACAGGTATTTTCTCATTATTCGCAATTTCTACGCAGAACGGTTTGTCTAAATTTTCACATGACATATTCAACTTTTTAGAAAATCTTTTAGACACAAAAGAACAAGTAGCTCCAGAGTTGAATAACACATATGCATTTAAAGTGTTGATAGGGATGATACATGTCACCACGTCTTGTGTAGCAACAACATCCCTCATCGACATATTAAATGTTCTTGCAGTTGGACGACCCGGACCTCCAGCTACTGTTACAAGTGGTTTATTGTTTGGTACCTGATTTCCCCCTCCTCCTTGATTCTTGTTTTTTGGACAATTTCTACTTATATTATCCCAATGTTCCACAGATAAAGCATTTGTTTTGATTAGGAGTAGGATACTGAGGAGAATAGTGTCCCTCCTGACCACAATTAAAACACCTATTCTTTAAACACGTACCTTTATGAATTTTCCCACATTTGACACAAGAGTCTGTTTTATTATTATTTATGTTGCTGTTAAAATTGTTATTGTTATTGAAATTAGATACCTTTTTCCCATAGTTGTTTGGAAAAGTGGTATCCCACCTTCTTTTATTGTTAAACCCTCCTGAACTGGGTTCTCCCTTTGATTTTTCTCCTTCACCTTAACTCTTTGTATCGTTATGATATTTAATGAGATTTTCATTCTCCCTCTCAGCAATAATAGCCTTTTCGAGAATCTCAGGGAAAGTCCTAAGCTGAAACACAGACAGCTTACTATAAATCTGGGGTTTTAAACCCTCCTCGTACCTTCGGGTTTTCCTAGCTTCAATATCTACTTGATGCAAAGCGAATCGTGCTAATTCATTAAACTTAGCTGTATAATGGGCTACAGTAAGTTCTCCCTGCTTTATTTCCAAACATTTCAACTCCATACGATCTTTTAACGATTGGGGAAAATAATATTCAAAGAATAGTTCCTTGAATTTTTTCCATGAGACAACTTCTATCCCTGCACGATTTTTATTAAATTTCCACCAATAATTTGCTTCCCCTTTCAAGAAAAAGGTTGCAAAAACTATTTTCTAGTATTCCTTAACATTGGTTACTAGGAAAAACTTTTCAATTTCAGTGATCCAGACTTGGGCTTCAATAGGCTCTCTGATACCCTTAAACTTAGGTGGTCCTACTAACTTAAAGTCTTTGAACAATGTATTTTGGTTGATAGGTCTATTTTTTATAGCTCCTAACAACAAGTCTACTAAACTTTGGGTAGAGTTATCATCATTCTCTGACTGTGCACTCCTTCTGTTCTGTGGCATGATTCTATAAAATAAAGTCAAGTATAAATACAAGTACAATTATTCACATAGTAAGAATCTGATATTTTTAAACAGAACTTATATTTATCACATAAACGGTAAATTACATATTCGATTAGTGGTTTATTACTACCACTAGCTTAAACACAACAAAATCTGCTCTATAGTAGAAACTGAGCATCTAGATTCTTATACTAAAATCTAGAAATTCCTGGTTTCCTCATATGCATCCTGGATCATGTGGCATACCACTGATCAATCTATGAGATAAGGAATCTTTCTATCTTCAACTAGATATTTAATCACTCGATTCTACAGACTATCGAATGTCCCACGAGTTCCACGGACAAACTTAGTCAACCTAGCATGTGCCTCATGTCTACCCCTCTGAGCATTATGCAGAAGCATCCTCAGTCGGGTGGAATCTACCCTCTCATGTTCCAGCACGCCTTCAGCCATATATGCCCTGAACTCAGCATTCACAGTATTGATGTCAGCCTGCTGAATCACTGCAGCGAGTGCCTCCTCATGTTCCTCAAACCTCATTAACTAGCCGGCTACAGGATTTTCACATTCTTCAGCCTCTAATATTTCCTGATCATATAGTAGTTCCTCTTCCTCGGGATCACTGTCTTGTTCTGTTATTATCTGAGGTGGATTTATGACTACTGGCATATCCTCTGCATCTGCCATTTTCTACAAAAGAAATTTCTTTCGTTACTTGATTATATACTAAGAAACTCTACATCTAACATAAATCTTTTAATGTTATTTTATGTGTAGTTAAATATTTTTTACGGACTCAATGACTATATCCTAAGTTACTTTACTTCTTTCATAGAGCTATAGCCTAAAGCTCTGATACCAACATGTACGCCCCCAAATCTATACACCCGTGATATCCTATCTGGAGTTCACGATTATCCAAATTACTATAGGTATTTAATAAGATATAATTCCTATCTATCTAAGGTTCATAGTATCCTATAACAGATAATAATTCTCATTAGAACTATTGCTGTGTTTGGATACCCTCACTTGGATAAATAGACTGTATCTTATGAATATCCCTTTCATATCAGTAGTTTATATCCATCCGAAATCCAGAGTATCAGCAATAACATGAACAGTCCATATTGCCAATATCCTCACTCAGATATATAATCCCTAAGGATAATGAAACGCTTAACTCATACTACTAATCATCTAAGTATATATATCAATACACGATTGTGGAAACAAAAGATGATAATATATAATAAGTCTTGTTACATGGTTCTCAACATTGAGTTCTTATTACAACAAAAAATCTTATAAGACTTACATTAAATAAAGACGGTAAATAAAGCTAATCTAAGCAAGGTCTTTTTCCATTACGGGTTCCAGAAGTGTCGGGATTACCATCTAAAACTGCAAAGAAATAATTTGCAAGAATGAGCTATGACATGTTCAGCATGTTTATATAACAAAATGTTTGATTTTTGAATAAACGATAGTTCAACAATTTTTAATTTACTGAGGGTTGACGACCATTTCTAGAATTTTTTATTTCACTCAACCATTTCTGTCAGTCACACAGACTTAGAAATCCGCGTATTCCGATCTGAGATAGGAGATCAGCCTATTCCGTATCCTAGGAGTATGCATATCATCCTACTTCTATTGTCTATTCATAGACACACATTTAGAAAACCCAATTTAGGGTAAATTCCACTTAGTATAGGATGCCTTACCAAAACAATTTGGTTTGACAAACAGTTTATGCTTGATAAACAACAATTCAATATCATATGAGTAAGTGATTCATTTTTTAAGTTATGCTGAAACAATAGCAGTAACTTTTTTCAATAATTTGGTAATAACCTGGTTCGGTATAAGCTATCGAAAGGTATTCAAGTAACGTCATAAGATTTAGTATAAAACTTACGTAATGTAATAAGTTTACGAATAGAATACTTGCACAATGAAAAGGTGAAGTTCGAATACTTGCCTGTGATAAGTAGGTTTCGTACCTACGAATCAACGCCATTTAAACCTAGGATATCGCTACTTCAAGTACGTTTTAGGTTCTTTTTCATGCATGTGCATTGGTTTTCGTGCAGGAACTGATCGGGACGGATGGGATGGAAGCTTACAAAGAAGGAATGGCTTGATTTCTAAAATCTGCGTCAGGGCGCGCTAGCTTACCTTTAAAATTCGTTGGGGCACATGTGCGCCGGGGTGCGCCTCCAAGGGTAAATCTGCGCTGGGGTGCATTTACGGCAGATTGGATGTGATTTTCCTATTTCAACTAGGACTTTGATGGAAGGTTGGCTGGAGTTGCTGCTCACGAGTAAAAGAATATATAGGGTTGCAGAGGCATATATTACAGATACACTTAAACAGATTGAAGCCCTAGTTCGTGACATTGAGACGTGAGGAGAGTTTACGCGGAGCGGAACACGACGAAAGCGAGGCGAACGTGGAGACGAGTAACAGCAGAATTTCAGATTCTACTTTCTCTCTTTATATTTGTCTTGTAGTCAGAATGTTTACTACTTTGTGGATTATGGGTTTTTATTCATTCATGATGAACTAAATTCTTATTTAAGCCTATGACGGATCTTATTATGTAACGGAGGATTAAATTGCTTTCAATTTAGTTTATGAATATTATTTCTAGGTTATTTACTATGTGTTGTGAATAATTTATATAGTTGCTTGATTAACAATTATCTGTTATCCCATATAAATTCGAGAGATGATATATGGGATTAGAACTGGCCATAGTAACGTATGTTTGTGATTTCTACCATAGTTAGGATTCATAATTCATGTGTAGGATAGAGATATCTATGCATCATACGTAATCTGAAGAGAACTTGCTAATAAACCTTTTTCAATTATAATTCACATGGAGATATAGTGAGTTAGTTAATTAAGGTGTCTTGCTTAATTCTATCATTTGTGAATTTGAGTGAGTATGGATGTAATGCATTGAGAGATGGTTATATCTGCTTTTGTGTTCTTGGGTAATAATCTGGAATAATTGATATAAACTGAGCGAAAGTACATTATCCGAAGTGAAGTAATAGGTGAAGTTGTAGGCTGAATTCTCCAAAACTTGTTAAAATCTTGACTTAGTGTTAATTTTTGTCCAAGTAGTAGTTTATTATAAAAAAAATCATCATTTAATCATTAGTTTAATAAAGCTAAAATAATATAAAATTGGTACTTGTTTAAATAAATTGGAATTATTATCTCTGTGGGTACGATACTTGATCTTATCATTGTATTACTTGTTGTCCAAGTACACTTGCGTGTTGCGCGTATAGATTTTACCCAAAATAGTTATGGCGCCGTTGCCGGGGACAGTAATTGCGTTTATTACTTAGAATATCAGTTTAATTAGTTTAGTTTTAGTTAAACATTTATATATATATTTTTTATTCTTATTTTTGTTTGATTGGTTATTTCAGGTACGCTCGAGTAGTGCATGAAAACTCGATCACAGAAACCAAAGTTGTTGCCTTACGAGGACGACATCTACAAGCGGTTTCAGCGGTTGAGCAAGTGGATACAGAAAACTCGAGAAGAACTTGAAACACCCAACGGCAACATGGCTGCAGAGGAAGATAAACCACTAAAGGATTATGCTACACCAAGAATTGCAGAAATTCAGTCAAGTATAACCAGACCAATAATTAATGCCAATAATTTTGAGATCAAGTCTGGAACGATACAGATGGTGCAGAATAATTACCAGTTTGGGGGTCTCCCGAATGAACACATTGTCAATTTTATAGAGATTTGTGATACTTTTAAGTGCAACGGGGTGTCAGACGATGCTATCAGATTGAGATTATTTCCGTTCACGATCAGAGAGAAGGCGAAGGGTTGGCTCCATTCTCTACTACCGGGGTCAATCACCACATGGAACGATTTGGCGCAAAAATTTCTGGCCAAATTCTTTCCACCTTCAAAAACACATAAAATTAAGACAGATATTTCTTCATTTGTACAGCTACAGGGAGAGCCATTATATAAAGTATGGGAAAGGTACAAAGAGTTGTTGAGAAAGTGCCCACACCATGGATTCCCGCATTGGATGCAGATGAATACTTTTTACAACGGGTTAGGGAGTCATATACAGACCAGCATCGATGCAGCCTTAGGTGGAGCTTTTATACAAAGAAGTTTAAGGATGCATGGGACTTGATAAAGACAATGGCTGCAAATAACTATCAGTAGCCGACTGAGAGAATGACTCAAACAAAGGCAATGGGTATGTTGGAAGTGGACACGGTAACAGCTTTATCGGCACAAATAGCAGCATTATCAAAGAAGATGGATGCCATGTCTACGGGAAACGTACAACAGGTAGCATTTATATGTGAGCTTTGTGTAGGTGAGCATCCGACAGACCAGTGTGCGATCAACCCAGCTTCAATACAGTTTATGGGTAGCTATAACAGGCAACCCAACATTTATCAGAATGCATATAATCAGGGGCCAAGGAACCATCCGAATTTTTGATGGAGCAACAATCAGAACCAAAATCAGAATCAATAGCAAGCTCCACGACCATCACACCCCCTGGTTTTTAGAATCAACATCAACAGTCAGTTCCACAACAAGAGAAAAAAGACAAATTTTGAGGTGCTAATGGCCAAATACATAACGGGAAATGAAGCGGCAATGAAAACTCAAGCGGCTGCGATTAAGAATTTGGAAATTTAGGTGGGATAGATTGCTAGTGCATTGAATAGTAGACCCCAAGGAACCTTGCTGAGTGACAATGAATAGAATCCGAGGGGAGGTCATGAGGAATGTCAAGACGTTACACTTAGGAGTGGAAAACAGCTAGCATAGCAAGATTCAGAAAAGCCGACAACCGAGAAGACAGTCGAGACTAGTGTGGAAGAGACAGTGGAAGGGAACAAAGAAGGAGAAAAATCTGCGGTACAGGAACAGGTTGTTACACCGATAGTTTATCCACCACCACCTTTTCAACAACGGATTCGAAAGCAGAAACTAGAGAAGCAATTCACTAAATTTTTGGAGGTGTTCAAAAAGCTTCACATCAACATCCCCTTAGCGGAGGCATTAAAGCAGATGCCTAGTTATGCCAAGTTCATGAAGGACATCTTGTCAAAGAAGAAAAGTTAGAGGACTTCGAAACTATGGCACTAACGGAGGAATGTAGTGCGATATTGCAAAAGAAGGTTCCACTAAAGTTGAAAGATCTGGTTAGTTTCAGCATTCCATGCAAAAATAGGGAGTTTGGCCTTCAACAAATGTCTGTGTGACTTAGGTGCAAGTATAAACCTCATGCCACTTTCAGTCTATACTCGGTTAGGTTTGCCCCCAGACCCACAAACATCTCCCTACAGCTGGCGGATAAATCGGTAACATGTCCACAGGGAATTATTGAGGATGTTTTGGTGAAAGTAGACAAATTCATCTTCTAGGCGAATTTCATCATCTTGAACTATGAAGAAGATAAGGATATTCCGATAATCCTTGGGCGACCGTTTTTGGCAACCGGTAGGACTCTCATTGATGTTCAGAAAGGAGAGGATCAAGAGATAACCTTCAACGTGTTTAAGGCCATGAACTACCCTAAAGAGGATGAGGAGTGTTTCCGGATGGATATAATCGATACAATGGTGGGAGTTGAAGACCAACTCTGTAACACCCCCTTTCCGAAATAGAAAGAGAGGCTACTCAAAACACACAAAAAACTGATAAATTTATACTAAAGCTATAAACCACAAAAGAATAGTATTTATAACCAAAAAAATATCAAAAGGGCAAACCAGAATAAATGCCAAACTGGCCCAAACAATAACTTGAAATAATTATTACAACTCTGAACAAACTAATGTATCACAACCTAAATAGAATATCTAAATCATTTGGATAAAAGGGAGCTCTCGTCACACTTGCTTTTGATCCCTTGATTAACTACCTGAAGAAAACACAGCATGAGCCAAATACCTAGTACGGATATAGAATACAAGAATAATGAAACGAAATAACTAACTCAATAAAATGAACTGAACTGAAACGAACAAACTAATACAACGAAAGAATAGGCTGAATCAAATGGTTGGGTGTTATTTCATATAGAGCCAAAACAAATAAAAATATACCTTGCCATACAGGCAAGTCACACACATTGGACCGCGAATCCAAATGTATGAAAAATTGGAAGGCGTGTTTGGCACAAACATCACCAATCCGCATAACAGAACAAAAAACTAGGGTCGACCCATAGCCTCCCACAACAAAACACCAAATGGCCAACTCCCACCGGAGCATAAAACGGAGACGTTGTGGACTGATCGCACCGCCACGGAAGGTGTCATGCCTCGGTGCCAAGAGGACATGCCTGTGGTACCTCCACAGGTGGTTATAGCTCAGGTATACCCTACGGTATATTCTAATAAAATATCACGTCACAACACATGCGACATAATATCAACACAATGGGGTTCTAATACGTACATGTTAAATCGAAAGGAATCAACAACAAATTCTCCAAAAATATACTAACATGTACATTACTACAAATATCGAAATAAACTCTAGACATGATACACTAGTCTAAAGAGTACAAATATGAGTTCCAAATATCAACGCCAAAACGAAACTATCACATGAATTTGAGAATGAACAATTAGGTGAAACAATAAACAAAATCAAATGAAAAGCAAAACGAACATAACAAAATTAAAAAGGATTATCGCTGAAGGAGTACGGAATCCGTACTTGGATTAAGCAATGTAATGCCCAAAATTTTATATTCCAAATATGTCTCGTTAAATTCTCTTCATCCAATCTAAACATAAAAATAATATATATTACTTAAGTAAAATCATACATATTATTATATAACTTTTACTTTACCAAATCAAATTATCATATTATTGTTATTATTATTATTATTATTATTATTATTATTATTATTATTATTATTTAAATCTAGCCATCATTCATTTTTCTCCTGCATGATGCACTGTATCATTAATATATATACTACATGACCAAACATTATATATATATGCTATATAGTACCCTCCGTTCCAAACAAGTGTTGTAAAAAGGTATACATATATACATATATATATATATATATATATATATATATACTACTTACAGAATGCATTATATAAAAAAATCTCAAACTTTCATTATTTCATCTAATCATTAACATGGATATTTTATACTGAATTCACTACAAAGCATCAGTAGTCACCTCCGTTCATATATATATATATATATATATATATATATATATATATATATATATATATATATATATATATATATATATATATATATACTACTACTACTACTACTAATAATAATAATAATAATATAAAGGCTAGCTTCCTCAAAATTTCCAGATGATCATGGAAAAAATATTAACGTTTTTATACGTATAACCTTTTACAATTAATTTCATTTAATATATATAAACAATTTTACATACCTTACTTAACTTGGTTCGCTTCCCTTTTTTTTGCTTCAGTCGTTTTCCTCTCTTCCCCTCGGTTTGTATCAGATATGCCAGGAATATTTGGTTTGAGTTGTTATTTATATATCTTATTATTTATTTATTAACAGATTTATTAATTTCTCCTAATTATAATAGGATTAATATTACCCATAAAAAATAAATTCAATTAATTTTAAGGCCCAATTTTATGAAATTTCTTATTTCTTATAGTCCACCTAAATTAAATACAATTTGACTCAAACACATAAAAAGCCCAATTAAAATATTTGAAATCAAATTTTAAAATATTATTTATTTATTTATTTATTTTTCCGGGTATTACATCACCTACCCCTTAAAAAGGATTCCGTCCCCGGAATCAAAAGAAAAGAACGAACCTAATTATCAAAAAGATGCGGATACTCTGCTCGAATAGACTCCTCCATCTCCCATGTAGCTTCTCACTCCTAATGGTGTCTCCACAAAACCTTGACGAACGAAATTATCTTCCTCCTCATAACCCGCTCTTGACGATCCAAAATTGCCTCGGCTTGGTCATCACAAGTAAGATCCTCTCGAATCTTATCAAACAGATATTGCACCATATATAACGGATGATATTGATAACTCCTCAACACTGACACATGGAAGCACATTGTGCACATGAGCTAGCTGTGGAGGCAAAGCTAACCGATATGCAACTTCACCCACCCTCTCTAAAATCTCAAATGGGTAAATATAACGCGGACTAAGTTTTCCTTTCAAACCAAATCACCGAATACCCTTCCAAGGAGAAACTTTTAGAAACACATGCTTACCAGGTTCAAACTCTAAAGTCCTCCTATGCTTATCAGCATAACTCATCTGCCGTGATCGAGCCGACTTCAATTTCTCCTTAGACACTGCTACCTTCTCCGTAGTGATTTGAACTAACTCAGGGCCTTCTATGGCTCTCTCGCCAACCTCATCCCAACAAGTTGGTACCCGACACTTCCTACCATACAACGCCTCAAATGGAGCCATCCCAATACTTGAATGCCAACTATTGTTATACGCAAACTAAACCAGGCTCAAATATGCATCCCAATTACTTGACCACTCAAGTGCACAAGACCTCAACATGTCCTCCAATGTTTGAATGGTCCGTTCGGACTGCCCATCGGTCTGCTGACGGAAAGAAGTACTAAAGTTGAGTCGAGTACCCCATGCTCGTTGAAACCCTTTCCAGAACCGTGAAGTGAACCGTGGGTCCCGATCTAAAATAATAGACACCGGAGTACCATAAAGTCTAACAATCTCCTATTAAAAGATATGTGCCAACCTATCCACCGAGTACTCGTGGATCGCTAAAAAGTGTGCTAATTTGGTCAACCTGTCCAGCACAATCCAAATGGCATCATTCTTCCTGAATGTCTTTGGCAAACCAGTCACAAAATCCATCGTGATATCATCCCATTTCCAAACTACAAAATCTAAGTGTTGCAAAAACCCACTAGCTCATTGATGTTCTATCTTCACTTGTTGACAAGTGAGGCACTTCCCAACATATTCAGCCACATTTCACTTCATCCCATTCCACCAAAAATTTTCCTTCAAATTCATGTACATCTTTGTAGAACCTAGATGAATAGAAAATGGTGAACTATAAGCCTCCGCCAACACAGCCTGCTGAATGATTAGATCCGACGATACACACAACCGCTCACCCAACCAAATCACACCATGGTCATCAATACAAAACTCGGGCTACTTGCCCTCCTCCAGATTCTATGCCATACCCCACAATTCCCCATCTTCCTTTTGAGTTTCTTTAACCCGTGAGATAAGAGAGGGCTCCACTCTCATACCCGTCAAATGCAAATATGAACCTTGCACATACAACTCTAACTCTAGCGCTTCATATTTGAAATATGCTAAGGTTGTGTAATAAGAGTTGCTACACTTCTTGAACTCTTTCGGCTAAGAGCATCTGCAACCAAATTTGCCTTCCCCGGGTGATACTGAATCTTCTCATCATAATCTTTTAGAAGCTCCAACGCATCTGCCTCATGTTAAGCTCCTTTTGAGTGAAAATGTATTTAAGACTTTTGTGATCGGTGAAGATATCACAAGTCTCCCCATACAAATAGTGCCTCCAAATATTTAGAGCAAAGATTACTGCTGCCAACTCCAAATTATGAGTGGGGTAGTTCACCTCGTAAGGTTTAAGCTGCCTAGAAGCATAAGCAATCACCTTACCGTGTTGCATCAAAACACACCCCAAAGCCTTCTTAGAAGCATCACTATAAATCTGGTAACCTCCTGTTCCCGACGGTAATGTAAGTATAGCAGCTGTCACAAGTTATTTCTTCAACTCCTCGAAACTCTTCTCACGCTCCTCATTCCACATAAATTTTGTGCCCTTTTTCATTAACTAAGTTAATGGCAAAGTAAGCAAAGAGAATCCTTCCATAAATCTTCTATAATACCCTACTAAACCCAAGAAACTCCTAATCTCTGTCACAGTAGTAGGTCTCGGCCATTTAGTGATAGCCTAAACCTTTGCAGGATCCACCTTAATGCCTTCAGCAGAAATAACGTGGCCCAAAAATGCAACCTGCTCTAACCAAAACTCGCATTTAAAGAATTTAGCATATAATTTTTCTTTCTGCAAAATTCCCAACAATGTTCAAAGATGCTCCTCATGCTCCTCCCTAGGCTTGGAGTAAACCAAAATGTCATCAATAAAAACAATAACATATTGGTCCAAGTACTCCTTGAACACCTGATTTATCAAATCCATAAACACTGCCGGAGCGTTAGTCAACCCGAATGGCATTACCAGAAACTCGTAATGCCCATATCGAGTACGAAAAGATGTCCTAGAGACATCCTCATCTCTCACCCTCAACTGATGGTAACCCGACCTCAAGTCTATCTTTGAAAAATACTTTGCCCCCTGAAGTTGGTCAGACAAGTCTTCAATCCTCAGCAACGGATATCGATTCCTGATAGTAATCTTGTTCAACTCCCTGTAGTCTATGCACAACCTCATAGACCAATCTTTCTTCTTCACAAACAAAACCGGAGCACCTCACGGCGAAACACTCGGTCGAATCACACCACGATCTAACAGCTTTTGCAACTGCTCCTTCAACTCCTGTAACTCCAATTGTTCCATCCGATACGGCGCCTTAGAGATAGGTCCCGCATCAGGAACAAGCTCAATAGTAAACTCAACTTCCCGCTGCGGTGGAAACCCTGACTACTCCTCAGGAAACACATCAGGAAAGTCACAAACAACTGAAATATCCTCAATACGATACTCACCCTTAGAGGAATCCTTCATAAATGCCAAATACCCCTCAGTACCCTTTGCCACTAACTTCCCAGCCTTCAAAGCAGAAATTAACTTCACTACTCTACTTGGGTGTGAACCCTAAAACACGAACTCCAAAGACTTCACATCTCCAAATATAACATTCCTCGCCTGGCAGTCGATAGTGGCTTGGATTCAAATTACCACAAAACTTGACAATGCCTCAACCAATGGTCTTCAATACCATTCTTGTCCAAATATAACATTCTTCACAAAGTCGCAGGAAGAAAATTCAAAATTTGAGGAATTTATGTCTAAAATCACAGCAGAGCAAGAGGGGATGAGGATTAGTCTGGAGTTATCAAGCCAAAATCTTAATATTCAGATGGAATAACTCATCAATGCCTCAACCAATGGTCTTCAATACATAAATTTCGAGACTAAAATAGAAAATTCAAGATTGGAGGAATTGTTGTCCAAGTTCATAGCGTCGAATGAGGAAAGGAGGATAAATCAAGAGAGGTCATTTCTAAATCATGAGAATAAGATAGAGCAAATGTTCAAAGACTTAAACAATGGTCCTCAATACACTTGTCTTTATGACGTGGATTTCGATACTGATGAAGTGCCTGAACCAAATCTACAACTGGATGAGCCGAAAGATGTTGAAGCAGAGGAGATAACTGGGGAGGATGAAAACAAGGTCGGTGAAGAGCTAATTGTGAGTACCAACGAGGATGAGCCGATGTTGTTAGTACCCCAAGCGACTTCTCCACTAAAGTTCAAGGATCCGATTAGATTTGCAAAACCATGCCCGCTTGGTAGTCATGTCGTCGGCAAAGCTCCTTGTGACAAAAGAGTTACTACAATCTTGAAGCCATGGTGGGACGAGAAAGAGAAGAAAGACGAAGAACTCATTGTGTTTGACAAACTTGCATGCCCAAATATGTTCACAAACACAATGGAGATAGAACCTAGTTATTTATCGCTCTTAATGGAGATTATACTTAATCAAAGCATGCTAGGTGACTTCGATGCACTATCCATTACTAATACCTCCCAAAGGATAATTTGCTACTGATGGATGGAGGGTTCCTAAATTATCGAAGAGGAATTGGATAGCATTGAGAAGAAGAAGTCCGGCTGAAGGACTATAAAACAAGCGCTCGATGGGAGGCACCCCATCCAATTCAATCTTTCTCCCTCTATGTTTAATTCTTAGTAGTTTTGATATTAAGTAGAATTTTTGGTAGACCATAGTAGTATTAATAGGTTATTTTGTGATCCTCTCAAGTTCAATTCAATTGCTATGATGATGAATTGTTAGAATAGAAGTCAAAAATAAAGCGCACTGCAAATGTTTTTAAAAAGGACTGAAGGAATAAATTGGAGTGCCAAATAAGTTTTGGGGGATTGCAGGCTAAATTCCCAAGGCATTAGAGAAGTCCACGCTCAGTTCCCAACTTTTGGATCCATCCAGACTTATCCATCGCCTGATACACCATCGGATCATGAGGTGGCAGGCGGAGATGACGATGCCACTTAGAGGAGTAGTCTTTCACTTTTTATTACAATGAGGGCATTGTTCGTTCTAAGTTTGGGGATATTGTTCTTCTTTAGGGTGCATATTAGTATGTTCATGTGTATTGCATATAGTTTAGTTTTTTACTCATATGTTGCATCTAATAAATTAAGAAAATCAAAAATTTTAAAAAATATTTATTTTTAATTGTTGTATTTAGTTAGGTCATATTGCATGAATCCAAGTTTTCAGTTTGTGTGAAATTCATTTGGCCGATGAAAAGATTGGAACTGCATGATTTTTTATCAGTTTTGATTACTTAGGCTTGGTTGTAATGTTATAGCATGATGTGAATTTTAATCTGTTTGAAACTAATTTATTCGAATAGCACTTGAGAGTATCCATTACGATTTGCTCAGTTTAAATGGTCACATAATTGTCTTCTTTTGGAAAATTTGTGTTTTAATGATAGAGATTTAGTAGACAGTTTGCAATGGCTAGATGATGCAAAAGCTTAAGTTTGGGGGAAAACAAGGGGTATGCATGCTATATATATAAAAAAAAAATTAAAAAGAAAAAAAAATATGTTGAATAAACACTTTGACTAGTTCAGTTCTGTGGCCTTTGATACTCGAGTAAGTACGCCCTAGGGGATGTTTCTGCACCCAGCGTCCTAAAACCATCTGGCTTGGGAGTTGTTGGTCGAATGCTCGCTACACGGGTATCGCTGAAAAGCCTAAGAGGGCTAGATATTACACAATCAAGTGTAAATACGAGAAAGTGCGAATATCGCCCTCGTGAGTAAATAAAAGCATAATAAACCACGTGTTGTCTCTTAGCTTAGTTGATGCATAGTCTTAGTTGGAGCTTAATTTGTTTACTGCCTTTATTTAGTTGAAACTGTATTTTTCCCCTCTAAGAAGCATATTATGTGAAGTATTTATTCTGTAGCAAGTTTAATGGTTGCTAAGCACACACACACTACGTCAGTGATGACAGGTTTTGATTTGCAAAAAAATATGCATTATGGCCTTGTTCATAGTTGGATTATTTGTTTGATGGTTTTGTAGTTTCTCTGTGGCAATTCTTGTGAGCTTCATATCTGCCTAGTATTTGGATTCGTTAGCATTTAGAGTAGGTTGCATTTTGTTTAGTTTATTGCATTGCATTGTATGTGTTGCTTGGGGACAAACAACGGTTCAAGTTTGGGGGTATTTGATAAGTCAATTTTATACCTACTTATCCAGTATCTATTAATTAAATTAGTTGCTTAAACCTATGTTTCGTAGTTAAGTTTCATGCATTTTGTGGGTATTCTGTTGATCTCCTGCTTGGGAACTGTGGGAGCGACTATTGGTATGAAAAGGGCAAGGAAATACAATCTGAAAATCATTTAGGCTTTCATATTCATTTTATGTTCTTGGCTTGGAACTTGGGTTTTATTGTAGAGCTTCTTCTTAGCTTTCCGGAACATCTTGAATCATCCCAATCGGAGTTCGGAGGCGAGAGTTCTGACCTTTATACAAACGGAAGCTGAACTTCAATGTTTTGGGGTTACCATTGCAAAGAAGTCACTTCCAGTCCATATTAGACCTTCATCTGTCCATTATTTCTCAATTCTCAAAGAAAAAAAGTTATAGATCTCGTCGATATCTTTGATTTAATAGGTAGCAGGCCCCGAAACTCTTCCCGGATCAAAAGTTATGGTTGTTCTACTAGAGGACACTGTAGCAGAAATGGAAGTGCGCCCCGGCGCAGATCACTCTGCCAAACTGCGCCCAGACGCGATTTTATGAAGGAAAACTGAGCCTAGGCACAATACGCGTCAGAAAAATATTAATTTTGAGTTTTGGGAAGTTTTAGGCAGACTTCTAATACGATTTGGATTGCAAACTTTTAGGTTTTCAAGGATTATTTTAGACTATATAAAGACATGTAAGTCCCAATATAAGGGGGGAATCTTATATCTTCATATATTATCTTATATCATCTTCTACATTAGTAAAAACTATAGTTTTCATTAGATTTGGAGTTTGAAACAATTGAAGATAATTGGAGATTCAGAGTGGAGCAAGAGAAATTCAGATTTGCATATCACAATTCCTAGCTTCTCTTTACTTCTATCTTTTTATCTTTCAATGTATAAATAATTGTGGATTATGGATTTTGACTTAATCATAAGCTAAACTCTATTTTGAGAGTATAATGGATCTTGTTGTGTAGTTTTCTTTGATATGCTTCTTTGTTAGTCTTATTCATTATTATTGGATTGTCTATTATGGTTTGTGAATAATTGCTTAATTACCTAGCTATCAATTACCGTGATAATTCATATAAAATCGAGAGATGGATTATGGGTTTAGATCTGATCATAATAGTATGTGATTGTGTTTTCTGCATGGTGTTGGAATTTATGATTTGTGTTTAGGATAGAGATATACCTTTACACCACATGTAATCTGATAAAAACTTGTGCTTAAACTCTCTTTAATTGTAATTCACATAGAGATATAGTGGATTAGTTAATTAGGGTGTTCTTCTTAATTCTATCATATGTGGATTTAAGTTGATTTGAGTATGATGCATTGAGAGATGGTCATATTTTACCTTAGTGTTCTTGATTAACAATCCGAGATAATTAATTTGATTCAACGGGAAATGTATTGATTTAAATGAAACAATAGTGAAATTATAGTCTCAAGTCTTCATATTTTATTTCATTCGAGGGGTAGTTAGAATTAGTTTAATTACATATTGTTAATTCAAAATACTAATTCATTCGTTTAAATAAGATTGAGTTGGTTACGGGTTAGTACTTGGTGATAGTTATTAAATAATTCCTCGTGGGACTGATACTTTACTTTTATTTTATTACTTGTTGACCACGTATACTTGCGTGTTGTGCGTAACTAGATTTTACTCAACAAGTTTTTGGCGCCATTGTAGGAGAATAATTTTAATAACTATTTGTTAATATTAATTTCAATCAAATTAGTCTTAATTTAAACATTTTTTGTCATTTTATTTAATTATCTTCCTATTTTACTCACTTCTCAGGTACCATGGCTAGATTCAATTATCAAAGGCCATATTCGAGTATGACTTAGCCAAGGGACACAGGGTTTGATGGACTCAATGGAATTTCTGCATTATTAGCACAACTTGAGACACTTTCGAAGAGGTTGGATGTTCTTGCAGCCCAACGTATTCGAAGGATAGTAGTTACTTGTGATTATTGTGCTGGCAATCATCCGAGTCATCAATGCACCATTAGTTTTGGACCGGTATAATATAGTGGTGATTACTTCAACAACTATGCTTATCCTAACTATCACCAAGATTTGGGGTATCACCCGGATTCTTCATGGAGCTATAATTTTGAAGACCAATACTACACTCCAAGCAAAGGGGATGTTACGAGGCCATAGAAGTGTACAGCCGGGATTCGTCTGGAATATTCAAAGTCAACGGCCAACATTTAAAGCACTGCTAGGGGGGTGATCTCGATCTCCAAGCAACCTCAATTGACCACGCCGATCCAGCGTAACAACAGGGAGTAGTCAGGCTGAAAGACTATAAATCAAGCGCTTGATGGGAGGCAACCCAATTAATTATTTATTTTACATTTTAAAAGTTTTGTGTTATTTTTAGTTCATTTACCTAAAGTAGTAGTAGACTAGGACGCATCTTAGTGTAGGAATGGTGCCAAATTACTCAAGCCAATAATGATACTAATTATACTTATGTTTTGCATGCAGGATGGAAGCAGAGAGGATACTGTGAACAAATGTGATACAAAAAGGAATTGCCAAGTAAAGAAATAAAATTTACAGAAAATCAATCAGCACCCCGGCGCATTGTACAAGGCTTAAAAACGCGCTCTGGCGCATACCTCTCTGCCCATCTGCGCCCCAGCGCAAAATCGTGAACAAAAAAAACCGTGCCCCGACCCAGACCTCTCTAGCCATATGCACCCCGGCGCAGTTTCACGAACAAATATCTGCGCCTTGGCGCGTGTCTTATTTTTCTGTTTTTAAAAATATGACTTCAGCTGTTATAATTCACAAACCTAATACAATTCTACAACAATTGCAAGAAAGCACAACACGACATAATTTTCAAGCACGAAATTAAGGGGTCCTCACTGTCGAAATCTCCAAGCACGAAATCAAAGGTCTTCAAAGTAAAGGAAGGAGTTCTTCACACACCACTACACTCTTGTAATTTTGTCAGATTCTTACAGGTAACATCAATGTTTGGAATTTTAACAATTATATTGCAAGTTTTGTCACTAGGTCTTGGAGAATCTACAAATTGGGCATACAAATCAAGTTGAAGGCAAAATAATCAAGCCCTAACTGCTTGCACACCAAGTGTTTGTCGAAAGGTCTCATCAACAACTCCTTCACTCAAGAACAAGTAACTGTCACATCCTCGACACCATGACTTCCAGATAACAGAAAAGGCAACGTGGGGAAGGTTCGTCCACCGCCTCGCGATAATTCTATAGACGAAAATTCTTGAACGCCGAGGCGACAGACCGATTCGAGTACCTCTCAAATAAGTCATTGGTGTCCGGATCATGGTTTGGCTCCCGATGAGTTCAATGGGGCTATATTCAATCAGATTCGCGAGAGGAGTTGGGAAACACTTGTGGCACATCCGGACGCCGCCGTAGTGGTGGTGGTCATGGAATTTTACGCCAATGCTCCCGATAAATCTCCGTTCTTCGCCTTCGTCAAGGGAAAAATAGTTCCATTTACCGTGCGAGAGATCAAAGATTACTATAATCTGCCACAAATAACTTGTTTGTATTTGGCCCTCAAGGAAAGTGGAGCAAACTATGACCAGATTTTGATCGAATTGTGCAGGCCTGACGCCACATGGTCGACAAACAAATCTCACTTTCAGACAGGCCACCTAACTTTATATGGGAAGATATGGCATGCGTTCTTGTGTGCCAAATTCCTACCCTGCACACACACGAGCGATGTCATGAAGGAAAGGTCAATTCTACTATACACCATTTGTAAAGACTGATCAATTGACGTGGGCCGTCTAATTCATCACAATATCTGCTGCAATCTTCGCGGATTAGTGCAGGGCGGCTTGCCTCACCCATTGTTGATATGTGCACTATGTGCCCGGGCAGGGGTACAATGGAGTTCCACGGAGCCTATCTAGCCGCCTCTACTGTGCCTAGATCCAAATTTGATTCAGAGGTATGGATGCTGGAAAGGAGGGCAGTCGCACCCACGTGGCCTTGGATTTGTATTTTTTGATGATGAGGATGATGAAGAGGCAGACGCACAGGATGAAGATTTTGTTGAGGAAGAAGAATAAGAAGATGACCAAGCCGGGACTGCAACCTCGTCCCAATAAAAGGCAACTTTCAGCTTCCAATTTCGCAATATGCAGCAGTATGTCGATCAGAGGTTCCAAGGGTTAGCAGCCAGGCAAGAGCACATGTTTGCCACGTAGAGTGAATTCAATACGTTTCTGGCAGCTGCCTTTGCCCGACTCAATACCATTGGTCAAAGCTTCCAGTTTCTAGTTCCACAGCCGCTACCAGCTTTTCTTCCCCCACCGCCTGTTGAGGACCCGGTTGATGACCCACCTACCGAGGATTCACTGGTCAAGCATGATGCTTGATCGATTAGGGCAATCCTTGAACTTTTATTGTTATATCCAATGAGGACATTGAATTATTTAAGTTTGGGGGTAGAATTAGTCATTTAGTTAGTTAGTTTGTATGGTTAGCTATTTGCATGTTCATGTCATTTTGCATGTTAGTTAATTTCACTTTAGAGTAGAGCATATGTACATTCTTGTGTTCATAGTTTAACGTTTACATGAGTTATATGGTATATATATAAAAAAAATTAAGAAAAATAACAAAAATATATTCTTTGCATTTAGGCATATAGGTTGCATGAGTTTAAGCAATGGATTGATGTGTATTTAGCTCGGCCAATGATAGGATTGGTATTACTTGTTAACTCGAACAAACGTGAAGATCAATGATGAATTCTAATGTTAATCAAGATGAAAATCTAATTCTGTCCGAAACTTGTGTAATTGGTTAACACGAAAGAGCTTAACTGTCTAATCAACTCAGTTCGAGGGGTCACAACTTGTTTCTGGGGGGAAAAATCTTATTTAAAATTTGATGATAGTGGTATATTGACATTAAAGGTTTAAAACTAAGTAATAACTTGAGTTTGGGGGAGTCAGTGGGGTGAAAGAAAAAAGTAAAATAAAAAAAGGAAAGAAAGTAGAAACTATAAGAAAAAAAAAGAATAAACACATGGACTAGTTTGTATCTGTGGCCTTTGTTACTTGAATAAGTAAGCCCTTGGGGGTATTTTTATACCTAGTGCCCTAAAACCATCTGGTTTGGGAGTCGTTGGTTGAAAATTTGCTAAACGAGTAACATTGAAAAGCTTAATAGATGCAGACATTACACGGTCGATTGTGAACGCAGGATGGAGCGTAAAACGCACCCGTGAGTGAAAAATAAGAAAAATAAGCCTCATCTAAAATCCCCGAACTTAGTAATTACTATGTTTGGCTAGTTTTGTCATGAATATTGATGAAAGAAAAGTTATTCAAATCTATTGAAGCTATTCAGTTTATGTCATTATTATTGTTGTATTCCAAGTGAGTTTTTGTTTGCTCACTCTTGCAATTAATTAACCATTGCAGCTAAAGTCAAGAACTTTGACGTACTGTCAACGAGTAAAGAGAAAGGTAAGAAGAACAAGTGAAGACTTGTTGTGTTTTGATTATGATTGTAATAAGACTTCGTTTATGCTATATTTATTTTCTGCACTTATTGTTTATGTTAAGGTTAGCAAACCCTTGGATTTATTCAATTAAGTTGTAATCCTTTTATAAGGAAGATTTTTTATTTAATGATAAGGTTGTAATTTATTTTGCATTCCTTATTATTGGGTAGTAGTTGTATGTTATAATTAGATAGTGAACACCAAATCATGTGGAAATGAAGTACCCGGATTTGGGAGTGTCACAGGTTGGTATCAAAGCTTTAGGTTATGAACCTTAGGTGGGGGAAAACCTTAGGTAGTAGCCTTATAGGAAGATCGAAAAGATAGATAATAGTTAAAGATAGTAAACTACCTTATGTGATATGTGTTTACGTTTACGTACTCGAGTAGTATCGATCGATGACTCGATATCACGTAATAATTAAACTTTAAAATTTTGTTGTCAGGATGACGAATGATTCCTGTCAGGCTAGGGAGGAGTTACCCCAGATGCCGAGGGATGAGGAGCCCCGAGACATCCATGTTGTCTGGGAGAAGCTGGTTCAGAGAGAGCCATCTCCATTGATTACCATAGCTGGTCAGGAGCATGAGCCAATATCTGACTGAGACGATGAGGACGAGGATGGGTCAGAGGAGGAAGAGGAGGAGGAGATCCTGAAGAGGAATTTCCACCTCACTCGACTAGTACTGAGATGTATGAGGAGATCTACGACCGCAACGTGGAGCTACATGGTCGAGTCGGAGAGCTTGAAGTAACCATACAGCAGCTGGATGAGGTCATTGAAGAGCTGGACAATGAGCTAGGAAACACAAAGTGGGATCTAGTCCACGTGGAGAATATAAGAGATGATGAACTGGCCGAGCTAGCAAAGCTGAAGAACGACATCCGGGAGGAGTCAGCGAAGCGTGCCAGAGCGGAGAAAACAAGCTTGAGAGCTACTCAACGAACAGATCGAGCTGAAGACGATGTTCAAGTGAAGAAGGCCAAACTGAGGGAGATAGAATACGCTTTCTATACGACTATAGATAGGGCCCAGGATTGTGTCTTCTATTACCCAGCTCAGTTCCAAGATAAATAGTAGAAATGCTATCTATTCTATGTTTTTTAAAACTATGAATAAATAAAGAAGTTATTGATGTGCTATGTGTTCAAGTGTGAATTGGGTTAATTTAAATATTTAAATTGAACTTGAATATTAAAGAAATAAGTAAAGGATCTAATAAGAGTATTTCTTAACAGAAAAATGCCTCCTAGAAGAAGACCTATGATAAGTGGTTTTATAACCACTTATTTAGATATCAATTTACTTCTATTGTTGTTTAAACTCTTGTGTTACTGTAGCTTTTCATGCATTTATGTTCTTGTAGATTTCTATATTTGGGACTCTCCGGGTGCAAATTGAGCTTAAAATGATTAAAAGGTGCTAAAAAGGAGCAAAGCTTAAAGAACAAAGTCATGGCATGTGATGGACAGAACAAGAGGCAGCTAAGCATTGGCATGGGGGGGATAAAAAGGAGCAAGAAGGCTGGATTTAAGCATGGGGCATTATGAGTCAATACAGGAATGCTGAAGCAGAAGTGAAGCATAAAAGCCAAGCTCTGCAGCCTGCGCAGCTGCGCAGGGGAGCAGGCCAAACCTGGCGCAGCTGCGCCGGTCCTCCTTTCTGTCCTGTTGACTTTTTAATGCAGTTTTCGATTTTAGCTGGGGCATTGAAGGCAGACTCGAACGGGCAGCATATTAGGGTCATTTTGGCTGGCATTTGAGATATCTCCCCGACAACGGCGCCAAAAACTTGTTGGTTCGATTAGATGACACAATTAACGCGCAAGTATACGCGGCCAACGAGTAATAAAGAGTAAGTAAAGATCGTTCCCACGGAGAATTAACAAATAAAAGGTCGCCAAACCACTAGCACATAATCGCCTCAGTCTTATTTAAACGACCGATAAAGAGTTGGAATTAAAACTAAGTTAACTAGGCAAGGAATTAAAACATGCAATAACTAATCCTAGGGCAAAATCAGATAATGAAGGCATGAGATTCCAATTTCCCCTAATAATTCATCTAAGTCATTTCACTTCCAATTAGGTCAAATTTATCGTTAAGTGTGCTAGCCGAGAACACAAAAGTGAGAGAAAGCCATCTCTCGATGCACCTAATCCATATCACGTGCAATCCACAGATGATAGAACGCACGTGAACACCCACATTATCTAAACCCTATATGTCTATAGTGTTCACAAATAAATAGGATTTAGGGTCAAGTCCTCTATTGACTACGAGCGACGCTTCGGTATATGTCTATCTTAAGCACAAATCATACGTCCAATGCCATGTGAACGCACAATCGTCCGCTACTACGATTAGATCTAAACCCATACTTCATTTTTCAATCCCATGTGGGTTATCACAGTAATTGGTCATGACTCAATTAAGCATTGAAAGCTGGAGTCTGGAAAGTGTATTCTGGGGCGTAAATGGGATTTGGATCCCAATATTGGTCTTGATAATAGCCTGATGAAGGGTCTGCTGAAGGGTCTGGGTGATACCGGATGAGCAAGGGCAGACCCATACTGTGAGCTATCAAGATCAATACGAGCCAAGTCTAAATTGTGCACCCGAACCCACTTATCAATCCCCATGTTTACAAGGAGAACAGTCAACAATGGACTTCATGTATGCAAGCTCAGAAAACCAAGAGGAGTTGTTTGGGAGCCAGGAACCATCAAACCAAATTTTTCAATATCAGATGGCCCCAATCAACTATGATTCTACCAGTGAGCCTCAATACAGGGAGCTCGTGGCTGAAATAGAAAAGGACGGATTGGAAATTATGTGGGGGAATTCCATAGCATCGACAGAGGAGACCTTGATTGAGCAAGAGCAGTCAATTGAGGATCTTCAGATTTGGGTGGAGCAGATTAGCACGACATTAAGGAAGGAGGAGGTATGTGAACAAGAGACAACAGTGCAAGATTTTGTGCCTCCAATGACTGAAGCCATGAGTTATGACCCTCAGAAAGATTGGTGCTATGACATGGGTGCAGAGACTGATGAAGAGCCCGAAGTGTACTTGGAATTGGACGAGCGAAAGGCAATGGATATCGAGGAGCCAATTGGGGATGTGGAACAGTATGAACCAATAGTGATAATCCCCCAAGAGCCTTCTCCGCCGATGTTTGAGACTCCAGTCAAGTTTGCACATCCTTGCCCCCTTGGTAGCCACATTATAGAGACGGATCTCGATGACACGAGAGATTCTGCAGTCTCGACACCATGGTGGTCAGAAGAGAAGAAAATAGAAGAAGAGTCCGTTGTGTGGTCTATACCTCCATGCCCTGATCATTTCAACTACACAACGGAACCCTTGCCTAGCTCCCCAACCTTCAGGACGGGGAATCCTTGTTCATATCATGTGCTAGGTAGTTTAAATCTGCATCCTCTCCTACAGGGAAGCCGCCAAAGTCACACAACTATTCTGATGGATGGAGGGGTTCTCCAGTATCGTCGGGGAGTAGGGTAGCAGTGGGCAGACACAGTCGAGCTAGAGGACTATAAATCAAGCGCTAGATGGGAGGCTCCCCATCGTTTCTCTATCTCTTTATTTAATTCTCCATTTCCTGCTTTCTATCATACTTCCCTCCCCATTGTTTAATTCTTATTAGTTGAGTATTTAGTTTAAAATTTTTGAATGCTCGTAGATTTAGGAGCTCATGCCTACATTTTTGGTTTTAGTCATGAATGCGTATAATTTTTGGGAACATAAAGCTTATAGCATACTTTTGATGCACTTGCATTGCTTATACGCACCTTTAGAGAATTTTTGGGAATTTAATGCAAATATATTTCCATGGTTAATTCTCTTGATGTAAATAGATAATATACTTTTGATAATGTATGAGGTCTTAATAAATGTTATATGTCATTCTCAGGGTCAATCCATGCTGTAAGAAGCAAAGCTCAAGGGCCAATCTAGTGAACAGAGCAAAGGCTGCAGAAACAAAAAATAACAGGCCGCGCGACCGCGGCCATTTAAGCCTGCATCCGCGCGCGGCCGTGCCTAGCACAAAAAGGGCCTGACTTAAGGAAAATCTTGTAGATTTTGGGGGGGCATCGCTTCATGTAAATTATTAGCAGCCCCAAGCCTCAGTCCTTTTAATCTCAAACCCTCAAGTTCCTTCATGCAATCCCCCATCTCTTCCATTTCATGCAATCCCCTTCACTACAAGCCTTAGTTTTGAAAACCTCCTACCTCCTCAATCCAAAGTACCAATTCTCATCCACCTCATCCTCTCAACCTGATCAATTGAGATATTGAGTGTGGGATCTCTAGCAGAGCAAGATTGATTTGGAGTTGGGTTGGTTCGTTGAGTACAGTGTTGAGCGCAGCGGGGTTTATTTTGCCAGAGCAGAAAGAGAGACGGGGAAACTTCTGAGAGGGCGCCACTTCATTTCATGCAGCATCAGAAGCCGAATAGGGGAGTTTCTTTTTACCTTTACCTTCAATGAAGACATTGAATATTTTAAGTTTGGGGGTATTGATTTTGTTTTTGCATGTAGTTAGTTCATTTCATGTTGTGTTAGTTACATTTAGTGCATGTAGGTTGTTTTTGTAAAATTTATTAAAATTTTAAAATTTTCTTTTCTTTTTGCATTCTGTGTTAGAGCATACTACATGAATCCAGTTTCAGTTGGTTAGTTATGTATGTGGCCTATGAAGAAACTGAAATCACTTGATTGTTGAACTGATTGGAGACTTAAGCTTGATTTCATTGTCATATATGTAAATCCTTACCTGTTAGATACTGTGTAGCCAGTGAGCACGATAGAGCAACCACCATGACATGCTAAGTCTAAATTTTCACATACTTGTCTTCTGGTGGAAAGACTATGTTTTAATAAAAGAGTTTCAGTTCGTATATAATAATAACTAGACTGTTAAAAGCTTAAGTTTGGGGGAAACAGGGGTTTTGCATGCTATGTGGGGAGATGGAGCGTGAAACGCACTCCCCTTTGAAAAGAAAACAAAACAAAAGAAAATGCATTGAAAAAGAAAAAAATATAATAAACACATCGGCTACGTCGAGTTTGGGGCCTTTGATATTCGAGCAAGTAAGCCCGATGGGTGTCTCTACACCCAGCGCCCTAAGGCCGTCTGGTCTGGGAGTCGTTGGTCGAAAGCTCGCTACATGGATATCATTGAAAAGCCTAAGAGGACTAGGCATTGTACAGTCAAATGTGTACACGGGAAAGTGCGAATACGCCCTCGTGAGTCAATAAAAAGAATAATAAACTCCCTGTTGTCTCTTAACTTAAGTAATACGTAGTCTTAGCTAGAACTTGTATGATTTACTGCTTTCCTTGAATTGAAATTGGTTTTTCCCCCTAAGAAGCATAGTATGTGGTCTATTTGTTCATGGCTTGTTTAATGGTTGCTAGGCACACAACGCACAATACATCAGTGCTGACAGATTTGGATTTGCGAAGTTATACTTTTGATCTTGTCTTGGGTTGCTTATCTGTTTGATTGGCTTGTGACTTTTCTGAGGCATTGCATGAGAATATCCATTCTGACTGAGACCTGGATTCACTTTCATTCTAGTATCAATTGCATACATTCTAGTTACTTGCATTGCATCTGTGTTTTATTTTGTTTGTGTTACTTGAGGGAAAGCAACGTTTAAGTTTGGGGGTATTTGATAAGTGGTTTTATAACCACTTATTTAGATATCAATTTACTTCTATTGTTGCTTAAACTCTTGTGTTACTGTAGCTTTTCATGCATTTATGTTTGTTCTTGTAGATTTCTGTATTTGGGACTCTCTGGGTGCAAATTGAGCTTAAAATGATTAAAAGGTGCTAAAAAGGAGCAAAGCTTAAAGAACAAAGTCATGGCATGTGATGGACAGAACAAGAGGCAGCTAAGCATTGGCATGGGGGGGGATAAAAAGGAGCAAGAAGGCTGGATTTAAGCATGGGGCATCATGAGTCAATACAGGAATGCTGCAGCAGAAGTGAAGCATAAAAGCCAGGCTCTGCAGCCTGCGCAGCTGCGCAGGGGAGCAGGCCAAACCTGGCGCAGCTGCGCCGGTCCTCCTTTCTGTCCTGTTGACTTTTTAATGCAGTTTTTGATTTTGGCTGGGGCATTGCAGGCAGACTCGGACGGGCAACATATAAGGGTCATTTTGGCTGGCATTTGAGATATCTCCCCAAAAGGGATTAGCCCTAGCTTGCTCATCTCTTTCCTTTTCTTTTCTTTGTATAGATTAGGAGTAGAGATTATACTAGTTTATAGTAGTTAATATTCTAGGGTTTTATTGGACTTGATGGTTGAAACATTTGAAGAACATCAAGGATTCGTATTTTGATCAAGAGGAATCAGATTTGCATTTCTTACCCTTATTTTCTCTTTGATTCATATTTGTGTTCTTATGATGCTTATTCAACATGTGGATGGTATGTTTGAGTTGTCTATGACTTAAAGTATATTTTGAGGTTTCAATGGAACCTAATGAGTAGTCTATATTGATTTCCTTCCATGGTTGGTTCTTATTGATTGCTATATGATTGTCTACTGCGATTTATACTTTCAATGCTTAATTGAGTCATGACCAATTCCTGTGATAACCCACATGGGATTGAAAGACGAAGTGTGGGTTTAGATCTAATCGTAGTAGCGGGCGATTGTGCGTTCACATTGCATTGGACGTATAATTTGTGCTTAGGATAGACATATACCGAAGCGCCGCTCGTAGTCAATAGAGGACTTGACCTTAAACCCTATTTATTTATGAACACCATAAATATATAGGGGTTTAGATAATGTGGGTGTTCACGTGCGTTCTATCATCTATGGATTGCACGTGATATGGATTAGGTGCATCGAGAGATGGCCTTCTCTCACTTTCGTGTTCTCGGCTAGCACACTTAACGATGAATTTGACCTAATTGGAAGTGAAACGACTTAGATGAATCATTAGGGGAAATTGGAATCTCATGCCTTCATTATCTAATTTTGCCCTAGGATTAGTTATTGCATGTTTTAATTCCTTGCCTAGTTTACTTAGTTTTAATTCCAACTCTTTATCGGTCGTTTAAATAAGACTGAGGCGATATGTGCTAGTGGTTTGGCGACCTTTTATTTGTTAATTCTCGTGGGAACGATCATTACTTACTCTTTATTACTCGTTGATCGCGTATACTTGCGCGTTAATTATGTCATCTAATCGGACCAACAACCTACATGTATACACCCCGAGGGTTCAACGAACAACAAAAACAATAATAATGATGGGACGAATTCCAATTCAGTTCTGCAGTTGGTGACAGGAGCGTTTGCGAATCAGCCGCAATTGCAGGGCACGACATTTAAGGAATTTAAGGCAGTAGGACCGCCAGAGTTTCAGGGGTCGGTGAATCCGATAGAGGCTTAGACGTGGGTTATGGAAATGGAGAAGGTCTTCGATGTAGCTAGAGTTAGCGAAGACCAGAAGACGGCCTTTGCAACTTTCATGTTGAAGTCGGAGGCTAGTTTTTGGTGGCAGGCCAATAAGTTTTGAGAGGGGGAAGGAGTTATAGCATGGGAACATTTCAAAGAGATGTTCTTTGAAATGTACTTTCCCGTTAGCTCGCAGGAGCAGATGGAGGTCCAATTTCTAGAGCTTAAACAGGGAGGGATGAAGGTGTCGGAGTACGCCGTGAAATTAAATGAGCTGGCCAGGTTTGCTACATACCAGGTCAGTACTGACGCAAGGAAGGCGAGAAGGTTTGAGCAAGAATTGAAGCCCTAGCTCTACAACAAGGTGTCCATATTCCAGCTGAATACGTTTACAGCTGTGCTGGAAAAGGCCATTCTCGTTGAAGGTGGAAGCGACGCAGTGACCAAGTTCAATCAAGATCAGAAGAAGAAGAAGAATGAGACAGAGAACAAGGCTGGTGGTAGTGGGGCTATCAAACAGAAAAGAAAGTGGAACGATAACACTTCTGCTGGGAGTTAACAGGGAAACCAGCAGAAGAGAAAGATCGAAGTATGTATGATATGCGGGAAGAATCACACTGGAGTGTGCCTGAGGGGGAAGCGAGTATGCTTCAACTGTGGTCAGGAAGGCCACATTGAGCTGAATTGCCAAAACCCAAAAAAAGGAGCTTGCTACATATGTGGATCTAAGAATCACATGGCCCAAAGTTGCCCTAAGAAGCCAGCTGGTGGGTTGGCAGGAGGGAGAGGAAATGGCAGCGGCAGTACTTTGGCTATTGTCGGACCACTACAGGCGATCCAACCCACTGCCAGGACGTTCAACATGACGGTGCAGGATGCTGTGCAGTCAAAGGATGTGGTGTCAGGTATTATTTCGGTCAAGCGTATAAATGCATATGTATTATTTGATTCGGGTGCTACTTGTTCATTCATATCTGATGATTTTGTTAAGACCCTAGACTTACCTAAAGGGGAAGTAGTTTACCCCTTGAACATAGAGATTGCGAATAGGGAGGTTATTTTTGTTAGGTTTGTTTACAAGAACTGTAGATTGGACATTAAGGGTCATGAATTGAGGGTAGATTTGATTCCGATAAGACTTGGGGAATTCGATGTTATATTGGATATGGATTGGTTGTTCAACCATGGGGCGGTGATCGATTGTCAGAAGAAGTCTGTAAACCTTACGATTACGTCAAAGGTAGTAAATCGCCTAGACAAGCGAGTTGTCTGACGATTATGCAAGCCAGGAAACTTTTGATGCAAGGCTGTGAAGGATACTTAGCCTATATAGTGGACCTTCGTAATGAGAGCCCGAAGATAGAAGAGATATCAGTGGTTAAGGAGTTTATGGACGTATTTACAAGCAATTTTCTAGGATTTTTGCCAGATAGAGAGATAGAGTTCGTGATCGACTTAGCGCTGGAAACTGTCTCCGATTTTGAAAGCTCCGTACAGAATGGCTCCAGTCGAGATGAAGGAACTGATGGTTCAACTGCAGGAATTGCTGGACAAGAAGTATATTCAGCCGAGCGTTTCTCTGTGGGGAGCGCTAGTTTTATTCGTAAAGAAGAAGGATGGATCGATGCGGCTTTACATTAATTATAGGGAATTGAACAAAGTTACGATCAAGAATAGGTATCCTTTACCTAGGATCGATGACTTGTTTGATCAACTGAAGGGTGCTAGATACTTCTCAAAAATCGATTTGAGAAGTGGATATCATCAGTTGAAGGTAAGAATAGAAGATATATCGAAGACGGCTTTTAGAACTCGGTATGGACATTACGAGTTCTTGGTGATGTTAATTGGTCTAACGAATGCACCAGCGACATTTATGGACCTAATGAATAGGGTATTTAAGCCATTCCTAGATAAGTTCATAATAGTGTTCATAGATGACATCTTGGTTTATTCCAAAACTGAGGAGGAACACACTGAACACTTAAGGCTGACCTTAGAATCGCTGAGACGAGAGAAGCTATACCCGAAATTCTCGAAGTGCGAATTCTGGTTAGAATGTGTGCAATTTCTTGGCCACGTGATTGATAAAGATGGGATTTCAGTAGATTCGTCGAAGGTTGAAGCTGTAATGAATTGGGATCTGCCGAAGACACCGTCTGAAGTGAGGAGTTTCTTGGGATTGGCAGGTTATTACAGAAGATTTATCCAAGACTTTTTTAAAATCGCAACTCCGCTGACGAATTTGACTCGTAAAACAGTTAAGTTTGGTTGGACGAAAAAGTGTGAGGAGAGTTTTCAGGAACTGAAGAAGAGGCTAAGTACTGCGCCTGTGTTGTCATTGCCTGATAGTACAGGAAATTTTGTAGTATATAGTGATGCCTCACATAAGGGATTAGGCTGTGTACTGATGCAGAGCGACAAGGTTATTGCATACGCATCACGCCAACTGAAGGACTGCGAGAAAGGGTATTCGACCCATAATTTAGAATTGGCGGCAATAGTGTTTACTCTGAAGATTTGGAGACACTGCTTATATGGAGAAAGGTGTGAGATATACACGGATCACAAGAGTCTGAAGTATATATTCACCCAGAAGGATTTGAACATGCGCCAGAGGAGATGGTTGGAACTTATCAAGGAGTACGACTGCGAGATTCTTTACCATCCAGGTAAAGCAAACGTGGTTGCCGACGCTTTAAGTAGAAAGGATCGGAAGAAGTTGAATATGTTAACTAATCAGGGTCAGTTGATAGCAGAGATGGCTAAGTTAGAGCTGGAAGTCAAGTATCCAAAGGAATCAGATGAGAAGCTATTTCAAGTAACTATTGGTTCTACTCTGTGACGCCCCCAAATCCGGGTTACCTGATCCCCGAGTTTTGTGCTCACGATCCAACATATAAATATCATCTAACTACCCATTTATTTATTAATAGAAATATACATCTCATTAACTAATATTGTTAATATATTGTCCCAGGTTTTCTAACCTTAATATTACAAACATACCCTTAGTTATACAAAAAGGGTTATACATAACAACATAATAAATACGGTTCATAGTAACTACTCCTGCAGTTTGCCTTTGCCCTTGCCATTCTCAGACCCTCCGGCTACTTCGTTCTTAGCTGAAATATTATATTTAAGCAAGGGTGAGCAACGAGTTTGATCTGCAAGTAAATCATAGAATAAAGTATAAGAATCCAAAATATTAGACTATCGTTTCGATAGAATGTCACCAAAGTTCGAAGGACTTTGAATTAGTTGAACAAATCATTAATCAATAACAAGTCTTTCTCTCATTTTATGCAAAATAATAATTCAACAGTGAAAGATTACAACACTTCCAAAGTTTTCAACAATGTTTAATCGCTTATCAAAAATCAATTCTACGCAATAACAAAGTGGATAATTTCCAGATTTTATGCTGAGCAATCCCACTGGATCTTGAACTTCTCAAGTAACTATCAAAGGTTTTACTTTGAATTACCCAGGTGTATCAGATAAGCATAAAGATTAAATCATACCCCTCCGCAAGTACACAAAGTGATCAGTTTCGTTGTACCCAATATTATGCATAATACTAACATGCGCGCAACAGCCGAATATAAGACCACAAAGCCCCCTTTTTATCAAAAGGTTGTTCTTCTCAGTCTTATAACCAGAATTTAAATTACAACAACGAAATATGATGCTTTCAATATCTAATCTCTTTCTCGATCTAGCCAAAATAATTAGCATCGACCTTTCAATAATAATTGAGTTCCCTTCTCGAACCTATCAAGTTTCAACAAATGTTCGTCTAGCCAAAACAATTAGCTACGACATATCTCAAACAATACAATAATAGACAGGAATTAACTGTACTATTTGCAATCAATAATAACTTCTACGGATGTGAATAACCAACAACAATTATTCCCCAAGCATATTCTCAAAATCAATAATTCAATTTGAATTAATAAACATGCCCTAACTGCGAATAATCAACAATAATTCTCAGACGTGGTATAATCAGCAATAATTAACCACCACTATATTTGAAAGTAATAACTCGAAATTAAGTTAAGGAAACTTGCCTTCTTCGTTGATTACTGCTACACAATATATTCTATCTGCGTTTGAAAGACCTATAATCAACAATATCGGTCTCATAATTAGCCCAACAAATCATAATACATAGCACTGTAATTTACAGTCAATATATCTCCTAGACACATCATCACATAGTCACATCATTAGTTATAACCTATACACACACTAATCAAGTCTAACTAGTTCAGTCTGGTTGGACTTCAGTCTCAGCTCGGTGTCCTGGTCACCCTTATCCGACAATTAACACATTTATTATCAATTAAACTTTGTCTCAAAGCTTCAATATTATTTTAAATAAGTCAAATATCATACATAATATTTTTCAGAAGCTTTTAATAATTTTCAAATAATTATTATATTTTATAATAATTTTTCAAACACTAGAATCATTTTTAAATGATTTAAATACTGAATAATCCTCTCATCATTAATATTTAAATAATATTAAAATATTAATGAAACCCTTGTAAAAATATTAAAGTTATTTATAATAACTCAAAATATTTTTAAATCACCAATATTCTCCTTAAATGATTTTTAAAATAATTAAAATCATTTTAAAACAATTACCATTAATATTTAAATATTAATGTATTTCTCATCAAAATATTAAAAGTCATATTTTATAACTTAAAATATTTTTAAATCACTTATTTCATTTTTAAATCTATAAAAATCATTTTAACTCATTTATTTAATATAATAATTAAATAAATCTAATATCATTAATATTATATTATTAATGAAATTTATCTCAAAATTATTAAAAATTTCATGTTATAACTTCAAATATTTTTAAACACTTTATTCTTATTTAAAATGATTTTTATAATATTAAAATCATTTTTTACTAATTTATTTAATATACTTATTAAATAAATTAAATATCATTAATATTCAATTAAATATAAATATTAATGAAAAATATGTCAAATTATCAAAAGTTAATTTTCATAACTTAAAATAATTTTTAAAACTAATTTTGTAATTTTTAGAAATTATTTTCTATTTTTAATCATTTTTCAGAAATTAATATAATTAATTTTATTAAAACCGTCGCTATAGCCTATAGCGACACTTTCTGTCGCTGTTGGTGTTCTTGAGCTTCAAGAACACTGACGAACAGCTTCAAGGTGTCTCCTTTGACTACCTTTAATTCTCAGCCTATGTTGTGTCTGGGTCATCTAAGACATTGATCTTGTAGTATTTATGTAATACTACATGTTCCAACAATCATCAAGGTCATACAACATTATAGTTGCAAGATTTAAAGCTTCAAACTCACTGTCAGAACGTTTCTGGGTTTTCTGGGTTACCCAGAAACCTAGTCAGTTCCAAGGTGTCACTTTGTGGCTTGATTAATCATAGGTTCTGGTCATCAATTAGGTGTTTTAATGGTTCTAGATTGTAGTTCTCATGTCAAGGAACAAGTATATAACTCTAGTTTAGTCCAACTACATCACAATCACAAGATTTGAGCCGGTCAAACCTTGTCAGAGAACTTGTTCATACGTTTTCTGGAAATTCCAGAAAACAGAAATCGTGATCAAACAACCTACTTTGACCATCCACTACTTTCAATCTATTTGTTATTTAAGGGATCTAAAGGTATGAATCTATATTCCATATAACAGACTACAACCTAGATACAACAACACAAACAAATCATCTAACATCTGTCAGATATAGGCTTAAGCAAATCTTGTCAGACGCTGATGAAGAATTTTTGGGTTTCCCAGAAACTCTTGGTCATGCTCGGTCAACCCACTTTGACCATCAATATCTTGTAATCTGGACATGCTATGAGAATGATTCCACTTCCAGATTACAGTCCACATAGCATAATACAAATCTAATACATCTAACATGCCAAATCATAAACATGTATGAATCTATGGCCCCTGACATTTGCTTGTCAGATCATATTTTAGGGTTCTTAGCAGTTTTTCAAAACATCATTTTAAAGCATTTTGATGTTATGGATCTATGATATAACATCATAGATCACCAAATAACATCTAATAGCACTTAAATAAACATATAAACAACATTTTTGTCTTAGCATACAAGATCAAACTCAAGTTAGGGTTTATACCTCTCTTGTCCAATCTTTGATTCTTGCTCTCCTACACTGATCTTGATGATCTAGGGGCTTGGTTAGTGACTGAAATACTTGAATATTTCGTGGCTAAGGAGAGAGAAAAGGCTGGTTGAGTATTCATGAGAAAATAAGCTTAAGTGTTGAATTTTCTTTCTCTTGAATCACTTAGATTGTTGATACAATGTATCTAATATGCAAGGTGGCACTTTAGAGATCAGATTTGGCCAAGATTTGCAACATATGGTCTTACCTAGCATGGTGAGTCACAAGATTTGCTAAATCTCTTTACTTAAATTATAAATAAAGGGTATTTTGGTCTTTTTGCCCCAAAAAAATTTATTTTCTTAATTTCTCTCATATTTTTAAGGGTATTCTAGTCATTTGACATAACTTCTTTTAATTCTCACCCTTAGGGTTTGATAATCTCAATTAGGGTTTGCTAGTTAGGGTTTAGGATTCCCGATTATAAAATTAGGGCTTCCCAGAATTCGATTAGGGTTCTTAAATGTTCGTTAGGGTTTCTCAATCACAGATTAGGGTTTCTAATTCCTCATTAAGGTTTACTAAGTTTGTACCCTATCCGATCAATCATTGATCATCAATTTTATACTGTACAAACAAATATTCATCAATACAATTATTATAACTGTATTTTCTACCGAATACCTATCCGTAACTAGAGTTAGGGTTTGTATTCTCTGTTAAACAAAATTGACTCATATTTCACAATCAATACACAAATGGACCATTTCTTTAAACTCGTATCACAGATACTCAACATAATATTGATAATCAATATCATTATTAAAAAAAAAATTATTCGTAAAATTTCGAATTATTCAAAATTTTGGGTCGTCATATACTCTGGTAGACAGGGTGGAGGAGGCACAACTTCACAACGAGGAGTGTGAGAAGATCCGTAAGAGAATAACCGATGGTGAAGAAATAAAGTTTAAGATCGATAGTGAAGGACTGCTATGATTTGAAGGGAGAATCTGGGTACCGCCAGTGCCAGACGTCAAAGAGGAGATTTTGAACGAAGCTCACAGTTTGAGATATTCGATTCATGTTGTCCGATTTATGTAACGACAATTAACGCGCAAGTATACGCGGTCAACAAGTAATATAAGATAAGTGGAGTGTCTTACCCACGAGGACGAAGTCTTAAGTGCAAATCAAATACTAATGTAAGTTCTATACTGTCTTATCTAAACAAGTGATTAGAGATGGTATGTTAAACTATGTGACTACAACTAAAGGATGTGAGAGAAGTAGTTGTACTAGGGAGTCAAGTTAGGATTACAATTCCCCTAATGCATCGCCTAATCTCCTAACTCTCCACATTACAAACGAATCAAGGAATGGTCAGCCGAGAATAGAACTACGCATACGCTTCTATCGAAGGCCAAATGCACATCCCTAGCTAGATGAATCACAATATGTCTATTGATGAAAATAACTAGACTAGGGTCATTAAGCTTAGTTTCAAGGCTACACAAGGCAAATAGAGATATGTCTATCCTATTAAGCAGTTTATGCACACATTCCCTTAGGCAAGGGCATAGTAAGTGTTCTTGTATTTTAAAAGCTAGATATTAATGTCCATTTTTCAATATCCATTAATATCAATACCAAAAACTCTGTCAAGCAATCAGTCAATAAGCAAGAAATACAACAACCCATTCCCAAAATGATTCATTAATATAAATAGGAGAGAAAGTTAATTAGGCTAAACACTAGGTTACATTGCAATCCTAAAAAGGAATTAGTTCATAACCATAGTGCTAATACACATTTCTATAACATTCAACATTGCTCAGTAATACACAAATAACTGAGAGATTTGGAATAAGAAAACTCATGTTGTGAGGTTTTCTGTCTCCAAGTCTTCTCTTCTCCGCGTAACTCCTAAGTTGTGTAGGATGCAATAACTATTCTCCCCTCTAGCACAGCTTCTTTCTGTTCTAGAAACTAATTTATACTACTCTGTTATCACTTTCTGTAATGAATGTCCTCGCCGCCGTCCTTTTTTCTATCTATCTGCCTCTATATCCTCTTTCTGTCTTTTTTCATTAGGTCATTAAAAGCGAGTCACTGGCTAGGCACCGGAGGTGGCGCTGCGGCGCTGACACTTAAGCTGCTGGGTGGCGCTGCGGCGCCACATATGCTTAAAACACTAACACTCACGCAGCGGTGCGAGCTCAAGAAGGACCAGGGCCGTTGTAGCGTCAGATGACGTCAGCTTGGACAACGAGGCGGCGCTGCGTCGCGAGGAAAAGGCAAGGCTTTGGCGCTGCGGCGCCAGAGTGTAAAAAATGATAATTTTGCCCCTATAAGCTGAAAATGACCTAAACAGCCCTGCATCATACAGGATAAGCATAATAACAACAAAATATATATAAAAGCAAAACAAATAACATAAAACAAGCAGCGTCTTAAGCTTCAGAGAATCTGATTCGCGATATAAATACCACTTATCAAATACCCCCAAACTTAAGCTTTTGCTTGCCCTCAAGCAAACTATCTAACATCCATACCTACATTACTAAAAGACGCGAATGGAAACTACTACTATAGAATATTACCACGGCTTCTAAGCACAATTATGGAGCCTCTCCGAGAATAGGACAAACACCGACATGAATGGGGGCTTAATATCAAATTTGCAGTTATGAGACTGTACTCGATCCATTCTATGTGTGTGCGTGCAGATCAACCATCCTAACTAATCATAGCTCAAATAAGTTCGCACAGTCGATTGTTAAAACCAATATGCACACTTCGCAACTTAAACACTCAACAAGTATTAAGACTAAGATGCAAGTGCAGGAAAGGATCAAAAGGTTCTAGCATGAAGATAGTAAAATCTGACTCGGACAGTCCTTAATTACCTTAGGCTGTTCAGAGCTACCCATTAATGAGCTTTTGATCAGTGACTCCCAAGTCAGATGACTTTAGGGCACTAGGTGTGGAACACCCCTATGAATCTAATAACTTGAGCAGCAAAGGCCACGTAATCAACAAAAGCCAAATTAGACTTTACAAAATCTGAAGATTATTTGGCGAGTGCATTTTATGCTCCATCTCAACATCGGTCCTGCGTTTATGGGCGAGTGCATTTCACGCTCCATCTCGACCCACCGCAAGACTTTTGATATTCAATCTTCTTTTCATTTTAATTTTTTTTATTTTTTTTATAAGACAACATGCCAGAATCCAAGATCCAAAACTTTATAAGCACCTAAGTCCTTTATTACCTTATATAAATGAAAGATTATAAGAGTGAACACACTCTCAAAGCAATACACACGCGAACTAAAATCGAAAAATAACTAGTTAACATAGTTGGACGGTGCTTGCTAAGAAGGACGGATCAATAACAGTCTCAACTTATCGATTGAACATCCCCTAACTCATACATGCTTGACACGACTCTAAGAGATAGACATAATTACATGGCGCCTGTCATTAGCCACGATCAAAAATTTAATAGCTATAACACCCTCACCCAACATATATACAGTTACAGAAAGGGGAAAAAGGGTTAATCAAAACATTTAGGTATGAGGTAACAAAAGAAAAAGCACCCTGCCCAAATAAAGTAAAGCCATAACACATGGCATCAAGTAAACCAATTATCTGCACAATCCCCAAAATATGGCTATAAACACAACAACCAAAAATGACATGAAATCTATCGTAATCGCAAAATACTATATACAAAATAAAACAAAAGTATTCATATATTATAAACCAAAACATTCATATATATATATATATATATATATATATATATATATTTAATAAAACCAACGTACTAATGCATCTTAACATGCATCCCAAAATAAACCAAAAATAACCACCAACATCAAACAACCACAAACACTGCATAAATAAAACATAGTCTGGGGTATATCGCCCAAAAGAAATATAACAGCAATTCATATATAATAATACTTAAAAAGGAATCTCCCCCAAGTTTGAAATCTGCCAATGTCCTCACTGGCCTTCAACCTCCGCAGCATCATCATCATCATCGTCATCAACATCGGCACCCGCTGGCTCAGTCTCGCGATCTTCCCCTCTGGTTGAAAATGGTGGCGGATAAGGCGCAAAAATTGGAGGTTCTGGAAATTAAAAGGGCATGGAATCTGCGTCATCTCCTCCCTGGGCATAATAGATACTGGAAATTGTATTCGCGAACTCTGCATAATAGTGATTGAATTGGCTCTGCCATTGAGCCACAGTATCAACCTTGCAGTGCAGAAAGTTAAGGCTGCTCAAAATCTCTGCTAGGGGCCCAGGTGGCATAGCCTCAGAAGATGGGGGCTCAGACGCTTGAGCGGAGGTACCGACCTCAGAGGAGGGAGGCGGCAGAGGTCCCGATAAATAGCCCTGACCCTTTGGGTGCGACGGAGGTACCCCATCCCATACTCCATATCGGGCTATAACGTGATGATCAATGACAGCCATAGGCGGCGGAGTGATATCGTCTTTCTCCCATACCACACCTGCCTTTTTGCATAGACGTGTGATTAGAGACGGGTGAGGGAGTCTGGAATTGACGTTGCTCCTTATGGCCTTTTTAATTGAATCTTGGATAAGAACCCCCACATCTACCTTCAGCCCCATGACAATTGCATACAACAGAACTGCCCTCTCTCTTGTTACATCGCTCAGGTGGCGTGTTGGCATGATATTGGCACAAATGAAGGAGTACCACGCCTTACCATAACGACTTAAGGCTTGATGGGGGAAAGAGGTCTTTTCATTGTGGAATTCGTTGGTTTTCCAAACGGTACCAGGCTTGCAGAGCTTGGTTATTATCTCATCTGTACTGCAACTCCACATCCCAGGCTCCAGGTAGTCCCTGCCATCATAGTTTAGAGTCCCATACACAGTATTGATGGTACGACTGTCAAATTTGATGAACTTACCCCGAACCGGCACCGTTGAAGGACCATCAGCATTAACATTTGCGTAGAATTCCTTTACCACCGAAATAACTGCAGAGTCGGGCGGCTTAGTGAAGTGAATCTATTTTATAGTCATAATCATGGAATTCATATCGCCGTCCGTCTTGTCATCTGGCCTTGGCCCTCTTTCAGGCACCAAACTCCGCTTTTAAAAATTTTGAGCATAGCGCTTCTAGGCTTCCTCACTTGGGAAGTTTACAGCATCCCAAAGGGAAGGCGGGGTTCTAGATGTCGGAGGAGGACCAATACTAGTGCGAGGCCGCTTTGAACCCATTGCCAACAACAGTCCAAGGACATAAAGAAAAATTTTTAACAAACGAAATCCCAAACTCTTGCTCTATGAAGAATTCCTTACCTCATACTGCTTATAAATAGGCAGGCGCCAGAAGGAGAGTAACTGCACGACGGTCGGTTGGATGGACCCGAACGGTTAAGAAACTGAAAGGGTGACGGTTGATCCGAACTGTTTGGAAGAAAGGGGATGTCTCTGAGAGAAAAGAGGGGAAGTAACGTGAACTGCTGCAAACGGAACCCAAAATCCTTGTTTAAACTCAAAAACACGCTACTCGTGCTGCGACTCGGTGCATGGCGCTGCGGTGCGACTTAGATCTGCCTTGGCGCTGCGGCGCCATTTTAGGCGTGGCGGCACGACTTCTTGGCGCTGCGGCGTGAAGATCAGCTAAAACCTCAACGCTGCAGCGCAACTCTCTAGTAGCTATCAGCTTATACCGGCGCTACGGCAGGAAATTTCTAAAGGGATTAGCGCTGCGGCGTGATATAGAATTTTGGGATAATGAACATGGTGCTGCGGTGCAAAATTTAGTTAACTAGCTGGCACTGCGGTGCCATCCTCTGATTTCCTGCACAGGCAAACATCCATATCAGTGAATCAACACAAACATTCTACCTATTAGCCATAGACTACTAATCATACTAACAATTATACTACATACTAACATACTAATTCAACATCTACAATTATTCTAAGGAAAACCAAGTGCACTAATGATAACTAAAGAAAACAACACTGAATGAAAACAATAAGGATAATTTTGATACTGAGATGGGGTTGCCTCCCCATCAAGCTCTTGATTTAGAGTCGTCGACTTGACTTTCACCCCGCCTACACCGGGTCTCCCAAGGTGATGGAGGTGTTTTGTCGATAGACCTCGCCGCCCCAATAGTGTTTTAAATGTTGTCCATAGACGAAACTCGTCTGATTCATTGAGTTATAATAGTCTTCGTTCACCCACTGCATGCAGATCAAAATTGAGCTTTTGGATAGCCCAATATGCGTTGTGCTCCAGCTCCACAGGAAGATGACAAGCCTTGCCATAAACAAACCTATACGGAGACATTTCGATAGGCATTTTATAAGCGGTGCGGTATGCCCACAAGGCATCGTCAAGCTTCTTTGACCAGGCCTTCCGATTAGGGTTAACAATCTTCTCCAAGATACGCTTGACCTCTCGATTAGAGATCTCTGCATGGCCACTTGTCTGCGAATGATAACATGTGGCTATTTTATGGGTCACCCCATACTTAGCAAGAAGGGCTTCAAAATATTTGTTGCAAAAATGTGACCCTTCATCACTGATTATTGCCCAAGGAGTGCCGAAGCGAGTGAAAATATTTTTCCTTAAGAAATTATGCACCACCTTAGCATCATTAGAAGGCAAGGCGACTGCTTCTACCCATTTGGAGACATAACCAACCGCAACAAGAATATAGAGATTGTTGTAGGAAGACGGGAATGGTCCCATGAAGTCAATACCCCATACATCAAATAACTCTACTTCAAGGATATTCTGCAGAGGCAATTCATGCCTTTTTGAGATGGTTATAGGTGTGCATCTTTGAACAGGGTAGGCCAGTAAAACCCAGATTGGAGTACTTTAGCAGTCGTCCCACAAGTATTGTTTTTCATCATTTAGGAATTTCTTCCTCTGTTGATAGCTCAAGTTGGGAGGAAGCACTTGACAAGCGACAAAATTAGCAAAGTCCGCATACCACGGGGCTTTACTTTGGACGACAAACAGTTGTTCATCCGGGAAGAAATCATTGATGTCTTTGACTGCATCTCCCGAATGAGGAGGGTTTTCCAACCTCGACAAGTGATCTGCTACCTGGTTTTTGTCCCCTTTTTGTCGCGGATCTCTATATCGAACTCCTAGAGAAGAAGGACCCACCTTATCAGCCTAGGCTTTGCATCTTTCTTCTTTATCAGATATTTGATAGCTGAATGGTCTGTGTACACGATCACTTTTGTTCCAATGAGATAGGAACGAAATTTGTCGAAAGCATAAACCACTGCCAGTAGTTCCTTCTCGGTTGTGGTGTAATTTAACTGTGCATCAGTTAATGTTTTGCTGGCATAGTAGATCGTGTGGAACACTTTGTCCCTTCTCTGTCCCAACACTGCCCCAATTGCAAAATCGCTGGCGTCGCACATGAGCTCAAATGGGAAAGTCCAGTCAGGAGCTACCACAATAGGAGTCGAAATGAGTTTTTCCTTCAATAATTCAAATGCTCTGAGGCAGGCTTCATCAAATTGAAAAGGCATATCCTTTTCCAATAGTGAACATAACGGTTTGGTTATCTTTGAGAAGTCCTTAATAAATCGCCTATAGAATCCTGCATGTCCAAGAAAACTCTTAACCCCTTTCACTGATGTAGGCGGTGGTAGACTATTGATGACATCAATTTTAGCCTTGTCTACCTCGATACCACCATCAGATACTCTGTGGCCCAGAATAATGCCATTGACCATGAAGTGGCACTTCTCCCAATTCAATACAAGATTAGTTTCAACACATCTTTGGAGAACGGCAATCAAATTCACCAGACAGTTATCAAATGAACTCCCGAATACAGAAAAATCGTCCATGAAAACCTCGAGGGTCTTTTCGACCATGTCAGAGAAGATGGACATCATGCAACGTTGGAATGTTGCAGGAGCGTTACATAACCCAAAGGACATTTTACTAAAGGCAAAGGTCCCATACGAACATGTGAACGTTGTTTTCTCCTGATCTTCGGGAGCAATAAAAATTTGATTATATCCAGAATAACCATCTAGCAGACAATAGAAAGCATGCCCAGTAAGTCTATCGAGCATCTAATCAAAAAATGGCAGAGGGAAGTGATCCTTACAGGTGGACTTGTTCAACTTTTTGTAGTCCATACATACCCTCCATCCAGTCACCGTTCTGGTTGGAATCAACTCGTTATTCTCATTGGCTACTACCGTCATGCCGCCTTTTTTGGCACGCACTGAATGGGACTGACCCAAGGACTGTCCGAGATAGGGTAGATAATACCCGCATCTAGCAGCTTAATGATTTCCTTCCGGACCACCTCTTTTATTATTGGGTTCAACCGCCTCTGATGTTCAATGGTCGGCTTGGATCCTTCCTCCAGTAGAATTTTGTGCATACATAGGGATGGACTGATCCCTTTAATGTCTGAAATCGAACAACGCAGTGCCGTTTTATACTGTTTAAGCACTAGCAGTAGCTTATCCTCCCGGCATTCATCTAACGATGCAGATATTATAACAGGCAAAGTGGATGATTCCCCCAAGTATGCATACCTCAGATGATTGGGCAAGAGTTTTAACTCAAGGACAGGAGGTTCTACAATTGATGGCTGGGCCTTGGAGGTAGATGCGTCTAGATCATTCAGAGACTCAAACTGTCTTTGGAACTGTGTAGATCTCTGGGGTGCATCTAGCCAATTAGCACATTTAACATGGGTGGCCTCTTCTATAGTATTGGTACTTGTTAGTGTAGCCACTAAAGGGTCTGTCATGCATATTTCTGAGAATACTTCCCTGACTGTATCATCAATCACTTTAATCTGAAAGCAGTCTTCAGGGGTGTTCGAATATTTCATTGCCCTAAACACATTGAAAGTTACTTCCTGATCCTGTACTCTCATAGTCAGCTCCCCTTTCTGCACATCTATAAGGGTTCTCCCCGTTGCTAAGAATGGTCTGCCCAGTATTATCGGGACCTCCCTGTCTTCCTCAAAGTCTAGGACAATAAAGTCGGCTGGGAAGATTAACTTGTCCACCTTGACATGCACATCCTCTACTATCCCGTTCGGGTACGTGAGAGATCTATCCGCCAATTTCAAGGTAACACTTGTGGGTTTGGCTTCATTTAGCCCAAGCTTCTTATATATTGACAGAGGCATCAAATTTATACTCGCCCCCAAATCACATAAGGCATTGCCAATGAATTGGTCCCCAATAGTGCATGGAATCGTGAAACTTCCAGGATCTTTTAGTTTTAGTGGAAGCTTGTTCTGTAGAATGGCACTGCATTCCTCTGTCAGAGCCACGGTTTCATAATCTCCCATTTTCCTCTTCTTCGATAATATGTCTTTCATGAATTTGACATAGCTCGGCATTTGCTCCAACGCCTCTGCAAATGGGATGTTTATGTGAAGCTTCTTAAACACTTCTAAAAACTTAGAAAATTGCTTATCAAGCTTTTGTTTCTGCATGCACCGGGGGAATGGCAACTGTGGGATAGAAGGATTCACTGTAGGGGTTGGTGATGAAGGGCTATCTTGAGCATTTACCTCACCCCTAGACTTATCATCACTCTGCTCCACAATAGGTTCCTCTATAGTCACTTCTTCTTGCACTAAATGACTCTTTCCACCATTTTTATTTATAGTTCTCCCACTCTGGAGTGTAACTGCTTTGCAGTGTTCATTCCCATCCCGTTTCGGGTTGACATTAGTGTCACTCGGCAATGTGCCTTGTGGACGACTGTTCAAAGCAGAGGCTAACTGTCCCATTTGGACTTCAAGGTTTCAGATGGAAGCTTCTTGATTACTGCTCCTTGTCTCATTTTGGGCAATATATCGTGACAGGAGATCTTCCAAACTAGGTTTTCTTTCCTGTTGAGGTGGTGGATGGTGGAACTGATTATGAGAACTCTATGGTTGTTGGTTGTACTGATTTTGAGCTTGAAAACCCGGAGGGTTTGAGAAATTAGGCCTGGTGGTTGGAGGTTGTGCTTGATTGCTATTTTTGTTGCCCCAAGAAAAGTTTGGATGATTCCTCAAGCCCGGATGATAATGAGTGGGGAGACTTGCATTTTGTTGCCGCCCGTAGTTGGAAACAAATTGAACTGACTCGGGGCTTATGGCACACTGATCAGTTGGGTGGCTCCCTTGACACAATTCACATGACACTGCGACACTCTGAACATTCTGCACAGCTTGCACTCCCATGGTGTCGAGTCTTTTTGTTAGAGCTGCAACCTGAGCCGCTAATTGTGTGACTGGGTCAACCTCATATATCCCTACTGCTCTTCTAGGGGCCTGCCTATCATTTGGCCATTGATAATTATTGGCCACCATTGTTTCCACCAATTCATACCCCGCTGTGTGATGCTTAGACATGAAAGCTCCTCCAGAAGCGGCATCAATACTCGAACGAGTAGATCCGGATAACCCATTATAGTATGTCTGGATGGGAAGCCATTCTGGAAATCCATGGTGGGGGCATTTTCTCAGAAGATCCTTGAATCGGTCCCATGAGTCGTACAAAGACTCTGACTCAAACTGGGTAAAAGAGGTAATTTCGAGCCTGAGCCTGGCGGTTTTAGCGGGTGGGAAGAACTTCGCCATGAACTTTTGAGCCAAGTCATCCCATGTGGTAATGGAGCCTGGCGAAAGTGAATGTAGCCAGCTCTTGGCCTTGTCCTTCAAGGTGAATGGAAACAATCGGAGTCTGATGGCATTGTCAGACACTCCGTTGCACTTAAACGTATTGCAGATCTCCAAGAAGTTCATCAAGTGATCATTGGGGTCATCATTTGGTAATCCCCCAAACTGAATATTGGAGCACATTTGGATGGTGCCCGACTTGATCTCAAAATTGTTTGCTTGAATTGCGGGCCTGAGAATGCTCGCTTGCAAATCTGTGATGTGAGGCATAGCATGCTCCCTTAAAGATTTCTGAAGTTCCTCAACCATTGTAATAGGAGTATGTATGTCCCGAGCTTTTTATCTCTGCAGGCGTCTATACGTTCTATCAACCTCGGGATCGAGAGGTATTATGTTCCGACCCCTTCGAGGTGGCATACACCATAGAGATCACCTGAAAAGAAAATTAAACAGATAATATCAGTCTAAATTAAGATCGTATTGACTTAGCTTTAATATTGATAACAAATAGTACTAAGTCCCCGGCAACGGCGCCAAAAACTTGTTGTCCGATTTATGTAATGACAATTAACGCGCAAGTATACACGGTCAACAAGTAATATAAGATAAGTGGAGTGTCGTACCCACGAGGACGAAGTCTTAAGTGCAAATCAAATACTAATGTAAGTTCTATACTGTCTTATCTAAACAAGGGATTAGAGATGGTATGTTAAACTATGTGATTACAACTAAAGGAGGTGAGAGAAGTAGTTATACTTGGGAGTCAAGTTAGGATTATAATTCCCCTAATGCATCGCCTAATCTCCTAACTCTCCACATTACAAACGAATCAAGGAATGGTCAGCCGAGAATAGAACTACGCATACGCTTCTGTCGAAGGCCAAATGCACATCCCTAGCTAGATGAATCACAATATGTCTATTGATGAAAATAACTAGACTAGGGTCATTAAGCTTAGTCTCAAGGCTACACAAGGCAAATAGAGATATGTCTATCCTATTAAGCAGTTTATGCACACATTCCCATAGGCAAGGGCATAGCAAGTGTTCTTGTATTTTAAAAGCTAGATATTAATGTCCATTTTTCAATATCCATTAATATCAATACCAAAAACTCTGTCAAGCAATCAGTCAATAAGCAAGAAATACAACAACCCATTCCCAAAATGATTCATTAATATAAATAGGAGAGAAAGTTAATTAGGCTAAACACTAGGTTACATTGCAATCCTAAAAAGGAATTAGTTCATAACCATAGTGCTAATACACATTTCTATAACATTCAACATTGCTCAGTAATACACAAATAACTGAGAGATTTGGAATAAGAAAACTCATGTTGTGAGGTTTTCTGTCTCCAAGTCTTCTCTTCTCCGCGTAACTCCTAAGCTGTGTAGGATGCAATAACTATTCTCCCCTCTAGCACAGCTTCTTTCTGTTCTACAAACTAATTTATACTACTCTGTTATCACTTTCTGTAATGAATGTCCTCCCCGCCGTCCTTTTTTCTATCTAGTTGCCTCTATATCCTCTTTCTGCCTTTTTTCATTAGGTCATTAAAAGCAAGTCACTAGCTAGGCATCGGAGGTGGCGCTGCGGCGCGAACACTAAAGCTGCTGGGTGGCGCTGCGGCACCACGTAGGCTTAAAACACTAGCACTCACGCTGCGGCGCGAGCTCAAGAAGGACCAGGGCCGCTGCAGTGCCAGATGACGTCAGCTTGGACAAGGAGGCGGCGCTGCGGCGCGAGGAAAAGGCAAGGCTCTGGCGCTGCGGTGCCAGAGTGTAAAATATGATAATTTTGCCCCTATAAGCTGGAAATGACCTAAACAGCCCTGCATCATACAGGATAAGCATAATAACAACAAAATATATATAAAAGCAAAATAAATAACATAAAGCAAGTAGCGTCTTAAGCTTCAGAGAATCTGATTCGCGATATAAATACCACTTATCAATTCACCCTGGGAGTATGACGATGTACCCAGATCTGAGAAAGCATTTCTGGTGGCAGAATATGAAAAGAGACGTAGCTAAATACGCTGCAAAATGTTTAACATGTCAGAAGGTCAAAGCAGAACACCATAGACCGAGTAGATTAATGCAACCGCTAGAGAGTCTGGAATGGGAATGGGAATGGGAGCACATCACTATGGATTTCGTGGTTGGTCTTCCAGCGACTCAGAAGGGTTTTGATGCGATATGGGTGATAGTGGATCGACTGACGAAGTTAGCATATTTCCTAACGATCAAGATTAAGTTCAACTTGGATCAGTTAGCGAAGCTGTACGTTAAGCAAATTATCTCTCGACACGGTGTTCCGGTGTCGATTGTGTCCGACAGAGATTCACATTTTACGTTGAATTTATGGAAGCGTTTACAAGAATGTCTGGGAACGCAATTACGAATGAGTACGGTGTACCATCCTCAGACCGATGGCCAGAGCGAGAGAAAAATTCAGACGCTAGAGGACATACTGAGAGCTTGCGTGATGGACTTCAAAGGAAGCTGGGATGATCATCTACCATTGGTGGAGTTCGCCTACAATAATAGTTACCACGCGAGTATTGGCATGCCGCCTTACGAAGCATTGTACGACAGAAAATGCAGGACTCCATTGTGCTGGGATGAAGCTGGTGAACGACAACTGTTGGGACCAGAATTGGTGCAACAAACTGCTGAGATCGTCAAGGTAATCAAAATGAGATTGGTTGCTGCTCAAGATAGACAAAAGAAGTATGCCGATCATCATCGACAGAATTGAGAATTTACAGCGGGAAGCTTTGTTTTCCTGAAAGTATCTCCTTGGAAGGGAAAGATTCGATTTGGCAAGAAAGGGAAGCTGATTCCCCGATTCATTGGACCTTTTGAGATACTACGGAGGGTTGGTGAAGTGGCTTACGAGGTTGCGTTACCTCCGGAGCTGGATAATATACACAATATTTTCCATATTTCTGTGTTGCGACAGTACAAACACGACTACAAACATTTGATAGAATACGAGCCTTTACAGTTTGATAAAGACTTAACATATGAAGAAGCGCCTATTCAAATAGTTGACAGAAAAGAACAAGTACTTAGAAATAAAGTGATACCTTCTGTTAAGGTAATCTGGAGTAACCACAGTGCTGAAGAAGCTACGTGGGAACTCGAATATGTTATGATGAAAATTTATCCCCAATTATTTGTGTAATTTCTTGTATACCGATTCTGGGGACAGAATCTTCGTAAGAGGGGAAGAATGTAACAGATGAGTTTTTTTGTTGTGATTCTGGGGACAGAATCCTTTTAAGGAGTGAAGATTGTAACGAGTGAGAATTTTATATGAATTTTAAATATTTATTGAATTAAATAAATATTTTAATTAACTTATTTATTGAGTCAAATAAATAATTTATGTGATTGTTGTGGAGTAATTTAATTAAGTGTAATATATTAATTAAATAAATATTTAATATTTAATTTAATTGATGTGTAATGATTTTATGGTATAGTTCTAATTTAATTGAAATAATTAAATTAGATGAATTTTATGTGATAATTATTACATGAGATTATGATTAGCAAGTAATTATAATTGTTATGTGGCAAATTTTATTTGGTTATATGATGTTAGCTTTAATTTAATTAAACTAGAATATTAAGATTTAATTAATTAAAGTATGACATTAAAAATATGTGTTAAATGACTTATTAAAAGAATATAAAGGGATTGTAAATTAGTTTTACCCAAACAAGGCCCTTGCACCTGTTTTAATTCTGTTTTGCCAAACGGGACCTTAACTACTAAAAACCTATTTTTAAATAAACTGTTTTGCCAAACAAGCCTTATGGTTTTTAAAATTTAAAATATTTTAACTTATATATTAATTGCAATTATTATATTTATTAAGGGTTATTATGTATTGTCAGTTATATGTTTTATATTTATGTATTATATGTATAATATATGTAAGTTATATTATATGTATATAGGTTAGAAGAACAAAACAAGGTTAGTCTGTGTTAGAAAGAAAAACAGAGAACAGAGAAAGAAAAGAGAGAAAAGAGAGAAGATGAAGAAGGAAAGGTTTTGATTGAACTCATCATCATTCCAAGGATCATTATCATCTTCTTCGAAGCAAAAAGGGTATACCTCTATTTTATAGTTTTTAAAAATTGTATTTCGTTGTTCTTCAAGTTTTAGTTCTCTATAACTTGATTTATATGAGAAATTGTGTAGTATAATTCATATATGTTTAATATGTGTTATAACATGCTTACATATGATTCATATGGTTTTTTATATAGTTCAATTCATCTAAATATGATGAACATGAAAAAATCATATTCATAGCAATTTACAGTGAACTAGTTTTAAAAAAAATTGTCTTTAAATTCTCAAAATTAGTGTTTGATTGTGATATATTATGTAAAATGATAATAGATTATGATAATATATCAAGAAATAAAATTAACATGCTTTGAATTGGTAGATTTGGTTTAAAAACAAAATCATAGTGTTAATTTTCGTCAAGAACACTTAAAAATGGTATTTTCTTCAAAATTATGAAAATTAGTGTTTTGATTATGTGTTGTGGAGTTTATGTATGTTAAAATAATGTTAGAAGTTTAAGATTTTGTTTGTATAAAGTTTTATATGCATTGTGTTAGTTAAAATCGGACTTTGGTGCGAAGAAATAAGCCAAATTAGCTTTTTCTCTGCACAGTTCGCGAGCCGGAGAACCCACCAGTGGGCCCCCCCCCCAGCGGGGCTTTTGGCCTAGAAACCCTCGCTCCAACGGGGCTACATGCTATCCGGAAATGTTAGTTTGGTTCCGAGTAGTTTTTATGCAGTACATGATTAGCTAACTTAATGTGATGACATATTAAGTGTATTAAACAATAAGATAACATAGTTTTGATATGTTTAAGATAATTTGAAATCTCATATTAATATGTTATGTGTGTACTTGGATATTTTTATCATAGGATACGATATGATAGTTTAAAGTGTTATACGCGTATGATATACATGTTGTGAGTTTAGACTCACGTATGTGGTTAGTTAGCAAGTTAAGTTGTAAACCACGTTGTTATATTGAACTAAAGTACGAAGTTCAACGGTTAAACATCATGATTATGAACTAATTGATATTGTAAACGTAATGTAAAGTGTAGGATGATTGAGAAAGTGATTTGTGTATTGTAAAGTGTAGCTTACACTTGAAGCAAGTTTTCTAAGCTCAAACTTTACTTGAGCTATCTTTATTGATTATAATGATGCGAGTTATTTGTATTCTTTATAAATTCCATATTGAGCAAATATCTTATCAAAGTTTATTATTGAATTAACGTGACATTGACTTAATCGTTCAAGCAAGGTTTATCTATCTTTTAAATGCTTTAAGTTATTTCTAAAGCATGCATATTTAATATGAAGTTTATTGTTATGACTTATACTTGGTTCATAATTCTTGTATTATTGAACACTTAAATTATTGTGGATCGATTCAACTACTCTTTAGTTGATGATAGTTGAACTCCAAATTTCTTTTTAAGCTTATCTAAACCAAACTTTCTTTGGTGAGGAGTTGTATCAAATACTGAGACGAACAACCCTATTTAATAGGGGATTACCATGCGAAAGCGTTAATATGTTTGTGCACAATACATGGTACAACGGGCTGATCCCCCTAAGTACGAGTTAAGAGTCCATAGTCTAAACGACTGTTAAAGGTTTTAAATAGAAATGTTTATAACCTAGGACATAGTTCAAGGTATTATGACCCTCAGATGATTTCAATATTCGGAATTCTAAATGTTAATGAAAGGATTATTATTCAATTCTTTATTATTCATGAAAGAAAAGTTATTCAAATCTATTGAAGTTATTCAGTTTATGTCATTATTATTGTTGTTGTGACAACCCGGATTTTCAAAAATTATTATAATAAAAATTTAATAAATAAAATTCTTATTACGAGATGTTTTGAGTTTGGATATGTGTTATTTGTGGTGAAGTATATGATGTGGTGTGAATATAGAAGATATATATATATATATATATATATATATATATATATATATATTCATATGATGGAGGAATGAGGTTTAGTAGTTAATTTATTTTAACTATTAAAGAAGAGAAATGAAATTGTTTGAAAAGAGAATTAAGTTAATTTAATTAAGTTAGAAGTTATATTATTGAATAATATAATTTGATTATATGCCTTGTGACAATGAATTTATTATGAATTAAATCTCATAAATAATGGGAGTAATTCACTTAATTAAAATAGTGAATTAATGTAAATATATTATTTTAATAAGATGAGAAAGTAATACATATTACCTATAGACGTAAAATGTTAATGTATTACAATTGTGAATCTCGTGAATAGTTAAAATATTTATCGAATAAAATAAATATTTTAGTTGGAATAGTTATGAAATTAAAATGAATATTTGATGGAAATCGTTACGGAATAATTTAATGAAAGTGTGATAATATTGATGGAAGGGAACATCCTAATTTAATTAAGTAATTAAATTAGAGATTTAGTAATTTTTTATATTGGCAAAATGGAAGTTATAATTATATTGAAGATTAATTTAATAATGGTTGTGACAAATAAACTATACGATAAGGAAGGAATTAAAATAAATTAAAAGTATTTTTGAAGGGGATAGCCAAAAATGGCCTTGTGGCTTTTGGATTTCCATAACCCCTAATTTAATTATATATTAAGTAATATAATAAGTATTAGTTAAATATACGTATTATATGTCATTGTAATTTTACGTTGAGTCCTAATCTAAGCCTAAACTTAGAGAAGAAAAGAGAAAGGGAGAAAACAGATAATAGAATGGGAGAAAAAAAAGAGAAGAACTCTCTATGAGAAGGATTGGAGATTCAAAGAAGGAAAAAGAAGAAGATTTCTCATCCTCTAATCAAGTTTGAGAAGAATTGAAGGTATTACTCTTGTGTTAAAACTCTAATTTATAGTTTCTCAAATTCTTCATTTAGAAAGCTATTTTGGTTAGGTGAATTCAAGAGATGTTCTATATATATATATATATATATATATATATATATATGTATATGTATATACATGGGTCTGTATAATCTGATATATAGCTTCTATAATTATTTGTAAGTAATCAAATTCATGTATTTATGTTAAAGAAGAGGAATTAATGTGTATATTTTGGTCTACTTTGAGGCTAAAATTGGCTAAGAAAGCATGTAGTACTCTGCAAATTGATGATGTATTATGATAGTACTCAAAAAACCAAAAACAACCCAAGTTGAAGGAGTTAAAACGGATGTAAAACGAATTCGTAGTGATTGAATTCGCTAAATATATGTAAAACATAAAGAATTAGCATGAACACTGAATTGAAACCTTTAAAAGGAATTGTTAATGTTTTTGAAGTGTTATAATTATCATATAGATGGCTAGTTCAGTGTTTCACTAATCAATAGAGTCGAAAACGGACTCAATCGGATGTGTATAGCTTGATTTATGAAGATGGGAATGAGGAAAGGGTTAGAAAATTCGCCAGAACCACAAACTGGAAAGAAAATTTGCATAGCACGCTACCAGGTGCGCAGCTGCGCTGCCCCCAAGGATATTTGGGGCGCACCTGCGTCGGGAACAGTGTCAGTTTGGGACTATTTTGACCTCCTGTGGTAAAATAGCCATAATTTTTTCATACGAACTTCGATGGAGGCGATTCAAGATGATTCGAAAAGAGCACGAGTAGACCTACAACTTTTGTTCTTTAAGTTTTTTAATTTGAGGTCAGTTTCCGGGGTCAAAATGGTCATTTGTGGGACTGATGTGTTTTTGGAGGCAATCGGGGGGCGTCGGGCATGCACGTATGCACATGTAATGCTCCCGACCATGTAAAATGATGTTCTAACTTCCATAACATGACTATTATGTATTATAATGATACTTAACATTAATCCTTGAGTATTAGACAATTTGTATGGGCATGCTAAGCGTGCGCAAATGCGTGTCGTTTGGGCGTTCGAATAGGCAAGTTTGGCATACGGACGTGCAAGCGTCGCAGCGCCGTAACGAGTGTGTATGATCTTGTTTAATATTATATTTTCAATAAGAATGAAACATTATAGAGTAATGTAACCCAATATAGGAGCATGCAAAGCACATGCAAAAGAGGCGAGTTAGGCGTGTGACGTATAAACGTCGAAACGCCGTGTAACGTGGTAATACACTTAAATAGTATTTCGATTCTAATGAAACGAACATTATAATATATGAAATGTGGTTATTATAAAACCAATAGGTAGTCCTAGCAGGACTTAAACACTTGACTAAATTTTGAATATTATGAAAAAGAAATATAGTGAGATATAAGTCGAAAGTTAAAACAATCAAATTGAATGTTGTGTATTGATAATAGGAAGGGTTATGAGATGTAGAGTAACATTTACATTACAACTAATATGCATTGCTATGTGACTAATAATTGATGTGCATGATTATATACTTGTGTAGGGCACGTGAAGTGCAGATATCTGTAAGCTGTTAAACTGTTATTGGTAAACAACGATCAAGGCAAGTCTTTCAGTCCCTATTTTTTACGTGAACTTGATGATGAACTGTTTTAAATTATTTTGCAAAGAGCATGATATGTTGTATATAGGTTGTAACCATGAAATGTTAAAGTTAATTTATGACTACATTGATTGATTAAAGAATGTTGATTGAGTAAGGAAATCAATCTTTATATTTGTTATGTGAAGTAAAGCATGTATGCCATGTTACTTTAATTATTATGAGATGTATGTTGAGCATGTATTTATGTGCTATGTGATGCATGAAAGCTATTAGATCTTGTTGAGCTGTCGAGCTCATTCTTGCAAATAATCACTTTTGCAGGTTAAGGATTCAAGGTAACGCTATGTGCTACTTGAAAGAAATGAATCAGATATAATGCATAAAGATTTATATACTTTGGATGAATTGTTATTATTTTGGACCCTGTTTAAGGTTTCAGATAATGTATTTGATAATGTATGATGGTTAACAGATGTTGAGTTGTAAAATTTAAATTTTACCCGATGTAGAAGGATTATTGAACGTGGTTGTAAGTTTTAGTTTATAATAACTCTGACGAAGCGATTCATGAAATAAAGTTGAATCAAAGTTATGTAATGATAAAAGTTGAGATTCAGGGATAATAAAGAAGGAATAATATAAAAGTTTTAAATATTCCATATTTTTAGTGATTATATCATTGATTAATGATGTAAAGTCTGAATAAGGATGTATTGTTAACGATCGATGTCGAGAGTTGTATCGTATGAATTTTGGGTTACAGTTGGTATTAGAGCTGATAGGTTATACATCTTAGGTAAGAGTACCTTAGGCTATGACCTTAGAAAATGAGAAGTTAAGTTACGTATAACAAAAAGGTGATTCCTTTCACATACGTAAAAGTATAGGATGAGTTAAGTCCTAGAAATATTATAAGAAGAAGATGATAATAACGAGGAATAAAACTCGAATAAAATGTTGACTTTATAAACGAAGTTAGAAGTTCTTAAAAGAAGAGTTGTTAAATAAACAAGAGAATTCAAAGAAGAATCTTGAAGAGATATGAAGATGAGAATCAGGAGTTACCTAACTCCAATAATAAAGATGTCGAATAACGATGAATAGACAAAGTCTATAATATTAAAAGTGTAAAGGAAATCATGATATGACATGATGATAGGTAAAGATAAGAAGTTTTTAAAACAAAACGATAATGAGATAAGAAAGAATCATAAGGGAGATGATTATAGAATAAGGTCACGACGTGATCTTTTAAAGTTGAAAGACAGATGGTCAGTAATGATTGAATAGTTACAGTTTGATGCTATAACGAGAATGTACTATGATATAGTACGAGGTTAACTCGTGAGGAGTTATAAATGATAAGATGCGGAAAATTCGTATCGAGTAAAGAGCAAGTTATGAGCAAGATAGAGTTAGGTGGGATTTCAATTGAAGAATCATGTGATAGCTGAGTTGTACAAACCTTTGTATGGGCGAGGGTTTTGTGCTTGCACTTAGTTTATCACATTGATAATCATTGGAATGTTGGTGTTGCGCTATCAATGTATACGTGGTGAAAAGGTGATTCTTTTCTCATGTAGATATTTGATAGTTAGAGACTATTAAGATTAGTAAGATGTTATTAGGATTGAGTGCGAGTTCTTAAAACTCATGCTTATGGTAAGGTCATGACTCATAATCGTATGGTATATTTGGAACTCCTCAGCGAATGGACGCCTATGGTCTGACTAGGAAGTTCTTAAACTCATATTATTGTGGAAACTTCCTGACTTCCAAAGTATGGAAAGTTTGATGAACTATATTGGAAATAGAAAGGTTATGGTGTAGGAAGCATTGATGTTGTTTAAGGTTGATAGAATGATTAAGTAATGATGGAGTAAAGATTTAATTAATGGAGAAAGTTTTATATTCTAAATCTCCTAGCTTTGCTAGATTTTCAAAATTTATTGACTTCGTGCTGATGTTGCACTTCTGTTTTCTTGAAAAACATTGGATCAAATGATGGAACCAACGAATTTTTTTAAAATAGTGCTAGTATTCGCATGTCTATGTTAATTGCTTCAGCTAGACAAAAATAATTTTAAATTTTCAAAATATATTTTATGTGTTCTATGCATCATTTGATATGGTGTAGAGACAATAATCGAGGAAGTTATCAATGTAGTTAAACCTAGTGTTGGATGTGATCGTATGATCGTCAGCCTGCTATGCTATGATGTAGTATGACGACGCCATGTAATGACGAAATCCTCAACGTACCATTATTACGGTACGGTATTAGGATATTATGAAAAGATTTACTTACTATTTTTAGTTTCATTAAACTATACAAAAAAAGAGATTTATCTACTTTTGTTTCCTTAGACTACAAAAAAAACATTTTTTTTAAATAAATAAATAAATATTTATTTTGTTGGTTAAAAATATATGTATATATATATATATTTCGATTGATGTCCGAATTGTTGCTAGAGGTCTATGCTACTTGATTCAGCTAGACAAATATTGAAAGATATTTATGAAATTCGAGCGTTCTTGGTCAAACTATGCCAAACCCAATTGTTTTGGTGCGAATTCATATGTTAAGAAGCTGAGGTGAACAACCCTATAAAAGGGGGACATGTTATCGAAGACAATGATTTCGAAAGTAACGCATATAGTCGTTAAGATGTTAAGATGTAATACGTTGTGCACGATATAGGGGTACGATAGGCTGATCACCTAGAGTACTTGCAGAGAGTATTTTCAGTCTGTGTGATTGCTAAACATTCTGTTAAAGATGGTTTACAGTGGTGATGCACTATTAAACCTAGAGAAGAGTTCAAGGTCTTATGACCCCTCACCATGAGTTGGAATCTTTTAAATTCATGTTATTCATATTGCTTCCCAATTATTGAACAACTATGGAAGATTCTTATTATTCTGAAGGTGAAGGTGGCAAGAATGATATTACTTAGAAAGAAATAGTTGTAGAACACAACAAGTTAGTGAATAAGATTAACGTAAAATCTATATTGATAGATTGAATGAATGAAGATTAATAAAAATATCGAGGACGAAATTCTTAGAAGAAGGGGTGAATGTGATAACCCGAATACTTATAAGATAGTGAATTATGAAGTATATGTCTTCGACGAGTAAAGTATATGTTAATGACCCTTAGCAAGGAAAGGAACGAGTTAGATAATATATAATAGTTGAAATATAATTGAGTTCAAGTGAAAGTTATGAAATAAAACCTAGAATTTGTTGAAGAAATGAATGTAGTAGGAAATATAAAACATATACTAAGGTAATGTGTTGAAGTTATTCAATGATAAATATTTTTAAAGAGATTTGATGAAAACCTGAGTAAGGTAGGGTTTCAGTGATTTCGAGTACGGAATTCTTATAAGGAGGGAAGGATGTGACAACCCGGATTTTTTAAAATTATTATAATAAGAATTTAATAAAAACAATTCTTATTACGAGATGTTTTGAGTTTGGATATGTGTTATATGTGGTGAAGTATATGATGTGGTGTGAATATAGAAGATATATATATATATATATATATATATATATTTATATATATTTATATATATATATATTCATATGATGGAGGAATGAAGTTTAGTAGTTAATTTATTTTAACTATTAAAGAAGGGAGATGAAATTGTTTGAAAAGAGAATTAAGTTAATTTAATTAAGTTGGAAGTTATATTATTGAATAATATAATTTAATTATATGCCTTGTGGCAATGAATTTATTATGAATTAAATCTCATAAATAATGAGAGTAATTCACTTAATTTAAATAGTGAATTAATATAAATATATTATTTTAATAAGATGAGAAAGTAATATATATTATCTATAGACGTAAAATGTTAATGTATTACAATTGTGAATCTTGTGAATAGTTAAAATATTTATCGAATAAAATAAATATTTTAGTTGGAATAGTTATGAAATTAAAATGAATATTTGATGGAAATCGTTACGGAATAATTTAATGACAGTGTGATAATATTGATGGAAGGGAACATCCTAATTTAATTAAGTAATTAAATTACAGATTTAGTAATTTGTTATATTGGCAAAATGGAAGTTATAATTATATTGAAGATTAATTTAATAATGGTTGTGACAAATAAACTATACGATAAGGAAGGAATTAAAATAAATTAAAAGGAGATTTGAAGGGGATAGCCAAACATGGCCATGTTGGTTTTGGATTTCCATAACCCCTAATTTAATTATATATTAAGTAATATAGTAAGTATTAGTTAAATATACGTATTATATGTCAGTGTAATTTTACGTTGAGTCCTAATCTAAGCCTAAACTAAGAGAAGAAAAGAGAAAGGGAGAAAATAGAGAAGAGAATGGGAGAAAAAAAAGAGAAGAACTCTCTGTGAGAAGGATTGGAGATTCAAAGAAGGAAGAAGAAGAAGATTTCTCATCCTCTAATCAAGTTTGAGAAGAATCGAAGGTATTACTCTAGTGTTAAAACTCTAATTTATAGTTTCTCAAGTTCTTCATTTAGAAAGCTATTTTAGTTAGGTGAATTCAAGAGATGTTGTGTATATATATGTATATGTATATACATGGGTCTGTATAATCTGATATATAGCTTCTATAATTATTTGTAAGTAATCAAATTCATGTATTTATGTTAAAGAAGAGGAATTTGGGTTTTGATGGTAATATGTATATTTTGGTCTACTTTGAGGCTAAAATTGGCTAAGAAAGCATGTAGTAATCTGCAAATTGATGATGTATTATGATAGTACTCGAAAAAACAAAAACAACCCAAGTTAAAGGAGTTAAAACGGATGTAAAACGAATTCGTAGTGATTGAATTCGCTAAATATATGTAAAACATAAAGAATTAGCATGAACACTGAATTGGAACCCTTAAAAGGAATTGTTAATATTTTTGAAGTGTTATAATTATCATATATAGTTCAGTGTTTCACGAATCCATAGAGTCGAAAACGGACTCAATCGGATGTGTATAGCTTGATTTATGAAGATGGGAAGGAGGAAAGGGTTAGAAAATTCGCCAGAACCACAAACTGGAAAGAACATTCGCATAGCACGCTGCTAGGGGCGCAGCTGCGCTGCCCCCAAGGCTATTTGAGGCGCACCTGCGCCGGAAATAGTGTCAGTTCGGGACTGTTTTGACCTCCTGTGGTAAAATAGCCATAATATTTTCATACGAACTCCGATTGAGGTGATTAAAGATGATTCGGAACGAGCACGAGTAGACCTACAACTTTTGTTATTTAAGTATATTAATTTGAGGTCCGTTTCTGGGTTCAAAATGGTCATTTGTGGGACTGATGTGTTTTTAGAGGCAATCGGGGGGCGTCGGGCATGCACGTATGCACATGTAATGCTCCCGACCATGTAAAATGATGTTCTAACTTCCATAACATGACTATTATGTATTATAATGATACTTAACATTAATCCTTGAGTATTAGACAATTTGTATGGGCATGCTAAGCGTGCGCAAATGCGTGTCGTTTGGGCGTTCGAATAGGCAAGTTTGGCATACGGACGTGCAAGCGTCGCAGCGCCGTAACGAGTGTGTATGATCTTGTTTAATATTATATTTTCAATAAGAATGAAATATTATAGAGTAATGTAACCCAATATAAGAGCATGCAAAGCACATGCAAAAGAGGCGAGTTAGGCGTGTGACGTATAAACGTCGAAACGCCGTGTAACGTAGTAATACACTTAAATAGTGTTTCGATTCTAATGAATTGAACATTATAATATATGAAATGTAGTTATATAAAACCAATAGGTAGTCCTAGCAGGACTTAAACACTTGACTGAATTTCGAATATTACGAAAAAGAAATATAGTGAGATATAAGTCGAAAGTTAACACAATCAAATTAAATGTTGTGTATTGATAATAGGAAGGGAATGTAGAGTAACATTTACATTACAACTAATATGCATTGCTATGTGACTAATAATTGATGTGCATGATTATATAATTGTGTAGGGCACGTGAAGTGCATATATCTGTAAGCTGTTAAACTGTTATTGGTAAACAATGATCAAGGCAAGTCTTTCAGTTCCTATTTTCTACGTGAACTTGATGATGAACTGTTTTAAATTATTTTGCAAAGTGCATGATATGTTGTATATAGGTTGTAAGCATGAAATGTTAAAGTCAATTTATGACTACATTGATTGATTAAAGAATGTTGATTGAGTAAAAAACTCAATCTTCATATTTGTTATGTGAAGTAAAGCATGTATGCTATGTTACTTTAATTATTATGAGATGTATGTTAAGCATGTATTTATGTGCTATATGATGCATGAAAGCTGTTAGATCTTGCTGAGCTGTCGAGCTCATTCTTGCAAATAATCACTTTTGCAGGTTAAGGATTCAAGGTAACGCTATGTGCTACTTGAAAGAAATGAATCAGATGTAATGCATGAAGATTTATATACTTTGGCTGAATTGTTATTATTTTGGACCTTGTTTAAGGTTTCAGATAATGTATTTGATAATGTATGATGGTTAACAGATGTTGAGTTGTAACGTTTAAATTTTACCCGATGTATAAGGGTTATTGAACGTGGTTGTAAGTTTTAGTTTATAATAACTCTGACGAAGCGATTCATGAAATAAAGTTGAATCAAAGTTATGTAATGATAAAGGTTGAGATTCAGAGATAATAAAGAAGGAATAATATAAAAGTTTTAAATATTTCGTATTTTTAGTGATTGTATCATTGATTAATGATGTAAAGTCTGAATAAGGATGTATTGTTAACGACCGATGTCGAGAGTTGTATCGTATGAATTTTGGGGTCGTTACAGTTGTATTCCAAGTGAGCTTTTGTTTGCTCACTCTTGCAATTAATTAACCATTGCAACTAAAGTCGAGAACCTTGACGTACCGTCAACGATTAAATGGAAAGGCAAGATGAACAAGTGAAGATTTGTTGTGTTTTGATTATGATTGTAATAAGACTTCGTTTATGTTATGTTTTATTTTCCGCACTTATTATTTATGTTAAGGTTAGCAAACCCTGAGATTTATTCAATTAAGTTGTAATCCTTTTATAAGGAAGATTTTTTATTTAATGATAAGGTTGTAATTTATTATGCATTCCTTATTATTGGCCAATACTTGTATTTTATAATTAGATAGTGAACACCAAATCATGTGAAAATAAAGTATCTGGATTTGGGGGTGTCACAGTAGCAACATACCCTAGCTGTATGTTGTGAATCAGATAAATATCTGTGCATTGTGTGATTAAATTTTTAACTTGCTTAATTAAATTCTAAACACTGTAAGTTAATCTACTAAAAAATTCAAAAAGGCCAAAGATAATTTTTTAAATAGTGATAATCTATTAAATTCCCCATCTAGATTATTATTGTACTTTCAATTGGTATCAGAGCAGTGCTCTTTAACTTGTTTGTTAAGTGATTACATGCATATCTAAGAGTAGATCCATCTAAGGCCTATACAAATACTGCTGGTTGCGGAGAAGGACTGTTAATGTCCAGACCTCCATTATTTGATGGCACAAACTTTGCCACCTGAAAAAAAAGATTCAAAATCTATGCCAAATCATAAGGAATCAAAATTTGGCTAGCAATAGAACGAGGTGTAACAATTCCCACAAAAATTAAAGATGAAAAGATCGTCGAAAAAGATGTTGTACAATAAACACATAACAATCTCTAACGTTCAATTAGTCACAGGACTCAGGTACAATCTTCTATCTATTAGTCAACTGTGTGATAGTGATTTTAAAATAACTTTCAGTCCGTATAACTGTTCAATATATGATCAAATTGGGAAATTAATTTTATTATGTCCTAGAAGTCAAAATATGTACACATGTTATTTAAATACATACCCACACCTGGACAATGTTTTTCTTGTATCTGCAATTGACGATCCATGACTTTGGCATCGTAGATTAGGACACATTAACATGAAATTAATAAATAACATATCTTCTAAGGAACATGTTCGAGGTCTTCCAAAACTAAAATTTCTTAAAGACCATATCTGTGAAGCCTATGAATTAGGAAAACAAATTCATGCAACTCTCAAATCTAAACTCACAGTATAAACCTCTCGACCACTAGAACTATTGCATATGGATTTAGTAGGACCTATTCCTAAACATAGCATAGGTGGTGCTGTTTATATTTTAGTCCTAGTTGATGATTATTCACGATTCACTTGGGTTGATTTTCTAAAATTCAAAAATAAAGCGATAAACTCCTTCTCTGCATTATGTAAGAAAATTCAGAATCAACAGGGAAGCTCTATTGTTTATATTCGGTGTGATCATGGAAGAGAATTTGACAATTCTAATTTCATAATGTTCTGTGATGAGCACGGTATAAGTCATAACTTTTATGCACCTTACACACCACAATCAAACGGTGTATTTGAAAGGAAAAATCATACTTTACAAGAAATGGCCAACACTATGCTTAATGAATATCGACTTCCTAAATATTTTTGGGCCAAAGCAATTATAACATCCTGTTATATTTTAAATCGAGTCTTGCTAAGACCAATGTTGCTCAAAACTCTCTATGAACTCTTTTATAAAAGAACTCCAAAAATAAATTATTTTCGTATTTTTGGGAGTAAATGCTTTATTCTAAATACTAAACAATATTTAGTAAAATTCAACCCCAAATCTAATGAAGGAATATTTTTGGGATATTCACTAAATAGTAAAGCATATAGAGTTTTTAATAAAAGAACTCTAGTCGTGGAAGAGTCAATGAATGTAACCTTTGATGAATCTAAACCCCTTCCAAAAAACAAAGAACTGGTGGAAAATGATATAGTCATTGAAGACATTCTCAGAAACATGGAAGAACCAAAAATAGATAATATATCTCCACATATCAATATTAATCCTCTTGAAAATCCTAATCCCCAGCAAAATGACTTGCCCAAAGAATCACATATTATTAAAAATCATCCAATAGAAAATATAATTGGTAATATAGATAAAGAAATTCTTACGAGTTCACAAGCACAAAATATGGCGAATCATCTATCTTTTTTGTCCGAAATTGAGCCTAAAAATATAAAAGATGCATTGCTTAATGAAGACTGGATAATAGATATGCAAGAAGAACTTGAACAGTTCACCAGAAATAAAGTCTAGGAATTAGTTCCAACTCCCGAAGAAACCTCCATTATTGGAACTCGATGGATTTTTTATAACAAATTAGATGAAAATGGAACTGTTATACGCAATCAGGCAAGATTAGCTGCACAAGGATACAATCAACTTGAAGGAATTGATTATGATGAAACATATGCTCCTGTTGCTAGAATTGAGTCTATACTTATGTTATTATCTTTTGCATTCCATAAAGATTTTAAACTATTTAAAATAGATGTCAAATCTACTTTTCTGAATGGTGTCATTGAGGAAGAAGTTTATGTTAAACAACCCCCTGACTTTGAAGACTTTGATCATCCTGAATATGTATATAAACTGCACAAAGCTTTATACGGTCTAAAACAAGCTCCCAAGGCATGGTATGAGAGATTAAGTAAATTCTTGTTAGAAAATTGTTATAAAAATGGTACAGTAAATACTATCCTTTTTACAAAATATAAAAATGATGATATTCTTATTTTACAAATATATGTTGATGACATCATTTTTGGATCTACTAACATGACTATGTGTAATGATTTCTCTGAAAGCATGAGAAAGTAATTTGAAATGAGCATGATGGGAGAATTAAATTTCTTCCTAGGACTACAAATCAAGCAAGGAGAAAAAGGTATTCATATCTCTCAATCCAAATACTACAAAGAAATGATTAAGAAATTTGGTCTAAAATCTGTGAAACCTCTTAATACTCCTATGTCAACTACTGATAAACTAACTTCTGATGAAAATGAAAAAAATATTGACACAAAGAAGTATCGAGGAATGATTGGCAGCCTTCTATACATCACAGCTAGTCGACCTGACATTATGTTCAGTGTCTGCAAATGTGCCAGATTTTAAGCAAATCCTAAAGAATCTCATTTGGTTGCAGTAAAAAGAATATTTCAATATCTTAAAGGAACTACAGACATAGGTCTATGGTATCCTAAAGGTCAACCATTTGACCTTGTGTGTTTTTCTGATTCTGACTATGTCGGCCATCATGTTGATCGAAAAAGCACAAGTGGCACTTGTCAGTTCTTAGGCGGATGTTTAGTTTCTTGGTTCTCTAAGAAATAAAACTCGGTATCTATTTCAAGCACCGAAGCCGAATATATAGCTACTGCACGTTGTTGTGCACAGTTATTGTGGATGAAACAGACCCTTGCCGATTACAATATAAAATTTAATTGTGCCTCAATCTTATGTGATAATACAAGCACTATAAACTTGAGTAAAAATACCGTATTACATGCTAGATCAAAACACATTGATGTTAGACATCATTTCTTACGGGATCATGTAAACAATGGTATTATTAAGCTAGAACATATTAACACAAAATTAAATATTGCTGATATATTTACTAAACCACTAAGTTCTGATAGATTTTGTAAATTACGGTTGGATTTAGGAATGTTAGATATTATCTCATAAAATATTAAATATTTCTCTTATTAAAATTTTATTTTTAAAAAATATATATATCTTATCATTACTATTATAATATATATATATATATATATATATATATATATATATTATAAAATATTATATTTGTTTCTTTATATGTCAATATATCTATATACTTATATTATCTATTTAAGTATGTATTTTTATATATTAAAATTATATATATATATATATATATATATATATATATTAATCTTTCTTATTTATCATTTGATTACACATTATCTAGTAAAAATTACATTGTATTACTATTATAAATATTTTTATTATGTACATATATATATATATATATATAATAATTAAAATTATTAATTTATAGATTTTAGTATAAATATTTTAGTATTTATTATTATTAATTTTATAAAAAATTACAGTTTATAGCATATATTATATATTTATATAAAAATCATATATGATATAATCTGAGCCGCTGATTAAGAAATGCATCAACGGTCAATACAAAACACAATCCGTGTCTACGCATCTCGACCAATCAGAAAGCAGTACTAGGATTCAAGCAATCAACCGTTCGATCATTAAAAGAAAACACAAACTCATCTCAGCCGTCGTATCAAAGTCAACCGGTCAGCCCAACCGTTTTAAACTCTCGATTTCATCTCGACTATTGATCAAACCCAAGATCAACTCTCAGCCTTCCGATCAATCTGATTAACCTAAATATAAATACCTAACATCTATTTTTTAATTCATTTCTTTCATCTCTTTCTCTCTCTTCTGTCGGTTCCTTCTCTTCTCTCTCTCTATCTCTCAAACCCTCTCAAACCCTAAAACTCTCTCAGCTCAAATCGATCAATCTAGTGAGTTTTCTATATATTTCTTTCAATAAAATGAATCGTCGTTGTCGATTTTATGTTTCTACCGATTTTTTTTGTGTTTATGGGTTCGATTTATTTTCTAAAAATCATTTATGCTATCTCGTTCTTGTTTGTTTTTTCTTTTTTTTTAAACAAAAAAATGGATCTATTGCCTTCAAAAGGTAGTTATCTTTGTTCTTAACGTTTTTTTTGCAAAACCTTAGATCCATAAAAAAATTTAACAAAAGGGGGAATCTCGAGTTCTTGATGAAATGTTCTTACGGGTTCATATATATTTTAAATTTTTTTATATATATAAATATTTAAAAATATATAAATTTGTGTTTATGAAACCTTAGATCCAAAAATTGTTTGTCTTTGTTCTTAACAAAAAAGGGGGTTTCTCGAAAACTGATATATATTTTTATATATATATATATACATATATCTTTGTTCTTAATCTTTGATTAATCGTTGTTTAAAAAAAATTATATATAGATATATACTGATTAGTCTCTAAGTCTAGTTCTTTCGGTCAAACAAAAATTTCTTTAGTTCAAAACCCTAAGTTTTTTTGTCTAAATGTTTAAATCAAACCCTCGATATGTTCGAAACCCTAATTTTTTTAACTAATTTACTTTTCATTTATATATATATTTTTTAGAACCCTAAAATTTCAAAAATAAATTTTTTATTTTATCAGAATATATAAATATATATATATATATACACACACACACACACACACACATATATATATATATATATATATATATTAATATATCTATGAATCTGCAATTTCTTCCATTAATATATGTATATATACAAATATATGTATCTGTGATATGTATGTGAGTCACTTCTTTGCTCAATTTTGTCTATATAGTTATACATCTGTGTCACTAAGAAGCTTCAGTATGCATATCTTATATATGTAAGTGTACATATATATATATATATATATATATATATATATATTTACTTCTTCTGCTGATACGTCTTTGCTATACTATGGACCGACTGAAAGCTACTTAGCTTGATTACCTCAGCTCTGCTCATGTAATATCTGTTTATCTCTCTCTTATAAACTGTATGAGTATTTGGTGATATCATCCCTCTGGATTTTGACACTGACTGATAGAGATAATCTCGATTTTCATTTTCTTTACCTCACTGTATTTAACCATCTATGCTATCATTGTTATGTGTTGTATTTGACATTGACTTGTTGAATCTTTGTGTTGGTTTACTATCTTCTGATATGGGCTAAGAAGCAATGATAACATATCTCTTTATTGATATTAGACCATATGTGTTCTTCCTATAACCTGCATATCTCTGAAATTTTTATGTCTTATGATTGGACATCTGGCTAACTCTGGCTATATCGAAGACCTTCTCCATTTCCATCACCCACGTTTGGGCCTCTATCGGGTTCACCGATCCCTGGAATTCTGGCAGTCCTACTGCTTTGAATTCCTTAAATGTAGTAGCTTGGATTTGCTGCTGATTCGCAAGCGCTCCCGTCAGTAGATTCACCAGTTGCTGAACCAAATTGGTGTTCATCCCATCATTGTTGTTGTTATTATTAGTCGAACCCTCTGGTTGTTGACGTGTAGGTCTTCTTCTAGTAGGCATCTTTCCATTAAGACATACTCTAATTTGATCCCTAACTCATCTCTTAAATATTCAAGTTCAACTTAAATATTTAAAATAACTCAACTCACACTTGAACATATAGCACGCTAATAAACTTCGTTATTTATTCATTCATAGTTTTAACACATAGAATAGATAGCATCTCTGCTATTTACATCATCTTTCCTGAACTGGCACAAGTTACAGGATTACATCATTGTCTTATCCCATTATTATCTCAAATTCTAGAATTTCCATTATTTAATTCATAAAAAACCACATAGTATATTACTCTACTATCTAAGCGTATTAAGACGTCGCACAGCCTCTCCACGTTCTTCTTCCATCACCCAAAACGCTGTTTTGCGATCCACCATATACCACGGTAAATCCTTGAACTAAGCTGGGTAATAAAAGACATGATCCTGGGCCCTATCTATAGCCGAATGAAAAGCATATTCCGTCTCCCTCAGCTTGGCCTTCTTCACTTGAACCTCGTCTTCAGCTCGATCTGCACGTTGAGTAGCCCTCAAGCAAGCATCCTCAGCTCTGGCACGCTTCGCTGACTCCTCTTTGATGTCGTTCTTTAGTTTTGCTAGCTCAGCCAGTGCATCATCCCTTTCACTCTCCACGTGGACTAGATTCCACTTCGTGTTTCCAAGATCATCGTCCAGCTCTTGAATCGTCTCCTCTCTCGGCTGTATGGTAGTTCGACTCTCGTCTACCAGTTCCTCCAGCTCTCCGACTCTACCATGTAGCTCAATGTTGCGGTCGTAGACCTTTTTGTACATTTCAGCGCTAATAGAGTTAGGTGGAAATTCCTCTTCAGGATCCTCCTCCTCTTCTGACTCATCCTCGTCATCTCGATAAAAGACTGGCTCTTTCTCCTGACCCACTACGGTGATCAACGGAGATGGCTCTCTCTGAACCAACTGCTCCCCGACAGTATGGATGTCACGGGTCTCCTCATCCCTAGGCATCTGGGGTAACTCCTCCCTAGCCTGACTGGAATCTCCAACATTCGTCATCCTGACAACAAAATTTTAAGGTTTAATTATTACGTGATATCGATCGATACACCTCGGGTACATAAACGTAAACACATAGCACATAAGGTAGTTTATTATCTTTACTATAATCACTATCTTTACTACCTATGATTTTCCCACCTAAGGTTCATAACCTAAAGCTCTGATACCAACTTGTGACACCCCCAAATTCGGGTACTTCATTTTCACGGGATTTGGTGTTCACTATCTAAATAAAATATAACTACTGCCCATAAATAAGGAATATAAAATAAATTACAACCTTTATTAATAAATAAAATCTTCCTTATAAAAAGGATTACAACCTTGTCCAAAAACATTTCCAGGGTTATCTAACCTTAACATCAAAAAATGCGGAAAATAAAACATCACATAATAAAATTTATGTCTTATTACAAATTATATCATAAATATAAACAAGTCTCCACTTGTTCATCTTACTCTTGCCTTTACTAGTTGACGGTTCGTCAACTCTTTCAACTTTAGCTGCAATGGTTATATAATGCAAGAGTGAGCAAATAAAAGCTCACTTGAAATAGCAAACAATAGTGATGACATAGTATTGATTAGCTTCAACTGAATAGATAATATTTCATTCATCGATAATTAGGAATAAGATTTAGAATTCATCTGAGGGTCATAAGACCTTGAACTATGTCCTAGGTGGTAAGTATTTCTACTTAGACCTTTAACAGTCATTAGACTATATGGACTCTTAACTCGTACTTAGGGGGATCAGCCTTTCGTACCATGTATTGTGCACAAATATCTTAACGCTTTCTCATGGTAATCCCCTATTACTAGGGTTGTTCGTCTCCGTTTTCATTAACAAGTCCGCACCAATGAAAGTTTGGTTTGGGTAAGTTCGAAGGGTAATTTGGAGTTCAACTATCATCAACTAAGGAGTACTTGAATCAACTTACAATAAATAAGAATTCAATAATAAAAGAACTATTGAATAACTTGTGCTTTAGAATTTAACTTAAAGCATTGGAAAAATTCAATAAAACCTTGCTTGAACAATTAAGTCAAGGTTAAATTAATTTGATAAGGAACTTCAATAATATACTTGCTCAATATGAAATTTAGAGAATAAAATAACTTTTCATAAACGTAACAAGAAAGGATAGAGCAACTTGCTCAATAAAAGTAAAGTTTGAGTTTAGAACACTTGCGTAATCGTAAAAGTAAGGATTAGAAATTTGCCTCTTGCACAAGCTACAATTTACAATCACGTTCCACAATTATCTTACATGTTACATTACGTTTACAATATCGATTAGTTTCATAACCACTACGTTTAACCGTTGAACTTCTCACTTAAGTTCAACTTAACAACATGGTTCGTAAACTTAACTTGCTAACAAACCACATAACGTGAATCTAAACTCACAACATGTATAACACACGTGTCTTGTAATGACCATGAATGTTAAACTCCATTATTAATTTAATATGTGATTTAAATTTTTAATGAGTTAGTTATGTGAGCATATTTAAACCTTATGTGGTTATGTGATTATGTGAGATAGAGCCTATGCAAATAATTGCTACAAATATTTAAAGGGAGTCACTAATGGTCTAATTATATTAGTGGACTAACCCTAAGTTTTATATCGAAAGAATTGAAAGAATTGTTATTAATTAAATATTCAATTTAATTGAATATAGTGAAAGAATTTAAACCGCATTGATTAATTTCATTTATAAGTAATTAATTGATAATATGTCGATTAACTATTATTGTGAATAAATAATATATTATTGAGCAAAGGATTAATAAATATAATGCGATTATATTTACTTGATTAATTAAATTGTGTAAGCATGCGATCTATTAAACCTTTAATATATGGTAGTTAACTATATATTATATATGATACAAGATGACTCATTAATATGTCTATATATTATATATTCGTATAGACTATATAGTAAACATAATTACATTATGTGAGTTACATATTATTGCTTATGTAACATGATAGACATTAATATATAACCCTATTACCTTATATTAATATCAATAAACAATTATTAACTGATAATGATTTCAATAAGTTATTATAATTATAATAATAATAGTTATGGTAATGAGTAATGATAATACCCAATTACATTATAATTGGTATTAAGGAAAATGTACACGGATTATATGTATATACACTACTTGATACATTGCATTATTATTGGCTCATTAAAAATTGTGACTTTAAACTTATGTATATACTATGTGTATATATATTATATAACCTAGTGTATTTATTATATGACTATTGTTGGACATATGATATATACCTTGCTAGTTGCTACATTGCTGAGTTAACTAGCTTGTCCCATAATAAGAGTCCCTCATTTCATTCTTCACGTAAACTTCCACATGGCTACACCACTCTATATCTTCCTCAATTTCAAAAAAGCTAGCTAATGATCTTAAGGGGTGTGGGATTCATGATGAATCCACCCACACTCAACCACCCTCCCTTGACCATCATGTTCTTGCTAAATCCTTTGGTTTGTTCTAATGGAAATTGAAATGTCTGTGTATTGAAATGCCTTTAAATATAGTCCTCTCTTCTCCTTCATTCATTTGCTGAGTATTTCATTTGATTTAAGGGAGAGTATCATAATAGCATTATAGAATCTTTTTAGCAGCAAAGCCATATAACAGAGGTATAATTTCTATTCTTGTTCTTCATTATCTAATTCTTGATTATGCGAAATTGAATGACCATTTGATTGGAGAATGCTTGCTATGTATTATATAAGTTGTTATGTTACCTTAGAATTGCAAAATATTATGTTAGAATAGAATTTGTTTGAAATTTCTGAGTTGGGTTTAAGCTCCTGCCAAGCAGAAGCAGTTCCTGGTCGGCCCAGGCAACTGCACAGCTGCGCCAGGCCTGCACCAGAATTTTTGTTTTCTATTTCGTTCTGGTTATGTTATCTTGATGGTACCCTTTTTGGTAAAGCATGTAAATTGGATTAGCACACCTATATGAATACCTTCATGTAGTATGAGCATGTATAACAATGTTAGTACACATGATTGACGCAACACTTATGGTTTTGAAATGAAACTTATAGTTTCGATTGTGAACTTAGACACGTAAGTAGCATGTACATATTCTGATTTTTAGAACACGACCGTATGGTCTATATGGACATGAGAACTAAGTCTAAAGTGGTTAAACACACTAGCATACTTGATCGAAAGTTAAGACATTTTCAAAATAAAACTTATAGTTTTGGATTTAAACTTTGTCATAAACATGCCATATGTGTATTCTGATTTTATGAGCATGATAGTATGGTTTACATTGACATGAAATGCATGTTTAAAGTGTTGATCGTACACTAGTATACTAGATTGAAAGTTAAGACAATTTCAAAGGTAAGACACTTAAGAACTTATGAAGCAAACTTAACCAAGACAATGTCTTGAAATTTCTGACCATATGAGAACATTTATATGGCTTAGTAATGTGTTTTAATACATGTGGGTCATGGTTACAAAACACTTTGTTGATAATAAAATGACCTTTGTTCTCTTAATGCAATTTTGAAAGAAAACTTAAGATTTGAAAGTTAATAACATCAATTACCATGAGAATTATGTTATGATTACGCAAGCATGTATATTAGGATCTCATTATGCCTATAGACTTGTTGACATGAGTGTCATTTTGATTAAACATAGTTTTCACCTATGCACCATATTCATGAAAAGGAAATTTCTAAAATATGAACTATATGAGTATACATGTGTTGTTTACACACAAGCATGCCTACTGAATATCGTTTAGCCTCGTTATGTGGTAATATGACTTTAATAGTTGACACTTGAAGCATGAACTTGTTTTGTTTAAAGTATGTGAATGTCCGGCATGAAAACATATGAATTTGAATTGAATAGGGTGAGCATACTAGGATTCAAACTTGAAAGTATATTCTTGAAGCATGATTACTTGAAATGCTAAATGTTTAAACCTATGTTGATGTATAGAAACTAGATATTCTAGCACTATTAAATCAAGGACAGAGTTAATTGTTTATAGACCCAGTCAAAGTGATTGACTTACGTGAATTACATGATAAATTTATATGATAATTAGATGTTTGTTAAGTGCAGACTCATATTAGTTTACACATACTAATTGAGAGACCGACTTATTAATGTTAGGTCAATTGAACGCAGTTTAATTAAAGCTAGAACTTATTTGTAGCTGAGCAATCAGGCAAGTATCCGAACCCTACCTTTATGGTGTTGCAAGTATTCTAAAACCTTGCATTACCTTATTCGCTAAATCTTGTGAGCTAGTTCCCTATCTTACACAACTTTGCATATTGTGCAAGTTTCTGAACTTCACTTTTTATTGTGCAAGTTTCCTATCCTTCTCATATTGTATTGAGCAGGTTATTATTGTGTTGCTAGTTATTTATTGATGCTTGGACCTTATTTCCAAGTATGCCTTAGGTGGTTTAATTACTTTGCAATTATTCCACATCGATCTTATTGATATTCGCACTTGGTGCACTTGAGTTCGTATAGTTTTGGACTTGTACATTATTTAAAGTTCTATAATTCTTGAACTGCATCAGATAGAGTTTGAACCCTTGTTCGGTCAGACAATTGTATGAAATTTTATAAAAGCTATCCAAACCAATTGATGGTAAGGATTCTTAGACTGAAAGAACACCCCTTATATATATAGGGGAGTGCCCAGTTATCTAGTATAAAGATACAAACAGCAGAGTTGAATGTTATGCATATACATGGCGTACGCGAGGTTGATCCCCTCAAGTACATATTCTGTAGCCAGTTGTAATATCCGAGAGTATTATGTCTTTTAACAATTATCAATAAACGAATTTATGTGAAATTCTTGTGTGTTTTCTTTTATTAGATGTATCTGTGTTATACATACATGTGTTATTTTTTGATATGTGATGAGGAGTATTTAAATGGTTAGTTCAGTTTGATTCAACTATTTAAATTGGTTAAGTATGGAGTTAATTCTATTAATTTCGTGGGATGGCTTTAAAGCATGATTTTGAGTTTGGAGCGGAATTTAGAGACGCGAACTGCGTATTTGAGTCCGGAACGTCGAAATTAGTCAGGACAGACTATAACTACGAAAATGTGTCACAGTTGACTTTTTGGTCAAAGTCAACCGGTTGACTTTTCGGGTAAAAAGTCAACCACGAATTTCGGAGATGAATTTGATGAAACGGATAGTCCCATGACGTCCGGCACGTCGATTTTAGTAGAAATCGATATAAGTATCGAAACATTTGGCTACGGAGGGCAAAAGGGTCAAAATGGTTATTTAATTGATTATAATAATAATATTTTTAGCCAATCAGCAGCTGGAGGGGGCCACGTGACCAGCATATTGGGACAAGGGAGGGTGTATATACGTATGTAGTAATATAGAGGGAGAGGGAGTTACAACTCCTTAATAAATCAAACCTTTTCATTTTCTTTAACTCTCATTTTCTTTGATTTAATTAGCAAGTGATCATGGGATATATCAAGGGTCTTTCAAATGATGATTTGAGAATGCAAGTTACAAGTAAAATCCATGCTAAGAATATATATATATATATACTCTCCACCTCTATATTCTTCGCGTTGAAAAAATTTCACCAAGAGAGCTAAAGAAATTGAGTGAACGAGAGTGGAGAGTTAGGGAGGATTTCTGGAGTTTTGGGAGAGTCTAATAAGCAAGGCTATCGGATTAAACAAGGAGGAATTCACATTCAAGGTAAGCCATGAAACCTACTTTTATGTTCTTGAAGGAAAATAGTGAAAAATGCATGAATTAGCATGGTAGAGGTCTTATTTTGGAATTGTAATGCCATGCTAGTGCTTGTTTCTGATATATAGTTGTAGAGAATGAAAATTCTGGTATTCATCATGTTTCAAATTCGTAGAGAATCGTAGAATTCATGTATGCATGCTAACTATTTGATAAAATACCGCTAAGATGCTAAATTCATCAAAACATGAAAAGTTAGTGAGTTTGATTATTGTAACATGTGTATATATGTTAGTATATGTGATCTGGACAGTAGGGATCAACCTCATGCATGCTAGAATCAAAATCATGGTTTTTGTCAAAGGTGGGTTAACTTAGAATCTGTGACTTTTTGGGTTTTTCGGAGCCTTGGAATCATGGTTTCTATGACCCGATTAGTGTGTGTAATAATTTTGTAAAATACTGTGTAGTATGATGTATAACCTGACCAAATTTCATAAGAAACGGAGTTAAATTGAGCAAGTTATGATTTTCGAGAGCAAGCATGTTGGAAATAAAAATCTGCAAATTTCTGGGTTTTCTAGAATTTTTCTAAGTGTTAGAACCTGTCCTGGCGCGCTTTTCAAGGTAGCCGGTTCGTGGTCTTAATTTGCTATTTTCTGGAATGTGATATTTTTGTAAAATAGTATGCTAGATGAAGTATGTTGTGTCCAAGTTTCATGGTCATATCATGTATGGTTTAATCGGAATTAATTCGCTAAGATGGCTGCTCAAAACTGCAAAAATTTTCTGGGCATGAAGAGCAGCGCAGCTGCGCCGTTCATACGGCTTAACGATGCGCAGCTGCGCCACTTAAAGATGGGTTCCGGGTTTTCCAGGCAGAGCAGCTGCGCCGGTAACACGGCTTGAGGCTGCGCAGCTGCACCGGTCCGGGTCGGTCTGGGTCGGGTCTGATCCGGGTCGGGTCGGGTCGGACCGGGAAAAATTCCAGAAACTTATTTTTACTCAGATTCTCATATTGAACCACTTTATCTATATGACGCAACATGATATATGATTAAATTAGTTTGATGATAGCATACGTGGTAGTTGATTAATGAAATTATAATGAAAGGAAATCATTTTCTTTCGAATTAGAGTTCAAGAACCTAATGGCTTAATGTGACACATATGATTAGGTTACGTGAAGGTTAATTGCTAGCTTTAACGATAGCAGACGTATCAGGCAAGTTTCCTAGCCCTAATTTCTATTGGATATTTATTCAATCCTTACTTATTTTATCTCAGTGAGGGTAAGTATTGGACTTATGCTAGCTATTTATTCGTGCAAGTTCCTTTGTTGTGAAGTTATACAACTTCAATTATCTTGCAAGCTTATCGATGATTACTCAGTTATTATTCTAACAACTATGCTTATAAGTTTCATGTCATTATCGAACTGTTTCTAAGTATGTTTCCTGGCCTTTGTTTTCGGCTAGTTATTATTGATGAAAAATGATTTAATTCAAATCTTTCGAAGCTATTTAATGTTTACCAATCCAAATTGCTTTGGTGCGGTCTCGCATGAATACTAAGATGAACAACCCGAATAAATGGGCAAACAGATGTCGGGCATATAGTCCCATTTATGCTTATGCAGTTTAAACTTTATACTTGTGCACAATGTAGGGTACAATAGGCTGATCACCTGGAGTACTTGCAGAGACCGTTTACAATCTATTTGATTGTTAAACCGTCTGATGGTTTTCGATGAAACAAAGCAATGTTCAGGGTATTTAACACCCCTTAGTATGCTATGGAGAATTCTAAACTCTTATCTTTGATATTCTTGTTTAACACTTGATAATTCTTTCAACTGTTGAGATATTGTCATACAGATGTTTTTACTCCTGATGTATGTTTTCAAACTTCTTTATATACTTGTTGGGCAATTTGTGCTCATTCTTGCTTAAACCTTTCAGTTAAGGATGAGAAGGCTGAGGGCTCGGGCAAGGACAAGGGGAAGACTAAGATGAAATGATGCTAGTTACCTTATAGAATAAGTTTATATTTCCGCATATGGTGTAATGTAGCGATAAACGCTAAGTTTAAGTTTTGGTTTATTAAAGGTTGTAAAGACTTGGGATTTTATTTTGAGTAAGTACGTAATAGTTATAATATTACTATTATTATTGCTGGAGTTTACTTAAATAGATGAGGATGTATGTTGTATCGTGAGCACCATGTCCTGTAATCGATGTTACACGGATTTGGGGGCGTCACACCAGTAACCAAAGGGTCAATCAGCTATTGATTCCGTTGGAGTTTTATAGTTCAAAGTCTACTTGACTATCAGTTATTCTAAAAGCAATCATTATTCTTGCTTCCGATATTCATATTGTTGAATTCATTGTCATATATTTTCTATTCATCATGATATATCCTTTATTGTTGTATTTAAACTTGCTGAGCAAACTTGTTGCTCCTTTTTGCTATATCATGACTCCTATTGCAGTTAAGCCCGAGACTTCAGGGAAGGATAAGGGTAAAGGAAAGATGTAGGAACAGTTTGCAAGGAAGCAGACTTTACTTTATGTTTAAGTAAATTACTGTTAGGTAATATGAACCCTAATGATTATTCTAGGGTATGTTTGTATGACTATATTAAGGTTACCGAATCTTGGGACTAGTAACACCTTTTGAATGAACGACGTACGTTTATTATATTCTGCATTTAGTTAGCATATGATGTTTAGAGATGGATGTTTGTACTTTATCGTGACAACCGAATCGGGGTTAGAGAACCCGAATTTGGGGGTGTCACATGTCTAATCTTTTAAACCATCATAATCATACCTTACGAGAACAATATACAAATTCACACATAACTTGTTAATATGAGACTTCAAATTGTTTCATACATGTCAACAATATGTTATATTATTGTTTTATATATTTAACATGTCATCAAATTCATTACATTCAATTAGTTCATCATGTTAGGACTTAAAAGACATGACACAAAATTTTGGACAGCAGGAAAGCCCGCTGGGGGGGATGTTTCTAGGCTAAATGTCCGAGGGGCGGATATTTATGCTGATGAAAAATTCAGCTCGCGAACTGTGCAGAGAAAAAGCCAATTTGGTTTATTTATTCGCGCCAAATTTTGATTTTAACCGACACAATGCATATAAAACTTTATAAAAAACATAATTTTAAGCTTCTAACATGTTTTAATATATATAAACAGCACAACACATAATCAAACACCCTTAATTTATGATTTTGAAGAAAACACCATTGTTAAGTGTTCTTGAAGAAAATTAACACTATGACTTTGTTTTTAAACCAAATCACATAATTCAAATCATGTTTTGTTCGTTTCTTAATATATTATTATAATCTATGATCAATTTACATAACATATCACAATCAAGCACAAATTTTGATATTTAAGAAACTATTTTTCAAATTAGTTCACTGTAAATTGCTATGAACATGATTTCTTCATGTTCATCATATTTACATGAATTGAACCACATAAACAATCATATGAATCATATATAAGCATGTTATAACACAAATTACATATTTATATGAATTCCATGGAAAACTCAATTTAAAGATAAGTAAAAATAACTTTTTCATGAAGAACAAAACTTAAAAATTAGATTATACCTTTGCTATTAGGAGAAGAAGATGATGGTGATGGTGGGTTTCCTTTATGAACTCACAAGCTTTCTCCTTCTTCTTTCTTCTTCTCTCTTTTCTTTCTCTTCTCTCTTTTTTTTCTTAGTCTGATAAACACTCTGCTTCTATCCTTCTTACTAACTCACGTAGTATAGAATATAACTGATATACATATAATATAACATAATTATACAATATATAACTGACAAATATTAAAACCTTTTATTAAATAAATATCAGTTATATTTTTGTTTGAAAATCAAAAGCCATAAGGCTTGTTTGGCAAAATCCTTTATTTTTAAAAACAAATTTTTAGGTCTAAGGCCATGTTTGGTAAAACATGATTAAAATAGGTTTAAGAGCCTTGTTTGGTAAAACTGAATTACAACCCTTTTATTTTATTTTGATAACTCTTTTAACACATAGTTTTCAATGTCACACTTTATCTAATTAAATCTTACTATCCTAATTTAACTAAATTAAAGCTAACATCAATTAACTAAATAAAATTGTCACATAACAATTATAATTACTCATTAATCATAATTTCATGTAACAAATACCACATAATATTCATCTAATTTAGTTATCTCAATTAAAATAGAACTACACCACAAAATTATTACATATCAGTTTAATTAACATATAACACTTAATTAAATTACTCCATATATAATCACATCAATTATTCTTTAACTCATTAAATAAATTAATTAAAATATTTATTTAATTTAATAAATATTTAAAATTAATATACAAAATTCTTGTTTGTTACAATCTTCCCTCTTTAAAAGGATTTTGTCCCCAGAATCACAACTAAAAAAAAACTCATTCATTACATTCTTTCCCCTTTAAAAAGATTCTGTCCCCAGAATCGTTATACAAGAAATTACACAAACAATTGGGGATAAGTTTTCATCATAACATCTTCGAGTTCCCACGTAGCTTCTTCAGCACTGTGGTTCCTCCAGATTTCCTTAACAGAAGGTATCACTTTATTTCTAAGTACTTGTTCTTTTCTGTCAACTATTTGAACAGGAACCTCTCCATAAGTTAAGTCTTTTTCAAACTGTAAAGGCTCATATTCTATCACATGCTTGTAATCGTGTTTGTACGGTCGCAACACAAAAATTTGGAAACATTATGAATATGATTTAGTTCCAGAGGTAATGCAACCTCGTAAGCTACCTCGTCAACCTTTCGCAGTATCTCAAAAGGTCCAATAAATCGGGGACTCATCTTCCCCTTCTTGCCAAATTGAATCTTCCCCTTCCAGGGAGATACCTTTAGAAAAATGAAGCTTCCTACTTCGAACTCTCGATTCTGTCGGTGATAATCGACATATTTCTTATGTCTGTCCTAAGCAGCAACCAATCTTGTTCTGATTATCTTGACGATCTCAGCAGTTTGTTGCACCAATTCTAGTCCCAACAGTTGACGTTCACGTACCTCATCCCAGCATAATGGAGTTCTGCATTTTCTGCCGTATAATGCTTTGTAAGGTGGCATGCCAATACTTCCATGGTAACTATTATTGTAGGCGAACTCCACCAGTGGTAGATGATCATCCCAGCTTCCTTTGAAGTCCATAACATAAGCTCTCAGCATATCCTCTAGAGTCTGAATTGTTCTCTCGCTCTGGCCATCAGTCTGAGGATGGTACGCCGTACTCATTCGCAATTGGGTTCCCAAACATTCTTGTAATCTCTTCAAGAAATTCGACATGAAGTGCGGATCTCTGTATAATACAATTGACACCAGGATACCGTGTCTAGAAATAATTTCCTTAATGTATAGCTTCGCCAACTGATCTAAGTTGAACCTAATCTTGATCGGTAAGAAATGCGGTGACTTTGTCAGTCGATCCACTATAACCCATACTGCATCAAAATCCTTCTGAGTCGTTGGTAGACCAACCACAAAATCCATCGTGATATGCTCCCACTTCCATTCTGGAATCTCCAGCGGTTGTAGTAATCCACTTGGTCTCTGGTGTTCTGCTTTAACTTTCTGATATGTCAAACACTTCGCAACACATTCGGCAACGTCTCTCTTCATATTCGGCCACCAAAAATGTTGTCTGAGATCCTGGTACATCTTTGTACTTCCAAGGTGAATCGAATATCTCGAACTGTGAGCTTCGCCCAAAATTTCTTCTTTGACTTTCGGTACTGGCGGTACCCAGATTCTCCCTTTAAAACTTAGCAGTCCATCATTATCAATCTTGAACTTTATCTCTTCACCATCAGCTATTCTCTTTCGGATCTTCTTGTAATCCTCATCATGTAGTTGAGCTTCTTTTACCTTATCCACTAAGGTTGAACCGGTAGTTACTTAGAATAATTTCTCATCTGTTTCCTTTGGATACTTAACTTCCAGCTCCAACTTAGCCATCTCCCGTACCAACTATTCCTGAGCAGTTAGCAACATTAACTTCTCACGACCTTTTCTGCTTAAGGCGTCAGCAAGAATGTTAGCTTTACCCGGATGGTAAAGAATCTCGCAATCGTAGTCCTTGATAAGCCCCGACCATCTACTTTGGTGCATATTCAAATCTTTTTGTGTTAAGATGTACTTCAGACTCTTATGATCTGTGTATATCTCACATTTTTCTCCATAAAGGTAGTATCTCCATATCTTCAGAGCAAACACTATTGCCGCCAATTCCAAGTCATCAGTCGGATACCCTTTCTCATAGTCCTTCAGCAGACGTGATGCATAAGCAATGACTTTGTCATTCTGCATCAGCACACAACCTAATCCCTTATGTGAAGCGTCGTTGTATACCACAAAATTTCCAGTACTATCCGGTAATGACAACACAGGCATAGTACTCAACCTCTTCTTCAGTTCCTAAAAACTTTCCTCACACTTTTTTGTCCAAACGAACTTCACCATCTTCCGAGTCAAATTTGTCAACGGAGTTGCAATTTTAGAAAAGTCTTGAATAAATCTTTTGTAGTAGCCTGCCAATCCCAAGAAACTACTCACTTCTGATGGTGTCTTCGGCTGATCCCAATTGATTACAGCTTCAACCTTTGATGGATCTACTAAAATCCCATCTTTGTCAATCATGTGGCCAAGAAATTGCACACGTTCTAACCAAAATTCGCACTTCGAGAATTTGGCATACAACTTCTCCCGTCTCAGCGATTCCAATATCAGCCTCAAATGTTCAGTGTTTTCCTCCTTAGTTTTAGAATAGACCAAAATGTCGTCTATGAACACCACTACGAACTTGTCCAAAAATGGCTTAAACACCCTATTCATTAAGTCCATGAATGCTGCTGGTGCATTCGTTAGACCAAATGACATTACCAAGAACTCGTAATGCCCATACTGAGTTCTAAATGTCGTCTTCGGTACACTCTCTGTTCTTACCTTCAACTGATGATACCCACTTCTCAAATCTATTTTTGAGAAATATCTAGCACCCTTCAGTTGATCGAACACGTTATCGATCCTTGGTAAAGGATACTTATTCTTGATCACGACTTTGTTCAACTCCCTATAATCAACGCAAAGTCGCATCGATCCATCCTTCTTCTTCAAGAACAATACCGACGCTCCCCACGGTGATACGCTCAACTGAATATATTTCTTTCCAGCAACTCCTGTAGTTGAACCATCAACTGCTTCATCTCGATCAGAGCCATTCGGTAAGGGGCTTTCGCTATCGGAGCAGTCCCCAATGCTAAGTCGATCACGAACTCTATCTCTCTATCTGGCTGAAGTCCTGGCAAATCGCTCAGAAATACGTCCACAAACTCCTTAACCACTGATATCTCTTCCATCTTTGGAGTCTCCTTACGAGTATCCATTATGTAGGCTAAATACAATACACAACCTTGCTTCAATAACTTCTTGGCTTGCATAATCGTCAGACAACTCGCTTGTCTAGGCGATTTGCTACTATAAAACACTACCTTCGACGGAGTCGTAAGGTTTACAGATTTCTTCTGGAAATGTATTACCGCACCATGGTTAAACAACCAATCCATACCCAATATAACATCAAATTCCCCAAGTTTTATCTGAATTAAATCTACCATCAATTCCTGACCCTTAATGTTCAATCTACAGTTCTTGTTAACAAACCTAACATGAATAACCTCCCTATTCGCAATCTCTATGTTCAAGGGGTAAACTAATTCCTCTTTAGGTAAGTCTAAAGTCTTAGCAAAGTCATCAGATAAGAATGAACAAGTAGCACCCGAATCAAATAATACATAAGGATTAATACTATTGACTAGAATAATACCTGACACCACATCTTTTAACTGCACAGCATCTTGCACCGTCATATTGAATGTTCTGGCAGTGGGTCGGCTCGTCAGCGGTGGTCCAGCGATAGCCAAAATGGTGCAGCTGCCATTTCCTCCACTTCTTGTTGACCCTCTTGCTGGTTTCCTTGGGCAACTTCGGGCCATGTGATCTTTAGATCCACTTATATAGCAAGCTCCCTTCTTCGGGTTAAGATAATTCAGCACAATGTGGCCTTCCTGACCACAGTTTAAACATACTCGCCTTCCCTTCAATCACACTCCAGTGTGATTCTTCCCGCATGTAGCACATGCTTCAATTCTCCTCTTCTACTAGCTTCCCTTTTGACTCCCAGCAGATGTGTTGTCGTTCCACTTTCTTTTCTGGTTGTTATCATTACTACCACCAGCCTTGTTTTCTGTTTCAGTCTTCTTCTTCTTCAGGTCTTGATTGTATTTGGTCAAGGCATCGCTCCCACCTTCTGCGATGATTGCCTTTTCCAACACCGCTGCACACGTGATCAGCTGGAACATGGAGACCTTACTGTAGAGCTAGGGCTTCAATCCCTGCTCGAATCTCCTCGCCTTCCTCTCGTTAGTATTGACCTGGTACGTTGCAAACCTTGCCAGCTCGTTGAATTTTGCAGCATACTCTGGCACCGTCATTGCTCCCTGCTTCAGCACTAGAAACTGAACCGCCATCTGGTTTTGTGAGCTTATTGGGAAGTATATTTCAAAGAACATCTCCTTAAATTGGTCCCATGCTATCACTCTTTCTCCTTCCCTTGCCTTTTTAGCCTGCAACCAGTATCTAGCTTTCGACTTAAGCATGAATGTCACAAATGCGGTTTTCTGGTCATCGCTAACTCTGGCAACATCGAAGACCTTCTCCATTTCCATCACCCACGTTTGGGCCTCTATCGGGTTCACCGATCCCTAGAATTCTGGCGATTTTACTGCTTTGAATTCCTTAAATATAGTAGCTTGGACTTGCGGCTGATTCACAAGCACTCCCGTTAGTAGATTCACCAGTTGCTGAACCAAATTGGCGTTCGTCCCATCATTGTTGTTGTTATTATTAGTTGAACCGTATTGTTATTGACGTGTAGGTCTTCTTCTAGGAGGCATATTTTTGTTAAGACATACTCTAATTAGATCCCTTACTCATCTCTTAAATATTCAAGTGCAACTTAAACATTTAAAATAACTCAATTCACACTTGAACACATAGCACATCAATAAACTCTGTTATTTATTCATTCATAGTTTTAACACATAGAATAGATAGCATCTCTGCTATTTACATCATCTTTCCTGAACTGACACAAGTTACAAGATTACATCATTGTCTTATCCCATTATTATCTCAAATTCTGGGATTTCCATTATTTTATTCATAAAGAAGCACATAGTATATTACTCTACTATCTAAGCATATTAAGACATTGCACAGCCTCTCCACGTTCTTCTTCCATCACCCAAAACGCTGTTCTGTGATCCACCATATACCACGGTAAATTCTTGAACTAAGCTGGATAATAAAAGACACGATCCTGGGCCCTATCTATAGTCGAATGAAAAACATATTTCGTCTCCCTCAGCTTGGCCTTCTTCACTTGAACCTCGTCTTCAGCTCGATCTGAAAGTTGAGTAGCCCTCAAGTAACCATCCTCAGCTTTGGCACGCTTCGCTGACTCCTTTTTGATGTCGTTCTTCAATTAATCTAGCTCAGCCAGTGCATCATCCCTTTCACTCTCCACGTGGACTAGATTCCACTTCGTGTTTCCAAGCTCATCGTCCAACTCTTGAATCGTCTCCTCTCTCTATTGTATGGTAGTCCGACTCTCGTCTACTAGTTTGTCCAACTCTCCGGCTCTAACATGTAGCTTAATGTTACTGTCGTAGACCTCTTGGTACATCACATCGCTAATAGAGTTAGATGAAAATTCCTTTTCAGGATACTCCTCCTCTTCTGACTCATCCTCGTTATCTCGGTCAAAGACTGGCTGATTCTCATGACCCACTACGGTGATCAACGGAGATGGCTCTCTCTGAACCAATTTCTCCCAGACAGTATGGATGCCACGGCTGGGGTAACTCCTCCCTAGGCTGACTGGACTCTCCAACATTTGTCATCTTGACAACAAAATTTTAAAGTTTAATTATTACGTGATATCGATCGATACTCCTCGGGTACATAAACGTAAACACATAGCACGTAAGGTAGTTTATTATTTTTACTATCATCACTATCTTTTCGATCTCCTATAAGGCTACTACCTAAGGTTTCCCCACCTAAGGTTCATAACCTAAAGCTCTTATACCAACTTGTGACATCCCCAAATTCGGGTACTTAATTTCCACGGGATTTGGTGTTCACTATCTAAATAAAACATAACTACTGCCCATAAATAAGGAATGTAAAATAAATTAAAACCTTTATTAATAAATAAAATCTTCCTTATAAAAAAGATTACAACCTTGTCGAAAAACATTCTCAGGGTTATCTAACCTTAACATCAACAAATGCGGAAAATAAAACATCACATAATAAAATTAATGTCTTATTACAAATCAAATCATAAATATAAACAAGTTTTCACTTGTTCATATTACTCTTGCCTTTACTAGTTGACGGTTCGTCAACTCTTTCAACTTTAGCTGCAATGGTTATATAATGCAAGAGTGAGCAAACAAAAGCTCACTTGAAATAGCAAACAATAGTGATGAGATAGTATTAATTAGCTTCAACTGAATAGATAATATTTCATTCATCGATAATCAAGAATAAGATTTAGAATTCATCTGAGGGTCATAAGACCTTGAACTATGTGCCAAGTGGTAAGTATTTATACTTAGACCTTTAACAGTCGTTAGACTATATGGACTCTTAACTCGTACTTAGGGGGATCAGCCCTTCGTATCATATATTGTGCACAAACAACTTAACACTTTCACATGGTAATCCCCTATTACTAGGGTTGTTCATCTCAGTTTTCATTAACAAGTCCGCACCAAAGAAAGTTTGGTTTGGATAAGCTCGAATGGTAATTTGGAGTTCAACTATCATCAACTAAGTAGTAGTTGAATCAACTTACAATAAATAAGAATTCAATAATAAAAGAATTATGGAATAACTTATGCTTTAGAACTTAACTTAAAGCATTTGAAAAATTCAATATAACCTTGCTTAAATAATTAAGTTAAGGTTACATTAATTCGATAAGGAACTTCAATAATATACTTGCTCAATATGGAATTTAGAGAAAAAAATAACTTTTCATAAACGTAACAAGAAAGGATAGAACAACTTGATCAATAAAAGTAAAGTTTGAGTTTAGAACACTTGCGTAATCGTAAAAGCAAGGTTTAGAAACTTGCCTCTTGCACAAGATACAATGTACAATCACGTTCCACAATTATCTTACATATTACATTACGTTTACAATATCGATTAGTTTCATAACACTACGTTTAACCATTGAACTTCTCACTTAAGTTCAACTTAACAACATTGTGCGTAAACTTAGTTTGCTAACTAACCACATAACTTGAATCTAAACTCACAACATGTATAACACACATGTCTAATCTTTTAAATCATCATAATCATACCTTACGAGAACAATATTCAAATTCACATATAACTTGTTAATATGAGACTTCAAATTGTCTCATACATGTCAATAATATGTTATATTATTGTTTTATATACTTAACATGTCATCAAATTCATTACATTCAATTAGTTCATCATGTTAGGACTTAAAAGACACAACACAAATATTCGGACAGCAGGAAAGCCTTCTGGGGCGGACATTTCTAGGCTAAATGTCTGAGGGGCGGATATTTATGCTGATGAAAAATTCAGCTCGCGAACTGTGTAGAGAAAAAGTCAATTTGGCTTATTTATTCGTACCAAATTCCAATTTTAACTAACACATTGCATATAAGACTTTATAAAAACATAATTTTAAGTTTTTAACATGTTTTAATATATATAAACATTACAACACATAATTAAACACCCTTAATTTTATGATTTTGAAGAAAACACCATTGTTAAGTGTTCTTGAAGAAAATTAATACTATGACTTTTTTTCAAAATCAAACCACATAATTCAAATCATGTTTTGTTAGTTTCATAATATATTATTATAGTCTATGATAAATTTACATAACGTATCACAATCAAGCACAAATTTTGATATTTAAGAAACTATTTTTTAAATTAGTTCACTATAAATTGCTATGAACATGATTTCTTCATGATCATCATATTTACATGAATTGAACCACATAAACAATCATATGAATCATCTATAAGCATGTTATAACACAAATTACATATTTATATGAATTTCATGGAAAACTCAATTTACAGAGAAGTAAAAATAACTTTTTCATGAAGAACAAAACTTAAAATTAGATTATACCTTTGCTGTTAGGAGAAGAAGATGATGGTGATGGTGGGTTTTCTTTATGAACTCACAAGCTTTCTCCTTCTTCTTATTTCTTCTTCTCTCTTTTCTTTCTCTTCTCTCTTTTTTTTCTTAGTCTGATAAACACTCTGCTTCTATTCTTCTTACTAACTCACGTAGTATAGAATATAACTGATATACATATAATATAACATAATTATACAATATATAACTGACAAATATTAAAACCTTTTATTAAATAAATATCAGTTATATTTTTGTTTGAAAATCAAAAGCCATAAGGCTTGTTTGGCAAAACCTTTTATTTTTAAAAACTGATTTTTAGGTCTAAGGCCTTGTTTGGTAAAACAAGATTAAAATAGGTTTAAGGGCCTTGTTTGGAAAAACTGAATTAAAACCCTTTTATTTTATTTTTATAACTCTTTTAACACATAGTTTTCAATGTCACACTTTATCTAATTAAAATCTTACAATCCCAATTTAACTAAATTAAAGTTAACATCAATTAACTAAATAAAATTGCATATAACAATTATAATTACTCATTAATCATAAACTCATGTAACAAATACCACATAATATTCATCTAATTTAATTATTTTAATTAAATTAGAACTACACCACAAAATTATTATATATCAGTTTAATTAACATATAGCACTTAATTAAATTACTCCATATATAATCACATCATTTATTTATTTAACTCAATAAATAAATTAATTAAAATATTTATTTAATTCAATAAATATTTAAAATTAATATACAAAATTCTTGTTTGTTACAAGAACTGTTTGTTTTGACAATCGAGTCATATCATATTACCTAAACTAATAGTATTAGTAATATACTCTTTCTATAAAAGGATTGTTTTTCAAAACTAACTGCATCAAACTACCAGTCTTATTTCTCTATAGTCTTTACACTTCTATCTCTCTGCATACATTGTCTTTCTAAAAATACTTCCCGTCTATTTTTCCAAAAGAAAGAAACTTGCATTGCTTAGTGAGTCTCATCCTGATGTCTATACCGCTATGTTACTTACACTTACTGCTAAAACTAAATATGAGCATATGAGACATAATTTGATTCCTGGGGTAGGAACTTCTTTTAACAGCTTTCCTCATTTGTTAGAAAACATAACAAATATAAGCTGGGATTGCCTCATTACTTTCAAAAATAGAGAAATTTTTTCTAGTTTGATTGTAGAGTTTTATGCTCACATAACATTTGTTCGTGACTCAACTAGTATCTTAACTTGCATTAAAACCTGCATACTAGGTCAGGACTATGTTATTGATGAAATACTTCTTTTGCATGCACTAAATCTTAGAAATGATTTCTTAGACTTTCCAAAAATAAATGAATACACATGTCCTATAGGGAACTCTACTGGTGACTGCATCACTTTCAAACACAATCTTTCTGTCACCACTGACCAACTTGTGCCTGCAACTTTATTTGACTATCCATGCAAAGTTCATCTTGACTTCTTCACTGCTGACTGTCAATTTTTGGGAAAAATTCTTCGAAATAATTTTATGCCTGTCAGAAATGACAAACTTATGCATCCATTTGATATAGAACTCATGAAATGCATTTTTACTGAATGTATGCCATATAGTCTTCCATACTTTCTCCTATCATCTTTTGAGTTCTGCTACTATAACAACTGCATGAGATATGGTCTTCTATTGACTCGAATTTTCATACATCTTGGCATTCAAGTTCATCATCATAAGGCTCAAATGGTTCAAAACAGCAACATTGTGTCACATTTGAACCTTCCCCCTAAGCCTTTGATCATTTTTCAACCCCATGATACTGATCATATTGAGTCTCATTTAAATCTGTTGTCACAAATTGATTCTCTGAACAGTATGAATCAACTCTCTTTGAAGAATCAAACTGCTATTATGAATCAGTTAGAAGCTTTGCAGTTATCTGTACATCATATTCAAGATATGATGAATGTTGATGGAGCATCAGAAGGTATCCATTCCTCCTTATAACTTCACTGCCACAACAAGCTCTACACAGGTTGATCACACTGATCAAACTCCCACTGATCCTCATCTTCCAACTCTCGATTTGAATTTTTCCCCTCTCACTTTTGATGAAATCTAACTATTCGGGATAAATGTATCTATATATATTAAACTAACTATTTTGGATAAATGTATAACATACTAATATAACTACTGATACTTAGGATTATCTATTATGTTTGCTTACTATTTTGACTCTGTAGGTAAATTTTTTTTTAACTAATAGTTTCTGCAAGTACTCAGGATTTTTTCTTTACCCCTACATTTTTGTTAATGACAAAGGGGAAGAAGAAAAATATCAGATTATGTGATATACTACTTAGTATATACTATAAGTAGTATAACAAATGAGAATTTTATATATTAATTGTAAATATTTATTGAATTAAATAAATATTTGATTTATTTATTTATTGAGCTAAATAAATATATTGTGTGATTGTTGTGGAGTAATTTAATTAAGTGCAATAGAATTAATTAAATTGATGTGTAAGTAATGCTGTACCATAATTCTAATTTAATTGAGAATAATTAAATTAGCGCAATATTGTAAGATCCCGATTTTTATGAAATAAAAGTCTAATTTAATTTATGATTATTATTTTAAAATGGTAAAATGTTAAATTGATGGTTAAAATGTGTTGATTAAAGATAAATATGATATGCAGATGCTTGGTCAATTATTTTCTCTTTACAAAAGTAAGTTGGCAGGACTTGCCGACACTCTACTATTCCTAAAGTAGTATGGACCACAACCCTATCATTGAACAAATTTTGTTAAAACGTGTACAAATTAGTTTAATTTCCTCTGTAGGACCATAAATTTCACTATCATTATTTTATATAGCTCATTTGGTTATTTTTGTTGGGTTTGTACGAAATCGTGACGCAATCAAATTGTAAAAATTAGCGGAAGCATGGTATATCAGAGTTTAAAAATTTCTACAAAACCATTACCCGGATCATCCTTTATGCAAATTATTAATTTAAAACGATAAATAAGAAGTTATGGAATCATACCCTTGTAGAACGAAGCTTCCACAGGTACTAGTTCAACTCCTTGTTCTTCGTGATCTCCTTGAATTTTCGGGTTAGATTCCTTTCTTTCATCAACGTTAGCCACCCAAGTGTTTGGCCTCTAGAGGTGATCCACCAAGGAAGATGAATTATCAAGAAGGAGGGTGTTTGGCTTAACCTTAGTTTTCTATCCTCTATAGAAAAGGAGTACTCTCCAACAATTGGAATTACATCTATCTAATATCTATTATAAGACTTCTCTTATATAGACATTGGTCAACCCTTCTAATCCTATTAGACATGGGATTTCTTTTAATTAATTAAACTCCTTTAATTAATTTAGGCTTCCCACCACATGGGAATAATTAATTAAATTCATTTAATTAATTTGTCTCCTAATCTTATTAGGAATAAATGAGAGTACTAAATATTAAATTAATTACTAAACTCCTTTAGAAATTAAAATAATAATAATTGTAATAATATTAATAAGACTCCTCTTATTAATTTATATTTAATATTTCCAAAATATTAAATAATAAACATTAAGCTATTTAATTTATTCTATCACCATAGATTAAATTAATTATACTTAATGCATTATTACGATTATGCCATTACCTTCTTAAATAATTATTCTTCCTTTTATGGTGTGACCCTTTAGGTTCTCCATATTAAACCGGTTGTGAATAAATCAATTAAAACAATTTTAATCTTATTTAAATAAATAAATTAAACTAATAATTTATTTAAATAAATAATATTTATTCTACAATAGGGATAAGCCTCCCTAGCGATCAACGACTTTCCAGATAATATAGATTTCAACATTAATCAAAAAGAACCTGTGAGTAAATAGTTACCGTACAATTCAATCCTTCCACCATACAATGTCCCAATTAAATATAAGACATGGATTTACTGTCAAGTCTTATTTTATTTAATTATATGTATTTCGATTAGAAAATGTACAACTCCAAATAATGCAAATTAGAAACTCCTTTCTAATTTCATTTCACCTTGGCCAAGGATTCCTGGGTTGTCATTTAACGAATCACATAGGACATATCTCCTCTTTTACTAGAGGTGGTAGATTCTTTATTGATCATTCATTATCTCCATATGTAACTCATTATACCCAAGCATACCCTATATATGCCTTAAAAGGTCTTAAGGAATAAGTCAAAGTATAATTTGTTACATACAAGATACTATGATGATCTCAAGTCCAAGGATTACTTGTACTACTATCACATTAGGAATTCCTATTGACAGGCGAGTAAATCTCCATTAGGTATTCCATAGCGAATCACGTTCAGTGAACTTATTCTCCAATAAGCACCTACATACTTGCTTTAGTGTCTCCACACAAATGATCATGAGATCAATCATCCTCATCCAATGAGCAAGCAACATATGTACCAATCTATCCGGATTTACTAATCCCCTTTTTAGTAATCCCACGATTGGGAACTATTTTAGTTTTAAAACTTTCTAAGAATTTAGATCTCATTAGCATGATCATCATCATGATTCTAAAAGCATTGCTTAAAACTATGGGTTATTTACATATTATAAAAACAGCAACATGTAGATAATTAAATGCCTTTAATAAATGAATATTTTATTAATAAATAAATAAGATTGTTTACAAAGTACGTGCTTTATCATCATACATGATTGGCTTGTATGCACACTACTATCAATCTCCCACTTGCACTAAAGCCAATCGTCATGGTATCTCATACCCATCTTCTGTAAGTGACGATCAAACTGCTGTTGTGTTAAAGCTTTAGTAAATGGATCTGCAATGTTATCTTGAGAGTCTACACGCTCCAAGGTGACGTCTCCTCTTTCAATGATCTCCCTGATCAAGTGAAATCGCCGCAACACATGTTTAGATTTCTGATGAGACCTGGGTTCCTTAGCCTGTGCAACTGCTCCTGTGTTGTCACAGTAAACGGGAACTGCTTCTCCAATGCTAGGAACCACACCAAGTTCAGTTATGAACTTCTTCATCCAAACAGCTTCCTTTGCAGCTTCACTTGCAGCTATATACTCTGCCTCTGTCACTGAATCAGCAACTGTTTGCTGCTTGGAACTCTTCCAACTCACTGCGCCTCCGTTCAAGGTAAAACATACCCCGAAACAGATTTACTGTCAATTTTGGTCCGTTTGAAAACTTGAGTCTGTGAAGCCCTCGAGTTTTAATTCAGACCCACCGTAGACAAGAAAAATATCTTTAGTCCTTCTCAAGTACTTTAGGATATTTTTCACTGCCTTCCAGTGCTCTTCTCCAGGATTCGACTGGTATCTGCTCGTTACACTAAGTGCATGAGCAACATCCGGTCTAGTACATATCATACCGTACATGATAGATCCTATTGCAGAAGCATAAGGGATCTTACTCATACGGTCTCTCTCCTCAGGTGTCTTTGGGGCCTGTTTCTTGGAGAGATGTATTCCATGGCTCATCGGCATGAGACCTCTTTTGGAATCTTCCATGCTAAACCTCTTTAGCATCGTATCAATGTACGTTCCTTGGGATAAACCAAGCATCCTTTTAGATATATCTCTATAGATCTTTATCCCCAAATATAGGATGCTTCTCCCAAGTCCTTCATGGAGAAGTGTTTAGATAAGCAGATTTTAATTGATTGTAGCATAGGAATGTCATTCACTATCAGTAATATATCATCAACATATAATACAAGGAATGAAATTACGCTCCCACTAACCTTCTTGTACACACATGGTTCATCGTCATTTTTGATAAAATCAAACTCTTTGATTGTCTCATCAAAACGAATGTTCCATCTACGAGAAGCTTGCTTCAATCCATAAATGGATCGTTGCAGCTTACAGACTTGATTTATTCCAACCTTTGAAACAAATCCCTCTGGCTGTGTCATATACACATCTTCCTCAAGTTTTCCATTGAGGAAGGCCGTTTTCACGTCCATCTGCCAGATCTCATAGTCGTTTTAAGCTGCAATTGCAAGCAAAATCCGAATGGACTTGAGCATAGCTACTGGTGAAAAGGTTTCATCATAATCAACTCCTTGTCTTTGTTTGAAACCTTTTGCAACCAGTCGGGCCTTATAGGTCTCCACCTTGCCGTCCGCTCCAGTCTTTCTTTTAAAGACCCATTTACACCCAATAGGCTTAATGCCTTCAGGTGGTGAAACCAAAGTCCATACTTTGTTTTCATACATGGAGTCCATTTCGGATTTCATGGCTTCAAGCCATTTCCCTGAGTCTTTATTACTCATGGCCTGTTCGTAATTCAATGGATCATCATCATTCATGATGTGTACCTCATCGTCATCCTCCATAACGAATCCATACCTCTCAGGTATCTTCGGTACTCTCCAAGATTTACGAACAGGGTGTGGTATAGTAGGTTCTTCTACTTGGTCAGGTACCTGACTTTGATCCGTCGTAATTTGTGGTTCTTGAACTTCTTCAAGATATATCTTACTCCCACTGACCCCTTCATGGATAAACTCCTTTTCCAAGAAGGCAGCATGTTTCGCAACAAACACCTTTTGATCAGTTAGATGATAGAAATAATACCCTACAGTTTCTTTAGGGTATCCCACAAATCTATACTTTTCGGATTTAGTCTGTAGCTTATCATGTTCAAACTTTTTGACATAAGCTGGACAACCCCAAGTCTTAACATGCTTAAGATTTGGTTTCCTCCCCTTCCACATCTCATATGGAGTCTTTGGGACGGATTTGGTAGGTACCTTGTTAAGTAGGTATGCAGCCGTTTCTAGGGCATATCCCCAGAAGGAAATTGGAAGGTCGGTAAAACTCATCATGGATCGAACCATGTCTAACAGTGTTCGATTTCTCCTTTCAGATACTCCATTTAACTGTGGTGTACCTGGAGGAGTCCATTGTGAGATTATACCATTTTCTTTGAGACAATTGAGAAACTCACCGCTTAAGTATTCTCCGCCTCGATCTGATCGAAGTATCTTTATACTCTTGCCCGTTTGTTTCTCTACTTCACTTCTGAACTCTTTGAACTTTTCAAATGATTCTGACTTGTATTTCATTAAATACACATATCCAAATCTTGAGTGATCATCAGTGAAAGTAATAAAATAAGAATACCCACCCCGTGCACTTGTTGTCATAGGCCCACAAACGTCTGTGTGAATCAATGCCAACAACTCTGTAACTCTTTCTCCTCTTCCACTAAAAGGAGATTTAGTCATTTTACCCATGAGACAAGATTCACAAGTTGGATATGATTCATAATCGGATAGCTCGAGGAGCCCATCTTTATGCAACTTGGATAATCTTGTTTCATTGATATGACCGAGTCTACAGTGCCGCATGTAGGTATAATTAATATCATCTCTTTTTCTTTTCTTAGTTTGTTCAATTTGAAATATATTTTCTTGTAAGTCAAGTGTATAAAGTCCATTTCGCAAATTTCCAATACCATATAAAACATCGTCTTTATAAATAGAACAACTATTGTTCTTTATAACAACGTTAAATCCTTCCATATCCAATACAGAAATTGAAATAATGTTTTTAATAATATTCGGAACATAATAACAATTATTAAGATAAATGGACTTTCCCGAAGGCATTGCTAAATAATAAGTTCCTACAGCTAATGCAGCAACCTTTGCTCCATTCCCCACTCGTAGGATCAGCTCATCATTGTTCAGCTTTCTACTTCTGACCAGTCCCTGCACAGTATTACATATGTGAGAACCACAGCCGGTATCCAATACCCAAGTAGAATTATGACTTTCAGAAAAATTAATTTCAATCATAAACAAACCTTGATTGGAAGTCGAAGCTTCTCCAAGCTTCTTCTCTGCTAGATACTTCTTGCAGTTCCTTTTCCAATGTCCCGGCTTGTTGCAATGAAAGCACATTCCTTTAGCTGGTTCAGGTTTCTTTTGTTCCTTTTCTTTCCCCTTTCCCTTAGCCTTCTTGGATTTCTTCTTTTCAGAAGATACCTTAGGTCTCTTCCTTTTATTGGAAGAATCCACCATCAAGATATGGTTCTTCTTGGATGGGAAGTGACCTTCTGCAGTTTTCAGCATGTTAAGCAGCTCAGGCAAGCTGACATCTAGCTTATTCATGTGAAAATTAACCACAAACTGCGAGAAGGTCTCAGGGAGTGACTGCAAGACCAAGTCTTGACTCAACTCCCCATCCATGACGAACCCAAGCTGTCCAAGGCGTTCAATCAAATTGATCACTTTCAGGACATGAGTCTCGACGGCAGTACCCTCGGTCATCCGAGATCGGAAGAGCTCCTTAGATATCTCATATCTAGCAGTCCTACTCTGTTCACCATACAACTCCTTGAGGTGAAGCAGCATAGCAGGAGCATCCATTTTTTCGTGCTGACGCTGAAGCTCGTTATTCATGGATGCGAGTATGATGCATTGAGCCACAGATGCATCATCTTGCCACTTATTGAAAGTGGCAATCTCTTCCTCAGAGGCTGTTTCTGAAACAGATTCAGGGACAGTTGAATTTAGGACATAAGAAATCTTTTCAGCAGTGAGAACAATTCTCAGATTTCTTAGCCAGTCCTCATAATTCGGCCCGGTAAGCTTGTTTGCATCAAGTATGCTTCGTAGTGAGATTAGTGACTTAGACATTTTTAAAATTCTGCATGTGAAAAATAACATTTTAGCAAATATTCATTTTATTAATTTTGCATACCAAAATAAATTTAGGTCTTTATTTTAAATTGGTATCTCCCACTATTTTCATCAAACTATATTACCCTCACTTATATAGTTCGGCAACATCTAATTAAAGATTTGCTAGTGAGAATAAGGATCCCATTTCAAATGTATATAACCTTGTGGATAGCACAACAAGCGATATACAAATAAATAGGTAGACAACTCTTGTCAATTACAACACTATATAACTCCTTTTATTTTGCCTCTTAAATCATAATGGTCAAGTGTGTGCACATCCGAACTAAAATGATTTAAGTTAAGTCCAGCCTAGCACTTCCATAAATTCAAAAAAGAAAAATGTTCGTCCTTGTGGATAGCACAACAAGACTAGATCGTTCAATTTTCTTGATAAGCATCAAATGTGATTAATTAACATCTTAAATACGCAATACTCGCCTTGTGGATAGCACAACAAGCTCATATTAAATATTTAATACTCTATTAATTTATCATGCTAGAAGGCGACGTTCGATATTCCAAATATCATTGAACGCTTCAGACTTAATATTATTTCTTTGAGGGGTTTGTTATTATTTGTCTCATCTTGTTTAGCGCGCATGCACATATATATATAAAATACGCGTCATTTTATTAAACATGCGAAGCATGTTTGCATAAAATATAATATATATAATATTTAGCATGCAATATAGAATATTATATTCTACCCGGATTGATTATGGACTTTTATTCTAGTTTGGTTCACTAGAGCCACCAAGTGAACCAAAAGGTCAAACCTAGGAGTGCAAGAATTTAAATTTAAATATAACTATTACATTTAAACTCGGGCTCCATACAAACGGGTCTTCACGCGCTCCTTGCTCCTTGGTCTCCAATTTCTTCAAGATAATTCTAACTATTCTTATTACATTAAACTATTTAATTTAAATAGAAACCTTGATCAACAGTCAAGGGGAAGTACATAGGAAGGAGATAGAATTTTACATCAAGAAAAAAAAATTAGAGAAGACGAGGTACCCAGACCCCATTTAATAAAACCCATTCATTCAAGCATTTAACTAAAATAAAATCCAATCACATTGGTCAAATAGTCCATAATCAATCCCCATTTATTTTCATACATATCACCATATATATCAATAAATAAATATTCATCTCATGAATTAAAACATTCCATATATATATGAGTATCATTTAATGGGCAATTTTAAATTGCATGAAATCCAATTTCAAGATTAAAATAAACTCTTTATTTTAATTATAAAATTATTTAGAATATAATATATAAATATATCATATTTATTTTTTAAAAAGAAGTTACCTTCTTTTATTAAAAGAGTCCTGCAGGTTTATTAAAAAAGTCCTTTCATGATGGGTCACCTTCTTTTTGGAGTAAGAAAGAGACAACACCTTTTCTTTGCAGAATTCAAGATTAGCACCAAAAAAAAATTGTGATTCGTCCCAAAAAAAGTCTTTTTTAAAAAAAAAAAAATAAAATAAAATATAATTTTATACAATAAAATTATGCCCAATAAATTATTTTAAATACATACCCATATGTATATGAAATCAAAAATAAATTAATAATTGCATAAAGATTTGGCTCTGATGCCACTGTTGGGTTTGTACGAAATCGTGACGCAATCAAATTGTAAAAATTAGCGGAAGCATGGTATATCAGAGTTTAAAAATTTCTACAAAACCATTACCCGGATCATCCTTTATGCAAATTATTAATTTAAAACGATAAATAAGAAGTTATGGAATCATACCCTTGTAGAACGAAGCTTCCACAGGTACTAGTTCAACTCCTTGTTCTTCGTGATCTCCTTGAATTTTCGGGTTAGATTCCTTTCTTTCATCAACGTTAGCCACCCAAGTGTTTGGCCTCTAGAGGTGATCCACCAAGGAAGATGAATTATCAAGAAGGAGGGTGTTTGGCTTAACCTTAGTTTTCTATCCTCTATAGAAAAGGAGTACTCTCTAACAATTGGAATTACATCAATCTAATATCTATTATAAGACTTCTCTTATATAGACATTGGTCAACCCTTCTAATCCTATTAGACATGGGATTTCTTTTAATTAATTAAACTCCTTTAATTAATTTAGGCTTCCCACCACATGGGAATAATTAATTAAATTCATTTAATTAATTTGTCTCCTAATCTTATTAGGAATAAATGAGAGTACTAAATATTAAATTAATTACTAAACTCCTTTAGAAATTAAAATAATAATAATTGTAATAATATTAATAAGACTCCTCTTATTAATTTATATTTAATATTTCCAAAATATTAAATAATAAACATTAAGCTATTTAATTTATTCTATCACCATAGATTAAATTAATTATACTTAATGCATTATTACGATTATGCCATTACCTTCTTAAATAATTATTCTTCCTTTTATGGTGTGACCCTTTAGGTTCTCCATATTAAACCGGTTGTGAATAAATCAATTAAAATAATTTTAATCTTATTTAAATAAATAAATTAAACTAATAATTTATTTAAATAAATAATATTTATTCTACAATAGGGATAAGCCTCCCTAGCGATCAACGACTTTCCAGATAATATAGATTTCAACATTAATCAAAAAGAACCTGTGAGTAAATAGTTACCGTACAATTCAATCCTTCCACCATACAATGTCCCAATTAAATATAAGACATGGATTTACTGTCAAGTCTTATTTTATTTAATTATATGTATTTCGATTAGAAAATGCACAACTCCAAATAATGCAAATTAGAAACTCCTTTCTAATTTCATTTCACCTTGGCCAAGGATTCCTGGGTTGTCATTTAACGAATCACATAGGACATATCTCCTCTTTTACTAGAGGTGGTAGATTCTTTATTGATCATTCATTATCTCCATATGTAACTCATTATACCCAAGCATACCCTATATATGCCTTAAAAGGTCTTAAGGAATAAGTCAAAGTATAATTTGTTACATACAAGATACTATGATGATCTCAAGTCCAAGGATTACTTGTACTACTATCACATTAGGAATTCCTATTGACAGGCGAGTAAATCTCCATTAGGTATTCCATAGCGAATCACGTTCAGTGAACTTATTCTCCAATAAGCACCTACATACTTGCTTTAGTGTCTCCACACAAATGATCATGAGATCAATCATCCTCATCCAATGAGCAAGCAACATATGTACCAATCTATCCGGATTTACTAATCCCCTTTTTAGTAATCCCACGATTGGGAACTATTTTAGTTTTAAAACTTTCTAAGAATTTAGATCTCATTAGCATGATCATCATCATGATTCTAAAAGCATTGCTTAAAACTATGGGTTATTTACATATTATAAAAACAGCAACATGTAGATAATTAAATGCCTTTAATAAATGAATATTTTATTAATAAATAAATAAGATTGTTTACAAAGTACGTGCTTTATCATCATACATGATTGGCTTGTATGCACACTACTATCAATTTTGTCAAAGCTGGTGTGCTAGTTGTTTCCTCAATTTTCAGTATAAATAGGTTGCTCGTTTAAGTAACTAAACACACACGATGACTACACCAAAAGTATAAAATTCTTTTATTATAATATTGTGAGGATAATATTATAAGTATTTCTTTTGAGTGCAAGGTTTCTCCAAGTGTTGCATGATAAAGAGTGCAAGCATTGTTCAGGTTGATGACTTTCATGGCAAGCAACATCTAGTCACGTGCTATGATAAGGGGTATCACTTCTTCATAATTTGGTAAAGGGAAATTATTTTCTTTATTACTCCATATTATTGTAAGAGAATATATTCGTTCTTCAGGTTATATATTATTAAATGGTGAAAAGTCCTGAAATGATTATAATATCCTTAATGGTTTGTGATTCATCTAATATTTTGACTTGAATCTTTCTATTCAGTTTTAAATGATTATGTTTGATCTAGTAACTTCACATTTACTTGAACTTTATATTCTAATCGATTTTGTGGATATCGTGTTGGTAATTTAGACTCTGGATAATTAAGTTGAAAATCAATAAGATATATTTTTATCTTATTATTCCAATTATATATCATTGTGGTGAAATTTTTCTTTGGCTTGTAATGCAAAAGATCAAATGTTGATTGGAATACAGTTGTATGTCTTTGGCCTGTAGTGCAAAGATGAGTTGTTGATTGATGAATATCTTTGGTCTGTAGTGCAAAGATGAGCTGTTGAATGATAAATATATTTGGCCTATAGTGCTAAGATGAGCTGTTGATTTATGAATATCTTTGGCCTATATTGCAAAGATGAGCTGTTGATTTATGAATATCTTTGGCCGTGGTGCAAAGATGAATTTATTAGCATGATTATAAACAGGAATTGTGTATTGGTATAACCATAATTTTTGGTGTTTCAGGTAAAGGCAGGTGATGAAAGTTCTCTTTGTCTTGGGTACAACGAAGAACTATTGATTGGTATTACAAGAATAAAATATTGATGATGGACTTTTAATTGGGAGAAGGTAGTGGACATTGTTTTCTACTTGACTCTCTTAATGGATTATTGATTCCGCTGTAATTATGGTTAATAATTTCTATCTTCTACGATACGTTCTGCATATCTGATTTATTACTGATGAAAACTATTGATAATTTAATTATCTTTAGTCATTATATTCTTTACTGGGCTATTTGTGCTCACCCTTTTGCTTCATAATTTCTTTCAGGCAAAAAGAGTGTAGCTAGGTCAAGTAGGGATAATAGGGGAATAGAACGAGGGTCTATAACTGTTGAAGTTTCCCACCAAATAGTATGAAAATAATTTTATTGAAAATTTTAGATAAGTGTGTCGTATTTTATACGTCAGTTAACCGGTGATTTTGGTGACCCGACTTAGGTAAGGTGAACCCAACTTTTGAAGGGTGTTTTGCCACTATCATACAAGATGTCTAACCACATATAACTTCATGTTATCATAAGACATGGTTGCGCACATCCACTTACTGATTATATCTATGAACACTACCTATATAATCTTGGAGTACGGTTAGAATATAATTCTCAGTTTGAGACAACAGAGATAATTATATGGCAAGAGAAGACCAACCATTGGAATGAACAAGATAGTAATCTTCTCGTTTTTCTTTGGGGTCTATTGGGTCAACCAAGGATAATTCTCAAGTCCTATTATAACTTAGATGCATGGTCGCCCATGTACGAAGGTTTCCTTGAATATTTTCCAAAGATTATAATTTCTAAAATAGTTATTGACTGTACCTTTATGTAACGTATCATTGATAAGGAGGGTGGGTACTGTATTTGTATTAAAACTCATATTTATGTGTGGTCGTATTGTGCACGATAATTTGATATAAAAAATTTATATTTGGATTCTGTACCATGTATTTCTTAGCGACCTAGAATAGGTGGGTTGTGTATTGAACCTATTTTGGGGGCGTCACAAATGGTATCAAAGCTTAGGATTATGGTCGCTGGCGGAGATCTGAGTCTAGAACTAGGAGGGTAGAGACGATTAAAATCCTTGACTAGTGTGTGTCCTACCTAAGCTGATTTTGTTATTTGGTTTGAATGATATTTACCTTTATTTTGTAGCCATATTTAAGAATGGACATCTAAGAACCACGAGATGGGTAATGGATGAACCATGAGATAGAAGAAGTGATTTGGGATCTAGAGTTTGAAATTCTATTCTCTTCGGAATTCTAGGTATGTACGTAAATTTCGGGGACGAAATTTCATAAGGAGGGGTGATTGTAAGATCCTAACTTTTATGAAATAAAAGTCTAATTTAATTTATGATTATTATTTTAAAATGGTAAAATGTAAAATTGATGGTTAAAATGTGTTGATTAAAGATAAGTATGATATGCAGATGCTTGTTCAATTATTTTCTCTTTACAAAAGTAAGTTGGTAGGACTTGCCGACACTCTACTATTCCTAAAGTAGTATGGACCACAACCCTATTATTGAATAAATTTTGTTAAAATGTGTACAAATTCGTTTAATTTCCTCTGTGGGATCCTAAATTTCACTATCATTATTTTATATAGCTCATTTGGTCATTTTGTCAAAGCTGGTGTGCTAGTTGTTTCCTCAATTTTCAGTATAAATAGGTTGCTCATTTGAGTAACTAAACACACACGATGACTACACCAAAAGTATAAAATTCTTTTATTATAATATTGTGAGGATAATATTATGAGTATTTCTTTTGAGTGAGGTTTCTCCAAGTGTTGCATGATAAAGAGTGCAAGCATTGTTCAGGTTGATGACTTTCATAGGAAGCAACATCTAGTCGCATGCTATGGTAAGGAGTATCACTTCTTCATAATATAGTAAAGGGAAATCATTTTTTTTATTACTCCATATTATTGTAAGAGATTATATTCGTTTTTCAGGTTATATATTATTAAATGGTGAAAAGTCCTGAAATGATTAGAATATCCTTAATGGTTTGTGATTCATCTAATATTTTGACCTGAATCTTTCTATTCAGTTTTAAGTGATTATGTTTGATCCGGTAACTTTACATTTACTTGAACTTTATATTCTAATCGATTTTTTGAATATCGTGTTGGTAATTTAGACTATGGATAATTAAGTTGAAAATTAATAAGATCTATTTTTATCTTATTATTCCAATTATATATCATTGTGGTGAAATTTCTCTTTGGCCTGTAGTGCAAAAGATGAAATGTTGATTGGTATATAGTTATCTGTCTTTGGCCTGTAGTGAAAAGATGAGCTGTTGGATGATAAATATCTTTGGCCTGTAGTGCAAAGATTAGCTGTTGATTGATGAATATTTTTAGCCTGTAGTGCAAAGATGAGCTGTTGATTTATGAATATCTTTGGCCTGTAGTGCAAAGATGAACTATTGATGAATATCTTTTGTGATGCCCCCATAATAGGTCCAGTCAACCCAACCTATTCTGAGTCGCCAAATACATGGTACAGAATCCAAATACAAACTTTTATATCACACGGTCATGCAAAATACGATCACACAACTGTGAGTGTCAATACAAATATGTAGAAAATATTAACATTCAAACTAAGTTCTCATTACAATTATTATCTCACTATTTATTAGAAATAATGAGGACTACTACTGCTCTAACTCGGACCATCACTCTGTCCCCCGACTAGTTCCTGCGACATTCTCATTTCCTGAAGAGCACAATAGATGAAAAGGGTAAGCTCAACTAGCCCAGTAAAGAATATTATGACTAAGATAATGAAAAATAAATTATCTTTAGTCTTCAACAATTCAGATAAAATATTATTGACAACAAGTTTTAGATCAATCTTCACAGCGGAAATAACCATTCATTCGAAGAGTTAAGTAGAGAATGAAGTCAACTATCTTCTATGATTTAAAAGTCCATCATCAATATTTTATCCCTGTAACATCAATCAATATACATCTCAAATCAAATATTCATCTTTGCACTATGGGCCAAAGATATTCATTTGTATCACCAGTGGTCATGTTCATCTCAACACCTGTCCATCTTTGCACTACGGCCAAAGATATTCATCAGGTAATCATTCATCTTTGCTCTACAGGCCAAATATATTCATCAGGTAATCATTCATATTTGCTCTACAGGCCAAAGATATTCAGTTATATCACCTTTTAGGACTGAGGATGATGAAAAACTATTTTAAAGAACGAATCTAGTGAGATAAAGGACAAAGATTAAGGATTCGTATTTTAGTTTATCCAATTCAAAAATACTTCGTAATAATCAATTGTGGAGCAAAATTCAAGAATAAAGCTCAAAACTTAGATCCAATCAAAGATAGAACCCATAATAGTTAGCTTGAACAAATAGAAGAAAATTTATTTTTCTATGAATAGTGCCGTATACGTGAATAGTAACTCAGACGAAAAAGTAAGAATTTCATAATAAAATCCATGCCAATATTTTGGTATAATGATATTGAAAAGAATAACATCATTTAAGAAAGAAAATAACATCCCTTACCTCAAAAGAATAGTACTTCTGACTGTAATATCGAATATAAGGCTGAAGAAAACTTGCACTGAATAGCAACACTCAAAGTATCTAAATACTCACAAAAATACGCTCGATATTATAGAGAGAGAAAACTTCTGATTCTGGTGTATTTTTCAATTCTAACCTAAGCACCATATTTATAGGAAAAGCTTAGGATGCCAAAGTAGACTTTTGCGCCGGCGGCTTCTCCCAGCACACCTCGTGAGAAAAAAAATTCAACATTCAACGAGCAATAACAAAAGTGGAGCCCACCATTTTATTTAAAAACATATTTATTTTTGAAACTTCAATAATTCATAATAAATAGCCCTTTTATCAGAAAAATACAAATTCTATGTCCTTCAATAGAAAATTTAATTCTCTACAACTTTGTTGAAGGAGGTTTTTCCAAATTCCAAACCGAAAATGGCCGAAATTCACAAACTGGTGATTTTGCACAACAAAATACTGACAAAAACACCTTAGCACTAATTCATTCTTTTATATCCATAAAATAAATATTTCTTTATCATGTAAATTAATAAATAATTATTCACAAATAATATTACAGAACTACAATATTGACAACCAGATCGTTCCCAAGAAAGAGGGGACATTCCGATAAGGATTTCTCCTTACTGGCGCGTAATTAAATAACCCCTCCTAGGCAGAACTTCTTTAGACATTGTCAATAATGCTATCTAATAATGTTATTCAAATAATATGAATTATTGAGTTGATAATGTGAAATACTATGCAGTGACAATTATTGAATCAATAATACAAAATAGCAACGGTAGCAATTATTGAATCAATCATATAAAATAGCAACGTAGCAATTATTGATATAAAATATCAACGTAATAATTATTGAACCAATAAAATATCATGCAATTATTGAATCAATAATATAAAATATTAAACAGTAATTATTGTAACAATTATTGACTAAGTGACTTCGTTCGTAAGAATCAATAATTCGAAATACTGTGCAATACCGTGCGCTACTGTGCAACAACGCGTATTACTGTATTTTTATCCCCGGGTATTTCAACAGTTTAACTGTAACAGTTTTACCGTTATTTATAAAAAGGTTATTTCTGTCGCTTTCTATATCCTATAGTTATTCTGTTGTGAGGCCCACAAATAGCTGCGCCGTCGTACAAATATTCTCTGAGAACAAGAATATTCCCCAACAACAATGAATATTTTATAACCACTTGCTCATTTTAAAATATTTGCATATTTCACCCATAACTTTTCATATTTATCAAATCAACACCTTACTATTTTGAAATAATATATAAAGAAAATTAAATCTTTATTTATAAAATTCGGGGTCTTACATCCTTCCCTCCTTATAAAATTTCATCCTCGAAATTGACGTACGTACCTGGTATGTCGAAAAGGTGAGGATACCTCGCTTTCATTTCCGATTCCAACTCCCAGGTCATTTCCTCAATTTCATGGTTTCTCTACAAAACTTTAACATGAGGTATAATTTTTGAGCGTAAAACATGCTCCTTCCTATCCAAGATCTTGACAGGTACCTCCTCGTACATTAAATCTTCTGCTATCTCGTCTGGTTCTAACTCAATAATGTGGTTTGGGTCTTTCACATATTTGCGAAGTACGGCTATGTGAAAAACATTATGAACACGAGACATGCTTGGAGGTAAAGCAAGTCTATAAACCATATCTCCTACTCGGTCAAGGATCTCAAATGGACCAATGAATCGTGGGTTGAGCTTTCCTCTCTTCCCAAATCTCGTAACTCCTTTCCATAGAGCAACACGTAACAATACATGATCCCAAACATTAAATTCCACGTCCTTTCGATGAAGATCCGCATAACTCTTTTGTCAATCTTGTGTGGCTTGTATCCGTTGTCGAATCATTTGAATCTTTTCCGTAGTCATACGTACTAACTTCGGTCCCAACAATGTTGCTTCACCCACCTCATCCCAGCATATTGGAGAATGACACTTTCGTCCATACAACGCTTCGAATGGAGCCATGCCTATACTTCCTTGATAACTGTTGTTGTAGGAGAATTCCACCAATGGTAAGTACTTATCCCAACTCCCTTTGAAGTCTAGAACACAAAGTCTCAATAAATCTTCAAGAGTTTGAATAATCCTTTCCGATTGTCCATCCGTTTGAGGATGATATGCCAAACTGAATCGTAACTCCGTGCCCATAGCTTTCTGTAAACTGATCCAAAATCATAAAGTAAATCTGGGGTCACGATCCAAAACTATGGATACTGACATGCCATGCAATCTCACAATCTCATTCACGTATATATGAGCAAGACGTTCAAGGGAATAAGTCTCTCGTATCGGCAAGAAATGAGCAGACTTGGTTAATCTATCAACAATAACCCAAATCGCATCTATGCCTTGAGAAACCTTGGGAAGACCCGTAACGGAATCCATCGTAATGTGTTCCCACTTCCATTTCAGAATTTCCAGTGGTTGTAATGGACCCTTCGGCACTTGATGCTCCGCCTTTACACGTTGACAAGTTAAACATCTGGAAATAAACTCCGTGATCTCTCTTTTCATATTACTCCACCAAAATGTATGTCGAAGATCACGATACATTTTGGTACTCCCAGGATGGATTGCAAACGGTGTGTTGTGTGCCTCCATCATGATTCTATGCTTCAAGTCAGAATCGTTAGGAACACAAAGTCTGGAGTTGACTCGAAGTATTCCCTCTTCATCGATTCTTGATTCTGGAATGACACCTTCTTGCACCTTCTTCTTCATCTTCATCAGCTCTGGATCCATATCTTGAGCAGCTTTAACTTTATCAATCAAAGCTGGTTCTACACGTATACTTGACATCATCGCATGGGTCCCCGGAGTCTTGAACTCTATCTCCATCCCTTGTAAATCACACAAAATAGGCCTTGATAGCATCGCATTCCTTCCCGTGTATGATCTTCTACTCAACGCGTCAGCTACCACGTTCGCTTTTCCAGGATGGTATTGGATGGTATGATCATAATCTTTCAACAACTCAAGCCAACGTTATTGCCGCATGTTGAGTTCCTTTTGAGTGAAGAAATATTTAAGGCTCTTATGATCCGTATAAATCTCCACTTTCTCCCTGTACAGGTAATGTCTCCAGATCTTCAACGCGAAAACGACTGCTGCCAACTCTAGATCATGAGTAGGATAATTTCTCTCATATTCTTTGAGTTGCCATGAGGCATAGGCTATAACTTTCTCATGTTGCATGAGAACACATCCTAACCCTTTGCCCGAAGCATTGCTGTAGAAAAAAAATCCATCCGAACCAGATGGTATTGTCAGAACAGGTGCCGAGATAAGTCTTCTATTGAGCTCTTGGAAGCTCTTCTCGCATTCCTCGTTCCATATAAATTTTGTATCTTTCTGAGTCAACTAAGTTAATGGTGTAGCAATTCGAGAAAATCCCTCTACGAACCTTCGATAATAACCAGCTAAGCCCAGAAAGCTTCGTACTTTGGACACCGACTTAGGTTGCTCCCAACTTTGTATTGCTTCAATCTTTGCTGGGTCAACAGATACTCCATGTTTTGATACCACGTGCCCAAGGAATGCTACTTTCTCAAGCCAGAACTCGCATTTCTTCAGCTTAGCATATAGCTTGTTCTCACGAAGCTTTTGAAGTACCAGCTTCAAGTGGTGCTCATGATATTCACGGCTTTTAGAATAGATGAGGATGTCATCAACAAAGACAACAACGAACTGATCCAAATATTCTTTAAATACACGGTTCATCATATCCATGAAAGCAGCTGGAGCATTAGTCAATCCAAAAGACATGACTAAGAACTCATAATGCCCGTACCGAGTTCTGAAGACAGTCTTTGGAATATCCTCAGTTTTAATCTTCAGCTGATGATATCCAGAACGAAGATCGATCTTTGAAAAGAATTGTGCTCCTTGCAACTGGTCGAACAGGTCATCAATACGAGGTAGCGGATACCTATTCTTGATGGTGACATGGTTCAACTCTCGATAGTCAATACAAAGTCGCATACTCCCGTCTTTCTTCTTTACGAATAAAATAGGAGCACCCCAAGGAGACATACTAGGACGAATAAAATCGATGTCTAACAATTCCTATAATTGGACCTTTAACTCCTGAAGTTCAATAAGAACCATTCGATATGGGATTTTAGAAATTGGTTTTGTACCGGGCTCAAGGTCAATAAAGAATTCAACTTCACAGTTCTGGGGGTAGACCGGGAAGTTCTTCGGGAAATACATCAGAAAACTCATTAACAACAAAAATATCATTCAAACCTAATGTATTCTGGTTTAGATCAGTGACATGAGCTAAGAAAGCTTGACATCCGTTTTTCAATAAACGAATAGCTTTGTGACTTGAAATGATATTGACTGATTTTAGTGGTTTGGTGGTTTGGATTGGCACAACAGGTTGATTAGGAATATGAAAACTAACAACCTTACGAAAACAATCAATTTTGGCATGGTAAGTGGTTACCAGTCAATTCCTAAAATCACATCAAATGCAAGTATTTTCAAAGATATAAGATCAACAGGTAAGGTAAGGGTACCAATCTGAATCAAGCAAGATTTGTAAACTATGGATGTAACAAAGGTTTCTCCCAACGGAGTTTCAACAGATAAGTCAAAGTCTAATTTATCAGAAGTCAAGTTCAAACGTTGAGCACAAGCAGGTGAAATAAAAGAATGGGTAGCACCGATATCTAACAAGGTGTAAACTTCGCAAGAGTTTAAGATTAGCTTACCCGTAATCACCTCGTGTGGATTCCTCGCGTTTTGGGCTGTCACGACAAACGCTCTTCCAGGAATCACCGACTTTGATTTGTCCGAAACCGCTTTGGGAATCACCACCCCCGCTGGACTTGGTTTCGCAACAGGACAATCTCGAGCTATATGTCCTTCTTTTCCATAGTTATAACATGCTTTGAATTGTTGTGGGCAGTTTGGACTGATGTGTCCCTTTTTCCCGCATTTATAGCATACGACTGGTGGTCGTTCTCCTCCCCTAGAAACAGTTGATGCTGGTGCAGGTGTTGACGTCTTCACGTTCTCATTGTTATACCTTCTCTTCTTGAAATCTCCCCCCGATTCACTTTTTCTACTATCATGGCCACGATTACCACCGGAGTGGTTACCGCTTCTGTCATACTTTCCTCTCCAGTGGTTGTCATTGCTTCGATGACTGCTGCCACTGGTACGACCTTGGTTGTTGTCCCTTGGTTGAATATAATCACTATCTCGTTCTAACAACTGGGCGCTGTTCACTACATCCGAATATAAAGAAAATTTGTGAGAAATGAGGTATTGACGTATTTCGGGTTTCAAACCTCTCAGAAACATCCGCATCATACGTTCCTCATTCTCCACCAAATGAAGTGCAAACCTGGACAACTCAGCAAACTTAGCCTCGTACTAGGACACCGTCATGTTGTTTTGTTCTAGTCTGATAAACTCTACCTCCTTCATATGACGAATACTTTCAGGAAAGTACTTGTCATTGAACAGTTTATGGAACACTTCCCAAGACATCTTGAGTGCGGCAGGCTTCACAGATTCCCACCAGTAATCTGCCTCTCCACGAAATATAAAGGTGGCAAATAGAACCTCCTGTTCCTCCGTGCATCCCAAGACATCAAATATCTTGGTAATTTGCTTAACCCACGTCTCCGCCTTGATCGGATCCGGCTTTCCCAAAAACTTTGGTGGTCTCAATTCTTTGAACTGCTTGGCAGTGACAATTCGCGTGTTGTTATTATCTCCACCTGTATTTTTCACACGAGTTTCCCTCGTCTGGTTTTTCATGAACTGCAAAAAACTTCTAAACATCTCATCGTTTATCATCTGATCAGCGTTGTTTTCAGGATGAACATTGACTTCCTGTTGCACGTTCTCTTGGTTGATGATTAAAGGTGTCTCCACGGTCTCATTCACTTCATTGTTAACATTCTCAGCTGCCATTCTCAAATACTGCTATAAAACAAGGGTTAATTAAAAAAATTAACATATCACATATTAACCATATGCTCCGACTGACCAATTAAATACCACATAAGCTTAGGTAGGACATACTAGTGAAGGATTTACTCGTCTCTCCCCTCCTAGTTCTATTCCTCGATCTCAACCAGAAATCATATCCCTAAGCTCTGATACCAACTATGACGCCCCCAAAATAGGTCCAGTCAACCCAACCCATTCTGAGTCGCCAAACACATTGTACATAATCCAAATACAAACTTTTATATCACACGGTCGTGCAAAATACAACCACACAACTATGAGTGTCAATACAAATATGTAGAAAATATTAACATTCAAACTAAGTCCTCATTATAATTATTATCACACTATTTATTAGAAATAATGAGGACTACTACTGCTCTAACTCGGACCATCACTCTGTCCCCCGACTAGTTCCTGCGACATTCTCATTTCCTGAAGAGGACAATAGATGAAAAGGGTGAGCTCAACTAGCCCAGTAAAGAATATTATGACTAAGATAATGAAAAATAAATTATCGTTAGGCTTCAACAATTCAGATAAAATATTATTGACAACAAGTTTTAGATCAATCTTCGCAGTGGAAATAACCATTCATTCGAAGAGTTAAGTAGAGAATGAAGTCTACTATCTTCTATGATTTAAAAGTCCATCATCAATATTTTATCCCTGTAACATCAATCAATATACATCTCAAATCAAATATTCATCTTTGCACTACGGGCCAAAGATATTCATTTGTATCACCAGTGGTCATGTTCATCTCAACACCTGTCCATCTTTGCACTACGGCCAAAGATATTCATCAGGTAATCTTTCATCTTTGCTCTGCAGGCCAAAGATATTCATCAGGTAATCATTCATATTTGCTCTACAGGCCAAAGATATTCAATTATATCACCTTTTAGGACTGAGGATGATGAAAAACATTTTAAAGAACGAATCTAGTGAGATAAAGGACAAAGATTAAGGATTCGTATTTTAGTTTATCCAATTCAAAAATACTTCGTAATAATCAATTGTGGAGCAAAATTCAAGAATAAAGCTCAAAACTTAGATCCAATCAAAGATAGGATCCATAATAGTCAGCTTGAACAAATAGAAGAAAATTTAATTTTTTTGTGAATAGTACCGTATACGTGAATAGTGCCGTATACGTGAATAGTGCCGTATACGTGAATAGTAACTCCGACGAAAAAGTAAGAATTTTATAATAAAATCCATGCCAATATTTTGGTATAATGATATTGAAAAGAATAACATCATTTACGAAAGAAAATAACATCCCTTACCTCAAAAGAATAGTACTTCTGACTGTAATATCGAATATAAGGCTGAAGAAAACTTGCACTGAATAGCAACACTCAAAGTATCTAAATACTCACAAAAATACGCTCGATATTATAGAGAGAGAAAACTTCTGATTCTAGTGTATTTTTCAATTCTAACCTAAGCACCATATTTATAGGAAAAGCTTAGGATGCCAACGTAGACTTTTGCGCCGGCGGCTTCTCCCAGCACACCTCGTGAGAAAAAAAAATCAACATTCAACGAGCAATAACAAAAGTGGAGCCCACCATTTTATTTAAAAACATATTTCTTTTTGAAACTTCAATAATTCATAATAAATAACCCTTTTATCAGAAAAATACAAATTCTATGTCCTTCGATAGAAAATTTAATTCTCTACAACTTTGTTGAAGGAGGTTTTACCAAATTCCAAACCGAAAATGGCCGAAATTCACAAACTGGTGATTTTGCACAACAAAATACTGTCAAAAACACCTTAGCACTAATTCATTCTTTTATATCCATAAAATAAATATTTCTTTATCATGTAAATTAATAAATAATTATTCACAAATAATATTACAGAACTACAATATTGACAACCAGATCGTTCCCAAGAAAGAGGGGACATTCCGATAAGGATTTCTCCTTACTGGCGCGTAATTAAATAACCCCTCCTAGGCAGAACTTCTTTAGACATTGTCAATAATGCTATCTAATAATATTATTCAAATAATATGAATTATTGAGTTGATAATGTGAAATACTATGCAGTGACAATTATTGAATCAATAATACAAAATAGCAATGGTAGCAATTATTGAATCAATCATATAAAATAGCAACGTAGCAATTATTGATATAAAATATCAACGTAGCAATTATTGAACCAATAAAATATCATGCAATTATTGAATCAATAATAAAAAATATTGAACAGTAATTACTGTAACAATTATTGAGTAAGTGACTTCTTACGTAAGAATTAATAATTCGAAATACTGTGCAATACCGTGTGCTACTGTGCAACAACGCGTATTACTGTATTTTTATCCCCGGGTATTTCAACAATTTAACCGTAACAGTTTTACCGTTATTTATAAAAAAGTTATTTCTGTCGCTTTCTATATCCGACAGTTATTCCGTTGTGGGGCCCACAAATAGCTGTGTAGTCGTACGAATATTTCCCGAGAACAAGAATATTCCACGACCAAACGAATATTCCCCAACAACAATGAATATTTTATAACCAGTTGCTCATTTTGAAATATTTACACATTTCACCCATAACTTTTCACATTTATCAAATCAACACCTTACTATTTTGAAATAATATATAAAGAAAATTAAATCTTTATTTATAAAATTCGGGGTCTTACATCTTTGGCCTGTAGTGCAAAGATAAACTGTTGATTTTTGAGTATCTTTGGTCGTGGTGCAAAGATGAATTTATTAGCATGATTATAATCAGGAATTGGGTATTGGTATAACCATGATTTTTGATGGTTCAGGTAAAGGCATATGATGAAAGTTCTCTTTGTATTGGGTACAACGAAGAACTATTGATTGATATTACAAGAATAAAATATTGATGATGGACTTTTAATTGAGGAGATAGTGGACATTGTGTTCTACTTGACTCTCCTAATGGATTGTTGATTTCGCTGCAATTATGGTTGATAATATCTATCATCTACGATATGTTTTGCATATCTGATTTTTTACTGATGAAAACAATTGATAATTTAATTATCTTTAGTCATTATTTTCTTTACTGGGCTATTTGTGCTCACCCTTTTGCTTCATAATTCCTTTCAGGCAAAAAGAGTGTAGCTGGGTCGAGCAGGGATAACAGGGGAATAGAACGAGGGTCTATAACTGTTGAAGTTTCCCACCAAAAAGTATGAAAATAATTTTATTAAAAATTTTAGATAAGTGCGTCGTATTTTATACGTCATTTAACCGTTGATTTTGGTGACCCGACTTAAGTGAGGTGAACCCAACTTTTGAAGGGTGTTTTGCCACTATCATACAAGATGTCTAACCACATATGACTTCATGTTATCATAAGACATGGTTGTGCACATCCACTTGCTGATTATATCCATGAACACTACCTATATAATCTTAGTGTACGGTTAGAATATAATTCTCAGTTTGAGACAACAGAGATAATTATATGGCAAGAGAAGACCAACCATTGGAATGAACAAGATAGTAATCTTCTCGTTTTTCTTTGGGGTCTATTGGGTCAACCAAGGATAATTCTCAAGTCCTATTATAACTTAGATGCATGGTCGCCCATGTACGAAGGTTTCCTTGAATATTTTTCAAAGATTTTAATTCTTAAAACAGTTATTGACTGTACCTTTATGTAACAGTATCATTGATAAGGAGGGTGGGTACTGTATTTGTATTAAAACTCATACTTTATGTGTGGTCGTATTATGCACAATAATTTGATATAAAAGATTTATATTTGGATTCTGTACCATGTATTTCTTGGCGACCCAGAATAGGTGGGTTGTGTATTGAACCTATTTTGTGGGCGTCATAAATATTATGTGCTAAGTGTTTATAATGATTTACTAATTTGTTACATGAATTATGATTAATAAGGGAATTACACTTGTGTAGCAATTTAATATTATGTGCAATTTTAATTAATTATTAAATGTTAGCTTGTATTTAATTAAATTAGAAGGTTGTAATTTAATTAAATAAAATGCAGCATTTAAACTATGGGGTAAAAGATTTATTAAAAGAATTAAAAAGGTTTTAAATTGATTTTACCAAACAAGGCCCTTACTTTTGTTTCAAACCCGTTTTACCAAACATGGCCTTAGTTACTATTAATCTGTTTTAAAAATAATGTTGTTTTGCCAAACATGGCCTTAGAGCCTTTTAAATTCAAAATTTTGTAACTTATATAATTAAGTAGTAGTTAGTATATGTAATTAGTATAATACTTATTAGCTACATTAATATTGTAAGTTACATATATGTTATATATGTTATATGTATATTATCTATCTATAATATACGTTAGTTTAGAAAAGTTAGTCTGTTAGAGAAATAAAGAACAAAATAGAGAGAAAAGAAAGAACAGAGAAAAAATAGAGAGGAAAGGAAGAAGTGAAGAAGACTTTGAGAAAACAAAAGGAAGCAAAAACACCTTCATCATCTTCATCTTTCCTCCTAATCCAAGCTAGAAAGGGTATAATCTCTATGTTAAATCTTTTTTATATTGTGTTTTACGTATTCCATGTTTTTTCATAAAAAAACTTCTCTGCAATAATCTTTTTTTGTGTAAATTACTTGATCATGATGTATATATGTGATATATATATATATGCTTATATATGAGATATATAGTTGTTTAGCAATTCAATCCACGTAATTACGATGAACATGAAGAAATCATGTTCATAGTAACTTACTGTTAGCTTATTTTGAAAATAGTCTTTAAATCATCAAAAATGGTATATGTTTGTCAATTGTTGTTTAAGTTGATCATGGATTATGGTTATATGTTAAGAAATAAAGTTAACACAATTGGAATTTCATGATTTGATTTAAAAATGAATTCACAATAGCAATTTTCGTCAAGAACGCTTAAGAATGTCGTTTTCTTCAAAAATCATGAAAACTATGTTTTGATTATGTGTTGTAATGATTTTGTATGTTATAATCATGTTAAGAGTCTAAAATTTTGTTTTCATTAAGTTTCATCTACATCATGTTGAGAAAAATCGGACTTTGGTGTGAAGAAATAAGCCAAATTGGCTTATTTCTCTACCGTTCGCGAGCTGGGGGAACCCAGCAGTAGTGGGCCCCGCCCCATTGGGCTTTTAGCTTGAGAGGACCCGCCCCAGCAGGGTAACCTACTGCCCGGATTTTTATTTTGTGCTTCGTTGAGTTTTTGTGCAGTGTTTGTTTAGCTAACGTATATTGATGACTTGTTAAGTGTAATAGACAATGAGATAACATACTTTTGATATGTTTAAGATGACTTGAAGTCTTATATGAATATATTATATGTGTACATGTGTATTACTTTCATAAGGTACGCCTGTTAGTTTAAAGCGTTATAAGCTTGTGAAGTGTATGTTGTGAGTTGAACTTAAGTAAGAAGTTCAACGATGTTAACGTAACAATCGTGTACTAATTGATATTATAAAAAAATGTAATATATAGGGTAATTATGGAAGTGGTTTGTAATTATAAAGTGTAGCTTGCGCTTGAGGCAAGTTTTCTAATCATTATTCTTTTACGTTAAGCAAGTTTTCTAAGACCTTTCTTTTACGTTTATGCGAGTTTTCTCATTTAATCTTTTCATTGTGCAAGTTCTCTAACCCTTGCTCATTATATCATGCAAGTTTATTTCCGATTCTTAACTTGTTATGTATTGTACAAGCTATGTTGTATTCTAGTATTCATAATGCACAGGTATTGAAGTATTATTGAAGTATTACGATCTTGACTTAATTGTTCAAGTAAGATCTACTTAATCTTTCAATTGCTTTAAGTTATTTCTAAAGCATGCCTACTTATTATGAAGTCTATTGTTATATCTTACAATTGGTTCATAGTTCTTATATTATCGAACTGATAAAGTATTGTGAGTCGATTCAACTACTCCTTAGTTGATGATAGTTGAAACTCTAAATTTCCTTTAAGCTTATCCAAACTAAACTTTCTTTGGTGCGGGCTTGTATTCAAATACTGAGATGAACAACCCTATTTATTAGGGGAGGTTACTACGCGAAAGCGTTGAATGTTTGTGCACAATACATGGTACGAAGGGCTGATCCCCCTAAGTACGTGTGACACCCCCAAATCCGGTATTTTAATTTTCACAGGATTTGGTGTTCACTGTTCCAATATCATACAACTATCTACCCATAAATAATAAAATTCATTTACTAGATAAATAAATCATCATCTTACATCATCTGAAATAATAATACATCATAAATCCCAGGTTATACTTAACCTTAAATCTCTGTTGCGGAAACGTAAATAAATAAGTCTTAAATCATCACACATAAGTCTTGAACTTTAACATTATTCATGACAACACAAGTCTTCATCACTTGTTAGATTTTCCTTTTTCCTTGCTACTAGAAGGCTCACCAGACTGTTCATTCTTATCTGCGATGTTATTATGCAAGAGTGAGCACGAATTCCCTTAAGTATAAAAACATGACAGAATAATAATAGGCGAATAAAAGAACTCTGAATAACAGAAAGCTCAACATTTGAATCAAGAATATTAATCAAGAGTCAAATTACTTCTGAGGGTCATTACGACCTTGAACCGAGTCTTAGGTTGTCAAGTATATTAACATTTCCAACATTTAACAGTCATAAGACTATAGACTTTACTTCTCGTACTTAGGGAGATCTGCCCTTCGTACTGATATTGTGCACATTATCTTAACGCTTAAAGCATCTTCATTAATCCCTTATATTAGGGTTGTTCATCTCAGTTTGACATCAGAATCCACACCAAATAAAGTTGGTTTGGATAACTTAATAAATGATATTCAAATTGAATATTAACTTCTCAATGTATACAATCGAATAAGTATTGTACACTTAAATGATACTTTTAAAAGAATCATAGAATCTCATGTGAAATTCTAAATTTGGATATTCAAGAGTAAGAATTTGCTCAACAATAGTAATTAAGCATAGCAATTGCTCAATTTAAAGAGTTTAGTTTAGGAAACTTGCCCAACAATAAAAGTAAGTTAGGGATAGAAAACTTGCCTCGTGCACAAGCTACAATTATTTCTCACTTCTTTAATTACTCTTACCTATCACACATTTACAATATCAATTAATTATAAGTTCGATATGATTATTGATTTACAATAGTATTCTTCAAACTCATTATTAGGTTTTCAAATAATGGTTTACGTTGATTAATTAACTTGTTAATTAATCACGTAACTTAAGTTATTAACTTGTATTAATAACTCATTACATACATAACATGTCTTCATGTTAATTAGATTTAAAATAATGTCTTAATGTTTATAACACATTATTTAACCTTTACAAATAATAGTTTAAATCACGTAATTAATTTATTAATTAATTACATAACATAAATTATTAAACACATATCAATATTTTATTACATTTATACAACATGTGTTCATGTTCATTAGACTCAAAACACATTTCACAAATTTTCAACTCTTAGCAATTTTATTTTTATTTTTTTCAAAATTTCAGACGGGCCCGGCCGCGCGCTGTTTAGCCTTGCACCCGGCGCGGCCGCGCTGCTGCGGAATCTCAGAATCTGAAGTTCGCGAACGAATACAGAATTTGTCCATTTTCTCCAATTTTACACCAATATAATGATTTGTAGTGTTACCTATGAAGTATAAACTTCATAGGAACATTATATAACACTTCTAACACATTCTTAACATTTTAACACATAAAATTATACGAATTAAAATCATCAAATTTACTGTTCTTCATAACTTGTAAAGTTTTTTATGAAAAATATATAATCTATCATTACGGATTCGTTACTACACCGAATCCGTTCATTTTAATTCCATTATCTTTGTTTAAACATATACAATCATATTCATACGTCAATTTTAATACAATTATATGAATCAATCATTAATTTAACCCATATGGGTTATTTACCCATATTCAATACTCTGTAATTTCATAAAACCCATTTATTATCAAAATTACTTTGTGTGATCAGTGTAAATCATGGATACATGATCTAACACATAATACTAACATCTACGGTCGCATATATGATAACCTCATACTTTAATTTCCCAAAATGATTCTTAACAGAGAGTTTTTACAAAGATGTATAAAAACTCTATAATTTTCTTCAAAACCCAATTAAAGCCAAATTAAATAAAATTGATCCTTTAAAGCATGATTATATGTTAGAAAAACACGTTATGATTCCATACCCATATAGATAAAGCCATATCATAACCCAATTGGAAAACCCAATTTTCACAGAAAACTTTAAAACACGTAATGAAGAAATATCAATTTTGAAAACTTGAAAAGAAGGGATTACCCTTAGTAGTGAAGATAAATCAAAGAAACACAATTGATTTCTCAATTCTTCCTTTCTCAATCTCTCTTCTTCTTCTTCTTCTTCTTCTTTTTCTCTGTCTTTTCTCTGAAAAACTTCTAAGTTTATTCTGATAATAACTTAGAAATAATAAGTATACGTATTATATAAATGTTACCGTTGTATAATAAACAGATTAACCTCTCTTAAGGTCTTGTTTGCCTTCCTCTTCTTTTCTTTCCCCGTTTATTTTAATAAACTAATTTACTATATAGTTAATTGTCACCTTACTTATTGATTAATTAATTTTATTTAAATCAATTAAATAAAATAAGATAATTCACAATAAATCACATTGTCATATAACTAATATTTTTATTTATTAATTATGTCAATTTATTAATTCATTAATTAATTATTAATTAACTAAAGTAACATATGCTTATTTAATTAATTCAATTAATCAAATAATTAATTTAATTAATGTCACACATATAATTAAATTAATCTACTACAAATTCATGAATTAATTATTTAATTCAATAATTAAATCATTAAAAATATTTATTTATCTCCATAAATATTCAAATAACTTTACAAAAATTCTCGTTCGTCACATCTTTCCCCCCTTAAAAGGATTCTGTCATCAGAATCATGGTTCGATTAATAATTTCGTCTTTCACATTCTTCCCCCCTTACAAAGATTCTGTCCCCAGAATCACGTTCACCTATTCAAGAAAATAAGTGGGGATAATTCTTCATCATATTCTCTTCGAGTTCTCATGTAGCTTTTTCAGCGTTGTGGTTCCTCCAAATTACCTTAACAGAAGGTATTACTTTGTTCTTGAGAACTTGCTCTTTCCTGTCAACTATCTGAACAGGAACTTCTTCGTATGATAAATCTTTCTCAAATTGTAGGGGTTCATATTCTATCACATGTTTGTAATCGGGTTTATAACGTCGTAATACCGACACATGGAAAACATTGTGGACATGCTCCAGTGCCGGAGGTAAAGCTACCTCATAGGCTACTTCTCCAATTCTTCGGAGTACCTCAAAGGGTCCAATGAACCTCGGGCTCAATTTTTCCTTCTTACCAAATCTGATCTTTCCCTTCCAAGGAGAGACCTTCAAAAATACAAAACTACCCGATTCAAACTCTACATTCTTGCGGTGTGGATCAGCGTATTTCTTCTGCCTATCCTGAGCCGCTACTAATCTTGTCCGAATTACTTTAACTATCTCTGCCGTTTGTTGGACTAACTCTGGTCCTACCAATTGTCTTTCACCAACTTCATCCCAGTAAAGTGGAGTTCTGCACTTTCTACCGTACAATGCTTCGTAAGGAGGTATACCAATACTAGTGTGGTAACTATTATTATAACCAAATTCTACAAGCGGCAAATGATCATCCCAATTGCCTTTAAAATCCATGATACAGGCTCTCAACATATCCTCTAAGGTCTGGATTATCCTTTCACTTTGCCCGTCAGTCTGAGGGTGATAAGCGGTGCTCATCCTCAACTGTGTTCCCATGCATTCTTGCAGTCGCTTCCAGAAATTTGATGTGAAGCGCGGATCACGGTCAGAAATAACTGACACTGGCACCCCGTGCCTCGAAACAATCTCTTTTACATATAACTTCGCCAATTGTTCTAGGTTAAATCTGATTTTGATCGAAAGAAAGTGTGCGGATTTCGTTAATCGGTCGACGATAACCCATACTGCATCATGGCCTTTCTGAGTCGTCGGAAGGCCAACAACAAAATCCATTGTAATATGTTCCCATTTCCATTCTGGGATTTCTAAAGGTTGTAACAAACCACTTGGTCTTTGGTGTTCTGCCTTGACCCTTTGGCAAGTCAGACACTTGGCAACACAATCGGCAACGTCTTTCTTCATATTTGGCCACCAAAAGTGTTGTCGTAAATCCTGATACATCTTGGTACTTCCGGGGTGAATGGAATACCTCAAACTATGAGCCTCACTCAGAATTTCCTCCTTGATTTTTGGTATTGGCGGTACCCAAACTCTACTTTCAAACCTCAACAATCCTTCACTGTCCACTTTAAATCTAAGTTCAGTCCCTTCAGATATCTTTTTCTTTACTTCCTCACATTCCTTATCCAGAATTTGAACTTCTTTAACCTTATCCAATAAAGTTGTACCAGCTTGCATCTGGAACAATTTCTCGTTAGTCTCCATTAGACATCCTACTTCCAATTCCAGCTTTTCCATTGCTGAAATCAATTCTTCCTGTCCTGTCAGCATCATCAACTTTTCCCGACCCTTTCTGCTTAAGGCGTCGGCTACAACATTCGCTTTGCCTGGGTGGTATAAGATATCACAATCATAATCCTTTATTAATTCCAGCCACCTTCTTTGGTGCATATTCAAGTCTTTCTATGTGAAAATATACTTCAGACTCTTATGGTCTGTATATATTTCACACTTCTCCCCATAGAGATAGTGTCTCCAAATCTTTAAAGCAAATACCACCTCAGCTAATTCCAAATCGTGGGTTGGATATCCCTTCTCATAATCTTTTAACTGTCGTGACGCATACGCAATGACTCTGCCATTTTGCATAAGCACACAGCCTAGCCCTTTATGCGACGCATCACTATATACCACAAAATTTCCTATGTCATCTAGAAGGGACAACACAGGTACTGTACTTAACCTTCTCTTAAGTTATTGAAAACTTTTCTCACACTTCTCCATCCAAACGAATTTCACAACTTTCCTAGTCAAATTCGTTAATGGAGTGGCGATCATGGAAAAATCCTGAATGAATCTTCTGTAATAACCGGCTAATCTAAGAAAACTTCTTACTTTCGACGGTGTTTTCGGCTGATCCCAATTCATCACTGCTTCGACTTTGGAGGGATCCACCGAAATTCTGTCCTTATCAATCACGTGTCCGAGATATTGCACCCTTTCAATCCAGAATTCACACTTTGAGAATTTGGCATACAACTTCTCTCTTCTTAGTACTTCTAACGTCAACTTCAAATGCTCAACATGTTCTTCCTTGGTCTTAGAATAGACCAATATATCATCAATAAAAACCACTACAAATTTGTCCAGAAACGGCTTGAACACTCCATTCATTAGGCCCATAAATGCTGCAGGCGCATTTGTTAGACCAAATGACATAACCAAAAATTCGTAGTGACCATATCGTGTCCTAAACGCTGTCTTCGGGACATCTTCTGGCCTTACCTTCAACTGATGATAACCACTTCTTAGGTCTATCTTCGAGATATATCTCGCTCCTTTTAATTGATCAAACAGATCATCAATTCTTGGCAACGGATACCTATTCTTAATGGTAACCTTGTTCAATTCCCTATAGTCGATGCAGAGTCGCATCGTTCTATCCTTCTTCTTAACAAATAATACCGGCGCTCCCCACGGTGATACGCTCGGTTGAATATATTTTTTGTCCAACATCTCTTGTAGCTGTGCCATCAATTCCTTCATTTCTACCGGAGCCATCCGGTACTGTGCTTTCGATATTGGAGCCGTTCCTGGCACCAGATCGATAACAAAATCTACTTCCCTGTCAGGCGGAAGTCCTAGCAGATCATCCGGGAAAACATCCACGAAGTCTATTACGACTGGTATTTCTTCTAACCTTGGATTCTCTTTACGACTATCGACTATGTAGGCTAAATACCCCATACAGCCTTGTCTTAATAACTTCCTGGCCTGCATCATCGTCACACAACTCGCTTCTCTAGGCAATTTACTGCCATAAAACACAACCTTTGATGGAGTCATAAGGTTAATACATTTCTTCTGGCAATCAATTACTGCTCCATACTTGAATAACCAATCCATTCCCAGGATAACGTCAAATTCCCCAAGTTTAATCGGGATCAGATCTACGTTCATAATGTTACCCTTAATATCCACTCTACAGTTCTTGTATATATACTTAACGGGAATTACTTCCTTATTCGCAATCTCTATGTTCATAGGGATCTCTAATTCGTCTTTAAGTAATTCTAAATTCTTTGCAAAGTCGTCGGATATAAATGAACAAGTAGCACCCGAATCAAATAAAACATAAGCATTGACTTTATTGATCGGAATGATACCTGACACCACATCACGAGACTGCACATCGTCTTATACGGTCATGTTAAATGTCCTTGCAGTTGGTCGGTTTGTCGAAGTCGGTCCGGTAATGGTAAGAGGATTTCCACTATTATTTCCCTTATGTCCACCTGACCCTGCCCCTCCAGATGCCTTCTTTGGACAATCTCTAGCCAAGTGATCCTTTGACCCACACGTGTAGCAGGCGCCCTTCTTAGGGTTAGGGCAGTTAGGTGCTATGTGGCCTTCCTGACCACAATTGTAGCAAACTCTTTTTTTTTTTCATGCAGACTCCCAAATGAGTCTTCCCACAGGTTGGGCATGGTTCTAATTTTTTCTTCTGACTACCTTGCTGACTTACAGACGATGGGTTGTCATTCCCTTTTCGTTTATGATTATTAATTCCCCTTGTGTGACAGCCACTAGCCTTATTGTTTCCTTCACTATCATTCTTCTTCTTCTTCTTTTGATCCTGATTGTACTTAGACACCGCTTCACTTCCACCTTCAGCGAGAATGGCCTTCTCCAGAAATCCAGCAAAAGTGTTCAATTGAAACATTGACACCTTGCTATATAACCAGGGTTTCAGTCCCTGTTCAAAACGCCTAGCCTTTCTTTTGTCAGTACGCACCTAATATTGGGCAAACCGAGACAATTCGTTAAACTTTGCCGCGTAGTCGAGCACAGACATATTCCCATGCTTCAACTCCAGAAACTGCACCTCTATTTGATTCTGGGAGCTGGTCGGGAAATACATCTCGAAAAATATTTCTTTAAACCTTTCCCAGGTTATTACTCCTTCTCCTCCCCTGATCTTATTTGCCTGCCACCAGTAGCTGGCTTCTGATTTTAACATAAATGTCGCGTAGGCGGTCTTCTGGTCCTCCCTAACTCGGGCGACCTCAAAAATTTTCTCCATTTCCATAACCCAAATCTGAGCTTCTATCGGGTTCGTGGAACCCTTAAAATCTGGCTGTCCCACTGCCTTAAAGTCTTTAAATGAGGTGTTTGGTGGAGCTTGAGGCTGATTGTTCATCGCTCCAGCCAACAAATTTACCAGCTGCTGAACGGGGTTCGCATTGGCATCATTGTTGTTATTAGTCGACCCTTCTTGGGCTTGTCGACGATTTTGTCTCCTTCTTGGCGGCATATTTCTTTTAAGAATATACGCTCATTAGATCTTTATTCAATCTCGTAAACATTTAAGACTTAACTCAAATATTTAACATAACCACTTTAACTCTTTTCTTTTCAAATAACCTTTGATATTTTATTTAAATCAAAAGTTTTAAACATAGTACTATAGCATCTCTGCCATTTACTTCAACTATCCCAAGATAAAGAATCTTCAGGATTTAGTTTCTCAAAATATTCCTTTGTTTTTAATCACATCGGAATTTACGTTAACTATTCCAAAGAGTATCACATAATGTTAAATACTTTAACATACTCCCTTAACCCATATCATCTTAAACAACTTTATTATTTTATTAAAACCAAAAGCTTTTAGTACAATACGATAGCATTTCTGCCATTTACATCAACTATCTTGAAATAAAGTTTCTACAGGATTTACATTATCACAATATTCCTTTGTTTATAAACACATCGAAATTTACATTATTTACGATTATTTAAACATTAACAATATCATATTGTCCTATCACGGCCTACTAAGGTGTCGGACAGCTTCATTACGGTCCTCCTCTATAATGCGGGACACAGTCCTGCGATCTAACATATACCCAGGCAGTCCCTCGAACTGAATTGGATATCTCATAACTCGGTCCTGGGCCTCATCCATTGCCCTCAGAAACGTATAGCACGTCACTGCAACCTTAACTCTCTTCGCACGCGCATCATCCTCTGCTAGATCTGCACATCGTGCATTTCTCACCGAAGCTTCTTCCACTATGACGAGTCTTTCAGATTTCTCTTTCAACTCATTCTTTAACTTTTCTATCTCCTCTGTCTTCTGCTGAGTTTGGCCCTTCTCATGAACCAAATCCCACTCCACATTGCCAAGACGGGTGTGGAGTGTCTCAATCTCACCACCCTGAGCAACTAACTGCTCCCTCAACTCCTGAATTGTATCTTGTAACTCTACGTTGCGATCATACAATAATCATACATATCAGCACTGACAGAGTTCGGTGGGAACTCCTCAAGGTCTTCCTCCTCCTCTTCCTCTTCAGGGTCTTCCTCTTCCTCCTCCTCGGCTACCTCAATCGGGATCTCGACCTCCTCAAGGTCCTCCTCTGAGTCAATATCTGGCTCATACTCCTAACCAAAATCTGGAATCACAGGAGATGGCTCTGGCTATACTAACTGCTCCCAGACAGTATGTATGTCCCGGGGCTCCTCATCTCTAGTCTCTAGGGGTACAACATCCCTGGGCTGACTAGCTCTTCCAGTATCTGACATCCTGACAAAATAAGTTTTAAGTCTTAGTTTTTTTTTACGTGACGCTAATCAATACTCTATCAAGTATGAACACATAAGCACATAGCACATAAGGTAATTTTATTATCTTTCTTAGAACTCAATCATAGTTATCATTACTATGTTCACGAAGGCTACTATCCTAAGGTTATCCCCCACCGAAGGTTCATAACCTACGGCTCTGATACCAACTTGTGACACCCCCAAATCCGGTATCTTAATTTCCACAAGATTTGGTGTTCATTGTTCCAATATCATACAACTATCTATCCATAAATAATGAAATTCATTTATTAGATAAATAAATCATCATCTTACGTCATCTGAAATAATAATACATCATAAATCCCAGGTTATACTTAACCTTAAATCTCTGTTGCGAAAACGTAAATAAATAAGTCTTAAATCATCACACATAAGTCTTGAACTTTAACATTATTCATGACAACACAAGTCTTCATCACTTGTTAGATTTTCCTTTTTCCTTGCTACTAGAAGGCTCACCAGACTGTTCATTCTTATCTGCGATGTTATTATGCAAGAGTGAGTACGAATGTCCGCAAGTATAAAAACATGACAGAATAATAATAGGCGAATAAAAGAATTCTGAATAACAGAAAGCTCAATATTTGAATCAAGAATATTAATCAAGAGTCAAATTACTTCTCAACTTTTGAATCAAGAATATTAATCAAGAGTCAAATTACTTCTGAGGGTCATTAAGACCTTGAATCGAGTCTTAGATTGTCAAGTATATTAACCTTTCCAATCTTTAACAGTCATAAGACTATAGACTTTACTTCTCGTACTTAGGGAGATCAGCCCTTCGTACTGATACTGTGCACATTATCTTAACGCTTAAAGCATCTTCATTAATCCCTTATATTAGGGTTGTTCATCTCAGTTTGACATCAGAATCCGCACCAAATAAAGTTGGTTTGGATAACTCAATAAATAATATTCAAATTGAATATTAACTTCTCAAGGTATACAATCAAAAAGTATTGTACACTTAAATGATACTTTTAAAAGAATCATGACATCTCATGTGAAATTCTAAACTTGGATATTCAAGAGTAAGAATTTACTCAACAATAGTAATTAAGCATAGCAATTGCTCAATTTAAAGAGTTTAGTTTAGGAAACTTGCCCAACAATAATAGTAAGTTAGGGATAGAAAACTTGCCTCGTGCACAAGCTACAATTATTTCTCACTTCTTTAATTACTCTTACGTATCACACATTTACAATATCAATTAATCATAAGTTCGATATGATTATTGATTTACAATAGTATTCTTCAAACTCATTATTAGGTTTTTAAATAATGGTTTACGTTGATTAATTAACTTGTTAATTAATCACGTAACTTAAGTTATTAACATGTATTAATAACTCATTACATACATAACATGTCTTCATGTTAATTAGATTTAAAATAATGTCTTAATGTTTATAACACATTATTTAACCTTTACAAATAATAGTTTAAATCACGTAATTTATTTATTAATTAATTACATAACATAAATTATTAAACTCATAACAATATTTTAATCATATTTATACAACATGTGTTCATGTTCATTAGACTCAAAACACATTTCACAAATTTTCAACTCTTAGCAATTTTATTTTTATTTTTTTCAAAATTTCAGATGGGCGCGGCCGCGCGCCGTTTAGCCTTTGCACCCGGCGCGCCCGCGCGGCTGCGGAATCTCAGAATCTGAAGTTCGCGAACGAACACAGAATTTGTCCATTTTCTCCAATTTTACACCAATATAATGATTTGTAGTGTTACCTATGAAGTATAAACTTCATAGGAACATTATATAACACTTCTAACACATTCTTAACATTTTAACACATAAAATTATACGAATTAAAATCATCGAATTTACTGTTCTTCATAACCTGTAAAGTTTTTTATGAAAAATATATAATCTATCATTACAGATTCGTTACTACACCGAATTCGTTCATTTTAATTCCATTCTCTTTGTTTAAACATATACAATCATATTCATACGTCAATTTTAATACAATTATATGAATTAATCATTAATTTAACCCCATATGGGTTATTTACCCATATTCAATACTCTGTAATTTCATAAAACCCATTTATTAACAAAATTACTTGGTTGATCAGTGTAAATCATGGATACATGATCTAACACATAATACTAACATCTACGGTCGCATATATGATAACCTCATACTTTAATTTCCCAAAATGATTCTTAACAGAGAGTTTTTACATAGACGTATAAAAACTCTATAATTTTCTTCAAAACCCAATTAAGGCCAAATTAAATAAAATTGATCCTTTAAAACATGATTATATGTTAGAAAAACACGTTATGATTCCATACCCATATAGATAAAGCCATATCGTAACCCAATTGGAAAATCCAATTTTCACAGAAAACTTTAAAACACGTAATGAAGAAATATCAATTTTGAAAACTTGAAAAGAAGGGATTACCCTTAGTAGTGAAGATAAATCAAAGAAACACAATTGATTTCTCAATTCTTCCTTTCTCAATCTCTCTCAATCTCTTCTTCTTCTTCTTCTTTTTCTCTGTCTTTTCTTTGAAAAACTTCTAAGTTTATTATGATAATAACTTAGAAATAATAAGTATACGTATTATATAAATGTTACCGTTGTATAATAAACGGATTAACCTCTCTTAAGGCCTTGTTTGCCTTCCTCTTCTTTTCTTTCCCCATTTATTTTAATAAACTAATTTACTATATAGTTAATTGTCACCTTACTTATTGATTAATTAATTATATTTAAATTAATTAAATAAAATAAGATAATTCACAATAAATCACATTGTCACATAATTAATATTTTTATTTATTACTTATGTAAATTTATTAATTCATTAATTAATTATTAAATTAACTAAAGTAACATATGCTTATTTAATTAATTTAATTAATCAAATAATTAATTTAATTAATGTCACACATATAATTAAATTAATCTACCATAAATTCATGAATTAATTATTTAATTCAATAATTAAATCATTAAAAATATTTATTTATCTCCATAAATATTCAAATAACTTTACAAAAATTCTCGTTCGTCACAGTACGAGTTAAAGGTCCATAGTCTCAATGACTGTTAATGGTTTTTAAATAGAAATATTTATAACCTAGGACATAGTTCAGGATCGTATGACCCTCAGATAAATTCTATATTCTAATTTCAAATATGATGAAAGAATTATTATTCAATTCTTTATTTTGATGAAAGTAAAGTTATTCAAACCATTTTGGAGTTATTCAGTTATGTCATATCATTGTTATATTTCAAGTGAGCTTTTGTTTGCTCACTCTTGCACATTTTATAACCCCTTGCAGTTAAAGCCGAGAATATTGACGTATCGTTAACAAGTAAAGGGAAAAGAAAGATGAGCAAGTGAAGACTTGTTGTCTTCAATTTTGATTGTAATAAGACTTAGTTCATAATATTTTATTTCCGCACTTATTTGTTATGTTAAGGTTAGATAACCCTGGGATTTACTTTAGACAAGGTTGTAATCCTTTTATAAGGAATATGATTTTTATTTAAGTAATTATGAAGGTTGTAATCTACTTTGTAATTATTTATTATGGGGTAGATGCATGTTTTTTTTAGAAAGTGAACACCAAATCTTGTGAAAACGAAGTACCCGGATTTGGGGGTGTCACAAGTAGTATACGAGATTGACAGGAATGAGTATGCTAGATAAAACTGCTATATAAGTATGCTGGATATAACTGCTATATTACTGCCATAACTGTCTAGATGGTTTAGTTGGTTCGCCTGATGGTTTTTCAAAAATTTAAAATTGCCTTTTAAAAACCAATTCACGATCCAAGGGGGAGCGTCATGAATTAAGGGGGAGTTCTGAAAACCAAAATATTTTTACTTATTGTCATCATCAAAAAGGGGGAGATTGATAGGTCTCCAAATATGGGTATTTTATTTTTATGCTAACAAATTAGGTAAATAGGTCAAAACTGCTTGAAATCCCAGTATGGTTACAGGGGCTTCAGTAGACAACCTGGTGTTGCCGAAGTTTAACTTGACATCCCGGTATAGTGATCGGGGTTGAGCTTGACATCCTGGGGTTGTCACCGGGGCTGCTTGACATCCCGGTATTGTTATCGGGGCTTCACTTGCCATCCCGATATTGTCGGGGTTTGACTTGACATCCCGATGTAGTGACCGGGGTTGAGCTTGACATCTCGAGGTTGTCGCTGGGGCTGCTTGACATCCCAGTATGGTTATCGGGGCTTTACTTGACATCCCGGTGTTGCTATGGTTTGACTTGACATCCCGGTGTAGTGACCGGGGTTAAGCTTGACGTCCCGGTGTTGTCGGAGTTTGACTTGACATCCCGGTGTAGTGGAAAAAGACGGTTTTTCCCTCTTGCATGGTTAGTAACAGGAATGCAAAATTTTGAGTGTCTACAGATGCCCCTCTTTATCATGTTTATGCAATGCAATGGAATGAACTGGATAAAGATTGCTAGACACTAGAAATATCATAGATGCAAAAGCAATGTAATGCATGGCACGCTATGTTATGAATGTTAGATACCTTTATGGAGATGGGGCTATCACTGGCTGTTTACGTCATTTTCTGCTGGGGATGACGTTATTCCAAGATAGCCTTTTAGGGAAGATTTTCTCTTGGCTGATGCCGTTGGACATGTATGAACTCGACGTTGGGGTTGTCACCAACACTTTCGCCTTCAGATAAACTTTCTGATTTTCATCTCCACTGGGGATATTCTTCTATACTGATTTACCTCATTGGAGAATCCCGATGACTATCCTGATGATAACTCCCACTGGTTTACGTCATCGGACCTTTCCCGATGCTACGTTGGAGTTGTCGCCAACGGTTTGAATTATTGTTAAGTCGATGCCGACGTTTCTGTCGATGCCTACCCAATAACTCTTCCATCTATCATGGATAGCTAGTGGTATCGCTCTTGCAATCACTGATCTTCTTCCATTTGAGCATCAATTAACACTCTCAAGGACTCCATTTCTACTTTTATGGGCAGTACTACTTCCATGACATAGACCAATGAATAAAAGGTAGCCCCAATAAAGGTACGCATTGACGTTCTGTATGCTAACAGAGTTAGAGGCAACAGGTCAGGCCATCTTTTGTGATTGGCGGGCATTTTCTGCATGATCTTCTTGATGTTCTTGTTGGCCTCTTTGACAACACCATTCATCTTGGGCCGGTATATGACAAAATTGAGATGCTTAATATGAAACTTGCTGCATAAATCTCTCATCATCTGATTGTTTATGTTCTTGGCGTTATCTGAGATGATCACCTCTAGTTGTCCATATCGACAGATGATATTATTTCTGATAAAACCAATGATTACCTCCTTAGTGACCTTGGGAAAAGAGGCAGCTTCAACCCACTTGGAGAAGTAATCGATCATGGTGTAGATGAATCGATGTCCGTTGCTGGCTTTGGGTTCTATCGGCCCAATGACGTCCATTCCCCACATGGAGAAAGGCCATGGCGAACTCATATTGTGCAGCTCATTTGGAGGAGCATGAATAGCATTTCCGTGGACTTGGCATTGGTAACATGTCATGACATGATCATCACAGTTAGCTTTGAGAGAGATCCAGTAATGCCCCGTTCTCACTATCTTCTTAGCTAGTAAATGACCCGCTCATGTGTGGACCGCAGACTCCACCGTGCACTTCATCCATCAGTCTCTGGGCATGATCTTTATCAAGGCATCTTAAACGGCCTATTACAGCATCCCTCTTATAGAGTGCATCTCCGCTCAGATAGAACTTCATAGCCATCTTGTGAATCAACTTTTGTCTGGCTTGGCTTGCCCAGCGGGTGTAGATCCATCTCGAAGATATTCCTTGATGTCTTGATACCAAGGCTATTTTATAAGAGGTATTTTATTTGATACTTCTTTAATGTAATTCCCGTATATCGGGGCCTTTTGGTTTATGAATTTGATGTCGGGAATTCCCCTCCAGCTAGATATGTGGATCAGGGAAGCCAATGTCGCCAATGCATCAGCAAAGTCGTTCCTACCTCAAGGGATGTGGATGAAGGTTATCTCTTCAAAATCCATGGATATGTTGATGACATGCCGGTGATAGGGCAGCAAGTGCAATTTTTGGTATGATATGCCCCAGTGGTTTATCTGATAACCAACTCAGAATCTCCAAAGACTAGTAGGCGCTGGATACCCATGGATTGGGCTAGTTTCAAGCCCATTATGCAGCCTTCAAACTCATTCGTGTTGTTGGTGTTGACAAAGTGCAGCTTGGTAGCCACATGATACTGTTCTTCTGTACCAGAGACAAGGACTGCCCCAGCTCTGGCACCTTCCATGTTCTCTACTCCATTAAAATACATTTTCTAAGGTTAGACTGTATTCTCTTAATGGATTTGTTGAATTGTCATGATCCCATCATCCGGGAAATAAGTCTCCAAGGGTTCAAAATCCCCTGATGGTGCTTCAGCCATTTGATCTGCAATCCCTTGACCTTTGATAGACTTCTGAGTCACGTAGACAATGTCGAATTGTTGGAAGATCAATTTTCATTTGGACAATCGACAATTCAATATTGGTTTGATGAATACGTACTTAAGTGGATCCATGCGGGATATAAGGTAGGTCGTATGCCCATGCAAAAAATGTTGTAACCTCGTGGCGGCCCATGCTAACGCACAACATGTCTTTTCAATCAGTGTGTACTTCTGTTCTCCGCTGCTGAATCTTTTGTTGATGTAGTAGATAGCTCTCTTCTTGCTACTATCATGCTTCTTACCCAGCATACAACCCATTGCGTTGGCATTGACGGACAGGTACATAAACATGGGAACTTCATCCCTCGGGGGTACCAAGATAGGCGCTTCGATTAGCTGCTTCTTGATGGAAAGGAAAGCTTTTTGGCAATCCTCATTCCATTTGGCAGAGGAATTCTTTCTTAGTAGCTAGAAGATGGGTTCACAATTTGCTGTGAGCTGGGAAATGAACCGGCTTATGAAATTGATTCTTCCTAGAAACTCGCGTATCTCTTTTTCTATTCGGGGTACGGGCATCTCCGTAATGACTTTAATCTTGGCGGGAACCAGCTCAATGCCTCTATTACTTACCAGAAATCCCAACAACTTACCCGATTTGACACCAAAAACACATTTGGTTGGATTCAGCTTGAGGTTGTACTTACGCAACCTGTTAAACAGCTTCTTGAGATGGTTGATGTGATCGTCCTCTTTCTGGGACTTGATGATGATGTCATCCATATAAACCTCTATCTCCTTATGCATCATGGTATAAAATAGGACCATCATGGCTCGTTGATACGTGGCACCGGCATTGATGAGGCAGAAAGACAATCGTCTGTAACAGAAGTTTCCCCAGGGAGCGATGAAGGCTGTCTTCTCCCTATCCTCTTTAGCGACCATGATTTGATGGTAACCAGCAAAGCAATCCACGAAAGAATACATGTCATACTATGTTGTACTATATATCAGAATGTGGATGAAAGGTACCGAAAAATTATCCTTGAGACAAGCTTTGTTCAAATCCCTGTAATCCACGTATACTCGTACCTTCCCTCCGGGCTTAGGCACATGAAGTATGTTCGACAGCCACTCCGGGTATGTTGATACCATGATGATACCGACTTTAAATTGTTTGGAAACCTCTTCTTTGACTTTCAGACTCCATTCAGGTTTCAATCACCTGAGCTTTTGCTTGACTGGCTTGAATCCATCTTTGATGGGGAGTCGATGGATGACAATGTCAGTGGACAAGCCAATCATGTCTTCATGCGACCATACAAACACATCCTGGAACTGTGTTAAGATTTCAATCAGGTTGGTTCTTTGGTCTGGGGTGAGGTCTACGCCTATCTGGATTTCTTTGAGGTTTTTTGACGTTCCGATATTGACAATGGTGGTTTGATCGAGGTTTGGTTTGGGTTTATCTTCGACACATTATTTGATCTCCTCAGGCACCTCATAGTCATCTATCACCTCTTGATAAACTTCCATCAAGTCGAAGTACAATTCTTCATCGAAGTTGTAGTCACTATGATAGGTTGACATCTCATCAGCAGGGACAAAGAAATCCAATTATGGAGTCCTGAAAACAAAATGCTTTTGCTTAATATATGAATCTGTTTAAACATACAAAGAATTTAGCAAAGCATGACCAAAGTTACTTCTATAGTTGTGCAATAAAATAAGCATTAAATGAAACCATGTTACATGGCAGATGGACTTTCTGCCCTTTTACCCTTTTTAAAGGAAGCATGGGGTGTTTCTCTAGTTATCCAATGTCAGGTCCTCATGCATAGGGAGGATAAAGGATTGGTGGTCGTCTGTCTCTTCTGTAAGACCCCAACTTTTATGAATAAAGATTTAATTTTTTTTATATATTATTTTGAAATAGTAAGGTGTTGATTTGATAAATGTGATAAGTTATGGGTGATATGTGCAAATTTTACAAAATAAGCAAGTTGTTATAAAATATTCGGTTGGTCGGGGAATATTCTTTTTGTTGGGGAATATTTGTACGATGGCACAATCATTGGTGGGCCCATAACAGAAAATTGTCAGATGAAGAAAACGACAAGAATAAGTTTTCTAAAAATAACGGCAAGACTTTTACCGTTAAACTGTTAAAATACCCGGTGATAAAGGTACAGTAATATGCGTTGTTGCACAGTAGGACACGGTATTGCACAGTATCTCTTATTATTGATTCTTACGTAAGAAGTCACTTAATATTTCATTCAATAATTGGCACAGTAGTTGCTGCATAGTATCTAATATTATTGATTTAATTATTATCACAGTAGCATCTGCACAATATTTTATATTATTAAATCAATAATTGTCACGACACTAGTTACTATGTTATTTAATATTATTAGTTAGCATTATTGGCAATGTCTAGAAAGTTCTATCAAAGAAAGGGGTTAGGTTATTTAATTGCGCGCCAGTAAAGAGAAAATCCTTATAGAAAAGCCTCCTCTTTTCTTGGAACAATCTGGTTATCAATATTATGAGTTATAATATCAATGATGACTAATTGTTGAAAGATTGTGTTAATTAAAGATAAGTGATTTGTGGTGGATAATTATTTAATTTTTGTTATAAATAGAAGAGTTGTTGTAAGGACCCCTACATGCCAAATTATTCAAATCGTCGGTAGAAATTGATATCAATTTTGTTTTATTATTATTATAATAGTAATAAAATAGGAAACTTTTTATATAAAGCAGAAAACTTTTTATAATATATATAAAGTTGTTTGTTTTATTAAAATATAAATAGAATATATTATATTATATATAAAGTTTTTGTTTTATTAGAATATTTTATTGCACAATGATTGCATAGTAAAAATCAGATTTCGCCCAAAATATCATCCGTTAATTCATTACTATTTGGTCTGTGATTTTTTCTTAAATAGTACCCTGTCATTCTCCAATAAATAGGATGCTTAGTTAAGAAATGAAAATCACACCAGAATCAGAGAATTCTTCTTCTATAATATTGTGCGTATTTCTTTCTAGTATAAGAATACTTTGAGTGTAGTTTATAGTGAAAGATTTCCTCAAGAATATATCCGATATACCAGTCAGATTTAGCCTCCTACTAAGGTAAAGGATGTTATTTTTATATTCATAAGGGTTGTCATTCTATTCCTTATTATTATGTGGGAATAACCTGTCTACGCAGACTACCGCATGCATGGTGAATAATCCTTCGTATTCTTTCTTTATTAAGTTGTGGAAATGATCTGTCTATGCGGATTATCGCATGACGGGTGAAAATTCATTTGCAGTTTCATATATTATTTCATTCTCGTTCGGTATATATCATTTCTTTTGTACTCATTAAGGGATATTGTTTTCTTTCATATTTCTCCATTTATGGTACCAAATTATTGTTTGTTTCCATATCCTTATTATTAAATGGTGGAAATCCCTGAAATTAGTAGAATATCCTTGAGTTTTGTGCGTCATCTAATATCATTTCACTTGAATATTAGTCGGAACTTTCCTATCAAATTTTAATATTTTCATGTCGAGGTACTATTCATAGAATACTATTCATACGTACGGTACTATTCATATATACGATACTATTCATACGACACTATTCATGGGGTACTATTCATTATATAAAAAAATAATTTCTTTTCTTTCCAAATTATTTTTTGTATATGAATATCATTCTTGAATTTTGCTCCACAATTGATTATCGTGTTGACAATTTTAACATTCTAGAACTTGGATAAATTAAATTATAAATCTCTAATATTTGTCATTTATCTCACTTGATACGTTCTTTATATCATTTTTCATCATCCTCAATCTTAAATTGTGGTGAAAGTTATCTTTGGCCCTTAGTGAAAATACAAACTGTTGATTGATGAATATCTTTGGCCTGTAGTGCAAAGATGGACAGGTGTTTGGCATGATCATGACCACTGGTGATAAAAATGAATATCTTTGGCTCGTAGTGCAAGGATAAATTATTGATTTGAAATATTTATTGATTGGTGTTACAGGGATAAAATATTGATGATGGACTTTTAAATCATAGAAGATAGTAGACATCATGCTCTAGTTAACTCTTCTAATGGATTGTTATTTTTCGCTGCAGTTGTTGATCTAAAACTTGTTGTCCATTATATTTTATTTTATTTATTGAAGGCTAACGATAATTTATTCTTCATTATCTTAGTCATAATATTCTTTACTGGGCTAGTTGAGCTCATCCTTTTCTTTCATTGTTCTCTTCAGGAAATGAGAATATAGCGGGGACTAGTTGGGGAATGGAGTGATGGTCCAAGATAGAGCTATAGTAGTCCTCACTATTTTGTAAAATAGTGTGATAATAATTGTATCGAAGACTTAATTTAAGCTTTTATATTTTGTACATAATATCTGCATTGACGCTCACAGTTTGTATGGTCGTATTTTGTACGACAGTTTAATAGTTGGAATAGGAAGATTTATATTTGGATTCTGTATCATGTATTTGGCGACTGAATGGGTTGTGTGGACCTATTTTGGGGGCGTCACAGTTGGTATCAGAGCTTAGGGATATGATCTCTGGCGGAGATTTGGGAATAGAACTAAGAGGTGAGAGACGAGTAAAACCTTCGCTAGTTTATCTTACCTAAGGTTATTTGTTATTTAATAGGTCGGTCGGAATATAGGGATAATATGTGACATGTCAATTTCTTTAATTAACCCTTGTTTTGTGGTAGTATTTAAGAATGACATCTGAAAATTAAGAGATGAACTCATATAGAGTTTTAAATGGTGAATTGAGGATATTTATTTAAAGAATAAATATTGAAGTATAATATCTTGTTATAACAAAGATGTTTATTGGGGAGTACTAATTAAGTTATTGAACTTGATTTTAGGATGTCAGGCGAAGAAGAAATTAGAGATATCCATGTGCTGAGTGAAGAATTAATAGTTGCACCCGAGCTAGTCGCAGAGGTAGTAGCTAGTCGTAGAGGTAGCAACTGAGAGTGAGGAAGAAGAGGACCTTGAGGAGGATTTATTAGGAGAATTTTATGATCGAAATGTAGAACTGCAAGATCGTATTCGTGAGTTAGAAGAGCAGGGTGAAGAACGACAAGCGATCGTGGAATAAAAGGATTAATCAATTCAAGATTTTGCTACCTGATAATCGAAGCTTGAACAAAAGCTCTCTCTGGCAGAGCATATGATAATAGAGCTGGAATCTGAGAATGCAAATGTCAAAGATCAGCTGAAAGAAGAAACTACAGAACGAGTGAGAATGGAAGATGAATGGGTAAAAGCCGCACGACGCGTTAATATTGTAGAAAGAGACGTCCGATCCAAGAAAGCCAAAATAGATAATATGGATTTCACTTTTTGGACAACGATTGGGAGAACCTAACATCGAGTTTGGAATTACCCTGTGTAGAGCTGTCAACCCCAATTCGATATGGATTGAAGAGTAATGATTCAGATCATGGATCAAGAGTACGACAAAGTAGTTGAGGGTGGAGTGTGCCCTATAGCAAAGTCAAGCACAGCTGGGATGGTGACACCTAAGTCTGTCCCAGACAAGTGAAAGTCGGTGGTTCAGGGAGAGATTTTGTCATGACTACCCATAAAGGAAGGAACCCGAATGAAGTTATCACGAGTAAGCTAATCATAAACTCTTGCGAAGTCTATACCTTATTAGATACCGGCTCTACCCATTCTTTTATTTCACCTGCTTGTTCTTAACGTTTAAACTTGACTCCTTAGAAACTAGACTTTGATTTATCTATTGAAATTCCATTGGGAGAAACCTTCATTACATCCACAGTTTACAAATCTTGTTTGATTCAAATTGGCACCCTCACATTACATGTTGATCTCATCTCTTTGAAAATACTTGTATTTGATGTGATTTTAGGAATCGACTGGTTAACCTCTCATCATGCTAAAGATGATTGTTTTCGTAAGGTTGTTAGCTTTCATATTCGTAACCAACCTGTTATATGAATTCAAACAATCAAACCACTAAAATCAATCACTGTCATTTCAAGTCATAAAGCTATTCGTTTATTGAAAAACGGATGTCAAGATTTCTTAGCCCATGTCACTAATTTAAACAAGAATACGTCAGATTTGAATGATATTTCTGTTATTAACAAATTCCCTAATGTATTTCCCAAAGAACTTCCTGGCCTACCCCCAGAACGTGAAGTTGATTTTTTTATTGACCTTGAACCCGGCACAAAACCCATTTCCAAAACCCCATATCGTTTGACTCCTATTGAACTTCAGGAGTTAAAGGTCCAACTACAGGAATTATTAGACATCGACTTTATACGTCCTAGCACATCTCCTTAGGGTGCTCCTGTTTTATTCGTAAAGAAGAAAGACCGGAGTATGCGACTTTGTATTGACTATAGGGAGTTGAACCATGTCACCGTCAAAAAAAGGTATCTGTTACGTCGCATTGATGACTTATTTGACCAGTTGCAAGGTGCTAAATTCTTCTCAAAGATCGATCTTCGTTCTGGATATCATCAGTTAAAGATTAAAACTGATGACATTCCAAAGACTGCCTTCAGAACTCGATACGGGCATTATAAATTCTTAGTCATGTCTTTTGGATTGACTAATGTTCCTGCGGCCTTCATGAACATGATGAACTGGATATTCAAGGAATATTTGGATCATTTTATGGTTATCTTTACCGATGACATTCTCATTTACTCCAAAAGCTGTGAAGATCATGAGCAACACTTGACGCTGATACTCCAAAAGCTTCGTGAACACAAATTATATGCCAAGTTGAAGAAATATGAGTTCTGGCTGGTGGAAGTAGCATTCCTTGGGCACGTGGTATCGAAACATGGAATATCCGTTGATCCAGCGAAGATTAAAGTAATACAAAATTGGGAGCAACCTAAGTCAGTAACCAAAATACGTAGCTTTCTGGGCTTAGCTGGTTATTATCGGAGATTCGTAGAAGGATTTTCTCGAATCGCTACTCCATTAACTCAGCTGACTCCAAAAGATACAAAATTCGGATGGAGCGAGGAATATGAGAAGAGTTTCCAGGAACTAAAGAGGAGACTCATTTCAGCACCTGTTCTGACAATACCATCTGGTTCAGAGGGATTTGTCATCTACATCGATGCGTCAGGCAAAGGGTTAGGATGTGTTCTCATGCAACATGGGATAGTCATAGCCTATGCCTCTTGACAACTCAAAGAATATGTGAGGAATTATCATGCTCATGATCTAGAGTTGGCAGCAGTCATTTTCGCGTTGAAGATCTGGAGACACTACCTGTATGGAGAGAAAGTGGAGATCTATATGGATCATAAGAACCTTAAATATTTCTTCACTCAAAAGGAACTCAACATGCGACAACGACGTTGGCTTGAGCTGTTGAACAATTATGACCATACCATCCAATACCATCCTGGAAAAGCAAACGTGATAGCTGACGTGTTGAGTAGAAGATCATATGCGGGAACGAGTGCGATGCTATCAACACAAAGACCCATTTTGTATGACTTACAAAGGATAGAGATAGAGTTAAAGACTCCAGGAACCCATGTGAAGATGGTAAATATACGCTTATAACCAACTTTAATTGATAAAGTTAAAGCTGCTCAAGCTACAGACTCAGAGCTAATGAATATGAAGAAGAAAGTATAAGAAGGTACTATTCCAGAAGCAAGAATTGATGAAGAAAGAATGCTTAGAGTATACTCCAGACTTTGTGTTCCTAACGACTCTGATTTGAAGTGTAAAATTATGATGGAAGCACACAACACACCGTTTCCAATCCATCCTGGAAGTACCAAAATGTATCATGATATTCGACATACATTTTGGTGGAGCAACATGAAGAGAGAGATCACGGAGTTTATCTCGAGGTGTTTAACGTGTCAACGTGTCAAGGCGGAGCATCAAGTGCCTAAGGGTCCATTGCAACCACTTGAGATTCCAAAATGGAAGTGGGAACATATCAACATGGATTTCGTTACGGGTCTTCCCAATGTTTCTCAAGGCATAGATGCAATTTGGGTTATTGTCAATAAATTAACCAAGTCTGCTCATTTCTTGCCTATACGAGCGACTTATTCACTTGAACGTCTTGCTCGTATTAACATTAATGAGATTGTAAGACTACATGCTATGCCAGCATCCATAGTTTCTAATCGAGACTCAAGATTCACTTCACGATTTTGGGTCAGCTTGTAGAAAGCTATGGGCACCGATTTCCGATTCAGTTCTGCATATCATCCTCAAACAGACGGGAAATCAGAAAGGACTATTCAAACTCTTGAAGATCTATTGAGACTCTGTGTTCTAGACTTCAAAGGAAGTTGGGATAAGTACTTACCATTGGTGGAATTCTCCTACAACAACAGTTATCAGGCAAGTATAGACATCGCTCCGTTTGAGGCGTTGTATGGACAAAAGTGTCGTTCTCCAGTATGCTGGGACGAGGTGGGTGAAGCAACATTGTTGGGACCAGAGTTAGTACGTATGACTACAAAAAAGATTCAAATGATCCGGCAACGTATACAAATGGCACAAGATCGACAAAAGAGTTATGCTGATCTTCATCGAAGAGACGTGGAATTTAATGTCGGAGACCATGTATTGTTATGTTTTGCTCCATCGAAAGAAGTTACGAGATTCAGAAAGAGAGGGAAGCTAAACCCTCGATTCATTGGTCCCTTTAAAATCCTCGATCGAGTAGGAACTGTGGCCTATAGACTTGCCTTACCACCAAGCATATCTCGTGTTCATAACGTTTTTCACATATCCATACTACGTAAATATGTGAAAGACCCAAATCATATTATTGAACTAGAACCAGACGAGATAGCAGATAATTTAACGTATGAGGAGGTTCTTATCAAGATCTTGGATAAGAAGGAGCAGATTCTACGCTCGAAGGTTATACCTCAAGTCAAAGTTTTATGGAGAAACCACGATCTTAAGGAAATGACCTGAGAATTAGAATCTAAAATAAAAACAAGGTATCCTCACCTTTTCGAAATACCAGGTACGTACATTAATTTCGAGGACGAAGTTTCATAAGGAGGGGAGATTGTAAGTCCCCAACTTTTATGAATAAAGATTTAATTTTCTTTATATATTATTTTGAAATAGTAAGGTGTTGATTTGATAAATGTGATAAGTTATGGGTGATATGTGCAAATTTTACAAAGGAAGCAAGTTGTTATAAAATATTCGGTTGGTCGGTGAATATTCTTTTTGTCGAGAATATTCGTACGATGGCGCAATCATTGGTGGGCCCCATAACAAAAAACTGTCGGAAGAAAAAAACGACAAGAATAAGTTTTCTAAAAATAACGACAAAGCTTTTACAGTTAAACTGTTGAAATACCAAGTGATAAAGGTACAGTAATACGCGTTGTAGCTCAGTAGCACACGATATTGCACAATATCTCTGATTATTAATTCTTATGTAGGAAGTCACTCAGTATTTCATTCAATAATTGGCACAGTAGTTGCTGTATAGTATCTCATATTATTGATTTAATTATTATCATAGTATCATCTGCATAATATTTTATATTATTAAATCAATAATTATCACGACACAATTACTTATATTATTTAATATTATTAGTTAGCATTATTGACAATGTCTAGAAAGTTTTGTCAAGGAAAGGGGTTAGGTTATTTAATTGCGCGCCAGTAAGGAGAAATCCTTATTGAAAAGTCCCCTCTTTCCTTGAACAATCTGGTTATCAATATTGTGAGTTATAAGATTAATGATGACTAATTGTTGAAAGATTGTGTTAATTAAAGATAAGTGATTTGTGGTGGATATTTGTTTAATTTTTGTTATAAATAGAGGAGTTGTTGTAAGGACCCCTACGTGCCAAATTATTCAAACCGTCGGTAGAAATTGATATCAGTTTTGTTTTATTATTATTATAATAGTAATAAAACATAATTTTTTTTATATAAAATAGAAAACTTTTTATAATATATATAAAGTTATTTGTTTTATTAGAATATAAATAGAATATATTATATTATATATAAAGTTTTTATTTTATTAAAATATTTTACTGTACAGTGATTGCATAGTAAAAATTAGATTTTGCTCGTGAAATCGTCCGTGAATTAGTTACTATTTGGTCCGTGATTTTTTTCTTAAATAGTACCCTACCATTCTCCTATAAATAGGATGCTTAGTTAAGAAATGAAAATCACACCAGAATCAGAGAATTCTTCTTCTATAATATTGTGCGTATTTCTTTCTAGTATAAGAATACTTTGAATGTTGTTTATAGTGAAAGATTTCCTCAAGAATATATCCGTTATACCAGTCAGATTTAGCCTCCTACTAAGGTAAAGGATGTTATTTTTATATTCATAAGGGTTGTCATTCTATTCCTCATTAATCTGTGGGAATAACCTGTCCGCGCGAACTACCGCATGTATCGTGAATAATCCTTCGTATTCATGCTTTATTAAGTTGTGGAAATGATCTGTCTATGCGGATTACCGCATGATGGGTGAAAATCCATTTGCAGTTTCATATATTCTTTTATACACGTTGGTATATCATTTCTTTTGTACTCATCAAGGGGTATCATTTTCTTTCATATTTCTCTATTTATGGTACGAAATTATTGTTTGTTTCCATAACCTTTATTAAATGGTGGAAATCCTTGAAATTAGTAGAATATCCTTGAGTTTTGCGCTTCATCTAATATCATGTCACTTGAATATTAGTCGAAACTTTCCTATCAAATTTTAATATTTTTATATCGGGGTACTATTTATACGTACGGTACTATTATTACGGTACTATTCATACGACACTATTCACGGGGTACTATTCACTATATAAAAAAATGATTTCTTTTCTGTCCAAATTATTTTTGATATATGAATATTATTCTTGAATTTTGCTCCACAATTAATTATCGTGTTGACAATTTGAACATTCTTGAACTTGGATAAATTAAATTATAAATCTCTAATGTTTGTCCTTGATCTCACTTGATTCGTTCTTTATATCATTTTTTATCATCCTCAGTCTTAAATTGTGGTGAAAGTTATCTTTGGCCCGTAGTGCAAATATGAACTGTTGATTGATGAATATCTTTGGCCCGTAGTGCAAAGATGAACAGTTGATTGATGAATATCTTTGGCCCGTAGTGCAAAGATGGATAGGTGTTTGGCATGATCATGACCACCGGTGATAAAAATAAATATCTATGGCCCGTAGTGCAAAGATAAATTATTGATTTAAAATATTTATTTATTGATGTTACAAGGATAAAATATTGATGATGGACTTTTAAATTATAGAAGATAGTAGACATCATGCTCTACTTAACTATTCTAATAGATTGTTATTTTTCGCTGCAGTTGTTGTTCTAAAACTTGTTGTCCATAATATTTTATCTGATTTATTGAAGGCTAACAATAATTTATTCTTCATTATCTTAGTCATAATATTCTTTACTGGGCTAGTTTAGCTCACCCTTTTCTTTCATTGTTCTCTTCAGAAAACTAAGAATATAGCGGGGCCTAGTCGGGGAATGGAGTAATGGTCCAAGTTAGTGCTATTGTAGTCCTCACTATTTTGTAAAATAGTGTGATAATAATTGTATTGAGGACTTAATTTAAGCATTTATATTTTCTACATAATATCTGTATTGACGCTCACAATTTGTATGGTCGTATTTTGTATGACAGTAAAATAGTTGGAATAGGAAGATTTGTATTTGAATTATGTACCATATATTTGGTGACTCAGAATGGGTTGTGTGGACCTATTTTGGGGATGTCACATCTTCTCTAATAACGACTGAGACATCCTTTATATTAGGGACGGGGCTCTTCTTTGGATTGCCACCCTTCCCCTTCTTGATGCAAGGGATTTGGATCTGATCTTCTTCATCACTGTCTGGGATATCATCGTTCATACCCTTGTAGTGCATCAGACAATACATGTTGGCAAATGGGTCTCGTCCTTCGTATAGGAACTTTCCCTTTCCATTTTTGCTTTCCCCCTCAAGCTTCGAGGCTTTTCTCTAACTTATTGGTTTAACCGGAGGAAATAACATATCTGACACAACAGTAAGAATCTTTCTCATTGGTTTTACAAACCCGGCGTCAGTGAGGTTTGGCAGAAGAATTATGGAAGCATGCACTTTTGGATGCTTGTGTGGGTTCCGGTGGTTTGACCCAGATGAATAGCCTAATTCGGCTTTCCCTGACTGGCTCGATAATTGCACCGGATTCGTGATACCTTGTTAATTTTTTTTCTAACCCTTCTCCAGAGTGGAAACCCAGAGATATCATCTCCTGACCCACCGTTATTACTTCGGGGGAAACTTTTGGTTTTATGGCTGGTGCCACAACAAGTAGGTACTGAGTGGTGCTCACCTCCAATGCTTGAAAGCTAGCAGGTTCAATCCCTTCATCTAGACTAATCACCGACATGTCTCCATGTATGCAGACAGGGTACTCTAGTTCGGCATTTACTATGATTAGGTTACCATCGATAATATACTTGAGCTTCTAATGGAGGGTGGATGGAACTGCTCCTGCCATGTGGATCCACGCCCTTCCCAGAAATAAATTATATCCGGTGGTAATGTTGAGCACCTGGAAGGATAAATAGAAAGTGTGGGGACCAATCTCTAATGGAAGCTCAATCTCTCCCACAGCTTCTTGGCGAGACCCATCGAAAGCCCGGATAACTACATGACTTGTACAGATCTGGTTTGGGTTGATCTTCATTCTCTCCAAGGTATCGTAGGGATAGATGTTCAGGAACGATACTCTATCTATCATCACACCTTCGATAACATACCCTGATGAAATTACTACTATTGGTAGTGACTTGCGATGACCCGTCCCCTCTGCGGGTATATCATCATCAGTGAAAGATATCACATTGCCATTTAAAATGTGCTCTACCACGTGACGGAACTTTTTAGTATCCACTATTTTTGGCAAATGAGCTTCCTCCAGTACTTTCACCAGAATGTTACGATGATCCACCGAGGATAAGACCAGATCCAGGATGGACTTTTGCTTGGGTGCATCATTCAGGCTTTGCACCACCTTGATCTCGTTATGCCCCATTTTGTTGAGGAATTCTTTGATTTTCTTTTCATCCACTTTCTCTTTAGCTTTGATGACTGAATTAATCACCCGCTAAGGCAGGTACAATGGATTTTCCTTGGATATGTTGGAAATATTGTTTGAGGTGGAACCTTCATCATTCCTATAGTTCTATGGGACTCTTTTCAGGCCGATGATAGGATATCGGGGTCTGAAAGGCAATATTAAAGGTTCGGGTGCAGATACCTTCACATGATTATGTGCTTCTTGGACCCCTTTCCCAGGAAGTACTAAGGGTGTCTCAGCTAGCTCCTTCTCACAAGAAATAACAGCCACTGTTCCCTGATTCCATGCCATGGGAATAAAGAGTGTTTCCTCATCGGGGAGGCCATAATCTTGATTCCCCCTTATTAACTCACCATTTTTAATCATATTCTAATATAGGTGATGAAGTCCACAGCAATCCTCGATGTCATGACCGGGAGCATTGGAATGGTGTTGACAGATCCTGTCAAGCTTGAATTTTTTGGATCGAGGGTTCACCAAGGGTAACAGATCCTTAACCATCCCCTCACGGATCAACATCTGGAGGATTTCCTTCATCGGCTGGTTCAAATTAGTTAAGTTCCTCTAGAAGGCGAATTCCATATCAGCCTGGAACTTTTCTTCTTTGGCCACCTTGTCGGACCAGGGTTCATGCTCATGAAATCGGTAATGATCCCTCATGAAGATGGGACTAATTTTTGGTGTGGGAGGACTCGTTTCATGCTGGCTGGTTTGATTTATCAGCTGCCTGGTTATTTGATGTTGATACACGACCAGATTCGCTAACTGTCCAATCCGTTCCTTAATGGATTTGATTTCTTGTTCCATCAGGAATCGTCTCTCTGATAATTCCCAACTGTCTGGGCTATTAGTGCTTGATGGAGTTGACTCTCTGACATACCGTAGGTATTTGGATCTTTCTCTGTTCTTCGTGCTAATCATGTTGACACTCTCCTCTTTGTGCTGGGGGAGGGGATTATCCTGCACATGCGGTTGCTCTGGTTTTGTCACTATAATCTCTCCGTTGTCTATTAAGTCTTGGATTTTATGCTTGAGAGACCAATAGTCTTGTGTATTCTGGCCCAGAGATCCAGAATGGTATGTGCACTTCTTACTTGGGCCAAAATTCGGCCCACCGGTATTGGTTGGTGGAAGGAGTTGAACAATCTTCTTTTGTGATGTCAATAATTTTAGCACATTCTCGAGTGAATCCCCTAAAAGGGTGAACGTTCTCCAATGTCTGGCCTCTGTATTTTTCTGAAATAGAGGATTAGATGGCTGGGCTGGAGCTTGAAAAGGGGAATAGTTCCTCCTTTGAATGGGCATGCTGCTTGAATCGCCCCTATGATTCTGTCCTTGCAGTACCGAGGACACTTCTTCTTTCTTCTTGTGAGCTCTCCGGGGATTTCTCCCATAACTTCAAGATTAGATATGCTCGGGAACGGCTTCCAAGGCGGTAAGATCCTTTATCTTCCAAGATTTCAGCCTTATTTCAGCCATTTCTCCTTGCTTGATCATCTCCGAGAATGGTTTTCCTATGCCTACTAGGACCCTTTCGTAATACAGATCTTCTTGAATGTCGATGAAGGTTATGACTATCTCGGACTCAGTCATAGGTTGGTTGACGTATGCGGCCACTCGCCTCCATCGTTGGGCATATTCTCTGAATAATTCAGAACTTTGCTTTTTGATTTTGGTTATTTGATATCTGTCCGGAACCATCTGAGATTGAAAGCTGTATTGATTGAGGAAGGCATGTGCTAACTCTTCCCAGCTGTTAATCTTAGAATTATCTAGACGAGCATACCAGACTCTAGCCTCTCCGGTTAGACTCTTCTAGGAATAATTGCATTATGAGTTTCTCGTCCTCTGCATACGATTCGAGCTCTCCAATGAATACCTTTAAATGAGTGTTGGGGCCCAATCCATTGTATTTCTCAAAATTAAGGACTTGAAATTTTTCAGGGGAACGAGCCCCTCGAAATATACATAAGTCTGAATAATTGACACTGCTAATTGACCCAGTCCCTTTTATGGACCGGATGGTTTCTTCCATTTTTTGGACCTTTTTTAGAATGTCACCAGCTTCCTGCTCTTTGTTGAGGTTGGTGATTTCAGGGGTTTTGTTGGTCATATCCTAGTTCTGTGGTTCAGGATTCTGAGTGTCTTTCTTTCCAGTCTCTCGACTGCCACCGGGTGTAGATGGTTCTGTATGACCGGATGTTTGCTTCCCTTGAAAGTCTTTACTTTGTTCTTTCAAGAAAATAGCCAATTCTGCTATCTAGTTTTTTAGTCCTTCAAACTCTTCCCTAGAAACAGGGGTAGATTTTGGCTGAGCACTTGAAGCTATGTCTGGAGATGGACTCAGTGCTTTCTTAGATTTCTATCTGGTAACGGGACTAATTTTTACCTACAACAAGCATAGGTGTGTCAATTTCCTGATGTAGAAGACATTAAGAAGCTTCTCTTCGGATTTGGTTAATCAGAGGTTGACTTATCTTAGGCTACTCTTGCAGTTTTTTGGCATTAAGGTCCCTAGATCATCGCAATCTACTAGAAGGGAAATTAATTCGATCTTTCAATTGGAGCGGATCTAACTGGTGCCTGTAATACCCGAGAATTTCCGAATATCATTAAATGAGAATATTAATGGAAATGAATATTTATTTGAATATAAATGATTTTGTATTCTGAGATGAGTTAACTCAATTATATTAAATTGAATTTATAATAATTGAGAAAGAATGTGGAGTTACGATAAGCTTGATCAATGCCTTGTGTGGCACAGTGATGAAAAGTATGTAATTTAATTCATTAAAGAAAGAATTAATAAGTGGATGATTAATTAATAATATATTATTAATTAAGGGTGACATCATATTAATGGGTAATTAATGTTTGTGGTTAATATTTATTTTATTAATTGTTTAGTGTAAAGTCATGTAATCACAAATTGTATAGTAACTACAACTATATAATATAATGTATAATGTGATATGTTGGCATAACTATGTAATATAGAAACTATATAACAAAAGGAAGTGATCCACATGGGTGGACTTATAAGAATACATGTTGTATGTACATTATACCATATGAGACCAAACTATATAAAGTGTAGTGTGACACTTTAGTAAGACCATGTAATATATATACTATATGGTATATTAAAGCATGTGAATAAGGAATAACAATAATTATTTCAATAAGTACATAATTGAAATAATAATAATAATAATGAGATTTGTGATAATGTAGTATGTCACCATTCAATTAACTCATAATGTGATATTATTAAAATGTACATGGATTATATGATGTGTATATACATGTACCCCAATGTGCTACCATGTAATGTTGTTGTGACATCCTAAGTCTATGTATACTTCTAAGTGAACTTAGACCTAAGCATATATGTGTACTAAGTATATAGTATATAGTATATAGTATTTCATTTCCCCCAACTTGCTAATGCTGAGTTTCATTGTCCCATATTGAGTGTCCAAATTGCCCCATCTCTTCTCTCACATGAATAGCCAATGGTCTAAGCTACTCCTTCATCATTTCTCTTCCTAGCTAGCATTGAGGGTGATAATGACAAGGGGTGTGGGTTGAGGTGGTGGTTGGACACTATTCCATCAAGTCCCCTCAATCCTCTAGTTCTATATTTCCCCCATTGTTTCAAACCTTGGGGCAATTGCTTTGTATGGATATTGAATTCTCCTATAAATACAAAGCCTCTCTTCATTTTCTATATTGCTAAAATTTGTGCTAAGTTGATATAGAGAGAGTATTGTGAGTTATAATCTGAGTTTGAGAGCAAGTCTTGTGCAAGTTTGAGCTCAAGAGGTATAACCTCTAAACCCATTTGAAATTCAATTCATATAAATTGCATGATATTTTTGGAATTGATGTGTGATAAAGTTCTAGCATAAGTTGTTAAGTATATCTATATGTTAGGAATGCAAAGTAGTAGTATGCAAGCATGCTAGCTAAATACATTGTGAGGAATTGCTGAAGTTCTGCTGACGCAGAATATTGTTTGGCCTGGATGCGCCACTCCCTAGTACAAGTGGCGTGCAGCCGCGCCTCTCTGCAGTTTCTGTTGACAGTTTTGTTATGTCTTCTAATGTATTGAGCATGTTATATTAGCTAGAATATGCATATAAATCACCATGACATGTGCAATAAGGTTGCTATATATATAGTAAGCCATGTTAGTTATTTTAGTTGAGTATTTCGAAGGAAGCCAAGAGATTTGTAAACTAGATTGATAAACACAATGTAATACATGATCTGACCTTATGTGCAAATGTATTACGTTCTGATATGTCTTGACATGTGACAATATGATATTTATATTGTTAGACTATCCAAGTATGAATCAAAATAAGTTTTCAAGTAAAAGAACAAACTTAGAGTTTATAAATGGACTTTGATATACATATATACCATGTGGGTGTTCTGTTCTTACGAGCATAGTAGTATGGTTTAGAAATGCATGAATAACTTGTTAACTGGTGTTTGTATAATTCGTAATGTAGCATGAGCATGTTGAACTCATTAGTGAACGTTACTAACAAGAATATAAGCTTTAAAACGTGGACTTTGACATGTTCTAAATTCTATATTTTAACATGTCTAATAGTACGTTTAACATCACTAGTATATCATATATGTGAACACACTTATTAGATGTAATGCAAGTTAACCAAGCATGAGTTCGATTAAGTTACAAACAAGTAGCAATGCTAGAATCATGCATTCATGACATAGAAACATGTGAGCATGCCAACCAATAAAATATGTGACTACCTTATATGCCTAAGTGACAAGCGTGACAACTTATGTGAATCCATGGTGTTGTATGACCCTAAGTCGTTAGAAATCATGACTTAGAATTATAACATGTATAATTAAACTTAGAAAGGTTGTACAAACATGGAAGAACCCTTTAACATGTATATGAGTTCTGAAATATCATATGTTGATACTTGAATCCAATTTTGACGGTTAACTTATAACAATGCCATAACTTACTAAATGAAATATAATTAGTATTGACTATGGTCTTATGTGATAATAATGATATGAGAGTGTGTTTAACTCAAAAAGAGGAACGTTAAGGATAAAAGTATATTAGTCAAGACTTGTGAATTAATATAATACTATATATGGAATGACGGTGTAGCTAGGATAAAACTTAGTTTATATGTTGATTGTATATCCAAGGTAAGATATGATGCCGAAATATATGATTAATGGATATCATATATATACGTAACGCTATTACGATAGGATTTGAAAGTGTGGATTAATTTCGTGGATAAACTACGTATTAGGCAAGTATCCGAACCCTACTTTTATTGTACAAGTATGCTATCCTTGTGTTTACTTTATTCAAGGAACATTGTAAGCAAGTTCCTAACCCTACTCTTTATTAAGCGTTCATTAAGCTTGTGTTATTATTGTCGTACAAGTAAACTTTTGAAATTGTAATTAATGTATTATAACTATATACTTCATGGATAAGATAAAAGTTAATTTATATTCTTCGAGCTTTAAATCATGAGTTTGAACTTATGATTGTTCTTATATACCTTGAAAGAGTGGTTTATGCCATTTGATTTGGCTAGACTTATACCATGATCAGAAAGTTATCCAAACCAATTGATTGGTGCGGAGTCTTATATTGACTGAGATGAACAACCTTCTTTGAAGGGAACTATATATTGTCGGGAGACCGACGTGCGCACTTGAGTATGATTAAATGTTATGCATAATATAGGGTAATTTAGGCTGATCACCTGTTGTACTTCTTTTTATTGGATTATCAGTATATTTTTGTTAATTCTAGTAAGAGTTCATAGTCCTTAGTGACTGCTCAGTATTCAGTTATCTTGAAATCTTAAATTGATTTAGTATTAAATCATATTGATATTATTTTTGTCCTTAGCGACTATTATTTAGAACTGTTGATATTCTTTCTATCCTTGAACTATAATACCTTGCTATACCTTTTTTGAGATTCGAGAACTATAATACTCACCATTGTTGATATATTACTTGCTGAGCAAACTTGTTGCTCATTCTTGCTTTCCCTAAAACATTTCAGTTAAGGCAGAGCAGTGCGGACTCTCAGGCACCGACAAGGGCAAAGGAAAGGCTACTGAGTAGCTTATTATTATGTAGGACTTATGATTATAATAAGAACTTATTCTGTTATGTACTAGTTAAGGTAATGTATGCTTAAGTCATGTCTAAGCTATGTAATCAGTGTTTAAGTTACGAGACCTTGGGACGTGAATAAATTATATTAATTAAATGTAATCTATTCGGTAGTAATTGTGTATTATTCCACTGTGCAATGCGACATTTAGTTGTAATATTTATTGTGGTGATTAGATATTATAACGTGACAAACCAAATTCAAGAGACCCTGTGGCGGTCCGAATTTGGGGGCATCAAAGGTTGGTATCAGAGCTGTAGTTATAAACCTTAGGAGCGAGAGTCCTTAGATTATAACTTAGGAGAACTTAGAAGTTAGAAGGAGATAAAACTCATGTAGAGTTTTCCTGGAGAGACTTAGTGTGTTATGAAATGTAACTTCTTTCTATATAATGAACTTATGTTTTATTTAACATTCTAATGGAGTTGCTGTTTGTTTGTCTTGTGTTTGTGATTGTAGGATAGCAGACACAGGGGTACCTAGTAGAGTAGCAGAGGAGGAGCCCAGGGATATACATGTAGTATACGAGGTACCTCTAGAGGCTGTGCCAGTGCATGCTATTGCACCGTTCGAGTCTGACGACGAGGACGAGATTGAGATAGAGTCTGATCCAGAGGAGGAGCCGATGGAGGACGAGCCAATGGAGGATGAGCCAGTAGAGGACTCTGACGAGGCTACTGTAAAGGAGCATATACTAGGAGAGTACGAGGAGCGTATTCTAGAGTTGGACTGCAGAGTCTAGGAGTTGGAGACTGAGGCTCAAGAGAGAGAGTCAGAGTTCTAGAAACTGAGGGATGAAGACCATAAAAGGAAGCTGGCCATGCAGAAGTTGGAGGTGGAGATTGCCTACCGCAAGGAGGCAGGGATCCAGATGGGAACCATGTTTCACAAGTAGGTAGCTAGGAATGTGGATCTAGCAGGAAAGCTGGAAGAGGTAGAACAGAGGAAGCTGAGTGAGAAGACAGAGAAGGAAGCACTCCGTACTCAGCTATAGTTGGAGGTTATGGATAGGATCCACTTTGAGGAGAAGTGGGAAGCGGCTAACGAGAGAGCTGACGACCTAGAGGATGAGGTCAGATGCAAGAAGAAGAAGATGAACAAGATGGGGTATGTGTTCCGTTCAGCTTTTGAGAGGGTGATTGATGGTGTGTACCACTACCCAGCAAAGCAGGGACAGACCTTACATACTTTGAGCAGAGAGTTGATGGCGTATATAGCATAGATCGAGTACAAGAGGGCCGTGGAGCGTGGGATGATGGGATTAGACCCTTAGTCAATCTAGTAGTAGTATTTACTTTATGTGATGTACATACTGTGTTGTAATCCCAACTTTTTTGTGTAAAGTGTGGGACAGTGATGTAAACCCCTAGTAAGCTTTTGATAGAGGGGTAGTATGGTAGTATGTTAGTGTTCCCCATCTTTTGTGATATTAGGGGATATATGTGATAACATTTATAGAAATATGCTAGGGGAAATCATGTAATAAAACGATTTGGCATATGAATATAAATGAAGCTTATTTTAGAAATGTGTTATAAAATTTTATGCCTTTAGTATTAAAAGAAATACTTAAGTAATATAACTGAGTAATAATAAAATGAAAATTTGTGATGCAGATAATGCCGCCCAGACGTAGATTGACTGCACCTGAGGAGTTAGTGAACAATAAGAGGGAACAAGTAGACCCGATCCAGAAGCTAGTAGATCTGTTAGGAGAGGCCCTTAGGGGAAGGAACAACGAACCCGTTCTCCCCAATCCTCAAGGAGTACCAGTCACAAACTTTAAGGACTTTAGGAGTGTAGGACCCCTAGAGTTCGAGGGTACTACCGACCCAATCATTGCACAGACATGGGTTAAGGATATCGAGAAGGCCTTCACTATCGCTCGTGTGAGTGAAGACCAAAAGACTGTATTCGCTACATATATGATGAGAGGCGAAGCCAACTACTGGTGGGAGGCTAATCAACAAAGAGCTGGAGAAGGGATAATAGCTTGGGATAGGTTTAAGTTATTGTTATTTGAGAACTACCTCCCAAAAAGCATGAAGAATAGAATGGAGGTGAAGTTCTTAGAATTTAAACAAGGTGATATGACGGTGGCGCAGTACGTGGCTAAGTTCAATGAACTAGAGCGATTTGCAGAACACCAAGTTGGAGATGAGGAAAGGAAGGCAAGACGATTCGAGCAAGGGCTGAAGCCGTGGCTGGTGAATAAGGTGTTAGTTCTTCAAATTGATTCCTTTGCGACATTGCTGGAGAAGGCGATCATTGCGAAAGGTGGTAGTGAGGCCTTAAGTCTGTATAACAAGGAGAAAAAAGGAAAGAATATACTGGAGGAAAGAACCGTACTGGAGGAAGCAATAGTGGAGGAAGCAACTTAGGAAAAAGAAAGTGGGAGAATAACAACAACAACAACAAAAGAAACAACAATCAATCAAGGAATTTTTATGGAGGTTTCAAGAAGAGGGCTGAGGGATGCCCGAAATGTGGGAAGAACCATCAAGGTGAGTGCTGGAAGGGACGTGACACTTACTACAACTGTGGACAGGAAGGACACATCTCGCCTAACTGCCCGAAACTGAAAAAGATACAAGGATGCTTTGCATGTGGCTCGATGGAGCACCGGATTAAGGACTGCCCGAATAAGGGAAGTAGTGGAGGGATCCAACAAGGGGAAAAGAAATTGATGATCGGCGGACCGGCACAATCCAAACGCCCAACCGCCAGAACCTTTAACATGACCGTCCAAGACGCAGTGGCTGCAAAGGACGTGGTGTCAGGTATAATCCCAATCAATGATATAAATGTATATGTATTATTTGATTCAGGTGCCACCTGTTCTTTTGTATCTGAGGAATTTGCTAGTAGACTTAATTCACCCCGAGAACGATTAGAAAATCCCTTGAATATAGAAGTTGCGAATAAGGAAGTAATCCCTGTAGAATACGTTTATCGAAATTATTGCGCAAACATTAGAGAACATGAACTGAGCGTAGACTTGATTCCTATTAGATTAGGAGAATTTGACATAATACTTGGAATGGATTGGTTGTATAACCATGCATCAATAATTGACTGTCAGAATAAATGTGTGAACCTTCAGACTCCGAGTAACTCTAAGGTAGTGTTTTATGGTAGCACATCGCTTAAGCAATCGTGTTGTGTTACGATGATGCAGGCCAAGAAATTGTTAAGGAAAGGATGTGTGGGTTATTTAGCTTATATCATAGATACTCGAAAAAAGGGAGTAGAAATTAAGGATATATCCATAGTGAATGAATTTTAAGATGTATTTTCGGACGATCTGCCTGGTCTTCCGCCAGACAGAGAAATTAAATTCGTAATAGATTTAGCACCGGGAACGGCACCAATTTCAAAAGCACCATATCGTATGGCGCCAGTAGAAATGAAGGAATTGATGATACAACTGCAAGAGTTATTAGATAAGGGTACGACCGAGTGTGTTTCCTTGGGGAGCACCAGTGTTATTTGTTAAGAAAAAGGACGGATCGATGAGGCTCTGTATCGATTATTGACAATTGAACAGAGTAACGATCAAGAACAGATATCCGCTACCAAGGATAGATGACTTATTTGATCAACTGAAGGGAGCGAAGTGTTTTTCGAAGATAGACCTACGGATGGGTTATCACCAACTGAAGGTACGGGAGGAGGACATACCAAAGACTGTGTTTCAAACCCGTTGTGGACATTACGAGTTTTTGGTAATGTCATTCAGATTAACTAATACTCTGGCAGCATTTATGGACTTAATCAATCGAGTTTTCTAGCCATACTTGGATAAATTTGTGGTAGTTTGTATCGATGAGATCTTGATCTACTCAAAGACAGAGGAAGAACACGCTGAACATCTGAAGATTATTTTGGAGGCATTAAGGAAGGAGAAGATGTATGCAAAATTTTGTAAGTGTGAATTTTGGATGGAGAAGGTTCAATTCTTAGGTCACGTGGTGGATAAGAATATAATCTCAGTAGACCCTGCAAAGGTCGAAGCAGTAAGTAATTGGGAACAACCGAAAACACCGATGGAGGCGAGAAGTTTCTTAGGGTTAGCCGGGTACTATCGAAGATTCATCCAGAATTTTTCTAAGATAGCAACCTCGTTGACCAATCTGACGAGGAAGACGGTGAAATTTGTATGAACCGACAAATGCGGAGAGAGTTTTCAAGAGTTGAAGAAGAGATTGAGCGAAGCGCCTGTGTTGTCACTACTAGATGATGCGGGAACTTTTGTGGTGTATAGTGATGTATCGCACAAGGGACTTGGTTGTGTGCTCATGCAACACGACAAGGTCATTACGTATGCATAACGACAATTAAAGGATTACACAAAATAATACCCTACTCACGACTTAGAGTTAGCGACATAGTTTTTGTATTAAAGATATAGAGGCATTATCTATACGGAGAGAAATGTGAGATATACACGGACCACAAGTGTCTGAAATATATCTTCACACAGAAGGAGTTGAATATGCGTCAGTGGAGGTGGTTAGAATTAATCAAAGATTATGATTGCTATATTCTTTATCACACGGGTAAGGCAAATGTGGTTGCTGACGCTCTGAGTAGGAAAGGAAGGGAGAAATTGTTTCGGTTGACAACTCAGGACGAATTAATAAAAGAAATGGAAAAATTAGAAATAGAGGTAAAAGGGTCGGAGAGGTCTGAAGAGAAGTTATTTGTAATGGAAGCTCGTCCAACATTATTGGATAGAGTAAAAGAAGCACAAGAGAAAGATGAGGGGTGCGAGAAAATCAGAAAAAGGATCACAAAAAATGAAGAAGAAAGATTTCAATTGGATAAAGACGGTATCTTGAGATTTAAAGAAGAGTGTGGGTACCAGCGGTAACCGAGTTAAGGGAAGAGATTTTGCACGAGGCACACAATACGACATATTCCGTTCATCCAGGAGGCACTAAGATGTACCGAGATTTGAGGCAACAATTTTGGTGGCCCAATCTGAAACGGGAAGTTCGCAGAGTGCATTAGTAGATGTTTGACTTGCCAATGCGTTAAAGCAGAGCACCAACGGTCGAGTGGTTTACTACAACTGTTGGAAATACCGGAGTGGAAATGGGAGCACATTACGATGGACTTCGTGGTAGGACTTCCAGTTACATAGAAAGGATATGATGCCATTTGGGTTATCGTGGATCGACTAACGAAGACCGCACATTTTCTACCAATCAATATCTGCTATAGTTTGAATCAATTAGCGAGTCTGTACGTAAAGGAGATTGTTTCACGACATGGAGTGCCGATATCAATTGTCTCTGATCGAGATCCGCGCTTCACGTTAAATTTTTGGAAAAGCTTGCAAGTTAGAATGGGAACACAGTTGAGGTTGAGTACCGCTTGTCATCCTCAGACAGACAAACAGAGTGAGCGAACTATACAAACGCTGTAGGACATGCTTAGGACTTACGTGATGGACTTCAAGGGAAATTGGGACGACCACCTACCCTTAGTTGAATTCGCATATAATAATAGTTATCATGCGAGTATCGGCATGCCACCGTATGAAGCTCTTTACAGGAGAAAGTGCAGAACGCCATTATATTGGGATGAAGTAGGAGAGCGACGAATACTTGGACCAGAGCTAGTACAACAAACCACAGACGTGGTGACAGTGATAAGAGCCCGCCAGAAGAAATATGCAGATTTGCATCGGCAGGACCAAGATTTTAAAGTCGGCAGTTTCGTATTCTTGAAGGTATCTCCATTGAAGGGAAAGATCCGTTTCGGCAAGAAAGGAAAGTTGAGTCCAAGATTCATAGGACCATTCAAAATACTAAAATGAGTGGGCGAAGTGGCATATAAAGTTGCGTTACCACCCGAGTTGGAGCACATCCACAACGTGTTCCACATTTTTGTGTTGCTACCATACAAGGCCGACTACAAGCACGTGATTTCATACGAGCCAATTCAAGTGGAGAAGAATCTAGCGTATGAAGAGATTCCTATCCAGATGTTAGATAAGAAAGAGCAAACCTTAAGAAATAAAATTATTTCATTAGTAAAATTACTTTGGCGTAACCACAATGTCAAGGAAGCTACGTGAGAATTAGAAGATAGGATGATGAGGGACTATCCCCATCTATTTGTGTAACCTTGTAGCAATTCCGAGGACAGAATATTTATAAGGGGGGAAGGATGTAATACTCGAGAATTTCCGAATATCATTAAATGAGAATATTAATGGAAATAAATATTTATTTGAATATAAATGATTTTGTGTTATGAGATGAGTTAACTCAATTATATTAAAATAAATTTATAATAATTGAGAAAGAATGTGGAGTTACGATAAGCTCGATGAATGCCTTATGTGGCACAGTGATGAAAAGTATGTAAGAAAGAATTAATAAGTGGATGATTAATTAATAATATATTATTAATTAATGGTGACAACATATTAATGGGTAATTAATGTTTGAGGTTAATATTTATTCTATTAATTGTTTAGTGTAAAGTCATGTAATCACATATTGTATATTAACTATAACTATATAATATAATGTATAATGTGATATGTTGACATAACTATGTAACATAGAAACTATATAATAAAAGGAAGTGAGCCACATGGGTGGACTTATAAGAATAAATGTTGTATGTACATTATACCATATGAGACCAAACTATATAAAGTGTAGTGTGAGACTTTAGTAAGACCATGTAATATATATACTATATGGAATATTAAAGCATGTGAATAAGGAATAACAATAATTATTTCTGTGACGCCCCCAAATTCCAGGACCGCCACTTGGTCTCTCGAATTCGGTTCATCACGTGCTCATGGTAATACATCGCAATAATGATAACTAAATATCACACAACCACAGCGGAAAATCTATTCTAGAATAATTTACAATGATTTATTATAATTATTCCCCCAAGTCTCGCAACCTACAGTACTTAATATATTACATAGCAATATCAATTAACGACTTGTTATATAATCTAACTTAAGCTTAAACATAAACAAATCCAGTCTTACTACATCATCTTCACACAATATTAATATATTTGAAACATAACAGACATAAGCTAGTTGGTAGCCTTGCCCTTGCCCTTATCAATGCCCTAAGGTTCGCCATGCTCTGCCTTAACTGAAATGTTTTAGGAAAAGCAAGAATGAGCACAAATTGCCCAGCAAGTAATATACAATAAGGGTGAATAATAAGATTCTCAATTCTCGAAAGGGTGTAGCAAGATTTGATAGTTCAAGAATAACAAGAATATCAACAGTTCTCAATAACAGTCGCTAAGGACAGGATAATATCAATATGATTCAATAATAAGTCAATTCAAGATTTCAAATAATTGAATACTGAGTAGTCACTACGGACTATGAACTTCTACTAGAATTGACAGTAATAAACTGAAAATCCAACAAAAACAGGTACAACAGGTGATCAGCCTAAAGTACCCTTGTTATGCATAACAATCAATCATACTCAAGTGTACACGTCGGTTCTCCGATAATTTATATATTCCCTTCAAAGAAGGTTGTTCTTCTCAGTCAAATACAAGATCCCGCACCAATCAATTAGTTTGGGTTGCTTTTCAATAACATAAGTCCCGCCGAATCAAATGGCATAGACACTTTCACAATATTCAAGAACAATACTAAGTTCAACATGAATAATAGCTTTAATGAAATAAGAGTTCAAGTATGCTAATTCAATTCAACCGATTAAATAGGAAACTAGTTCGCAATACACAAGATAGGATACTTGCATAGTAAAAGAGTATAAGTTAGGAAACTTTCACAATCATAGATTTCCTTGCATAAAGTAAATGCGTCGGTTAGGATACTTGCACTTTAAAAGAGTGTAAGTAAGAGAACTTGCCTTTAGCGTAGTTTATCCACTGAAAAGAAATCAACACTTTCGAATTCCTATCGTAATACAGTTATGTATATATGATATTCATTAGTCATATAATTTAACTTCATATTTTCTCTTTGAATATACGATCAACACATAAGGTAAGTTTTACCTAGCTACACAGTTATATAGAATATAATTTCTATCCTTAACGTTCCTTCTTTAGAGTTTAAACGCATTCTCATATTATATAAGATCTCAACAATTAGCAAACATGCTTGCATATTATTAATATCACATAAGACCACAATCAATACTAAATATATTTCATTTTAGCAAGTTACGGCATCTCCTTAAGTTAACCGTCAAAATCGGGTTCAAGTAACATCATATAATATCATGTAGCATGTATTCATATTTAAAGGATACTTTACATGCTTGTATAACTTTTCCAAATCCAATCGTACATGGTATAGGTTCTTAAGTTAATACTTAAAGTCATTCAAGGACACGAACTCATATGGTCTAACATGGTCGTTTTTAAACACATAAGATATTCATATAACTTGTATTAGTCATGCTCATGAGTACTCGTATTACATATATGTAGCTAGCATTGTTATTATCTTGAAAACATGCTTTGTTTATGCTAAACTTTAATCACGGCAACCAATCATGGTATATATATATGCATGACACATGAATGAGTCTAAGAGTACTATCACATGTATCCATAAATATCAGAATTTAAATCTCCACGTATCGTGTTAATGCTCATGTGCAAGGCTTGTATTTCTATTAGTGAATCTTACTAATAGAGCCTAACATGTTCATGCTTCCTTACGAACTATATAAACACAAGTTAAGGCTTCATTCATATATTTCAAAGTTATCTAAACATGCTCATAACATCAAAATGACTATATAGCATTTACATGATCATATCCACCTTCAAACTTATATTTTTGTTAGGAATGAGCACTAGTTAGGTTCACATGTTCATATTTTATTACGGAACCAATATAGATAAGCTAACATGCACTTCATGTGTCTCTAGGTGGTACTAACGTGCTTGCAAGGTCAGTATGTAAACATGCTTTATAATGTTAATGATTGTTTATGAAATTTTAAGTTCGTTTCCAAGCTTCATGTCGTTTTGTTAACCATACATGCTAATACACTAAAACATGCTTACATTGCCTCATTAGGTTTATATATATGTATTAATCATGCTTCCATGCTTGTTTAAACAAAAATCAACCAATTAGTACATAACAGTTTTGTTGCAGAATGCAGAAAACTGCACACAGAGGCCGGCGCTGCAGCGCGGCAACAGCAGCCATATTCTAGCGCTGCGGCGCGGGTGGCGCTGCGGCGCGGTTTGCGGGGCTGCGGCGCTGCGGCGTGGGGACAGTTCCTCAGTTCAGACTGCAGCGAAACCGACCCAAAACCTCCCATTTTATCGATCTCGACATACCCATATGCTATTAGACTAACCTTTTTAACTTACTAACACATATATATGCTTATATAACAGTCAATCGCCCAAACGATTCCCAATTTCATGAACTCCAACTAATTTCACGAATTCGATGCTTTACAGAAATTACAGAGCAACAATGGAAATGAAAGTCAAGAAAGCTATATAGTGGTTCCATCACGTATGTATGTTCATATAACAACAATATAAGGGTTCTACAAACCAATCATGAACCTATTTGGCATAATCAAAAATTTGAAGGAAACTTCGGAAACAGAAAACGAAAATGAAGAACAAAGGAAGAGGGATTATACCTCTGCTAGGATTCCAATATAGTTTGCTGCTAATCCAACTTCTCCTACTGATATATGTATATTGCTTTCACTCACCACTTATGCAAACTCTCAGCAAATTGAAAACGAAGAAACATGGCTGCTATTTATAGAAGAATCCTTACACAGACAATGCAATTGTCCATTAAATTGAACCACTAGATTGAAGCTTTGTATATCAGCTAAGGAAGAGTTGGTAGAGTGGTTGAAGAACACTGTTGTGCCCACTCCCCGTATCATGATTTGTTAGAATGCTGAGTTTGAGAAGGTAGGAGTAGGCTAGCTTCATGAGTGTTTTACGTGTACAAGGTTTATGTCTTATTAATATGGGACAAGGCATAAAAATCTCAGCATTTCCAATTTGTAAACAAACTAGTGTTAATACTTAGGTTATATACACACACATATTTAGACACTTAGGTCTTTAATTGAAATGTCACAATAATTCATATACTGTAGTAAGTGTAAATTGACACGTATAATCCATGTACATTTTGTTAATACCGGATATAATCTAATCAGATGTTAACACATTACACTGTCTCCTTTATTAAAACTAATTGTTTACAATATGTTCATGATATATTATACAATGTATACCCACATATTTATTGTCACACAAGTTATTAATCAAGTAGCTCACATGGTTTAATAAGCCTTACCATATAATAGTGTCATATTACACTTCATATAATACATAGTCAGCTAATATATGCTACACATTTAATTTCTCATCTTATAAATTGAATATTAATTAATAATATACACATATCCTACATCAATCAATATAATTGTTAACCTCCATAACAATTTAATTAACCCTTATATGATTAATTATCACTTTGATATAAATCTTATTATATTTATAAACACGTTGCTCATTATTATTATGTTTCTTGCAATAATAATAATCACATATTATTAATCAATCCTCATTAGTATTTTATAACAGTTAATTAATATTCTTCGATTAACAATTAATATAGATTAATTGTTCGCTTAAATTAATATAATCATTCTTATATTACGTCACTGTGTCGCACAAGGCAATCAACGAGTTTATCACAAACTCCACCAATTTCTCAATTATTATAATTATTCAATTATATATAATTGAATTAATTCATCTCATAACACAAAATCATTTATATTCAAATAAATTCTCATTTCCATTAATATATTTATTTAATAATATATGGAAATTCTCGGGTATTACAATTTCAATAAGTACATAATTGAAATAATAATAATAATGAGATTTGTGATAATGTAGTATGTCACCATTCAATTAACTCATAATGTGATATTATTAAAATGCACATGGATTATATGATGTGTATATACATGTACCCCAATGTGCTACCATGCAATGTTGTTGTGACATCCTAAGTCCATGTATACTTCTAAGTGAACTTAGACCTAAGCATATATGTGTACTAAGTATATAGTATATAGTATTTCATTTCCCCCAACTTGCTAATGCTGAGTTTCATTGTCCCATATTGAGTGTCCAAATTGCCCCATCTCTTCTCTCACGTGAATATCCAATGGTTTAAGCTACTCGTTCATCATTTCTATTCCTGGCTAGCATTTAGGGTGATATTGACAAGGGGTGTGGGTTGAGGTGGTGGTTGGACACTATTCCATCAACTCCCCTCAATCCTCTAGTTCTTCATTTCCCCCATTGTGTCAAACCTTGGGGCAATTGCTTTGTAGGGATATTGAATTCTCCTATAAATACCAAGCCTCTCTTCATTTTTTATGTTGCTAAAATTTGTGCTAAGTTGATATAGAGAGAGTATTGTGAGTTATAATCTGAATTTGAGAGCAAGTCTTGTGCAAGTTTGAGCTCAAGAGGTATAACCTCTAAACCCATTTGAAATTCAATTCATAGAAATTGCATGATTTTGTTGGAATTGATGTGTGATAAAGTGCTAGTATAAGTTGTTAAGTATATCTATATGTTAGTAATGCAAAGTAGTAGTATGTAAGCATGCTAACTAAATATATTGTGAGGAATTACTGAAGTTCTGCTGTAGCAGAACATTGTCTGGCCTGGAACCCTAGTACAAATGGCGCGCGGCCGCGCCCCTCTGCAGTTTTTGTTGACAGTTTTGTTATGTCTTCTAATGTATTGAGAATGTTATATTAGCTAGAATATGCATATAAATACCCATGAAATGTGCAATAAGGTTGCTATATATATAGTAAGCCATGTTAGTTGTTTTAGTTGAGTATTTCGAAGGAAGCCTAGAGATTTGTAAACTATATTGATAAACACGGTGTAATACATGATCTGACCTTATATGAAAATGTATTACGTTCTGATATGTCTTGACATGTGATAATATGATAGTTATATTGTTAGACTATCCAAGCATGAATCAAAATAAGTTTTCAAGTAAAAGAACAAACTTAGAGTTTATAAATGGACTTTGATATACGTATATACCATGTGGGTGTTCTGATCTTACGAGCTTGGTAGTATGGTTTAGAAATGCATGAATAACATGTTAACTTGTGTTTATATGATTCGTAATGTAGCATTAGCATGTTGAACTCATTAGTGAATGTTACTAACAAGAATATAAGCTTTAAAACGTGGACTTTGACATGTTCTAAATTCTAATATTTTAACATGTCTAATAGTACGTGCAACATCACTAGTATATCATACATGTGAACACACTTATTAGATGTAATGCAAGTTAATCAAGCATGAGTTCGATTAAGTTACAAACAAGTAGCAATGCTAGAATCACGCATTTATGACATAGATACATGTGAGCATGCCTACCAATAAAATATGTGACTACCTTATATGCCTAAGTGACAAGCGTGACAACTTATGTGAATCCATGGCGTTGTATGACCCTAAGTCGTTAGAAATCGTGACTTAGAATTATAACATGTATAATTGAACTTAGAAAGATTCCACAAACATGGAAGAACCCTTTAAGATGTATATGAGTTATGAAATATCATATGTTGATACTTGAATCCAATTTTGATGGTTAACTTATAACAATGCCATAACTTACTAAATGAAATATCATTGGTATTGATTATGGTCTTATGTGATAATAATGATATGAGAGTGTGTTTAACTCAAAAATAGGAACGTTAAGGATAAAAGTATATTAGTTGAGACTTGTGAATTAATATAATACTATATATGGAATGACGGTGTAGCTAGGATAAAACTTAGTTTATGTGTTGATTGTATATCCAAGGTAAGATATGATGCCGAAATATATGACTAATGGATATCATATATATACATAACTATATTACGATAGGATTCGAAAGTGTGGATTAATTTTTTGGATAAACTATGCATAAGGTAAGTATCCGAACCCTACTTTTATTGTACAAGTATCCTATCATTGTGTTTACTTTATTCAAGGAACATTGTAAGCAAGTTCCTAACCCTACTCTTTATTGAGCGTTTATTAAGCTTGTGCTATTATTGTGGTACAAGTAAACTTTTGAAATTGCAATTCATGTATTATAACTATATACTTCATGGATAAAATAAAAGTTGATTTATATTCTTCGAGCTTTAAATCTTGAGTTTAAACCTATGATTGTTCTTATATACCTTGAAAGAGTGGTCTATGCCATTTTATTCGGCTAAACTTATACCATGATCAGAAAGCTATCCAAACCAATTGATTGGTGCGGAGTCTTATATTGACTGAGATGAACAACCTTCTTTGAAGGGAACTATATATTGTCGGGAGACCGACGTGCGCACTTGAGTATGATTAAATGTTATGCATAATATAGGGTACTTTAGGCTAATCAACTGTTGTACTTGTTTTTATTGGATTATCAGTATATTTTTGTTAATTCTAGTAAGAGTTCATAGTCCTTAGTGACTGCTCAGTATTTAGTTAGCTTGAAATCTTAAATTCATTTAGTATTGAATCATATTGATATTATTCTGTCCTTTGCGATTGTTATTGAGAACTGTTGATATTCTTGCTATCTTTGAACTATCATACCTTGGTATACCCTTTTTAAGATTCGAGAACTATAATACTCACCCTTGTTGATATATTACTTGTTGAGCAAATTTGTTGCTCATTCTTGCTTTTCCTAAAATATTTCAGTTAAGGCAGAGCAGTGCGGGCCCTCAGGCACCGACAAGGGCAAAGGAAAGGCTACTGAGTAGCTTAATATTATGTAGGACTTATGATTGTAATAAGAACTTATTCTGTTATGTACTAGTTAAGGTTATGTATGCTTAAGTCATGTCTAAGCTATGTAACCAGTGTTTAAGTTACGAGACCTTGGGACGTGAATAAATTATAATAATTAAATATAATCTATTAGGTAATAGTTGTGTATTTTTTCGCTGTGCGATGTGACATTTAGTCATAATATTTATTGTGGTGATTAGATATTAGAAAGTGACAAAACGAATTCGAGAGACCCTGTGGCGGTCCGAATTTGGGGGGTCATAGTGCCTTTCCTGATCCTCGCGGAATTAGTCTTCTTTGATTCCAGTAATCAAACAACGACGGGTTTCCTCCTGGTGGAGGAATCACACAACATACATTCACATACATCGTCTCTCACCGTATGAAATAATGAAATTGTGCGAAGCACTAATATAAAGCAGTAAACCATTCATTCACATCCATTCAATGTAAAACGCAGCATCCAGACACACGTAGATATAAAAGGAAATTTTTAAAAGATTTAAACACGGCCTAAGCCCTCTACTGTCCCCAGCAAAGTCGCCACCTGTCGACGTCGAAAAAAAATCCTGTCGCGTTGGACTGAAACTTTATCTCTTCCTAAATCTTGTTGTTTTCTACCCTTATTACCTTGTCTATTTTATAAAGGGTGAAGGTATTTTAGGAAAAGGCCAAGATGTATCATGTCGACGATTTGAACGTTTTTACAAAGTCTCCAGTTGGTAGACTTGAAATGGTTGTACCAACTCTACCGAGTTTTGTTCGTAAATATGCCCGATTACTGGACACTGTCAAAACTTGATCTTTGAATCCGAAGTTCTAAGTTCGGGGGCTTAGTTAAGTGGGGGGGGGGGGGGGAGGGTGTTAGGAACCCCCCAACTCCCGTGAAACACGGTACCACATCTTTTCAATATTTCCCTTTTTATTTGCAATGTGTGTGTGGATGCTAGAAGAAATTGGGCCTACGTTTTGTTTTGAAAGTATTGTCATACTTCGTTGAACCTATATACGAAGGGTTTGATTTGATTTATAAAAGTTCTTTTTTAGACAAGATATTAAAATGATGTTTTGAAAGCAGGTTTTCAAACCCTTACGCTCACGTAGGAATTGAAGCATGTTGATACTTCCATTTTTTTATCTTTACATGCTTTTGGCTCAATTTGAATTGTGATTGTCGGGCTGCAAAGTATCCTCGACCATAAAATATATACAAGTGTCGGTCTTCTCCTGGGAATAACAGCCATCGGAGTGGCTTTAGCACGACAAACCATTATTTTATTATGTTTGAGACCTTAAACCCGGATAACCGTTTTAAGGTCTTTCGCATGTACATTTTTTACAGAAAAATTAACAGGGTACATATGTAATGTGGAGTTTGTCCATTGTGGTTATCATATTCTGATCAGTTTGATCAGAAATCCCATGATTCCTAGGCTCATATAAGGAGGCCAAGAGAACCTGCAAATCACAGTTGTTCACATAAAGTATATATTTACATCTAGATGTCGCATAAACCAAGGATTTATCAGTCAAATCCTGGTATGCGCGTAGCCAAAGCTTCTCGCTCCCACTAGATAGCGATATAAGGGTCACGAGGTTGCTTTAAAATGAATAAAACTAGAAAGAAAGTTAGATTTAAATAAATCTTAGCCATTCTAGCTTCCTGGTTCCGGTTAGACCTATTTTGAATCGTTTGAAATATTGAAAAGGCTAGATTTAAAGAAATCTAACTCACTCAAAATGATATCAGTGCCAATTCACATCAAATGAATATTTCCAGCAGATATTTAATCACAATGAATAAAGAATATATATATAATTATATATATACGAAAACTGTAAAGGGCAATGTGTTTTCACTCTCAGGCCCGTACTAGAATGTAAATATATATATATATATATATATATATATATATATATTTATAAAAGCTGTAAAAAGTCACGAAGTAATCCAGGCTTGACAGAATGGAAATATATATATATATATATATATATATATAAGCTGTGAAGTGCGACGGATTTCCAATCCTAAGCCTGGACTGGAATGGAAATATATATATATATTTATAAAAGCTGTACAAAGCCACGGAGTAATCCAGGCTTAACAGAATGGAAATATATATATATATATATATATGTATAAAAGCTCTAAAGAGCCACGAAATGATCTAGGCTCGACTGAATATAAATATATATATATATATATGTATAAATATATATAAGCTGTAAAAAAACCAAGGGATGATCTAGGCTCAACATAATGGAAATATATATACACTTATAAAAGTGGTAAAAAAGGCCACGAAATGATCCAGGCCAAACTGAAATGTAAATGTTAATATATACAGTTAGTGTATATATATATATATATATATATATTAAAGTATTAAAGGCCACGAATTAGCAATCCAGACCAAATGAAGTCTAAAAATTTATATATATATATAGTTATATATATAAAAGCAGTAACTGCCACGGATTTGTCATTCGGACTTGACAGATTTTAAAAGTTAGTATATATATAGTTAAATATATATATATATATATATATATATATATATATATAATTTAAACATGCCACGAATCAGCGATCCAGGTCGTGCAAGTTAGTACATATATGTATATATATACATAAAAGTGAGTAAAAGTTGTGGATCGTTGATCCGGGCTGTGCAAATGCGAAATAATGTATATATGTACTAAAATGTACTAAAAAGTAAGCAAAAACGGCCATGGAACTGAGTTTCGGGAAAAATCAAAAGATGAAACTTTACGTGCATGTGTATAAATACGCAATGAAGTAGGAAACGAGTTCTGATCGTAAAAATACTTACAATGGACTGCTACACGGGCTTTTTGCCACTTTGTAGGCTTCAAACGGGCGTTTTCACTGGTTAATTTTTGGTATGTTGTAATATCTGAGTATACCTACATGTTAGAGTAATAAAATCTAGGTTTGGAGTTCTAGAAGTCGGGCTAGGAAACGAAATGGTCGGAGTTTCAGAGCGTTTTCTTCATTTTTTTTCTCCTTTTTTTTGCAAGGAGGGGCACTTGTATTTAAAGACCCGATGGAAGCGAGCCTACCCATGGTAGCCGCGAGTCTACCTGCGGTTCCACGTGGCAGGGCTCACATGGTGGGTCCAGTCATCTCGAAGTCTGTGCACTCTGAGCAACGCGATGTCAAGTTCGAAACTTTCTAACTTTTAATCGGAGCGTTCGTTTAAGGTGTACTTGATAGTAGTGTGCATACAAGTCAATCATGTATGATGACAAAGCACATACTTTGTAAACAATCTTATTTATTTATTAATAAAATATTCATTTAAGGCATATAATTATCTACATGGTGCTGTTTTTATAATATGTAAATAACCCATAGTTTTAAGCAATGCTTTTAGAATCATGATGAGATCATGATAATGAGATCTAAATTCTTAGAAAGCTTAAAAACTAAAATAGTTCCCAATTGTGGGATTACTAAAATGGGGATTAGTAAATCCGGATAGATTGGTACATATGTTGCTTGCTCATTGGATGAGGATGACTGATCTCATGGTCATTTGTGTGGAGACACTAAAGCAAGTATGTAGGTGCTTATTGGAGAATAAGTTCACTGAACGTGACTCGCTATGGAATACCTAATGGAGTTTTACTCGCCTGTCAATAGGAATTCCTAATGTGATAGTAGTACATGTGATCCTTGGACTTGAGATCATCATAGTATCTTGTATGTAACAAATTATACTTTGACTAATTCCTTAAGGCCTTTTAAGGCATATATAGGGTATGCTTGGGTGTAATGAGTTACATATGGAGATAATGAATGATCAATAAAGAATCTACCACCTCTAGTAAAAGAGGAGATATGTCCTATGTGATTCGTTAAATGACAACTCAGGAATCCTTGGCCAAGGTAGAATGAAATTAGAAAGAGGTTTCTAATTTGCATTATTTGGAGTTGTGCATTTTCTAATCGAAATACATATGATTAAATAAATTAAGACTTGACAGTAAATCCATGTCTTATATTTAATTGGGACATTGTATGGTGGAATGATTGAATTGTACGGTAACTATTAACTCACAGGTTCTTTTATGATTAATGTTGAAATCTATATTATCTGGAAAGTCGTTGATCGCTAGGGAGGCTTATCCCTATTGTAGAATAAATTTTATTTATTTAAATAGATTATTAGTTTAATTTGTTTATTTAAATAAGATTAGAATTGTTCTAATTGATTTATTCACAACCGGTTTAATATGGAGAACCTAAAGGGTCACACCATAAAAGGAAGAAGAATTATTTAAGAAGAAAATGGCATGATAGTAATAATGCATTAAGTATAATTAATTTAATCTATGATGATAGAATAAATTAAATAGCTTAATGTTTATTATTTAATATTTTAGAAATATTAAATATAAATTAATAAGAGGAGTCTTATTAATATTATTATTATTATTATTATTTTAATTCTAAAGGAGTTTAGGAATTAATATAATATCAGTACTCTCTCTCAATCCTAATAAAGATTAGGATATAAATTAATTAAAAGTATTTAATTAATTAATTAAATAAAACCCTATTCTAATTGGATTAGGAGGGTTAACCTAATATCTATATAAGAGAGTCTTATATCAGAAATAAGGTACGTGAATTTTTCAAGAGTTGGGAGTACACATATTCTATAGAGATAGAAACAAGGGTTAAGCCAATAACCCATCTTATTGAGTTCTTCATCTTCCTTGTTGGATCACCGTTAGAGGCCAAACATTTGGGTGGCTGACATTGATCAAGGGAAGGAGCCACTACAGAGGAATCAAAGGAATCAAAGGAGTAGAACTTGTACCTGAGGAAGCTTGGATCTTCAAAGGTATAATTCTGTTTTTCTCCTTCTTCATTCACTGATAATTGATGCATAAGAATGATCATGGTAATGGGTTTGTATAAATTTTGAAAACCGAGTTTTTTACGCTTCCGCCCTATTTATGTGATTTGATTGCATGATTGCGTTACGTACAAACCCAACAGTGGTATCAAAGCCAATCTTGTGCTAATTATCAGTCTATGTGATTCCATACGTGTATGATATGCGATTGGATCGAGTTCTGGGCAACAAAAATTTTTCAGATTTTGTGTTGCTGCGCACCTGCGCCGGTTCAAGGCAATATTGCTGCGCAGCTGTGCCGGTTACTGTTCCTGGTTTTCATTCTGTGCAGCTGCGCCGGTTCCCCTTACATTCTTGGCGCAGCTGCGCCACTGGACAGGAACTGAATTTTTTTTTTTGTGTTTTATTTAATTAAATGAATGGTTTATTTAATTAATAAAGATTTAAAATAAAGATGTTTATTTTATATGAAATGAGATTTCAAAATTGCTAAAATTAAAGAGTTTAATTTGGAATTGTTTTTTGAATGAAATAAAGGAGTTTATTTTTTCAAAAAATAAAGTTTAGCAAACTTTTGCCCATTAACTGATATTAATACATATATGGAATGAATTTACTTTCATGAGATGAATAAGTTTTATCGATACGTATGATGATATGTATGGTAATAAAAGGGATTGATTATGGACTATGACCAATGTGATTGGATTTTATTTTGGATGAATGCTTAAATGTATGGGTTTTATAAAATGGGGTCTGCGTACCTCGTCTTCTCTGATTTTATTCTCGGTGTAAAATTCTATCTCCCTTCTATGTACTTCACCTTGACTGCTGATCAAGGTTTCTATTTAAAAATAATTTATGTAATAGAGATAGTTAGAATTATCTTGAAGAAACTGGAGACCAAGGAGCAAGGAGCGCGTGAAGACCAGTTTGTATGGAGCCCGGGTTTAAATGTAACAGTTACGTTTAAATTTAAATTTTTGCACTCCTAGGTTTGACCTTTTGGTTCACTTGGTGGCTCTAGTGAACCAAACTAGAATAAAAGTCCATAATCAATCCGGGTAGAATATAGTATTCTATATTGCATGCTAAATATTATATATATTATATTTTATACAAACATGCTTCGCATGTTTAATAAAATGACGCTTTTATATATATATGTGCATGCGCGCTTAAAAAGATGAGACAAATAATAACAAACCCCTCAAAGAAACATTATTAAGTCTGAAGCGTTCAAATGATATTTGGAATATCGAACGTCGCCTTCTAGCATGATTAGTTAATAGAGTATTAAATATTTAATATGAGTTTGTTGTGCTATCCACAAGGCGAGTATTGAATATTTAAGATGTTAATTAATCACATTTGATGCTTATCAAGAAAATTGAACGATATAGTCTTGTTGTGCTATCCACAAGGATGAAAAATTTTCTTTTTTGAATTTATGGAAGTGCTAGGCTGGACTTAACTTAAATCATTTTAGTTCGGATGTGCACACACATGACCGTTATGATTTAAGAGGCAAAATAAAAGGAGTTACATGGTGATGTAATTGACAAGAGTTGTCTACCTATTTATTTGTATTTCGCTTGTTGTGCTATCCACAAGGTTATATACATTTGAAATGGGATATTTAATCTCACTAGCAAATCTTTAATTAGATGTTGCCGAACTATATGAGTGAGGGTAATATAGTTTGATGAAAATAGTGGGAGATACCAATTTAAAATAAAGACCTAAATTTATTTTGGTATGCAAAGTTAATAAAATGAATGTTTGCTAAAATGTTGTCTTTTCACATGCAGAATTTTAAAAATGTCAAAATCACTAATCTCACTACGAAGCATACTTGATGCAAATAAGCTTACCGGCCCGAATTATGAGGACTGGCTAAGAAATCTGAGAATTGTTCTCACTGCTGAAAAGATTTCTTATGTCCTAAATTCCACTATCCCTGAATCTGTTTCAGAAACAGCCTCTGAGGAAGAGATAGCCACTTTCAATAAGTGGCAAGATGATGCATCTGTGGCTCAATGCATCATTCTCGCATCCATAAATAACGAGCTTCAGCGTCAGCACGAAAAAATGGTTGCTCCTGCTATGCTGTTTCACCTCAAGGAGTTGTATGGTGAACAGAGTAGGACTGCTAGATATGAGATATCTAAGGAGCTCTTCCGATCTCGGATGACCGAGGGCACTTCCGTCGAGACTCATGTTCTGAAGGTAATCAATTTGATTGAACGCCTTGGACAGCTTGGGTTCGTCATGGATGGGAAGTTGAGTCAATACTTGGTCTTGCAATCACTCCCTGAGACCTTCCCGCAGTTTGTGGTTAATTTTCACTTGAATAAGCTAGATGTCAGCTTACCTGAGCTGCTTAACATGCTGAAAACTGCAGAAGGTCACTTCTCATCCAAGAAGAACCATGTCTTGATGGTGGATTTTTCCAATAAAATGAAGAGGCCCAAGGTGTCTTCTGAAAAGAAGAAATCTAAGAAGGCTAAGGGAAAAGGGAAAGAAAAGGAGCAAAAGAAACCTGAACCAGCTAAAGGAATGTGCTTTCATTGCAATGAGCCGGGACATTGGAAGAGGAAATGCAAGAAGTTTCTAGCAGAGAAGAAGCTTGGAGAAGCTTCGACTTCCAATCAAAGTTTGTTTATGATTGAAATTAATTTTTCTGAAAGTCATAATTCTACTTGGATATTGGATACCAGCTGTGGTTCTCACATATGTAATACTGTGCAGGGACTGGTCAGAAGTAGAAAGCTGAACAAAGATGAGGTGATCCTACGAGTGGGAAATGGAGCAAAAGTTGCTGCATTAGCTGTAGGAACTTATTGTTTAGCAATGCCTTCGGGCAAATTCATTTATCTTAATAATTGTTATTATGTTCCGAATATTATTAAAAATATTATTTCAATTTATGCATTGGATATGGAAGGTTTTGGCGTTATTATAAAGAACAATGGTTGTTCTATTTATAAAGACGATGTTTTATATGGTATTGGAAATTTGCGAAATGGACTTTATACACTTGACTTACAAGAAAATATATTTCAAATTGAACAAATTAAGAAAAGGAAAAGAGATGATATTAATTATACCTATATGTGGCACTGTAGACTCGGTCATATAAATGAAACAAGATTATCCAAGTTGCATAAAGATGGGCTCCTCGAGCTATCTGATTATGAATCATATCCAACTTGTGAATCTTGTCTCATGGGTAAAATGACTAAATCTCCTTTTAGTGGAAAAGGAGAGAGAGTTACAGAGTTGTTGGCATTGATTCACACAGACATTTGTGGACCTATGACAACAAGTGCACGGGGTGGGTATTCTTATTTTATTACTTTCACTGATGATCACTCAAGATTTGGATATGTATATTTAATGAAATACAAATCAGAATCATTTGAAAAGTTCAAAGAGTTCAGAAGTGAAGTAGAGAAACAAACGGGCAAGAGTATTAAGATACTTCGATCAGATCGAGGTGGAGAATACTTAAGCAGTGAGTTTCTCAATTGTCTCAGAGAAAATGGTATAATCTCACAATGGACTCCTCCAGGTACACCACAGTTCAATGGAGTATCTGAAAGGAGAAATCGAACACTGTTGGACATGGTTCGATCCATGATGAGTTTTACCGACCTTCCAATTTCCTTCTGTGGATATGCCCTAGAAACGGCTGCATACATACTTAACAAGGTACCTACCAAATCCGCCCCAAAGACTCCATATGAGACATGGAAAGGGAGGAAACCAAATCTTAAGCATGTTAAGACTTGGGGTTGTCCAGCGTATGTCAAAAAGTTTGAAAATGATAAGCTACAGACTAAATTCGATAAGTGTAGATTTGTGGAATACCCTAAAGAAACCGTAGGGTATTATTTCTATCATCCAACTGATCAAAAGGTGTTTGTTACGAAACATGCTACCTTCTTGGAGAAAGAGTTTATCCATGAAGGGGTCAGTGGGAGCAAGATATATCTTGAAGAAGTTCAAGAACCACAAGTTACCACGGACCAAAGTCAGGTACCTAACCAAGTAGAAGAACCTATTGTACCACACCCTGTTCGTAAATCTGGAAGAGTACCGAAGATACCTGAGAGGTATGGATTCGTTATAGAGGATGACGATGAGGTACACATCATGAATGATGATGATCCATTGAATTACGAACAGGCTATGAGTAATAAAGACTCAGGGAAATGGCTTGAAGCCATGAAATCTGAAATGGACTCCATGTATGAAAACAAAGTATGGTCTTTGGTTTCACCACCTGAAGGTATTAAACCTATTGGGTGTAAATGGGTTTTTAAGAAAAAGACTGAAGCAGACGGAAAGGTAGAGACCTATAAGGCCCGACTGGTTGCAAAAGGTTTCAAACAAAGACAAGAAGTTAACTATGATGAAACCTTCTCACTAGTAGCCATGCTCAAGTCCATTAGGATTTTGCTTGCGATTGCAGCTTACAACGACTATGAGATCTGGCAGATGGACGTGAAAACGGCCTTCCTCAATGGGAAACTTGAGGAGGATGTGTATATGACACAGCCAGAGGGATTTATTTCAAAAGTTGGAACAAATCAAGTCTGTAAGCTACAACAATCCATTTATGGGTTGAAGCAAGCTTCTCATAGATGGAACATTCGTTTTGATGAGACAATCAAAGAGTTTGATTTTATCAAAAATGAGTATGAACCATGTGTATACAAGAAGGTTAGTGGGAGCGCAGTATCATTCCTTGTATTATATATTGATGATATATTACTAATAGGGAATGACATTCCTATGTTACAATCCATTAAAATCTGGTTATCTAAAAACTTCTCCATGAAGGACTTGGGTGAAGCATCCTATATTTTAGGGGATAAAGATCTACAGAGATAGATCTAAAAGGATGCTCGGCTTATCCCAAGGAACGTACATTGATACGATGCTAAAGAGGTTTAGCATGGAAGATTCCAAAAGAGGTCTCATGCCGATGAGCCATGGAATAAATCTCTCTAAGAAACAGGCCCCAAAGACACCTGAGGAGAGAGACCGTATGAGTAAGATCCCTTATGCTTCTACAATAGGATCTATCATGTACGGTATGATATGTACTAGATCGGATGTTGCTCACGCACTTAGTGTAACAAGCAGATACCAGTCGAATCCAGGAGAAGAGCACTGGAAGGCAGTGAAAAATATCCTAAAGTACTTGAGAAGGACTAAAGATATTTTTCTTGTCTACGGTGGGTCTGAATTAAAACTCGAGGGATTCACGGACTCAAGTTTTCAAACAGACCAAGATGACAGTAAATCTGTTTCAGGGTATGTGTTTACCTTGAACGGAGGTGCAGTGAGTTGGAAGAGTTCCAAGCAGTAAACGGTTGCTGATTCAGTGACAGAGGCAGAGTATATAGCTGCAAGTGAAGCTGCAAAGGAAGCTGTTTGGATGAAGAAGTTCATAACTGAACTTGGTGTGGTTCCTAGCATTGGAGAAGCAGTTCCCGTATACTGTGACAACACCGGAGCGGTTGCACAGGCTAAGGAACCCAGGTCTCATCAGAAATCTAAACACGTGTTGCGGCGATTTCACTTGATCAGGAAGATCATTGAAAGAGGAGACGTCACCTTGGAGCGTGTAGACTTTCAAGACAACATTGTAGATCCATTTACTACAGCTTTAACACAACAGCAGTTTGATCGTCACTTAGAGAAGATGGGTATGAGATACCATGGCAATTGGCTTTAGTGCAAGTGGGAGATTGATAGTAGTGTGCATACAAGCCAATCATGTATGATGACAAAGCACATACTTTGTAAATAATCTTATTTATTTATTAATAAAATATTCATTTAAGGCATATAATTATCTACATGGTGCTGTTTTTATAATATGTAAATAACCCATAGTTTTAAGCAATGCTTTTAGAATCATGATGAGATCATGATAATGAGATCTAAATTCTTAGAAAGCTTAAAAACTAAAATAGTTCCCAATTGTGGGATTACTAAAATGGGGATTAGTAAATCCGGATAGATTGGTACATATGTTGCTTGCTCATTGGATGAGGATGACTGATCTCATGGTCATTTGTGTGGAGACACTAAAGCAAGTATGTAGGTGCTTATTGGAGAATAAGTTCACTGAACGTGACTCGCTATGGAATACCTAATGGAGTTTTACTCGCCTGTCAATAGGAATTCCTAATGTGATAGTAGTACATGTGATCCTTGGACTTGAGATCATCATAGTATCTTGTATGTAACAAATTATACTTTGACTAATTCCTTAAGGCCTTTTAAGGCATATATAGGGTATGCTTGGGTGTAATGAGTTACATATGGAGATAATGAATGATCAATAAAGAATCTACCACCTCTAGTAAAAGAGGAGATATGTCCTATGTGATTCGTTAAATGACAACCCAGGAATCCTTGGCCAAGGTAGAATGAAATTAGAAAGAGGTTTCTAATTTGCATTATTTGGAGTTGTGCATTTTCTAATCGAAATACATATGATTAAATAAATTAAGACTTGACAGTAAATCCATGTCTTATATTTAATTGGGACATTGTATGGTGGAATGATTGAATTGTACGGTAACTATTAACTCATAGGTTCTTTTATGATTAATGTTGAAATCTATATTATCTGGAAAGTCGTTGATCGCTAGGGAGGCTTATCCCTATTGTAGAATAAATGTTATTTATTTAAATAGATTATTAGTTTAATTTGTTTATTTAAATAAGATTAGAATTGTTCTAATTGATTTATTCACAACCGGTTTAATATGGAGAACCTAAAGGGTCACACCATAAAAGGAAGAAGAATTATTTAAGAAGAAAATAGCATGATAGTAATAATGCATTAAGTATAATTAATTTAATCTATGATGATAGAATAAATTAAATAGCTTAATGTTTATTATTTAATATTTTAGAAATATTAAATATAAATTAATAAGAGGAGTCTTATTAATATTATTATTATTATTATTATTTTAATTCTAAAGGAGTTTAGGAATTATTATAATATCAGTACTCTCTCTCAATCCTAATAAAGATTAGGATATAAATTAATTAAAAGTATTTAATTAATTAATTAAATAAAACCCTATTCTAATTGGATTAGGAGGGTTAACCTAATATCTATATAAGAGAGTCTTATATCAGAAATAAGGTACGTGAATTTTTCAAGAGTTGGGAGTACACATATTCTATAGAGATAGAAACAAGGGTTAAGCCAATAACCCATCTTACTGAGTTCTTCATCTTCCTTGGTGGATCACCGTTAGAGGCCAAACATTTGGGTGGCTGACATTGATCAAGGGAAGGAGCCACTACAGAGGAATCAAAGGAATCAAAGGAATAGAACTTGTACCTGAGGAAGCTTGGATCTTCAAAGGTATAATTCTATTTTTCTCCTTCTTCATTCACTGATAATTGATGCATAAGAATGATCATGGTAATGGGTTTGTATAAATTTTGAAAATCGAGTTTTTTACGCTTCCGCCCTATTTATGTGATTTGATTGCATGATTGCGTTACGTACAAACCCAACAGTACTATACCTTTCCGGAAAGCCCTCTCTGAGAGAGTTACAATGACATGGGACTAAAACTTTTTTGAGCCCAAGAAGACAGGTTCATAACCGGATCTTCGTTTCTTTGCAGTTTGTCCGTTGAGCTGTATTGTGCTATTTTCACTCGGGATCAATATTATGATTCTTTCTGACCTTAATTGCATCAATTCGGGTTGATTTTGATTGAATTGGCTTCAAGTTAGTAAAATGGCCATTTTGCCCCTCCAGGGGTTGTCTCCTGTACTGGCACGATCTTCGACTGTCTTCCCGGGGTTGTTTTTGAGGTTTTGATCCCAGCCGACTCTGTTTCTCCTCCGGGTTATCTCCGAGGCTGACTTGGTTTCCTAGGGTTGTCTCTGAAGGTTGGATTGATCTCCCGGGTTGTCACCAGGGCTGCTTGACATCGCGGTATATTTACCGGGACTTCACTTGACATCCCAGTGTTTCCAAGGTTTGACTTAACATCCCGGTATAGTGATCGGGGTTGATCTTGACATCCTGGGGTTGTCACCTGGGCTTTTTGACTTCCTAGTATGGTTACCGGGGCTTCACTTGACATCCCGGTGTTGCCGGTGTTTGACTTGACATCCCGGCGTAGTGACCGGGGTGAGCTTGACATATTGGGGTTGTCGCTAGGGCAACTTGACATCTCAATATGGTTACCGAGGCTTCACTTGACATCTCGGTATTGTCGGGGATTAACTTGACATCCCGGTGTAGTGACCGTGGTTGAGCTTGACATCCCGGTGTTGCCGGGGTTTGACTTGACATCCCAGTGTAGTAACAGGGAGGAAAATGACGGTTTTGCCCTTCTGCATGGTTTGTAACAAGAATGCAAAATTTTGAGTGTCTACACTAAGGACTCTCGCTCCTAAGGTTTATAACCTACAAATTTGATACCAAACTGTGACGCCCCGAAATTCAGATACACGTACCTCGAATTCGGTGTATCACGTGCTAATTCTAATAACAACTAAAATCTTAATTAATGGAATAATAGAATAATTTACATTGATATAATATAAATATTCTCGTCCCATGTCTCAAAACTATTACTAATACACTACATAACTTAATCCAAACATAACTTAATACATAACATTAACTAAGTCCTAATACAACATAAGAAAAACATCCTAGCATAGAAGCGCACAACTACTTCATAGCCTTGCCTTCGCTCTTGTCTTTCACTTGAGTTCCACCTTGCCCTGCCCTAACTAAAATTTTTAAGGGAAGCAAGAGTGAGCAACAAATTTGCCCATCAAGTGATATGCCAATAAAAGTGAACAGGTGTATATACGATTCTTAATCTCAAGGGTAAAATAGTAATTAATAGCTCAGAATTTTAAATAAGAATGTTATGAACAAAGTAAATATCAATGGTTTCCAAATTTATTCTATGAAGTTAATTAAGAACCACTACGGGTCGAGAAGTTATTAAAGGATTCAAAGATTTCAACAATTTCAAGTTAATTAATAGATTTCACTGAATGTCACTGTGGACCAAGAATTAATAGAAGAATACAACGATTTCAAAATTTCAAGTTAATAAATATTGAATACTGAGTAGTCGCTATGGACCATGAACTTCTACTAGAATCACCAAAAATATTTCTTGTAACCCAAACAAGTACAAATAAGGGATCAGCATACCGTACCTGGTGTTATGCATAACATACCCTGCTGTTGTCGGCACCCCGACTATATATTTTTCCCTTTTTTGAGAGTTGTTCATCTCAGCAATTTATAAAAGTTCTCACCAAAGCAATTGGTGTGGATTGCTTTCTTATTCATGATATTGGTCTAACCCAATTAAATGGCATAGACGCACTTTAACACACTTAGGAACAATTAATACACTCAACGTTTGTAACAAGATTTAAATAATCATTTTCAAAGATGTAAGTATGATTTAAATCAATCTTCAGAATATGAATAATAATTTTCAAGAATTTAGATATCCCAAGAATTGGAACAATTGGCTTATACGATCAATAAATATACAAGCCCAAACATTTGCTCAATATATATAGTTGATATAACAACAATTGGAAACTTGCACAATATTCAAGGTTATGTAGGTTAGGATACTTGCATTTAATATGAAAACCAAAAGAAGTTAGGAACTTTCATAATATATAACAATTGGTATAACAATAATTCGTTTACTCAAAGTGAGGGAACTAACACAATGCACAAAGTTGTGTAAGTAGAGAACTTGCACAAAAGAGATAAGGTTTAGATACTTTCACAATATCCAAAGTTGTGTAAATTAGGGAACTTGCTTGAGTCGTTGATTATATCCGACCTTGACTTCTTATCCTTTGAATAACCTATGTTTATCATAGTCATTCTAACGGTTTATCTCTATAATTTTTCCACATATAAATCTAATTAATCTATCACATAAACCTCATATGATTAAGAATCACAAATCACTCTATTTAATTAATTATTCCTTTATTCATCACTCTCTTTATTCTATTTGTTAGTCTTTACTTTATTTACTACAAATAAAATAATCTTTTATTATTTTATTTGTTTAATTAATAGTTCACAATTTAATTTATTTATTCATATACAAATAAATGATTCTTACTTTATTTGTTATCATTTAATTACTCTTTAAGTAATTTTTCTTAATTATTAATCATTAACCTTCACAATACACAATTACTTCACTTACCATAAATAAAATAATTATTATTTTATTTATTTAATCAATTGTTCACTTTATTTTTTTATCCATGTCTCATTACATAAACAAAGTATTCTTACTTTACTTAGTATTATTTAATAAGTCTTTAAATAATTTTCTTCATAATTATTCTTATTTTATTAGCCCACAAATAAAATAATCTAGTTACTATTTTATTTGTTTAATATATAATTAAAGTTATTAATTCATAATTAAATAACTTTTAATATTATTTAATTGTTTATTCTTCATTAATCCATAATTAATTCACAATTATCTTTCAATTTAAAATAATCTTTTGCAATTAACTTACAATTAAAATAATTCTTTAATATTACTTTAATTGTTTACAATTTATTAAACCATAGTTAAAATAATCCTTACTTTTATTTTAATTGATTAATCTAAGCCAAAGTAATTACTAATGTACAATTAAAATCTCATTTTAATTGTTTATTAATAACTCACAATTAATATTAATTATTATTTTATTTTACCTTGTTATTAATCTTATTTTATCTCTTTTTATCTTAAAAAAACAAGCTTTGACCCAAACCAGACCGACCCAACTCAGAAAGTGGCCTAGTGCATAGGCAGTTAAAATAAGCCTAGGTTGAGCGCCTAGGCGTTCCCCAGCAGAATCCAAAAATTTGATTTTTCAACATTTTAATTTTTGACCCTTTTTGATTCAATATTCCATAACTTATTCATTTTACATCCAAATGAGTTGAAACTGTGACGACCCCAAATCCGGGTCTCTGAAACACCTCGGATCCGGTCCGTCACGATACATCTATCGCGGAACTATACATCTTTTATTCAAAATATAATGAATAAATTTCACTTATTACAATATAGAAATATAATCTCTATTCATATCCAAGATCTTGTATAATGACCCTAAACCTTTTATAAGTTTTTAAATCTCAGTCATATACCATCCCTATCTATACATCACAATTGATATTACAAAAATGCGAAATAACTAAAACTTTTCTATCTCCTTAAATAAAATCTTTTATTTAATTCATAATCTTGAATGAATTACATAACCTTGAACCAATTATAAAGTATGATTCACTATGTTCGAATTACTGTATAAACGTATACATCTCAGTTCGAAACCCCTAAGTGTTATATAACACAACCTTACAATTTAAACAGGTATAAAACATTGTAATCTACTATCGTATACATCTTCTAGAACCTAAGCATGGTTCAAGAACATATATTTAAATAAACTGAAATCTTCGAACTCTATCACGTAGCACGTAACTTTTATCATGAGTCCTTAACTTGCAAAAGTGGATATTTTGCAAGAGTGAGATCGTCAGCTCAGCAATTCTAACAGTTTTCATGCATCACATATCATATAATTTCATACTCAGTTCATGCATTCATAAACAATTAATAGTTACTACGCATGTTACTTCTCACATAACAAGCATATTATCAAAGATCAACTTTCAATCTCATACATATCTCATATATAGTTCTTATATAAGTTAACATTATCATGGCATAATATAATTCATCTAAAGTTATTGAATTCATATATCAAATAAGAACTGAAAGACTTGGCTTGTGCGTAGTTTAACAACTACGACTTAACTACTTAAGATATTTGAGCTTCGTGTATTCCTACACAATCATTCAATTATGGATTCATACATATCAGTTATACGCATCCATATATTCTCAATATAATAACAATTGATTACATTGTTGTCTAACTTGGTTCTTAGAACCTTCGTTTTACTGTCTCATCATATTCTTAGAATAACCATGCACGTATAGATATACCTTAACCATACATACTTACTATCATCCATCATATACATGTATCACACACTTAACTAAATGTATTCGTCATATTTTTAGAACTTATATGATCCTTATTATTCATATGTTTCTCAAACCTTAATGGAATTATAGTTTTCGAGTTTTATATAACCATTGCACAAATCAACACTTAATGCATCATTAAGATTCTATTTTATAACTCAGAAATAATAATGTAAACATGTTACTATGTTCATCACGTATATATGTGAGGTGCCATACTAGTTAAGACACATGCTCACAAATACCTTTACCATATACGCACAACTAGCATCAATAATTGCTTTAAAACATATCTAATTCATGCTTAACTAACTTTCATAGTGTCTAGTAAGGTGTGTGCACATACATGACATTTAAAAGCACTAGCATGTATGCTCAAACATATTAGAACACTAATACACTATGATCACGCAACTTAGTTTGCAAAAAGTCCGAATCTTACTTTTGAAACCATTACGATTTAAACCATAAATGCTATGGTAAACTTAACACTTTTAAATTTACATTTCATGCCTATCTAGACCATGCAATCATGCTCAAAACGTCAGAACATAAGCATCAATAGCCAAGGCTTATTTTAAAACTTTATAACTTTCTTTAGAAATCGCACACTAACGAAGTCAAAATGTTCATGCTATGTAAAGGTACTTACTCATACATGTTAGACCTGATTTCATGCATGTCTAAGTTATTTACTCATGCTACAAATATCAGAATACATATATGATATATTCATGACAAGTTTACTTTAACAAATTCTAAGTTCATTATCTTTGAAATTGGCTAAATTTTCAATCAAGTATTGTAATACCCGAGAATTTTCATCTATTATTAAATGAAAATATTAATGGAAATGGGAATTTATTTAATATAAATGATTTTGTGTTATGAGAAGGATTAATTCAATTCTATTAAATTGAATAATTATAATAATTGAGAAATTGATGGAGTTTGCAATAAACTCATTGATAGCATTGTGTGGCACAGTGACGTAATATGAGAATGATTATATTAATTTAAACAGACAGTTAATCTATATTAATTGTAGAATATTAATTAATTGTTGTGGAATATTAACTGTGATTGATTAATAATATGTGATTATTATTATTGCAAGAAATATAATAATAATAATGAGCAACGTGTTTATAAATATAATAAGATTTATATTAAACTGATAACTAATCATATAAGGGTTAATTAAATTGTTATGGAGATTAACAATTATATTGATTGATGAAGGATGTGTGTATATTATTAATTAATATTTAATTAATAATATGAGTAATTCTATGTGCAAGCATGAGAATTAAATGTGTAACATATATTAGCTAACTATGTATTATGTGAAGTGTAATATGACACTATTATATGGTAAGGCTTATTGAATTATGGGAGTTACATGATAATGCCTGTGTGACATGTGAGTATACAGTAAAAGAATATGACATGGATTATATATGTGTAAATTAATTGTACCACATTGCCATTTTAAAAGTACATTGTGACTTAAAAGTATATATATTATATAATCTAAGTGGACTTGTATAATATAAGTATGTGTGTATAGTTTAAGTATATAATAATTAATAAAGTTCCTTCATTCATTGAATAAGGCAATGTGTGTTGTGACATTAAAATAGCCTATGTGACAATATGTATGTAAGTATACATTAAAATAATGTATTATGAAGATAAATAATAATTGATGATTATTTATATATATAATGGAATAATAAAATTTAATAAATGAGTTAATGTGATGTGATTATATCCGAGTAAATTTGTCCGGTATTAATAAATGTTCATGGATGATATGTATGTTACATTGCCATATCACATCTACTACCTTGAAATATTAAGTATGTGACTTACATTATAATGTTAATTATAATCTAAATATAAAGTATGAATATATATATATATATATATATATATATATATAATAACCTAAGTGTATGATATATGTATGTTGCTAGAATACTGAGCTTTTAATTGGCTTGCCCCATATAATTAGTCACAAACCTTGTACACGTGAAATGCATCATGAAGCTAGCCTACTCTCTTCTCTCAAACTCAGCATTCTAGCCATCATGAAGGGAGTGGGCAGAATAGTGGAGATCAGCAACTAATTACCAACTCCCTCTTATCTAGCATGCAATCCTTCAATCCGTTGTTTTGATTTGGAAGAAAAAGGCTTTGCCTGGATACTAGTTTTGCTATATATATCTGGCCCTTCTCTTCAGATTGTTCATTGCCGAGATTTCGCTTGAGTATTGAATTGAGAGTAATACATATATTAGTATAGTAGCATTGTGAGTGGAAAGTAGCAGCAAGCTCAAATTGTTAGCAGAGGTATAATGTAACGACCCCAAAATTCATACAATACAACTCTCGACATTGGTTGTTAACAATACATCCTTATTCAGACTTTACATCATTAATCAATGATACAATCACTAAAAATACAAAATATTTAAAACTTTTATATTATTCCTTCTTTATTTCCCTGAATCTCAACCTTTATTATTACATAACTTTGATTCAAATTTATTTCATGAATCGCTTCATCAGAGTTAGTATAAACTAAAACTTACAACCACGTTCAATAACCTTTATACATCGGGTAAAATTTAAACTTTACAACTCAACATCTGTTAACCATCATACATTATCAAATACATTATCTGAAACCTTAAACAGGGTCCAAAATAATAACAATTCAGCCAAAGTATATAAATCCTCATACATTACATCTGATTCATTTCTTTCAAGTAGCACATAGCGTTACCTTGAATCCTTAACCTGCAAAAGTGATTATTTGCAAGAATGAACTCGACAGCTCAGCAAGATCTAACAGTTTTCATGCATCACATAGCACATAAATACATGCTCAACATACATCTCATAATAATTAAAGTAACATGGCATACATACTTTACTTCACATAACAAATATAAAGATCGAGTTCCTTACTCAATCAACATTCTTTAATTAATCAATGTAGTCATAAATTGACTTTAACATTTCATGCTTACAACATATATACAACATATCATGCTCTTTGTAAAACAATTTAAAACAGTTCATCATCAAGTTCACGTAGAAAATAGGAACTGAAAGACTTGCCTTGATTGTTGTTTACCAATAACAGTTTAACAGCTTACAGATATCTGCACTTCACGTGCCCTACACAACTATATAATCATGCACATCAACTATTAGTCACATAGAAAAGCATATTAGTTGTAATGTAAACTTTACTCTACATATCATAACCCTTCCTATTATCAATACACAATGTTCAATTTGATTGTGTTAACTATCGACTTATATTTCACTATATTTCTTTTTCGTAATATTCGAAATTCATTCAAGTGTTCAAGTCCTGCTAGGACTACCTATTGGTTTTATATTAACCACATTTCATATATAATAATGTTCGTTACATTAGAATCGGAACACTATTTAAGTGTATTACCACATTACACGGCGTTTCGACGTTTATACGTCACACGCCTAACTCGACTCTTTTGCATGTGCTTTGCATGCTCCTATATTGGGTTACATTACTCTATAATATTTCATTCTTATTAAAAACATAATATTAAACAAGGTCATACACACTCGTTGCGGCGTTGAGACGCTTGCACGTCCGTATGCCAAACTTGCCTATTCGAACGCCCAAACGACACGCATTTGCGCACGCTTAGCACGCCCAACCGAATTGTCTAATACTCAAGGGTTAATGCTAAGTATCATTATAATACCTAATAGTCATGTTATGAAAGTTGGAACATCATTTTACATGGTCGGGAGCATTACATGTGCATACGTGCATGCCAGACGCCCCCCGATTGGCTCCAAAAACACATCAGTCCCAAAAATGACCACTTTGACCCCTGATAATAACCTCAAATTAAAACACTTAAAGAAAAAAAGTTGTAGGTCTACTCGTGCTCATTCCGGATCATCTTTAATCGCCTCAATCGGAGTTCGTATAAAAATGTTATGGCTGTTTTACCATAGGAGGTCAAAACATTCCCGAACTGACACTGTTCCCGGCACAGCTGCGCCCCAAACAGCCTTGGGGGCATCACAGCTGCGCCCCTGGCAGCGTGCTACGCGAATTTTCTTTCCAGTTTGTGGTTCTGGAGAATTTCCTAACCCTTTCCTTCTTCCCATCTTCATAAATCAAGATATACACATCCGATTGAGTCCGTTTTCGACTCTATGGATTCGTGAAACACTGAACTACTCATCTATATGTTAATTATAACACTTCAAAAATATTAACAATTCCTTTTAAGGGTTCCAATTCAGTGTTCATGCTAATTCTTCATGTTTTACTTATATTTAGCGAATTCAATCACTACGAATTCGTTTTACATCCGTTTTGGCTCGTTCAACTTGGTTTGTTTTCATTTTTTCGAGTACTATCATGATACATCATCAATTTAAGGTTTTCATCATGATTTCATATCTAAACTTTGACTTTAACTAAGCCATAACATACAAAATTCATTAAGAACACAAGTTCTTCATCTTTAGCATAATTTCACGAATTCGATTACTCTAAAACCAATTTTAGATGATATAGAATGGATTACACAAACCCATTAACATCTACAACCAATTCCTTCACAAATCAACCCTAGAAATCTATAGTTAGATAAACAACTTAAGAACACAAAAATAAATTTTATAATCAAATTATTACCTTTGATTCGTTATAACACTTGAATAATCTTCTTCTTTTCTTTCTTCTTTGATTCTCACAAAGTTCTTCTCAATACAAAGACAATTTCTTATCTTTCTCTATCAATTTTCTATCTTCCTCTTTTCTTTGTGTTTTGCTCTGCTTTCTTAGGCTTAGGAAAATATACGTAAGAAAATATAACTGATGGACATGGGTTACGTTATAATAACTATGGGTCTCAGCAGTTCCAACCCACCAAGGGTCATAAGACCTTGTTTGGCTAGTACACTATATAACCCTTTTAATTTATTTTAATCATTCACTTATTATATATTTTACAAATGTCACATATAATTTAATTAAATCATGTTTAATCAAATTATTTAGCAAATATAACTCCAATTTTATTTAACAAATCATTACCTTTCTAATTTAATTATTTAATTAAATTAGGACATCACCAACACATTAGCATAATAAAATACGCACAAATTATAAAATTATTTATCATCATACTTAAATAAATTATTCCATAATAACTTCCATTGAATATTTATTTTATTCATTAATCCTAACACTAATATTTATTTATAATTATATTGGTTCTTTTCATTCTCATACCCATTTACATTCATTTGGCTAAATATAATATATTAAGCCATTACATCAACGTATTACACTTACATTTAATATATTACCTTCATATTTTATTAAAACAAATATATTCACATGACTTCATTATTTCATTAAGTTAATTACGCACATCATTTATGAAATTTAATTCATAACAATTATAGTGCCAACAAGGCATAATAATCAAATTATATTATTTTATAATATAATATCAACATAATTAAATTAATTAATCTTATTCAGTTAATTTCCTTTTCGTAATAATTTCATTTAACTTCTTTAACAGTTAAATTAAATTAACTATTAAACCTCATTCTTCCAACATATGAATATATATATATATATATATATATATATATATATATATATATATATATATATATATATATCTCTTCTATATTCACACCACATCATATACTTCACAACATATAACACATATATACACATATCCAAACTCAAAACATCTCGTAATAAGAATTTTATTTATTAAATTCTTATTATAATAAATTTTTAAAAATTCGGGTTGTCACATCCTTCCCTCCTTATCAGGATTCCGTCCTCGGAATCACCGAAATCCTACCTTACTCAGGTTTCCATCAAATCTCTTTAAAAACATTTATCGTTGAATAACTTCAACACATTACCTTAATATAGGTTATAGATATATATTCTACTACATTCCGTTCTTCAACAAATTTTAGGTTTTATTTTATAACCTTCCATTAAACACAATTATGTTTCAAATATTATATATTCTCTAACTCGTTCATTTCCTTTCTAAGAATCATTACCATATACTTTACTCGTCAAATACATACACTTCATAATTCACTATCTTATGAGTATTCGGGTTATCACATTCACCCCTTCTTCTAAAAATTTCGTCCTCAAAATTTTCATTAATCTTCATTCATTCAATCCATCAAAGTAGATTTTAAGTTAATCTTATTCACTAACTTGTTGTGTTCCACAACTATTTCTTTTTAGGGAATATCATTTTTGCCACCTTCACCTTCAGAATAATAAGAATCTTCCACAATTGTTCAATAATTGGGAAGCGATATGAATAACAGAAATTTAAAAGATTTCAACTCATGTTGAGGGGTCATAAGACCTTGAACTCTTCTCCAGGTCTAATAGTGGATCACCACTGTAAACCATCTTTAACAGAACGTTTAGCAATCACACAGACTGAAAACACTCTCTGCAAGTACTCTAGGTGATCAGCCTATCGTACCCCTACGTCGTGCACAACGTATTACATCTTAACATCGTAACGACTATATGCGTTACTTTCGGAACCATTATCTCCGATAACATGTCCCCCTTTTATAGGGTTGTTCACCTCAGCTTCTTAACATCTGAATCCGCACCAAAACAATTTGGTTTGGCATAGTTTGACCAAGAACGCTCGAATTTTATAAATATCTTTCAATATTTGTCTAGCTGAATCAAGTATCATAGACCTCTAGCAATAACTCGGACATCAATCGAGATATATATATATATATATATATATATATATATATATTTATTTAAACAACTTAAAAAAATATTTTTTTTTCATTTAAAGAAACTAAAAGTAAATAAATACCCTTTTTTTTATAGTTTAAGGAAACTAAAAATAAATGAATCTTTTCATAATATCCTGATACCGTACCGTAATAATAGTACGTTGAGGATTTTGTCATTACATGACGTCGTTATACTACATCATACCATAGTGGGCTGATGATCATACGATCACATCCAACACTAGGTTTAACTGCATTGATAACTTCCTCGAGTATTGTCTCTACACCATAACAAATGATGCATAGAACACATAAAATACATTTTGAAAATTTAAAGTTATTTTTGTCTAGCTGAAGCAATTAGCATAGACATATGAATAATAGCACTATTTAAACAATTTCATTGGTTCCATCATTTGATCTAATGTTTTTTAAGAAAATAGAAGTGCAACATCAGCACGAAGTCAATAAATTTTGAAAATCTAGCAAAGCTAGGAGATTTAGAATATAAAACTTTCTCCATCAATTAAATCTTTACTCCATCATTACTTAATCATTCTATCAACCTTAAACAACATCAATGCTTCCTACACCATAACCTTTCTATTCCTAGTATAGTTCATCAAACTTTCCACACTTTGGAAGTCAGGAACGTTCCACAATAATATGAGTTTTAGAACTTCCTAGTCAGACCATAGGCGTCCATTCGCTGAGGAGTTCCAAACATACCATATGATTATGAGTCATGAACTTACAATAAGCATGAGTTTTAAGAACTCGCACTTAATCCTAATAACATCTTACTAATCTTATTAGTCTCTAACTATCAAATATACACATGAGAAAAGAATCACCTTTTCACCACATATACATTGATAGCGCGACACCAACATTCCAATGATTATCAATGTGATAAACTAAGTGCAAGCACAAAACCCTCGCCCATACAAAGGTTTGTACAACTCAGCCATCACATGATTCTTCAATTAAAATCCCACCTAACTCTATCCTGCTCATAACTTGCTCTTTACTCGATACGAATTTTCCGCATCTCATCATTTATAACTCCTCGTGAGTTAACCTCGTACTATATCATAGTACATTCTCGTTATAGCATCAAACTATAACTATTCAATCATTACTGACCATCTGTCTTTCAACTTTAAAAGATCACGTCGTGACCTTATTTTATAATCATCTCCCTTATGATTCTTTCTTATCTCATTATCGTTTTGTTTTAAAAACTTCTTATCTTTTCCTTTCATCATATTATATCATGACCTCATTATGATTTAATCTTATAGACTTCGTCTATTCATCATTATTCGACATCTTTATTATTGGAGTTAGGTAACTCCTGATTCACATCTTCATATCTCTTCAAGATTCTTCTTTGAATCTTCTTATTTATTTATTAACTCTATTTTTTAAGAATTTCTAACTTCGTTCATAAAGTTCATCATTTTATTCGAGTTTTATTCCTCGTTATTCTCACCTTCTTCTTATAACATTTATATGACTTAACTCATCCTATACTTCTACGTATGTGAAAGGAATCACCTTTTCATTATACGTAACTTAACTTCTCATTCTCTAAGGTCATAGCCTAAGGTACCCTTACCTAAGGTGCATAACCTATCAGCTCTGATACCAGCTGTAACTACCCCAAAATTCATACAATACAACTCTCGACATTGGTCGTTAACAATACATCCTTATTCAGACTTTACATCATTAATCAATGATACAATCACTAAAAATACATAATATTTAAAACTTTTATATAATTCCTTCTTTATTTCCCTGAATCTCAACCTTTATCATTACATAACTTTGATTCAACTTTATTTCATGAATCGCTTCGTCAGAGTTAGTATAAACTAAAACTTACAACCACGTTCAATAACCGTTATACATAGGGTAAAATTTAAACTTTATAACTCAACATCTGTTAACTATCATACATTATCAAATACATTATCTGAAACCTTAAACAGGGTCCAAAATAATAACAATTCAGCCAAAGTGTATAAATCTTCATACATTACATCTGATTCATTTCTTTCAAGTAGCACATAGCGTTACCTTGAATCCTTAACCTGCAAAAGTGATTATTTGCAAGAATGAGCTCGACAGCTCAGCAAGATCTAACAGTTTTCATGCATCACATAGCACATAAATACATGCTCAACATACATCTCATAATAATTAAAGTAACATGGCATACATACTTTACTTCACATAACAAATATAAAGATCGAGTTCCTTTGTAATACCCGAGAATTTCCATATATTATTAAATAAATATATTAATGGAAATGAGAATTTATTTGAATATAAATGATTTTGTGTTATGAGATGAATTAATTCAATTATATATAATTGAATAATTATAATAATTGAGAAATTGGTGGAGTTTGTGATAAACTCGTTGATTGCCTTGTGTGGCACAGTGGCGTAATATAAGAATGATTATATTAATTTAAGCGAACAATTAATCTATATTAATTGTTAATCGAAGAATATTAATTAACTGTTATAAAATACTAATGAGGATCGATTAACAATATGTGATTATTATTATTGCAAGAAACTTAATAATAATGAGCAACGTGTTTATAAATACAATAAGATTTATATCAAAGTGATAATTAATCATATAAGGGTTAATTAAATTGTTATGGAGGTTAACAATTATATTGATGGATGTAGGATATGTGTATATTATTAATTAATATTCAAATTATAAGATGAGAAATTATATGTGCAAGCATGCGAATTAAATGTATAGTAACTATATGTTATGATATGTGTAGGTGACAAATGATGTGTGGATATACATTAAAATAATGTATCATGGATCTATTATAAATAATTGTTGAGTAATACAATTTAATAATATATGATATAATGTAATGTGGTAGTATCCGATGGTATTATATCAGTAAGATAAACGTACCTGGATTATATGTGTGTAAATTACACTTATTACATTATGTGAAGTACATTGTGATTTAAATTATAACCTAAGAGTACATATATATATAACATATGTATACGGTGTGTATATACAAGTGTAGTATTTGCAAATGCTGAGGAGTTAAATCAATTGTCTCATTTTAAGTGTCCCATTTGCTCTTCACGTGCTTGACATACAGCTAAGGCCTATTCCTTCTTCTTCTCCCCAAACTCAGCAACTAGCATTTCATAGCTCATGATTGTGGAGGGAGTGGGATTCATGATGAATCCAACCACTAATTACCTACCCTTTGATAACCTTCATGCATTCCTATAATCCGTTAGTTTGATATGGGATACAATTGCTTTGTCTGTATAATGGGAGTTCTATAAATATAGCCTCATCTCCTTCACATTTCTTTTGCTGAGCATTTTGGCTAAGTGAGACTAGAGAGCATATATATATATATATCAGTGTTATTGAGATAGCAGCAAGCTTACATCATTTACAGAGGTATAAATCCTCTTCGTATCTTCATTGTCATTTTCTGTCAAAATTTCTATTCGTGAATTCTTGATTTCAGTTGGAAGTTATGGTTTTGTGAATTGAGAATAATAATTAGTTGTTTAAAGGACTTATATATGTGATTAGAATTAATATATATGCTTCATTGCTCTTCAATTTCATTTTTGGTGTTTCCATTTCTGAGATTTCTGTAAAAACATCAAATATCGTGAAATTAGTTAGTGTTCATGAAATTGGGAATTGATAATTGCTATTGACTATTATATAAGCATATATGTACGTGTTAGTAAGTTAAACAAGTCTAATAGCATTTGGGTATGTTGAAATCGATGAAATGGGAGGTTTTTGGTCGGATTTCGCTGCAGTCTGAACTGCAGAAAACTGCCTCGACGCCGCAGCGCCGCAGCCCGCGCCGCAGCGCCACTCGCGCCGCAGCCCGCGCCGCAGCGCCGCACGCAGCGCCACTCGCGCCGCAGCGCCAGTAGTGAGCTGCTGTGCCGCGCCGCAGCGCCAGCCTCTGTGTTCAGTTTTTCTGCATTCTGCAACAAAACTGTTATGAACTAATTGTTTGATTTTTGTTTAAACAAGCATGAAAGCATGATTAATACATACATATAAACCTAATGAGGCAATGTGAGCATGTTTTAGTATATTAGCATGCATGGTTAACCAAACGACATATAGTTTGAAAACGAACTTAAAGTTTCATGAACGACGTTAACATATATGAAGCATGTTAATATTCTGACTTTCGAGACATGTTAGTATGACCTAGAAACACATGAAATGCATACTAACTTATGTATATAGGTTCCGTGATATAATATGGACATGTGAACCCAACTAGTGCACCTTTCTAACAAAAATACAAGTTTTGAAGGTTGATATTGACATGTAAAAACCATGTATACATTCTGACTTTTCGAGCATGTTTATAGGGCCTTGAAATACATGAAAAGCATGTTAACTTGTGTATATGGGTTTCATAAGGAAGCATGAACATGATAGACCTTATTAATGAACTATACTAACAAAGTATAAGCTTTGAACGTGAACGTTGGTATGTTATGACGAGAATTAGAATTTGACATTTATGAACACATGTGATAGTACTCTTAGACTCATTCATGTGTCATGCATGTATATATACCATGATTAGTTGCCATGATTAAAGTTTAGCATGAACAAAGCATGTTTTCAAGATAATAACAATGCTAGCTACATATATGCAATACGAGTACTCATGAGCATGACTAATACAAGTTATATGAATATCTTATGTGTTTAAAAGAGACCATGTTAGACCATATGAGTTCGTGTCCTTGAATGGCTTTAAGTATTAACTTAAGAACCTATACCATGTACGATTGGATTTGGAAAAGTTATACAAGCATGTAAAGTATCCTTTAAATATGAATACATGCTACGTGATATTATATGATGTTACTTGAACCCGATTTTGACGGTTAACTTAAGGAGATGCCGTAACTTGCTAAAATGAAATATATTTAGTATTGATTGTGGTCTTATGAGATATTAATAATATGCAAGCATGTTTGCTAATTGTTGAGATCTTATATTATATGAGAATGCGTTTAAACTCTAAAGAAAGAACGTTAAGGATAGAAATTATATTCTATATAACTGTGTAGCTAGGTAAAACTTAGCTTATGTGTTGATCGTATATTCAAAGAGAAAATGTGAAGTTAAATTATATGACTAATGAATATCATATATATACGTAACTGTATTACGATAGGAATTCGAAAGTGTTGATTTGCTTTTCGTGGATAAACTACGCTAAAGGCAAGTTCTCTTACTTACACTCTTTTAAAGTGCAAGTATCCTAACCGACGCATTTACTTTATGCAAGGAAATCTATGATTGTGAAGGTTTCCTAACTTATACTCTTTTACTATGCAAGTATCCTATCTTGTGTATTGCGAACTAGTTTCCTATTTAATCGGTTGAATCGAATTAGCATACTTGAACTCTTATTTCATTAAAGCTATTATTCATGTTGAACTTAGTATTGTTCTTGAATATTGTGAAAGTGTCTATGCCATTTGATTCGGCTAGACTTATATTATTGAAAAGCGACCCAAACTAATTGATTGGTGCGGGATCTTGTATTTGACTGAGAAGAACAACCTTCTTTGAAGGGAATATATAATTGTCGGAGAACCGACGTGCACACTTGAGTATGGTTGATTGTTATGCATAACAAGGGTACTTTAGGCTGATCACCTGTTGTACCTGTTTTTGTTGGATTTTCAGTTTATTACTGTCAATTCTAGTAGAAGTTCATAGTCCGTAGTGACTACTCAGTATTCAATTATATGAAATCTTGAATTGACTTATTATTGAATCATATTGATATTATCCTGTCCTTAGCGACTGTTATTGAGAACTGTTGATATTCTTGTTATTCTTGAACTATCAAATCTTGTTATACCCTTTCGAGAATTGAGAATCTTATTACTCACCCTTATTGTATATTACTTGCTGGGCAATTTGTGCTCATTCTTGCTTTCCTTAAAACATTTCAGTTAAGGCAGAGCATGGTGAACCTTCGGGCGTTGATAAGGGCAAGGGCAAAGCTACCAACTAGCTTATGTCTGTTATGTTTTAAATATATTCATATTGTATGAAGATGGTGTAGTAAGACTGGATTTGATTATGTTTAAGCTTAAGTTAGATTATGTAATAAGTCGTTAACTGATATTATTAGGTAATCTATTAAGTACTGTAGGTTGCGAGACTTGGGGGAATAATTATAATAAATCATTGTAAATTATTCTAAAATAGATTTTCCGCTGTGATCGTATGATATTTAATTATTATTATTGTGATGTATTACCATGAGCACGTGATGAACCGAATTCGAGAGACCAAGAGGCGGTCCTGGAATTTGGGGGCGTCACAGGTTGGTATCAGAGCTGTAGTTATAAACCTTAGGAACGAGTGTCCTTAGACTATAACTTAGGCGAACTTAGAAGTTAGGAAGGAGATAAAACTCATGTAGAGTTTTCCTTGAGAGACTTAGTCTGTTATGAAATGTAACTTCATTCTATACAATGAACTTATATTTTGTTTAACATTCTAATGGAGATGCTATTTCTTGTCTTGTGTTTGTGAGTGTAGGATGACAGACACAGGGGTACCTAGTAGAGTTGTAGAGGAGGAGCCCAGGGATATACACGTAGTATACGAGGCACCTCTAGAGGCTACACCAGTGCAGGCAGTTGCACCATCCGAGTTTGATGACGAGGATGAGATCGAGATTGAGATAGAGACTGATCCAGAGGAGGAGCCGATGGAGGATGAGCCAGTAGAGGACTCTGATGAGGCTACTATAGAGGAACAGATGTTAGGCGAGTACGAGGAGCGTATTCTAGAGTTAGACTGTAGAGTTCAGGAGCTGGAGGCAGAGGCCCACGAGAGAGAGTCTGAGTTCCAGAAGCTGAGGGACGAGGACCACCAGAGGAAGCTGGCTATGCAAGAGTTAGAGGTGGAGATTGCCTACCGTAGGGAGGCAGGGATCCAGATGGGGACTCTATTTCACAGGTCAGTGGCTAGGAATGTAGATTTGGCAGAGAAGCTAGAAGAGGTTGAGCAGAGGGAGCTGAGTGAGAAGACTGAGAAAGAGGCACTCCGTACTCAGCTAGAGTTGGAGGTGATGGATAGGTTACACTTCGAGGAGAAGTGGGAAGCGTCCAATGAGAGAGCCGACGACCTTGAGGACGAGGTCAGGTGCAAGAAGAGAAAGATGAACAAGATGGGGTATGTGTTCCGTTCAGCTTTTGAAAGGGTGATTGATGGTGTGTACCACTACCCGGCAGAACAGGGACAGACTCTACATACCTTGAGCCGAGAGCTGGTTGCGTATATAGCACAGTTGGAGTACAAGAGCGCAGTGGAGCGCGGGATGATGGGATGAGATTTCCTTAGTCAGTCTAGTGGTAGTACTAGTTGTGTCTTTATGTATTGTATATACTATGTTGAAATCCCGATCTTTTGTGTAAGATTTGGGATGATGATGTAAACCCCGAGTTAGCTTTTGTTAGAGGGGTAGTATGGTAGTAGGTTGGTATATTCCCCGTCTTTTGTGATATTAGGGGATATATGTGATAACATTTATAGCAGTATGCTGGGGAAATCATGTAATGAAATGAAATGGCATATGAATATAAATGGAGTTGATTTTAGAAACGTGTTATAAATTTATTCTTTTAGTATTAAAAGAAATACTTAAGTAATATACTTGAATAATAATAAAATGAAAACTTGTGATGCAGATAATGCCGCCCAGACGTAGATTGACAGCACCCGAAGAATCTGTTAACAATGAGAGAGAACAAGTAGACCCGATCCAGAAACTGGTAGACTTGTTAGGAGAAGCCTTAAGGGGAAGGAACAATGAACCCGTTCGCCCGAACCCTCAAACTGTGCCAGTAACAACCTTTAAAGACTTTAAGAGTGTAGGACCCCCGGAGTTCGAGGGAACTACCGACCCAATCATCGCACAAACGTGGATCAAAGAGATCGAAAAAGCTTTCACTATAGCTAGCGTAGGCGAAGATCAGAAGACGGTGTTTGCCACGTACATGATGAGGGGAGAAGCGAACTACTGGTGGGAGGCTAATCAACAAAGAGCTGGAGAAGGGATAATAGCTTGGGATAAGTTTAAGACACTGTTCTTCGAAAATTACTTTCAAAAAGTATGAAGAATAGGATGGAGGTGAAATTCCTAGAGTTAAAACAAGGTGAGATGACGGTGGCGCAATACGCGGCTAGGTTTAACGAACTAGCGCGATTTGCGGAGCACCAAGTTGGTGATGAAGAGAGGAAGGCTAGACGCTTTGAACAAGGGTTGAAGCCATGGCTGTTCAATAAGGTATCAGTTCTTCAAATTGATTCCTTTGCAACATTACTGGAGAAGGCAATCATTGCGGAAGGCGGCAGTGAGGCCTTAAGTCAGTATAACAAAGAAAAGAAAGGAAAGAATACTGGAGGAGAGAATCGTACGGGAGGAAGTAGTAGCGGAGGAAGCAACTTGGGAAAGAGAAAGTGGGAGAATAATAACAACAACAAAAACAACAATAATCAATCAGGGAATTTTCGTGGAGGTTTCAAGAAGAGGGCTGAAGGATGCCCGAAGTGTGGGAAGAATCACCAGGGCGAGTGCTGGAAGGGACGTGGCACTTGCTACAACTGCGGACAGGAAGGGCACATCTCGCCTAACTGTTTGAAACCGAAGAAGATACAAGGATGCTTTGCTTGTGGCTCGACGGAGCACCGAATTAAGGACTGCCCAAAGAAGGGAAGTGGCGGGGGTAGTAATCAGCAAGGAGGCAACAAGCTGATGATCGGTGGACCGGCACAATCCAACCGCCCAACCGCCAGAACTTTTAACATGACCGTCCAAGACGCAGTGGCTGCGAAGGATGTGGTGTCAGGTATAATCCCAATCAATGATATAAATGCTTATGTATTATTTGATTCGGGTGCCACCTGTTCTTTTGTATCTGAAGAATTTGCTAGTAGACTTAGTACACCTCGAGAACTATTAGAAAATCCTTTGATCATAGAAGTTGCTAATAAGGAAGTGATCCCTGTAGAATACGTTTATCGAAATTGTCGCGCAAATATTAGTAAACATGAACTGAGCGTAGACTTGATTCCTATTAGACTGGGAGAATTTGACGTAATACTGGGAATGGATTGGTTGTATAACCATGTTGCGATAATTGACTGTCAGAACAAATGTGTGAACCTTCAGACTCCGAGTAAGTCTAAGGTAGTGTTTTATGGTAGCTCATCGCTTAAGCAATCGTGTTGCGTTACGATGATGCAGGCCAAGAAATTGTTAAGGAAAGGATGTGTAGGTTATTTAGCTTACATCGTTGATACTCGGAAAAAGGGAGTAGAAATTAAGGATATATCCGTAGTTAATGAATTTCAAGACGTGTTTCCGGACGATCTGCCTGGTCTTCCGCCAGACAGAGAAATCGAATTCGTAATAGACTTAGCACCGGGAACGGCACCGATTTCGAAAGCTCCATATCGTATGGCGCCAGTAGAAATGAAGGAATTAATGATGCAATTGCAAGAATTATTGGATAAGGGTTACATTCGACCGAGTGTTTCTCCTTGGGGAGCACCAGTACTATTCGTTAAGAAGAAGGACGGATCAATGAGGCTCTGTATCGATTATCGAGAATTGAATAGAGTAACGATAAAGAACCGGTATCCGCTACCGAGGATAGACGACTTGTTTGATCAACTGAAGGGAGCAAAGTGTTTCTCGAAGATCGACCTACGAACAGGATATCATCAACTGAAGGTACGGGATGAGGACATACCAAAGACTGCGTTTCGAACCCGTTATGGACACTACGAGTTTTTGGTAATGTCATTCGGATTGACTAATGCTCCGGCAGCATTTATGGACTTGATGAACCGAGTTTTCAAGCCATACTTGGATAAATTTGTAGTGGTTTTTATCGACGACATTTTGATCTACTCAAAGACAGAGGAAGAACACGCCGAACATCTGAAGATTGTTTTGGAGGCACTAAGGAAGGAGAAGATGTATGCAAAATTTTCTAAGTGCGAATTTTGGATGGAGAAGGTTCAATTCTTAGGCCACGTGGTGGATAAGAATGGAATCTCTGTAGACCCTGCGAAGGTTGAAGCAGTAAGTAATTGGGAACAACCGAGAACACCGACGGAGGTGAGAAGCTTTCTAGGGTTAGCTGGGTACTATTGAAGATTCATCCAAGATTTTTCTAAGATAGCAACCCCGCTGACCAATTTGACTAGAAAGACGGTGAAATTTGTATGGACCGACAAATGCGAAGAAAGTCTTCAAGAACTGAAAAGGAGATTGAGCGAAGCACCTGTATTATCATTACCAGATGATGCGGGAAATTTTGTGGTGTATAGTGATGCATCGCACAAGGGGCTTGGCTGTGTGCTCATGCAACATGGCAAGGTCATTGCATATGCATCACGACAATTAAAGGATTACGAAAAACGATACCCTACTCACGACTTAGAGTTAGCGGCAGTAGTTTTTGCGTTAAAGATATGGAGGCATTATCTATACGGAGAAAAATGTGAGATATACACGGACCACAAAAGTCTGAAATATATCTTCACACAGAAGGAGTTAAACATGCGGCAGAGAAGGTGGTTAGAATTAATCAAAGACTATGACTGCGATATTCTTTATCACCCGGGAAAGGCAAATGTGGTTGCCGACGCTCTGAGCAGGAAAGGAAGGGAGAAGTTGTTTAATTTGACGACTCAGGAAGAGTTGATAAGAGAGATGGAGAAATTGGAGATAGAAGTAAAAGGACCAGAAAAGTCTAGTGAGAAGTTAATTGTAATGGAAGCTTGTCCGACGTTGTTGAATAGAGTAAAGGAAGCTCAGGAAAAGGATGAAGAGTGTGAGAAAATCCGAAAGAGGATCACAGAAAGTGAGGGAGAAAAATTTCGAATGGATAAAGACGATATTTTGAGATTTGAAGGGAGAGTGTGGGTACCAGCGGTAACTGAGTTGAGGGAAGAGATTTTGCACGAGGCACACAATACGACATATTCCGTTCATCCGGGAGGCACAAAGATGTACCGAGATCTAAGGCAACATTTTTGGTGGCCTAATTTGAAACGGGAAGTCGCAGAGTGCGTCAGTAAATGCTTGACTTGCCAACGCGTTAAAGCAGAACATCAGCGGCCAAGTGGTTTACTACAACCATTAGAAATACCAGAGTGGAAATGGGAGCATATTACCATGGACTTCGTGGTAGGACTTCCAGTTACACAGAAAGGTTGTGATGCTATTTGGGTTATCGTGGATCGACTAACGAAGACCGCACACTTTCTACCAATCAAGATCCGCTACAGTTTGAACCAATTAGCAAGCCTATATGTAAAAGAAATTATTTCACGACATGGAGTGCCGGTGTCAATTGTCTCTGATCGAGATCCGCGCTTCACGTCCAATTTTTGGAAGAGTTTGCAAGAAAGAATGGGAACGCAGTTGAGGTTGAGTACAGCTTATCATCCTCAAACAGACGGACAAAGTGAGCGAACAATACAAACGCTAGAAGACATGCTTAGGACTTGCGTGATGGATTTTAAGGGAAATTGGGACGACCACCTACCCTTAGTAGAATTCGCATATAATAATAGCTACCATGCGAGTATTGGCATGCCACCGTACGAAGCTCTTTACGGGAGAAAGTGCAGAACGCCGTTATGTTGGGACGAAGTCGGAGAACGACGAATACTCGGACCAGAGTTAGTTCAACAAACCGCAGACGTGGTGACAGTGATAAGAGCCAGACTTGTAGCAGCTCAAGATCGCCAGAAGAAATACGCAGATTTGCATCGGCAGGACCGAGACTTCAAAGTCGGCAGTTTCGTATTCTTAAAGGTATCTCCATGGAAGGGAAAAATCCGTTTCGGCAAGAAAGGAAAATTGAGTCCAAGATTCATAGGACCGTTCGAGATACTGAAGCGAGTGGGCGAAGTGGCATACAAAGTTGCGTTGCCACCCGAACTGGAGCATATCCACAACGTGTTCCACATTTCCGTGTTGCGACCGTACAAGGCCGACTACAAGCACGTGATTTCTTACGAGCCCATTCAAGTGGAGAAGAACTTGGCGTATGAAGAAATTCCTGTCCAAATATTAGATAGGAAAGAACAAACTTTGAGAAATAAAGTTATTTCATCTGTAAAAGTACTTTGGCGTAACCACGATGTCGAGGAGGCAACGTGGGAGTTAGAAGATAGGATGATGAGGGACTATCCCCATCTATTTGTGTAACCTTGTAGCAATTCCGGGACGGAATTTTTATAAGGGGGGGAGGATGTAATACCCGAGAATTTCCATATATTATTAAATAAATATATTAATGGAAATGAGAATTTATTTGAATATAAATGATTTTGTGTTATGAGATGAATTAATTCAATTATATATAATTGAATAATTATAATAATTGAGAAATTGGTGGAGTTTGTGATAAACTCGTTGATTGCCTTGTGTGGCACAGTGGCGTAATATAAGAATGATTATATTAATTTAAGCGAACAATTAATCTATATTAATTGTTAATCGAAGAATATTAATTAACTGTTATAAAATACTAATGAGGATCGATTAACAATATGTGATTATTATTATTGCAAGAAACTTAATAATAATGAGCAACGTGTTTATAAATATAATAAGATTTATATCAAAGTGATAATTAATCATATAAGGGTTAATTAAATTGTTATGGAGGTTAACAATTATATTGATGGATGTAGGATATGTGTATATTATTAATTAATATTCAAATTATAAGATGAGAAATTATATGTGCAAGCATGCGAATTAAATGTATAGTAACTATATGTTATGATATGTGTAGGTGACAAATGATGTGTGGATATACATTAAAATAATGTATCATGGATCTATTATAAATAATTATTGAGTAATACAATTTAATAATATATGATATAATGTAATGTGGTAGTATCCGATGGTATTATATCAGTAAGATAAACGTACCTGGATTATATGTGTGTAAATTACACTTATTACATTATGTGAAGTACATTGTGATTTAAATTATAACCTAAGAGTACATATATATATAACATATGTATACGGTGTGTATATACAAGTGTAGTATTTGCAAATGCTGAGGAGTTAAATCAATTGTCTCATTTTAAGTGTCCCATTTGCTCTTCACGTGCTTGACATACAGCTAAGGCCTATTCCTTCTTCTTCTCCCCAAACTCAGCAACTAGCATTTCATAGCTCATGATTGTGGAGGGAGTGGGATTCATGATGAATCCAACCACTAATTACCTACCCTTTGATAACCTTCATGCATTCCTATAATCCGTTAGTTTGATATGGGATACAATTGCTTTGTCTGTATAATGGGAGTTCTATAAATATAGCCTCATCTCCTTCACATTTCTTTTGCTGAGCATTTTGGCTAAGTGAGACTAGAGAGCATATATATATATATATCAGTGTTATTGAGATAGCAGCAAGCTTACATCATTTACAGAGGTATAAATCCTCTTCGTATCTTCATTGTCATTTTCTGTCAAAATTTCTATTCGTGAATTCTTGATTTCAGTTGGAAGTTATGGTTTTGTGAATTGAGAATAATAATTAGTTGTTTAAAGGACTTATATATGTGATTAGAATTAATATATATGCTTCATTGCTCTTCAATTTCATTTTTGGTGTTTCCATTTCTGAGATTTCTGTAAAAACATCAAATATCGTGAAATTAGTTAGTGTTCATGAAATTGGGAATTGATAATTGCTATTGACTATTATATAAGCATATATGTACGTGTTAGTAAGTTAAACAAGTCTAATAGCATTTGGGTATGTTGAAATCGATGAAATGGGAGGTTTTTGGTCGGATTTCGCTGCAGTCTGAACTGCAGAAAACTGCCTCGACGCCGCAGCGCCGCAGCCCGCGCCGCAGCGCCACTCGCGCCGCAGCCCGCGCCGCAGCGCCGCACGCAGCGCCACTCGCGCCGCAGCGCCAGTAGTGAGCTGCTGTGCCGCGCCGCAGCGCCAGCCTCTGTGTTCAGTTTTTCTGCATTCTGCAACAAAACTGTTATGAACTAATTGTTTGATTTTTGTTTAAACAAGCATGAAAGCATGATTAATACATACATATAAACCTAATGAGGCAATGTGAGCATGTTTTAGTATATTAGCATGCATGGTTAACCAAACGACATATAGTTTGAAAACGAACTTAAAGTTTCATGAACGACGTTAACATATATGAAGCATGTTAATATTCTGACTTTCGAGACATGTTAGTATGACCTAGAAACACATGAAATGCATACTAACTTATGTATATAGGTTCCGTGATATAATATGGACATGTGAACCCAACTAGTGCACCTTTCTAACAAAAATACAAGTTTTGAAGGTTGATATTGACATGTAAAAACCATGTATACATTCTGACTTTTCGAGCATGTTTATAGGGCCTTGAAATACATGAAAAGCATGTTAACTTGTGTATATGGGTTTCATAAGGAAGCATGAACATGATAGACCTTATTAATGAACTATACTAACAAAGTATAAGCTTTGAACGTGAACGTTGGTATGTTATGACGAGAATTAGAATTTGACATTTATGAACACATGTGATAGTACTCTTAGACTCATTCATGTGTCATGCATGTATATATACCATGATTAGTTGCCATGATTAAAGTTTGGCATGAACAAAGCATGTTTTCAAGATAATAACAATGCTAGCTACATATATGCAATACGAGTACTCATGAGCATGACTAATACAAGTTATATGAATATCTTATGTGTTTAAAAGAGACCATGTTAGACCATATGAGTTCGTGTCCTTGAATGGCTTTAAGTATTAACTTAAGAACCTATACCATGTACGATTGGATTTGGAAAAGTTATACAAGCATGTAAAGTATCCTTTAAATATGAATACATGCTACGTGATATTATATGATGTTACTTGAACCCGATTTTGACGGTTAACTTAAGGAGATGCCGTAACTTGCTAAAATGAAATATATTTAGTATTGATTGTGGTCTTATGAGATATTAATAATATGCAAGCATGTTTGCTAATTGTTGAGATCTTATATTATATGAGAATGCGTTTAAACTCTAAAGAAAGAACGTTAAGGATAGAAATTATATTCTATATAACTGTGTAGCTAGGTAAAACTTAGCTTATGTGTTGATCGTATATTCAAAGAGAAAATGTGAAGTTAAATTATATGACTAATGAATATCATATATATACGTAACTGTATTACGATAGGAATTCGAAAGTGTTGATTTGCTTTTCGTGGATAAACTACGCTAAAGGCAAGTTCTCTTACTTACACTCTTTTAAAGTGCAAGTATCCTAACCGACGCATTTACTTTATGCAAGGAAATCTATGATTGTGAAGGTTTCCTAACTTATACTCTTTTACTATGCAAGTATCCTATCTTGTGTATTGCGAACTAGTTTCCTATTTAATCGGTTGAATCGAATTAGCATACTTGAACTCTTATTTCATTAAAGCTATTATTCATGTTGAACTTAGTATTGTTCTTGAATATTGTGAAAGTGTCTATGCCATTTGATTCGGCTAGACTTATATTATTGAAAAGCGACCCAAACTAATTGATTGGTGCGGGATCTTGTATTTGACTGAGAAGAACAACCTTCTTTGAAGGGAATATATAATTGTCGGAGAACCGACGTGCACACTTGAGTATGGTTGATTGTTATGCATAACAAGGGTACTTTAGGCTGATCACCTGTTGTACCTGTTTTTGTTGGATTTTCAGTTTATTACTGTCAATTCTAGTAGAAGTTCATAGTCCGTAGTGACTACTCAGTATTCAATTATATGAAATCTTGAATTGACTTATTATTGAATCATATTGATATTATCCTGTCCTTAGCGACTGTTATTGAGAACTGTTGATATTCTTGTTATTCTTGAACTATCAAATCTTGTTATACCCTTTCGAGAATTGAGAATCTTATTACTCACCCTTATTGTATATTACTTGCTGGGCAATTTGTGCTCATTCTTGCTTTCCTTAAAACATTTCAGTTAAGGCAGAGCATGGTGAACCTTCGGGCGTTGATAAGGGCAAGGGCAAAGCTACCAACTAGCTTATGTCTGTTATGTTTTAAATATATTCATATTGTATGAAGATGGTGTAGTAAGACTGGATTTGATTATGTTTAAGCTTAAGTTAGATTATGTAATAAGTCGTTAACTGATATTATTAGGTAATCTATTAAGTACTGTAGGTTGCGAGACTTGGGGGAATAATTATAATAAATCATTGTAAATTATTCTAAAATAGATTTTCCGCTGTGATCGTATGATATTTAATTATTATTATTGTGATGTATTACCATGAGCACGTGATGAACCGAATTCGAGAGACCAAGAGGCGGTCCTGGAATTTGGGGGCGTCACATCCTTACTCAATCAACATTCTTTAATCAATCAATGTAGTCATAAATTGACTTTAACATTTCATGCTTACAACATATATACAACATATCATGCTCTTTGTAAAACAATTTAAAACAGTTCATCATCAAGTTCACGTAGAAAATAGGAACTGAAAGACTTGCCTTGATTGTTGTTTACCAATAACAGTTTAACAGCTTACAGATATCTGCACTTCACGTGCCCTACACAATTATATAATCATGCACATCAACTATTAGTCACATAGCAAAGCATATTAATTGTAATGTAAACTTTACTCTACATCTCATAACCCTTCCTATTATCAATACACAATGTTCAATTTGATTGTGTTAACTATCGACTTATATTTCACTATATTTCTTTTTCGTAATATTCAAAATTCATTCAAGTGTTTAAGTCCTGCTAGGACTACCTATTGGTTTTATATTAACCACATTTCATATATAATAATGTTCGTTACATTAGAATCGGAACACTATTTAAGTGTATTACCACATTACACGGCGTTTCGACGTTTATACGTCACACGCCTAACTCGACTCTTTTGCATGTGCTTTGCATGCTCCTATATTGGGTTACATTACTCTATAATATTTCATTCTTATTAAAAAAATAATATTAAACAAGGTCATACACAATCGTTGCGGCGTTGAGACGCTTGCACGTCCGTATGCCAAACTTGCCTATTCGAACGCCCAAACGACACGCATTTGCGCACGCTTAGCACGCCCAACCGAATTGTCTAATACTCAAGGGTTAATGTTAAGTATCATTATAATACCTAATAGTCATGTTATGAAAGTTAGAACATCATTTTACATGGTCGGGAGCATTACATGTGCATACGTGCATGCCAGACGCCCCTCGATTGGCTCCAAAAATACATCAGTCCCAAAAATGACCACTTTGACCCCTGATAATGACCTCAAATTAAAACACTTAATGAAAAAAGTTATAGGTCTACTCGTGCTCATTCCGGATCATCTTTAATCGCCTGAATCGGAGTTCGTATAAAAATATTATGGCTGTTTTACCATAGGAGGTCAAAACAGTCCCGGACTGACACTGTTCCCGGCACAGCTGCGCCCCAAACAGCCTTGGGGGCATCACAGCTGCGCCCCTGGCAGCGTGCTACGCGAATTTTCTTTCCAGTTTGTGGTTCTGGAGAATTTTCTAACCCTTTCCTTCTTCCCATCTTCATAAATCAAGATATACACATCCGATTGAGTCCGTTTTCGACTCTATGGATTCGTGAAACACTGAACTACTCATATATATGATAATTATAACACTTCAAAAATATTAACAATTCCTTTTAAGGGTTCCAATTCAGTGTTCATGCTAATTCTTCATGTTTTACTTATTTTTAGCGAATTCAATCACTACGAATTCATTTTACATCCGTTTTGACTCGTTCAACTTGGTTTGTTTTCATTTTTTCTAGTACTATCATGATACATCATCAATTTAAGGTTTTCATCATGATTTCATATCTAAACTTTGACTTTAACTAAGCCATAACATACAAAATTCATTAAGAACACAAGTTCTTCATCTTTAGCATAATTTCACGAATTCGATTACTCTAAAACCAATTTTAGATGATATAGAATGGATTACACAAACCCATTAACATCTACAACCAATTCCTTCACAAATCAACCCTAGAAATCTATAGTTAGATAAACAACTTAAGAACATAAAAATAAATTTTATAATCAAATTATTACCTTTGATTCATTATAACACTTGAATAATCTTCTTCTTTTCTTTCTTCTTTGATTCTTACAAAGTTCTTCTCAATACAAAGAGAATTTCTTCTCTTTCTCTATCAATTTTCTATCTTCCTATTTTCTTTGTGTTTTGCTCTGCTTTCTTAGGCTTAGGAAAATATACGTAAGAAAATATAACTGATGGACATGGGTTACGTTATAATAACTATGGGTCTCAGCAGTTACGACCTACCAAGGGTCATAAGACCTTGTTTGGCTAGTACACTATATAACCCTTTAAATTTATTTTAATCATTCACTTATTATATATTTTACAAATGTCACATATAATTTAATTAAATCATGTTTAATCAAATTATTTAGCAAATATAACTCCAATTTTATTTAACAAATCATTACCTTTCTAATTTAATTATTTAATTAAATTAGGACATCACCAACACATTAGCATAATAAAATACGCACAAATTCTAAAATTATTTATCATCAATTTATTTAATATCATCATACTTAAATATATTATTCCATAATAACTTCCATTGAATATTTATTTTATTCATTAATCCTAACACTAATATTTATTTATAATTATATTGGTTCTTCTCATTCTTATACCCATTTACATTCATTTGGCTAAATATAATATATTAAGTCATTACATCAACGTATTACACTTACATGTAATATATTACCTTCATATTTTATTAAAATAAATATATTCACATTACTTCATTATTTCATTAAGTTAATTACTCACATCATTTATGAAATTTAATTCATAATAATTATAGTGCCAACAAGGCATAATAATCAAATTATATTATTTCATAATATAATATCAACTTAATTAAATTAACTAATCTTATTCAGTTAATTTACTTTTCGTAATAATTTTATTTAACTTCTTCAACAGTTAAATTAAATTAACTATTAAACCTCATTCTTCCAACATATGAATATATATATATATATATATATATCTCTTCTATATTCACACCACATCATATACTTCACAACATATAACACATATATACACATATCCAAACTCAAAACATCTCGTAATAAGAATTTTATTTATTAAATTCTTATTATAATAAATTTTTAAAAATTTGGGTTGTCACATATAATCCATCATTCTTTGTTCTTCATTTTCGTTTTCTGTTTCCGAAATTTCTGTTTTAATTCTTGAATTTAGTTGGAGTTCATGAAATTGGGAATCGATTGGGCGTTTGACTGTTATATAAGCATATATATGTGTTAGTAAGTTAAAGAGGTTAGTCTAATGGCATATGGGTATGTCGAAATCGTTGAAATGGGAAGTTTGGGGATGGTTTTGGCTGTAGCGTGAACTGTAGGAACTGAGTATACATCGTGGCGCCGCAGCGCCGATGCGTAGCGTTATCTGCGCGCTGCAGCGCCACAGTGCCTCAGACCCAGTGTCCCCGCACCGCAGCTCCAATCCCAGGCATTATTCCCGCGCCGCAGCGCCTCCTGCGCCGCAGTGCCAGATAGTGGCTGTTGTTGCCGTGCCGCAGTGCCGGCCTCTGAAACCAGAATCTAATTTTTGTTCCTAAACTGCTATGTGGTAGTTACTTGTATAGATGAGGCAAGCATGTTAACATGGGTAGCATGTATGTATGGGTACATAGACCTAACATAAGCATGTTTTATTAAGATTCCATGCATGAATGACAAAATTATAGTTTTGAAAAATAAACTTAAGGTTTATAATTGAATTTTGACGTATATAAGCCATGTTAATATTCTGACTTTTGATGCACATTAGTATGACCTAGAAACACATGAGATGCATGTTAACTCCCGTATATAAGCTCCGAAACAAAATGTGATCATGTGAACCTCGCTAAGTGAACTTATAATTTTAAAAGGAACTTAGAGATTATGAAAAAGGGGATTTAGATGTGCTATAATTATATTCGGACTTTGAAGATGTTATTATGGTTTAGAAATGCATGAAAGACATATTAACTTATGTATATATGGTTTATACTATGACAAGAGCATGTTAGACCTCATTATTGAACATTTCTAACAAAAATACAAGTTTTAAAGGTTGATATTGACATGTAAAGACCATATAGATATATTCTGATTTTTCGGGCATGTTTATATAACCTTGAAATGCGTGTCAGACCTATTAACTTATGTATACGGATTTCATGATGTAACACGAACATGTTAGTAAGACTTACTGATGAAAATAGGAGCTTTGATGGTGAACCTTAACATGTTATTACAAGATTCGTATTCTAAAAGTTATGATCATACTTGATAATACTTTTAGACTTGTTAAAGTATCATTCATGTTTGCCTACTATGTTACATGTCGTGAAACCAAGTTTAGCGTAAACGAAACATGTTTTCAAACTAATAACTACGATAGTTACATGAATACTCATAAGCATACCCAGAATGAGTTATATAATCACCTCATATGTTTAAAATAAACATGATAGCTAAGGTGATATCACATGTTAATGATTGAATCCGATTTTTGACGATTAACTTATAAGTAATGCTATAACTCGCTAATTTGAATATGTTTGCTATTTGTGATAGTCTCACATGATAGTAATGATGTATGAAGATGATTAACTTGAGAAAAGTAATTCCATAGCTAAAGAAAGCCTACTCGATTAAAAATAACATAATGCTATACAAATGTTATTTGAATTCATGGTAACTTATAATTTGATTTCATACCGAATGCGTATAAGTATGTAATGACGTGTGACTAGGAAATACAATGTGTGTATATTTGAGTAACAAGCTTATGTACTGAATGAGTTAGCTAATGAACATCCTATACTTATAATAAACTATAAATAGGATTCAAAAGTGTTGATTTATTTAACGTGGATAAACTACGCTAAAGAGAAGTATCCTAACGGACGCATTTACTTTATGCAAGGAAATCTATGATTGTGCAAGTTTCCTAACTTACACTCTTTTACTGTGCAAGTATTCTATCCTTGTATATTGAGAACTAGTTTCTGTACTTAATCGTTTGAATTGAATTAGCATACTTGAACTCTTATTTCATTAAAGCTATTATTCATGTTGAACTTGGTATTGTTCTTGAATATTGTGAAAGTGTCGATGCCATTTGATTCGGCTAGACTGATATTATTGAAAAGTGACCCAAACTAATTTATTGGTGCGGGATCTTATATTTGACTGAGAAGAACAAACTATAACTGTCGGAGAACCGACGCGTGTATCTTAGTATGATTGAGTGTTATGCATAACATAGGGTACTTTAGGCTAATCACCTGTTGTACTTGTTTTTGTTGGATTTTCAATTTATTACTGTCAATTCCTGTGGAAGTTCATAGTCCTTAGTGACTGCTCAGTATTCAGTTATCTTGAAATCTTGAATTGATTTATTATTGAATCACATTGATATTATTCTGTCCTTAGCGACTGTTATTGAGAACTGTTGATATTCTTGTTATCCTTGAACTATCAAACTTTGTTATACCCTTTCGAGAATTGAGAATTATATCACTTATCCCTATTGTATATTACTTGCTGGGCAATTTATGCTCATTCTTGCTTTCCCTAAAACATTTCAGTTAAGGCAGAGCATGGCGAACCTTCAGGCGTTGATAAGGGCAAGGGCAAGGCTACCAACTAGTTTGTCTCTTTGATGTTTTAAATATTTTAATGTTGTATTAAGATGATGTAGTAAGACTGAATTTGATTATGTTTAAGCTTAAGTTATATTATGTAATAAGTCGTTAATTGATATTATTATGTAATCTATTAAGTACTGTAGGTTGCGAGACTTGGGGGAATAATTATAATAAATCATTGTATATTATTCTAAATTAGGTATTCCGCTGTGAATGTGTGATTTTAGTTATTATTCTATTACCATGCGCACGTGATGAATCGAATTCGAGCGACCAAGTGGCTGTCTTGGATTTGGGGGCGTCACAAGTATGCTAGTGTATTTAACACTTTAGACTTAGATCACATGTCAATATAGACCATACGATTGGGTTCACAAAATCAGAATATACACATCTCACGTATATGTCAAAGTTCATAATCAAAACTATAAGTTTCTTTTTAAAACTATAAGTTTTTCTTTCATGAAACATACTAACATGATTATACATGCTTATGTCATATCAAAGTAATCATATATGCATGTTATTTATGTCCAGATGCTTATTCTAATTATATGCCATATGCTAGTACATAACAGATTCTACAACAGAAAAATCAAGTCTGGTGCAGGCCTGGCGCAGCTGCACCGCTGGCCAGTACAAAACTGGCGCAGCGGCGCAGGTCAACAGCCAGACCAGGAACTGCATTCTGCTCGGCAGAAGCTTAAACCCATCTCAGGATTACTTATGAAAAACATTCTGTACCAGCCATATAGTATTCCCAACATGTTTATACTTCATATAACACTTAATAATCGTATTCCAAAGACTTAATTAATCAATCTATGATCAATTTCAAGAATTAAGAACTAAGAATTTATCGAAACTGAAAAATGAAATTATACCTCTGTTGTAGAAATGGACTTGCTGCTATAATACTCTTCCTGAATTCAAATGAAATACTCATCAAATGAATGAAGGAGAAGGGAATGCTCTATATATAGGCATTTCAATATACGGTTCATGCAATTGTTCACCATATCAAACCAATGGAAGAAGCAATTTGTTCAATAGATAAGAGAAAGTGGTTGAGAGTTGGTAAACTCAATCATGAATCCCATATCCCTTGCCATTATTAGCTAGATTTGCTGAAATTAAGAAGGACCTAGAGTAGGCTAGGCTTCACGTGAGAAAGAAATGAAAGGGACTCTCATATTGAGACAAGCAAATAACTCAGCAACTTTCAATTTAACTTACTGATGTTACATATGCATACCTATAGTATATACTTAGGCTATATGTATTCATTCCATGTACATTTAAATGGATGTTACAATGTTATTTCAAATTAGTCATTAATAATACAATGTATCAAATAGGTACATATACACCAACATATAATCCATATACATTTTATTAACACCGAATATAATTCAATTGGGCATTATTACTTATTATTATATAAACGGTTATTATTTAATTATAATAACTTATTGAAGTACTCATTAATTGACAATGCTTACTCTTTAAAATATCCACATGGTACTAATTAAGGTTCACCCACACACATGTAGTCACATAAACATTATTATGTAACCTACATAATACAATTAAGTTTACTATGTAGAGTATATACATAATACGTAGTCATATCAATGTCACCTTGTACTATATATATAATATATAGTTAACTACCAGATACTAATGGTTTAATTATCACATGCTTGTATAAAACAATTAATCATGTAAATGTTATCTCATTATATTTATTACTCCTTTGCACATTAATATATTATTTATTCACAATAATAGTTGTATGACATATTATCAAATAATTACCCGTAGATCGTTCATCCTTTGTAATCACAATTAATCATTTACACGCTTATGTTTTATTATGCTCAACAATAATGACTTCACACGTTATCGATTAATTATCCAAAATATTAATTAATCAATCACATTTAAACCTCTACACTATATTCAAGTAATTGAACATTTAATTACTAATCATCTTATTTATTCTTTTGAGATAAAGCTTAGGGTTAGTCCACTAGTTTAATACACCATTAGTGACTCTCTCTAAATTAATCCTAGCAATTATTTGCAAAGGTACTAGCTCACATATCATGTATATTTACACATAGCAATAATCCTCATATTAATATCAATAAATCCTGTTTAACCATTCCTTCATAACATGATATAATAAGTCTTATTATATAATATTATCTCCATTAGAGGCATTAATCATAAAAATGACTTACTCAATTCCTCAAGATATTATTTAAATATAATATCTAAGCATTGTTGAAATAGCTACATGTACAACACATGTACACCTTCTATATAGAAAATAGACCATAATTTTATTTCCTATCAATATATTACACATAGCAAATATGTTTCAATATATCCTCCCTCATTCATATTACCTCAGTCAAAGACATACAAGGTATTGTTATTATTATTATTATTTAAAATAACACTTCCCCTTTTTATTAAAATAATTCAATATAAGAAATTATTTTAATATTCTTTATTAAAAATATATAATAATTATTCCTCTTATCACCAATCCACATCATTCAAGATATATATACATATATAACACATATATACATTCCTTTAAGACTCACTTCTTGCCGTGAATTCAATTAATTAATAATTCTCTAACCAATACATATCTAATGATATATTGATTTCCTTTCTCTCTAATAACGTACAAATATACAAGTCTAAACTTAGTGCACCCCGTGTCTTTACTGGTATTCTATATAGTACACTGAGTGGTTTCCCACAAATAACCAATAAATTAGTTTTCGTCTCGTCTACACTATTTTCACAACGAGTCAGATCGGTTAGTAATTCGTATATACCTCCGCTCACTGAAAGAATCGTTTAGCCCAGCTCTTATATATCAACCATTAAAGGGTTCGGTTGCACTGTCGTAAACCTAATACTTGCACGCACCTATAGCCCAGAAAATGGTGACTATCAAAAATATTTAATGTCATCAACTTATCATGATAAATAATTCTATAAATCATTTAATAACGATAGATAAATATTATTCATCTCCTCTACTAATTCATTCTATAAATATATAATAATGATATATATTTATTAAACACTAAGAATCACGTATTACATAGTTTATATCACCCTATGTAATTCAATACTACAAACCTCATATCACATATATATTTATATTCGAATCTATCTCACACTCTAAGAGTTTTATTCATTAAATTCTTGTTAATAATGATTCTTGGAAATTCGGGTTCTTACAATCACCCATTCTTCTAAGAATTTCGTCCTCGAAATTACAGTCTACTAATCTCTACTCCTTGTATTTAACAAAACTAGGTTTTCATGTTAACCTTTACTAATATCATGCTCAATTTAATGACTACATACTGCTTCCTTCCATGAGGAGCTCTGCTATCATCATTTAACTTCTCACTAAGGAGTAAAAACTTTTTCATATCTGGCTGATGGGTCATATAGACCGTGAACTCTAGGTCTTAAGGTATTCACCGTAACCAAATTTGTTAACCATGCTGAACTTGGTATGTTTACAATCACAAAGAAGGTAAACTTCCAATACTGGTACGTTAGGTGGTCAATCAATTGTACCTTAGTTCTTAAATTGGAATATATCATCCAACTAGTATATCCCCTTTTTCAGGGTTGTTCACCTCAGTCTTACTATCAGAGTCCGTTCCAAAATAATTTGGTTCGGGATAAATTCTCAAAGAGATACTTGAATCTATAAACATTTATCTAGTTGAATCAATTAGCTTAGACGTATACCAACAATTTGAATAACAATTGAAACATGTACCTGGCCAAATTGCTTGGCATCTAACTTTTCTTTAAAGTTCTGAAAATCATTTTATGACTTTGTCATACTACATTGTACCATAGTGGGCTTAAATCAAATCCAACACTAGGTAATTCTGCATTGATAACTTCATCACTTTTCATATTATGACTTTGTTATACTACATCGTACCATAGTGGGCTTAAATCAAATCCCACACCAGGTAATTCTGCATTGATAACTCCATCACTTTTATCATTTCCGCATCAAGTTTTAATGATGCCTAGATGATATACAAAATATATTTTGATATCTCAAATTAATTTTTGTCTAGCCGAAACAATTAGCGTAGATACTTCTTTAAACCGCTCAAAAATCATTATAAATCATTTTTGATGTTATCATGTCGCAATTGGTAACGATGTGTTAATGGCTTGGAGGCCATCTCCACACCCTTGTCACCTTGTTTTGAGGATAACAAAATTCATTTTGTTCGAAAGGCACATCAGTGCGAATTTAGCTTGATGTTAAAAATTTTGAAGTCTAGCACAGCTAGAAGATTTGGAATACCTATGCTTCCATCATCAATTTCAATTGCTCTAATGATCAATTGCTTAATAATTCTATCTATTAAAATCCTCAATTCTTCATCCATAACTTTTCTATACCCACAATACAGTTCATCAAATATGCCACACGCTATGAGTTCAGGAACTTTCCACAATCGTATGTGTTTAGGAACTTATCCTAGTCAGACCAAAGTTGCCCATTCGCTGAGGGGTTCCATCATATGATTATGAGTCACGAACTTACCATACGTATAAGTTTAAAGAACTCGCACCTAATCTTAGCAATAGCTATCTATCAGAATAAACATGAGAAAAGAATAACCTTTCCGTCATATGTATAATGATAGCGCGACACCAACATTCCAATGATTATCAATGTAAGAAGCTAAGTGGTTGTCGAACCAAACACAATCCCTGCCCATACAAGGAACTGGTCAACTCAGCCACTAATCAATATAGGAAGCTAAGTGGTTATAAACCCAAGCATAAATTCCCCGCCCATACAAGGAATCATACAACTTAGATGCTAACATGAGTCCTCAATTGAAATCTCACACTTAACTCTATCTTACTCTTAACTTGTTCTTTGCTCATTGCGAAATTTTTATATTTCGTCACATACAACTCCGCATGAGTTCTGCTCGTACTATTACATAGTACCTCCTCTTATAGCATCAAACTGTAATTACTTAGTCGATACAGACCATTTATCATTACATTGTTCAATCTGATCACGTCTTGATCATTGACTTCACTTAGGGTTCTTTCCCTATTATCAACTAAACTCCATTCGAGTTCATTCTCATAAACATTTTATAGACATCGTCTTAACATTTTTATCACCGGAGTTAGGAAACTCCTGATTCTCAATCTCTGGATACTTCAAGATTCTTCTTTGAATCTTCATGTATTTATTAATATTTATCATTCCTTCTCTTAGGTTATAGTCTAAGGTACACTTACCTAAGGTTTATAACCTACATCTTTGATACCAACCTGTGACGACCCCAAATTCGGGTCTCTCAAACACCTCGAATCCGGTCCGCCACGATACATCTATCGCGGAACTATACATCTTTTATTCAAAACTTAATGAATAAATTTCACTTATTACAATATAGAAATATAATTTCTATTCATATCCAAGATCTTGTATGATAACCCTAAGCCTTTTATAAGTTTTCAAATCTCGGTCATATACCATCCCTGTCTATACATCACAATTGATGTTACAAAAATATGGAATAACTAAAACTTTTCTATCTCCTTGAATAAAATCTTTCATTGAATTCATAATCTTGAATCAATTACATAACCTTGAACCAATTATAAAGTATGATTCACTATGTTCGAATTACTGTATAAACGTATACATCTCAGTTCGAAACCCTATGTGTTATATAACATAACCTTACAATTTAAACAGGTATAAAGCATTGTAATCTACTATCGTATACATCTTATAGAACCTAAGCATGGTTCAAGAACATATATTTAAATAAACTGAAATCTTCGAACTCTATCACGTAGCACGTAACTTTTATCATGAGTCCTTAACCTGCAAAAGTGGTTATTTTGCAAGAGTGAGCTCGTCAGCTCAGCAATTCTAACAGTTTTCATGCATCACATATCATATAATTTCATACTCAGTTCATGCATTCATAAATAATTAATAGTTACTATGCATGTTACTTCTCACGTAACAAGCATATTATCAAAGATCAACTTTCAATCTCATACATATCTCATATACAGTTTATATATAAGTTAACATTATCATGGCATAATAAAATTCATCTAACAGTTATTGAATTCATATATCAAATAAGAACTGGAAGACTTGCCTGGTGCGTAGTTTAACAACTACGACTTAACTGCTTAAGATATTTGCGCTTCGTGTATTCCTACACAATCATTCAATTATGGATTCCTAGATATCAGTTATATGCATCCACACATTCTCAATATAATAATAATTGATTACATTGTTGTCTAACTTGGGTCTTAGAACCTTCGTTTTACTGTCTCATCATATTCTTAGAATAACCATGCACGTATAGATATACCTTAACCATACATACTTACTATCATCCATCATATACATGTATCACACACTTAACTAAATGTATTCGTCATATTTTTAGAACTTATATGATCCCTATTATTCATATGTTTCTCAAACCTTAATGGAATTATAGTTTCCGAGTTTTATATAACCATTGTACAAATCAACACTTAATGCATCATTAAGATTCTATTTTATAACTCAGAAATAATAATGTAAACATGCTACTATGTTCATCACGTATATATGTGAGGCGCCATACTAGTTAAGACGCATGCTCACAAATATCTTTACCATCTATGCACAACTAGCATCGATAATTGCTTTAAAACATATCTAATTCATGCTTAACTAACTTTTATAGTGTCTAGTAAGGTGTGTGCACATACATGACATTTAAAAGTACTAGCATAAATGCTCAAACATATTAGAACACTAATACACTATGATCACGCAACTTAGTTTTGAAAAAGTCCGAATCTTACTTTTGAAACCATTACGATTTAAACAATAAATGCTAGGATAAACTTAACACTTTTAAATTTATATTTCATGCCTATCTAGACCATGCAATCATGCTCAAAAAGTCAGAACATAAGCATCAATAGTCAAGGACTTATTTTAAAACTTTATAACTTTCTTTAGAAATTACACACTAACGAAGTCAAAATGTTCATGCTATGTCAAAGTACTTACTCATACATGTTAGACCTGATTTCATGCATGTCTAAGTTATTTACTCATGCTACAAATATCAGAATACATATATGATATGTTTATGACAAGTTTACTTTAACAAATTCTAAGTTCATTATCTTTGAAATTGTCTAAATTTTCAATCAAGTATGCTAGTGTATTTAACACTTTAGACTTAGATTACATGTCAATATAGACTATACGATTGGGTTCACAAAATCAGAATATACACATCTCACGTATATGTCAAAGTTCATATTCAAAACTATAAGTTTCTTTTTAAAACTACAAGTTTTTCTTCCATGAAACATACTCACATGATTATGCATGCTTATGTCATATCAAAGTAATCATATATGCATGTTATTTATGTCCAGATGTTTGTTCTAATTATATACCATATGCTAGTACATAACAAATTCTGCAACAGAAAAATCAAGTCTGGTGCAGGCCTGGCGCAGCTGCGCCGCTGGCCAGTACAAAATAGGCGCAGCTACGCAGGTCACCAGCCAGACCAGGAACTATATTATGCTCGGCAGAAACTTAAACCCATCTCAGGATTACTTATGAAAAACATTCTGTACTAGCCATATACTATTCCCAACATGTTTATACATCATATAACACTTAATAATCATATTCCAAACACTTAATTAATCAATCCATGATCAATTTCAAGAATTAAGAACTTAGAATTTACAGAAACTGAAAAATAAAATTATACCTCTGTTGCAGAAATGGACTTGCTGCTATAATACTCTTCCTTAATTCAAATGAAATACTCATCAAATGAATGAAGGAGAAGGGAATGCTCTATATATAGGCATTTCAATATACGGTTCATACAATTGTTCACCATATCAAACCAATGGAAGAAGCAATTTGTTCAATAGATAAGAGAGAGTGGTTGAGAGTTGGAAAACTAAATCATGAATCCCACATCCCTTGCCATTATTAGCTAGATTTGCTGAAATTGAGAAGGAGCTAGAGTGGGCTAGGCTTCACGTGAGGAAGAAATGAAAGGGACTCTCATATTGAGACAAGCAAATAACTCGATAACTTTCAATTTAACTTGCTGATGTTACATATGCATACATATAGTATATACTTAGGCTATATGTATTCATTTCATGTACATTTAAATGGGTGTTACAATGTTATTTCAAATTAGTCATTAATAATACAATGTATCAAATAGGTACATATACACCAACATATAATCCATGTACATTTTATTAACACCGAAAATAATTCAATTGGGCATTATTACTTATTATTTTATAAACGGTTATTATTTCAATTATAATAACTTATTGAAGTACTCATCAATTAACAATGCTTACTCTTTAAAATATCCAGATGGTGCTAATTAAGGTTCACCCACACACATGTAGTCACATAAACATTATTATGTAACCTACATAAAACAATTAAGTTTAATATGTAGACTATATACATAATACATAGCCATATCAATGTGTCACCTTGTACTATATATATAATATATAGTTAACTACCATATACTAATGGTTTAATTATCACATGCTTGTATAACACAATTAATCAAGTAAATATAATCTCATTATATTTATTACTCCTTTGCACATTAATATATTATTTATTCACAATAATAGTTAATTAACATATTATCATTTAATTACCCGTAAATCGTCCATCCTTTGTAATCACAATTAATCATTTACACGCTTATGTTTTATTATGCTCAACAATAATGACTTCACACGTTATCGATTAATTATCCAAAATATTAATTAATCAATCACGTTTAAACCTCTACACTATATTCAAGTAATTAAAAATTTAATTACTAATCATCTTATCAATTCTTTTGAGATAAAACTTAGGGTTAGTCCACTAGTTTAATACACCATTAGTGACTCCCTTTAAATTAATCCTAGCAATTATTCGCAAAGGTACTAACTCACATATCGTGTATATTTGCAAATAGCAATAATCCTCATAATAATATCAATAAATTCTGTTTAACCATTCCTTCATAACATGATATAATAAGTCTTATTATATAATATTATCTCCATTAGAGGCATTAATCATAAAAATGACTTACTCAATTCCTCAAGATATTATTTAAATATAATATCTAAGTATTGTTGAAATAGCTACATGTACAACAGATGTACACTTTCTATATAGAAAATAGACCATAAGTTTATTTCCTATCAATATATTACACATAGCAAATATGTTTCAATATATCCTCCCTCATTCATATTACCTCAGTCAAAGACATACAAGGTATTATTATTATTATTATTTAAAATAACACTTCCCCTTTTTATTAAAATAATTCAATATAAGAAATTATTTTATTATTATTTATTAGAAATATATAATAATTATTCCTCTTATCACCAATCCACATCATTCAGAATATATATATATACATATATAACACATATATACATTCCTTTAATACTCACTTCTTGCCGTGAATTCAATTAATTAATAATTCTTTAACCAATACATATCTAATGATATATTGATTTCCTTTCTCTCTAATAACGTACAAATATACAAGTCTAAACTTAGTGCACCCCGTGTCTTTAATAGTATTCTATATAGTACACTGAGTGGTTTCCCACAAACAACCAACAAATTAGTTTTCGTTTCGTCTACACTGTTTTCACAGCGAGTTAAATCGGTTACTAATTCGTATATACCTCCGCTCACTGAAGGAATCGTTTAGTCCAGCTCCTATATATCAACCATTAAAGGGTTCGGTTGCACTGTCGTAAACCTAATACTTGCACGCACCTATACCCCAGAAAATGGCGACTATCAAAAATATTTAATGTCATCAACTTACCATGATAAATAATTCTATAAATTATTTAATAACGATAGATAAATATTATCCATCTCCTCTACTAATTCATCTCTTTAAATATATAATAATGATATATATTTATTAAACACTAAGAATCACGTATTACATAGTTTATATCACCCTATGTAATTCAATACTACAAACCTCATATCATAGATATATTCATATTCGAATCTATCTTATGCTCTAAGAGTTTTATTCATTAAATTCTTATTAATAATTATTCTTGGAAATTCGGGTTCTTACAGAAGCCACTTTTAATATCTCATAAACTTGTATATCTACAATATAAGATATCTTGCATAATTTTTTAAATTATTTAATTAATTAAGTTTAATGCTTTTCTAAGCTAGGGTTTGCATATCGACATGTTTTACCAAAAGGTCCGCTGCGTATTCGTTTTAGGTCCGATTACTATGATTCCACTTGGGTTATGTCCGTATTTCATAGAGGTTCAACATAACATTATTGGATCATAGATTATACATTTTAGGACTCTTAACAACATAAATCATGCATACAAGCGATATAACTAGGTTTCAAGCTAGCATGCACTTCTATCTGCACTATCTCAACTTAACAAGTATAAAATGAACTTAGTTAGTGATCATACCTCTTGGTGGCTTTCTTCCTCTTACCTAGGAACTTTGAGTATGTCTCTACCTTGTTCCTTAAACCACCAACTAGCAAGAACTCCTCTAGGTTTCTTCTTTTCTCTCAATCCTCTCTAGCTCTCTATATCTCTACAGTTAGCAAATGAAAAGCAAACTCTACACACCAATACAAGGCTCCTATTTTTATACAAGCTATTACCCTCCAATGGTCATTACACAAAGGGCAAAGAAAAGGAGTTGGTGGCTAACTCCACCAATTACTACTATTCATAGTCCTTCTCCATCATTCTCCCCACATGGCTCTTGCTTGTGAGCTTAACCAATCCATAAAAATCAACACTAGGATATGGGAGGGGGTCTATTGCAACATGTCACATTTTAATTTCCACTTGTACATAATGCTAGCATACAAGGCTCTTATACACACACACATATATATATATATATATATATATATTTATATATATATATATACATAAATACCTCTATTATACACCCATATACATATATATCTACATATATATGTATACATGTATTAATCATCACATATACTCATTTGGCCATTCTAAGTTAAGTCAATTGAGTTAGGCACACTAAAGCACATGGACCCTAATATTTAATCTAGCACATATCATTTGATTGGGCCACATCTCTTAACTCTTATAAACATGTCACATTAATGTTGTTGGGCTTGGATATAACCTAAGTCCAATACATTATTAAATCATGAACCAACTAGTCCAATTAGGAAATTAATTATGCCACACAAGGTTTAATACTTAAACTTAATTAAGCTTATCATTATTATCAATATACTTTATAATCATTTCAAACTTGATTCAATTATTAATCACATGACACACACACACACACACACACACACACACATATATATATATATATATGCACACAAATAATTGCAATAACCTTTGTTTTAAATTCTAAAATTATTTATAAAATTTTCGGGCATTACATGGACTCACTGGTCATATTTAGGGTGTAATGCAGAGCCAGAAGGGTGTTTATTGCATGGAAGTAGAGTTGTTGAGACGCGTCGATGTACTGGAGCATGAGCTCAGGGATGCTCCTCAGACTGCAGAGACGGCTGGATATTTGGCTATGTTAATTCGTCTAACCGCCGATTTATAGCCCTATTTCATTTTCATGTACAGACTTTGTCATTATCTTTTGTCACATGTTAGAATCAAGTTTTGTGTTCTAAACAGTTGTATATATAAAAAGAAACAAGTTCAGTTCACTTCCTTTGTTTGAGCGTGTCTAGCCTTGTACACTGTTACAAATCTCGCTTCATGATTTATTATGTCGACATAGAACTGGTCTCGTCATACTTGAACTAGATTCGGAAGGGTGATGCTGAGATGTCGTTAAGTCCTCTCCACATGACCTGTCCCTTTGGCGGGTTTGTGGTATATTTCAGTTTCTGTATAGGTTAGGATTTTGGATTTGGGGATATAAGGTGAAAGTGTTTGGATTCCTTTCCGAAGGTTAGACCACACTATAAATGGTTGCCTACGTACTCCTATAGATGAGATATTAGGTTTTTCGTAGTTCAGGCTTGGCCTGAACAGTTAAAAAGTGTTTAATTGGGTTTGTGCTTGGTTTGATGGGGTTTTGATTTTTTTTGTTTGGTTTGCTTTTTGAGGGTTAGACCGCACCATAAATGGCTGCCTACGTACTCCCTCAAATGAGAGATTGGATCTTTCGTAGTTTAGGCTCAGACATGAAAACCGGACTTAATATTTCTTCTTTTTTCTCTCTTCTTTTTTGTTTTTTTTTTCTTTTTTTCTCTGGACAAAGTTGTGACGCCCCCAAATCTGGGTTTTCTAACCTCAGATTCAATGCTCACAGTACATCATCATCATAAGCATTCTATAAACTATTGTGGAATAATAAACATATATTGTTCATTACATTAAAGTCTTACAAACATATCCCAATGTCTAATACCTTAACTTATGTAAGGACCGAGAATTTCACATGATCATATGTATAAATTTTTTCGAATAAAATGTTTTTAGGAAGAGAAATGTAAGTTATGTAAGAAATTAACATAGCTTGAATGTTAACCTTGAATGGTTAATTAAAAAAATTTATAATGTTTAAGTAATTAATTAGCGATATAGATTATGTGAAGTGATTATATGATTATGTGAATACTTAAATATAATAAGAATTTATCAATAATGATAAATGTATTCTGGATTATGTTTGCGACTAAATAAATAAATATTATTTAGTTTGTATATGTTTATTTAGCATAAAAAGAGAGTTATGCATAAAGTTATGTAACCTAATACATATATTAGGTATGATAATTAAATAACCTAATGGGTTATAATATAAGAGAATGATAGTATTTAAAAATCTATATACTAACCCTAAGAGATTTGTTTTATACATCTTAAATAATTAATTTTATAACCTAAGTAAAGCAAGTCTAATTGGGCTAGGAAATTAAAGATATTTGAGTAAAGAATTAGCTTGCTAAGGTGTGTAATGGAAACTCTAACTAAATGATTAGGGTAAGATAAAAAAAGTAAAAATGTGGGACTAAGTTGATTTTATGGCCCAAAGAATTAATTTGCAAGCCCAACATATTAAATGAGTAGCACAACTTTTAGCCCACTTGAGAAGAGACTTGTTGGACATTTAATAAACTAATTAAGGCATTAAAAGAAAATAAAATTGGGTCAAAAGAAGGCCACATGGCCAGCCACAAGGGAAGAGAGGAGAAAGGGGGATGATAGTAATCATTACTTCACTTTATTAGGTAAACCACTCCCACCTAACCTCCTTATGTGTCAAGCCTTAATTTTTTCCAACACTTATGTATAATCTTGCAAGCAACCTCTTCCATTATGATGAATGAGAGGGATAAGATATGGATAAATATATATATATATTATCTATACATTATTTTTTTTACTAACTAAGTTAAAAGAATATCTTTTATTCTTATCTCATTTTCTAAACCAAGTAAAGATAGAAAGAGAGAGAAAACCCAAGATAACCAAGAGAGAGAGAGAGAGATTTCGGGCAGCATAGACTGAGAGAATAGAGATTTTTTTTCAACCTATCTAGTTCCTTAAACAAACCTAAGAAGAAGAAGAGCATAAATCAAGGTATAAACACACTATCTTTGAGTTTTTGATTTATGATTTTGGGTTGTTTTACAAAATAAAGGAGTTATATTTCTTAAACTCAAAAACTTTAGATCTACAAGTTTTTTAATGTGTTATTTGTAGATCCAACACTTTTGAGTGTCAAAAGTTAGATCTAAAGTAAGAAAATTAAAACTAGAAACCCTTGTTTGTATTTCTAGGTATTGATTATGTTTTGTTTGGGTTTTGGTGAAGTTTTAATGAAATAAATGATCGGTCATGGTAGATCCCTGACATTAAGGAGTACTAGTATGTATTATGTTGGTTTATGAAGTTTTATGTGTGATTAATCAAGAGATCAAGAAAGCATATCTGGACTTAGATCAAAAAATGGACTATGATATTAAAATAAGCATATCACTCAATATATTTTGAATTTTTGAGTGTGGTCAATTTTTAGACTTAGATCTATAAGTCTTCTAATAGATCCAAGTGGAATCACGGAAAAATATGTTCTAGATTTTTGGGTGGACTGATTTTAGTAAAGGATGTAAAATCTGAAAAATGACAAAAGTAGGCTATTGGGATTTTTGAAGGGTAATTTTGCCCACTTAAATTATGTAATAAATTTTGGCCTTTGGGAAATGAAAATATATGTTATAAAGTAACTTGTGTCCAAAAATGAGCTCATTCTGACTTAAAATGAGCAAGTTATGACTATTTCAATATTTGGGTTTTCCCGATGAAAAACGCTATAACCGGAGTTTTATAACTCTGATGGCCATGAAATTTAAACTGTAGGCTCACCTTAACATGTGTAAGATCCCGCCAAGAGTTGGGAATTTTTGGAGTTAAGCGTGATGTAGCAAATTTCTTAAGGAATTAACTAGATTTTTGGAAAATACTTAAGGAAGTTGAAAAATTCTTGAAAAATTATTTTTGTGTATGGAATTTATGTATTTATGTGTGGAGAAAAAGATAAAAAAATAATAAGATGATTTGGTTAAAAAGGGAGAATCCAGCTTGCTGGATTGGCCATCAAGTTGCTGGAATGATCTGTTTGGATAATCCAGGCTTGCTAGATTTGAGGTTAGTTGAATCCAGGCTTGTTGGATTTGATGTCAGTTTGAATCCAAGTTGCTGGATTAGGTATTCGGCTTACTTAATTGTAAAGGACTTATAAAATGAAAGACTAAGTGTTAATTCACAAATTATATGATATAGTAGTGTTAAGTTTAAGGTAGTATAGTTGTACTCTTTAATGATTGATTATGTGATTACATGCGATGAGTAAGATATGTGATACTAATTAAGAGATTGATCTTATTAATGATAGGTCTTACAAAAGAAGTTAACTTAAATTGAGTAGCAGTAGTCAGCGAATCAGGCAAGTTTCCTTAACTCAATCTCGAGTTATTACTTTTCAAATATAGTGGTGGTTAATTATTGCTGATTATACCACGTCTGAGAATTATTGTTGATTATTCGCAGTTAGTGCATGTTTATTAATTCAAATTGAATTATTAATTTTAAGAATATGCTTGGGGAATAACTGTTGTTGGTTATTCACATCAGTAGAAGTTATTATTGATTGCAAATGGTATAGTTAATTTCTATCTATTATTAAATCATTTTGAGATATGTCGTAGCTAATTGTTTTGGCTGGACAAACATTTGTTGAAACTTGATAGGTTCGAGAAGAGAACTCAATTAATATTGACAGGTCAATGCCAATTATTCCAGCTAGATCGAGAAAGCGATTAGATATTGAAATCATTGTATTTCGTTGTTGTGATTCGAATTCTAGTTATAAGACTGAGAAGAACAACCTTTTTATATAAAAAGGGGCTTTGTGGTCGTATATTCGGCCGTTGCGCGCGTGTAAGTATTATGCATAATATGGGATATAATGAAGCTGATCACTTTATATACTTGCGGAGGAGTATGATTTAATCTTGGTTATCTGATACATCTAGGTACTTCAAAGTAAAACCTTTGATACTTACTCGAGAAGTTCAAGATCCTGTGGGGTCGCTCAGCTTAAAAAAAATCTGGATAATATTCCACATTGTTATTGCGTGGAATTGATTCTTGTTATTTAATTGAGAAATTTTGAAAGTCTTTTACTCTTTCACTATCGAATTATTGTTTTGCATAAAATCTGAGAAAGTTTGTTATTGATTAACGCTTTATTCAGCTAAATCAAAGTCCTTTGAACTTTGGTGATATTCTATCGAATTGATAGTCTTATATTCTTAATTCTTATACTTTATTGTATGATTTAACTTGCGGAGCAAATTTGTTGCTCACCCTTGCTTAAATACAATATTTCAGCTAGGAACGAGGTAGCCAGAGGGGCAGAGAAAGACAAAGGCAAAGGTGTATTGCTGGAGTAGTTATAATGAACATATTTATTATGTTGTATAGTATAACCCTTTTTGTATATCTAAGGGTATATTTGTTATGTTAAGGTTAGAAAACCTGGGACAATGTATTATAAATATCAGTTAATGATATGTTTATTTCTATTCATAAATAAATGGGTAGTTAGATGATATTCAAATGTTGGATCGTGAGCACCAAACTCAGGGGTCAGGTGACCCGGATTTGGGGGCGTCACAACTTACACATACCTTACATAAGTTATATATAATAACACAAAAGGTTTGCATAATCATCAAACATAGTATCTCATGATACATAAATATTTACATTAACTACTCTTGGACCTTGTCTTTGCCCTTGCCTTTCTTACTCGAACTTTCGGGCTTAGCTAAAATAAACTTCATGATATAGCAAGGGTAAGCAACTAATTTGCTTAGCAAGTTTAAATATAAAGAAGATATATTATGATTAGAAAGGAATTTATCGTTCAATGTTCAACAATGGAATTTGATTATAGAAGAACATGAATTACATTTCAATAAGTTATTATTCGAATATTTGAATAATAGATACTGAGTGGTCTAGAGTGACCATGAACATCTGCTAAGGTTGTCAGTATTTAAACTGGTCCTTTTAGTAAGTTTTGGCAATCAAGGAGATCAGCCTTTAATACCTGGTGTATTATGCATAAATACTTAATAGACTAGCAACAATTGTTTTCCAATATAATGCTTTAATAAAATATTCTTTTCTCAATTAAGAGTCCTTATCAAGTCTGATTAAGAACAACTTTTTAAAACGAATTTGAGTTAACAAATTTTAAACATGCTTGATCTAGCTGATACAACTAGCATAGATCCATCTTATAAACAGTTCCTAAATAAAAGAACTTTTATTAATTCTCAATTCAATAATAATAGAACAGGAATTCAATTGCACAGAGTGCGATTTAACAACAATCAATAAGTATGTGAATAATCATCAATAACTATTCACTAGCATGCTTTTGGAATATAACTCAAGTTTAAGTTAGAAAACTTGCCTCAATCGTAGTCAACTGCTATGCAATTTACTTTAACTTCTTTAGAGAAAATACCTATAATTGATCTTTCGATTATTCATAGCATAACTCATTTATAATCTTATCATCTTATATTAAATTATCTAACATTCAATCACATAGTTAAGTATTAGACATTACATTATAGTCTTAGTTATACTATTATACTTTGATAATCTTTTCATCATGTCATAACTTATACTTATAAGTTTCCCTTTTATATATTATCTTAGTAACGAGATAACGTTTCAGTAAACTGAAATACCATTTCAGTAAACCAGATTACATTTCAGTATCCTGAAAATCATAATTTTAGCAAACCAAAATCAAACTGAGTAAGCCGAAATCATTTCAGCAATCCTGAATCCATTTCAGTACCCTGACTTCTCATTTCAATCTACTATAATCATAATATAGTTCCTTGAATACTTAATTCAATGACTATATTTAAAATAACTTAATTCTCTCATTTTAATTTCTCGTTTAATATTATTAATTATGTAATAACATTTTAAACTAATGTTATTAATTTTTTAATAACATTTAATTCAAATATTACTAATAAAATTTTAATCCAATATGAAAAATATTTTATATCATTTAATAAATAAGTAAACAATTTATTTTAATTGTCTAACTTTTATTAATTAATTCTTTTTTAATCATTCTAAACCACCATACACGTAACAACTCATCCCAACTGACCAAAACCCTCAACAAAAATCTGCATATACCATGCTTAAGTCATAAAACATTATTTTCCATAATTTGGACATCATATAGTTTATTTATCCATACACCATCATTTATAAGAAAAATAACAAAACAACTCCAAAATCATTTTTTTCCTAGGAAAGCAGCTATATATAATCCCTTCATGAAAACCTATTTTTTCAAAAAATTTTAAAGTCCATCTACTATATTTAAATAGTCCATAATGGCCAAATACTGTCAGATTTTTCATAAATCGAAATTAACTCCAAAAGTTCTGAAATTTTCCGGGTAAGCTCCTGTTATATAAATGTACTTCCAGTAAAATTTTCATATTTTTTGGAATCATACAGAGAGTAATTCGGTTAGATTTTTAAAAGTAGCCCTTCGCCGTAAAATGCATAACTCTCAAACTGTATAACCAAAAATTCTCAAATTTTTACAGGACCTACCTAACCTCTGATATTACCTCTCAAAATTTTCTCGAATTTTTAAAACTAAGAATGTGGACAAAACTGCCCTCGTGGCAGAATGATCAAAGAGCCTTTTTAAACTTTTTGTCCATTACGTGGACTGTTTTTGACTAAAATACACACTACGACAGTTAGACACGTGATTTTATAGTTTTACCAATTGGGTTTATTAGTCAACACATATATCTAGCACCCCTCTTCAACGAATTGTGAAAAGAAGGCGTATAATTAAAATACTAGTTTCATTTTTCTTCTTTTGATCTACTTTCTAACACTTAAATTAGTTAGATTCATACATGAATCACTATAAAACACATAAATTAAGGAGTTCTAAACTTCCAAATCATGAACCCCTTTTTTCATGAAATTCATAAAAGAAAAGAAAAAAAAGTCTAGAGATTAGTTTATACCTTATTTTTTGGCCTCTCTTCTTCTCTAGCCGTAATAGGTTATGAATCTTAGGTGCATTTATGAATCAAGCCCTCTCCCTCTTCTCTCCTTTCTCCCACCAAAATCCTCTCTTGCTCTCTCTATTTAGTTCTTTGTTTTCTCTTTCTTAAGCTTAGTAAATGAAAAATAAAACAAAGTGTAAAGTTATATTTACTTATTATAAAAAGTATACATATATTACTTATATCTATATCTTTTTGCTAACTTGCTTACCTCTCTCTCCCTCTCTCTCTCATTATACAAGAGGTTACTTGCAAGCAAAGAGAAATTTGTTAGTCCCATAAATTAGATGACACCTAAAAAGTAAGTTTACCTACTAAAGTAACATTATCATCACATTCCTTCCCTTTCTCCTCCTTATCCCATCGCCCACTTTGGCCTCCTTTCTCTTCTATATTTGTCTTATATCAAGCTTAATTAATGACTATAATGCTCTTCCCAAATGGACTAAACTTTGGGCTTTTAATAAAATTCTTATTAGGCTTGCATTTTTATTATTTTGCTTACTACAAAAATAAATGTGGGTTTACTCTATTAATTAAATTGGACCTTTATTAGACTTATCTTATACATGATATAGTGAGCTAATTAAATAATTTAATTGCCCTTAAATCAATTTACGTACAAGTCCAATGCATAAATAAATAATTGGGCATGTTTAAATTACTTACTCTTCTTTAATTATTTTCTCTTGTACTAGCACTCATTATTATTGATATGTCCATATTATTAACCATCAATAATATTAATTCACTTGCATAACCCAATTAGACTTGTCATATACAAGTTTATTGAGTATATAATTAGGGTTTAACACCTTAAACTAATTTTCTGGATTCTTAAAATATATAAGTTAGTTCACTAGCATATTTAACTTATTAGTGAGACTTCATTTAAATACTATAACATATTATTCACATAATCACTTAATCATCAATAATATATCATAAACAAATTAATATATTTATTTACAATGCAACACAGAAATTCTTGGTTATTACATTCTCCCCTCCTTATAAGAATTCCGTCCTCGGAATTCCATTAAGGTTACTCAAAAAGATTATGATAATTCTTCCTCATCTTTTCCCCAAGCTCCCACGTAGCTTCCGCAACATTGTGGTTTCTCCATAGGACTTTCACAGAATGTATAACCTTATTTCTCTGTTTCTGCTCTTTCCTATCCAAAATTTCTACAGGATCCTCCTTGTATGATAAGTTCTTCTGGACTTGAATCGGCTAGTAGGATATCACATGCTTGTAATTCGGCTTGTACGGACGCAACACTGACACATGTAACATATTGTGAATATGTTCCAGTTCAGGAGCTAGAGCTACCTCTTACGCCACTTTCCCTATCTTCTTCAATATTTTGAATGGATTAATAAATCTCGGAGTCAGTTTTCCTTTCTTACCAAATCTTATCTTCCCCTTCCATGGAGATACTTTCAAAAATGCATAGCTTCCCACTTCAAAGTCTCTTTTCTTGCAATGAATATCTGTGTACTTCTTTTGTTGACCCTGAGCCGCTACCAATCGAGCTCTTATCACTTGGATGATCTCCACGGTCTGCTGCACCAATTCTGGTCCCAACAGTCTTCGTTCACCCACCTCGTCCCAACATAAGAGCGATCTGCATTTTCTTCGATACAAGGCTTCATACGGCGGCATTCCAATGCTTGCATGATAACTATTGTTATACGTAAACTCCACTAATGGAGGATGATCTTCCCAACTTCCTTTGAAGTCCATCATACAGGCTCTTAGCTTGTCTTCTAGTGTTTGAATTGTTCTCTCGCTTTGCCCTTCTGTCTGTGGATGATACGCGGTACTTAACCTTAGCTGTGTCCCCATTCTTTCTTGAAGAGTCCTCCAAAAGTTAGACGTGAAGCGCAGATCTCTATCAGACACAATTGATACTGGCACTCCATGCCTCAAAATTATTTCCTTGATATACAATTTGGCTAACGCATCCAAAGTATACCTTATCCTGATCAACAAAAAGTGTACTGGCTTTGTAAGACGATCGACAATCACCCATATGGCGTCATAACCCTTCTGCGTCGCTGCAAGTCCTACCACAAAATCCATCGTGACGTGATCCCATTTCCATTCCGAAATTTCCAACGGCTGTAATAGTCCACTTGGTCATTGATGCTCTGCCTTAACTCTTTGACAAGTTAAACATCTGTTGACGGATTCAGCAACCTCTCTCTTCATGTTTGGCCACCAATAATGTTGACGCAAATCTTGATACATGTTCGTACTTCCTGGGTGTATTGAGTATCTAGTATTGTGCGCTTCTTGTAAAATCTCCTCTTTTAACTCTGGTGCTGCAGGTACCCAAATTCTTCCTTCAAATCTCAGCAATCTAGTGCCGTTGATCTTATACTTCAACTCTTCGCCTTCAGCCAACCGCTTCTTTATGTTAGCACATTCTTCATCATTCTCTTGTGATTCTTTCACCTTGTCCAATAAAATCAGACTTGCTTCCATTTTTATCACTCTATCCAAATCCTTTGGATTTTTCACCTCCAACTCCATTTTCTCCATTTCCTTCACTAATTCTTCTTGTTCAGTCAATACGAACAACTTTTCTCTGCCCTTTCTGCTTAAAGCATCTGCTACTATATTGGCCTTCCTAGGATGATATAGAATATCATAATCATAGTCCTTAATCAATTCTAACCATCTCCTCTGCCTCATGTTTAACTCCTTTTGTGTAAACATATACTTCATACTTTTGTGGTCTGTGTATATCTCACACTTTTCTCCGTAGAGATAATGTCTCCAAATCTTAAGGGCAAATACTACTGCAGCCAATTCCAAGTCATGGGTAGGGAATCCCTTCTCATAGTCCTTTAATTGGCGTGACGCGTACGCAATGGCTTTACCATTTTGCATTAACACGCAACCCAATCCTTTGTGTGACGCATCATTATACACTGTAAAACCCCCCCTACTATCTGGTAAAGATAACACAGGTGCTTCACTTAATATTTTCTTTAATTCTTGAAAACTCTGTTCACACTTCTCTATCCACACATACTTAACAGTTTTCCTCGTAAGATTAGTCAATGATGTCGCTATCTTTGAGAAATCCTGAATAAATCTCTGGTAATATCCTGCCAATCCCAAAAAACTTCTGATCTCTGACGGTGTCTTCGGTTGTCCACAATTTTTTACCGCTTCTACTTTCGCTAGATCAATAGAAATTCCCTCGTTGTCGATGACATGTCCCAAAAATTAAACTCTCTTCAACCACAACTCACACTTTGAATATTTTGCATATAACTTCTCTTCTCTTAATGTTTCCAATACTATTCGTAAATGTTCGGCATGGTCCTCCTCAGTCTTTGAATACACCAGAATATCGTCAATGAACACAACCATAAACTTATTGAAGTACGGTCTAAATATTCTGTTCATCAAGTCCATAAAAGTAGTTAGCGCATTCGTCATTCGAAATGACATCACTAAGAACTCATAATGTCCGTAAAGAGTTCTAAATGCTGTCTTTGGTACATCCTCCATTCTCACCTTCAACTAATGATAATCAGTCATTAGGTCAGTCTTTGAAAAACATCTCGCTCCTTTAAGTTGATCAAACAGGTCGTCTATTCTCAGTAATGGATATTTGTTCTTGATTGTCACTTTATTCGACTCTCTATAATCCATACACAACCTCATTGAACCATCTTTCTTCTTTACAAACAACACCGGTGCTCCCCACGGAGATACATTAGGTTGGATGTACTTCTTATCGAACAACTCTTGTAGCTGGATCATCAACTCTTTCTACTAGATCCATTCGATACGGTGCTTTCGATATCGGCGCTGTCCCCGATACTAAATCAATCACAGACTCTATATCTCTGTCTGGCGGAAGTCCCTGAAGTTCTTCTGGAAAGACTTCCCCAAACTCATTAACTATAGGTATCTGCCCCATGTCCGAATTCACAATCCGTGTATCCACTACATGAGTCAAATAACCTTCACATCCTTTTCGTAACATCCTTCTGGTCTACATTATCGTCAGACAACTCGTTTATCTTGGAGACTTGCTACTATAAAATATCACCTTAGACTTATTTGGTGTCTTAAGGCATATACTCTTCTTCTTGCAATCTATAAATGCCTCATGGTTAAACAACCAATCCATCCCTAAGATAACATCAAATTCTCCTAAGCGTATCAAAATCAAATTCACGCTTAACTTATGTACCCTTATTTACACACCACAGTTGTTAGGGATAAACTCTACAGGGATCACTTCTTTGTTTGCAACCCCTATATTCGTTGGGTTCTTTAACTTTTAATAGGGTAAGTTTAATCTTCTAGCAAATTCATCAGACACAAATGAACAGGTAGCTCCCGAATTAAATAATACATATGCATTTATATTATTGATCGAAATTATACCTGACACCACCTCCTTTGATGCCACTGCGTCTTGCACAGTCATGTTGAAAGTTCGGGCTGTCGGCTTGCTCTGCTGTGTTGGCCCTCCAATTCTTAACTTTGGGATACTGTTCCTGTTTCCATTCCTCCATGAGTATTCTTCTTAAATGGACAATATTTAAACCGATGTCCCGTTCCCCAACAAGAAAAATAACCTCCCTTTTTTGGTGTAGGACAATTCGATGAGATATGTCCTTCCTGGCCGAAGTTATAATAGACATTCTTTCCCTTCATACACTTCCCAGAGTGATTCTTTCTACACATTACACATGTTGGCTTATTATGTGGTGTACTCCCTTGTTGAGTTCCCGATTCATTGTCACATTCCCATTTGCGTTTCTTACTATTACTAACACCACTGATGGCACCCTGATGTCCACCTTCAATCTTCTTCTTATTCTTCTCTCGGTTGAATCTAAATATTGCCTCACTACTACCTTCTGCAATGATAGCCTTTTCTAACAGTGCTGAAAATGTAGCAATTTGTAGCACTGTGACTTTGTTATGTATCCATGGCTTTAGCACATTTTCAAACCTACGCGCCTTTCGTACTTTTGTATCCACCTAATGAGGTGCGAATCTGGCTAGCACATTGAATTTTCCTGCATATTCGGCAACTGTCATGTTCTATTGCTTCAATTCAAGAAACTTCACCTCCATCCTGGCTTGCATGCCTTCTGAGAAATAGCTTTCTAAGAACAACTCCTTAAATCTTGTCCATGCTACTACTTCCGTTCTGACTCTAGCTTGGTTCAACTCCCACCAATAATTAGCCTCACCTTTCATCAAGTAGGTAGCAAAAGCCGTCTTTTGTTATTCGGATACCCTAGCAATGATAAAGGCCTTTTCCATCTCTTTCACCCATGTCTGAGCTTCTATGGGGTCTGTGGTTCCGCTGAATTCTGGCAATCCTACTGCCTTAAAATCTTTAAAATTTGCTAATCTATTATTCACTTGATTCCTTGCTACAGGTGCACGGGTTTGTATAGCTTGAGCTATCATATTTGCAAAGTTCTGCATTGGGTCAACTTGATCTCTTTTATTATTTACAGATCGCTCCTCCCTCTGGTTACGGTTTTGGCGTCTTGGCGGCATTATCTGGTTTAAACAAAATCTTACATTATCACTTCGAGTTTCATTATATGTTATAAGTATTGAAAATACAACATGTAATGTAAACTTTAATAATCACATTATCATTATGTTCAACTTACGAAACTATCCATTTCAGTTTGATGAAATATTCTTTTCAGCTTCCTTAAATGACCTTTTTAGTTTTAATAAACTTTCAATTATCACATAGATAACTTACTATCTTCATTCTCAAGACTTACCTACTTAATCAAACATTTAGTCATAATAGCACATTTATATTCAAATACCAAATTTCAGTGTCGTACACTTATATGCATGGCATATTTCTATAAATGCTAACTATCCCATTCTAAACATCCAGAGATGGGATCTATCAAAAGGTATACTCCCCTACACAACTAAGATGGGCATACATCATATTTACATACAACCTCTCACAACTAGAGGTTTAAATCACACATAATCTAACCATGCTAAACAAAAAGGGTACTATTGCATCTATATACATCACTACCAACAAACACCTCACTGGCTGTCAAGTACCCCTTGGGCATGCTCCTGCTCCTGCAGTGTATCTCCCATCACACGACGTTGCACCTACAGGCTAGACTCATCGATCTCGAAACGCGACCTCACCTGACCACCCCTGGGACCCGCATATGCTGCATCTAAGGCCCGTCCCAAAGACTCTAGTCTGACTTCCTTCTTTTCCAGAAGTAACTCCAGCTGGTCCTCCATATTTGCTGCTCTGATCCATGCCTACTCAATCCTGATCTTATCTGCAATCTCCAGCTCAAACTCAAATCGCATTGCCTCATGCTCAACTCTTAACACTCCAAGCCTTACCTCTTCTTGTTCAAGTCTTTCCCTCAGTTCAGCATTCATGGTAACCATCTGCTGAGATGAGGTCGTCTGTCGCTGTAACTATATCTTCATCTCAGCAATCTCTGACTGAGCCTGGTACGCCAACTCCTTGTATTGAGTTTAGGTAAACTGATGAGTGGCGTTCTCCTGCTCCAACTGTGTTACTCTATTCTCTAGCGTTATGTTCTCTTCGAACAAGTCCCCCATCATATCCTCGTCATTCTCGTCAATATCAGCTTGATCCTCTACCGGATCTATTGGCTCTTGCTCAACTTTATGGCTACCTTGTCCTTCCTCAGGCATCCTATAACCAAACAAACACAACATCAATATCACAATAAAATATATTCATTGATAAAATGAAACAATATTTTATTATGTACAATCTATACTAGATGAATCTCCACAATCCACTTCTTAGCATACTCTATACGAGTTTTCTTCTAAGGTTATAACCTAGGTTTTGCATCCTAATGTTTATAACCTACAGCTTTAATACCAACCTGTGACGCCCCTAAATTAGGATTTTCTAACCTCAGATTCAGTGCTCACGGTACATCATCATCATAAGCATTCTATAAACTATTGCGAAATAATAAATATATATTGTTCATTACATTAAAGTCTTACAAACATATCCCAAGGTCTAATACCTTAACTTACACATACCTTACATAAGTTATATATAATAACATAAAAAGTTTATAGAATCATCAAACATAGTATCTCATGATACATAAACATTTACATTAACTACTCCTGGACCTTGCCTTTGCCCTTGTCTTTCTTACTCGAACTTTCAGGCTTAGCTAAAATAAACGTCATGATATAGTAAGGGTAAGCAACTAATTTACTTAGAAAGATTAAATACAAAGAAGATATATCATGATTAGAAAGGAATTTATCGTTCAATGTTCAAAAATAGAATTTGATTGTAGAAGAATATGAATTAAATTTAAATAAGTTATTATTCGAATATTTGAATAATAGATACTAAGTGGTCTAGAGTGACCATGAACATCTGCTAAGGTTGTCAGTATTTGAACTGGTCCTTTTAGTATGTTTTGGTAATCAAGGAGATCAGCCTTTCATACCCGGTGTATTATGCATAAACACTTAATAGATTAGCAACAATTGTTTTCCAATATAATGCTTTAATAAAATATTCTTTTCTTAGTCAAGAGTCATTATCAAGTCAATTGGATTAAGAATAGCTTTTTAAAATGAATTTGAGTTAACAAATTTTAAACATGCTCGATCTAGCTGATACAACTAGCATAGATCCATCTTATAAACAGTTCATGAATAAAAGAACTTTAATCAATTCTTAGTTCAATAATAATAGAACAGGAATTCAATTGCACAAAGTGCGATTTAACAACAATCAATAAGGATGTGAATAATCATCAATAATTATTCACTAACATGCTGTTGGAATATAACTCAAGTTTGAGTTAGAAAACTTGCATCAATTGTAGTGTACTACTATGCAATTTACTTTAACTTTTTTAGAAAAAAGACTTATAATTGATCTTTCGATTAGTCATAGCATAACTCATTTATAATCTTATCATCTTATATTAAATTGTCTAACATTCAATTACATAGTTAAGTATTAGACATTATATTATAGTCTTAGTTATACTATTATACTTTAAAAATCTTTTCATCATGTCATAACATATACTTATAAGTTTCCTTTTTATATGTTATATTAGTAAACTAGATAACGTTTCAGTAAATTGAACCATTTCAGTAAACCAGATTACATTTCAATATCCTGAAATCATAATTTCAGCCGACCAAAATCAAACTCAGTAAGCCGAAATCATTTCAGCAACCCTGAAGCCATTTCAGTACCCTGACTTCTCATTTCAATCTACTACAATCATAATATAGTTCCTTGAGTACTTAATTCAATGACTATATTTAAAATAACTTAATTCTCTTATTTTAATTTCTCATTTAATATTATTAATTATGTAATAACATTTTAAACTAATGTTATTAACTTTTTAATAACATATAATTCAAATATTACTAATAATATTTTAATCCAATATGAAAAATATTTTATATCATTTAATAAATAAGTAAACAATTTATTTTAATTATTTATCTTTTATTAATTAATTCTTTTTAATCATTTTAAACCACCATACACGTAACAACTCTTCCCAACTGACCGAAACACTCAACAAAATGCATATACCATGCTTAAGGGTCTCAAGTCATACAACCGTATTTTCCATAATTTCGACATCATATATTTTATTTATTTCATTTATCCATATACCATCATTTATAAGAAAAATAGCAAAACAACTCCAAAATCATTTCTTTTCTAGAATGTAGCTATATATAATCCCTTCATGAAAAAAAAAATTCCAGAAATTTTTAAAGTCCATATACTATATTTAAATAGTCCATAATAGCCAAATACTGTCGAATTTTTCATAAATCGAGATTAACTTCAAAACTTCTGAAATTTCCAGGGTAAGCTCCTGCTATATAAATGTACTTTCAGTAAAAGTTTTATAATTTTTGGACTCACACACAAAGAGTTATTTGGTTAGATTTTTAAAAGTAGCCCTTCGTCGTAAAATGCATAACTCTCAAACCGTATGGCCAAAAATTCTCAACTTTTTACAGGACCTACCTAACCTCTGATATTATCTCCCCAAATGTTTCTCGAATTTTTAAAACAAAGAAAGTGGACGAAATTGCCATTGTGGCAGACTGATCAGAGAGCCTTTTTAAACTTTTTGTCCACTACATGCACAGTTTTGACTACAATACACACCACGACTGTTAGACACGTGATTTTCGAGTTCTACCACTTGGGTTTATTAGTCAACACATATATCTAGCACCCCTTTTTGACGGATCATGAAAAGAAGATGTAGATTTAAAATACTATTCGATCAAATGGAGAGAAAGCTAGGGTTTTCTAGATTTCTAGAAACCTAGTTTCATTTCTCTCCTTTTGATCCACTTTCTAACACTTAAATTAGTTGGATTCATACATGAATCACTATAAAACACATAAATTAAGGATTTCTATACTTCCAAATCATGAACCCCTATTTCCATCAAATTCATAAAAGAAAAGAAAATAAAGTATAGAGATTGGTTTATACTTTGTTTTCTTGGCCTTTCTTCTTCTCCAACCGTAATAGGTTATGAATCTAGGGTGCATTTATGAATCAAGCCCTCTCCCTCTTCTCTCCATGCTCCCACCGAAATCCTCTCTTGCTCTCTCTCTTTAGTTCTTTGTTTTCTCTTTCTTAAGCTTAGTAAATGAAAAATAAAACAAAGTGTAAAGTTATATTTACTTATTATAAAAAGTATAGATATATTACATATATCTATATATTTTTGGTAACTTTCTTACCTCTCTCTCTCTCTCTCATTATACAAGAGGTTACTTGCAAGCAAAGAGAAATGTGTTGGTCCCATAAATTAGATGACACCTAAAAAGTAAGTTTACCTACTAAAGTAACATCATCATCACATTCCTCCCCTTTCTCCTCCTTATCCCATCCGCCCACTTTGGACTCCTTTCTCTTCTATATTTGTCTTCTATCAAGCTTAATTAATGACTATAATGTCTATCCCAAATGGACAAAACTTTGGGCTTTTAATAAAACTCTTATTGGGCTTGCATTTTAATTATTTTGCTTACTACAAAAATAAACGTGGGCTAACTCTCTTAATTAAATTGGGCCTTTATTATACTTATCTTATACATGATATATTGAGCTAATTTAATAATTTAATTGCCCTTCAATCAATTTACCTACAAGTCCCATACTTAAATAAATAATGGGGCTTGTTTAAATTACTTACTCTTCTTTAATTATTTTCTCTTGTACTTACACTCATTATTATTGATAGGTCCATATTATTAACCAACAATAACATTAATTCATTTACATAACCCAATTAGACTTGTCATATATAAGTTTATTGAGTATGTAATTAGGGTTTAACACCTTAAACCAATTTTTTGGATTCTTAAAATACTTAAGTTAGTTCACAAACTTATTTAACTTATTAGTGAAACTTCCTTTAATTACTATAGCATATTATTCCCATAATCACTTAATCATCCATAATATATCATAAATTAATTACTATATTTATTTACAATGCAACACAGAAATTCTTGGTTATTACATTCTCCCCTCCTTATAAGAATTCTGTCCCCGGAATTCCATTAAGGTTACTCAAAAAGATTCGGATAATTCTTCCTCATCTTTTCCTGAAGTTCTCACGTTGCTTCCTCAGCATTGTGGTTTCTCCATAGGACTTTTACAGAATATATAACCTTATTTTTCAGTTTCTACTCTTTCCTATCCAAAATTTCTACAAGAACCTCCTCATATGATAAGTCCTTCTCGACTTGAATCGGCTCGTAGGATATAACATGCTTGTAATCCGGCTTGTACGGATGCAACACTAACACATGAAACACATTGTGAATACGTTCCAGTTCAGGAGGTAGAGCTACCTCGTACGCCACTTCCCCTATCTTCTTCAGTATTTTGAATGGTCCAATAAATCTCGGACTCAGTTTACCTTTCTTTGCAAATCATATCTTCCCCTTCCAGGGAGATACTTTCAAAAATGCATAGCTTCCCACTTCAAAGTCTATTTTCTTGCGATGAATATTTGCGTACTTCTTTTGTCGATCCTGAGCCGCTACCAGTCGAGCTCTTATCACTTTGATGATCTCCACGTTCTGCTGCACCAATTCTGGCCCAAACAGTCTTCGTTCACCTACCTCATCCCAACATAAGGGCGTTCTGCATTTTCTTCCATACAGGGCTTCATACGGCGGCATTCCAATGCTTGCATGATAACTATTATTATACGTAAACTCCACTAATAGAAGATGATCTTCCCAACTTCCTTTAAAGTCCATCACACAAGTTTTGAGCATGTCTTCTAGTGTTTGAATCGTTCTCTCTCTTTGCCCATCTATTTGTGGATGATACGCGGTACTTAATCTTAGCTGCGTCCCCATTCTTTCTTCAAAACTCCTCCAAAAGTTAGACGTGAAGCGCGGATCTCTATCAGACACAATTGATACTGGCACTCCATGTCTCAAAATTATTTCCTTGATATATAATTTGGCTAACTGATCCAAAGTATACCTTATCCTGATCGGCAAAAAGTGTGTTGACTTTGTTAGACAATCGTCAATCACCCATATGGCGTCATAACCCTTCTACGTCGCTAGAAGTCCTACCACAAAATCCATCGTGACGTGCTCCCATTTCCATTCTGGAATTTCCAACGACTGTAATAGTCCACTTGGTCTTTGATGCTCTGCCTTAACTCTTTGACAAGTTAAACATCTGCTGATGCATTCAGCAACCTCTCTCTTCATGTTTGGCCACCAATAATGTTGACGCAAATCATGATACATGTTCGTACTTCCTGGGTGTATTGAGTATCTAGTATTGTGCGCTTCTTGCAAAATCTCCTCTTTTAACTCTGGAACTACAGGTACCCAAATTCTTCCTTCAAATCTCAGCAATCTAGTGCCGTCAGTCTTATACTTCAACTTTTCGCCTTCAGCCAACCGCTTCTTTGTGTTAGCACATTCTTCATCATTCTCTTGTGATTCTTTCACCTTGTCCAATAAAATTGGACTTGCTTCCATTTCTATCACTCTATCCGAATCCTTTGGATTTTTCACCTCCAACTCCATTTTCTTCACTAATTCTTCTTGTTCTGTCAATATGAACAACTTTTCTCGACCCTTTCTGCTTAAAGCATCTGCCACTACATTGGCCTTCCCTGGATGATATAGAATATCACAATCATAGTCCTTGATCAATTCTAACCATCTCCTCTGCCTCATGTTTAACTCCTTTTGTGTAAAGATATACTTCAGACTTTTGTGGTCTGTATATATCTCACACTTTTCTCCGTAGAGATAATGTCTCCAAATCTTAAGGGCAAATACTACTGCAGCCAATTCTAAGTCATGGGTAGGGTATCCCTTCTCATAGTCCTTTAATTGGCGTGACGCGTACACAATAACTTTACCATTATGCATTAACACGTAACCTAGTCCCTTGTGTGACGCATCACTATACACTGTAAAACCCCCCCTACTATCTGGTAAAGATAACACAGGTGCTTCACTTAATCTTTTCTTTAATTCTTGAAAACTCTGTTCACACTTCTCTGTCCACACATACTTAACATTTTTTCTCGTCAGATTAGTCAATGTTGTCGCTATCTTCGAGAAATCCTTAATAAATCTCTGGTAATATCCTGCCAATCCCAAGAAACGTCTGATCTCTGTCGGTGTCTTCGGTTATCCCCAAGTTTTCATTGTTTCTACTTTCGCTAGATCAACAGAAATTCCCTCGTTGTCGATGACATGTCCCAAAAATTGAACTCTCTTCAACCAGAACTCAAACTTTGAAAATTTTGCATATAACTTCTCTTCTCTTAATGTTTCCAATACAATTCATAAATGTTCAGCATGCTCCTCCTCAGTCTTTGAATACACCAGAATATCGTTAATGAACATAACCACAAACTTATCCAAGTACGGTTTAAATATTTTGTTCATCAAGTCCATAAAAGCAGCTGACGCATTCGTCAGTCCAAACGACATCACTAAGAACTCATAATGGCCGTAACGAGATCTAAATGCTGTCTTTGGTACATCCTCCATCCTCACCTTCAACTAATGATAACCAGTCCTTTGGTCAATCTTTGAAAAATATATTGCTCCTTTAAGTTGATCAAACAGATTGTCTATTCTCGAAAATGGATATTTGTTCTTGATTGTCACTTTATTCAACTCTCTATAATCCATACACAACCGCATTGAACCATCTTTCTTCTTTACAAATAACAACGATACTCCCCACGGAGATACACTAGGTTGAATGTACTTATTGTCCAACAACTCTTGTAGCTGGATCATCAACTCTTTCATTTCTATCGGAGCCATTCGATATGGTACTTTCGATATTGGCGCTGTTTTCGGTACTAAATTAATCACAAACTCTATCTCTCTGTCTGGCGAAAGTCCCAGAAGTTCTTCTGGAAAGACATCCCCAAACTCATTAACTATAGGTATCTGCCCCATGTCCGAATTAACAACCCGTGTATCCACTACACGAGCCAAATAGCCTTCACATCCTTTTCGTAACATCCTTCTGGCCTGCGTCAACGTCAGATAACTCGTTTGTCTTGGCGACTTGCTACCATAAAATACCACCATAGACTTATTTGGTATCTTAAGGCGTATACTCTTCTTCTTGCAATCTATAACTGCCTCATGGTTAAACAACTAATCCATCCCTAAGATAACATCAAAATCTCCTAAGCGTATCGAAATCAAATTCATGCTTAACTTATGTCCCATTATTTCCACACCACAGTTGTTATGGATAAACTCTACAGGGATCACTTCTTTGTTTGCAACCACTATATTCGTTGGGTTCTTTAACTTTTCATAGGGTAAGTTTAATTTCTAGCAAATTCATCAGACACAAATGAACAGGTAGCACTCGAATCAAATAATACATATGCATTTATATTATTGATCGGAATTATACTTGACACCACCTCCTTTGATGCCACTGCGTCTTGCACAGTCATGTTGAAAGGTTGGGCTATCGGCTTTCTCTGCTGCGTTGGCCCTCCAATTGTTAACTTGGGGTACTGCTCCTGTTTCCATTCCTCCATGAGTATTCTTCTTAAATGGACAATCCTTAAATCGATGTCCCGTTCCCCAACAAGAAAAGCAACCTCCCTTATTTGGTTTAGGATAATTCGATGAGATATGTCCTTCCTGGCCGTAGTTATAACAGACATTCTTTCCCTTCATACACTCCCTAGAGTGATTCTTTCCACACTTTACACATGCTGGCTTCTTCTATGTTGTTCTCCCTTATTGAGTTCCCTATTCATTGACATTGTTCCACTTGCGTTTCTTACTATTACTGACACCACTGCTGGCACCCTGATGTCCACCTTCAATCTTCTTCTTATTCTTCTCTCGGTTGAATCTAAATATTGCCTCACTACTACCTTCTGCAATGATAGCCTTTTCTAACAGTGCTGAAATCGTAGCAATTTGTAGCACTGCGACTTTGCTGTTTATCCAAGACTTCAGCCCATTTTCAAACCTACGCTCCATTTGTATATCTATATCCACCTGATGAGGTACAAATCTGGCTAGCTCATTGAATTTTGCTGCATATTCGGCAACTGTTATGTTCTATAGCTTCAATTCAAGAAACTTCACCTCCATCCTGGCTTGCATGCCTTATGAGAAATAGCTTTCTAAGAACAATTCCTTAAATCTTATCCATGTTATTACTTCCGTTCCGGCTCTAGCTTTGTTCGACTCCCACCAGGAATTAGCCTCACCTTTCATCAAATAGGTAGCAAAAGCCGTCTTTTGTTCTTTGGCTTCCCTAGCAATGATAAAGGCATTTTGCATCTCTTTCACCCATGTCTGAGCTTCTATGGGGTCTGTGGTTTCGCTGAATTCTGGCGGTCCTACTACATTAAAATCTTTAAAATTTGCTAATCTATTATTCGCTTGATTCCTTGCTGCAGGTGCACGGGTTCGCATAGCTTGAGCTATCATATTTGCAAAGTTCTGCATTGGGTCAACTTGATCTCTTTAATTATTTACAGATCGCTCCTCCCTTTGGTTACGGTTTTGGCATCTTGGCGGCATTATCTGGTTTAAACAAAATCTTACATTATCACTTCGAGTTTCATTATATGTTATAAGTATTGAAAATACAACATGTAATGTAAACTTTAATAATCACATTATCATCATGTTCAACTTGCTAAACTATCCATTTCAGTTTGCTGAAATATTCTTTTCAACTTCCTGAAATGACCTTTTTAGCTTTAATAAACTTTTAATTATCACATAGATAACTTACTATCTTCATTCTCAAGACTTACCTACTTAATCAAACATTTAGTCATAATAGCACATTTATATTCATATATCAAATTTCAGTGTCGTACACTTATATGCATGGCATATTTCTATAAATGCTAACTATCCCATTCTAAACATCCAAAGATGGGATCTATCAAAAGGTATACTCCCCTACATAACTAAGATGGGGATACATCATATTTACATACAACCTCTCACAGCTAGAGGTTTACATCACACATAATCTAACCCTGCTAAACAAAAAGGGTACTATTGCATCTATATACATCACTACCAACCAACACCCCAATGGCTGTCAGGAACCCCTTGGGCATGCTCCTGCTCCTGCAGTGCATCTCCCATCACTCTACGCGCATCGACCAGCTAGACTCGTCGATCTCGAAACGAGACCTCACCTGACCACCCTTGGGACCTGCATATGCTGCATCTAAGGCCCGTCCCAAATACTCTAGTCTGACTTCCTTCTCTTCAAGAAGTAACTCCAGCTGGTCCTCCATATTTGATGCTCTAATCTATGCCTACTCAATACTGATCTTATCTGCAATCTCCAGCTCAAACTCAAATTGCATTGCCTCATGCTCAACTCTTAACACTCAAAGATTTACCTCTTCTTGTTCTAGTCTCTCCCTCAGCTCAGCATTTATGGTAACCATCTGCTGAGATGAGGTCGTCTGTCCTTGTAACTTTATCTTCATCTCAGCAAGCTCTGACTGAGCCTGGTACACCAACTCCTTGTATTGAGTTTCAGTAAACTGATGAGTGGAGTTCTCTTGCTCTAACTGTGTTACTCTATTCTCCTGCGCTATGTTCTCTTCGAACAAGTCCCCCATCATATCCTTGTCATTCTCGTCACTATCAGCTTGATCCTCTACCGGATTTTTAGGCTCTTGCTCAACTGTATGGCTACCTTGTCCTTCCTCAGGCATCCTATAACCAAACAAACACAACATCAGTATCACAATAAAATATATTCATTGCTAAAATGAAACCATATTTTATTATGTACAATCTATACTAGATGAATCTCTACAATCCACCTCTTATCATACTCTATACGAGTTTTCTTCTAAGGTTATAACCTAGGTTTCGCATCCTAATGTTTATAACCTACAGCTTTGATACCAACCTGTGACGCCCCCAAATTCGAGTTTTCTAACCTCAGATTCAGTACTCACGGTACATAATCATCATAAGCATTCTATAAATTATTGTAAAATAATAAATATATATTGTTCATTACATTAAAGTCTTACAAACATATCCCAAGGTCTAATACCTTAACTTACACATACCTTACATAAGTTATATATAATAACACAAAAGGTTTACATAATCATCAAACATAGTATCTCTTGAACTTCGGGACTTTTAAGTGAATATAGGGATCACCCCATCCATTTTATTTCTCGAACTCTGGGACTTGAAACTTATTCAGGTATCTCATTTGTGGGAAAATACATAGATCTGAATAATTCACGCTCCCATGGGATCCTGTCCCTTTCATAGACCGGATAGCATCCTTCATTTACCTAACTTTCTTCCTGATATCTCCAGTTTCTCTGTCTTCTCAGAGGTCTACTATTTCCCGTGTCGTCTTTTGGACCGGGGCCTCTGTCAACATCGGAAAAAAATCTTGTCTCTCTGGACAGATCTTTCTCTCTTCCTAAGTTTTGTTGTTTTCTACCCTTATCTGTCTTATCTATTTTATGAAGGGTGAAGTTTTTTAGGAAAAGGCCAACATATATCATGTCGACGATTTGAAAGGTTTATAGAGTTGCCTGTTGGTAGATTTTGAAATGGTTGTACCAACTTAACCAAGTTATGTTTGTTTTTGCAAGTAGGCCCAATTACTGGACAATGTTGAAACTTGACCTTGAAATCGAAATTCTTAAAGTTCGGGGGCTTGGTTAAGCGGGGGGAAGGTGTTAGGCACCCTCCGACTCCCCTGAAACACGGTACTGTAATAACCAAGAATTTTCGTGTCACATTGTAACTAAATATATTAATAAATTATTAATGATATTGACAAATCTGTGATATATTGTGGATGACTAGGTGATTAAGTGATTATGTGACTAGTGTGCTATGAGTATTTAAAGGAAGTCTCACTAATGAGTTAATTAAATTAGTGGACTAACCTAAGTATTTTAATAATCCAGAAAATTGATATAAGGTGTTGAACCCTAATTACATACTCAAGATACTCGAATATGGCAAGTCTAATTGGGTTATGTAAATGAATTAACATTATTGATTGATGAGAATATGTAAATATCAATAATAATGAGTATTAATTCAAGTGATAGTAGATTTAATAAACTAAGAAGAATGAGGAATTTAAACAAGCCCAATTATTTATTTAAGCATTGGACTTATAGGTAATTTAATTTAAGAGTAACTAAATTGTTAAACTAGCTCAATAGTAGATATAAATGGCAAGTATACTAGTGACACAATTAATTGGAGATGGAGGCCCAAGTTCATTTTAATTAGCCCAAAAGAATTTATTTAAAAGCCCAAACTTAGCCCACTTGAGGAAGGGTATTTTGGTCATTGAATAAAGTAATTAAAGCATAAAATAAAACAAAAATGGATAGGATAAGGAGGCCATGTGGCCGGGTTTGCAGAGGAGGAAAATGGGGAGAATAATGTAATGATTAATGCACTTTAGTAGGTGAGCAACTATATTAGGTGTCATCCTTCCATTTAGCCACCAGCTTTAACCAAACTTGTAATAAACAACTAACTTAATGACGAGAGAGAGAGAGAGAGAGAAGGAAAGTATGTGGTGATAATGTATATATATATGTTATATATCTATACATTTTATTTTTAAACAAATCAAATATAACATTTGATTTATATTTCATTTCCTAAGCTAATTAGAAAAGAGAAAGAACAAAAGAAAGAAACAAGAGAGAGAGAGAGAGGATTCGGTGGGAGGAAGAGGAACAGAGGGAGAGAGTTTGATCCATATGCACCCTAGATTCATTACTTACTTTGGTTGGAGAATGAAGGTAGCAAGAAGAACAAGGTATAAACCTAATTTCTAATCTTTATTCTCCTTTATTTTAATGGTTTAATAGTGATAGTAGTGTGCCTACAAGCAAATCATGTATGATGATAAAGCACATACTTTGTAAACAATCTTATTTATTTATTAATAAAATATTCATTTAAGGCATATAATTATCTACATGGTGCTGTTTTTATAATATGTAAATAACCCATAGTTTTAAGCAATGCTTTTAGAATCATGATGAGATCATGATAATGAGATCTAAATTCTTAGAAAGCTTAAAAACTAAAATAGTTCCCAATTGTGGGATTACTAAAATGGGGATTAGTAAATCCGGATAGATTGGTACATATGTTGATTGCTCATTGGATGAGAATGACTGATCTCAGGGTCATTTGTGTGGAGACACTAAAGCAAGTATGTAGGTGCTTATTGTAGAATAAGTTCACTAAACGTGACTCGCTATGGAATACCTAATGGAGTTTTACCCGCCTGTCAATAGGAATTCCTAATGTGATAGTAGTACAAGTGATCCTTGGACTTGAGATCATCATAGTATCATGTATGTAACAAATTAAACTTTGACTAATTCCTTAAGGCCTTTTAAGGCATATATAGGGTATGCTTGGGTATAATGAGTTATATATGGAGATAATGAATGATCAATAAAGAATCTACCACCTCTAGTAAAAGAGGAGATATGTCCTATGTGATTCGTTAAATGACAACCCAGGAATCCTTGGCCAAGGTAGAATGAAATTAGAAAGAGGTTTCTAATTTACATTATTTGGAGTTGTGCATTTTCTAATCAAAATACATATAATTAAATAAATTAAGACTTGACAGTAAATCCATGTCTTATATTTAATTGGGACATTGTATGATGGAAGGATTGAATTGTACGGTAACTATTAACTCACAGGTTCTTTTATGATTAATGTTGAAATCTATATTATCTGGAAAGTCGTTGATCGCTAGGGAGGCTTATCCCTATTATAGAATAAATGTTATTTATTTAAATAGATTATTAGTTTAATTTATTTATTTAAATAAAATTAGAATTGTTCTAATTAATTTATTCATAACCGGTTTAATATGGAGAACCTAAAGGGTCACACCATAAAAGGAAGAAGAATTATTTAAGAAGAAAATGGCATGATAGTAATAATGCATTAAGTATAATTAATTTAATCTATGGTGATAGAATAAATTAAATAGCTTAATGTTTATTATTTAATATTTTTCAAATATTAAATATAAACTAATAAGAGGAGTCTTATTAATATTATTATTATTATTATTTTAATTCTAAAGGAGTTTAGGAATTAATATAATATTAGTACTCTCTCTCAATCCTAATAAAGATTAGGATATAAATTGAATAAAAGTATTTAATTAATTAAATAAAACCCTATTCTAATTGGATTAGGAGGGTTAACCTAATATCTATATAAGAGAGTCTTATATCAGAAATAAGGTACGTGAATTTTTTCAAGAGTTGGGAGTACACATATTCTATAGAGATAGAAACAAGGGTTAAGCCATTAACCCATCTTCTTGAGTTCTTCATCTTCCTTGGTGGATCACCGTTAGAGGCCAAACAATTGGGTGGCTGACATTGATCAAGGGAAGGAGCCACTACAGAGGAATCAAATGAGTAGAACTTTTACCTGAGGAAGCTTGAATCTTCAAAGGTATAATTCCATGTTCTCTCTTTTCTGTTATTGATAACTAGCACAAAGCATGATCATAGTTATGGGTTTGTATAAATTTTTAAAAACCTAGTTTTTGCGCTTCTGCCCTATTTATGTGATTTGATTGCATGATTGCGTTACGTACAAATCCAACAGTGGTATCAGAGCCTAACTTTGTGCTAATTATCAATTTTATAATTCCATGTATGAATTGATGTGAGAATTGGATCGTTTTTCTGGACAAAAATCATTTTCTGCAAGTTTTTGCGACGAACGGCGCAGCTGCACAGCTGCCCAGTTCATTACTGGCGCAGCTGCGTCGGTCTGCAAAAATTGCTGCTTCAGGCTACCTGCGCAGCTGCCCAGCTGCCCAGTTCATTACTGGCGCTGCTGCGCCGGTACCTGGACAGACCCTGAAAAGTGATTTTAATTAATTAAGTAAACTGTTTATTTAATTGATAAAGTTTTAAAATAAAGAAGTTTATTTTATTTGAAATATGATTTTAGAATGCTAAAATTAAAGGAGTTTAATTTGGATTTATTTTTGATTAAAATAAAAGAGTTTATTTTGTTTCAAAAATAAAATTTAGCAAAACTTTTGTCCATTAAATAACATCGATCCATATATGGAATAGCATTGTTATTCATGAGATGAATGGATATTTATTGATGCATATGTTGATGTGTATGATAATAAATGGGGTTGATTATGGACTATGACCAATGTGATTGTTTTTTATTTTGGATGAATGCTTGAATGTATGGGTTTTATTAAATGGGATCTGTGTACCTTGTCTTCTCTAATTTTTTTTTCTTGATGTAAAATTCTATCTCCCTCCTATGTACTTCCCCTTGACTGCTGATCAAGGTTTCTATTTAAATTAAAAATAATTTGTGTCATAGAGATAGTTAGAATTATCTTGAATAAACTGGAGACCAAGGAGCAAGGAACGCATGAAGACCCATTTGTATGGAGCCAGGGTTTAAATGTAATAGTTATATTTAAATTTAAATTCTTGCACTCCTAGGTTTGACCTTTTGGTTCACTTGGTGGCTCTAGTGAACCAATCTAGAATAAAAGTCCATAATCAATCCGGGTAGAATATAGTATTCTATATTGCATGCTAAATATTATATATATTATATTTTATGCAAACATGCTTCGCATGTTTAATAAAATGACGCGTATTTTATATATATATATATATATATATATATATATATATATGCATGCGCGTTTAACAAGATGAGACAAATAATAACAAACCCCTCAAAGAAATAATATTAAGTCTGAAGCGTTCAAATGATATTTAGAATATCGAACGTCGCCTTCTAGCATGATTAATTAATAGAGTATTAAATATTTAATATGAGTTTGTTGTGCTATCCACAAGGCAAGTATTGAATATTTAAGATGCTAATTAATCACATTTGATGCTTATCAAGAAAATTGAACGATCTAGTCTTATTGTGCTATCCACAAGGACGAAAATTTTTCTTTTTGAATTTATGGAAGTGCTAGGATGGACTTAACTTAAATTATTTTAGTTCGGATGCGCACATACATGACCATTATGATTTAAGAGGCAAAATAAAAGGAGTTACATAGTGATGTAATTGACAAGAGTTGTCTACCTATTTATTTGTATATCGCTTGTTGTGCTATCCACAAGGTTATATACATTTGAAATGGGATCCTTAATCTCACTAGCAAATCTTTAATTAGATGTTGTCGAACTATATAAGTGAGGGTAATATAGTTTGATGAAAATAGTGGGATATACCAATTTAAAATAAAGACCTAAATTTATTTTGGTATGCAAAGTTAATAAAATGAATGTTTGCTAAAATATTATCTTTTCACATGCAGAATTTTAAAAATGTCAAAATCACTAATCTCACTACGAAGCATACTTGATGCAAATAAGCTTACCGGCCCGAATTATGAGGACTGGCTAAGAAATCTGAGAATTGTTCTCATTGCTGAAAAGATTTTTTATGTCCTAAATTCCACTATCCCTGAATCTGTTTCAGAAACAGCCTCTGAGAAAGAGATTGCCACTTTCAATAAGTGGCAAGATGATGCATCTGTGGCTCAATGCATCATTCTCGCATCCATGAATAACGAGTTTCAGCGTCAGCACGAAAAAATGGATGCTCCTGCTATGCTGCTTCACCTCAAGGAGTTGTATGGTGAACAGAGTAGGACTGCTAGATATGAGATATCTAAGGAGTTTTTCGAATCTCGGATGACCGAGGGCACTGCCGTCGAGACTCATGTTCTGAAGGTAATCAATTTGATTGAACGCTTTGGACAGCTTGGGTTCGTCATGGATGGGGAGTTTGATAGTAGTGTGCATACAAGCCAATCATGTATGATGATAAAGCACGTACTTTGTAAACAATCTTATTTATTTATTAATAAAATATTCATTTATTAAAGGCATTTAATTATCTACATGTTGCTGTTTTTTATAATATGTAAATAACCCATAGTTTTAAGCAAAGCTTTTAGAATCATGATGACGATCATGCTAATGAGATCTAAATTCTTAGAAAGTTTTAAAACTAAAATAGTTCCCAATCGTGGGATTACTAAAAAGGGGATTAGTAAATCCGGATAGATTGGTACATATGTTGCTTGCTCATTGGATGAGGATGATTGATCTCATGATCATTTGTGTGGAGACACTAAAGCAAGTATGTAGGTGCTTATTGGAGAATAAGTTCACTGAACGTGATTCGCTATGGAATACCTAATGGAGTTTTACTCGCATGTCAATAGGAATTCCTAATGTGATAGTAGTACAAGTGATCCTTGGACTTGAGATCATCATAGTATCTTGTATGTAACAAATTATACTTTGACTTATTCCTTAAGACCTTTTAAGGCATATATAGGGTATGCTTGGGTATAATGAGTTACATATGGAGATAATGAATGATCAATAAAGAATCTACCACCTCTAGTAAAAGAGGAGATATGTCCTATGTGATTCGTTAAATGACAACCTAGGAATCCTTGGCCAAGGTGAAATGAAATTAGAAAGGAGTTTCTAATTTGCATTATTTGGAGTTGTGCATTTTCTAATCGAAATATATATAATTAAATAAAATAAGACTTGACAGTAAATCCATGTCTTATATTTAATTGGGACATTGAATGGTGGAAGGATTGAATTGTACGGAACTATTAACTCACAGGTTCTTTTATGATTAATGTTGAAATCTATATTATCTGGAAAGTCGTTGATCGCTAGGGAGGCTTATCCCTATTGTAGAATAAATATTATTTATTTAAATAGATTATTAGTTTAATTTATTTATTTAAATAAGATTAAAATTATTTTAATTGATTTATTCACAACCGGTTTAATATGGAGAACCTAAAGGGTCACACCATAAAAGGAAGAATAAATATTTAAGAAGGTAATGGCATAATCGTAATAATGCATTAAGTATAATTAATTTAATCTATGGTGATAGAATAAATTAAATAGCTTAATGTTTATTATTTAATATTTTGGAAATATTAAATATAAATTAATAAGAGGAGTCTTATTAATATTATTACAATTATTATTATTTTAATTTCTAAAGGAGTTTAGTAATTAATTTAATATTTAGTACTCTCATTTATTCCTAATAAGATTAGGAGACAAATTAATTAAATGAATTTAATTAATTATTCCCATGTGGTGGGAAGCCTAAATTAATTAAAGGAGTTTAATTAATTAAAAGAAATCGCATGTCTAATAGGATTAGAAAGGTTGACCAATGTCTATATAAGAGAAGTCTTATAATAGATATTAGATTGATGCAATTCCAATTATTGGAGAGTACTCCTTTTCTATAGAGAATAGAAAACTAAGCCAAACACCCTCCTTCTTGATAATTCATCTTCCTTGGTGGATCACATCTAGAGGCCAAACACTTGGGTGGCTAACGTCGATCAAAGGAAGGAATCTAACCCGGAAATTCAAGGAGATCACGAAGAACAAGGAGTTGAACTAGTACCTGTGGAAGCTTCGTTCTACAAGGGTATGATTCTATAATTTCTTATTTATCATTTTAAATTAATAATTTGCATAAAGGATGATCCGGGTAATGGTTTTGTAGAAATTTTGTAAACTCTGATATACCATGCTTCCGCTAATTTTTGCAATTTAATTGCGTCACAATTTCGTACAAACCCAACAGTGGCATCAGAGCCAAATCTTTATGCAATTATTAATTTATTTTTGATTTCATATACATATGGGTATGTATTTAAAATAATTTATTGGGCATAATTTTATTGAATAAAATTATATTTATTTTTAAAAAAAAAGAAAAAAAAAGAAAAAAGAAAAGACTTTTTTTGGGACGAATCACAATTTTTTTGGTGCTAATCTTGAATTCTGCAAAGAAAAGGTGTTGTCTCTTTCTTACTCCAAAAAGAAGGTGACCCATCAGGAAAGGACTTTTTTAATAAACCTGTAGGACTCTTTTAATAAAAGAAGGTGACTTCTTTTTAAAAAATAAATATGATATATTTATATATTATATTCTAAATAATTTTATAATTAAAATAAAGAGTTTATTTTAATATTGAAATTGGATTTCATGCAATTTAAAATTGCCCATTAAATGATACTCATATATATATGGAATGTTTTAATTCATGAGATGAATATTTATTTATTGATATATATGGTGATATGTATGAAAATAAATGGGAATTGATTATGGACTATTTGACCAATGTGATTGGATTTTATTTTAGTTGAATGCTTGAATGAATGAGTTTTATTAAATGGGGTCTGCGTACCTCGTCTTCTCTAAATTTTTTTTTCTTGATGTAAAATTCTATCTCCCTCCTATGTATTTCCCCTTGACTGTTGATCAAGGTTTCTATTTAAATTAAATAGTTTAATGTAATAAGAATAGTTAGAATTATCTTGAAGAAATTGGAGACCAAGGAGCAAGGAGCGCGTGAAGACCCGTTTGTATGGAGCCCGGGTTTAAATGTAATAGTTATATTTAAATTTAAATTCTTGTACTCCTAGGTTTGACCTTTTGGCTCACTTGGTGGCTCTAGTGAACCAAACTAGAATAAAAGTCCATAATCAATCCGGGTAGAATATAATATTCTATATTGCATGCTAAATATTATATATATTATATTTTATGCAAACATGCTTCGCATGTTTAATAAAATGACACGTATTTTATATATATATGTGCATGCGCGCTAAACAAGATGAGACAAATAATAACAAACCCCTCAAAGAAATAATATTAAGTCCGAAGCGTTCAAATGATATTTGGAATATCGAACGTCGCCTTCTAGCATGATAAATTAATAGAGTATTAAATATTTAATATGAGCTTGTTGTGCTATCCACAAGGCGAGTATTGCATATTTAAGATGTTAATTAATCACATTTGATGCTTATCAAGAAAATTGAACGATCTAGTCTTGTTGTGCTATCCACAAGGACGAACATTTTTCTTTTTTGAATTTATGGAAGTGCTAGGCTGGACTTAACTTAAATCATTTTAGTTCGGATGTGCACACACTTGACCATTATGATTTAAGAGGCAAAATAAAAGGAGTTATATAGTGTTGTAATTGACAAGAGTTGTCTACCTATTTATTTGTATATCGCTTGTTGTGCTATCCACAAGGTTATATACATTTGAAATGGGATCCTTATTCTCACTAGCAAATCTTTAATTAGATGTTGCCGAACTATATAAGTGAGGGTAATATAGTTTGATAAAAATAGTGGGAGATACCAATTTAAAATAAAGACCTAAATTTATTTTGGTATGCAAAATTAATAAAATGAATGTTTGCTAAAATGTTGTTTTTCACATGCAGAATTTTAAAAATATCAAAATCACTAATTTCACTGCGAAGCATACTTGATGCTAATAAGCTTACCGGGCCAAATTATACGGACTGGCTAAGAAATCTGAGAATAGTTCTCACTGCTGAAAAGATTTCTTATGTCCTAAACTCACCTGTCCCTGGAACTGTTCCAGAAACAGCCTCTAAGGAGAGATTGCCACCATTGTAAAGTGGCAAGATGATGCATCTGTGGCTCAATGCATCATGCTCGCATCCATGAATAACGAGCTTCAGCGTCAGTACGAAAACATGGATGCTCCTACTATGTTGATTCACCTCAAGGAGTTGTATGGTGAACAAAGTAGGACTGCTAGATATGAGATATTTAAGGAGCTCTTCCGATCTCGGATGACCAAGGTCAAAGTGAACATAAAGGAACAAAAGAAATCTGATCCAGCTAGCAAAGGAATATGCTTCCATTGCAACGAGCCGGGTCATTGGAAGAGGAACTGCAAGAAGTTTCTGGCAAAGAAGAAGCTTGGAGAAGCTTCGACTTCCAATCAAGGTTTGTTCATGATTGAAATTAATTTTTTAGAAAGTCAAAATTCTACTTGGGTATTGGATACCGGCTGTGGTTCTCACATATGTAATAATGTGAAGGGACTGGTCAGAAGTAGAAAGCTGAACAATGATGAGGTGATCCTACGAGTGGGGAATGGAGCAAAGGTTGCGGCATTAGCTGTAGGAACTTATTATTTAGCAATGCCTTCGGGCAAGTTCATTTATCTTAATAATTGTTATTATGTTCCGAATATTATTAAAAACAATATTTCAATTTCTGTATTGGATATGGAGGGATTTAACGTTGTTATAAAGAACAATAGTTGTTCTATTTATAAAGACGATGTTTTATATGGTATTGAAAATTTGCGAAATGGACTTTATACACTTGACTTACAAGAAAATATTTTTCAAATTGAACAAACTAAGAAAAGGAAAAGAGATGATATTAATTATACTTACATGTGGCACTGTAGACTCGGTCATATCAATGAAACAAGATTATCCAAGTTGCATAAAGATGGGCTCCTTGAGTTATCTGATTATGAATCTTATCCAACTTGTGAATCTTATTTCATGGGTAAAATGACTAAATCTCCTTTTAGTGGAAAAGGAGAAAGAGTTACAGAGTTGTTGGCATTGATTCACACAGACGTTTGTGGACCTATGACAACAAGTGCACGGGATGGGTATTCTTATTTTATTAATTTCACTGATGATCACTCAAGATTTGGATATGTGTATTTAATGAAATACAAGTCAGAATCATTTGAAAAGTTCAAAGAGTTCAGAAGTGAAGTAGAGAAACAAACGGGCAAGAGTATAAAGATACTTCGATCAGATCGAGGTGGAGAATACTTAAGCGGTGAGTTTCTCTATTGTCTCAAAGAAAATGGTATAATCTCACAATGGACTCCTCCAGGTACACCACAGTTAAATGGAGTATCTGAAAGGAGAAATCGAACACTGTTAGACATGGTTCGATCCATGATGAGTTTTACCGACCTTCCAATTTCCTTCTGGGGATATGTCCTAGAAACGGCTGCATACCTACTTAACAAGGTACCTACCAAATCCGCCCCAAAGACTCCATATGAGATGTGGAAGGGGAGGAAACCAAATCTTAAGCATGTTAAGACTTGGGGTTGTCCAGCTTATGTCAAAAAGTTTGAACATGATAAGCTACAGAGAAAATCCAAAAAGTGTAGATTTGTGGGATACCCTAAAGAAACTGTAGGGTATTATTTCTATCATCCAACTGATCAAAAGGTGTTTGTTGCGAAACATGCTGCCTTCTTGGAAAAGGAGTTTATCCATGAAGGGGTCAGTGGGAGTAAGATATATCTCGAAGAAGTTCAAGAACCACAAATTACCACGGATCAAAGTCAGGTACCTGACCAAGTAGAAGAACCTACTATGCCACACCCTGTTCGTAAATCTGGGAGAGTACCGAAGATACCTGAGAGGTATGGATTCGTTATAGAGGATGACGATGAGGTACACATCATGAATGATGATGATCCATTGAATTACGAACAGGCTATGAGTAATAAAGACTCAGGAAAATGGCTAGAAGCCATGAAATCCGAAATGGACTCCATGTATGAAAACAAAGTATGGACTTTGGTTTCACCACCTGAAGGCATTAAGCCTATTGGGTGTAAATGGGTCTTTAAAAGAAAGACTAGAGCGGACGGCAAGGTAGAGACCTATAAGGCCCGACTGGTTGCAAAAGGTTTCAAACAAAGACAGGGAGTTGACTATGATGAAACCTTTTCACCAGTAGCTATGCTCAAGTCCATTCGGATTTTGCTTGCGAGTGCAGCTTATAACGACTATGAGATCTGGCAGATGGACGTGAAAACGGCCTTCCTCAATGAAAAACTTGAGGAGGATGTGTATATGACACAGCCAGAGGGATTTGTTTCAAAGGTTGGAATAAATCAAGTCTGTAAGCTGCAACGATCCATTTATGGATTGAAACAAGCTTCTCGTAGATGGAACATTCGTTTCGATGAGACAATCAAAGAGTTTGATTTTATCAAAAATGACGATGAACCATGTGTGTACAAGAAGGTTAGTGGGAGCGCAGTTTCATTCCTTGTATTATATGTTGATGATATATTACTGATAGGAAATGAAATTTCTATGCTAAAATAGATCAAAATAAAGTTGTCTAAACATTCCTCCATGAATGATTTGGGTAGAACATCCCACATTGGGGATATAAATCTGTATTAATAGATTTAAAAGGATGTTCGGCTTAACCCATGGAAACGTATATTCATTAGATGCTAAAGGCGTTTAGCATGGCAACTCCAAAAGGTGCCTCATGATGATGAGCCATGGAGTGTATCTATCTAAAATTGTCCTCAGTAAAAGAGAGATCGCATAAGTAACTATTATGTATGCAATGAAATATACAAGACTTGATGTTGATCAGTCATATTCTGGAGAAGATCGCTGTGAGACAGTGATAAACATCTCAAAGTACTTAACTGACACTAAGGATGTCATCATGACACATGATGGGTCTGAATTAAACTAGAAGACTAAACAAACTCAAGTTTTCAGACTGACCAAGACGACAGCAAAATCCACTTTATGGTAAGTTGTTACCTTAAAAGGTGGTGCAGTAAATTGGAAAGGTTTCAAACAGCAAAAGTTGCTGGGTTAGTGACAAAGACAAAGTATATAACTGTAAGTGAAGCTGCAAGTTGATGTTTCGGATGAAAAGTTTATTACAGAACTAGGAATAGTTCCTAAGTCTCATCTTGAATCTAAACATGTGTTGCGGCACTTTGATTAAAAAAATCATTGAAAAAGGAGAGTGTAGACTCTCAAGACAACATTGCAGATCCATTTACTAAAGCTTTAACACAACAGCAGTTTGATCGTCACTTAGAGAAGATGGGTATGAGATACCATGGCGATTGACTTTAGTGCAAGTGGGAGATTGATAGTAGTGTGCATACAAGCCAATCATGTATGATGATAAAGCACGTACTTTGTAAACAATCTTATTTATTTATTAATAAAATATTCATTTATTAAAGGCATTTAATTATCTACATGTTGCTGTTTTTTATAATATGTAAATAACCCATAGTTTTAAGCAAAGCTTTTAGAATCATGATGATGATCATGCTAATGAGATCTAAATTCTTAGAAAGTTTTAAAACTAAAATAGTTCCCAATCGTGGGATTACTAAAAAGGGGATTAGTAAATCCGGATAGATTGGTACATATGTTGCTTGCTCATTGGATGAGGATGATTGATCTCATGATCATTTGTGTGGAGACACTAAAGCAAGTATGTAGGTGCTTATTGGAGAGTAAGTTCACTGAACGTGATTCGCTATGGAATACCTAATGGAGTTTTACTCGCATGTCAATAGGAATTCCTAATGTGATAGTAGTACAAGTGATCCTTGGACTTGAGATCATCATAGTATCTTGTATGTAACAAATTATACTTTGACTTATTCCTTAAGACCTTTTAAGGCATATATAGGGTATGCTTGGGTATAATGAGTTACATATGGAGATAATGAATGATCAATAAAGAATCTACCACCTCTAGTAAAAGAGGAGATATGTCCTATGTGATTCGTTAAATGACAACCTAGGAATCCTTGGCCAAGGTGAAATGAAATTAGAAAGGAGTTTCTAATTTGCATTATTTGGAGTTGTGCATTTTCTAATCGAAATATATATTATTAAATAAAATAAGACTTGACAGTAAATCCATGTCTTATATTTAATTGGGACATTGAATGGTGGAAGGATTGAATTGTACGGAACTATTAACTCACAGGTTCTTTTATGATTAATGTTGAAATCTATATTATCTGGAAAGTCGTTGATCGCTAGGGAGGCTTATCCCTATTGTAGAATAAATATTATTTATTTAAATAGATTATTAGTTTAATTTATTTATTTAAATAAGATTAAAATTGTTTTAATTGATTTATTCACAATCGGTTTAATATGGAGAACCTAAAGGGTCACACCATAAAAGGAAGAATAAATATTTAAGAAGGTAATGGCATAATCGTAATAATGCATTAAGTATAATTAATTTAATCTATGGTGATAGAATAAATTAAATAGCTTAATGTTTATTATTTAATATTTTGGAAATATTAAATATAAATTAATAAGAGGAGTCTTATTAATATTATTAAAATTATTATTATTTTAATTTCTAAAGGAGTTTAGTAATTAATTTAATATTTAGTACTCTCATTTATTCCTATTAAGATTAGGAGACAAATTAATTAAATGAATTTAATTAATTATTCCCATGTGGTGGGAAGCCTAAATTAATTAAAGGAGTTTAATTAATTAAAAGAAATCCCATGTCTAATAGGATTAGAAGGGTTGACCAATGTCTATATAAGAGAAGTCTTATAATAGATATTAGATTGATGCAATTCCAATTATTGGAGAGTACTCCTTTTCTATAGAGAATAGAAAACTAAGCCAAACACCCTCCTTCTTGATAATTCATCTTCCTTGGTGGATCACCTCTAGAGGCCAAACACTTGGGTGGCTAACGTTGATCAAAGGAAGGAATCTAACCCGGAAATTCAAGGAGATCACGAAGAACAAGGAGTTGAACTAGTACCTGTGGAAGCTTCGTTCTACAAGGGTATGATTCTATAATTTCTTATTTATCGTTTTAAATTAATAATTTGCATAAAGGATGATCCGGGTAATGGTTTTGTAGAAATTTTGTAAACTCTGATATACCATGCTTCCGCTAATTTTTGCAATTTAATTGCGTCACAATTTCGTACAAACCCAACAGAGTTGAGTCAAGACTTGGTCTTGCAGTCACTCCCTGAGACCTTCTCGCAGTTTGTGGTTAATTTTCACATGAATAAGCTAGATGTCAGCTTGCCTGAGCTGCTTAACATGCTGAAAACTGCAGAATGTCACTTTTCATCCAAGAAGAACCATGTCTTGATGGTGGATTCTTCCAATAAAAGGAAGAGGCCCAAGGTGTCTTCTGAAAAGAAGAAATCTAAGAAGGCTAAGGGAAAAGGGAAAGAAAAGGAGCAAAAGAAACCTGAACCAGCTAAAGGAATGTGCTTTCATTGCAATGAGCCGGGACATTAGAAGAGGAACTGGAAGAAGTTTCTATCAGAGAAGAAGCTTGGAGAAGCTTCGACTTCCAATTAAGGTTTGTTTATAATTGAAATTAATTTTTCTGAAAGTCATAATTCTACTTGGGTATTGGATACCGGCTGTGGTTCTCACATATGTAATACTGTGCAGGGACTGGTCAGAAGTAGAAAGCTGAACAAAGATGAGGTGATCCTACGAGTGGGAAATGGAGCAAAAGTTGCTGCATTAGCTGTAGGAACTTATTGTTTAGCAATGCCTTCGGGCAAATCCATTTATCTTAAAAACTGTTATTATGTTCCGAATATTATTAAAAACATTATTTCAATTTCTGTATTGGATATGGAAGGTTTTGACGTTATTATAAAGAACAATGGTTGTTCTATTTATAAATACTATGTTTTATATGGTATTGAAAATTTGTGAAATGGACTTTATACACTTGACTTACAAGAAAATATATTTCAAATTGAACAAATTAAGAAAAGGAAAAGAGATGATATTAATTATACCTATATGTGGCACTGTAGACTCGGTCATATCAATGAAAGAAGATTATCCAAGTTGCATAAAGATGGGCTCCTCGAGCTATCTGATTATGAATCATATCCAACTTGTGAATCTTATCTCATGGGTAAAATGACTAAATCTCCTTTTAGTAGAAAAGGAGAGAGAGTTACAGAATTGTTGGCATTGATTCACACAGACGTTTGTGGACCTATGACAACAAGTGCACGGGGTGGGTATTCTTATTTTATTACTTTCACTGATGATCACTCAAGATTTGGATATGTGTATTTAATGAAATACAAATCAGAATCATTTGAAAAGTTCAAAGAGTTCAGAAGTGAAGTAGAGAAACAAACGGGCAAGAGTATTAAGATACTTTGATCAGATCGAGGTGGAGAATACTTAAGCAGTGAGTTTCTCAATTGTCTCAGAGAAAATGGTATAATCTCACAATGGACTCCTCCAGGTACACCACAGTTAAATGGAGTATCTGAAAGGAGAAATCGAACACTGTTGGACATGGTTCGATCCATGATGAGTTTTACCGACCTTCCAATTTCCTTCTGGGGATATGCCCTAGAAACGGCTGCATACCTACTTAACAAGGTACCTACCAAATCCTCCCCAAAGACTCCATATGAGATATGGAAAGGGAGGAAACCAAATCTTAAGCATGTTAAGACTTGGGGTTGTCCAGCTTATGTCAAAAAGTTTGAAAATGATAAGCTACAGACTAAATTCGATAAGTGTAGATTTGTGGGATACCCTAAAGAAACCGTAGGGTATTATTTCTATCATCCAACTAATCAAAAGGTGTTTGTTGCGAAACATGCTACCTTCTTGGAGAAAGGGTTTATCCATAAAGGGGTCAGTGGGAGCAAGATATATCTTGAAGAAGTTCAAGAACCACAAGTTACCACGGACCAAAGTCAGGTACCTAACCAAGTAGAAGAACCTACTATACCACACCCTGTTCGTAAATCTGGAAGAGTACCGAAGATACCTGAGAGGTATGGATTCGTTATAGAGGATGACGATGAGGTACACATCATGAATGATGATGATCCTATTGAATTACGAACAGGCTATGAGTAATAAAAACTTGAGAAAATGGCTTGAAGCTTTGAAATCCGAAATGGACTCCATGTATGAAAACAAAGTATGGACTTTGGTTTCACCACCTGAAGGTATTAAACCTATTGGGTGTAAATGGGTTTTTAAGAAAAAGAATGGAGCAGACGGAAAGGTAGAGACCTATAAGGCCCGACTGGTTGCAAAAGGTTTCAAACAAAGACAAGGAGTTGACTATGATGAAACCTTCTCACCAGTAGCCATGCTCAAGCCCATTCGGATTTTGCTTGCGATTGCATCTTACAACGACTATGAGATCTGGCAGATGGACGTGAAAACGGCCTTCCTCAATGGGAAACTTGAGGAGGATGTGTATATGACACAGCCAGAGGGATTTGTTTCAAAGGTTGGAACAAATCAAGTCTGTAAGCTGCAACGATCCATTTATGGATTGAAGCAAGCTTCTCGTAGATGGAACATTCGTTTTGATGAGACAATCAAAGAGTTTGATTTTATCAAAAATGACGATGAACCATGTGTGTACAAGAAGGTTAGTGGGAGCGCAGTTTCATTCCTTGTATTATATGTTGATGATATATTACTGATAGGGAATGACATTCCTATGCTACAATCGATTAAAATCTGGTTATCTAAACACTTCTCCATGAAGGACTTGGGAGAAGCATACTATATTTTGGGGATAAAGATCTATAGAGATAGATCTAAAAGGATGCTTGGTTTATCCCAAGGAACGTACATTGATGCAATGCTAAAGAGATTTAGCATGGAAGATTCCAAAAGAGGTCTCATGCTGATGAGCCATGGAATACATCTCTCCAAGAAACAGGCCCCAAAGACACCTGAGGAGAGAGCCCGTATGAGTAAGATCCCTTATGCTTCTGCAATAGGATCTATCATGTACGGTATGATATGTACTAGACCGGATGTTGCTTATGCACTTAGTGTAACGAGCAGATACCAGTCGAATCCAGGAGAAGAGCACTGGAAGGCAGTGAAAAATATCCTAAAGTATTTGAGAAGGACTAAAGATATTTTTCTTGTCTACAGGTGGGTCTGAATTAAAACTCGAGGGATTCACGGACTCAAGTTTTCAAACAGACCAAGATGACAGTAAATCTGTTTCAGGGTATGTGTTTACCTTGAACGGAGGTGCAGTGAGTTAGAAGAGTTCCAAGCAGCAAACAGTTGCTGATTCAGTGATAGAGGCAGAGTATATAGCTGCAAGTGAAGCTGCAAAGGAAGCTGTTTAGATGAAGAAGTTCATAACTGAACTTGGTGTGGTTCCTAGCATCGGAGAAGCAGTTCCCGTATACTGTGACAACACCGGAGCGGTTGCACAGGCTAAGGAACCCAGGTCTCATCAGAAATCTAAACACGTGTTGCGGCGATTTCACTTGATCAGGAGATCATTGAAAGAGGAGACGTCACCTTGGAGCGTGTGGACTCTCAAGACAACATTGCAGATCCATTTACTAAAGCTTTAATACAACAGCAGTTTGATCGTCACTTAGAGAAGATGGGTATGAGATACCATGGCGATTGGCTTTAGTGCAAGTGGGAGATTGATAGTAGTGTGCCTACAAGCCAATCATGTATGATGATAAAGCACATACTTTGTAAACAATCTTATTTATTTATTAATAAAATATTTATTTAAGGCATATAATTATCTATATGGTGCTGTTTTTATAATATGTAAATAACCCATAGTTTTAAGCAATGCTTTTAGAATCATGATGAGATCATGATAATGAGATCTAAATTCTTAGAAAGCTTAAAAACTAAATTAGTTCCCAATTGTGGGATTACTAAATTGGGGATTAGTAAATTCGGATAGATTGGTACATATGTTGCTTGCTCATTGGATGAGGATGACTGATCTCAGGGTCATTTGTGTGGAGACACTAAAGCAAGTATGTAGGTGCTTATTGGAGAATAAGTTCACTGAACGTGACTCGCTATGGAATACTTAATGGAGTTTTACTCGCCTGTCAATAGGAATTCCTAATGTAATAGTAGTACAAGTGATCCTTGGACTTAAGATCATCATAGTATTTTGTATGTAACAAATTATACTTTGACTAATTCTTAAGGCCTTTTAAGGCATATATAGGGTATGCTTGGGTATAATGAGTTATATATGGAGATAATGAATGATCAATAAAGAATCTACCACCTCTAGTAAAAGAGGAGATATGTCCTATGTGATTCGTTAAATGACAACCCAAGAATCCTTGGCCAAGGTAGAATGAAATTAGAAAGAGGTTTCTAATTTACATTATTTGGAGTTGTGCATTTTCTAATCAAAATACATATAATTAAATAAATTAAGACTTGACAGTAAATCCATGTCTTATATTTAATTGGGACATTGTATGATGGAAGGATTGAATTGTACGGTAACTATTAACTCACAGGTTCTTTTATGATTAATGTTGAAATCTATATTATCTGGAAAGTCGTTGATCGCTAGGGAGGCTTATCCCTATTATAGAATAAATGTTATTTATTTAAATAGATTATTAGTTTAATTTATTTATTTAAATAAGATTAGAATTGTTCTAATTGATTTATTCATAACCGGTTTAATATGGAGAACCTAAAGGGTCACACCATAAAAGGAAGAAGAATTATTTAAGAAGAAAATGGCATGATAGTAATAATGCATTAAGTATAATTAATTTAATCTATGGTGATAGAATAAATTAAATAGCTTAATGTTTATTATTTAATATTTTAGAACTATTAAATATAAATTAATAAGTGGAGTCTTATTAATATTATTATTATTATTATTATTTTAATTCTAAAGGAGTTTTGGAATTAATATAATATCAGTACTCTCTCTCAATCCTAATAAAGATTAGGATATAAATTAATTAAAAATATTTAATTAATTAAATAAAACCCTATTCTAATTGGATTAGGAGGGTTAACCTAATATCTATATAAGAGAGTCTTATATCAGAAATAAGGTACGTGAATTTTTCCAAGAGTTGGAAGTACACATATTCTATAGAGATAGAAACAAGGGTTAAGCCAATAACCCATCTTCTTGAGTTCTTCATCTTCCTTGGTGGATCACCGTTAGAGGCCAAACAATTGGGTGGCTGACATTGATTAAGGGAAGGAGCCACTACAGAGGAATCAAAGGAGTAGAACTTGTACCTGAGGAAGCTTGGATCTTCAAAGGTATAATTCCATGTTCTCTCTTTTATGTTATTGATAACTAGCACAAAGCATGATCATGGTTATGGGTTTGTATAAATTTTTGAAAACCTAGTTTTTGCGCTTCTGCCCTATTTATGTGATTTGATTGCATGATTGCGTTACGTACAAACCCAACAAATAGAATATGGGGTTTATGATTTTGAGGTTTAAAACTCTTAATCTATGTATTTTCTATGGATTCAAGTATGGATCTAACTTATTTAAGTGTTAGAAAGTCTATCAAAAGGAAAGAAAAGAAACTAGGTTTCTAGAAAGTTAGAAAACCCTATCTTTCTCTCCCTTTGATCAACTATTATTTTAAATCTACACCTTTTTTTTACGATCCGCCAAAGAGGGGCGCTAGATATATGAGTTGGCTAGTAAACCCAAGTAGTATCACTCAAAAATAACGTGTTTAAAAGTCGTGGTGTTAGTTTTAGTCAAAACAGTCCGTGTAGTAGACGAAAAAGGTAAAAAGCTTGCTGATCAGTCAGCCACAAGGGCTTTTTCGGCAATTTTTTTTATTTTAAAAATTTTGGAAAACTTTGGAGGGATAATATGAGAAGTTATGTAAGTCCTGTAAAAATTTGAGAATTTTTGGCCATGTGAAATGAGAGTTATGGACTTTACGGCCAATGACTACTGTAAAAAATATACCAGCATAACTCTCTGTGGTTAACTCTAAAATTTATGAAATTCTTACTGGAAGTACATGTATATAACAGGAGCATACCCTTAAAATTTTAGAAGTTTTAGATACAATCTCGATTTATGATAAATGTGACAATATTTGGTTGTTTTAGACTATTTAAATATAGTAAACGCATTTTAAAAATTTCAGGAAAAATATATTTTTATGAGGAGACTATATATAGTTGCTCTCCAAAAAACAAATGATTATAGAGATGTTTTGCTATTTTTCATACAAATGATGATATATGGATAAATGAATTAAATTAATTATGTGATGGTGAAAATATGAAAAAATGAGATTTATGACTTGAGACCGTTAAATATAGTTTATAAAGATTTGTGATGAGGGTTTTGGTCGGTTGTGAAGAGTTATTATGTTTATGGCATTTTAGAATATTTAAAAAGAATTAATTAATAAAAGGTATACGATTAAAATAAATTGTTTATTAATTTAATAAATGATTTAAAATATTTTTACATGACTAATGATATTAGATTAAAATGTTATTAGTAATATTAGACTTAAATGTTATTAAAAAGTTAATAACATTATCTTAAAATATTATTAAATAATTACTAATATTAAACGAAAAATTAAAATAGAGAATTAAATTATTTTAAATGTAGTTTATTGAATTGGATATTCAGTGAACTATACTGTGTATATGGTATGCTGAAAAGAAGATTCTAGGGTGCTAAATTGAATTCGGTTTGTTGGATTTGATTATGGTCTGCTGAAATAGTGTTTTCGGTTTGCTGAAATATTATCTGGTTTGCTGAAATAGTATATTCGATTTACTTGAATGCTATATAGTTTACTAAGATTATCAAGGTATAATAGTAATACTAATACTATAATGTAACGTCTAATACTTAACTATATGATTGAATGTTAGATAATTTAATATAGGATGATGAGATTATAAGTGAGTTATGCTATGACTAATTGAAATATCAATTATATGTCTTTTCTCTAAGAAGTTAAAGTAAATGGCATAGCAGTAGACTGCGATTGAGGCAAGTTCTCTAACTCAAACTTGAGTTATATTTCAAAGCATATTAGTGAATAGTTATTGATGATTATTCAAATCCTTACTGATTGTTGATAATCGCACTTTATGCAATTGAATTCCTGTTTTATTAATGTTGAACTGTGAATTAGTTAAAGTTGTTTCATTCATGAACTCTGTATGATATGGATCTATGCTAGTTATATCAGCTAGATCAAGTATGTTTAAATTTGTTAAACCAAATATGTTTTGAAAACGGTGCCTAACCAATTGAATTGGTAAGGACTCTTGACTAAGAAAAAGAACAATTTAATTAAAGCATTATTGAAAAATAATTGTTGCTAGTATACTGAGTGATTATGCATATTTCATTGGGCATGAAAGGCTGATCCCCTTGATTACCAAACCTTATTAAAAGGACCAGTTTAAATATTGACAACCTTAGTATATGTTCATGGTTATTTCAAACTACTCAGCATCTGTTATTCAATTATTCGAATATTCAGTTATCGAGATTTAATTCATGTTCTTTCACAATCGATTTATTTTGTTGAACATTGAAAGCACAACTATACTTTGAAATCAATCAAATGTCTACATTTGATTTGATTTGCAAAAGTCCTTTTTTAGACAAGATATGAAAATAATATTTTGAAAGAATGTTTTCAAACCCTTACGCTCATGTAGGAATTGAAGCATATCGATACTTCAATTTAATTATTTTTAGCCTTTGGCTTGAATTGAATGTTTATTGTCTGGATGAGAAGCATCCTCGACCACACAATGTATATACAAGTGTCGGTCTTCTTATGAGCATGACAACCATCGAAGTGACTCTGGCACAACAAACCATATTTCATTAAGTTTGAGACCTTAAATCCGTATAACTGTTTTAAGGTCCCTCAAATTTACATTTTACAGAAAATTGACAGGGTACATTTGTAATGTGGAGTTGTCCATCATGGGAATTAGATTCTGATCTGTTTGATCATGAATCCCACGATTCCTAGGTTCACCGAAAATGGCCAAGAAAACCTGCACAACACGGATATTCACATAAAATGCAATTTGTACACTAGACGTCACAAAAACAAAGGATTCATCAGTCAAATCATTGCATGTGCGTAGCCAAAGCTTCCCGTTTCCACTAGATATGGATATAGGGTCGCGAGGTCACTTTAAGTATTTAACAAAACTAAAAAGAAAGCTAGATTTAAATAAATCTTAGCCATTCTAGCTTTTCGATTCTGGCTGGACCTATTTTGAACCGTTTGAAAGGTAAAAACGGCTAGATTTAGATAAATCTAAGCCACAATATTTACATCAGTGCAGATTCATGTCAAATGAATATTTAAAGTAAATATTTAATCATAATGAATGAAGAATATATATATAATTATATATATACGAAAGCTGTAAAGGTTCACGGATTTCCAATCTAGGCCTGACTGAAATTTAAATATATATATTTATAAAAGTTGTAAAAGAGCCACGAAGTAATCTAGGCTCGACAGAAAAGTAAATATATATATATATATATATATATTTATAAAAGAGGTAAAGAGCCTTTCTCCAGGCTTAACTTAATGTAAATATATGTCGACGTCGGGAAAAAATCCGCGGGTCGGGTCATAACCCGAAACTTTCTCTCTTCCTAAGTTATGTCTACCCTTACTATTTTTATTTATGAAAAAGGTTTTGAAGGGTTTTTTAGGAAAAGGCCAATATGTATCATGTCGACGATTGAATATTTTGTAGAGTAGTTGGTAGATTTGAAATGGTTGTACCAACTTAACCGAGTTTTGTTTGAAAAGAGTCCCAATTACGGGACATTGTCAAAACTTGATCTTTGAAAACAATGTTTTGAGTTTGGGGGCTTGGTGAAGTGTGGGGAAGGTGTTAGGCACCCCATAACTCCTGTGTAAACATGGTACCACATCTTTTCATTATTTCCCTTTTAAATCTGCAATATGTGTGTGAATGCTGTAAGAAATTTGGGCCTATGTTTGATTAGAAGTATGTTTATGTATCGTTGAACCTATATACGAAAGGTTGGATTTGATTTGCAAAACAGTTCTTTGATTTGATTTGCAAAAGTGTTTGATTTGATTTCCAAAAGCTTCTCTTTTCAATAAGATTTTTGAAATGATGTTTTGAAAGAAGGTTTTCAAACCCTTACGCTAACATAGGAATTGAAAGCATATTGATACTTCAGTTTTATCTGTTCAGCCTTAAGGCTCAATTTGAATGGTGATTACGGGCTGCGAAGCATCCTCGATCACAAAAATGAATACAAGTATCGGTCTTCTCATGGGCATGACAGCCATCGGAGTGACTCTGACACGACAAACCATATTTTCAATATGTTGAGACCTTAAATTCGGATAACCATTTTTAGGTCTTTTGTATGTACATTTTTTTACAGAAAAATTGGCAGGGTACATTTATGATTGTTGGATTTGAGGGAGGCTTCCCAACTGGTCGGGAGTTTGCATTGTCGACCCGCAGAGTCCCATTTTTGACAGAGAGAGGCTGGGAGCTCTATCTAGGAAAGCGTGCGATCCAGAGTATCACGGGTCAAATCCGCATTCCTTTTGTTCCTCCGGCTTGGCATCATTGGCCATTGGTCCAGCCACTGACAGATATCCCTATGGAGGGCGTGGATGGCTTTACCCTATCATAGGGGCCTTATAGCCAGGAGGCATTCAGCAGCTAGTGGAGTCTTCGCAGTATTGGGGCTCAGACTCGTGCTACCCAGTTCATGGTAGAAATGGTGTCGGGGTCTGTGATGATGATAGATTGGATAGCTTGCCTCAGAGAGCCTACTCACTTGGACCAGATTACAGGACTGATTCAAGAGTTGGAGAGAGCTCACTTGTTTATCAGGCATCTTGGCTGAGATCCGTCAAAGGCATCTTCTTTTGACCCTTCCATCTCAGGAGTGGGCCCCTCATCTGGTCCATTTTCCAGCAGTTTTGCAGGGGCTGATCCTCCTATGTATTGTCAAGACATGCCTGATGACCGCGACTTTGTGTCCACGGAGGAGATAGAGCAGGTTAACCACCTAAGTGTAGATATTTTGGATCTTTTAGGATAGCTATTGTAGCTATATCTTTTAGTCAGCTAATGTTTTGGGTATTTGGGCGGTTGTGGCCCATTTTAATAGGCCACTGCTAGTAGTTGGGGGGTTGTGCCCCATATCCCTGTACTTTTTATTTTGCTTTGTATTATTAGATAGGGATGATGTTTGTAGTAGATAGTTTATTGTAGATATGTATGATATTTCCTATGTATCGCATCATGTTTATCATTGTCATTATGCATGTATTATGTCATGGATATGCATTCAGACAGATGAGTTCCGATTTAATCCCTGGATGGTCTTGTGATACGGTGATACAGATGTTGTTATCCACCGTCAGTCGTATTGAGCACTTACCACCATCTGTGGGGGCATCATCCTTGAGATCATGTTATGAGAGTCTACCCTTCCCAGCCAGAGGGACAGTGGATCAGATGTTAGGGAATTCATTGGCCCTTATAGACTTTCAGTTCCCGTATAGGTTCGTGGATGGCATTTTATCCTGTTGGATACCTAAGAGACAGGTTTTCCGCTTTGGGCGGCACGAGCTGACTCCGACTTTAGAGGAGTTTGAGCGATTTAATGGTTTGGCTTTAGACTTGCCCTGCGCTCGTACTGCAATCAGCGACATGAGGAGACCCGTTTCTTTGGATGTCGGGTCTACGCCAGAGTGCAGTCTCGGATGAGGTCGTTTATGGACATGTGATCTCTATAGACTTCTTGATAGATCGTTTCGACTGGCTGGACAGCTACGATCGTCATGCTAGAGATTTTAATATTTTGGCAGAGGCATGGCATTTGGCCAGGATAGATGTTTTGTTGATGTACATAGTAGCCTACGTCTATATGCCACTTCACTAGGACCACATGGATGTCGGATTGATAGACGTGGTTCGGGCCCTTAGACAGGGTAGCACTATTCTTTCGATGATATTGGCCGAGACGCTGAGAGCAGCCACCCACTGTAGTACCCACCTGGAGGGGGGTTTTAGAGGCAATTCGATCTTTCTGTACGTATGGCTTATGTCCCATTTACGAGCGATTGGATTTTCAGACACTAGGGGTACTGTTTCATTCGTGAGATAGCCATGTCTTAGTCCTTTCAGCCAGCGGAGTGTACTGATGCAGATACATGGTCAGCATTTCTGTCCGATATTGCGCATCCATTCTCGATTCTGCCATGCTCAGGGCTAGTTTCTCCCTATAGCTTCATCACCCACGCATCTGGCATAGACTACTTGCCCCTAGCGGGATTGAGGGGAGTGACTAATTACCATCCTCTTATTGTTATGAGCTAGTTCGATCAGTTTCAGAGCCTGCATCAGTTTGAGGGGGCTATTGATCAGAGGATGTCAGCTTCGTCTATGTCATCTGCCGATTTGATTAGAGTGTACAAGTGTTGGACTTTTAAGGAGAGGGCCGATTTCTCTAGTAGCCATCCTGATCTTTCTCCAGAGTACTCAGCGTGGTTGGAGGCAGATATAGCATCAGCTGCATTCATCCAGTCAGCTCTGATAGTGGATTCAGACGAGGAGGAGCCTATAGAGGATCCTCATTCTCCCATTGAGGATGAGTTATTCATGGGTCTGACATCAGCACTGGTTAGTGATCCGCCGATCATTCTCACCGGGACAGATCCAGCTTTGGCAGACTTACTAGCTAGGATAACCTTTGAGCAAGATCAGGCTAGAGCGCTGATGTTGACTGCCCTGGTTGGCAGAGATATAGCTTTTGCGGAGAGATATGAGGCTCGAGCCACTTGAGATATGACATTGATTAAGCGAGATGAGGCTCGATCTTCTCGAGACGCTGCTTTTGTTGATATTGAGGAGACTTTGATTGTCAGGGACGCAGCTTTTGCGGAGAGGGATGAGATTCGATCTGCCAAAGATGCAGCTTACTAGGAGATTGATGAGGTTTTGATTGCCAGGGATGCTGCTCTTGTGGAGAGGGATGAGGCCATAGCTTCTCGGGATTTCCACATTGCCGGTAGTACTGCTCTTAGATCTTATACTCATTATCTGATTGTTGAGATGAGTGTTTACATTGATGATCAAAGTGAGACTATGCAGATAACCGTGGATGTTTTGGCTCGTATGGAGGCTAAGGGTATTGCACTTGCAATAGCTCCTACATCTTCAAAAAGAGATTCCATGTTGGCATTGTTGTCCCGCTTGTCCTTAGGTCCATAAACTAGCTTTATTTTTCGTGCACATACTAGATCAGCCATTTTTGTCATGTACATGACACTATGTATATATCTAACAGTATTATATATCAAAGAAATATATTTTGATTCATTTCCCTGTTTGGATATTTATTGTCATTGTTAAGTGATTACCACTTCTTTCATGACTTTCTATTGTTGATGTATATTGAGCTTCTTCTTGATGGACTGACAGTGAGATGTCAGAGGGTATCTCAGATAGGCCTGCTGACCAAGGAGGCTTGATAATTTTTTGGTTTTATATGGTTTCGGTGTCTTGGGATTGGTTTTTATTGGTTTTTGTTTTTTTTCTTGAAGGTCAAACCGCACCACGAATGGCTACCTACGTACTCCTAGGTGTAGGGAGATCAGGTCATTCGTAGTTCAATTTTTTGTGTGAGAGGTTTGAGAAGTGTCTCTTTTGAGTTTGGTTTGATGAGTTTTTTTAATTTTTTATTTGGTTTGACTGCACCAGGAATGGCTGCCTACGTACTCCCGGGCTGAGGGAGATCAGGTCGTTTGTAGTTTCGGTTTTAGTGAAAACCGAGCCTGATTTGATTGGTAGGACCAGGATGCAGGAATGCATGTGTTTCAGACATAGCACCTTTTTATGGTATCTAAGTTGATGAGTTGTGGAAATTCGGTCCCATCCATTTCTTGTAATCTGATAACTCCTCCTGTCAACACCTCCTTGACAATGAAAGGGCCTTCCCAATTAGGGGCAAACTTTTCTTTTTCTTCGTCTTGATTGGCCAAGACTTTCTTCAGTACCAAGTCATTTTCTTTGAATTTCTGTATTCGGACTTTCTTGTTATAGGATCAAGCGATCCTTTGTTGATATAACTACCCGTGAAAAATGGTTGTAGCCCTCTTTTCATCTATCAGGGACAGTTGGTGGTACTGATCTTGCAACCACTGATCTTCGCCCATCTGAGCATCGATTAACACTCTCAAGGACTCCATCTCTATTTCTATGGTAAGGACTTCTTCCATGCCATAGACCAATGAATATGGGTTAGCCCTAGTAGAGGTACGCATTGATGTCCTGTAGGCTAACAGGGTTAGAGGCAGCAGGTCAGGCCATTCCTTGTGATTGGCGGACATTTTCTGCATAATCTTCTTGATGTTTTTGTTGGCCACTTTGACAACACCATTCATCTTGGGCCGATAGATGACGAAATTGAGATGCTTAATGTGTAACTTGCTACATAGCTCTTTCATCATTTGAGTGTTCATGTTCTTGGTTTTGTCTTATACGATCACCTCCGGATGTCTATATTAGCAGACGACATTGTTTCTAATGAAACCAATGATGACCTCTTTGGTGACTTTGGGAAAGGAGGCAGCTTCAACCCACTTGGTAAAGTAATCGATCATGGTAAAGATGAATCGATGACCATTGCTGACTTTTGGTTCTACTGGACCGATCACATCTATTCCCCACATGGAGAAAGGCTATGGTGAACTCATGTTGTGTAGCTCATTTGGGGGAGCATGTATGGCATTTCCATGTACTTGGCATTGAAAGCATCTCCTGACATGATCATCACAGTCAGCTTTGATAGAGATCCAATAATGTCCTGTTCTTAATATCTTCTTGGCCAGCAGATGACCACTCATGTGTGGACCACATACTCCACCGTGGCCTTCATCCATCAATCTCTGGGCTTGTTCTTTATCAAGGCATCTTAACAAGATTTATCCAATATCCCTTTTGTATAGTGCATCTCTGCTTTAATAGAACTTCAGGGCCATCTTGTGAATCCGCTTCCTCTTGGATTGTCTTGCCCCAGCGGGTGTAGATCCATCTCGAAGATATTCCTTGATGTCTTTATACCAAGGCTGTTTGATAGGAGGTATTTCATCTGATATGTCTCCAATGTAATTCTCGTATGTCGGGGCCTTCTGACTTGTGAATTTGATACAGGGAATCCCACTCCTATCGGATATGTGGATCAAGGAAGCCAACGTCGCCAATGCATCAGCGAAGTCCTTCCTACCTCGAGGAATATGGATGAAGGTTATGTCTTTAAACTCCACAGATATTCTGGCGACCTACCGATGATAGGGCAGGAAATGCAGTTCTTTGGTATGATATGCCCCCGTGGTTTGTCTGATGACCAACTTAGAATCTCTGAAGATTAGTAAATGTTTGATACCCATGGATTGGGCTAACTTCAACCCCATTATACATCCTTCATACTCTACTGTGTTGTTGGTGTTTCCAAATTGCAGTTTGGTAGCCACAAGAGATTGTTTTCCTGCACCAGAGATAAGGACTGCCCCCGCTCCGGCACCCTCAATGTTTACCGCTCCATCGAAATATATTTTCCATAGTTGGACTATATTTTCTTGTTCGAGTTGTTGAATTGTCATGATCCCATCATCCGAGAAATAAGTCTCTTGGGGCTCGAACTCTCCTGATGGTGCTTCGGCTAGTTGATCTGCAATGCCCTGACTTTTGATGGACTTTTGAGTCACGTAGATAATGTCACACTGTTGTAGGATCAACTATCATTTGGATAGTCGACAATTCAACATTGACTTATTGAATACGTACTTCAGTGGATCCATGCAGGATATGATGTAGGTCGTGTGCCCATGGAGGTAATGATGTAACCTCATTGCGGCCCATGCTAACGCACAACACGTCTTTTCGATTAGGGTGTACCATTATTCACCACTACTGAATCTTTTTGTTGATGTAGTAGATGGCTCTATCCTTGCTACTATCATCTTTCTGTCCCACCATACAGCCCATTGCATTGGCATTGATGGACAAGTACATAAACATGGGAACTTCGTCCCTTGGGGGTACTAAGACTGGTGCTTCGATTAGCTGTTTCTTGATAGCAAGGAAGGCTTTCTGACAATCCTCATTCCATTTGGTGGAGGACTTCTTCCTTAGTAGTTTGAATATGGGTTCAGAGGTTGCTTTGAGCTGGGAAATGAACTTGCTTATGAAATTGATCCTTCCTAGGAACCCGCGTATCTCCTTCTCTGTTCGAGGTACTGGCATCTCATTGATGGCTTTGATCTTGGTAGGGTCTAGCTCAATGCCTCGATTACTCATCGGGAATCCCAACAACTTACCTGATTTGATGCCAAAAGCACACTTGGCGGGATTTAGCTTGAGGTTGTACTTACGCAACCTGTTGAATAGCTTCCTGAGATGGTCGATGTGATCGTCTTCCCTCCGAGATTTGAAGATGATGTCGTTCACATAAACCTCTATCTCCTTGTGCATCATGTCATGTAATAGGGCCATCATGGCTCACTGATATGTGGCTCTGGCGTTGATGAGGCCGAAGGATAGTCGTCTATAGTAGAAAGTTCTTTAGGGAGTAATGAAAGCTATTTTTTCCCTGTCCTCTTTAGCAACCATGATCTGGTTGTAACCAGCAAAGCAATCCACAAAGGAATACATGTCGTATTGCACCGTATTGTCTATCAGGATGTGGATGAAAGGTACTGGGAAATTGTCCTTGAGGCAGGCTTTGTTTAAATCCCTGTAATCCACGCATACTCGTACTTTCCCTCCTGGTTTAGGTATGGGAACTATGTTTGTCAACCACTCTAGGTATGTTGATACCATGATGATACCAGTTTTGAATTGCTTAACGACCTCTTCTTTGACTTTCAGACTCCATTCAAGTTTCAAACGCCTGAGCTTCTACTTAACTGGCTTGATCCATCTTTGATGGGCATTCGATGGATGACAATATCAGTATATAGGCCAATCATGTCTTCGTGTGACCATGTAAACACAACCTAGAACTGTGTCAGGAGTTCGATTAGGTCAATTTTTTGATCTTGTGTGAGGTCTAGGCCTATCTGGATTTCTTTAATGTTTTCGGAGGATTCTATGTTGATAGTTGTGGTTTGGTCGAGGTTCAGTTTGGGTTTGTCTTTGACCCATTCTTTGATCTTCTCGGGCACCTCATAGTCATCCTCCTCCTTTTGATCAATATCCATCAAGTCGAAGTTCAGTTCTACATCAAAGTTGTAGTCATTGTGACAGGTTGGCATTTCACTAGCAGCGACAAAAAAATCAAACTTTGGAGTCCTGAAAACAAAAATGCTTGCACTTTAATATATGCAACTTCTTAAATATACAAAGCATTTAGCAAAGCATGACAAAAGTTACTGCTATAGTTGTGCAATCAAAAGTAAGCAGTAAATGAAAGCATGTTACAGGGCAGACGGACTCTCTGCCCCTTTACCCTTTTTGACTGAGGCAAGGTACGTTGCTTCAGTTATCCAGGGTTAGATCCTCATGAACAGAGAGGATTAAGGAATTGTGCTCGTCTGCCTCGTCTCGGATAATGACTGAGACAACCTTTACAATAGAGCCGGGGCTTTTCTTTGAACTGCCCTCTTTTTCGTTCTTGATGCTAGGAATTTGAATCTGATCCTCGTCGCCACTATCTGGGATCTCATCATTCATACCCTTGTAGTTTATGATAACCCGCATGTTAGCAAATGGGTCTCGTCCTTCGTACATGATCTTTTCTTTTCCCTTTTTTCTATCACCCTCAGGCTTTGGGGATTTTTTTCCCCGACTGGTATGATTAGAGGAAACAGCATGGCTAATATCACAGCGGGGATCTTCCTCATTGGCTTTACGAAGGCAACATCAGTGAGATTTGGCAGCAGTATGGTGGAAGCATGAGCCTTAGGGTGCTTATGTGGATTCCGACGGCTTTGTAATACCCGAGAATTTCCAAATATCATTAAATGAGAATATTAATGGAAATGAATATTTATTTGAATATAAATGATTTTGTGTTATGAGATGAGTTAACTCAATTATATTAAATTGAATTTATAATAATTGAGAAAGAATGTGGAGTTAAGATAAGCTCGATGACTGCCTTGTGTGGCACAGTGATGAAAAGTATGTAATTTAATTTATTAAAGAAATAATTAATAAGTGGATGATTAATTAATAATATATTATTAATTAAGGGTGACAGCATATTAATGGGTAATTAATGTTTGAGGTTAATATTTATTCTATTAATTGTTTAGTGTAAAGTCATGTAATCACATATTGTATAGTAACTACAACTATATAATATAATGTATAATGCGATATGTTGACATAACTATGTAATATAGAAACTATATAATAAAAGGAAGTGGGCCACATGGGTGGACTTATAAGAATACATGTTGTATGTACATTATACCATATAAGACCAAACTATATAAAGTGTAGTATGACACTTTAGTAAGACCATGTAATATATATACTATATGGTATATTAAAGCATGTGAATAAGGAATAACAATAATTATTTCAATAAGTACATAATTGAAATAATAATAATAATGAGATTTGTGATAATGTAGTATGTCACCATTCAATTAACTTATAATGTGATATTATTAACATGTGCATGGATTATATGATGTGTATATACATGTACCCCAATGTGCTACCATGTAATATTGTTGTGACATCCTAAGTCCATGTATACTTCTAAGTGAACTTAGACCTAAACATATATGTGTACTACGTATATAGTATATAATATTTCATTTCCCCCAACTTGATAATGCTGAGTTTCATTGTCCCATATTGAGTGTCCAAATTGCCCCATCTCTTCTCTCACGCGAATAGCCAATGGTCTAAGCTACTCCTTTATCATTTCTCTTCCTAGCTAGCATTGAGGGTGATAATGACAAGGGGTGTGGGTTGAGGTGATGGTTGGACACTATTCCATCAACTCCCGTCAATCCTCTAGTTCTTCATTTCCCCCATTGTTTCAAACCTTGGGGCAATTGCTTTGTATGGATATTAAATTCTCCTATAAATACCAAGCCTCTCTTCATTTTCTATGTTGCTAAAATTTGTGCTAAGTTGATATAGAGAGAGTATTGTGAGCTATAATTTGAATTTGTGAGCAAGTCTTGTGCAAGTTTGAGCTCAAGAGGTATAACCTCTAAACCCATTTGAAATTCAATTCATAGAAATTGCACGATATTATTGGAATTGATGTGTGATAAAGTGCTAGCATAAGTTGTTAAGTATATCTATATGTCAGGAATGCAAAGTAGTAGTATGCAAGCATACTAGCTAAATACATTGTGAGGAATTGCTGAAGTTCTGCTGAAGCAGAACATTGTCTGGCCTGGAACCGGAGTGGCACGGCAGCGCCACTCCCTAGTACAAGTGGCGCGCGGTCGCACCCCGCTGCAGTTTCTGTTGACAGTTTTGTTATGTCTTCTAATGTATTGAGCATGCTATATTAGCTAGAATATGCATATAAATCACCATGACATGTGCAATAAGGTTGTTATATATATAGTAAGCCATGTTAGTTGTTTTAGTTGAGTATTTCGAAGGAAGCCTAGAGATTTGTAAACTAGATTGATAAACACGGTGTAATACATGATCTGACCTTATGTGCAAATGTATTACGTTCTGATATGCCTTGTCATGTGACAATATGATAGTTATATTGTTAGACTATCCAAGCATGAATCAAAATAAGTTTTCAAGTAAAAGAACAAACTTAGAGTTTATAAATGGACTTTGATATACGTATATACCATGTGGGTGTTCTGATCTTACGAGCATGGTATTATGGTTTAGATGTGACAACCTAAAAATTTACAAGATCCAGAAAGACGGAAGATGAAGAGAAGAGTGGCGCATACAAATCTGAATCACAACTATAATAAAACTATAAGAAATGATAACAGCAGTTCATATGTATAAACAACAGTTTAAAAATAAATAAACTTTTATTGAATATAAAGAAATTACAAATAGATAACTGAGGATAACTTACACGTAGACTCGATTATAGAAATCCTAACATGGTATAACTAAGATAGAAGGCAAGAGGGTTAAAGATTTATCAGATAGGAATCTGAGTCTTTCTAAACTCTCTATTGGATTTCTAATCATGCCTTCAACAAATGACTCGGCCTCTCTTATATAGGAATGAGAGAAGGCGAACTGATAACAACTCAATAATTATAAAACATCTTTAACTATTGAAGAACAGCAATGCTTTTACAAAAGACATAAGCATTATTGAACCTTTTGACTAATTATAGACGAGTTATTACAACTTTTGAATAAAATACAGACACATTATTACAACTTTTGACTAAAACGACCAAATGGCCGACAAAACAAAAATGACTCAGCTGACTTTACTTTAACTTTCGGCTACTTTTGAAAAAGGAGCACGCGATGATGATGATTTTTGAAAGCAACAGTCTCTGTCTGTCGCTTGCGTCCAAATGTAACTGTAGGCATCCTAGGCAAAAGGATCCTGAGCATCCTGAAGGGAAATACTATCGTACGGATCATTAGGGCTAGAAGCTTCATGACCGGATTTGGATGAAGATGATGAGCAAATTGAAGGAACAGAATCCTCACTGAGCTTATCAACTCGTTTTTGAATAAGCCGAGCCAACTGTTTTAACTCAGCGTTAGAACAATGATCAATATCCGCAAAATCTAACTTTGTTTGGGAAGATTTTTTGGATTTACTAGAAGAAGATTCCTTGGGAGGAGGAACCGATTTAATGGGAGTAGGGTTTACTGGGAATTCTATCTGAACCTGACCAACGATGCGATAAACATCAAATTTATCCCACCATTTAATAGAAAACTCGCGAGTCACAAAAGTCAATTGACTAATGTTATTGCGAGTAATAATGGATTTGTCTTTGGCAGACTCAAGATCAATTTCAACAGTAGGAGAATAAAGTCCATAATTCCATTTAAGAATCCATGGAACTTTGTATTTACTGATGAACTGAAGAATAACTGGAATACAATCGTTTTTCGGGTTGTTGGGGCATCTACAACAAAAATGAGTAAGGACTGACTGAAGCTCAAGTGGTAAAATACTATGGATGAGACCAAATCTTTCCCACCATAGGACAAGCCAATGAGGAATTTGACTTTTGAATTTGTGGTCAAACTGAATGAACCACGAATGACTAAAAGAAGGAGTTTGGAACAAAAAGACTCTGTTCCAAGCTTCCATATAATCATAATAGCAGAACTGGCTATCATGATCATTTAAGTGACGAAGATCGGATGGATGATTACCCCAGTCAGACATGGAGACAATCTGTTTAATATATAGAGAATGATAGATAATTTTAGAACTATCATTTCTATCGTAAATAGGTTTGACTAAGATTGACCGAGTTTGCAGAAGGATGCCCTTATAATACACAAGGGATTTATAAGGAGCAAGAGGAAGAAAGTGCCAACCAGTTGTGAAGAACTGGGTAGCCAATTTAACTAGATCGTCAATGGACTTCATATGAGATTCAATATGAAATAAATTGACAGAATACACGTAGACATACTGGGAATGAGTATGTTGACTAAGGTTAGGGTTACTTCAGGAAGACGAAGTAAAGGGATCAATGGGCCTAGGAGACTGGGCCAAAACCGTATTATAAGGCTTTGGAACAGTTTCAAGAACTGTAAACCTATTTGCTACATCAATAGGAGTAACTGGGCTAACTGGATGTGGGATTACGACTCCCAAAAGCCTTTGACTAGGAGGGCCTGGGCCTAGAGGGCCTGGAGGCCGAACATTCTTGTTTCCACCTCTCACACTCATTTATCTGGAGTACCTGAATTAATAAATTCTCTCGTAAGAAAATCAGGAACATAATTTTGACTTCCTTTAATATACTCAATATCAAAATCAAAAATGCTTAAAAAAGATTGCCAACGGGCAAAAATATGCTTAGCAGCAACGTTTTTAACATCTTTTTCTAAAATAGATTTGGCTGATTTACACTCAATACGAACCAAAAATCTCTGATTTAATAAATCATTTTGCAATTTACTAATACATAAAACTAAAGCTAAAATTTCTTTTTTAATTGTACTATAATTTAATTGAGCCTGATTCCACGCGCCAGAGTGAAATCGAACAATTTGTTCAGAAGAAGCAGGGGTTAATTTCTGCTTCAGAATGCCGCCAAAACCAATTTTGGAGGCGTCAGTTTCAACAATTTTAAACGCAGATTCATTGGAAATGCCAAGGCAAGGCAAAACCTTAACATATTTTTTAACTTGCTGGACGATGGAAGTATGCTCATCGGTCCAAGGAGGAGGATTTTTCTGTAAACGAAGAAACAAAGATTACAGATCTTTCTTAAATTTTGATAAAGCTTACCCATATAATTAAGAGATCCTAAGAATCGCTGGAGTTGGGTTTTATCAATGATTTTATCTGAGAATTTATCGGCAAATTGAATAACTCGTTGAATAGGTCGGACTAGACCACGATGAATATCATGACCTAGAAATTTGACTTTTGTTTGGAACAGACTACATTTTATAGGAGACAGAACCAAACCATTAACTTTGACGGATTTGAAGAACGAATTCAAATGTTTGAAGTGTTCATCAATTGACTTAGAAAAAACGAGAATATCATCAATATAGACAATGATGAAATGACTGAAGGGATTAAGAATTTCATTGAGAATATTTTGGAATTCACTAGGGGCATTCTTAAAACCAAAGGCTTGAACAACCCATTCATAATGACCAAAGAGAGTGGTAAAGGCAGTTTTATACCGATCGCTAGGACGAATACTGACTTGCCAAAACCCTGACATGAGGTCGAATTTACTAAATATGGTAGCATTACTAAGCCGACTCAGGAGGTCTTCTTTATTAGGCAGAGGATACCTAATCCATTCTAAGACTTTATTAAGGGGCTTGTAATTAATAACTAGTCTGGGAACACCTCTTTCTTTCTCAACTTCATTATTTACATAAAAAGCTGGACAAGACCAGGGTGATTTACTATGTTTAATTAAACCTTTTGCAAGCAAGTCGTTGATCTCTTGTTTGCAGAATTTCACTTGCTGATGACTCATCTGAATAGGTCTAGCCTTAGTAGGAATAAGATGTTCCTTAAATTCTTTAGCATAAGGTAGCCTAACCACATGTTTTCTTCTATGCCAGAAGGCATTAGGAGAATCATCACATAAATTTTTTGTCATAAACACTCGAAGTTCTTCAATCTTATCTTGAATTTTTTCAAGCAGAAGAAGATCTTCAACCTGTTTATATTTAATCTCCTGTTTCAGGAATTTTAACTGTGAAGTTTTACAGTTTAACAAATTTAACGATTTTGAAATAAATTCATCTTGAATAAATTTCAAATCCCTTTCTTTGGGCTGAGTAATGAATTCAAACACTACTTTCTGGCCCAAATGTTCAGTCGTTAAACCATTATTACTAGTAGTAAATATGGATATAATAAATATATAAACCGAAGTTCTAAAATAATCTTATCTATCAAATTGCGAATTAAAACAAAAGAAGTTTTAAAACACATATTATCTTGGCAAATATGAACTTTGGGGAGTTTATATTTTATTTTCATCATACTGCCATTAGCCGAATTTAATCGTTCACTAGTCTTTTTATAGAACTTAGTAGGTATTAAACCTTCTTGAATGCAATTAAGATCCACACCAGTATCAACTAGAGCAGGAAGTTGAATTGCAAAAGTTCCATCAATAACAAGACGGACAATAATATACTATTTTTGAATGGTGATGTCTTTTAATCTTTTTAAAGAATTACCCTGAACCATAAGAAGTGACTCATCTTCTTTGACATTAGAAGATTCAGCTTCTTCTTCATTTTCTGAGGAATCAGAAATGTGAAGTTCTGAACCTTTAGTAGCCAAAGTAGCCATTTCTTTGCGCAAATCAGAAATCTCAATCTTAAGACCAGAAATTTCTTTCTTAAGTTTGTTAACTTCTTGATTTAATTCAGGAAGGGTAATTTTTCTATCAGTGGTTTTAAATCGTTCTAAAGTTTTATTACGGCTAATAACAGGTTTATCCTTTTCCCTAATAACCTTTCCTTTACCAGTATTATTTTTAGAAAACAAATCTTTTAATTGTTTCATGTACTGTAATTTTAACTCTTCATATGTAAGTTTACTAATTAACTCAATTAACAAAGAGCTCTCTTGGTCTTCTTTGCTAAGAACGTTAATAGTTTTACAACAATCAGATCTGCAATTATCAGTGCAAAAAGTAACTTCGTTTTCTTCACTAGGAGTTTGATTATCTTCTTCATTATGAGAGGAATAAGGTATATCAGAATAGTCGTTGTTTTCAACAACATCATTCTCAATCCTTATTAACTCTAAAAAAATTTTAGTGTCTTCGATAGAAATTTTCAACTGACTCAATTTTTGTTTAATTTTACACTCACTTTTGTAATGACCCTTTTTACCACAATTATAACAAGTAATTTTACTTTTATCCTGTTGTTTAGAAGTAGATTTCTTACTATGAGTTTTCTTTCTTGACTTAGGTTTTTCATAATAATTGTCTTGATTTTTTGACTGACTAGACCGCTTCTTATGATGCTTATGCGTTTTGCATTTTTCAATTTGCTTTTTCCTATGCTTTCTCCTAGAAGGAGCAGTAGGAGGCAAACCATATTGTTCGCAAAATGTGCCAAGCTCATATTTAGCTTTTTTCTTATCTTTAGCAGCTTGTTTAGCAATTTTAAAATCAATACACATTTTTAACCCTATTTTTTGAATATAACTGATTATGTCACCATAAGTCAGGTTATCATAATCAATATATCCAAGAGTTTTGCTAAGTTCTTCCCTAACTTTGTGAGCAAACAAATTAGGAAGACCATTAACAAACTTCTCTTTCCAAAAAGTTTTATTACTATCACTACGCATCATGACTCGAGAAATAAAAACATCTTTGTACCATCTAAAATCACTTAGAGTGGGACAAGTGAGATTACTTAGCTGATCATGTATTCTCTCAGTGATATTACTAAGAGTACCAATAAAATATTTTATAATTGTGAAAATTAATGTGTTAATACCATCAGGAATACCAAATCCAATATCTTCTCTGAAGATAGGCTGATCATTGTCATCTAACTGGCGTGCATGGATTATAGAATTCCTTGCATCTTCGTCAAGGTGTTTTTCCCACCAAGAACGAAGGACACCAGTGAAACCATTAGTTAATATTTCAACTATTTTAGGCTGAGTTAGACTGCTGAAAGCTGTAATATAACTATTGGCTACCATAGATAAATGATTCATTTTGGTAAGAATCTGATGTTCAATAAATCCATCAATATTCCATTCGTAAATTTTATTAGAAGAAACATAAAATTGATTATCTAGATTTTTCTCCTTATATTGAAGATCAGGGGGAGTGGGTTTAGAATACAAATTTTTTATAATACTAGTGTTATTAAAAGTTAACTTGTTTAGCTGTTCAGTAATATCTGGAATTGAAGCAGTTTCAGAAATTTCTGATTGACTATTACTTTCATCGTCAGATTCTTCAACTTGATCGATGATAGCAACAGTTCCACTAGCTTCACCAGAACTTGAACCAATCTTTTTAAGTAACTTATCAATAGATTTAACTAGGTCAGAATCTTTATTAGGCAATCCCATTCCTTCTCTTTTTTCTGGGAGAGTTAATAAAGGTTGATCTAGTTTTTTATCAGGATTTTTAACCAAAGAATGATCAAATTTTTCTTTAATTTTATCTAACTGTTTACCAATTGTAGCCAAGTACTGATTAGTAAAATTATTTTGTTCAATAATTTTTGTCTCATCAGTCTTTCCATCAGCAACTTTGAAAGGACTGGCAATAACAGAGACAATAATTACTACTTAATTACTACTTAATCAAACAATTACCAATTTTATAGTATTTCAACTTTATCAAACTAGCAGTCAAAATGATGTTTTTATAACTAAATTATTACTGAAAACAAACGCACACTAAATCAAGAATTTAACAGATTTAAGAGAATTAAGCCCACAACTTCACTTATAATTGCATTGCTGACAATTATTCTTTTCCCTAGTCTATTTCAGTTACCCCTAGATTATTAATCGCAAACATTAACGTAGATAAAACCTCCTCACGATGCATAATATCCATACTCCCTTATATCCACATATGATAGATTCAAGCGAGACATCCTAATTAACTAATTCACTATATTTCTATGTGAATTATAATTAATAAGAATTTATTACTTAGTTCTCTTTCAGATTACATATGGAGTCAAGGCATACATCTATCCTAAACACGAATCACGAATTCCATCTATGTAGAATTCACGAACATATGTCACTATGGCCAGTTCTAATCTCCTATGTTCCTTCACAAGTTCATAAGAAATAACAGAATTATCGTTGATCAGACAATTATATAAATGAATCACACACATAGTGAATAATCTGGGAATAACATCCATAAACTGAGTTTTAAAAATAATTAATCATCTATTACAATCAAAGATCCGTTATAGGCTTAAAAGAATTTAGTTCATCATATATAAATAAAATCCAATAATCAACATCAAACTAAACATACTGATACAAGATAAAAAGATAGAGAACAGGTAGACACTATTACAATATCACCGATCTCCACTTCGATTTTGAGTCCGTCATGTCGATTTGATGCTTCAATCCACCAAGAGCATTCAATCCTTCAATTAGGGCTTCTCTCTCTGTTCAAGTCCCCCTAAAACAGCCGTTTATTCCCCTTTTTATATGCCTCCAGCCGCAACACTTATTAGCCCCTACTTTCTGCACAATCCTACTCAGAACAGGAAATTAAAAATCTTTCCAAGTCTTATGCTTGCCACGGCGGCATTTTTGCCTTTTGTATGCCCGCCCCGGCGGCAAGCCATTTTCTTGCTTGACAATTCTGTACCCTCGCCCCAGTGGGGGTTTTGTCTTGATTTCCCCGCCCCAGCGGGGGGTCATTTTCTGCAAACCTTAACTTTTTGCCCTTTTCTTTTCGGTTCCTCCTCAAATCAAATCCTGCACAACATATCATGAAACCAGGTAAAATAATACTTAAATAACTCAAAGTAAGCAAAAAACAAGCTATAACGGATATCAAATCGTTGGTATAAAACCAACTCATCAAATACCCCCAAACTTGAAACTTTGCTTGCCCTCAAGCAAAACAATATATATGCGATATCAATACAATGCCTACTAAAATGCAACTGTCAGATAGCAAGAATATAACCAGTATTGCCTCGGAGAATTCATATCATAGATAACCAACAAATCCAACCAGAAACATATCTGAACCTCGGACCAATCAATTAATCTATACCTGTCAACACCTCTGCTGTGCATGTGTGCTTAATAAAAATAAACTCAGCTTCAAATCAAATATACCACATAATACGCATCTTAGAATGAAATCACAGTTCTAAGTCAAGTAATCACATATACCAGATAAAGTGAATTCAACGTACATAAACCAAGCCGGAAGTTAACATGGGAGAGTTTCTATCTTTATTTATTTACGGGGGCATTTTGCTCGTTTTCCCGTATCTCTATTTCACTCATGTCCGTGCAATGTTTAGTTCCCTTAGGCTCTTTAGTGATACCCATGTAGCGAGCTTTCGACCAACGACTTCCAATCCAGATAGCTTTAGGGCACTGGGTGTAAAAACATCCCCGAGGGCCTACTTACTCAAGTACCAAAGGCCACGAAACTCAACTAGTCATGGTGTTTATTCATGCATTTCTAATTAATTTTTTTTCCAGATATTTTTCTTTTCTTTTTGTTTTCTTTTTTTTTTCTTTCCAGATAGCTCCCATAGCTTCCCCCAAACTTATGTTTTAGTCCGATCGTCATCACTCTACCAGTTTATTTAATTCCTGTCATTAAACTCAAATTTCTAGTCCAGACGACAATTATGTGATTATTCGAACTAAGCTGACCAAATTGTTGCCTATTGTGTTAACCGATTGCAGAGGTGTTCAACAGGCACAGACTCATGTAAAAGTCCAAAAGTGCATCACTGTCCTAATTCTCATTACTGGTTATGTTTTGATGTCAGTCCAATTTTCGTCATCGGCTACCGCTATATCTTAACACTGACATACTACAATCCTAAATACTAACTCTTTTTGGTCTTTTTCTGATTTTTGTTTTTCAATAATTAATAAGCATAAAAATTTAACAACTCTACTGAACTACTAACTACATGCAGGTCTTAACAATTTAATGAAAATAAGTACTCGCACCCCCAAACTTTAACAGAGCAAGGTCCTCATTAATCAAAAATATAAAGCATTTTAAGTATGGAGGACTTCCATGCGGTATCAAGCATCCTCATCGAAGTCCGAGTAAGGAGGTGGTGGATATAGCGGAAGTGGCTATGGACTCGGGAAGTGGAATGGTGCATCCGATGTGTTTAGTCTAGCTAACGCATTTGCGACCGTGGCATTGAAGTGATTCTGCGTAGTGAACATATGGTCCTGGCGCGCCGCTAATGTGTCAAATAGTTGACGATGCTCGTCCATCTGCTGCTGAGTGGCTGGATTTTGAGAAGCTGAGGTGCCCTCAGCTTGCAGTGGTGGGTCCCCCTCGTCAGCCTCCTAAATTGGCTCTTGCCTAGCCAAAGCCGCTGCTCGTTGTTTCTCCTCTGTCGACGCAAAAATGAAACCCAGCCCCCGATGGTGTGGTTGTGCTACCGGCCATTTCCCGAATCGAGCTATCATCCTCGTGTCCAACAACTGAAGAGGTGGCTGTGTTGGTTCCTTGGCTGTCCACTTGACATCGGCACGGCGACACAGGCCCGTAATCAAAGACGGGTGAGGTAATCCTCTATAAAACAGTCCTCGTAGACATCGACGGATAGAAAAATTGATGATGAAGCCTATATCGATGTCTTTGTCCTTGAGGATAGCATATAATAGTGAAATCTTCTCCTTGGTGATCTCACTGGTGTTCGTGGATGGCAGGACCTTTGCACACAGGAAAGAGTACCACACTTTCCCGTACTGGCTCAGGCTAAAGCTCATGATCAGTGTTCCCCCCTTCTTCCCTCTGAACCAAATCGTGCTCGATTTGTAAATTCGATCTAGGATCTCCTCATAGTCTGGGCCCCTATCGAGCATCTACTGATATTGGCATGGATTCAGGCGATGGAAATTATAATAGTCAGCAATGGCCGTGGGACTGAAGTCCCCTATTTTGCCCCTAACAAACGCCTGAAACGGCTGCACATCTTCAGCATTTGCATAAAATTCTTACACGATTGGCACTATCGCTGCATTGGGCTGATCCATGAGTGTCTCCCAACCCTACTCATCAATCTATAACGCCATTTGCCCATCAGTAGGTGCGGGCCTAAGACCACGCTCAGGTGTGAGCTTCTTAGTCGCCAAATAGTCGTACCGGTCGGCGGCAGTTTCACTTTGAAATTTAGATCTATCAAATGCTTGAGATGGTGTGGCTGACGAACTCTCCCCTTTTTGTCTCTTCTGTGCTCTGGGTGGCATGGTGTTGATTGATAAAAACTTCCTGGTTTGTTGCAAATTTCTGGTTGAGGAGTTTTCTCAAACACTTTATGGGCAAAGGAGTTCTAGGGGTATTGGTGGTGTGGTTTGTTCTTTTATTTTCCCCCAATTTTGTTGTTCAAGCAGCCCAAATAAGCAATATATATAATCCATAGTATATAACCCTCTTGGCGTAGATGCAAATACCTAAAGCCAGTTTCCAATTTTTCAACCCCCCAAGTATGAACTAGATACCTTGAATAGGTGAGATGAGATGAAGTTTGACTGATGAGACTCGCACGTACAAAGTAATTGGTTCGGATTGGGAGATTGAACTTGAGAGCGTAAGAGAATGCACTTGCCTGAAATTGGGTTTGGAGAGGGACGTTGATGTCTATCGGCAGCCAAAGGTATGTTTAAGGGTTTAGCAGTGAGGCCAGTTGCTGTCGAAAAAGGGTTTTTAAAAACATGAATTTCGTATGCCCGCCGGGGCGGCCTTCTTTTGACTTCGATGCACGCCGGGGCGGGGGTTTGGCAGGGAATTGGTCCAGGGGGCCCGCCAGGGTGGCACAATTTATACTAATACTGCCGCCGGGGCGGGGGGTCGGCAGGGAATTCCAGTTGAAAATTCTTTTAAGGCATTTCTGAAATAGCCTTCCAGCCTTCTTTTATTCCCTTAATGATTCCCTTTATATTGTTTTGGCTGGAATATTAGTGTTTTTGCCCAATCTCTGCACAACAAACTTTAAATTGTTAGACACACATTTGTAAGACTCAATTACTATTAAGCTCTAACTGACTCTCATTAATCGACTTGGATATAATATAAATTAATATAAAAGATGGGTTGCCTCCCATTGAGCGCTTGATTTTTAGTCTTTCAGCCAGACTACTCTCTATTTTTAGTTTGTCTCGGCCAAGTCGATCGTGGTTGCCTGTCGATCGACTTTTCCTCCCCAGTAGTGCTTTAATCGTTGCCCATTGACTTTAAATGTTTCGATCGACTCTTTGGTGAATAATTCAACGGCTCCATACGGGAATATCGTCTTTATTGTGAATGGACCTGACCATCTAGACTTCAACTTTTTGGGGAATAACTTCAACCTAGAGTTGAATAACAGTACTGATTTTCCCGGTTCAAACTGGCGGTGCATTATTTTTTGATCATGCCATTTCTTCACCATTTCCTTGTACAACTTTGAATTCTCATACGCTTGTAGGCGAAATTCATCTAGTTCGTTGAGTTGTAACAACCGCTTTTCACCTGCCGCTAATAGATCGAAATTCAACTTTTGGATTGCCCAATAAGCTCTATGCTCGAGTTCGACTGGCAGGTGACATGCTTTTTCGTGGACGAGTTGATAAGGAGACATGCCAAATGGAGTCTTATAGGCAGTCCGATACGCCGACAAAGCATCGTCTAACTTTACGTACCAATCCTTTCTATTTGGATTTACCACTTTCTCCAAAATTCTTTTGATGTCCCGGTTGGACACCTTCACTTGTCCACTTCTTTGCGGGTGATAGGCTGTAGCTATCCGATGTTTTACCCCATACTTTGACACGAGAGCCGTGAAAAATTTATTATAGAAATGGCTCCCTTCGTCATTGATAATTGCTCTTGGGGTTCTGAACCGAGTGAATATATTCTTTTGCAGGAACCTTAACACCACTTTTGCATCGTTCGTTGGTAATGCCACCGCTTCAACCCATTTTGAGACGTAATCTACAGCTAAGAGGATATACAAATTGTTTAATGAAGATGGAAAAGGTCCCATAAAACATACGTCGAACACCTCGACTTCTAAGATCATGTTTAACGGCATTTCATTTCACTTTGAAATGTTTCCCACTTTCTGACATTTGTCATAATTCTTCACACATTGATGTGTGTCTCTGAACAACGTGGGCCAATAGAATCCTTATTGAAGAACTTTTGCTGCCGTACGATCAACTCCATAGTGTACCCCGTATGGTGATGTGTGACATGCCTGTAGGATGCTTTTCACTTCACTTTCTGGTATACATCGCCGAATCATTTTATCAGCACATTAGCAGAACAAGTTTGGTTAGTCCCACATGTACCACTTTACATCATGTAAGAATTTTCTCTTTTGGTGACGGGACAAGTCTGGTGGGATGATGTTACTGACCACGTAATTAGCGAAGTATGCATACCACAGAAACTCGTCGTTTATCGAAAATAGCTGCTCATCAGGAAAAAACTTATTTATTGCTAACTTGTCTGTTTCATCATGCTTTGGGTTTTCAAGCCGTGAGAGATAATCGACCACCTGGTTCTCTGTCCCATTTCTATCCTTGATTTCCAGGTCAAATTCCTGTAGTAGCAACACCTAACGGATAATCCTTGGCTTTGTGTCTTTCTTCTCAACTAAGTACCTGATAGCTGAGTGGTCGGTGTACACCACCACCTTAGTTCCCACCAAGTACGAACGAAACTTGTCAAAGGCATAAACAACTGCAAGCAGTTCCTTTTTCGTAGTAGTGTAGTTTAACTGTGCATCCGTCAGAGTCTTGCTTGCATAGTAGATGGCATGAAAGATTTTCTCCTGTCTTTGTCCCAATACCGCTCCAACTGCAAAATCACTTGCGTCACACATGAGTTCGAAAGGCTTGGTCCAATCGGGATCTATGATTAATGGGGTCGTGGTCAACTTCTTCTTTAACTGCTCAAAAGCCACTCGACAGTCTTCATTAAATTTGAATGGGACATCTTTTTCTAATAGACTGCAGAGAGGTTTAGTGATTTTTGAGATGTCCTTGATAAACCGTCGGTAGAATGCATGACCAAGAAAACTCCAAATACCCTTTACTAACGTTTGCGGCGGCAGATTTTCAATTGTTTATAATTTTGCTCGGTCTACTTCCAACCCTTTTTTTGAGACTTTGTGGCCAAGAATTATCCCATCTTGGACCATAAAGTAGCATTTCTCCTAGTTGAGCACTAAGTTCGTTTCCGCACACCTCTTCAAAACCAATACCAGATTCTGGAGGCATCTATGAAACGGCTCCCCCAAATACGGAGAAATTGTCCATAAAGACTTCAACACTTCGCTCCACCATATCTGAAAATATCGCCATTATGCATCGCTGAAATGTCGCTGGTGCGTTGCACAGTCCGAATGACATCCTCCTAAAGGAAAAAGGTGCCATAGAGACATGTGAAAGTCGTCTTCTCTTGATCCTCCGGTGCAATGACGATCTGGTTGTACCCGGAATACCCATCCAATAAACAATAATATTCATGTCCGGCTAATCTATCCAACATCTGATCAATGAAAGGCAAGGGGAAATGATCTTTTCTAGTTGCCTTATTCAGTCTTTTATAATCCATGCAGACTATCCAGTCGGTCACTGTTCTTGTCGGTATCAACTAATTATTTTTGTTTTTCACCACTTTCATACCACCCTTTTCGGTACACATTGGACTGGGCTTACCCAAGCACTGTTTGAAATTGGGTAGATGATTCATGCGTCTAGCCATTTGACGATCTCTTTCTTCACCACTACTTTCATTATAGGATTGAGCCGCCTTTGGTGTTCTACTATGGGCTTGTTATCTTCCTCCACGAGGATCTTGTGGATATATAATGATGGACTGATCCCTTTAATATCGGTGATGGTCCAGCCAATAGCAGATTTATTTTTCGACAGCACTCTCAACAGCTTACTTTCCTGCATTGGGTTAAGTGCAGATGCAATAATAACAGGTAAAGTTGATGAATCGCCTAAAAATGCATACCTGAGGTGATTAGTTAAGGGCTTTAGTTCAAGCTTAGGTGGTTCTTGGAGAGATGGCTTCATCTTTTCTTATAAGGATCCTTCCATTTCCAAAGGCTCAATTGGTAGTGTGAATCTATTCACTCTCGGGTGAGCTTCGAATAGCTGTATACACTCTATTATTTTGGCATCCCCCTCATGACAATCTTCCATCAATGCTAATTCTAGTGGGTCAGTATTCAGTATTCGGAGTTGTTACTCCTCCACCACTGTGTCTATTATATCCACCCGGTAACACTCCTCATCTTCTTTGGGAAAGTTCATGGCCTTGAATACATTGAAGGTGACTTGTTGATCATGCACCCTTATGGTCAACTCTCCTTTCTGCACGTCGATGACTGTATTTCCAGTAGCCAAGAATGGTCGTCTAAGGATTATTGGAATTTCCTTATCTTATTCAAAATCGAGGATGATGAAGTTTGCTGGAAAGAGTAATTTATCCACTTTCACCAAAATGTCTTCGACAATTCCCTGAGGATAAGTTACTAATCTGTCCGCCAACTATAGGGAGATGTTGGTAGGTTTAGGTGCTGGTAACCCTAGCTGAGTGTAAACTAATAATGGCATAAGGTTAATACTGGCACCTAAATCACAAAGGCATTTATTGAAGGTTACACTCCCTATGGTGCATGGATTGGTGAAACTACCCGGATACTTTAACTTTGGTGGAAGGTTCTTTTGCAGAATCGCACTACATTCTTCTGTTAGTGCCACAGTTTCGATGTCCTCTAGTCTCTTTTTCTTTGAAAGAATATCCTACATAAACTTGGCATAATTGGGCATCTGCTCTAATGCCTCCGCAAAAGGAATATTTATATGTAGCTTCTTGAACACTTCCAGAAATTTTGTGAACTGTTGTTGTAGTTTCTATTTATGGAGCCTTTGTGGATACGGCGGTGGAGGGTGACTATCGGTGGACTTACCTTTTCTTTTGTTGTGGGTTTTTCTCTTGCATCCCTATCTACTGTCTGTTCCTTATTAGTCTCGACTTACTCCTCGATTACTGGCTTCTCCAAATCTTACTCATCTAGCTGTTTTCCACTCCTGAGTGTCACCGATTGACATTGCTCATGTCCTCCCTTCAAATTCTTCTCTGTGTCGCTCGGCAAAGATCCTTGGGGTCGGTTATTTACTGTATTAGCTATCTGTCCCATTTGAATGGCTAGATTCTTCATTTCCATCAATAAATATTTGGCCATCAAATCCTGTTCTATTTTATGTCTGGCTAAATCTTCTTCCCAACCTAACTTTTCCTCTTTCCTTGGTACGGCCTGCTGCGCTAATTCTGAAAACTCTGAGGGTATGGTTGTAGCGGAGCTTGCTGCTGGTTTTGAGTCTGGGTGTTGCTCCATGAGAAGTTCGGGTGATTCCTATTCCCCTGATTGTATGTATTTTGGTAGGTGTTGGCTGATCTGTTATAGTTACCCACATAATGAACTGCAGCTGGGTTAATTGCACACTATTCAATCGGATGTTCTCCTGCACAAAGTTCGCATATGACTGCTATCTGCTGCATGTTTCCCTTTGTCATGGTCTCAATACTCTTTTGTAACGATGCCAGTTGTGCCAATATAGCTGTCGAATTATCCACTTGCGGAACACCTGCTACTGTGGGCTGGTCAATCTTTCCATCGGCCATTGGTACCCATTTGAAGCCATCGTTTCTATCAATGCCCATCTGTCCTCAAATTTCTTCGTCAGAAAAGCTCCCTATGAAGCTGCATCAATGCTAGACCATATCTGACTGGATACTCCATTGTAAAAAATACTCAACTGCATCCAGGGTGGGAATCCATGATGTGGACACTTCCTCAACAATTCCTTGTATCTTTCCCATGCTTCATACAGTGGCTCCCCTTGGTACTGTGCAAACGTAGATATCTTCGATCTTATCTTGTGTGTCTTTGATGGTGGGAAAAACTTGGCCCAAAAAATCTGTGCTAGATCATTCCATGTCGTAATTGACCCCGGTGGTTGAGAATGTAGCCAAGCCTTCGCCTTCTCTCTGAGCGAGAAGGGAAACAACCTCAACTTGAGCGCATCATCTGACACTCCATTAACCTTTAATGTGTCACAAATTTTGATAAAGGTAAAAATATGACTGTTCGGATCATCATTTGGAAGACCCCCAAATTGACAAGTGTTCTATACCCTCTGTATTGTCCCTGGCTTAATCTTGAAATTATTTGCATTGATTGCTGGCTTGGCTATACTTGAATGGATTTTTGAGATTTTTGCTATATCATAGTCCTTTATTGGCTTGCCTTCCTGTTGCTGTTCCGCCATGTTTGTTCTAGGTATTTCAAATTCTTCTCGATTCTTTGAAATCCACTTAGTTAACCCCCGAAACCTTTTGTCGATGTCGTCCTCAAAGGGCAATAACTCTGCCTTCTTTGATCTAGTTTGCATGCACTACTCGAAAGTACCTGAAATAACCAAACAAACAAAAATAAGAAAAAATATATATATGTTTAATTAAAACTGATGTACTTAAATCGATATTGTAAGTAATAAATGCAATTACTGTCCCCGACAACGGCGCCAAAAACTTGTTGTGTATTTTCTGCGCGCAACACGCAAGTGTATGTGGTCAACAAGTAATACAGTGATAAATCAAAGATCGTACCCACAGAGACAATAATTACTGCTTAATCAAACAATTACCAATTTTATAGTATTTTAACTTTATCAAACTAGCAGCCAAAATTATGATTTTATAACTGAATTATTACTGAAAACAAACGCACACTAAATCAAGATTTTAACAGATTTAAGAGAATTAAGCCCACAACTTCACTTATAATTGCATTGCTGACAATTATTCTTTTCCCCAGTCTATTTCAGTTACCCCTAGATTATTAATCGAAAACACTAACGTAGATAAAACCACTTCACGATGCATAATATCCATGCTCCCTTATATCCACATATGATAGATTCAAGCGAGACATCCTAATTAACTAATTCACTATATTTCTATGTGAATTATAATTAATAAGAATTTATTACCAAGTTCTCTTTCAGATTATATATGGTGTAAAGGCATCCATCTATCCTAAACACGAATCACAAATTCCGCCTATGCTGAATTCACGAACATATGTCACTATGGCCAGTTCTAATCTCCTATGTTCCTTCACAAGTTCATAAGAAATAACAGAATAATCGTTGATCAGGCAATTATATAAATGAATCACACACATAGTGAATAACCTGGGAATAACATCCATAAACTGAGTTTTAAAAATAATTAATCATCCATTACAATCAAAGATCCATTGTAGGCTTAAAAAGAATTTAGTTCATCATAGATAAATAAATCCAATGATCAACATCAAACTAAACATCCTGAATACAAGATAAAAAGATAGAGAAAAGGTAGACACTAGAAAAATATCACCGATCTCCACTTCGATCTTGAGTCCGTCGTGTCGATTTGATGCTTCAATCCTCCAAGCGCATTCAATCCTTCAATTAGGGCTTCTCTCTCTATTCAAGTCCCTTTAAAATAGACGTTTATTCCCCTTTTTATATGCTTCTAGCCGCAACACTTATTAGCCCCTACTTTCTGCACAATCCTACTTAGAACAGGAAACTTAAAATTTTTCCTTGCCGTATGCCCGCTCCGGCGGCATTTTTGCCTTTTGTATGCCCGCCCCGGCGGCAAGCCATTTTCCTGCTTGACAATTCTGTAACCCCACCCCAGCGTGGGTTTTGGCTTGATGATGCCCGCCCCAGCGGGGGGTCATTTTCTGCAAACCTCAACTTTTTGCCCTTTTCTTCCCGGTTCCTCCTCAAATCAAATCCTGAACAACATATCATGAAACCAGGTAAAATAAAACTCAAATAACTCAAAGTAAGCAAGAGACAAGCTATAATGGATATCAAATCATTGGTATAAAACCAACTCATCAACCACTTAGCTTCCTACTCGATATATTGGTTAAGTTGAACAATTCTTTGTATGGGCGGGGAATTGTCCTTGGTGTAACAACCGCTTAGCTTCCTATATTGATTAGTGGCTGGGTTGACCAATTCTTTGTATGGGCAGGGATTGTGTTTGGTTCGACGACCACTTAGCTTCTGGTACTGATAATCATTGAAATATTTGTGTCGCGTTGTTTGTTATATAACATGTTGAGAAGGTGATTCTTTTCTCATGTGTATAACAGATAAGTAGAGTATAGTTAGAGAATATAAGATTATGTGCGAGTTCTTAAAACTCATACTTATGGGAAGTTCGTGACTCATAATCATATGGTATGTTTTTGAAACCCCTCAGCGAATGGACGCCTATGGTCTGACTAGGATAAGTTTTTAAACCTATATAATTGTGGCAAGTTCCTGAACTCATAACATGTGGTAAGTTTGACGAACTGGGTATAGATATGTGTGAATTGAGAATTGAGGATGATAGGAATAAATACACTGATTAAGCAATGGATCATTAGTGGAAGCATAGGTTTTCTGAACCTTCTAGTGATGATAGACATCAAAATTTTGATTTGCAAAGATTTTTGCACTGTTTAAAGTATAGTCTATGCTACTTATTTTGGCTAGACGACAATAATTTGAAATTGATTTATTGGTGTGAGTTTTAGCTATTTGATTCAGCTAAACCGATGTTTATGAAATTCAAAGCGTTCTTTGAAATTTTTCCAAACCGAATTGTTTTGGTACAAAATCTTATGTTAAATTAAAATCCAATTGACACTAGTTGGTGTCAAGTTGGTATCGAGAACTTCTTTTGGTATCAAATGGATACAGGTTGGTATCAAATTGACACAAGTGGGTGTAAAGTGGGTATCGAGAACTTCTAAACATCGATAGTTCACGGTCTATATGACTCCTCAGCACAATTTGAAAATTCTAACTCTTGTGAGTGTTGTTTTGGGGTAGTATGTGATGATTGAATAGTGGTTGTGTTGAAGAAACCTAGTTTTGGTGAATGAATGGTATACACTGTAGTAGGCTGGAATTTCTGATGGTGTAAGGTGTAAGGTGAATTTCGGGGACGAAATTCTTAGAAGAAGGGGTGAATGTGACAACCCAAAAATTTACAAGATCTTAAATGATTAAAATATAGGTTAAAGGATAAAACCTAGATGTGAATTTGAGGAATAATTTAAAAAATTTAAAGAAGGACCTAAATGGTTTATTATTTGATTGAGAATAGAGGAATTATGGGTTACAAATTTCTAAACCCAAGAGATGAATCTATATGTGTTTGATGGAATATTAAGAATAAGGTAGTACGATACCTATAAAGTTTGGTGACCTAATATATAAATTAGGTATGTGAATTATGTGTATGATTATGTGAGTGTGAGTGTTTATAACTTATTAAGCCAATTATGGCTATTTAGTTAATAAACTAATAGAATGTGTGAGGACTTATGTGAATTGGGTGTACGATTAAATAAATATACATTATATATTGTGTATACATTTATTTTGTATATAAAGATAATTAAGAATATGTAAATATCAAAAATTTTGAGTATTGTTTCTAGTGAGAATAGATTTAATGGATTAAGATGATTTTGCAGCCCAAAGAATTAAATAAATAAGCCCAATTGTTTATTTAAGCATTGGACTTGTAGCTAATTTGATTTAATAGCAATTAAGTTATTAAACTAGCCTAATATATATGTATGACACATATATTATGATGGCCCAATTTATTTATGGGTGGAAGCCAAATTTAATTTTATTAATAAGCAAACAAGAATAAGGTACAAGCCCAAAAAGAAATAAATGGAGCCCAAGCTTGGCCCAATTTAAACCCACTTAAGGAGGGGCATTATAGTAATTAGTGTAGCATAAATAAAAAAATCAATTTGGATGATTAAGGGGCCATGTGGCCGGATATGCTAGGAGAAATAAGGGAATGGAGCATGTGATTAAATTTTTTGGTTAGATTTGCAAGCAAGCTAAAGATTATAAGAGAGAAAGAAAAGATATTGGATAGATTTTGTAAAGCTATGGAAAGATATGAAAAGATTTGGTGAGATATGTTAGATTTGCTAAAGATATGAGTGAGAAGGAGAGATAAGATATGGTGGAGATTGGAAAGGCCACTTGGCCGAATTTTGTAGGGGAAGGAAAGTAGGAAACATGTGGTGATTATATTTTGAGTGGAAGAGTGTGCTAGGTGTCATCCAATTTACGAAGCCACCAATTAAGCTTATCTTTTCATGTAATAATGAGAGAGATAATGGATAAAGATTGGCAAAGATTTGAAGAGATAAGATAATATCTCACTTTATTTTGTATGAGAGAAAGAAAGAAACGGGTAAGAAGAATAAGAAAGAAAAAGAAGAGAAAGGAAGAAATAGAAAGCAAAAGCATAATCACAAAGAGAGAAAAAAAATGGGGAAGTTCGTCCATGATAAGGAAGAGGGAGAGTGGGAAATAGAGAGGTTTGTTCAAAATATCAAAGCTCCATAGCCATCTTAGAAAGAAGAGGAAGGATAGCACATGAAAGGTATAACATTTAACTATGTTTAAACTAGTTTACTCCTTCAATGTAACTTATTTTTTTGGGATGAAGATCTAAGATTTCAAAACTATAGATCTACATGTATATAAGTGTGTTATGTTTAGATCCATCCCTTTTGATGATCAAAAGTTAGATCAAAAACAAGAAAAAGGAAACTATGTTTTAAAAGTTAGAAAATTTTGATTTTCTTAGCCTTGATTATGTTTTCCTTGTATTTGGTGTATGTTTGGTGTAATATATCATGGATCATGGTAGATCCTTGATCTTAAGGTGTATTATTATGTATTATAATGGTTTATGATGGCCAAAGTTATATTAATCAAGAGATCATGAAAGTTTTCTTATAAAACACAAAGTTAGAAAATCAAATTTTGGGGAAAACAAAACATTAAATTCAAACGACCATATCTCCTAGTGTATTTTGAATTTTTTAATGTGGTCAATTTCTAGAGTTAGATCTATGGGTCCTCTAAATTTTCCAAGTGGAATCACTGAAAAATTCTTTGTAGATGTCCGTCTGGACCATTTTTAGCAAAGGATCAAAAATCTAAAAATGAAGAAAAGCAAGCTATCCGGAAATGTAAGGGGCAGCTTCGTCTAGTTAAATTATGAAATAAATTCTAATAATTTGGGACATTAAAATATATGATATAAAGTAGCTTGTGTCCAAAAATGGACACATTCTGACTTAAATTGAGCAAGTTATGACCATTTCAATATTTGTATTTTTCTGACAAAAATCGCTATAACCGGAGTTGTAAAACTCCGATGGCCACGAAATTTAAACTGGAGGCTCACGATAACATGTATAAGATCCAGCCAAAATTTGGGAATTTTTGGAGTTAAGCGTGAGGTAGTTATTTTCTTAAGGAATTAACTAGAAATATATTTTTTGAAAATACTTAAGGAAATTGAAAAATTCATGACAAATTATTTTTGTGTACGAAATACATGTATTTATGCATGAACAAAAGATAAAAAAATAATAAGATGATTAGATTAAAAAAGGGGAATCCAGCTTGCTGAATTGGCCATCAAGTTGCTGGATTGCAATCTAGTTTGCTGGATTGGCCATTAAATTGCTGGAATGATCTGTTTGGATAATCCAGGTTACTGGTTTGGATGTTAGTTGAATCCAGGTTGCTGGATTTGGTATTCGACTTACTAAATTATAAAGGACTTATAAAACGAAAGACTAAGTCTTAATTCACAAGTTATATGATACATAATGTTAAGTCTAAGGTAGTACAGTCGTACCCTTTAATGGTTGATGTATAGTAGCTGGGCTAAACGACTCCTTAATATGGGGAAGGGATCTGCGAATTAGTAACCGATCTAACTCACTATGAAAATAGTGTAGACTAGACGGAAACTAATTTGTTAGATGTTTGTGGGAAACCACTCAGTATACTATAATGACTATTATTAAAGACTCGATGTGTGCTAGGTTTAGACTTGTGTATCTATAGTGTTAAGGTTATCTAATATTTGACTATGTGTTTAAATGTTAGATAGTTTACTTGTAAAGTATGTTATGCTAATTGAAAGATTAATATTTTCAATGAGGAGATTAAATTAGATTGCTTAGTGGTAATCAACGAATCAGGCAAGTTTTCTCTAACTCAACTTTGAGTTATATTTCAAAGCATGTTCGTGAATAATTATTGTTGATTATTCACATCTATACTGATTATTGATTCGCACTTAGTGCATGTTACATATGTTCATCAGGTATGAAAGGCTAATCACCTTCATTACGCTAAGGTTCAGATAAATTTGTTCATGTTCATTTCTGGCAATTCATCATTATTGACTCGGTCATTCATTTATGAAAACTGATTTACATTCTTCCACAATTCTTATATTGTTGAAAGTTTGTTAGCTTATTATTCTTTTCAATCATGATATATCTTCATTTGAACTTAAATTTGTTGGACAAACTTGTTGCTCACCCATGTTATATCATGATAAACATTTCAGATTAAAACGATACTTTGGACACAGTCAAAGACAAAGACAAACTCCAGAATTGGATTTGGGTGCAGGTTAAACTTGTAATAGTATTGAACGCAAATGACATGGTATGTCGTATAGGATATTGAAGGCAGGTAATAAGTTAAGGTTACAGACCTTGGGGATTATGTTGTAAAAAGTTATTGTATAAACAATTTATGTTTATATCTTCCGCAATAGTTATAAAAATGATGTATCGTAACGTATCAGGTCCAAGGTTCTAGGGACCCAGATTTTGGGGGAGCTACATTAGAAATGCTTGAATAACCTGTTAACTTGTGTTTATATGATTCGTAATGTAGCATGAGCATGTTGAACTCATTAGTGAACGTTACTAACAAGACTATAAGCTTTAAAATGTGGTCTTTGACATGTTCTAAATTCTTATATTTTAACATGTCTAATAGAACGTGTAACATTACTAGTATATCATACATGTGAACACACTTATTAGATGTAATGCAAGTTAATCAAGCATGAGTTCGATTAAGTTACGAACAAGTAGTAATGCTAGAATCACGCATTCATGACATAGAAACATGTGAGCATGCCTACCAATAAAATATGTGACTACCTTATATGCCTAAGTGACAAGCGTGACAACTTATGTGAATCTATTGCATTGTATGACCCTAAGTCGTTAGAAATCGTGACTTTGAATTATAACATGTATAATTAAACTTAGAAAGGTTGTACAAACATGGAAGAACCCTTTAACATGTATATAAGTTCTGAAATATCATATATTGATACTAGAATCCAATTTTGACGGTTAACTTATAACAATGCCATAACTTACTAAATGAAATATGATTGATATTGATTATGGTCTTATGTGATAATAATGATATGAGAGTGTGTTTAACTCAAAAATAGGAACGTTAAGGATAAAAGTATATTAGTCGAGACTTGTGAATTAATATAATACTATATATGGAATGACGGTGTAGCTAGGATAAAATATAGTTTATGTGTTGATTGTATATCCAAGGTAAGATATGATGCCGAAATATATGACTAATGAATATCATATATATACGTAACTATATTACGATCGGATTCGAAAGTGCGGATTAATTTCGTGGATAAACTACACATAAGGCAAGTATCCGAACCTTACTTTTATTGTACAAGTATCCTATCCTTGTGTTTACTGCATTTAAGGAACATTGTAAGCAAGTTCCTAACCCTACTCTTTATTGAGTGTTCATTAAGCTTGTGCTATTATTGTCGTACGAGTAAACTTTTGAAATTGCAATTCATGTATTATAACTATATACTTCATGGATAAGATAAAAGTTGATTTATATTCTTCGAGCTTTAAATCTTGAGTTTGAACTTATGATTGTTCATATATACCTTGAAAGAGTGGTCTATGCCATTTGATTTGGCTAGACTTATACCATAATTAGAAAGCTATCCAAACCAATTGATTGGTGCAGAGTCTTATATTGACTGAGATGAACAACCTTCTTTGAAGGGAACTATATATTGTCGGGAGACCGACGTGCGCACTTAAGTATGATTAAATGTTATGCATAATATAGGGTACTTTAGGCTGATCACCTGTTGTACTTGTTTTTATTGGATTATCAGTATATTTCTGTTAATTCTAGTAAGAGTTCATAGTCCTTAGTGACTGCTTAGTATTCAGTTATCTTGAAATCTTAAATTGATTTAGTATTGAATCATATTGACATTATTTTGTCCTTAGCAACTGTTATTGAGAACTGTTGATATTCTTGCTATCCTTGAACTATCATACCTTGCTATACCCTTTTGAGATTCGAGAACTATAATACTCACCCTTGTTGATATATTACTTGCTAAGCAAACTTGTTGCTCATTCTTGCTTTCCCTAAAACATTTCAGTTAAGGCAGAGTAGTGCAGACCCTCGGGCACTGACAAGGGCAAAGGAAAGGCTACTGAGTAGCTTAATATTATGTAGGACTTATGATTATAATAAGAACTTAATTTGTTATGTACAAGTTAAGGTTATGTATGCTTAAGTTATGTCTAAACTATGTAATCAGTGTTTAAGTTACGAGACCTTGGGACGTGAATAAATTATATTAATTAAATATAATCAATTTGATAGTAGTTGTGTATTATTCCACTGTCTGATGCGATATTTAGTCGTAATATTTATTGTGGTGATTAGATATTAGAACGTGACAAACCGAATTCGAGAGAACCTATGGCGGTCCAAATTTTGGGGCGTCATAGGCTTGACCCGGATGAATAACCCAATCCGTCTCTCCCTGACTGGCTCGTGATTTGGACTGGACTTGCAATACCATGTTGATTCTTTCCTAATCCTTTCCCAAGTTGGAAACCCAAAGATACTATCTCCTGGCCCACTATCATCACTTCAGGGGAGACTTTAGGCTTCAAGGCTGGTGCCCCAACTGTTAGATATTGAGTATTACTCACCTCCAAGTCTTGAAAAACTAGCAGGTTAAATCCTTGCATCCAGGCTGATCACCGGTATGTCTCCCTGTATGAAGACAGGGTAATTCGGTTCGGCATTTACTGTGATCAGGTTGTCGTTGATAATGTGTTTGAGTTGTTAATGGAGGGTGGATGGCACTGCCCTTGCCATGTGGATCCATGGCCTACCCAGCAACAAGTTATATCCAGTGGCGATGTTGAGCACCTGAAAGGACACATAGAAAGCATGTGAACCAATCTCCAGAAGAAGCTCCATTTCCCCCATAGCTTATTGGCGAGATTCGTCAAAATCTCAGATGACCACATGACTGGTTTTGATCCGGTTTGGGTTAATCTTCATTATTTCCAAGGTATCGTAGGGACAGATGTTAAGGGATGATCCTCCATCTATGTGCACACCTCCGATCACATAACTGGAAGACATCACTGCTATGTGTAATAACTTGCGATGACCCTTCCTCTCTATAGGTATATTATCGTCAGTGAAATATATCACATTGCTGTTGAAAATGTGTTCTACCATGTGACAGAATTTCTCGGCATCCACGGTATGTGGCAGATGGGCTTCTTCCAGTACTTTCACCAGAATCTTGCGATGATCCACCGATGATAAGACCAAGTCCAGGATGGACATTTTCTTGGGTGCGTCTTTCAAGCTTTGCACTACCTTGATTTTATTGTGTCCCATTTTTTTGAGGAACTCTTCGATTTTCTCTTCAGCCACTTTTTCTTTGGCCTTTAGGACTGGTTTGATCACCCGCTGAGGCAGGTAAAAGGGATTCTCCTTTGGCACAATGGTAATGTTTTTTGAGGTGGAACCTTCATCATTCCCGTAGTTCCATGGAACCCTCTTCAGACTGACAACTGAATACTGAGGTCTGAAAGGCAAGATTAAAGGCTCGGGTGCGGCTACCTTCACATGATTTGGTGTTTCTTGGACCTCTTTCCCTGGCAGTACTAAGGGTGTGAGAGATAACTCCTCATCACAGGAAATAACAGCCACGGCATCATGATTCCACGCAGTGGGAATAAAGAGAGTTTCCTCATCTGGGAGGCCATAATCTCGATTCCCTCTTATCAATTCACCACTTTCAATCATATTCTAAATCAGGTTACGAAGTGCCCATCAATCCTTAGTATCATGGCCGGGTGCATTAGAGTGGTACTGATAAGTTTGGTCAGGCTTAAATTTCCTAGATTGAGGGTTTAATGGAGGTAATAAATCTATAACCATTCCTTCGTTGATTAACATCTGGAGGATTTCCTTCATTGGCTGGTTCAGGTTAGTGAAATTCCTTTGAAAGGAGAATTTCCTACTAGCTTGGAAATTCTCCTCTTTGGCTATATTGTCGGCCCAGGATTCATGCTCATGAGACCTGTAGTGATCCCTCATTGGGATGGGACTAATCTCCGGTGTAGGAGGATTTGCATCCTGTTGGTTGGTCTGGTTCATCATCTGTCTGGTGATCTGATGTTGGTATACGACTAGTTTTGCTAACTGTTCAATTTGTTCCTTGATAGAGCTAATCTCCTGCTCTATCAGGAATTGCCTTTCTGAGACTTCCCAACTGTCTGGGCTGTTGTTGCTAGACGGAGTCAACTCTCCTGTATAACAGAAGTATTTGGATCCTTCTCCATTTCCTGTGTTGATCATGTTGACATTTTCCTCTTTGTGTTGAGGGAGGGGATTATCCTGCACGTACGGTTGCTCGAGCTTTGTTACCACAATCTCTCCGTTGTCAATCAAGTCTTAAATTTTGTGCTTGAGAGACCAACAGTCTTGTGTGTCATGGCCCGGAGATCTAGAATGGTAGGCACACTTCTTTCTTAGCTCAAAATTTCACGCCCCGGTGTTGGTTGGTGGAAGGACTTGCACAATCATTTTCTGTGCGGTCAAGAATTTTAGCACATTTTAAAGTGAATCCCCTAAAGGGGTGAATGTTCTCTGAAATGGAGAGTTTGAAGGCTGTGCAGGAGCTTGAAAAGGGGTATAATTTCTCCTTTGAATGGGCATATTTCTTGAATCACCCCTGGGATTCTGTCCTTGCAATACTAAGGACAATTCTTCGTCTTTCTTCTTATGTGCCCTCCAGGGATTACTCCCGTAATTTCCTGACTGTATATGTTCGACAACGGCTTCCAAGGTAGTCAGGTCCTTTATCTTCCCAAACTTTAGCACCATTTCGGCCATCTCTATGTGCTTGAACATCTCATAGAATGGTTTTCCTATGCCTGTTAGGACCCTCTCATAATATGGAGCGTCTTGAATATCGATGAAGGTCATGACTATCTCAGACTCAGTTATAGATGGGGTAACTTGTGCTACAACACGCCTCCACCGTTGGGCATACTCTCTGAATGACTCAATACTTTATTTCTTGATTTTGGTTATCTGGTATCTGTCTAGAGCCAGCTGAGATTGAAAACTGTACTGACTGAGGAAAGCATGGGCCAACTCTTCCCAACTGTGAATTTTAGAGTTGTCTAGACGGGCGTACCAGGCTCTAGCCTCTCCGGTCAGACTCTTCTGAAATAACTGCATTCGGAGTTTCTCATCCTCTGCATAGGATCCGAGTTCCCCAATGAATACTTTCAAGTGAGTGTAGGAGTCTCCCAATCCATCATATTTCTCAAAATCAGGAGTTCTAAATTTTCGTGATAATGAGCCCCAGGGAAATTGCATAAATCAAAATAATTGACACTACCAAAGGCCTCAGTCCCTTTGATAGACCGAATGGTTTCTTCCTTCTGCTGGACTTCCTTTAATATGTCACCAGCTTCTTGTTCTTTGTTAAGGGTAGTAATTTCAGGGATTTTTTTAATTGTGTCCTGGTTTTGTGGTCCAGGAATCTGAGTATTTATCATTTCGGTCTCTTGACTGCCACCACTACCACCAGGAGTTCCTTGTTCTGTGTGAGCTTGGGCTTGCTTTCCTTTAAGAGCCTTACTTTGTTCTCTCAGGAAACTGGCCAATTCGGCTATCTGATTCTTCAATCCTTCAAATTCTTCCTTAGAGATAGGGGGGATTCTGGCTGAGCACTTGAAGTCATGTCTGTGGATGGACTTAGTGCTTTCTTAGACTTAGATCTAGTAACAGGACCAATTTTTCACCTACAACAAAATGTAGGTGTGTCAATTTGTTGAAGTAGGTAGGGATAGGATGCATGCCATGATATGTTTTTTGGTTTTTTAATCTTATACTGCAAAACAAAGGTTAGTTGTTTTGATGATAGGATGACAAGATGTATATAACAAGGAATGTAAAATTTTTATTATGATATTTACATTGTGCTCCTTTACATTAGAATTGAAAACCTGACATTGAATTGAAAGAGGAAGGCATGAAGAAGCTTCCCATCGGATTTGGTTAATCAGATGCTGACCTATTTTAGGCTACTCTCGCTGCTTTTTGGCATGAAGGTCCTCAGATCATCGCAATCTACTAGAGGGGAAATTAATACGATCTTTCAACTGGAGCGAATCTGAGTTATGCTTTTTCATGAGCCCCAGAGACTTATTCGCTATCGAAGACATTACTTATCACCGACGGGTTTGCCTCCTGGTGGAGGAATCACACAACATACATTCACATACATCGTTCCTCACTGTTATGCATATAATGACATGGGTGCGAAGCACTAATATGGGTGTGAAGCACTAAAAAAATAGGAAAGCATTCATTCACATTCATTAAATGTAAAGATGCAGCACTCACGCATTCATTTAATGTAAGGATGCAGCATTCACACATACACAGATGTGAAAATGAAATTTTTGAAAATATTGGGACGCGACCTAAGCCCTCTACCATCCCCAACAGAGTCGCCACCTGTCGACGTCGGGAAAAAATCCGCTTTTCGGGTCACAACCCGGTTCTTTCTCTTTTCCTAAGTTATGTCTACCCTTACTTTTTTTTATTTATGAAAAAGGTTTTGAAGGGTTTTTTAGGAAAAGGCCAACATGTATCATATCGACGATTGAATATTTTACTGAGTCGCCAGTTGGTAGATTTGAAATGGTTGTACTAACTCAACTAAGTTTTGTTTGAAAAGAGGCCCAATTGCGAGAGACTGTCAAAACTTGATCTTTGAAAACAAAGTTTTGAGTTCGGGGGCTTGGTTAAGTGTGGGGATAGTGTTAGGCACCCCACAACTCCCGTGTAAACATGGTACCGCATCTTTTAAATATTTCCCTTTTAAATCTACAATGTGTGTGAATGCTGTAAGAAATTTGGGCTTATGTTTGATTGGAAGTATGTTTATGTGTCGTTGAACCTATATACGAAAGGTTTGATTTGATTTGCAAAACGGTTCTTTGATTTGATTTGCAAAAGTGTTTGATTTGATTTGCAAAAGCTTCTCTTTTCGATAAGATTATTGAAATGATGTTTTGAAAGAAGGTTTTCAAACCCTTACGCTAACATAGGAATTGAAGCATATCGATACTTCAATTTTATCTTTTAAGCCTTAAGGCTCAATTTGAATGGTGATTATCGGGCTGCGAAGCATCCTCGATCACAAAAATGAATACAACTGTCGATCTTCTCATGGGCATGACAGCCATCAGAGTGACTCTGACACGATAAACCATATTTTCACTATGTTGAGACCTTAAATCCAGATAATCGTTTTAAGGTCTTTTGTATGTACATTTTTGTACATAAAAAGTGGCAGGGTACATTTGTAAAGTTGAGTTTGTCCATCGTGGGAATCAGATTCTGATCAGTTTGATCATGAATCCCGCGATTCCTAGGCTCACATAGGGAAGCCAATAAACCTGCACAACTCAAATTTGTACAGAAATATCTATCCAAATATCGCAAGAACCAAGGATTCATCAGTAAATCCTAGCTCGCACATGGCCAAAGCATCTCGTTCCCACTAGATAGCGATCTAAGGGCCGCGAGGTTGCTTTCGTAACTGAAACTAGAAAAAATGCTAGATTTAAATAAATCTCAGCCATTCTAGCTTCCCGGATCTGTCTAGACCTATTTTGAACCGTTTGAAAGCTGGAGTTGGCGAGATTTAAAGAAATCTAGTTCGCCCGCAGAAATGTCAGTGTCGATTCATATTAAATGAATATTAAAGCAACAATTTAATCGTAATGAGTAAAGCAATATATATATAATTATCTATACGAAAGCTGTAAAGGGCGATGGGTTTGCACTCCGGTGCCCATACTGAAATGTAAATATATATTTCTAAAAGCTGTATAAAAGCCACGGAATGATCCAGGCTGGGCATAATGTAAATATATATAAAAAAGCAATAAAGGGCGATGGGTTTTCACTTTGATGCCCGGACTAGAATGGAAATATATATATATATATATATATATATATATATATATTTATAAAAGATATATAAAAGCGATGAAATGATCTGGGCTGGATATAATGGAAATATATATATATATATATATATATATATATATATATATATATATATAAAAGCGGTAAATGGCGGTGGCTTTTCACTTCGAGGCCCAGACGGAAATATAAATATAAATATATATATATATATATATATATATATATATATATATATATATATATATATATATATATATATATATATAAAACCAGTAAAAAGTCCACAGAATGATCCAGGCCAAATTGAAATGTAAATATATATATTTATAGTTAAATATAGACAAAAATAGTCAAATCGGGACTAGGAAGATAACTCAGTCCGGTGAAAGGTGCATATATATGTATATATATATATATATAAAAGCGGTAAACTATCGAGGATTTGACATCCGGGCTTGACAGAATTGAAAAGTTAGTATATATACAGTTAAATATATACAAAAAAAAAAAGCCAAACCCGGACTGGAAAGATAACCCAGTTCGACAAAGTAGCTACTAACGAAGATGCATGTATATAAAAGATGTTAGTGGCGACGGATCGTCAATTCGAGTTGTAGAAATGCTAGAAAATGCGTTTAGGTACGAAAATGTACCAAAAGTTAACAAAAACGGCCACGGAACTGAGTTCCGGGCATATTTAGAAAACGAAACTTGATATGCAAGTGTATAACAGCGTAATGAAGTAATATAAACTTGTTGATCGTAAAAATACTCACAATAGACTGCTACACGGGCTCTTTGCCAAATCGTAGGTTTTAAACGTCCAAATCTACCGATTAATTTTTGATATATGGTAGTATATGGGTATATCTACGTGTTAGAGTGAAAAAATTTGGGTTTGGAAGACAAGAAAATGGCTGGAAAACCAAACGGGCAAGGGTTCAGAGCGTTTTTTGAATTATGAAATGAGCTGGGGGTGAGCTCATATATATAGACCCAGGAGAAGTAGCTCTACCTGCTGCAGCCATAGGTAGAGGTGCGACTGCACGTGGCAGGACCCACGTGACAGGTCCCATTGCATCAAAGTACGTGCACTCCGAGCAATGCGACGTCATATTCGAAACTTTCTAACTTTTGATCGGAGCATTCGTTTGAGGCATGCTATACCTTTCTGAAAAGCCCTCGCCGAGTGTGTCCCAATGATATGGGAGAAAACCTTTTTCGAGTCCAAAAATATGGGTTCATGACCGGGTCTTTGATTCTTCGCAGTTTGTTCGTTGAGCTGTCTTGCGTTGTTTCCATTCGGGATCATTATTATTGTTCGTTCTGACCTTAGTGGCATCAATTCGGCTTGAGTTTCATCAAATCGTCTTTAAGTTGGTAAAATAATCGTTATGCCCCTCCGAGGGTTGCCTTCAATGTCGGCATGGCCTTCGGCTGACTTCATGGGGTTGTTTCCAATGTTTGGATCCCATTCGAGTCTGTTCGTCCACAGTGTCGTCTCTGAGGCTGACTTGGCCCTTCCAGATTTTCCTCTAGAGATGTTGTGATGCTTCAGTATTATTTTTGAAGTTGACCTGTATCTCCCAGGTTGAGACCGGGGCTGACCTATACCTCCCGGGTTGAGATCGGGGCTGACCTGTACCTCCCGGGTTGAGACCGGGGCTGGCCTGTACCACTCGAGTTGAGACCGAGGCTGACTTGTATCTCCTAGGTTGAGACTGAGGCTGACATGTAACTCCCGGGTTGAGACCGGGGTTGACCTGTACCTCCCGGGTTGGGAACGGGGCTGACCTGTACCTCTCGGGTTGAGACCGGGGCTGACCTGTACCTCCCGGGTTGAGGCTGCGGCTGACCTGTACCTCCCGGGTTGAGACAAGGGCTGTTCTGTACCTCCTAGGTTGAGACCGAGGCTGACTTGTATCTCCCGGGTTGAGACCGGGGCTGACCTGTACCTACCAGGTTGAGACTAAGATAACCTGCACCTCCCGGGTTAAGATCGGGGCTAACCTGTATCTCCCGGGTTGAGACCGGGGTTGACCTGTACCTCCCGGGTTGAGATCGGGGCTGATTGTACCTTCCGGGTTGAGATCGGGGCTGACCTGTACATCTCGGGTTGAGATAGAGGCTGACCTGTACCTCCTGGGTTGAGACTGGGGCAGACCTGTACTTCCCGAGTTGAGACTGAGGCTGACCTGTACCTCCCGGGTTGAGACCATGGCTGACCTGTATCTCCCTGATTGAGACCAGGGTTGATTTGACGGCCCGGTATTGTGTTCGGAGTTGATTTGACTGCCCAGTATTGAGACCGGGGTTGAGTTGACGGACCGATATTGAGACCGGAGTTGATTTGACGGCCCGATATTGAGACCGGGGTTGATTTGACGGCCCGGTATTAAGACCGGGGTTGATTTGACTACCCGATATTGAGACCGGGGTAGATTTTACCGTCCGATATTGAGATCGGGGTTGATTTGAAAAGATAGTTTTACCCTCCTACATTGTTAGTAACATGAAAACGAAATTTCGAGTGTCTACAATATATATATATAAAAACTATAAAGAAGCCACGAATTAATCCAGGCTAGAGAGGTAGAGAAGAGTGGCGCATACAAAGCTGAATTACAACTATAACAAAACTATAAGAAATAATAACAGCAGTTCATATGTAAAAACAGAAGTTTGAAATAAAACTTTTATTGAATAAAGAAATAATTACAAACAGATGACTTGAGATAACTTACAAATTGACTCGATTATATAAACCTAGCATAACTAAGGTAGAAGGCAAGAGTGCTGAAGATTAGTTAGATATGAATCTAAGTCTTCACAAGCTCTCTATTGGATTTCTAAATCCTGCCTTATACAAATTACTAAGCTTCTCTTATATAGGAAGAGAAAAGGCGGAACCAATACAACTTATTGATTACAAAACATGAATGACTATTGTACAATAGTAATGCTTTATCAAAAGATGAAAGCATTATTACAACGTTTGACTATTACAACCAGCTTTTCACTATTACAGACGCGTTTTTAATAAAATACAGACTCAATAATATAAATACAGAATAACTTTTGACTAAACGACCAAAAACGGCCGACAAACAGGGCATGACTCATACAAGACGACAAATGACTCATCACATGCTTTCGGCTACTTTTGACAAAAGAGCATGGGCTGCGCGGGCAGGAGCATCTTTCAAAGAGGCTGACCAAAATGACTGTAAGCATTATAGGCAAATGGGTCCTGAGCATCTTGAAGAGAGATGCTTCCGTATGGATCGCTGTGACCAGAATGATGACTAGAATGAAACGAAGAGGATGAACAGACAGAAGGAACTGAGTCCTCACTGAGTTTATCCATTCGTTTCTGAATGAGTTTAGATAACTGTTTTAACTCAGAATTTGAACAATGCTCAATATCCGCAAAATCTAACTTTGAAACAGAAGATTTTTTTGATTTTGATTTACTAGAGGATGATTCCTTTGGAGGAGGAATTATTTGAATAGGAGAAGGATTGAGAAATTTCTTCTGGACTTGACCAACAATGCGATAAGGATCAAACTTATCCCACCATTTAACTGAAAATTCTCGAGTAACAAAAGTAATTTGACTAGAATTGGAGCGAGAGACATCCTTTTCGGATGAAACCAAAGAAGAAAGGGCAACATTAGCAACAGGAGAATAAAATCCATAATTCCATTTAAGAATCCATGGAATTTTATATTTACTAACGAAATGAAGAGTTACTGGAACGCAACAATTAGATTGCATCGCAGGAACCCTAGAACTAAAGACATTTAGAACTGACTGGAGCTCAATTGGAAGAATTTTATAGATGAGACCAAAACGTTCCCACCATAAAACAAACCAATGAGGGATTTGACTTTTGAACTTGTGGTCAAATTGTATGAACCACGAATGACTAAACGATTGAGTTTGAAACAGAAAAACCCTGTTCCAAGCTTCCATGTAATCATAATAGCAGAACTGGCTATCATGACCATCTAACTGTCTTAAATCTGACGGATGATTACCCCAGTTTGGCATGGTGATAATCTGTTTAATATATAACGAATGATAGATGATTTTTGAAGAATCATTTCTATCATAAATGGGTTTAATAAGAATTGACTGGGTTTGAAGCAAGACATCCTTATAATACATAAGAGATTTATAAGGGGCCAAAGGAAGAAAGTGCCAACCAGTTGGGAAAAACTGGGCAGCTAATTTAACTGGATCATCAATTGATTTCATATGTCTTTCAATATGAAATAAATTGGTGGAATAGACAGGGATGTACTCGGATTGAGTACGTTGACCAGCAGAAGGATTACTGGACAAAGCAAAAGGATCAATAATCTGAGGGGGGCCAAAGCCGAGCTGTAGGGCTTTGTTCCAGAAATAAGAGGGGTAAATCTATTAACTATAGTAAGAGGGGTAACTGGGTGTGGGATTACAGCTCCCATGGGCTTCTGACTGGGCGGGCCTGGATCTGGAGGGCCCGGGGGCCGAACACTTTTACTGGATCCTCTCACACTCATTTTGAATTTGAGGGGTACCTGAATTAATAAATTCCCGAGTCAAAAAATCAGGAACTGAATTATCACTACCCTTAATATAATCAATATTAAAATCGAAAAATACTTAAAATAGATTGCCATCTGGCAAAAATATGTTTAGCAGCTATATTTTTAACATCCTTTTCTAAAATATACTTTGCTGACTTGCAGTCAATACGAACTAAAATTAGTTTTATTTAATAAATCATTTTGAAATTTACTAATACATAAAACTAAAGCTAAAATTTCTTTTTTAATTGTGCTATAATTTAATTGGGCTTGATTCCACGTGCCGGAGTGGAATCGAACAATTTGCTCAGATGAAGCAGGAGTCAACTTCTGCTTCAAGATACCACCGAAGCCAATTTCGGAGACGTCAGTTTCAACAATTTTGAAAGAAGATTCATTAGATATGCCAAGGCAAGGAAGAACCTTAACATATTTCTTGACTTGTTGAACGATGGCAGTATGCTCATCAGTCCAGGGAGGAGGATTTTTCTGTAAACGAAGGAACAAAGGTTTACAAATTTTTCTCAAAGTCTGATAAAACTTACCGACGTAATTAAGGGAACCCAAAAACGCTGGAGTTGAGTTTTATCAATGATTTTGTCAGGAAATTTATCACCAAATTAGATGACTCTTTGAATAGGACGAACAAGACCGCGATAAATATCATGACCAAGGAACTTAACTCTAACTTGGAAAAGATTGGTTGGGGAAAGAACCAAACCATTGACTTTGATAGCCTTGAAGAACGAATTCAAATGTTTGAAATGTTCATCTATAGACTTGGAAAAAACCAGAATATCATTAATATACACAATGATAAAATGACTGAAAGGATTCAAAATTTCATTGAGAATATTTTGAAATTCACTGGGAGCGTTCTTCAAGCCAAATGCTTGAACAACCCATTCATAATGGCAGAAAGGGGTGGTAAAGGCAGTTTTATACCTATCACTAGGATGAATACGGACTTGCTAAAAACCCGACTTAAGGTCAAATTTACTAAAGATGGTGGCGTTACTGAGGCGACTAAGAAGGTCTTCTTTATTGGGTAGGGGATACCTAATCCATTCTAAGACCTTATTAAGCGGCTTGTAATTAATAACCAGGCGAGGAACACCTCTCTCTTTCTCAGCTTCATTGTTAACATAGAATGTTGGGCAAGACCAAGGCGATTTACTATGTTTTATTAACCCTTTTGCAAGCAAGTTATTAATCTCTTGCTTTCAAAGCTCCATTTGCTGATGATTCATTTGGATAGGCCTGGCCTTAGTAGGAATTAAGTGCTCCTTGAATTCCTTAGCATAAGGCAGTCTAACCACATACTTCCTACGATGCCAAAAGGCATTGGGAGAATCAGCACATAAGTTTTTAACCATAAACAATCGAAGCTCTTCAATCTTATCTTGAATTTTTTCAAGTAGGAGAAGATCCTCAACTTGCTTATATTTGATTTCTTGTTTTAAATATTTTAACTGAGAAGTTTTACAATTTAACAAGTTGAGCGACTTTGAAATAGATTCGTCTAGAATGAATTTCAAGTCTCTTTCTTTAGGCTGAGTGATAAATTCAAATACCACTTTCTGCCCAAGATGCTCAGTTGTTAAACCATTGTTACTAGTAGTAAATGGATACAATAAATATATAAACGGCAGTCCTAAAATTATTTTATCTGTTAAGTTGCGAATTAAAACAAAAGAAGTTTTAAAACACATATTATCTTGGCAAATATGAACTTTAGGCAGTTTATATTTAATTTCTATGCTACTACCATTAGCAGAATTAAGGCGTTCACTAGTTTTCTTATAGAACTTGGTAGGGATTAACCCTTCCTGAATACAATTGAGATCTGCACCTGTATCAACCAGGGCAGGAAGCTGAATTGCAAAAGTCCCATCAATAACTAGGCGAACAATGATATACCATTTTTGAATAGTTATATCTTTTAATCTTTTTAATGAATTACCTTGAACCATTAATACAGATTCATCATCTTTGACTCCTGAAGAATCAGGTTGATCATCATTATCTGAAGAATCAAAAATGTGAAGTTCTGAACCTTTAGACGCCAAATTAGTCATATCTTTTCTTAAGTCTGAAATTTCAGTCTTAAGACCAGAAATTTCTTTCTTAAGTTTGTTGACTTCTTGATTTAATTCTAAGAGAGTAATTTCTTTCTCGGCAGTTTTAAATCTTTCTAGGGTTTTATTAAGGCTAATAACAGGCTTATCTTTTCCTCTAATAACCTTACCCCTTCTCGAATTATTTTTAGTAAATAAATCTTTTAATTGTTTCATATATTGTAATTTTAAATCATCATCTGTAAGTTTACTAATTAACTCGATTAACAAAGAGCTTTCTTGGTCTTCTTTGTTAAGGACGTTAATAGTTTTACAGCAATCAGATCTATAATTACCAGTACAAAGGGAGACTTCATTATCATCACTAGGAGTTTGACTATTTTCTTCATTACCCGAAGAATAAGGAATATTAGAGTGATCATTCTCATTATCAGTCTGAATTCTTATTAACTCGAAAATCTTTTCAGTATCTTCGGCAAAAATATTTAACTGACTTAATTTCTATTTTAACTTACATTCATTTTTATAATGACCCTTTTTACCACAATTATAGCAGGTAATTTTACTCTTATCATTAGGTTTTGAAGTAGATTTTTTATTATATGTTTTCTTTCTTGACTTAAGTTTTTCGTAATAACTATCTTTGTTATTAGACTGACTAGAACGCTTCTTATGATGCTTGCGTTTTTTGTGACTTTCAATTTGCTTTTTCCTATGCTTTCTTCTGGAAGGAGCAATATGAGGCAAACTGTATTGTTCACAAAATGTTCCAAGCTCATACTTAGCTTTCTTTTTATCCTTAGCTGCTTGTTTAGCAATTTTAAAGTCAATACACATTTTTAATCCAATTTTTTGAATATAGCTGATTATGTCACCATAAGTCAGGTTATCATAATCAATATATCCAAGGGTTTTACTGAGTTCTTCTCTAACCTTGTGAGCAAACAAGCTTGGATAACCATTAACAAATTTTTCCTTCCAAAAAGGTTTGTTACTATCACTTCTCATCATAACCCGAGAAATAAAAACATCTTTGTACCATGTCAAATTACTTAAAGTGAGACAAGTGAGATTACTTAACTGATCATGAATTCTCTCAGTGATATTACTAGGAGTTCCTATAAAATGTTTTATTATCGTGAATATTAACGTATTAATACCATCAGGAATACCAAAGCCAATATCTTCACGAAAGATAGGCTTACCATTGTCATCCAACTAGCGAGCATGGATAATAGAGTTCCTTGCATCTTCGTCAAGGTGTTTTTCCCACCAAGAACGAAGTACACCAGTGAAACCATTAGTTAATATCTCAACAATATCAGGCTGAGTAAGACTGCTGAAAGCTGTGATATAACTATTGGCAACCATAGACAAATGGTTCATTTTAGTGAGAATCTGATGCTCACTAAAACCATCAATATTCCATTCATAAATTTTATTAGACGAAACAGAAAATTGATTATCTAGATTTTTCTCCTCGTACTGAAGATCAGGGGGAGTAGGTCTAGTATACCAATTTTTTGTTATACTTGAGTTATTAAAAGTTAATTTATTTAATTGTTCAGCAAGATCAGGAATAGAAGCGACTTCAGAAATTTCTTCTGAATCACTATTGCTTTCATTATCAGATTCTTGGATTTGGTCAATGATAGCAACAGTTCCACTAGCTTCGCCAGAACTTGAACCAATCTTTTTAATTAACTTATCAATACTTTTAACTAGGTCAGAGTCTTTATTGGGCAATCCCTTTCCTTCTCTGTCAGAAGGGAGAGTCAATAAAGGTTGATCTAGTTTTTCTTGAGGATTTTTAATTAAAGCATGATCAAATTTTTCTTCAATTTTATCAAGCTGTTTACCTATAGTGGCTAAATATTGATTAGTAAAATTATTTTGTTCAATAATTTTTTTGTCATCAGTTTTACCATCAGCAACCTTAAAAGAGCTGGCAACAACTGAAGCAATTTTAACCTGAAAAAGAACAGTTTCCAAAGGAGGATGGGATGCTAAAATCTTAGACTTATCCTCTTTCATCCACTGACTTTTAGTAAGAACTTTACACTGTGAATGGTGTTTATTATACCAATCATAAAATGTAAGGTTCTCTCTATTAAGTTTAACATATTTTTTCTAATTATGAACTATTTTATCTCTGTCATGCTTATCATACATGTTACGAAAAGCATCGCGTTTCTCTTGATTAGATTTGGAATTAAAATCTGTAACCAGACTATCCCAATCTAATTTAGTAGCTTTAGTTATAACTCTTAACTGGTGATTAATAGGTGCTTCAAAATCAGAAGGGGTAGGACCTACAGAGACTGTAGGAGACACATCATCTTGTTCATCTTCTGTCTGCGTAGCAGGAGTGTAACAAGGATGACTTGTCTGACCTTGATTTAGAATACCTTTCATTTTAATATCATGAATAGAAAAATCACTTAAAACTTCGGTATCTCTTATTGAAACAGAAGGAACTGAAGAATTAGTAAATTCTTCTATAATTAAAGGTCTTTTAGTACGTTCGAAACTGATCCGAACAGTACCATCAGAAAATTGTTTAATGTTTTCCAAATTTAATAAATTATTATTAACTGGTTTTTGTGGAATCTTTTGAGGGAGAATCCACTGACTAGGCAACGTAATATCTTTCCAAAGAATAGTCTTTGGGGTTTGAATATTAGCGTTACTAGTACTGCTTTGAATTAAAACAGTATGGTCTTTAGGACTTTTATTAAGTGCATGAATGTTTAAATTAGGTTTCATTACCTTGTAATAAATTCTGTATATTAAAGCTATAGGTTGAGACCCCTCAATCATTTTAGTTATCTCTCCTACAGTTTTAATATTCAGAGTTAATGCTTTTAACAAATTAATATCAGATAAACTCAATGGAAGGTCAGGAAAGCAATTAAAATGGATAGGACCATCATGCAGACTTGACTCCATGATACCAATTATACTTGGAGCATAATTAAAATATCGAGCATCTCCCAAACATAAAAAGACATTTGAGTTTATTCCTTTAATAGTTAATGGTTTAACTGCGACCTGAACTAAACCAATATGAATAAAATTATAGCATTTCTTTCGATGTTTATTAATGATATCAGGAGAAAGAAGACTACAATTTTCATACTATTTGTTGATCGCGTAAACTCGTTCAACAGTTTTAACATTATAATCAGTTTTAAAGTTATCAATAAAAGTTGACTGGTAAATCTTCTTAGGTGACACACTAGGTATATTCCAGTTACTAAGGGTTTGATTAATGTTTTCATAATTGTGTTCTTCTTGATTAACTATGTTTGGAACAGGAGGAAGTGAAGATCGATTACTAACCGACGAACTAGATCTGAATAATCTACTCATTATTAAAAATTAAATTTTTTTAACAATCTGTGTTCTTCCATACACACCCCTTTCTTTGCTTAACATAAACACATACCCTATCATCTAGTGATTCCCAGAAAGCCAAAACTGCTCACACACTCGAGACCAAACTAATATATATATATATATATATAAAAGCTGTAAAAGGCCACAGATTTCCAATCCAGGCCAAACTGAAATCTAAATGTTAATATATATATATATATATATATATATATATACAGTTAGTATATATATATTAAAGCAAAATATGCCACGAATTAGCAATTCAGCCAAACGAAGTAAGAAAAATTATATATATATATAGTTATATATATACAAAAACTGTAAATGCCACAGATTTGCAATCCAGGCTTGACAGGATTTAAAATTAGTATATTTATAGTCAGTTATATATATAATAAAGTTGAAAAGGCCACGAATCAACGATCCAAGTCGAACAAGTTAGTGCGTGTATATATATATATATATACTTAAAAGAGAGTAAAATCCATATCGACGATCCAGGTTGTGCAAACGAAGAAAAACATATATATACTTATATATAATAAAAAGTTAGCTAAAACAGCAACGGAACTGAGTTCCGGGCAAAACAAGAAGACGAAACTTTATATGCACGTTCACATATACGTAATAAAGTAAGAAATGAGTTCTGATGGTCAAAAAACTTATAATGGACTGCTACACGGGCTTTTTGCCACTCAGTGGGCTTCAAATGGACGTTTCCACCTGTTAATTTTTGATATGTCATAGAATATACGTATAAAAATGTATTGGAAGAATAAAATCTAAGTTTGGAGTACTGGAAGTAAGGCTAAGGGACGAAATAGGAGGAGTTTCAGAGAGTTTTTCTAAATTTTTTTCTTCTTTTTTGCCAAGGGTGGGGGGTTATATTTAAAGACCCGATGGTAGAGAGTCTACTTGCGGCTGCCATGAGTAGAACTGTCGCTCCTCGTGGTGGGCCCCACCCGGTGGATTCTGTTATCTAGAAATACGTGCACTCTAAGCAACGCGATGTTAGGTTCAAACATTCCTAACTTTTGATCTGAGCGTCCGTTTGAGGCGTGCTATACCTTTCAGGAAAGCCCTTTCTGAGAGCGACACAATGACATGGGACTTAACCTTTTTTGAATCCAAGAATACGGGTTTATAACCAGATCTTCATTTTATTACAGTTTAACCATTGAGTTTTATTGTATTATTTTCACTCGGAATCGATGTTATGGCTCTTTCTGACCTTAATTGCATTAATTCCGCTTGATTTCGACTAAATTGGCTTCAAGTTGATAAAATAACCGTTTTGCCCCTCCAGGGGTTGTCTCCTGTACTGGCACGACTTTTCACTATTTTCTCAGGGTTGTCTTCGAGTTTTGATCCCAACCGACTCTATTCTTCCTCAGGGTTGTCTCCGAGGTTGACTTGTTTTCCCAGGGTTGTCTCTGGGGATGATTTTGACGCTTCAGGGTTGTCTTCGAAGTTGATTTGGCTTCCCAAGCTTGTCTCTAGGGTGATTGCATCTCCCAGGTTGTTGCCTGGGCTTGACTTGAAATTCTGGTGTTATGACCGGGGTTGAGTTTGATTTCCCGGGATTGTCGTCGAGGTTGCTGTACCTCCCGGGTTGTTACCGGGGCTTGACTTGACATCTCGATGTTTTGACCGGGATTGTCGTCGAAGTTGTTGTACCTCCTGGGGTTGTTGTCGAGGCTTGACTTAACATCCCGGTGTTGTGACTGGGGTTGAATTTGATCTCTCGGGGTTGTCTTCGTGGTTGTTTTACCTCCCGGGTTGTTGTCGGGGCTGATAGTAGTGTGCATACAAGCCAATCATGTATGATAATAAAGCACATACTTTGTAAACAATCTTATTTATTTATTAATAAAATATTCAATTAAGGCATTTAATTATCTACATGGTGCTTTTTTTTATATATAATATGTAAATAACCCATAGTTTTAAGCAATGCTTTTAGAATCATGATGAGACCGTGCTAATGAGATCTAAATTCTTAGAAAGCTTAAAAACTAAAATAGTTCTCAATCGAGGCATTTCTAAAATGAGGATTAGTAAATTCGGATAGATTGGTACATATGTTGTTTGCCCATTGGATGAGGATGACTGATCTCATGGTCATTTGTGTGGAGACACTAAAGCAAGTATGTAGGTGCTAATTGGAGAATAAGTTCACTGAACGTGACACGCTATGGAATACCTAATGGAGTTTTACTCGCCTGTCAATAGGAATTCCTAATGTGATAGTAGTATAAGTGATCCTTGGACTTGAGATCATTATAGTATCTTGTATGTAATAAATTATACGTTGACTTATTCCTTAAGGCTTTTTAAGGCATATATAGGGTATGCTTGGGTATAATGAGTTTCATATGGAGATAATGTATGATCAATAAAGAATCTACCACCTCTAGTAAAAGAGGAGATATGTCCTATGTGATTCGTTAAATGACAACCCAGGAATCCTTGGCCAAGGTAGAATGAAATTAGAAAGAGGTTTCTAATTTGCATTATTTGGAGTTGTGCGTTTTCTAATCGAAATACATATGATTAAGTAGATTAAGACTTGACAGTAAATCCATGTCTTATATTTAATTGGGACATTGTATGGTGGAAGGATTGAATTGTACGATAACTATTAACTCACAAGTTCTTTTATGATTAATGTTGAAATCTATATTATCTAGAAAGTCGTTGATCGCTAGGGAGGCTTATCCGTATTGTAGAATAAATGTTATTTATTTAAATAGATTATTAGTTTAATTTATTTATTTAAATAAGATTAGAATTGTTCTAATTGATTTATTCACAATCGGTTTAATATGGAGAACCTAAAGGGTAACACTATAAAAGGAAGAAGAATTATTTAAGAAGAAAATGGCATGATAGCAATAATGCATTAAGTATAATTAATTTAATCTATGGTGATAGAATAAATTAAATAGCTTAATGTTTATTATTTAATATTTTAGAAATATTAAATATAAATTAATAAGAGGAGTCTTATTAATATTATTATTATTATTATTATTATTTTAATTCTAAAGGAGTTTAGGAATTAATATAATATCAGTATTCTCTCTCAATCCTAATAAGATTAGGATATAAATTAATTAAAAATGTTTAATTAATTAATTAAATAAAACCCTATTCTAATTGGATTAGAAGGGTTAACCTAATATCTATATAAGAGAGTCTTATATCAGAAATAAGGTACGTGAATTTCTCCAAGGGTTGGGAGTACACAAATTCTATAGAGATAGAAACAAAGGTTAAGCTAATAACCCATCTTCCTGAGTTCTTCATCTTCCTTGGTGGATCACCGTTAAAGGCCAAACATTTGGGTGGCTGACATTGATCAAGGGAAGGAGCCACTACAGAGGAATAAAAGGAATAAAAGGAGTAGAACTTGTACCTGAGGAAGCTTGGATCTTCAAAGGTATAATTTCATGTTCTATCTTTTCTGTTATTGATAACTAGCATAAAGCATGATCATGGTTATGGGTTTGTATAAATTTTTGAAAACCTGTGTTTCGCGCTTCCGCCCTATTTATGTGATTTGATTGCATGATTGTGTTACGTACAAACCCAACAGGGGCTTGACTTGACATACCGGTGTTGTGACCGGGGTTGGATTTGATCTCCCGGGGTTGTCTCCGAGGTTGCTGACTTGGGTTTGAACTTCCAGGGTTGTCTCTGGAAGGTAAAAGACTGTTTTTCCCTCCTGCAGAGTTAGTAACAGGAATGCAAAATTTCGAGTGTCTGCAGATGCCCCTCTGTATCATGTTTATGCAATGCAATGAAATGAACAGGATAAAGACTGGTAGACACTGGACATATGACATATGCAAATGCAATGCAATGCATAGTATGACATGTTATGAATGTTAGATGCCCTTGTAGTGTTAGGCTACCACTGGCTATTTACTCCATTTTCTGCTAGAGATGATGTCATCCGTGATAGCTCTTAGTGAATTCTCTTGACGCCTACTCGAACGGTATCTTACAACGTCTAGACCATCACCGAATCTTTCTTGATGCTATATTGGGTTGAAGCCAATGGTTTACCATGTCCGTTGATAATCTCTATGGGGAAGATTTTCTCTTGGCTGATACTATTGGACATTTCTAACTTCAACGGTGGGGTTGTCATCAACATCCTCTGTCTTCATATGAGTTCTCGAACGGTAATTTTCAACGGTCGGTTGAATCATCGTTCCTTCTTGGTGCTCCCACTGGGGATTTGTATAACCGATTCCATCATTTGTCATTTTTGGGGATAAATTTCAACATAGTTTTCATCACCGACTTATTCCCGACGCTTCGCTGGAGCTGTCGCCAATGGTTGGAATGTCATACCATCTGAACCTAGCTGAAGTGGTTTTCAACGGTTGTCATCACCGGCTCGTTCCCAATGCTTCACTGGAGTTGTCGCTAACGGCTGGAATGTCAGACCATCTGAACCTCGCTGAAGTGGTTTTCAACGGTTGTCGTCACCGGCTCATTCCCGATGCTTCGTTGGAGTTGTCGCCAACTGCTGAAATGTCAGACCCTCTGACCTTCGATGAAGTACTTTTCAATGGTTTCACCACCGGATCGTTCCCGATGCTTCGTTGGAGTTCTTGCCAACGACTGCCAGTGTCATTCAATCTGACCCTCGTTGAAGTAGCTTTCAACGATTTTACCACCGTATCGTTCCAATGCTTCGCTAGAGTTGTCACAAGCGGCTTGGAGTGTTAGTCATGGTCGATCTCAATGTGGGGGTACTCTTCTGATAAGTCTCACCCTCGGACCAATCTGGATACTTTGACACATTCAAAACCATGCTTGTTCACAATGCCGGACTTTCCAGCTGCTTAGACAGAGGCAGTTTTCAGCAGTTTTCATCATTGGCTTCCAACTATCACTTCAGGGTCTCGACCAATGGTTTACATAAAGTTCCTCCCTTCATCAGGAACTTGCTGCTTATATGCAGAATTTCAGCCCAATCCGCTCAATTACGTAGCAGTTTTTTTTTTCGAATTTGACTTTTCAGCTTCTGTATAATCCGTTTCAACTCGAACTGGACCGAACTGGAGGGGGTGATGCCCACCCTAAGGTTCCACAGATAGAGGTGCGGCAGCTGCAGGTAGGGCTGCTACTCCCTGCGATTATAACTTGGGCTCCCGTGGCTTTTCAAATTCATTTTCAAACTTGAAATCTAAAGAAAATACAAATTTCTTCTTCAGATCTAAGGAGTTCAGGCTATTTTTTTTTCTTCAGATTTCATCACCATACAAATGTTCTGCACATCTCTGGTAACGTTTGTATCCTTTCTTTTCCAGTTTTGACCATTAGAATGTTAGATATCACATAGTATGCTTCTAAACACAATATAGCGAATAGGCGTCTATATATGACTTGATAAAAAAATTTAGATTTAGTAAATTTGTATATTTTACTGTGTTGAACTTTCTGATGTATAAAAAATTGATTTTCTGAGACAGTCAATTGACGCCCTTTTTGATCAGTTTACTCATCCTTTTGAGGCCAAATAAGCCTGGATTTTCAACTAAAATGCACATAGTAATTTAGTTGTCATGGGGAATTTGATTTTGATCTTTTTTCATAAATATGAACTGTTTCTTTTTTTGGATAGGTGTGCTACTGAATGGCCACCTAGTCATGCCTATGTGCATGCGGACAGTCCATTTTACAAAGGAGATTCTGGTGAATTTTTTTCAAAAGCCTGAGCATTTAATAAACATGTAATTTTAACTCTATTGGGGATTTTGGTTAACTAATGCATGCTTTATGACTTGAAAATACATAAAGTAAAGATTTAATTTAATAAGTCGAAGGTTTAAGGCTTACCTCACCCTTTCTGAGGTGATTTGGAGACTTTGTCCATGTTATGGAGCCAGATAAACCTGGTAGTGCTACCAGGGTTATTATGACGACCCCAAATCCGGGTCTCTCTATTACCTCGGATTTGGTCTGCCACAATACATCTATCGCGGAACTATTACCTCTTTTATTCAAAACATAATGAATAAATTTCACTTATTACAATATAGAAATATAATTTCTCTTCATATCCCAGATCTTGTGTGATGACCCTAAACCTTTATAAATTTTCAAATCTCGGTCATATATCATCCCTGTTCATACATCATAACTGATGTTACAAAAATACGAAATAACTTAAACTTTTCTATATCCTTTGAATAACATCTTTCATTGAATTCAATGTTTTGAAATAATTACATAACCTTGAATCAATTATAAAATATGATTCACTATGTTCGAATTACAGTATAAACGTATACATCTCATTTCGAAATCCCTATGTGTTTTCATAACACAACTTACAATTTCAACATGTATAAAATATTGTAATCTACTATCGTATACATTTTCTAGAACCTAAGCATGGTTCAAGAACATATATTTAATTAAACTGTAATCTTCGAATTCTATCACGTAGCACGTAACTTTTATCATGAGTCCTTAACCTACAAAAGTGGTTATTTGCAAGAGTGAGTTCGACAGCTTAGCAATTATAACCGTTTTCATGCATCACATAGCATATAATTTCATACTCAGTTCATGCATTCATAATCAATTAATATCTACTACACATGTTACTTCTCACATAAAAAGCATATCATCAAAGATTAACTTTCAATCTCATACATATCTCATATAAAGTTCATATATAAGTTAACATTCTCATGGCATAATACAATTCAATTAACAGTTATTGAATTCATATATCAAATAAGAATTGAAAGACTTTCCTGGTGCGTAGTTTAACAACTATGACTTAACTGCTTAAAGATATCTGCGCTTCGTGTATTCCTATACAATCATATAATTATGGATTCATACATATCAGTTATACGCATCCATACATTCTCAATATAATAACAATTGATTACATTGTTGTCTAACTTGGTTCTTAGAACCTTCGTTTTAGTTTCTCATCGTATTCTTAGAATAAATATGTACGTATAGGTATACCTTAACCATACATACTTACTATCATCCTTCATATACATGTATCACACACTTAACTAAATGTGTTCTACATATATTTAAAACTCATAGATACATTATTTATATTACTCTTACATTTCTCAAACCTTATCGAAATTATAATTCTCGAGTTTTATATAACCATTACATTTAAACTTTCTAAGTTTACCTTTCAAAATCCTTGTCACACTTAAACTAGTCATACAAGGATACTATGTTCATCATGTATACGTACGAGGAATCAAAATAATGTTAAGACACATGATCATAAATACCTTCATCATATACGCATAACTAGCATCGTTAATTACTTTAAACAAGCTTAAATGATGTCTCATTCATGCATACTAACTTTCATGATTTTTAACATAGTATGAATACATGTAGGCCAACTAAGTGATGCTAAAGACATTATCATATATGTCCTGAAATATCAAAATGTTATCCTACCATGATCATGCACTTTAGTTTTTCCAAAACGTCCAAGCTTCTTTGAAAACCTCATATTCCTTAATCATGTATGCTAGTGTGTGCTTATGCTTTAAACTTAGTTCTCATGTCAATATAGACCATACGATCATGCTCTCAAAATCAGCATACATATATGGTATATTTATGATAAAGTTCACTTTAACTAGTCTAGGTCCATTTTAGAGCCATAAAGCTTCCTATATATCAACATGGTCCAAAATTATTCATGTAGCATAAAGAAATACATACACAAGGTTTAAACCAGTAGTAATGCCTGTCCAAAGTGGTACAACCTAGCTAGCATCATCAGATTAGAAATAGAAAACAAAATTTTATTTCAGTACCTGGCGCAGCTGCGCCGCTGGCCAGAACAAAACTGGAGCAGGTGGCAGGGCAGAGCTGGAACTGTTCTGCTTCGGCAGAAAGTTTAGCCCAACTCAGAATTTCATACGAATTTCATTCCAACCATGTTATAACATAATTCTAACATGTTTATAATCTTATGTAGCACCTAACAACATATTCCAAATCAACTTAACATCTTATCTAGATAAATTAAGAAGTTGATATTGAAGAATCAAGAATGGGAAATATACCTCCGGTAACAGTTTGTTGCTAATGCTGCTATATCAATTCCCTCAATTCTCAGAATGTCTATCACTAATGTCTATAAACTCACTCTCTATTCTTGTATATGGAAAGAATTCTCAGCAATTGTTAACAATAAAGAAGTGAAGTTATATATATAGGCAAATGGGATACCCAGACAATGCTCTGAACTCCCAATTCAAACCAAAGGAATACATGATTGTATAATGGGTAACAAGAAGTTGGTGAGGAGTTGGTGAATTCAATCATGAACCCCCCCCCCCCCCCCCCATGATCATTAGTTCTACTTTGTTGAAATTAAGAAGGAAGGTAGGGTAGCTAGCCTTTTGGCATAATACGTGAGGAGAAATGAGATGGGCACATAATATGGAATAAGAAATAACTCAGCATCTTGCAAATACAATGCTTATGTTATACATATATATACATATAGTATATACTTAAGTCACAATGCCACTTCTAAATACAATGTAACAAATAGGTACATATACACCAAAATATAATCCATTAACTTTTTTCCTAATACCAACTATAATTTAATTGGATATTATCATTATTACAACGGTTTTTATAATAACTTATTGAAAACATTATCAATTAACATTTGTTTATTGATATTAATATAATGTAGTAGGGTATACATTAAGTTTTACCCACACCCATCATATCACATAAGCAATAATATTATGTAACTCCTATAATGCAATTAAGTTTATTATATAGTCTATATATAAAATAATATATAACCATATTAATGCGTCACATTGCACTTTATATGATATAAAGTTAACTACCATATATTAAAGGTTTAATATATCGCATGCTTGCATAAAATAATTAATCGGGTAAATACAATCTTATTATATTTATTAATCCTTTGCTCATTAATATATTCTTTATTCATAATAATAGTTAATCGACATATTATCAATTAATTACTCGTTAATCGTTTATCCTTTGTAATCACAATTAATCCTTTCACTACATTCAACCAAATTGAATATTTAATTACTAATCACCTTATCCATTCTTTTGATATAAAACTTAGGACTAGTCTACTAATTTAATTAAACCATTAGTGACTTCGTATTAATCATAGCAATTATACGCATAGGCACAAACTCGCATAACATATATACTTGCTTATATCAATAATTCTCATAATAATATCAATTAATCCAATTTAATCATTCGTTCATAACATGATATACTAAGTTTTATTATCTTTTATTATCTCCAATAGGGGCATTAATCATAAAAATGACTTACTCATTTCCTCAAGATATTATTAAATATAATATCTAAGTATTGATAAAATAGTTATATGTACAACACATGTACACCTTCTATATAGAAAATAGACCATAAGTTATTTCCTATCAATATATTACATATAGCAAATATGTTTCAATATATCTACCCTCCTTCATATTACCTCATTCAAAAACATACAAGGTATTATTATTATTATTATTATTATTATTATTATTATTATTATTATTATTATTATTATTTAATATAATACTCCCCCTTTTTATTAAAATAATTCAATATAAGAAATTATTTTAATATTCTTTATTAAAAATATATAATAATTATTTCTCTTTCCACCAATCCACTTAATTCAAGAGATATATATATCACACATATATATATATATTCCTTTAATCTTCACTTCTTGCCGGGTATTCAATTAATTAATGATTCTCTAACCAATACATATCTAACGATATATTGATTTTCTTTCTCACTTTAACAACGTACATATATACAAGTCTAAACCTAACACACCCCGTGTCTTTACTAGTAGTCGATATAGTACACTGAGTGGTTTCCCACAAATAACCAATAAATTAGTTTCTATCTCGTTTACACTGTTTTCACAGTGAGTTATATCGGTTACTAATTCGTATATACCTCCGCTCACTGAAGGAATCATTTAGCCCAGCTCCTATATATCAACCATTAAAGGGTACGGTTGCACTGTCGTAAACCTAATACTTGCAGGTACATAAACTCCAGAAAATGGTGATTATTAAAGATATTTAATGTCACTAACTTACTATGATATAAATTTTATAAATCTTTTAATATCAATAGATAAATATTATCCATCTCTCTTACTAATTCATCTCTACCATGTATAACAAATATATAATAATGATATATATATTTATTAAACACTAAAATCACATATTACATAGCTCATATTACCCTATGTAATTTAATACTACAGACACCATATCAACAATATGAAATCTTATTCAAACCCATATCATGCTTTAAAAATTTTATTTATTAAATTCTTATTAATAATGATTCTTGAAAATTCGGGTTCTCACAATCACCACTTCTTCTAAGAATTTCGTCCTCAAAATTACAGTCTACTAATCTCTACTCCTTTTATTCAACAAAACTAGGTTTTTAAGTTAACCTTTATTGATTTCATGCTCAATTTAATGAGTATATGCTGCTTCCTTCCATGAGGAGCTTTGCTATCATCATATAACTTCTCTTTAAGGAATAAAAACTTTTCATATCTGGCAGAGGGGTCATATAGACCGTGAACTCTAGGTCTTACGGTATTTACCATAACCAAATTTATTAACCATGCTGAACTTGGTATGTTTACAATCACAAAGAAGGTAAGCTTTCAATACTGGTATGTTAGGTGGTTAGTCAATTATACCTTAGTTCTTAAATTGGAATATATCATCCAACCAGTATATCCCCATTTTCAGGGTTGTTCACCTCAGTCTTATTATCAGAGTCTGTTCCAAAATAATTTGGTTCGGGATAAATTCTCAAAGAGATACTTGAATCTTTATAAACATTTGTCTAGCTGAATCAATTAGCTTAGACGTATACCAATAATTCGAATATCAATCGAAACATATATCTGGCCAAATTACTTGGCATCTATCTTTTCTTTTAAAGTTCTGAAAATTATTTTATGACTTTGTCATACTACATCGTACCATAGTGGGCTTAAATCAAATCCCACACCAGGTAATTCTGCATTGACAACTCCATCATTTTTATCATTTCCGCATCAGGTTTCATGATGCATTGATGATATACAAAATACATTTTGATATCTCAAATTATTTTTGTCTAGCTGAAGAAATTAGCGTAGACCCTTCTTTAAATCGTTCAAAAATTGTTGCAAATCATTTTTGATGTTATCAGGTCGCAACAGGTAATGATGTGTTAGTGGCACGAATCCCACTTCTACACAATTGTAACCTTGGTTTACTGATAACAAAAATTCCTTTTGTTCAAAAGGCACATCAGTACGAATTTAGCTCGATGTCAAAAATTTGAAGTCTAGCACAGCTAGAAGATTTGGAATACCTATGCTCTCATCATCAACTTTTATTGCTCTAATGATCAATTTCTTAATAACTCTATCTATTAAAATCCTCAGTTCTTCATTCATAACTTTTCTATACCCAGTACAGTTCATCAAACATGCCACACGTTAGGAGTTCAGGAACTTTCCACAATCATATGGGTTTAGGAACTTATCCTACTTAGACCAAAGTCGTCCATTCGCTGAGGGGTTCCATCATATGATTATGAGTCACGAACTTACCATACGTATGAGTTTAAAGAGCTCGCACCTAATCTTAGTAATATCTATCTATCAGAATAAATATGAGAAAAGAATCACCTTTCCGCTATATGTATAATGATAGCGCGACACCAACATTCCAATGATTATCAATGTAAGAAGCTAAGTGGTTGTATAACCAAACACAATCCCCTGCCCATACAAGGAACTGGTCAACTCAGCCACTAATCAGTATAGGAAGCTAAGTGGTTCTAAACCCAAGCATAAATTTCCCGCCCATACAAGGAACCATACAATTTAGCTGCTAACAAGAGTCCTCAATTCAAATCCAACACTTTACTCTATCTTATTCTTAATTTGCTCTTACCTCATTGCAAAATTTCTATATTTTGTCACATACAACTCCTCATGAGTTCTGCTCGTACCATACCATAGTACCTTCTCTTATAGCATCAAGCTATAACTACTTAGTCGATACAGACCATTTATCATTACATTGTTCAATCTGATCACGTCGTGATCATTGACTTAACTTAGGGTTCTTTCCCTATTATCAACTAAACTCCATTCGAGTTCATTCTAATTATCTCTGTCATATTCATCTTATAGACATTGTCTTAAGATTTTTATCACCGGAGTTAGGAAACTCCTGATTCTTAATCTCTAGATAGTTCAAGATTCTTCTTTGAATCTTCATGTATTTATTTTAATCTTTATCTTTCTCTTCCTCAGGTTATAGTCTAAGGTACTCTTTCCTAATACAGCATTGATACCAACCCGTGACAACCCCAAATCCGGATCTCTCTATTACCTCGAATCTGGTCCACCACGATACATCTATCGCGGAACTATTAGCTCTTTTATACAAAACATAATGAATAAATTTCACTTATTATAATATAGAAATATAATTTCTCTTTATATCCAAGATCTTGTATGATGACCCTAAACCTTTATAAGTTTTCAAATCTCGGTCATATACCATCCATGTTTATACAGCATAACTGATGTTACAAAAATGCGGAATAACTTAAACTTTTCTATATCCTTTGAATAACATCTTTCATTGAATTCAAAGTTTTGAATTAATTACATAACCTTGAATCAATTATAAAATATAATTTACTATGTTCGAATTATCGTATAAACGTATACATCTCATTTCAAAATCCCTATGTGTTTTCATAACACAACTTACAATTTCAACATGTATAAAATATTGTAATCTACTATCGTATACATTTTCTAGAACCTAAGCATGGTTCAAGAACATATATTTAATTAAACTGTAATCTTCAAACTCTATCACGTAGCACGTAACTTTTATCATGAGTCCTTAACCTGCAAAAGTAGTTATTTGCAAGAGTGAGCTCGACAGCTTAGCAATTCTAACAATTTTCATGCATCACATAGCATATAATTTCATACTTAGTTCATGCATTCATAATCAATTAATATCTACTACACATGTTCCTTCTCACATAACAAGCATATCATCAAATATCAACTTTCAATCTCATACATATCTCATATACAGTTCATATATAAGTTAACATTCTCATGACATAATACAATTCAATTAACAGTTATTGAATTCATATATCAAATAAGAATGAAAATACTTGCCTGGTGCGTAGTTTAACAACTATGACTTAACTGCTTAAAGATATCTACGCTTCATGTATTCTTACACAATCATACAATTATGGATTCATACATATCAGTTATACGCATCCATACATTATCAATATAATAACAATTGATTACATTGTTGTCTAACTTGGTTCTTAGAACCTTCGTTTTAGTTTCTCATCGTATTCTTAGAATAACTATGTACGTATAGGTATACCTTAACCATACATACTTACTATCATCCTTCATATACATGTATCACCCACTTAACTAAAGGTGTTTGACATATATTTAAAACTCATAGATACATGATCTATAATACTCTTACATTTCTCAAACCTTATCGAAATTATAATTCCCGGGTTTTATATAACCATTACATTTAAACTTTCTAAGTTTACCTTTAAAAATCCTTGGCACACTTAAACTAGTCATACAAGGCTACTATGTTCATCACGTATACATGCTGAGGTGTCAAAATAATGTTAAGACACATGCTTACAAATACCTTGATCATATATGCATAACTAGCATCGGTAATTGCTTTAAACAAGCTTAAATCATGTCTCATTCATGCTTACTAACTTTCATGTGTTTTAACATAGTATGAATACATGTAGGCCAACTAAGTGATGCTAAAGACATTATCATATATGTCCTGAAATATCATAATGTTATCTTACCATGATCATGCACTTTAGTTTTTCCAAAACGTCCAAGCTTCTTTGAAAACCTCATATTCATTAATCATGTATGCTAGTGTGTGCTTATACTTTAGACTTAGTTCTCATATCAATATAGACCATACGATCATGCTCTCAAAATCAGCATACACATATGGTATGTTTATGACAAAGTTCACTTTAACTAGTCTAGGTCCATTTTAGAACCATAAGGCTTCCTATATATCAAGATGGTCAAAATTATTCATGTAGCATCAAGAAATATACATACACAAGGTTTAAACCAGTAGTCATGCTTGTCCAAAGTGGTACAACCTAGCTAGCATCATCAGATTAGAAATAAAAGAAAAAAAATTATTTCAGTACCTGGCACAGCTGCGCAGGTGGCTGGGCAGAGCTGGAACTGTTCTGCTTCGGCAGAAACTTTATCCCAACTAAGAATTTCATACGAATTTCATTCCAGCCATGCTATAACATAATTCTAATATGTTTATAATCTTATGTAGCACTTAACAACATATTCCAAATCAATTTAACATCTTATCTAGCAAAATTAAGAAGTTGATATTGAAGAATCAAGAATGGGAAATATACCTCCGGTAACAGTTTGCTGCTAATGCTGCTATATTAATTCCCTCAATTCTCAGAATGTCTATCACTAATGTATATAAACTCACTCTCTATTCTTGTATATGGACAGAATTATCAGCAATTGTTAACAATGTAGAAGAGAAGTTATATATATAGGTAAATGGGATACCTAGACAAAGCTCTTAACTCCCAATTCAAAGCAAAGGAATACATGATTGTATAATGGGTAAGAAGAAGTTGGTGAGGAGTTGGTGAATTCAATCATGAATCCCACTACCTCCATGATCATTAGTTCTACATTGTTGAAATTGAGAAGGAAGGTAGGGTAGCTAGCCTTTTGGCATAATACGTGAGGATAAATGAGATGGGCACATAATGTGGGATAAGAAATAACTCAGCATCTTGCAAATACAATGCTTATGTTATACATATATATACATATAGTATATACTTAAGTCACAATGCCACTTCTAAATACAATGTAACAAATAGGGACATACACACCAACATATAATCCATGTACATTTTCCTTAATACCAACTATAATTTAATTGGATATTATCATTATTACAACGGTTTTTATAATAACTTATTGAAAACATTATTAATTAACAATTGTTTATTGATATTAATATATGGTAGTAGGGTATACATTAAGTTTTACCCACACCCATTATGTCACATAAGCAATAATATTATGTAACTCCTATAATGCAATTAAGTTTACTATATAGTCTATATATAAAATAATATATAACCATATTAATACGTCACATTGCACTTTATATGATATAAAGTCAACTACCATATATTAAAGGTTTAATATATCGCATGATTGCATAAACCAATTAATCCGGTAAATATAATCTCACTATATTTATTAATCATTTGATCATTAATATATTATTTATTCACAATAATAGTTAATCGACATATTATCAATTAATTACTCGTTAATCGTTTATCCTTTGTAATCACAATTAATCCTTTCACTACATTCAACCAAATTGAATATTTAATTACTAATCACCTTATCCATTCTTTTGATATAAAACTTAGGGCTAGTCCACTAATTTAATTAAACCATTAGTGACTCCCTATTAATCCTAGCAATTATACGTATAGGCACTAACTCGCATAACATGTATACTTGCTTATTGCAATAATTCTCATAATAATATCAATTAATCCTGTTCAATCATTCCTCCATAACATGATATACTAAGTTTTATTATTTTATATTATCTCCAATAGGGGCATTATTCATAAAAATAACTTACTCATTTCCTCAAGATATTATTAAATATAATATCTAAGTATTGATAAAATAGTTAGATGTACAACACATGTACACCTTCTATATAGAAAATAGACCATAAGTTATTTCCTATCAATATATTACATATAGCAAATATATTTCAATATATCTACCCTCCTTCATATTATCTCATTCAAAAACATACAAGGTATTATTATTATTATTATTATTATTATTATTATTATTATTATTATTATTATTATTATTATTATTATTTAATATAATACTCCCCCTTTTTATTAAAATAATTCAATATAAGAAATTATTTTAATATTCTTTATAAGAAATATATAATAATTATTTCTCTTTCCACCAATCCACTTAATTCAAGAGATATATATATAACATATATATATATATATATATATATATATATTCCATTAATCTCCACTTCTTGCCGGGTATTCAATTAATTAATGATTCTCTAACCAATACATATCTAACGATATATTGATTTTCTTTATCTATTTAACAACGTACATATATACAAGTCTAAACCTAACACACCCCGTGTATTTACTAGTAGTCTATATAGTACACTGAGTGATTTTCCACAAACAACCAACAAATTAATTTTCGTCTCGTCTACACTGTTTTCACAGTGAGTTAGATCGGTTACTAATTCGTATATACCTCTGCTCACTGAAGGAATCGTTTAGCCCAACTCCTATATATCAACCATTAAAGGGTACGGTTGCACTATCGTAAACCTAATACTTGCACATACATATACTCCAGAAAAGTGTGATTATTAAAGATATTTAATGTCACCAACTTACTATGATATAAATTCTATAAATCTTTTAATATCAATAGATAAATATTATCCATCTCTCTTATTAATTCATCTCTACCATGTATAACAAATATATAATAATGATATATATATTTATTAAACACTAAAATCACATATTACATAGCTCATATTACCCTATGTAATTTAATACTACAGACTCCATATCACAGATATGAAATCTTATTCAAACCCATCTCATGCTTTAAGAATTTTATTTATTAAATTCTTATTAATAATGATTCTTGAAAATTCGGGTTCTCACAGTTACTTCAGGTGTGAGGCGGAGTAGAGTTTCTGATGTTCTCAGCCACGTCCAGCCTGGCCGCCTCGCCGTTTGGCCGAGTCTATGATTCGTTTAATCCGAGCTTAGTCGCCGATTGATGTGGACGACGAGGATGTCCCATTCGTTGATCCTGCCCCAACTCATGCTCCACGTAGGGAGCTTCTAGCCATCATGGTGCCGATTCATGAGTTTCTTGGCGATTTGAGACGCCATCCATCGATATACCTTCATGCCAACGACGTGACTGAAGTTTCCCTTCTGGATTTTTTGTCTTTCCTTTTTTTGCCATTTTAGGGCACATGTTTAATCTGAATTGGCAATTTGATGCAGGTTCCCAGCTTTACGCAGCCCAGGGGGAACTGGTTCAGCGTCCACTCCTTATATCATACTCTGCATCTTAAGTATCGCGCCATCGTCAACACCTAGGGGCTTGTGGCATTCTTTTCTATTTTATGCTATTTGTATTATGTTGTTTTCACTCGGGATCGATGTTATAACTCTTTATGACCTTCATTGCATCAATTCGGCTTAATTTTAACTGAATTGGCTTCAAGTTGATAAAATAACCGTTTTGCCCCTCTAAGGGTTTTCTCCGGTACTGGCAGGACTTTCGACTATTTTCTCGGGGTTGTCTACGAGTTTTAATTCCAACTGACTCTGTTCTTCCTCAGGGTTGTCTCCGAGGTTGACTTGGTTTCCCAAGGTTGTCTTTGGGGATGATTTTGACGCTTTGGGGTTGTCTCCAAAGTTGATTTGGCTTCCCAGGGTTATCTCTAGGTTGATTGCATCTCCAGGGTTGTTGTCGGAGCTTGACTTGACATCACAGTGTTGTGACTGGGGTTGGGTTTAATTTCTCGGGGTTGTTATCGGGGTTGTTGTACCTCCTGGGTTGTTGTCGGGGCTTGACTTAACATCCCGGTGTTGTGACTGGGTTGAATTTGATTTTTCGGGGTTGTCGCCGGGGTTGCTGACTTGGGTTTGAACTTCTAGGGTTGTCTCTAGAAGGTAAAAGATGATTTTACCCTCCTGCAGTGTTAGTAACAGGAATATAAATTTTTGAGTGTCTACAGCCTCCTTGGCTTCTTTGACATCGAGAGGAGAGATAGGTGTGCACATCTGGGTATCACCTTCCTTTTCTGGTATTTTCATATCTCCTTGCACAGAGGGTTCAGTCTGACTCTTATGCTTAGGTTTTTGAGATACTTTACACTTTTCTCTCAACAGGGTAGTCATCTCAGAAATCTGTTTCTTAAACTCCTCGAATTCCTCTTGAGATACAGGGATGGGTTTTGATGAGCTTCCTTTAGCCATTTTGACTGGTGGTGAACGGCCTTTTTAGCTCGAAATCGAGTTCTAGGACCAATATGTACAAAATCGATATCTAGTTTAGTCTTGATATTGGCAGGTGATATGGATGCATGATATGTTATGCATCAGTTTAATGGTTTTTTAATCTTTTCCTGCGAAACAAAGGGTTAGTCGACTTGATGATAGGATAAGAAAGATGTACAAATTACAGTTCAAGTTGATTGTCATTTATATATGCAAAAGAGTAAATAGAGCATGAAGAGACACACCACGCGTTTGGTTTATAAGAGGCTGACCTATCTTAGGGTTACTCTCACGGGCTTTTTGAAATTGGTTCCAGATCTTCGCAATTTACTTGATGAAAATATCCATCTTTCAATTGGAGCGGATCTGAGTGGTGCCTTTCCTGAGCCTCACAATGGAAACATCCAGAGGAGTCCAATAATAAACAACAGACGGGATTGCCTCCTAACGGAGGGACCACACAGCATACATTCATATACATTCACGTCCTTACTGCATGCAATATGATGACATTGTGCGAAGCACTAATATATTGTGCGAGGCACTAATACAAAAAAATGCTTAAAGATTGAGATAATTATCACACACAAAGATCATTCACACAAAATGCACATGCAGAATGAAAATCAAAAAGATTAAATGCGGCTTAAGCCCTCTTTAGTCCCCAGCGGAGTCGCCAGCTGTCGACGCCGGGAAAAAAATATATATATATATATATATTCATACTATTTTTATGTATGACTTACTTTCCTAAATTATCTATTATTTTTTTTACCCTTTTGGGATTCTCTATGTCTATAGATTTTATTAAAATGTGAGGTTTTAGGAAAGCAGTACCGACATATGTGTCGACCACTTTGAAAATATTGATTTTATTATTTTAAGATTGGACCGGATGAGACAGAGCCGACAGTTGGTATGGTTTAAATAGATGTACTAACTCATCCGAGTTTTGAAAATTTTTGCAATATAGTCCAAAATATGACTCTGTAAGATTGGTTTGGAACCCGAGATTAGTGGAATTCGGGGGCTAGGTTAAGCGGGGGGAAGGTGTTAGGCACCCCCCGACTCCCATGAAAGTACGGTACCGCATCTTACTGATTTCATATGCATAAAAGTGTGAATGTGTATGTGTGTGTTTGAAAGTTTATTCTAAGTCTCCTTGTGAGTTATTTGGAAGTAGTGTCGTTCCTCTTTTGCACCTATGTACAAAGGGTTTGATTTAGCAAAAGTTCATATTTAGACAAAATATACATTTTATATGATATTTTGGAAAAACACGAGGTTTTCAAATCCTTCGCCCGAATATTAATCGAGGACCTTTGATACTTCCATTATTGATTTTTTAGTATATGTTCATTTTTTAGAACACAATATATATCAATGATGTTTTGAAAACAGAGTTTTCAAATCCTTCGTCAAATAAGAATCGAGATCTTTTGATACTCCCATTTATGATCTAATGTCTATCCCCAAACCACTTTATTGTTATTATGATGCTCTTTGCTATTTTGATTTGGAAATCATTTTGGTGAAAATGCATGCTAAAAGCGCCAAAAAGGGTCGGATCATCACCGGGCATATAAGCCATCTCAGTGAATCCGAGCACCCACAATCAAAGTTTTCACTATCACGGGATCTTAAATCCGACTTCTCGGGACTAACCCCTCGAGTTCGTCTTCAAAATTCAAACATTACATATACAATGATTTTTGCGTTATTTAAACATTACATCACAAAACTGGTCCATCGTGGGAATCAAATCGGGATTCAATCATAGGATCTCGACACCGGAATTCCTAGGCTTACATTATTATGCGCAAATATATATGTACAATGTCCTAGACTTTGATATTAGATGATTTTATCAGTTGAAATCACCATTTCAAGCCATTTCAGACCCATTTTCCCTCTAGATATAGATCTAGGGCTATACAGGGTAACCGGGACAAATTAAAAGTAGTAAATATGTACATCTACCATGGATCTAAGCCGATCTAGCATATGGGTTAAAGCTTCATGCTTAATAACCACTCAAAAGGCTAGATTCGGCTTAGATCTAGGTAGATCTAGCCTTTGAACTTGATTTACAACAAAATATGCACAATATAAGCGGTAGAAACTCAATATCTACCAACTACAATACAATATACTTAAAAAACAACAAGTTTAACTAGATTTAAGCAATATATAACATCAATGTAGTACACTAAACAAATTTTACAAAGAAAGTGGCTAAAAAGAGCATTTTTTCACCTTAGGGGACGCGTGAACAAGCGTTTTATCACCCGGGATCAACTAAGAACACTCTCGGGACTCCAAGTAGGTGTTAAACAAGATTAAACAACTCAAAATGGTTGTATATTGATCAAACCCGATGGTTTCTCTCTCTAAAAATAGTTTTTCTCTCTAAAATTATTCTTCTCTTTTCTTCTAAATGAGCTGATATTGATAACTTAAATCATCGAACATGCGGCTCGGCCCTGTGGGTCCCTCCGTCTCGAAGTTTGTTCCTTCGATCTCAGTTCGGAGAAAGTTGAGCTTTGCAGGCCAAACTCTCGGAAAGTCTTTGTGGAAGGCTGCGGAATAAGGTCGAGTCTGACTGAATCGGGGTTTGGGAAGATGATGCTGGTATCTGAGTGGTATTTTCCAGTTCCAGACTGCAGTTAAATGGCTTATCTTTGATGGCACACAGTTTGAGGTTTGCTGAGATAACTTATGGTGGACACTTTCTTAGCTTTGCGATCCTGGTTTAATTCGCGTCTTGTTCGGACATCACTGGCACTTTGAATAATTCACAGGATTGTCTCCGGGGTGATCGGATGTTTTTTGTAAGAACCCAATATTTTTATATAATTAAATAAGAAATTTTGCGTATAAATTTTTTTTTATTTATCAAAATAATATGTGAGAATATGTACAAGGTAAAGCATAGTTGAATATGTGATAAATATATATTTATTTATTGCATGGATAATTTCAATTAAATTTTTCAAGAAAGGAATGGTTGATTATTATAAATTATATTCTTATAATAAATTAATTTTGATAGTAAAAATATTTTATTAGTTATTTTCAATGAAAATATGATTCATATATTATTTAAATAATATATGAAGTAATAATTAGAATTATTATAATAATTATTTTATTATATGAATTTATCAAGATTAGTTAAGTTAATTATTTTAACTTAATTAATAATGATATATAAGGTAAAGTGTGATTATAGATCCAAAACCCTAATTTGATCTATGATTATGGATTTTAATGATTAATACAATTATTGTTATAATTATATTTAAATGGATGTATGTTTATATTATGAATAATAAGAATATATTTTTTTACAAAATTCGAATATTAAATATAAATATTGATTATATTTATATTTGAATGTATGTATGTACATTATGTGATTAAGGTTAAGTAATTAATTATTAATATGAATTATATATATTGATTATATGAGTATGTGAGTAATTAAAGAATTTATCAATAATGATAAATGGATTATGAATTATGTGGAATAATGTTAGTATTTAAAATATATACTAACCCTAAGAAATTTATTTTATATCTCTCTTTTAGTTAGTTTTATAACTTAAGTAAAGTAAAGCTAATTGAGTTATAAAATTAAATGTATATAAGTGATTATTTGAATTACTAATGAGGAAGATGGAAAATCTAATTAAATTATTAGGATAAGAATAAAATTAAAAGTATTTAACCTAACCTAAATTGCATGACCCAAATAATTATTTAGAAAGCCCAAAAGAAATTATTTAAAGTCCAATCTTTTAGCTAGTTGAGGAAGGGCCTTTTGGACATTTAGTAAAGCTAAATATTACAATAGAAATAAAACAAAAATGGGAAGAGAAAGGGCTATATGGGCGGGCATGAAGAGGAGAGATAAGGGGGAAGAATGTAATCATTATCTACTTTAGTTGGTGGCCAAACCTAACAACTCTTCCTTAGGTGTCATTTTCACATTTAGCCATCATCTTTAACCAAACTTGCAAGCCTCAACTTAATAAATGAGAGAGAGAAAGAGCAAGATATGTTAGAGATTTTAGATAGATATACATGATACATCTATATCTAATTACTAACACACTCCAAATCATTTCATTTCTCTTTCCTATCTTATTTTGCAAACAAAACCCATTTCATTCTCTCTCATTCACTTATTAGCTCACACAAAAGAAAACCAAGATAGAGAGAGGGAGAGAGTTTCGGATCAGCCATAAGGAGAGAGAGAGAGAGAGAGAGTTTGGTGAGTTCATAGTTCCATACACAAATTATAGAAAAAAGAAGAAAGGAAATCAAGCAAAGGTATATCCTAGACTAGATTATGTAATTTTATTTTAATTATTTTTAATTAAAACTTGGATCTATGATTTCAAAACTCCAAAACCTTAGATCTATATGTATATAAGTGTTATACGTTTAGATCTATCACTTTTGATGATCAAAAGTTTGATCAAAAGCAAGAAAAAAGGAAACTATGTTTTAAAAAATAAGAAAACTTAATTTTCTTAGCCTTTATCGTGTTTATATTATGATTGGTAAGTGTTTGATGTATTAGATCATGGATCATGGTGGATCTATGAGTATTAGAGGTATTAGTATGTGTTATGATGGTATGTGATGTTTATTGTATGATTAATCAAAAGATTATGGAAGTTTTCTTAGAAAACATAAAGGTTAGAAAATTAGATTTTTAAAAAAACGGAACATGAAATTCAAACAACCATATCTCTCTTTGTATTTTGAATTTTTGAGTGTGGTTAACTTCTGGACTTAGATATATAACTCTTCTAACGTCTCCAAGTGGAATCACTGAAAAAGGAGTTGTAGATTTTGTTGTGGACTATTTTTAGTAAAGTAGGAAAAATCTCAAAAACAGCAAAAGTAGGCTGTCCGAATTTTTGAAGGGAAGTGTCGTGCCCTGTATTTGTGTAATAAATTCTGGCCTTTTGGGACATGAAAATATATGTTATAAAGTAGCTTGTGTCCAAAAATGAGCTCATTCCGACTTAAATTAAGCAAGTTATGACCATTTTAATATTTGTATTTTCTCGACGAAAATCGCTATAACCGGAGTTGTATAACTCCGATGGCCACGAAATTTAAACTGGAGGCTCGCGATAACATGTGTAAGATCCCGCCAAGATTTGGGAATTTTTGGAGTTAAGCGTGAGGTAGCAAATTTCTTAAGGAATTAACTAGAAACGGATTTTTCAAAAATACTAAAAGAAATTGAAAAATTTTAGAAAAATTATTTTTGTGTATGAAATATATGTATATATATGTGGCCAACAGATAAAAAATTAATAAGATGATTTGGTATAAAGTATGTCGAAAAAGGGGAATCCAGTTTGCTGGATTGAAATCTAGTTTGCTAAATTGGCCACTAGGATGCTGGATTAGTCTGTTTGGATAATCCAGAATACTGGATTGGGTTATTTGGATAATCTAGGTTACTGGATTGGTAGGTCTGTTCAATCCAGGTTGCTGGATTGATGATCCAGGTTGCTGAATTGACAATGCAGGATGCTGGATTGACAATGCAGGATGCTGGATTGGTTATATGGTTTACTAGTTTATAAATAAGAACTTATAAATGAACGAGTAAGTGTTAAGGTGTTACTCAATGTTTGATTATGTGATTACATGTTTGATAATTTACTTATAAAGTAATAGTATTATAAAATGTAATGTGATATACTGAATTCAAGAATAATCTTATTAATGATAGGTTTTTGTGTTAAAGATAAAACTATATTGCGTAGCAGTAAGCAGCGAACAAGGCAAGTATCTGAACTATTCTCTTTTATTGTGCAAGTATTCTAACATTTGCATTTACTTTATGCAATAGTACTTTGTGTAAGCAAGTATCCTAACCTGACTCAAAATATTATATTGAGCAAGTATCCAATACAAGGCATGTTCATGAATAATTATTGTCAATTATTCATATCCGTAATGGTATCCATGATTCACTTATGAACTTATTCTTATACTTTGAAATTTTATTCAATTCATTTATTGTTTATTAATATCTCATTATTATCTTTTATCATACAAGTGTCCCCACTTGTATGAACTGTTGTATTCATACAAGAATTCTTGAACCAGAAATTCTTTAAAATGACAAATCTTTTTATACACTCCTAAATTTGGATATACGTTTATGATTTAAAGGCTGTCTAAGCTATTTGACTTGGCTAGACAGAGTTGAATTGTACTGTTAAATATTATTGGTTATGATAAGGTCATCCAACTAAATTGTTTAGTTAGGATTCCAGACTGAGTATGAACAACCCGAAATGGAGAAATTGTTTTTGTGCCCAAGGTGAACAAAGTGAATGAATTTATCGCTCAAACATATAGTATTGATCAATACAGGACATAACGGAGCTGGTCACCCTACATGTCCGTAAGACCAGAGCGATTTGCAGATGAATTTCTGTTTAAACCTTTTCAAAAATAAAAAATAAAAGTTCATGGTCCATTGACCGCTCAGCATTTATAGTCACTACGTCGTTTCAAAATTTTAAACGATTTGATATTTTATTAAGATATGTTTTGACAGACTTCACAACTATTGATTCGTTGTAGAAGTATACCTCAAAGAAAATATTTACTTCTTTCAGCTAAAGTTTATTAACTGTTATTACTTGCTGAGTAATTAAATGCTCATTCTTGCTTTAAATTAAATGTTTTTAGCTAAGTGTGATCAACCAGAAGGCTCTGGCAAAAATAAAGGAAAAGGAAAGCTGCAATAATAGGCTTATAGTATCTTATGTAATAGTTAGACTTTATTAAGACGATAGTAGTTATTATCTATCATGTACTGAATGTTAAAGGTCGTGTACCTGGGATTAGACAACTCTGATATGTAAATTAAGTTTGTTTATCTATTTTATAATATTATTCCACTCAAAGAAATGATATCGTGTAGCACCAAGTTTGGGTTTCAAGTATCTGGATTTGGGGGCGTCACAGGTTGGTATCAGAGCTTTAGGGTAGAAACCATAGGTGGGGAATACCTTAGGCTATAACCTCAAGCTAGATAGAAGAGTTGAAAAATAAATAACTTAAATAGAGTTTAAAGGAGATGAATTAAGGAAATTCATCGTAAAATGAAATAAAAGTAACTTATATAAACTATTATTTGTTATGTGTGTATATTATGTGCTAATCAAGATAATTTGTGTATAGATGTCAGGAAAGAAAGGATTAGAAGACTCTAATGTCGTAAAGAAGGAGCAAATCACTCCGCCTGAAAACAACCAAGATGAAGTTATCATTTTGGAAAACATAGAACTAGAACCAAAAACGCTGTTTTTGACAGATAATGATTCAGACACTGAAGTTAGAGCTGGTCAAGCATCAACGAAAGTGCAGAATCTACAGAACAAGCTGTTATATTTGAAAAGGTTGTTGGAAGTGGAAAGACTACTAAACAGTCAGTTGCAAAAGGCGTTAATTGAAACAATGGAAGAACAAGATAAGGTGGAGGTTCAAATTGAACAGATGGGAGTCAAATGCAACAAATCGTGTGCAGCTCCAAGCCAGAAAGGAAAAAGAAAAATGAATGACCGTGATTCTAATTTTAATCAAGGGACCTTCAAGAAAGTAGGAACGTGTGCGAACTGTAATCGAAAACATGAAGGTGTATGTATGAAAGGACAGAATGTATGCTATAATTGTGGACGTGAAGGACATATCTCATCTCATTGCCCTGATCCAAAACAATGCATATGTTTTATATGTGGGTTGATAGGTCATCAGGCAAAGGCTTGTCCAGTATCTAGGGAAGGCGTAGGAAATGAATAGGATAAGTAAAATAGGATTATATATAGGTGTGAAATGTATTATTTTTGCATAAGTATCATGATGAATCCCGACTTTTGTGGTCATTAAGGGATAGTAACTGACTATGGCAGTCTGTATTGTGTAAGGAAAAGTACTATGTACTGTTTGAATATGAATATAAATGCTATGATATTATTATATGTTAAAGATGGTATATTGATTAAATGGCAATTTGTTAATTTAGCAAGCTGAAATTTGAAATCCAACAAGCTGAATTGGTCTAAAATTTAGAATTTTATATTCTATCTTTTATGATACCATTGATAATGGTATATGAATGATAAGATAATGATTTTAAGGTTTTGTTTAACCAGATAATACCGCCAAGACGTCAAACTCGAAATCAAAGGGCAAAAGAATCTGTAAACAACGCACGAGGCCAAGAAGATCCAATGCAGAATTTTGAGAATATGTTGGCACAAGCAATGCGTAATCCAGCACTGGCAACAAGAAGAAATTGGCCAGATAATCAATTAGCGAACTTCAAAGATTTCAAGGTAGTAGGACCGCCTGAATTCAAAGGAACGACTGACCCTATAGAAGCCCAAACTTGGGTAAAGGAAATTGAAAAAGCATTTGTTATTGCTAGGGTAGCGGAGGAGCAAAAGACAGCTTTCGCTACCTACATGCTAAAGAGGGAAGCGAACTTCTGGTGGGAGGCTAATCAAACTCGAGCCGGAGCAGAAGTGGTAACATGGACAAGGTTCAAAGAACTGTTCAACGAGAATTACTTCTCGTCCAGTATGCAGGATCGGATGGAGGTTAAATTTCTATAATTGAAACAAAAAAGTATGACCGTCTCAGAATACGCCGCCAAGTTTAACGAATTAGCTAGGTTCGCTACACAACAAGTGAACACTGAAGCAAGGAAGGCACGAAGATTCGAATATGGTTTAAAGCCCTGGATCTACAACAAGGTTGCAGTACTGCAGATTAACTCGTTTGGAACATTATTGGAAAAGGCTATCATTGCTGAAGAAGGAAGTGAGGCCATGAGCCTCTATAATAAGGAAAAGAAGAATTAGGGTAAGGTCGAAGGAAAAGTAAAGGTTGAAGGAAACAGTGGAAGTGTAAGTGGAAAAAGAAAGTGGACAAGTTCGGGAAATTCTGTTAATAGTCAGGGAGGAATAAGGAAAAAGGAGGAACTATGTGGAAATTACAGGAAGAGTCACTCAGGTGAGTGTCTTAAAGGAAAGTTTGTGTGCTACAAGTGTGGGCAGGAAGGACACATCTCTCCTAATTGCCCCAATTCAAGGAAGAATAGTGGTTGTTTCATCTTCAGATCAACCAATCATATGGCAAGGGATTGTCCGAAAAAAAATGCCGATGGTGGAAATGCGAATGCTGGGAAAAGCAGTGGAAAGCTGGTGATCACGTATCCAACTCCGACAAACAAGCCAACTGCGAGGACCTTCAATATGACGGTTCAAGATACGGTAGCAGCCGGGGATGGAATTCCAAGTATTATTCGAATAAATTTTATTTTTCTTATGTATGGTTTTCTTATATATAATAAATCGTTTTATGAAGAAATTTTGAAGGAGGAATTTGAGTTCTTTTAGAAATCAGATTCCATTTAATCAGATAGACAAGCTTTATGCTGAATAAGTTAAAGATCAGTTCGATCGAATCTGATCGAGATCTACTTGCAATGAATTCGTATATTATTTACCCTTGTGTGTATAAATTTTAAAATGGTGATTCAGGGGACGGAATCCTTATAAGGGAGGGTGAATGTAATAACCCAATATTTTTATATAATTAAATAATAAATTTTGCGTATAAATTTTTTTTTATTTACCAAAAATAATATGTGGAAATATGTACAAGGTAAAGCATAAGTGAATGTGTGATAAATATGTATTTATTTATTGCATGGATAATTTCAATTAAATTTTTCAAGAAAGGAATGGTTGATTATTATAAATTATATTCTTATAATAAATTAATTTTGATAGTAAAAATATTTTATTAGTTATTTTCCATGAAAATATGATTCATATATTATTTAAATAATATATGAAGTAATTCTTAGAATTATTATAATAATTATTTTATTATACGAATTTATCAAGATTAGTTAAGTTAATTATTTTAACTTAATTAATAATGATATATAAGGTAAAGTGTGATTATAGATCCAAAACCCTAATTTGATCTATAATTATGGATTTTAAAAATTAATACAATTATTGCTTTAATTGTATTTAAATGGATGTATGTTTGTATTATGAATAATAAGAATATATTTTTTTACGAAATTCGAATATTACATATAAGTATTGATTATATTTATATTTGAATGTATATATGTACATTATGTGATTAAGGTTAAGTAATTAATTATGGAAATGAATTATATATATTGATTATATGAGTATTTGAGTAATTAAAGAATTTATCAACAATGATAAATGGATTATGAATTATGTGGAATAATGTTAGTATTTAAAATATATACTAACCCTAAGAAATTTATTTTATATATCTCTCTTAGTTAATTTTATAACTTAAGTAAAGTAAAGCTAATTGAGTTATAAAATTAAATGTATGTGAGTGATTATTTGAATTACTAATGAGTAAGATGGAAACTCTAATTAAATTATTAGGATAATAATAAAATTAAAAGTATTGGACCTAACCTAAATTGTATGGCCCAAATAATTGTTTAGAAAGCCCAAAAGAAATTATTTAAAGTCCAATCTTTTAGCTAGTTGAGGAGGGGCCTTTTGGACATTTAGTAAAGCTAAATATTACAATAGAAATAAAAAAAAAATGGGAAGAGAAAGGGCTATATGGGCGGGCATGAAGAGGAGAGATAAAGGGGAAAAATGTAATCATTATCTACTTTAGTTGGGGGCCAAACCTAACAACTCTTCCTTAGGTGTCATTTCCTTATTTAGCCAACATCTTTAACCAAACTTGCAAGCCTCAACTTAATAAATGAGAGGGAGAAAGAGCAAGATATGTTTGAGATTTTGGATAGATATACATGATACATCTATATCTAATTACTAACACACTCCAAATCATTTCATTTCTCTTTCCTATCTTATTTTGCTAACAAAACCTAGTTCATTCTCTCTCATCACTTATTAGCTCACACAAAAGAAAACCAAGATAGAGAGAGAGAGAGAGTTTCGGATCAACTATAGGAAAAGAGAGAGAGTTTGGTGAGTTCATAGTTCCATACACAAATTCTAGAAAGAAGAAGAAAGGAAATCAAGCAAAGGTATATCCTAGACTAGATTATGTAATTTTATTTTAATTATTTTCAACTAAAACTTGGATCTATGATTTTAAAACTCCAAAACCTTAGATCTATATGTATATAAGTGTTATATATTTAGATCTATCACTTTTGATGATCAAAAGTTAGATCAAAAATAAGAAAAAGGAAACTATATTTTAAAAAGTAAGAAAACTTAATTTTCTTAGCCTTTATCGTGTTTATCTTATGATTGGTAATTGTTTGATGTATTAGATCATGGATCATGGTAGATACATGAGTATTAGAGGTATTAGTATGTGTTATGATGGTATGTGATGTTTATTATATGATTAATCAAAAGATTATGGAAGTTTTCTTAGAAATCACAAAGGTTAGAAAATCAGATTTTTGAAAAAATAGAACATGAAATTCAAACTACCATATCTCTTTTTGTATTTTGAATTTTTGAGTGTGGTTTACTTCTAGACTTAGATCTATGAGTCTTCTAACTTCTCCAAGTGGAATCACTGAAAAAGGAGTTGTAGATTTGTTGTGGACTATTTTTAGTAAAGTATGAAAAATCTCAAAAACAACAAAAATAGGCTTTTTGGATTTTTGAAAGCAATTTCGTCCACTTTATTTTTGTAATAAATTCCGGCCTTTTGGGACATGAAAATATATGTTATAAAGTAGCTTGTGTCCAAAAATGAGCTCATTCCGATTTAAATTGAGCAAGTTATGACCATTTTAATATTTGCGTTTTCCCAACAAAAATTACTATAACCGGAGTTGTATAACTCCGATGGCCACGAAATTTAAACTAGAGGCTCATGATAACAGATGTAACATCCCGCCAAGAGTTGAGAATTTTTGGAGTTAAGCGTGAGGTAGCAAAGTTTCTAAAGAATTAAGTGGAAACGGATTTTTGAAAAATACTAAAAGAAATTAAAAAAATTTAGAAAAATTATTTTTGTGTATGAAATATATGTATATATGTGTGGCCAAAAGAAATAAAATTAATAAGATAATTTGGTATAAAGTATGTTGAAAAAGGGGAATCCAGTTTGCTGGATTGACCACCAGGATGCTGGATTAGTCTGTTTGGATAATCCAGAATACTGGATTGAGTTATTTGGATAATCCAGGTTACTGGATTAGTAGGTTTGGTCAATTCAGGTTACTAGATTGATGATCTAGGTTGCTGGATTTGACAATGTAGGATGCTGGATTAGTTATATGGTTTACTAGTTTATAAATAAGAACTTATAAATGAACGAGTAAGTGTTAAGGTGTTACTCAATGTTTGATTATGTGATTACATATTTGATAATTTACTTATAAAGTAATAGTATTATAAAGTGTAATGTGATATACTAATTTCAAGAATAATCTTATTAATGATAGGTCTTTGTGTTAAAGATAAAACTATATTACGTGGCAGTAAGAAGCGAACAAGGCAAGTATCTGAACTATTCTTTTTTATTGTGCAAGTATTCTAACATTTTCATTTACTTTATGCAATGGTACTTTGTGTACGCAAGTACCCTAACCTTACTCAAAATATTATATTGAGCAAGTATCCAATACAAGGCATGTTCATGAATAATTATTGTCAATTATTCATATCCGTAATGATATCCATGATTCACTTATGAACTTATTCTTATACTATAAAATTTTATTCAATTAATTTATTGTTTATTTATATCTCATTATTATCTTTTATCATACAAGTGTCCTTACTTGTATGAACTGTTGTATTCATGCAAGAATTCTTGAACCAAAAATTCTTTAAAATGACAAATCTTGTTATACACTCCTAAATTTTGATATGCATTTATGATTTAAAGGCTGTCTAAGCTATTTGACTCGACTAGACAGAGTTGAATTGTATTGTTAAATATTATTAGTTATGATAAGGTCATCCAACTAAATTGTTTAGTTAGGATTCCAGACTGAGTATGAACAACCCGAAATGGGAAAATTGTTTTTGCGCCCAAGGCGAATAGAGTGAATGAATTTATCGTTCAAACAGATAATATTGATCAATACAGGACATAACGGGGCTGGTCACCCTACGTGTCCGTAAGACCAGAGCGGTTTGCAGATGAATTTCTAGTTAAACCTTTTCGAAAATAAAAAATAAAAGTTCATGGTCCATTGACCGCTCAGCATTTATAGTCACTACGCCGTTTTAAAATTTTAAACGATTTGATATGTTATTAAGATATGTTTCGACAGACTTCCCAACTATTGATTCGTTGTAGAAGTATACCTCAAAGAAAATATTTACTTCTTTTAGCTAATGTTTATTAACTGTTATTACTTGCTGAGCAATTAAATGTTCATTCTTGCTTTAAATTAAATGTTTTCAGCTAAGCGTGATCAACCAGAAAGCTCTAGCAAAAATAAAGGAAAAGAAAAGCTGTAAGAATAGGTTTATGGTATCTTATGTAATAGTTAGACTATATTAAGACGATAATAGTTATTATCTATCATGTAATGAATGTTAAATGTCGTGTACCTGGGATTAGACAACTCTGATATGTAAATTAAGTTTGTTTATCTATTTTATAATATTATTCCACTCAAAGAAATGATATCGTGTAGCACCAAGTTCGGGTTTCAAGTACCTGGATTTGGGGGCGTCACACTTTTCCCCTATCTCGAGGTTGTCTCCAAAGTAAAATTATGCTTTTGTCCTTCTTCAAGGTTAGTATAAAGAAGGAGAAACTTTGATTGTCTACAGGTAAGATAAAATTAAAAGTATGGAACTATGTTATTTTCATAGCCCAAAGAATTAATTTAAAAGCCCAAAAGAAATTAATTAAAGTCCAATCTTTTAGCTAGTTGAAGAGGGGCATTTTGGACATTTAGTAAAGCTAAATATAACAATAAAAACAAAACAAAAATTGAAGGAAAAAAGGGAAAGAATTTCGGCCAAGGAGAAGAGAGAAAGAGGGAGTGTATGTAATGAGTATATTACTTTAGTTGGTGACTAACCTCAACCACTCCATTTATGTGTAAAGCTTTGGAGTTCACCAACAAATTTCACCATGCTTGCAAGCAACAACTTCATTATGTGGAAGAGAGGGCAAGCTAAGATATTGGTAGATGATTATAGATATAACAAATATATCTACATAAATTTTACTAACAAACAAAACCTTACTCTCATCTCTTTCATTTCATTTCTTTCAAGCTAAGCAAACAAAAGAAAGAAAGAGATAGAGAGAAGAAATTCGTGGGCTTCAAAGAATGGAGAGGGAGTTTGGTAAGCCATCTAGTTCCTTAACCAAACTTAGGAAGAAGAAGAAAGGAAAATAAAGCAAAGGTATAAAAGATTTCTACTTTAATATAGTTTATTTCCTTTTTGTTTGCTTTTGTGTTTGATGATCTAAAGTTTATGATCTTGAGATCTAAAATCTTAATTCTTTTTGTTAATAAGTGTTTCATGTTTAGATCTAACCTTTTTGAGTGTTAAAAGTTGGATCTAAAGCAAGAAATGAAAACTAGTTTTTCAGAAGTTAGAAAACCCTAATTTATTTCTACTTTATAAGCTTATAATTTGATATTTATAACTTCTCTTTGCGATCCGTCAAAGAAGGGTGATAGATATGTAAGTTAACTACTAAACTTAAGTGGTAGCACTCAAAAATAATATTTTTACAAACTATGGTAACCGTTTTGGTCAAAACAGTCCGGGTAGTGAACAAAAAGGCAATAAAAGTTTTTGGCCAGTCACTTCCAAAGCCATTTGCGTCAACTTTTTATACTTTAAAAATTCTGAAAAAATTTGGACAGATAATATAAGAAGTTATGCGAGTCCTATAAAAATTTGAGAATTTGTGGCCATGTAGATTGAGAGTTATGGCTGTTTTGGTCAAGGACTACTTTCAAAAGTACACCCAAATAACTCTTTGTGGTTAACAACAAATATTATAAAATTTTTACTGGAAGTAAATATATATCCATACCCTGTAAATTTCATAAGTTTCAGACAAAGTTTCGATTTATGATAAATGTAGCAATATTTGGCTGTTTTGGAATATTTTTAAATATAGAAAATGGAATTGAAAAAAAATTCTAAAAAACAGATATGTTCATAAGGGACCTATAATTTGTCAAATCCGAGAAAAGAAAGATTTTTGGATTTGCTTTGGTATTTTTCATATAAATAATTGAGTTATGAATAAATGAATTAAATATATTATGTGATGTTAAAAATATGAAAAATTAGATTTTATGGCTTGAAAAACCTATATGTGATATATGCAGATTTTTGATAGGGGTTTTCATCATTTGTGATAAGATATTATGTGTATGGCCTTTTAAAATGATTAAATGAATTAATTAGTAAAGTGTAAATAATTTAAAAAAAATCTTTAATTATTTAATAAATGATTAAAATATTATTAAATGATTAATAATATTAGACTAAGATATTATAAAGTAATTAATAATATTTAAATTAAAGTTAAATTAAAATATTATTAAATAATTAATAATATTAGTTAAGAATTTAAAATGTTATTAAATGATTAATAGTATTAGTTAAGGATTAAAATATTATTAATAAATGATTAATAATATTAGTTACGAATTAAAATATTATTAAATAATTAATAATATTATGGGATGAGTAAGATATTATTAAATAATTAATAATAGTATGAGGTGCATAAGACATTATTAAATGATTAATAATACGTGTGAATGAATAAATATATTATTAAATAATTAATAATATTAAATGAGAGTTTAAAAGAGGAGTTAAGTTATTGAGTTAGACATTCAATAGACTATTATGAATTGTATGATGAATTAGAAATTTAATATATTAGGAAGGGAATACAGTTTGAATTCGGCTTGCTGAATTGATGTATTCAGTTTACAGGATTCGTAAACAGTTTATCGAGTTATAAGAAGAACTTATAAAATGAAAAACATAGTGTTAAATCATAATGTATAGGATAAAGTAGTGGTACAGTCGTACTCTTTAATGATTGATGTATAGTATTTGGGCTAAACTATTCCTTCAGGGATCGGAGGTATATACGAACTAGCAACCAATCTAACTCGCTGTGAAAAATAGTGTAGACGAGACGAAAACTAGTTTATTGGTTGTTTGTGGGAAACCACTCAGTATACTATATTGAATACTATTAAAGACTCGATGTATGCTAGGTTTAGACTTGTGAATACGTATGGTGTTAAGGTGTTATTTAATATTTGATTATGTGATTACATGTTAGATAAATTACTATAAGTAAGATATGTAATGCTAAATGAGAGATCGATCTTATTAATGATAGGTCTTACTAACTTAAATTACGTAACAGTAGTCAACGAAGCAGGCAAGTTCCCTAACTCAAACTCGAGTTATTATCTTTCAAGCATGCAGTGGCGGAGCTAGAGATTTTCAGCGGGGGGGGTCCGGATTACGCATGTAAAATTTTTTTCGACAACCTCCTAGTTCGTTGATTTTTTTTTTCATATTCCTAAATCACAAGTAATTCAACATTCAACAAAATCATAATTCTAAATCACAAGCAATTCAACATTTCAATTAGTTCCTCAAATTCAATTGAAATAAAAAAAAATCAATTACAAATTAAAACACAAAATATATATAAACATACTAAAGAAAATTCAAAATATATTATGTTCAAATTTAATAGAAATGATGACAATACAACTAAGATTAGTTGACTGTTGAACCGGTAACGGTACTAGAACGGCGAAGTATTTCTTCGGAGTTTTGAACGGTAAAGGTGGTAAATCCAACCTGCGAGTTCTCATGTTCTGAAAATGTTGGATAATCACTTCATTATCAATGTGCCTAAAAACATCTCTCTCGACATAGCACAATAAACAATCGATGAGAAAGTCATCTCCCATTTTGTTGCACAAATCTGTCTTAACAATATTCATCGCAGAAAATACTCGTTCCACACTAGCAATCGCAACAGTCAAAACTAAAGCTAACTTGATAAGAAGATATACCAAATGAAAAGTAGTGTGATATCCCACCTCAACCATATTAGTTGCAAGTTCTCCGACATCTTCTAGTTTAGAAAATCTTGCATTTCCCCTCATTTCAGAAATCCACATCTTTAATTGTTCTTTAAGCTCCATTCGATCATCCATTGAAAGTCTTTTTAATTTTTTCTTCTTCTTCTTCTTCTTCTTCCCCTTACTTCTTCTTCCCAGCGCACCCCGGACCACCCGTCATTACCGGATTTCAGGCTGGACCCTCCCACATACCTAGTACATAATAATTTTTCTAGCGACAGGGGGTCCATGGACCCCCCGGGACCCCCCTTCCTCTGCCCCTACAAGCATGTTACTGAATAATTATTGTTGATTATTCACATCTATAATGATTATTGTTATTCGCACATAGTACAATTGATTCATGTTCTATTATTTAAACTGTTTATGAGCTATGTCTCAGTTAATTATTTTGGCGAGACTAATATTTGTTAAAGCATGAAACGTTCTATTTATTATGAACTGATTTATTATTGGAAGATCGTTGCCATTTATTTCGGCTAGATCAATATTGATATTGTATGTTGAAATCATAGTATTTCTTTGAGAGCAATCCAAACCATATTGTTGTGGTACGGACTTATGATGTAAGACTGAGATAAACTTTATTGTCGGACATCCGACCCCTTGAGCTATTGTTGAGTAGTATGCATAATATAGGGTATAATGGAGCTGATCACTTCATATATTTGCAGAAGAGTATAGTTTAGTTTTTATAACTAACTTATATTCTTGAGGTAAATTAGTTTTAATAATTAATGATTCCTCTATTAGCTCATGATCCATTTGTGATCACTCAGCATGAAATCTGGGAATATCCTACTTTGTTGAATATTGTTGTAGTATTGATAATTCTTTTTAATCAATTGAATATTATTAAACCTTTTAAAAAAATTTACTCTTTCATCCTTGATATGTTATCTAGCATGGAATTCAAGAAAAGTCTTGTTATTGAAATTGTTTTATTATTCAGCTACTTCAAAATCTTTTGAATATTGTTGAAGTTGTATAAACGTTACTCTTCTGTTCATAATATATATCATTTATTGTATACTTTAACTTGATAAGAAAACTCGTTGCTCACCCTTGCTTAAATAAAATATTTTAGCTAAAGTTGAGGTAGCCGAATGATCTAACAAGGATAAAGGCAAGGCGAAGGTGACCGAGTAGTAGTAGTTGTGTAATGATGAATATTATATTATATTTTGGTTTAAGCCTTTTGCATTATAGACATGTAATATTAAGTTTAGTTAACCTGGGATGACGATATAATTATGTTTCAAAGTATGTTTTTATTAAGGACATGTAATGAATGATGTATTTCATTAATGAATGGGTAGTTAGATGTGATATGTGTGATGGATCGTGAGAACCAAACCTGAGGTTAGGGAACCCGAATTTGGGAGGGTCATAGGTTGGTATCAAAGCTGTAGGTTATAAACCTCAGGTGGGGAAAAAACCTTAGGAATATAACCATAACAAAGATAGGAAAAAACTCGTTTAGAGTTCTAAATGATGGATTGAGAAAATTTGTCAATAGTAAGATATGTGGACACTTAGTGTTTATGGATTGTGTTTAATGGCAATGTACTAATTAAGTTATTTAAAACTGATTGTAGGATGTCAGGATATGATGATATGGTTACGGAGGTGTTAGCAGTTGCACCAATGCCATTAGCCAAGGTTCCAGCTCAGAGTGAGTCAGTTGAGGAAGTTTTAAGAGACAAACTTGCGGTAAATCAAGGAAGCGATCATGACGAATACGCCGAGATGGAGCTGAATGAAAAGGAAGAAGTATATTCCAAAGAAACTATGGTGGAGCCAGAAATAGAGGCAGAAGATGGAGAAAAAAGCGGTATAGTAACTGTAGAAGATCAAGCATCAGTGGAAGTTCAAGATTTAAGGGAGAAGGTGTTTTTTCTTGAGGAAATGTGGAATGCAAAAAGATTATTAAATGACCAGTTGGTAAGAGCATTGAGGGAGATGACAGAAGAACGAAATGATCTGAAGGCATAAGTTGATGGTATGAGAGCTGAGTGCAATGTATCGACTGAAGTTTTAAGTAAGAAGGAGAAGGTGAATAATAATAAAAGGAAATGGGACAATGACAGTGACTCAGGGGACCAGCAAGGGAATTCACCGTCGAGAAAGAAGGCATGTATTGACTGCGAAAAGAAGCATTTTGGGGAATGTATGAAGGGTAAAAACGTGTGTTACAATTGTGATCAGGAATGATATATTTCTCCAAATTGTCCTAGGCCAAGGAAAGGAGGATGTTTTCATGTTGTGGAACGGGTCATCGTTTTAAAAATTGTCCTAAGAAGAGGACAGATGAAGGAAGTGGACGGAAGAAAGATTAAGTATAAAGAGTGGAACCTTTTGAAGTAAGATCATATGTTAGGAATATAATATTATAGACAATGAGTAGGTATATGTAAATATATATCTATATGAATGTAATCTTTGATTTTGTATGAATATAAAGATAACTTTTGTAAGTCTCAACTTTTTGTATAAAGTTGTAGTAATGAATCCCGACTTTTGTCGAAAAGATATAGTAAATGTTTGTAGCATAATGCACTGTATGATGAAAAGTACTATGTACTATTTCAATGAATATGAATATAAACGCAATGATATGATTATATGTTTGATTAAGTAAATAAATTTTGAGAATTAAGATAGTTAATTGTCTATCTAATAATTTGATAATTCAGCAAACTGAATTTGTTAATCCAGTAAGCTAAATTAGTCTGCATTTTTGTGTTAAATTTTTATGACACCACTAATAAGATGTGGTATAAAGGTATATAAATGATGAAGTAATAATTTAAGGTTTTGTTTAACCAGATAATGCCGCCAAGACGAAAAAAATTGAAACCAAAGGGAGGAATGATCGATGAATAATGAAGGAGACCAAGCAGACCCAATGCAGAACTTCGTAGACATGTTAGCTCAAGCTATGCATACTAGAGCACCAGCAGCAAGAAATTGACAAGGTAATAGATTGGCGAACTTTAAAGATTTTAAGGCTATAGGACCGCCGGAATTCAAGCGAACCACTGACCCTATAGAAGCCCAAACTTGGGTAAAGGAGATGGAGAAAGCTTTTGTTATTGCTAGGGTAGTAGAGGAGCAAAAGACAGCTTTTGCTACCTACTTGATGAAAGGTAAGGCTAACTACTGGTGGAAGTCGAACCAGGCTAGAGCTGGGACTACGGTGGTAACATGGACAAGGTTTAAGGAATTATTTTTCAAGAATTATTTCTCACCAAGTATACAATCAAGAATGGAGGTAAAATTCTTGGAGTTGAAACAGGAGAATATGTCGATTTTAGAGCACATCGCTAAATTCAATGAATTAGCGAGATTCGCTCCGCATCAAGTGGACACTAAGGCACGAAAGGCTCAAATATTTGGGAATGGATTGAAGCCATGGATATTTAGCAAGGTAGCTGTGTTGCAGATTAATACATTTTTGGCCCTGTCGAAAAAAGCAATCATCGTCGAAGGAGGAAGTGAAGCCGTATTAAGGTATCATCAAGAGAAGAAAAAAAGACGAATGAATGAGGTAGCAGTGGAGGAAGTAACCTCAATAAGCGTAAGTGGAATGACAATACCCAATCGAGAAACAAGTCAAGAGATACTTAGAAAAGAGGTGAGCCATGTGCAGTTTGCAGTAAAAATCATCAAGGAGTATGTTTGAAGGGAAAAAGAAGTGTGTTTTAACTGTGGACAAGAAGGACACATCTCTCCCAATTGTCGCAGTCCAAAAAAGATACAAGGTTGTTTTTTGTGTGGATTTCCAGATCATCAAATTCGTAACTGTCCAAAGAAGAATGTAGAGAGAGAAAGCAACAATAGAGGAAACAGTAGTGGGACACTGACGATCAAAGAACCTGCTCATCCAGGAAGATCGACGGCGCGCACGTTTAACATGACGTTTCAAGACGCAGTGGCTGCAAAGGAAGTGTTGCCAGATAAAATTCCAATTAGTAATATAAATTGAGTACGTATTATTTGATAGATATCATTATAAGGAGCTATTCCTTTACGGATCCGAGTCACAATTTAGTATCGCGTATATATATAAATGAAGGAATTAATGATACAATTTTAAAAAGTATTAGAACATGAGTGAGTATGTCCATGTGATCTGTGGTAACCCTTAGAGGTTCCAAAGTAGAATGAGAAAAAGCACAAGTTGCTTAATATATTAAAGGAATACTATTGTGAGTAAGATCTTGATACCTAAATATAATAGGTAAATATGAGCTATGCCAAGTCAAATGAGACTTGAGTTAAGCATATATTTTTCGCCCTAATTTGGGATAGGAAAGAATAAATGAAGTAATAAATACAATTAGAATAATTCAATAAAAAAATTTAATAATTAATAAATATGTGTCTAAGGATATACATAATTTGAATGTAAGGTAATAGTGATTCCGGGGACGAAATCCTTATAAAAAGGGGAGAAAGTAAGGACACAGAATTTTACATGGTTATATATGTATTTTTTTATGAATAATTTTTTTTATTTAGAAAGTACTTGAACTATATAAGTGAATATGTGAATTAAGCAAGATAGTTAATTTATTTATTTTAAGTTAACTAAGATGAATACTTAATCAATTTGATTAAGGAATAGTTATATAAATTATGTTAAAAATTAACATAGCTTGAATGTTAGCCTTGAAGGGTAAATTAAAAAGTTTTATAATCTTTAGGTGGTTATTTATTTATATGAATTATATTAAGTGATTATATGAATGGTAATAGCTTATTAAGCCAATTAAGGCTAATTAAGTTAATAAATTAATGAAATATGTGTTGACTTATGTGGATTACGTATGTGACTAAATAAATATACATTATATAATGTGTATACATTTATTTTGTATATAAAGAGAATTAAGAATAAAGTTATGTAACCTAATACATATATTAAGCATGGTAATTAAATAACTTAAGGGTTATAATATGGGAGAATATTAGTATCTAAAATATATACTAACCCTAAGAGATTTAGTTTATATATCTCAGCTAATTAATTTTATAATCCAAGTAAAGCAAGTCTAATTGGGTTATAAAATTAAATGTACATGTGTAAATAATTGAATTACAAAAAGGTGGATTGGAAATCCTAATTAAATTATTAGGGTAAAATAAAATTAAAAGTATGGAACTATGTTATTTCCATGGTCCAAAGAATTAATTTAAAAGCCCAAAAGAAATTAATTAAAGCCCAATCTTTTAGCTAGTTGAAGAGGGGCATTTTGGACATTTAGTAAAGATAAATATAACAATAAAAACAAAACAAAAATTGAAGGAAAAAGGGGTAAGAATTTTGGTCAAGGAGAAGAGAGAAAGGGGGAATCTATGTAATGAGTAGATTACTTTATTTGGTAACTAACCCTAACCACTCCACTTATGTGTCAAGCTTTGGAGTTCACCAACACATTTCACCAAGCTTGCAAGCAACAACTTCATTATATGCAAGAGAGAGAAAGCTAAGATATTGGTAGATTATTATAGATATAACAAATATATCTACACAAATTTTACTAACAAACAAAACCTTACTCTCATCTCTTTCATTTCATTTCTCTTCATTTCTTCCAAGCTAAACAAATAAAAACAAGAAAGAGAGAGAGAGAGAAGGAATTTGTGGACTTCAAAAAAGGGAGAGGGAGTTTGGTAAGCCATCTTGATTAGTAGGTTGAAAACCTATGATTTAATCTCGTTTAGCTTGTCTTATTGTGAGTTTTTAAGTATTGTTCATATTACTTTTGGTGTTTTGTGTTTATAATACAGGTATGAAGGTTAGAGTTGAATTAGAGTGAAAAAGGATGAAAGTTGGACAAATCTGATGGAGAAGCGCTGACCGCGCTGCCTAAGGAAGGGAGCACGCGCTGAGCGCTCGAATTCGGACCAAAGTTGCTGCCAGCCAAGCGCTGACCGTGTGTCATTAAAGTTGAAAGGAGCGCTAACCGCGCGATATTGAGATTGAAGTCTCTGCATGTCGGGCGCTGACTGCGCGGCTATAGTGAAGACCCAAGAGTTGAGCGCGCATGCCTGACGGGATTTACCAGATTTAGTTACTTTAGAATACAAAGTTGATTAGAAATAGGATTGCAGACTTGCCTTATTGTAGTAGGGTTTGTCTAGGCTATTTATATGAGTGCTTTTCTTAGGTTTTGAGCATCTTGGATCATATATTTCATCTCTCATCTTGGAACTAGAAGGGGAGTGATTTCATCAAAGCATGTCAGGCTAAGTTCTTTTATTCAATTCTGAAGGGAAGTTGAACCTTATTATCAATTCATGGTTTAATCAGTTTTATTCTATTTATTCATTCATATTGAGATTTATTTTGATTATCTATACAAACTTTCATGTATCCTATTCAATTGACTAATTTGTTTTCTGTAGGATTAAATTAGTAAATTGATATCATCTGCTAGATTAATATATATATTAAGCAAATGATGTATGTCTAATCATAAGTAGCGATTAATGATATTTGATTGTAGTCAAGCTTTTGAATATTGTTAAGATTTTTAGAAGACAAGTTAAATAATTCCTGATTGTGTAATTATTGCTTGGAATAATCTAATTCTCATTCTTCATGCTTCTGTCATATTAAATCTAGACTGAAAGTTCTAGGTTGTATGATAGTTAGGATCTTTTGTTGGCGATCGTCGCATTAGATTAATACTTAAGGAGAATTTCAGGTAATTTGCGGTCGCGGTTATCTACGGTTATTAATCTCATTGGAAGATAAATTGTGTAAACACTTGGTTAATCCATAATTGTGAAAAGGGGATACTGAACTAAAGAATTGAAGCTTTTTACTCATTGATAATTCTTGTTAATTAACTTTAGTTAATTATACTTTTCAAAACTAAAAACCCCAATTCATTGGAAATACTAGGATAGATATAAGATAATTCACTCTCTGTTGGATCGATCCTTGCTTATTACTATACTAATTCTTAAGTTAGTTGGATAAAGAGTAAGGCAAATTTAGTTGTGCTAGACGACAACTATCAAATTTTGGTTCCGTTGCCGGGGAGTGTTATTTATTTTTTTTTATTCAATTGTTTTCATAATTTTTATTTTTTTATGCCTCGATCCTCTCACTCTCTTGAATTAAAATTTGATCAAGAAATAGAGAGAACCGCACGAAGGTTTAGGAAGGAAGCTCGAAAAACCCAAGGTCCACTTGCAGATTCCGAAGAAGCTCCATCACCGGGCCTCAACATCGCACTCACACTAATTTCGGACCAATCTTCTTCAAGCGAATCAGAAGAGGAGATGGCGGTGTCAAATAACAGGACTTTAAAGGAGTTGTCAAAGCAGAATTTTTTTTTATGCGATTCTGGGGACAGAACCCTTTTAAGGAGCTAGGGAAGATTGTAACGATTGAGATTTTATATAATAATTTTTAATATTTATTGAGTTAAATAAATATTTTATGTGAATTATTTATTGAGTTAAATAAATAAATTATGTGATTTATGGAGTGATTTAATTAAGTGTTATATATTAATTAAATTAATGTGTATATTAATTCTATATTATAGTTCTAATTTAATTGAGATAATTGAATTAGATGAATTATGTGATGAAGTGTTACATGAATTATAATTAGCGAGTAATTATAATTATGTGATAATTTTATGTTATTAATTGATGTTAGATTTTAATTGATTAAATAAGAATATTAAATATTTAATTAATTAAAGTGTGACATTAAAGTATGTGTTAAAATAATTTGTTAAAATAAAAGGAAAAGAATTTTTAAAATAATTTATACCAAACAAGGCCCTTGCTTTTGCTTTAAAGGACTGTTGCCAAACAAGGCCCTTACACTAGCTAACCCTAAATTACCTAAACTATGTTTGATTTTAATAAAAACTAGTTTCAAATTTTCTTGTAGCCAAACAAGCCAAGTTGGATTTTGAATTTGTAACTTACCTAATTAATAAGAGTTAGTATATATAATTATTATTAGGAGTTACATGTTTTATGTAATATATGTGTTATATGTATATTGTATATACACTAAGTACGTTAGTTTTCTAAGCCTAAGTCTAAACTAAGAACAAAGAAAAGAATAGCAGAGAATTTAGAGAGAAAAGGGAAGAAGAGAAGGAAGAGAAAGCTTGAGAAGGCTAGAGTTAATCTTCATATTTTTCTACAATCATCAAACAAAGGGTAATTACTATCTCATAATTTTAAAAAATTTAATTAGTTGTTCTTCCTTGTTTTGAGTTTCTATAAATTTTGGTTTACTGTAAATTTCAAGAAAATGTATTAACATGAATTGTATATATATATGGTGTTCATGTATTGTCAATAGTTGATTGGTATGCTATAAACGAGTTTCAGAAATCAAATTATAGTAGAAACATGTTTTAATGAATACTATATGTTCATATGGAGTTCATATAGTTGGTTGAGTTTTAGAGTAAAAGTTATGATTTAATTGTTGCTAATATATCTATTTAGAATTTCTTTTGATGCTATCATCAACTACGGATATAATGCATGTATTAAAAGTTGAATTAGTTGAGAAATTTAATTATAGTGAATTGTTTTATGAAAATTATGAGTTTGGGAGAAAAATGATTTTCTCAAGTTTTTATTTAAAATTAAGTGTTTTAATCTTGTAATTTGATGTCTTGGTATGTTAAAAGTGTGTTAGAAGCTTTATATGATGTTTCTATAATGTTATATTAATCAATCTTTGGGCTGAATTGAGAACTCAATGTGGAGAATTAAGCCAATTTGGTTTTTCTCGGCACTGTTCGTAAGCTGCTCTGTTTCTGTCCGCGTGCTGGCGCAGCTGCCCAGGCAGCAAGGGCAGAAGCGGCGTAGCTGCGTCGCTGGGTTTTCAGGATTAAAAACAGCGTAGTTGCGCCGGTGTCAAGGTTAAAGGTGGCGCAGCTACGCCGTGTCCTGTGCAGAGGCAGTGAGTTTTAATCAAGTGTGCAATTTATTTTTATGCCTAAGTTACATTGTTGCTAGAATAATGATCATGTATTTAAGTTGCAATAGCATGTTGATAACATGAATTTGACAATTTGGTAATTGTAAAAGAAAAGAGGTTTTGAAAACCTTAAAGTATTATTTGAATTATTGTGTAGTTATAATGCATGATGTAGTTTTACTAATTATAAATTTTAATTTGTTTATAATTTAATTTAAAATAAGAGGTAATTATAATTTAAGTAATTATAATTAGATTAAGTGTTTAAATTATAATTGTTTAATTATAATTTAGTTAAAAACATAATTGATTTAATTATGTGAGCATGCCTATGTGATGTAATTAACTATGTGATGATTAATTTTTTTAACTGGAATGAGTTTACTATGAGAGTTAACCAATTATGTGAATTAGTTATGTGCTAACTAATTTAGGTTATTGTGATTAAATATATATGTGTAGGATGTGTTAAGAACGTGACTGAGTTAAGTAACTTGCGCTTAAGGCAAGTCTTCTAACCCCTAAACTCGCTATTTCTACGCAAGTTTCTTTGAGTTCATATATTCATTGTTGAGAATGTTCCTTTCATTTCTGTACTGGACAATTATCTACTTAACCGAAGAGATCTTGAGTTATTGTTCAAGTAAGATCCAGTTTATTATTTTAAATGCTTTAAGTTTACTTCTAAAGTATATGTTAATTCATAATTATTTTATTTATGAATTATTGAAAGTCGATTCAACTAATCCTTAGTTGATAAACGTGAATTCTAAATTACCCTTGTAAACTTATCCAAACCAAACTTTCTTTGGTGCGGACTTTAATTCAAATTACTGAGTTGAACAACCCTAATTATTAGGGGAGGTTATTACGCATAGCGTAAAGATGTTTGTGCACAATACATGGTACGAAGGGCTGATCCCCCTATGTACGAGTTAAGGTCCATAGTCTTATTGACTGTTAATGGTTTAAATAGAAATATTTATAACCTAAGACAAGAGTTCAAAGGTCTTATGACCCTCAGACAAATTCCATATTCGAATTTTAATGTTGATAAAGAACTATTATTCAATTCTTTATTATTGAAGCAAGCTAAGTTTGAAAGATATTATTTCATGTAATTATTATTGTTAAACTCCATTGAGCTATTGTTTGCTCGCTCTTGCATTAAAAAACAATTACAGTTAAGGTTGATAACGTTGATTCCCCGTCTATGAGTAAAGGCAAGGGAAAGATGAACAAGTGAAGACTTGTTTAATTATTTTGAAATGATTGTAATAAGACTTTTATGTCTTGTTTTTATTCCGCACTTTATTGTTTATGTCAAGGTTAGAGTAATCCTGGGAATTTTTTTTTTTAAAAGATTGTAATTTATTTTTAGATATATTGGATAGATATTTGTTATAGTTAGAAAGTGAACACCAAATCATGTGGAAACGAAGTACCCGGATTTGGGGGTGTCACAGGTTGGTATCAAAGCCGTAGGTTATGAAACCTTAGGTGGGGAAAAACCTTAAGTAGTAGCCTTATGGTAAGATCGAAAAGATAGTGATGCTAGGTAAATATAATAAACTACCTTATGTGCCTATGTGTGTACGTTTAAGTATTCGAAGAGTGTCGATTTGATGTCACGTAATAATGAACTTTAAAATTCTTTTGTCGGGATGTCGAACGTTGAAGAACCTAGTCAGGCTAGAGAGGATGTACCTCAGGTGCCTAGAGAGGAGAAGCCCCGTGAGATACATATTGTCTTGGAGCAGCTGGTTAGGAGAGAGCCATCTCCAGTGATCACCGTAGCTGGTCGGGAGCGTGAGCTGACACCTATTCCAGAAGAAGAGGACGAGGATGAGTCTAAAGAGGAGGAGGAGGAGGAGGAGGAAGAGGATCTCGAAGAGGAATTCCCACCTCACCCTACTAGTGCTGAGATGTACGAGGCAGTCTACGATAGCAACGTGGAGCTTTATGGTCGAGTCAGAGAGCTCGAAAAAACCATTCAGCAGTGAGACGAGACGATCGAGGAAATGGCAAGCAACCTAGGAGATGCACAATGGAACCTGATACATATGGAGGTTGATAGAGATGCTGCTCGATTTAAACTGGCAAAGCTGAAGCAAGACATCCAGAAGGAGTCGAGAAAGCGAGCCAAAGCTGAAGCGATAAGTTTGAGGGCTATTCAACGAGCCGATCGAGCTGAAGGTGAAGCTGAAGCCAAGAGGGCCAAGCTAAGGGAAACAGAATGTGCTTTTCATACAGCTATAGAAAGAGCTCAGGACCGTGTTTTCTACTACCCAGCTCAGTTCCAAGGTTTATCGTGGTATGTGGTGGACCGAAGAATGACGTTCCGGGTAATAGAAGAGGAATGCAGAGAGGCTGTGCGACGTATTAATATGCCTAGGCGGTAGCAGTAGTAGTAGAGCTTTTGTTTATGTGTTGCTTTTTGTAGTAAATAAAGTAAATCCCATAATTTGAGATAAGAATGGGATAAGTTAATAATGTAATCCTGCAACTTTTCCAGTTCAGGAAGGATGATGTATATGGCAGAAATGCTATCTGATTGATGTTTTTAAACTACGACTAATGAATAAAAGAAGTTTATTGAAGTGTTATATGTTCTATGTGAACTGAATTGTTTAAAATGTTTAAGTATGAACTTGAATATTTAAAAATTGAATAAAGGATCTAATAATAATATTTTCTTAATAGAAAATGCCTCCTAGAAGAAGAACAACACGTCAAAACCTCGAGGGTTCGATGAACAACAACAATAACGAAGGGACGAATCCCAACTAAGTTCAGCAGTTGGTGAACCTATTGACAGGAGCTCTTGCGAATCAGTCGCAAGTGCAGGGTACTATGTTCAGGGAATTCAAGGCAGTAGGACTGCCTGAATTCAAAGGATCGACCAATCCTATCGAGGCTCAGACGTGGGTTATGGAAATGGAGAAGGTATTCGACATAGCCAGAGTAGGTGAAGACCAGAAGACAGCATTCGCTGCTTTCATGTTGAAGTCGGATGCTAGCTTTTGGTGGCAGGCTAACAAGACCCGAGAGGGAGAGGGAGTCATCATGTGGGAACGTTTCAAGGAGATGTTCTACGAAATGTACTTCCTAGTGAGTTCCCAGGACCAGATGGAGGTCCAGTTCCTAGAGCTTAAGTAGGGAGGGATGACGGTGTCCGAGTATGCTGCTAAGTTCAACGAATTGGCCAGGTTTGCTACTTACCAGGTCAGCACTGACGCTAGGAAGGCGATAAGGTTTGAGCGGGGACTGAAGTCCTGGCTCTACAGTAAGGTTTCCATGTTCCAGCTGAACACATTTGCAGCTGTGCTGGAGAAGGCCATACTTGCTGAGGGAGGAAGCGAAGCGGTGACGAAGTTCAACCAAGATAAGAAGAAGAAGAATGAGGTAGAAACCAAGATTGGGGGTAGCAGCACTGTGAACCAGAAGAGGAAATGGAATGACAACACCTTTGCTGGGAGTCAGCAAGGAAGCCAGCAGAAGAGGAAGTTTGAAGCATGTGCTACATGCGGTAAGAATCACACTGGCGTGTGCATGAAGGGGAAGCGGGTGTGCTTCAACTGTGGTCAGGAAGACCACATTGCACCTAATTGTCCAAACCTGAAGAAGGGAGCTTGCTTTACATGTGGATCCAAGGATCACATGGCTCGCAACTGCCCGAAGAAGCCGACGGTAGGGTCTACAGGGAGCGAAGGAAATGGAAGCGGCAGTTCCGTGACCATCGCTGCACCATTGCAAGCTGTTAGACCCACTGCACGGACATTCAATATGACGATGCAGGATGTTGTGCAATCAAAAGACGTGGTGTCAGGTATTATTTCGGTCAATAGTATAAATGCATATGTATTATTTGATTCGGGTGCTACTTGTTCATTCATATCTGATGATTTTGCTAAAACCCTAGACTTACCTGTAGAAGAGTTAATTTACCCCTTGAACATAGAGATTGCGAATAGGGAAATTATTCCTGTTAGGTGTGTTTATAAGAACTGTAGACTGGACATTAAGGGTCAGGAGCTGAGAGTAGATTTGATTCTGATTAAACTTGGGGAATTCGATGTCATACTGGGTATGGACTGGTTGTTCAACCATGGGGCGATAATCGACTGTCAGAAGAAGTCGATAAACCTTACGACTCCGTCGAAGTTAGTGTTCTATGGTAGCAAATCGCCTAGACAAACGAGTTGTCTGACGGTTATGCAAGCCAAGAAACTTCTGACGCAAGGCTGTGTGGGATATCTAGCCTACATAGTAGATACGCGTAAGGAAAGCCCGAAGGTGGAGGATATATCGGTAGTTAAGGAGTTTGTGGACGTTTTTCCGAGCGATTTGCCAGGACTTCCGCCAGATAGGGAGATAGAGTTCGTGATCGATCTAGCGCTGGGAACTGCTCCGATTTCGAAGGCTCCGTACAGAATGGCTCCAGTTGAGATGAAGGAACTTATGGTTCAACTACAAGAATTACTGGACAAGAAATATATTCAACCAAGTGTTTCACCGTGGGGAGCGCCAATTTTGTTTGTAAAGAAGAAGGATGGATCGATGCGTCTTTGCATTGATTATAGGGAGTTGAATAAAATTACTATCAAGAATAGGTATCCTTTACATAGGATCGATGACTGGTTTGATCAACTGAAGGGTGCGAAGTACTTCTCAAAAATTGATTTGAGAAGCGGGTATCATCAATTGAAGGTGAGGAAAGAAGATATACCTAAAATGGCTTTTAGGACTCGGTATGGTCATTACGATTTCTTGGTGATATCATTTGGTCTCATGAATGCCCCAGCTGCATTTATGGACTTAATGAACAGGGTGTTCAAGCCATTTCTGGACAAGTTCGTGTTAGTGTTTATAGATGACATCCTGGTTTATTCCAAGACCGAGGAGGAATATGCTGAACACTTACGACTAAGCTTAGAAGCCCTGAGACGAGAGAAGCTTTATGTTAAATTCTCGAAGTGCGAATTCTGGTTGGAATGTGTGCAATTTCTTGGCCACGTAATCGATAAGGATGGTATTTTGGTAGATCCGTTGAAGGTTGAAGCTGTTATGAATTGGGATCAGCCGAAGACGCCGTCTGAAGTGAGGAGTTTCTTGGGATTGGCAGGTTATTACCGTAGATTTATCCAGGACTTTTCTAGAATTGCAACTCCGTTGACGAATTTGACTCGTAAAATGGTTAAATTTGTTTGGACAGAGAAATGTGAAGAAAGTTTTCAAGAGCTAAAGAAGAGGCTGGGTACTGCGCCTATATTGTCTTTACCAGATAGTTCGGGAAATTTTGTAGTATATAGCGATGCCTTACAAAAAGGATTAGGCTGTGTGTTGATGTAGAGCGACAAAGTCATTGCCTATGCATCACGTCAGCTAAAGGATTATGAGAAGGAGTATCTGACCCATGATCTAGAATTGGCGGCAGTAGTGTTTGCCCTAAAGATTTGGAGGCACTACTTATATGGAGAAAAGTGTGAAATGTACACAGATCACAAGAGTCTGAAGTATATATTTACCCAGAAGGATTCTATCATGTGCCAAAGAAGATGGTTGGAACTGATTAAAGACTACGATTGCGAGATACTTTACCATCCGGGTAAAGCTAACGTTGTCGTCGACGCTTTGAGCAGGAAAGGTCGGGAGAAGCTGAACGTGTTAACTGATCAGGATGGGTTAATAGAACAGATGGCTAGATCGGAGTTGGAGGTGAAGCTTCTGAAGGAATCGGATGAGATGTTATTTCAAGTTACCACTGGTTCTACTTTAATAGACAAAGTGAAAGAAGCACAACTTCATGATGAAGAATGTAAGAAGATTTGGAGGAGGATAACTGATGGCGAAGAGTTCAAGTTCAAGATCGATAATGAAGGTCTGTTATGATTTGAAGGTAGAATCTGGGTACCGCCAGTACCTGAGGTCAAAGAGGAGATTCTGAGCGAAACTCATAGTTCTAGATATTCTATTCACCCCGGGAGTACGAAGGTGTACCAGGATCTCAGGCATCATTTCTGGTGGCCGAATATGAAGAGGGATGTTGCTGAATGCGTTGCGAAATGCTTTACGTTCAAGAAAGTTAAAGTAGAACACCAGAGACCGATTGGTTTGCTACAACCGTTAGACATTCCAGAGTGGAAGTGGAAGCACATCACGATGGATTTTGTGGTAGGTCTTCCAACGACTCAGAAGGGATTTGATGTGATATGGGTTATAGTGGATCGACTGACGAAGTCAGCCCACTTTCTGCCGATCAGGGTTAAGTATAACCTGGATAAGCTAGCGAAGCTATATGTGGAGGATATTATTTCTAGATATGGTGTTCCGGTGTCAATTGTGTCTGACAGAGATCCATATTTTACGTCTAATTTTTGGAAACGATTGCAAAAATGTCTGGGAACGCAATTGCAAATGAGTACAACGTATCATCCTCAGACTGATGGACAGAGCGAGAGAACGATTAAGACGCTTGAGGATATGCTGAGAGCTTGTGTGATGGACTTCAAAGGAAGCTGGGAGGATCATCTACTGTTGGTGGAGTTCGCCTACAATAATAGTCATCATGCTAGTATTGGCATGTCGCCTTACGAAGCATTATACGATAGAAAATGCAGAACTCCTTTGTGCTAGGATGAAGTCGGTTAACGTCAATTGTTGGGACCAGAATTGGTACAACAAACCGTCGAAATTGTGAAGCTGATTAGAATGAGATTAGTTGATGCTCAAGACAGACAGAAGAAGTATGCCGATCTTCATCGACAAAATTGAGAATTCTTACTAGGAAATTTCGTGTTCCTGAAAGTATCTCCCTGGAAGGGGAAGATTCGATTTGGTAAGAAGGAAAAGCTTAGTCCCAGATTTATTGGACCTTTTGAGGTGTTGCAAAAAGTAGGCGAGGTAGCTTATGAGATTGCACTACCTCCGGAGCTCGAGAATATACATAATGTCTTCCATATTTATGTGTTAAGACCTTACAAGCATGATTATAAACATCTAATAGAATATAAACCTTTACAATTTGATAAGGACTTAACATATAAAGAAGTGTCTGTTCAAATAGTTGATAGAAAGGAACAAGTAATTAGGAATAAAGTGATACCTTCTGTTAAGGTAATCTGGAGGAACCACAGTGCTGAAGAAGCTACGTGGGAACTCGAAGATGTTATGATGAAATCTTATCCACAGTTATTTGCTTAACTTTTGTGTGTAACCCCTTAGGTACCGATTCTGGGGACAGAATCCTTTTAAGGGGGGAAGAATGTAATAGACGAGAATTTTTATTTTGTGTGATTCTGGGGACAGAATCCTTTTAAGGAGGGAGGATTGTAACGATTGAGATTTTATATAATAATTTTTAATATTTATTGAGTTAAATAAATATTTTATGTGAATTATTTATTGAGTTAAATAAATAAATTATGTGATTTATGGAGTGATTTAATTAAGTGTTATATATTAATTAAATGAATGTGTATATTTATTCTATATTATAGTTCTAATTTAATTGAGATAATTAAATTAGATGAATTATGTGATGAAATGTTACATGAATTATAATTAGCGAGTAATTATAATTATGTGGTAATTTTATGTGATTAATTGATGTTAGGTTTTAATTGATTAAATAAGAATATTAAATATTTAATTAATTAAAGTGTGACATTAAAGTATGTGTTAAAATGATTTATTAAAATAAAAGGAAAAGAATTTTTTAAATGATTTATACCAAACAAGGCCCTTGCTTTTGTTTTAAATGACTGTTCCCAAACAGGGCCCTTACACTAGCTAACCCTAAATTACCTAAACTATGTTTGGTTTTAATAAAACTAGTTTCAAATTTTCTTGTAGCCAAACAAGCCAAGTTGGCTTTTGAATTTTGGAACTTACCTAATTAATAAGAGTTAGTATATATAATTATTATTAGGAGTTACATGTTTTATGTAATATATGTGTTATATGTATATTGTATATACACTAAGTACGTTAGTTTTCTAAGCCTAAGTCTAAACTAAGAACAAAAAAAAGAAGAGCAGAGAATTTAGAGAGAAAAGGGAAGAAGAGAATGAAGAGAAAGCTTTAGAAGGCTAGAGTTAATCTTTATATTCTTCTACAATCATCAAACAAAGGGTAATTACTATCTCATAGTTTTAAATTTTTTAATTAGTTGTTCTTCCTTGTTTTGAGTTTCTGTAAATTTTGGTTTATTGTAAATTTCAAAAAAATGTATTAACATGAATTGTATATATATATGGTGTTCATGTATTGTCAATAGTTGATTGGTATGCTATAAACGAGTTTCAGAAATTAAATTATAGTAGAAACATGTTTTAATGAATAATATATGTTTATATGGAGTTCATGTATTTGGTTGAGTTTTAGAGTAAAAGTTATGATTTAATTATTGCTAATATATCTATTTAGAATTTCTTGTGATGCTATCATCAACTACGGATATAATGCATGTATTAAAAGTTGAATTAGTTGAGAAATTTAATTATAGTGAATTGTTTTATGAAAATTATGAGTTTGGGAGAAAAATGATTTTCTCAAGTTTTTATTTAAAATTAAGTGTTTTAATCTTGTAATTTGATGTCTTGGTATGTTAAAAGTGTGTTAGAAGCTTTATATGATATTTCTATAATGTTATATGAATCAATCTTTGGGCTGAATTGAGAACTCGATGTGGAGAATTAAGCCAATTTGGTTTTTCTCGGCACTGCTCGTAAGCTGCTCTGTTTCTGTCAGCGTGCTGGCGCAGCTGCGCAGGCACCAAGGGCAGAAGCGGCGCAGCTGCGCCGCTGGGTTTTTAGGATTGACACCAGCGCAGCTACGCCGGTGTCAAGGTTAAAGGTGGGGCAGCTGCGCCGTGTCCTATATAGAGGCAGTGAGTTTTAATCAAGTGTGCAATTTATTTTTATGCCTAAGTTACATTGTTGCTAGAATAATGATCATGTATTTAAGTTGCAATAGCATGTTGATAACATGAATTTGACAATTTGGTAATTGTAAAAGAAAAGAGGTTTTGAAAACCTTAAAGTATTATTTGAATTATTGTGTAAATATAATGCATGATGTAGTTTTACTAATTATAAATTTTAATTTGTTTATAATTTAATTTAAAATAAGAGGTAATTATAATTTAAGTAATTATAATTAGATTAAGTGTTTAAATTATAATTGTTTAATTATAATTTAGTTAAATACATAATTGATTTAATTATGTGAGCATGCCTATGTGATGTAATTAACTATGTGATGATTAATTTTTTTAACTGGAATGAGTTAACTATGAGAGTTAACCAATTATGTGAATTAGTTATGTATTAACTAATTTAGGTTATTGTGATTAAATATATATGTGTAGGATGTGTTAAGAACGTGATTGAGTTAAGTAGCTTGCGCTTAAGGTAGGTCTTCTAACCCCTAAACTCGCTATTTCTACGCAAGTTTCTTTGAGTTCATATATTCATTGTTGAGAATGTCCCTTTCATTTCTGTACTGACAATTATTTACTTAACCGAAGAGATCTTGACTTATTGTTCAAGTAAGATCCAGTTTATTATTTTAAATACTTTAAGTTTACTTCTAAAGTATATGTTAATTCATAATTATTTTATTTATGAATTATTGAAAGTCGATTCAACTAATCCTTAGTTGATGAACGTGAATTATAAATTACCCTTGTAAACTTATCCAAACCAAACTTTCTTTGGTGCGGACTTTAATTCAAATTACTGAGTTGAACAACCCTAATTATTAGGGGAGGTTATTACGCATAGCGTTAAGATGTTTGTGCACAATACATAGTACGAAGGGCTGATCCCCCTAAGTACGAGTTATGGTCCATAGTCTTATTGACTGTTAATGGTTTAAATAGAAATATTTATAACCTAAGACAAGAGTTCAAAGGTCTTATGACCCTCAGACAAATTCCATATTCGAATTTTAATGTTGATAAAGAACTATTATTCAATTCTTTATTATTGAAGCAAGCTAAGTTTAAAAGATATTCTTTCATGTAATTATTATTGTTAAACTCCATTGAGCTGTTGTTTGCTCACTCTTGCATTAAAAAACAATTGCAGTTAAGGTTGATAATGTTGATTTCCCGTCTACGAGTAAAGGCAAGGGAAAGATGAACAAGTGAAGACTTGTTTAATTATTTTGAAATGATTGTAATAAGACTTTTATGTCATATTTTTATTCCGCACATTATTGTTTATGTCAAGGTTAGAGTAACCCTGGGATTATTTCTTTTACAAAGGTTGTAACCCTTGTTTTAAGGGGGATTTTATATAAAGATTGTAATTTATTTTGAGATATATTGGGTAGATGTTTGTTATAGTTAGAAAGTGAACACCAAATCATGTGAAAATGAAGTACCCGAATTTGGGGGTGTCACACATAACAAGGCTAAACAATACATAATATGCATGCTCGTGGGTATACTATACATGTATACTTTAATCCACATATTTCATGTCATAGAAATTCATTTCCTATGAATACGTGCATATGTGAAATCCATGCTTTAACCAAACGAGTCCATGTTAATATGCTTATAGGCATAACGAACTTTAATGTACATGCTTGTATGATCAATACGTAATCCTCATAGTGTTTGATCTTTAATATTCTACATTTTCCTTAAAAGTCGTACTTAATCAACAAAGGTAACATAGTATATGTAAAGCATCTCATAGTCATGACTCACATGTATTAGAGTGCATATTTAAACCACGTAAACATCCTCATATGGTCAGAATTTCACAAGACAAAACTATTGGTCAAGTTGGCTTTCCAAAGTTCTTAAGTTTCTTCTTTTGAAATCACTAGAATCTTGTAATCACGTATGTTAGTGTGTTCAACACTTTAAACGCACATTTCATGTAAATATAGATCATACAGTTATGTTATAAAAATATCAAAATATATACATATGCTAGGTTTATGTCAAGGTTTATATTCAAAATTGTAAGTTTTCCTTTTTAAAACATATATTATCCTTTCATAAAACGTGTGGCCATGACATATACGTATAGAATCTTGGAATACGTATTTATATCATGTTATTATACTGATATCTACATTTAAACCATGTTAACAAGCTTGATCAAAGTGGTATCATATGCTAGCATGGACAGAAATCACAACAGAACACAAAGCTACTGGTGCAGGCCCTGCACAGCTGCACAGCTGGCCAGTTCGAACTGGCGCAACTGCGCCGGTCTCAGTCCAGACACAAACGCAAGCTGCTTTGGTAGTTCCTCAACCCAACTCACAAATTTTACACAAAAATTGATTCAGTCATGCTACAACGTACTCCTAACATGCTTATGATCTTTACACAACACTTAATAATCATATTCCAAATCAAATATCAACTAATACATGCTTAATTCAAATAATCAAGAACTTAGCAATTTATCAGAAAATGAAGAATGGGGATGGGAAGTTATACCTCTGTGAAACAATTGAGCTGCAATATACTTTCTTAATCTCCACTATAATAACAGTATACTCACTCTTTATAAGTTCCTTAGCAAATATTTCTCAGCAATGAAATGATGGAGAAGGGAAGAGTTCTTGTATAGCCAATTTCTTACCTGGTTCTTGACATTGTTCCTCAAATCAAACTAATGGGAGATGCAATTAGCTAATGGTTATCAAATAGTGGGTGAGGAGTTGGTATATCTCATCATAATCTCCACTCCGTTGCTCATTATTGCTACAAGGCTATCCTAGCTTTGCTGAGTTTGAGGAGTGTAGGCACGTGAATGAGAAATGAGGGTGGGACCCTCATTTAGGGACAATATAAACTCAGCCTTTGCAATTGTATATATATTATGTATGCTCAACACTTAGCACAATATATACATACTTAGATTATATAATGTATATGCACATAGATATACTTTAGTTATATGTATTTATTCCATATACATTTAAATGGGTGATACTATATTATAGCAATTAATAATGAATAGGTACATAACATATAATCCATGTACATTTTCTATTAACACCAGATATAATTCAAGTAGGCATTATTATTATTTACCATCATAACTGTTTTTATAATTATAATAATAACTTATTAAAAATCATTATCAAATAACAATAGTTAAATGATATTAATATAGTATAATAGGGTATACATATTGATGTCTTCTCATACATAACATATAACTCACATAATTTCATTAATCATACTATATAGTCTATATATATAATATAGAGACATATTAATGTGTCACCTTGCACCTTATACAATATATAGTTGACTACCATATACTAAAGGTTTAATATAACATATACTTGCATATAACAATTAATCAATTAACCAAGTAAATATAATATTATTATATTTATTAAACTGTTACTCATTAATTATTATTTATTCATAATAATAATAATTAATCAACACATTATCAATTAATTACTCCCAATTGAAATTAATCAAACACGATTAAATCTCTACATTATATTGAAGAAATTTGAATATGTAATTACTAAAACTTTTTATCAATACTCTGATATAAAAGTCTCAGGATTAATCTACTAATTTAAATAACCATTAGTGATTCCCTTTAATAAAATCCTAGCATTTATTCGCATAGGTTAATTCACATAAGCACATAACCACATAAGGTTTAAATAAGTTTGAAAAATTAACTCTTAAAAATTTTAGATCACATATAAAATTAATAAGGAGCTTAAAATTCCTGGTCGTTACATCCATCCCCCCTTATAAAAATTCCGTACTCGGAATTATAAAAATAAGGTTACTCCAATAAAAACGGATAATTCGCTCTTATCACTTAGATAATCTCTACTGTCTGCTGTACCACTTCTGGTCGCAACAGTCGATGTTCACCTACTTTATCCCAACACAACGGTGTTTGACACTATCTCCCATAAATGCTTTTTGTAAAAATCTCTTCTCTTAATTCTGGTACTAACGGTACCCAAATTCGTCCTTCAAATCTTAGCAATCCAGTGCTATCAATCTTAAATATCAACTCATCACCTTTAGCTAATCGCTTCTTGATGTTATCACAAACTTCATCTTTCTTTTGTGCCCCTTTAACCTTATCTAACAAAGTCGAGCTTGCTGACACTGTAAATAATTTCTCGTCGGTCTCCATCGGATACTTAACCTCTAAGTCTAGTCGTTCGAAATCTTTCACTAATTCCTCTTGAATGGTCAACTTCAATAACTTCTCTCTACCTTTCCTGCTCAAGGCATCTGTCACTACATTCGCCTTGTCGGGATGGTACAGAGACTCACAATCATAATCTTTGATCAATTTTAGCTATCGGTGCTGCCTCATGTTTAATTCCTTTTGCGTGAAGATATACTTTAGACTCTGTATATCTCATACTTCTCGCCCTATAAATAATTCTTCCAAAACTCCAAGGCAAAAACTATTGTTGCTAAATCTCGTTTGGGAAGACATCCACGAATTCCCTTCAAATCGGTATAACAATTCCTATGAATGTATTCTACGGGGATAACTTTCTTGTTTGCTACTCCTACGTTCATAGGGTGTTCTAATTCCTCACGGGGTAAGTCTAACTGTTTAACAAATTTTTCAGAAACAAAAGAGTATGTGGCACTCGAATCGAATAACACATATGCATCTATATATTTGGTCGGGATGATACTTGACACTACGTCCTTGTTGTTGCGGTTGCCGCTAGCTGCAACGCCCTTTCTCTTCGGGCAGTCCTCGATTTGATGGTATGTGGCTCTACACGCGAAACATCCTCCTTTTGACTTATTCGAACATTGAGGAGCTATGTGCCCTGGTTGTCCACAATGATAACATGTGTTCTTCCCCTTCAAGCATTCCCCCGAGTGGTTCCTTCCACAATTACTGCACTTTAAACTTTTCTTAGCCTTTCCCCCAGATTTGCCACCTCCGGATGATTGGCTCTCCATTCATTTTTGTTTGTTGGGGGTGCTGCCTTCGTTGTTTCCCACATTCGGTCCTTCCTGGCCGGTCTTCTTATCGTGTTTAAATCGCGCTATGGCTTCAATGCCTCCTTCGGCAATGATAGCCCTTTCCAAAAGATCAGAAAAAGTCCTAATCTTTAATACATCTACTGCCTCCTGTACCCATGGTTTCAATCCTAATTCAAATCTCTTTGCTTTCCTGGCCTCCGTGTCCACCTGGCGTGACGCGAGTCGAGCCAACTCGTTAAATCTTTCCGCGTATTCTGCGACTGAAATACCTCCTTGTCTCAGCTCCAGAAACTTAACTTCCATATCTTGCTGCATATTCTCCAAGAAGAAAATCTTAAAGTTGTCCCACATAATAACTCCTTCGCCTGCTAGTCATTCATTGGCTTTCCACCAATAATTAGCTTCGCCCTTCATCATAAAAGTGGCAAAACTCATCTTCTGTGCTTCGGCCACCCGTGCGACCTCAAACTCCTTCTCCATTTCTTTTATCCATGTGTGGGCTTCGATTGGGTCTAAGGTTTCCCAGAATTCCGGTGGTCCTACCAATTTAAAGTCCTTAAAGCTAGCCAAGTGATGTCCTGGATGCCCTGCTGTTGGTTGGGGTCTGTTCTGCATTGCTTCTGTTAACAGGTTAACGAAGCTCTGCATTGGGTCGACATTTCCACCTCCACAATTGCTAACAGATCCTTCCTCCCTCTAGTTCCGCAAAAATCTCCTAGGCGACATGATCATGAGGAAAGGAAGAAAACTTTATTCATTACGTGATATGCTATTCAAGTTAGCATTAAGAAGTTTAGGACGTCTATCAATCATAGCTGATTTAAATAAACAACTTCAGTATCACAATAAGACTCGATGGGTCTCCTCAATCCATCACCTACAAAATCTACTTGAGTTTTCTACTAAGGTTATAACTTAGGTTTTGCATTCCTAACGTTTATAACCTAAATCTTTGATACCAACCTGTGACACCCCCGAATCCGGGTCCTCTGACCCCGGCCCGGCCGCCACGAAACAATACTAACGTCCACCTTTAAGTAACATACGATAACTAAAATGCGGAATCTAATAAACGTACGTTGTTCATTCAAAAGGTGTTACTAGTCCCAAGATTCGATAACCTTAATACATCAATACAAACATACCCTAGAATAAACAGTAGGGTTCATATTACATTAACAGTAATTAAACAAATCATAAAGACAAAGTCTGCTCCTTGCAAACCATCCTATATCTTTCCTTTACCCTTGTTCTTCCCTGAGGGCTCGAACTTAACTGCAATATAAGTCATGATATAGCAAGAATGAGCAACAAGTTTGCTCAGCAAGTTTAAATACAACAATAAAGGATATATCATGATTAATGGAAAAATATCTGACAATGATTTCAACAAAATGAATATCTTAAAGATTAAACAATATGAATGTTAGAATGATTCAATAATCTGTATGATTCAATACTTTGAATATCTGTATGATTCAACGATATGAATATCTGTAAGGTTCAACAACCTGCATGATTCAACACTATGAATATCTGAAAGATTCAATAATCTGACTATTAAAAGCAAAGATAATAATTGCCTTTAGAATGACTGATAGTCGAGTAGACTTTGAACTATAACTTTCCAATGGGTTCAATAGCTAATTGACCCTTTTTGGATTATTGGCTTCTGGCTATAGAAACTTAGTACCTCGAGGAGATCAGCCTCGGGTACAACGTGAATATGCATAACACTTATATCTGCTTACTCGTATCATATATATTAGATACCTAGGCACACTCCTACATATGAGGGGTGTTCTGTTCCGTCTAAGAATCCTTACCATCAATTGGTTTGGATAACATTATAGAAAACTTCATACACTAGTCTGACCGAGCAAAGGTTCAGACTCTTACTGACATAGTTCAAGAAATTTAGAACCTTAAATAATGTACAAAGACTGTACGAGCTCAAATGCACTAGGTGCGGACATCAATAATATCAATGTGGAATAATTGATAACTAATTAAACCACTAAATAACATGCTTGGAAATAAAGTTCAAGCAATTAAGTAAACAACTTTCGATTCAACAATAACCTACTCAATACAATATGAGAAAGATAGAGAACTTGCACAAAGTGAAGTTTAGAATTTGCACAATATATGAATTTGTGTAAGTTTAGGGGAACTTGCCCAATACTCAACGTGTGAAGATCGGGGAACTTGCATAATACTCAACGCGTGAAATTCGGGGAACTTGCACAATACTCAACGTGTGAAGTTAGGGGAACTTGTACGATAATAGATTCCTTGCATAAAATAAATGCACAGGCTTAGACACTTACAACATCAAAGAGTGAAATTCGGGGAATTTCACCATAATAGATCCCTTGCATAAAGTAAATGCATAGGTTAGGACATTTGCTTACAACGTTCTTTGAGTAAGGTAAACACAAAGATAAGATATTTGCACAATATACAAGTTTGTATAAGTTTAGAGAACTTGCATAATAAAGAAATGAAGTTCGGGAACTTGCAAAATAACCAAAGTGTGAAGTTTGGGGAACTTTCACAATACTCAAAATGTGAAGTTCGGGGAACTTTCACAATAACCAAAGTGTGAAGTTCGGGGAACTTTCACAATACTCAAAGTGTGAAGTTCGAGGAACTTGCACAATACAATAATAACCTGCTCAATACAATATGAGAAGGATAGGAAACTTTCACAAAAAACAAGTGAAGTTTAGAAACTCGCTTACACGGTTCATTGAATAAGGTAGTACAAGAATTTAGAATACTTGCACAATAGGGTCCGGATACTTATACAATAAATAAGTATAAGTCAAGAAAAACTTGCTCAAATAAAATAGTAGTTTAGGAAAACTTGCAATATGATAATACCCTGCTCAATATAAATTTGAGTAAAGTTAGGGAGACTTGCCTGATTGCTCAGCTACAATAATTCTAGCTTTAATTAAACGGTGTTGGAACGACCTAATATTAACAAGTCGATCTCTCCAATTAGTATATATAAACTAATATAAGTTCACACATACAAGAATCTAGTCATTATATAATTCTATAACATAGTTCACGTAAGTCAATCTAATCCTGTCTTTAGATTTACTAACTTTAGATTACTTAGTTTCTATGTGTCAATATAGGCTTGAACACATAGCACTTCCAGTTACTGATATAAATCAACACACATATTTATCAAGTTTATCTAACTCAAGTTCGAAAGCTAACATGTTCATTCTATGTCCACTTCAAGACCAATGTTTGTATGTCGGACATTCACATACTTTAATCAATATAAGTTCATGCTTCAAGATTGGTTACTAAGGTCATGTTATCACATAACAAGGCTAAATAATACATAATATGCATGCTCGTGCATATACTATACATGTATACTTTAGTCCACCTATTTCATGTCTTAGAAATTTATTTCCTATGAATACGTGCATATATGAAATCCATGCTTTAACCAAACGAGGTCCATGTTAATATGCTTATAGGCATAACGAACTTTAATGTGGATGCTTGTATGATCAATACGTAATCCTCATAGTGTTTGATCTTTCATATTCTACATTTTCATTAAAAGTTGTACTTAATCAACAAAGGTAACATAGTATATGTAAAGCATCTCATAGTCATGACTCACATGTATTAGAGTGCATATCTAAACCACGTAAACATCCTCATATGGTCAGAATTTCACAAGACAAAACTATTGGTCAAGTTGGCTTTCCAAAGTTCTTAAGTTTCTTCTTTTGAAATCACTAGAATCTTGTAATCACGTATGTTAGTGTGTTCAACACTTTAAACGCACATTTCATGTCAATATAGATCATACGGTCATGTTATAAAAATATCAGAATATATACATATGCTAGGTTTATGTCAAGATTCATATTTAAAATTATAAGTTTTCCTTTTTAAAATATATATTGTCCTTTCATAAAACGTGTGGCCATGACATATACGTATAGCATCTTGGAATATGTACTTATATCATGTTATTGTACTGATATCTACATTTAAACCATTTTCACAAGCTTGATCAAAGTGGTATCATATGCTAGCATGGACAGAAATCACAACAGAACATAAAGCTGCTGGTGCAGGCCCTGCGCAGCTGCGCCGGTCTCAGTCCAGACGCAGACACAGGCTGCTTTGGCAGTTCCTCAGTCCAACTCACAAATTTTATACGAAAATTGATTTAGTCATGCTACAATGTACTCCTAACATGCTTATGATCTTTACACAACACTTAATAATCATATTCCAAATCAAATATCAACTAATACATGCTTAATTCAAATAATCAAGAACTTAGCAATTTAACAAAAAATGAAGAATGGGTATGGGAAGTTATACCTCTGTAAAACAATTGAGTTGCAATATTCTTTATTAATCTCCTCTATAATAACAGTATACTCACTCTTTATAAGTTCCTTAGCAAATATATCTCAGCAATGAAATGATGGAGAATGGAAGAGTTCTTATATAGCCAATTTCTTACCCGGTTCTTGACATTGTTCCTCAAATCAAACTAATGGGAGATGCAATTAACTATTGGTTATCAAATAGTGGGTGAGGAATTGGTATATCTCATTATAATCTCCACTCTATTACTACAAGGCTATCCTAGCTTTGCTGAGTTTGAGAAGTGTAGGCACGTGAATGAGAAATGTGGGTGGGACTCTCATTTAGGGACAATGTAAACTCAGTCGTTGCAATTGTATATATATTATATATGCTCAACACTTAGCACAATATATACATACTTAGATTATATAATGTATATTCACATAGATATACTTTAGTTATATGTATTTATTCCATATACATTTAAATGGGTGATACTATATTATAGCAATTAATAATGAATAGGTACATAACATATAATCCATGTACATTTTCTATTAACACCAGATATAATTCAAGTAGGCATTATTATTATTTACCATCATAACTGTTATTATAATTATTATAATAACTTATTAAAAATCATTATCAAATAACAATAGTTAAATGATATTAATATAGTATAATAGGGTATACATATTGATGTCTTCTCATACATAACATATAACTCACATAATTTCATTAATCATACTATATAGTCTATATATATAATATAGAGACATATTAATGTGTCACCTTGCACCTTATACAATATATAGTTGACTACCATATACTAAAGGTTTAATATAACATATACTTGCATATAACAATTAATCAATTAACCAAGTAAATATAATATTATTATATTTATTAAACTGTTACTCATTAATTATTATTTATTCATAATAATAATAATTAATCAACACATTATCAATTAATTACTCCCGATTGAAATTAATCAAACACGATTAAATCTCTACATTATATTGAAGAAATTTGAATATGTAATTACTAAAACTTTTTATCAATACTCTGATATAAAAGTCTCAGGATTAATCTACTAATTTAAATAACCATTAGTGATTCCCTTTAATAAAATCCTAGCATTTATTCGCATAGGTTAATTCACATAAGCACATAACCACATAAGGTTTAAATAAGTTTGAAAAATTAACTCTTAAAAATTTTAGATCACATATAAAATTAATAAGGAGCTTAAAATTCCTGGTCGTTACATCCATCCCCCCTTATAAAAATTCGGTACTCGGAATTATAAAAATAAGGTTACTCCAATAAAAACGGATAATTCGCTCTTATCACTTAGATAATCTCTACTGTCTGCTGTACCACTTCTGGTCGCAACAGTCGACGTTCACCTACTTTATCCCAACACAACGGTGTTTGACACTATCTCCCATAAATGCGTCTTGTAAAAATCTCTTCTCTTAGTTCTGGTACTAACGGTACCCAAATTCGTCCTTTAAATCTTAGCAATCTAGTGCTATCAATCTTAAATTTCAACTCATCACCTTTAGCTAATCGCTTCTTGATGTTATCACAAACTTTGTCCTTCTCTTGTGCCCCCTTAACCTTAAGTCGGGCTTGCTGACACTGTAAATAATTTCTCGTCGGTCTCCATCGAATATTTAATCGCTAAGTCTAGTCGTTCAAAATCTTTCACTAATCCCTCTTGAATGGTCAAGTTCAATAACTTCTCTCTACCTTTCCTGCTTAAGGCATCTGTCACTACATTTGCCTTGTCGAGATGGTACAGAATCTCACAATCATAATCTTTGATCAATTTTAGCCATCGGCGCTGCCTCATATTTAATTCTTTCTGCGTGATGATATACTTCAGACTTTGTATATCTCACACTTCTCACCATACAAATAATGCTTCCAAAACTCCAAGGCAAAAACTATTGCTGCTAAATCTCGTTTGGGAAGACATCCATGAATTCCCTTCAAATCGGTATAACAATTCCTATGAATGTATTCTACGGGGATAACTTCCTTGTTTGCTACTCCTACGTTCATAGGGTATTCTAATTCCTCACGGGGTAAGTCTAACTATTTAACAAATTCTTCAGAAACAAAAGAGCAGGTGACACCCGAATCGAATAACACATATGCATCTATATAATTGATCGGGATGATACCTGACACTACGTCCTTGTTGTTGTGGTTGTCGCTAGCTGCAACGCCTTTTCTCTTCGAGCAGTCCTTGATTTGATGGTCTGTGGCTCTACACGCGAAACATCCTCCTTTTGACTTATTCGAACATTGAGGAGCCATGTGCCCCGGTTGTCCATAATGATAACATGCGTTCTTCCCCTTCAAGCATTTCCTCGAATACGGGCAGCTATATCAGCAAAGGATTGCTCGATCCTATAACAAGAAGGTCCGAATACGGCAATTCAAAGAACATGATTTGGTGCTGAAGAAAGTTTTGTCCAATCAAGATGAAGCTAAAGGAAAGTTCGCCCTTAATTGGGAAGGCCCTTTCATTGTCAAGGAGGTGTTGACAGGAGGAGCTATCAGACTACAAGAGATGGACAGGAGCGAATTTCCCCAACTCATCAATTCAGACACCGTGAAAAGGTATTATGTCTGAAGCACATGCATGCCCTCACCCGGGTCCTACAAATCAAATCAGGTTCAGTTTTCACTAGAACACTAAACTATGAATGACCTGATCTCCCTATACCCGGGAGTACGTAGGCAGACATTTCTGGTGCGGTCAAACCAAATAAAAATTCAAAACTCATTAAACAAAACTCAAAACACAAGATAAATACTTTTCAAACCTCTCTCACACAAAAATTGAACTACGAATGACCTGATCTCCCTACACCCGGGAGTATGTAGGCAGCCATTCATGGTGCGGTTTGACATTCAACAAAAAACAAAAACCAATAAAAACCAGTTCCAAGACACCAAAACTATATAAAGGCTAAGTCCTATCAAGCTACCCTGATCAATAGGCCCTTCTTAGCTACTCTCTGACATCTCAACTGTCATTCCATCAAGGAGAAGCTTAAGATACTTCAATAACAGCAAGTCATGAAAGAAGTGGTACGCACTCAGCAATGACAATACATATCCAAATAGGTAAGTGAATCAAAAATATATTTCTCTAATATATAACACTGTTTGATATATACATAGTGTCCTGTAAATGACAAAAATGGCTGATCTAGTATGTGCAGGAAAAATAAAGCTAGTCTATGGACCCAATGATAAGCGGGCCAACAATGCCAACATGGCATCTCTCTTTGAAGATGGAGGAGCAGCTGCTAGTGCAATACCCTCATCCTCTATACGGCTCAAAACCTCCACAGTCATCTGCAGTGTGGCACTGTGATCATCAATATATGCACTCATCTCGGCAACCAGACCATGAGTATAAGATCGGAGAGCAGTACTATCGACAATGTGGAAATCCCGGGAACCTATAGTCTCGTCCCTCTACATAAAAGCTGCATCCCTAGCAATCAAAATCTCCTCGATCTCAACAAAAGATGCGTTTATAGCAGATCGGATCTCCTCCTGCTCAATCAATCCTGCATCCTGAGCAGCTCGAGTCGCATCTCTCTCTGCCAAAGCTATATCTCTGCAAGACAAGGCGGTCAACATCAGTGCTCTAACCTGATCTCTCAAAGGTTATCTTAGCTAGCGAGTCTGCCAAGATGGGATCTGTCCTGGTAGGAATGATCGGTGGGTCACTAACTAGTGCTGCTATCAAACCCATAAAAAGCTCATCCTCAGTAGGAGACTCAGGATTCTCTACAGGCTCCTCCTCATTTGAATCCACTATAGGAGCTGACTTGATGAATGCAGCTGATGCTATCTCTGCCTGCAGCCATGCTAAGTACTCTGGAGAACAATTCGGATGGCTACCGGAGAAATCAGGCCTCTTCCTGTGAGTCCAACACTCATACACTCTGATCAAATAAGCAGATGACGTAGACGAAGCTGACATCCGCTGATCAGCAGCCTCCTCAAATTGATGCATGCTCTAAAACTGATCGAACTAGCCCATAAACCCAGAGGATGGTAAGTAATCACTCCCCTCAATCCCGCTAGGGGCAAATAGTCCATACCAGGTGCATGGGTGATGAAGCTATATGGGGAGACTAGCATTTCGCACGGTAGAATCAAAAATAGATGTACAATATCAGACAAAAATGCTGACCATGTCTCTGCATCAATACACTCCGCGGGCTGAAATGAGTAGGACATAGCTATATCATGGGAGAAACAATACCCCTGATGTCTGAAAAATCCAATCGGTCTAATATGGGACATAATCTATACATACAACAAGACCGAACTACCTCTAAAAAACCCCTTCGGGTGGGTAATGCAGTGGGTGGCAGACCTTAGCATCTCGGCCAATATCATCAGAATAATGGTGCTACCATGCCTAAGGGCCCGAACCACAGCTATCAATCCCACATCCAAATGGTCCAAGCGTAGCAGCATATAGACGTATGATACAATGCACATTAGCAAAATGTCTATCCTGGCCAAATGCCACGCCTCTGTCGATACAATAAAATCCCTGGCATGTCGATCATAACTGTCAAGCTCACCAAACTGATCGATACGCCCATAAATGATCTCATCCACAACTACGCTATGGCGAAGACCTGACATCTGTACAAACGGTCTCCTCATATCACTGATCGCCATACGAGCGCAGGGCAACTCTAAAGCTAAGCCAGTAAACCGCTGGTACTCCTCAAGGGTTGGAGTCAACTCATGATGCCCAAAGCGAAAGACTTGTCTAGCGAGTATCCAACAGGATAAGATGCCATCCACAAACCCGTATGGCACCTGAAAGTCTACGAGGGCCAATGAATGCCCAGCATCTGATCCAATGTCCCTCTAGCAAGGAAGGCTAGGCTCTCGTACCACGATCTCAACGACAATGCCACCTCAGACGATGGTAGATGCTCAATACGGCTAACGGTGGAGGATAACATCTGTATCACCGTATCACAAGACCATCTAGGGTTCAAATCTAAACTCATCTGTCTAAATGCATACACATGATATAATACATACATAATGGCAATGATAAATATGATGCGATAGATATGAAATATCATACATATCTACAATAAACTATCTACTAAAAGCATCATCCTTGTCTGATAATACAAAGCAAAATAAAAATTACAAGAATATGGGGCACCACCACCCAACTACTAATAGTGGTCTATCAAAATGAGGCAAAGCTGGCTCATAGCCAAAATAATGGTCGACCAAAAGATATAGCTAAAAATAACTATCCAAAAAGATCCAAAACATCTATGCTCAGGTGGTTAACCTGCTCCATCTCCTCCGTGGACACAAAGTTGCGATCATTAGGCATATCTGGGTGGTACAAGGAAGGATCAACCCCTGCAAAATTGCTAGAAAATAGACCTGAAGAGGGGCCCACTCCGAAGCTGGAAGTGTCAAAAGAAGATGCCTCTGACGGATCTCTGGCAAGATGCCTGATAAATAAGTGAGCTCTCTCCAACTGCTGGGTCAACCCTGTGATCTGGTCCAAATGAGTCGGCTCCCTGAGGCAAGCTATCCAATCTGTCCTCATCACAGACCCAGGCACCATATCTGCCATAAACTGGGTAGCCCGAGTCTGAGCTCCAATAGTGCGAGGACTCCACCAGTTGCTGAATGCCTGCTGGCTATAAGGGCCCTCTGATAGGGTAAAGCCATCTATACCATCCATAGGGATATCTATCAGTGGCAAGATCAATGGCCAATGATGCCAAGCAGGAGGAATAATGGGAATACGGATCTGCCCCGTAATGCTCCTGATCGCCCGCTCTCCTAAATAGAGCTCCCAACCTCCCTCTGTCAAAAAAGGGACTCTACGGGTCGATAATGCAAACTCCCGACCAGTGGGGAAGCCTCCCGACTCTGAGGTGTATGGGATCCATGTGATCGATTCGGCTGTCAAAATCTCCAACTGCAGGCGAGAATGGGTAAAGCCCTCAGCAACAAGGACCTCCGTCAGAGTGGAGTGATGCCAACGCCGTCCCCGGGGATAAGTCTCTATGCCTAAAGCAATGGCAGGCCGTAGGTAAGGAAGCCTCTCATACGCCCAGAACTGGCCATGTAAATATCAAAAGTCCTAAGTGACCAAGATTGACAAATATAAAGGCAGAAATTAAAAAGGTATAAGAGAGATGTACTGACCAGCAGAAATGAGTAGAACCCTAACCAAGCCTCCGTCAAACCCTCCGAAAGCATACGCATACCTCGGAGAAAATATGCAAAGTTGTAGGAACCCCAATCAATGTCACTGAGACGCTCTACATACCGGGTAGCGCTAACCAGGGCGAAGGACATAGTCGATGAGTTGTCCGCTACTAAATAACCCCTGATGATCAGCAGAAACAATCACCTCAAGATGCGATCCCTAACCCTCTGATCATCAGGCAGAGGCTTAAGTAAAGCCTCAGTCTAGGCATCTATACTAAAGGTACCTGATCAGACCGTCTGACCCTTGATCGCCGTCGTAGGAACTGCCAGCAGGGATCGAACGGCAATCGATGTGATGTTAGCCACGACAGGCACTGGCTCACCCTCGAACTCAATGCCGGAGATGAACCTCCAGTCCCTAGGGGTCATCATCACCTCACGGTCCAACAAATGAAGGGACTGAGTCTGGTGGAACCTGCCCTCAGACAGAGCCCTTCATATACCCCCAGGGGAAGAAGAATAGAGAAGAAGGCTTGAAACCCCCTAGCTGTCAATGATATCCCTGTAGTCCTGGTGCAAAGTATGGTACTGGAAGTGCACGTTAAACCAGTTCCCTCGAGGCTGCGTAAAGCCGGGGAACCTAAATCAAAAACCAATCCATGTCAAGAACTTGTGCCCCGAGAATGGCAAAAGAAAGAAAGAGTCCAGAAAGAAGAAAACTTCAAGTTACCTCGTTGGCGTGAAGAAATCTCGATGGATGACGACTCAAGTCTCCCAGCAACTCCTGGGTCGACACAACAATGCCAGGAACCTCCGCACGTGGTGCCTGAGCCAGAGCAAGAGCAGCAAAAGGAGCCTGCTCATCATCAATATCTATTGGCTGCTCATCTTGGGTTGGATGAATCATCGACTCTGCTAATCTGTGAGGCAGTCGAGCTGGACGTGGCTGAGGAACATCAGAAGCTCGCCTCCGTCTAACGCCTGAAACTACCTTGCTAGCACTACCGGGACTATCTCAGTCCATCACCTGAACAAAGTCTTCAAATCACCTCAGAAATGGTGTGGTAAGCCTAAAACCTGTGGCTTATTAATTTAAATCAGTATTTTATGCATTTCTAAGTCCTAAAACATGCATGGGTCAGTCAAAAATCCCCATTAAAGTCAAAACTGCATGTTTTTCAAAAGCTAAATCCTAAAACGTGCACGGGTCAGTTAAAAAATCCTCAGTAGAGTCAAAACTTCATGTTTTTAAATGCCTAAACTTTTTTTAAAAAAAATCCAGAGTCTCGTTTGTAAAATGGATTGTCCGCATGTACATAGGCATGTCTAGGTGAACATTCAATAGCACACCTTCCCAAAAAAAGGAACAGTTCATATTTATGAACTAAAATCAAAACTAAACTTTGCATGGTAGCCAAATTAGCATGGACATTTTAGTTGAAAATTAAGGCTCACTAGGCCTCAAAAAGGATGAATAAACTGATTAAAAAGAGCAAAATATGTCTGTCTCAGAATCTAATTTTTCTTGCATCAAAACGTGCATTACAATAAGATATGCATACATATGAAGTCAAAAAAATTTTAACAAGTCATATAAGCATACATTTTTCATACATTGCGTCTAAAAGCACCCTATGTGGTTTATATGCTTTTAACCGTCAAAAGTTGCGAAAAGAAGACGAAAAACGTTACCTGCGATGTGCTGAACGCGTGGGAACTGATGGAATATGAAAAAGGCTGCCCGAATTTCGTAGATCTGAAAAAGAAGATCAGATTCCGTTTGAAACTTGAAATGAAATTGTTTTCAAATGAATTCTCGCATCAAATATAAAGCCATAGGTAGAAGCGGGCCCACCTACGGCCGCCGCACCTCTACTTGTGGCTCACCAAGGTGGGGCCCGCTCCCTCCGGTTCGGTTTGGTTCGAGTTAAAATGGAGTTCAAATGAGCTGCCAAGTTAAATAGGAAGAAAAATCGCTACGCGATTGAGCGGTTTGTCATGAAATCCTGCGTTTAAGCAGCATAATCCTGACAGAAAGGGAAACTCTCTGAAAACCCTTGGTATTCATCCTGAAGCAATGTCCAGGGATTAATGATGAAGAATGCTGAATAACTATAGAAAAACTATGCAAAACTGCCTAAAAACTGCGCAAAACTGCAGAAAAATGCCACTTTCGAAGCGTCGGGTACTGACCGATGACAGTTCAGCCGTTGGCACAACCCTAGAAAAGCGTCGGGTACCGACCGATGACAGTTCAACCATTGGCACAACCCCATCGAAGCGTCAGGTACTAACCGATGATAGTTCAGCCGTCGGCTCAACCCCAGCGAAGCATCGGGTACTGACCGGTGACAGTTCAGCCATTGGCACAACCCCAGCGAAGCATCGGGTACTGACCGATGATAGTTCATCCATTGTCTTAGCCCTAGCGATGCGTCGAGTATCGACGGATAACAGTTTAGCCGTTGGCACAACCCCAATGAAGCGTCGGGTACCGATCGATGACAGTTCAATCGTTGGCACAACCCCAGCGAAGCGTCGGGTATTGACCAATGATAGTTTAGCCGTTGGCACAACCCCAGCAAAGCGTCGGGTACCGACTGATGACATTTCAGCCATTGGCACAACCCCAGCGAAGCATCGGGTACTGAACGATGACAGTTCGGCCGTTAGCTCAACCCCAACGAAGCATCGGAGGGGATACGGTGACGGAAGCAATAAAATAATCCATCCCCGATGATGGAATCTGTTATACACATCCTCAGAGGGAGTAGCGGGTTGAAGTGATGATTCAACTTACTGTGGCAAACTACCGGTGTAGATTATCGGCCCGATAGGCATCGGGAGAACTCATTGGAATAACTCGACGAAAACAATGACGTCCTCATCAGAGTCACCTAAACTATCATGGATGATGTCATCCCCAGCAGAAAGTGACAAAAATTGTTCACGATAGCCTATTACTGACCTCTTTAGCAAAACGAGATAGCAGCCTAACTCTGATAACCTGTCAATGGATGTCCTACCAGCAACCGGCTAACAATGTCGCCCCAAGGGTTATCATGAATAACGTTATCCCCAGTAGAAGCTAACGTAATCAATCAGTGATAACCCTAACCCCTCAAAGGTATCCTACCTGTATAGCATATCTTACAATTATGGCATTTCTAGTGTCTAACAATCTTTACCATGTTCATTCCACTGCATTGCAGGAACATGATAAAGAGGGGCATCTATAGACACTCGAAATTTCCTTTCCCTGTTACTAACACTATAAGAGGGCAAGACTGTCTAATTAAATCAACCCCGGTCTCAATACCGGGCTATCAGTTTAACCTTGGTCTCAATATCGGGCCATCAAATCAACCCCGGTCTCAATACCTAGTTATAAACTCAACCCCGGTCTCAATACCGGGCTATCAGTTCAACCCCGGTCTCAATACCGGGCTATCAAATCAACCCCGATCTCAATACCGGGCTATCAACTCAACTCCGATCTCAATACCGGGCCATCAAATCAACCCCCGATCTCAATACCGGGTCGTCAACTCAACCCCGGTCTCAATACCAGGCCATCAAATTAACCTCGGTCTCAATACCGGGTCGTCAACTTAACCCCGATCTCAATACCGGGTCGTCAACTCAACCTCGATCTCAATATCGAGCCATCAAATCAACCCCAATTTTAACCCAGAAGGTACAGGTCAGCCCCGGTCTCAACCCGGGAGGTACAGATCAGCCCCGGTCTCAATCCGGGAGGTACAGGTCAGCCATGGGCTTAACTTAGGAGGTACAAGTCAGCCCCGATCTCAACTCGGGAGGTACAGGTCAGCCTCGGTCTCAACCTGGGAGGTACAGATCAGCCCCGGTCCTCAATTTGGGAGGTACAGGTCAGCCCCGAGCTCAACCCGGGAGGTACAGGTCAGACCGGATCTCAACCCGGGAGGTACAGGTCAGTCCCAGTCTCAACCCGGGAGGTACAGATCAGCCCCGGTCTCAACCCGAAAGGTACATATCAACCCCGTTCTCAACTCGAGAAGTACAGATCATCCCCGATCTCAACCCAAAAAGTCAGGTCAACTTCGAAAATAATCCTGAACTATCACAACATCTCTAGAGGAAAACCTGGAGGGAGCAAGTCAGCCTCAGAGACAACACTGAGGACAAACAGACTCGAATGGGATCCAAACCATGGAAACAACCCCAGGAAGTCAATCGAAGGCCATGCCGACACTAAGGGCAACCCCGAGAAGGGCAAAACAATCATTTTACCAAATCTAAGCTAATTCGGTCAAAATCAAGCTGAATTGATGCCACCAAGGTCAGAACAAACCATAACGATGATCCCGAGTGCAAACAGTGCGAGACAGCTCAACGGATAAACTGTAGGGAATCAAAGACCTGGTTATGAACCCCTCTTTTTGGACCCAAAATTTTTTTATCGCATGTCATTGTGACACTTTCGGTGAGGGATTTCCAAAAAGGTATTGCACGCCTCACACGGACGCTCCGATCAAAAGTTAAAAGTTTCAAATCAAACCTCGCTTTGCTCGGAGTGCACGTACTTCTTGACTACGAAGCCCACCGCAGGGCCCATGCCACGTGGAGCAGCACCTCTACCTGCGGCAGCAGCAGGTAGAGTGGAGGCTCCCTGGTCTATATATAGAGGTGCACCCCCTCTAATTTGAAGAATTCAGAAACGCTCCGAACTCCTGCCCGTTTAATTTTCCAGCCATTTTCTTGCCTTCCAAACTCAAATTTTTCCACTCTAACACATAGATATACCCACATACTACCACATAACAGAAAATAACTGGTAGATTTGGACGTTTAAAGCCTACGATTTGGCAAAAAGCCCGTATAACAGTCTATTGTGAGTATTTTTACGATCAGAAAGTTATTATTACTTCTTCGCACTTTCATAAACTTGCATATCAAGTTTCGTTTTCTAAATATGTCCGAAACTCAGTTCCGTGTCGTTTTTGTCCACTTATAGTACATTTTTGTACATAAAATGTATTTTTTGGCATTTCTATAACTCGGATTGACGATCCGTCGCTTCCAGCAGCTTTTATATACTTGCATCTTCGTTATTAGTAACTTCACCGGACTGGGTTATCTTTCCAGTCCGGGTTGGTTTTTGTTTTTGTATATATTTAATTGTATATACTTACTTTTCAATTCTGTCAAGCCCGGATGTGAAATCTGCGGTAGTTTACTACTTTTATATATAAATATGCATATATAAGCAGCCTTCACCACACTGGGTTATCTTTCCAGTCTTGGTTGACTACTTCTATGTTTATATATATATATATATATATATATATATATATATATTTATATTTCATGTCGGCTTAGATCATTCTGTGGCCTTTTTACTGCTTTTACATATAAATATGCGTATATAAGCAACCTTCACCACACTAGGTTATCTTCCCAATTTTGTTTGACTACTTTTTTGTATATTTATATTTCAGTTTGGCCTGGATCATTCTGTGGCCATTTTACTTTTCCTGGCACCACTCACCATTACTGGGTTATCTTCCCAGTCCTGGTTTGACTATCTTTATGTTTATATTTAAATATATAAATTTATATTTCAGTCCGGGCATAGGCGTGAAAACCATTCGCCCTTTTTACTGTTTTTCTATATATATATTTCAATTCTGTCCAGATTGGATCATTCCGTGGCTTTTATACAACTTTTATAAATATATATATATATATATATATATATTGCTTTTGTATATATAATTATATATATTGCTTTAATCATTTTTATTAAATTGCTGCTTTAAATATTCATTTGATATGAATTGGCACTGACATCTCTGCGGGCGAACCAGATTTCCTTAAATCTCGCCAACTCTAGCCTTCAAACGGTTCAAAATAGGTACAGACAGAACCGGGAAGCTAGGATGGCTGAGATTTATTTAAATCTAGCATTTTTTAGCTTCAGTTATGAAAGCAACCTCGTAGCCCTTAGATCGCTATCTAGTGGGAATGAGACGCTTTGGCCATGTGCGAGCTAGGATTTACTGATGAATCAATGGTTCTGGCGATATTGGGATATATTTCTGTACAAATATGAGCTGTGCATGTTTATTAGCCTCCTTATGTGAGCCTAGGAATCGTGGGATTCATGATCAAATTGATCCGAATCTGATTCCCACGATGGACAAACTCCACTTTACAAATGTACCATACCAGTTTTTCTGTAAAAATGTACATACAAAAGACCTTAAAATGGTTATCCGAATTTAAGGTCTCAATATAGTGAAAATATGGTTTGTCGTGTCAGAGTCCCTCCAATGGATATAATTCCTATGAGGAGACCTACACTTGTATATATGTTGTGGTCGAGGATGCTTCGCAGCCCGACAATCACCATTCAAATTGAGCCTTAAGGCTGAAAAGATAAAATTGAAGTATCGATATGCTTCAATTCCTATGTTAGCGTAAGGGTTTGATAACTTTCTTTCAAAACATCACTTAAATAATCTCATATACAAAAGAAGCTTTTGCAAATCAAATCAAACACTTTTGCAAATCAAATCAAAGATTTTTTGCAAATCAAATCTAACCTTTCGTATATAAGTTCAACGATGCATAGACATGCTTTCAATCAAACATTGGCCCAATTTTCTTCCAGTATTCACACATACATTGCAGATTTAAAAGGAAAATATTGAAAAGATGCGGTACCGTGTTTACACAGGAAGTTGTGGGGTGCCTAACACCTTCCCCACACTTAACCAACCCTCTGAACTCAAAACTTTATTTTCAAAGATCAAGTTTCGACAGTGTCAAACTATTGTACCTCTTTTTAAACAAAACTCGGATGAGTTGGTACAACCATTTCAAATCTACCAACTAGCGAGTCTATAAAACGTTCAATCGTCGACATGATACATGTTGGTCTTTTCCTAAAAAACCCTTCCAAACCTTTTTTACAAATAAAAAGAGTAAGGGTAGAGATAACATAGGAAGAGAGAAAGATCCGGGTTGTGACCCGACCCGCGAAATTTTTCCCGACGTTGACAAATAATATTAGACTAATATATTATTAAGTAATTAAAAATATTTAAATTAAAATATTATTAAATAATTAATAATATTAGTTAAGAATTTAAAATGTTATTAAATGATTAATAATATTAGTTAAGGATTAAAATATTATTAATAAATGATTAATAATATTAGTTAAGAATTAAAATATTATTAAATGATTAATAATATTATGGGATGAGGAAGATATTATTAAATGATTAATAATAGTATGAGGTGTGTAAGACATTATTAAATGATTAATAATACGTGTGAATGAATAAAATATTATTAAATAATTAATAATATTAAATGAGAGTTTAAAAGATGAGTTAAGTTATTGAGTTAGACATTCAATAGACTATATTGAATTATATGATGAACTGGAAATTTAATATGTTAGGAATGGGAATACAGTTTGAATTCGGCTTGCTGCATTGATGTATTCGGTTTGTTGGATTCGTAAACAGTTTACCGAGTTATAAGAAGAACTTATAAAATGAAAGACATAATGTTAAATCATAATGTATATAATATAGTAGTGGTACAGTCGTACTCTTTAATGGTTGATGTATAGTATCTGGGCTAAATGATTCCTTCATGGAGTGGAGGTATATACGAACTAGCAACCGATCAAACTCGTTGTCAAAAATAGTGTAGACGAGACGAAAACTAGTTTGTTGGTTGTTTGTGGGAAACCACTCAGTATACTATATTGAATACTATTAAAGACTCGATGTGTGCTAGGTTTAGACTTGTGAATACATATGGTGTTAATGTGTTATTTAATGTTTGATTATGTAATTACATGTTAGATAAATTACTATATAAGTAAGATATGTATTGCTAATTGAGATATCGATCTTATTAATGATAGGTCTTACAAAAGAAGTTAACTTAAATTGCGTAGCAATAGTCAACGAATCAGGCTAGTTGTTGGGTTTGCTGAAACGCACACATGCAATCATATTACATATAAACGAAGCAGAAGCGTAATAAAATAAGATTTTAAGATTTTCTTGTAAACCATAAACCATGAACATATCTTTTGCTTGATTATCAATCTATAAAAGAGTAGGAGATCAGAATTATACCCTTGTAGATCGAGCTTCCAAAGGTACGAGTTTTCTTCTAATTTGAATCTACGAGATTGGTTCATTTCCTTTGATCAATGCAAGCCACCCAAGCGTTTGGACCTTTATAGGTGATCCACCAAGGAAGATGAATTGTTTAAGAAGAAGGGTAGTTGGCTAAACCCTAGTTTTTATATTCTCTATAGAAAAGGAGTACTCTCCAACAATTAAAATTACGCCAACTGATATCTAGCATAAGACTCTTTTTATATAGACATTAGTCAACCATTCTAATCCAATTAGAAATAGGGTTTTATTTAATTAATTAAACTCCTTTAATTAATTTGGCTTCCCAACACATTGGGAATAATTAATCAAACTATTTAATTAATTTGCCTCCTAATCTTATTACGAATAAATGAGAGTACTAATATTAAATTAATTCCTAAACTCTTTTGAAATTAAAATAATAATAATTGTAATAATATTAATAAGACTCCTCTTATTAATTTATATTTAATATTTCTAAAATATTAAATAATAAACATTAAGCTATTTAATTTATTCTATCACCATAGATTAAATTAATTACACTTAACATATTATTATGATTATGACATTACCTTCTTAAATAGTTATTATTCTTTTTATGGTGCGACCATTTATGTTCTCCATATTAAACCGGTTGTGAATAAATCAATTAGAACAATTCTAATCTTATTTAAATAAATAAATTAAACTAATAATCTATTTAAATAAATAATATTTATTCTACAATAGGGATAAACCTCCCTAGTGATCAACGACTTTTCAGATAATATAGATCTCAACATTAATCATAAAAGAACCCTTGAGTTAATAGTTACCATACAATTCAATCTTTCCACCATACAATGTCCCAATTAAATATAAGATATGGAATTACTGTCAAGTCTTATTTTATTTAATTATATGCATTTCGATCAGAAAATGCACAACTCCAAATAATGCAAATTAAAAACTCTTTTCTAATTTCATTCTACCTTAGCCAAGGATTCCTGGGTTGTCATTTATCGAATCACATAGGACATATCTCTTCTTTTACTAAAAGCGGTAGATTCTTTATTGATCATTCATTATCTCGATATATAACCGTTTACACCCAAGCCTACCCTTTGATATACCCTAAGGGTCTTAAGGAATAAGTCAAAGTATAATTCATTATACGCAAGATACTATGATGATCTCAAGTCTGAGGATCACTTGTACTACTATCACATTAGGAATTCCTATTGACAGGCGAGTAAAACTCCACTAGGTATTCCTTAGCAAGTCACGTTCAATGTATTTATTCTCCAATAAGCACCTACATACTTGCTTTAGTGTCTCCATACAAATGATCATGAGATCAATCATCCTCATCCAATGAGCAAGCAACATATGTACAAATCTATCTGGATTTACTAATCCCCTTTTTAGTAATCCATTGATTGGGAACTAATTTAGTTTTAAGCTATCTATGAATTTAGATCTCATTAGAATGATCAACATCATGATTCTAAAAGCATTGCTTAAAACTATGACTTATTTACATATTATAAAAACAGCATCATGTAGATAATTAAATGCCTTTAATAAAAAAATACTTTTATTAATAAATAAATAAGATCGTTTACAAAGTATATACCTTCTCATCATACATGATTGGCTTGTAAGCATACTACTTTCAATCTCCAACTTTCACTAAAGTTGATCGCCATTGTATCTCATACCCATCTTCTCTAAGTGACGATCAAACTGTTGTTGTGTTAAATCTTTAGTAAATGGATCTGTAATATTGTCTTGAGAGTCTACATGCCCCAAGGTGACGTCTCCTCTTTCAATGATCTCCCTGATCAAGTGAAATCGTCGCAACACATGCTTTGGATTTCTGATGAGACCTAGGTTTCTTAGCCTGTGCAACATCTCCGGTATTGTCACAATATAAGGGGACTGCTCCTCCAATGCTAGGAACCACACCAAGTTTGATTATGAACTTCTTCATCCAAACAGCCTCATTTGCAGCTTCACTTGCAGCTATGTACTCTACCTCTGTCACTAAATCAGCAACTATTTGCTGCTTGAAACTCTTCCAACTCACTGTGCCTCCGTTCAAGGTAAATACTTACCCCGAAACGAATTTACTGTCATCTTGATCCATTTTAAAACTTGAGTCTGTGAAGCCCTTGAGTTTTAATTCAGACCCACCATAGACAAGAAATATATCCTTAGTTCTTCGTAAGTACTTTCGAATATTTTTCACTGCCTTCCAATGCTCTTCTTCTAGATTCGACTGATATCTGCTCATTACACTAAATGTAAGAGCGACATCCGGTCTAGTACATATCATATCGTACATGATAGATCCTATTACTGAAGTATAAGTAATCTTACTGGTCTCTTTCCTCAGGTATCTTTGGGGCTTGTTTCTTGGAGAGATGTATTCCATGGCTCATCAGCATGAGACCTCTTTTAGAATCTTCCATACTAAACCTCTTTAGCATCGAGTCAATGTACGTTCCTTGGGATAAGCCAAACATCCTTTTAGATCTTTCTCTATAGATCTTTATCCCCAAAATATAGGATGCTTCTCCCAAGTCCTTCATGGAGAAGTGTTTAGATAACCAGATTTTGATTGATTGTAGGCATAGGAATATCATTCCCTATCAGTAATATATCATCAACATATAATACAAGGAATGAAACATCGCTCCCACTAACCTTCTTGTACACACATGGTTCATCCTCATTTTTTATAAAATCAAACTATTTGATTGTCTCATCAAAACGAATGTTCCATCGAAGAGAAGCTTGCTTTAATCTATAAATGGATCGTTGCAGCTTACAGACTTGATTTGTTCCAACCTTTGAAACAATCCCTCTGGCTGTGTCATATACACATCCTCCTCAAGTTTTCCATTGAGGAAGGCCATTTTCACATTCATCTGCCAAATTTCATAGTCGTAATAAGCTACAATCGTAAGTAAAATCTGAATGGACTTGATCATAGCTACTGGTGAGAAGGTTTCATCATAGTCAACTCCTTGTCTCTATTTGAAACCTTTTGCAACCAGTCGGGCCTTATTGGTCTCTACCTTGCTGTTTGCTCTAGTCTTTCTTTTAAAGACCCATTTACACCCAATAGGCTTAATGCCTTTAGGTGGTGAAACCAAAGTTCATACTTGGTTCTCATCCATGGAGTTCATCTCGAATTTCATGGCTTTTAGCCATTTTCCTGAGTCTTTTCTACTCATAGCCTATTAGTAATTCAATGGATCATCATAATTTATGATGCTTACCTCATCGTTATCTGTGACGCCCCCAAATTTGGGACCGCCACTTGGTCACTCAAATTCAGTTTGTCACGTACTCATGGCAATACAATAATAACTAAAATCACACATTCACAGCGGAGGATCTAACTTAGAATAACATACAATGATTTATTATAATTATTTTCCCAAGTCTCGTAACCTATAGTACTTAAGAGATTACATAATAATATCAATTAACGACTTATTACATAATCTAATTTAAGCTTAAACATAATCAAATCCAGTCTTACTACATCATCTTAATACAACATTAAAATATTTAAAAACATAAAAGAGACAAGCTAGTTGGTAGCCTTGCCCTTGCCATTATCAACGCCCGAAGGTTCTCCATGCTCTGCCTTAATTGAAATGTTTTAGAGAAAGCAAGAATGAGCACAATTTGCCCAACAAGTAATATACAATAAGGGTGAGTAATATAATTCTCAATTCTCGAAAGGGTATAGCAAGGTTTGATAGTTCAAGGATAATAAGAATATCAACAGTTCTCAATAATAGTCGCTAAAGACAGAGTAATATCAATGTAAATCAATTCAAGATTTCAAGATAACTGAATACTGAGCAGTCACTAAGGACTATGAACTTCTACTAGAATTAACAGTATTAAACTGATAACCCAAATTAAAAACAAGTACAATAGGTGATCAGCCTAAAGTACTCTACGTTATGCATAACAATAAATCATACTCAAGTGTGCACGTCGGTTCTCCGATAATTATATATTCCCTTCAAAAAAGGTTGTTCTTCTCAGTCAAATACAAGATCTCGCACCAATCAATTGGTTTGGGTCGCTTTTCAATAATATAAGTCTAGCCGAATCAAATGACAGACACTTTCACAATATTCAAGAACAATACCAAGTTCAGCATGAATAATAGCTTTAATGAAATAAGAGTTCAAGTATGCTAATTCAATTCAAACGATTAAGTAAAGAAACTAGTTCGCAATATACAAGGATAGAATACTTGCACCGTAAAAGAGTGTAAGTTAGGAAACTTGCCTTAAGCGTAGTTTATCCCCATAAATTAATCAACACTTTTCGAATCCTATCGTAATATAGTTATGTATATATGATATTCATTAGTCATATTGTTTAACATTATATCTCATCTCGTATATATGATAATCACATAAGCTAAGTCTTGACCTAGCGACACAGTTATACTATGTATAGTATCATACAATTTCACAAGTCTCGACTTTTAATATCTTTTATCATTAACGTTCCTCTTCTCAAGTTAATCGTCTTCATACATCATTACTATCATGTGAGATTATAACAAATAGCAAACATACTCTATTTATCACTTTATAGTATTATTGTAAGTTAACCGTCGAAATCGGATTCAAGTATCAACGTAAGATATCATATAGCATATAACCATTCTTGAGTTCATTGCCACAAGTTTTAACTTACTCTTTACATGGTATTAATGAATAGAAAAGCCATGTGGTTATCATGCTTTATAACTTGGCTATACGTTCTACATAGATGTCACATAATCTGTTAATACACATGCTTATGGTGTTCACATTATTTATTCATAACTAGCATTGTTTAGTATTTCGAAACACGCTTCAAACTCATGCTTGGTTTACTTCCATAATATCAAACACATAAAAACCTTGTTTAGAGACATAATGGATTTAAACATGCTATCTTAGATTCTTAGAACTCATCTATTCATACTACTATAATTGGTTTTGAAAACATATCCAAGGTTGCCTTTGAAATCATTTTAACATGAATGATGAAATATAACATATCTAAGACAACTTTAAAACTCTTATCACATGTAATTAAGTTATGTCATCATCTTTTTAAAAATCAGAACCTACGTCATGTAGCATTCATGTATATTAACTTTAACATATCAACCTTTTTCTTGAAAACTTCTCTAACACAAGGTCTAACAAGTTTTGGTCGTGAACAAAGATGCTATAACCACTATATCATACTTACGTATTTCTGAATCAAGCACATATACAACACACTAAGTTCAAAATTCATAGAACATGCATTACTTCAAAAATTGTTTTTAAAATACTAAGTTTATCTCGTAAACCATATGCTTTTCGTTAACCATGTATGCTAGTATAATACAACATGTTTACATCGCCTTAATATATTCATATACATGTGTTACACAAGCTAGCATGCTATCTTAAGCCAAATCAAACCTTTAGTACGTAGCAAAAAATAAGCAGATTTCAACAACTATAGTAGGCTACTGGCGCAGCTGCTCCGGCTTGCAGTCAGCGGCAGACTGTTCCAGCCTCGGAAGACTTCCATCCCAAACACAGAAAATTCATACGAAATTACTATCAATCCCACTATATTACCTCATGATCGCTTATATTAGCTTATATAACAATCATTTAACATTATTGAATCTCCAATTCATGAATTCCAACTTAATTTCAAGAATTGAAGTTTTCATAGAAATCTCAGAAACAGAAACACAAAATGAAATTGAAGAGCAAGGAAGCTTATATAGTAATTCTAACAGGTATATAAGTCCTTTTAGCAACTAATTATCATCCTCAAATCACAAAACCATAATTTCCTACTGGAATGAAGAATTCAAGAATTTGTAGAGAATACAAACTGAAGAACATAAAACATAGATTATACCTTTGCTATGAATTAAGCTTGCTAAATTTGAATTCCCAACTCTCTGTGACTATCTTGCTATCACTCACAATGTAATCTGATACTTGAACAAACTCTCAGCAAATAAAATTAAGGGGAATAGCTTGTATATATAGAGGAATGAATGTCCAGACAATGCATATGTACAACAAATTAAACCAACGAGATTTGTGAATTGCATGGGGGTTAAAGAGTAGTAGGTAATTAGTTGGTGAATGTAATCATGAAAACCATCCCCTTGATCATCATTACTAGCTTGAGCTTGGGAGGAGAATGGGGAAATAGGGTTTAGCCTTTTGTCATACACGTGAAGAGCAATTGGGTCTAGCATTTAGGGACAAAGAAAGTCATCTCAGCATTCTAATACAACACTTAGCTTGTATACTTAGGTATTATATATTTAGGCTATATATATATATATATATATATTTTATACATATGTCTATAATTGAAATGTCACACTATAATTCACATAATGTAGTAAGTGTGACTTGCACACATATAATCCATGCACATTTTTATCATACGGGTATAATTTACTCGGATATACTCACATCACATTATCTCCTTCATTAAATTCTATTATTGCATTATGTATATAAGTAATCATCAATTATAATTATTTATTATATATATTCATGATACATTATTTTAATGTACTCTTCACATACAATTGTCACATAAATACTTTATGTAACCCTTTCAACTTAATAAACTTTACTACATAGTTTACATATAACATAGTCACATTGCACTTTAAATTTTGTATATAGTTAGTCACTATATATTACACTTTTAAATTCACATGTTTGCATATATAAATTAATAATTCACTTATCTTATCAATTAATTAATAATATTAATTAATCAATTCCTCGTAATTATTAATAACACTTAATTAATAATCGTAGGATTAATTATCACTTTAACAGTTATAAATCTCAGCATATTTATAAACAAGTGGTTTATTATTATTATATTTCTTGCAATAATAATAATCACATATTATTAGTCAATCATAGTTAATATTCCACAACAAATATTCTACGATGACAATTAAATAATATTCTACAATTAACAATTAATATATATTAATTGTTCGCTTAAATTAATATAATCATTCTTATATTACGTCACTGTGCCACACAAGGCTATCAACGAGTTTATCGCAAACTCCATAAGTTTCTCAATTATTATTATAATTATTGAATTAATCTTTCTCATAACACAAAATTATTTATATTCAAATAAATTCTCATTTCCATTAATATATTTATTTAATAATATTAGAAAATTCTCGGGTATTACATCCTCCCCCCCTTATAAAAATTTTGTCCCGGAATTGCTACAAGGTTACATAAATAGATGGAGATTGTCCTTCATCATCCTATCTTTTAACTCCCATGTTGCCTCCTCGACATCGTGGTTACGCCAAAGTACTTTTACAGAAGATATAGTTTTATTTCTCAAAGTTTGCTCTTTCCTATCTAATATCTGGACAGGAATCTCTTCATATGCCAAGTTCTTCTCCACTTGAATGGGCTTGTAAGAAATCATGTGCTTGTAGTCGGCCTTGTACGGTCTCAACACAGAAATGTGGAACACGTTGTGGATGTGCTCCAACTCGGATAGTAACGCAACTTTGTATACCACCTCTCCCACTCGCTTCAGTATCTTGAACGGTCCTATGAATCTTGGACTCAATTTTTTTTTCTTGCCGAAACGGATCTTTCCCTTCCATGGAGATACCTTCAAGAAAACAAAACTGCAAACTTTATAGTCACGGTCCTGCCGATGCAAATCTGCGTATTTCTTCTGGCGATCTTGAGCTGCTACTAGTCTAGCTCTTATCACTGTCACGACGTTTGCGATTTGTTGTACTAGCTCTGGTCCGAGTATTCGTCGCTCTCCGACTTCATCCCAATATAATGGCGTTCTGCACTTTCTTCCATAAAGAGTTTCGTACGGTGGCATGCCGATACTCGCATGGTAACTATTGTTATATGCAAATTCGACTAAGGGTAGGTGGTCGTCCCAATTTCCCTTGAAGTCCATCATGCAAGTCCTAAGAATGTCCTTCAGCGTTTGTATAGTTCGCTCACTTTGTCCGTCTGTCTTAGGATGATTAGCGGTACTCAACCTTAACTGCGTTCCCATTCTCTCTTGCAAACTCTTCCAAAAATTTGACGTGAAGCTCGGATCTCGATCAGAGACAATTGACACCGGCACTCCATGTCGTGAAATAATCTCTTTACGTACAGACTAGCTAATTGGTTCAAACTGTATCGGATCTTGATTGGTAGAAAATGTGCGGTCTTCGTTAGTCGATCCACGATAACCCAAATAGCATCATAACCTTTCTGTGTAACTAAAAGTCCTACCACAAAGTCCATTGTAATATGCTCCCATTTCCATTCCGGTATTTCCAGCGGTTGTAATAAACCACTAGGCCGTTGATGTTCTGCTTTAACGCGTTGGCAAGCCAAACATCTACTAACGCACTCTGCAATTTCCCATTTCAAATTAGGCCACCAAAAATATTTCTTCAAATCTCGGTACATCTTAGTGCCTCCCAGATGAACGAAATATGTCGTATTCTATGCCTCGTGCAAAATCTCTTCCTTCAACTCGGTTACCGCTGGTACCCATACTCTTTCTTCAAATCTCAAAATATCGTCTTTCTCCATTCAAATTTTCTCTTCCTCAATTTCTGTGTTCCTCTTTCTAATTTTCTCACACTCTTCATCCTTTTCCTGGGCTTCCTTCACTCTATCCAACAACGTCGGACAAGCTTCCATTACAATTAACTTCTCACCAGACTTTTCTGGTCCTTTCACTTCTATCTCCAATTTCTCCATCTCTCTTATCAATTCTTCCTGAGTCATCAAATTAAACAACTTTTCCCTTCCTTTTATGCTCAGAGCGTCGGTAACCACGTTTGCCTTTCCCGGGTGATAAAGAATATCGCAGTTATAGTCTTTGATTAATTCTAACCACATTCTCTGTCGCATATTCAACTCCTTCTGTATGAAGATATATTTCAGACTTTTGTGGTCCATGTATATCTCATATTTCTCCCCGTATAGATAATGCCTCCATATCTTCAATGCAAAAACTACTGCCGCTAACTCTAAGTTATGAGTAGGGTATCATTTTTTGTAATCCTTCAATTGCCGTGACGCATAAGCAATGACCTTGCCGTGTTGTATGAGCACACAGCCAAGCCCCTTGTGCGATGCGTCACTATACACCACAAAATTTCCCGCATCATCTGGTAGTGATAACACATGTGCTTCGCTCAATCTCTTTTTCAACTCCTGAAAACTCTCTTCGCATTTGTTGGTCCATACAAATTTCACCGTCTTCCTCGTCAGATTGGTCAACGGGGTTGCTATCTTATAAAAATCTTGGATAAATCTTCAATAGTACCCAGCTTACCCTAAAAAACTTCTTACCTCCGTTGGCGTTCTCGGATGTTCCTAATTACTTACTACTTCTACCTCTGCAGGGTTTACTGAGATTCCATTCTTATCCACCACGTGGCCTAAGAATTGAACATTCTCCATCCAAAATTCGCACTTAGAAAATTTCGCATACATCTTCTCCTTCCTTAGTGCCTCCAAAACAATCTTCAGATGTTCGGCGTGTTCTTCCTCTGTCTTCGAGTAGATCAAAATGTCAACGATAAAAACCACTACAAATTTATCCATGTATGGCTTGAAAACTAGGTTCATCAAGTCCATAAATGCTGCCAGAGCATTAGTCAATCCAAATAACATTACCAAAAACTCGTAGTGTCCATAACGGGTTCGAAACGTAGTCTTTGGTATGTCCTCATCCCATACCTTCAGTTGGTGATACCCTGTCCGTATGTCAATCTTCGAGAAACATTTCGCTCCCTTTAGTTGATCAAATAAGTCGTCTATCCTTGGTAGCGGATATCGGTTCTTGATCTTTACTATGTTTAATTCTTGATAATTGATACAGAGCCTCATCGATCAGTCCTTTTTCTTAACGAATAACACTGGTGCTCCCCAAGGAGACACTCGGTCGTATGTAACCCTTATCCAATAATTCTTGCAATTGTATCATCAATTTATTCATTTCTACTGGCGCCATACGATATGGAGCTTTCGAAATCGGTGCCATTCCCGGTGCTAAGTTTATTACGAATTCGATTTCTCTGTCTGGCGGAAGACCAGGCAGATCGTCCGAAAACACATCTTGAAATTCATTAACTACGGATATATCCTTAATTTCTATTCCCTTTTTTCCGAGTATCAACTATGTAAGCTAAATAACCTACACATCCTTAACAATTTCTTGGCCTGCACCATCGTAACGCGACACGATTGCTTAAGTGATGAGCCACCATAAAACACTATCTTAGACTTACTCGGAGTCTGAAGGTTCACACATTTATTCTAACAATCAATTATCGCTGTATGGTTATACAACCAATCCATTCCCAGTATCACATCAAATTCTCCCAGTCTAATAGGAATCAAGTCTACGCTCAGTTCATGTTCTCTAATGTTTGCGCAATAATCTCGATAAACGTATTCTACAAGGATTATTTCCTTATTCACAACTTCTATGTTCAAAGGATTTTCTAATCGTTCTCGGGGTGCACTAAGTTTACTAGCAAATTCTTTAGATATAAAAGAACAGGTGCCACCTGAATCAAATAATACATAAGCATTTATATCATTTATTGGGATTATACCTGACACCACGTCATTCGCAGCCACGGCATCCTAGACGGTCATATTAAAAGTTCTGGCGGTTGGGCGGTTGGATTGTGCCGGCCCGCTGATCATAAGCTTGTTTCCTCCCCCTTGTTGGCTACCACTTCCGCCACTTCTCTTCTTCGAGCAATCCTTAATACGGTGCTCAGTTGAGCCACAAGCAAAACACCCTTGGATCTTCTTTGGCTTCGAACAGTTTGGCAATATGTGCACCTCTTGGCCGCAGTTATAACACGTGCCCTTTCCTTTCCAGCACTCCCTTTGGTGAATTTTCCCACACTTATTACAAGCTCCACTCCTTTTCTTAAAATTTCCCTGGTGACTCCCACCTTGATTATTGTTTCTGCTGCTACTGTTGTTGTTGTCCCACTTTCTCTTCCCCGAGTTACTCTCTCCGCCACTACTTCCTCCATGATTTTCACTACTAGTGTTCTTTCCTTTCTTCTCTTTGTTATACAAGCTCAAAGCTTCAATTCCTCCCTCGGCGATAATAGCCTTTTCCAGCAGTGTTGCAAAAGAATCGATCTGAAGAACTGACACCTTATTGAATAGCCAAGGCTTCAGTCCTTGTTCGAATCGTCTAGCCTTCCTCTTTTCATCTCCTACCTGGTGCTTCGCAAATTGGGCTAGTTCGTTAAACCTAGCCGCGTATTGCGCCACCGTCATCTCCCCTTGTTTTAACTCTAGGAATTTCACCTCCATCCTATTCTTCATGCTTTTCAGGAAGTAATTCTCAAAAAATAGCGTCTTAAACTTATCCCAAGCTATTATCCCTTCTCCAGCTCTTTATTGATTAGCCTCCCACTAGTAGTTTGCTTCTCCCCTCGTCATGTATGTGGCAAACACCGACTTCTGATCTTCACCTACTGGAGCTATAGTGAAAGATTTTTCGATCTCCTTGATCCACGTTTGTGAGACGATTGGGTCGGTAGTTCCCTCGAACTTCGGGGGTTCTACACTCTTAAAGTCTTTAAAGGTTGTTACTGGCACAGCCTGAGGGTTGGGCGAACGGGTTCATTGTTCCTTCCCCTTAATGCCTCTCCTAACAGGTCTACCAATTTTTGGATCGGGTCTACTTGTTCCCTCTCATTGTTCACTGACTCCTCAGGTGCAGTCAATCTACGTCTGGGCGGCATTATCTGCATTATAAATTTTCATGTTATTATTATTCAAGTATATTACTTAAGTATTTCTTTTAATACTAAAAGAATAAATTTATAACATGTTTCCGAAATAAACTCATTTATATTCATATGCCAACCGTTTCATTACATGATTTCCCTAGCATATTTCTATAAATGTTATCACATGTATCCCCTAATATCACAAAAGACGGGGAACACTATCATACTACCATACTACCCCTCTAACAAAAGCTTACACGGGGTTTACATCACTATCCCACATCTTACACAACAGATTGGGATTACAACATAATATGTACAACACATAAAGATAAATGCTACTAACTACTACTAGACCATCTAAGGACATCTCATCACATCATGCCACGCTCCACAGCGTTCTTGTACTCTAACTGTGCTATATAAGCTACCAGGTCTCGACTCCTAGTGTGTAGAGTTTATCCCTGCTCTGCCGGGTAGTGGTACACACAATCAAGCACTCTCTCAAATGCCGAACGGACCACGTACCCCATCTTGTTCATTTTTCTCTTCTTACATCGGACCTCATCCTCCAGGTCGTCAGCTCTTTTATAGGAAGCCTCCCACTTCTCCTCGAAATGTATCCTATCCATCACCTCTAATTCCAACTTAGTGCGGAGTGCCTCCTTCTCAGTCTTCTTGCTTAGTTCCCTCTGTTCAACCTCTTCTAGCTTCCCTGCTATATCCAAGTTCCTAGCCACTGCCTTGTGAAATAGGGTTCCCATCTGGATTCCCGCCTCTTTGCGATAAATAATTTCTACTTCCAACTCTTGCATAGCCAGCTTCCTTTGCTGGTCTTCGTCCTGTAGTTTTTGGAACTCCGACTCTCTCTCTAGGTCCTCTGTCTCCAACTCCTGGACTCTGCAGTCCAACTCTAGGATCCGTTCTTCATACTCTCCTCGTATATGCTCCTCCAAGTTAGGCTCGTAGGAGTCCTCCATGGGCTCCTCCTCTGAAGGCTCATCCTCAACCGGCACGTCCTCCATCGGCTCCTCCTCTGGATCGAACTTTATCTCAATCTCAATCTCATCCTCGTCTGGTGCCACAGCCTGTACCAAGCACAGCCTCTAAGGGTGCCTCGTACACTACATGAATATCCCTGGGCTCATCCTCAGCCACTCTAGCGGGTACTCCCATATCTGCCATCTATAATCACAAACATAGACAAGAAAAAACAACTCTATTAGAATGTTAAATAAAACATAAGTTCATTGTATAAAGTGAAGTTACATTTCATAACATACTAGGTCTCTCAAGGAAAACTCTACAAGAGTTTTATCTCCTTCCTAACTTCTAAGTTCGCCTAAGTTATAGTCTAAGGACACTCGTTACTAAGGTTTATAACTTCAGCTCTGATACCAACCTGTGACGCCCCCAAATTCGGGACCGCCACTTGGTCACTCGAATTCGATTCGTCACGTGCTCATAGTAATACAATAATAACTAAAATCACACATCCACAGCGGAAGATCTAATTTAGAATAATATACAATGATTTATTATAATTATTCTCCCAAGTCTCGCAACCTACAATACTTAATAGATTACATAATAATATCAATTAACGACTTATTACATAATCTAACTTAAGCTTAAACATAATCAAATCCAGTCTTACTACATCATCTTAATACAACATTAAAATATTTAAAAACATAAAAGAGACAAGCTAGTTGGTAGCCTTGCCCTTATCAACGCCCGAAGGTTCGCCATGCTCTGCCTTAACTGAAATGTTTTAGGGAAAGCAAGAATGAGCACAATTTGCCCAACAAGTAATATACAATAAGGGTGAGTAATATAATTCTCAATTCTCGAAAGGGTATAGCAAGGTTTGATAGTTCAAGGATAACAAGAATATCAACATTTCTCAATAATAGTCGCTAAAGACAGAGTAATATCAATGTAAATCAATTCAAGATTTCAAGATAACTGAATACTGAGCAGTCACTAAGGACTATGAACTTCTACTAGAATTAACAGTATTAAACTGATAACCCAAATCAAAAACAAGTACAATAGGTGATCAGCCTAAAGTACTCTATGTTATGCATAACAATAAATCATACTCAAGTGCGCACGTCGGTTCTCCGATAATTATATATTCTGTGACACCCCCAAATCCGGGTACTTCAATTCCACGGGACTTGGTGTTCACTGTACGAATATTATCTATTTATCTACCCATAGTAAATGCAAACCATGCGATAAATAGAATTAAATCCTCCCCTTATGGGGTTACAACATCTGAGTAATAAATAAAATAAATCCCAGGTCATACTAACCTTAAACATCTGTGCGGAACATAAACAAATAAATAAGTCTTACACAACTCTAATATAAGTCTGAAACATAAACACATAAAATAAACAACAAGTCTTCATCACTTGTTGACCTTGCCCTTGCCTTTGCTAGTAGAAGGCTCGTTGGACCTTTCGTTCTTAACTACAATGTTATTATTACGCAAGAGTGAGCACGATTGCCCACAAGTATAATAATATGACAACAATATAATAACATGCGAGTAAATCAAAGACATCTGAATAAAGAAACTCAACTTCTGACTCGAGGATAAATAATAGGAATCAAAAGAACATCTGAGGGTCATAAGACCTTGAACTATGTCCTAGGTTGTAAAGTGTTTATGCTTTAAACCTTTAACAGTCATAAGACTATGGACTCTACTTCTCGTACTTAGGGGGATCAGCCCTTAGTACCATACTGTGCACAATATCTCAACGCTAAAGCGTAAATAATCCCCTTTACAGGGTTGTTCATCTCAGTTTTGACATCAGAGTCCGCACCAAAGGAAGTTTGGTTTGGATAAGCTCAATAAGTATTCTAGAATTTGAAGCGTTCATCAACTATGGACTAGTCGAGTCGATAAGGGTTCACTAGTCCTATAAGATTTAATAATAACATCGATATTCAACTTGAACAATAATTCTCAAGAGTATACAATCGAATAAGTATTGTATAATATTTAAAGGAATAACAATATCTCATATGAAAATCTTAACTTGAATAAACAAGGATAAGAACTTGCTCGATGTAAAAGTAAAGTTTGAGTTTAGGAAACTTGCAAAATATAGAACAAGTTTAAGGATAGGAAACTTGCCTCTTGCACAAGCTACAATTATAATTCACGTTCTTTATTAAATCCTACATATCAATACGTTCACAATACACATTAATCAATAACTCGATATACGTATCGAATCACACACATCGGTCTTGAGCACGTTATTGGACTATACAATTAACGAATCAAGTCATGTAATTAACTTATTAATTACTCACGTAATATAAGTTATTAACCTCTTATTATATGTTTAATCATGTCTTCATGTTTATTACATTAGGTTACAATTACATTTCCTGGACTTGAACAATTAAAATCTCATTTTTGGGCAAAATTGCCAAGTGGCGCTGCAGCTCCACCATTTGAACTAAAAATGGCGCTGCAGCTCCACTGGCGCTGCAGCCCCAATCTTGGCGCTGCAGCTCCACTGGCGCTGCGGCCCCAATCTTGGTGCTGCAGCTCCACTGGCGCTGCAGCCCCAATCTTAGGCTTAAAGTTGGCGCTGCAGCTCCAAGATTGGGGCTGCAGTGCCAGTGGAGCTGCAGCGCCATTTTTAGTTCAAATGGTGGAGCTGCAGCGCCACTTGGCAATTTTGCCCAAAAATGAGATTTTAATTGTTCAAGTCCAGGAAATGTAATTGTAACCTAATGTAATAAACATGAAGACATGATTAAACATATAATAAGAAGTTAATAACTTATATTACGTGAGTAATTAATAAGTTAATTACATGACTTGATTCGTTAATTGTATAGTCCAATAACGTGCTCAAGACCGATGTGTGTGATTCGATACGTATATCGAGTTATTGATTAATGTGTATTGTGAACGTATTGATATGTAGGATTTAATAAAGAACGTGAATTATAATTGTAGCTTGTGCAAGATGCAAGTTTCCTATCCTTAAACTTGTTCTATATTTTGCAAGTTTCCTAAACTCAAACTTTACTTTTACATCGAGCAAGTTCTTATCCTTGTTTATTCAAGTTAAGATTTTCATATGAGATATTGCTATTCCTTTAAAAATTATACAATACTTATTCGATTGTATACTCTTGAGAATTATTGTTCAAGTTGAATATCGATGTTATTATTAAATCTTATAGGACTAGTGAACCCTTATCGATTCGACTAGTCCATAGTTGATGAACGCTTCAAATTCTAGAATACTTATTGAGCTTATCCAAACCAAACTTCCTTTGGTGCGGACTCTGATGTCAAAACTGAGATGAACAACCCTGTAAAGGGGATTATTTACGCTTTAGCGTTGAGATATTGTGCACAGTATGGTACTAAGGGCTGATCCCCCTAAGTACGAGAAGTAGAGTCCATAGTCTTATGACTGTTAAAGGTTTAAAGCATAAACACTTTACAACCTAGGACATAGTTCAAGGTCTTATGACCCTCAGATGTTCTTTTGATTCCTATTATTTATCCTCGAGTCAGAAGTTGAGTTTCTTTATTCAGATGTCTTTGATTTACTCGCATGTTATTATATTGTTGTCATATTATTATACTTGTGGGCAATCGTGCTCACTCTTGCGTAATAATAACATTGTAGTTAAGAACGAAAGGTCCAACGAGCCTTCTACTAGCAAAGGCAAGGGCAAGGTCAACAAGTGATGAAGACTTGTTGTTTATTTTATGTGTTTATGTGTAAGACTTATTTATTTGTTTATGTTCCGCACAGATGTTTAAGGTTAGTATGACCTGGGATTTATTTTATTTATTACTCAGATGTTGTAACCCCATAAGGGGAGGATTTAATTCTATTTATTGCATGGTTTGCATTTACTATGGGTAGATAGATAGATAATATTCGTACAGTGAACACCAAGTCCCGTGGAATTGAAGTACCCGGATTTGGGTGTGTCACAGGTTGGTATCAGAGTTGTAGGTTATGAACCTTAGGTGGGGAAAAACCTTAGGATAGTAGCCTTTTTAGAGATCGAGAACATAGTAATGATAACTCTTATCGAGTTCTAAGAAAGATAATAACTTACCTTATGTGCTACGTGCTTATACTTATATATTCGAGTCTCGATTAGCATCACGTAATTACTAAAACTTAAAATTTTATTTGTCAGGATGACGAATGCTGGAGAACCTAGTCAGTCCAGGGACCTTGTACCCCTAGAGGCTAGAGAGGAGGAGCCCCGAGATATCCACGTAGTTTGGGAGCAGTTAGTCCGACGAGAGCCATCACCCTTGATCACAGTCATTGGTCAGGAGAATGTGCCGGTGTCTGATTCAGAGGAGGACTCTGAGGAAGACCCTGAGGAGATTGAAGTTCAGGCTGAGGCAGCTGAAGAGGAGGAGGAAGACCCTGAAGAGTTCCCGCCGAGCTCTATCAGTGCCGAGATGTATGACGAGCTGTATGACCGTAACATAGAGTTACGTGATACTGTTCAGGAGCTGAGGGAGACTGTTCAGGAGCTGAGGGAGCGGTCGGTTACTCAACAGTCTACCATCGAGCTGAGGGATGGAGAGGTTGAGGCTCTTCACACACGTTTGGGAAATGTAGAGTGGAATTTGGTTCACGAGAAAGGCCAAACTAAGCAGAAGTCAGAGGAAATAGAGGAATTGAAGAATGAACTGAAAGAAAAATCAGCAAGGCTGGCCATAGCCGAGGAGGCTTGGGTAAGGGAATCACGACGAGCAGATCTCGCAGAAGATAATTGTCGGGCGAAGAAGGCCAAGCTTGAGGAGACGTACTCTACGCTTCAATATGCAATTAATGAGGCCCAGGATCGGGTTATGAGGTACCCAATTCAGTTCGAAGGACTACCGTCATACATGCTAGATCGCAGGACGATGTCTCGGATTATGGAAGAAGAGCGTGGCAAAGCTGTTCGTCGCCTTAATGGGCAGTGATAGGAACATTTGATTTTGTGAAACCTATCTGGTAGTTAATAATGTAAATTCCAATGTGTTTATAAACAGAGGAATATTTTATGTTTTAAATCTTGTAGATTCTTTATCTCAGGATAGTTGATGTAAATAGCAGTGATGCTATCGTATTATGTTAAAACTTTTGATTTAGTAATATATCAGAGTTTATTTGAGATAATGTGTTGACTGATTGTGTCTAAATGTTTAAGTTAAGCCTTAGATATTTAAAAGATTGAATAAAGTTCTAATACGCGTATTTCTTAACAGTAAAATGCCGCCAAGGAGACGATCTAACCGTCAACAGGCCCAAGAAGGGTCAACTAACAACAACAACGACGCCAATGCTAACCCCGTTCAGCAGTTGGCGAACTTACTTGCTGGAGCGCTTAACAACCAACCTCAAGCTCCACCGAACACAACGTTCAAGGACTTCAAGGCGGTGGGACCGCCAGAGTTTAAAGGCACCATGAACCCGATAGAAGCTCAAACCTGGGTCATGGAGATGGAAAAAGTTTTTGACGTCGCCAGAGTCAGAGAGGACCAGAAAACCGCCTATGCAACGTTCATGCTGAAATCTGAGGCCAGCTATTGCTGGCAAGCGAATAAGGTCCGGGGAGGTGAAGGTTGATTACCTGGGAGAGGTTCAAGGAGATGTTCTTCGAGATGTACTTTCCGACCAGCTCGCAGAATCAAATGGAGGTCCAGTTCTTGGAACTGAAACAGGGAAATATGTCCGTACCAGAATATGCGGCGAAATTCAATGAGTTGGCTAGGTTTGCCACGTATCAAGTGCACACCGATCAGAGGAAGGCAAGGAGGTTTGAACAGGGCCTGAAGCCCTGGTTGTATAGCAAAGTGTCAATGTTCCAATTGAACACTTTTGCTGGGGTGTTGGAGAAGGCCATTCTCGCTGAAGGCGGGAGTGATGCAGTTACAAAGTATAACCAAGATCAGAAAAAGAAGAAGAGTGAAGGTGAAGGAATTAACAAGGCTAGTGGTAGCAACACGGGAGGGAGTAATAATCAGAAGAGGAGGTGGAATGATAACTCATCGACTGGGAATCAGCAAGGTGGTCAGAAAAAGAGGATCGAAGCTTGTTCGACCTGCGGGAAAGCTCACCTGGGGGTCTGTATGAAGGGAAAACGAGTATGCTATAATTGTGGTCAGGAAGGCCACATAGCACCTAACTGTCCGAACCCAAAGAAGGGCGCTTGCTTCACTTGCGGCTCAAATGACCATCTGGCAAGGGACTGTCCCAAGAAGGGATCTGGAAGGGAAGGATCAGGTGGAAACAGGGGAAACAGCGGTGGAAGTGCTTTAACTATCACGGGACCAACCGCAACCAACCGACCAACCGCCAGGACCTTCAACATGACCGTGCAGGATGCTGTGCAGTCTCGCGATGTGGTGTCAGGTATCATTCCGATCAATAAAGTTAATGCTTATGTACTATTTGATTCAGGGTGCTACTTGTTCATTTATATCCGATGACTTTGCTAAGAACTTAGAACTTCCTATGGACGAGTTAGAATACCCCATGAATATAGAGATTGCGAATAGAGAAGTAATCCCTGTTAAGTATGTACACAAGAACTGTAGAGTAGATATTAAGGGTAACATTATGAACGTAAATCTTATCCCGATTAGACTTGGGGAATTCGATGTTATTCTGGGAATGGATTGGCTAGTCAATTATGGGGCTGTAATTGATTGCCAGAGAAAGTGTATCAACCTTATGACCCCGTCAAAGGTTGTGTTTTATGGCAGTAAATCGCCTAGACAAGCGAGTTGTCTGACGATGATGCAGGCCAGGAAGTTGTTAAGACAAGGCTGTGTAGGATATTTAGCCTACATAGTCGATAGTCGTAAAGAAAACCCAAAATTAGAAGATATACCAGTCGTGAGGGACTTCTTAGACGTATTTTCGGATGATCTGCCAGGACTTCCGCCAGACAGAGAGGTTGAGTTTGTGATTGATTTGGCGCCAGGGACGGCCCCAATATCGAAGGCACCGTACCGGATGGCTCCGGTAAAGATGAAAGAGTTAATGGTACAACTGCAAGAGTTACTGGACAAGAAGTACATCCAACCGAGCGTATCGCCGTGGGGAGCGCCAGTGTTGTTTGTGAAAAAGAAGGACGGGACGATGCGGCTTTGCATCGACTACAGAGAACTGAATAAGGTCACAATTAAGAATAGATATCCATTACCGAGGATCGACGATCTGTTCGACCAATTGAAGGGTGCAAGGTACTTTTCAAAGATAGACTTGAGGAGTGGCTATCATCAGCTGAAGGTGAGGCCAGAGGATGTTCCAAAGACAGCATTTAGGACTCGATATGGTCACTACGAATTTTTGGTAATGTCATTTGGTCTAACGAATGCTCCTGCAGCATTCATGGGCTTAATGAATGGAGTGTTCAAGCCGTTTTTGGACAAATTCGTGGTGGTCTTTATCGACGATATTTTGGTATACTCGAAGACCAAGGAAGAACATGTAGAACATCTGAAGTTAACATTAGAGGCGTTGAGAAGAGAGAAGTTGTACGCCAAATTTTCTAAATGTGAATTCTGGATTGAAAGAGTGCAATTTCTTGGACATGTGATCGACAAGGACGGAATTTCGGTAGATCCCTCTAAAGTAGAAGTTGTGATGAACTGGGATCAGCCGAAAACACCATCGGAAGTGAGGAGTTTTCTTGGATTGGCGGGTTATTATAGAAGATTTATTCAGGACTTTTCCAAGATCGCAACTCCGCTGACGAATTTGACTAGAAAATCGGTGAAATTCGTTTGGACAGAGAAGTGTGAGGAAAGTTTCCAAGAGCTTAAGAGGAGGTTGAGTTCGGCACCTGTGTTATCCCTTCCGGATGACACAGGAAATTTTATGATTTATAGTGATGCGTCGCATAAAGGACTTGGCTTGTGTACTTATGCAAAACGGCAGGGTCATTGCGTATGCGTCACGACAATTGAAAGACTATGAGAAGGGGTATCCGACCCATGACTTGGAGTTAGCTGCAGTGGTATTTGCTTTAAAAATTTGGAGACACTATCTCTATGGGGAGAAGTGTGAAATATATACAGACCACAAGAGTCTGAAATATATTTTTACACAGAAGGACTTGAATATGCGCCAGAGAAGGTGGCTGGAGTTAATTAAGGACTATGACTGTGAAATCTTATACCATCCGGGTAAGGCTAATGTGGTTGCCGACGCCTTAAGCAGAAAGGGTCGGGAGAAATTGATGATGTTGACTGCTCAGGAGGAGCTAATTTCAGCAATGGAAAAGCTGGAATTGGAAGTGAAGTATCCGATAGAGATTGACGAGAAGTTGTTTCAGATGCAAACTGGTACAACCCTATTGGATAAAGTTAAGGAAGCTCAACTTCAGGACGAAGAATGTGAAAAGGTTAAGAAAAAGATATCTGAAGGAACCGAACCGAGATTCAAGATAGACAGTGAGGGACTGCTGAGATTTGAGAACAGAGTTTGGGTACCGTCAGTGCCAGAGATTAAGGATAACATTTTGAGCGAGGCTCATAGCTCACGATATTCGATTCACCCCGGTAGTACCAAGATGTACCAGGATCTTCGACAGCACTTCTGGTGGCCGAATTTGAAACGAGATGTTGCTGAGTGTGTTGCAAAGTGTCTAACCTGTCAGAAAGTGAAAGCAGAATATCAGAGACCAAGTGGTTTGCTACAACCCCTGGAAATACCAGAATGGAAATGGGAACACATTACGATGGATTTCGTGGTTGGCCTTCCGACGACTCAGAAAGGCTACGACGCAGTATGGGTTATCGTTGACCGACTGACGAATTCCGCACACTTCCTTCCGATCAAAATCAGATTCAACTTAGACCAGTTGGCAAGGCTATATGTGAAAGAGATTGTTTCGAGGCACGGAGATCCGGTGTCAATTGTTTCCGACAGAGATCCGCGTTTCACATCGAACTTCTGGAAGCGACTACAAGAATGCATGGGGACACAGTTGAGAATGAGTACGGCTTATCACCCTCAGACAGACGGGCAGAGTGAAAGAACGATCCAGACATTGGAAGATATGTTGAGAGCATGCATCATGGATTTTAAAGGAAATTGGGATGATCACCTACCGCTTGTGGAATTCAGTTACAACAACAGTTACCACGCTAGTATTGGTATGCCGCCTTACGAAGCGTTGTACGGAAGAAAATGCAGAACTCCGCTATACTGGGATGAAGTTGGCGAGAGACAACTACTAGGTCCAGAACTGGTACAGCAGACAGCAGAGATAGTCAAAGTGATCAGAACAAGACTGGTAGCAGCTCAGGATAGGCAAAAGAAATACGCCGATCCACACCATAAGAACGTTGTGTTTGAATCGGGTAGCTATGTGTTCTTGAAAGTCTCTCCCTGGAAGGGGAAGATCAGATTTGGTAAGAAGGAAAAATTGAGCCCAAGGTTCATTGGACCCTTTGAAGTGCTGCGAAGGATTGGAGAAGTGGCGTATGAGGTAGCCTTACCTCCGGCCCTTGAGAATGTCCACAACGTCTTTCATGTGTCAGTTTTACGCCCCTACAAACCCGATTACAAACATGTGATTGAATATGAACCCCTACATTTTGAGAAAGACTTATCCTATGAAGAAATTCCTGTTCAGATTGTTGACAGGAAAGAGCAAGTCCTCAGAAATAAAGTTATACCTTCTGTTAAGGTAATTTGGAGGAACCACAATGCTGAAGAAGCTACGTGGGAACTCGAAGAGCATATGATGAAGAATTACCCAGATTTATTTACTTAATTTTTTGTTTATGCGATTCTGGGGACAGAATCTTTGTAAGGGGGGGAGAATGTAACGGGACGAAATTTAATTGAACCGTGATTCTGGGGACACAATCCTTTTAAGGGGGGAAAGATGTGACAAACAAGATTTTTGTAATTTATTTTGAATATTTATTGAATTAAATAAATATTTTTCGATGATTTAATTATTGAGTTAAATAATTAATTGATGAATTTGTGGTAGAGTAATTTAATTATATGTGTCACATTAGTTAAATTAATGTGGTGAATTTTTTATATTCAAAGTATGTATTTAATTGAACTTATTTAATTAATATAATAATTAATAAGCATAATGTTATTCTAATTAATTTAATAATTAATTAGAGATTTATGATTAGACATAATTAATAAATAAGAATTTTAATTATGTGACTATGTGATTTAATGTAGATTTATGCTATTTTATTTAATTAATTTAAATAGCATTATTTCATTTAATTGGGTGTGACATTAATTAACTATATAATAGTAAGTTAATTAAATTAAATGGAAAGGAGGAATAAGGGACAAACAAACTAAGCCCTAGTGGGGGTTGGAGCCAGTTAACCCATTATGGGATTAACTGACGACCCATAACCCACGACTTCTAATTACGCGTATAATATATTAATTTACATATACATATCAGTTCATATAATTAATTTGTAAGACACTAAGTTCCAGAGAGAAAAAGAGAGAAATTGAGAGAACAGACTCGAGAATTAGTTAGAGAAGAGATTGAAGAATTTAGTTGCATCATCATCACTAACTAGCAAGGGTAATTCTTTCTCCTACGTTTTTAAATTCAAGTTCTTACAGTTTCCATTAACGTATTCTTAAAAAGTTCTCTGTGAATGACTAATTTGATGATTAATGCATGATATGATTTTATATGTATTATTATATGATCATAACATGTTTTATACCATGTATGCATGATTTAATGTGATAAATTTCATACAATTATACTTGATTTGATTTTTACAAAAGTCACAGAGTAGAAAAGTTGTATATATGGCCATACAGCCCTTATGCACAATTTTTATACTATGAATCGACGATTTAACTTTGAATTAGCACTTACATATGATTGTACACGTTTATACGAATAAAACGGAAGTTAAACGAACGGATTCGGTGTTATAACGAATCCGTAAAGTTAAATTTCGTGATTTTCCTTCAAAACATGATAAAGTATGAAAAACAGTGAATTTGATTGCTATAACTTGTGTAATTAAGTGATTTAGAATGCTAAGATCATGCTAGAAATATTGTATAGTGTTTCTATGAAGTCCATACTTCATGGGTAGCAATTAAATTGTTGTGGTAGCATTTACTCTGGGCCTGGTTCTCTATTATTCGTGAACTGCAGATTCTGAAAATGGCGTTTGGAGCTGCAGCGCCAACTTTAAGCCTAAGATTGGGGCTGCAGCGCCAGTGGAGCTGCAGCGCCAAGATTGGGGCCGCAGCGCCAGTGGAGCTGCAGCACCAAGATTGGGGCTGCAGCGCCATTTTTAGTTCAAATGGTGGAGCTGCAGCGCCACTTGGCAATTTTGCCCAAAAATGAGATTTTAATTGTTCAAGTCCAGGAAATGTAATTGTAACCTAATGTAATAAACATGAAGACATGATTAAACATATAATAAGAGGTTAATAACTTATATTACGTGAGTAATTAATAAGTTAATTACATGACTTGATTTGTTAATTGTATAGTCCAATAACGTGCTCAAGACCGATGTGTGTGATTCGATACGTATATCGAGTTATTGATTAATGTGTATTGTGAACGTATTGATATGTAGGATTTAATAAAGAACGTGAATTATAATTGTAGCTTGTGCAAGAGGCAAGTTTCCTATCCTTAAACTTGTTCTATATTTTGCAAGTTTCCTAAACTCAAACTTTACTTTTACATCGAGCAAGTTCTTATCCTTGTTTATTCAAGTTAAGATTTTCATATGAGATATTGTTATTCCTTTAAATATTATACAATACTTATTCGATTGTATACTCTTGAGAATTATTGTTCAAGTTGAATATCGATGTTATTATTAAATCTTATAGGACTAGTGAACCCTTATCGATTCGACTAGTCCATAGTTGATGAACGCTTCAAATTCTAGAATACTTATTGAGCTTATCCAAACCAAACTTCCTTTGGTGCGGACTCTGATGTCAAAACTGAGATGAACAACCCTGTAAAGGGGATTATTTACGCTTTAGCGTTGAGATATTGTGCACAGTATGATACTAAGGGCTGATCCCCCTAAGTACGAGAAGTAGAGTCCATAGTCTTATGACTGTTAAAGGTTTAAAGCATAAACACTTTACAACCTAGGACATAGTTCAAGGTCTTATGACCCTCAGATGTTCTTTTGATTCCTATTATTTATCCTCGAGTCAGAAGTTGAGTTTCTTTATTCAGATGTCTTTGATTTACTCGCATGTTATTATATTGTTGTCATATTATTATACTTGTCGGCAATCGTGCTCACTCTTAATAATAATAACATTGCAGTTAAGAACGAAAGGTCCAACGAGCCTTCTACTAGCAAAGGCAAGGGCAAGGTCAACAAGTGATGAAGACTTGTTGTTTATTTTATGTGTTTATGTGTAAGACTTATTTATTTGTTTATGTTCCGCACAGATGTTTAAGGTTAGTATGACCTGGGATTTATTTTATTTATTACTCAGATGTTGTAACCCCATAAGGGGAGGATTTAATTCTATTTATTGCATGGTTTGCATTTACTATGGGTAGATAGATAGATAATATTCGTACAGTGAACACCAAGTCCCGTGGAATTGAAGTACCCGGATTTGGGGGTGTCACATATTCCCTTCAAAAAAGGTTGTTCTTCTCAGTCAAATACAAGATCTCGCACCAATCAATTGGTTTGGGTCGCTTTTCAATAATATAAGTCTAGCCGAATCAAATGGCAGACACTTTCACAATATTCAAGAACAATACCAAGTTCAACATGAATAATAGCTTTAATGAAATAAGAGTTCAAGTATGCTAATTCAATTCAAACGATTAAGTAAAGAAACTAGTTCGCAATATACAAGGATAGAATACTTGCACCATAAAAGAGTGTAAGTTAGGAAACTTGCCTTAAGCATAGTTTATCCCCGTAAATTAATCAACACTTTTCGAATCCTATCGTAATATAGTTATATATAGGAGATATTCATTAGTCATATAGTTTAACATTATATCTCATCTCGTATATATGATAATCACATAAGCTAAGTCTTGACCTAGCGACACAGTTATACTATGTATAGTATCATACAATTTCACAAGTCTCGACTTTTAATTTCTTTTATCATTAACGTTCCTCTTCTCAAGTTAATCGTCTTCATACATCATTACTATCATGTGAGATTATAACAAATAGCAAACATACTCTATTTATCACTTTATAGTATTATTGTAAGTTAACCGTCGAAATCGGATTCAAGTATCAACGTAAGATATCATATAGCATATAACCATTCTTGAGTTCATTGCCACAAGTTTTAACTTACTCTTTACATGGTATTAATGAATAGAAAAGCCATGTGGTTATCATGCTTTATAACTTGGCTATACGTTCTACATAGATGTCACATAATCTGTTAATACACATGCTTATGGTGTTCACATTATTTATTCATAACTAGCATTGTTTAGTATTTTGAAACATGCTTCAAACTCATGCGTGGTTTACTTCCATAATATCAAACACATAAAAACCATGTTTAGAGACATAGTGGATTTAAACATGCTATCTTAGATTCTTAGAACTCATCTATTCATACTAATGCAATTGGTTTTGAAAACATATCCAAGGTTGCCTTTGAAATCATTTTAACATGAATGATGGAATATAACATATCCAAGACCACTTTAAAACTCTTATCACATGTAATTAAGTTATGTCATCATCGTTTTTAAAATCAGAACCTACATCATGTAGCATTCATGTATATTAACTTTAACATATCAAGCTTTTTCTTGAAAACTTCTCTAACACAAGGTCTAACAAGTTTGGTCATGAACAAAGATGTTATAACCACTATATCATACTTACGTATATCTGAATCAAGCACGTATACAACACACTAAGTTCAGAATTCATAGAACATGTATTACTTCAAAGTTTGTTTTTAAAATACTAAGTTTATCTCGTAAACCATATGCTTTTCGTTAACCATGTATGCTAGTATAATACAACATGTTTACATCGCCTTAATATATTCATATACATGTGTTACATAAGCTAGCATGCTATCTTAAGCCAAATCAAACCATTAGTACGTAGTAGAAAACAAGCAAATTTCAACAACTGCAGTAGGCTGCTGGCGCAGCTGCCCATTACAAAACTGGCGCAGCTGCACCGGCTTGCAGCCAGCGGCAGTGTAACGACCATGAATTTTAAACTCCTTATTTATTAAATATGTGATTTAATTTTAACGAGTTAGTTTTGTGAGTTTATTTAAACCTTATGTGGTTATGTGAATTTGTGAAATGATTAAAGGAAGTCACTAATGAGTTATTTAAATTAGTGGACTAACCTTAAGGATTTAATATCAGAAAATGTATGAGATTATTAATAATTAAATATTCAATTTATTTGAATATAGTGGCAAGATTTGAACCTATTGATTAATTTCAATTATGAGTAATTAATTGATAACGTGTTGATTAGTAATTATTATGAATAAATAATAATTAATGAGTAAGAGATTAATAAATATAATAATATTATATTTAATTGATTTATTATTTTATACAAGCATGTGATATGTAAACCTATAATATATGGTGGGTTACACATCAATATGATTATATATATGGTAAGAGTAATTTCATTTTGTGAGTGACATAATAGTATGACTTATATAACATGGTATGTGTGGGTAGAATTTTAATGAACACCCTACTATCTTATATTAATACCAATAGACATTATCAATTGATAATGATTTCATTAAGTTATTAGGATTATAATAATAACAGTTATGGTAATGAATAATAAGCAATACACAATTATAGTATATTTGGTGTTAATAGATAATGTGCATGGATTATATGATTGGTATATATGTACGTACTCAATACATTGTATTATTAGTTGCTGAATTGAAATGACATTGTAACATTAATTAAATGTATAATCTATGTATACATGGAATGAAGTGTGTGTATATTATATAACTTAAGTATACTTATAATGTGTGTAGATGTATATATATAACCAATGTGTATATTATGTATATATATATATGATATAGACCAAGTGTTGTATTATATTTTATAATGCTGAGTTCTTTCCTTGTCCCATATATGTGCCCGTCTCATTCTTCCCATGTGAAGAGCTAGCTAGCTACCCTATAACTCTTCTCAATTTCAGCAAAAATAGCCAATGATTTCAAGGGGAATGGGCAAAACAGTGTTTCTCAACTACCATTCACTAACCAATACACAATCATGTAATCCATTGTTTTGATTTGGTGAGCAAAATCAAGAGCCAGATATACAAATTGCCTATAAATAAGCTCATCCTCTTCTAATTTTCAATTGTTGAGAATTGTATTGCTAGAGAGTGAGTTATTGTGAAATATGAGTGAGGGAGATTTGTAATTCAAGCAAACCAATTATAGAGGTATACTCCCATTCTTGTTCTTCATGTTTCTGTAATTTTCTAAGATTTTGAATTCTTGATTTCAATTGAATTGGATGTTAATTGATTTAGAGAAATGGTTGTTATGTGTTATAAGCCTGATAGAAATGTATTGTAATATGTTTAGATTGATTTTCGTATGAAAATTTCTAAATTAGGCTAGCAAGCTGCCGAAGCAGCCTGCGTCTGCGCCTGGACTACAACCGGCGCAGCTGCGCCAGTTTAGAACTGGCCAGTTGCGCAGGGACTGCTGCAGGACTTTTGGCTTCTTTTGATTTCTGTTCAGACTATCATGTAATGTTTTGTTGGAGCAAGTATGTGAACTAAATTCATGAGCATATATGAGTAGTTTGGCGTAGCATGAGGCATGTGACCATATTAGCACATATATTAGGGAAGAAAAGTATATGATTTAAAAGAAAACTTACAATTTCAAATATGAACTTAAAAATTTCTAAAGTAAACCTGTTATGAACCTATCGAGTATATGTATTCTGATATTATGAGCTTGATAGTTGGGTTATATTAACTTGAAATGCATGTTTAAAATGTTAAACACATTAGCATACGAGATTGATGGATTTAAAGGTTTTCAAAGGAGAAACTTAAGAACTTTGAAAACAAACTTGACCAAGACTGGAGTCTATTGAATTCTGACCATTTGAATAGGTTTATATGGTGTTGATATGTGTTTCTAATGCATATGAAATATATATCGAGATGCCTTGCATGTACTATGAGGCCTTTGTTGACTCAGTGCAATTTTCAAAGAACACTTAGAAATTCGAAGCTAATATCATTGATCAATACGTGAGATACGTTCTAAGCATGCAAGCCTGTATATTAGGATCTCATTATGCCTATCGACTTGTTGACATGAGTGTCATTTTGATTAAACATAGTTTTCACCTATGCATCCATATTCATAAAAAGGAATTTCTAAGGCATGAATTATGTGCATTAACGTATACATGTGTAGTATACTCGAGCATACATATTAAACATTGTTTGGCCTAGTTATGTGGTAATATGACTATGTAGCTAATCCTTGAGACATAAAATTAATTAACTTAAGGTATGTGAATTACCGACATGAAGACATATGATTTTGAATGGGAATGAACATGCTAGATTCGAACTCGAGTTTATAAAACTTATAAGCATGTGTGTTGATTTATAACTTGAAGTGCTATATTGATGCATATTAACTAGATAATCTAAAGTTATTAAATCTAAGACATGATTAGGATGACTTACCTGAACTCTGTGCTAGATTTATATGATAACTATATGTTTGTTAAGTGTAGACTCATATTAGTTTACACGTACTAATTGAGAGACCGACTTATTAATATTAGGTCATTTCGACGCAAGTAAATTAAAGCTAGAATTTAATCGTAGCTGAGCAATCAGGCAAGTCTCCGAACTTCACTCTTTGGTTGTGCAAGTTCTTTAATTCTTATTTGTGCAAGTATTCTAAATTCTTGCACTACCTTATTCAATGAATCGTTTAAGCGAGTTTCTTAACCTCACTTGATTTGAATACAAGTTGTGACACCCCCAAATTCGGGTACTTCGTTTCCACATGATTTGGTGTTCACTTTCTAATTAAAACATACATCTACCCAAATAAAATTTCAAACTAATTACAACCTTCATAAAACCTTAATAAAATCTTCCTCTAGAAAGAATGGCAACTGGTTCAACAAAAAAAATCCTAGGGTTATCTAAACCTTAACATCATTCAAATAACGTAAATACGGAAATATAAACATAACCAACTAAGTCTTATTACAAAAGCAACTTGACGTCACAAGCCTTTACTTATTCATCTTTCCTTTTCCTTTACTTGTTGATGGTATGTCAACATTCTTGGTCTCAACTGCAAATGGTGGTAAAGCAGGCAAGAATGAGCAAACAAAAGCTCACTTGGATATACAACAGTGATATGACATAAGTGAATCGTTTCAAAAGAGTTTGAATAACTTTACTTTCATCAATATAAAGAATTGAAATATAAATCTTTCATCAATATATAGGATTCGAATATGAAATCATCTGAGGGTCATAAGACCTTGAACCATTGTCCTAGGTTATAAATATTTCTATTTAAACCTTTAACAGTCAATAAGACTATGGACCCTTAACTCGTACTCAGGGGGATCAACCCTTTGTACCATGAATTGTGCACAACTATTTAACGCATTCGCATAAATTTCCCCTAATTAATAGGGTTGTTTCTTCTCAGAAATTGAATACAAGTCCGCACCAAAGAAAGTTCGGTTTGGATAGATAAAGGAACTTTAGAGTTCAACTATCATCGACTAGGAGTAGTTGAATCGACTTACAGTCCTTTACAGTTCAATCATGAACAAATTGCAAAATATGACAATAAACTTCATAATAGATAGGCATGCTTTTAGAAACAACTTAAAGCATTCGATAGACTAAGTAGATCTTACTTGAACAACTAAGTCAAGATCATATTACTAAAATAACGCTTTAATACTTACGCTTTATGAGTATGGTATAACTTGTACCACACATAACAATTTAAATAACGTAAATAAACTTTCGTGATTTCTTGAGCAAGGGTTAGGAAACTTGCACAATGAAAATATACAATGAATAGGCTTGTATAGCATTCAAGAGTAGATTAAAGAACTTGCACAATATAAATAACAAGTTTAGAAACTTGTTTAACATAAGAGAATAAGGGTAAGAGAACTTGCCTTAAGCGCAAGCTACACTTTAACAACTATACGCACTTCACAAACACCCTACACATTTATATTACATTCAAACCATCTATTAGTATCCAATTACAACATTTAAACCATTGAACTTCATATCCAAGTCCAACTCATAGTATAATTTACCACATTGGTTACTAATTAGTTAAGTACGTGAGTCTATACTCACGGCATGCATTAATAAGCCTATACTTCAATGAATCGTGTTGTGTGCCTCGTGAAAGCAACACACAAACACACACATGTAACATATTCATAATATACTTCAATCTAACTTAAACACATCAAAAACATGTTATCTTATTATACATTTCACTTTCCAAGTCTTAGAAACAAGTTAGCTTAACAAACGGGGCATAAAAACTCAAAAACAAAATTCCAGATTTTCTTGGCAGCAGCCCCACCCACTGGGGCGGGTCCTCCCTGCATAAAACACCCACTGGGGCGGGTGTTCCCCCTGCCACAGCCCCCGGCTCGTGAACTGGTGGAGAATTAAGCCAATTTGGCTTATTCCATCACACCGAATTCGATTTTTCTCAACATGATAAACATAAAACTTGATACTAACAATATTTTAAACTTATTATCATGCTCATAACATATATAATCCATAAAACACATAATCCAAAACAAGATTTCATGATTTTCAAAGAAAAATACAATTTTAAGCGTTCTTGACTAAAATTGCTACTACGAATTCGTTTTTCATCCAATTCAAGTGATTCCAATTGTGTTAACTCATATTCTTAACACATTAACATAATACATGATCAATTTTAATAATAACTCAAAATCAAACATCAATTTGATAGTTTCAAAAGCCGTTTTTAGAAATAGTTTCACCAAAAATCAGTATGAACATGCTTCTTATTGTTTATCAAAAATTCATGGATTGAATTGCTAGAATCATCATATAACTCATATATAATCATGTTATATCACCTATTACACATAATTCATGCTCACCTCAAGGATTTACAGAAATTGTCAACATAACTTCATAATCTAACACTATGAACATGAATTTCATAGTGTTCATCATATACTTCTGAATTGAAATTCTTAAACAACTATGAAACTCTCATGTAAACATATATATATATATATATACATATCCCATTCACATATCAAAATAAATAGCTTTCACAAAGAGACTTTCACATAGAGTTCTAAAACCATGAAAACATAAAAGAATATGCTTTGAAAACTTGTTTTCCAACAATTGTATTTTGAAAACCCTTTCATGGCATACAATTTCATTTGAAAACATATAACATCATATAACACATATAATTTCATGATTGTAAAGACCTAATTTGGCAAAGAAGAAAACACAACACCTATGAATTAGTTCTAGGGTTAAGATTATAACCTTACTAGTTTTAGGTTAAGAGAGAGATGAACTTGGGCTTGCTTTGCCTTCTTCTTCTTCTTCTTCTTCTCTGAGAATTCTCTGACAATTCTCTCTAACCCTCTTCTTCTTTTCTTTCTTTGTTTTGTAAAACTAACGTAACTTTGTTTTTAACTGACATATATAATATTATACATATAATCATATACATATATGTAACTTATAAATAATAAGTATAATATTTATAACCATAATAAGTATTATTAATTACATAGGTTATATAATTTGAAAAGAGTAAGGCCACGTTTGGCAAAACTACATTATTTTTTAAAAAACTAACTTATTGAGCTTAAGGCATTGTTTGGAAGAAATAAGATTAAACAAGTACAAGGGCCTTGTTTGGCAAAACACTTCAAAATCCTTTTCTAGTCTTTTAATAACTCTTTAAATCCATAGATTAAATATTACACTTATTTAATTAAATTACAACACTCTAATTCAATTAAATAAACTAACATTCACATAATACCAAATTGTCACACAATTGAATTTCCTTTATTAAACATAATTCGTGTACAAATTATTATCACTTAGCAGATAACATTAAATCTAATTAAATCATTCTTAATTAAATTAAAATTATGCTACACCATCGCTAACATATTAATTTAATTAATCATATAGCACTTAATTAAATTGTCCACAACACTCGCACACTTTATTTATTTATCTTCACAATTAAATTCCATAAAATATTTATTTACTTCAATAAATATTTACAATTAACATATAAAATTCTCAATCGTTACAGTCTTCCCTCCTTAAAAGGATTCTGTCCCCATAATCACAACATAAAAAAAAATTCTCATAAAAATTCTCACCTCATAAAAATTCTCATCTGTTACATTCTTCCCCCCCTTAAAAGGATTCTGTCCCCAGAATCGATATCTAAGGGGTTACACACTTCAATTAAGCAAATAATTAAGGATAAGACTTCATCATAACAACTTCGAGTTCCCACGTAGCTTCTTCAGCACTGTGGTTCCTCTAAATTACCATAACAGAAGGTATCACTTTATTCCTAAGTACTTGTTCTTTTCTGTCAATAATTTGAACAGGAACCTCTTCATAAGTTAAGTCTTTATCAAATTGTAAAGGCTCGTATTCTATTACATGTTTATAGTAATGTTTGTAAGGCCGTAACACGGAAATATGAAATACATTATGTATATTCTCGAGTTCCGGAGGTAATGCCACTTCGTAAGCTACCTCGCCAACTTTTTATAATACCTCAAAAGGTCCAATAAATCGGGGACTTAGCTTCCCCTTCTTGCCAAATCTAATCTTCCCCTTCCAGGGAGACACCTTCAGGAAAACGAAGCTTCCTGGTAAGAATTCTCCGTTCTGTCGATGTTGATCGGCATATTTCTTCTGTCTGTCCTGAGCAGCAACCAATCTTGTTTTGATCAGCTTCACAATTTTTGCAGTTTATTGTACCAATTCCAGTCCCAACAGCTGACGTTCACCAACTTCATCCCAGTTTAGAGGAGTCCTGCACTTTCTGCCGTATAACGCATCGTAAGGCGGCATGCCAATACTCGCATAATGACTATTATTGTAGGCGAACTCTACCAACGGTAGATGATCATCCCAGCTCCCTTTGAAGTCTATCACACATGCTCTCAGCATATCCTCAAGCGTTTGAATTGTTCTCTCGCTCTGACCATCGGTTTGAGGATGGTACGCTGTACTCATTCGCAACTGCGTTCCCAAACATTCTTGTAAACGCTTCCAGAAATTTGACGTAAAACGTTGATCTTTGTCTGACACAATCGACACTGGGACACCATGTCGAGAAATGATCTCCTTAACGTATAATTTAGCTAATTGTTCCAAGTTATATTTAATCCTGATTGGTAAAAGTCGATCCACAATAACCCATATCGCATCGAAACCTTTCCGAGTCGCTGGAAGACCCACCACGAAATCCATCGTGATATGCTCCCATTTCCACTCTGGAATTTCTAATGGTTGCAGCAATCCGCTAGGTCTCTGGTGTTCTACCTTGACTCTCTGGCATGTCAAGCATTTCGCAACGCATTCAGCAACGTCCCTCTTCATATTTGGCCACCAAAAATGATGCCTGAGATCCTGGTACATCTTCGTACTCCCAGGGTGAATTGAGTATCTCGAGCTGTGAGCTTCGCTCAAGATTTCCTCCTTAACTTCCGGTACTGGCGGTACCCAGATTCTACCTTCAAATCGTAGCAGTTTCTCATTGTCGATCTTGAATTTAAACTCTTCGCCATCAGCTATTCTCTTTCGAATCTTCTCGCATTCTTCATCGTGAAGTTGAGCTTCTTTTACCTTGTCCACAATAGTAGAACCAGTGGTTACTTGAAACAACTTCTCATCCAATTCCTTTGGAAACTTTACTTCCAGCTCTAATCTAGCCATCTGCTCTATTAACCAATTCTGATCAGTTAACATATTCAGCTTCTCCCGACCTTTCCTGCTCAAAGCGTCGGCGACAACATTAGCTTTACCCGGATGGTAAAGTATTTCACAGTCGTAGTCCTTGATCAGTTCCAACCATCTCCTTTGGCGCATATTCAAATCCTTCTGGGTGAAGATATACTTCAGACTCTTGTGATCTGTATATATTTCACACTTCTCTCCATATAAGTAGTGTCTCCAAATCTTTAGAGCAAACACTACTGCCGCCAATTCCAAGTCATGGGTCGGATACCCCCTCTCATAGTCCTTCAGCTGACGTGACGCATAGGCAATGACTTTGCCGCTTTGCATCAACACACAGCCTAATACTTTATGTGAGGCATCACTATATACCACGAAATTCCCCGAACTATCCGGCAAAGATAATACAGGTGCAGTACTCAACCTCTTCTTTAACTCTTGAAAACTCTCCTCACACTTCTCCGTCCAAACAAATTTAACTGTTTTACGAGTCAAATTCGTCAACGGAGTTGCGATTTTAGAAAAGTCTTTGATAAATCTTCGGTAATAACCAGCCAATCCCAAGAAACTCCTCACTTCAGACCGCGTCTTCGGCTGATCCCAATTCATTACCGCTTCAACCTTCGACGGATCTACTGAAATACCCTCCTTGTCGATCACGTGGCCAAGAAATTGCACACGTTCCAACCAAAATTCGCATTTCGAGAATTTAGCATAAAACTTTTCTCGTCTCAATACTTCTAAGGTTAGTCTTAAATCTTCAGCATGCTCCTCCTCGGTCTTAGAATAAACCAGGATGTCATCTATAAATACTACCACGAACTTATCCAGAAATGGTTTGAACACCCTGTTCGTTAGGTCCATAAATGCAGCTGGGGCATTCGTGAGACCAAATGACATAACCAAAAACTCGTAATGACCATACCGAGTCCGAAAAGTAGTTTTCGGTATATCTTCCTTCCTCACCTTCAACTGATGATACCCGCTTCTCAAATCAATTTTTGAGAAATACCTCGCACCCTTCAGTTGATCAAATAAGTCATCGATCCTAGGTAAAGGATACCTATTCTTGATCGTAACTTTATTCAACTCCCTATAATCAATGCAGAGACGCATCGATCCGTCCTTTTTCTTCACGAATAAAACAGGCGCTCCCCACGGCGAAACGCTTGGTTGGATATACTTCTTGTCTAACAGTTCCTGCAGTTGAACCATCAGTTCCTTCATCTCGACTGGAGCCATTCGATATGGAGCCTTTGAAATTGGAGCAGTTCCCGGCGCTAAATCGATCACGAACTCTGTCTCCCTATCTGGCGGAAGCCCTGGCAAATCGCTCGAAAAAACGTCCACAAACTCCTTAACTACCGATATCTCTTCTACCTTCGGGCTCTCCTTACGCGATCTACTATGCAGGCTAATTATCCTACACAGCCTTGCATCAAAAGTTTATTAGCTTGCATCACCGTCAGACAATTTGCTTGTCTAGGCAATTTACTGCCATAGAACACTACTTTTGATGGAGTCGTAAGGTTTACCGACTTTTTCTGACAGTCGATTATCGCCCCATGATTGAACAACCAGTCCAAACCCAATATGACATCGAATTCCCCAAGTTTAATCAGAATTAAATCTACTCTAAGCTCCTGACCTTTAATGTCCAATCTGCAATTCCTATAAACGCTCCTAATAGGAATAACCTCCCTATTCGCAATTTTTATGTTCAAAGGGTAAACTAACTCCTCTACAGGTAAGTCTAGGGTTTTAGCAAAATCATCAGATATGAATGAACAAGTAGCACCCAAATCAAATAATACATATGCATTTATACTATTGATCGGAATAATACCTGTCACCACGTCTTTTGATTGCACCGCGTCTTGCACCGTCATGTTGAATGTGCGGGCAGTGGGTCGAACGGCCTGTAGTGGCGAAGGTCCGGCAAGAGTCATAGTTCTGCCGTTGTCCTTTCCTCCATTCCCTATTGATCCTGCCGCTGGCTTCTTAGGGCAATTACGAGCCATGTGATCCTTGGATCCACATGTATAACAAGCTCCTTTCTTGAGGTTTGGGCAATATGGCGCGATGTGGCCTTCCTGACCACATTTGTAGCATACGCATTTCCCTTTCATGCACACTCTAGTGTGAATCTTCCCGCATGTAGCACACTCTTCAAGCTTCCTCTTCTGATGGCCTCCCAGCTGACTCCCAGCAGAGTTATTGTCATTCCACTTCCTTTTCTGATGAATAGCCCCGTTACCACTAGCCTTAGTTTCCGTTTCATTCTTCTTCTTCTTATCTTGGTTGAATTTATTCACCGCTTCGCTTCCCCCTTCAGCTAGAATAGCCTTTTCCATAACGGTTGCAAACGTATTTAGCTGGAACATAGAGACCTCGCTGTAGAGCCAGGGTTTCAGTCCCCGCTCAAACCTCCTCGCCTTTCTAACATCCGTGCTGACCTGGTATGTAACGAACCTGGCCAGTTCATTAAACTTTGCCGCGTATTTCGATACTGACATCGTTCCCTGCTTCAGCTCTAAGAATTGGACCTCCATCTGATCTTGTGAACTCACTAAGAAGTACATCTTGTAGAACATCTCTTTGAAACGTTCCCATGTTATGACTCCTTCTCCCTCTCTAGTCTTATTTGCCTGCCACCAGAAGCTAGCATCTGCCTTCAACATAAAAGTTGCAAATGCCGTTTTCTGGTCTTCACTGACCCTAGCCACGTCAAATACCTTTTCTATTTCCATAATCCACGTCTGAGCATCTATAAGGTTTGTCGATCCCTTAAATTCCGGCGGTCCTACTGCCTTAAACTCTTTAAACGTCGTGGCTTGCACTTGCGGCTGATTTGCCACTGCTCCTGCCAGCAGGTTCACTAATTGCTGAACTGCATTAGGGTTTGTTGCATCGTTATTATTGTTGTTTGTTGAACCCTCGGGGTTTTGACGTGTTACTCTTCTTATAGGAGGCATTTTCTGATAAGAAAATATTATTATTAGATCCTTTATTCAAATCTTAAGTATTCAAGTTCACACTTAAAGGTTTGAATATCTCAGTTCTCATAGAATACAAAGCACGTCAATAGACTTCTTTTATTCCTTAGTCGTAGTAAAAAAACAATCAACCAGATAGCATTCTGCCATTTACATCATCCTTCCTGAACTGAAAAAGTTACAGGATTACATTATTAACTTATCCCATTCTTATCTCAATTATGGGATTTAGTGATCTATTTCAAAAGCAACACATAAACAAAAGCTCTACTACTACTGCTACTACTACTATTACTGCTATTGCAGTTACTGCCTAGGCATATTAATACGTCGCACAGCCTCTCTGCGTTCCTCTTCCATTACCAGTAAGGCCGTTCTTCGGTCCACCACATACCACGATAAACCTTGAAACTGAGCTGGGTAGTAGAAAATACGGTCCTGAGCTCTTTCTATCGCTGTATGAAAAGCATATTCCGTTTCCCTCAGCTTGGCCCTCTTGGCTTCATCTTCATCTTCAGCTCTATCAACTCGTTGATTAGCCTTCAAGCTTGACTCTTCAGCCCTGGCACGCTTCCTCGACTCCTCCTGGATGTCTTGCTTTAGCTTTGCCAGTTCAAATCGAGCAGTATCTCTTTCAACTTCCATATGTATCAAGTTCCACTGTGCATCTCCCAAGGTCACTTACAATTTCTTCGATCGTATTGTCTCGTTGCTGGATAGTTTCCTCGAGATCTCCTACTCGTCCATGAAGCTCCACGTTGCTATCGTAGACTACCTCGTACATCTCAACACTAGTAGAGTGAGGTGGGAATTCCTCTTCGGGATCCTCTTCCTCCTTTTCCTCCTCTTCTAGAATAGGTGTCAGCTCACGCTCCCGACCAGCTATGGTGATCACTGGAGATGGCTCTCTCCTAACCAGCTGCTCCCAGACAACATGTATGTCACGGGGTTCCTCCCCTCCAGGCACCTGAGATACAACCTCTCTAGCCTGACTAGATTCTCCAATGTTCGTCATCCTGACAAAATAATTTTAAAGTTTGTTATTACGTGATATCGAGTCGTCACTCTTTACCTATCACATCTATCTTTTCGATCTTACCATAAGGCTACTACCTAAGGTTTTCCCTCACCTAAGGTTTCATAACCTACAGCTTTGATACCAACCTGTGACACCCCGAAATCCGGGTACTTCGTTTCCACATGATTTGGTGTTCACTTTCTAATTAAAACATACATCTACCCAAATAAAATTTCAAACTAATTACAACCTTCATAAAACCTTAATAAAATCTTCCTCTAGAAAGAATGGCAACTGGTTCAACAAAAAAAAATCCCAGGGTTCTCTAAACCTTAACATCATTCAAATAACGTAAATACGGAAATATAAACATAACCAACTAAGTCTTATTATAAAAGCAACTTGACGTCACAAGCCTTCACTTATTCATCTTTCCTTTTCCTTTACTTGTTGATGGTATGTCAACATTCTTGGTCTCAACTGCAAATGGTGGTAAAGCAGGCAAGAGTGAGCAAACAAAAGCTCACTTGGATATACAACAGTGATATGACATAAGTGAATCGTTTCAAAAGAGTTTGAATAACTTTACTTTCATCAATATAAAGAATTGAAATATAATTCTTTCATCAATATATATGATTCGAATATGAAATCATCTGAGGGTCATAAGACCTTGAACCATTGTCCTAGGTTATAAATATTTCTATTTAAACCTTTAACAGTCAATAAGACTATGGACCCTTAACTCGTACTCAGGGGGATCAACCCTTTGTACCATGAATTATGCACAACCATTTAACGCTTTCGCATAAATTTCCCCTAATTAATAGGGTTGTTTCTTCTCAGAAATTGAATACAAGTCCGCACCAAAGATAGTTTGGTTTGGATAGATAAGGGAACTTTAGAGTTCAACTATCATCAACTAGGAGTAGTTGAATCGACTTACAGTCCTTTACAGTTCAATCATGAACAAATTGCAAAATATCACAATAAACTTCATAATAGATAGGCATGCTTTTAGAAACAACTTAAAGCATTCGATAGACTAAGTAGTTCTTACTTGAACAACTAAGTCAAGATCATATTACTAAAATAACGCTTTAATACTTATGCTTTATGAGTATGGTATAACTTGTACCACACATAACAATTTAAATAACGTAAATGAACTTTCGTGATTTCTTGAGCAAGGGTTAGGAAACTTGCACAATGAAAATATACAATGAATAGGCTTGTATAGCATTCAAGAGTAGATTAAAGAACTTGCACAATATAAATAACAAGTTTAGAAACTTGTTTAACATAAGAGAATAAGGGTAAGAGAACTTGCCTTAAGCGCAAGCTACACTTTAACAACTATACGCACTTCACAAACACCCTACACATTTATATTACATTCAAACCATCTATTAGTATCCAATTACAACATTTAAACCATTGAACTTCATATCCAAGTCCAACTCATAGTATAATTTACCACATTGGTTACTAATTAGTCAAGTACGTTAGTCTATACTCACGGCATGCATTAATAAGCCTATACTTCAATGAATCGTGTTGTGTGCCTCGTGAAAGCAACACACAAACACACACATGTAACATATTCATAATATACTTCAATCTAACTTAAACACATCAAAAACATGTTATCTTATTATACATTTCACTTTCCAAGTCTTAGAAACAAGTTAGCTTAACAAACGGGGCATAAAAACTCAAAAACAAAATTCCAAATTTTCTTGGCAGCAGCCCCACCCGCTGGGGCGGGTCCTCCCTACATAAAACACCCGCTGGGGCGGGTGTTCCCCCTGCCACAGCCCCCGGCTCGCGAACTGGTGGAGAATTAAGCCAATTTGGCTTATTCCATCACACCGAATTCAATTTTTCTCAACATGATAAACATAAAACTTGATACTAACAATATTTTAAACTTATTATCATGCTCATAACATATATAATCCATAAAACACATAATCCAAAACAAGATTTCATAATTTTCAAAGAAAAATACAATTTTAAGCGTTCTTGACGAAAATTGCTACTACGAATTCGTTTTTCATCCAATTCAAGTGATTCCAATTGTGTTAACTCATATTCTTAACACATTAACATAATACATGATCAATTTTAACAATAACTCAAAATCAAACATCAATTTGATAGTTTCAAAAGCCGTTTTCAGAAATAGTTTTACCAAAAATCACTATGAACATGCTTCTTATTGTTTATCAAAAATTCATGGATTGAATTGCTAGAATCATCATTTAACTCATATATAATCATGTTATATCACCTATTACACATAATTCATGCTCACCTCAAGGATTTAAAGAAATTTTCAACATAACTTCATAATCTAACACTATGAACATGAATTTCATAGTGTTCATCATATACTTGTGAATTGAAATTCTTAAACAACTATAAAACTCTCATGTAAACATATATATATATATATATACATATCCCATTCACATATCAAAATAAATAGCTTTCACAAAGAGACTTCCACATAGAGTTCTAAAACCATGAAAACATAAAAGAATATGCTTTGAAAACTTGTTTTACAACAATTGTATTTTTAAAACCCTTTCATGGCATACAATTTCATATGAAAACATATAACATCATATAACACATATAATTTCATGATTGTAAAGACCTAATTTGGCAAAGAAGAAAACACAACACCTATGAATTAGTTCTAGGGTTAAGATTATAACCTTACTAGTTTTAGGTTAAGAGAGAGATGAACTTGGGCATGCTTTGCCTTCTTCTTCTTCTTCTTCTTCTCTGAGAATTCTCTGACAATTCTCTCTAACCCTCTTCTTCTTTTCTTTCTTTATTTTGTAAAAACTAACGTAACTTTGTTTTTAATTGACATATATAATATTATACATATAATCATATACATATATGTAACTTATAAATAATAAGTATAATATTTATAACCATAATAAGTATTATTAATTACATAGGTTATAGAATTTGAAAAGAGTAAGGCCACGTTTTGCAAAACTACATTATTTTTTAAAAAACTAACTTATTGAGCTTAAGGCATTGTTTGGAAGAAATAAGATTAAACAAGTACAAGGGCCTTGTTTGGCAAAACACTTTAAAATCCTTTTCTAGTCTTTTAATAACTCTTTAAATTCATAGATTAAATATTACACTTATTTAATTAAATTACAACACTCTAATTCAATTAAATAAACTAACATTCACATAATACCAAATTGTCACACAATTGAATTTTCTTTATTAAACATAATTCGTGTACAAATTATTATCACTTAGCACATAACATTAAATCTAATTAAATCATTCTTAATTAAATTAAAATTATGCTACACCATTGCTAACATATCAATTTAATTAATCATATAGCACTTAATTAAATTGTCCACAACACTCGCACACTTTATTTATTTATCTTCACAATTAAATTCCATAAAATATTTATTTACTTCAATAAATATTTACAATTAACATATAAAATTCTCAATCGTTACACAAGTTCCCTTACACTCTTTATTGTGCAAGTTCCTATCCTTCTCATATTGTATTGAGCAGGTTATTATCGTACTGACGGTTAATTATTTAAAGCTTGAACTTTATTTCCAAGCATGCTATTAGGTGGTTAATTACTTTACGATTATTCCACATCTATATTATTGTTATTCGCACTTGGTGCACTTGAGTTCGTACAGTCTTGGACTTATACCTTATTTAAGAGTTCTATAATTCTTGAACTGCGTCAGATAAAGTCTGAACCCTTGTTCGGTCAGATAATTGTATGAAGTTTTATAAAAGCTATATGGACCAATTGATGGTATGGATTCTTAGACTAAAAAGAACACCCCTCATATATAGGGGAGTTGTGACACCCCCGAATCTGGGTCGTCTGACCCCGGTCCGATCGTCACGATCTAACATAAACATCCACCTCTAAACAACATACGATAACTAAAATGCGGAATATAATAAACTTACGTCATTCATTCAAAAGGTGTTACTAGTCCCAAGATTCGATAACCTTAATACAACATACAAACATACCCTAGAATAGTCAATGGGGTTCATATTACATAACAGTAAATTAATTAAACATAAAGATAAAGTCTGCTCCTTGCAAACTAATCCTACATCTTCCCTTTACCCTCGTCTTTCCCTGAAGTCTCGGGCTTAACTGCAATATAAGTCATGATATAGCAAGAATGAGCAACAAGTTTGCTCAGCAAGTTGAAATACAACAATAAAGGATATATCATGATGAATAGAAAATATCTGACAATGAATTCAACAATATGAATATCGAAAGCAAGAATAATGATTGCTTTTAGAATAACTGATAGTCAAGTAGACTTTTGAACTATACAACTCCAACGAAATCAATAGCTGATTGACCCTTTGGTTACTGGCTACAGAATAGTACTTGAGGGGATCAGCCTCGCGTACGCCATGTATATGTATAACATTCAACTCTGCTGTTTGTATCTTTATACTAGATACCTGGGGTACTCCCCTATATATATAAGGGGTGTTCTTTCAGTCTAAGAATCCTTACCATCAATTGGTTTGGATAGCTTTTATAGAATTTCATATACTTGTCTGACCGAACAAAGGTTCAGACTCTATCTAACACAGCTCAAGAATTATTAAACTTTACAAAATGTACAAGTCCAAGACTGTACGAACTCAAATGCACTAAGTGCGAATATCAATAATATCGATGTGGAATAATTGTAAAGTAATTAAACCACCTAATAGCATACTTGGAAATAAAGTTCAAGCTTTAAATAATTAACCGTCAATAATATAATAACATGCTCAATACAATATGAGAAGGATACGAACTTGCACAATAAAGAGTGTAAGGGAACTTGCATTCAAATCAAGTGAAGTTAAGAAACTTGCCTGTTTGCTCAGCTACAAATAAGTTTTAGCTTTAATTAACTTGTGTCGAAGCGACCTAACATTAATAAGTTGGCCTTTCAATTAGTAGATATAAACTAATATAAGTCTATACTTATAAGCATCTACTTATCATATAAGTTTATCACGTAATTCATGTAAGTCAATCACTATGACTGAGTCTATAAATAATTAACTCTGTCCTTGATTTAATAGTTTTAGAACACCTAGTTTCTATACATCAACATAGGTTTGAATATTTATCATTTTAAATTAATCATGCTTCAAGAATATACTTTCAAGTTTGAATCCTAGCATGCTCACCCTATTCAATTCAAAATCATATGTCTTTATGCCGACCATTCACATACTTTAAGCAATACATGTTCATGCTTCAAAATCGGTTACTAAAGTCATGTTATCACATAACAAGGCTAAACAATATTTAATATGCATGCTCGAGTATACTACACGCATATATTTTAATCACGTAGTTCATGCTTCAGAAATTCATTTCTTATGAATACGTGCATATGCGAAACTCACAGTTTGACCAAACGAGGTCTATGTTAATATGCTTATAGGTATAATGAAAGTTAATACACATGCTCGCATGATCATAATATCATTTTCATGGAAATCGACGTTATTTAGTTTTCTCATTCGAAGTTTTCACATCAAAAATCGCATTAAGTTAACAAGATATCATAACACATATTAAGTGCATTGTAGTCATGACTCACATGTATTAGAATACATATCTAAACCACATGAAAGTTCTCATATGGTTAAAAATCTAAAAGACATTAAGTCTTGGTCAAGTTTGTTTTCAAAAGTCTTAAGTTTCTCATTTCGAAATCGTCCGAATCTTGAAATCACGTATGCTAGTGTGTGAACATACTTTAGACTCGCATTTCATGACAATATAAACCACACTATTGTGTTTACAAAATTAGAATGTTCACGTGATACGTCCATGACAAAGTTTACTTTTGAAATTACAAGTTTCCCTTTTTAAAACATATGGTCATGGCATATACGTTTAGCATCAACGAATACATACTTATATCATGTTATTGTACTAATATCTACATTTAAATCATGTTCACAAGCTTGTTTAAATGGTATATCACATGTTAGTATGTCACAGCACTTAACAAAAAATAGAATCTGGAAGTTGGTACTGGCGCAGATGCGCCGCTGGCCAGTACATAACTGGCGCAGCTGCGCAGGCTGTTGGCCAGTGGCAGTAGCTGCCCAGCAACGACAGAACTTAGCCCAACTCAGAAATTTTTCTACGAAAATTGATTCTAACATAACACATTGCAATTCGAACATGCTTAACTTCTTGTATAACACTAAACAACATATTCCAAATCAATTATCAACAATTACATGCTTAATTCCAAGAATCAAAGATTAAGAATTTTATAGAAAATGAAATGGAGTTATACCTTTGTAAATGAAAACTAAACTTGCTGCTATCTCTCACTCTCTCAATAAAATTGCTCTACTTACCAATATCACAGCAATTGTAAATGAGAAGGAGGAAGCTCATTATATAGATAATTCAATAACCAGTTAATGCAATTCTCCTTCAAATCAATTCAAAGGATTGCAAGAATGTATAATGGATAAGAAGAAGTTGGTGAGAGTTGGTAGATTCAATCATGAATCCCACATCTCCTACAATCATGAGCTAGAATTTGTGAATTTGAGGAAGATATAAAATAGGCTAGCTTCTCACGTGAAGAGGAATTTGAGGGGGGTGACTCCAATATATAACTCAGCAACTAGGAAGGTGTATATCATATATGTCTAGCACTAGTCATATAACAAATACACTAGGTTATATAATATATATACACATAGTATATACTTAAGTTTAAAGTATTTATTCCATACACATTTAAATAGGTGTTACAATGTTATCTCAATAAAATAATGTATCAAGTAGGTATATATATACCAATCATATATTTCATGTACATTTCCTTAATACCGAATGTAAAGCAATTGGGTATTATTATTACTCATTATTATAACTGTTATCATTATAATAACTTACTGAGATCAATTATTTATTGATATTACTATATGTTGATGAGGTATACATTAATGTTTTTCCACACATGTATTGTCACATAAACATTAGTATGTAACTCTCGTAATGTAATTATTCTTACTATATAGTTTATAATGTATAATCATATTAATGTGTCACCTTGTACTATATATAATATATAGTTAACTACCATATATTAAAGGTTTAACATATCGCATGCTTGTATGAAACGATTAATCAAGTAAATATAATATTACTATATTTACTAATCTCTCATTCATTAATTATTATTTATTCATAATAATTGTTAATCAACACATTATTAATTAATTAATCATAATTGAAATTAATCAAACACGTTCGAATCTTGCAACTATATTCAAATAAATTGAATATTTAATTATTAATAACCTTATCAATTCTCTGATATTAAAGTCTTAGGGTTAGCCCACTAATTTAAATAAACTATTAGTGGCTCCCCTTAACCATTCACAACTTCACATAACCACATAAGGTTTAAATAAACTCACAAAATTAACTCATTAAAATTAAATCACATATTTAATAAATAAGGAGTTTAAAATTCATGGTCGTTACAGGAGTACCCCAGGTATCTAGTATAAAGATACAAACAGCAGAGTTGAATGTTATGCATATACATAGCGTACGCGAGGCTGATCCCCTCAAGTACTATTCTGTAGCCAGTAACCAAAGGGTCAATCAGCTATTGATTTTCGTTGGAGTTTTATAGTTCAAAAGTCTACTTGACTATCAGTTATTCTAAAAGCAATCGTTATTCTTGCTTTCAATATTCATATTGTTGAATTCATTATCATATATTTTCTATTCATCATGATATATCCTTTATTGTTGTATTTCAACTTGCTGAGCAAACTTGTTGCTCATTCTTGCTATATCATGACTTATATTGCAGTTAAGCCTGAGACTTCAGGGAAGGACAAGGGTAAAGGGAAGATGTAGGATTAGTTTGCAAGGAGCAGACTTTATCTTTGTGTTTAATTAATTTACTGTTATGTAATATGAACCCTATTGACTATTCTATGGTATGTTTGTATGTTGTATTAAGGTTATCGAATCTTGGGACTAGTAACACCTTTTGAATGAACGACGTACATTTATTATATTCCGCATTTTAGTTATCGTATGTTGTTTAGAGGTGGATGTTTATGTTAGATCGTGACGACCGGACCGGGGTCAGAGGACCCAGATTTGTTTGGGGGTGTCACAGGTTGGTATCAAAGCTTTAGGGTATAAACGTTAGGAATCAGAAACCTAGGTTATAACCTTAGTAGAAACTCAAGTAGAGTATGTAAGTGATGGGTTGAGGAGATTCATCGGGTTTTATTGTGATACTGAAGTTGTTTATTTGAATCACATATGATTGATAGACGTCTTAAACTTCTTAATGTTAACATTAATAGCATATCACGTAAAGCCAAATGTTTTCTTCCTTTTCTCAAGATCATGCCGCCTAGGAGACTACCGTGGAACCAGAGGGAGGAAGGATCCGTTAATAATGACAGAGGGGAAAATATCGACCCTATGCAAAACTTCGTTAACTTGTTAACTGAGGCAATGCAGAACAGGCCCCAGCCAGCAGCAGGGCAGCCAGGACATCACTTGGCTAGTTTCAAAGATTTTAAATTGGTAGGACCACCAGAGTTCCAGGGAACCTTGGACCCAATCGAAGCCCAAACTTGGATAGAAGAGATGGAGAAAGTGTTTGAGGTCGCACGAGTGGCCGAAGCACAGAAGACGAGTTTTGCCACTTTCATGATGAAGGGCGAAGCTAATTATTGGTGGAAGGCCAATAAGGGACGGGCAGGCGAAGGAGTTATTCCTTGGGATAAATTTAAGGAGCTATTTCTCGAGAATTACTTCTCAAAGAATACGCAACAGGATATGGAAGTTAAGTTTCTGGAACTGAAACAAGGTAGTATGTCTGTCGCAGAGTACGCGGCAAGATTTAACGAGTTGGCCCGATTCGCTTCTTATCAAGTGGACACGGAAGCCAGGATGGCAAGGAGGTTCGAATTAGGACTAAAACCATGGGTGCAGAAAGCAGTCGCGGTATTGAAGATTAAGACTTACTCTGATCTACTGGAAAGGGCTATCATTGCCGAAGGAGGCAATGAAGCCATTGCTCGATTTAAACAAGAAAAGAAGACCGGGCATGAAGGATAAAAAGGGGGAAGCAGTGGAGGCAGCAACCCAAACAAATGAAAATGGACGGTGAGCCAATCCTCTGGAGGCAACAAGTCCGGGGGAGAGGCCAAGAAAAGTGTAAGGTGCAACAACTATGGGAAGAATCACTCGGGGGAGTGCATGAAGGGAAAGAACGCGTGTTACCGTTGTGGACAACCGGGGCACATGGCTCCTCAGTGTCCGAATAAGCAGAAAGGATGGTGTTTCTCGTGTGGAGCCATAGACCATCAAATTAAGGACTGCCCGAAGAGAAAGGGCGATGCAGCTAGCGGCAATCGCAACAACAACAACAACAACAACGGACTGAGCATCGGAGGGCCAGCCAGTCAAGCCAACAGACCAACGGCACGCACGTTCAACATGACCGTTCAGGATGCGGTGGAGTCTAAGGATGTGGTGTCAGGTATCATCCCGATCAATGATATTGATGCTTATGTGTTATTTGATTCGGGTGCTACCTGCTCTTTTATTTCTGAAGAATTTGCTAAACGGTTAGACTTACCCCGTGAAAGATTAGAACACCCTATGAATGTAGAAGTAGCGAACAAGGAAATTATTCCCGTAGAATACATTTATAGGAACTGCTATACTGAATTTCAAGGATTTAAGCTCGGAGTGGATTTGATACCGATTTGTTTAGGGGAGTTTGATGTAATCCTTAGAATGGATTGGTTATCGAATTACGGAGCAGTTATCGAATATAAGAAGAAGTGCGTACACCTTAAGACTCTGAGTAAGTCGAAGGTGGTATTTTATGGTAGTAAATCGCCTAGACAATCTCATTGTCTGACGATGATGCAAGCACAGAGATTGCTTAGGAAGGGTTGTGTAGGTTATTTGGCTCACGTGGTTGATACTCGATGAGTCGAGGGTGAACTGGGTCAGATACCTATTGTAAGGGAATTCGCCGATGTCTTCCCAGACGAGATTCCGGGATTGCCACCGGATAGAGAAATTGAGTTTGTTATTGATTTGGAACTGGGAACAGCACCGGTATACAAAGCGTCGTATCGTATGGCACCGTTAGAGATGAAAGAACTAATTGCTCAATTATAAGAGTTGTTGGATAAGGGATACATTCGACCAAGCGTATCATCGTGGGGAGCACCAGTCTTATTCGTGAAGAAGAAAGATGGATCGCTCAGACTTTGTATCGACTACCGTGAGTTGAACAAGATCACCATTAAGAACAAGTACCCATTGCCTATGATCGACGATTTGTTTGATCAGTTGAAGGGGGCGAAGTACTTTTCAAAGATTGACTTGAGGACCGGCTATCATCAACTGAAGGAGAGGTCGGAGGATATTCCAAAGACGGCATTCAGAACTCGGTATGGACACTTTGAGTTTCTGGTAATGTCATTCGGATTAACGAACGCACCGGCAGCATTTATGGACTTCATGAACAGAATGTTCAAACAGTATTTGGATAAGTTCATTGTCGTATTCATCGATGACATTCTGGTGTATTCGGAGACGGAAGAAGAGCACGTCGAGCATCTTCGAATAGTGTTGGAGACATTAAGGAGAGAGAAGCTATATGCAAAATTCTCCAAGTGTGAATTTTGGTTGCAGAGAGTGCAATTTTTGGGGCACGTTATCGACAAGAATGGTGTTTCGGTGGATCCAGCAAAAGTAGAAGCGGTTATCAATTGGGAGTAGCCAAAGACGCCAACAGAAATCAGAAGTTTCTTAGGATTAGCGGGATACTATCAGAGATTCATCCAGGATTTTTTGAAATTAGCATCGCCGTTGACCAATCTTACCAGAAAGACAGTTAAGTTCGTTTGGACGGAGAAGTGTGAAGAGAGCTTTCTAGAATTGAAGAAGAGGCTTAGTCAAGCACCTGTGTTAGCTTTACCAAATAACATGGGAGGATTTGTAGTGTATAGCGATGCGTCACACAAGGGTCTTGGCTGTGTACTAATGCAACACGGCAGGGTCATTGCATACTCTTCACGTCAGTTGAAAGATTATGAGAAGGGTTATCCTACTCATGACCTGGAATTAGCAGCAGTAGTTTTTACCTGGAGATTTGGAGGCATTATTTGTATGGTGAGAAGTGTGAGATATATACGGACCACAAGAGTCTGAAGTATATCTTCACGCAGAAAGAATTAAACATGAGGCAGCGCCGATGGCTAGAATTGATCAAAGATTATGATTGTGAGATTCTGTACCATCCAGGCAAAGTAAATGTAATGGCAGATGCCTTAAGCAGAAAAGGAAGAGAGGAGTTATCAAAGTTAACCGTTCAAGAAGAGTTAGTGAAAGATTTCAAATGACTAGATTTGGAGGTTAAGTATTCGATGGAGACCAACGAAAAATTATTTACAGTGACAGCGAGCCCGACTTTATTAGATAAGGTTAAGGAGGCACAAGAGAAGGACGAAGATTGTGATATTATCAAGAAGAGGATTGTTGAGGGTGATGATTTAAAATTCAAGATTGATAGCACTGGACTGCTAAGGTTTGAAGGACGAATTTGGGTACCATTAGTACCAGAACTAAGAGAAGAAATTTTGCAAGAAGCGCACAGTACAAGATACTCGATACACCCAGGAAGCATTAAGATGTACCAAGATTTGTGTCATCACTTTTGGTGGCCAAACATGAAGAGGGAGGTTGCAGAATGCTTAAGTAGGTGTTTAACTTGTCAGAGAGTCAAGGCAGAGCACCAACGACCAAGCAGGTTATTACAACCGTTAGAGATTCCAGAATGGAAATGGGAACACATCATGATGGATTTTGTGGTAGGACTTCCGACAATGCAAAAAGGGCACGACGCCATATGGGTAATTGTAGATCATCTTACGAAGTCAGCTCACTTTTTGCCGATTAAGATTAAGTATAGTTTGGATCAGTTAGCCATATTATATGTCAACGAAATTATCTCGAGACATGGGGTGCCGGTATCTATTGTATCTGATAGAGATCCGCGATTCACGTCGAATTTCTAGAAGAGTCTTCAAGAGAGATTGGGGACACAGTTACGAATGAGTACCGCGTATCATCCACAAACCGATGGGCAAAGCGAAAGAACAATTCAAACACTTTAAGACAAGCTCCGAGCTTGTGTGATGGACTTCAAGGGTAGTTGGGAGGATCACCTACCATTAGTAGAATTTGCGTACAACAATAGTTTTCACGCTAGTATCGGAATGCCACCGTACGAGGCACTATATGGGAGAAAATGTCGAACACCGTTGTGTTGGGACGAAGTTGGAGAACGTCGACTGTTGGGACCAGAATTGGTACAGCAGACTGTAGAGATTATCAAGGTGATAAGAGCACGGCTGGTAGCTGCTCATGATAGCCAGAAGAAGTATGCAGACTTGCATCGCAAGAAGAAAGAATTTGAATTAGGAAGCTATGCTTTTCTGAAAGTATCTCCCTGGAAGGGGAAGATTCGTTTTGGGAAGAAGAGCAAGTTGAGCCCTAGGTTCAGAGGACCGTTTGAGATTCTGAGGCGAGTTGGTGAAGTGGCGTACGAGGTGACGTTACCTCCTGAACTTGAGCACATTCACAACATGTTTCATGTGTCAGTATTACGGCCGTATAAATCAGACTACAAACACGTTATCTCCTATGAACCAATCCAAGTGGAGAAAGACTTATCATACGAGGAAGTTCTTGTGCAGATACTAGATAGGAAGGGACAGAAGCTGAGGAATAAGATCATTCATTCCGTTAAGATTCTTTGGAGGAATCACGCAGTTGAAGAAGCTACATGGGAACTAGAAGAGAAAATGAGAGCAAATTATCAGTTTTTATTTGAGTAACCTTATTTTTACAATTCTGAGGACAAAATTTTTATAAGGGGGGAGGGATGTAACGACCATGAATTTTAAACTCCTTAATTATTAAATATGTGATTTAATTTTAACGAGTTAGTTTTGTGAGTTTATGTAAACCTTATGTGGTTATGTGAATTTGTGAAATGATTAAAGAAAGTCACTAATGAGTTATTTAAATTAGTGGACTAACCTTAAGGATTTAATATCAGAGAATGTATGAGATTATTAATAATTAAATATTCAATTTATTTGAATATAGTGGCAAGATTTGAACCTATTGATTAATTTCAATTATGAGTAATTAATTGATAACGTGTTGATTAGTAATTATTATGAATAAATAATAATTAATGAGTAAGAGATTAATAAATATAATAATATTATATTTAATTGATTTACTATTTTATACAAGCATGTGATATGTAAAGCTGTAATATATGGTGGGTTACACATCAATATGATTATATATATGGTAAGAGTAATTTCATTTTGTGAGTGACATAATAGTATGACTTATGTAACATGGTATGTGTGGGTAGAATTTTAATGAACACCCTACTATCTTATATTAATACCAATAGACATTATCAATTGATAATGATTTCATTAAGTTATTATGATTATAATAATAACAGTTATGGTAATGAATAATGAGCAATACACAATTATAGTATATTTCGTGTTAATAGATAATGTGCACGGATTATATGATTGGTATATATGTACGTACTCAATGCATTGTATTATTAGTTGCTCAATTGAAATGACATTGTAACACTAATTAAATGTATAATCTATGTATACATAGAATGAAGTGTGTGTATATTATATAACCTAAGTATACTTATAATGTGTGTAGATGTTTATATATAACCAAAGTGTATATTATGTATATATATATATATGATATAGACAAAGTGTTGTAGTATATTTTACAATGTTGAGTTCTTTCCTTGTCCCATATATGTGCCCATCTCATTCTTCCCACGTGAAGATCTAGCTAGCTACCCTATAACTCTTCTCAATTTTAGCAAAAATAGCCAATGATTTCAAGGGGAATGGGCAACACAGTGTTTCTCAACTACCATTCATTAACCAATACACAATCATATAATCCATTATTTTGATTTGGTTAGCAAAATCAAGAGCTGGATATACAAATTGCCTATAAATAAGCTCATCTTCTTCTCATTTTCAATTGTTGAGATTTATATTGCTAGAGAGTGAGTTATTGTGAAATATGAGTGAGGGAGATTTGTAATTCAAGCAAACCAATTATAGAGGTATACTCCCATTCTTGTTCTTCTTATTTCTATAATTTTCTAAGATTTTGAATTCTTGATTTCAATTGAATTGGATGTTAATTGATTTAGAGAAATGGTTGTTATATGTTATAAGCCTGATAGAAATGTATTGTAATATGTTTAGATTGATTTTCGTATGAAAATTTTTGAATTAGGCTAGCAAGCTGCCGAAGGAGCCTGCGTCTGCACCTGGACTGCAACCGGCGTAGCTGCGCCAGTTTAGAACTGGCCAGCTGCGCAGGGACTGCTGCAGGACTTTTGGCTTCTTTTGATTTCTGTTCAGACTATCATGTAATGTTTTGTTGGAGCAAGTATGTGAACTAAATTCATGAGCATATATGAGTAGTTTGGCGTAGCATGAGGCATGTTAGCACATATATTAGGGAAGAAAAGTACATGATTTAAAAGAAAACTTACAATTTCAAATATGAACTTAGAAATTTCAAAAGTAAACATGTTATGAACCTATCGAGTATATGTATTCTGATATTATGAGCTTGATAGTTGCGTTATATTAACTTGAAATGCATGTTTAAAATGTTAAACACATTAGCATACGAGATTGATGGATTTAAAGGTTTTCAAAGCAGAAACTTAAGAACTTTGAAAACAACTTGACCAAGACTGGAGTCTCTTGAATTCTGACCATTTGAATAGGTTTATATGGCATTGATATGTGTTTCTAATGCATAAGAAATATATATCGAGATGCCTTGCATGTACTATGATGCCTTTGTTGACTCAGTGCAATTTTCAAAGAACACTTAGAAATTCGAAGCTAATATCATTGATCAATACGTGAGATACATTCTAAGCATGAAAGCATGTATATTCGGATCTCATTATGCCTATAGACTTGTTGACATGAGTGTCATTTTGATTAAACATAGTTTTCACCTATGCATCCATATTCATAAAAAGGAATTTCTAAGGCATGAATTATGTGCATTAAAGTATACATGTGTAGTATACTAGAGCATACATATTAAACATTGTTTGGCCTTGTTATGTGGTAATATGACTATGTAGCTAATCCTTGAGACGTGAAATTAATTAACTTAAGGTATGTGAATTACCGGCATGAAGATATATGATTTTGAATGGGAATGAACATGCTAGATTCGAACTCGAGTTTATAAAACTTTTAAGCATATGTGTTGATTTATAACTTGAAGTGCTATATTGATGCATATTAACTAGATAATCTAAAGTTATTAAATATAAGACATGATTAGGTTGACTTACGTGAACTCTGTGCTAAATTTATATGATAAGTAGATGTTTGTTAAGTGTAGACTCATATTAGTTTACACGTACTAATTGAGAGACCGACTTATTAATGTTAGGTCGTTTCGACGCAAGTAAATTAAAGCTAGAATATAATTGTAGCTGAGCAATCAGGCAAGTCTCCGAACTTCACTCTTTGGTTGTGCAAGTTCTTTAATTCTTATTTGTGCAAGTATTCTAAATTCTTGCACTACCTTATTTAATGAATCGTCTAAGTTAGTTTCTTAACTTCACTTGATTTGAATACAAGTTCCCTTACACTCTTTATTGTGCAAGTTCCTATCCTTCTCATATTGTATTGAGCAGGTTATTATCGTATTGACGGTTAATTATTTAAAGCTTGAACTTTATTTCCAAGCTTGCTATTAGGTGGTTTAATTATTTTACGATTATTCCACATCGATATTATTGTTATTCGCACTTGGTGTACTTGAGTTCGTACAGTCTTGGACTTATACCTTATTTAAGAGTTCTATAATTCTTGAATTGCGTCAGATAGAGTCTGAACCCTTGTTCGGTCAGACAATTGTATGAAGTTTTATAAAAGCTATCCAGACCAATTGATGGTATGGATTCTTAGACTGAAAAGAACACCCCTCATATATCGGGGAGTACCCCAGGTATCTAGTATAAAGATACAAACAACAGAGTTGAATGTTATGCATATACATAGCATACGCGAGGCTGATCCCCTCAAGTACTATTCTGTAGCCAGTAACCAAAGGATCAGCTATTGATTTTCGTTGGAGTTTTATAGTTCAAAAGTCTACTTGACTATCAGTTATTCTAAAAGCAATCATTATTCTTGCTTTTGATATTCATATTGTTGAATTCATTGTCAGATATTTTCTATTCATCATGATATATCCTTTATTGTTGTATTTTAACTTGCTGAGCAAACTTGTTGCTCATTCTTGCTATATCATGACTTATATTGCAGTTAAGCCCGAGACTTCAGGGAAGGACAAGGGTAAAGGGAAGATGTAGGATTAGTTTGCAAGGAGCAGACTTTATCTTTATATTTAATTAATTTACTGTTATGTAATATGAACCCTATTGACTATTCTAGGGTATGTTTGTATGTTGTATTAAGGTTATCGAATCTTGGGACTAGTAACACCTTTTGAATGAACGATGTACGTTTATTATATTCCACATTTTAGTTATCATATGTTGTTTAGAGGTGGATGTTTATGTTAGATCGTGACAACCGGACCAGGGTCAGAGGACCCGGATTTGTTTGGGGGTGTCACAGGCAGACTGTTCCAGCCTCGGCAGACTTCCAGCCCAAACAAAGAAAATTCCTACGAAATTACTATCAATCCCACTATATTACCTCATGATCACTTATATTAGCTTATATAACAATCATTAACATTATTGAATCACCAATTCATGAATTCCAACTCAATTTCAAGAATTGAAGTTTTCACAGAAATCTCAGAAACAGAAACACAAAATGAAATTAAAGAACAAGGAAGCTTATATAGTAATTCTAACATGTATATAAGTCCTTTTAGCAACTAATTATCATCCTCAAATCACAAAACCATAATTTCCAACTGGAATCAAGAATTCAAGAATTTGCAGAGAATACAAAATGAAGAACATGAAACATAGATTATACCTTTGCTATGATTTAACCTTGCTAAATTTGATATCACAACTCTCTATGATTATCTTGCTATCACTCACAATGTAATCTGATACTTGAACAAACTCTTAGCAAATAAAATTGAAGGGGAATAGCTTGTATATATAGAGGAATGAATGTCTAGACAATGCATATGTACAACAAATTAAACCAACGAGATTTGTGAATTGCATGGGGGTTAAAGAGTAGTAGGTAATTAGTTGGTGAATGTAATCATGAAAACCACCCCCTTGATCATCATTGCTAGCTTGAGCTTAGGAGGAGAATGGGGAAGTAGGCTTTAGCCTTTTTTCATACACGTGAAGAGCAATTGGGTCTAGCATTTAGGGACAAGCAAAGTCATCTCAGCATTCTAATACAACACTTAGTTTGTATACTTGGGTATTATATATATATATATATATATATATATATATATATATATATTTTATACATATGTCTTTAATTGAAATGTCACACTATAATTCACATAATGTAGTAAGTGTGACTTGCACACATATAATCCATGCACATTTTTATCATACAGGTATAATTTACTCGGATATACTCACATCACATTATCTCCTTTATTAAATTTTATTATTCCATTATATATAAGTAATCATCAATTATAATTATTTATTATATATATTCATGATACATTATTTTAATGTATTCTTCACATACAATTGCCATAGAAATACTTTATATAACCCTTTCAACTTAATAAACTTTACTACATAGTTTAAATATAACATAGTCACATTGCACTTTACATTCTGTTTATAGTTAGTCACTATACGTTACACTTTTAAATTCGCATGCTTCCACATAGAAATTAATAATTCACTTATCTTATCAATTAATTAATAATACTAATTAATCCATTCCTCGTAATTATTAATAACACTTAATTAATAATCGTAGGATTAATTATCACCTTAACAGCTATAAATCTCATCATATTTATAAACAAGTGGTTTATTATTATTATATTTCTTGCAATAATATTAATCACATATTATTAGTCAATCACAGTTAATATTCCACAACAAATATTCTACGATGACAATTAATTAATATTCTATAATTAACAATTAATATAGATTAATTGTTCGCTTAAATTAATATAATCATTCTTATATTACGTCACAGTGCCACACAAGGCTATCAACGAGTTTATCGCAAACTCCATAAGTTTCTCAATTATTATTATAATTATTGAATTAATCCTTCTCATAACACAAAATCATTTATATTCAAATAAATTCTCATTTCCATTAATATATTTATTTAATAATATTAGAAAATTCTCGGGTATTACATTATCCCCTGTGACGAATCCATACCTATCAGGTATCTTCGATACTCTTCCAAATTTATGAATAGGGTGTTGTATAGTAGGTTCATCCACTTGGTCAGGTACCTGGCTTTGATCCGTAGTAATTTGTGGTTCTTGAACTTCTTCAAGATATATCTTACTCCCACTGACCCCTTCATGGATAAACTCCTTTTCAAAGAAGGTAACATATTTCGCAACAAACACCTTTTGATCAGTTGGATGGTAGAAATAACACCCTTGTGTTTCTTTAGGGTATCCCACAAATCTACACTTATCGAATTTAATCTGTAGCTTATCATTTTCAAACTTTTTGACATAAGCTGGACAACCCCAAGTCTTAACATGCTTAAGATTTGATTTTCTCCCTTTCCACATCTCATATGGGGTCTTTGGGACGGATTTGGTAGGAACCTTATTAAGTAGATATGCAGCCGTTTCTAGGGCATAATCCCAGAAGAAAATTGGAAGATCGGTAAAACTCAACATAGAACGAACCATGTCCAACAATATTCGATTTCACCTTTCAGATACTCCATTTAACTGTGGTGTTCCTGGTGGAGTCCATTGTGAGACTATACCATTATATTTGAGACAATTGAGAAACTCACCGCTTAAGTATTCTCCACCTCGATCTGATCGAAGAATCTTAATACTTTTGTCAGTTCATTTCTCTACTTCACTTCTGAACTCTTTGAACTTTTTAAATGATTCAGATTTGTATTTCATTAAATACACATATCCAAATCTTGAGTGATCATCAGTGAAAGTAATAAAATAAGAATACCCTCCCCGTGCATTCGTTGTCATGGGTCCACAAACGTCTGTGTGAACCAACGCTAACAACTCTATAATTCTTTCTTCTTTTCCACTAAAAGGAGATTTAGTCATTTTACCTATGTAACAAGATTCACAAGTTGGATATGATTCATAATCAGATTACTCTAAGAGCCCATTCTTATGCAACTTGGATAATCTTGTTTCATTGATATGACAGAGTCTACAGTGCCACATATAGGTATATTTAACATCATCTCTTTTCCTTGTCTTAGTTTGTTCAATTTAAAATATATTTTCATGCAAGTCAAGTATGTAAAGTCCATTTCGCAAATTACCAACACCATATAAAACATTGTTATTATAAATAGAACAACTGTTGTTCTTTATTATAATGACATATCCATCCATATCTAATACGAAATAGAAATAATGTTTCTAATGATATTCGGAACAAAATAACAATTATTTAAATTAATGGACTTGCCCGTTCGCAGTGCTAAACAATAAGTGCCTACAGCTAATGCAGTAGCCTTTGCTCCATTTCTCACTCGTAGGACAACCTCATCCTTGTTCAGCTTTCTACTTCTGACCACTCCCTGCATAGTATTACATATGTAAGAACCACAACCGGTATCCAATACCCAAGTAGAATTTTGACTTTCTAAAAAATTAATTTCAATCATAAATAAACCTTGATTAGGAGCCGAAGCTTCTCCAAGCTTCTGCTTTTGTTCCGTAAGGAAATCCTTGCAGTTCCTTTTCCAGTGACCCAGCTTATTGCAATGGAAGCACATTCTTTTGCTATTTGGATCAGGTTTCTTATTATCCTTTAATACTTCCTTACCCTAAACCTTCTTAGATTTCTTCTTTTGAGAAGATACCTTGGGCCTCTTCCTTCTGTTGGAAGAATCATCCACCATTAAGACATGTTTCTTCTTCAATGGGAAGTGAGCTTCGACAATTTTTAACATGTTAAGTAATTCAGGCAAGCTAACATCTAACTTATTTATGTGAAAATTCACAACAAATTGTGAGTAAGTCTCAGGGAGTGACTACAAGACTAAATCTTGACTCAACTCCCCATCCATGACGAACACAAGCTGCCTAAGACGTTTAATCAGATTGATCACCCTTAGGAAATAAGTCTCAACGGCAATGCCCTCGGTCATCCGAGATCGGAAGAGCTCCTTAGATATCTCATATCTAGCAGTCCTACTTTGTTCACCATACAACTCCTTGAGGTGAAGCAACATAGTAGGAGCATCCATGTTTTCATGCTGACGTTGAAGCTCATTATTCATAGATGCGAGCATGATTCATTGAGCCACAGATGCATCATCTTGCCACTTCTCTATAGTAGCTGTAGACACTCGAAATTTTGCTTTCTTTATACTAACCTTACAAAAGGGCAAAATTATAATTTTACATCAGAGATAACCCCGAGGTAGGGCAAAAGCATCTGGTCACCCCGGAGACAACCCTGTGGATGATTCAAAGGGACAATGATGTCCGAACATGACGCGAACCAAATGAGGATCGCGAAGCTGAGACAGTGTCCGCCAGAAGCCACCTCAGCAAAACTCAAACTGCGTGCCATCAAAGATAAGTCAGTTAACTGTAGTCTAGAACCAAAAGATACCTCTCAGCTACCAACATCATCTTCCCGAACCCCAATTCAGTCAGACTCGACCTTATTTCGCATCTTTCCGCAAAGACTTTTTGAAAGTTTGGTCTGTAAAGATCAACTTTCTCTGAATCGAGATCGAAGGAACAAACTTTGAGATAACGGGACCCACGGGGCCCAGCCGCATGTATATATGCAGCTAGCTCTGATGATTTAATAAAGCAATATCAGCTCATTAAGAAAAAAAGAGATAAGAGTTTTAGAGAGAGAAACTAAATTCTAGAGAGAGAATCCCTCGGGTTTGATCCATATACACCAACTTTGAGTTGTTTGATCTTATTTAACATCTACTTGGAGTCCCGAGAGCATTCTTAGTTGATCCCGGGTGATAAAATGCTTGTTCACGCATCTCCTAAGGTGAAAAAACACTCTTTTTAGCTACGTTCTTTCTAAACTTTGTTCAATATACTAGATTGATGTTATATATTGCTTAAATCTAGTTAAACTTGTTGTTTTCTAAGTATATTGTGTAGTAGTTGGTAGATATTGAGTTTTTACCAATTATATTGTGCATATTTGGTTGTAAATCAAGTCTAGAGGCTAGATCTACCTAGATCTAAGTCGAATCTAGCCTTTTGAGTGGTTATTAAGCATGAGTCTTTAACCCACATGCTAGATCGGTCTAGATCCATGGTAGATCTACCTATTTATTGCTTTTAATCGGTCCCAGTTACCCCGTATAGCCCTAAATCTATATCTAGAGGCGAAAGGGATCCAAAATGGCTTGAAATGGTGATTTCAACTGATGAAATCATCTAATATCAAAGCCTAGGACATTATAAATATATATTTGTGTCTAATAATGCAAGCCTAGGAATCCCGGTGTCGAGATCCCGTGATCGGATCCCGACTTGATTCCCACGATGGACCGGGTTTTTGTGATGTAATGTTTAAATAACGTAAATATCATTGTATATGTAATATTTAGATCTTGAAGATGAACTCGAGGGGTTATTCCAGAGAAGTCGGATTCAAGATCCCGTGATAGTGAAAACTTTTATTGTGGGTGCTCGGATTCATCGAGATGGCTTAAATGCTCGATGATGATCCAACCCTTTTGACGCTTTTTGCATACACATCACTAAAACAATTTCCAATAAAACCACAAAGAGCTTTTAATAATAATAAAGTAGTTAGGGAATAGACATTAGATCAATAATGGAAGTATCAAAAGTCCTCGTTTACTATTCGGGCGAAGGATTTGAAAACCTTGTGTTTTCCCAAAATATCACATAAAATGTATATTTTGTCTAAAAATTAACTTTTGCTAAATCAAACCCTTCGTACATAGGTGAAAAAGAGGAACGACACTACTTCCAAATAACTCACAATGAGGCTTAGAATAAAACTTTCCAAATAAAACACACACACACTCACACACACACACACACTCACACACACACTCACACACACATATTTTATGCATAGGAAATTAATAAGATGCGGTGCCGTGTTTTCACGGGAGTCGGGGGGTGCTTAACACCTTCCCCCTGCTTAACATAGCCCCGAAATTCAATGAATCTCGGGTTTCAGACGAATCTTTCAGAGTCACATATTGGACCATATTGCAAAAACTATCAAAACTCGGATAAGCTGGTACATTCATTTAAACCATACCAACTGGCAGCTCTGTCTCATTCGGTCCAATCATAAAATAATAAAATCAATTTTTTAAAAGTCGGTGACGCTTATGTCGGTACCGCTTTCCTAAAACTTCACCCTTTAATAAAATCCATAGACATAATGAACACAAAAGGGTAAAAACAAACAACACAACTTTAGGAAAGACGAACATTAAAATTATAATTTTTTTCCCGGCGTCGACAGGTGGCGACTCTGATGGGGATCAAAGAGGGCTTAAGCCGCGTTCAATTTTTTTGATTTTCAATTTACATGTGCATCTTGTGTGAATGATCTTTGTGTGTGATAATTGTTTCGACCTTTAAGCATTTTTTGTATTAGTGTCTCGTACAATATATTAGTGCTTCGCACAATGTCATCATATTGCATACGGTAAGGACATGAATGTATGTGAATGTATGTTGTGTAGTACCTCCATTAGGAGGGCATCCTGTAGGTTGTTTATTACTGGACTCCTCTGGATGTTTTCATTGTGAGGCTCAGGAAAAGCACCACTCAGATCCGCTCCAATTGAAAAATGGATGTTTTAATCAAGTAAATTGCAAGATCTGGGAAACAATTTTAAAAAGCCTGTGAGAGTAACCCTAAGATAGGTCAGCCTCTGATAAACCAAACACGTGGTGTGTCTCTTCATGCCCTATTTACTCTTTCGCATGTATAAAATGGCAATCATCTTGAACTGTCATTTGTATATCTTTCTTATCTTGTCATCAAGTCGACTTACTCTTTGTTTTGCAGGAAAAGATTAAAAAACCATTAAACTGATGCATGTCATATCATGCATCTCTGTCCACCAATATCCTGTCTAAACTAGATATCGATTTTGTGCAGATTGGTCCTAGAACTCGATTCCGAGCCAAAAAGGCCTGTTCACCACCAGTCAAAATGGCTAAAGGAAGTTCATCAGAACCCATCCCTGTATCTCAAGAGGAATTCGAGGAGTTTAAGAAACAAATTGCCGAGATAACTACCCTTTTGAGAGAAAAGTGTGAAGTATCTCAGGAACCTAAGCATAAGAGTAAGACTGAACCCTCTGTGCAAGGAGATATGAAAATACCGAAAAAGGACAGTGATGCCCAGATGTCCACACCTATTTCTCTTGTCGATGTCAAAGTATCCAAGGAAGCCCAGATCCAAAAGATGACATTGGAAATGGTAGACCTCCGAGAAGACAGAGAAACTGGAGAATTGATGAAGAAAGTTAGGCAAATGGAAGACTATATCCGGTCTATGAAAGGGAGAGAATCCCACGAGAGCGTGAATTATTCAAATCTATGTATTTTCCCAAAAGCAAGATACACGGATAAGTTTTAAGTCCCAGAGTTCGAGAAATACAATGGATTGGATGATCCCTATACTCACTTAAAAGTCTACATAGGTGAACTGGGAACTTATGCCGAGGATGAGAACCTCAGAATGCAACTATTCCAGAAAAGCCTTACCGGTGATTCTCGAACTTGGTACACCCAAATATATAATTCCAAAGTCTGAGGTTGGGAAGATTTGGCCCATGCTTTCCTCAACCAGTATAGTTTCTAATCCCAAATGGCAATTGATTGCTACCAAGTTACCAAAGTCAAGAAACTAAGCAATGAGTCGTTCAGAGAATATGAATAGCGGTTGAGGTGAATGGCGGCCCAAGTTAACCTAGCGATGGATGAAAGTGAGATGACGACAACTTTCATTGACATACAAGAAGTCCCTTTCTATGAGAGAGTCCTCGCCGAGTTAGGCAAATTCTTCTCCGAAATGATCAAACATGGAGAAATGGCTGAAATAGGTTTAAAGTCTGGAAAAATCAAAGATCTCACTGCTTGGGAAGCCGCAGCAGAGCACATACAGTCGGGAAACTATGTAAGGGCTCCCAAAAGAGTAGCTAAAAGGAAGGAAGAAGATGTCTCTTTGATATTGCAAGGACAAGCTTCCAATAAGAGCCCTAGTCTGCCTATCTGGAAGTAGAACTCTCATCCTGTGAATTCCTAAAATCCTACAGCATTAAAGGTTGGGGAGAACAAGAGGAGAAGGATATTTACACCTTTAGGGGACTTTTTGGAGAATATATTGGCACTATTAATCGCCCCAAAAAAAATCGTTGAGCTAGCTCCACCTTCTGATCCAAATGGAAGGCAATTAGCAAGAAATGCGTTTACCATTCCAACTCACCAGGGCATAATACTCAGGAATGTTGGACTTTAAAACACAAGATTCAAGAACTTGATTGATAGTGGGGAGATTGTAGTCAAAGCGCCAGAGCAGCCGAATGTCAATAACAACCCTTTAACCCAACATAATGCAGACATAATCAACATGATCAGTGCAAGAGGTAGCGAATACCGCAAGTACCTCAGTAAGCTGGGGGAAGCAACCTCTGCGAATGACTCTGCAATATAAGGGTACCCCGAAGAGAAGTATGCGGTGGTGCAAGACTTGGCCTCGATTAAGGCGTGAGTTGATTAATTGGCAGATCTGGTCGTATATCAACATCAGTTGACCCGCAAGCCAATAGACCAAGTCCTACGTACCAAGGCCAATCGACACCATATCTGTCCAAGATGTCCCAAAGTCAAGAAGGGATCAGATTCGCTGCCAAAAGCAGAACAAATGGACAGAAAAGATGGCTAGGGAAGTTAAAATTCAGCAACGACGAGAATTTGCAGCCAAACAGAAATTCACCCCCTTGGGGCAGTCCAGGGAGGAAATTATGTACACCTTAATTGATGATGGAAAGATAACAGAATTTTTGACACCCTAGAATCTGCGATCAAAGTGTTTCGATCCTTCTAGGTCCTGTCTCTATCATTCTAATGCCCCTGGACATGCCATTGAGGAATGTTGGGCCCTGCGACATTTAATTCAAAATCTGATCGAATCAGGAGAGCAAGAATTAATGAGTAAAACTGAGATCTTCCCTGAGGAAGAGATAATATACCCTCAAGGGGCAAGGAATGTGGAGGGAATGGTAGCTATTATCCTTTGCATAGAAGGACCGTCTGGCGGACCCATAACCATAAAAGGATTATCTAGGTAGGGAAACAAGACTACTCTAGAGATAACGGCACCAAAATCACTGATGTTGGCTCCTTGGCCTTAAATCCCAATTCTTAGTCTGAATAAGGTACCATGGAATTATGGTGAGGGCCTAAAATTGGCACCCGATTGTACAGCTATTGTAATACCCGAAAATTTAAAAAAATAAAAAAAATGAATAAATAAATAAATGACTTTTTAAAACTTTGTTTTAAATATTTTAATTGGACTCTTATTGTGTTTGGGTCAAATTGTATTTAAGTATGTGGACAACACTAATTGGGCCTAATTTGTATTTGGGTAATTTTAAATCCTATTAAAATTTGGAGAGTTAATAAGGTATATAAATAATAACTAAACCTAATATTCCTCACACATCTAATATGAATTGGGGAGCAGCCGCTGCTACAGAGTAAAGCAAAAAGGAGAAGAGCAGGTAAATTATTTGTTTTACTCATTATTGTATTATCATATTATATATATATATATATCACGTTCCCCCGACTTTAATTGATTGGAAATTCAAATAAAGGCTTTAGTTTGAATCATGATTTCCTGTAATGTTTGCAGCAAGCCTACTTAACACATATATATATATATATAAACGAAATCACAGCAGGCACGCTACTTGACATATATATACATATAAGCAAAATTGTTGAGCCTGCAAATCAACTTGATACACTGCTATATACATTTGGATTTCATTCTTCGTATTATTATTATTATATAGTATATATATTCATAATATAATAATAATAATAATGAGTTTTTTAAAAATGGTAATTAACAGTTAAATAATCCGTGTAATTATTAATCTATTTTTATTAATTTGTGTAATTAGTTTGAACGGGAGAATTTAAGGAGTTACAATTTAGAATATAATTTCGGGTATTACATTGCTTAATTCAGGTATGGATTCCGTAGTCCTTCAGCGATTCTCTTATTAAATTTAATTTGTTCGTTTTGTTTTTCGTTTCAAAATTATTATTATTTCGCATGATTATTCGTTCTCAAATTTATGTGATAGTTTCGTTTTGATATTGATCCTTAGAACTCGTGTTTGTACTCTTTGATCTAGTATATCATCTTTAGTATTTATTTTGATATTTGTAGAAGAGTACATGTTAATATTTTTGGAGACTCGTGTTGATTCGTTCGATTTAACATGTACACGTTAGAACCCTTTGTGTTGATATTGTGTCGCATGTGTTGTGACATAATATTTTTGTTAAAACATACCGTAGAGTATACCTGAGCTATAACCACCTGTGGGGGTACCACAGGCATGTCCTCTTGGCAACGAGGCATGATACCTTCCGTGGCGGTGTGATCAGTCCACGGCATCTCCGTTTTGTGCTCCGGTAGGAGTTGGCCATTTGGTGTGTTGTTGTGGGAGGCGTATGGGTCGACCCTAGTTTTCTGTTCTGTTCTGTGGAGTGGCGATGTTTGTGCCAAACATGTCTTGCGATTTTGCATGCATTAGATTCGCGGTCCAATGTGTGTGACTTGCCTGTGTGGCATTATTTGACTTGCCTGTGTGGCAAGGTATTTTTTATTTTATTTTGAGCTCGGTATGAAATAACACCCAGCCATTTGATTCAGCCTATTATTTCATTGTGCTAGTTTTGTTCGTTTCAGTTCAGTTCATTAATTAAGTTAGTTATTTCAGCTCTCTATCTTGTATTCTATATCCGTACTGGGCATTTGGCTCATGCTGTATTTTTCTTCCAACAGGTAATCAGGGGGATCAACGGCTGGATTAGATACTCTGGTGGATCCAAATATCATAACCCTCACAAACACATGTCAGTCATCCATTTGATTTAGCTCAAGCCAGACCTCAGCAAAGCCAGGTTTAAGGAGTTATTGAAGGTCTCTGCTATTATCTCAAACCTCTTGATCCCTAAAGTCAATCAGAACGAATATAAGGAGATTGATGATGAAGAGCCTCTCAAGGATGCTGCCCGAACAACCAAAGATAAGAAGTTTCTGGATGAGATTCAGTTGTAATTTGTGAGTAGCTTTTGCCTTTCTGAAGATGACATGAAGAAACCCAATGGGGCTAACCTGTCAATTGATTAACCCATCCTCCCGGTCCTTAACTGGGGAAGTGTGAACATCCCGAAAGAAGATCCAGGGACCTATTCCAAATCCGTTATGGTCATCCTGGAAGATGCCGACAACTCCAACAACGCATCTATCTCAACTATCCCCCATGATCTAACTACCAATAATTGGACGATCACCCTTCAGATCGTCTGAAAAGGGTAAAACCCAAAAATGATACGTTGACAGGGAGGTTTACCTTTATATATTTATGTCTGTTTTATTTTATTTGCAACTTGTTATTGCCGGTTGTCATATCAACTGTTGAATCCTTTTATAATTGACAACCGTTTGTATATATTTAGCAATCAAGTTTTTTGTTTCAGGTTTCCAAATTTGAGTATTTTTAGCCATGTACATGACTTGCGAAATTTGAGTAATGAATACGATTTTGATATAGGATTGGACTTTGACTTGATAGGGATCGAGCAAGAGGAAGTGGATGATGACGAAGTGGCCGAGGAAATCAAAGCATGGGTCAAAGATAAACCTAAACCCAACCTTGATCAAACCACCACCATAAATATCGGAACCCCTGATAATCCCAAAGAGATACGGATCGGAACCAACCTTCCCTCTAACGAAGAAAAAGAACTAATCAAACTCCTAACTCAATTCAAGGATGTTTTTGCCTGATCTAATGAAGACATGATAAGTCTATCCACCGATATAGTTATCCACCGACTACCAATTAAGGAAGGGTTCAAACCAGTCAAGCAGAAATTAAGACGGTTGAAACCAGAATGGAGCCTGAAGGTCAAAGAAGAAATTATCAAACAGTTCAAAGCGGGAATCATTATGCTATCAACAGTCTTAGAAAGAAGTAGTTGTAGAACGCTTTAATCCAGTGAATAAAGATTAACGTAGAATCTATTTTGATAGATTGAACGAATGAAGATAATAAAAATTTCGAGGACGAAATTCTTAGAAGAAGGGGTGAATGTGATAACCCGAATAATTATAGATGGTGAATTATGAAGTATATTAATTCGACGAGTAGAGTATATGGTAATGGTCCTTGAAAAGAAATGAACAGGTTAAAGATTATATAATACTCAAAACATAATTGAGTTAATTAAAGTTATGAAATAAAACCTAGAATTTGTTGAAGAAATGAATATAGTAGGAAATATAAAACCTATATTAATATAATGTGTTGAAGTTATTCAACGATAAATGTTTTTAAAGAAATTTGATGAAAACTTGAGTAAGGTAGGGTTTCGGTGATTCCGAGGACGGAATCCTTATAAGGAGGGAAGGATGTGACTACCCGGATTTTCAAAAATTATTATAATAAGAATTCAATAAATAAAATTCTTATTACAAGATGTTTTGAGTTTGGATATGTGTATATATGTGTTATATGTTGTGAAGTATATGATGTGGTGTGAATATATAAGATATATATATATATATATATATATTCATATGTTGGAAAAATAAGGTTTAATAGTTAATTTAATTTAACTGTTGAAGAAATTAAATGAAATTATTACGAAAAGAAAATTAACTGAATATTATTAATTAATTTAATAAAGTTAAATATTATATTATTAAGTAATATAATTTGGTTATTATTCCTTGTGGGTAGTGGATTTATTATGAATTAAATCTCATAAATAATGTGAGTAATTCACTTAATTAAAATAATAAATTAATATAAATATAATTGTTTTAATAAAATATGAAGGTAATATATTACATGTAAGAGTAATACGTTTATCAAATGGCTTAATATATTATATGGGAAAAATATAAGTACACAGCTGTGTAGTGCACAGTAGGCTATAGCGACGGTTTTCCAGGGCTATAGCGATGGTTTGTCTGTCGCTATAGACAGAATATCTATGGCGACAGACAAACCGTCGCTATAGCCCTAGAAAACCATTGCTATAGCCTACTGTGTAGCTACACATCTGTGTAGCTACATATAGCCCATATTATATTTAGCAAAGTGTATGTAAATGAGTATGAGAATGAGAAGAACCAATATAATTATAGATAAATATTGGTGTTAGATGAAATAAATAAATATTTTAGCTAGAATACATGGAATAAGATAAATATTCGATGAAAATTATTATGGAATAATTTATTCAAGTATGATAATATAGAATAAAATTACGGGGAATGATTTTGTAATCAATGCGTATTTTATTACGCTAATGGAATAGAAATATTCTAATTTAATTAAATAATTGAATTAGAGCATTAATGATTTATTAAATAAAATTATAATTATATTAGCTAATTAAATATTGTGTTGGCTAAATAGAGTATAGTTTAATTTAATAATGGTTGTGACAAATAAACTATATTATAAGGAAGGAATTAAAATAAATTCAACGGAGGTTTGAAGGGGCTAGCCAAACATGACCTTGTGGCTTTTGGATTCCTATAACCCCTAATTTAATTGTATATTAAGTAATATAATAAGTATTAGTAATATACGTATTATATTATCAGTTATATGAGTTTACGAGTTTTGTTTCTAAGCCTAAACTAAAAGAAGAAAAGAGAAAGGGAGAAACAGAGAAGAGAATGAGAGAAAAGAGAAGAAACTCTCTGTAAGTTAGAGAAAGAAGTCTGAGGAATCACAGAAGAAGAAGAAGATTGATTAAGCAATTTCCATAATTGGTTAAGACTAAAGAAGATTCAAGGTAAGAATCAATTCTAAAACCTTAACCTCTATTCTTGAATTTTCTATAGAAGTTATTTGGTTGTATGATTTGATAAGTTGTTGAATAACTATGTTGATGGGTTGGTATAACCTATTCTATATCATCTAAAAGTTGTTTTATAGTGATCAAGTTCGTAAGAATGTGTTAAAAGATGAAGTTTAGAGTTTTGGTTGAAATATATATGTTTTTGTCTACTTAGAGACTAAAATTGATGATAAATTCTTGATGGAAATCTGAAATTGATGATGTATTATGATAGCACTCGAAAAAAGGAAAACAACCCAAGTTGAACGAGTCAAAACGGATGTAAAATGAATTCGTAGTGATTGAATTCGCTAAATATGTGTAAAACATGAAAAATTAGCATGAACACTGAATTAAAATGAATTGTTAATATTTTGAAGTGTTATAATTATTATGTAGATGAGTGGTTCAGTGTTCCACGAATCCATAGAGTCAAAAACAGTCTCAATTGGATGTGTATAACTCAATTTATGAAGATAATAAGGAGGAAAGGGTTAGAAAATTCGTCAGAACCACAAACTGGAAAGCAAATTCATGTAGCATGCTGCCAGGGGCGCAGCTGTCCTGCCCCCAAGGCTATTTGGGGTGCAATTGCACTGGGAACAATGTCAGTCCAGGACTGGTTTGACCTCCTGTGGTAAAATAGCCATATCATTTTCATACGAACTCCGATTGAGGAGATTCAAGATGATCCGGAATGAGCACGAGTAGACCTATAACTTTTGTTATTTAAGTGTTTTAATTTGAGGTTAGTATCAGGAGTCAAAATGGTCATTTGTGAGACTGATGTGTTTTTGGAGGCAATCGGGGGGTGTCGGGCATGCACGTATGCACATGTAATGCTACCGACCATGGAAAATGATGTTCTAACTTTCATAACATGACTATTATGTATTATAATGATACTTAGCATTAACCTTGAGTATTAGACAATTCGTATGGGCGTGCTAGGCGTGCGCAAATGCGTGTCGTTTGGGCGTTCGAATAGACAAGTTTGACATACGGACGTGCAAGCTTCGCAGCGCCGTAACGAGTGTGTATGACCTTGTTTAATATTGTGTTTTCAATAAGAATGAAACATTATAGAGTAATATAACCCAATATAGGAGCATGCAAAACACATGCAAAAGAGGCGAGTTAGGCGTGTGACGTATAAACGTCGAAACACCATGTAATGTGTTAATACACGTAAATAGTGTTTCGATTCTAATGAAATGAACATTATAAGATATGAAATGGGGTTGGTATAAAACCAATAAGTAGTCCTAGCAAGACTTAAACACTAGAATGAATTTTGAATATTACGAAAAAGCAATATAGTGAAATATAAGTCAAAAGTTAACACCATCAAATTGAACGTTGTGTATTGATAATAGGAAGGGTTATGAGATGTAGAGTAAAGTTTACATTGCAACTAATATGCATTGCTATGCGAATAATAGTTAATGTGCATGATTATATAATTGTGTATGGCACGTGAAGTGCAGATACCTGTAAGCTGTTAAACTGTTATTGGTAAACAACGATCAAGGCAAGTCTTTCAGTTCCTATTTTCTATATGCACTTGATGATGAACTATTTTAAATTATTTTGCAAAGAGCATGATATGTTGTATATATGTTGTAAGCATGAAATGTTAAAGTCAATTTATGACTACATTGATTGATTAAAGAATGTTGATTGAGTAAGGAACTCAATCTTTATATTTGTTATGTGAAGTAAAGCATGTATGCCATGTTACTTTAATTATCATGAGATGTATGTTGAGCATGTATTTATGTGCTATGTGATCCATGAAAGCTATTAGATCTTGCTGAGCTGTCGAGCTCATTCTTGTAAATAATCACTTTTGCAGGTTAAGGATTCAAGGTAACGCTATGTGCTACTTAAAAGAAATGAATCAGATGTAATGCATGGAGATTTATATTCTTTGACTGAAATGTTATTATTTTGGACCCTGTTTAAGATTTTAGATAATGTATTTGATAATGTATGATGGTTAATAGATGTTGAGTTGTAAAGTTTAAATTTTACCCGATGTATATGGGTTGTTGAACGTGGTTGTAAGTTTTAGTTTATAATAACTCTGACAAAGCGATTCATGAAATAAGGTTGAATCAAAGTTATGTAATGATAAATGTTAAGATTTAGGGATAATAAAGAAGGAATAATATAAAAGTTTTAAATATTCCGTATTTTTAGTAATTGTATCATTGATTAATGATGTAAAGTCTGAATAAGGATGTGTTGTTAACGACCGATGTCGAGAGTTGTATTGTATGAATTTTGGAGTCATTACATACGCAGACCCCATTTAATAAAACTCATTCATTCAAGCATTCAACTAAAATAAAATTCAATCACATTGGTCAATAGTCTATAATCAACCCCATTTATTTTCATACATATGCATCAATAATAACATTCATCTTATGAATAATAAATAAATTCCATATATGTATCAATATCAATTAATGGACAAAAGTTTTGCTAATATTTAGTTTTGAAACAAAATAAACTCTTTTATTTTAATCAAAAACCAAATCTAAATTAAACTCCTTTATTTTAAACTTTTATCAATTAAATAAAATATTTATTTCAATTGAAGGAAAAAAATTAAAATTCCAGTTTCTGTCCAGGGGCTGGTGCAGCTGCGCCTAGATTGAACTTGGGCGCGGCGCAGCTGCGCTGCCTTTTCGAATTGAACAAATCTGTAGAACTGCGTAGCTGCGCCTAGAATAAACTGAACCATAAAATTTTTCTGTTGCCCAAAATCCGATCCAATCGCATATGTGATACAGACATGGTATCACAAAGATTAATAATTAGCACAAGATTAGGCTCTGATACCACTGTTGGGTTTGCTAGAAACGCACACATGCAATCATATTACATATAAACGAAGCGGAAACGTAATAAAATAGGATTTTAAGATTTTCTTGCAAAGCATAAACCATGATCATATCTTGTGCTTGATTATCATTCTATAAAAGAGTAGGAGATCTGAATTATACCCTTGTAGATCTAGCTTCCACAGCTACGATTTCTCCTCCAATTTGAATCTACGAGATTGGTTCCTTTCCTTTGATCAATGCAAGCCACCCAAACATTTGGCCTCTAGAGGTGATCCACCAAGGAAGATGAATTGTTTAAGAAGAAGGGTAGTAGGCTAAACCCTAATTTTTTTATTCTCTATAGAAAATGAGTACTCTCCAATAATTGGAATTACGTCAACTGATATCTAACATAAGACTCCTCTTATATAGATATTAGTCAACCCATCTAATCCAATTAGAAATAGGGTTTTATTTAATTAATTAAACTCTTTTAATTAATTAAGTTTTCCAACACATTGAGAAAAATTAATTAAACTCTTTTAATTAATTTGCCTCCTAATCTTATTAGGAATAAATGAGAGTACTAATAATAAATTAATTTCTAAACTCCTTTAGAAATTAAAATAATAACAATTGAAATAATATTAATAAGACTCCTCTTATTAATTTATATTTAATATTTCTAAAATATTAAATAATAAACATTAAGCTATTTAATTTATTCTATCACCATAGGTTAAATTAATTACACTTAACATATTATTACGATTATGCCATTACATTCTTAAATAATTATTCTTCCTTTTATGGTGTGACCTTTAAGGTTCTCCATATTAAACCGGTTGTAAATAAATAAATTAGAGTAATTCTAAACTTATTTAAATAAATAAATTAACTTAATAATCTATTTAAATAAATAATATTTATTTTACAATAGGGATAAGCCTCCCTAGCGATCAACGACTTTCTAGATAATATAGATTTTAACATTAATCATAAAAAAACCCTTGAGTTAATAGTTACCGTACAATTCAATCTTTCCACCATACAATGTCTCAATTAAATATAAAACATGGAATTACTGTCAAGTCTTATTTTATTTAATTATATGTATTTCGATCAGAAAATACACAACTCCAAATAATGCAAATTAGAAACTCCTTGCTAATTTCATTCCACATTGGTCAAGGATTCCTGGGTTGTCATTATCGAATCACATAGGACATATCTCTTCTTTTACTTGAAGCGGTAGATTCTTTATTGATCATTCATTATCTCCATATATAACTTATTACACCCAAGCATACCCTTTGATATACCCTAAGTGTCTTAAGGAATAAGTCAAAGTATAATTCATTATACACAAGATACTATGATGATCTCAAGTCTGAGGATCATTTGTACTACTATCACATTAGGAATTCCTATTGACAGACAAATAAAACTCTATTAGGTATTCCTTAGAGAGTCACGTTCAGTGTACTTATTCTCCAATAAGTACCTACATACTTGCTTTAGTGTCTCCACACAAATTATCATGAGATCAATCATCCTCATCAAATTAGCAAGCAACATATGTACCAATCTATCCGGATTTACTAATCCCCTTTTTAGTAATCCATCGATTGGGAACTATTTTAGTTTTAAGCTATCTAAGAATTTAGATCTCATTAGCATGATCAACATCATGATTCTAAAAGCATTGCTTAAAACTATAGGTTATTTACATATTATAAAAATAACATCATGTAGATAATTAAATGCCTTTAATAAATGAATACTTTTATTAATAAATAAATAAGATTGTTTCCAAAGTATATTATTTATCATCATACACGATTGGCTTGTATGCATACTACTTTCACAAGTCCCCTAACTCAAACTCGAGTTATTATCTTTCAAGCTTGTTAGTGGATAATTTTTGTTGATTATTCACATCCATAATGATTATTGTTATTCGCACATAGTGCAATTGATTCATGTTCTATTATTTAAAGTGTTTATGAACTATGTCTCAGCTAATTGTTTTGGCGAGACTAATATTTGTTAAAGCATGAAACATTCTATTTATTATGATCTGATTTATTATTGGAAGATCGATGCCATTTATTTCGACTAGATCAATATTGATATTATATGTTGAAATCATAGTATATTTTTGAGAGCAATCCAAACCATATTGTTATAGTACGGACTCATGATGTTAGACTGAGATGAACTTTATTATCGGACATCCGACCCCTTGCGCTATTTTTGAGTATTATGCATAATATAGGGTACAATGGTGCTGATCACTTCATGTACTTGCAGAAGAGTATAGTTTAGTTTTTATAACTAACTTATATTCTTGAGGTAAATTAGTTTTAATAATTAAAGATTCCTCTATTAGTTCATGATCCATTTGTGATCACTCAGCATGAAATCTGGGAATATCCCACTTTGTTGAATATTGTTGCAGTATTGATAATTTTTCTTAATCAATTGAATATTATTGAACCGTTGAAAGAATTTACTCTTTCATCCTTGATATGTTATCTAGCATGGAATTCAAGAAAAGTCTCGTTATTTAAATTGATTTATTATTCAGCTACTTCAAAATCTTTTGAATATTGTTGAAGTTTTATAAACGTTAGATTCTTCTGTTCATAATATATATCCTTTATTGTATACTTTAACTTGCTAAGCAAACTCGCTACTCACCCTTGCTTAAATAAAACATTTCAGCTAAAGCTGAGGTAGCCGAACGATCTAACAGGAATAAAGGCAAGGCGAAGGTGACCCAGTAAAAGCAGTTGTGTAATGATGAATATTATATTATATTTTGGTTTAAGCCTTTTGTATTATAGGCATGTAATATTAAGGTTATTTAACATGGGATGATGATATAATTATGTTTCAAAGTATATTTTTATTAAGGACATATAATGAATGATGTATTTATTAATGAATGGGTAGTTAGATGTGATATGCATGATGGATAGTGAGCACCAAACCTAAGGTTAGGGAGCCCGGATTTTGGGGCGCCACAATCTTCATGTATATTAAGTATATACTTGCCCCTCAATTACCACGTGCAAAGTTGGATTATCAAAAGCTCGCATCGAAAAAAATAATACTTAAGGGCGCTATAGCGCCACTCCAAGGGATAAAGTCGGCGCTACGGCGCGCCTTAGTAGTGCAACAGGCCCCGGCCAGGCGCTGCGGCGCCTGCCCTGAGCCTTTGAAATAATTTTCAAATTTTCAATATAATTCCTTCCCGAACTCATAACTCGATCGTTATAACTCGGAATAGGCTCGTTTAAAAGCCATTTTCTCACATATCTTACGTACTTCAATTTCATCCGGACAGAATAAGTTTTTGAATCCGTATACGAACAAATTCATTGATTAAAATTTCATTAATCATTTAATATTCATTCGTGAGCGTTCTTCGCTCGTTTCTTCGTTTTATGTTCGAATTCTACCGTTCTTGAGTCCACGACTCTTAAATTCATAGTTCTTCGATATACCAATAAAACCCTAGGTTGATAAGTTCATCGATGACTTTTCACTATCGTTCCGAAAATCCTAGTTAACTACGATTTCGACGATTAACGTCTTTTCCCGTAAATTTTACAATAACTTCGTTACACGAGATTTTTACGCCAAACCAAATAGAATCAATCCATTGGTCAATCGTCTAAGTTCCTAACCAAAAATTTTCACCTAACTTATACACGATGGTTTTTAATTTGTCCATCAACAACAAGCTCTAGGTTTTATTCATTTTCTTAGATTAATGCTTAATCATTTGATTATGATTCTCGTTTATACATGGCTTATTAACGTTTTTGTTCACTAATAGCCATCCTTATTACTCCAAAAAAGACATGCTCCACCAATTCACTTCTCTATAAAAATTCAATAGAAAAGAATTTAAGGCTAGGGTTTACGTGTTTTACCTTCGCGTTCTTAACTTAAAGCTTGAATAGTTAGCTTTTAATTCTTTTGATTCCTTGTTAAAGCTCTTCTCTCTCTCAAATATAAGTGTTCAATGTTTACAAAATAACTAATGAACTTTTAAGCCTTTCTTTTATAGAAAATTAAGGCCAAAGGCAAAATGGTCAATAGGCAATCCTCCCTACTATTCACCACCTTCTTAACTTTTCACCAAATTTCCTAAGGAAGCTTGGCCACCTCTTTTGGCAAGCCCATGTGGGATTGTGGGGCCCTCATGGGTTGCCCCAACCCCTTTACCCACCCGTTGACCCATCGGTTCAACCCACGGGTTCGATTCTTGCTTCGGGATTAGAATTAATTCATATCGGGCCTAACTTTGGGCTTGATTTAAATTATCTTTAGGCCTTGATATAATTCATCATTGAGCCTCATTCGTTGGTTCAATTGGGCTTGACAAAGTCTAAGTCCAATAGATAAAGTCCATTAAGACTTATTTGTATTCTTATCGTATAATTGTCGTATTTTCTTCTTATATACTTTGTATGATATTCGTATTATACATCGTATTAATCTTCATATTATGCTCATATAATACCTAGTGTTATACTTGTATTCTTCACATTCACACATTCTAGGTCATTGAACAGCCTTTAAACAGCTTACTCAGTTTAATAAACATATAATCTCATTTAATTCATATAATCAAATAAAAATTAATTCACATAATAATCCATTTTCTCGGGCGTTACATCTTCCCCCTTATAAGGATTCTGTCCCAAGAATCTCGATACAAGTTAAACAAATAAATGGGTAACATTTTCCTTCATTTTATCCTCGAGTTCCCACGTTGCTTCTTCAACATTGTGGTTTCTCCATACTACCTTCACCGAAGGTATTACCTTATTTCTTAAGTCTTGTTCCTTCTTATAAAACATCTGAATAGGAAATTTTTCATACGTTAAGTCTTTTCAACCTAAATAGGTTCATATTCTATTACGTGCTTATAGTCTGGTTTATAAGGACGTAATACTGACACGTGAAAAATATTATGAATATGCTCCAACTCTGGAGGTAAAACTATCTCATAAGCTACCTCTCCTACTCTTCTTAAAATCTCAAAAGGTCCTATAAACCTTGGACTCAACTTCCCTTTCTTCCTAAAGAGGATCTTTCCTTTCCAAGGCGATACCTTCAAAAGTACATACGAACCGACTTCAAATTCCCTCTTCTCACGATGAGGATCCGCATAATTCTTTTGTCTATCGTGAGTCCCTACCAGTCGGGTACGTATCAACTTTACCACATCTGTCGTTTGTTATACCATCTCCAGTCCCAACATCTGACGTTCCCCTATTTCATCCCAGCACAGTGACATTCTGCACTTTCTCTCGTATAATACTTCGTAAGGCGGCATGCCTATACTTGCGTGAAAACTATTGTTCTAAGCAAACTCTACTAAAGGTAGATGTTCATCCCAACTCCCCTTAAAATCCATAATGCAAGATCTTAACATATCTTATAGCATCTGAATTGTTTGTTCACTTTGATTGTCTATCTGAGGATGGTATGTCGTACTCAACCTCAACTGCGTTCCTATCAGCTCTTGCAAACTCCACCAGAAATTCGATGTGAATCATAGATCACGATCTGACATAATCAAAACTGGCACTCCATGTCGTGAAATGATTTCTTTAACATAAAGCTTAGCTAACTGCTCTAGGTTATACCTGACTCTTATCGGTAAAAAGTGAGCCGACTTTGTCAAATGATCAACTATTACCTAAATAGCGTCGTATCCTTTCTGCATCAGTGGAAGTCCCACCACAAAGTCCATCGTAATATGCTCCTACTTCCACTCTAGAATCTCTAGCGATTGTAACAATCCACTTGGTCGTTTGTCGTTCGGCCTTAACATTCTGACAAGTTAAGCAACTACTAATATATTATGCTATTTCTCTCTTCATATTCGGCCACCAAAAGTTTTGTTGAAGGTCTTGATACATCTTGGTGCTACCCGGATGTATCGAGTACCTCAAACTATGGGCCTCTTCCATTATCTCCTCTTTTAATTCTTTATTACACGGAACCCACATTCTTCTATTAAAACGTAGTAACTCCTCCTTATCGAGGCTATACTTAATCTTCTCTCCATCTTCAGTCCTCTTCTCCATCTGCACGCACTCCTCGTCGTTGAGTTGTACTTCTTTCACCCGTTCCACAATTGTTGGTCGAGTCTCCATTCTAAATAACCTCTCTCCCAATTCGCTCGGTAATCTAACTTCTAGCTCCATCCTTGCCATCTCTGTTACAAACTCGTTTGGAGCCATTAACATCGATAGCTTCTCCCGAACCTTCCTACTAAATGCGTCAGGCACAACATTCGCCTTCCCTAGATGATACAAGATATCATAATCGTAATCTTTTTCCAACTCCAACCACTTTCTCAGTCTCATATTCAACTCCTTCTGCGTGAAGATATATTTCAGACTTTTTATGATCTGTGTATATCTTACACTTCTTCCCGTATAGGTAGTGCCGCCAAATCTTTAAGGCAAAAACTACCGCTGCCAGTTCTAGATCATGAGTAGGATAACCTTTCTCATAGTACTTTAACTGTCATGATGCATACGCAATGACCTTACTATAATGCATGAGCACACAACCCAGTCCTCTATGTGAAGCATTGCTATAAACTACAAAATTCCCCGTATCATCTGGTAAAGACAATACAGGTGCTTTACTTAACCTCTTCTTTAGTTATTGAAAACTGTCCTCACACTTCTCCGTCCACACATACTTCACGGTCTTCCTCGTCAAATTTTTTAACGGTATCTTAGAAAAGTCCAGAATGAACTTTCGATAGTATCCCGCTAACCATAGGAAACTCCGCACCTCGATTGGTGTTTTCGGTTGCTCCCAATTAATAACTGCTTCCACCTTCGCTAGATCCATTAAAATCCCTTCTTTGTGGATGACGTGCCCTAAAAATTACACTTTTTCAAGCCAAAATTTACACTTAGTGAATTTCACATACAACTTTTCCTCCCGTAGTGTTTCCAACACTAATCTTACATGTTCAACGTGATCTTCTGGCATCATAGAATAGACTAGAATATCATCAATGAACACCTACGGCAAACTTATCAAAATATTTCTTGAACACTCTATTCATCATATCCATGAATGCAGCTGGCGCATTAGTCAACCCAAACGATATAAGCAGAAACTTGTAATGACCATACCGAGTCCTGAACACCGTCTTAGGTACATCATCCTTCCTCACTTTCAATTGATGATACCCCGTATGCAAATCTATCTTAAAAAAATACTTTGTCCCTTTCAACTGATCAAATAGATCATCGATCCTGGGCAATGGGTATTTATTCTTGATAGTTCACTTGTTCAACTCTCGATATTCGATACAAAGTCGTAATGATCCTGTCCTTCTTCTTTACAAACAATATTGGTGCTCCCCACGGAGAAACACTTGGTTAAATGTACTTCTTATCCAACAGTTCTTGTAATTGAATCATTAACTCCTTCATTTCTACCGGTGCCATCCGATATGGTGCCTTAGAAACTGGTGTCGTCCCTGGCACAATGTCGATAACAAACTCGGTCTCCATATCTGGTAGAAGACTAGGTAACTCATCTAGAAACACGTCTGTGAATTCTTGTACTATAAGTATCTGTGCCAATGGTGCTCCCACTCTTTGGGTATCAACAACATGGCACAAATATCCTACACACACCTTCTTCAACAACATTTTTGCTTGTGTCATAGTCAGACAACAAGAGCGTCCTGGTGATTTACTACCGTAAAACACTACCTTGGGCTTCTTATAAGTCCTAAGGTTTACGCTTTTCTTTTAACAATCGATTATCGCCCCGTGGTTAAACAACCAGTCCATCCCGAGAATTATATCAAATTCTCCCAACCTTATTGGTATTAAATCTACCGATAATTTGTTACCTCTAATATTTACACAACAATTCCTATGAATATGTTCAACAGGAATTATCTCTTTGTTATCTACCTTAATGTTTAAAGGTATTCCTAATCTTTCCAGGAGTAAAACTAAACGTTTAGCAAATTCACATGCTATAAAAGAACAAGTAGCACCCAAATCAAACAACACATAAGCATTTATTTCATTGACCGAGATAATACCTGCCACTACATCTGTTGATGCAACTGCATCTTGGACTGTCATATTAAAAGTATAGGCCGTAGGTCTACTCGGTGGTATTAGTCCAGTAATGGCTAGCTTACCACTACTAGTACTCTTGCTACCCTCTGACCTCTTATTCGGACAGTTTCTCGCCATGTGGTCCATCGACCCACACACGAAACACCCCTGGTTCTTCTTAAGGTTAGGACAATTGGGTGAAATGTGACCCTCTTGCCCGCAGTTGTAACACACAGAGTACTTCTCTTTGAGACAAACTCCTAGATGAGCTTTCTCACATGTCTTGCAAGTTTCTATCCTTCACTTAGGATCCCCTTATTTTGCTCTAGTATTCCCCGAGTTAAAAACATTCCACTTGGGTGCACTTCTGCTGCCACTAGCTCACTCAGTCTTTGCTACCCCATCTCCCTTATTCCTATTCTTCTTCTCTCTTTGGTACTGGCTTAAAGCCTCACTACCACCCTCAGCAATAATTGCTTTTCTCCAAAATGGTTCTAAACGAAGCGCTCTGGAACACAGAAATTCTACTATAGAGCCAAGGTTTCTAGCCTTGCTCAAACCTCCGTGCCTTCTTTTCCTCAGTATCCACTTGGTGTGGAGCGAACCTCGCCAGTTCATTGAACTTGGCTGCGTATTGGGGAACCATCATGTCCCCCTACTTAAGTTCTAGGAACTTAATCTCCATTCTACATTGCATGCTCGTAGGAAAGTAGTTCTCGAAGAAGACCTTCTTGAACTATTACCACGTAATGGCACCTACTCCAGCCCCACTCTGGTGTGCCTCCCACCAAAAGTTGGCTTATCCTTTCATCATATAGGTCGCAAAAGAAGTCTTTTGCGCCTCCCCGACATTTGCAATTACAAACGCCTTCTAAATTTCTTATACCCACGTCTGGGCCTCAATAGTGTTCGTAGTTCTCCTGAACTCCGACAGACCCACACTCTTAAACTCCTTAAAGGTAGTCGTTTGACCTACCCTAGGAATAACTGGTACATTACCACCAACTCTATTAAATGCAACTGTTAATAAATTAACGAACTCTTGCATAGGGTAGTTTTGACCCTCTTGGTTATTCTCATTACGTGACTGAGCTTCCTGATTACGTTGTCTCCTTCTTGGCGGCATTTTTCTGTTTAAATAAATAAAGTTTCATTTTTATTTATTTATTCTTTTACTTGGTTATTATTCAACAAACAATAACACATAACTAACATCGAGCACATTTAATAAAAACCTTGTTATATTAATATGCTTCTTCATAGTTCAAAACTATTTACACATAGGTTCCATAACCAGGGCTATTACATTTCTATCCCACAATTGGCTTACAAAAATTGGAATTTATAAAAGACTGCCCTTTGATTATACAAAAGAGGGTTTTACATCACTACATAGATACACAAAATATTTATATATTTATACTTTCTCTTCTACTACTAGCACTGCCTAACGGCATTCTCGCGCTTCTAGTTCGCCAGAATCGCCACAATATCTCTACTAATAGTGTGACGATTCTGCCCCGACTCAATCGAATAACAAGTGATCTTCAGCTTGAAATCCTCATGAGCACTCCCATGGATGTAAGACATCCGTGTTATCTTTTGGTTCTTCTCTCCCAGTTCAAGCTCAACAGCCTCATTCTTATAGTCTCTAGCATTATTCTTCAGGAGCACCTTCTCATCGTGCTCTAACTCAAAATCTTCTTCTGCAGACTCCTTAGCCTCCTAGAGGTCATCAACCTCCTTCCTCAGATTCTGCAACTCAGTGCGCAGTTGCACATTCCTGTCAAGCACCGCCAGATATAATGCCCTCTCTACCTCAGGTGGTGTTGGCTCTAGTGTAGGTACCACTGTATTAAATGATGCTACCTCCGTGCTATCATCCTCATCGGCCACCACATCGAAATATGATGTCGACCCTAAATTCTCGAAGTCCTTGGACGGATCTTCCTCCTCTGGCTCTGACTCCTCTATAATCACCATCGGTACCTCCACCACTGGCATCGGTACAGGCTCTATCATGTTCACCAACTCTTCGCTCACCACATGTATATCCCTATACATAGAGCTATTGATCGACATCTACAATACACATAACATATTTATTAGTACATAATAAACAATATTATAAGCACAAATCACATTTAATTTATTTAAGGTTAATTTCCATCTTTTAAATCTTTCTGTAATGAGTTTTCTATATACATTACTTAGGAATTCTATTCGAATTCGTTCACTTTTGACTTCTTCTACTATTACCAAGGTTATAGCCTAAGGTTCTCCCCCCTTAAGTTTTATAACCTATAGCTCTGATACCAACCTATGACGCCCCCATTTCTGAGTACTTTCAACCCACAGATATGGTGTTACACGGTGCTACTAACTATACATTCATTCTAATGAAAACTGCATCAAGATGAATATATTTACTAAATTCTTATTACAATAATAATAAATCCTTCCCAGGTTCTGTTAACCATTACATCGTTCATTGTCATAGTATAAGTTCATACAAAATATATTATTCTGTTATATGATAACTATTTATCCATCTTGGCTTTGCCCTTATCCTTGTCGGAACCTTTGGTGCATTCGTACTTAGATGTAATTATATAATTCAAATAAGAAGTGAGCATAACTAGCTCAGCAAGTCTAACAATATATAAACAACCACAAAATCAAGAATCATATGATTGATTTTTAATAACTGAATAAATAGTTATGAAGTACTATGAACAATCAAAATAGCACTTTTTATTCTATTAAAACAATTCAAAAGTACATATAGTAACTTAAGAATTCTGAGTAGGTCAAAAGACCATGAACATTCTCATTTCATTTTCATTCATGAAAAGGACATCCTGGCACTAAGACCGTAAATCAAATATAACTTACGAGCACTTCTAGGTAATCAACCTATAGTACTCTATGTTGATCAACACTCATCCGTTGAACATATTTACGTTTATGTTTTGGTAACCTCACGTGCCTATTGAAAAACAATGTAAAATACCTAAGTTTGTTCATACTCAAGCTTACCTTTGAATCTGTACCAAACAATTGGCATTGGATAGCGTTAACAATACTACTTTGAAAGACTTGTAAATAAATCAATCAAATCTGTAAGATTCATCTAGCCGAGTTAATATTGGCATCGACTCTTTCGTAAAATAATTCATGCACAATATAACATGAATCACAGAAACTTGGCTAACACAAAGGTCAGACAGGCATTAGAAGAACTTGCCTTCAAGCATCTTCTACGTTAAGTTCAACCGTTCTCGGTATTTATAGTTTCTATATAATATATTCACATAACACACTAAAATTAGCTACCAAACAATCTAAATACATTGTTTATTCCAACTTCTTTCTCTTCTATAGCTTAATCAAATTTATTTCATTTATAAAATTCGTTTAAGGTATTTAACATTCATTACGGCTTATTAACATCTAATGTCATAAACAGACACTCGTCATTCATCGTTTACGTACAACGATAGTCGTAACCTTATTCGGTTCATTAGCTCGAATACGTTTCCCCCAGATTACCGATATAAGACCCTGTATAGAGATTATATAAGTTTTATCTTCATCTTTTACCATTTTCGTATCACGCATATCCATTACATTCCACGTAATATTAAGACGCTCGTTAAACTCAAATACGATACACGCTTTACTTTTTCGCATTTCACGTTCTTCATTTAATTAATTTTAATCAACGTTTAATTCCTAAACTCATAGTTATACATGTTGTTTAGGAAGTTTATCTTTATGTATATTAAGTATATACTTGTCCCTCAATTACCACACACAAAGTTGGATTAACAAAAGCTCGCGTCGAAAAAAAATACTTAAGGGAGTTGCGGCGCCACTCCAAGGCATAAAGTCGGCGTTGCGGCACGCCTTGGTAGTGCAACAACCCCCCGCCAGGCGCTGCGACACTGGTTTACAAGGCATGGGCTGCACTGCGGCGCCTGCCCTGAGCCTTTGAAATATTTTTCAAATTTTCAATACGATTCTTTCCCGAACTCGTAACTTAATTGTTATAACTCAAAATAGGCTCGTTCAAAAGCCATTTTCTCACATATCTTATATACTTCGATTTCATCTGGACAGAATAAGTTTCTGAATCCGTTAACGACAAATTCATAGATTAAAATTTTATTATTCGTTTAATATTCGTTCGTGAGAGTTCTTCGCTCGTTTCTTTGTTTACGTCTGAATTTGACCATTCTTGAGTCCATGACTCTTAAATTCATAGTTCTTTGATATACCAATGAAACCCTAGGTTTATAAGTTCATCAGCGACATTTCACTATCATTCTGGAAATCCTAGTTAACTCGACCATTAATGTCTTTTCCCGTAAATTTTGTCATTCCTTCGTTACACGAGATTTTTACGCCAAACCAAATGTTATCAATCCATTGGTCAATCGTATAAGTTCCTAACCAACAATTTTCACCTAACTTATACGCGATGGTTTTTAATTTGTCCATTAACAACAAGCTCTAAGTTCTATGCGTTTTCTTCGATTAATGGTTAATTATTCGATTATGATTCTCACTTATACATGGCTTATTAACGTTTTTGTTCACTAATAGCCATCCTTATTACTCCAGAAGAGACATACTCCACCAATTCACTTCTCTATAAAATTCAACAGAAAAGAATTTAAGGCTAGGGTTTACGTGTTTTACCTTCGTATTTTTCGTGTTCTTGACTTAAAGCTTGAATAGTTAGATTTTCCTTCATTTGATTCCTTGTTAAAGTTATTCTCTCTCTCTCAAATATAAGTGCTCAATGTTTGCAAAACAAGTAATGAACTCTTAAGCCTCTTTTTTATAGAAAATCAAGGCCAAGGGCAAAATGGTCAATAGGCAAACCTCCTTACTATTCACAGTGACGCCACCAAATTTAGATACATGTACCTCAAATTCTGTGCATCACGTGCTAATTCTATTAACATACTAAAATCTCATGCAACAGAATAATATAATAATTTACATTGATTTAATATAAATATTTGCGTCCCACGGTCTCTCAACCATGACTAACTTAAACATAACTTAAACTATAACATAACTTAATACATAATATAAAATAAGTCTTATTACATCATAATAATTTTTAAACATCTAACATAAGGGAACAAAGCTACTCCATAGCCTTGCCCTTACCCTTATTCTTGCCTGATGTTTCGTCGCGTTCAGCCTTAACTGAAATGTTTAAGGAAAGCAAGAATGACCAACAAATTTGCTCAGCAAGTAATATAGCAATAAGGGTGAATAATATCAAGTTCGAATCTCAAGGGTATATCAGTAAATGATAGTTCAAGAATAACATGAAGAATTAATAGTTCTTAATAAGTGTAGCTATGGACTGAAATATATCAATAAGATTCAAAGGTTTAATCATTTCAAGGTTCCAGAGTTATGAACACTGAGCAGTCGCTAGAGACTAAGAACTCCTTCTAGAATTAACAGTATTATATTGAAAATTCAATATAAGTAAGTATAACAGGTGATCAGCCTAAAGTACCCTACATTATGCATAACATTCAAACATACGAGTATGTCCGCACGTCGGTTCCCCGACAGTTATATAATTCTCCCTTCAATGAGGGTTGTTCATCTTAGTAGATTTATAAGAGTCTGCACCAAGTCAATTGGTTTGGATAGCTTTCTACAAATATGATGAAGGGCTTTAACTGCTAAAGGCTTCACTCAACACGAAGGAGAATGCCAACCACAATGGCATCTGAGCTGATAGCCGAGAAGGCCAAGAAGACAAGAACTAGAGTGGCAGATCAGAAAGCAGATCTCCAGAGCCACTCTATGATTCACCACCAACAACCTGAGCTGAAGAGTAGTAGATGCTAAGCAGAATCAGCAAAAAAGACAACCAATGTTCAGAGGCTGCTAAGTAACAGAAGAAGTCTACCTGATGTGCAAAGACTTAGCAGTTACTCAGTGGTGATAGTGTGTTATGCTGAAATTAGATGAAGTCAAGCATCAACAACAAAGATCAGCTGCACCAAGGAGATGTATCAGACTGCTAAGCACTAAAGGATGTCAAGCTTCATGTATATCTTAGCAGTCCATCAGTGGTGATTAAGTTTCGATGCAGAATGCCAGAAGATCATAAGAAGCTGCTAAGTACCAGAAGATGAACAAGCTTAATGTCATCTTAGCAGCTCAGCACCAACAACAAACAAATAAACAACCAGGTCCTGAGGGGTCCTTGTGTTCGTGACTAAATCAAAGTTAAGTCCGCTGGGCTTGCTAAGTACCGGTGGGTACAAGAGATTCTAAGTCTACTAGGCTTAGTCTACAGTTCCAAGTCTGCTGGGCTTAAAGAGTTCTTATTGAACTAGAGTTCCAAGGTTGCTGGCCTTGAAGGAATCTTAGTGATTCAGAGTTATCTTTCCTTAATAGAATCCCTGCTTATTGAAGCAGAATAGTGGAGTAGGAGCTTTAGTCTTTGAACCACTTAAAACCCCTTGTGTCATTTACTTTATGTCATTTACATTATGTACTTTAACTGCTATAACATCTTACACCTAAACTAAGATTAGAACTATATTTAACAATATATCTTTGAAAGGGATCTTAACTTATTCCTTTGTGCATGAACTGATTCTTCTATTTGTCATCTGCTAATTACTTAGAAATATAAAAGAAAATGAAAAATCTTTTAAAATTTAAAAGGATCTATTCAAACCCCCTTCTATATCTATTGTGTGCCCCCTAGGAACTAACAATTGGTATCAGAGCAGGTTCTCTTGCTATATCCAAAAGCTAACGCTTTGAGTTTGGACTTAGGCTCAAATAAAGTTATAAGTTTAGTATTAGTGGTAAGTTACTTCTAAATGAAGATGGGCTCACACATTAAAAATTATACGTACAGGTAAATGTGCTTATTCACCTGAAGCTGTCCAGATTGGTCCCTGTCCTTAAATGTTATTGCAATCATACCAATTGCTGCTCATAGTCAATCAGCAGTCTGCAACCTATTGATGGGAAGTCAAGAAGCATCAAGAGCAAAGAATCTTACGTCCACTATTCTGAAAGAAAAAATGCCTATACATACAATGAGATGCTTATATAGAGGAGAAAGAGGAATTCTTCAAATATGTATTTGGCTACATCCATGTATCTGAACCTTGAGGTTTGAGGGCATCAAAGAATTCAAGTTGCCCAGACTTTCCTCTGATTATAACTCCAAGACTCTGCTTTTTTGATCTAAGGCCATATTGAGCAACAATCTGTTAGCATTGAAAATGCAAAGATATGCACAACAATGCCTCATATCATTATGCAAATAAGCAGGACAAATAACTGTCAAGAAACTGACAGTGTCAAGGTATGTTTCCTCATATTTACACGTGCATCATATTGCATCACCTTATGTGCTATAACAGTATTCTATCAAAAGATCATTTTCTTCTTAAAAAGGGAAAGAGAGAAAGTAAATTTAAGGTTGGAAACTAATTGCTAAAAAACTTTCTCTCCACCCATGTTTTAAGTTAAAAATAAATTTTTGAAAGAAATCTGATATATGCCTTAAGTACATTACAAACTAAGAAGTTTAAGTTGTTCAACTTTTGATGATGGGTTGGTATGTTTGTAAATTCATACAAGCCAATGTTTTGTGCTTTTGAGAAAACATAGAGTTTGATCAACACTACAGGTGTATCTTGAAGGTTCTTAGAAACTGATCAACTCCACGAACCAACTAAATGCAAATAATTAATAGAACTGATTCTCACTCTGTGAACATTCAAAATCTATAAACATAGCAAAAAGAAAAGGGTGTAATAATCATAGAAAAAGATTATCATATAAAAATGTTTAATTACACATACACTCATAATCATCCATTATAACTGTCATATCTAAAATTGATATGTATGTAAATAGGATTGTTGATGCTTATATGTTGTAAATCCAAGAATGATAGGAACTGGGGTTTTGAGAAAACTAACCTAGCAGGACCCAAGTAGACATGGGTACCAAGATAGAAATGCGTTTAACCTACAGGTACTTGGTCTATCTGACCTCACTAAGGAAAACTGAAGCACGTGACTTTTGTAATGACCGAGAATTTTTAAACTCCATTATTAATTAAATATTTATGATTTAATTTTAATGAGTTACTTTTGTATGCTTATTTAAACCTTGTGTGGTTATCTTGTTATGTGAGTTAGTGCCTATGCGAATAATTGCTAAGATTAAATTAAAGGAAGTCACTAATGGTTTATTTAAATTGGTGGACTAGCCCTAATGTTTTTATATCAAAAGAATTGATAGGATGGCTAATAATTAAATATGCAATTTACTTGAATATAGTGAAAGGATTTAATAGTATAGATTGATTAATAAATGTGAGCAATATTAATATTTATATTTAATAGTCTACTTAGTAATTTAAATACTAATAGAGTAGACCATTTATTAAATTAAATAATTCAATCTTTTATTTAATCACGAATTGGGGAGTTAATGTATTCTATAATAATAGAGTTGGGATAATGTAATATGATATTTCCCAATTGATTTATATTCGATATTAATGAAATGTACATGGATTATATATGGATGTGTATAACCCAACTTGCTATTATGTATTATATTATCCATTTGTACCCTCTAATTAAATTTATAACCTAAGTGTATATATGATATAACCCAAGTAAGCATGGTAGGTATATATATATATATATATATATATATATATATATATATATTTATATTTCATTAGTGTATTGTATGCAAGTTGCTGAGTTATTAGCATTGTCCCATAATGAGTGACCCAAATTCTTCCTCACGTGTTCAAGCCAAAAGGCTAGCTACTCTACTCTTTTTCTCAAATTCATCAAAGTCTAGCCAATGATAACAAAGGGAGTGGGCATCATGATGAATTCACCAACTACTCAACTACTCCTTGTTAATCTTCATGATCTTGCTCTTTCCATTGGTTTGATTTGGGAGATAATTACATTGTTTGGATATCCAATTGTCTATAAATATAGCCTCTTTTCTTCTCATTCTATTTGCTGAGATTTTCTATTGAGTTGAGGGGAAGCAATATAGCAGTATATTAGAAGCCATTTAGCAAGCCTTGCAAACTAAGTTAGCAAAGGTATAAATTCCATTTCTATGCATTTTTTACATTATTAATCATGCATGAATTGAATGTTAATTGGATTGAGGGATGCTTGTTAGTTGTTATATTAACTTATATGCAAGTTAGAACTGCATTGTAGTAGTTTAGAATCAAATTGGTAAAGAAAATTTGAGTTGGGTTTGATAACTGCCGAAGCAGAAAGCTGCACTATTTCTGGCCGAGCTCCGGCGCAGTTGCGCCAGTTTTGTACTAGGGCGCAGCTGAGCTGCGCCCGGCCCTGAATCTGTTTCCTATTTCGGTTAGTTTCTTGCTATGTTCTAAATTGTTAGTATCGCATTAGACAAGCATAAAGAAATGATTAACGTGCACATATGAGTACATAGATGTAGCATGAGCATGTATAACTATGGTAGTACACACGATTGATGAAAAGATTTATAGTTTATAAACGAACTTAGAATTGTTAAATTGAACTTTGACATATACATATCATGTGTGTATTCTGATCTTGTGAGCATGATCGTATTGTCTAATTAGGCATGAAATGTTAGTCTAAAGTGTTGAATACACACTAGCATACATGGTTGAAGTTTAAAGTGATTTCAAACACTAAACTTGAAAGTTTTGGAAAACTGAAGTGGACAAACCGAAGTCATAGTGTTCTGATATTTTGAGCATACATGAGGGTGCTTTAAAAATATCACTAATATATCATGCATGTGCACACACTATGTAGATACCACAAAAGTTAGTTAAGCATGAATAAGTATGAGTTTTATTAAGTTTTCAAATAAATAACGATGCTAGCTATACGTATATGATGAAAGTCTTAGTGAGCATGCATACTATACTGATTTCATGACTACCTTATGTGTGTACGTGTGTCTTAAACTGTATTGCATGACTAAATTGAAGTGCTATGTGTTCAAGCCTATATTGATGCATAGAGACTAGATATTCTAAATCTAGGACAAGGTTAGATGTTTATAGACTCAATCATAGTAAAATGACTTACGTGAATTATGTGGTAGACTTATCTGATAATCAAATTCTTGTAAGTATGAACTCATACCAGTCTACACAATACTAATTGAGGGACCGACTTGTTAATGTTAGGTCCTTTCAACGCAATTTAGTTAAAGCTAGATTATTTGTAGCTGAGCAAACAAGAAAGTTCTCTAACTTACACAAACTCGTGTAAAGTGCAAGTTTCCTAACTTCATTTGATTGTTATATTGAATGCAAGTTCCCTGACTTACACTCTTTATTGTGCAAGTTTCATATCTTTCTCATATTGTATTGAGCAGGTTATTATTGTGTTGCAAGTTATTTATTTATGCTTAGACCTTATCTCCAAGTATGCTTTAGGTGGTTTAATTACTTTACAATTATTCCACATCAATTTTATTGATACTCGCACTTGGTGCACTTGCGTTCGTACAGTCTTGGACTTGTACATCATTTTAAAGTTCTATAATTCATGACCTGCTTCAGATAGAGTCTGAACCTTTGTTCGGTCAGATAATTGCATGAAATTTTTATAAAAGCTATCTAGGCCAATTGATGATAAGGATTCTTAGACTGGAGAGAACACCCATATATGGTACGGGAGTACCCCACGTATCTAATATAAGATACAAATAGCAGAGTTGAATGTTATGCATATACATGGCGTACGCGAGGCTGATCCCCTTAAGTACATATTCTGTAGCCAGTAACCAAAGGGTCAATCAGCTATTGATTCCATTGGAAGTTTATAGTTCAAAGTCTATTCGTCTATCGATTATTCTAAAAGCAATTATTCGCCTTACTTTCGATATTCATATTGTTGAATTCCATTAATTATGATATATCTATTGTTGTATTTAGACTTGTTGAGCGAACTAGTTGCTCACTCTTGCTATATCATGACTCTTATTGCAGTTAAACCCGAGACTTTAGGGAAGGACAAAGGTAAAGAAAAGATGAAGTAATAGACTTCAAGTAGCTGACTTTGTTTTATGCTTAGTTTAATTACTGTTTATGTAATTTGAACCCTAATGGTTATTTTAGGGTATGATTTTAAGGTTGTATTAAGGTTATCGAATCTTGGGACTAGTAACACCTTTTGAATGAACGACATACGTTTATTTTATTTCGCATTTATTTATTGTATGTTGTTTAGAGGTGAATATTTGTACTGGATCGTGATGACCGAATCCAGTTGTTAAGACCTGAATTTAGGGGGTGTTACAGGTTGGTATCAAAGCTGTAGGTTATAAACATTAGGAATGTGAAACCTAGGTTATAACCTTAGTAGAAAAGTCAAATAGAGTATGTAGGTGATGGGTTGAAGAGATCCATCGAGTTTTAGTTGTACTTAATAAAATATTATTTCATTATATCAATGAATATATTTTATTGTGGTACTGAAGTTGTTTTGGTTGTTTATTATGGCCATAGGATGGCTGACGAGAGTCAAGATAGCTATTTAGTGGACCAGGAGCCGAGGAACTCTAGTGAGGAGCCCATTAAGCATGAGGTGATAGGAGATTTGCTGGCGAGGAACGTCGAGCTAGAGGTTAGGGCTGAGCAAGTGGAGGCGCAGAACCACACCCTCCAGATTACTGAACAGTAGTACAAGGATGTTGCTTATCAAGCCCAGGCTGAGTTAGCCGAGTTATAAAGGAGGCTGGAGCAGAGCGGGCTACATTTAGGACAGTTGAGAGATGAAGTGGAAGCCAAATATGTGTGGATATATACTTTAGAGAGAGCTTTAGGCAATGCCTTTAAGCAGTTCGACGCCAAATGGATGGAGCTGCCCTCCAGCAGCGGGAGCCGGCGTTGATTTGTTTGCATGTTTGATATAGTCCCACTTTTGTTTTAATAGGGACAATTTCATGTTGTAAACCCTTATGCTTTGATGTATGCATAGGATGGTAGTCAACCCCAACTTTTGTTGTGTTAGGGGAGGGGCAGGTAGTAGTAAATCCTCACCTTTTGCTTAATAGTGGATAGTTAGCAGTAGGCAGTTTATGCCATTGAGTGTTTATAGTAGTATGCCAAATGTTAAATCATGTTGTATTAAAATAGTGGTATATGAATATAAATGCAGTTATTTTATTTGAATTAAATATGATTGATGGACATCATAACTTTTAGATGCTAACTTGTATAGCATATTGCGTAGAACGTAAAAATGATAAGCCTAAGTTTTCTTCCTTTCCTCAGATCATGCCGCCTAGAAGACAACCACGAAACCAAAGGGAGGAAGGAATCGTTAACAATGAAGGAGGGAATGCCGATCCAATGCAGAACTTTGTTAACCTGTTAACAGAGGCGATGTAAAATAGACCCCCGTCAGCAGCAGGGCAGCCAGGACATCAAGTTGGTAGGACCTCCGGAGTTCCGGGGAACCTTAGACCCAATCGAAGCCCAAACCTGGGTAGAAGAGATGGAAAAAGTGTTTGAGGTCGCACGGGTGGCCAAAGCATAGAAGACGGGGTTTTCCACCTTTATGATGAAGGGCGAAGCTAGCTATTGGTGGAAAGCTAATAAGGGACGAGAAGGCGAATGGGTTATTCTATGGGACAGATTTAAGGAGCTATTCTTCGAGAATTAATTCCCGAAGAATACGTAACAGGATATGGAGGTTTAGTTTCTGGAACTGAAATAGGGTTGTATGACGGTCGCAGAGTACGCAGCAAAATTTAACGAGTTGGCCCGATTTGCTCCACATCCGGTGGACACGGAGGCCAGAAAGGCAAGAAGATTTGAATTGGGATTGAAGCTATGGGGGCAGAAAGCAGTAGCTGTGTTGAAGATTAAGAATTTCTCTGAACTGTTGGAAAGGGCTATCATTGCAGAAGGAGGCAATGAAGCCATAACACAATTTAAACAAGAAAAGAATACCGGTCAAGAAGGACCGAAAGGGGGAAGCAGCGGAGGCAGCAACCCTAACAAGCGTAAATGGATGGAGAGCCAATCCTCGGGAGGTAGCAAGTCAGGGGGAGAGGCCAAGAAAAATGGAAAGTGCAGTAATTGCAGGAGGAACCACTTCGGGGAGTGTATAAAGGGGAGAAGCGTTTGTTATCGCTACGGACAACCGGGGTACATGGCTCCTCAGTGTCCAAATAAGAAGAAAGGAGGATTTTTCTCGTGTGGAGCCCCAGATCACTAGGTCAAGGACTGCCCGAAGAGAAAGGGCGATGCAGCCAGCGGCAACTGCTATAACAACAATAATGGGCTGAGCATTGGGGGACCAGCCAGTCAAGCCAACAGACCACCGGTATGCACGTTCAACATGACCATACAGGATGCGATGAAGTCCAAGGACGTGGTGTTAGGTATCATCCCAATCAATGATATAAATGCATATGTGTTATTTGATTCGAGTGCTACCTGCTCTTTTGTTTTCGAAGAATTTGCTAAACGGTTAGACTTACCCCATGAGAAATTAGAACACCCTATGAATATAGAAGTAACAAACAAGGAAATTATCCCCGTGGAATTAATTCATAGGAACTGTTATGCCGAATTGTGAGGATTTAAGCTCAAAGTGGATTTGATACCGATTCATTTGGGGGAATTTGATGTAATCCTTGGAATTGATTGGTTATCGAGTCACGGAGCAGTCATCGATTGTAAGAAGAAGTGTGTACACCTTAAGACTCCGAATAAGTCAAAGGTGGTGCTCTGTGGTAGTAAATCGTCGAGACACTCTTGTTGTCTGATGATGATGAAAGCAAAGAGATTGCTTAAGAAGGGTTGTATATGTTATTTAGCTCACGTGGTTGATACTCGACGGGTGGAGGGCGAACTGAGTCAGATACCTGTCGTAAGGGAATTCGCTGATATCTTCCCAGAAGAAATTTCAGGATTGCCACCAGATAGAGAGATAGAATTCAAAATTGACTTGGTACTGGGAATAGCACTGATATCCAATGAACCATATCGAATGGCACCAATAGAGATGAAAGAGATGATGGTTCAATTGCAGGAACTGTTAGACAAAGGTTATATCAGACCGAGCATGTCACCATGGGGAGCGCTAGTTCTGTTCGTAAAAAAGAAGGATGGTTCGATGAGACTTTGTATCGACTATCGCGAGTTGAACAAAGTCACAATTAAGAATAGATATCCGCTGCCCAGGATAGACTATCTATTTGATCAACTCCAGGGAGCGAATTACTTTTCAAAGATTAATTTGAGAACAGGCTATCATCAACTAAAGGTGAGACAGGAGGATATCCCGAAGATGGCATTCAGAACTTATTATGGACATTTTGAGTTTCTGGTAATGTCATTTGGACTGAAGAATGCACCAGCAGCATTCATGGATATGATGAACAGAGTATTCATACAATACTTCAACAAGTTCGTAGTCGTATTCATCGATGGCATCTTGGTGTATTCAGTAACAGAGGAAGAACATGTTGAACGTCTAAGGATTGCTTTGGAGGCATTAAGAAGGGAGAAGCTGTTCTCGAAATTTTTGAAGTGTGAATTTTGGTTGCAAAGGGTGCAGTTTCTAGGGCACGTCATTGACAAGAATGGTGTTTTGGTAGACCCAGTAAAGGTGGAAGCCGTTATCAATTGGGAGCAGCCGAAGACGCCGACGGAGATCAGGAGTTTCCTAGGGTTAGCAGTATACTATCAAAGATTCATCCAGGATTTTTTGAAGATAGCGTTGTTGTTGATCAATCTAACCAGAAAGACGGTAAAGTTCGTTTGGACGGAAAAGTGTGAGGAAAGTTTCATAGAGCTGAAGAAGAGACTTAGCCAAGCACCAGTGTTGGCTTTACCGGACGACACTGGAGGTTTTGTAGTGTACAGTGATGCGTCACACGAAGGTCTTGGTTGTGTACTTATGCAACACGGCAAGGTCATTGCGTACGCGTCACGTCAGCTGAAGGACTATGAGAAGGGTTACCCGACTCATGATCTGGAGTTGGCCACGGTAGTTTTCACCTTGAAGATTTGGAGGCATTATTTAAATGGAGAGAGGTGTGAGATATATAGATCACAAAAGTCGGAAATATATCTTCACTCAGAAAAAGCTGAATATGAGACAGCGCCGATGGTTAGAATTGATCAAGGATTATGACTGTGAGATTCTGTACCATCCGGGCAAAGCAAATGTAGTGGCAGATGCCTTGAACAGAAAAAGCAGAGGGAAATTGATGAAGCAGACAACTCAGGCAGAGTTGATAAAGGAGTTTGAACGTCTGGAATTGGAGGTTAAGTATCTGATGGAGACGGATGGAAAATTATTTGCAGTAACAGCGAGTCCGACCTGATTTGATCAAATCAATGAGGTTTAAGAAAAGGATGAGGATTGTGATTCAATAAAGAAGCGAATTGCCGAAGGCGAGGATCGTAAGTATAAGATTGATAGCACATGGTTGCTAAGGTTTGAAGGGAGAGTCTGGGTACCGTTGGATCGGGAATTAAGGTAAGGAATCCTTCAGGAAGCCAATAGCACGAGGTACTCGGTACATCTCGGGAGCACGAAAATGTATCAGGATTTGAGGCAGTATTTTTAGTGGCTGAATATAAAGAGGGAGGTAGCAGAGTGAGTCAGCAGATGTCTGAAATGCCAACAAGTTAAAGCAGAGCACTAGCGACCAAGCGGACTGCTTCAACCATTAGAGATTCCAGAGTGGATGTGGGAGCACATCACAATGGACTTTGTGGGAGCACATCACAATGGATTTTAAATGTTAATTGTAAATATTTATTGAAGTAAATAAATATTTTATGGAATTTAATTGTGAAGATAAATAAATAAAGTGTGCGAGTGTTGTGGACAATTTAATTAAGTGCTATATGATTAATTAAATTGATATGTTAGCAATGGTGTAGCATCATTTTAATTTAATTGGGAATAATTTAATTAGGATTAATGTTATGTTCTAAGTGATAATAATTTGTTAGACGAATTATGTTTAATAAAGGAAATTCAATTGTGTGACAATTTGGTATTATGTAAATGTTAGTTTATTTAATTAAATTAGAGTGTTGTAATTTAATTAAATAAGTATAATATTTAATCTATGGATTTAAAGAGTTGTTAAAAGACTAGAAAAGGATTTTAAAGTGTTTTGCCAAACAAGGCCCTTGTACTTGTTTAATCTTATTTTACCCAAACAAGGCCTTAGCACTAAAAACCTATTTTTCTAAGAGGTTGCCAAACGTGGCCTTACTCTTTTCAAATTCTATAACCTATGTAATTAATAATACTTATTATGGTTATAAATATTATACTTATTATTTATAAGTTACATATATGTATATGATTATATGTATAATATTACATATGTAAGTTAAAAACAAAGTTACGTTAGTTTTATGAAACAAAGAAAGAAAAGAAGAAGAGGGTTAGAGAGAATTGTCAGAGAATTCTCAGAGAAGAAGAAGAAGAAGAAGAAGGCAAAGCAAGCCCAAGTTCATCTCTCTCTTAACCTAAAACTAGTAAGGTTATAATCTTAACCCTAGAACTAATTCTTATGTGTTGTGTTTTCTTCATTGCCAAATTAGGTCTTTACAATCATGAAATTATATGTGTTATATGATGTTATATGTTTTCATATGAAATTGTATGCCATGAAAGGGTTTTCAAAATACAATTGTTGTAAAACAAGTTTTCAAAGCATATTCTTTTATGTTTTCATGGTTTTAGAACTCTATGTGAAACTCTCTTTGTGAAAGCTATTTATTTTGATATGTGAATGGGATATGTATGTATATATATATATATATATATATATATATATGTTTACATGAGAGTTTCATAGTTGTTTAAGAATTTCAATTCACAAGTATATGATGAACACTATGAAATTCATGTTCATAGTGTTAGATTATGAAGTTATGTTGAAAATTTCCTTAAATCCTTGAGGTGAGCATGAATTATGTGTAATATGTGATATAACATGATTATATATGAGTTATATGATGATTCTAGCAATTCAATCCATGAATTTTTGATAAACAATAAGAAGCATGTTCATAGTGATTTTTGGTGAAACTATTTCTGAAAACGGCTTTTGAAACTATCAAATTGATGTTTGATTTTGACTTATTGTTAAAATTGATCATGTATTATGTTTATGTGTTAAGAATATGAGTTAACACAATTGGAATAACTTGAATTGGATAAAAAACAAATTCGTAGTAGCAATTTTCGTCAAGAACGCTTAAAATTATATTTTTCTTTGAAAATCATGAAATCTTGTTTTGGATTATGTGTTTTATGGATTAAATATGTTATGAGCATGATAATAAGTTTAAAATATTGTTAGTATCAAGTTTTATGTTTATCATGTTGGGAAAAATCGAATTCGGTGTGAAGAAATAAGCCAAATTGGCTTAATTCTCCACCAGTTCGCGAGCCGGGTGCTGTGGCAGGGGGAACACCCGCCCCAGCGGGTGTTTTGCACTGGGTGGACCCGCCCCAGCGGGTGGGGCTGCTGCCAAGAAAATCTGGAATTTTGTTTTTGAGTTTTTATGCCCCGTTTGTTAAGCTAACTTGTTTCTAAGACTTGGAAAGTGAAATGTATAATAAGATATCATGTTTTTGATGTGTTTAAGTTAGATTGAAGTATATTATGAATATGTTACATGTGTGTGTTTGTGTGTTGCTTTCACGAGGCACACAACACGATTCATTGAAGTATAGGCTCATTAATGCATGCCGTGAGTATAGACTCACGTACTTGACTAATTAGTAACCAATGTGGTAAATTATACTACGAGTTGGACTTGGATATGAAGTTCGATGGTTTAAATGTTGTAATTGGATACTAATAGATGGTTTGAATGTAATATAAATGTGTAGGGTGTTTGTGAAGTGCGTATAGTTGTTAAAGTGTAGCTTGCGCTTAAGGCAAGTTCTCTTACCCTTATTCTCTTATGTTAAACAAGTTTCTAAACATGTTATTTATATTGTGCAAGTTCTTTAATCTACTCTTGAATGCTATACAAGCCTATTCATTATATATTTTCATTGTGCAAGTTTCCTAACCCTTGCTCAATAAATCATGAAAGTTCATTCACTTGTTATATGTGGTACAAGTTATACCATACTCATAAAGCGTAAGTATTAAAGCGTTATTTTAGTAATATGATCTTGACTTAGTTGTTCAAGTAAGATCTACTTAGTCTATCGAATGCTTTAAGTTGTTTCTAAAAGCATGCCTATCTATTATGAAGTTTATTGTCATATTTTGCAATTTGTTCATGATTAAACTGTAAAGGACTGTAAGTCGATTCAACTACTCCTAGTTGATGATAGTTGAACTCTAAAGTTCCCTTATCTATCCAAACCAAACTTTCTTTGGTGCGGACTTGTATTCAATTTCTTAGAAGGAACAACCCTATTAATTAGGGGAAATTTATGCGAAAGCGTTAAATGGTTGTGCACAATTCATGGTACAAAGGGTTGATCCCCCTGAGTACTAGTTAAGGGTCCATAGTCTTATTGACTATTTAAATAGAAATATTTATAACCTAGGACAATGGTTCAAGGTCTTATGACCCTCAGATGATTTCATATTCGAATCCTATATATTGAGAAAAGAATTATATTTCAATTCTTTATATTGATGAAAGTAAAGTTATTCAAACTCTTTTGAAACGATTCACTTATGTCATATCACTGTTATATATCCAAGTGAGCTTTTGTTTGCTCACTCTTGCCTGCTTTACCACCATTTGCAGTTGAGACCAAGAATGTTGACATACCATCAACAAGTAAAGGAAAAGGAAAGATGAATAAGTGAAGGCTTGTGACGTCAAGTTGCTTTTGTAATAAAACTTAGTTGGTTATGTTTATATTTCCGCATTTACTTTATTTGAATGATGTTAAGGTTTAGATAACCCTGGGATTTTTTTGTTGAACAAGTTGCCATTCTTTCTAGAGGAAGATTTTATTAAGGTTTTATGAAGGTTGTAATTAGTTTGAAATTTTATTTGGGTAGATGTATGTTTTAATTAGAAAGTGAACACCAAATCATGTGGAAACGAAGTAACCGGATTTGGGGGTGTCACAGGTTGGTATCAAAGCCATAGGTTATGAAACCTTAGGTGAGGGAAAACCTTAGGTAGTAGCCTTATGGTAAGATCGAAAAGATAGATGTGATAGGTAAAGATAATAAACTACCTTATGTGTTATGTGTTTACGTTTAGGTATTCGAAGAGTGACGACTCGATATCACGTAATAACAAACTTTAAAATTCTTTTGTCAGGATGACGAACATTGGAGAATCTAGTCAGGCTAGAGAGGTTGTATCTCAGGTGCCTGGAGGGGAGGAACCCCGTGACATACATGTTGTCTGGGAGCAGCTGGTTAGGAGAGAGCCATCTCTAGTGATCACCATAGCTGGTCGGGAGCGTGAGTTGACACCTATTCCAGAGGACGAGGACGAGGACGAGTCTGAAGAGGAGGAAGACGATCCCGAAGAGGAATTCCCACCTCTCTCTACTAGTGTTAAGATGTACGAGGCCGTCTACGATAGCAACGTGGAGCTTCATGGACGAGTAGGAGATCTCGAGGAAACTATCCAGCAACGAGACAATACGATCGAGGAAATTGCAAGTGACCTGGGAGATGCACAGTGGAACTTGATACTTATGGAAGTTGAAAGAGACACTGCTCGATTTGAACTGGCAAAGCTAAAGCAAGACATCCAGGAGAAGTCGAGGAAGCGTGCCAGGGCTGAAGAGTCAAGCTTAAGGGCTAATCAACGAGCTGATTGAGCTGAAGATGAAGCTGAAGCCAAGAGGGCCAAGCTGAGGGAAACGGAATATGCTTTTCATACAGCGATAGAAAGAGCTCAGGACCGTTTTTTCTACTACCCAGCTCAGTTCCAAGGTTTACCGTGGTATGTGGTGGACCGAAGAACGGTAATTTGGGTAATGGAAGAGGAACCCAACGACGAAATTGTTGATGAGAGTCTAAGTTATTTAATTCGGCTAGGCGACTGTTAGAAAGGGATTATAGAATTCAAGTATTCTTGTGTATTTATGCCAAACCAGATTGCTCTGGTGTGGATTTTGATGTTGAAAAGCTGAGGTGAACAACCCTATAAGGGGACATGTTTTCGGAGACAATGGTTCCGAGCGTAACGCATATAGTCGTTACAAAACACTACGTTGCGGCCCAACGTAGTGGTACAATAGGTTGGCCACCTAGAGTATGCGTGAAGAGTGTTTTCAGTCTTTTGTGATTGATAAACACTCTAGTTTGCGGTGTGAAGAATTGTGTTGAAGCATTAGTAAACCTGGAAAAAAGTTCACGGTCTTGTGACCCCTCAGCATAAATTGGAAATCTGAGTTATTCATACTACTTCCCGATTATTAAAAAATCGTGGAAGATTCTTATTCTTCTAAAGGATGAATGTAGTAAATAGAATGTTCCTTAGAAAGGAGAAAGTGGTAGAATGAGATTGAGAAAGTTATAGTAATAAAACTTCTGAAAGGAGAATGAATAAAATTATTCAAGAGAATATGTTATAATCGGAATAGCACCGAGTAGAGGAAGTTTCGGTGATTCCGAGGACGGAATCCTTATAAGGAGGAGAGGATGTAAGAACCAGAATTTTTAGATATTATTAAATAAGGATTTAATAAATAAAATTCTTAAACTGTGAGATGGGTTCGAATAAGAGTATTTTTATGTGATATAAGGTATGTGGTATTATATTACATAGGGTAATATGGACTATGTAATATGTGTTTTATAAATATATTATTAATATATATTTGTTACTTAGCGTAGAGACGTTTCAGTTGAGATAAAGGGAGTGGATAAAATTATCTATAGATATTAAATAATTTATAGAATTATTTTATCATAGTAAGTTGATGACATTAAATATCCGTAATGTATAATCACCATATTCTTGTGTATGTGTATTAATAACTAGTATGTTTATAATATAAGTTATTAATAGCACTTAAGCTATCTGTGAATAGGTTTGGATAGTGAAGCATGAGTTAGTTAAGGGAATTAACTAATAAGAATAAATATTAGTTAATATAAGTTGTGAGTTATATTATGGAATAATATAATGTCAGTATTGAATCTTAATTAACTATGGTGATATAGTATAGGGTTTAATTTACTTAAGTAAATGAGTGAATTAATATGTGTATTGAATATGTAATTATAGTTGGTACTTTTGTATATATTACTTAGAATAGTAATATGTGAGAAAGTCTAATGTACGAATAACGTTATATATATATATATATATATATATATATATATATATATACGTTATTAAAGGGAGATGAAAATCATTATATCTTTAAATGAATATTTGAAAAAATTGTTTTGGGAACAATTTATAGAAAAGAAAGAGAACTAATTATTATATATTTCTAATAAAGGGTATTAAAATAATTTTTAATATTGAATTATTTTAATAAAAGGAGGAAATGTTATTTTTGAATAATAATATTACCTTATATGTTTTTGTATGAGGTGTGATTGGTTAATATAGTAAATATATTAAAGCGTATTTGCTATATGTAATTAAATTGATGGAAACAATTTATTTTAATAGAAAATAAACTTATTATAATTTTCTATATATAATATACGTACATGTGTTGTACATGTAATTATTTGATATTATATTATATTATAATATCTTGAGTTAATAAATAAAGTATTTTCTAATAATGATTATCTTTATTTGGAGAAAACATAATATTTTATGTTATGGCTAAATGCATAATTTCTAATGTATTTTCAAGGGAGTTTAATTAATGAAAGAAAACTAAGTTATTTTTAATATATTAAATAACTTAAGTTATTATGTGATCGTGAATATTATTATTTGAATAATTAATAGAGTATATATATTAATTACTATAAGCGTAAAGGTTATACTTATTATAAGTATAATTAATTAAAGTAATTTAGCATTTTAATAGCTTGAGTTGCTATAGTACCGTAAGTGTTATAAATAATATTTGAATATTCTAATTGTAATATATTTATATGTGGACCTTGGACTTAATAGTTCTAATTATATTGAACATGTTATAAGTAGTAAGTGATGGGAATAATCATAAGCTTGAGATTAAGCTTGTGAGAAATGCCTTGTGTGGCACGATAATAGATTCGGTAATGAATCGATTAATTCAAGGATGAAAGAATTATTAATTAAATAATTAATCTATATTAATTGTTATTATAATAATATGTTGAATTATTATTATTGCGAGTGATAGCATGATAATAAGTATATTTGTTATAAATATAATGAGATTTATATTGTGCTAATTAACTATATAAATGTTAATTAATTGTTATGAAAATTATAATTCCATTGATTTATGAGAAATAGATTAATTAATATTATTATTAATTAATAAGATAAGTAAATTATTTACTTCTATATGCAAGCATGCGAATAAAATGTATAGCGTATAGTAACTAGCTATATATTATATGAAGTGTGAAGTGTAGTGCAACTATATTATATAGTGTGGTGCAACAATTATGTGACTATACTATATATAGGAACCATGTATCAAGACTAATTAAACTATGTGAGTTACATGAAATGTGGGTGTGACAATGTGTATATTAAGTATACAATAAAGTAATATATCATGAATATATAGTAAACAATTATTAAATTAATGAAATTTAATAATAAAAGAGACAATACACTGTGATGGTACCCGAAAGAATTATATTCGGTAGAATGAGATATATATGGATTATATGGTGATATATATGTACCTCCACTTGATATATTGTATTATGGTTTGCTCATTAGAAATGACATTGTGACTCTAGATAAGCTTATAACCTAAGTGTATATATAATGTATATATAGATAACCCAAGTATTTATACACTTGCTAGTTACTTTGTTGCTGAGAATCATTTCTTGTCCCTAATTGAGTGACCCATTTCATCTCACGTGAATGGCCTAAGGCTAGCCTACTCTTCCTTAAACTCAGAAATCTTGCAAACTTTAGTTAATAATGAGAAGGGGAGTGGCTCCAATAGTGGATTTCAACAACTACCCAACCACTCTTCCTTACCCATCCTGCAATCTTTTAAATCATTGGTTTGAATTGGTGGATGATTTCATGGTATGTGTAATCAAATTGCTATAAATAAAGCTCTCCTTCTTCTCTTTTCTAATTGCTGAGATTTCTCTGTAGAGCTAGTATAAGTTTTTGTAACTGAGAATTTAGTGAGTGTATAACATGTTGGGAAGAGTCTGATAATTGAGAATGAGTACATTGAAGGAGTATTCATTTGAGCTTTAACAGAGGTATAACATTGTTCTTCATTCTGTAAATTATAAGTTCTTGATTCTTGAATTGATCATGATTGATTAATTAAGTTGATTGGGAAGTGTTATTAGTTGCTATGTTAGCTTACTAGTATGTTAGAACTATTATATAGTTGCTTAGAATTGAATTGCTGTGGAAAATTTTAAGTTTGGGCTAAGTTCTGCCGAAGTAGGCTGTCTCTGCCCCTGGCCGGAGCCCTGCGCAGCTGCGCCAGTTTTATACTGGCCAGCGGCGCAGCTGCTCCGGTACCAGACTTGAGTTGGGCAAGGCCCTGCGCAGCTGCTCCAGTTTTAAACTAGGGGAGCTGCGAAGCTGCGCCGGTCCCTGATCCCAGTTTCTGCAGATTTTGTTCCTGCTTGATGTCTGCTAAGTGATAGATATTGAAAGGAATTAGGACAAGCATGCTGGTATGAATAATACATATATATGGACTTGTTAAACTAGGATGTGCATATTATATTCGAATCGCTTACGTGAACGATGAAGTTATAGTTTTGAAAATAAACTTAAGGGTTTATAAACGAATTTTGGCGTATATAAGTCATGTTTATATTCTGACTTTGAAGACACATTAGTATGGTTTAAGAATGCATGAAAGGCTTGTTGATTTGCATACATATGTTTCATAGTATAACATGAGCATGTCGGACCTCGTTAGTAAACATTTCCAATGAGAATGTAAGTTTTGAAGGTGGATCTTGACATGTAAATACCATGTACGCATTCTGATTTTTGTGAGCATGTTTAGATGACTTAGAAATGCATATCGGACATGTCAACCTATATATAGATAGCATGAACATGTTAGGTTTTGTTAGTGAGCTTCACTAATGAAAATGCGAGCTTTGAACGTGGACGTTAACATGCTACCTTAAGATTTGGGATTTTGATGTTTATGGACATATGTGATAGCACACTTGGAATTTTTCATGTATCATACATGTATATACATACCATGACTACATATCATAAAACCAAGTTTAGCGTAAACGAAGCATGTTTTCAAACTAATAATCGTGATAGTTACATGCATGAAGTATGAATATTCATGAACATGCCCAATATGAGTTATATAAATACTTTATGTGTTTAAAGAACTAGCATGATAAACTTTGTGATGTTCATGACCTTGAGTGGCCTTAAATTGTTGGAATGTTGACTTAGAACCTATATCATGTAAATTGAACGTGAAAAGGTTAATCGAGCATGAAAGTATCCTTTAATATGTATACATGCTATGTAGGACCATATGTTAATACTTGAATCCGACTTCGACGGTTAATAGCGTATATTTGCTTTGATATGGTCTTATGTGTTAGTAATGATATATGAGAAGGATTAGTTCAGTGATGGACTACACTAGCTATATATAAATAGATTAGTGGTAGACGGGCATGTGTATGTGAAGAATGGTAGTAAGTACGTAAGGTTAAAGTATACTTATACGTACATAGTTATTCTAAGAATATGATAAGAAAGTAAGACAAAGGTTCTAAGAACCAAGCTAGACAACAATGTAATACTTATTATTATATTGAGAATGTATGGAAGTGTATAACTGATGGGTGTCATCTCTATGATTAATATAACTGTGTAGGATTACACAAAGTGCAGAGGCTCTTAAGCAGTTAAGTCGTACTTGTTAAACTACGAATCAGGCAAGTCTTTCAGTTCCTATTTGATATATGAATTCAATAACTGTTAGTTGAATTATATTATGGTATGATGATGTGAACTTATATATGAACTGTATATGAGATATGTATGAGATTGAAAGTTGATCTCTGATGATATGCTTGTTATGTGAGAAGTAACATGCTTAGTGAATATAAATTGATTATAAATGCATGGACTGTGTATAATATTATATGTTATGTGATGCATGAAAACTGTTAGAGTTGCTAAGCTGTCGAGCTCACTCTTGCAAATAACCACTTTTGCAGGTTAAGGACTTACGATAAAGACTCCGTGCTTCTTAATTGATAAAGATAAATAGTATTGCAATGAAGAATACTGTTTAGATTATTACTAGAACCTTGTTTAGGTTCTAGTAGTTGTACTTGATATTTGTTTACGAGGTTTAATGCTTGTCGTACTGTAAAGATGTATTAGATAATACATAAAGGATATTAAGTTAAGATGTATGCGATTATACAGAAATTTGAATAGAGTGAATCATGATATAGTTTGATTTAGGAAAATGTAATGGATTTAAGTTATGGAATCAATAAAAGATTTTATTTAAAGGATATTGAAAAGTTTAAATTATTCCGTATTTTAGTAATATCGAATATGATGTAAAGACGAGATCTTGGATATGAATAGAATTTATATTCTAAATTGTAATAAACAAAGTTGTATTCTTTTACTAATGATTAAAAGATGTAATAGTTTGACGATAGTAGCATCGTGACTGCACCGAATCCGAGGTTTCGAAGGAACGTGGATTTGGGGCGTCACAGGTTGGTATCAAAGTTGTAGGTTATAAACCTTAGGTAAGTGTACCTTAGACTATAACCTGAGAAAGGAAAAGATAAGATTAAAATATATACTTGAAGATTCAAAGAAGAATCTTGAAATATCTAGAGAATGAGAAACAGGAGTTTCCTAACTCCGGTAATGAAAATGTTAAGACGATGTCTATAAGATGTATATGACGAAGATAGTGAGAATAAACTCGGATGGAGTTTAGTGGATAGTAAGGAAAGAACCCTGAGGTAAAGCGATGATCACGACGTGATCAGATTGAACTGTGAAATGATAGATAGTCTGTAACGACTAAGTGTGTATAGCTTGATGCTATGAGAGAATGTACTATAAAAAGTACGAGATGAACTCATGAGGAGTTGTATGTGATGAAACATAGAAAGCTCGTAATGAGCAAGTGATAGAGTAAGATAGAGTTAAGTGTAGGACTTCCATTGAGGACTCATGTGATGGCTTAGTTGTACAAACTTTTGTATGGGCAGAAGTTTTGTGCTTGCACTGAGTGCGTCACATTGATAATAGTTGGAATGTTAGTGTCGCGGTATCATTATACATATGGCGAAAAGGTGATTCTTTTCTCATATTTATTTTGATTGATAGAGATTTCTAAGATATAAGTAGATAATACTAAGTTTAGGTGCGAGTTCTTAAGACTCATGCCTATGACAAGTTCGTGACTCATAATCGTATGATGGGACCCCTCAGCGAATGGACGATTTTGGTTTGACTAGGATAAGTTCCTCAACCCATATGATTATGGTAAGTTCCTGAGCTTCCATGGTGTGGTAAGTTGGTGAACTGTACTGAGAATAGATATATTATATAAGAGTTTTGGAATAGTGAGCATTGATGGTGGTAAGAGATTGAAGCGATGGATAAATTGGATTTTCCTAAATCCTCTAGCTACGCTAGATTTTCAATATTTATTGACTTCGTGCTAGTGTTTGCACTTAGGTTCTCTTTAGAAAACATTGGGTCAGGTAACTGAACTAATGAGTTTAAAAAAAACACCGTTATTCGTATGTCTACGCTACTTGTTTCGGCTAAGACAAAAATAATTTGAAAATCTTTCAAAATGTATTTTGACCATGTGCATCATTTGATATGATGTAGAATGGTAAACGATGGAGTCATCAATACAATCGAACTTAGTGTTGGTTGTGATCGAAAGATCGTCAGCCCACTATGGTATGATGTAATATGACAAAGTCATAAAATGGCAGAATCCTCAACGTACTACTAATCTAGTATGGTATCATGACGTCTTAAAAGAATTTTTGGTTTTCTTGTAAATTATGAAGAAGGTCAATTAAGTTGGCTAAATTATTTCGATTGTTGTCCGAATTGTTGATGAGAGTCTAAGCTATTTGATTCGGCTAGGCGACCGTTGGAAAGGGATTATAGAATTCAAGTATTCTTGTGTATTTATGCCAATCCAGATTGCTCTAGTGCGGATTTTGACGTTGAAAAGCTGAGGTGAACAACCCTATAAGGGGACATGTTTTCGGAGACAATGGTTCCGAGCGTAACGCATATAGTCGTTACAAAACACTACGTTGCGGCCCAACGTAGTGGTACAATAGGTTGGCCACCTAGAGTACGCGTGAAGAGTGTTTTCAGTCTTTTGTGATTGATAAACACTCTGGTTTGCGGTGTGAAGAATTGTGTTGAAGCATTAGTAAACCTGGAAAAAAGTTCACGGTCTTGTGACCCCTCAGCATAAATTGGAATCTGAGTTATTCATACTACTTCCCGATTATTAAAAAATCGTGAAAGATTCTTATTATTCTAAAGGATGAATGTAGTAAGTAGAATGTTCCTTAGAAAGGAGAAAGTGGTAGAATGAGATTGAGAAAGTTATAGTAATAAAACTTCTGAAAAGAGAATGAATAAAATTATTCAAGAGAATATGTAATAATCGAAATAGCACCGAGTAGAGGAAGTTTCGGTGATTCCGAGGACGGAATCCTTATAAGGGGGAGAGGATGTAAGAACCAGAATTTTTAGATATTATTAAATAAGGATTTAATAAATAAAATTCTTAAACTGTGAGATGGGTTCGAATAAGAGTATTTTTATGTGATATAAGGTATGTGGTATTATATTACATAGGGTAATATGGACTATGTAATATGTGTTTTATAAATATATTATTAATATATATTTGTTACTTAGCGTAGAGACGTTTGAGTTGAGATAAAGGGAGTGGATAAAATTATCTATAGATATTAAATAATTTATAGAATTATTTTATCATAGTAAGTTGGTGACATTAAATATCCTTAATGTATAATCACCATATTCTTGTGTATGTGTATTAATAACTAGTATGTTTATAATATAAGTTATTAATAGCACTTAAGCTATCTGTGAATAGGTTTGGATAGTGAAGCATGAGTTAGTTAAGGGAATTAACTAATAAGAATAAATATTAGTTAATATAAGTTGTGAGTTATATTATGGAATAATATAATGTCAGTATTGAATCTTAATTAACTATGGTGATATAGTATAGGGTTTAATTTACTTAAGTAAATGAGTGAATTAATATGTGTGTTGAATATGTAATTATAGTTGGTACTTTTGTATATATTACTTAGAATAGTAATACGTGAGAAAGTCTAATGTACGAATAACGTTATATATATATATATATATATATATATATATATATATATATATATATATATATATATACGTTATTAAAGGGAGATGGAAATCATTATATCTTTAAATGAATATTTGAAGAAATTATTTTGGGAACAATTTACAGAAAAGAAAGAGAACTAATTATTATATATTTCTAATAAAGGGTATTAAAATAATTTGTAATATTGAATTATTTTAATAAAAAGAGAAAATGTTATTTTTGAATAATAATATTACCTTATATGTTTTTGTATGAGGTGTGATTGGTTAATATAGTAAATATATTAAAGCGTATTTGCTATATGTAATTAAATTGATGGAAACAATTTATTTTAATAGAAAATAAACTTATTATATATTTTCTATATATAATATACGTACATGTGTTGTACATGTAATTATTTGATATTATATTATATTATAATATCTTGAGTTAATAAATAAAGTATTTTCTAATAATGATTATCTTTATTTGGAGAAAACATAATATTTTATGTTATGGCTAAATGCATAATTTCTAATGTATTTTCAAGGGAGTTTAATTAATGAAAGAAAACTAAGTTATTTTTAATATATTAAATAACTTAAGTTATTATGTGATCGTGAATATTATTATTTGAATAATTAATAGAGTATATATATTAATTACTATAAGCGTAAAGGTTATACTTATTATAAGTATAATTAATTAAAGTAATTTAGCATTTTAATAGCTTGAGTTGCTATAGTACCGTAAGTGTTATAAATAATATTTGAATATTCTAATTGTAATATATTTATATGTGGACCTTGGACTTAATAGTTCTAATTATATTGAACATGTTATAAGTAGTAAGTGATGGGAATAATCATAAGCTTGAGATTAAGCTTGTGAGAAATGCCTTGTGTGGCACGATAATAGATTCGGTAATGAATCGATTAATTCAAGGATGAAAGAATTATTAATTAAATAATTAATCTATATTAATTGTTATTATAATAATATGTTGAATTATTATTATTGCGAGTGATAGCATGATAATAAGTATATTTGTTATAAATATAATGAGATTTATATTGTGCTAATTAACTATATAAATGTTAATTAATTGTTATAAAAATTATAATTCCATTGATTTATGAGAAATAGATTAATTAATATTATTATTAATTAATAAGATAAGTAAATTATTTACTTCTATATGCAAGCATGCGAATAAAATGTATAGCGTATAGTAACTAGCTATATATTATATGAAGTGTGAAGTGTAGTGCAACTATATTATATAGTGTGGTGCAACAATTATGTGACTATACTATATATAGGAACCATGTATCAAGACTAATTAAACTATGTGAGTTACATGAAATGTGGGTGTGACAATGTGTATATTAAGTATACAATAAAGTAATATATCATGAATATATAGTAAACAATTATTAAATTAATGAAATTAATAATAAAAGAGACAATACACTGTGATGGTACCTGAAAGAGTTATATTCGGTAGAATGAGATATATATGGATTATATGGTGATATATATGTACCTCCACTTGATATATTATATTATGGTTTGCTCATTAGAAATGACATTGTGACTCTAGATAAGCTTATAACCTAAGTGTATATATAATGTATATATAGATAACCCAAGTATTTATACACTTGCTAGTTACTTTGTTGCTGAGAATCATATCTTGTCCCTAATTGAGTGACCCATTTCATCTCACGTGAATGGCCTAAGGCTAGCCTACTCTTCCTTAAACTCAGAAATCTTGCAAACTTTAGTTAATAATGAGAAGGGGAGTGACTCCAATAGTGGATTTCAACAACTACCCAACCACTCTTCCTTACCCATCCTGCAATCTTTTAAATCACTGGTTTGAATTGGTGGATGATTTCATGGTATGTGTAATCAAATTGCTATAAATAAAGCTCTCCTTCTTCTCTTTTCTAATTGCTGAGATTTCTCTGTAGAGCTAGTATAAGTTTTTGTAACTGAGAATTTAGTGAGTGTATAGCATGTTGGGAAGAGTCTGATAATTGAGAATGAGTACATTGAAGGAGTATTCATTTGAGCTTTAACAGAGGTATAACATTGTTCTTCATTCTGTAAATTATAAGTTCTTGATTCTTGAATTGATCATGATTGATTAAATAAGTTGATTGGGAAGTGTTATTAGTTGCTATGTTAGCTTACTAGTATGTTAGAACTATTATATAGTTGCTTAGAATTGAATTGCTGTGGAAAATTTTAAGTTTGGGCTAAGTTCTGCCGAAGTAGGCTGTCTCTGCCCCTGGCCGGAGCCCTGCGCAGCTGCGCCGGTCCCTGATCCCAGTTTCTGCAGATTTTGTTCCTGCTTGATGTCTGCTAAGTGATAGATATTGAAAGGAATTAGGCAAGCATGCTGGTATGAATAATACATATATATGGACTTGTTAAACTAGGATGTGCATATTATATTCGGATCGCTTACGTGAACGATGAAGTTATAGTTTTGAAAATAAACTTAAGATTTTATAAACGAATTTTGGCGTATATAAGTCATGTTTATATTCTAACTTTGAAGACACATTAGTATGGTTTAAGAATGCATGAAAGGCATGTTGATTTGCATACATATGTTTCATAGTATAATATGAGCATGCCTGACCTCGTTAGTAAACATTTCCAATGAGAATGTAAGTTTTGAAGGTGGATCTTGACATGTAAATACCATGTACGCATTCTGATTTTTGTGAGCATGTTTAGATGACTTAGAAATGCATATCGGACATGTCAACCTATATATAGATAGCATGAACATGTTAGGTTTTGTTAGTGAGCTTCACTAATGAAAATACGAGCTTTGAACGTGGACGTTAACATGTTACCTTAAGATTTGGGATTTTGATGTTTATGGACATATGTGATAGCACACTTGGACTCTCTCATGTATCATACATGTATATACATACCATGACTACATATCATGAAACCAAGTTTAGCGTAAACGAAGCATATTTTCAAACTAATAATCGTGATAGTTACATGCATGAAGTATGAATATTCATGAACATGCCCAATATGAGTTATATAAATACTTTATGTGTTTAAAGAACTAGCATGATAAACTTTGTGATGTTCATGACCTTGAGTGGCCTTAAATTGTTGGAATGTTGACTTAGAACCTATATCATGTAAATTGAATGTGAAAAGGTTAATCGAGCATGAAAGTATCCTTTAATATGTATACATGCTATATAGGACCATATGTTAATACTTGAATCCGACTTCGACGGTTAATAGCGTATATTTGCTTTGATATGGTCTTATGTGTTAGTAATGATATATGAGAAGGATTAGTTCAGTGATGGACTACACTAGCTATATGTAAATAGATTAATGGTAGACGGGCATGTGTATGTGAAGAATGGTAGTAAGTACGTAAGGTTAAAGTATACTTATACGTACATAGTTATTCTAAGAATACAATAAGAAAGTAAGACAAAGGTTCTAAGAACCAAGCTAGACAACAATGTAATACTTATTATTATATTGAGAATGTATGGAAGTGTATAACTGATGGGTGTGATCTCTATGATTAATATAACTGTGTAGGATTACACAAAGTGCAGAGACTCTTAAGCAGTTAAGTCGTAGTTGTTAAACTACGAATCAGGCAAGTCTTTCAGTTCCTATTTGATATATGAATTCAATAACTGTTAGTTGAATTATATTATGCTATGATGATGTGAACTTATATATGAACTGTATATGAGATATGTATGAGATTGAAAGTTGATCTTTGATGATATGCTTGTTATGTGAGAAGTAACATGCTTAGTGAATATAAATTGATTATAAATGCATGGACTGTGTATAATATTATATGTTATGTGATGCATGAAAATTGTTAGAGTTGCTGAGCTGTCGAGCTCACTCTTGCAAATAACCACTTTTGCAGGTTAAGGACTTACGATAAAGACTCTGTGCTTCTTGATTGATAAAGATAGATAGTATCGCAATGAAGAATACTGTTTAGATTATTACTAGAACCATGTTTAGGTTCTAGTAGTTGTACTTGATATTTGTTTACGAGGTTTAATGCTTGTCGTACTGTAAAGATGTATTAGATAATACATAAAGGATATTAAGTTAAGATGTATGCGATTATACAGAAATTTGAATAGAGTGAATCATGATATAGTTTGATTTAGGAAAATGTAATGGATTTAAGTTATGGAATCAATAAAAAGATTTTATTGAAAGGATATTGAAAAGTTTAAATTATTCCGTATTTTAGTAATATCGTATATGGTGTAAAGACGAGATCTTGGATATGAATAGAATTTATATTCTAAATTGTAATAAACAAAGTTGTATTCTTTTACTAATGATTAAAAGATGTAATAGTTTGACGATAGTAGTATCGTGACTGCACCGAATCCGAGGTTTCGAAGGAACGTGGATTTGGGGGCGTCACAATATGTGATAGCCTATTAATGAGTATTTATTAATAATATGTTATTGCGAGTAACAAAACATTTATGAGTAAATAATTGATGAATATTATTAGAGTTATATTTATTCAATTAATTGTTGTGTGCAATACATGTGATAGTTAATCATACAATAACGTTGTTAAGTATTATTATGAATAATAATCAGTTATAGAGTAAATGAATTATTAAGCGAATAGTTAATCTATATTAGTTGTTAATTGTTATTATAAGAAATATAATAATAATCTGTTGAGTTAGTATTTTTGCAAGTAACGATTTGATACTAAGAACATGGTTTATAAATATAATAGGATTTATATTGTTGAGGAATGTGATTATTTATCGTATAATAATAATCGATAAGGGTAAGTAATGAAGGAATTACTTCGTGAACAATTAATTGATATTAATTGTTATTTACTTTCTATTATGAGAAAATAGAATATTAGTAATGATTAATTGATAATGTGTTAATTATTATTAACGCGAATAATAGAATGATAATAAGAAATTTGTTTATGAATATAATAAGACTTATATTTATTTAAATGAGATAATTAATCATATAAAATTAATTGTTGTGGAGATTGATAATTACATTGATTGATGAGGGAAGAATTAATTAATATTAATTAATTGCCATTGTGAATAATAATCGAGTAGAGTTTATTTGCTCAATTAATTGCTATGTGCAAAGGATGTGATAATTAGAAATATAACATATAGTATGATACGTGTGTAGTGCAATACTTAAGTGTGACCATGCAATTATATATAAACTATATTATATAAGGCAATGTGACTGTACATATTAAAACTATATGTTATGAATACATCATGAGGCTTATGCGACAATATGTATGTAAGTATACATTAAAATAAAACATTATGGATATATTGTAAACAATTATTGACTAATAGAATTTAATTGAATTATACATGAGATAATATAATGTGAGAATATCCGGTTAAATTATATCGGTAAGATAAAATGTACATGGACTATATATATCTCAACTTATGACATTGCAATAATATTTTTTAAGAACCCAAGTGTACATGGATTTTATATGTGTAAATTAATTCTACTACATTGCCATGTTGATTAATTAAATATACATTGTGACTCTAACTAAAGTATAGCCTAAGTCTGTATATATGCATGTTGATAGAATGTTGAGTTTATTTTTGCTTTGTCCCAATGTGAGAGTCACAATCCTTCTTACGTGAAAACTCCAAGCTAGTCTACTACCTCTTCTCTCAAAATCAGCATTATAGCTATAATCATCAATGGGGGAGTGGCTTTCATGATTGCCTTCACCAACTAATTACCTACTCCTCCTTAACCTTCATACAATTTATATTTCTGTTAGTTTAATTCAAGAGAGTAAGGTTTTGTCTGGAAATTGGTTTTCCTATATATATAGCCCCTTCTCCTTCTAAATTCATTTGTTGAGAATTCCAAGTGAGGTTAGTATACTGTGATTATCTATTGAGTTGAGGGAGGATTTCTATTGCAGCATTAGCAAGCTAATTCGTGTTACAGAGGTATAATATACATTCCTTGTTCTTCATTTTCATTCTCAGTCAAAACTTCCTATTCTTGAATGTTAATTTCTTGATTATGCCAAATTGGATTGTAATTGGGTTATAGAACATTTATATAGTTGTTATATGAACTTATATTCATGTTGGGATTACAATATGGCTGCTTAAAACTATTGTTGTGAAGGAATTTTGAGGTTTGGCCTGAAACCTGCCGAAGCAGGAAAAATTCTGGCTTGAACTGCTTACGGCGCAGTTGCGCCGCTGCATCGGTACCCTGCACCAATTTTTGATTTTTGTTTCTTAATCTGATCAATTCTAGCATACTGATAGGACTTGAACATGCATGGAAATAAGTTTAACAAGACTATTTAGGTTCCTTGGCATAGCATGAATGAGTTGGTTGGTGTTAGTATGCATGAAAATAGGCTTGAATGAAACTAATGAACTTAAGTTATAATTTTTGTAAACATGTGTACATAAGATAGCATACGCATGATTTCTAAAAATAAATAAGCATGAGTTGTGGTCCTTTGTTCATGACCAAGTGGATAAGCATTGAGCTAGCGAACTTTTTTCAAAGAAAAGAAACTTGACGATATCAAAGCTAATATGCATGAATATTACACGATATATGCTCTAACCTTATAAGCCTGTTTGTGTGGTCTAGATATGCATGAAGATCATGATAACATGTGCATATATGTGTCATGAAGTAGCATGAGTATGTTTGGTTATGTTAGTATATAATTACTAAAGAAAGTATACGTTTTAAAAAGAGACTTTGACATATAAGTATGATATTCATATTTTAACCATATGAGCATGATAATATACTTATATGACTAATTATGACCATGAGCTAGCATGATTAGTAATACATAGTTTCCTTGCTCGTGTCCAATTGTTTAACTTTAAACAAAATGGTTTTTCAAAGGAAACTTGATATAATTGAAACTAATATCTATGAATACCATATGAGAGATGTTCTAACCTTGTGAACATGTATATGTGGGTAGGTTATGAGTGAAATATAGTTTACATGTGTTAAGTCAGTTCAAGTTGACTTTTAAAGAGAAACTTGAAAGTTTTAAAGAACCAATGTTCATGAGCATGTTAAAGAATACATTCTAAAATTTTGTTATGCATGATAGTACTCTTAATATCACTAATCTAGTCTATATGTACACACAATGCGTTAGATACATTAAAAGTTACTCAAGCTTGAGTTAGAGATATTTGGAGGAAATAATTAATACTAAATGAGGACCTATGTAAGCATACATATAAATTGATATCATGACTACCTCACATGTATGCATGGCAAACGTTATATCCTTTGTGATTTCATGATCTTGATTAGTCTTAGCTCATTTGAAATCATAAGTTAAAAACCATAACGTATCAAGAATAAGTGTAAGATCGCAATAAAAGCATGCAAGACCCTTTAATATGTTATTATATTATTGCGTTCATGACCGTATAGAAACCACAAGGCAACAGCTCAGCCTTGGCTTGGCCAGAGGTCTGCGCAGCTGCGCCGGCCCTAGTCTTAGCAATGGCGCAGCTGCGCCAGCCTGAAATCTCGTCTGGGTATTCTGCTTGCTTTTTGATGTTGTTGATTGGTCTACAATGATACTCTAAACCATTAAAAAGAGTTTGGTTGATACTGATCGTATTCAAATGTGATGATGATATGGTATAAAGATTATAAATTTGTAAAAAGGAATTCCAAAGGTAAATAAAGACATAACCGAATAAGCATTGTGATGCCATACGTGTTACTTGATTTCATGACGTCTTATATACTGATTTTATGCTACATGTGTATAAGTACGTAATAACGTACGTATAGGGTTATATGAATAAGTTAGAATCATATATGTATATTTAATTTACACGTCAAGTTGTGTATCAAATGTGCGTAGCTAATGGATATCCTATATATGTAACTATGTTATAATAGGATTCAAAAGGTGTTGATTTATTTAACAAGGATAGACTACGCATAAGGCAAGTTTCCTGACTTACACTCATTTATAGTGCAAGTATCTGAACCCTACTTTTATTGTGTTGCAAGTATCCTATCCTTGTGGTTACTTGTTTGAGGAACGACGTAAGCAAGTTCCCTAATTTATACTCTTTCATTGTGCAAGTTTCCTTGAAACCGTTCTTGAATATTAATTGCAAGTATCTGATTACTCTTTTATTGAGCAAGTATTTGATTCATACTCTTTATTGAACACATATTCGAGCTTGTACTAACTTTGGTCGTACGATTAAATAGGTGCTAGAATAATTCTTGCCTTACAAACTTATGTTTCATAGATTGATTTAAATCACGATTATATTCTTCGAATTATTGTTGCGAGTATTGAACTCATAAATTGTTCTTATATACATTGTTGAAATTGTCTACGCCATTTAATTCGGCTAGACCAATATCATGAATTGGAAAACGATCCACACCAATTGCCTTGGTGCGGACTCTTAGAAATTGACTGAGTTGAACAACCCTTATAACAAGGAGAACTATATAGTCGGGGTGCCGACAGTGGTGTGGTAGGTTATGCATAACTCCAGGTACGATAGGCTGATCCCCTAATTGTACTTGGTTGGGTTACCAGAAATATTTTTGGTGATTCTAGTAGAAGTTCGTGGTTCTTAGCGACCACTCAGTATCCAGTATTTATTAACTTGAAACTTTGAACTCATTGGATTTCTTATTAATCTTTGGTCCACAGCGACATTCAGTGATATCTATTCATTCACTTGAAATTATTGAAACTTTTGAAACTTTTAATAACTTCTCGACCTGTAGTAGTCCTTATTCAACTTCCCGGAATAGATTTGGAATTCATTGCTATTTATTTTGTTCACAACATTGTTATTTGAAATCCTAAGCGATCGATTACCGTTTTACCCTTGAGATTTAGAACTGTATATATATATTCCTGTTCACATTTATTGGCATATTACTTGCTGAGCAAATTTGTTGCTCACTCTTGCTTCCCATAAACATTTCAATTAGGGCAGGGCAAGGTGGAACCCCAGGACAGGACAAGTGCGAAGGCAAGGTTGTGGAGTAGTTATGCTTTTCTATATTAGGATGTTTCCGTTATGTTGTATTAAGACTTATTTAAATGTTATGTATTAAGAAATGTTTGGTTTAAGTTATGAAGTGTATTAGTAATAGTTTCGAGACTTGGGACGAGAATATTTATGTTATATCAATGTAAATTATTCTGTTATTCCATTGTTTGAGATTTTAGTTGTTATTAGAATTAGTACGTGATGAACCGAATTCGAGATCAGTGACGGTCTGAATTTGGGGGCGTCACAGATATACTTGATGACAATGGAAGAGCAACTGAAGATATGGAGATGGTGAAGTTATGGAAGAGCAACTAAAGATATGGAGGTGGTGAAGCTTAAGGAGAAAATGAAGAAGTAAGATTTTTGCTAGAAGTCCTGAGATAAGCTCAGAAGACAGGTTAACCTCTCTTGCATGTCTGTTGACCACTCCTGTTGGCTCGCAAACACGATCAATGAACACGCGCAAGTATACGCGGTCAAACAAGTAATATAGAGATGGAAGTAGAGTGTCGAACCCAGAAGGACTAAGTACTAAATTCTATTAAAGCACTAAACACGTCATTACAATCTTATTTAAACAATTGATAAAAGATGGTTTGTTAAACTAGAGTGAATTAAAATAGTAAGTGAGAGAAAAAGTAGATTCAAATAAGGCAAACTACAATTACAACTCCCTTAATGCGTTGCTTAATCTCCTAACTCTCCAATTTATCTCACGACCCACAAGAATGGTTAACCGAGAACTAATAGTGTACATAAGCCTCTTCCGATGGTCAAATACAATCCCTTAGCTAAATAAATCACAATATTTCTATGGTGAAAATAATTAGACTAAGCTTTAAGTTTCGTTCTCACTGACTACACAAGGCAAATAGAGATATTCCTATTCTATTATGCAAGAATTGCTCACAATTACAAGGCCATGAACAATACAAGTGTTGTTGTAATAAGGTTAGGCAATAATATCAATTTTCCAATATTAATTAAAAGCCATATCAATTCCTTTATCAAGCAATCAATCAACGAAGCATGAAGTGCAACAATCCATTCACACATGAGTCAATAGAGTAAAAAGGAGAGATATTTGATTTAACTAAACATTAGGTTACATTGCAATCCTAGAAATGAATTAGTTCATAACTATAGAACTAATTATCAACATCATAGAGTTCAACATGCTTAAAATTAAACAAAAGAATAAAAGATTTTGCTAAAGAAAACTCCTCTTGTGAGTTTTCTGGCTCCAACTCTTCCCTTCGCTGTGTAGAGTCTGAGTTGTAAAGGACGCAATGATCTTCGAACTCTTTAAGTACCACTAAATATCTCTTAAAGGCTAAAAACCATAAAAGCTAAGCTAAAATCTGCTCTAGAGAGTTAAGGAGGCTAGGGTGAGTTAATGATAATAATATCTCCTCTCTCTAGGTTATTTAATGACCATCTCAGCCAAAACACCGGAGCTGGCGCTGCGGCGCCAGTTTTAAGCCTTGCATCGGCGCTGCGGCGCTAGGAAAGATCTTCAAGACATCTTCTGGCAATGCGGTGCCACATTAATAACGACACATAAGCGCTGCGACGCTATGCATGCAGGGATCTGAGGAAGGGTCTAGCTCTGTGATGCCAGAATGTTACTAGGCATGGGAGCTGCGGCGCTTGGTCTCCACAGTTTTTAGAAGCCACTGGCGCTATGGCGCCATAAAACAAAGGGCAACTGGAGCTGCGGCGCCGGGTCTAGAAAAAGGGTCTGAAAAACCCCTCAAACGCTGGAATTAACCTAATAACACCTGCAATACACTTTCAAGCCAAAAAGACAATAACATTATATACAAACATTAGAAAAGAAGGAAAATAAATGAATTCTCGAAGATAAAAGATAGCGATTCGATCAAGTCCACGGAGAACCAGTTCACCTCTGTTAAGTTCCTAAAATAGAAGCTTAACCAACCAGCCACATCCTAGTTATAGAGTCCCAAAACTCTGTGGCTAATGAACCAAATAAATATTCATCCCCAGTAGTAATTTCCCAAAACGTGCTACTGAAAACCATATCAGCCAACTACCCCATTCGTGAAGTACCTACGATCAAACTCTTGATCGTAGAGTAAGAGCTTGCTGACCCGACTATCGGAGTCTCTACAAATACCAACATCAAAGAATATCCAGAGTTTGTAAGTGAACCTCATGGCAGAGAAGCCCACTGTGATGATATTGCTACCACCAAGTCTAAGGAGCTCTTCTTATGATAAGCGCCTCAGACACAAACCTAGCCCTAAGTTTTATACTAAAAGGCCAGCTCTCTTTGAGCTACCTTAAGCTAGAAGAAGTGCTAATATAGAATGCAACACAAGGACCTTTGCAGAAGCATATAGTAGTCCCTCAGAATAATACAAGCTGCTGATGAATCATACAACTCCCCGTTGGAGATAAATAAAGAGTTATCTGTCAAAGCATGGCTCCAGATGACGATCGTCGAGCAGACAAAGAGATCGTCGAGTTGACAAAGAAATCGTGGAGTACTAAAACTATGTCATCAGACTACTCCACGTACTGAAGGAGTCAACGGTCAATTGAAGGGAAGTCAAAACTAAAAAGCTGATCTGTTATGAGAAGATACAAATAATGACCTATCGGGCTCTTACACCTGTCCCATTGAAAAATAGGGGGAACAGTTATAAAGGATAATTTCAAATCTGTGGCATTTACCAAAAAGCTGCAAGTCTATCTAGTCCATATTCCCTCTCTAAACCCGAAACCCTAAACACTCTCAAATAGCCTAAAGCTCTCAAACCACTAGCCATCCTCAAATGGTTCTCAAATACCTCATGCAATACTCCTAAAATCAAACACCCAAATACTCATAACCCTTCAAATGGAAGATTGGCGTGTCGTCACGGGTATTCAACTCGGCACTAAGAGATTCAAAAGATCAGAAAAGAAGTTCAAAGACATTCTCGAACTCATGAAGAAGGCTGGCTTTTCTGAATGCCTTGAATTGAACAACCTGATTTATACCGACTTGGTAAAGGATTTCAATTCAAAAAGCAACGACAGATTTTAGGCTTTTATCCACAAAAGTCAAAGGACTAAATCTAAAAGTAAGTGTGACAACCAGAAATTTTTTTAGATTTAAATGATTAAAATAAAGGTTAAAGAATAAAACATAGATAGGAATTTGAAGATTTATTTAAAAATTTTAAGTAAAACCTATATGGTTTACTAGTTAAAAGAGAACAGAGAAAATATGGGTTACAAAATTTAAAAATCCTAGAAATGAATTTATATGTACTTGTAGGAATATTAAGGATAAGGTACTACGATACCTATAAAGTTTTGTGACCTAATATATAAATTAGGTATTTGAATTAAATAACCTCAAGGGTTATCTTTATTTAAGTGTCCTAGTATTTTAACTATATACTAGTGACCTAATCTAAGAGATTTATGAAATATGTCTCAATCTATTAGATTATCTTGTATGATTATGTGAGTGTTTATAACTTATTAAGCCAATTAGGGCTATTAAGTTAATACACTAGTGGAATATGCTTTAACTTATGTGAATTATGTACGTGAATAAATAAATATACATTATATATTATGTGTACATTTATTTTGTATATAAAGAGAATTAAGAATAAAGTTATATATGGAACCTAATATATATATTAGGTATTGTAATTAAATAACCTAAGGGTTATAATATTGAAAAATGTTAGTATTTAAAAATATATACTAACCCTAAAAGATTTATTTTATACATCTCAATTAATTAATTTGATAACCAAAGTAAAGCAAGTCTAATTGGGTTATGAAATTAAAGATATATGAGTAAGGAATTTAATTACAAAGGAGGGGAAAGGAAACCCTAATTAAATGATTAGGGTAAGATAAAATTAAAGAGTATGCAACTAAATTAATTTTATGGCCCAAAGAATTAATTGAGTAGCCCAAACTCTAAGCCGAATGGGAGAGGGAACTTATTGGACATCTACTAATCTAAATAAGACATTAAAAATAAACCCAATAAAAGGAAGGAGCCCATAAAATTCGGCCTAAGAAAGGAAGAGGAGAAGGGAGATGTTAGTAATCATTGTGGTACTTTAGTGGGTGAACAACTCCCAGCAACTTTCTCCAAACTTGCAAGCAAGCTTTAGCTTGCAAGCAACATCAAATGATAAGAGAGAGAGAGAGAGAGAGAGTGTGTGGGAGGTGAACTAGATAGATACAAAGTATATCTACACTTTTTTTTTACCGAGCTACATAAGTCTTCCATTTCTCTTTCCGCTCTTTCTTTCTAAGCTAGCAAAATAAAGCAACCAATAGAGAAAGAATGGAGAGTTCGGCCACCACATAGAAGAGAGAGAAGGAGAGTTTTTATATTTCATTGTTCTTTAATCAATCTTAGGAAGAAGAAAAGGAAGGAAAAACAAAGTTATAATAAAAAAATTCCTACTTATATAGTCTCATTTCTTTTTATTTGATTTAATTTTTGTAAAGTTATGATCTTGAGGTTTAAAACCTTAGATTTATATGTTTATAAGTGTTTTATATTTAGATTTAACCCTTTTAAGGATCAAAAGTTGGATCTAAAGCATGAAATATAAACTAGGTTTTCAAAAGTTAGAAAACCATAATTTTTCTTAGACTTGATTATGTTTAATCTAACATTTGGTGATTGTTTGAAGAAATAGATCATGGATCATGGTAGATCCATGAGTATATGATATATTAGTATGTATTATGATGGGTTATTTTGGTTAATGTGTGCAAATATGGAAGTTTTCTTAGAAATCACAAAGGATTGAAAATCAGATTTTTATGAAAATGAAACATGAAATTAAAACAATCAAATATCTCATTATATTTTGAATATCTGAGTGTGGTCATGTTATTGAGTTAGATCTATGAGTCTTTTAACATCTTCAAGTGGAATCACTAAAAAAAGAGTTGTAGATTTTCGTATGGATTGTTTTAAGCAAAGTAGGCAAAATCTGAAAATAGCCAAAAAAGTATTCTGCCCAAAATTTCCAGCGGCATTTTAGGCAACCTAATTATTGAAATAAATTTCAATCTTTTGGAACATGATAATATATGATATAAAGTAGCTCTTGTCCAAAACTGAGCTTATTCCAACTTAAATTGACCGAATTATGGTAATTTCAATATTTGGATTTTTCTGACAAAACTCGTTATAACTAGAGTTCTATAACTCCGATGGCCACGAAATTTAAACTAGAAGTTCACGTTAATACGTATAAGATTATGTCAAGAGTTGGGAATTTTTAGAGTTGAACATGATATAGCTAAATTCTTAAGCTACGAACTAAAAACTGATTTTTGAAAAATACTAAAGGGAGTTAAAAAATTCCAAAAAAATTATGTTTGTGTATGGAATATATGTATATATGTGTGGCCAAATAGAAAAATAATAAGTTGATTGGGTATTTTCGTTAAAAGGGTAATTCAGCTTGCTGAATTGAACAATTCAGGTTGCTGAATTGGAAACAGAAAATGTCAGGAAGGGAAAACAGCTTGTATTTCAGCTTGCTGAAATAATAAATTCAGTTTACTAAATTCATAAACAGTTTACCGAGTTATAATAAGAAATTATTAAGTAATTGAGTAAGTGTTAAGTCTAAGGAAGTGCAGTCATACTCTTTAATGGTTGATGTATATTAGCTGGGCTAAACGATTCCTTCAGGGAGCGTAGGTATATATGAATTAGCAACCGATCTAACTCACTGCGAAAATAATGTAGACGAGACGAAAACTAATTTGTTGGTTTTTGTGGAAAACCACTCAGTACATTATATTGAATACTATTAAAGATCGATGTGTGCTAGGTTTAGACTTGTGAATAAGTATAGTGTTAAGGTGTTATCTAACGTTTGATTATATAATTACATGTTAGATAAATATTATAAGTAAGATATGTGATGCTAATTGAGAGATCGATCTTATTAATGATAGGTCTTATAAAAGAAGTTAACTTAAATTGCGTAGCAGTAGTCAATGAATCAGGCAAGTTTCCTTAACTCAAATTTGAGTTATATTTTCAAAGTATGTTAGTGAATAATTATTGTTAATTGTTCACATCTATACTGATTATTGATTCGCACTTAGTTCATGTTGCATATGTTCATCAGGTATGAAAAGCTGGTCATCTTTATTACCCTAAGGTTCAGTTAAAGTTGTTCATAGTCCTTGTTGACATTAAACATTATTTATTCAGTCATTCATTTATTGAAATTTTAATTTATGCTCTTTCATAATTATTATATTGTTAAAAATTCAAAAACTTATTCTTTCTTTCAATCATGATATATCTTCATTGTATTTAAACTTGTTGGGCAAATTAGTTGTTCATCCTTGCTATATCATGATAACAAATTTTAGATTAAGACGACGGCTCGACGAATAACAGAGACAGACAAATTCCAAAGAGTAGATTATTACGCAGTCATAACTATTTAGTTATCATATGCAAATGATGTTGTAAACTTTTTTAGTTACTTAAAGTATGTATTCAGTTAAGGTTAATAGATTTTGGAAAATGTGATAGAATCATGTGAAATAAACAATTTATGTTTGTATATTCCGCATTAGTTTATAGAATATGTATGAAGATGAAGTATCGTAATGTACCAGGTCCGAGGTTCTACGAACCCGAATTTGGTGGCGCTACATTTGGTATCAGAGTCGTAGGTTATTAACCTTAGGTAGGGTTACTTTACGCTATAACCGCATAGATAAGGATAAGGAATAAACTCAAATAGACTTTAAGTGATAAGAGATGAATTCCAAAAATTTATTATTAAAATAATGAAGATCGTAAAATAAAATAATCATAAGATAGAAAAGAATCGTAATATAACACGATTATAAGAAGAGATGACAACGTGATCTGATAACGTCATAGGAGGAAGAGGATAAATCGATTGATTAAAAACTTTATAGTAGAATTGTTGTACGACTATTGCACTATGAAATTGTACTATGAAAACTCAGGAAAGAGTTATAGATGATGGGATACGGATTAAATGAAATTCGTATTGAGCAAAGAGGAAGCTAGGATTATGTGGGATTTTAATTGAGGACTCATGTGATAGCTGAGTTGTACAAACCTTTGTATGGCCGGGGGTTTTGTGCTCGGTCTAACGACTACTTAGTTTATCACATTAATAATCATTGAAATGTTGATGTCGCACTATTCGCTATATGTATGTTAAGAATGTTATTTTTTTCTCATGTGTATGACAGATAGGTAGAGAATATAAGATTAGGTGCGAGTTCTTAAAACTCATACTTATGGTAAGTTTGTGACTCATAATCGTATGGTATGTTTTTGAACCCCTAAGCGTATGGACAGTTCCTGATTGGTTCTTGAACTATGTATAGCTAAGATAAGTTCCTAAACTCATATTATTGTGGAAAGTTCCTAAACTCATAACGTGTGGTATGTTTGATGAACTATACTGAGGTATAGAAAAGTTATGGATGAAGAATTGAGGATTTTTAGAATATAAAGTCGATAGAGTTATTAAGCAATTGATCATTAGAGGAATTGGAGTTGATGGTGGAAGCATAGGTATTCCAAATCTTCTAAATGTGCTAGACTTCGAATTTTTTTAAATCAAACTAAATTCGCACTGATGTGCCTTTAAAAATTTAAATAAAATTTTGTTATCAGCGGCACATGGTTACAAGTGTGTAGAAGTGGGCTTCAAACTACTAACACATCGTTACCTGTTGTGGCATGATAACACCAAAAATAATTTTTCAATGGTTTTGAAAGGTTTAAAGAAGAGTCTACGCTAATAGTTTCGGCTATAAAAAAATGATTTGAAATATCACAATGTATTTTATATATCATCAATGCATCATGGAACCTAGTTCAAAGATGATAAAAACGATGGAGTCATCAATGCAGTATTGCTTAGTGTCGGATGTGTTCTATGGATCGTCAGCCCAATATGGTATGATGTAATATGGCCAAGTCACAAAAATGACGAAATCCTCAAACGAACTATAAATACAGTGCGGTATCATGACGTCATAAAATAATTTTCATAATTTTAAAGAAAATTCAAGTGCAAATTGAATTACGCAAGACATATGTTTTGATTGATATTCGAATTATTAGTATATGTCTAAGCTATTTGATTTAGCTAGACAAATGTTTATGAAAATTCAAGTATCTTTTTGAGAATTTATCCCGAACCAAATTGTTTTAGTTCGGACTCCAGACTGAGTATGAACATCCCTAAATTGGGAAATTTTGATGAGCCAAAGACGATTATGATGAACGCGAATGTCATTCTGGCATGTAGTATTGGTCAATACAGGGCATATGGGCAGATCACCCAACGTGTACGTAAGTCACGACGGATTGCAGATGAATTTCTGTACAAACCTTTTCGAAATAGAAAAATGAAAGTTCATAGTCTATATGACCCCTCAACATGAAATGAAAAGTTTTTAACTCCTTACAGAGAAGTTATAGAAGAACGTGATGATATAGAAGATCCTTATAGGAGGAAGCAATATGTATTTTTAGTGAATAGTGATTTCGGGGACGGAATCCTTAAAAGAGGGAAAGAATGTGACAAACCAGAAATTTATAAGATTTAAATGATTAAAATAAAGGTTACAGAATAAAACCTAGATAGGAATTTGAGGATTTATTTAAAAATTTTAAGTAAAACCTATATGGTTTACTAATTAAAAGAGAATATAGAAAATATGGGTTACAAAATTTCAAAACCCTAGAAATAAATTTATATATACTTGAAGGAATATTAAGGATAACGTACTACGATACCTATAAAGTTTAGTGACCTAATATATAAATTAGGTATTTGAATTAAATAACCTCAAGGGTTATCTTTATTTAAGTGTCCTAGTATTTTAACTATATACTAGTGACCTAATCTAAGAGATTTATAAAATATGTCTCAACCTATTAGATTATTTTGTATGATTATGTGAGTGTTTATAAATTATTAAGCCAATTAGGGCTATTAAGTTAATACACTAGTGGAATATGTTTTGACTTATGTGAATTATGTACGTGATTAAATAACTATACATTATATAATGTGTATACATTTATTTTGTATATAAAGAAAATTATTAATAAAGTTATATATGTAACCTAATATATATATTAGGTATGGTAATTAAATAACCTAAGGGTTATAATATTGAAAAATGTTAGTATTTAAAAATATATACTAACCCTAAAAGATTTATTTTATACATCTCAATTAATTAATTTATAACCTAAGTAAAGCAAGTCTAATTGGGTTATGAAATTAAATATATATGAGTAAGGAATTTAATTACAAAGGAGGGAAAAGGAAACCCTAATTAAATGATTAGGATAAGATAAAATTAAAGAGTATGAAACTAAATTAATTTTATGGCCCAAAGAATTAAATTTGCAAGACCAAAGAATTAATTGAGTAGCCCAAACTCTAAGCCCAATGGGAGAGGGAACTTATTGGACATCTAGTAATCTAAATAAGACATTAAAAATAAGCCCAATAGAAGGAAGGAGCCCATATAATTCGGCCCAAGCAATGAAGAGGAGAAGGGGGATGTTAGTAATCATTATGTTACTTTAATGGGTGAACAACTCCCACCAACTTACTCCAAACTTGCAAGCTAGCTTTAGCTTGCAAGCAACATCAAATGATAAGAGAGAGAGAGAGAGAGAGAGAGAGAGTGTATGGGAGGTGAATTAGATAGATACAAAGTATATCTACACATTTTTTTTACTAAGCCACATAAGTCTTTCATTTCTCTTTCCTCTCATTCTTTCTAAGCTAGAAAAATAAAGCAACCAAGAGAGAGAGTGGAGAGTTTGGCCACCACATAGAAGAGAGAGAAGGAGAGTTTTGTTAGTTAATTATTCTTTAATCAATCTTAGGAAGAAGAAGAGGAAAGAAAAGCTAAGGCATAAAAAAATCCTACTTATATAGTCTAATTTCTTTTTATTTGATTTGATTTTTGTAAAGTTATGATCTTGAGATTTAAAACCTTAGATCTATGTGTTTATAAGTGTTTCATGTTTAGATCTAACACTTTTAAGGATCAAAAGTTGGATCTAAAGCATGAAATAGAAACTAGGTTTTTAAAAGTTAAAAAATTCTAATTTTTCTTAGACTTGATTATGTTTAATCTAATGTTTGGTGATTGTTTGATGAAACAGATCATGGATTATGATAGATCCATGAGTATATGATGTATTAGTAAGTATTATGATGGGTTATTTTGGTTAATGTCTGAGAACATAGAAGTTTTCTTAGACATCACAAATGATTGAAAATCAGATTTTTGTGAAAATGAAACATGAAATTAAAACAAATCATATCTCTCATTATATTTCGAATTTGTGAGTGTGGTCAAGTTCTGGAGTTAGATCTATGAGTCTTTTAACATTTACAAGTGGAATCACTAAAAAATGAGTTGTAGATTTTCGTATGGACTATTTTAAGAAAAGTAGGCAAAATTTGAAAATAGCCAAAAAGCATTCTGCCCAAAATTTCTATGGGTATTTTAGGCAACCTAATTATGGAAATAAATTCCAATCTTTTGGGACATAAAAATATTTGATATAAAGTAATTCCTGTCCAAAAATGAGCTTATTCTGACTTAAATTGACCGAGTTATAGTCATTTCAATATTTGGGTTTTTTCGACGAAAACTGCTATAACTGGAGTTCTATAACCTCAATGGCCACAAAATTTAAACTGGAAGTTCACCTTAATACGTATAAGATTATGTATAGAGTTGAAATTTTTTAGAGTTGAGCATGATATAGCTAATTTCTTAAGCTACGAACTAAAAACGAATTTTTGAAAAATACTAAAGGGAGTTGAAAAATTCCAGAAAAATTATGTTTGTGTATGGAATTTATGTATATATGTGTGGACAAATGATAAAAAAATATTAAGATGATTGGGTATTTTCATGAAAAGGGTAATTCAGCTTGCTGAATTTAACATTTCAGGTTGCTGAATTGGAAACTGAAAATGTCAGGAAGGGGAAACAGCTTATATTTCAGCTTGCTGAAATAATGTATTCAGATTGCTGAATTCATAAACAGTTTACCGAGTAATTAATAAGAACTTATTAAGTTATTGAGTAAGTGTTAAGTCTAAGGTAGTGCAGTCATACACTTTAATGGTTGATGTATAGTAGCTGAGCTAAATGATTCCTTCAGGGAGCGGAGGTATATACAAATTAGCAACCGATCTAACTCGCTGTGAAAATAGTATAGATGAGACAGAAACTAATTTGTTGGTTGTTTATGGGAAACCACTCAGTACACTATACTGAACACAATTAAAGACTCGATGTGTGCTAGGTTTAGACTTGTGAATAAGTATAGTGTTAAAGTGTTATCTAACGTTTGATTATATGATTACATGTTAGATAAATATTATAAGTAAGATATGTGATGCTAATTGAGAGATCGATCTTATTAATGATAGGTCTTACAAAAGAAGTTAACTTAAATTGCGTAGCAGTAGTCAAAGAATTAGGCAAGTTTCCTTAACTCAAACTTAGTTATATTTTCATATCATGTTAGTGAATAATTATTGTTGATTATTCACATCTATACTGATTATTGATTCGCACTTAGTGCATTTTGCATATGTTCATCAGGTATGAAAAGATGATCACCTTCATTACCCTAAGGTTCAGTTAAAGTTGTTCATGGTCATTGTTAACATTATATATTATTGATTCAGTCATTCATTTATTGAAATTCTGATTTATGCTCTTTCACAATTATTATATTGTTAAAAATTTGAAAACTTATTCTTTTTTTCAATAATGATATATCTTCATTGTATTTAAACTTGCTGGAAAAATTAGTTGCTCACCCTTGCTATATCATGATAACAAATTTCATACTAAGACGAAGGCTCGACGAAAGACAGAGACAAAGGCAAATTCTAAAGTGTAGATTATTACAAAGTCATAACTATTTAGTTATCATATGCAAATGATGTTGTAAACCTATTTAGTTACTTAAGGTATGTATTCGGTTAAGGTTAATAGACCTTGGGAAGTGTGATAGAATCATGTGAAATAAATAATTTATGTTTATATATTCCGCATTAGTTTATAGAATATGTATGAAGATGAAGTACCGTACCGTACCAGGTCCGAGGTTCTAGGGACCCAAATTTGGGGGCGATACAGTAAGAGCTACAGACATTAATCAATGTCTAGGATTTCCTGACCAGGGTCTAAAAATTCTTAAAGAAGTCGACATTGAAAAAGGAAAAAGGGTTATGCGCTACAAGAGTACCCAAGTCTGAAGGACATGAAGAATAAGGAGTTCCCTGAAGAGTTTGTTTTTCTTGCTGAGATTGTAGGGAAGTGTATATTGTGCAAGGATACTGCACATGATATAGTGAGCGATCAACAACTAAGAATCATGTCTGCCATTGTCTTGAAGCAGCGAATTAACTTTGGAGCTATACTGTTCAAGTTAATGTCCAAGTGGCTAGAAAAGGTATAGAAGAATGAATCAACAGATAAACCTCTCACGAAGGTTTTCCATGGGAGATTCTTGAGCATCATCTTGAAGAAGAAATTGAAGAACAAGATAAGGGATGTTGAGGGAGAACCCCTTAATATTCACAAGCTGATGTCTCCCAAGCTATTTGACAACAGGAAGAAGAATCCCATAGAGAACAAGAGGCTGAAGACTCATGGCAGTAGCAGTAGCAAGGGCATTTCGAAGAAGACAAAGGCAAACAATGTAGAGGATGAGCTCTCTCACTCTGTTGATTCCAAAGTTCCAAAGTCAACTTTTGAAAAGCCATCGAAGAAGAGAGCTAAGGTTGTGAGAAAGTCTTCAGAGATCCCCCAAAGAAGTCTTTCTGATGATAAAGAAGAGTCTAAATCAGAAGAAGAAGAAGAAACAACTTAATCTCCTATTGCTGAGCCCCCAAGAAGTCTTTCTGTTGATAAAGAGCAATCAGAATCTGAAGAAGGAGAAAAATCTGAATCTCCTACTGTTGAACCCCCAAGGAGAAGAAGGAGCAATAAACTGCTTCTCAAACTAGACATCAAGAAGAATGGAGGATCTTCGGCAAAGATCATTTATCTTAGTGATGATGATGGTGATGAGCCTGAGACTATGGAAGTAGATTCAAAAGGCAAAAGGAGAATGAATTCTGACAACTCCAGTAGTGATGAAAATGAATAAACTGGAACTGGATCTGAATCAAAAGAGGAAGATGAAGGTGAGGCTAAGGAGACTTTGAAGACTGTAGAGCAAGAAATGACTAGTGAGTCTACAAAAGCTAGCTCAACAAAGGGTGATGGAAATGATGATCATATGTAGGAATCTACTGATGAGCCAGTTGAAGTGAGCTTGCACCAGTCTGAATCTAGATCAGAACATGAAGGAAAGGAAGCAGACTCTAGCTCTGAAGATCAGGAGTCAGCAGACTATCATGTTCCTTCTCCTGCAAATGTTAAAATAAGAATAGTGGTGGAAGTATTTGATGAACCACAAAATGTGCTACCAGGTAGATGGGTAAACCATGGCAATGAAAGACTCGGCGTGGTATGGATGTCCACAGCCAATCTACTCAATAATTTTAAAGATATGGACTTGGACCTTACAACAGTGCTATATGATTCTAAGAATCATCTAATAAGGTGGTTCTACCCTTTGATGCCATGACTGAAGGCCTTCACTGGTGGAGATAAAAGCTACATCAGCTGGTGTTACTCACACTTTCCTAACATGGAGCTGATCTCGCAAAAGTTTCCAAGAGTTAAGTCTTTTCCTACCAAGCTGATCAGAGACAAGCCTCACTTCAAGGTCTACCGACAAGCTAGCAACATCTACATTCCATACGATCTACGAGAAAGCTTAGATGGTGGAAGGATCACATCAAAGTCTATGATCGTAGATCCTTTGCACTCTACCATTGCAAGTGATCTAGCTCAGCTTGAGAAGTCAGACCTTGCTCCAGTAATCTTATCCGATATCCCTTCTTTCTCTAACAGCGACTTGTATTCAAATCTCTTTAAGATTCTCGCTACTTTTGAAAGCATCTCTAAGAGTGAGAAATATGATGTCCAGCCAGCTACTCAGTAGGAGATTGTCCAACCAACTGCTCAGCAGAAGGCTATCCTACCAGATGCTCAAATTCTTCAAGAGCAAGAGTTACTGAAAATCTCTAAAGAATTGGTTGAGAAATTCTCCAATATTGCTGAAAAAGCTAAAAGCCTGTCAGGATGAGATGACAGTGAGTTCCACAACAAGCTTCAACAGAGAGATCAAATCTATCTGAAATCCATAAAAGATCAAAGGGGAGAAGCTATGAAAGCTCAGAAGAAAAGTGAAGAATCTATTTTGTCTCTCTCTGAGAAAATAGATACTTTGAACCAGTCTCTTTCCCTAAAGCTAGAGCTCAGCCAAGAGGAACTCAAGGTTGAAGTTGGCAACACATCTCACCTGATGGAGCAGATTATGTCTAATGTCCAACACCTCTCTTAATTGATTGATTACAAAAAGGGGGAGAAAAAGAGGCACTCAAGGAGGAACTTAAGGAGGAGGCACTCAAAGAGAAGAATGATGACAGAGGAGAAGAGCAAGAGCAAGAGCCAAAATAGTAGAGCAAAACAGCTAAAAGGAAAAAAAGAAGAAGCAGCAATTGAGTCACCATCTAAGGGGAAGCTGAAGGAAGATGACTCCATGAAGATAAGATGTGAGGGTGAGCCAAAACAAGATAAAGCAATGAAGCAATCATCTGAAGGGGAGCAGAATCAAGATGAACAAAAAGATGAGTAGATACAACAGAAATTACATCTAGAAGACATACAAAGAGCAAACAATGAAAAAGAGAAGGTATATCTCTAATTGTAATAGTATGTTCTGGATCTAATACTTGGAGTGTCATATCATTTGTAAGTTAAATTCTCATCAATGACATTCATGATTATCTGTTCTAGTAATACAGTAACTCACTGTATATTAAGATTCATTCATCTCATACATATGCATTTAATATTTTTGTCATAATCAAATAGGAGGAGATTGTTAGGAATATACATGAGAATGTTATTCCTTTTTATATAAGATTTGATTATGAACTAAATGAATGAATATGCAAATATGTCTACATTGATGAAAGTTGTAATGTCCTTGATAGATGATAGACATATATGTACAATGTCTTAGACTAAAAAGATCAAATGTGTTAGGTTGATCCAACATAAATAAACAGCTTTGTGAAGTCCTTCAAAAGATTACAATGTACAAGGACTATAAATAGAAAGATCAAGCTTGTTAGGTTGATCTTATAAAATGTAATAGATAGGCTTGTCTAATCGTGGAGCATAGCACCAGCAATCGCAATCTGCCGAGAGAGTCAAGGAAGAACTGTAGTCTGTATAAATAGCCGTTCTCGGAATCGCAGTCTGCCAAGGCCACTCACGAGATCGTGGAGACATCCTGCCGAGTGCCAGCCGAGTGCCTGTCGAGTGCCTTCCGAGTTAAGTCAAGAATCGTAGGCTTCACTCGAAGACGTAGAGTCTGCAGATCATAACTGAGGCAAAAATTATAGTCTGGCAAATCAGTCAAGAGACTGCAAATGTTAAGGCAGAAATCATAGTCTATCATATGATCTACTCTCAGAGTCACAGACTACACTCGTAGTCGTAGTGTCTGCTGAACCAGAGCAGGATCATAGTATGCAGAACCAAAGCCAAATCGTAGTCTACAAAAAAAGGCCAAAACGTAGTCTGTCAAATGCTCACAATGCCAAGGAAGAAACGTAGAGACTACACGATTCTCAACAGTTGAACATTCCTGAAGTATACACAAAAATCTCACTCTGGTACGAGTAGTCAGGTTCAAAAAATAGTCTACTTGAAGAGGATCAAAGAGCACTTTCTGAATGGCCTGCAAGCAAACAGATAATCGAAGCACCAACTCTATCAACAAGGCTTATTGAGAAGTGAAGAGCCATTCAGGAGAAGTCTTCTACAAGCGTCTATTAGTAGACAATGAATGAAGTGACTGTCAAACAGAAGACAACGATTTTAGTGGTGACTATGACGATCGTGGTGTTTGCCAACGAGCAGTAGAGACTGATAAAGCACATGCAAAGTTAATGGCCAACCTATAAGGAACAACAGAAAAGGATTATCCATGCTTAGCCTCACCATGAAGAGTGAACGGGAGTTCACAGAGCATAAAGTTGACAGAGCTAAGCATGACTAATCAGAAGAGTCGTGTAAACCAGAAGGGCCAGAACGGTCAGCCAAGTTATCAGTTCCTGATGAGAGTCAAGGGAAGCAGAATCGTAGAAGCACTCCAAGAATGAAGTGAAGGAGGTTCTACATTGTCAATTCACAGAACCCTCTCAGAATCGTAATGTTGTCAAAGCCAGTCAACTTGCAACATCCACAAACAAACTACGATCAAGCACATGAACCTCTGCATCAGAATCGTGGAGTTCGGCCGTCTAATTATTGAGTCTCAGTAATGTCTCAATATGAAGACTGACAATCGAACGTTGCTGATTGAGAGTATCTATGCAGTAGTCAACATCCTTGGTCTGGATAGAGGAAACAAAAAGAAGAAATAAAGGTGACTACCAACCTGACTTTTGAAACTGACATCTCAGAGGTGTTAGGTGAAACAGCAGACTACAGTGTTAGGAAAGTCAAAAAGGTGATGTCACGCCAACTCAGCAGTCTGCATCAAATAACTCAGAATCCTTAAAGCATTTTAAATAGCTTCCAATGGCTATATTCCAACGGGAAGCTGATGGAGAGATATTAAACAGCCGAAGCTTCAAAGGTGTAGGAATTGTTGACTCGACGACAGTTCTATAGAGCTTAACAAAGAAAATATCTCAGTGGTAGTGAGACTACTATAGCAGGAGTGAAGCAAATATGATTAAGGGCTTTAACTGCTAAAGGGTTCACTCAACATGAAAGAGAATGCCAACCACAATGGCATCTGAGCTGAGAGCCGAGAAGGCCAATAAGACAAGAACTAGAGTGGCAGATCAGAAAGCAGATCTCCAGATTCACTCTATGATTCACCACCAACAACCTGAGCTGAAGAGAAGTAGATGCAGAGCAAAATCTGCACACAAGATAACTAGTTTTTAGAGGCTGCTAAGTACTAGAATAAGTCTACCTAATGTGCAAAGACTTAGCAGTTCCTCAGTGGTGATAGTGTGCTATACTAAAATCAGATGAAGTCAAGCATCAACAACAAAGATCAGTTGCACCAAGGAGAAGTATCAGAATGCTAAGTACTCAAGCTTGTCAAGCTTCATTTACATCTTAGCAGTCCATCAGTGGTGATCAAATCTCGATGTAGAATGTCAGAAGATCACAAGAAGCTACTAAGTACCAGAAGATGAACAAGCTTAATGTCATCTTAGCAGCTCAGCACCAACAATAAACAAATAAACAACCAGGGCCTAAGGGGTCCTTGTCTTCGTGACTAAATCAAAGTCAAGTCTGCTGGGCTTGCTGAGTACCGGAGGGTGCAAGAGATTCTAAGTCTGCTGGGCTTAGTCTATAGTTCCCATTCTGCTGGGCTTGAAGAGTTCTTAGTGAACTAGAGTTCCAAGGCTGTTGGCCTTAAAGGAATCTTAGTGATTTAGAGTTACCTTTCCTTAATAGAATCCCTGCTTGTTGAAGCAGAAGAGTGGAGTAGAAGCTTTAGTCTCTGAACCACTTAAAACCCTTTGTGTCATTTACTTTATGTCATATACATTATGTACTTTAGCTGCTATAATTGCTTACACCTTAACTAAGATTAGAACTATATTTAATAATATATCCTTGAAGGGGATCTTAACTTATTCTGCTGTGCATGAATTGATTCTTCTATTTGTCATCTATAAATTACTTAGCAATACAAAAAAAAAATGAAAAAGTTTTTAAAATTTAAAATGATCTATTCATCCCTCCTTCTAGATCTGTTGTGTGCCCCCCGAGAACTAACACGTGGAATCCCTTTCCTAATCACATATAAACTCTTTTATTTTAGGAAATAATAAATTCAATTTCATCTCCAATTAGTTATCATAGAAGCAAATTCCAACTCTAATTAGTTAGCATGAAATTAAAGTCTAATTAAAATAAACATCTTTATTTTAATCCAATTCCAAATAAAATAAACTACTATATTTAAATTTAGAATTACTAGAAAGACATAGAATTTAATTTTTAATTTAAATAAACCTTTTATTTTATTTTGAAATCAAGTTATTAAAAAAAAAAAAATCTGGAGAGAGGCGCTGCGACGCCGTTAGTGAACTAGCATCAGGCACTGCGACGCCACGTCATCAGTGTCAAAAACACGGACCTGGCGCTGCGGCGCCAGTCTCCAGAAACTGTTTTTCCAGTTCGCGAATTGTATAGGTTTTCTCCAAAAAAATATAATTATATGCCAATAATTATGTCCCAAAAAATTGTGCTAAATATATATGAATATACATATCAAATCTGAACAGTTAATAACTTGCATAAAGGTTTAGCTCTGATACCATTGTTAGGTTTGTAATAATCACGAGCATGCAACAAATTGCATAGAAACAACGGAAGCATGAAAAACCAGAGTTTAAAATTTTTATACAAACCAATTACCCGGATCATCATTTATGCAAAGTTAATAATTAAAACGAAATAGAAGGAGATTAGATTCATACCCTTGTAGAAATAAGCTTCCACAGGTACGAGTTCAATTCCTTGTTCTTCGCGATCTCCTTGAATCTCTGGGATTGATTCCTTCCATTGATCAACGTTAGCCACCCAAGTGTTTGGCCTCTAGAGGTGATCTACCAAGGAAGAGGAATTGTTCAAGAAGAATGATGTTTGGCTAAACCCTAGTTTTCTTCTCTCTAGAAAAGGAGTGATCTCCCAACTTTTGAAATTAATTGTCTCACTTTGTTCTATAATAATATTTTCTTATTTATAGATGTAGGCAACCCTCCTAAACAATTTAAGATTAGGGTTTCATATTAATTAATTAAACACTTTTAATTAATTAGGCTTCCCAATCTCATTAGAAATAATTAATTAAACTCTTTTAATTAATTAGCCCCCAATCTTATTAGAAACATATATGAGAGAACATCTTATTAATTACTTATCAAACTCCTTTAATAATTAAATATTAATAATAATAGTAATAATAATAATAAGACTTCTCTTATTAATTTATATTTAATATTTTCAAAATAATAAATAATAAATATTAAGCTATTTAATTTATTCTATCACCGTAGAATAAATTACATATACTTAACTTATTATTACGATTATGTCATTTGCTTCTTTAATAAATATTTTTTCTTTTATAGTGTGAGCCTTTAGGTTCTCTATATTAAACCAGTTGTGAATAAATCAATTAAAACAATTCTAATCTTATTAAAATAAATAAATTAAACTAATAATTCATTTAAATAAATAATATTTATTCTAGTATAAGGATAAGCTTCCTTATCGATCAACGCCTTTCCATATAATATAGATTTCAACATTAATCATAAAAGAACATGTGACGTCCCCAAATTCGAGTACTTCATTTTCACAGGATTTGGTGTTCACTATCTAAATAAAACATAACTGACTGCCCATAAATAAAGAGTGCAAAATAAATTACAACCTTAATAATAAAATCTTCCTTATAAAATGATTACATAGTCATAAAACGTTCCCAAGTTTCTAACCTTAAACAATCATCATAAAGTGCGGAAATAAATCATCATAAACAAATTAAGTCTTATTACAAAACCACATAATAAATATGAATAACTCTTCGCGACTTGTTCATCTTGCCTTTTCCCTTACTAGTTGACGGCTCGTCAACCTTCTCAACTTTGGCTGCAATGGTTATATATGCAAGAATGAGCAAACAAAAGCCCACTTGAAATAACAATCAATAATGAAAACATGTTACTGAATAAGTTCAATTGATTTGAATAACTTTTTCTATCATTGATAATCAAGAATTGAATACAAGATTTAGAATTCATCTGAGGGTCACAAGACCTTGTACTTTGTCTCAAGTTATAAATATTTCTATTTAAACCTTTAACAGTCGTTAGACTATATGGACCTCTAACTCGTACTTAGGGTGATCAACATGTTACTGAATAAGTTCAATTGATTTGAATAACTTTTTCTATCATTGATAATCAAGAATTGAATACAAGATTTAGAATTCATCTAAGGGTCACAAGACCTTGAACTTTGTCTCAAGTTATAAATATTTCTATTTAATCCTTTAACAGTCGTTAGAATATATGGACCTCCAACTCGTACTTAGGGTGATCAACCCCTTGTACCATGTATTGTGCACAAACATGTTAACCCTTTCGTATGGTAATCCCCTATAATAGGGTTTGTTAGTTCCCAAAGGCACATTAGTTATCTAGAAGGGGGTTGAATAGATATTTTAAATTTCTTTGTTTAAAATACTTTGTTTGTATTGAATATACTGACAGCATAGAAATATATGTTTTGTTCCCCCTTAAGATATTGCAGTTATGGTTTGATAAGCAGTTATAACAAATATAACAGTTATAAAAGTTAATGAGAGACAATGAGACACAAAGGTTTTAAGTGGTTCAGAGCACACAAGGCTCCTAGTCCACTCTTCTACTCCACGAGTAGGAAATCAACTAAGAATATCTCTTACAACTGAATCACTTAGATTCCTTCAAGGCCAGCAGCCTTGGAACTTCTCTGAGTTCACTTAGAACTCTTCAAGGCCAGCAGCCTTGGTACTCTTCTCTTAGTTCACCTAGAACTCTTCAAGGCCAGCAGCCTTGGTACTCTTCTCAGTTCACTTAGAACTCTTCAAGTCCTTCTGACTTGGTACACCTTAGATTGAGAGTTGTATTCTGGTGTATGCTACTCAGTTGCAATTAAGCATCAGTTCTGAAGAACTGAGTAGCGAAGCAAGCTTTCCTCTTTCAGGATTGTAGAGTTGATCGTTGAGTGTTCTTGAGTTTTTCTCAATGTATTCTTTCTTGCTTCGTCTTGCTTGCTTAGTCTGAATCCTTGTCTGATTTCCTTATAAAAGAGCCATTCAAAATGTATCCATTTGAATGCTCCCATTGCAGCATTAAATGCTTCAGACGTTTCTGTGCAGTTGATGTTGACATCCTGTTTTCCTGCTGCACTGCCGACTGGCCCACTGACACAGCAGACTGCAACTTCACCTAACACCTGAAAAGGTGTTTTCTGCAGGCGGTTTAGTCCTTTCCTTATCTTCTTCAATGAGCTTCTTCGATTTGAACTAAGGATAAATATGGAATCATTGGGACCACCATGTTGTCGGCGGCTATAAGCCTTTCTTCATTTGTTGCTCTTCCTCCCTTCATCAGAACTACGATTTGTTGCTAACTGGAGGAGCACTACGATTATGGTCATTGTACCATAATCATTATGTGTTGGCTTACACAGGCTTGACTCAGACTTGATTGTAGAGAACACTAAGATTTCTCTTAAGCTCTCTAGTAGACTACGATTCCTGCTTGCTTGTCTTGCAGACTCCACACTTCTGAGAGCACACTGCGATTTTGAACTTGGCTTGGCAAACGCTCAGATCATCTTCATGATTCTCAGTGTGGCTTTCAAGGCAGACTACGATTCTTTGATGCTTTCACTTAATCTCAACTGAATCTTGCCTTGGCCTCTGCAAACTTGGTTCTCTTGGCAGACTATGATTCTGGACATCTTCCTTTAAGCTCCACGATTCTGCCTTGGCTTCTGTATACTATCTGTAACAGACTACGATTCTGTCAAGACTTTAACTATTACAGCTTAAATAGATCAACCTAACAGTTTTGATCTTTTCTTCTATACATTTATTTACATAAATGATAAACATTAAAGTTTAGATCAACCTAATAATTTTGATCTATCATCTAAGTCCTTGTACATATATGATCATTGAAGGACTTTACACTTCAGCATTTATATTTACTTTCAACATCAAATTTGAATATGCAATTCCCAACAATCTCCCCCTATTTGATGTTGACATAATCAAGGAGATTTGTATCATTGCATCATTTTCTAAATGCAGAGTGCTAGAAAGTAAATATGGCTTAGTGTTTCAGTGAGCAACTGAAATTTCTAGAGAATAAGCATGAATTTATTAATGTTTGAAAAGATATTACAATCTAGCATAGAAACATCAATATACAGTTAAGCTTAGACTTATCCCTATCTTCTTTGCCTCTTATTTCTTGGAGAGTTGGCATGCTCTTCAGTTCTTCTTCTCCTTGAGGCTTCATCTCTCCATGCAATGTCCTCCAGCTCTTCTCGGGTCAGTGGTTCTGAATGATCATGTCTGTTCATGAAGACATGATCTCCAACTGGCATATTAAGACCCGTAGATGATATGCCTTGTGAGCTAGAAGCTTGACCTTGACTCCTTTGAAGAGGTTCAGCTATGAGAGGACGCTTCATCTGCTGATCAGATCGTGGAGGCTGATAACTTAGACTTCTGGAGTTGCCACCCGATGATTGACCATTTTGAGCTTGCCTTTGCCTTCCCTGCTAAGGAGATAGTTCTATGTGTGTTTTCCTTTTCCTTTGCCTTCCACCTCCATCTCCACCTCCACCTCCACCTCCACCTCTTCTACCTCTTCCTCTGCCTTCATCTCCTTGCTCATTATTCTCCCCCTTTATGTCAGCATCAAGGTTCGAATATTGTTGCGCCGTTTTGGTGTTCACAAAAATGGGAACAAAACACGTGCAAGTATACACGGTCGAGAAGTAATAAATTTGATAAGTCGAGATCATTCCCACGGAGAAAGGAGTCAGGCTTAAACTATCATGCAACAGTCCTATGGTTATTTTTGTCTACTCAAATGTGCGCCAAAGTTTTCTTTAAATAACTAGACTGGTTTCAAAAATAAACTTAACTAATTAATAGACGAGGGGTTCAAATTAGAGAAATATGGGATCCTAACTTCATTTATTGCATCATCTAGGTTAAAAACACCTCAACTTATGTATGAATTAACACATAGGAATGCTAGTAGGGAGCACAAATGTGAGACATGGCTATCTTTCAATAAACAAAGTCCATATCATATAATATCCACAAAAAAGATAGAAATCACATGAACATCGATATAACCTAAATCGCTATATATCTATGCAATTTACAAGCTAAACCGATTTAAGTGCAAGCTCCCTATTGACTACAGATGGCAATATGGTATATTTCTATCCGGATTACAAATCACAAAACTCATCGAGTAAAAGTTTCACGAACATATGCTAGCATGGGAAAATCTAAGTTTACACTTCATTTTTCAAGTCCATATAAACTATTACAGTAGATGTTGATCAGGCATCTAAACATACAAAGTAACCATGCTAGGCAACCCATACATTTTCATACATACATTTCAAAGAGGCATAAAACCCTAGACTAAGCAATAAAATCCATTAGAATCCCATAATGGAAGTTAGTTCATCACTGAACCACCAACCATTATGGGATTTAAGCCAAGCATTGAACAACTATGAAAGTACAGAAAAGAGAGATAGAGAGTGCAATTCTTGTGGTTCCCCTTTTCAATAGAGCTATCAAGCTTGAGTTTAGACCACAAATAAGCTCCAAGATGAGCCTTAGAAATGAAATCTACTTAGAACTAAAAGAGGAAAAGAGTGAAGCTCTCAAACTCTCTAGCTCTCTACAAACCCTAGAAATGTAAGACAATCTTGTAAGAAAACTAAGTGTTAGTTATGATCAGTATCTTTTCGTTCATTGCACCCAGCCCTTATACAAAACACTAAGCTGAAAAAAAGTGTAAAGTCAAGCATTTTTGACTGGCGTGGACCCGCGTGTGTGCAAAACCTTTATGGCGCGGGTGCGCGCATTCTCAGGTTAAGACTCTAGCCCTGCCAGCCGGCGTGGGCGCGCCACACTCCTTTGCATTACTAGCGCGGCCGTGTGTGCCTGCTTCCTCTGCTAGTGACTTCAATTGCAGTGCTAGCTTCTTGCTTTCTTTAGTGCTTCTTATTCCTTCACTATTGCTGCTTCTAGATCTTTGCTCGTGCCCTTTTCTCATGCTATCCTCATCATCATGCCAAGCCATTTTCATCATTATGCCAAGACATCTTCATGCCAGCCCACATTTGCTTCCTCTTTCCAGCTTTCCATATAGCCTTTATCCAATTCCTTGCTAAATCATGCCAAACCATGCCATTATTGTGCCATTTCATGCCAACAGAGCTTCCTGCCTAAAATGCATAACACAAAGATAAAATGCGTTAAAGGACACTAAAGTGCTTGAGTTTAAGCCATAATCATAGTAAGTTGGCGTCCAATAAGTAGGTATAAAACCTACTTATCAAATACCCCAAAACTTGAACTATTGCTTGCCCTCAAGCAAAAACACAAATGCAACTACATGATATTCAACTAACTATATGAAAATGAATCCCACAGTAACAGCCTTGATGCTAACTCCAATAAGAAGTGCCTCAGAGAGATAACAAGATTAATGAACAATGTATCGGCTCAAACTACAGTTATATAGACAGACAATTTGTAAATCACAACCTGTTACTCAGATGTAGTGTGTGTGTGCTATGTCATAAACAAGCTTGATAGAGGTAAAGATTCCACATGCTATACTTCTAAGGAAGGAAAATTGAGGTTTTAAATCAAGAATTTTTCATTTATACAAAACAATGACCAAATCAACATATAGATACAAGTTGAAGTGCAATAAGGGCTTACACATGTTTTTATTCTCACACAGGGGAGATTTCGCACTTTTCCCGCGGTTACACCTGACTGTGCAATGCTCGGTCCTCTTAGGCATTTCAATGATACCCATTTAATGAGCTTTCGACCAATGACTCCCAAACTATAAAGGCTTTAGGGCGTTGGGTGTAGAGACAATCCCCTAGGGCGTACTTGCTCGAGTATCAAAGGCCACAAGACTTCGCTAGCCAAGGTGTTTATTCTATTTTTTTTCTTTTTCACAGCTTATTTTCTTTTCTTTTGCTTTTTCTTTTTCTTTTTATTAGCATGCATACCCAGAGTTTTCCCTCAAACTTGTATTCTAGTGTTGTTAAGGTCATTATTGCTTTTATTACACAATTACAGCAATTAAAAACAAAAATTTTCCCTCAGAAGACAAGCATGTACTAATCTAGCCAACAAGCAAGAAACGACAAAACTGTGCCATCCGGTGACATCAAAGCAACAGGTATAGATTCATCATGTATAAAAATATAACTGAGCTTAAGCTACTAATAGAGTTCAATAATCTATCATATCTCAATGTCATCATCGGCCAAATCGGAATTCAACAGGCTAAACAACGGGATTATGCAATGCAATGCAATTAAACACAACTAAATGAACAAAATAAAATAAAACTGAAAATAATTTATGCAAAATTTAACTAACAAACTAGAACGCTAACACATATTAAAATGCACTACTAAATACAACCTAACATGCAATTACAACAACATGCAATTATTTATATAAAACTATAAACATACAATACTATTTAAAACTAAATGCAATAAACTACTACTAACACCCAATACCCCCAAACTTGAAATATTCAATGTCCCCATTGAAGGTAAAGGGTCAGGAAACTCCCCTACTGATCGGCATGGCCACCCTCCTCGGGTGGTGTATTTGGCAGAGGGTATGGTAAGTCCAAACTGAAAACAGGCCACTCCAGCATCGTGCCCTGCTGTGCAAAGGCCTCGGACAGTGCATGAGTCAAACCATCGGCGAACACGACAAAGCTCTCATGCAGGGCGTCGATCCTCCTCTCCAAACGTTGATACTAGCGACCGTACTGTATGTCACCAGCTGGAGGAGGTGTTTCGCCCTCTGTTGGCTGTGGCTGCGGCTGTGGTGGAACTACTGGCGGAGGTGGGATGATGAATCCTTGTCCTCGAGGATGTGCTATGCCCCCAGCCCAATCTTTAAAGTGTTTAATAGTGGCATGAGTTATGTCACCGCTCGACATTTGGATCTGCTCATCGGCCCATTCGAGCCATGCCTCGGCACAGAGATGGGCTACTATAGAGGCATGTGGAATGGAGCCCGTGGTACTGCCTCGCATAAACCTCGACATGTTCTGGTGAATAAGATGGCCGACATCAACGTATTTCCCCTTGACAATTCCCCACAAGATGATAGCCCTCTCAACTGTAATCTCATGCTGGTGGCGAGGATGGCATCAAGCTGGCACAGAGGAATAGGTTCCATGCTTTAGTATATCTGTTGAGCCCGGAGGCAGGGAATGTGGTGTACTCATTAACGGTATCTTTCTTGATTTTCCACACTGTGCCTGGTGCACACAAGTCATGGATCAGCTGACCAAGGTCCATTTTAAACCTCTCTGCCTCAACCCAATTCTCTTGGCCAGCCGGAAGTGGGGGCACGTTCTGAATATCTCGAATCGCCACTGGGCAATAGTCAATGGTTTGGCCCTGAACAAAGGACCGATCGCTCTGTGTTATCTTGGCATTGGCATAGAACTCACGAATGAGATCCAACGGCACCGGCGGCGGTGTTGCACAAACACTTTGCCATCCCATCTCAATGATCATTGCACGCAATTCCCCATCCTCTTTTGTTGGTTTCAAGCCCCAGTCTTTCAAAACTAATTTGGTCACGATCTGATAGTACTCGATTTGGGCCTCGATATTGATGAATTTGGTCAGATCAACGGTGATGTCGTCGTCCAAAGCACTGTGAGCGGGTGATGCGGATACGGAAGCATCAGACCTTGAACGCTTTGGACCCATTAGATTTTATAGAAATTTACCATTTTGCAAACCCTTGATTGATGAACCGGATGAAGAATAACCCCCAAACTTGTATGTTTGCAAGCGATTGAACAAACCCTAAATGCCAACACGATTACCCCATCTTGCAATCTCTGAAAAAAAATCAGCGCCACAAACCCTAACAATCTTAGTGTGATGGATTCGGGAATGGACACGGAGAGAGTGTAACGTATGTGAGAAGGAGAAGGGTAGTGTATGGGACGGATTAGGGATTAAAATTGAGAGAAGAGGTAGGATTTGGAGAGGGAGTTTGTATGTGAACTAAGAGAATTCGTGTATTTTGAGAAGGCTCGATTATAATAGGGAGAGGAAATAAGGGCTTAAACAGTTTAAAACAAATTTCAAAGGGGCGTCTGCCTAGGACCTGGCGCGAGCTGCGCCAATCTTGGCCTTTCTGGACGCGCAGGCCGCGCCTGACTAAAACTGGCCAAATTTTTTCTGTTTCTTTTGGCAGCAAAATTGTGAAGGCTCAAGAAACAACTTTCCACACTTATCAAACCTGCACATATAGCAATCAAAAATTAAGTTTATCTTAATTCCATTATCAAAAATGCATATATAAGATGTCTGTACTGTCAATTCCTTAGCAATGCCATGTAAGTGAATGATATCTATGTGAATTCCCAAAAAAAAATTTACTATAGGCTTATATGCAATATGTTATATGCTATCATGTCAAATGTATGTTCAATGAGCTTTTAACACCAAAAATATGTGCAACTATGCCTAAGTTCAAAAATGTAGGCAATGATCGTTCAAATCCAATGAATATATACAATGAGTTTCCAACTCCCAAAAATATATGCAACATGCCTAATGTTCAGAAATATAGGCAATGAGCATCCTAACACCACAATGTTCAAAAATGGCCACCAATTTTCAAATGCTTAGAATTAAACAGGGGAAGGGAAATGAAGAGATTAGTAATCAGAATTAAACATGGGAGAGAAATATAGAGAAATGTGATGCAAGAATTAAATATGAGGGAGGAGATAGAGATGATGGGGTGCCTCCCATCAAGCGCTTGTTTACAGTCCATAAGCTAGACTCTATCTGATTCGGTCAAGTAATGGAGAGGATCGAGGCAACCTTCTCTCGATTCACCTCGCTGCCATAGTAGTGCTTTAATCTTTGTTCGTTCACCTTAAAGGGCTTGTCCAGGCACTGACCATAAATTTCTACAGCGCCATATGGGAATACAGTTTTCACCGTAAAGGGGCCCAACCACCTTGATTTTAGCTTCCCCGAAAAGAGTCTGAGACGCAAATTATATAATAAAACTGCCTACCCCGGTTCAAATACTCTCCCCAAAATCATTCTATTATGCCACCTCTTGACCTTCTCCTTATATAGCTTTTAGTTCTCATAAGCTTGCAATCTAAACTCGTCAAGCTCATTATGCTGGAGAAGTCTTTTCTCCCCCGCAGCCTTTAAATCAAAATTAAGCTTCTTGATGGCCCAGTAGGCCTTATTCTCAAGCTCCATAGGGAGGTGGCAGTCCTTCCCGTATACAAGCTGGTATGGGGACATTCCCAATGGCGTTTTGTAAGCAGTCCTATAGGCCCACACCGCATCGTCTAATTTTAGGGACCAATCTTTTCGTATGGGATTCACTATCTTTTCCAATATCCTCTTTACCTCACGATTAGATACCTCTGCCTGGCCATTTGTCTGGGGGTGATAAGTAGTAGCAATACGATGATTGACCCCATATTTGGCCAGAAGTGCAGAAAATTGACGATTGCAAAAGTGTGTACCCTCATCACTGATGATCGCTCGAGGTGTCCCAAAGCATGTGAATATGCTTTTTTGAAGAAACCGTAGGACCACCCGAGCATCATTGGTTGGTAAGGCTGCTACCTCTACCCATTTGGACACATAATCGACCGCCAGCAATATGTATAAATTTCCACAAGAAGAGACAAAAGGCCCCATGAAATTAATTCCCCATACGTCGAAGATTTCAACCTCGAGGATCATATTCAAAGGCATCTCATTTCTCTTAGATATATTCCCCACGCGCTGACAACGGTCGCAGCTCTGGACAAAGTTATGCGCATCCTTAAACAGTGTTAGCCAATAAAAATTGGCCTGAAGCAATTTGGCGGCGGTCCTCTCACCCCCATAATGGCCTCCATACACAGATGAGTGACAATCTCGCAGTATGCTCTCCATTTCGCTCTAGGGGACGCACCATCTAATCACCATATCAGCGCACTGTCTAAGCAAGTACGACTCATCCCAATTGTACCATCTCACATCGTGCAGAAACTTCTTCTTTTGTGCTCTATTGAAGTCAGACGGGATTATGTTGCTCACTAAAAAGTTTGCAAAATTCGCGAACCAAGGCATCTCGCCTTGCACCATGAATAACTGCTTGTCCGGGAAGGACTCATTGATCAATACTTTGTCATTTCTATCCATCCCCGAATTTTCCAATCGAGATAAGTGGTCAGCCACTTGGTTCTCGGTCCCTTTTCTGTCCTTAATTTCTAAGTCAAATTCTTAAAAAAGAAGGATCCACCGTATGAGTCGAGGTTTAGCATCTTTTTTTGAAATTAGGTATCTGATCGCAGCATGATCTGTGTATACAATTATCTTAGTGCCAATCAGATACGACCTGAATTTGTCAAAAGCATAGACCACTGCAAGAAGCTCCTTCTCAGTGGTGGTGTAGTTTAACCGGGCGTCTGTCAAGTTTTTACTTGCGTAATAAATTATATGAAAGATCTTATCCCTACGCTATCCCAATACTACCCCCACGGTGAAGTCACTTGCATCACACATCAGTTCGAAGGGGAGAGACCAGTCTGGTGCTGTAATAACGGGAGCTGTAGTTAGTTTCTTTTTCAAGTGTTCAAAGGCTACAAGGCATTCCTTGTTGAAGTTAAACTAGACATCCTTCTCGAGTAGACTACACAAAGGTTTAGTAATCTTCGAGAAGTCTTTAATAAAAAGCCGGTAGAAGCCTAAATGGCCAAGAAAACTACGAACTCCCTTTACAGAGAATGGAGGCGGTAGACTTTCTATGGTCTCCAGTTTAGCTCTATCCACCTCTAGACCTTTCTCAGAAACCTTATGGCCCAGAATAATACCATCCTTTACCATAAAATGGTATTTCTCCCAGTTTGGAACAAGGTTAGTCTCAACGCATCTTTTTAACACCAATACCAGAATTTCTAGACAAATGTCAAAGGAGTCCCCAAAGATAAAAAAATCATCCATGAAGACTTCTACGTTATGTTCGACCATGTCCAAGAATATAGCCATCATGCATCGTTGGAACGTGGCCGGTGCGTTACAGAGCCCGAAAGACATCTTTTGAAAAGCAAAAGTTCCATATGGGCATGTGAAGGTGGTCTTTTCTTGGTCCTTGGGGGCTATGACAATTTGATTATACCCCGAGTAACCGTCCAGAAGGCAATAATAGTCGTGGCCTACTAGCCTATCCAGCATTTGACCAATAAATGGGAGAGGGAAATGATCTTTCCTTGTCGCTATATTCAATCTGCGATAGTCCATGCAGACTCTCCATCCCGTAACTGTCCTAGTAGGTATCAGCTCATTCTTTTCATTTGTCATTACCGTCATGCCTCCCTTCTTCGGGACGCACTGCACTGGGCTCACCCACGGGCTATCTGATATCGGATAAATTATTCCAGCATCTAACCACTTAAGGATCTCTTTTTTGACAACCTCTTTCATGATCGGGTTTAATCTTCATTGTTGCTCTATTGATGGCTTGATGTCATCCTCTAAGAGTATCTTGTGCATGCAGTAGGAAGGGTTGATCCCTTTGATGTCAGCTATGGTCCACCCAATAGCTGATTTAAATTCTCTTAGGACCCGCAACAATTTGCTCTCTTGATCAGATGATAAAGCAGAGGCAATGATAACCGACAATGTAGAAGATTTTCCCAGATATGCATATCTCAAGTGATCTGGCAGAGGTTTCAAGTCAAGTGTGGGAGCCACCTCTAGAGAAGGCTTTAGTCGCACTAAGGGCTCCCCTATTTGTCCTAGTGGTTCGATGGGAATTTTAAACTTGTGCATTTGAGGCAGCGTATTCAAACTCTGGATGCACTCCACCACATCTGTATCTTCTAAATCAGATTCTCCTATAAGAGCACTCTCTAATGGATCCATACTCAGCAAGTGTTCAGATTCTCCTTGCAGTATCCTGTCAACAGTATCAATTCTAAAACATTCTTCCTTATCCACCAGAAATTTCATAGCTTTGAAGACGTTGAATGTCACCTCTTGGTCTTGAACCCTCATAGTTAATTCTCCTTTTTGTACATCTATGAGTGTTCTCCCGGTGGCTAGAAACGGTCTCCCCATAATAATAGGAATGTTCTTATCTTCTTCGAAGTCCAAGATGATAAAGTCTGCAGGGAATATGAACTTATCCACCTTCACCAATACATTTTCAACAATGCCTCTGGGGTAAGTGATGGATTTATCAGCTAGTTGTAAAGATATGCTTATCGGCTTAGGGGCCGACAATCCCAATTGAGTGAAAATCGAAAGAGGCATCAAGTTTATGCTTGCCCCCAAATCGCATAGGCACTTGTTGAAAGACAATTCCCCAATAGAATATGGAATTGTAAAGCTCACTGGGTCCTTAAGCTTTGGAGGTAACTTTCTTTGTAAGACGACACGGCACTCCTCTGTCAAGGCTATGGATTCATAATCTTCTAACCTCTTCTTTCTTAACAGTATCCCCTTCATAAACTTTGCGTAGCTCGGCATTTGTTCCAACTCCTCGGAAAAGGGAATATTGATTTGTAGTTTCTTGAATACCTCTAAGAATTTGGCAAACTGCTTATCCAGTTTTTGCTTCTGACTATGGATAAGGTGCGGAAGGGTAGATTACTTGTGGTGGCACATGGATTTTCTCTGTAGATAGCTCCTTATCTGCCTCAACTGCTTTGCCCCCATCATTCCCATCTTCGAAAACTATTTCAGAATTTTTTGCACCTTGGCGCGCCCGCGCCATGTTTGGCTCTACATGGGGCATGGCCGCGCTGGTTCCCATATTTTCAAGATGCTTCCCAGACCTTAATGAAATAGCCTGGCATTGTTCCTTGCCATCTCTTCTCCCCAGATTTGTTTTCGTACTACTTGGAAGAGTGCCTTGTAGTCTGTTGTTGATCGAGTTGGCCATTTGGCCCATCTGATTTTCCAAATTCTTGATTGCCACCGCTTGTCTCTTCATCATCAACTCAGTGGTAGCCATATGCTTCAGCATCATTTCTTCCATTTTTGACCTCTTTTCTTGCTGAGGTGCGGGCTCTAACTGATATTGATGTTGATGTGGTTATTGATGAAATCCAGGTAGGTGTGATTGTCTTGGAGCATATTGATGTTGGGACGGTTGTGGCTGAGACTTTGGTTGATATGGTTGATATTGGGAATGTTGGGCATTTTGGTATGGTTGTTGTGGTGGTTGAGGAGGTGGTATTGAGTTTGTTGTGATGTTTGAGGTTGTTGGGCTGATTGAGTATTTTGATTGTTGCTCCAACTAAAATTCAGATGGTTGCGATTGTTGGGATGGTAGGAGTTTGGGAACTGATTCTGCGACTTCTGGTAGTTGCTGACAAACTGGACCGACTCGGTAGTGATGGCACACTGCTCAGTCGGTTGTTCTCTAGCACACAACTCACATATAAAAGCAACTTGCTGTACTCTATGCTCAGCCATCAAATCTATCTTATTGTTTATTTCCGCCATCTGTGCTGACAATGCTGTGATGGCATCAACATCCAATACTCCTGCCACTTTAGGTTGAACCATTCTTGCTGTTGGATTTTGATACTCATTGGCCGCCATAGTTTCAATAAGATTATAGGCTGTCTGGTAGTCCTTGGCCCACAGGGCTCCTCCCGATGCGGCACCAATAATTGGCCTCGACTGCCACCCCAAACCATTATAGAAGGAATTTATCACCATCCAGTCAGGCATTCCATGGTGAGGGCATTTTTTGAGCATTTCTTTATAGCGTTCCCATGCTTCATACAACGATTCCCCTTGTAGCTACGCAAACTGACTCAAAGCAGTCCTCATGGAAACAGTCTTAGCCATTGGGAAGAATTTGGTTAGAAATTTATAGGCTAAGTCTTCCCACGTGGTGATTGATCCAGAGGGTAATGAGTGCAACCAACTCTTCTCCTTATCCCTCAAAGTGAATGGGAATAATCGAAGTTTCACAGCATCTTCCATAACGTTGTTGAACTTAAAGGTGTCGCATATCTCTATGAAGCTCGGGATATGCTTGTTTAGATCTTATGAAGGATTACCCCTGAACTGGAAAGTGTTTTGTATCATCTGCAGGGTTCCAAGTTTGATTTCGAAAGAATTTGCAGCTATTGCTGGCCGCACTATACTAGATTGCATATCTGTGATCTTGGGGATGGAATAGTCCTTTAAGGCCCTATTATCGTCCCTTTGTTCTTCAGCCAGTTGCTCGGGTAGATCAGGTTGCTCTTGCTGGTTAGTGTTTCTGATATTTGCTCTTCACGCTCTACCGTTAATGTTCTCTTGACGAGGCACCAACTCGGGATTGGAGGCTCGTGTGCGCATAAACTAACCACAAGTACCTGAAACACAAGTGAAAAATAAAATTAAAAATGTGATAAGAAGAGATTTGTTCAAGTCAGTCAAATCTAACAAAAATTGATGTCAATAGTAATAAACTAACAACTATCCCCGGCAATGGCGCCAAAAACTTGTTGCCCCCGGTAACGGCGCCAAAAACTTGTTGCGCCATTTCGGTGTTCACAAAAATAGGCACAAAACATGTGCAAGTATACACGGTCGACAAGTAATAAATTCGATAAGTCGAGATCGTTTCCACGGAGAAAGGAGTCAGGCTTAAACTATCATATAACAGTCCTCTGGTTATTTTCGTCTACTCAAATGTGTGTCAAAGTGTTCTTTAAATAACTAGACTGGTTTTAAAAATAAACTTAACTAATTAACAGACGAGTGGTTCAAAATAGAGAAATATGGGATCCTAACTTCATCTATTGCATCATCTAGGTTAACAACACCTCAACTCATGTATGAATTAACACATAGGAATGCTTGCCGGGAGCATAAATGTGAGACATGGCTATCTTTCAATAAACCAAGTCCATATCATATAATATCCATAAAAGAGATAGAAATCACATGAACATCAACAAAACCTAAATCCCTATATGTCTATGCAATTTACAAGCTAAACCGATTTAAGTGCAAGCTCCCTATTGACTACACATGGCAATACGGTATATTTCTATCCGGATTACAAATCACAAAACTCATCGAGTGCAAGTTTCACGAACATATGCTAGCATAGCAAAATCTAAGTTTACACTTTATTTTTCAAGTCCATATAAACTATTACAGTAGATGTTGATTAGGCATCTAAACATACAAAGCAACCATGCTAGGCAACCCATAAATTTTTATACATACATTTCAAAGAGGCATAAAACCCTAGACTAAGCAATAAAATCCATTAGAATCCCATAATGGAAGTTAGTTCATCACTGAACCACCAACCATTATGGGATTTAAGCCAAGCATTTAACAACTATGAAAGTAGAGAAAAGTGAGATAGAGATTGCAATTCTTGTGGTTCCCCTTTTCAATAGAAGCTATCAAGCTTGAGTTTAGACGACAAATAAGCTCCAAGATGAGCCCTAGAAATGAAATCTACTTAGAACTAGAAGAGGAAAAGAGTGAAGCTCTCAAACTCTTTAGCTATCTACAAACCCTAGAAATATAAGACAATCTTGTAAAAAAACTAAGTCTTAGTTATGATCAGCGTCTTTTCGTTCATTGCACCTACCCCTTATACAAAACACTCAGCTGAAAAAAAGTGTAAAGTCAAGCATTTTTGACTGGAGCGGACGCGCGCGTGTGCATAACCTTCATGGCGCGGGCGCGCACGTTCTCAGATTAAGACTCTAGCCCTGCCAGCCGGCGCGGGCACGCCACACTCCTTTACATTACTAGCGCGGCCGTGTGTGCCTTCTTCCTCTGCTGGTGACTTCAATTGTAGTGCTGGATTCTTGCTTTCTTTAGTGCTTCTTATTCCTTCACTATTGCTGCTTCTGGATCTTTGCTCGTGCCCTTTTCTCATGCCATCTTCATCATCATGCCAAGCCATCTTCATGCCATACCACATTTGCTTCCTCATTCCAGCTTTCCACATAGCCTTTATCTAATTCCTTGCTAAATCATGCCAAACCATGCCATTATTGTGCCATTTCATGCCAACAGAGCTTCCTGCCTAAAATGCATAACATAAAGATAAAATGCGTTAAAAGACACTAAAGTGCTTGAGTTTAAGCCAGAATCATAGTAAGTTGGCGTCCAATAAGTAGGTATAAAACCTACTTATCAAATATCGTCAGATAAGAGCATGACACCTTCCACCAGCTCATGTATCTGAGAACGATTAAGTGCAATGTCACTACGATTTTCCTTGACTAGAGCCTTAATTTGCCTTCGTTGTTGCTGAAGCCAATCCATTGCGTTGTTATTCTGATTAATTTGAGTGACACTGTAGGCTTGGAATTGTTGTAGTGAGATACGCAGTTCTAAAATTTCTTTGGCTATCAGCTCATTTTGAGATTGCTGATTCTTTTGCATCATCTCCATAGCCTCCTTATGCTTCTTTGTGGCAGCAAAGTGAATGGCATCCCTTTTACTGAGGCTGTCAGCCATTTCCTGTACAATCTCCTTTAGCTTCATGGATAGCTCAATTGCCAAATTTCCTGGCAGAGTCTTGACAGAGTCGATAATAGTATCGAATCTCATGTGAAGTGCAAGGGAGTGTGCTTCAAGAATCTCTCCAGACTATGAACCTATCTGGTTTAAAGCTTTAGTCAGCTCCTCCTTCATTGGCATTAAAAACAGTTGATCGAGAATTCGTTGTGGCTCAGGAGGAGGAGGAGTTGTAGTAGTAGGTTCATCTCTCCTTGACATGCTTGCAAAGGCAAGCGTCATGTCGAAATACTCGTTGTTGGAGGATAAAGGAATATCTACTTAGGTTAGAGGTGTGGCCATATAGTGTGTGGGTGAAGTGTTTAGTTCAGGTTCATTGATCTGTTCTAAGGACTCTACGATTACCGTATCAGTTTGAGCATTAGGCACAAATCGTGGTTCACCATTTTAGAGTGGGTGTCTCAATGGTTGAGCTATCAAGCATCTGCTCTACGATTTTGGTGACTTGCTCGATAACCATTGGATCATTTGTGATTGGCTCAAAGAGAATAACTTGATTATTTGGTTCATCAGTCACAGATTTGTGGGACTCTGTAACTGGAAATTGATTTAGTGGGTGAAGAACCACTTCCATCCATTTAGGAAATTCATAGAATTCATTGAAATGCGATGATGGAGAATGGTTGACAATAAAAGAGAGGGGAGTGGAATGTACCTCATACTTAGATTCTGAAGTTGATTTATTTGAAATCAATTTCTGAGCAAACTTCCTCTCTCTTGGGAATCCATGGACAAGCACTAAGATTGATGGATATGCCTTGAAGGTCAAGAATATATGATCCCAGTTGTTGAAGATCAGAGCCCTATAATAAGGCATCATAGGCAAGTAGTTAAAAAATTGTGTGTAGTTAGTTGCCCTTTCTGCATTCCTGCCTATGGCTAAGATCTTAATATCATCATTCAGCTCTTCATCTTCATCAAAAATTTCCATTATATCTTCCAACACATCATCATCTTCAACATCCACCATAAAAGCTTCAGCAGACACTACGGTTTCCTCATTGACTGTAGAGACTACGTTTTCTCCTTTCGCAGGTAGCTCCCCCTCAATTTCTGCATACTCTGGCTCTTGTTCTTTTAACTGCTCCCCCTCAGCTATAGCATTTGCTTGAAATTGATCTTCCAGAGTTTTTGTCAACACTTTATCTTGGCTCAACTCTGGTGCTTCTAGCACTTTTTCTTTAGACTGAGCCGTTTCTTCTTCAATCTGAACCTCTTCAGAGGGAATAGTCACCTCAGGTTGTAGCTCCTCAACAACAACACTTGGTTATGGTATTTCTTTTTCCTGCACTTCAGCAGTGACTTCATTATTATGAACACCAGTATCAGGCACTTCTTCTTGATTCATTGTTTGATCTGGTGCAGCAGTGTTGTCTGCATGACTGATGTTGGCCTGACCCTTTATGATTCTAGTCTCCTCTGAGTCATGACCAGATGCTTGAGGCTCAGTGGTCTGTTCAAACTTCTCAGCAGACCTTCTTCTGTCATCTTCCTTGAAAACTTCTTCATTTTTAAGGATATAATTCTTCATCAGAGTCTTCTTCCTCTTTGGTCTGTTCACAACCTTAGAACCTTTTTCAGCTTCAGCCCTTATAGTTTGTTCAGGCTGAGTAGCTGTTGCAGTATCTCCTTCTATAGAGGTGACTAGCCTAGACTCTACCATTGGTGAAGACTCCACAATCGTATGTAGTGTAGACTTCCTTGTTCTGTGGCTGCGTTTCTTCTTTTTTTGAGGCTCAAAGCTCCCTTCAAACCTATCCTCACTTGTATCCCTTTTCTTTTTCTTCTCCTTCACACCTTCAGCTGGTGATTCGATTGCCTCAAAGGTAATTTCTTTGTTAGTGATAAGGCCCCGAATCCAGTGCCAGCGTCTGAACCCTTATAGGGTGCATCAGTTGTTGAGCCTTGGGATTCCTCAGCTACTTTCACGACTTCATTCGCCTTCTTCTTCGCTTTTCTTTTTCTGGTTAGAGCTATTGACTTTTCTTGGTTGACCTCTTCTTCTTCTTCCTCTCTGGCTTCCCTTGCAGCAGATGAAGTTACAGACATCATCTTTACATTCTCTGCAGGATTCCTTTTCCAATTCAGAAACAACTGTTGGGTCATCTTTCTATTAGGAATAATAGAAACACCTTCTTTGTCTTCAATTTTATCCCCCAAAGTAGCCTCTAGAATGATGCTGATAAACCTTCCATAGGACATCTTTGCAGTGCTCTTGGTCTTCTTGGGGCTTTCCATCAATTTCCCAAACCATTCAATCAGTAGAGCTCCATAGTTGAGTTGAATTTTGTACCGAATGGCTGTTATAAGTTTCAGTTGCTTCCCGTTGACAGAATCGTGGCCAGAGCCCTTGCAATATATGCATTTTTCAACAATACCAGCAAGGAACTCATATTCTTGGGGAAATTCATTCTTCCTGTATCCACTCTTTCCTTCAGTTTTTGTGTGGCGCATCTTCTTCAAACCTTTATGGAAAGCAATAACCTCCATGTCCAGAAGACCTTTATATTTAAAACCTAGGACTAGGTTTATTCCTTCAGCATTGAGTAGAATCTCCACGCCCTTGACCTTGGTGCGGATGAAGTCTCTGTCAACGACTCCATTTTGATAAAACTCTTTCACCAGCTTTGGATAAATCAGGGTGCTGGTGCTCAAAGTTTCTTCTAGTCCAACTTTCTTTAGTAGTGATAGAATCTTGTGAATGTTAGGTCCAGCTTTCTCAAACCCGTCAAAACTTAGTTGGTACCCAGAGACAACATTTGAAGAGGCCATTTGATTGTTTATTGAGTATCCTGAGACAAACAAATTTGCTTGGCTTTCTGAAACTTAGAGTTTCGTTTGAGAGAGAGAGAAGCGTTTGGAATTCAAAAGGTAAACTGACAAATGACAGTTTAAAATTTATTTAAAACTTCCCTCCATCAGTTTTGTACAGTGGGACACAAGTCAAGTTCTTCAGGACTCCACGGTTTTAAGTCATGTGGAAAGTTCCTTTATGCCCTTTGCTCCCCCTGAGCTAGTGAGTCCTTATGAGAGGACTACGATTGCTGAGAATCACTCCATGATTGTTGAGTTAGATCCTTTTGCTTGCTTCTTGACCATTGACTCTACGATTTTCTGTGATGCATTCTGAGATGGTATCCCTTCAGTATTAAGGTTGCTCAGGAAGGGCCAACCTCTTAGTTTGATACTAAAGATCAGGTTTGTCCCTGAGACACTTATCAAAAAGGTTGCTTAGCTTGATGATGCTGCTATCACAGTGAGCTTTTCTTCCTTGACTGGATCACTCCACGATCGTGGTTTCATCTTTGTCATCTCTACGATTTTGACTTAGCCTTTATATCTGCAAGGTTAGCACCATTTAGAGCATAGATTTTATTATTGTAAATTTAACATACCTAACTCACTTATCAGTTTATTAAATCTGGATTCATTTAAATGTTTTGTAAACACATCAGCAAGTTAATTTTCAGTAGGGATGTATTGCAAAGATATTGTTCCATTTTGAATATGATCCCTAATAAAATGATATCTTATCTCTATATGCTTGGTCCTAAAATGCATGACAGGATTATGAGTTATTGATATGGCACTTGTGTTATCACAGTGTACAGGTATAGATTTGAAATCAAACCCATAACCTGCTAGCTGGTTCTTCATTCGTAAGATTTGAGCACAATAGCTGCCTGCAGCAATATATTTAGCTTCAGCTATTGAAGCTAATACTTAGTTTTGTTTCTTGCTGAACCAGGACACTAGTCTATTTCCTAGCAGTTGACAAGTGCCACTGGTACTCTTTCTATCTATTTTGCATCCTGCAAAGTCAGCATCTGAATATCCTATCAGTTCAAATGAGGACTCCTTGTGATACCATAGACCCAAGTAGGGTGTACCTTTAAGATACCTGAAAATCCTTTTTACAGCAGTTAAGTGTGATTCCTTAAGATTAGCTTGAAATCTAGCACATATATATGTTGTAAACATTATATCTGGTCTACTGGTAGTTAAGTAGAGAAGGGAGCCTATCATACCTCTGTATTGAGTAATATCAATACTTTTACCTTCCTCATCTTTGTCAAGCTTAGTTGCTGGAGCAATTGGTGTTTTCATGGGAGAGGCTGATTCCATGCCATACTTCTTAAGTAAGTCTTTGATAGTACTTGGCTTGGTTAATGAAGATACCTTCATCAGTTTGCTTCACTTGCAGTCTAACGAAGAAGTTCAGCTCACCCATCATGCTTATTTCAAACTTGCTCTGCATAAGCTTGGCAAATCTCTTGCACAGATTTTCATAAGTAGAACCAAAGATAATATTATCTACATATATTTGAACTAGTAAAACTTTGTCTTTGTGCTTCCTAAGAAATAGTGTAGTGTCTACTCTACCTCTAGTGAATCCTTTTTCAGTAATAAAGTTAGTTAGTATTTCATGCCATGCTCTAGGTGCTTGTTTAAGTCCATATAAGGCTTTATCTAATCTATAGACATAATTAGAGAGGGTTGGATTGACAAAACCTGGGGGTTGTTCCACATATACTTCTTCTTGAAGTTCACCATTTAGGAATGCACTCTTGACATCCATCTAGAATACTTTGAACTTCATGTGGGCAGAAAATGCAAGGAATATTCTGATTGCTTTAAGTCTGGAAACTGGTGCAAAGGTCTCATCATAATCAATGCCTTCTTCTTGAGAATAACCTTTGGCCACTAGTCTTGTTTTGTTCCTTGTGATCACCCCATCTTCATCCATCTTATTTTTGAAGACCTATTTGGTGCCAATGACTAGGTGATTCTTTGGTCTTGGAACTAATCTCCAGAATTTGCTTCTTTTGAATTAATTCAGCTCCTCTTACATGGCTTCAATCCAGCTTGAATCTAGTATTGCATCTTCAACTTTCTTGGGTTCTATTTGAGACATAAAACTCAAATAGAAACACCCATTCTGTGTTGCAGATCTTGTCCTTATTCTGGTAGTTGGATCACCAATGATCGGGTCTTGAGTGTGATCTCTTGCCCATCTGTTCCCTGTTGGCACATCAGTTCTGGTGCCTTCTTATCTGAACTCTTCAAGATTGACTTCTGGTTCTTGTTGGTCAGAATCAGTCATCTGGTTCAGCTCTATCTACGATTTCTTCTTCGGACACTATGATTCTTTCTTCAGGAACTATGGTCGTAGTGTTGGGCTTGACCACTTCATTCGAAGTGTCAGTATCGTCAATCGTAGTGTCTTGTGGTGCAAACTTGTCAGAGTCTGTTTCATCAAAGATGATGTGGATCGAGACTTCAACACTTAATGTCTTCTTGTTAACCACTCTATAAGCTTTGCTGTCTGTGGCATATCCAAGGAAGATTCCTTCATCTTACTTGGGTTGGAACTTAGTCAGATATTGCTTCCCATTATTGACAATGTAGCATGAACAGCCGAACACATGGAAGTAACTAACATTTGGCTTTCTTCCTTTCCACAGCTCGTAGGGAGTCATCTTTAATGTAGAGTGTACAAGTGATCTGTTCTGTGTATAGCACGTAGTGTTGATGGCTTCTGCCCAGAAGTATTCAGGCAGGTGAGCTGCTGCTAGTAGAGTTCTTCCAGCTTCTATAAGTGTTCTATTCTTCCTTTAATGAAGCTGAACTTGGGTAAACCTACTACCAGATCTTTGGAGGCCAGCTTAGACATACTCTTGAAGTTGAGATGAGATAACCTTCTATGCCAAAGCCAGCTTATTTCTTCAGATGCTTTTGCAAGAAAGCATACTTTCTCATCAAAATTGAGCTGAGCAAGGTTGATAGTGTATACATTTCCTTCTCTTGATCCTGTCAGCTTGATAGAGGATGTCTCCAGATCTCTGACTTGACACTGATTGTTGAGAAAGGTGACTAATAATAATATTAATTAATCTATTTCTCATTAATCAATGGAATTATAATTTCCATAACAATTAATAAACATTTATATAGTTAATTATCTTATTATATTTATAACAAATATACTTATTATCATGCTATCGCTGGCAATAATAATAATTCAACATATTATTATAATAACAATTAATATAGATTAATTGCTTAATTAATAATTCTTTCATCCTTGAATTAATCGATTCATTACCGAATCTATTATCGTGCCACACAAGGCATTTCTCACAAGCTTAATCTCAAGCTTATTATTATTCCCATCACTTACTACTTATAACATGTTCAATATAATTAGAACTATTAAGTCACAAGGTTCACATATATAAATATATCGTGAATGGAAATACTCCAATATTCTATATAACCTTTACGGTAATATAATAACTCAAGCTATTAAAATGCTAAACTACTTCAATAAAATATATTTATAATAAGTATAACCTTTATGCTTAAAATAATTTATATATACTCTATTAATTATTCCAATAATAATATTCACGATCAAATAATAACTTAAGTTATTTAATATATTAAAATAACTTAGTTTTCTTTCATTAATTAAACTCCTTTTGAAAATACATTACAAATTATGTATTTAGCCCTAACATAAAATATTATGTTTCCTCTAAATAAAGATATTCATTATTAGAAAATAGTTTATTCATTAACTCAAGATATTATAATATAATATAATATCGAATAATTACATGTACAACACATGTACATATATTATATATAGAAAATAGATAGTGAGTTTATTTTTTATTATAATAAATTGTTTCTATCAATTTATTTACATATAGCAAATATGTTTGAATATATTTACCATATTAATTCATCATACCTATTACCTCATACAAAAACATAAAAGGTAATATTATTATTCAAAAATAACATTTTCTCCTTTATTAAAATAATTCAATATTAGAATTTATTTTAATATCCTTTATTAGAATTATATATATAATAATCATTCTCTTTCTTTTCTATAAATTGTCCTCAAAACAATTTCTTCAAATATTAAATCTTCATTTAAAATATAATGATTTCCATATCCCTTTAATAACGTATATATATATTTATTAACGTTATTCGCACGTCAAACTTTCTCACATATTACCACTCTAAGTAATATATATAAAAAGTATCAACTATAACTACATATTCAACACACATATTAATTCACTCATTTACTTAAGTAAATTAAACACTGTACTATATCATCATAGTTAATTAAGGTTCAATACTCTCATTATATTATTCAATATTATAACTCCCAACTTAAATTAACCAATATTTATTCTTATTAGTTAATTCCTTAACTAACTCATGCATCACTATCCAAACCTATTCACGGATAGCTTAAGTGCTATTAATACCCTATATTATAAACATACTAGTTATTAATGCACATACACAAGATATGGTGATTATACATTAAGGATATTTAATGTCACCAACTTACTATGATAAAATAATTCTATAAATTATTTAATATCTATAGATAATTTTATCCACTCCCTTTATCTCAACTGAAACGTCTCTACGCTAAGTAACAAATATATATTAATAATATATTTATAAATCACAAAAACACATATTACATAGTCCATATTACCCTATGTAATATAATACCACATACCTTATATCACATAAAAATACTCTTATTCGAACCCATCTCACAGTTTAAGAATTTTATTTATTAAATCCTTATTTAATAATATCTGAAAATTCGGGTTCTTACATCCTCTCCCCCTTATAAGGATTCCGTCCTCGGAATCACCAAAACTTCCTCTGCTCGGTGCTATTCCGATTATTATATATTCTCTTGAATAATTTTATTCATTCTCTTTTCAAGTGTTTTATTACTACAACTTTCTCAATCTCATTCTACCACTTTCTCCTTTCTAAGGAACATTCTACTTACTACATTCATCCTTTAGAAGAATAAGAATCTTCCACGATTTTTCAATAATCGGGAAGTAGTATGAATAACTCAGATTCCAATTTATGCTGAGGGGTCACAAGACCGTGAACTTTTCTCCAGGTTTACTAATGCTTCAACACAATTCTTCACACCGCAAACCAGATTGTTTATCAATCACAAAGACTGAAAACACCCTCCATGCGTACTCTAGGTGGCCAACCTATTGTACCACTACGTTGGGCCGCAACGTAGTGTTTTGTAACGACTATATGCGTTACGCTCGGAACCATTGTCCCCGAAAACATGTCCCCTTTATAGGGTTGTTCACCTCAGCTTTTCAACATTAAAATCCGCACCAGAGCAATCTGGTTTGGCATAAATACACAAGAATACTTGAATTCTATAATCCCTTTCCAACAGTCGCCTAGCCGAATCAAATAGCTTAGACTCTCATCAACAATTCGGACATCAATCGAAATAATTTAGCCAACTTAATTGACCTTCTTTATAATTTACAAGAAAACCAAAAATTCTTTTATGACGTCGTGATACCATACTAGATTAGTAGTACGTTGAGGATTCCGCCATTTTATGACTTTGTCATATTACAACATACCATAGTGGGCTGACGATCTTTCGATCACAACCAACACTAGGTTCGATTGCATTGATGACTCCATCGTTTACCATTCTACATCATATCAAATGACGCATATGGTTAAAATATATTTTGAAAGATTGTCAAATCATTTTTGTCTTAGCCGAAACAAATAGCGTAGACATACGAATAACGGTGTTATTTTTAAAACTCATTAGTTCAGTTACCTGACCCAATGTTTTCTCAAGAAAATCGAAGTGCAAACACTAGCACGAAGTCAATAAATATTGAAAATCTAGCGTAGCTAGAGGATTTAGGAAAATCCAATTTCTCCATCGCTTCAATCTCTTACCACCATCAATGCTTACTATTCCAAAACTCTTATATAATATATCTATTCTCAGTACAGTTCACCAACTTACCACACCATGGAAGTTCAGGAACTTACCACAATCATATGGGTGTAGGAACTTATCCTAGTCAGACCAAAGTCGTCCATTCGCTAAGGGGTCCCACCATACGATTATGAGTCACGAACTTGTCATAGGCATGAGTTTTAAGAACTCGCACCTAATCTTAATATTATCTAATTATATCTTAGAAACCTCTATCTATCAAAATAAATATGAGAAAAGAATCACCTTTCCACCATATGTATAATGATACCGCGACACTAACATTCCAACGATTATCAATGTGACGTACTAAGTGCAAGCACAAAACTTCTGCCCATACAAAAGTTTGTACAACTAAGCCGTTACATGAGTCCTCAATGGAAGTCCAACACTTAAATCTATCTTACTATATCACTTGCTCATTACGAGCTTTCTACGTTCATCACATACAACTCCTAATGAGTTCATCTCGTACTTTTTATAGTACATTCTCTCATAGCATCAAGCTATACACACTTAGTCGTTACAGACTATCTATCATTTCACAGTTCAATCTGATCACGTCGTGATCATCGCTTTACCTCAGGGTTCTTTCCCTACTATCAACTAAACTCCATCCGAGTTTCTTCTCACTATCTTCGTCATATACATCTTATAGACATCGTCTTAATATTTTCATTACCGGAGTTAAGAAACTCCTGATTCTCATTCTCTAGATATTTCGAGATTCTTCTTTGAATCTTCACGTATATATTTTAATCATATATTTTCCTTTCTCAGGCTATAGTCTAAGGTACAGTTACCTAAGGTTTATAACCTACAGCTTTGATACCAACCTGTGACGCCCCCAAATCCACGTTCCTTCGAAACCTCGGATTCGGTGCAGTCACGATACTATTATCACCAAATTATTACATCTTTAAAAGAATGCAACTATGTTTATTACAATATAGAATATAAATTCTATTTATATCCAAGATCTCGGCTTTACATCATATTCGATATTACTAAAATACGGAATAATTTAAAATTTTCAATATCCTTTGAATAAAAATCTTTTTATTGATTCCATAACTTTGATACCGATTAAAAATCTTGAATCAACTATATAATATGATTCCTTCTTATCTGAGTTATCGTACAAACATTTACAACTCAACTCGATATCCTCTATGTATTAATTAATACATTCTTACAATACAACAAGTATTAAACAGTGTAAGCAACTATCGAGTACATCATCTAGAATCTAAACATGGTCCAGACAATAATCTAAGTAATATTCTTCAATGCGATACTATCTATCTTTATCAATCAAGAAGCACGAAATCTTTACCGTGAATCCTTAACCTGCAAAAGTGGTTATTTGCAAGAGTGAGCTCGACAGCTCAGCAATTCTAACAGTCCTCATGCATCACATAGCATATAACATCATACTCAGTTCATGTATTTATAAACAGTTTATATTTACTATGCATGTTACTTTTCACATAACAAGTATATCATCAAAGATCAACTTTCAATCTCATTTATATCTCATATACAGTTCATATATAAGTTCACATTATCACAGCATAATATAATTCAACTAACAGTTATTGAATTCATATATCAAATAGGAACTGAAAGACTTGCCTGATTCGTAGTTTAACAACTACGACTTAACTGCTTAAGAATATCTGCACTTCGTGTAATCCTACACAGTTATATTAATCATAGAGATCACACTTATCAGTTATACACTTCCATATATTCTCAATATAATAATTAGTATTACATTGTTTTCTAACTTGGTTCTTAGAACCTTCGTCTTACTTTCTTATCGTATTCTTATAATAACTATATACGTATAAGTATACTTTAACCATACGTACTTACTACCATTCTCTACATATACATATACCTGTCTACCACTAATCTATTTACATATAGCTAGTGTAGTCCATCTTTTGAGTTAATCATTCTCATATATCATTACTAACACATAAGACCATAACAAAGCAAATATACGCTATTAACCGTCGAAGTCGGATTCAAGTATTAACATATGGTCCTACATAGCATGTATACATATTAAAGGATACTTTCATGCTCGATTAACCTTTTCACGTTCAATTTACATGATATAGGTTCTAAGTCAACATTCCAACAATTGAAGGCCACTCAAGGTCATGAACATCACAAAGTTTATCATGCTAGTTCTTTAAACACATAAAGTATTTATATAACTCATATTGGGCATGTTCATGAATATTCATACTTCATGCATGTAACTATCACGATTATTAGTTTGAAAACATGCTTCGTTTACGCTAAACTTGGTTTCATGATATGTAGTCATGGTATGTATATACATGTTTGATACATGAGAGAGTCCAAGTGTGCTATCACATATGTCCATAAACATCAAAATCCCAAATCTTAAGGTAACATGTTAACGTCCACGTTCAAAGCTTGCATTTTCATTAGTGAAGCTCACTAACAAAACCTAACATGTTCATGCTATCTATATAGGTTGACATGTCCGATATGCATTTCTAAGTCATCTAAACATGCTCACAAAATCAGAATATATACATGGTATGTATACGTCCAAGTTCAAATCTAAAACTAGAAGTTTTATTTTAAAATCATACGTTTTCCTTCCATAGTACATACTAACATGGTCATGCATGTACATGTAGTATCAAGAACACGTACTATAAGTTAATACCAACTTTCATGCATGTCTAGACCGTACAAATGCGCTTACAAGGTTAGAACACACATGTTTATACAAGTATCAAAGTTCATATCGAAAACTATAAGTTTCATTCGAAAATTATGAGTTCTTCATCAATAATGTATACTATCATGCTTATGTCATGTCATGATACTCATATATACATGTTATTTATGTGTGCATGCTTGTTCTGATTAGATAACTTATGCTAGCATATAACAGAACCTGCACAGAAAATAAAACCCAGAAACTGGTCCCGGCGCAGCTGCGCAGCTCCCCAGTTCAAAACTGGCGCAGCTGCGCAGGGCCTTGGCCAACAAATCGTCTGGTACCGGCGCAGCTGTGCCGCTGGCCATACAAAACTGGCGCAGCTGCGCAGTTGGCCGGCCAGAAACAGAGCAGACTGCATCGGCAGTACTGTAATCCCATTCACAAATTTCATACGAATTCCTTTCTAGACATGCTACATTATAGAACTAACATGCATAGCAACTTATATAAGACTCAACAAGCATTTATCAAACAAATTATCAGTCAATACATGCTTACTTCAAGAATCAAGGATTTATAAATTTTTTCAGAAAATGAAGAGCATGAATGGGGATTACCTCTGCAATACAATTTCTTGGTTTCTTTCACAATAACACTACACTCACTCTCTATAAATTCCTTAGCCAATACAACTCTCAGCAAATGCAATGAAGAAGCTGAGAGTCTTATTTATAGAAGAATTGATACACAGATATTGCAATAATCCTCCAAACCAATCCCATGGGTTGAGCAAGTGTCTAATGGTTCATGTAGATTAGGTAGAAGGTTGGTGAATCCCATCATTATCTCCACTCCCCCATAATCATAAGCTACATTTGCTGAAATTGAGAAGAGATATAGAGTAGCTAGCCATGTGGTTGTTCACGTGTGGGATAGAAAGACTCTCAAACAATCACAGCAACTTGTTTTTTTTTTCACATACTAATGTTATATATATGTATACATATAGTATATACTTAGGCTATATATACTTATTCCATATATATTTAAGTTGTACACATTCCATTTTATATAACTTAAGTTATAAATTAATGTGTCACAATGTAGTCCCAATAATACTATCGTGTAGTAAATTTTAACTTGCGCATATATAAATTCATGTACATTTTATCCTACTGGATATAATTCTATCGAGTATTACTTATTATTATAACGGTTATTACTACAGTTATAATATCCTATAGAAACCATTATCAATTTAACAATTGCTATATGTTAATAGGGTATTCCTTAAGGTCTACCCACACATATCATGTTACATAAGCAATAATATTATGTAACTGTCTTAATGCAACCAATCATACTATATAATATATACATATAATATAGCTATATTAAAGCGTCACACTGCATTATATACACATTTCATGTAACTCTATCACCTTACTATATAGCTTATATAGTCACGTTGCACTTTACACTTCGTACAACATATAGTTAACTATCATACGTTATATATTTTAATATCGCATGCTTGCACCTTAATAAATTACTTATTTTATTAATTAATAATAATATTAATTAATCTATTTCTCATTAATCAATGGAATTATAATTTCCATAACAATTAATTAACATTTATATAGTTAATTATCTTATTATATTTATAACAAATATACTTATTATCATGCTATCACTGGCAATAATAATAATTCAACATATTATTATAATAACAATTAATATAGATTAATTGCTTAATTAATAATTCTTTCATCCTTGAATTAATCGATTCATTACCGAATCTATTATCGTGCCACACAAGGCATTTCTCACAAGCTTAATCTCAAGCTTATTATTATTCCCATCACTTACTACTTATAACATGTTCAATATAATTAGAACTATTAAGTCACAAGGTTCACATATATAAATATATCGTGAATGAAAATACTCCAATATTCTATATAACCTTTACGGTAATATAATAACTCAAGCTATTAAAATGCTAAACTACTTCAATTAAATATATTTATAATAAGTATAACCTTTACGCTTATAGTAATTAATATATACTCTATTAATTATTCCAATAATAATATTCACGATCAAATAATAACTTAAGTTATTTAATATATTAAAATAACTTAGTTTTCTTTCATTAATTAAACTCCTTTTGAAAATACATTACAAATTATGTATATAGCCCTAACATAAAATATTATGTTTCCTCTAAATAAAGATATTCATTATTAGAAAATACTTTATTTATTAACTCAAGATATCATAATATAATATAATATCGAATAATTACATGTACAACACATGTACATATATTATATATAGAAAATAGATAGTGAGTTTATTTTCTATTATAATAAATTGTTTCTATCAATTTATTTACATATAGCAAATATGTTTGAATATATTTACCATATTAATTCATCATACCTATTACCTCATACAAAAACATATAAGGTAATATTATTATTCAAAAATAACATTTTCTCCTTTATTAAAATAATTCAATATTAAAATTTATTTTAATATCCTTTATTAGAATTATATATATAATAATCATTCTCTTTCTTTTCTATAAATTGTCCTCAAAAAAATTTCTTCAAATATTAAATCTTCATTTAAAATATAATGATTTCCATCTCCCTTTAATAACGTATATATATATATATATATATATATATATTTATTAACGTTATTCGCACGTCAAACTTTCTCACATATTACCACTCTAAGTAATATATATAAAAAGTATCAACTATAACTACATATTCAACACACATATTAATTCACTCATTTACTTAAGTAAATTAAACACTGTACTATATCATCATAGTTAATTAAGGTTCAATACTCTCATTATATTATTTCATAATATAACTCCCAACTTAAATTAACCAATATTTATTCTTATTAGTTAATTCCTTAACTAACTCATGCTTCACTATCCAAACCTATTCACGGATAGCTTAAGTGCTATTAATAACCTATATTATAAACATACTAGTTATTAATACACATACACAAGAATATGGTGATTATACATTAAGGATATTTAATGTCACCAACTTACTATGATAAAATAATTCTATAAATTATTTAATATCTATAGATAATTTTATCCACTCCCTTTATCTCAACTGAAACGTCTCTACGCTAAGTAACAAATATATATTAATAATATATTTATAAATCACAAAAACACATATTACATAGTCTATATTACCCTATTTAATATAATACCACATACCTTATATCACATAAAAATACTCTTATTCGAACCCATCTCACAGTTTAAGAATTTTATTTATTAAATTCTTATTTAATAATATCTGAAAATTCGGGTTCTTACATAACTTATAAGTTATTTTCTTTAAGATTTCTTTGTTAAATACATAGCTTAAAGAAAAGAAGAATAGAAGATGATAGTGGATGATCTAGATGAGTTATATTAACTCTCCGATGTTATAAGGTTGGATTATCAAACTTATAACGTTAGAATGCGAGAAAATATAAAATTATAATCATAACATTGATTAAGAACGAAGAACGAATGAAGAACACGAAGAAATAATGAAGAAAACCATTAAAACTTAGATGTTTAATATGTTTAGAATAGTAAAGGAACAAACAATGGATTGATTCCATTTGGTTTAACGTAAAAATATCAAGTAACGAAGATTCGACGGAAGTTTATGCGATTAGACGTTAAGCATCGAAATTATAAAATTTCCCGAAATGAAAGTCAAAAGTCGTCGTGTGATTTTAGAAATGATGGTTTTCGATTGCAACACGTGTAATTATGTAAACAAGACTTGCGAGAGCAAGAACGAACGAATTCAGAGTTAAAACAAAGAAATGAGCGTCACGTAAAAATTGACTAATCGGCGAATTTCTCGCCGACGGATTCGAAAATGAATTCTGACTTGATAGGATGGTAGAGCATGTCATTTGTGAACTTTTGGCTTTGGAACGAACCAATTCCGAGTTATAACGATCATGTTACGGACTCGAGAATTTCAGAATTTTTAAAGACTTAGAAATTTTTCTAAGCTGCAGGGCTAGCGCCGCAGTGCCACTCAATAGGCTTAATCCGGCGCCGCAGTGCCTCTCTTGGGAGAAATCTCTGGAGGGATAGCGCCGCAACACCACTTCAAGGGGAAAATCTGGCGCTGCAGCGCCAGCATGTCAGAAAATTCTGACATTGCTAGTAAGTACTTAACCTTTTGCATATCAATTAAGGGGCTAGCAAGTGATGTAATGTAAGTTTTAAACAACATCTTTAATCAATGTTTATGAGAGTTAAACGTTGAACAAATGTAATTAAACTTAAGCTTGGAAACATTAACCAAAGTTTAAGTCGAAGAATAAGTTAAGATCTCGTCGATCATCATACTTGGTGATAATTGATGAGAGTTCGAGTGAACATAGAATTCACTTAATGTAACACTTAAACAAGTAATTTAAACCTTAAGTAAAGGATGAATGAGATTAAAAGACGAGTAACATGAACGCAGGATACGTGAACGATTCTCGTGAATCATATCGACGTTAAGTGAACGTTCTAAGTATACATTGATTATATGATTTAGATGTTAACGAATGTTGGCATATGAATGATGATAAGTCGTAACGAACGATAATCAGAGAATGAAGAATAATGTATAATGTTAATGAAAGAATAGAAGAATGGAAGTAACGTTGGTCGCGTAAACGTAGATTACAAGAACGTGAACCATAAGAAGTAAAGTGAAAGTTAAACCAATGCATAAGTCAAGTATTTGACTAATTGGTATTTGTTATTCCTTATGTGATGCATAGGAACTTTGATGAGCAGCTCAGCGTAAACTCTAAGCGATAGTTGTGCATAAGGCAAGTTTCCAAACTTCCTTCATCCTTTATGATGAATCTAGTTTCTTAACTTCCTCAGATGCTGAACATGAGGAAGTATTCCGTGTGTGCAAATGTGCGATATTTGCACAAGCTGGTAGTATGTATGAGGCCTTGTGCCACAATGTTAACACTTCAGTGTTTAAGTGAAATGAATTGTTCTATGATTGAACTACTAAGTGTGAAAGAGTTCGGTTTATTCATAAACCAAACTTGTTAAGTCTATGCTAATGATTCTAGCCGTACAGAATGTATATGAATGAGTAAAAAATGAAAGTATATGCGATGTATGTTGTAAAATGATAGGAATCAACACGTATTCCTATTGTTCGAGCTGCTTCGTAACCACTGTTCTGTTATTGAAGACTTAAAAGAACTTTAATTCTTGCTTTTGTTGTTATTATTCAACTTCTGTGACTTGCTGAGCAATTGAATGCTCACACTTGCTTTAAATAAAACATTTTCAGCGAACGACGGTAGCATGTATTAAAGGGCCTGATGAAGATCAAGATGATCGACGTCTTGCCATGGTGAGATGTTATGGTTGTGAATACTATGAGCGTCACAAGATGAAGTATTGTTCATGTGATGAACAAGAGTGAAGATGAAGCTAAGACTTGTAGAATAGTTAGTTAAAACTATTCTGTAGATATGATGACTAGTTAAGTCATGCTTGTAATGTGATAAGAATAATGTAATTATCATTATTTTTAATGAAGGAAATATTTTATGGTAACAGAACCTTGGAATGGAATGAATATATCATTAATCTTCATGATATAATGAAGTATGTATGCAATGAGAAGTACACGTAATGCACGGAATTCAAGTTTGAAGATAGACCGAATTTTGGGGCGTCACAAGTTGGTATCAAAGCTGATAGGTTATAAACCTTAGGTAAGAGTACCTAAGACTAGAGCCTGAGAAGAGAAGGGTAAGAAAATCATGGAGATAAACGATTAAGGAAGAGATCACTACGTGATCTCATTAAATCGTAAGAACAGGTTTCCTGTTATACGATGGATGAGTTATAGCTAATTGCTATAATGAAAAGGTACTAGTGAAATGGTACAAGGGAAAGAACTTGGTAGGGTTGTAAGGGATAGTATACGAATTAAAGAAAATTCATTGTAAGTCAAGAGAAAGTTAGAGGGTGGTAAATTTCAATTGAGGACTCATGTGATAGTTGAGTTGTGTGAACTTTTGTTATGGGCAAGAGTTTGTGCTTTGGTGTAACAACCACTCAGTTTATTATAGTGATAATCATTGGATTAGTAATGTCACGCTGTCGATGTGCATATGACGAGAGGGTGAATCCTTTCTCATATGCATATTAGATAGTAGAATGTATTAAGTTAGGTGCGAGTTCTTGAAACTCATACTTACGAAAAGTTTGTGACTCATAGTTGTATGCTATGTTTCTGAGCCCTGAGCGTATGTGTGACACCCCCAAATCCGGGTACTTCGTTTCCACATGATTTGGTGTTCACTTTCTAATTAAAATATACATCTACCCAATAATAAAGAATTGCAAACTAATTACAACCTTCATAAAACCTTAAATAAAATCTTCCTTTAGAAAGGAATACAACTTGTCCAATAAAATCCCAGGGTTAACTAAACCTTAACATCAATCAAATAAATGCGGAAATAAAACATAACATAATCAACCTAGTCTTATTGTGACATCCCGGATTTTTAAGAATTAATAAATGAGAATTTAATAAATAAAATTCTTATGTTAAGATGTTTAAGTACGAGTATGTGTGTATGTGTTATATATTGTAAAATATGTGATTTGGTGTGAAGCGAATTTATATATTTATTGAATTAAATAAATATATTAATTAAATTATTTATTGAGTTAAATAAATAATTATGTGATTATTATGGAGTAATTTAATTAAGTGTTATATGTTAATTAAATGAATATTTGGTATTTAATTTAATTGACATAATGATTTTATGTTATAGTTCTAATTTAATTGGGATAATTAGATGAGTTATGTGGTGAGAGTAACAAGAAATTATAATTAGTGAGTAATTATAATTATGTGATAATTTTATGTGATTAATTGATGTTAAACTTTTAATTAATTAAATTAATGTTGAGTTTTAATTAGTTAAAGGATAACATTAAAAAGTATGTGTTAAAATGATTTATTAAAAGAGTTTTCAAAACTATTTTCCCAAACAAGGCCCTAGCACCGTTTTTAAATTCGCTTTGCCAAACGGGGCCTTAACTATTAAAACCTATTTTTAAAATGATGAGTTTTACCAAACAAGGCCTTTGTACTTGTTTAATCTTATTTCTTCCAAACAATGCCTTAAACTCAAGAAGTTAGTTTTTAAAAATAATGTGGTTTTGCCAAACATGGCCTTGGGCTTTTCAAATTTTGTAACCTATGTAATAAGTGGTAGTTAGTATAGCAATTAGTATATTATTTATTAGCTATATTAATAATATAAGTTACATATATTGTATATGTATATTGTATATTGTATAATATATGCTAAGTTAAAAGATACGTTAGTTTTCTAAAAGCCTAAGTCTAAACAAAACAAAGAAAGAAGAAGAAGAGGGTTAGAGAGAATTGTCAGAGAAGAAGAAGAGAGAAGAGGAAGAAAAGCTTGAGAATGCAAGAGAGGATCATCATCTTTATCATCTCTCTCTTAAGTCAAAACTAGTAAGGTTATAATTTTAACCCTAGAATTAATTCATATGTGTTGTGTTTTCTTCTTTATCAAATTAGGTTTTTACAATCATAAAATTATATGTATATATGGTGTTCATATGTTTTCATATGTAATTGTATGCCATGAAAGGGTTTTCAAAATCAATTGTTGTAAAAACATGTTTTCAAAGCATATTCTTCTATGTTTTCATGGTTTTAGAATTCTATGTGGAAGTCTCTTTGTGAAACTTCATAATTTTGTTATGAGAATGGGATATGTATGTATATATATATATATATATATATATATATATTTACATGAGAGTTTCATAGTTGTTTAAAAATTTCAATTCAAAGTATATGATGAACACCATGAAATTCATGTTCATAGTGTTAGATTATGGAATTATGTTGAAAATTCTTTAAATCCTTGATGTGAGCATGAATTATGTGTAATATGTAATATAACATGATTATATATGAGTTATATGGTTGTTCTAGCAATTCAATCCATGAATTTTTGATAAACAATAGGAAGTGTGTTCATAGTGATTCTCGGTGAAGTAATTTCTGAAAAATAATTTTTGAAACTATCAAAATTGATGTTGATTATAAGTTATTGTTAAAATTGATTAAGTATTATGTTAGTATGTTAAGAATAGAAGTGATTACAGTTGGAATCACTTGAATTGATTGAAAAACGAGTTCGTAGTAGCAATTTCCGTCAAGAACGCTTAAAATTGTGTTTTTCTTCGAATTCCATGAAATCTTGGTTGTGATTATGGGTTTAAATGAAAATTTTATGTTATGAGCATGTTAATAAGCTTAAAATATTGTTTGTCACATGTTTCATGTTTATCATGTTGGGAAAATTCGAATTCGGTGTGATGGAATAAGCCAAATTTGCTTATTTCTCCACCAGTTCGCGACCCAGCACCTCCACCAGCCCCGAGACCCACCCCACCGGGTGTTTATGCCTTGGGGGCCCGCCCCAGCAGGTATACTTGCTGCCCGGGGTAGTTTAGTTGTCGTAATGCAAAACTATTTTGACCTCTGCTACTACAATGGCCATAACATTTTCATACGAACTCCGATTGAGGTGATTCAAGATGATTCGGAACGAGGACGAGTAGACCTACAACCTTTGTGTTTTTGACTTTTTGATTTGAGGTCGTTATCTAGGGTCAAAATAGTCATTTTTGGGACTGATGCGTATTCTGAGGCAATCAGAGGGCGTCGGTCATGCGCATACACAGGTATAGTGCTGTCGACGATATTAGATGTTGTTATAAGTTATAAAACATGAATGTTAGTAAAAATATAATTATGTTTAACTTGAAATGTAATTTGATTAACGTAAGATGTAATTATAATTGGTTAATTATGTGAAATGTAATATGATTATGTGAGGTGATTAAATTACGTGGTGATTAATTATTAACTTATTAGTTAATGAAGAATGAGTTAATCTTAATTGGTTAACTAACAATGAAGATTAGATATGTAATAATTATACATATGATTTGACAGCGAGTGTCAAACGAGAATGGAAGAGAGTTACGAAGTGTAAATTAGAAAGTGTAAATTAGAATTTACTTAGATGTTTGATAAGCATTGCTAAGTGACTAATAATTGATGCATATGGTGATACGTTATGTAGGATGATGAAGCAGATTATATTAAGCAGTTTTTCGGTAATTGGTAATCCACGAACCAGGCAAGTCTTTCGGTTTCTACTTGTCTACGTGAATTTGATGAACTATTTTAAATTGCAAGCGAGCATGATATGTTATACATGTTGTAATCATGAAATGTCAAAGTCAATTTATGACTACACTGTTTGGTTAAATAATGTTGATTGAGTATGGAACTCAATCTTTATATTTGTTATGTGAATTAAAGCATGTATGCCATGTTACTTTAATTATTATGAGATTTATGTTGAGCATGTTTATTATATGATACGTGATGCATGAAAACTGTTAGAACTTGCTGAGCTGTCGAGCTCACTCTTGCAAATAACCATTTTTGCAGGTCAAGGATGCAAGGTAAAGATACGTGTTAAGTGATTTATAGAGATCAATGTTCAAGAATATTAGTTATGTTCAATTCCAAATTGTAGTTAATGTTTTGAATGAAATATGTCGCTGAGTTATAAGTAGAGTTATCCAATATAGATGGATATTATTTTATTATGTAAGACTTTGTATAGTCATTTTGTTGTAATGATTCATGATATAGATTTGAATCAAAGAGATGTAATGTAAAGGTTGCGATTCAGGGCAATATAGAAAGAAAGTTTAAAAAAGTTTTAAATATTCCGCATTTTTAGTGATTTTTAATATCGAATAATGATGAAATGAGAGATTAAAGTGGTATTATTAACGATCGAGAAGGAGAATATTATTGTATGAATTTTGGGGTCGTTACAGTTGGTATCAAAGCTGTAGGTTATACACCTTAGGTAAGAGTACCTTAGGCTATGACCTTAGAGAATGAGATGTTGAGTTAAGTTACGTATAATGAAAAGGTAATTCTTTTCACATACGTAGAAGTATAGGATGAGTTTAGTCCTAGAAATGTTGTAAGAAGAAGATTAGAATGGCGAGGAATAAAACTCGAATAAAATATTGAGCAACAGGAATGGAATTAGAAATTCTTAAAGAACGAGAATTGATTAATAAACAAGAAGAATCAAAGAAGAATCTTGAAGAGATGTAGAGATAAAAACCAGGAGTTGCCTAACTCTAATGATCTAGATGACGAATAACGATGAATAGACGAAGTCTATGAGATTAAAAGCATAATGAATTCATGATATAATATGATGTAAGGTAGAGATAAGAAGTTTTAAAACAAAACGATAATGAGCTAAGGAAGAATCATAAGGGAAATGATTATAGAATAAGATCACGACGTGATATCTTTTAGAGTTGTAAAAGACAGATGGTCTGTAATGATTGAATGGTTATAGTTTGAGACTATAACGAGAATGTACTATGAGATAGTACGAGATTAACTCACGAGGAGTTATAAATGATGAGATACATAAGTCTGTATCGAGTATAGAGCAAGAAGTTATAAGTAAGATAGAGTTAAGTGGGTTTTCAACTGAGGACTCATGTGGTGGCTGAGTTGTACAAATCTTGTATGGGCAGGGTTTTGTGCTTACACTTGGCTTATCATATTGATAATCGTTGGAAGGTTGGTGTCGCGCTATCGATATATATATGACGAGAAGGTGATTCTTTTCTCATATTATATTTGATAGTTAGAGTTAATAGAGGATAGATTAGATGATATTAACATTACATTAGATGATCTTAAGGTTAAGCGAGTTCTTAAAACTCATACTTATGGTAAGTTAGTGACTCATAGTCGTATGTATGTTTTTGAACCCCTAAGCATGTGGACAGTCTCTGATCAGTTCTTTGACTACGTATTGCTAGGACAAGTTCTTAAACTCATATTATTGTGGCAAGTTCCTGAACTTCCAAAGTGTGGTAAGTTTGATGAACTATACTGGGTATAGAAAGGTTATGGTATAGAAAGCATTGAGGTTATTTAAGATTGATAGAATGATTAAGTAATGGTGGAGTAAAGATTTATATTGATGGAGAAAGTTTTTATATTCTAAATCTCCTAGCTTTGCTAGTTTTTCGAAATTTATTGACTTCGTGCTAATGTTGCACTTCTGTTTTCTTGAAAAACATTGGATCGAACGATGGAACCAATGAGTTTTTAAAATACGTGCTATTATTCACATGTCTATGCTAATTGCTTCAGCTAGACAAAAATAATTTCAAAATGTATTTTATGTGTTCTATGCATCATTTGATATGATGTACAAACAATAATTGAGGAAGTTATCAATGCAGTTAAACCTAGTGTTGGACGTGATCGTATGATCGTCAGCCCACTATGGTATGATGTAGTATAACGACGTCATGTAATGACGAAGTCCTCAACGTATCAGTACTATGATACGGTATTAGGATATTGTGAAAAGATTTATTTATTATTTTTAGTTTCTTAAAATATATATATATATATATATATATAGAATTTTATTGAGTTGGTTACAAATATATGTATATATATATATATATATTTCGTTTGATATCCGAATTTTTACTCGAAGTCTATGCTACTTGATTCAGCTAGACAAATGTTGAAAGATGTTTATGAAATTCGAGTGTTTTTGGTTAAACTATGCCAAACCAAATTGTTTTGGTGTGGATTCAGATGTTAAGAAGCTGAGGTGAACAACCCTATAAAAGGGGGACATGTTATCGGAGACTATAATTCCGAATGTAACGCATATAGTCGTTACGATGTACTATGTTATCGGAGACTATAAGTTCCGAATGTAACGTATATAGTCGTTACGATGTTAAGATGTAATACGTTGTGCACGACGTAGGGGTACGATAGGCTGATCACCTAGAGTACTTGCAGAGAGTGTTTTCAGTCTTTGTGATTGCTAAACATTCTGTTAAAGATGGTTTACAGTGGTGATGCACTATTAAACCTGGAGAAAAGTTCAAGGTCTTATGACCCCTCAGCATGAATTGGAATCTTTTAAATTCCTGAGTTGTTTATATCGCTTCCCAATCATTGAACAATTGTGGAAGATTCTTATTATTCTGAAGGAGGATGTGGGAAGAAGGATGTTCCTTAAAAAGAGTTAGTTGTAGAACGCTTTAATCCAGTGAATGGAGATTAACGTAAAATCTATTTTGATAGTTTGAATGAATGAAGTATATATATATATGTAAAACTTTTTGCTAAGTTAACGTGTTGAAGTTATTCAACGATAATTATGAAGAGATTTTGCGAAAACTGAGTAAGTGAGGTTTCGTTGATTCCGAGGACGGAATCCTTATAAGGAGGGAAGGATGTGACATCCCGGATTTTTAAGAATTAATAAATGAGAATTTAATAAATAAAATTCTTATTTTAAGATGTTTACGTACGAGTATGTGTGTATGTGTCATATATTGTAAAATATGTGATTTGGTGTGAAGAGAATTTATATATTTATTGAATTAAATAAATATATTAATTAAATTATTTATTGAGTTAAATAAATAATTATGTGATTATTATGGAGTAATTTAATTAAGTGTTATATGTTAATTAAATGAATATTTGGTATTTAATTTAATTGACATAATGATTTTATGTTATAGTTCAAATTTAATTGGGATAATTAGATGAGTTATGTGGTGAGAGTAACATAAAATTATAATTAGTGAGTAATTATAATTATGTGATAATTTATGTCATTAATTGATGTTAAACTTTTAATTAATTAAATTAATGTTGAGTTTTAATTAGTTAAAGGATAACATTAAAAAGTATGTGTTAAAATGATTTATTAAAAGAGTTTTCAAAACTATTTTCCCAAACAAGGCCCTAGCACCGTTTTTAAATTCGCTTTGCCAAACGGGGCCTTAACTATTAAAACCTGTTTTTAAAATGATGAGTTTTACCAAACAAGGCCTTTGTACTTGTTTAATCTTATTTCTTCCAAACAATGCCTTAAACTCAAGAAGTTAGTTTTTAAAAATAATGTGGTTTTGCCAAACATGGCCTTGGGCTTTTCAAATTTTGTAACCTATGTAATAAGTGGTAGTTAGTATAGCAATTAGTATATTATTTATTAGCTATATTAATAATATAAGTTACATATATTGTATATGTATATTGTATATTGTATAATATATGCTAAGTTAAAAGATACGTTAGTTTTCTAAAAGCCTAAGTCTAAACAAAACAAAGAAAGAAGAAGAAGAGAGTTAGAGAGAATTGTCAGAGAAGAAGAAGAGAGAAGAGGAAGAAAAGCTTGAGAATGCAAGAGAGGATCATCATCTTTATCATCTCTCTCTTAAGTCAAAACTAGTAAGGTTATAATTTTAACCCTAGAATTAATTCATATGTTTTGTCTTTTCTTCTTTATCAAATTAGGTTTTTACAATCATAAAATTATATGTATATATGGTGTTCATATGTTTTCATATGTAATTGTATGCCATGAAAGGGTTTTCAAAATCAATTGTTGTAAAAACATGTTTTCAAAGAATATCCTTCTATGTTTTCATGGTTTTAGAATTCTATGTGGAAGTCTCTTTATGAAACTTCATAATTTTGTTATGAGAGTGGGATATGTATGTGTGTGTATATATATATATATATATTTACATGAGAGTTTCATAGTTGTTTAAGAATTTCAATTCACAAGTATATGATGAACACCATGAAATTCATGTTCATAGTGTTAGATTATGGAATTATGTTGAAAATTCTTTAAATCCTTGATGTGAGCATGAATTATGTGTAATATGTGATATAACATGATTATATATGAGTTATATGGTTGTTCTAGCAATTCAATCCATGAATTTTTGATAAACAATAGGAAGTGTGTTCATAGTGATTCTCGGTGAAGTAATTTTTGAAAAATAATTTTTGAAACTATCAAAATTGATGTTGATTATGAGTTATTGTTAAAATTTATTAAGTATTATGTTAGTATGTTAAGAATAGAAGTGATTACAGTTGGAATCACTTGAATTGATTGAAAAACGAGTTCGTAGTAGCAATTTCCGTCAAGAACGCTTAAAATTATGTTTTTCTTCGAATTCCATGAAATCTTGGTTGTGATTATGTATTTATATGAATTTTTTATGTTATGAGCATGTTAATAAGCTTAAAATATTGTTTGTCACATGTTTCATGTTTATCATGTTGGGAAAATTCGAATTCGGTGTGACGGAATAAGCCAAATTGGCTTATTTCTCCACCAGTTCGCGACCCAGCACCTCCACCAGCCCCTGGACCCACCCCAACGGGTGTTTATGCCTTGGGGGACCCGCCCCAGCGGGTATACTTGCTGCCCGAGGTAGTTTAGTTGTCGTAATGCAAAACTGTTTTGACCTCTGTTACTAAAATGGCCATAGCTTTTTCATACGAACTCCGATTGAGGTGATTCAAGATGATTCGGAACGAGCACGAGTAGACCTACAACTTTTGTGTTTTTGAATTTTTGATTTGAGGTCGTTATCTAGGGTCAAAGTGGTCATTTTTGGGACTGATGCGTATTCTGAGGCAATCAGAGGGCGTCGGTCATGCGCATACACAAGTATAGTGCTGTCGACGATATTAGATGTTGTTATAAGTTATAAAACATGAATGTTAGTAAAAATATAATTATGTTTAACTTGAAATGTAATTTGATTGACGTAAGATGTAATTATAATTGGTTAATTATGTGAAATGTAATATGATTATGTGAGGTGATTAAATTACGTGGTGATTAATTATTAACTTATTAGTTAATGAAGAATGAGTTAATCTTAATTGGTTAACTAACAATGAAGATTAGATATGTAATAATTATACATATGATTTGACAGCGAGTGTCAAACGAGAATGGAAGAGAGTTACGAAGTGTAAATTAGAAAGTGTAAATTAGAATTTACTTAGATGTTTGATAAGCATTGCTAAGTGACTAATAATTGATGCATATGGTGATACGTTATGTAGGATGATGAAGCAGATTATATTAAGCAGTTTTTCGGTAATTGGTAATCCACGAACCGGGCAAGTCTTTCGGTTTCTACTTGTCTACGTGAATTTGATGAACTATTTTAAATTGCAAGCGAGCATGATATGTTATACATGTTGTAATCATGAAATGTCAAAGTCAGTTTATGACTACACTGTTTGGTTAAATAATGTTGATTGAGTATAGAACTCAATCTTTATATTTGTTATGTGAATTAAAGCATGTATGCCATGTTACTTTAATTATTATGAGATTTATGTTGACCATGTTTATTATGTGATACGTGATGCATGAAAACTGTTAGAACTTGCTGAGCTGTCGAGCTCACTCTTGCAAATAACCATTTTTGCAGGTCAAGGATGCAAGGTAAAGATACGTGTTAAGTGATTTATAGAGATCAATGTTCAAGAATATTAGTTATGTTCAATTTCAAATTGTAGTTAATGTTTTGAATGAAATATGTCGCTGAGTTATAAGTAGAGTTATCTAATATAGATGGATATTGTTTTATTATGTAAGACTTTGTATAGTCATTTTGTTGTAATGATTCATGATATAGATTTGAATCAAAGAGATGTAATGTAAAGGTTGCGATTCAGGGCAATATAGAAAGAAAGTTTATAAAAGTTTTAAATATTCCGCATTTTTAGTGATTTTTAATATCGAATAATGATGAAATGAGAGATTAAAGTGGTATTATTAACGATCGAGAAGGAGAATATTATTGTATGAATTTTGGGGTCGTTACACTTATTACAATAGAAACTTGACATAACAAGCCTTCACTTGTTCATCTTTCCTTTTCCTTTACTTGTTGACGGTATGTCAACATTCTTGTTCTCAACTGCAAGTGGTGGTAGAACATGCAAGAATGAGCAAACACAAGCTCACTTGAAATTACAACAGTGATATGACATATATGAATAGCTTCAAAGGAGTTTGAATAACTTTACTTTCATCAATATAAATAATTGAACTATAATTCTTTCATCAATACACAGAATTAGAATATAGAATCATCTGAGGGTCAGAAGACCTTGAACTATTGTCCTAAGTTATAAATATTTCTATTTAAACCTTTAACAGTCAATAAGACTATGGACCATTAACTCGTACTCAGGGGGATCAACCCTTTGTACCATGAATTGTGCACAACCATCTTAACACTTTCGCATAAATATCCCCTAATAAATAGGGTTGTTCATTCTCAGTAATTGAATTCAAGTCCGTACCAAAGAAAGTTTGGTTTGAATAGATAAGGAAACTTTAGAGTTCAACTATCATCAACTAGGAGTAGTTAAATCAACTCACAACACTTTAATAGTTCAATGATATAAGAATCATGAACCAATTACAAGATATGACAATAAACTTTATAATAGATAGGCATGCTTTAGAAGTAACTCAAAGCAATTGAAAGGATAAGTAAATCTTGCTTGAACAACTAAGTCAAGATCATAATACCTCAATAATACTTCATTATTTGAGCAATAGGAATATTCGAACACAACAACGGTTGTACAAAGTAAATAACAAGTTCTGAAATGAAAACTTGTTTAAAGTAAGAGAATAAGAGTAAGAGAACTTGCACAATAATAAGTTTAGAGATAGGAAACTTGCTTAACGTTAACGAGTTTAGGGTTTAGAAGACTTGTCTGAAGCGCAAGCTACACTTGAAACACAATTACAATCACTTCACAAACACCCTACACATTTATATTACATGCAAACCACCTATTAGTATCCAACTACAACATTTAAACCGTTGAACTTCATACTCAAGTCTAATTCACAATGTAAGTTACCACATTGGTTGCTAACTAGTCAAGTACGTGAGTCTATACTCACGACATACATTCATAAGCTTATAATACTATCAATCGTGTTGTGTACCTTAAGAAGGTAACACAATCATACACATGTAACACATTCATAAAATACTTCAACCTAACTTAAACACATCAAAATCATATTATCTTATTACATATTTCACTTTCCAAGTCATAGAAGCAAGTTAGCTAAACAAACGGGGCATAAAAACTCAAAAGCCAAAAAGTAACTTTTCTGAATAGATTGTTAACCCGTTGGGGCAGGTCCCCCAAGGGCAAAAGCCCTGCTAGGGCGGGTGTGTGCTCTGGTGGGAGGTCCTGGCTCGCGAACTGGTGGAGAAATAAGCTAATGTAGCTCATTCCTTCACACCGAATTCGATTTTTCCCAACATGATAAATATGAAACTTGATACAAACAGTATTTTAAACTCATTAACATGCTCATAACATCTATAATCCATAGAACACATAATCAAAATCAAGATTTCATAATTTTTGAAGAAAAACACAATTTTAAGCATTCTTGGCGAAAATTGCTATCACGAATTTGTTTTTCAATCAATTCAAGTGATTCCAAATGCAATAACTCCTATTCTTAACATACTAACATAATATATGACCAATTTCAACAATAACCCATAATCACACATCAATTTGATAGTTTCAAAAGCCATTTTTCAGAAATTAATTCAAAGAAAATCACTATAATCATAATTCCAATTGTTTATCAAAAATTCATGGTTTGAATTGCTAAAACAACCATATAACTCATATATAATCATGTTATATCACATATTACACATAACTCATACTCACATCAATGATTTAAGAACAATTTTCAAAGTAACTTCATAAAAGAGTACTATGAACATGATTTCATCATGTTCGGCGTATACTTGTGATAAGTGGCTTTTATGACCACTTATTCAGATCCTTTCTAACTCATTCTGTTGCTGAAACTCAAGTAATCATGTGCGTTTAATGTGTTTTTCCTTTGTTTGGTGGTTTTCAGGTTTAGGAACCCCTTTTGTGCTAATGGAGCTTAAAAGAGCAAAAGATCGCCTCAACGGGGCAAAGTGCTGAAAAGAGCTTTAAAGCATAATGATGGCATGATAAGGCATGAAGTCTAGAAGCGAGCTGGGTTGTGATGAGGCAAAAGTGCTATAAAGGATTGCAAGAATACATGAGGTGCAAGAAAGATCAAAGGGATTCTTGAAGCCAGCCAGCAGCCTGCACTAGCAAAGCAGCATCAAATTGCAGAATTCAGTGCCGCGCGGCCACGCTTGGAATAGGCTTGGGGCGCGTGCTGCAGCGCCAGTCCCCAGCAAAAAATTCTTTGACTTTTTGATTGACTGAACGGGAGAGGCTTTAAATGGGGGCTCGTGAGCAGCATTTGTGACACCCCCAAATCCGGGTACTTCAATTCCACGGGACTTGGTGTTCACTGTACGAATATTATCTATCTATCTACCCATAGTAAATGCAAACCATGCAATAAATAGAATTAAATCCTCCCCTTATGGGGTTACAACATCTGAGTAATAAATAAAATAAATCCCAGGTCATACTAACCTTAAACATCTGTGCGGAACATAAACAAATAAATAAGTCTTACACATAAACACATAAAATAAACAACAAGTCTTCATCACTTGTTGACCTTGCCCTTGCCTTTGCTAGTAGAAGGCTCGTTGGACCTTTCGTTCTTAACTACAATGTTATTATTACGCAAGAGTGAGCACGATTGCCCACAAGTATAATAATATGACAACAATATAATAACATGCGAGTAAATCAAAGACATCTGAATAAAGAAACTCAACTTCTGACTCGAGGATAAATAATAGGAATCAAAAGAACATCTGAGGGTCATAAGACCTTGAACTATGTCCTAGGTTGTAAAGTGTTTATGCTTTAAACCTTTAACAGTCATAAGACTATGGACTCTACTTCTCGTACTTAGGGGGATCAGCCCTTAGTACCATACTGTGCACAATATCTCAACGCTAAAGCGTAAATAATCCCCTTTACAGGGTTGTTCATCTCAGTTTTGACATCAGAGTCCGCACCAAAGGAAGTTTGGTTTGGATAAGCTCAATAAGTATTCTAGAATTTGAAGCGTTCATCAACTATGGACTAGTCGAGTCGATAAGGGTTCACTAGTCCTATAAGATTTAATAATAACATCGATATTCAACTTGAACAATAATTCTCAAGAGTATACAATCGAATAAGTATTGTATAATATTTAAAGGAATAACAATATCTCATATGAAAATCTTAACTTGAATAAACAAGGATAAGAACTTGCTCGATGTAAAAGTAAAGTTTGAGTTTAGGAAACTTGCAAAATATAGAACAAGTTTAAGGATAGGAAACTTGCCTCTTGCACAAGCTACAATTATAATTCACGTTCTTTATTAAATCCTACATATCAATACGTTCACAATACACATTAATCAATAACTCGATATACGTATCGAATCACACACATCGGTCTTGAGCACGTTATTGGACTATACAATTAACGAATCAAGTCATGTAATTAACTTATTAATTACTCACGTAATATAAGTTATTAACCTCTTATTATATGTTTAATCATGTCTTCATGTTTATTACATTAGGTTACAATTACATTTCCTGGACTTGAACAATTAAAATCTCATTTTTGGGCAAAATTGCCAAGTGGCGCTGCAGCTCCACCATTTGAACTAAAAATGGCGCTGCAGCTCCACTGGCGCTGCAGCCCCAATCTTGGCGCTGCAGCTCCACTGGCGCTGCGGCCCCAATCTTGGTGCTGCAGCTCCACTGGCGCTGCAGCCCCAATCTTAGGCTTAAAGTTGGCGCTGCAGCTCCAAGATTGGGGCTGCAGCGCCAGTGGAGCTGCAGCGCCATTTTTAGTTCAAATGGTGGAGCTGCAGCGCCACTTGGCAATTTTGCCCAAAAATGAGATTTTAATTGTTCAAGTCCAGGAAATGTAATTGTAACCTAATGTAATAAACATGAAGACATGATTAAACATATAATAAGAAGTTAATAACTTATATTACGTGAGTAATTAATAAGTTAATTACATGACTTGATTCGTTAATTGTATAGTCCAATAACGTGCTCAAGACCGATGTGTGTGATTCGATACGTATATCGAGTTATTGATTAATGTGTATTGTGAACGTATTGATATGTAGGATTTAATAAAGAACGTGAATTATAATTGTAGCTTGTGCAAGATGCAAGTTTCCTATCCTTAAACTTGTTCTATATTTTGCAAGTTTCCTAAACTCAAACTTTACTTTTACATCGAGCAAGTTCTTATCCTTGTTTATTCAAGTTAAGATTTTCATATGAGATATTGCTATTCCTTTAAATATTATACAATACTTATTCGATTGTATACTCTTGAGAATTATTGTTCAAGTTGAATATCGATGTTATTATTAAATCTTATAGGACTAGTGAACCCTTATCGATTCGACTAGTCCATAGTTGATGAACGCTTCAAATTCTAGAATACTTATTGAGCTTATCCAAACCAAACTTCCTTTGGTGCGGACTCTGATGTCAAAACTGAGATGAACAACCCTGTAAAGGGGATTATTTACGCTTTAGCGTTGAGATATTGTGCACAGTATGGTACTAAGGGCTGATCCCCCTAAGTACGAGAAGTAGAGTCCATAGTCTTATGACTGTTAAAGGTTTAAAGCATAAACACTTTACAACCTAGGACATAGTTCAAGGTCTTATGACCCTCAGATGTTCTTTTGATTCCTATTATTTATCCTCGAGTCAGAAGTTGAGTTTCTTTATTCAGATGTCTTTGATTTACTCGCATGTTATTATATTGTTGTCATATTATTATACTTGTGGGCAATCGTGCTCACTCTTGCGTAATAATAACATTGTAGTTAAGAACGAAAGGTCCAACGAGCCTTCTACTAGCAAAGGCAAGGGCAAGGTCAACAAGTGATGAAGACTTGTTGTTTATTTTATGTGTTTATGTGTAAGACTTATTTATTTGTTTATGTTCCGCACAGATGTTTAAGGTTAGTATGACCTGGGATTTATTTTATTTATTACTCAGATGTTGTAACCCCATAAGGGGAGGATTTAATTCTATTTATTGCATGGTTTGCATTTACTATGGCTAGATAGATAGATAATATTCGTACAGTGAACACCAAGTCCCGTGGAATTGAAGTACCCGGATTTGGGGGTGTCACAGGTTGGTATCAGAGCTGTAGGTTATGAACCTTAGGTGGGGAAAAACCTTAGGATAGTAGCCTTTTTAGAGATCGAGAACATAGTAATGATAACTCTTATCGAGTTCTAAGAAAGATAATAACTTACCTTATGTGCTACGTGCTTATACTTATATATTCGAGTCTCGATTAGCATCACGTAATTACTAAAACTTAAAATTTTATTTGTCAGGATGACGAATGCTGGAGAACCTAGTCAGTCCAGGGACCTTGTACCCCTAGAGGCTAGAGAGGAGGAGCCCCGAGATATCCACGTAGTTTGGGAGCAGTTAGTCCGACGAGAGCCATCACCCTTGATCACAGTCATTGGTCAGGAGAATGTGCCGGTGTCTGATTCAGAGGAGGACTCTGAGGAAGACCCTGAGGAGATTGAAGTTCAGGCTGAGGCAGCTGAAGAGGAGGAGGAAGACCCTGAAGAGTTCCCGCCGAGCTCTATCAGTGCCGAGATGTATGACGAGCTGTATGACCGTAACATAGAGTTACGTGATACTGTTCAGGAGCTGAGGGAGACTGTTCAGGAGCTGAGGGAGCGGTCGGTTACTCAACAGTCTACCATCGAGCTGAGGGATGGAGAGGTTGAGGCTCTTCACACACGTTTGGGAAATGTAGAGTGGAATTTGGTTCACGAGAAAGGCCAAACTAAGCAGAAGTCAGAGGAAATAGAGGAATTGAAGAATGAACTGAAAGAAAAATCAGCAAGGCTGGCCATAGTAGAGGAGGCTTGGGTAAGGGAATCACGACGAGCAGATCTCGCAGAAGATAATTGTCGGGCGAAGAAGGCCAAGCTTGAGGAGACGTACTCTACGCTTCAATATGTAATTAATGAGGCCCAGGATCGGGTTATGAGGTACCCAATTCAGTTCGAAGGACTACCGTCATACATGCTAGATCGCAGGACGATGTCTCGGATTATGGAAGAAGAGCGTGGCAAAACTGTTCGTCGCCTTAATGGGCAGTGATAGGAACATTTGATTTTGTGAAACCTATCTGGTAGTTAATAATGTAAATTCCAATGTGTTTATAAACAGAGGAATATTTTATGTTTTAAATCCTGTAGATTCTTTATCTCAGGATAGTTGATGTAAATAGCAGTGATGCTATCGTATTATGTTAAAACTTTTGATTTAGTAATATATCAGAGTTTATTTGAGATAATGTGTTGACTGATTGTGTCTAAATGTTTAAGTTAAGCCTTAGATATTTAAAAGATTGAATAAAGTTCTAATACGCGTATTTCTTAACAGTAAAATGCCGCCAAGGAGACGATCTAACCGTCAACAGGCCCAAGAAGGGTCAACTAACAACAACAACGACGCCAATGCTAACCCCGTTCAGCAGTTGGCGAACTTACTTGCTGGAGCGCTTAACAACCAACCTCAAGCTCCACCAAACACAACGTTCAAGGACTTCAAGGCGGTGGGACCGCCAGAGTTTAAAGGCACCATGAACCCGATAGAAGCTCAAACCTGGGTCATGGAGATGGAAAAAGTTTTTGACGTCGCCAGAGTCAGAGAGGACCAGAAAACCGCCTATGCAACGTTCATGCTGAAATCTGAGGCCAGCTATTGGTGGCAAGCGAATAAGGTCCGGGGAGGTGAAGGTGTGATTACCTGGGAGAGGTTCAAGGAGATGTTCTTCGAGATGTACTTTCCGACCAGCTCGCAGAATCAAATGGAGGTCCAGTTCTTGGAACTGAAACAGGGAAATATGTCCGTACCAGAATATGTGGCGAAATTCAATGAGTTGGCTAGGTTTGCCACGTATCAAGTGCACACCGATCAGAGGAAGGCAAGGAGGTTTGAACAGGGCCTGAAGCCCTGGTTGTATAGCAAAGTGTCAATGTTCCAATTGAACACTTTTGCTGGGGTGTTGGAGAAGGCCATTCTCGCTGAAGGCGGGAGTGATGCAGTTACAAAGTATAACCAAGATCAGAAAAAGAAGAAGAGTGAAGGTGAAGGAATTAACAAGGCTAGTGGTAGCAACACGGGAGGGAGTAATAATCAGAAGAGGAGGTGGAATGATAACTCATCGACTGGGAATCAGCAAGGTGGTCAGAAAAAGAGGATCGAAGCTTGTTCGACCTGCGGGAAAGCTCACCTGGGGGTCTGTATGAAGGGAAAACGAGTATGCTATAATTGTGGTCAGGAAGGCCACATAGCACCTAACTGTCCGAACCCAAAGAAGGGCGCTTGCTTCACTTGCGGCTCAAATGACCATCTGGCAAGGGACTATCCCAAGAAGGGATCTGGAAGGGAAGGATCAGGTGGAAACAGGGGAAACAGCGGTGGAAGTGCTTTAACTATCACGGAACCAACCGCAACCAACCGACCAACCGCCAGGACCTTCAACATGACCGTGCAGGATGCTGTGCAGTCTCGCGATGTGGTGTCAGGTATCATTCCGATCAATAAAGTTAATGCTTATGTACTATTTGATTCGGGTGCTACTTGTTCATTTATATCCGATGACTTTGCTAAGAACTTAGAACTTCCTATGGACGAGTTAGAATACCCCATGAATATAGAGATTGCGAATAGAGAAGTAATCCCTGTTAAGTATGTACACAAGAACTGTAGAGTAGATATTAAGGGTAACATTATGAACGTAAATCTTATCCCGATTAGACTTAGGGAATTCGATGTTATTCTGGGAATGGATTGGCTAGTCAATTATGGGGCTGTAATTGATTGCCAGAGAAAGTGTATCAACCTTATGACCCCGTCAAAGGTTGTGTTTTATGGCAGTAAATCGCCTAGACAAGCGAGTTGTCTGACGATGATGCAGGCCAGGAAGTTGTTAAGACAAGGCTGTGTAGGATATTTAGCCTACATAGTCGATAGTCGTAAAGAAAACCCAAAATTAGAAGATATACCAGTCGTGAGGGACTTCTTAGACGTATTTTCGGATGATCTGCCAGGACTTCCGCCAGACAGAGAGGTTGAGTTTGTGATTGATTTGGCGCCAGGGACGGCCCCAATATCGAAGGCACCGTACCGGATGGCTCCGGTAAAGATGAAAGAGTTAATGGTACAACTGCAAGAGTTACTGGACAAGAAGTACATCCAACCGAGCGTATCGCCGTGGGGAGCGCCAGTGTTGTTTGTGAAAAAGAAGGACGGGACGATGCGGCTTTGCATCGACTACAGAGAACTGAATAAGGTCACAATTAAGAATAGATATCCATTACCGAGGATCGACGATCTGTTCGACCAATTGAAGGGTGCAAGGTACTTTTCAAAGATAGACTTGAGGAGTGGCTATCATCAGCTGAAGGTGAGGCCAGAGGATGTTCCAAAGACAGCATTTAGGACTCGATATGGTCACTATGAATTTTTGGTAATGTCATTTGGTCTAACGAATGCTCCTGCAGCATTCATGGGCTTAATGAATGGAGTGTTCAAGCCGTTTTTGGACAAATTCATGGTGGTCTTTATCGACGATATTTTGGTATACTCGAAGACCAAGGAAGAACATGTAGAACATCTGAAGTTAACATTAGAGGCGTTGAGAAGAGAGAAGTTGTACGCCAAATTTTCTAAATGTGAATTCTGGATTGAAAGAGTGCAATTTCTTGGACATGTGATCGACAAGGACGGAATTTCGATAGATCCCTCTAAAGTAGAAGCTGTGATGAACTGGGATCAGCCGAAAACACCATCGGAAGTGAGGAGTTTTCTTGGATTGGCGGGTTATTATAGAAGATTTATTCAGGACTTTTCCAAGATCGCAACTCCGCTGACGAATTTGACTAGAAAATCGGTGAAATTCGTTTGGACAGAGAAGTGTGAGGAAAGTTTCCAAGAGCTTAAGAGGAGGTTGAGTTCGGCACCTGTGTTATCCCTTCCGGATGACACAGGAAATTTTGTGATTTATAGTGATGCGTCGCATAAAGGACTTGGCTGTGTACTTATGCAAAACGGCAGGGTCATTGCGTATGCGTCACGACAATTGAAAGACTATGAGAAGGGGTATCCGACCCATGACTTGGAGTTAGCTGCAGTGGTATTTGCTTTAAAAATTTGGAGACACTATCTCTATGGGGAGAAGTGTGAAATATATACAGACCACAAGAGTCTGAAATATATTTTTACACAGAAGGACTTGAATATGCGCCAGAGAAGGTGGCTGGAGTTAATTAAGGACTATGACTGTGAAATCTTATACCATCCGGGTAAGGCTAATGTGGTTGCCGACGCCTTAAGCAGAAAGGGTCGGGAGAAATTGATGATGTTGACTGCTCAGGAGGAGCTAATTTCAGCAATGGAAAAGCTGGAATTGGAAGTGAAGTATCCGATAGAGATTGACGAGAAGTTGTTTCAGATGCAAACTGGTACAACCCTATTGGATAAAGTTAAGGAAGCTCAACTTCAGGACGAAGAATGTGAAAAGGTTAAGAAAAAGATATCTGAAGGAACCGAACCGAGATTCAAGATAGACAGTGAGGGACTGCTGAGATTTGAGAACAGAGTTTGGGTACCGTCAGTGCCAGAGATTAAGGATAACATTTTGAGCGAGGCTCATAGCTCACGATATTCGATTCACCCCGGTAGTACCAAGATGTACCAGGATCTTCGACAGCACTTCTGGTGGCCGAATTTGAAACGAGATGTTGCTGAGTGTGTTGCAAAGTGTCTAACCTGTCAGAAAGTGAAAGCAGAACATCAGAGACCAAGTGGTTTGCTACAACCCCTGGAAATCCCAGAATGGAAATGGGAACACATTACGATGGATTTCGTGGTTGGCCTTCCGACGACTCAGAAAGGCTACGATGCAGTATGGGTTATCGTTGACCGACTGACGAAATCCGCACACTTCCTTCCGATCAAAATCAGATTCAACTTAGACCAGTTGGTAAGGCTATATGTGAAAGAGATTGTTTCGAGGCACGGAGTTCCGGTGTCAATTGTTTCCGACAGAGATCCGCGTTTCACATCGAACTTCTGGAAGCGACTACAAGAATGCATGGGGACACAGTTGAGAATGAGTACGGCTTATCACCCTCAGACAGACGGGCAGAGTGAAAGAACGATCCAGACATTGGAAGATATGTTGAGAGCATGCATCATGGATTTTAAAGGAAATTGGGATGATCACCTACCGCTTGTGGAATTCAGTTACAACAACAGTTACCACGCTAGTATTGGTATGCCGCCTTACGAAGCGTTGTACGGAAGAAAATGCAGAACTCCGCTATACTGGGATGAAGTTGGCGAGAGACAACTACTAGGTCCAGAACTGGTACAGCAGACAGCAGAGATAGTCAAAGTGATCAGAACAAGACTGGTAGCAGCTCAGGATAGGCAGAAGAAATACGCCGATCCACACCGTAAGAACGTTGAGTTTGAATCGGGTAGCTATGTGTTCTTGAAAGTCTCTCCCTGGAAGGGGAAGATCAGATTCGGTAAGAAGGGAAAATTGAGCCCAAGGTTCATTGGACCCTTTGAAGTGCTGCGAAGGATTGGAGAAGTGGCGCATGAGGTAGCCTTACCTCCGGCCCTTGAGAATGTCCACAACGTCTTTCATGTGTCAGTTTTACGCCCCTACAAACCCGATTACAAACATGTGATTGAATATGAACCCCTACATTTTGAGAAAGACTTATCCTATGAAGAAATTCCTGTTCAGATTGTTGACAGGAAAGAGCAAGTCCTCAGAAATAAAGTTATACATTCTGTTAAGGTAATTTGGAGGAACCACAATGCTGAAGAAGCTACGTGGGAACTCGAAGAGCATATGATGAAGAATTACCCAGATTTATTTACTTAATTTTTTGTTTATGCGATTCTGGGGACAGAATCTTTGTAAGGGGGGGAGAATGTAACGGGACGAAATTTAATTGAACCGTGATTCTGGGGACAGAATCCTTTTAAGGGGGGAAAGATGTGACAAACAAGATTTTTGTAATTTATTTTGAATATTTATTGAATTAAATAAATATTTTTCGATGATTTAATTATTGAGTTAAATAATTAATTGATGAATTTGTGGTAGAGTAATTTAATTATATGTGTCACATTAGTTAAATTAATGTGGTGAATTTTTTATATTCAAAGTATGTATTTAATTGAGCTTATTTGATTAATATAATAATTAATAAGCATAATGTTATTCTAATTAATTTAATAATTAATTAGAGATTTATGATTAGACATAATTAATAAATAAAAATTTTAATTATGTGACTATGTGATTTAATGTAGATTTATGCTATTTTATTTAATTAATTTAAATAGCATTATTTGATTTAATTGGGTGTGACATTAATTAACTATATAATAGTAAGTTAATTAAATTAAATGGAAAGGAGGAATAAGGGACAAACAAACTAAGCCCTAGTGGGGGTTGGAGCCAGTTAACCCATTATGGGATTAACTGACGACCCATAACCCACGACTTCTAATTACGCGTATAATATATTAATTTACATATACATATCAGTTCATATAATTAATTTGTAAGACACTAAGTTCCAGAGAGAAAAAGAGAGAAATTGAGAGAAAAGACTCGAGAATTAGTTAGAGAAGAGATTGAAGAATTTAGTTGCATCATCATCACTAACTAGCAAGGGTAATTCTTTCTCCTACGTTTTTAAATTCAAGTTCTTACAGTTTCCATTAACGTATTCTTAAAAAGTTCTCTGTGAATGACTAATTTGATGATTAATGCATGATATGATTTTATATGTATTATTATATGATCATAACATGTTTTATACCATGTATGCATGATTTAATGTGATAAATTTCATACAATTATACTTGATTTGATTTTTACAAAAGTCACAGAGTAGAAAAGTTGTATATATGGCCATACAGCCCTTATGTACAATTTTTATACTATGAATCGATGATTTAACTTTGAATTAGCACTTACATATGATTGTACACGTTTATACGAACAAAACGGAAGTTAAACGAACGGATTCGGTGTTATAACGAATCCGTAAAGTTAAATTTCGTGCTTTTCCTTCAAAACATGATAAAGTATGAAAAACAGTGAATTTGATTGCTATAACTTGTGTAATTAAGTGATTTAGAATGCTAAGATCATGCTAGAAATATTGTATAGTGTTTCTATGAAGTCCATACTTCATGGGTAGCAATTAAATTGTTGTGGTAGCATTTACTCTGGGCCTGGTTCTCTGTTATTCGTGAACTGCAGATTCTGAAAATGGCGTTTGGAACTGCAGCGCCAACTTTAAGCCTAAGATTGGGGCTGCAGCGCCAGTGGAGCTGCAACGCCAAGATTGGGGCCGCAGCGCCAGTGGAGCTGCAGCGCCAAGATTGGGGCTGCAGCGCCATTTTTAGTTCAAATGGTGGAGCTGCAGCGCCACTTGGCAATTTTGCCCAAAAATGAGATTTTAATTGTTCAAGTCCAGGAAATGTAATTGTAACCTAATGTAATAAACATGAAGACATGATTAAACATATAATAAGAGGTTAATAACTTATATTACGTGAGTAATTAATAAGTTAATTACATGACTTGATTCGTTAATTGTATAGTCCAATAACGTGCTCAAGACCGATGTGTGTGATTCGATACGTATATCGAGTTATTGATTAATGTGTATTGTGAACGTATTGATATGTAGGATTTAATAAAGAACGTGAATTATAATTGTAGCTTGTGCAAGAGGCAAGTTTCCTATCCTTAAACTTGTTCTATATTTTGCAAGTTTCCTAAACTCAAACTTTACTTTTACATCGAGCAAGTTCTTATCCTTGTTTATTCAAGTTAAGATTTTCATATGAGATATTGCTATTCCTTTAAATATTATACAATACTTATTCGATTGTATACTCTTGAGAATTATTGTTCAAGTTGAATATCGATGTTATTATTAAATCTTATAGGACTAGTGAACCCTTATCAATTCGACTAGTCCATAGTTGATGAACGCTTCAAATTCTAGAATACTTATTGAGCTTATCCAAACCAAACTTCCTTTGGTGCGGACTCTGATGTCAAAACTGAGATGAACAACCCTGTAAAGGGGATTATTTACGCTTTAGCGTTGAGATATTGTGCACAGTATGGTACTAAGGGCTGATCCCCCTAAGTACGAGAAGTAGAGTCCATAGTCTTATGACTGTTAAAGGTTTAAAGCATAAACACTTTACAACCTAGGACATAGTTCAAGGTCTTATGACCCTCAGATGTTCTTTTGATTCCTATTATTTATCCTCGAGTCAGAAGTTGAGTTTCTTTATTCAGATGTCTTTGATTTACTCGCATGTTATTATATTTTTGTCATATTATTATACTTGTGGGCAATCGTGCTCACTCTTGCGTAATAATAACATTGTAGTTAAGAACGAAAGGTCCAACGAGCCTTCTACTAGCAAAGGCAAGGGCAAGGTCAACAAGTGATGAAGACTTGTTGTTTATTTTATGTGTTTATGTGTAAGACTTATTTATTTGTTTATGTTCCGCACAGATGTTTAAGGTTAGTATGACCTGGGATTTATTTTATTTATTACTCAGATGTTGTAACCCCATAAGGGGAGGATTTAATTCTATTTATTGCATGGTTTGCATTTACTATGGGTAGATAGATAGATAATATTCGTACAGTGAACACCAAGTCCCGTGGAATTGAAGTACCCGGATTTGGGGGTGTCACAGCATTGAAGAGAGTCTCCCTTGGGGAGTTTAGCCCTAGCATAGATTGTTCTTTCTTTTCCTTTTCCTTTCAATTCCTTGTTTAGATTAGGTTAGTTTAGGAGTAGATTAGGGTATAATTAGTTAGTAGATTCTAGAGTTTGTTGGCTTTTGAAGATTGAAGCAAGGAGTACATCAAGGATCCACTACTTGGAGAAGAACTAAGATTTGCATGTTTTTTATCTCTTACGCTTCTTGTATTTAATTTGTATTCGGATGATGTATATAAATCTTGTGGATAATATATTTGGGTTGTCTATGACTTAAATCTTTTTTGAGGTTCCAATGGAACCTAATGAGTAGTTGAATGTTGATTTCCCTTCCATGTGGTTCTTATTTAATTGCTATGTGATTGTCTATTACGATATATGCTTTAGTTGTTTAATTGAGTCGCGACCAATTACTGTGATAACCTATGTGGGATCGAAAGACGATATGTAGGTTTAGATCTAATCGTAGTGGCGGGCGATTGTACGTTCACATGGCGTTGGACGTATGATTTGTGTTTAGGATAGACATATACCAAAACGTCGCTCGTAGTCAATAGAGGACTTGACCTTAAACCCTAATTATTTGTAAATCACATAGATATATAGTGGTTTAGGTACTGTGGGTGTTCACGTGCGTCTATCATCTGTGGATTGCACGTGATATGGTTTAGGTGCATCGAAAGATGGCCTTCTCTTACTTTCATGTTCTCGGCTAATAAACTATCATGATTGATTTGACCTAATTGGAAGTGTATTGACTTAGACGAGTCATTAGGGGAAATTGGGATCTCTTATCTTCACTATCTGATTTCACTATAGGATTAGTTAGTTTAAGTTTAATTCCTTGCCTAGTTTAAATTAGTTTTTATTCCTTCTCCTTACCATCCGTTTAAATAAGACTGAGATGATTACGGACTATTGATTTGGCGACCTTTTATCTTTTAATTCCTCGAGGGAACGATCTTTACTTACTCTTTATTACTCGTTAGCCGCGTATACTTGCGCGTTAATTGTGTCATATAAATCGACCAACAACTTGCGAATTAAAACTCTTAAACAACTATAAAAATCATATGTAAGCATATATATATATACATATATATGTACATATCCCATTCACATATCAAAATAAATAACTTTCACAAAGAGATTTTTACAAAGAATTCTAAAACTATGAAAATATAGAAAAAACATGTTTTGAAAATTTGTTTTTACAACAATTGTATTTTGAAAACCCTTTCATGTCATACAATTACATATGAAAATATATGAACACCATATATACATATAATTTCATAATCATGAAAACTTAATTTGATAAAGAAGAATTACAACACATAAGAATTGAGTACAAGGGTTAGGATATAACCTTACTAGTTTTAATTAAGAGAGAGATGGAGATGATGATTGGGCATGCTTTGCCTTCTCAAAGCTTTCCCTTCTTCTTCTTCTTTCTCTTCTTCTTCTCTGATAACTCTCTCTAACTCTCTTCTTCTGTTTCTTTCTTTGTTTTGTTTGTAAAACTAACATACTAACTATCTGACATATATTATAATATACATATACATATATAATATATATGTAACTTATAAATAATAAGTATAATACTTATAACCATATTAATTCTTATTAATAACATAGGTTACAAAATTTGAAAAGCCCAAGGTCATGTTTGGCAAACTCTTAGTTAAAAAAATAGGTTTTAGTGCTAAGGCTTTGTTTGGGTAAAATAAGATTAAACAAGTACAAGAGTCTTGTTTGGTAAAACCACTTAAAACTCTTTTTCATTCTTTTAATAAATCCTTAATCCATAGATTAAATACCACATTTATTTAATTAAATTACAACACTCTAATTCAATTAAATAAACTAACATTCACATAATACCAAATTGTCACAAAATTTTAATTCCTTTATTAAACATAATTCATGTAACAAATTATTATCACTTAGCACATAACATTAAATCTAATTGAATTGTTCTCAATTAAATTAAAATTATGCTACACCATTGCTAACATATCAATTTAATTAAATATATAGAACTTAATTAAATTGTCCACAACAATCACTCAATTTATTTATTAACTCAACAAATAAATTCAATAAAATATTTATTTAATTTAATAAATATTTACAGTTAATATATAAAATTCTCAATCGTTACAGTCGTCCCTCCTTAAAAGGATTCTGTCCCCATAATCGATATATAAGGGGCTACACAAATCAATTAAGCAAATAATTGAGGATAAAATTTCCTCATTACATCCTCGAGTTCCACGTGGCTTCTTCAGCACTGTGGTTTCTCCAAATTACCTTAACAGAAGATATTACTTTATTCCTAAGTACTTGTTCCTTCCTATCAACTATTTGAACAAGAACCTCTTCATAAGTTAAGTCTTTATCAAATTGTAAAGGCTCATATTCTATTACATGTTTATAGTAGTGCTTGTAAGGTCGTAACACCGAAATATGAAATATGTTATGTATATTGTTAAGCTCCAGAGGTAATGCCACTTCGTAAGCTACCTCACCAACTTTTCGTAGTACCTCGAAAGGTCCAATAAATCGGGGACTCAGCTTCCCTTTCTTACCAAATCGAATCTTCCCCTTCAAGGGAGATACCTTCAGGAAAACAAAGCTCCCTGGTAAGAATTCTCGGTTCTGTCGATGTTGATCGGCATATTTCTTTTGTCTGTCTTGAGCAGCAACCAATCTTACTCTGATCAGCTACATGATTTTAGCAGTTTGTTGCACCAATTCCGGTCCCAACAGCTGACGTTCACCGACTTCATCCCAACACAAAGGAGTTCTGCACTTCCTGCCATATAACGCTTCGTAAGGCGGTATGCCAATACTTGTGTGGTAACTATTGTTGTAGGTGAACTCCACCAATTGTAGATGATCATCCCAGCTTCCCTTGAAATCCATCACTCAAGCTCTCAGCATATCCTCAAGCGTTTGAATCGGTCTCTCGCTCTGGCCATCAGTCTGAGGATGGTATGCTGTACTCATTCGCAATTGCGTTCCCAGACACTCTTGCAAATGCTTCCAGAAGTTCGACGTAAATTGTGGATCTCTGTCAGATACAATCGACACCGGAATACCGTGTCGAGACACAATCTCCTAAACCTATAATTTAGCCAATTATTCCAAGTTGTACTTAATCCTGATTGGTAGAAAGTGGGCTGACTTCGTCAGTCGATCCATAATAACCCATATCGCATCGAAAGCCTTCTGAGTCGCTGGAAGACCAACCACGAAATTCATCATGATATGCTCCCACTTCCATTCTGGAATTTCTAACTATTGCAGCAATCCGCTAGGTCTCTGGTGTTCTGCCTTGACTTTTTGACAAGTTAGACATTTCGCAACTCATTCAGCAACATTCCTCTTCATATTCGGCCACCAGAAATGATTCCTAAGATTCTAGTACATCTTCGTACTCCCAAGGTGAATTGAATATCTCGAGCTGTGAGCTTCGCTCAAGATTTCCTCCTTAACTTCCGGTACTGGCGGTACCCAGATTCTACCTTCAAATCGTAACAGTCCCTCACCGTCGATTCTGAATTTAAACTCTTCGCCATCAGCTATTCTCTTTCAAATCTTCTTGCATTTTTCATCGTGAAGTTGAGCTTCTTTCACCTTGTCCACAATAGTAGAACCAGGAAACAACTTCTCGTCCAATTCCTTTGGAAATTTCACTTCCAGCTCTAATCTAGCCATCTGTTTTATCAACTGATCATGATCAGTTAACACATTCAGCTTCTCCTGACCTTTTCTACTCAAAGCATCGGCAACAACGTTAGGTTTACCCGGATGGTAAAGTATTTCGTAGTCGTAGTCCTTGATCAATTCCAACCATCTTTTTTGGCCCATGTTCAAATCCTTCTAGGTAAAAATATACTTCAGACTCTTGTGATCTGTGTATATTTCACACTTTTCTCCATATAAGTAGTGTCTCCAAATCTTTAGAGCAAACACTACTGCAGCCAATTCCAAGTCATGGGTCGGATACCCCTTCTCATAATCCATCAGTTGACGTGATGCATAAGCAATGACCTTGCTGCTCTGCATCAACACACAGCCTAAACCCTTATGTGAGGCATCACTATATACCACGAAATTACCCATACTATCCGGTAAAGACAACACAGGCGCAGTACTCAACCTCTTCTTTAGTTCTTGGAAACTTTCCTCACACTTTCATTCCAAACAAACTTAACTATTTTACGAGTCAAATTCATTAACAGAGTTGCGATCTTGGAAATTTTTTTGATAAATCTCTAGTAATAACCTGCCAATCCCAAGAAACTCTTCACTTCAGACGGCGTTTTTGGCTGATCCCAATTCATTATCACTTTAACCTTTGACGGATCTACCGAAATACCATCCTTGTCGATTACGTGGCCAAGAAATTTCACACGTTCCAACCAGAATTCGCACTTCAAGAATTTCGCATAGAGCTTCTCTCGTCTCAATGATTCTAAGGTTAGCCTTAAGTGTTCAGCGTGTTCCTCCTCGGTCTTAGAATAAACCAGGATATCATCTATGAACACCACTACGAACTTATCCATAAATGGCATAAACACCCTGTTTATTAGGTCCATAAATGCAGCTGGAGCATTCGTTAAACCAAATGACATCACCAATAACTCGTAATGACCATACCGAGTTTTAAAAGCCATTTTCGGTATATCTTCCTTCCTCACCTTCAATTGATGATACCCTCTTCTCAAATTGATTTTTAAGAAGTACTTAGCACCCTTCAGTTGATCAAACAAGTCATCAATCCTAGGTAAGGTATACCTATTCTTGATCGTAACTTTGTTTAACTCTCTATAGTAAATGCAAAGACGCATTGTTAAATTCTTCTTCTTCACGAATAACACTGGCGCTCCCCACGGCGAAACGCTCGGTTGAATATACTTCTTGTCTAGCAATTCTTGAAGTTGAACCATCAGTTCCTTCATCTCAACTGGAGCCATTCGGTACGGAGCCTTCAAAATTAGAGCAGTTCCCGGCGCTAGGCCGATAACGAACTCTATCTCCCTATCTGGCGAAAGTCCTGGCAAGTCGCTGGGAAACACGTCCACAAACTCCTTAACTACTGATATCTCTTCTATCTTCGGGCTCTCCTTACGCGTATCTACTATGTAGGCTAAATACCTTACACAGCCTTGCATCAAAAGTTTCTTGGCCTGCATCACCGTCAAATAACTCGCTTGCCTAGGCGATTTACTACCATAGAACACTACTTTCGACGTAGTCATAAGGTTTACTGACTTCTTCTAACAGTCGATTACCGCCCCATGATTGAACAACCAGTCCATTCCCAATATGACATCGAATTCCCCAAGTTTAATCGGAATCAAATCTACCCTCAGCTCCTGACCCTTAATATCCAATCTACAGTTCTTGTATACTAACCTAATAGGAATAACTTCCCTATTCATAATTTCTATGTTCAAGGGGTAAGCTAACTCCTCTATAGGTAATTATAGGGTCTTAGCAAAATCATCATATATGAATGAACAAGTAGCACCCGAATCAAATAATACATATGTATTTATACTATTGACCGAAATAATACCTGACACCACGTCTTTTGATTGCACAGCGTCCTGCACCGTCATATTGAATGTCCGTACAGTGGGTCGAACAGCTTGCAATGGTGCAGCGATAGTCACGGAACTACTGCTTCCATTCCCTCCTCTCCCTGTTGACCTTGTCGTCAGCTTCTTCTGGCAATTACGAGCCATGTGATCCTTGGATCCACATGTATAACAATCTCCATTCTTTAGGTTTGGGCAATTCGGCGCGATGTGGCCTTCCTGACCACAGTTGTAGCACAGCCGTTTCCCTTTCATACACACTCCAGTGTGAGTCTTCCCGCATGTAGCATATGCCTCGAGCTTCCTCTTTTGTTGGCCTCCCTGCTGACTCCCAGCAGAGGTATTGTCATTCCACTTCCTCTTCTGATGGATAACTACGCTACCACCAGCCTTGTTTTCAGTCTCAACCTTCTTCTTCTTGTCTTGGTTACATTTAGTCACCGCTTCGCTTCCTCCCTCAGCAAGTATGGCCTTTTCCAGCACAACTGCAAATATGTTCAGCTGGAACATAGAGACCTTGCTATAGAGCTAGGGTTTCAGTCCCCGCTCAAACCGTCTTGCCTTCCTAGCGTCCGTACTGACCTGGTAAGTAGCGAACCTGGCCAACTCATTGAACTTTATGGCATACTCCGACACTGTCATCCCTCCCTGCTTAAGTTCTAGGAATTGGACCTCCATCTGGTCCTGCGAACTCACAGGGAAGTACATTTCGTAGAACATTTCCTTGAAACATTCCCACGGTATGACTCCTTCTCCCTCTCGGGTCTTATTCGCCTGCCACCAGAAGCTAGCATTTGCCATCAACATAAAAGTCGCAAATGCTGTCTTCTGGTCTTCACCGACCTTAGCCACGTCAAAGACCTTCTCCATTTTCGTAACCCACGTCTGAGTAGCTATAGGGTTTGTCTATCCCTTAAATTCAAGCTGTCCTACTGTCTTAAACTCTTTGAACGTCGTGGCCTGCACTCGCTGCTGATTCGCCATCGCTCCTGTCAGCAAGTTCACTAACTGCTGAACTGAGTTGGGATTCGTCCCATCGTTATTGTTGTTCGTCGAACCCTCGGGGTTTTGACGTGTTGATCTTCTTCTAGGAGGCATTTTTTGTTAAGAAAAATTACTATAAGCTCCTTTATTCAATTCTTAAGTATTCAAGTTAAACTTTAGCAATTAAATAACTCAGTTAACATACGAACACATAGCACATCAATAAACTTCTTTTATTCATTTCTCATAGTTTTAAAAACATAGGATAGTTAGCATTCCTGCTATTTACATCATTTTTCCTGATTTGGAACAAGTTACAGGACTACATCATCACTTTACCCCATTATTATCTTAGATTATGGGATTTACATTTATTTATTACAAAAGAAACACATAATTTAAAACCTCTAATGTCTAGGCATATTGAGACGTCGCACAGCCTCTCTACGTTCTTCCTCCATTACCCAAAATGCTATCCTTCGGTCCACCACATACCATGGTAACCCTTCGAACTGAACTGGGTAATTGAAGATTGATAGTAGTGTGCATACAAGCCAATCATGTATGATGATAAAGCATGTACTTTGTAAACAATCTTATTTATTTATTAAAAAAAAAAATATTCATTTATTAAAGGCATTTAATTATCTACATGGTGCTGTTTTTATAATATGTAAATAACCCATAGTTTTAAGCAATGCTTTTAGAATCATGATGATGATCATGCTAATGAGATCTAAATTCTTAGAAAGTTTTAAAACTTAAATAGTTCCCAATCGTGGGATTACTAAAAAGGGGATTAGTAAATCCGGATAGATTGGTACATATGTTGCTTGCTCATTGGATGAGGATGATTGATCTCATGATCATTTGTGTGGAGACACTAAAGCAAGTATGTAGGTGCTTATTGAAGAATAAGTTCACTGAACGTGATTCGCTATGGAATACCTAATGGAGTTTTACTCGCATGTCAATAGGAATTCCTAATGTGATAGTAGTACAAGTGATCCTTGGACTTGAGATCATCATAGTATATTGTATGTAACAAATTATACTTTGACTTATTCCTTAAGACCTTTTAAGGCATATATAGGGTATGCTTGGGTATAATGAGTTACATATGGAGATAATGAATGATCAATAAAGAATCTACCACCTCTAGTAAAAGAGGAGATATGTCCCATGTGATTCGTTAAATGACAACCCAGGAATCCTTGGCCAAGGTGAAATGAAATTAGAAAGGAGTTTTTAATTTGCATTATTTGGAGTTGTGCATTTTCTAATCGAAATACATATAATTAAATAAAATAAGACTTGACAGTAAATCCATGTCTTATATTTAATTGGGACATTGTATGGTAGAAGGATTGAATTGTATGGTAACTATTAACTCACAGGTTCTTTTATGATTAATGTTGAAATCTATATTATCTGGAAAGTCGTTGATCGCTAGGGAGGCTTATCCCTATTGTAGAATAAATATTATTTATTTAAATAAATTATTAGTTTAATTTATTTATTTAAATAAGATTAAAATTGTTTTAATTGATTTATTCACAACCGGTTTAATATGGAGAACCTAAAGGGTCACACCATAAAAGGAAGAATAATTATTTAAGAAGGTAATGGCATAATCGTAATAATGCATTAAGTATAATTAATTTAATCTATGGTGATAGAATAAATTAAATAGCTTAATGTTTATTATTTAATATTTTGGAAATATTAAATATAAATTAATAAGAGGAGTCTTATTAATATTATTACAATTATTATTATTTTAATTTCTAAAGGAGTTTAGTAATTAATTTAATATTTAGTACTCTCATTTATTCCTAATAAGATTAGGAGACAAATTAATTAAATGAATTTAATTAATTATTCCCATGTGGTGGGAAGCCTAAATTAATTAAAGGAGTTTAATTAATTAAAAGAAATCCCATGTCTAATAGGATTAGAAGGGTTGACCAATGTCTATATAAGAGAAGTCTTATAATAGATATTAGATTGATGCAATTCCAATTGTTGGAGAGTACTCCTTTTCTATAGTGGATAGAAAACTAAGGTTAAGCCAAACACCCTCCTTCTTGATAATTCATCTTCCTTGGTGGATCACCTCTAGAGGCCAAACACTTGGGTGGCTAACGTTGATCAAAGGAAGGAATCTAACCCGGAAATTCAAGGAGATCACGAAGAACAAGGAGTTGAACTAGTACCTGTGGAAGCTTCGTTCTACAAGGGTATGATTTCATAACTTCTTATTTATCGTTTTAAATTAATAATTTGCATAAAGGATGATCCGGGTAATGGTTTTGTAGAAATTTTTTAAACTCTGATATACCATGCTTCCGCTAATTTTTACAATTTGATTGCGTCACGATTTCGTACAAACCCAACAGTGGCATCAGAGCCAAATCTTTATGCAATTATTAATTTATTTTTGATTTCATATACATATGGGTATGTATTTAAAATAATTTATTGGGCATAATTTTATTGTATAAAATTATATTTAAAAAAAAAAAAAAAAAAGACTTTTTTTGGGACGAATCACAATTTTTTTTTGGTGCTAATCTTGAATTCTGCAAAGAAAAGGTGTTGTCTCTTTCCTACTCCAAAAAGAAGGTGACCCATCATGAAAGGACTTTTTTAATAAACCTGCAGGACTCTTTTAATAAAAGAAGGTGACTTCTTTTTAAAAAATAAATATGATATATTTATATATTATATTCTAAATAATTTTATAATTAAAATAAAGAGTTTATTTTAATCTTGAAATTGGATTTCATGCAATTTAAAATTGCCCATTAAATGATACTCATATATATATGGAATGTTTTAATTCATGAGATGAATATTTATTTATTGATATATATGGTGATATGTATGAAAATAAATGGGGATTGATTATGGACTATTTGACCAATGTGATTGGATTTTATTTTAGTTGAATGCTTGAATGAATGGGTTTTATTAAATGGGGTCTGCGTACCTCGTCTTCTCTAATTTTTTTTTCTTGATGTAAAATTCTATCTCCTTCCTATGTACTTCCCATTGACTGTTGATCAAGGTTTCTATTTAAATTAAATAGTTTAATGTAATAAGAATAGTTAGAATTATCTTGAAGAAATTGGAGACCAAGGAGCAAGGAGCGCGTGAAGACCCGTTTGTATGGAGCCCGAGTTTAAATGTAATAGTTATATTTAAATTTAAATTCTTGCACTCCTAGGTTTGACCTTTTGGTTCACTTGGTGGCTCTAGTGAACCAAACTAGAATAAAAGTCCATAATCAATCCGGGTAGAATATAATATTCTATATTGCATGCTAAATATTATATATATTATATTTTATGCAAACATGCTTCGCATGTTTAATAAAATGACGCGTATTTTATATATATATGTGCATGCGCGCTAAACAAGATGAGACAAATAATAACAAACCCCTCAAAGAAATAATATTAAGTCTGAAGCGTTCAATGATATTTGGAATATCGAACGTCGCCTTCTAGCATGATAAATTAATAGAGTATTAAATATTTAATATGAGCTTGTTGTGCTATCCACAAGGCGAGTATTGCGTATTTAAGATGTTAATTAATCACATTTGATGCTTATCAAGAAAATTGAACGATCTAGTCTTGTTGTGCTATCCACAAGGACGAACATTTTTCTTTTTTGAATTTATGAAAGTGCTAGGCTGGACTTAACTTAAATTATTTTAGTTCGGATGTGCACACACTTGACCATTATGATTTAAGAGGCAAAATAAAAGGAATTACATGGTGATGTAATTGACAAGAGTTGTCTACCTATTTATTTGTATATCGCTTGTTGTGCTATCCACAAGGTTATATACATTTGAAATGGGATCCTTATTCTCACTAGCAAATTTTTAATTAGATGTTGCCGAACTATATAAGTGAGGGTAATATAGTTTGATAAAAATAGTGGGAGATACCAATTTAAAATAAAGACCTAAATTTATTTTGGTATGCAAAATTAATAAAATGAATGTTTGCTAAAATGTTGTTTTTCACATGCAGAATTTTAAAAATGTCAAAATCACTAATTTCACTGCGAAGCATACTTGATGCTAATAAGCTTACCGGGCCGAATTATACGGACTGGCTAAGAAATCTGAGACTAGTTCTCACTGCTGAAAAGATTTCTTATGTCCTAAACTCACATGTCCCTGGAACTGTTCCAGAAACAACCTCTGAGGAAGAGATTGCCACCATTGTAAAGTGGCAAGATGATGCATCTGTAGCTCAATGCATCATGCTCGCATCCATGAATAACGAGCTTCAGCGTCAGCAAGAAAACATGGATGCTCCTACTATGTTGATTCACCTCAAGGAGTTGTATGGTGAACAAAGTAGGACTGCTAGATATGAGATATCTAAGGAGCTCTTCCGATCTCGGATGACCAAGGGCAAGGTGAACATAAAGGAACAAAAGAAATCTGATCCAGCTAGCAAAGTAATGTGCTTCCATTGCAACGAGCCGGGTCATTGGAAGAAAAACTGCAAGAAGTTTCTGGCAGACAAGAAGCTTGGAGAAGCTTCGACTTCCAATCAAGGTTTGTTCATGATTGAAATTAATTTTTCAGAAAGTCAAAATTCTACTTGGGTATTGGATACCGGCTGTGGTTCTCACATATGTAATAATGTGAAGGGACTGGTCAGAAGTAGAAAGCTGAACAATGATGAGGTGATCCTACGAGTAGGGAATGGAGCAAAGGTTGCTGCATTAGCTGTAGGAACTTATTATTTAGCAATGCCTTCGGGCAAGTCCATTTATCTTAATAATTGTTATTATATTCCGAATATTATTAAAAATATTATTTCAATTTCTGTATTGGATATGGAAGGATTTAACGTTGTTATAAAGAACAATAGTTGTTCTATTTATAAAGACGATGTTTTATATGGTATTGGAAATTTGCGAAATGGACTTTATACACTTGACTTACAAGAAAATATATTTCAAATTGAACAAACTAAGAAAAGGAAAAGAGATGATATTAATTATACCTACATGTGGCACTGTAGACTCGGTCATATCAATGAAACAAGATTATCCAAGTTGCATAAAGATGGGCTCCTCGAGCTATCTGATTATGAATCATATCCAACTTGTGAATCTTGTCTCATGGGTAAAATGACTAAATCTCCTTTTAGTGGAAGAGGAGAAAGAGTTACAGAGTTGTTGACATTGATTCACACAGACGTTTGTGGGCCTATGACAACAAGTGCACGGGATGGGTATTCTTATTTTATTACTTTCACTGATGATCACTCAAGATTTGGATATGTGTATTTATTGAAATACAAGTCAGAATCATTTGAAAAGTTCAAAGAGTTCAGAAGTGAAGTAGAGAAACAAACGGGCAAGAGTATAAAGATACTTCGATCAGATCTAGGCGGAGAATACTTAAGCGGTGAGTTTCTCAATTGTCTCAAAGAAAATGGTATAATCTCACAATGGACTCCTCCAGGTACACCACAGTTAAATGGAGTATCTGAAAGGAGAAATCGAACACTGTTAGACATGGTTCGATCCATGATGAGTTTTACCGACCTTCCAATTTCCTTCTGGGGATATGCCCTAGAAACGGCTGCATACCTACTTAACAAGGTACCTACCAAATCCGCCCCAAAGACTCCATATGAGATGTGGAAGGGGAGGAAACCAAATCTTAAGCATGTTAAGACTTGAGGTTGTCTAGCTTATGTCAAAAAGTTTGAACATGATAAGCTACAAACTAAATCTGAAAAGTGTAGATTTGTGGGATACCCTAAAGAAACTGTAGGGTATTATTTCTATCATCCAACTGATCAAAAGGTGTTTGTTGCGAAACATGCTGCCTTCTTGGAAAAGGAGTTTATCCATGAAGGGGTCAGTGGGAGTAAGATATATCTTGAAGAAGCTCAAGAACCACAAATTACCACGGATCAAAGTCAGGTACCTGACCAAGTAGAAGAACCTACTATACCACACCCTGTTCGTAAATCTGGAAGAGTACCGAAGATACCTGAGAGGTATGGATTCGTTGTAGAGGATGACGATGAGGTACGCATCATGAATGATGATGATCCATTGAATTACGAACAGGCCATGAGTAATAAAGACTCAGGGAAATGACTTGAAGCCATGAAATCCGAAATGGACTCCATGTATGAAAACAAAGTATGGACTTTGGTTTCACCACCTGAAGGCATTAAGCCTATTGGGTGTAAATGGGTCTTTAAAAGAAAGACTGGAGCGGACGGCAAGGTGGAGACCTATAAGGCCCGACTGGTTGCAAAAGGTTTCAAACAAAGACAAGGAGTTGATTATGATGAAACCTTTTCACCAGTAGCTATGCTCAAGTCCATTCGGATTTTGCTTGCGATTGCAGCTTATAACGACTATGAGATCTGGCAGATGGACGTGAAAACGGCCTTCCTCAATGGGAAACTTGAGGAGGATGTGTATATGACACAGCCAGAGGGATTTGTTTCAAATGTTGGAATAAATCAAGTCTGTAAGCTGCAACGATCCATTTATGGATTGAAGCAAGCTTCTCGTAGATGGAACATTCGTTTTGATGAGACAATCAAAGAGTTTAATTTTTTCAAAAATGACGATGAACCATGTGTGTACAAGAAGGTTAGTGGGAGCGCAGTTTCATTCCTTGTATTATATGTTGATGATATATTACTGATAGGGAATGACATTCCTATGCTACAATCAATTAAAATCTGGTTATCTAAACACTTCTCCATGAAGGACTTGGGAGAAGCATCTTATATTTTGGGGATAAAGATCTATAGAGATAGATCTAAAAGGATGCTTGGTTTATCCCAAGGAACGTACATTGATGCAATGCTAAAGAGATTTAGCATGGAAGATTCCAAAAGAGGTCTCATGCCGATGAGCCATGGAATACATCTCTCCAAGAAACAGGCCCCAAAGACACCTGAGGAGAGAGACCGAATGAGTAAGATCCCTTATGCTTCTGCAATAGGATCTATTATGTACGGTATGATATGTACTAGACCGGATGTTGCTCATTCACTTAGTGTAATGAGCAGATACCAGTCGAATCCAGGAGAAGAGCACTGGAAGGCAGTGAAGAATATCCTAAAATACTTGAGAAGGACTAAGGATATTTTTCTTGTCTACGGTGGGTCTGAATTAAAACTCGAGGGCTTCACAGACTCAAGTTTTCAAACGGACCAAGATGACAGTAAATCTGTTTCGGGGTATGTTTTTACCTTGAACGGAGGCGTAGTGAGTTGGAAGAGTTCCAAGCAGCAAACAGTTGCTGATTCAGTGACAGAGGCAGAGTATATAACTGTAAGTGAAGCTGCAAGTTGATGTTTTAGATGAAAAGTTCATTACAGAACTAGGAATAGTTCCTAAGTCTCATCTTGAATCTAAACATGTGTTGCGGCACTTTGATTAAAGAAATCATTGAAAGAGGAGAGTGTAGACTCTCAAGACAACATTGCAGATCCATTAACTAAAGCTTTAACACAACAGCAGTTTGATCGTCACTTAGAGAAGTTGGGTATGAGATACCATGGCGATTGGCTTTAGTGCAAGTGGGAGATTGATAGTAGTGTGCATACAAGCCAATCATGTATGATGATAAAGCATGTACTTTGTAAACAATCTTATTTATTTATTAAAAAAAAATATTCATTTATTAAAGGCATTTAATTATCTACATGGTGCTGTTTTTATAATATGTAAATAACCCATAGTTTTAAGCAATGCTTTTAGAATCATGATGATGATCATGCTAATGAGATCTAAATTCTTAGAAAGTTTTAAAACTTAAATAGTTCCCAATCGTGGGATTACTAAAAAGGGGATTAGTAAATCCGGATAGATTGGTACATATGTTGCTTGCTCATTGGATGAGGATGATTGATCTCATGATCATTTGTGTGGAGACACTAAAGCAAGTATGTAGGTGCTTATTGAAGAATAAGTTCACTGAACGTGATTCGCTATGGAATACCTAATGGAGTTTTACTCGCATGTCAATAGGAATTCCTAATGTGATAGTAGTACAAGTGATCCTTGGACTTGAGATCATCATAGTATATTGTATGTAACAAATTATACTTTGACTTATTCCTTAAGACCTTTTAAGGCATATATAGGGTATGCTTGGGTATAATGAGTTACATATGGAGATAATGAATGATCAATAAAGAATCTACCACCTCTAGTAAAAGAGGAGATATGTCCCATGTGATTCGTTAAATGACAACCCAGGAATCCTTGGCCAAGGTGAAATGAAATTAGAAAGGAGTTTTTAATTTGCATTATTTGGAGTTGTGCATTTTCTAATCGAAATACATATAATTAAATAAAATAAGACTTGACAGTAAATCCATGTCTTATATTTAATTGGGACATTGTATGGTAGAAGGATTGAATTGTATGGTAACTATTAACTCACAGGTTCTTTTATGATTAATGTTGAAATCTATATTATCTGGAAAGTCGTTGATCGCTAGGGAGGCTTATCCCTATTGTAGAATAAATATTATTTATTTAAATAAATTATTAGTTTAATTTATTTATTTAAATAAGATTAAAATTGTTTTAATTGATTTATTCACAACCGGTTTAATATGGAGAACCTAAAGGGTCACACCATAAAAGGAAGAATAATTATTTAAGAAGGTAATGGCATAATCGTAATAATGCATTAAGTATAATTAATTTAATCTATGGTGATAGAATAAATTAAATAGCTTAATGTTTATTATTTAATATTTTGGAAATATTAAATATAAATTAATAAGAGGAGTCTTATTAATATTATTACAATTATTATTATTTTAATTTCTAAAGGAGTTTAGTAATTAATTTAATATTTAGTACTCTCATTTATTCCTAATAAGATTAGGAGACAAATTAATTAAATGAATTTAATTAATTATTCCCATGTGGTGGGAAGCCTAAATTAATTAAAGGAGTTTAATTAATTAAAAGAAATCCCATGTCTAATAGGATTAGAAGGGTTGACCAATGTCTATATAAGAGAAGTCTTATAATAGATATTAGATTGATGCAATTCCAATTGTTGGAGAGTACTCCTTTTCTATAGTGGATAGAAAACTAAGGTTAAGCCAAACACCCTCCTTCTTGATAATTCATCTTCCTTGGTGGATCACCTCTAGAGGCCAAACACTTGGGTGGCTAACGTTGATCAAAGGAAGGAATCTAACCCGGAAATTCAAGGAGATCACGAAGAACAAGGAGTTGAACTAGTACCTGTGGAAGCTTCGTTCTACAAGGGTATGATTTCATAACTTCTTATTTATCGTTTTAAATTAATAATTTGCATAAAGGATGATCCGGGTAATGGTTTTGTAGAAATTTTTTAAACTCTGATATACCATGCTTCCGCTAATTTTTACAATTTGATTGCGTCACGATTTCGTACAAACCCAACAAAGATACGGTCCTGAGCCCTATCAATGGTCGTATGGAAAGCATATTCTATTTCCCTTAGCTTGGCTCTCTTGGTTTTTTCCTTGTACTCAGCTCGATCGGCTCGTTGAGTAGCCCTCAAACTTGTTTCCTAAGCTCTGGCACGCTTCGTCGACTCCTCTTGGATGTCTTGCTTCAGCTTTGCCAGCTCGGCTTGTGTCTCGTCTTGATCATTCTCCATGTGAATTAAATTCCACTGTGCTTCTCCTAAGTCACTAGCCATATCCTCAATAGTCTCGTCTCGCTGCTGGATAGTTTCCTCGAGCTCTTCGACTCGACCATGAAGCTCCATATTACTGTCGTAAACTGCCTCGTATATCTCAGCACTAACAGAGTGAGGTGGAAATTCCTCTTCGGGATCCTCTTCCTCCTCTTCCTGCTCTTCAGACTCGTCCTCGTCCTCTTCCTCTGGAATAGGTGTCAGCTCACGCTCCCAACCAGCTACGGTGATCACTGGAGATGGCTCTCTCCTAACCAGCTGCTTCCAGACAACATGGATGTCTCGGGGCTCTTCCTCTCTAGGAACCTAAGATATATCCTCGCTAGCCTAACTAGATTCTCCAACGATCGTCATCCTGACAAAAGAATTTTAAAGTTTATTATTACATGATATCGAATCGTCACACTTTGAATACCTAAACGTAAACACATAGCACATAAGGTAGTTTATTATCTTTACCTATCACCACTATCTTTTTGATTTTCTTATAAGGCTACTACCTAAGGTTTTTTCCCCCATCTAAGGTTCATAACCTATAGCTTTGATACCAACCTGTGACACCCCCAAATCCGGGTACTTCGTTTCCACATGATTTGGTGTTCACTTTCTAATTAAAACAAACATCTACCCAATAATAAAGAATTGCAAACTAATTACAACCTTCATAAAACCTTAAATAAAATTTTCCTTTAGAAAGGAATACAACTTGTACAATAAAATCCCAGAGTTAACTAAACCTTAACATCAATCAAATAAATGCAAAAATAGAACATAACATAATCAACCAAGTCTTATTACAATAGAAACTTGACATAACAAGCCTTCACTTGTTCATCTTTCCTTTTCCTTTACTTGATGACGGCATGTCAACATTCTTGTTCTCAACTACAAGTGGTGGTAGAACATGCAAGAGTGACCAAACAAAAGCTCACTTGAAATTACAACAGTGATATGACATATATGAATAGCTTCAAAGGAGTTTGAATAACTTTACTTTCATCAATATAAAGAATTGAATTATAATTCTTTCATCAATATATAGAATTCGAATATAGAATCATCTGAGGGTCATAAGACCTTGAACCATTGTCCTAGGTTATAAATATTTCTATTTAAACCTTTAACAGTCAATAAGACTATGGACCATTAACTCGTACTCAAGGAGATCAACCCTTTGTACCATGAATTGTGCACAACCATCTTAACGGTTTCGCATAAATATCCCTTAATAAATAGGGTTGTTCATTCTCAGTAATTTAATTCAAGTCCATACCAAAGAAATTTTGGTTTGGATAGATAAGGGAACTTTAGAGTTCAACTATCATCAACTAGGAGTAGTTTAATCGACTCACAACACTTTAATAGTTCAATGACATAAGAATCATGAACCAATTACAAGATATGACAATAAACTTTATAATAGATAGGCATGCTTTAGAAGTAACTCAAAGAAATTGAAACGATAAATAAATCTTGCTTGAACAACTAAGTCAAGATCATAATACCTCAATAATACTTCATTATTTGAGCGATAGGAATATTTGAATACAACAACGCGTGTACAAAGTAAATAACAAGTTCTGAAATGAAAACTTGTTTAAAGTAAGAGAATAAGGGTAAGAGAACTTGCACAATAATAAGTTTAGAGATAGGAAACTTGCTTAACGTTAACGAGTTTATGGTTTAGAAGACTTGCCTTAAGCGCAAGCTACACTTGAAACACAATTACAATCACTTCACAAACACCCTACACATTTATATTACATTCAAACCTTCTATTAGTATCCAACTACAACATTTAAACCATTGAACTTCATACTCAAGTCCAATTCACAATGTAATTTACCACATTGGATGTTAACTAGCCAAATACGTGAGTCTATACTCACGACATACATTCATAAGCTTATAATACTATCAATCGTGTTGTGTACCTTAAGAAGGTAACACAATCATACACATGTAACACATTCATAAAATACTTCAACCTAACTTAAACATATCAAAATCATGTTATCTTATTACATATTTCACTTTCCAAGTCATAGAAGCAAGTTAGCTAAACAAACAGGGCATGAAAACTCAAAAGCCAAAAAGTAACTTTTTCGGGCAGATTGTTAACCCGTTGGGGCAGGTCCCTCAAGGGCAAAAGCCCCGCTGGGGCAGGCGTGTGCTCTGGTGGGAGGTCCTGGCTCGCGAACTGGTGGAGAAATAAGCCAATTTGGCTCATTCCTTCACACCGAATTCAATTTTTTCCAACATGATAAACATGAAACTTGATACAAATAATATTTTAAACTCATTAACATGCTCATAACATCTATAATCCATAGAACACATAATCAAAATCAAGATTTCATGATTTTTGAAGAAAAACACAATTTTAAGCGTTCCTGGCAAAAATTGCTATCACGAATTCGTTTTTCAATCAATTCAATTGATTCCAAATGCAATAACTTCTATTCTTAACATACTAACATAATACATGATCAATTTCAACAATAACCCATAATCAAACATCAATTTGATAGTTTCAAAAGTCATTTTTCAGAAATTAATTCAAAGAAAATCACTATAATCATAATTCCTATTGTTTATCAAAAATTCATGGTTTGAATTGCTAAAACAACCATATAACTCATATATAATCATGTTATATCACATATTACACATAACTCATACTCACATCAATGATTTAAGAATAAATTTCAAAGTAACTTCATAAAAGAGTACTATGAACATGATTTCATCGTGTTCATCATATACTTGCGAATTGAAACTCTTAAACAACTATAAAAATCATATGTAAATATATATATATATATATATATATATATATGTACATATCCCATTCACTTAGCAAAATAAATAACTTTCACAAAGAGATTTTTACAAAGAATTCTAATACTATGAAAATATAGAAAAATATGTTTTGAAAACTTGTTTTTACAACAATTGTATTTTGAAAACCCTTTCATGGCATACAATTACATATGAAAATATATGAACTCCATATATACATATAATTTCATAATCATGAAAACTTAATTTGATAAAGAATAATTACAACACATAAGAATTGAGTAGAAGGATTAGGGTATAACCTTACTAGTTTTAATTAAGAAAGAGATGGAGATGATGATTGGGCATGCTTTGCCTTCTCAAAGCTTTCCCTTCTTCTTCTTCTTCCTCTTCTTCTTCTCTGATAACTCTCTCTAACTCTCTTCTTCTGTTTCTTTCTTTGTTTTGTTTGTAAAACTAACGTACTAACTATCTGACATATATTATAATATACATATACATATATAATATATATGTAACTTATAAATAATAAGTATAATACTTATAACCATATTAATTCTTATTAATAACATAGGTTACAAAATTTGAAAAACCCAAGGCCATGTTTAGCAAACTCTTAGTTAAAAAAATAGGTTTTAGTGCTAAGGCTTTATTTGGGTAAAATAAGATTAAACAAGTAAGTACAAGGGCCTTGTTTGGTAAAACCACTTAAAACTCTTTTCCATTCTTTTAATAAATCCTTAATCCATAGATTAAATACCACACTTATTTAATTAAATTACAACACTCTAATTCAATTAAATAAACTAACATTCACATAATACCAAATTGTCACACAATTTTAATTCCTTTATTAAACATAATTCATGTAACAAATTATTATCACTTAGCACATAACATTAAATCTAATTGAATTGTTCTCAATTAAATTAAAATTATGCTACACCATTGCTAATATATCAATTTAATTAAACATATAGCACTTAATTAAATTGTCCACAACAATCACTCAATTTATTTATTAACTCAACAAATAAATTCAATAAAATATTTATTTAATTTAATAAATATTTACAGTTAATATATAAAATTCTCAATCGTTACAATATGGACAGTCCTTGATTTGTTCTTGAACTACATACTGCGAAGATAAGTTCTTAAACACATATGGTTGTGAAAAGTTCTTAAACACATAAAGTGTGGTAAGTTGATGATCCATACTAAGGTATAAGAAGTTTAGACTAAAAATACATTATTTTCAGTATAGTAGCACCTTAGGTGCTAGAAGAGGTTAATATTGTAGAAAGTATGACAATAAAAGAAGCAGAAGTAGAAACTTCCAAGTCTTCTAGCTATGCTAGATTTCAAAATTTATTGACATCGTGCTGATGTGTATGTCTTCGAATCAAAAATGTTAGTTTCAACTTTTGGAAACCAATGGATTTTTAAAAGAGCTATTCTTTGTATGTATATGCTAATCATTTCGGCTGGACAGAGTTTGATTTAAAATATCAAAATGAATTTTATATCATCAATGCAATTGATGTATAGGTGGTAAAAAGACGGAGTTATTATTACATCTGAACATACCCTAGAGGGTATGGCAATATATGGTATGACAAAGTCATGAAATGATGAAGTCTTGACCGTACTCTGCAGAGTGTGGTATCACGACATCACTAAACGTGTTGAAATAATTTAAAGAGTGGTCAATGTCAAGTGATTTGACTAGACGACTGTTTCCAGTTGGTGTCCAATTTATTGGATGGTCTAAGTTGTTTGATTTGGCTAGACGAGTGGTATCTCATGTTTTTTTTTAAAAAAAGAAATCAAACTTTCTTTGAGAAGCGATGCCAAACCAAATTATTTTGGTGCGGAGTCTAAATACGTAAGTCTGAGGATAACATACCCCTATATGGGGTAGTACAATGGGCTGATCACCTAACGTACGAGAAGAGGTAGTTTACATTCTTTGTGATTGTAAACAGGCCCCAGAGGTAGTTTACATTCTTTGTGATTGTAAACAGGCCCCCCAGAGGTAGTTTACATTCTTTGTGGTTGTAAATGCATTGGGTGAGTAAGTCACCAGAAAAGGTGGTTTACCTTCTTTGTGATTGTAAACGCACTTGGTGAGTAAGTCACCAGAAAAGGTGATTTACCTTCTTTGTGATTGTAAACGCACTTGGTGAGCAAGAATCCCCTCAGCGGTATATCAAAAGTTTTAAAGAAATCTTTATATTCCTAGTCCTTTGTTCAAACTTCATAATTCATGGGTAGTTGTGAAGATTCTTGAATGAAAGGAAGATAAGAACTTCTTGGAAGAGAAGCTGAGAAGAAGAGTATGTTAAAGGAATCCGTATATTCCTCGTTATTCATTCTACTTCATAATTTTTGATAAATTGTGGAGACTCTAGAATGTTTGAAAGATGAGAACTTCCTCGAAGAGGATGTGAGAAATGATTGAGTTGCAATTTCGAGGACGAAATTTTTGAAGAAAGGGTGAATGTGATATCCCGAGAAAATTTGAAGTATATGTGACGTCCCCAAATCCGGGTCCCCAGAACCTCGGACCTGGTACGTTACGATACATCATTTATATAACTATTGCGGAAGATATAAACATAAATTGTTTATACAATAACTTTTACAACATAATTTCCAAGGTCAATAACCTTAACTTAATACCTGCATTCAATATCCTACATGACATCCAATGTCATTTGTATCCTATACTATTACCATTTTAACCGTATAATAATTCCATCCTTACACTTGTCTTTGCCTTTGACTGTGTCCAAAGTTTCTTCTTTAATCTGAAATGTTTATCATGATATAGCAAGGGAGAGCAACAAGTTTGCCTAGCAAGTTTAAGTTCAAATGAAGATATATCATGATTGAAAAGAATAATAAGTTGACAAACTTTCAACAATATAATAATTATGAAAGAACATGAATCAATAATGATGAATAGCCAACAATGAAATGAATAAATTTAACTGAACAATATGGTAATGAAGGTGATCAGCCTTTCATACCTGATGAACATATACAATATGCACAACGTGCGAATCAATAAATCATAGATGTGATATAATCAACAATGATTAATCACGAACATGCTTTACAAGAACAACTCGAGTTAGAGTTAAGAAAACATGCATATACCGTCGATTACTGCTACGCAATATAATTTAATCGCTTTATTGTAAAGACCTATCAGCTATAAGATTGATCTTTCAATTAGCATAACATACCTTATAAGTAAACTATCTAACATTTAAACACATAGTTAAATATTAGATAACCTTAACACTATACATATACACAAGTCTAAACCTAACACACATCGAGTCTTTAATAATATTCAATATAGTCTACTAAGTGGTTTCCCACAAACAACTAACAAATTAGTTTCGTCTAGTCTACACTATTTTTACAGTGAGTTAGATCGGTTACTAATTCGTAGATCCCTTCCCCATATGAAGGAGTCATTTAGCCCAGCTACTATAAATCAACCATTAAAGGGTACGACTGTACTACCTTAGACTTAACACTATGTATCATATAACTTGTGAATTAACACTTAGTCTTTCATTTTATAAGTCCTTTATAATTTAGTAATTTGAATACCTAATCCAGCAACCTGGATTCAACTAACATCCAATCCAGTAACCTGGATTATTCAAATAGATCATTCCAGCAACTTAATGGCCAATCCAGCAAACCAGATTGCAATCCAGCAAACTGGATTCCAATCTAGCAACCTGGATTCTCCTTTTTTAACCTAATCATCTTATTATTATTTTATCTTTTGTCCATATATAAATACATGTATTTCATACACAAAAATAATTTTTCAGGAATTTTTCAACTTCCTTAAGTATTTTTCAAAAATCCATTTCTAGTTAATTCTTTAAGAAAATAACTACCTCACGCTTAACACCAAAAATTCCTGACTTTTGGCGGGATCTTATACATATTATCGTGAGCCTCCAGTTTAAATTTCGTGGTCATCGTAGTTATACAACTCCGATTATAGCAATTTTTGTCAGCAAAATACAAATAAATAGTCATAACTTGCTCAATTTAAGTCGGAATGAACTCATTTTTGGACACAAGCTAGTTTATAACATATATTTTCATGTCCCAAAAGGCCGGAATTTATTACACAAAATAAGTGGACGAAACTGCCCTTCAAAAATCCGGACAACCTACTTTTTGGGTTTTTCAGATTTGGCATCCTTTGTTCAAAACAGTCCACACGGAAATCTACATGGAATTTTTCAGTGATTCTACTTGAAAAAGTTAGAAGACTTCTAGATCTAACTTCAGAAATTGACCATACTCAAAAATTCGAAACACAATGAGAGATATGGTGGATTTAATATCATGTTCCGTTTTCTCAAAAATTTAATTTTAAAACTTTTGTGTTTTCTAAGAAATCTTCCTAGATCTCTTGATTAACCCAACATTAAACATTATAAACCATCATAATACATAATAATACCTCTAATACTCATGCATCTACCATGATCCATGATCTATTTCATCAAACTTAAACCAAATCCAAGCAAAACATAATCAAGGCTAGGAAAATTATAGTTTTCTAACTTTTTAAAACATATTTTCTTTTTTCTTGATTTTGATCTAAATTTTGATCATCAAAAGTGATAGATCTAAACATATAACACTTATAAATATATAGATCTAAGGTTTTGGAGTTTTAAAATCTTAGATCCAAGTTTTTATTGAAAATAATTAAAAATAACTTTGTTAAAAGTTGTTTATACCTTTGATTTCTTGCTAGCCTTCATTGTTCTTCCAAACTAAATGTTGATCTTGGGTAATTTGAAGATCAAATCCCCTTTCTTTTCTCTTCCTCTCCCCACCGTCCCTCTCCTCTCTCTCTCTCTCTCTCTCTCTTCCTTGTTTTGTTTTCTTAAGCTTGGAAGTGAGATGAGATGAAATAAACTAAAAGATGAGAGAGAAAAGAGTTTGGTGTATGTAATAGGTGTGTAGATATATTTGATATATCTACAATCATTTCCCACATGCTTTCTCCTTCTCTCTCTCTCTCTTATCTCCTTGTTGCTTGTAAAGTTGGACAAATAAGTTGGCAAAATGATAAGATGACAACTAAGTGGGTTGGTGAACAACTAAAGCAATATAATCATTACATTCACCCCCCCTTCTATTTCTCCTCTATGTGGTCGGGCCCCTTAGCCCTTTCCTCCCCAATTTTTAGTTTTATTTTTAATGCTTTAATTATCTTATCACATGCCCAAAATGTCCCTCTGCAATTAGGCTAAAAGTTGGGCTACTCATTTAATCTCTTGGGCTTCTAATTTAATTCTTTTGGGCTCCCTAATTAAAACATTTGGGCAATAAAATTAGGCTAGGTCCATTACCTTTAATCCTATCCTACCTTAATTATTTAATTAGGATTTCTATTCACTTAATTGTAAATCAAATCCTTACCCATGCACATTTAATTACCTAACCAAATTAGACTTGTTTTAATAAAATTAATTAGTAGATTGAGATAATAAAATAAATCTCTTAAGTTAGTATAAATTTTAAATACTAACATCATTTACTATTATAACCCTTAGGTTATTTAATTACCATACCTAATATATATATTAGGTTACAAGAATTTATTCTTAATTCTCTTTATGTTAAATAAATATATAAACAATACACAAAACCATATAAGTCCTTCACAAAATTTTAAATCCATACTCTATTTTCAGTCTAGGTCTTATTATTTAACCTTTATTTAATCATTTAAAATCTTATAAATTTTTGGGTTATCACATTCACCCCTTCTTCTAAGAATTTCGTCCTCGAAATTACAACCTACTAATCCCTACTCTTTTTATCCATCAAAACTAGGTTTTCAACTTAACCTTTATCCAATCATATAAGATTCTACCCGTACACAACGAGTTCATACTATTTCATGCCCATCATCATATATTATCACAACATCACTCTAAAGAGTTAAAAAAATTCACATCATGCTGAGGGGTCATATAGACCATGAACACATAGTTTTAACAATATTTATGTCGCAAAACAGTAAATTACTAGGTATGTTTACAATCACAAAGAAAGTAAACTACCTCTGCTAGTACTTTTAGGTTATCATCCTATCGTACGCTTAGGTCATGTACGACGTATCAATCATGTCTAGCGAATATTTACGCTATAAATAGATTGGATTATTTTATCCAATCGACATAGTTCACCTCAGTCTTATCATAGGATTCCGCACCAAAACAATTTGGTTTGGCATAAGCTTTCAAAGAATACTTTAAATTTTCATAAATATTTGTCTAGCTGAATCAAATAGCTTAGACTTATACAAATAATTCGAATTTCAATCGAAACATATGTCTAGCCAAATTAATTGGTAGCAAATTATCTTTAAAATTCTGAAATTATTTTATAACGTCATAATACCGCACTGTATTTACAGTCCGTTTGAGGATTCTGTCATTGTGTGACTTTGTCATACTACATTATTCCATAGTGGGCTGACGATCTTTAGATCACATCCGACACTAAGTAATTCTGCATTGATAACTCCATTATTTTTATCATCTTCGCACCAAGTTACATGATGCATTAATGATATATAAAATACATTTTGATACATTTCAAATCATTTTCGTCTAGCCGAAACAATTAGCATAGACTTTTTGTAACGACCAGGAATTTTAAGTTCCTTATTAATTTTATATGTGATTTAAAATTTTTAGGAGTTAATTTTTCAAACTTATTTAAACCTTATGTGGTTATGTGCTTATGTGATTTAACCTATACGAATAAATGCTAGGATTTTATTAAAGGGAATCACTAATGGTTATTTTTAAATTAGTAGATTAACCCTGAGACCTTTATATCAGAGTACTGATAAAAGTGTTAGTAATTACATATTCAAATTTACTTGAATATAGTGTAGAGAGTTAATCGTGATTGATTAATTGATATTGGTGTAATTAATCGATAATGTATGAAATTATTATTATTGAGAATAATAAAACATAAGAGTATAATTTATTAATAAATTAATGAGCAAAGGACTTATAAATATAATAATATTATATTTAATTGATTAATATTTTTATACAGGCATGTGATATGTAAACCTTTAATATATGGTAGTTAATTATATATTATATATAGTATAAGGTGACCTTTGATATTGCTATGTATATTATATATTGACTATATAGTAACCTTAATTATATTATGTGAGGTTGATGAATTGAATGTGTACATAAGAGCATGTGACAATACATGGATAGACATTAATATGTATACCCTATTACTTTATATTATATCAATAACATTATTAATTGATAAATGATTTCAATAAGTTATTATAATTATTATAATAATAGTTATTATTATAATAATATCCAATTACTTTATATTTGGTGTTAATAGATAATGTACATGGATTATATGTATATACCCTACTTGATGCATCATATTATTAATTGCTCATTGAAATTGTGACTTTAATTTAATTATAGCCTAAGTATTTACATGAAATAAAATGTGTATACATCATACAACCTTAGTAAGCATGGTGCATATAATTATAGTGTAGTGTATTGCATCCAAGTTGCTATTGCTGAGATTAGTTGGTTGTTCCATAATAAGAGCCCATTTCCTCTTATTTCTCTCATTCACGTGAAACACCCACATGCTATGCTACTCTATCTCTTTCTCCTCAAACTCAACCAAGCTAGCTAATCATGAGATGGGGAGTGGGATTCATGAGTGGAATCACCAACTACTCACCTACCAATCCTTGACCATTATGTAATCTTGCTATCCTTTGTTTTGATTTGGAGAACAAAGGCAAGAACCGGATATACATTTGCCTATATAAGAGCTCCCCTCCTTCATAATTTACATTGCTGAGATTTTCTCTAAGTTTAGAATTGAGCTTGTATTCTGAGATTTCAATTGGGTTGAGGGAGAGAAATATTGTAGCTAGCTGCATTCCATAACAAAGGTATAATCATTGCATTCATGTTCTCCATTTTTCTATTTCTGAGATTTGCTAAATTCTTGATTCTTGATTTCAATTGAATTGGATGTTAATTGATTGGAGATATAATTGTTAAATGCTATACAAGATGTTAAAAGTGTTGGAATTATTTCATAACATAGCTAGAGTAGAATTCATATGATATTTCTGTGTTGGGTTTCCAGTTTGCCAAACAGGAAGCAGCTTCTGGTCTGGCCGCCAGCCTGCGCAGCTGCGCCAGTATTGCACTGGCCAGCGGCGCAGCTGCGCCAGTACCAGTTGCTGGTTTTCTTTTCTGATGCAAACCTGTTACATGATAAGTGTTGACATTGTTTAAAGCAAGCTTGAGGACTAGTTCAACTCATGTATATATATATTCTTGATGCAACGTGCATGACTTTAACCATGCTAGTATGCGTTATGGAAGGAAGCTTTATAGTTTTATAAATGAACTTAGGATTTGTTAAAGTAAACTTGTCATGAGCATATAAGTACCCCGGCTATATTTTGACTTTTGGGACTTTCGTGTATAACTTAGAAACACATGAGAAGCATGTCAACTTGCATACATACGTTTCATAATGGAATGTGAACATGCGAACCCCACTATTGAACATTTCTAACGAAAAATATAAGTTTCAATGGTGAACTTTAACATGTAGATATTGTGTATGCATTCTAATTTAACGAGCATGTTAGTATGACCTAGATAGGCACGAAGAGCACGTTAATTGGTATATACATGTTTAAAAATGTGCACGGTCATATTAGACCTCATTAGGGAAAACTTACTAACGATACGTGAGCATTGAACATGGACTTGGCATGTTACATTGAGATATGAATTCTGATTTTGTGAACCTGACCGTATGGTCTATATTGACATGAAATGTACGTTTAAAGTGTTGAACACACTAGCATGTACGATTGCAAGATTTCAACGATTTTAAAAGAAAAACTTAAGACTTTCAAAGTAAACTTAACCAAGACTTTTGTCTTTAGATTGTGACCACTTAAATACATGTATGTGACTTATGTATGTGTTTTAATACATGTGAATAACGGTTACGAGATGCTTTACATGTACCGTGTTGTCTTTTTGACTTAGTGTACTTTGCAAATGGAAACTTAGAATGTGGAAGCTAAATAGCATTGATTACCATGTGAATTACATTATGATTCTGCGAGCATAAGTATTAAGATTTCATTATGCCTATAGACGTATTGACATGAACCTCATTTGTTTATATACAAATTTCACATATGCATGCTCAATCATAAGAAATGAACTTTAAGTATAAACTACATGATTAAAGTATATATGTGTAGTATACTCGACCATACATATTAAGTATTGTTTGACCTTGTTATGTGATAACATGACTTTAGTAACCAATCTTGAAGCATAAACTTATATTGTTTAAAGTATGTGAATGTCCGACATAAAAATATGTGGTCTTGAAGTGAACATAGAATGAACATGTTAGCTTTCGAACTTGAGTTAGATAAACTTGATAAGCATGTGTGTTGATTTATATCAGTAACTGGAAGTGCTATGTGTTCAAGCCTATATTGACGCATAAAAACTAAGTAATCTAAAGTTATTAAATCTAAGACTCCTAGATTGACTTACGTGAACTATGTGATAGAATTATATAATGATCAGATTCTTGTAAGTGTAGACTTATATTAGTTTATACATGCTAATTAAAAGATCGACTTGTTATTATTAGGTCCTTCCAATGCCATTTAAATTAAAGCTAGAATTATTTGTAGCTGAGCAAACATACAAGTTCTTTTGAACCCGTTCTTGTATTATTTGTAAGTCTCCCTAACTTTATTCAAATTTATATTGAGCAGGGTATTATCATATTGCAAGTTTTCCTGAACTACTCTTTTATTTGAGCAAGTTTTTCTTGACTTATACTTATTTATTGTACAAGTATCCGGACCCTATTGTGCAAGTATTCTAAATTCTTGTACTACCTTATTCAATGAACCGTGTAAGCAAGTTTCTAAACTTCACTTATTTTTGGTGAAAGTTTCCTGTCCTTCTCATATTGTATTGAGCAGGTTATTATTGTATTGTGCAAGTTCCTCGAACTTCACACTTTGAGTATTGTGAAAGTTCCCCGAACTTCACACTTTGGTTATTGTGAAAGTTCCCCGAACTTCACACTTTGGTTATTGTGAAAGTTCCCCGAACTTCACATTTTGAGTATTGTGAAAGTTCCACGAACTTCCCACTTTGGTTATTTTTTAAGTTCCCGAACTTTATTTCTTTATTATGCAAGTTCTCTAAACTTATACAAACTCGTATATTGTGCAAGTATCTTATCTTTGTGTTTACTTTACTCAAAGAACGTTGTAAGAAAATGTCCTAACCTATGCATTTACTTTATGCAAGGGATCTATTATGGTGAAATTTCCCGAATTTCACTCTTTGATGTTGTAAGTGTCTAAGCCTATGCATTTATTTTATGCAAGGAATCTATTATCGTGCAGGTTTCCCGAACTTCACACGTTGAGTATTGTGCAAGTTCCCCGAACTTCACACGTTGAGTATTGTGCAAGTTCCCCGAACTTCACACGTTGAGTATTGTGCAAGTTCCCCGAACTTACACAAATTCATATATTGTGCAAATTCTAAACTTCACTTTGTGCAAGTTCTCTATCCTTCTCATATTGTATTGAGTAGGTTATTGTTGAATCGAAAGTTGTTTACTTAATTGCTTGAACTTTATTTCCAAGCATGTTATTTAGTGGTTTAATTACTTATCAATTATTCCACATTGATATTATTGATGTCCGTACCTAGTGCATTTGAGCTCGTACAGTCTTGGACTTGTACATTATTCAAGGTTTTAAATTTCTTGAACTATGTCAGTAAGAGTCTGAACCTTTGCTCGGTCAGACTAGTGTATGAAGTTTTCTTTAAAGCTATCCAAACCAATTGATGGTAAGGATTCTTAGACGGAACAGAACACCCCTCATATGTAGGAGTATGCCCAGGTATCTAATATATATGATACGAGTAAGTAGATATAAGTGTTATGCATATTCACGTTGTACCCGAGGCTGATCTCCTCGAGGTACTAAATTTTATGTAGCCAGAAGCTAGTAATCCAAAAAGGGTCAATTAGCTATTGAACCCATTGGAAAGTTATAGTTCAAAGCCTACTCGACTATCAGTCATTCTAAAGGCAATTATTATCTTTGCTTTTAATAGTCATATTATTGAATCTTTCAGATATTCATAGTGTTGAATCATGCAGGTTGTTGAACCTTATAGATATTCATATTGTTGAATCATATAGATATTCATAGTATTGAATCATATAGATTGTTGAATCATTCTAACATTCATATTGTTGAATCTTTAAGATATTCATTTTGTTGAAATCATTGTAAGTTATTTTCCATTCATCATGATATATCCTTTATTGTTGTATTTAAACTTGCTTAGCAAAATTGTTGCTCATTCTTGCTATATCATGACTTATATTGCAATTAAGCCCAAGCCCTCAGGGAAGGACAAGGGTAAAGGAAAGATATAGGATGGTTTGCAAGGTGCAGACTTTCTTTTTATGATTTGTTTAATTATTGTTAATGTAATATGAACCCTAATGTTTATTCTAGGATATATTTGTATTGTTGTATTAAGGTTATCGAATCTTGGGACTAGTAACACCTTTTGAATGAACGAAGTACGTTTATTAGATTCTGCATTTTAGTTATCGTATGTTACTTAAAGATGGATGTTAGTATTGTTTCATGGAGACCGGACCGAGGTCAGAGGACCTGGATTCGGGGGTGTCACAGGTTGGTATCAAAGCATAGGTTATAAACGTTAGGAATGCGAAACCTAAGTTATAACCTTAGTAGAAAACTCAAGTAGAGTTTATAGGTGATGGATTTAGGAGACCCATCGAGTCTTATTGTGATACTGATGTTGTTTATTTAAATCAGCTATGATTGATGGACGTCCTAACTTCTTAATGCTAACATGAATAGCATATCACATAAAGCCTAATGTTTTCTTCCTGTCCTCAGGATCATGCCGCCTAGGGGATTTTCGCGGAACCAGAGGGAGGAAGGATCTGTTAGCAATGTTGGAGGGGGAAATGTCGACCCAATGAAGAGCTTTGTTAACCTATTAACAGAAGCAATGCAGAACCTAACCCCGCCAGTAGCTGAGCAGCCTAGACATTACTTGGCTAGCTTTAAGGAATTTAAATTGGTAGGACCACCAGAATTTCGAGAAACCTTGGACCCAATTGAAGCCCAGACATGGATAGAAGAAATTGAGAAGGTGTTTGACGTCGCACGGGTGGCCGAGGCACAGAAGACGAGTTTTGCCACATTCATGATGAAGGGCGAAGCTAATAATTAGTGGGAACCCAATAAAGGACTAGCATGCGAAGGAGTTATTATGTGGGACAGGTTTAAGAATTTCTTTTCAGAGAATACATAACAAGATATGGAAGTTAAGTTTCTGGAGCTGAGACAAGGAGGTATGTCGGTCGCAGAGAACGCGACAAGATTTAAAGAGTGGGCTCGATTCACCTAGCATCAGGTGGATACGGAGGCCTGGAAAACAGAGAGATTTGAATTAGGATTGAAACCATGGGTGCAGAAGGTAGTAGATGTATTGAAGATTAAGACCTTTTTTGATCTTTTGGAAAGGGCTATCATTGTCGAAGGAGGTAATGAAGCCATAGCGCAATTTAAGCAAGTTAAGAAGACCGGTCAGGAATGACAGAAGGGGGGAAGCGACGGAGGCAGCAACCCCAATAAGCGTAAATGGATGGAGAGCCAATCATCCAGAGGTAGCAAATTCGGGGGAGAGGCTAAGAAAAGTTTAAAGTGCAACAACTGTGGAAGGAACCATTCAGGGGAATGCATGAAGGGCAAGAACACGTGTTATCGTTGTAGACAACCGGGGCACATGGCTCCTCAGTGTCCGAATAAGCCAAAAGGAAGATGTTTCGTGTGTAAAGCCACAGACCATCAAATCAAGGACTACCCGAAGAAAAAGGGCGATGCAGTTAGCGGAAACCATAACAACAACAACAATGGACTGAGCATCGGAGGGCCAGCCAGTCAAGCCAACATAACCATACATGATGCGGTGGAGTCAGGTATCATCCCGATCAATGATATAGATGCATATATGTTATTCGATTCGGGTGCCACCTACTCTTTTGTTTTTGAAAAAAAAATTACTAAACAGTTAGACTTACCCGTGAGAAATTAGAACACCCTATGGGCGTTGGAGTAGCAAACAAGGAAGTTATCCCCGTAGAATACATTCATAGGAACTGTTATACCGATTTGAAGGGAATTTATGGATGTCTTCCCAAATGAGATTTAGCAGCAGTAGTTTTTGCCTTGGAGTTTTGGAAGCATTATTTGTATGGCAAGAAATGTGAGATATACACAGTCTGAAGTATATCTTCACACAAAAGGAATTAAACATGAGGCGACGCCGATGGCTAGAATTGATCAAAGATTATGATTGTGAAATTCTGTACCATCCAGGAAAAGCAAATATAGTGGCAGATGCCTTGGATAGGAAAGGCAGAAGGAAGTTATCGAGGTTGACCATTCAGGAGAATTAGTGAAAGATTTTCGAAAGACTAGACTTAGAGGTTAAGTATCCGATGGAGACCAAAGAGAGATTAATTACAGTGTCAGTAAGCCCGACGTTATTAGATAAGGTTAAGGAGGTACAAGAGAAGGACAAAGATTATGATAACATCAAGAAGCGATTAGCTGAAGGTGATGAGTTGAAATTTAAGATTGATAGCACTAAACTACTAAGATTTAAAGGACGAATTTGGGTACCGTTAGTACCAGACCTAATAGAAGAGATTTTTCTAGAAGCATTTTATGGGATGAAGTGTCGAACATCGTTGTGTTGGGACGAATTAGGTGAACGTCGACTGTTGGGACCAGGAGTGGTACAACAGATAGTAGAGATTATCTAAGTGATAAGAGCGAATTATCCGTTTTTATTAGAGTAACCTTATTTTTTCAATTCCGAGGACGGAATTTTTATATAGGGGGAGGGATGTAACGAAAAGGAATTTTAAGCTCCTTATTAATTTTATATGTGATTTAAAAATTTTAGGAATTAATTTTTCAAAATTATTTAAACCTTATGTGCTTATGTGCTTTATGTGATTTAACCTATACGAATAAATGCTAGGATTTTATTAAAGGGAATCACTAATGGTTATTTTTAAATTAGTAGATTAACCCTGAGACCTTTATATCAGAGTACTGATAAAAGTGTTAGTAATTACATATTCAAATTTACTTGAATATAGTGTAGAGAGTTAATCGTGAATGATTAATTGATATTGGTGTAATTAATCGATAATGTATGAAATTATTATTATTGAGAATAATAAAACATAAGAGTATAATTTATTAATAAATTAATGAAAAGGACTTATAAATATAATAATATTATATTTAATTGATTAATATTTTTATACAGGCATATGATATGTAAACCTTTAATATATGGTAGTTAACTATATATTATATATAGTACAAGGTGACCTTTGATATGGCTATGTATATTATATATAGACTATATAGTAACCTTAATTGTATTATGTGAGGTTGATGAATTGAATGTGTACATAAGAGCATGTGACAATACATGGATACACATTAATATGTATACCCTATTACTTTAAATTTTATCAATAACGTTATTAATTGATAAATGATTTCAATAAGTTATTATAATTATTATAATAACAGTTATTATTATAATAATACCCATTTACTTTATATTTGGTGTTAATAGATAATGTACATGGATTATATGTATATACCCTACTTGATGCATCATATTATTAATTACTCATTAAAATTATGACTTTAATTTAATTATAGCCTAAGTATTTACATGAAATAAAATGTGTATACATGATATAACCTTAGTAAGCATGGTGCATATAATGATAGTGTAGTGTATTGCATCCAAGTTGCTATTGCTGAGATTAGTTGGTTGTTCCATAATAAGAGCCCATTTCCTCTTATTTCTCTCATTCACGTGAAACACCCGCATGCTATGCTACTCTATCTCTTTCTCCTCAAACTCAACCAAGCTAGCTAATCATGAGATAGGGAGTGGGATTCATGAGTGGAATCACCAACTACTCACCTACCAATCCTTGACCATTATGTAATCTTGCTATCCTTTGTTTTGATTTGGAGAACAAAGGCAAGAACCGGATATACATTTGCCTATATAAGAGCTCCCCTCCTTCATAATTTACATTGCTGAGATTTTCTCTAAGTTTAGAATTGAGCTTGTATTCTGAGATTTAAATTGGGTTGAGGGAGAGAAATATTGTAGCTAGGTGCATTCCATAACAAAGGTATAATCATTGCATTCATGTTCTCCATTTTTCTATTTCTGAGATTTGCTAAATTCTTGATTCTTGATTTCAATTGAATTGGATGTTAATTGATTGGAGATATGATTGTTAAATGCTATACAAGATGTTAAAAGTGTTGGAATTGTTTCATAACATAGCTAGAGTAGAATTCATATGATATTTTTGAGTTGGGTTTCCAGTCTGCCAAACAGGAAGCAGCTTCTAGTCTGGCCTGGCGCCTGCGCAGCTGCGCCAGTATTGCACTGGCCAGTGGCACAGCTGCGCCAGTACCAGTTGCTGGTTTTCTTTTTTGATGTAAACCTGCTACATGATAAGTGTTGACATTGTTTAAGCAAGCTTGAGGACTAGTTCAACTCATGTATATATATATTCTTGATGCAACGTGCATGACTTTAACCATGCTAGTATACGTTATGGAAGGAAGCTTTATAGTTTTATAAATGAACTTAGGATTTGTTAAAGTAAACTTGTCATGAGCATATAAGTACCCCGGCTATATTCTAACTTTTGGGACTTTCTTGTATGACCTAGAAACACATGAGAAGCATGCCAACTTGCATATATACAGTTTCATGATGGAAAGTGAACATGCGAACCCCACTATTGAACATTTCTAACGAAAAATATAAGTTTCAAAGGTGAACTTTAACATGTAGATATTGTGTATGCATTCTAATTTAACGAGCATGTTAGTATGACCTAAATCGGCATGAAGAGCATGTTAATTGGTAACATGACTTTAGTAACCAATCTTGAAGCATGAACTTATATTGTTTAAAGTATGTAAATGTCTGATATAAAAACATGTGGTCTTGAAGTGAACATAGAATGAACATGTTAGCTTTCAAACTTGAGTTAGATAAACTTGATAAGCATGTGTGTTGATTTATATCAGTAACTGGAAGTGCTATGTGTTCAAGCCTATATTGACGCATAGAAACTAAGTAATCTAAAGTTATTAAATCTAAGACAAGATTAGATTAACTTACGTGAACTATGTGATAGAATTATATAATGATCAGATTTTTGTAAGTGTAGACTTATATTAGTTTATACATGCTAATTGAAAGATCGACTTGTTATTATTAGGTCGTTCCAACACCGTTTAAATTAAAGCTAGAATTATTTGTAGTTGAGCAAACAGGAAAGTTCTTTTGAACCCGTTCTTGTATTATTTGCAAGTCTCCTTAACTTTTCTCAAATTTATATTGAGCAGGGTATTATCATATTGCAAGTTTTCCTGAACTACTCTTTTATTTGAGCAAGTTTTTCTTGACTTATACTTATTTATTGTACAAGTATCCGGACCCTATTGTGCAAGTATTCTAAATTCTTGTACTACCTTATTCAATGAACCGTGTAAGCGAGTTTCTAAACTTCACTTATTTTTGATGAAAGCTTCCTATCTTTCTCATATTGTATTGAGCAGGTATTATTGTATTGTGCAAGTTCCTCGAACTTCACACTTTGAGTATTGTGAAAGTTCCCCGAACTTCACACGTTGAGTATTGTGCAAGTTCCCCGAACTTACACAAATTCATATATTGTGCAAATTCTAAACTTCACTTTGTGCAAGTTCTCTATCCTTCTCATATTGTATTGAATAGGTTATTGTTGAATCGAAATTGTTTACTTAATTGCTTGAACTTTATTTCTAAGCATGTTATTTAGTGGTTTAATTACTTATCAATTATTCCACATTGATATTATTGATGTCCGCACTTAGTGCATTTGAGCTCGTACAGTCTTGGACTTGTACATTATTCAATGTTCTAAATTTCTTGAACTATATCAGTAAGAGTCTGAACCTTTGCTCGGTCAGTCTAGTGTATGAAGTTTTCTTTAAAGCTATCCAAACCAATTGATGGTAAGGATTCTTAGACGGAACAGAACACCCCTCATATGTAGGAGTATGCCCAGGTATCTAATATATATGATACGAGTAAGTAGATATAAGTGTTATGCATATTCACGTTGTACCCGAGGCTGATCTCCTCGAGGTACTAAGTTTCTGTAGCCAGAAGCCAGTAATCCAAAAGGGGTCAATTAGCTATTGAACCCATTGGAAAGTTATAGTTCAAAGTCTACTCGACTATCAGTCATTCTAAAGGCAATTATTATCTTTACTTTTAATAGTCATATTATTGAATCTTTCAGATATTCATAGTGTTGAATCATGCAGGTTGTTGAACCTTACAGATATTCATATCGTTGAATCATACAGATATTCATTGTATTGAATCATACAGATTGTTGAATCATTCTAACATTCATATTGTTGAATCTTTAAGATATTCATTTTGTTGAAATCATTGTCAGATATTTTTCCATTCATCATGATATATCCTTTATTGTTGTATTTAAACTTGATGAGCAAACTTGTTGTTCATTCTTGCTATATCATGACTTATATTGCAGTTAAGCCCGAGCCCTCAGGGAAGGACAAGGGTAAAGGAAAGATATAGGATGGTTTGCAAGGAGCAGACTTTGTCTTTATGATTTGTTTAATTGCTGTTAATGTAATATGAACCCTAATGTTTATTCTAAGATATGTTTATATTGATGTATTAAGGTTATCGAATCTTGGGACTAGTAACACCTTTTGAATAAACGACGTACGTTTATTAGATTTCGCATTTTAGTTATCGTATGTTACTTAAAGGTGGATGTTAGTATTGTTTCGTGGCGACCAGACTAGGGTCAGAGGACCCGAATTCGGGGGTGTCACACTTTTCTTTAAACAGCTCAAAACCATTGAAAATCATTTTTTGTGATGTTATCATGCCACAACTAGTAACGATGTGTTAGTGGTACGAAGACCACTTTTACACAATTGTAACCATGTGTTGCTGATAACAAAAAATTCATTTATATATTTTTAAAGGCACAACAGTGCGAATTTAGCTTGATGTAAAAAAAATTCAAAGTCTAGCACAGCTTGAAGATTTGGAATACCTATGCTTCCACCATCAACTTCAATTCTTCTAATGATCAATTGCTTAATAATTCTATCTATTTCTATTATCCACAATCCTTCATTCACAATTTTCCTATATCCCCGTATAGTGTGACGCCCCCAAATCCGAGTTCTCTAACCTCAAATTCAGTGATCACGGTACATCATCATCATAAGTATTCTATACACTATTGCGGAATAATAAACATACATTGTTCATTATAATAAAGTCTTATACAATATAAGTTACATATAGTAACATAAAAGGTTTACAAATACATCAAACACAATATCTCATGATACATAAGCATTTATGTTAACTACTCCTGAACCTTTCCTTTGCCCTTGTCTTTCTTACTCGAACTCTCGGGCTTAGCTGAAATAATTGTCATGATATAGCAAGAGTAAGCAACTAATTTGCTTAGCAAGTTTAAATATAAAAGAGATATATCATGATTAGAAAATAATTTAGCTTTCAATGTTCAACAAGATAAATCGATTGTGAAAGAACATGAATTACATCTTTATAACTGTATATTCGAATAATGGAATAACAGATGCTAAGTGGTTTGAAATAACTATGAACATATACTAAGGTTGTCAGTATTTAAACTGATCCTTTTAATAAAGTTTGATAATCAAGGAGATCAGCCTTTCATACCCTGTGAAATATGCATAATCACTCAATATACTAGCAACAATTGTTTTCCGATAATGGTTTAGTAAAATTGTTCTTTTTCTCAGTCAAGAGTCCTTACCATTTCAATTGGTTAGGCACTGCTTTAAAAATATATTTGATTTAACAAATTTAAACATGTTTGATCTAGCTGATACAACTAGCATAGATCCATCTCATAAACAGGTCATGAATGAAAGAACTTTAAACAATTCACAGTCCAATAATAGTAGAACAGGAATTCAATTGCACAAAGTGCAATTTAACAATAATCAATAAGGATGTGAAAAATCATCAATAACTATTCACTAACATGCTTTGAAATATAACTCAAGTTTGAGTTAGAGAACTTGCCTCAATCGTAGTCTACTGCTATGTAATTTACTTTAACTTCTTTAGAGAAAAGACCTATGATTGATCTTTAGATTAGTTATAGCATAACTCACATATAATCTTATCATCTTATATTAAAGTGTTTAACATTTAATCATATAGTTAAATATTAGACATTATATTAAAGTCTTAGTGTTACATGTTATACTCTGATAATCTTTTAATCATGTCATAACCTATAACTATAAGTTTTCCCTTTATATGTTATCTTAGTAAACTATATAACATGTCAGTAAACTGAAATACCATTTCAGTAAACCAAAATATATTTCAGCATCCTGAAATCATAATTTTCGCAGTCCAAAATCAAACTCAGTAAATCGAAATTATTTCAGCAACCCTGAATCCGTTTCAGTACCCTGACTTCTCATTTCAATCAACTACCATCTTAATTGTAACGCCCGAGAAAATCGAACGTTTATGTAAATGAATTTTTATTTGATTTATTGAATAAAATTTGGATTATTTGTTTATTAAACTGAGTAAGTAAATTGTAGGTCATTTTATGACCTAGAGAATGCAGAAATGAGTAGGATTCTGGCTACGTGCTAGGAATAAATGATATGAATTTATAAGACGAAAAAAAAAGTTTTCGAGAATAAAAATATTTTTGGAAAAAGACGAAATAGACACTATTTAATCCTAAGGGTTAAGGTTTGACCCTAAGGGTTAGGGTTTGAGACCCTATGCCATTCCGAGAGTTCAGAATTTCAGAATGACGTTCTGTCGGTAGATTTGACGGTAATATATCGTGAAAAGTTAAGTTAGCCGAGAAAAGTTTTCTCAGGAGGAAAAGTACGAGAATCACTATTCATCCGTTTCTGCTCGGAAATTTATTTTGAAATTTCGAGAAACGCGTAATGATAGGATTTCGATACGAGATAGAATATGTAATAATATTTCATTTATGACTCACAAAGTTTTCGCGTAGGGACTTAAAATTTTAATGGTTAAGGAAAGTGATCTAATGAAATAATTATTTACGTATAATAATAAATGATTATTGTACGAAAAGAATACGTGTATAATACGAGGTATTATACAAGAATAATACAAAGAGAATACGAGAATTATACAACGTACAATACAAATTTTTATATGGAGTAAATACGTTAAAACGAATTGAATTGGAAATAAAAGTTGATAAGTTTGACCCGTGGGTCGAACCATTGGGTAAACTGGTGGTTTTAACCCATGGTTCAACCCACAACCCATGTTGGACATGGGGGAACAAGGCCACATGGGAGCATGTGGAAGAGCACAAGGGGAGACATGGTTGGCCATGTGCTAGCACATGGGCTCAAACTTGGTGGGAAAGTAATTGAGGAGGTGGGAATAGTAGAGGAGGTTGGGCCTAAATTACCATCCTACCCTAAACCTTGCCAACTCCTATAAATATAGAGCTTGCTCTTCATATTTTGTTGTTTGAGAAATCCTACCAACTTAGAGAGAGAAGAAGGAAGCTTGAGCCTTGCCTAATCAACTCATCTATCAAGAAGCTAAGAAGTAGCCTTTGAGTCTCCATACTCAAACTCAACCAAGAACCTTAAAGGTACACCCATAAGGAACAATATATAAAACTTCCTTTTCATTCAATATTAGTGTTGATAGAGAAGTGTTAGAGAAAGCTTGAACCTTAAGAAGTTATAAGGATGACTAAGTAAGGGACTAAGTGTGACACCCCCAAATCCGGGTACTTCGTTTCCACATGATTTGGTGTTCACTTTCTAATTAAAACATACATCTACCCAAATAAAATTTCAAACTAATTACAACCTTCATAAAACCTTAATAAAATCTTCCTCTAGAAATAATGGCAACTTGTTCAACAAAAAAATCCCAGGGTTATCTAAACCTTAACATCATCCAAATAACGTAAATGCGGAAATATAAACATAACCAACTAAGTCTTATTACAAAAGCAACTTGACGTCACAAGCCTTCACTTATTCATCTTTCCTTTTCCTTTACTTGTTGATGGTATGTCAACATTCTTGGTCTCAACTGCAAATGGTGGTAAAGCAGGCAAGAGTGAGCAAACAAAAGCTCACTTGGATATACAACAGTGATATGACATAAGTGAATCATTTCAAAAGAGTTTGAATAACTTTACTTTCATCAATATAAAGAATTAAAATATAATTCTTTCCTCAATATATAGGATTCGAATATGAAATCATCTGAGGGTCATAAGACCTTGAACCATTGTCCTAGGTTATAAATATTTCTATTTAAACCTTTAACAGTCAATAAGACTATGGACCCTTAACTCGTACTCAGGGGGATCAACCCTTTGTACCATGAATTGTGCACAACCATTTAACGCTTTCGCATAAATTTCCCCTAATTAATAGGGTTGTTCCTTCTCAGAAATTGAATACAAGTCCGCACCAAAGAAAGTTTGGTTTGGATAGATAAGGGAACTTTAGAGTTCAACTATCATCAACTAGGAGTAGTTGAATCGACTTACAGTCCTTTACAGTTCAATCATGAATAAATTGCAAAATATGACAATAAACTTCATAATAGATAGGCATGCTTTTAGAAACAACTTAAAGCATTCGATAGACTAAGTAGATCTTACTTGAACAACTAAGTCAAGATCATATTACTAAATTAACGCTTTAATACTTACGCTTTATGAGTATGGTATAACTTGTACCACATATAACAAGTGAATGAACTTTCATGATTTATTGAGAAAGGGTTAGGAAACTTGCACAATGAAAATATACAATGAATAGGCTTGTATAGAATTCAAGAGTAGATTAAAGAACTTGCACAATATAAATAACAAGTTTAGAAACTTGTTTAACATAAGAGAATAAGGGTAAGAGAACTTGCCTTAAGCGCAAGCTACACTTTAACAACTATACGCACTTCACAAACACCCTACACATTTATATTACATTCAAACCATCTATTAGTATCCAATTACAACATTTAAACCATCGAACTTCATATCCAAGTCCAACTCATAGTATAATTTACCACATTGGTTACTAATTAGTCAAGTACGTGAGTCTATACTCACGGCATGCATTAATGAGCCTATACTTCAATGAATCGTGTTGTGTGCCTCGTGAAAGCAACACACAAACACACACATGTAACATATTCATAATATACTTCAATCTAACTTAAACACATCAAAAACATGTTATCTTATTACACATTTCACTTTCCAAGTCTTAGAAACAAGTTAGCTTAACAAACGGGGCATAAAAACTCAAAAACAAAATTCCAGATTTTCTTGGCAGCAGCCCCACCCGCTGGGGCGGGTCCTCCCAGTGCAAAACACCAGCTGGGGCGGGTGTTCCCCATGCCACAGCGCCCGGCTCGCGAACTGGTGGAGAATTAAGCCAATTTGGCTTATTTCTTCACACCGAATTCGATTTTTCCCAACATGATAAACATAAAACTTGATACTAACAATATTTTAAACTTATTATCATGCTCATAACATATATAATCCATAAAAGACATAATCCAAAACAAGATTTCATGATTTTCAAAGAAAAATACAATTTTAAGCGTTCTTGACAAAAATTGCTACTACAAATTCGTTTTTCATCCAATTCAAGTGATTCCAATTGTGTTAACTCATATTCTTAACAAATTAACATAATACATGATCAATTTTAACAATAAGTCAAAATCAAACATCAATTTGATAGTTTCAAAAGCCGTTTTCAGAAATAGTTTCACCAAAAATCACTATGAACATGCTTCTTATTGTTTATCAAAAATTCATGGATTGAATTGCTAGAATCATCATATAACTCATATATAATCATGTTATATCACATATTACACATAATTCATGCTCACCTCAAGGATTTAAGGAAATTTTCAACATAACTTCATAATCTAACACTATGAACATGAATTTCATAGTGTTCATCATATACTTGTGAATTGAAATTCTTAAACAACTATGAAACTCTCATGTAAACATATATGTATATATATACATACATATCCCATTCACATATCAAAATAAATAGCTTTCACAAAGAGACTTTCACATAGAGTTCTAAAACCATGAAAACATAAAAGAATATGCTTTGAAAACTTGTTTTACAACAATTGTATTTTGAAAACCCTTTCATGGCATACAATTTCATATGAAAACATATAACATCATATAACACATATAATTTCATGATTGTAAAGACCTAATTTGGCAAAGAAGAAAACACAACACATAAGAATTAGTTCTAGGGTTAAGATTATAACCTTACTAGTTTTAGGTTAAGAGAGAGATGAACTTGGGCTTGCTTTGCCTTCTTCTTCTTCTTCTTCTCTGAGAATTCTCTGACAATTCTCTCTAACTCTCTTCTTCTTTTCTTTCTTTGTTTTATAAAACTAACGTAACTTTGTTTTTAACTGACATATGTAATATTATACATATAATCATATACATATATGTAACATATAAATAATAAGTATAATATTTATAACCATAATAAGTATTATTAATTACATAGGTTATAGAATTTGAAAAGAGTAAGGCCACGTTTGGCAACCTCTTAGAAATATAGGTTTTTAGTGCTAAGGCCTTGTTTGGGTAAAATAAGATTAAACAAGTACAAGGGCCTTGTTTGGTAAAACACTTTAAAATCCTTTTCTTGTCTTTTAACAACTCTTTAAATCCATAGATTAAATATTACACTTATTTAATTAAATTACAACACTCTAATTCAATTAAATAAACTAACATTCACATAATACCAAATTGTCACACAATTGAATTTCCTTTATTAAACATAATTCGTTTAACAAATTATTATCACTTAGCACATAACATTAATCCTAATTAAATTATTCCCAATTAAATTAAAATGATGCTACACCATTGCTAACATATCAATTTAATTAATCATATAGCACTTAATTAAATTGTCCACAACACTCGCACACTTTATTTATTTATCTTCACAATTAAATTCCATAAAATATTTATTTACTTCAATAAATATTTACAATTAACATTTAAAATTCTCAATCTTTACAGTCTTCCCTCCTTAAAAGGATTCTGTCCCTAGAATCACAACAAAAAAAAAATCTCATAAAAATTCTCATCTGTTGCATTCTTCCCCCCTTAAAAGGATTCTGTCCCCAGAATCGAAATCTAAGGGGTTACACACTTCAATTAAGCAAATAATTGAGGATAAGACTTCATCATAAAATCTCCGAGTTCCCACGTAGCTTCTTCAGCACTGTGGTTCCTCCAAATTACCTTAACAGAATGTATCACTTTATTCCTAAGTACTTGTTCTTTTCTGTCAATAATTTGAACAGGCACTTCTTCATACTTTAAGTCTTTATCAAATTGTAAAGGCTCGTATTCTAGTACATGTTTATAGTCGTGTTTGTAAGGCCGTAACATGAAAATATAAAATACGTTATGTATATTCTCGAGTTCCGGAGGTAATGCCACTTCGTAAGCTACCTCGCCAACTTTTCGTAATACCTCAAAAGGTCCAATAAATCGGGGACTCAGCTTCCCCTTCTTGCCAAATCTAATCTTCCCCTTCCAGGGAGATACCTTCAGGAAAACGAAGCTTCCTGGTAAGAATTCTCGGTTCTGTCGATGTTGATCGGCATATTTCTTCTGTCTGTCCTGAGCAGCAACCAATCTTGTTCTGATCAGCTTCATAATTTCTGCAGTTTGTTGTACCAATTCCGGGTCCCAACAGCTGACGTTCACCAACTTCATCCCAGTATAGTGGAGTCCTGCACTTTCTGTCGTATAACGCTTCGTAAGGCGGCATGCCAATACTAGCATGATGACTATTGTCGTAGGCGAACTCTACCAACGGTAGATGATCATCCCAGCTCCCTTTAAAGTCCATCACACATGCTCTTGGCATATCCTCAAGCGTTTGAATTGTTCTCTCGGTCTGACCATCGGTTTGAGGATGGTACGCTGTACTCATTCGCAACTGCGTTCCCAAACATTCTTGTAAACGCTTCCAGAAATTTGACGTAAAACGCGGATCTCTGTCTGACACAATCGACACTGGGACACCATGTTGAGAAATGATCTCCTTAACGTATAATTTAGCTAATTGTTCCAAATTATATTTAATCCTGATTGGTAAAAAGTGGGCTGACTTCGTCAGTCGATCCACAATAACCCATATCGCATCGAAACCTTTCTGAGTCCCTGGAAGACCCACCACGAAATCCATCGTGATATGCTCCCATTTCCACTCTGGAATTTCTAATGGTTGCAGCAATCCGCTAGGTCTCTGGTGTTCTGCCTTGACTTTCTGCCACGTTAAGCATTTCGCAACGCATTCAGCAACGTCCCTCTTCATATTCGGCCACCAAAAATGATGCCTGAGATCCTAGTACATCTTCGTACTCCCAGGGTGAATTGAATATTTCGAGCTGTGAGCTTCGCTCAAGATTTCCTCCTTAACTTCCGGTACTGGCGGTACCCAGATTCTACCTTCAAATCGTAGCAGTTTCTCACTGTCGATCTTGAATTTAAACTCTTCGCCATTAGCTATTCTCTTCCGAATCTTCTCGCATTCTTCATCGTGAAGTTGAGCTTCTTTTACCTTGTCCACAATAGTAGAACCAGTGGTTACTTGAAACAACTTCTCATCCAATTCCTTTGGAAACTTTACTTCCAGCTCTAATCTAGCCATCTGCTCTATTAACCGATTCTGATCAGTTAACATATTCAGCTTCTCCCGACCTTTCCTGCTCAAAGCGTCGGCGACAACATTAGCTTTACCCGGATGGTAAAGTATTTCACAGTCGTAGTCCTTGATCAGTTCCAACCATCTCCTTTGGCGCATATTCAAATCCTTCTGGGTGAAGATATACTTCAGACTCTTGTGATCTGTATATATTTCACACTTCTCTCCATATAAGTAGTGTCTCCAAATCTTTAGAGCAAACACTACTGCCGCCAATTCCAAGTCATGGGTCGGATACCCCCTCTCATAGTCCTTCAGCTGACGTGACGCATAGGCAATGACTTTGCCGCTTTGCATCAACACACAGCCTAATCCTTTATGTGAGGCATCACTATATACCACGAAATTCCCCGAACTATCCGGCAAAGATAATACAGGTGCAGTACTCAACCTCTTCTTCAACTCTTGAAAACTCTCCTCACACTTCTCCGTCCAAACAAATTTAACTGTTTTACGAGTCAAATTCGTCAACGGAGTTGCGATTTTAGAAAAGTCTTTGATAAATCTTCGGTAATAACCAGCCAATCCCAAGAAACTCCTCACTTCAGACCGCGTCTTCGGCTGATCCCAATTCATTACCGCTTCAACCTTCGACGGATCTACTGAAATACCCTCCTTGTCGATCACGTGGCCAAGAAATTGCACACGTTCCAACCAAAATTCGCATTTCGAGAATTTAGCGTAAAACTTTTCTCGTCTCAATACTTCTAAGGTTAGTCTTAAATCTTCAGCATGCTCCTCCTCGGTCTTAGAATAAACCAGGATGTCATCTATAAATACTACCACGAACTTATCCAGAAATGGTTTGAACACCCTGTTCGTTAGGTCCATAATTGCAGCTGGGGCATTCGTGAGACCAAATGACATAACCAAAAACTCGTAATGACCATACCGAGTCCGAAAAGTAGTTTTCGGTATATCTTCCTTCCTCACCTTCAACTGATGATACCCGCTTCTCAAATCAATTTTTGAGAAATAACTCGCACCCTTCAGTTGATCAAATAAGTCATCGATCCTAGGTAAAGGATACCTATTCTTGATCGTAACTTTATTCAACTCCCTATAATCAATGCAGAGACGCATCGATCCGTCCTTTTTCTTCACGAATAAAACAGGCGCTCCCCACGGCGAAACGCTTGGTTGGATATACTTCTTGTCTAACAGTTCCTGCAGTTGAACCATCAGTTCCTTCATCTCGACTGGAGCCATTCGATATGGAGCCTTTGAAATTGGAGCAGTTCCCGGCGCTAAATCGATCACGAACTCTGTCTCCCTATCTGGCGGAAGCCCTGGCAAATCGCTCGGAAAAACGTCCACAAACTCCTTAACTACCGATATCTCTTCTACCTTCGGGCTCTCCTTACGCGATCTACTATGCAGGCTAATTATCCTACACAGCCTTGCATCAAAAGTTTATTAGCTTGCATCACCGTCAGACAATTTGCTTGTCTAGGCAATTTACTGCCATAGAACACTACTTTTGATGGAGTCGTAAGGTTTACCGACTTTTTCTGACAGTCGATTATCGCCCCATGATTGAACAACCAGTCCAAACCCAATATGACATCGAATTCCCCAAGTTTAATCAGAATTAAATCTACTCTAAGCTCCTGACCTTTAATGTCCAATCTGCAATTCCTATAAACGCTCCTAATAGGAATAACCTCCCTATTCGCAATTTTTATGTTCAAAGGGTAAACTAACTCCTCTACAGGTAAGTCTAGGGTTTTAGCAAAATCATCAGATATGAATGAACAAGTAGCACCCAAATCAAATAATACATATGTATTTATACTATTGATCGGAATAATACCTGTCACCACGTCTTTTGATTGCACCGCGTCTTGCACCGTCATGTTGAATGTGCGGGCAGTGGGTCGAACGGCCTATAGTGGCGAAGGTCCGGCAAGAGTCATAGTTCTGCCGTTGTCCTTTCCTCCATTCCCTATTGACCCTGCCGCTGGCTTCTTAGGGCAATTACGAGCCATGTGATCCTTGGATCCACATGTATAACAAGCTCCTTTCTTGAGGTTTGGGCAATATGGCGCGATGTGGCCTTCCTGACCACATTTGTAGCATACGCGTTTCCCTTTCATGCACACTCCAGTGTGAATCTTCCCGCATGTAGCACACTCTTCAAGCTTCCTCTTCTGATGGCCTCCCTGCTGACTCCCAGCAGAGTTATTGTCATTCCACTTCCTTTTCTGATGAATAGCCCCGTTACCACTAGCCTTAGTTTCCGTTTCATTCTTCTTCTTCTTATCTTGGTTGAATTTATTCACCGCTTCGCTTCCCCCTTCAGCTAGAATAGCCTTTTCCATAACGGTTGCAAACGTATTTAGCTGGAACATAGAGACCTTGCTGTAGAGCCAGGGTTTCAGTCCCCGCTCAAACCTCCTCGCCTTTCTAACATCCGTGCTGACCTGGTATGTAACGAACCTGGCCAGTTCATTAAACTTTGCCGCGTATTTCGATACTGACATCGTTCCCTGCTTCAGCTCTAAGAATTGGACCTCCATCTGATCTTGTGAACTCACTGGGAAGTACATCTCGTAGAACATCTCTTTGAAACGTTCCCACGTTATGACTCCTTCTCCCTCTCTAGTCTTATTCGCCTGCCACCAGAAGCTAGCATCTGCCTTCAACATAAAAGTTGCAAATGCCGTTTTCTGGTCTTCACTGACCCTAGCCACGTCAAATACCTTTTCTATTTCCATAATCCACGTCTGAGCATCTATAGGGTTTGTCGATCCCTTAAATTTCGGCGGTCCTACTGCCTTAAACTCTTTAAACGTCGTGGCTTGCACTTGCGGCTGATTCGCCACTGCTCCTGCCAGCAGGTTCACTAATTGCTGAACTGCATTAGGGTTTGTTGCATCGTTATTATTGTTGTTTGTTGAACCCTCGGGGTTTTGACGTGTTACTCTTCTTATAGGAGGCATTTTCTGATAAGAAAATATTATTATTAGATCCTTTATTCAAATCTTAACTATTCAAGTTCACACTTAAAGGTTTGAATATCTCAGTTCTCATAGAATACAAAGCACGTCAATAGACTTCTTTTATTCCTTAGTCGTAGTAAAAAAACAATCAACCAGATAGCATTCTGCCATTTACATCATCCTTCCTGAACTGAAAAAGTTACAGGATTACATTATTAACTTATCCCATTTTTATCTCAATTATGGGATTTAGTTGATCTATTTCAAAAGCAACACATAAACAAAAGCTCTACTACTACTGCTACTACTACTATTACTGCTATTGCAGTTACTGCCTAGGCATATTAATACGTCGCACAGCCTCTCTGCGTTCCTCTTCCATTACCCAAATTACCGTTCTTCGGTCCACCACATACCACGGTAAACCTTGGAACTGAGCTGGGTAGTAGAAAATACGATCCTGAGCTCTTTCTATCGCTGTATGAAAAGCATATTCCGTTTCCCTCAGCTTGGCCCTCTTAGCTTCAGCTTCATCTTCAGCTCGATCAGCTCGTTGATTAGCCCTCAAGCTTGACTCTTCAGCCCTGGCACGCTTCCTCGACTCCTCCTGGATGTCTTGCTTTAGCTTTGCCAGTTCAAATCGAGCAGTATCTCTTTCAACTTCCATATGTATCAAGTCCCACTGTGCATCTCCCAGGTCACTTGCAATTTCCTCGATCGTATTGTCTTGTTGCTGGATAGTTTCCTCGAGATCTCCTACTCGTCCATGAAGCTCCACGTTGCTATCGTAGACTGCCTCTTACATCTCAACACTAGTAGAGTGAGGTGGGAATTCCTCTTCGGGATCCTCTTCCTCCTCTTCCTCCTCTTCAGACTCGTCCTCTGGAATAGGTGTCAGCTCACGCTCCGACCAGCTATGGTGATCACTGGAGATGGCTCTCTCCTAACCAGCTGCTCCCAGACAACATGTATGTCACGGGGTTCCTCCCCTCCAGGCACCTGAGATACAACCTCTCTAGCCTGACTAGATTCTCCAATGTTCGTCATCCTGACAAAAGAATGTTAAAGTTTGTTATTACGTGATATCGAGTCGTCACTCTTCGAATACCTAAACGTAAACACATAACACATAAGGTAGTTTATTATCTTTACCTATCACATCTATCTTTTCGATCTTACCATAAGGCTACTACCTAAGGTTTTCCCTCACCTAAGGTTTCATAACCTATGGCTTTGATACCAACCTGTGACACCCCCAAATCCGGGTACTTCGTTTCCACATGATTTGGTGTTCACTTTCTAATTAAAACATACATCTACCCAAATAAAATTTCAAACTAATTACAACCTTCATAAAACCTTAATAAAATCTTCCTCTAGAAAGAATGGCAACTTGTTCAACAAAAAAATCCCAGGGTTATCTAAACCTTAACAACATTCAAATAACGTAAATGCGGAAATATAAACATAACCAACTAAGTCTTATTACAAAAGCAACTTGACGTCACAAGCCTTCACTTATTCATCTTTCCTTTTCCTTTAATTGTTGATGGTATGTCAACATTCTTGGTCTCAACTGCAAATGGTGGTAAAGCAGGCAAGAGTGAGCAAACAAAAGCTCACTTGGATATACAACAGTGATATGACATAAGTGAATCATTTCAAAAGAGTTTGAATAACTTTACTTTCATCAATATAAAGAATTAAAATATAATTCTTTCCTCAATATATAGGATTCGAATATGAAATCATCTGAGGGTCATAAGACCTTGAACCATTGTCCTAGGTTATAAATATTTCTATTTAAACCTTTAACAGTCAATAAGACTATGGACCCTTAACTCGTACTCAAGGGGATCAACCCTTTGTACCATGAATTGTGCACAACCGTTTAACGCTTTCGCATAAATTTCCCCTAATTAATAGGGTTGTTCCTTCTCAGAAATTGAATACAAGTCCGCACCAAAGAAAGTTTGGTTTGGATAGATAAGGGAACTTTAGAGTTCAATTATCATCAACTAGGAGTAGTTGAATCGACTTACAGTCCCTTATAGTTCAATCATGAATAAGTTGCAAAATATGACAATAAACTTCATAATAGATAGGCATGCTTTTAGAAACAACTTAAAGCATTCGATAGACTAAGTAGATCTTACTTGAACAACTAAGTCAAGATCATATTACTAAATTAACGCTTTAATACTTACGCTTTATGAGTATGGTATAACTTGTACCACATATAACAAGTGAATGAACTTTCATGATTTATTGAGAAAGGGTTAGGAAACTTGCACAATGAAAATATACAATGAATAGGCTTGTATAGAATTCAAGAGTAGATTAAAGAACTTGCACAATATAAATAACAAGTTTAGAAACTTGTTTAACATAAGAGAATAAGGGTAAGAGAACTTGCCTTAAGCGCAAGCTACACTTTAACAACTATACGCACTTCACAAACACCCTACACATTTATATTACATTCAAACCATCTATTAGTATCCAATTACAACATTTAAACCATCGAACTTCATATCCAAGTCCAACTCATAGTATAATTTACCACATTGGTTACTAATTAGTCAAGTACGTGAGTCTATACTCACGGCATGCATTAATGAGCCTATACTTCAATGAATCGTGTTGTGTGCCTCGTGAAAGCAACACACAAACACACACATGTAACATATTCATAATATACTTCAATCTAACTTAAACACATCAAAAACATGTTATCTTATTACACATTTCACTTTCCAAGTCTTGGAAACAAGTTAGCTTAACAAACGGGGCATAAAAACTCAAAAACAAAATTCCAGATTTTCTTGGCAGCATCCCCACCCGCTGGGGCGGGTCCTCCCAGTGCAAAACACCCGCTGGAGTGGGTGTTCCCCCTGCCACAGCGCCCGGCTCGCGAACTGGTGGAGAATTAAGCCAATTTGGCTTATTTCTTCACACCGAATTCGATTTTTCCCAACATGATAAACATAAAACTTGATACTAACAATATTTTAAACTTATTATCATCCTCATAACATATATAATCCATAAAACACATAATCCAAAACAAGATTTCATGATTTTCAAAGAAAAATACAATTTTAAGCGTTCTTGACGAAAATTGCTAATACAAATTCGTTTTTCATCCAATTCAAGTGATTCCAATTGTGTTAACTCATATTCTTAACACATTAACATAATACATGATCAATTTTAACAATAAGTCAAAATCAAACATCAATTTGATAGTTTCAAAAGCCGTTTTCAGAAATAGTTTCACCAAAAATCACTATGAACATGCTTCTTATTGTTTATCAAAAATTCATGGATTGAATTGCTAGAATCATCATATAACTCATATATAATCATGTTATATCACATATTACACATAATTGATGCTCACCTTAAGGATTTAAGGAAATTTTCAACATAACTTCATAATCTAACACTATGAACATGAATTTCATAGTGTTCATCATATACTTGTGAATTGAAATTCTTAAACAACTATGAAACTCTCATGTAAACATATATATATATATATATGTACATACATATCCCATTCACATATCAAAATAAATAGCTTTCACAAAGAGACTTTCACATAGATTTCTAAAACCATGAAAACATAAAAGAATATGCTTTGAAAACTTGTTTTACAACAATTGTATTTTGAAAACCCTTTCATGGCATACAATTTCATATGAAAACATATAACATCATATAACACATATAATTTCATGATTGTAAAGACCTAATTTGGCAAAGAAGAAAACACAACACATAAGAATTAGTTCTAGGGTTAAGATTATAACCTTACTAGTTTTAGGTTAAGAGAGAGATGAACTTGGGCTTGCTTTGCCTTCTTCTTCTTCTTCTTCTTCTCTGAGAATTCTCTGACAATTCTCTCTAACTCTCTTCTTCTTTTCTTTCTTTGTTTTATAAAACTAACGTAACTTTGTTTTTAACTGACATATGTAATATTATACATATAATCATATACATATATGTAACATATAAATAATAAGTATAATATTTATAACCATAATAAGTATTATTAATTACATAGGTTATAGAATTTGAAAAGAGTAAGGCCACGTTTGGCAACCTCTTAGAGAATATAGGTTTTTAGTGCTAAGGCCTTGTTTGGGTAAAATAAGATTAAACAAGTACAAGGGCCTTGTTTGGTAAAACACTTTAAAATCCTTTTCTTAGTCTTTTAACAACTCTTTAAATCCATAGATTAAATATTACACTTATTTAATTAAATTACAACACTCTAATTCAATTAAATAAACTAACATTCACATAATACCAAATTGTCACACAATTGAATTTCCTTTATTAAACATAATTCGTTTAACAAATTATTATCACTTAGCACATAACATTAATCCTAATTAAATTATTCCCAATTAAATTAAAATGATGCTACACCATTGCTAACATATCAATTTAATTAATCATATAGCACTTAATTAAATTGTCCACAACACTCGCACACTTTATTTATTTATCTTCACAATTAAATTCCATAAAATATTTATTTACTTCAATAAATATTTACAATTAACATTTAAAATTCTCAATCGTTACACTAAGAACCTTAACAAGCCATGCATGATAAGATAATAAGAATTGATTAAGGACTAATGAAGAACTTAATGAATTCCTAGGAAATGGACTAATGAACATGTGAAACCATGAAAAACTTAAATGTTTTGAATGATTAAATTATTAATAATCAACCATGGGATTGATTCCAAGTGGTTTGGAGTAATAATAATGAAGAACGAAGATTCGGCGAAAGTTACGCGATTAGACGATAATCGTCGAAAACGTAAATTTCTCGGATTAGAAGTCAAAAGTCGCCGTGAGCATCAGAAACGATGGTTTTCGATTGCAACACGTGAATTTAGGTAAATAAGACTTGCGAGGGAAAGAACGGATTGATTCTGACTTAAAACAAAGATTTGAGCGTCGAACGTTCACGAACGTTTAACGAAAATGTAAAAAAATAGACTAATCGGCGAATTTCTCGCCGACGGATTCGGAAACAAATTCCGACTTGATAGGATGGTAGAGCATGTTGTTTATGAACTTTTGGCTTTGGAACAAACCAATTCCGAGTTATAACGATCAAGTTACGGACTCCAGAATTTTAGAATTTTCAAAGACTTAGAAAATTTTTCTAAGTTATAGAGCTAGCGCCGCAGCACCAGCCAATAGGCTTAAGCCGGCGCCGTAGCGCCACACTCGAGACAAAGCTCTAGAGAGTGGCACTGTAGCGCCACTCCAAGGGCAATATCTGGCATCGCAGCGCCAGCATGGGAGAAAAGTTGACATTGTTAAATAATTACTTAACCTTTTACATGTCATTAAGGGGCTAGTAAATGATGTAATATAAACCTTAAACAACATGTTTAAGTAAGAGTTTATGAAAATTAAATGTTAAATAAATGTAATTAAACTTAAGTTTTTGACGTTAACCAAAACTAAGTTAAGGAACAAGTTAAATACTCGTTTAATCATCATGCCTAGTGATGATTAAGAAGAGTTGGTTTATAACATAGGATGTTAATAAATCGTAATGTACATTAAATAACTTAAATGAATGTTATTAATTTAACATTTCGATTAAGTTATACAAGAAGGAGAAGTTAGGCTATACTTGGTATATCGATGATGAATTCTCATAGGTATGCTTTGTGTTATGCTTTGTAGACGTTGTAAAGACTGAATAGACTACGTGTAAAGGTTTAGAAGACGCAAAGGCAAGTTTTCTAACTTTGTTCATACTTTATTATGAATGCAAGTTTTCTAAACTCTTGTCTATACATTATGGTTGGACAAGAGGTCATTGTGCATAATTGCTTATGCATGAACTGTTATTGAATAGTCGATGCCATTTGATTCGGCTAAACTGAGATTTAGCATATTTTGGTGGGTTTTTCCATAAATCTTTCCAAAATATATATAATGTTGTGATCCTATGCCAATTTCTTGGTACGGATTCTCAGGTAAACCTGAGTATGAATAAAACAAAGGTTTTAAACGTCGTTAATTTGACAGGCACGTGAGGTTGCCACCAATTAAACGTAAACACGTTTAATGTATGAGTGTTGATCAACATAGAGTACTACAGGCTAATCACCTGGATGTGCTCGTAAGCTATATCGAACTTACGATCTTCGTGCCGAGTTGTTCCTTTCATGAATGAGAACTAAAATATGGTTCATGGTCGTTGACCAAGATGGATTCCGAAGAGGCTATAAAGTCTTTGGGAATGGTTTTAAAGGAATCAAAACGATATTTTGATTATTCTTAAGTACTTCATAACTATTGTACAGTTATTGAAGACCAAGGAATATGATTCTTGATTTTGTGGCTTCAAGATATATTGTTTAACTTGTTGAGCTGTTTATGTTCATTCTTGCTTAAAACTAAATGATTTCAGCTAAGAACGAACGGACTGAAGGATCCGGTAAAGACAAAGACAAGTCCAAGCTGGACAAGTAGTGACCTTTGTAATAGTATAGTATTAGTATTGTATTTACAAATATTATGACACAGAACAATGTATTGGTTACGAATACTTGGGAAGGAATTTAATAGAATGTAATAATTAGTAAACTTATGCATTGATATTGATGTCCTCAATTGAATGTATGAGTAGATTGTAGCACCGTATAGCACCATGTCTTGGGTTTGAAGGTACCCAGATTTGGGGGCGTCACATTAATATAGTCCATTGCATACCAATTTTAACGACTTATAATTAAAATAAAGTAATTTCTCAATTTTAATCTCTCGTTTAATATTATTAATTAAATAATAATATTTTAAACTAATGTTATTAACTTTTAATAACATTTAGGTCTAATATTACTAACAATATTTCATTCCAATATTATTAGTCATGTAAAAATATTTTAAATCATTTAATCAATTAATAAATAATTTATTTAATTACTTTTTCTTTCATTAATTAATTTTTTTTAATCTTCTAAAACACCATACACATAACAACTATCACCACTGACAGAAATCCTCACCACAAATCTGCATCAACCATGTTTAAGGATCTGAAGTTATGAAATCATATTTTTCACATTTTTGACATTATATATTTAATTAAATTCATTTAACCATATAACATCATTTATATAAAAAATAGCAAAATAACTCAAAAACCATTTCTGTTCTGGACACTAGCTACATATAATCCCCTCATGAAAATATATTTTTCTGGCAATTTTTAAAATTCATTTACTATATTTAAATAGTCCATAATGGCCAAATATTGTCAGATTTTTCATAAATCGAAATTAACTCCAAAATTCTGATATTTTCAGGGTAAGCTCCTGTTATGTATATGTACTTCCAGTAAAACATTCATAATTTTTGGACCAATACCCAGAGAGTTATTTGGTTAGAGTTTTAAAAGTAGTCCTCGACCGTAAAATGCATAACTCTCAAACCATATGGCCAAAAATTCTCAAATTTTTACAGGACCTACCTAACCTCTGATATTACCTCTGCAAATTTTTCTCGAATTTTTAAAGCACATGACGTGGATGAAACTGCCCTCGTGGTAGACTAATCAGAGAGCTTTTTAAAGCTTTTTGTCCACTACGTGGACTATTTTGACCAAAACGCATACCACGACTGCTAGACACGTGATTTTCAAGTTCTACCACTTGGGTTAACTAGTCAACACATATATCTAGCACCCCTCTTCAACGGATCTGAAAAAGAGGTGTAGATTTAACATACCATTTGTTCAAAGGGAGAGAAAGCTAGGGTTTTCTAGATTTCTAGAAACCTAATTTTATTTCTCTCCTTTTGATCCACTTTCTAATACTTGTACAAGTTAGATCCATACATAAAACTATAGAAAACACATAACTTAAAAGGTTCTATACTTCCAAATCATGACCCCTTTTCTTCATTAAATCCATAAAAGAAATTAAAAGCAAAGCTTTAAAAATAGATTATACCTTGATTTCTTGGCCTCTCTTTTTCTCCAACCGTAATAGGTTATAAATCTTGGGTGCATATGGATTCAAGCTCCCTCTCCTCTTCTTCTTCTCCACCCGTGCTCTCTCCCTCTTCTCTCTCTTTCTCTTACTTCCTTCTCTCTCTCTCTCTCTCTCTCTCTCTCTCTCTCTCTCTCTCTCCTCTCTCTCTCTCTCTCTCTCTCTCTCTCTCTCTCTCTCTCTCTCTCTTACGTTAGAAAAATAATAAGAGCACATATAAATTATCAAGTTGGCTAGCAAAATAAATTAACTAGATAACAACATATCTAATCCATATCTTGCTTTTCTCTCTTTCATTATACAAGATGTTACTTGCGAGCAAAGAGAAATGTGCTGGTCCATTAATTACTCAACACCTCAAAAGCTAATTACCTACTAAAGTGGAAAGTAATGATTAAGTGCTTCTCCCCTTGTTCTCTCAACATATCCATCCACTAAGGCCCTATATCTCACCACTTTCGTTTTTATTAGCTAGCTTAATTAATGACTAAAATGTCCATTACACATGGGCCAAGCTTTGGGCTTTAATAAAAATTTCTATTGGGCTTGCATTTACATTATCTTAGCTTACTAACAAACATAAACTTGGCTTTCCTAATTAATTAAATTGTGCCACTATTAAATTATCTTATAAACGATATATTGAGCCAATTTAATAATTTAATTGCCCTTAAATTAATTTTATCTACAAGTCCCACACTAAAAATATAATTGGGCTTGTTTAATTTATTTACTCTTCTTTATTAATTATCTCTTGAGCTAATGCTCATTATTATTAATATTTCCATATTATTATCTATTAATAATATTAATTCACTTACATAACCCAATTAGACTTGTCGTAGTTCAAGTTTATTGAGTATTTAATTAGGGTTTAACACCTTAAATCTATTTTTTGGGTTATTAAATTACTTAGGTTAGTTCACTAACTTATTTAACTTATGAGTGAGACTTCCTTTAAATATTATAGCATATTACTCACCTAATCACTTAATCATTCATAATATATCATAAATTATTTAATATATTTATTTACAATGCACATAGAAATCCTTGGTTATTACATTCTCCCCTTCTTATAAGAATTCCGTCCCCGGAATTCCATTAAGGTTACTCAAAAAGATTCGGATAATTCTTCCTCATCTTTTTCTCAAGCTCCCACGTAGCTTCCTCAGCATTGTGGTTTCTCCATAGGACTTTGAAAGAATGTATAACCTTATTTCTCAATTTCTGCTCTTTCCTATCCAAAATTTTTATAGGAACTTCCTCGTACGATAAGTCCTTCTCGACTTGAATCGGCTCGTAGGATATCACATGCTTGTAATCCGGCTTATACGGATGCAACACTGACACATGAAACACATTGTGAACATGTTCCAGTTCAGGAGATAGAGCTACCTCGTATGCCACTTCACCTATCTTCTTCAATATTTCGAACGGTCCAATAAATCTTGGACTTAGTTTACCTTTCTTCCCAAATCTTATCTTCCCCTTCCAGGGAGATACTTTGGGAAATGCATAGCTTCCCACTTCGAAGTCTCTTTTCTTGTGATGAATATATGCGTACTTCTTTTGTCGATCTTGAGCTGCTACCAGTCGAGCTCTTATCACTTTGATGATCTCCACGGTCTGCTGCACTAATTCTGGACCCAACAGTCTTCGTTCACCTACCTCGTCCCAACATATGGGCATTCTGCATTTCCTTCCATACAGGGCTTCATACGGCGGCATTCCAATGCTTGCATGATAACTATTATTATACGCAAACTCCACCAATGGAAGATGATCTTCCCAGCTTCCTTTGAAATCCATCACACAAGCTCTGAGCATATCTTCTAGTGTTTGAATCGTTCTCTTGCTTTGCCCATCTGTCTGTGGATGATACACGGTACTTAACCTTAGTTGTGTCCCCATTCTTTCTTGAAGACTCCTCCAAAAGTTTAACGTGAAGCGCGGATCTCTATCAAACATGATTGATACTGGCACTCCATGTCTCAAAATTATCTCCTTGATATACAACTTGGCTAACTGATCTAAAGTATACCTGATCTTGATCTACAAAAAGTGTGTTGACTTTGTAAGACGATCGACAATCACCCATATAGCGTCATAACCCTTCTGTGTCGCTGGAAGTCCTACCAAAAAATCCATTGTGATGTGCTCCCATTTCCATTCCAGAATTTCCAACTACTGTAATAGTCCACTAGGTCGTTGATGCTCTGCCTTGATTCTTTGATAAGTTAAACATCAGCTGACGCATTTAGCAACCTCTCTCTTCATGTTTGGCCACCAATAATGTTGACACAAATCTTGATACATCTTTGTGCTTCTTGGGTGTATTGAGTATCTCGTATTGTGCGCTTCTTGAAGAATCTCTTCTCTTAACTCTGGTACTGCAGGTACCCAAATTCTTCCTTCAAATCTCAGCAATCCAGTGCCGTCGATCTTATACTTCAGTTCTTCGCCTTCAGCCAATCGCTTCTTGATGTTACCGCATTCTTCATCATTCTCTTGTGATTCTTTCACCTTGTCTAATAAAGTCGGACTTGTTTCCATTTCTATCACTTTATCCGAATCCTTCGGATTTTTCACCTCCAACCCCATTTTCTCCATTTCTCTTACTAATTCTTCTTGGTCTGTCAATACAAACAACTTTTCTCTGCTCTTCCTGTTTAAAGCATCTGCCACTACATTGGCCTTCCCTGGATGATATAGAATATCATGATCAATTCTAACCATCTCCTCTGCCTCATGTTTAACTCCTTTTGTGTAAAGATATACTTCAGACTTTTGTGGTCTGTGTAAATCTCACATCTTTCTCCGTAGAGATAATGTCTCCAAATCTTAAGGGCAAACACTACCGCAACCAATTCCAGGTCGTGGGTAGGGTTTCCCTTTTTATAGTCCTTTAATTGTCGTGACGCATACGCAATGACCTTACCATTCTGCATTAACACGCAACCTAGTCCCTTGTGTGACACATCACTATACACTGTAAAACCTCTCGTACTATCTGGTAAAGATAACACAGGTGCTTCACTTAATCTTTTCTTTAGTTCCTGAAAACTCTGTTCACACTTCTCTGTCCACACATACTTAACAGTCTTCCTCGTCAGATTAGTCAATGGTGTCGCTATCTTTGAGAAATCCTGAATAAACCTTCGGTAATATCCTGCCAATCCCAAGAAACTTCTGATCTCTATTGGTGTCTTCGGTTGTCCCCAATTTTTCACCGCTTCTACTTTCGCTGGATCAACAGAAATTCCCTCGTTGTCGATGACATGTCCCAGAAATTGAACTCTCTTCAACCAGAACTCACACTTTGAAAATTTAGCATATAACTTCTCTTCCCTTAAGGTTTCCAATACAATTCGTAGATGTTCGGCATGCTCCTCTTCAGTCTTCGAAAACACCAAAATGTCGTCAATGAACACAACTACAAACTTATCCAAGTCCGGTTTAAATACTCTGTTCATCAGGTCTATAAAAGCAGCTGGTGCGTTCGTCAATCCAAACGACATCACAAGAAACTCATAATGGTCATAACGAGTTCTAAATGCTGTCTTTGGTACATCCTCCGTCCTCACTTTTAACTGATGGTAACCAGTCCGTAAGTCAATCTTATAAAAACATCTCGCTCCTTTAAGTTGATCAAACAGATCGTCTATTCTTGGTAATGGATATTTGTTCTTGATGGTCACCTTATTCAACTCTTTATAATTCATACACAACCTCATCAAACCATCTTTCTTCTTTACAAACAACACCGGTGCTCCCCACGGAGATAAACTAGGTTGAATGTACTTCTTGTCCAATAATTTTTGTAGCTGGATCATCAATTCTTTCATTTCTACCGGAGCCATTTGATACGATGCTTTCGATATCGGCGCTGTCCCCGGTACTATATCAATCACAAACTCTATCTCTCTGTCTGGCGGGAGTCCAGAAAGTTCTTCTGGAAAGACTTCCCCAAACTCATTAAATATAGGTATCTACCCCATATCCGAATTCACAACCCGTGTATCCACTACATGAGCCAAATAACCTTCACATCCATTTTGTAGCATCCTTTTGGCCTGCATTATCGTCAGACAACTTGTTTGTCTTGTCTACTTTCTACCATAAAATACCACCTTAGACTTATTTGGTGTCTTAAGGTGTATAATCTTCTTCTAGCAATCTATAACTGCCTCATGGTTAAACAACTAATCCATCCCTAAGATAACATCAAATTCTCCTAAGCGTATCGGAATCAAATTCATGCTTAACTTATGTCCCTTTATTTCCACACCAAAATTGTTATGGATAAACTCTACAGGGATCACTTCTTTGTTTGCAACTTCTATATTCATTGGGTTCTTTAACTTTTCACAACGTAAGTTTAATTTTCTAGCAAATTCATCAGACACAAATGAATAGGTAGCTCCCGAATCAAATAATACATATGCATTTATATTATTGATCAGAATTATGCCTGACACCACCTCTTTTGATGCAACTGCGTCTTGCACAGTCATATTGAAAGTTTAGGCTGTCGGCTTGCTCTACTGCGTTGGCCCTCCAATGGTTAACTTTGGGGTATTGCTTCTGTTTCTACTTCCTCCATCATTATTCTTCTTAAATGGACAATCCTTAAACCGATGTCCCGTTCCCCCACAAGAAAAACAACCTCCCTTCTTTGGTTTAGGACAATTCGGTGAGATATGTCCTTCCTGGCCGCAGTTATAACAAACATTCTTTCCCTTCATACACTCCCCAGAGTGATTCTTACCACACTTTATACATGTTGGCTTCTTCTGTGGTGTACTCTCTTGTTGAGTTCCCGATTCGTTGCCACTGTTCCACTTGCGTTTCTTAGTGTTACTGCCCCCACTGCTGGCACCCTGATGTCCTCCTTCAATCTTCTTCTTATTCTTCTCTCGGTTGAATCTAGATATTGCCTCACTACTCCCTTCTGCAATGATAGCCTTTTCTAACAGTGCTAAAAATGTAGCAATTTGTAGCACCGCAACTTTGATGTGTATCCACGGCTTTAGCCCATTTTTAAACCTACGCGCCTTTCGTAGTTCTGTATCCACCTGATGAGGTGCGAATCTGGCTAGCTCATTGAATTTTGCTGTATATTCGGCAACTGTCATATTTTCTTTCTTCAATTCAAGAAACTGCACTTCCATTCTAGCTTGCATGGCCTCCGAGAAATAGCTTTCTAAGAATAACTCCTTAAACCGGATCCATGTTACTACCTCTATTTTGTCTCTAGCTTGGTTCGTCTCCCACTAGTAATTAGCCTCACCTTTCATCAAGTAGGTAGCAAAAGCTGTCTTTTACTCTTCGGCTACCCTAGCAATGATAAAGGCCTTTTTCCATCTCTTTCACCCATATCTGACCTTCTATGAGGTCCATGGTTCTGCTGAATTCTGGTGGTCCTACAGCCTTAAAATCTTTAAAATTTGCTAATATATTATTAGCTTGATTCCTCGCTGCAGGTGTACGAGTCCGTATAGCTCGAGCTATCATATTTGCGAAGTTCTGCATTGGGTCATCTTGATCCCTTTCATTTTTCATAGAACATTCCTCCCTCTGGTTACAATTTTGACGTCTTGGCGGCATTATCTAGTTTTAACAAAATCTTACATTATCACTTCGAGTTTCATTATATGTTATAAGTATTTAAAATATAACATGTAATTTAAACTTTAATAATCACATTATCTTCATGTTCAATTTACTGAACTTTCCATTTCAGCTTGCTGAAATATTCTTTTTAGCTTGCTGAAATACCATTTTCAGCTTGCTGAAATACCCTTTTTAGCTTTCTGAAATTACCTTTTCAGCTTAATAAAACTTTTAATTATCACAGAGATACTTACTATCTTTATTCTCATAACTTATCTACGTAATCAAACATTTAATTATAATACCGCATTTATATTCACATGCCAAATTTTTAGTGTCGTACACATGCCTGGCATATTTCTATAAATGTTAACTATCCCATTCTAAACATCCAGAGATGGGATCTATCAAAAGGCATACTCCCCTATACACATAAATGGGGATACATTAAACAAACATACTACCTCACACAGTCTGAGGTTTATAACAAGTATAAAAGCCTAATAAACAAAAGAGGTTCTACTACATCTATATACAATAGAAAACTACTAACCTATCACTGCGCTTCTGGAGGGGGTGTGCTTGTACGCTCCTGCTTTGGTGGAATGAGTCCATCCATAAGTCGACGTCTAACAGATCGACTAGACTCGCCTATCTCTGAGGATCTCCTCACTCCTGCCTGCTGACCCATGTAAGCGGCATCCAGGTATCGTCCCAAAGTATCCACTTGAACCTCACTAGCCTCCAGCTTCTCCTCAAGCTAGTCCACCATATTGGATGCTCTAATCCATGCTTGTTTGATCCTGATCTTATCTGAAATCTCGAGATCGAACTCAAATCGCATGGCTTCATGCTTAACTCTTAACACTCCCAGCTTTATCTCCTCGTGTTCTAGTCTCTCTCTTAGCTCAGCATTCATGGCAACCATCTGTGTAGCCAAGGTTGTCTGCACCTGCAACTGTATCTTCATCTCAGCAAGCTCGGTCTGAGCTTGATATGCCAATTCTTTTTACTGAGTCTCAGTGAATTGATGAGTAGCATTCTCCTGCTCTAACTGTGTCACTCTATTCTCCAGCGCGATATTCTCTGTGACACCCCTAAATCCGGGTACTTCGCTTCCAAATGATTTGGTGTTCACTTTCTAACTATAACAAACATCTACCCAATATATCTCAAAATAAATTACAACCTTAATTCAAAATAATAAAATCTCCCTTAAAACAAGGGTTACAACCTTCTCAAAAATCAATCCCAGGGTTACTCTAACCTTGACATAAACAATAACGTGCGGAATAAAAACATGACATAAAAGTCTTATTACAATCATTTCAAAATAATTAAACAAGTCTTCACTTGTTCATCTTTCCCTTGCCTTTACTCGTGGACGGGGCATCGACGTTATCAACCTTAACTGCAATTGTTATTTAATGCAAGAGTGAGCAAACAATAGCTCACTAAAGTTTAACAATAATAATTACATGAAAGAATATCTTTTAAACTTAGCTTGCTTCAATAATAAAGAATTGAATAATAATTCTTTATCAACATTAAAATTCGAATATGGAATTTGTCTGAGGCTCATAAGACCTTTGAACTCTTGTCCTAGGTTATAAATATTTCTATTTAAACCTTTAACAGTCAATAAGACTATGGACGTTAACTCGTACTTAGGGGGATCAGCCCTTCGTACCATGTATTGTGAACAAACATCTTAACGCTATGCGTAATAACCTCCCCTAATAATTAGGGTTGTTCAACTCAGTAATTTGAATTCAAGTCCGCACCAAAGAAAATTTGGTTTGGATAAGCTTACAAGGGTAATTTAGAATTCACGTTCATCAACTAAAGATTAGTTGAAACGACTTTCAATAATTCATAAATAAAAGAATTATGAATTAACATATGCTTTAGATGTAAACTTAAAGCATTTAAAATAATAAACTGGATCTTACTTGAACAATAAGTCAAGATCTCTTCGGTTAAGTAAATAATTGTCCAGTACAGAAATGAAAAGGACATTCTCAACAATGAATATATGAACTCAAAGAAACTTGCGTAGAAATAGCTATTTTAGGGTTTAGAAGACTTGCCTTAAGCGCAAGCTACTTAACTCAATCACGTTCTTAACACATCCTACACATATATATTTAATCACAATAACCTAAATTAGTTAACACATAACTAATTTACATAATTGGTTAACTCTCATGGTTAACTCATTCTAATTAAATAACAATTAAGCATCACATATGCATGCTCACATAACTAAATCAATTATGTGCTTAACTAAATTATAATTAAACAATTATAATTTAAACACTTAATGTAATTATAATTACTTAAATTATAATTATCTCTTAAATTATAAACAATTATAATTTAAAATCAATTAAACTACATCATGCATTATAATTACACAATTTATAATTAATCATGTATTTATCAATTATAATCTATAATAATCATGCATATTTAAAATTATAATTACATAAATTATAATTTAAATTAGCATCTAATTGATTAAAATAAATCAGCTTCTATACATTATAATTTCACAGAATTATAATTTAAATTAAATATTTACTCTTAATTATAATTAATCAAATTATAATTAAGTAACTTATTTTATAATTAAACAATTATAGCTTAATTTAAATACTATATTAAGGTTTTCAAAACTTCTTTTTCTCAAATTATGAAATTGTCAACTTCATGTTAATCACATGTTATAGTCACTGAATACATGATCATTATTCTAGAAACAATGTAACTTAGGCATAAAAATAAATTGCACACTTGATTAAAACTTACTGCCTCTGCATAGGACACGGCGCCAGCTTTAGCCTTGACACCGGCACAGCTACGCTGGTGCCAATCCTGAAAACCCAGCGGCGCAAGCTGCGCCGCTTCTTGCCCTTGCTGCCTGCGCAACTACGCCAGCATGCGGATAGAAACAGAGCAGCTTACGAACAGTGCCGAGAAAACCTTAAATTGGCTTAATTCTCCACATCGAGTTCTCAATTCAGCCAAAGATTGATTCATATAACATTACAAAAACATCATATAAAGCTTCTAACACACTTTTAACATACCAAGACATCAAATTACAAGATTAAAACACTTAATTTTAAATAAAAACTTGAGAAAATCATTTTTCTCCCAAACTCATAATTTTCATAAAATAATTCACTATAATTAAATTTCTCAACTAATACAACTTTTAATACATGCATTATATTCGTAGTTGACGATAGCATCACAAGAAATTCTAAATAGATATATTAGCAACAATTAAATCATAACGTTTACTCTAAAACTCAACCAAATACATGAACTCCATATGAACATATATTATTCATTAAAACATGTTTCTGCTATAATTTGATTTCTGAAACTCGTTTATAACATACCAATCAACTATTGACAATACATGAACACCATATATATATACAATTCATGTTAATACATTTTCGTGAAATTTACAGTAAACCAAAATTTACAAAAACTCAAAACAAGGAAGAACAACTAATTAAAAATTTTAAAACTATGAGATAGTAATTACCCTTTGTGTTAATGATTGTACAAGAATATGAAGATTAACTCTAGCCTTCTCAAGCTTTCTCTTCCTTCTCTTCTTCCCTTTTCGCTCTAAATTATCTGCTCTTCTTTTCTTTGTTCTTAGTTTCGACTTAGGCTTAGAAAACTAACGTACTTAGTGTATATACAATATATATATAACACATATATTACATAAAACATGTAACTCCTAATAATAATTATATATACTAACTCTTATTAATTAGGTAAGTTACAAAATTCAAAAGCCAACATGGCTTGTTTGGCTACAAAAAAAATTTGAAACTAGTTTTATTTAAACCAAACATAGTTTAGGTAATTTAGGGTTAGCTAGTGTAAGGGCCCTGTTTGGCAACAGTCCTTTAAAACAAAAGCAAGGGCCTTGTTTGGTATAAATTATTTTTAAAAAAAATTCTTTTTATTTTAACAAATTATTTTAACACATACTTTAATGTCACATTTTAATTAATTAAATATTTAATATTCTTATTTAATCAATTAAAATCTAACATCAATTAATCACATAAAATTGCCACATAATTATAATTACTCGCTAATTATAATTCATGTAACACTTCATCACATAATTCATCTAATTCAATTATCTCAATTAAATTAGAACTATAATATAGAATTAATATACACATTCATTTAATTAATATATAACACTTAATTAAATCACTCCATAAATCACATAATTTATTTATTTAACTCAATAAATAATTCACATAAAATATTTATTTAACTCAATAAATATTAAAAATTATTATATAAAATCTCAATCGTTACAATCTTCCCTCCTTAAAAAGATTCTGTCCCCAGAATCACACAAAAAAAATTCTCGTCTATTACATTCTTCCACCTTAAAAAGTTTTTATCCCCAAAATCGGTACATAAGGGGTTACACACAAAAGTTAAGCAAATAACTGCGGATAAGATTTCATCATAACATCTTCGAGTTCCCACGTAGTTTCTTCAGCACTGTGGTTCCTCCAGATTACCTTAACAGAAGGTATCACTTTATTCCTAAGTACTTGTTCCTTTCTATCAACTATTTGAACAGGCACTTCTTCATATGTTAAGTCCTTATCAAATTATAAAGGTTCATATTCTATTACATGTTTATAATCATGCTTGTAAGGTCTTAACACAGAAATATGGAAGACATTATGTATATTCTCGAGTTCCGGAGGTAATTCAATCTCGTAAGCTACCTCGCCAACTTTTCGCAACACCTCAAAATGTCCAATAAATCTGGGACTCAGCTTTCCCTTCTTACCAAATCGAATCTTCCCCTTCTAGGGAGATACTTTCATGAACACGAAACTTCCTGGTAAGAATTCTCGGTTTTGTTGATGAAGATCGGCATACTTCTTCTGTCTGTCTTGAGCAGCAACTAATCTCGTTCTAATCAGCTTCATAATTTTGGCGATTTGTTGTACCAATTCTGGTCCCAACAATTGACGTTCACCGACTTCATCCCAGCACAAAGGAGTTCTGCATTTTCTACTGTATAATGCTTCGTAAGGCGGCATGCTAATACTCGCATGTTGACTATTGTTGTAGGCGAACTCCACCAACGGTAGATAATCCTCCCAGCTTCCTTTGAAGTCCATCACACAAGCTCTTAGCATATCCTTAAGCGTCTGAATCATTCTCTCGCTCTGTCCATCAGTCTGAGGATGATACGCTGTACTCATTCGCAATTGCGTTCCCAAACATTCTTGCAATCGCTTCCAGAAATTAGACGTAAAACGTGGATCTCTATCAGACACAATTGACACCGGAACACCATGGCTAGAAATAATTTCCTTCACGTATAGCTTCGCTAGCTTATCCAGGTTGTACTTAACCCTGATCGGCAGAAAGTGGGCTGACTTCGTCAGTCGATCCACTATAACCCATATCGCATCAAATTCCTTCTGAGTCGTTGGAAGACCTACCACAAAATCCATCGTGATGTGCTCCCACTTCCACTCTGGAATCTCTAACGGTTGTAGCAAACCACTCGGTCTCTGGTGTTCTGCTTTAACTTTCTGGCACGTAAAGCATTTCGCAACGTATTCAGCAACATCCCTCTTCATATTCGGCCACCAGAAATGATGCCTGAGATCCTGGTACATCTTCGTACTCCCGGGGTGAATAGAATATCTAGAACTATGAGCTTCGCTCAGATCTCCTCTTTGACCTCAGGTACTGGTGGTACACAGATTCTACCTTCAAACCGTAACAGACTTTCATTATCGATCTTAAACTTGAACTCTTCACCATCGGTTATTCTCCTCCAAATCTTCTTACATTCTTCATCGTGAAGTTGAGCTTCTTTCACTTTGTCTACTAGAGTAGAACCAGTGGTTACTTGAAACAACATCTCATCCGATTCCTTTAGAAGCTTCACCTCCAACTCCAATCTAGCCATCTGTTCTATTAACCGATCCTGATCAGTTAACACGTTCAGCTTCTCCCGACCTTTCCTGCTCAAAGCGTCGTCGACAATGTTAGCTTTACCCGGATGGTAAAGTATCTCACAATCGTAGTCTTTAATCAGTTCCAACCATCTTCTTTGGCGTATGTTCAAATTCTTATGGGTAAATATATACTTCAGACTCTTGTGATCTGTGTACATTTCACACTTTTCTCCATAAAAGTAGTGCCTCCAAATCTTTAGGGCAAACACTACTGCCGCCAATTCTAGATCATGGGTCGGATACCCCTTCTCATAATCCTTTAGCTGACGTGACGCATAGGTAATAACTTTGTCGCTCTGCATCAACACACAGCCTAATCCTTTATGTGAGGCATCGCTATATACTACGAAATTCCCCGAACTATCCAGTAAAGACAATATAGGCGCAGTACTCAGCCTCTTCTTCAGCTCTTGTAAACTTTCCTCACATTTCTCTATCCAAACAAATTTAACCATTTTACGAGTCAAATTCGTCAACGGAGTTGCGAATCTAGAAAAGTCTTGGATAAATCTATGGTAATAACCTGCCAATCCCAAGAAACTTCTCACTTCAAATGGCGTCTTTGGCTTATCCCAATTTATAACAGCTTCAACCTTCGACGGATCTACCGAAAAACCACCCTTGTCGATTACGTGGCCAAGAAATTGCACACGTTCCAACCAGAATTCGCACTTTGAGAATTTAGCGTAAAGCTTCTCTCGTCTCAGGTCTTCTAAGGTTAGTCGTAAGTGTTCAGCATGTTCCTCCTCGGTCTTGGAATAAACCAGGATGTCATCTATGAACACTACGCAATATATCAATCCGGGTACTTCGCTTCCACATGATTTGGTGTTCACTTTCTAACTATAACAAACATCTACCCAATATATCTCAAAATAAATTACAACCTTTATTCAAAATAATAAAATCTCCCTTAAAACAAGGGTTACAACCTTCTCAAAAATCATTCCCAGGGTTACTCTAACCTTGACATAAACAATAACGTGCGGAATAAAAACATGACATAAAAGTCTTATTACAATCATTTCAAAATAATTAAACAAGTCTTCACTTGTTCATCTTTCCCTTGCCTTTACTCGTAGACGGGGCATCAACGTTATCAACCTTAACTGCAATTGTTATTTAATGCAAGAGTGAGCAAACAACAGCTCACTGAAGTTTAACAATAATAATTACATGAAAGAATATCTTTTAAACTTAGCTTTGCTTCAATAATAAAGAATTGAATAATAATTCTTTATCAATCTTAAAATTCGAAAATAAAATTTGTCTGAGGGTCATAAGACCTTTGAACTCTTGTCCTAGGTTATAAATATTTCTATTTAAGCCTTTAACAGTCAATAAGACTATGGACCTTAACTCGTACTTAGGGGGATCAGCCCTTCGTACCATGTATTGTGCACAAACATCTTAACGCTATGTGTAATAACCTCCCTTAATAATTAGGGTTGTTCAACTCAGTAATTTGAATTCAAGTCCGCACCAAAGAAAGTTTGGTTTGGATAAGCTTACAAGGGTAATTTAGAATTCACATTCATCAACTAAGGATTAGTTGAATCGACTTTCAATAATTCATAAATAAAAGAATTATGAATTAACATATATTTTAGAAGTAAACTTAAAGCATTTAAAATAATAAACTGGATCTTACTTGAACAATAAGTTAAGATCTCTTCGGTTAAGTAAATAATTGTCTAGTACAGAAATGAAAAAGACATTCTCAACAATGAATATATGAACTCAAAGAAACTTGCGTAGAAATAGCGAGTTTAGGGTTTAGAAGACTTGCCTTAAGCGCAAGCTACTTAACTCAATCACGTTCTTAACACCTAAATTAGTTAACACATAACTAATTTACATAATTGGTTAACTCATTCTAATTAAATAATAATTAAGCATCACATATGCATGCTCACATAACTAAATCAATTATGTGTTTAACTAAATTATAATTTAAACACTTAATCTAATTATAATTACTTAAATTATAATTATCTCTTAAATTATAAATAATTATAATTTAAAATCAATTAAACTACATCATGCATTATAATTACACAATTTATAATTAATCATGTATTTATCAATTATAATCTATAATAATCATGCATATTTTAAATTATAATTACAGAAATTATAATTTAAATTAACATCTAATTGATTAAAATAAATTAACTTCTATACATTATAATTTCACAGAATTATAATTTAAATTAAATATTTACTCTTAAGTATAATTAATCAAATTATAATTAAGTAACTTATTTTATAATTAAACAATTATAGCTTAATTTAAATACTATATTAAGGTTTTCAAAACTTCTTTTTCTCAAATTATGAAATTGTCAACTTCATGTTAATCACATGTTATAGTCACTGAATACATGATCATTATTCTAGAAACAATGTAACTTAGGCATAAAAATAAATTGCACACTTGATTAAAACTTACTGCCTCTGCATAGGACACGGCGCCAGCTTTAGCCTTGACACCGGCACAGCTACGCTGGTGCCAATCCTGAAAACCCAGCGGCGCAGCTGCGCCGCTTCTGCCCTTGCTGCCTGCGCAACTACGCCAGCATGCGGACAGAAACAGAGCAGCTTACGAACAGTGCCGAGAAAAACCAAATTGGCTTAATTCTCCACATCGAGTTCTCAATTCAGCCAAAGATTGATTCATATAACATTACAAAAACATTATATAAAGCTTCTAACACACTTTTAACATACCAAGACATCAAATTACAAGATTAAAACACTTAATTTTAAATAAAAACTTGAGAAAATCATTTTTCTCCCAAACTCATAATTTTCATAAAATAATTCACTATAATTAAATTTCTCAACTAATACAACTTTTAATACATGCATTATATTCGTAGTTGACGATAACATCACAAGAAATTCTAAATAGATATATTAGCAACAATTAAATCATAACTTTTACTCTAAAACTCAACCAAATACATGAACTCCATATGAACATATATTATTCATTAAAACATGTTTCTGCTATAATTTGATTTCTGAAACTCGTTTATAACATACCAATCAACTATTGACAATACATGAACACCATATATATATACAATTCATGTTAATACATTTTCGTGAAATTTACAGTAAACCAAAATTTACAAAAACTCAAAACAAGGAAGAACAACTAATTAAAAATTTTAAAACTATGAGATAGTAATTACCCTTTGTGTTAATGATTGTACAAGAATATGAAGATTAACTCTAGCCTTCTCAAGCTTTCTCTTCCTTCTCTTCTTCCCTTTTCGCTCTAAATTATCTGCTCTTCTTTTCTTTGTTCTTAGTTTCGACTTAGGCTTAGAAAACTAACGTACTTAGTGTATATACAATATATATATAACACATATATTACATAAAACATGTAACTCCTAATAATAATTATATACTAACTCTTATTAATTAGGTAAGTTACAAAATTCAAAAGCCAACATGGCTTGTTTGGCTACAAAAAAAATTTGAAACTAGTTTTATTTAAACCAAACATAGTTTAGGTAATTTAGGGTTAGCTAGTGTAAGGGCCCTGTTTGGCAACAGTCCTTTAAAACAAAAGCAAGGGCCTTGTTTGGTATAAATTATTTTTAAAAAAAATTCTTTTTATTTTAACACATACTTTAATGTCACATTTTAATTAATTAAATATTTAATATTCTTATTTAATCAATTAAAATCTAACATCAATTAATCACATAAAATTGCCACATAATTATAATTACTCGCTAATTATAATTCATGTAACACTTCATCACATAATTCATCTAATTCAATTATCTCAATTAAATTAGAACTATAATATAGAATTAATATACACATTCATTTAATTAATATATAACACTTAATTAAATCACTCCATAAATCACATAATTTATTTATTTAACTCAATAAATAATTCACATAAAATATTTATTTAACTCAATAAATATTAAAAATTATTATATAAAATCTCAATCGTTACAATCTTCCCTCCTTAAAAAGATTCTGTCCCCAGAATCACACAAAAAAAAATTCTCGTCTATTACATTCTTCCACCTTAAAAAGTTTTTATCCCCAAAATCGGTACATAAGGGGTTACACACAAAAGTTAAGCAAATAACTGCGGATAAGATTTCATCATAACATCTTCGAGTTCCCACGTAGTTTCTTCAGCACTGTGGTTCCTCCAGATTACCTTAACAGAAGGTATCACTTTATTCCTAAGTACTTGTTCCTTTCTATCAACTATTTGAACAGGCACTTCTTCATATGTTAAGTCCTTATCAAATTATAAAGGTTCATATTCTATTACATGTTTATAATCATGCTTGTAAGGTCTTAACACAGAAATATGGAAGACATTATGTATATTCTCGAGTTCCGGAGGTAATTCAATCTCGTAAGCTACCTCGCCAACTTTTCGCAACACCTCAAAATGTCCAATAAATCTGGGACTCAGCTTTCCCTTCTTACCAAATCGAATCTTCCCCTTCTAGGGAGATACTTTCATGAACACGAAACTTCCTGGTAAGAATTCTCGGTTTTGTTGATGAAGATCGGCATACTTCTTCTGTCTGTCTTGAGCAGCAACTAATCTCGTTCTAATCAGCTTCATAATTTTGGCGATTTGTTGTACCAATTCTGGTCCCAACAATTGACGTTCACCGACTTCATCCCAGCACAAAGGAGTTCTGCATTTTCTACTGTATAATGCTTCGTAAGGCGGCATGCTAATACTCGCATGTTGACTATTGTTGTAGGCGAACTCCACCAACGGTAGATAATCCTCCCAGCTTCCTTTGAAGTCCATCACACAAGCTCTTAGCATATCCTTAAGCGTCTGAATCATTCTCTCGCTCTGTCCATCAGTCTGAGGATGATACGCTGTACTCATTCGCAATTGCGTTCCCAAACATTCTTGCAATCGCTTCCAGAAATTAGACGTAAAATGTGGATCTCTATCAGACACAATTGACACCGGAACACCATGGCTAGAAATAATTTCCTTCACGTATAGCTTCGCTAGCTTATCCAGGTTGTACTTAACCCTGATCGGCAGAAAGTGGGCTGACTTCGTCAGTCGATCCACTATAACCCATATCGCATCAAATTCCTTCTGAGTCGTTGGAAGACCTACCACAAAATCCATCGTGATGTGCTCCCACTTCCACTCTGGAATCTCTAACGGTTGTAGCAAACCACTCGGTCTCTGGTGTTCTGCTTTAACTTTCTGGCACGTAAAGCATTTCGCAACGTATTCAGCAACATCCCTCTTCATATTCGGCCACCAGAAATGATGCCTGAGATCCTGGTACATCTTCGTACTCCCGGGGTGAATAGAATATCTAGAACTATGAGCTTCGCTCAGAATCTCCTCTTTGACCTCAGGTACTGGTGGTACACAGATTCTACCTTCAAACCGTAACAGACTTTCATTATCGATCTTAAACTTGAACTCTTCACCATCGGTTATTCTCCTCCAAATCTTCTTACATTCTTCATCGTGAAGTTGAGCTTCTTTCACTTTGTCTACTAGAGTAGAACCAGTGGTTACTTGAAACAACATCTCATCCGATTCCTTTAGAAGCTTCACCTCCAACTCCAATCTAGCCATCTGTTCTATTAACCGATCCTGATCAGTTAACACGTTCAGCTTCTCCCGACCTTTCCTGCTCAAAGCGTCGTCGACAATGTTAGCTTTACCCGGATGGTAAAGTATCTCACAATCGTAGTCTTTAATCAGTTCCAACCATCTTCTTTGGCGTATGTTCAAATTCTTATGGGTAAATATATACTTCAGACTCTTGTGATCTGTGTACATTTCACACTTTTCTCCATAAAAGTAGTGCCTCCAAATCTTTAGGGCAAACACTACTGCCGCCAATTCTAGATCATGGGTCGGATACCCCTTCTCATAATCCTTTAGCTGACGTGACGCATAGGTAATAACTTTGTCGCTCTGCATCAACACACAGCCTAATCCTTTATGTGAGGCATCGCTATATACTACGAAATTCCCCGAACTATCCAGTAAAGACAATATAGGCGCAGTACTCAGCCTCTTCTTCAGCTCTTGTAAACTTTCCTCACATTTCTCTATCCAAACAAATTTAACCATTTTACGAGTCAAATTCGTCAACGGAGTTGCGAATCTAGAAAAGTCTTGGATAAATCTATGGTAATAACCTGCCAATCCCAAGAAACTTCTCACTTCAAATGGCGTCTTTGGCTTATCCCAATTTATAACAGCTTCAACCTTCGACGGATCTACCGAAAAACCACCCTTGTCGATTACGTGGCCAAGAAATTGCACACGTTCCAACCAGAATTCGCACTTTGAGAATTTAGCGTAAAGCTTCTCTCGTCTCAGGTCTTCTAAGGTTAGTCGTAAGTGTTCAGCATGTTCCTCCTCGGTCTTGGAATAAACCAGGATGTCATCTATGAACACTACGCAATATATCAATCCGGGTACTTCGCTTCCACATGATTTGGTGTTCACTTTCTAACTATAACAAACATCTACCCAATATATCTCAAAATAAATTACAACCTTTATTCAAAATAATAAAATCTCCCTTAAAACAAGGGTTACAACCTTCTCAAAAATCAATTCCCAGGGTTACTCTAACCTTGACATAAACAATAACGTGCGGAATAAAAACATGACATAAAAGTCTTATTACAATCATTTCAAAATAATTAAACAAGTCTTCACTTGTTCATCTTTCCCTTGCCTTTACTCGTAGACGGGGCATCAACGTTATCAACCTTAACTGCAATTGTTATTTAATGCAAGAGTGAGCAAACAACAGCTCACTGAAGTTTAACAATAATAATTACATGAAAGAATATCTTTTAAACTTAGTTTGCTTCAATAATAAAGAATTGAATAATAATTCTTTATCAATCTTAAAATTCGAAAATAAATTTGTCTGAGGGTCATAAGACCTTTGAACTCTTGTCCTAGGTTATAAATATTTCTATTTAAGCCTTTAACAGTCAATAAGACTATGGACCTTAACTCGTACTTAGGGGGATCAGCCCTTCGTACCATGTATTGTGCACAAACATCTTAACGCTATGTGTAATAACCTCCCTTAATAATTAGGGTTGTTCAACTCAGTAATTTGAATTCAAGTCCGCACCAAAGAAAGTTTGGTTTGGATAAGCTTACAAGGGTAATTTAGAATTCACATTCATCAACTAAGGATTAGTTGAATCGACTTTCAATAATTCATAAATAAAAGAATTATGAATTAACATATATTTTAGAAGTAAACTTAAAGCATTTAAAATAATAAACTGGATCTTACTTGAACAATAAGTTAAGATCTCTTCGGTTAAGTAAATAATTGTCTAGTACAGAAATGAAAAAGACATTCTCAACAATGAATATATGAACTCAAAGAAACTTGCGTAGAAATAGCGAGTTTAGGGTTTAGAAGACTTGCCTTAAGCGCAAGCTACTTAACTCAATCACGTTCTTAACACCTAAATTAGTTAACACATAACTAATTTACATAATTGGTTAACTCATTCTAATTAAATAATAATTAAGCATCACATATGCATGCTCACATAACTAAATCAATTATGTGTTTAACTAAATTATAATTTAAACACTTAATCTAATTATAATTACTTAAATTATAATTATCTCTTAAATTATAAATAATTATAATTTAAAATCAATTAAACTACATCATGCATTATAATTACACAATTTATAATTAATCATGTATTTATCAATTATAATCTATAATAATCATGCATATTTTAAATTATAATTACAGAAATTATAATTTAAATTAACATCTAATTGATTAAAATAAATTAACTTCTATACATTATAATTTCACAGAATTATAATTTAAATTAAATATTTACTCTTAAGTATAATTAATCAAATTATAATTAAGTAACTTATTTTATAATTAAACAATTATAGCTTAATTTAAATACTATATTAAGGTTTTCAAAACTTCTTTTTCTCAAATTATGAAATTGTCAACTTCATGTTAATCACATGTTATAGTCACTGAATACATGATCATTATTCTAGAAACAATGTAACTTAGGCATAAAAATAAATTGCACACTTGATTAAAACTTACTGCCTCTGCATAGGACACGGCGCCAGCTTTAGCCTTGACACCGGCACAGCTACGCTGGTGCCAATCCTGAAAACCCAGCGGCGCAGCTGCGCCGCTTCTGCCCTTGCTGCCTGCGCAACTACGCCAGCATGCGGACAGAAACAGAGCAGCTTACGAACAGTGCCGAGAAAAACCAAATTGGCTTAATTCTCCACATCGAGTTCTCAATTCAGCCAAAGATTGATTCATATAACATTACAAAAACATCATATAAAGCTTCTAACACACTTTTAACATACCAAGACATCAAATTACAAGATTAAAACACTTAATTTTAAATAAAAACTTGAGAAAATCATTTTTCTCCCAAACTCATAATTTTCATAAAATAATTCACTATAATTAAATTTCTCAACTAATACAACTTTTAATACATGCATTATATTCGTAGTTGACGATAGCATCACAAGAAATTCTAAATAGATATATTAGCAACAATTAAATCATAACTTTTACTCTAAAACTCAACCAAATACATGAACTCCATATGAACATATATTATTCATTAAAACATGTTTCTGCTATAATTTGATTTCTGAAACTCGTTTATAACATACCAATCAACTATTGACAATACATGAACACCATATATATATACAATTCATGTTAATACATTTTCGTGAAATTTACAGTAAACCAAAATTTACAAAAACTCAAAACAAGGAAGAACAACTAATTAAAAATTTTAAAACTATGAGATAGTAATTACCCTTTGTGTTAATGATTGTACAAGAATATGAAGATTAACTCTAGCCTTCTCAAGCTTTCTCTTCCTTCTCTTCTTCCCTTTTCGCTCTAAATTATCTGCTCTTCTTTTCTTTGTTCTTAGTTTCGACTTAGGCTTAGAAAACTAACGTACTTAGTGTATATACAATATATATATAACACATATATTACATAAAACATGTAACTCCTAATAATAATTATATATACTAACTCTTATTAATTAGGTAAGTTACAAAATTCAAAAGCCAACATGGCTTGTTTGGCTACAAAAAAAATTTGAAACTAGTTTTATTTAAACCAAACATAGTTTAGGTAATTTAGGGTTAGCTAGTGTAAGGGCCCTGTTTGGCAACAGTCCTTTAAAACAAAAGCAAGGGCCTTGTTTGGTATAAATTATTTTTAAAAAAAATTCTTTTTATTTTAACACATACTTTAATGTCACATTTTAATTAATTAAATATTTAATATTCTTATTTAATCAATTAAAATCTAACATCAATTAATCACATAAAATTGCCACATAATTATAATTACTCGCTAATTATAATTCATGTAACACTTCATCACATAATTCATCTAATTCAATTATCTCAATTAAATTAGAACTATAATATAGAATTAATATACACATTCATTTAATTAATATATAACACTTAATTAAATCACTCCATAAATCACATAATTTATTTATTTAACTCAATAAATAATTCACATAAAATATTTATTTAACTCAATAAATATTAAAAATTATTATATAAAATCTCAATCGTTACAATCTTCCCTCCTTAAAAAGATTCTGTCCCCAGAATCACACAAAAAAAATTCTCGTCTATTACATTCTTCCACCTTAAAAAGTTTTTATCCCCAAAATCGGTACATAAGGGGTTACACACAAAAGTTAAGCAAATAACTGCGGATAAGATTTCATCATAACATCTTCGAGTTCCCACGTAGCTTCTTCAGCACTGTGGTTCCTCCAGATTACCTTAACAGAAGGTATCACTTTATTCCTAAGTACTTGTTCCTTTCTATCAACTATTTGAACAGGCACTTCTTCATATGTTAAGTCCTTATCAAATTATAAAGGTTCATATTCTATTACATATTTATAATCATGCTTGTAAGGTCTTAACATAGAAATATGGAAGACATTATGTATATTCTCGAGTTCCGGAGGTAATTCAATCTCGTAAGCTACCTCGCCAACTTTTCGCAACACCTCAAAATGTCCAATAAATCTGGGACTCAGCTTTCCCTTCTTACCAAATCGAATCTTCCCCTTCTAGGGAGATACTTTCATGAACACGAAACTTCCTGGTAAGAATTCTCGGTTTTGTTGATGAAGATCGGCATACTTCTTCTGTCTGTCTTGAGCAGCAACTAATCTCGTTCTAATCAGCTTCATAATTTTGGCGATTTGTTGTACCAATTCTGGTCCCAACAATTGACGTTCACCGACTTCATCCCAGCACAAAGGAGTTCTGCATTTTCTACTGTATAATGCTTCGTAAGGCGGCATGCTAATACTCGCATGTTGACTATTGTTGTAGGCGAACTCCACCAACGGTAGATAATCCTCCCAGCTTCCTTTGAAGTCCATCACACAAGCTCTTAGCATATCCTTAAGCGTCTGAATCATTCTCTCGCTCTGTCCATCAGTCTGAGGATGATACGCTGTACTCATTCGCAATTGCGTTCCCAAACATTCTTGCAATCGCTTCCAGAAATTAGACGTAAAATGTGGATCTCTATCAGACACAATTGACACCGGAACACCATGGCTAGAAATAATTTCCTTCACGTATAGCTTCGCTAGCTTATCCAGGTTGTACTTAACCCTGATCGGCAGAAAGTGGGCTGACTTCGTCAGTCGATCCACTATAACCCATATCGCATCAAATTCCTTCTGAGTCGTTGGAAGACCTACCACAAAATCCATCGTGATGTGCTCCCACTTCCACTCTGGAATCTCTAACGGTTGTAGCAAACCACTCGGTCTCTGGTGTTCTGCTTTAACTTTCTGGCACGTAAAGCATTTCGCAACGTATTCAGCAACATCCCTCTTCATATTCGGCCACCAGAAATGATGCCTGAGATCCTGGTACATCTTCGTACTCCCGGGGTGAATAGAATATCTAGAACTATGAGCTTCGCTCAGAATCTCCTCTTTGACCTCAGGTACTGGTGGTACACAGATTCTACCTTCAAACCGTAACAGACTTTCATTATCGATCTTAAACTTGAACTCTTCACCATCGGTTATTCTCCTCCAAATCTTCTTACATTCTTCATCGTGAAGTTGAGCTTCTTTCACTTTGTCTACTAGAGTAGAACCAGTGGTTACTTGAAACAACATCTCATCCGATTCCTTTAGAAGCTTCACCTCCAACTCCAATCTAGCCATCTGTTCTATTAACCGATCCTGATCAGTTAACACGTTCAGCTTCTCCCGACCTTTCCTGCTCAAAGCGTCGTCGACAATGTTAGCTTTACCCGGATGGTAAAGTATCTCACAATCGTAGTCTTTAATCAGTTCCAACCATCTTCTTTGGCGTATGTTCAAATTCTTATGGGTAAATATATACTTCAGACTCTTGTGATCTGTGTACATTTCACACTTTTCTCCATAAAAGTAGTGCCTCCAAATCTTTAGGGCAAACACTACTGCCGCCAATTCTAGATCATGGGTCGGATACCCCTTCTCATAATCCTTTAGCTGACGTGACGCATAGGTAATAACTTTGTCGCTCTGCATCAACACACAGCCTAATCCTTTATGTGAGGCATCGCTATATACTACGAAATTCCCCGAACTATCCAGTAAAGACAATATAGGCGCAGTACTCAGCCTCTTCTTCAGCTCTTGTAAACTTTCCTCACATTTCTCTATCCAAACAAATTTAACCATTTTACGAGTCAAATTCGTCAACGGAGTTGCGAATCTAGAAAAGTCTTGGATAAATCTATGGTAATAACCTGCCAATCCCAAGAAACTTCTCACTTCAAATGGCGTCTTTGGCTTATCCCAATTTATAACAGCTTCAACCTTCGACGGATCTACCGAAAAACCACCCTTGTCGATTACGTGGCCAAGAAATTGCACACGTTCCAACCAGAATTCGCACTTTGAGAATTTAGCGTAAAGCTTCTCTCGTCTCAGGTCTTCTAAGGTTAGTCGTAAGTGTTCAGCATGTTCCTCCTCGGTCTTGGAATAAACCAGGATGTCATCTATGAACACTACGCAATATATCAATCCGGGTACTTCGCTTCCACATGATTTGGTGTTCACTTTCTAACTATGACAAACATCTACCCAATATATCTCAAAATAAATTACAACCTTTATTCAAAATAATAAAATCTCCCTTAAAACAAGGGTTACAACCTTCTCAAAAATCATTCCCAGGGTTACTCTAACCTTGACATAAACAATAACGTGCGGAATAAAAACATGACATAAAAGTCTTATTACAATCATTTCAAAATAATTAAACAAGTCTTCACTTGTTCATCTTTCCCTTGCCTTTACTCGTAGACGGGGCATCAACGTTATCAACCTTAACTGCAATTGTTATTTAATGCAAGAGTGAGCAAACAACAGCTCACTGAAGTTTAACAATAATAATTACATGAAAGAATATCTTTTAAACTTAGCTTGCTTCAATAATAAAGAATTGAATAATAATTCTTTATCAATCTTAAAATTCGAAAATAAAATTTGTCTGAGGGTCATAAGACCTTTGAACTCTTGTCCTAGGTTATAAATATTTCTATTTAAGCCTTTAACAGTCAATAAGACTATGGACCTTAACTCGTACTTAGGGGGATCAGCCCTTCGTACCATGTATTGTGCACAAACATCTTAACGCTATGTGTAATAACCTCCCTTAATAATTAGGGTTGTTCAACTCAGTAATTTGAATTCAAGTCCGCACCAAAGAAAGTTTGGTTTGGATAAGCTTACAAGGGTAATTTAGAATTCACATTCATCAACTAAGGATTAGTTGAATCGACTTTCAATAATTCATAAATAAAAGAATTATGAATTAACATATATTTTAGAAGTAAACTTAAAGCATTTAAAATAATAAACTGGATCTTACTTGAACAATAAGTTAAGATCTCTTCGGTTAAGTAAATAATTGTCTAGTACAGAAATGAAAAAGACATTCTCAACAATGAATATATGAACTCAAAGAAACTTGCGTAGAAATAGCGAGTTTAGGGTTTAGAAGACTTGCCTTAAGCGCAAGCTACTTAACTCAATCACGTTCTTAACACCTAAATTAGTTAACACATAACTAATTTACATAATTGGTTAACTCATTCTAATTAAATAATAATTAAGCATCACATATGCATGCTCACATAACTAAATCAATTATGTGTTTAACTAAATTATAATTTAAACACTTAATCTAATTATAATTACTTAAATTATAATTATCTCTTAAATTATAAATAATTATAATTTAAAATCAATTAAACTACATCATGCATTATAATTACACAATTTATAATTAATCATGTATTTATCAATTATAATCTATAATAATCATGCATATTTTAAATTATAATTACAGAAATTATAATTTAAATTAACATCTAATTGATTAAAATAAATTAACTTCTATACATTATAATTTCACAGAATTATAATTTAAATTAAATATTTACTCTTAAGTATAATTAATCAAATTATAATTAAGTAACTTATTTTATAATTAAACAATTATAGCTTAATTTAAATACTATATTAAGGTTTTCAAAACTTCTTTTTCTCAAATTATGAAATTGTCAACTTCATGTTAATCACATGTTATAGTCACTGAATACATGATCATTATTCTAGCAACAATGTAACATATGCATAAAAATAAATTGCACACTTAATTAAAACTCACTGCCTCTGCACAGAACACGGCGCAGCTGCGCCACCTTTAGCCTTGGCACCGGCGCAGCTGCACTGGTGTCAATCCTGAAAACCCAGCGGCGCAACTGCGCCGCTTTTGCCCTTGCTGCCTGCGCAGATGCGCCAGCATGCGGACAGAAATAGAGCAGCTTACAAACAATGCCGAGAAAATTTAAATTGGCTTAATTCTCCACATCGAGTTCTCAATTCAGCCAAAGATTGATTCATATAACATTACAAAAACATCATATAAAGCTTCTAACACACTTTTAACATACCAAGACATCAAATTACAAGATTAAAACACTTAATTTTAAATAAAAACTTGAGAAAATCATTTTTCTCCCAAACTCATAATTTTCATAAAACAATTCACTATAATTAAATTTCTCAACTAATTCAACTTTTAATACATGCATTATATTCGTAGTTGACGATAACATCACAAGAAATTCTAAATAGATATATTAGCAACAATTAAATCATAACTTTTACTCTAAAACTCAACCAAATACATGAACTTCATATGAACATATATTATTCATTAAAACATGTTTCTGCTATAATTTGATTTCTGAAACTCGTTTATAACATACCAATCAACTATTGACAATACATGAACACCATATATATATACAATTCATGTTAATACATTTTCGTGAAATTTACAGTAAACCAAAATTTACAAAAACTCAAAACAAGGAAGAACAACTAATTAAAATTTTTAAAACTATGAGATAGTAATTACCCTTTGTTTGATGATTGTAGAAAAATATGAAGATTAACTCTAGCCTTCTCAAGCTTTCTCTTCCTTCTCTTCTTCCCTTTTCTCTCTAAATTCTCTTCTCTTCTTTTCTTTGTTCTTAGTTTAGACTTAGGCTTAGAAAACTAGCGTACTTAGTGTATATACAATATACATATAACACATATATTACATAAAACATGTAACTCCTAATAATAATTTTATATATTAACTTTTATTAATTAGGTAAGTTACAAAATTCAAAAGCCAACTTGGCTTGTTTGGCTACAAGAAAATTTGAAACTAGTTTTATTAAAACCAAACATAGTTTAGGTAATTTAGGGTTAGCTAGTGCAAGGGCCCTGTTTGGCAACAGTCCTTTAAAACAAAAACAAGGGCCTTGTTTGGTATAAATTATTTTTAAAAAAAATTCCTTTTATTTTAACAAATCTTTTTAACACATACTTTAATGTCACACTTTAATTAAATAAATATTTAATATTCTTATTTAATCAATTAAAATCTAACATCAATTAATCACATAAAATTGCCACATAATTATAATTACTCGCTAATTATAATTCATGTAACACTTCATCACATAATTCATATAATTCAATTATCTCAATTAAATTAGAACTATAATATAGAATTAATATACACATTCATTTAATTAATATATAACACTTAATTAAATCACATAATTTATTTATTTAACTCAATAAATAATTCACATAAAATATTTATTTAACTCAATAAATATTAAAAATTATTATATAAAATCTCAATCGTTACATTCTCTTCGAACAGGTCCTCCATCATATTCTCGTCATTCCAATCACTATCCTCTTGATCCTCTATCGGATCTATTGGCTCCTGTTCGACTGTATAGCTGTCTTGTCCTTCCTCAGGCATCCTATAGCCAAACAAACACAACATCAGTATCACAATAAAATATATTCATTGATAAAATAAAACGATATTTTTTATGTACAATCTATACTAGATGAATCTCCCCAATTCATCTCCTAGGATACTCAATACGAGTTTTCTTCTAAGGTTATAACCTAGGTTTCACATCCTAATGTTTATAACCTACAGCTTTGATACCAACATGTGACGCCCCCAAATCCAGGTTCTCTAACCTCAGATTCAGTGCTCACGGTACATCATCATCATAAGCATTCTATATACCATTGCGGAATAATAAACATACATTGTTCATGATAATAAAGTCTTATACAATATCCCAATGTCTATTACCTTAAGTTAAACATACCTTATATAAGTTAAATATAGTAACATAAAAGGTTTACAAATACATCAAACATAATATCTCATGATACATAAGCATTTATGTTAACTATTCCTGAACCTTTCGTTTGCCCTTGTCTTTCTTACTCGAACTCTCAGGCTTAGCTAAAATAATTGTCATGATATAGCAAGAGTAAAAAACTAATTTGCTTAGCAAGTTTAAATATGGAAGAGATATATCATGATTAGAAAAGAATTTAGCTTTCAATGTTCAACAAGATAAATCGATTGTGAAAGAACATGAATTACATCTTTATAACTGTATATTCGAATAATGGAATAACAAATGCTGAGTGGTTTGAAATAACCATGAACATATACTAAGGTTGTCAGTATTTAAACTGGTCCTTTTAATAAAGTTTGGTAATCAAGGAGATCAGCCTTTCATACCCTGTGAAATATGCATAATCACTCAATATACTAGCAACAATTGTTTTCCAATAATGCTTTAGTAAAATTATTCTTTTTCTCAGTCAAGAGTCCTTACCATTTCAATTGGATAGGCACCCCTTTAAAAACATATTTGATTTAACGAATTTAAACATGTTTGATCTAGCTGATATAACTAGCATAGATTCATCTCATAAACAGGTCATGAATGAAAGAACTTTAAACAATTCACAGTCCAATAATAGTAGAACAGGAATTCAATTGCACAAAGTGCGATTTAACAATAATCAATAAGGATGTGAATAATCATCAATAACTATTCACTAACTTGCTTTGAAATATAACTCAAGTTTGAGTTAAAGAACTTGCCTCAATCGTAGTCTACTGCTATGCAATTTACTTTAACTTCTTTAGAGAAAAGACCTATAATTGATCTTTCGATTAGTCATAGCATAATTCACTTATAATCTCATCATCTTATATTAAAGTGTTTAACATTTAATCATATAGTTAAATATTAGACATTATATTAAAGTCTTAGTGTTACTGTTATACTTTGATAATCTTTTAATCATGTCATAACTTATAATTATAAGTTTTTTCTTTATATGTTATCTTAGTAAACTAGATAATATGTCAGTAAACTGAAATACCATTTCAGTAAACCAAAATATATTTCAGCATCCTGAAATCATAATTTCAGCAGACCAAAATCAAACACCGTAAACCGAAATCATTTCAGCAACCCTGAATCCATTTCAGTACCCTGACTTCTCATTTCAATGTACTACCATCTTAATATAGTCCATTGCATACCAATTTCAACGCCTTATAATTAAAATAAAGTAATTTCTCAATTTTAATCTCCCGTTTAATATTATTAATTAAATAATAATATTTCGAACTAATGTTATTAACTTTTAATAACATTTAGGTCTAATATTACTAATAATATTTCATCCCAATATTATCAGTCATGTAAAAATATTTTAAATCATTTAATTAATTAATAAACAATTTATTTAATTACTTTTTCTTTTATTAATTAATTTATTTAAATCTTCTAAAACACCATACACATAACCACTATTCACCACTGAATAAAATCCTCACCACAAATCTGCATCAACCATGTTTAAGGATCTCAAGTCATGAAATCATATTTTTCATATTTTTGACATCATATATTTAATTAAATTCATTTAACTATATAACATCATTTATATGAAAAATAGCAAAATAACTCAAAAACCATTTATTTTCTAGACTGTAGCTACATATAATCCCCTCATAAAAATATTTTTTTTTGAGAATTTTTAAAATTCATTTACTATATTTTAATAGTCCATAATGGCCAAATATTGTCAGATTTTTCATAAATCGAAATTAACTCCAAAAATTCTGATATTTTCAGGGTAGGCTCCTGTTAGGTATATGTACTTTCAGTAAAAATTTAATAATATTTGGATTAATACCCAGAGATTTATTTGGTTAGAGTTTTAAAAATAGTCCTCGACCGCAAAATGCATAACTCTCAAACCATATGGCCAAATATTCTCAAATTTTTACAGGACATACCTAACCTCTGATATTACCTCTCCAAATTTTCCTCGAATTTTTAAAGCACATGAAGTGGACGAAACTGTCCTCGTGGCAGACTGATTAGAGATTTTTTTAAACCTTTTTGTCCACTACGTGGACTATTTTGACCAAAACGCATACCACGACTGCTAGACACTTGATTTTCAAGTTCTACCACTTGGGTTAGCTAGTCAACACTTATATTTAGCACCCCTCTTCGATGGATCTGAAAAAGAGGTGTAGATTTAACATACCATTTGTTCAAAGGGAGAGAAAGCTAAGGTTTTCTAGATTTCTAGAAACCTAGTTTCATTTCTCTTCTTTTGATCCACTTTCTAATACTTGTAGAAGTTAGATCCATACATAAAACTATAGAAAACATATAACTTAAAGGGTTCTATACTTCCAAATCATGACCCCTTTTCTTCATCAAATTCATAAAAGAAATTAAAAGCAAAGCTTTAAAAATAGATTATATATTGATTTCTTGGCCTCTCTTCTTCTCCAACCGTAATAGGTTATAAATCTTGGGTGCATATGGATTCAAGCTCCCTCTCCTCTTCTTCTTCTTCTCCACCCATGCTCTCTCCCTCTTCTCTCTTTCTCTTACTTCCTTTTCTCTCTCTCTCTCTCTCTCTCTTACGTTAGAAAAATAATAAGAGCACATATGAATTATCAAGTTGGCTAGCAAAATAAAATAATTAGATAACAACATATCTAATCCATATCTTGCTTTTCTCTCTCTCATTATACAAGATGTTACTTGCAAGCAAAGAGAAATGTGTTGGTCCATTAATTACCCAACACCTCAAAAGATAATTACCTACTAAAGTGGAAAGTAATGATTAAATGCTTCTCCCCTTGTTCTCTCAACATATCCCGCCACTAAGGCCCTATATCTCACCACTTTTGTTTTTATTAGCTAGCTTAATTAATGACTAAAATATCTATTACACATGGACCAAGCTTTGGGCTTTAATAAAAATTCCTATTGGGCTTACATTTACATTATCTTAGCTTACTAACAAACATAAACTTGACTTTCCTAATTAATTAAATTAGGTCACTATTAAATTATCTTATAAATGATATATTGAGCCAATTTAATAATTTAATTGCCCTTAAATTAATTTTATCTACAAGTCCCACACTAAAAATATAATTGGGCTTATTTAATTTATTTACTCTTCTTAATTAATTATCTCTTGAGCTAATGCTCATTATTATTAATATTTTCATATTATTATCCATCAATAATCTTAATTCACTTACATAACCTAATTAGACTTGTCGCATTCAAGTTTATTGAGTATTTAATTAGGGTTTAACACCTTAAATCCATTTTCTGGGTTATTAAATTACTTAGGTTAGTTCACTAACTTATTTAATTTATTAGTGAGACTTTTTTTAAATATTATAGCATATTACTCATCTAATCACTTAATCATCCATAATATATCACAATTTATTTAATATATTTATTTATAATGCACACAGAAATCCTTGGTTATTACATATAGTTCATCAAACATACCACACATTATGAGTTCAGGAACTTACCACAATCATATGGATTTTGGAACTTATCCTAGTCAGACCAAAGTCGTCCATTCGCTGAGGGGTTCCACCATACGATTATGAGTCACGAACTTACCATAAGTGTGAGTTTTAAGAACTCATACCTAATCTTATATTATCTACCTATCCGTTATACACATGAGAAAAGAATCACCTTCTCATCATACTTATAGCAAATAGCGCGACACCGACATTTCAATGATTATCAATGTGATAAACTAAGTAGTCGTTAGACCAAGCACAAAACCCCCTCCCATACAAAAGTTTGTACAACTCAGCTATCACATGAGTCCTCAATTGAAATCCCACATAATCCTAGTTCCCTCTTTACTCGATACGAATTTCATTTAATCCGTATCTACAATTCACAACTCTTTCCTGAGTTTAACTCGTACTATTTCATAGTACAACAGTCGTACAACAATTATGCTATAAAGTTTTCAATTATTTGATTGATCATTTATCCTCTTATGACCTCATCAGATCACGTTGTAATCTGATATTATAATCGTATTATATTATGATTCTTTCCTATGTTATGATCGTTTTGTTTTACGATCTTCTTTCCTTTTATACTTTTAGTCTTTTAGACTCTATCTATTCGTTACTACTGTTCATCTTTATTATCAGAGTTAGGTAACTCTGGATCTTTATAACTTGTCAGGATTCTTCTTTCAATCTTATTGACTTACCAATACTTTGCCCAAATTCATCTCTTAAATTTCAAACTCTATTTTTGTTTATTCCTTATTCCTTATCTCTATGGTTATAGCCTAAGGTACCCCTACCTAAGGTTTATAACCTACAGCTCTGATACCAACTGTGACGCCCCCAAATTCGGGTCCCCAGAACCTCGGACCTGGTACGTTACGATACATCATTTCTATAAATATTGCAGAAGATATAAACATAAATTGTTTATACAATAACTTTTAAAACATAATTCCCAAGGTCTGTAACCTTAACTTAATACCTGCATTCAATATCCTACACGTCATCCGATGTCATTTGTATCCTATACTATTACCATTTTAACCATATAATAATTCCATCCAGGAACTTATCTTTGCTTTTGACTGTGTCCGAAGTTTCTTCTTTAATCTGAAATGTTTATCATGATATAGTAAGGGTGAGCAACAAGTTTGCCCAGTAAGTTTAAGTTCAAATGAAGATATATCATGATTGAAAAGAATAATAAGTTGACAAACTTTCAACAATATAATAATTGTGAAAGAACATGAATCAATAATGATGAATAGCCAACAATGAAATGAATAAATTCAACTGAACAATATGGTAATGAAGGTGATCAACCTTTCATACCTGATGAACATATACAATATGCACAACGTTCGAATCAATAAATCATAGATGTGATATAATCAATAATGATTAATTACGAACATGCTTTACAATAACAACTCGAGTTAGAGTTAGGAAAACATGCATGTACCATCGATTACTGCTACGCAATATAATTTAATCGCTTTATTGTAAAGACCTATCAGTTATAAGATTGATCTTTCAATTAGCATAACATACCTTATAAGTAAACTATCTAACATTTAAACACATAGTTAAATATTAGATAACCTTAACACAGTACATATACACAAGTCTAAACCTAGCACACATCGAGTCTTTAATAATATTCAATATAGTCTACTGAGTGGTTTCCCATAAATAACTAGCAAATTAGTTTTCGTCTAGTCTACACTATTTTCACAGTGAGTTAGATCGGTTACTAATTCGTAGATCCCTTCCCCATATGAAGGAGTCGTTTAGCCCAGCTACTATACATCAACTATTAAAGGGTACGACTGTACTACCTTATACTTAACACTATGTATCATATAACTTGTGAATTAACACTTAGTTTTTCATTTTATAAGTCCTTTATAATTTAGTAAGTCGAATACCTAATCCAGCAACCTGGATTCAACTAACATCCAATCTAGTAACCTGGATTATCCAAACAGATCATTCCAGCAACTTAATGGCCAACCCAGCAAACCAGATTGCAATCCAGCAAATTGGATTCCAATCCAGTAACCTGGATCCCCCTTTTTTAACCTAATCATCTTATTATTTTTTATCTTTTGTCCATACATAAATACATGTATTTCATACACAACATAATTTCTCAGGAATTTTTCAATTTCCTTAAGTATTTTTCAAAAATCCATTTCTAGTTAATTCCTTAAGAAAATAACTACCTCACGCTTAACTCCAAAAATTCCCAACTTTTGACAGGATCTTAAACACGTTATCGTGAGCCTCCAGTTTAAATTTTGTGGCCATCGGAGTTATACAACTCCGGTTATAGCGATTTTCGTCGAAAAAAATGCAAATATTGAAATAGTCATAACTTGCTCAATTTAAGTCGGAATGAACTCATTTTCGGACACGAGCTAGTTTATAACATATATTTTCATGTCCCAAAAGGCCGGAATTTATTACACAAAATAAGTGGATGAAACTGCCCTTCAAAAATCCGGACAGCCTATTTTTTGGGGTTTTCAGATTTGGTGTCCTTTGTTCAAAACAGTCCACGCGGAAATCTACATGGAATTTTTCAGTGATTTTACTTGAAAAAGTTAGAAGACTTCTAGATCTAACTCTAGAAATTGATCATACTCAAAAATTCAAATTACAATGATAGATATGGTAGTTTTAATATCATGTTCCATTTTTTCAAAAATCTGATTTTAAAACTTTTGTGTTTTCTAAGAAATATTCCTAAATCTCTTGATTAACCCAACATTAAACATTATAAACCATCATAATACATAATAATACCTCTAATACTCATGGATATATCATGATCCATGATCTATTTCATCAAACTTACACCAAATCCAAGCAAAACATAATCAAGGCTAGGAAAATTATAGTTTTCTAACTTTTTAAAATATATTTTTCTTTTTCTTGCTTTTGATCTAACTTTTGATCATCAAAAGTGATAGATCTAAACATATAACACTTATAAACATATAGATCTAAGGTTTTGGAGTTTTAAAATCTTAGATCCAAGTTTTGATTAAAAATAATTAAAACTAACTTTGTTAAAAGTTGTTTATACCTTTGATTTCTTGCTAGCCTTCATTGTTCTTCCAAACTAAATGTTGATCTTGGGTAATTTGAAGATCAAACCCCCTTTCTTTTCTCTTCCTCTCCCCACCGTCCCTCTCCTCTCTCTCTCTCTCTTCCTTGTTTTGTTTTCTTAAGCTTGGAAGTGAGATGAGATGAAATAAATTAAAAGATGAGAGAGAAAAGAGTTTGGTGTATGTAATAGGTGTGTAGATATATTTGATATATCTACAATCATTTTCCACATGCTTGCTCCTTCTCTCTCTCTCTTATCTCCTTGTTGCTTGTAAAGTTGGACAAAGAAGTTGGCAAGATGATAACTAAGTGGGTTGGTGAACAACTAAAGCAATATATAATTACATTCACCCCCTTCTATTTCTCCTCTATGTGGCCAGGCCCCTTAGCCCTTTCCTCCCCAATTTCTTGTTTTATTTTTAATGCTTTAATTAGCTTATCACATGTCCAAAATGTCCCTCTCCAATTGGGCTAAAAGTTGGGCTACTCATTTAATCTATTGGGCTTCTAATTTAATTCTTTTCGGCTCCCTAATTAAAACATTTGGGCCATAAAATTAGGCTAAGTCCAATACCTTTAATTCTATCCTACCCTAATCATTTAATTAGGGTTTCTATTCACTCAATTGTAAATTAAATCATTACTCATGCACATTTAATTACTTAACCCAATTAGACTTGTTTTAATAAAATTAATTAGTAGATTGAGATAATAAAATAAATCTCTTAAGTTAGTATAAATGTTAAATACTAACATCATTTACTATTATAACCCTTAAGTTATTTACTTAATATATATATTAGGTTACAAGAATTTATTCTTAGCTCTCTTTATGTTAAATAAATATATAAATAATACACAAAACCATATAAGTCCTTCACAAAATTTTTAAATCCATACTCTATTTTCAGTCTACGTCTTTTATTTAACCTTTATTTAATCATTTAAAATCTTATAAATTTTCAGGTTGTCGCAGTATAGTTGTCATGATGTTTATCATCTGACGAGTATAACAGAAAATGATCCTTGGGGGAAGGATGTTAATGAATTAATGAGAATGAATGATTAGGTAAATACCTAACTGAAAGAGGATGTTGAGATTTTTCAACAAAAATGGGAAGAAGTAAGATTAACTCTTCGTCGAAGGGTTGTAAGGATAAAGCATCCGGGTATGGATGTGGTTTGTAAAATTTCGAGGACGGAATTTTTATAAGGAGGGAAGAATGTGACAACCCAAAAATTCGGATTGACCAGAAATTAAGATTAAAGAGTTTATAATTAATAAAAGGAATTTGATTGATTATATTCTATGTTATGTGTTTATTAATCATTCTATGATATAGGATGATTAGAAATGGGAGGATTCTGGCTACGAGTTAGAATTTTCAAGACAAAAATAAAAGATTTCTGGAAATAAAAATATTTCTAAGAAAAAGATGAAATAGGTACTATTTATGAAACCCTAAGGGTTAGGGTTTAACCCTAAGCCTTTTTGGGAGATCGGAATGTCGGAATGACATTCTGTCGAAAGATTTGACGGTAATATACCGTGAAAAGATAAGTTGGCTGAGAAAAGTTTTCTCGAAAAGAAAAGGACGAAAATCACTGTTCATCCATTTCTGCTCGGGAATGAATTTCAAATTTTCAAAAAATGCGTAATAATAGGATTTGATGACGAGATGGAATATGTAATAAAATTCCAGTTATGGCTCACGAAGTTTTCGCCTGGGGACTTACGACCCTAAGGGATGGAAAGATTAAAACCTATGAATTAATAGGTTATGTATAATACTAATGATTATTATACGGAATGAATACGAGTATAATAGGAGTTATTATATGCGTATAATACGAGGAGGATACAAGAATTAATACTACGTATAATACAAATTTTATACGAAGTAAATAGATTTAATTTGAATTAAATCTAAGAATTAAACCCGTGGGTCGAACCAATGAGTTAATGGGTGGGTTAAGCCCATGGGGCAACCCATGGGGCAAACCATGAGCTTGTGATATCACAAGGATGATATCACCACGATGATGTCATAAACTTGGTGGGAAAGTAAAAGTTAAGGAGGTGGACAAACTTGGGGACAAAGAAAAGTGAAGGAGGTTTGGGCCTAAATGACTCTTTTACCCTAAGTCTTGCAAGCCTAGTAATAGGAAGCCTTAGCCTTCATTATTTCACTAATGATTTTGAGAGAGAAAGAAAACTTGAGAGCTTGATGAAGAAGAAGAAGGAAGAGAAAGAGCATGGATGCTCGGATCAAAGAAGTTCGAGAAATAGAAAAGCTAGCGAATCGCATGCTTTGTCTAGAGGAAGAAGAATAAAGAAGAAAGGTGATCAAAAACCTAACTTAGAAGTTATTTTCTTTAAGTTTTCTATGTTAAATACATAGCTTAAAGAAAAGAAGAATAGAAGATGTTACTGGACGATCCAGATGAGTTATATTAACTCTCCGATGTTATAAGGTTGGATTATCAAACTTATAACATTAGAATGCGAGAAAACGTAAAATCATAATCATAACATTGATTAAGAACGAAGAATGAATGAAGAACACGAAGAATACGAAGAACATATTGAAGAAAACCATTAAAACTTAGATGTTTAATATGGTTAGGATCGTAAAGGAACAACCAATGGATTGATTCCATTTGGTTTGACGTAAAAATATCAAGTAACGAAGATTCGGCGGAAGTTTATGAGATTAGACGTTAAGCGTCGAAATCGTAAAATTTCCCGGAATGAAAGTCAAAAGTCACCGTGTGATTCGGAACTGATGGTTTTCGTCTGCAACACGTGTAATTATGTAAACAAGACTTGCAAGAGCAAGAACGAACGAATTCGGAGTTAAAATGAAGAAACGAGCGTCGAATGTTAGCGAACGTTCGACGAACACGTAAAAATGGACTTATCGGCGAATTTCTCGCCGGCAGATTCAAAAACGAATTTCAACTTGATAGGATGGTAGAGCATGTCACTTGTGAACTTTTGGCTTTGGAACGAACCAAATCCGAGTTATAACGATCACGTTACGGACTCGAGAATTTTAAAATTTTTAAAGACTTAAAAAATTTTCTGAGCTGCAGGGCTAGCATCTCAACGCCACCCAATAGGCTTAATCCGGCACCGCAGCGGCACTCCTGGGAGAAATCTCTGGAGGGGTAGCGCCGTAGCGCCACGCCAAGGGGAAAATCTGGAGCTACAACGCCAACATGTCAGAAAATTCTAACATTGCTAGTAAGTACTTAACCTTTTGTATATCAATTAAGGGGCTAGGAAGTGATGTAATGTAAGCTTTAAACAACATGTTTAATCAATGTTTATGAGAGTAAAACGTTGAACAAAAGTAATTGAACTTAAGCTTGGAAACATTAACCAAAGTTTAAGTTGAAGAACAAGTTACGATCTCGTCGATCATCATACTTGGTGATAATTGATGAGAGTTCGAGTGAATATTGAATTCACTTAATGTAACACTTAAACAAGTAATTTAAACCTTAGGTAAAGGATGAATGAGATTAAAAGACAAGTAACATGAACGCAGGATACGTGAACGATTCTCGTGAATCGTATCGGTGTTAAGTGAATATTCTAAGTATACATTGATTGTATGATTTAGATGTTAACGAATGTTGGCATATGAATGATGATAAGCCGTAACGAACGGTAATCAGAGAATGAAGAATAACGTATAATGTTAATGAAAGAATAGAAGAATGTAAGTAACGTTGGTCGCGTAAACGTAGATTACAAGAACGTGAACCATAAGAAGTAAAGTGAAAGTTAAACCAATGCATAAGTCAAGTATTTGACTAATTGGTATTTGTTATTCCTTATGTGATGCATAGGAATTTCGATGAGCAGCTCAGCGTAAACCCTAAGCGGTCGCTGTGCGTAAGGCAAGTTTCTAAACTTCCTTCATCCTTTATGATGAATGCTAGTTTCTTAACTTCCTCAGATGCTGAACATGAGGAAGTATTCCGTGTGTGTAAATGTACGATATTTGTGCAAGCTGGTAGTATATATGAGGCCTTGTGCCACAATGTTAACACTTCGGTGTTTAAGTGAAATGAATTATTCTATGATTGAACTGCTAAGTGTGAAAGAGTTTGGTTTATTCATAAATCGTACTTATTAAGTCTATGATAATGATTCTAGCCTTACAGAATGTATATGAATGAGTACAAAATGAAAGTATATGCGATGTATGTTGTAAAATGATAAGAATCAACACGTATTCCTATTGTTCGAGCTGCTTCGTAACCGTTGTTCGGTTATTAAAGACTTTAAAGAACTTTAATTCTTGCTTTAGTTGTTATTATTCAACTGCTGTGACTTGCTGAGCAATTGAATGCTCACACTTGCTTTAAATAAAAACATTTTCAGCGAACGACTGTAGTATGTATTAAAGGGCCTAATGAAGATCAAGATGATCGACGTCCTGCCATGGTGATATGTTATGAGGGTCACAAGATGAATTACTGTTCATGTGATGAACAAGAGTGAGGATCAAGCCAAGACTTGTAGAATAGTTAGTTAAAACTATTCTATAGATATGATGACTAGTTAAGTCATGCTTGTAATGTGATAAGAATAATGTAATTATAATTATTTTTAATGAAGGAAAGATTTTATGGTAACAAAACCTGGGAATGGAATGAATATATCATTAATCTTCATGATATAATGATGTATGTATGCAATGAGAAGTACACGTAACGCGAGGAATTTGGGTTTGAAAATAGACCGAATTTTGGGGCGTCACAGGTTGGTATCAAAACTGATAGGTTATAAACATTAGGTAAGAGTACCTAAGACTATAGCCTGAGAAGTGAAGGGTAAGAAAATCATGGAGATAAACGATTAAGGAAGAGATCACTACGTGATCTCATTAAATCGTAAGAACAGGTTTCCTGTTATACGATGGATAAGTTATATCTAATTGCTATAATGAAAAGGTACTATGAAATGGTACAAGGGAAAGAACTCGGTAGGGTTGTAAGGGATAGTATACGAATTAAAGAAAATTCGTTGTAAGTCAAGAGAAAGTTAGAGGGTGGTGAATTTCAATTGAGGACTCATGTGATAGTTGAGTTGTGTGAACTTTTGTTATGGGCAAGAGTTTGTGCTTTGGTGTAACATCCACTCAGTCTATTACAGTGATAATCATTAAAATAGTAATGTCACGCTGTCGATGTGCGTATGACGAGAGGGTGAATCCTTTCTCATGTGCATATTAGATAGTAGAATGTATTAAGTTAGGTGCGAGTTCTTGAAACTCATACTTATGAAAAGTTTGTGACTCATAGTTGTATGCTATGTTTCTGAGCCCTGAGCGTATGGACGGTCCTTGATTTGTTCTTGAACTACATACTGCGAAGATAAGTTCTTAAACACATATGGTTGTGGAAAGTTCCTAAACACATAAAGTGTAGTAAGTTGATGAACTATACTAAGGTATAGGAAGTTTAGACTGAAAATACGTTATTTTTCAGTATAGTAGCATCTTAGGTACTAGAAGAGGTTAATATTGTCGCAAGTATGACAATAAAAGAAGCACAAGTAGAAACTTCCAAGTCTTCTAGCTATGCTAGATTTTGAAATTTATTAACATCGTGCGGATGAGTATGTCTTCGAATCGAAAATGTTGGTTTCAACTTTTGCAAACCAATGGATTTTTAAAAGAGCTATTCTTTGTATGTCTATGCTAATCATTTCGGCTGGACAGAGTTTGATTTAAAATATCAGAATGAATTTTATATCATCAATGCAATTGATGTATAGGTGGTAAAAAGACGGAGTTATTATTACATCTGAACATACCCTGGAGGGTATGGCAGTATATGTGGTATGACAAAGTCATGAAATGACGAAGTCTTGATCGTACTCTATAGAGTGTGGCATTACGACGTCATTAAACGTGTTGAAAGAATTTAAAGAGTGGTCAATGTCAAGTGATTTGACTAGACGACTGTTTCCAGTTGGAGTCTAATTTATTGGATGGTCTAAGTTATTTGATTTGGCTAGACGAGTGGTATCTCATGTTTAAAAAAAAGAAATCAAACTTTCTTTGAGAAGTGATGCCAAACCAAATTATTTTGGTGCTGAGTCTAAATACTTAAGTCTGAGGATAACATACCCCTATATAGGGTAGTACAATGGGCTGATCACCTAACGTACGAGAAGAGGTAGTTTACATTCTTTGTGATTATAAACAGGCCCCAGAGGTAGTTTACATTCTTTGTGATTGTAAACAAGCCGACAAATTGGTAGTTTACATTCTTTGTGATTGTAAACAGGCCCCCAGAGGTAGTTTACATTCTTTGTGGTTGTAAACGCACTGGATCAGTAAGTCACCAGAAAAGGTGGTTTACCTTCTTTGTGATTGTAAACGCACTTGGTGAGTAAGTCACCAGAAAAGGTGGTTTACCTTCTTTGTGATTGTAAACGCACTTGGTGAGTAAGAATCCCCTCAGCGGTATATGAAAAGTTTTAAAGAAATCTTTATATTCCTAGCCATTTGTTCAAACTTCATGATTCATGGGTAATTGTGAAGATTCTTGAATGAAAGGAAGATAAGAACTTCTTGGAAGAGAAGCTGAGAAGAAGAGTATGTTAAAGGAATCCTTACATTCCTCGTTTTTCATTCTACTTCATAATTTTTGATAAATTATGGAGACTCTAGAATGTTTGAAAGATGAGAACTTCCTCGAAGAGGATGTGAGAAATGATTGTGTTGCAATTTCGAGGATGAAATTTTTGAAGAAGGGGTGAATGTGATATCCCGAGAAAATTTGAAGTATAGTTGTCATGATGTTTATCATCTGACGAGTATAACAGAAAATGATCCCTGGGGGAAGGATGTTAATGAATTAATGAGAAGGAATGATTAGGTAAATACCTAACTGAAAGAGGATGCTGAGATTTTTCAACAAAAATGGGAAGAAGTAAGATTAACTCTTCGTCGAAGGGTTGTAAGGATAAAGCATCCGGGTATTGATGTGGTTTGTGAAATTTCGAGGACAGAATTTTTATAAGAAGGGAAGAATGTGACAACCAGAAAAATCGAATTGTCCAGAAATTAAGATTAAAGAGTTTATAATTAATAAAAGGAATTTTATTGATTATATTCTATGTTATGTGTTTATTAATCATTCAATGATATAGGATGATTAGAAATGGGAGGATTCTGGCTACGAGCTAGAATGAACGAGTTAGAATTTTCAAGAAGAAACTAAAAGATTTCAGGGAATAAAAATATTTTTGACAAAAAGACGAAATAGGTACTATTTATAAAACCCTAAGGGTTAAGGTTTAACCCTAATCCTTTTTGTGAGATCAGAATGTCGGAATGACATTTTGTCGAAAGATTTGACGGTAATATACCGTGAAAAGTTAAGTTGGCCGAGAAAAGTTTCTAGGAAAGAAAAGGACGAAAATCACTATTCATCCATTTCTGCTCGGGAATGAATTTCAAAATTTCAAAAAACGTGTAATGATAGGATTTGATGACGAGATGGAATACGTAATAAAATTCCAGTTATGGCTCATAAAATTTTTGCCTGGGGACTTACGACCCTAAGGGATGGAAAGATTAAAACCTATGAATTAATAGGTTATGTATAATACTAATGATTATTATACGGAATGGATACGAGTATAATAGGAGTTATTATACGAGTATAATAGGAGTTATTATACGAGTATAATACGAGGAGGATACAAGAATTAATACTACGTATAATATAAATTTTATACAAAGTAAATAGATTTAATTTGAATTAAATCTAAGAATTAAACACGTGGTCGAACCAATGAGTTAATGGGTGGGTTAAGCCCATGGGGCAACCCATGGGGCAAACCATGAGCTTGTGATGTCACACGGATGATATCACCATGATGATGTCATAAACTTAGTGGGAAAGTAAAAGTTAAGGAGGTGGACAAACTTGGGGACAGAGAAAAGTGAAGGAGGTTTGGGCCTAAATGACTCTCTTACCCTAAGTCTTGCAAGCCTATTAATAGGAAGCCTTAGCCTTCATTATTTCACTAATGATTTTGAGAGAGAAAGAAAACTTGAGAGCTTGATGAAGAAGAAGAAGGAAGAGAAAGAGCATGGATGCTCGGATCAAAGAAGTTCGAGAAATAGAAAAGCTAGTGAATCGCCGGCTTTGTCTAGAGGAAGAAGAATAAAGAAGAAAGGAGATCAAAAACCTAACTTAGAAGTTATTTTCTTTAAGTTTTCTATGTTAAATACATAGCTTAAAGAAAAGAAGAATAGAAGATGTTACTAGACGATCCAGATGAGTTATATTAACTCTCCAATGTTATATGGTTGGATTATCAAACTTATAACGTTAGAATGCGAGAAAACATAAAATCATAATCATAACATTGATTAAGAACGAAGAACGAACGAAGAACGAACGAAGAACATGAAGAACGTAATGAAGAAAACCATTAAAACTTATATGTTTAATATGGTTAGAATCGTAAAGGAATAACCAATGGATTGATTCCATTTGGTTTGACGTAAAAATATCAAGTAACGAAGATTCGGCAGAAGTTTATGCGATTAGATGTTAAGCGTAGAAATCATAAAATTTCCTGAAATGAAAGTCAAAAGTCGCCGTGTGATTCAAAAACAATGGTTTTCCTTTGCAGCATGTGTAATTATGTAAGCAAGACTTGCGAGAGCAAGAACGAACGAATTCGTAGTTAAAACGAAGAAACGAGCGTTGAATGTTCGCGAATGTTCAAAGAACATGTAAAAATGGACTAATCGGCGAATTTCTCGCCTACAGATTCAAAAATGAATTCCAACTTGATAGGATGGTAGAGCATGTCATTTGTGAACTTTTGGCTTTGGAACGAACCAATTCTGAGTTATAACGATCACGTTACGGACTCCGGAATTTTAGAATTTTTAAAGACTTCATATGGTATAATGTAGTATGACGACGTCATGTAATGACGAAATCCTCAACGTACCTTTACTACGGTACGGTATCAGGATATTATGAAAAGATTTATTTATTTATTTTTGGTTTCCTTAAACAAAAAAAAATTATATTATTGAGTTGGTTAAAAATATATATATATATATATATATATATATTTTGATTGATGTCCGAATTATTGCTAGAAGTCTATGCTACTTGATTCAGCTAGATAAATATTGAAAGACGTTTATGAAATTCGAGCGTTTTTGGTCAAACTATACCAAACCAAATTGTTTTAGTGCAGATTCAGATGTTAAGAGGCTGAGGTGAACAACCCTATAAAAGGGGACATGTTATCGGAGACAATAGTTCCGACTGTAACGCATATAGTCGTTACGATGTACTACGTTTGGGCCGGACGTAGGGGTACGATAGGCTGGCCACCTAGAATAGCGATGCGGTTTATAGTGTGAAGTACCGGGGGTGAAGCACTATTAAACCTAGAAAGAAGTTCAAGGTCTTGTGACCACTCAGCATTATTGGAATTTTTTAAATTCCTGAGTTATTTATATCGCTTCCCAATTATTGAGCAATTATGGAAGATTCTTATTATTGTGAAGGAGAATGTAGCGAGAAGAATAGCTCTTAGAAAGAAGTAGTTGTAGAACACTTTAATCCAGTGAATATAGATTAACGTAAAATTTATTTTGATAGTTTGAATGAATGAAGATTAATAAAAATTTCGAGGACAAAATTCTTAGAAGAATGGGTGAATGTGATAACCCGAACAATTATAGATGGTGAATTATGTAGTATATTAATTCGACGAGTAGAGTATCCGGTAATGATCCTTATAAAGGAATGAACGAGTTAAAGAATATATAATATTTGATATATGATTGAGTTTAAATTGAAGATTATGTAATAAAACCTAATAGTTGTTGAAGAAATGAATGAAGTGTATGTATATATAAAACTTTTTGCTAAGTTAACGTGTTGAAGTTATTCAACGATAATTGTGGAAGAGATTTTGTGGAAACCGAATAAGGGAGGTTTCGTTGATTTCGAGGATGGAATCCTTATAAGGATGGAAGGATGTGACATCCTAAATTTTTAAGAATTAATAAATGAGAATTTAATAAATAAAATTCTTATTTTAAGATGTTTAAGTACGAGTGTGTGTATATGTGTTATATATTGTGAAATATGTAATTTGGTGTGAAGAAAGATAATTACCTACTAAAGTGGAAAGTAATGATTAAATGCTTCTCCCCTTGTTCTCTCAACATATCCCGCCACTAAGGCCCTATATCTCACCACTTTTGTTTTTATTAGCTAGCTTAATTAATGACTAAAATATCTATTACACATGGACCAAGCTTTGGGCTTTAATAAAAATTCCTATTGGGCTTACATTTACATTATCTTAGCTTACTAACAAACATAAACTTGACTTTCCTAATTAATTAAATTAGGTCACTATTAAATTATCTTATAAATGATATATTGAGCCAATTTAATAATTTAATTGCCCTTAAATTAATTTTATCTACAAGTCCCACACTAAAAATATAATTGGGCTTATTTAATTTATTTACTCTTCTTAATTAATTATCTCTTGAGCTAATGCTCATTATTATTAATATTTTCATATTATTATCCATCAATAATCTTAATTCACTTACATAACCTAATTAGACTTGTCGCATTCAAGTTTATTGAGTATTTAATTAGGGTTTAACACCTTAAATCCATTTTCTGGGTTATTAAATTACTTAGGTTAGTTCACTAACTTATTTAATTTATTAGTGAGACTTTTTTTAAATATTATAGCATATTACTCATCTAATCACTTAATCATCCATAATATATCACAATTTATTTAATATATTTATTTATAATGCACACAGAAATCCTTGGTTATTACATATAGTTCATCAAACATACCACACATTATGAGTTCAGGAACTTACCACAATCATATGGATTTTGGAACTTATCCTAGTCAGACCAAAGTCGTCCATTCGCTGAGGGGTTCCACCATACGATTATGAGTCACGAACTTACCATAAGTGTGAGTTTTAAGAACTCATACCTAATCTTATATTATCTACCTATCCGTTATACACATGAGAAAAGAATCACCTTCTCATCATACTTATAGCAAATAGCGCGACACCGACATTTCAATGATTATCAATGTGATAAACTAAGTAGTCGTTAGACCAAGCACAAAACCCCCTCCCATACAAAAGTTTGTACAACTCAGCTATCACATGAGTCCTCAATTGAAATCCCACATAATCCTAGTTCCCTCTTTACTCGATACGAATTTCATTTAATCCGTATCTACAATTCACAACTCTTTCCTGAGTTTAACTCGTACTATTTCATAGTACAACAGTCGTACAACAATTATGCTATAAAGTTTTCAATTATTTGATTGATCATTTATCCTCTTATGACCTCATCAGATCACGTTGTAATCTGATATTATAATCGTATTATATTATGATTCTTTCCTATGTTATGATCGTTTTGTTTACGATCTTCTTTCCTTTTATACTTTTAGTCTTTTAGACTCTATCTATTCGTTACTACTGTTCATCTTTATTATCAGAGTTAGGTAACTCTGGATCTTTATAACTTGTCAGGATTCTTCTTTCAATCTTATTGACTTACCAATACTTTGCCCAAATTCATCTCTTAAATTTCAAACTCTATTTTTGTTTATTCCTTATTCCTTATCTCTATGGTTATAGCCTAAGGTACCCCTACCTAAGGTTTATAACCTACAGCTCTGATACCAACTGTGACGCCCCCAAATTCGGGTCCCCAGAACCTCGGACCTGGTACGTTACGATACATCATTTCTATAAATATTGCAGAAGATATAAACATAAATTGTTTATACAATAACTTTTAAAACATAATTCCCAAGGTCTGTAACCTTAACTTAATACCTGCATTCAATATCCTACACGTCATCCGATGTCATTTGTATCCTATACTATTACCATTTTAACCATATAATAATTCCATCCAGGAACTTATCTTTGCTTTTGACTGTGTCCGAAGTTTCTTCTTTAATCTGAAATGTTTATCATGATATAGTAAGGGTGAGCAACAAGTTTGCCCAGTAAGTTTAAGTTCAAATGAAGATATATCATGATTGAAAAGAATAATAAGTTGACAAACTTTCAACAATATAATAATTGTGAAAGAACATGAATCAATAATGATGAATAGCCAACAATGAAATGAATAAATTCAACTGAACAATATGGTAATGAAGGTGATCAACCTTTCATACCTGATGAACATATACATTATGCACAACGTTCGAATCAATAAATCATAGATGTGATATAATCAATAATGATTAATTACGAACATGCTTTACAATAACAACTCGAGTTAGAGTTAGGAAAACATGCATGTACCATCGATTACTGCTACGCAATATAATTTAATCGCTTTATTGTAAAGACCTATCAGTTATAAGATTGATCTTTCAATTAGCATAACATACCTTATAAGTAAACTATCTAACATTTAAACACATAGTTAAATATTAGATAACCTTAACACAGTACATATACACAAGTCTAAACCTAGCACACATCGAGTCTTTAATAATATTCAATATAGTCTACTGAGTGGTTTCCCATAAATAACTAGCAAATTAGTTTTCGTCTAGTCTACACTATTTTCACAGTGAGTTAGATCGGTTACTAATTCGTAGATCCCTTCCCCATATGAAGGAGTCGTTTAGCCCAGCTACTATACATCAACTATTAAAGGGTACGACTGTACTACCTTATACTTAACACTATGTATCATATAACTTGTGAATTAACACTTAGTTTTTCATTTTATAAGTCCTTTATAATTTAGTAAGTCGAATACCTAATCCAGCAACCTGGATTCAACTAACATCCAATCTAGTAACCTGGATTATCCAAACAGATCATTCCAGCAACTTAATGGCCAACCCAGCAAACCAGATTGCAATCCAGCAAATTGGATTACAATCCAGTAACCTGGATCCCCCTTTTTTAACCTAATCATCTTATTATTTTTTATCTTTTGTCCATACATAAATACATGTATTTCATACACAACATAATTTCTCAGGAATTTTTCAATTTTCTTAAGTATTTTTCAAAAATCCATTTCTAGTTAATTCCTTAAGAAAATAACTACCTCACGCTTAACTCCAAAAATTCCCAACTTTTGACAGGATCTTAAACACGTTATCGTGAGCCTCCAGTTTAAATTTTGTGGCCATCGGAGTTATACAACTCCGGTTATAGCGATTTTCGTCGAAAAAAATGCAAATATTGAAATAGTCATAACTTGCTCAATTTAAGTTGGAATGAACTCATTTTCGGACACGAGCTAGTTTATAACATATATTTTCATGTCCCAAAAGGCCGGAATTTATTACACAAAATAAGTGGATGAAACTGCCCTTCAAAAATCCGGACAGCCTATTTTTTGGGGTTTTCAGATTTGGTGTCCTTTGTTCAAAACAGTCCACGCGGAAATCTACATGGAATTTTTCAGTGATTTTACTTGAAAACGTTAGAAGACTTCTAGATCTAACTCTAGAAATTGATCATACTCAAAAATTCAAATTACAATGATAGATATGGTAGTTTTAATATCATGTTCCATTTTTTCAAAAATCTGATTTTAAAACTTTTGTGTTTTCTAAGAAATATTCCTAAATCTCTTGATTAACCCAACATTAAACATTATAAACCATCATAATACATAATAATACCTCTAATACTCATGGATATATCATGATCCATGATCTATTTCATCAAACTTACACCAAATCCAAGCAAAACATAATCAAGGCTAGGAAAATTATAGTTTTCTAACTTTTTAAAATATATTTTTCTTTTTCTTGCTTTTGATCTAACTTTTGATCATCAAAAGTGATAGATCTAAACATATAACACTTATAAACATATAGATCTAAGGGTTTGGAGTTTTAAAATCTTAGATCCAAGTTTTGATTAAAAATAATTAAAACTAACTTTGTTAAAAGTTGTTTATACCTTTGATTTCTTGCTAGCCTTCATTGTTCTTCCAAACTAAATGTTGATCTTGGGTAATTTGAAGATCAAACCCCCTTTCTTTTCTCTTCCTCTCCCCACCGTCCCTCTCCTCTCTCTCTCTCTCTTCCTTGTTTTGTTTTCTTAAGCTTGGAAGTGAGATGAGATGAAATAAATTAAAAGATGAGAGAGAAAAGAGTTTGGTGTATGTAATAGGTGTGTAGATATATTTGATATATCTACAATCATTTTCCACATGCTTGCTCCTTCTCTCTCTCTCTTATCTCCTTGTTGCTTGTAAAGTTGGACAAAGAAGTTGGCAAGATGATAACTAAGTGGGTTGGTGAACAACTAAAGCAATATATAATTACATTCACCCCCTTCTATTTCTCCTCTATGTGGCCAGGCCCCTTAGCCCTTTCCTCCCCAATTTCTTGTTTTATTTTTAATGCTTTAATTAGCTTATCACATGTCCAAAATGTCCCTCTCCAATTGGGCTAAAAGTTGGGCTACTCATTTAATCTATTGGGCTTCTAATTTAATTCTTTTCGGCTCCCTAATTAAAACATTTGGGCCATAAAATTAGGCTAAGTCCAATACCTTTAATTCTATCCTACCCTAATCATTTAATTAGGGTTTCTATTCACTCAATTGTAAATTAAATCATTACTCATGCACATTTAATTACTTAACCCAATTAGACTTGTTTTAATAAAATTAATTAGTAGATTGAGATAATAAAATAAATCTCTTAAGTTAGTATAAATGTTAAATACTAACATCATTTACTATTATAACCCTTAAGTTATTTACTTAATATATATATTAGGTTACAAGAATTTATTCTTAGCTCTCTTTATGTTAAATAAATATATAAATAATACACAAAACCATATAAGTCCTTCACAAAATTTTTAAATCCATACTCTATTTTCAGTCTACGTCTTTTATTTAACCTTTATTTAATCATTTAAAATCTTATAAATTTTCAGGTTGTCGCAGTATAGTTGTCATGATGTTTATCATCTGACGAGTATAACAGAAAATGATCCTTGGGGGAAGGATGTTAATGAATTAATGAGAATGAATGATTAGGTAAATACCTAACTGAAAGAGGATGTTAAGATTTTTCAACAAAAATGGGAAGAAGTAAGATTAACTCTTCGTCGAAGGGTTGTAAGGATAAAGCATCCGGGTATGGATGTGGTTTGTAAAATTTCGAGGACGGAATTTTTATAAGGAGGGAAGAATGTGGCAACCCAAAAATTCGGATTGACCAGAAATTAAGATTAAAGAGTTTATAATTAATAAAAGGAATTTGATTGATTATATTCTATGTTATGTGTTTATTAATCATTCTATGATATAAGATGATTAGAAATGGGAGGATTCTGGCTACGAGTTAGAATTTTCAAGACAAAAATAAAAGATTTCTGGAAATAAAAATATTTCTAAGAAAAAGATGAAATAGGTACTATTTATGAAACCCTAAGGGTTAGGGTTTAACCCTAAGCCTTTTTGGGAGATCGGAATGTCGGAATGACATTCTGTCGAAAGATTTGACGGTAATATACCGTGAAAAGATAAGTTGGCTGAGAAAAGTTTTCTCGAAAAGAAAAGGACGAAAATCACTGTTCATCCATTTCTGCTCGGGAATGAATTTCAAATTTTCAAAAAATGCGTAATAATAGGATTTGATGACGAGATGGAATATGTAATAAAATTCCAGTTATGGCTCACGAAGTTTTCGCCTGGGGACTTACGACCCTAAGGGATGGAAAGATTAAAACCTATGAATTAATAGGTTATGTATAATACTAATGATTATTATACGGAATGAATACGAGTATAATAGGAGTTATTATATGCGTATAATACGAGGAGGATACAAGAATTAATACTACGTATAATACAAATTTTATACGAAGTAAATAGATTTAATTTGAATTAAATCTAAGAATTAAACCCGTGGGTCGAACCAATGAGTTAATGGGTGGGTTAAGCCCATGGGGCAACCCATGGGGCAAACCATGAGCTTGTGATATCACAAGGATGATATCACCACGATGATGTCATAAACTTGGTGGGAAAGTAAAAGTTAAGGAGGTGGACAAACTTGGGGACAAAGAAAAGTGAAGGAGGTTTGGGCCTAAATGACTCTTTTACCCTAAGTCTTGCAAGCCTAGTAATAGGAAGCCTTAGCCTTCATTATTTCACTAATGATTTTGAGAGAGAAAGAAAACTTGAGAGCTTGATGAAGAAGAAGAAGGAAGAGAAAGAGCATGGATGCTCGGATCAAAGAAGTTCGAGAAATAGAAAAGCTAGCGAATCGCATGCTTTGTCTAGAGGAAGAAGAATAAAGAAGAAAGGTGATCAAAAACCTAACTTAGAAGTTATTTTCTTTAAGTTTTCTATGTTAAATACATAGCTTAAAGAAAAGAAGAATAGAAGATGTTACTGGACGATCCAGATGAGTTATATTAACTCTCCGATGTTATAAGGTTGGATTATCAAACTTATAACATTAGAATGCGAGAAAACGTAAAATCATAATCATAACATTGATTAAGAACGAAGAATGAATGAAGAACACGAAGAATACGAAGAACATATTGAAGAAAACCATTAAAACTTAGATGTTTAATATGGTTAGGATCGTAAAGGAACAACCAATGGATTGATTCCATTTGGTTTGACGTAAAAATATCAAGTAACGAAGATTCGGCGGAAGTTTATGAGATTAGACGTTAAGCGTCGAAATCGTAAAATTTCCCGGAATGAAAGTCAAAAGTCACCGTGTGATTCGGAACTGATGGTTTTCGTCTGCAACACGTGTAATTATGTAAACAAGACTTGCAAGAGCAAGAACGAACGAATTCGGAGTTAAAATGAAGAAACGAGCGTCGAATGTTAGCGAACGTTCGACGAACACGTAAAAATGGACTTATCGGCGAATTTCTCGCCGGCAGATTCAAAAACGAATTTCAACTTGATAGGATGGTAGAGCATGTCACTTGTGAACTTTTGGCTTTGGAACGAACCAAATCCGAGTTATAACGATCACGTTACGGACTCGAGAATTTTAAAATTTTTAAAGACTTAAAAAATTTTCTGAGCTGCAGGGCTAGCATCTCAACGCCACCCAATAGGCTTAATCCGGCACCGCAGCGGCACTCCTGGGAGAAATCTCTGGAGGGGTAGCGCCGTAGCGCCACGCCAAGGGGAAAATCTGGAGCTACAACGCCAACATGTCAGAAAATTCTGACATTGCTAGTAAGTACTTAACCTTTTGTATATCAATTAAGGGGCTAGGAAGTGATGTAATGTAAGCTTTAAACAACATGTTTAATCAATGTTTATGAGAGTAAAACGTTGAACAAAAGTAATTGAACTTAAGCTTGGAAACATTAACAAAAGTTTAAGTTGAAGAACAAGTTACGATCTCGTCGATCATCATACTTGGTGATAATTGATGAGAGTTCGAGTGAATATTGAATTCACTTAATGTAACACTTAAACAAGTAATTTAAACCTTAGGTAAAGGATGAATGAGATTAAAAGACAAGTAACATGAACGCAGGATACGTGAACGATTCTCGTGAATCGTATCGGTGTTAAGTGAATATTCTAAGTATACATTGATTGTATGATTTAGATGTTAACGAATGTTGGCATATGAATGATGATAAGCCGTAACGAACGGTAATCAGAGAATGAAGAATAACGTATAATGTTAATGAAAGAATAGAAGAATGTAAGTAACGTTGGTCGCGTAAACGTAGATTACAAGAACGTGAACCATAAGAAGTAAAGTGAAAGTTAAACCAATGCATAAGTCAAGTATTTGACTAATTGGTATTTGTTATTCCTTATGTGATGCATAGGAATTTCGATGAGCAGCTCAGCGTAAACCCTAAGCGGTCGCTGTGCGTAAGGCAAGTTTCTAAACTTCCTTCATCCTTTATGATGAATGCTAGTTTCTTAACTTCCTCAGATGCTGAACATGAGGAAGTATTCCGTGTGTGTAAATGTACGATATTTGTGCAAGCTGGTAGTATATATGAGGCCTTGTGCCACAATGTTAACACTTCGGTGTTTAAGTGAAATGAATTATTCTATGATTGAACTGCTAAGTGTGAAAGAGTTTGGTTTATTCATAAATCGTACTTATTAAGTCTATGATAATGATTCTAGCCTTACAGAATGTATATGAATGAGTACAAAATGAAAGTATATGCGATGTATGTTGTAAAATGATAAGAATCAACACGTATTCCTATTGTTCGAGCTTCTTCGTAACCGTTGTTCGGTTATTAAAGACTTTAAAGAACTTTAATTCTTGCTTTAGTTGTTATTATTCAACTGCTGTGACTTGCTGAGCAATTGAATGCTCACACTTGCTTTAAATAAAAACATTTTCAGCGAACGACTGTAGTATGTATTAAAGGGCCTAATGAAGATCAAGATGATCGACGTCCTGCCATGGTGATATGTTATGAGGGTCACAAGATGAATTACTGTTCATGTGATGAACAAGAGTGAGGATCAAGCCAAGACTTGTAGAATAGTTAGTTAAAACTATTCTATAGATATGATGACTAGTTAAGTCATGCTTGTAATGTGATAAGAATAATGTAATTATAATTATTTTTAATGAAGGAAAGATTTTATGGTAACAAAACCTGGGAATGGAATGAATATATCATTAATCTTCATGATATAATGATGTATGTATGCAATGAGAAGTACACGTAACGCGAGGAATTTGGGTTTGAAAATAGACCGAATTTTGGGGCGTCACAGGTTGGTATCAAAACTGATAGGTTATAAACATTAGGTAAGAGTACCTAAGACTATAGCCTGAGAAGTGAAGGGTAAGAAAATCATGGAGATAAACGATTAAGGAAGAGATCACTACGTGATCTCATTAAATCGTAAGAACAGGTTTCCTGTTATACGATGGATAAGTTATATCTAATTGCTATAATGAAAAGGTACTATGAAATGGTACAAGGGAAAGAACTCGGTAGGGTTGTAAGGGATAGTATACGAATTAAAGAAAATTCGTTGTAAGTCAAGAGAAAGTTAGAGGGTGGTGAATTTCAATTGAGGACTCATGTGATAGTTGAGTTGTGTGAACTTTTGTTATGGGCAAGAGTTTGTGCTTTGGTGTAACATCCACTCAGTCTATTACAGTGATAATCATTAAAATAGTAATGTCACGCTGTCGATGTGCGTATGACGAGAGGGTGAATCCTTTCTCATGTGCATATTAGATAGTAGAATGTATTAAGTTAGGTGCGAGTTCTTGAAACTCATACTTATGAAAAGTTTGTGACTCATAGTTGTATTCTATGTTTCTGAGCCCTGAGCGTATGGACGGTCCTTGATTTGTTCTTGAACTACATACTGCGAAGATAAGTTCTTAAACACATATGGTTGTGGAAAGTTCCTAAACACATAAAGTGTAGTAAGTTGATGAACTATACTAAGGTATAGGAAGTTTAGACTGAAAATACGTTATTTTTCAGTATAGTAGCATCTTAGGTACTAGAAGAGGTTAATATTGTCGCAAGTATGACAATAAAAGAAGCACAAGTAGAAACTTCCAAGTCTTCTAGCTATGCTAGATTTTGAAATTTATTAACATCGTGCGGATGAGTATGTCTTCGAATCGAAAATGTTGGTTTCGACTTTTGCAAACCAATGGATTTTTAAAAGAGCTATTCTTTGTATGTCTATGCTAATCATTTCGGCTGGACAGAGTTTGATTTAAAATATCAGAATGAATTTTATATCATCAATGCAATTGATGTATAGGTGGTAAAAAGACGGAGTTATTATTACATCTGAACATACCCTGGAGGGTATGGCAATATATGTGGTATGACAAAGTCATGAAATGACGAAGTCTTGATCGTACTCTATAGAGTGTGGCATTACGACGTCATTAAACGTGTTGAAAGAATTTAAAGAGTGGTCAATGTCAAGTGATTTGACTAGACGACTGTTTCCAGTTGGAGTCTAATTTATTGGATGGTCTAAGTTATTTGATTTGGCTAGACGAGTGGTATCTCATGTTTAAAAAAAAAGAAATCAAACTTTCTTTGAGAAGTGATGCCAAACCAAATTATTTTGGTGCTGAGTCTAAATACTTAAGTCTGAGGATAACATACCCCTATATAGGGTAGTACAATGGGCTGATCACCTAACGTACGAGAAGAGGTAGTTTACATTCTTTGTGATTATAAACAGGCCCCAGAGGTAGTTTACATTCTTTGTGATTGTAAACAAGCCGACAAATTGGTAGTTTACATTCTTTGTGATTGTAAACAGGCCCCCAGAGGTAGTTTACATTCTTTGTGGTTGTAAACGCACTGGATCAGTAAGTCACCAGAAAAGGTGGTTTACCTTCTTTGTGATTGTAAACGCACTTGGTGAGTAAGTCACCAGAAAAGGTGGTTTACCTTCTTTGTGATTGGTAAACGCACTTGGTGAGTAAGAATCCCCTCAGCGGTATATGAAAAGTTTTAAAGAAATCTTTATATTCATAGCCATTTGTTCAAACTTCATGATTCATGGGTAGTTGTGAAGATTCTTGAATGAAAGGAAGATAAGAACTTCTTGGAAGAGAAGCTGAGAAGAAGAGTATGTTAAAGGAATCCTTACATTCCTCGTTTTTCATTCTACTTCATAATTTTTGATAAATTATGGAGACTCTAGAATGTTTGAAAGATGAGAACTTCCTCGAAGAGGATGTGAGAAATGATTGTGTTGCAATTTCGAGGATGAAATTTTTGAAGAAGGGGTGAATGTGATATCCCGAGAAAATTTGAAGTATAGTTGTCATGATGTTTATCATCTGACGAGTATAACAGAAAATGATCCCTGGGGGAAGGATGTTAATGAATTAATGAGAAGGAATGATTAGGTAAATACCTAACTGAAAGAGGATGCTGAGATTTTTCAACAAAAATGGGAAGAAGTAAGATTAATTCTTCGTCGAAGGGTTGTAAGGATAAAGCATCCGGGTATTGATGTGGTTTGTGAAATTTCGAGGACAGAATTTTTATAAGAAGGGAAGAATGTGACAACCAGAAAAATCGAATTGTCCAGAAATTAAGATTAAAGAGTTTATAATTAATAAAAGGAATTTTATTGATTATATTCTATGTTATGTGTTTATTAATCATTCAATGATATAGGATGATTAGAAATGGGAGGATTCTGGCTACGAGCTAGAATGAACGAGTTAGAATTTTCAAGAAGAAACTAAAAGATTTCAGGGAATAAAAATATTTTTGACAAAAAGACGAAATAGGTACTATTTATAAAACCCTAAGGGTTAAGGTTTAACCCTAATCCTTTTGTGAGATCAGAATGTCGGAATGACATTTTGTCGAAAGATTTGACGGTAATATACCGTGAAAAGTTAAGTTGGCCGAGAAAAGTTTCTAGGAAAGAAAAGGACGAAAATCACTATTCATCCATTTCCTGCTCGGGAATGAATTTCAAAATTTCAAAAAACGTGTAATGATAGGATTTGATGACGAGATGGAATACGTAATAAAATTCCAGTTATGGCTCATAAAATTTTTGCCTGGGGACTTACGACCCTAAGGGATGGAAAGATTAAAAACCTATGAATTAATAGGTTATGTATAATACTAATGATTATTATACGGAATGGATACGAGTATAATAGGAGTTATTATACGAGTATAATAGGAGTTATTATACGAGTATATACGAGGAGGATACAAGAATTAATACTACGTATAATATAAATTTTATACAAAGTAAATAGATTTAATTTGAATTAAATCTAAGAATTAAACACGTGGTCGAACCAATGAGTTAATGGGTGGGTTAAGCCATGGGGCAACCCATGGGGCAAACCATGAGCTTGTGATGTCACACGGATGATATCACCATGATGATGTCATAAACTTAGTGGGAAAGTAAAAGTTAAGGAGGTGGACAAACTTGGGGACAGAGAAAAGTGAAGGAGGTTTGGGCCTAAATGACTCTCTTACCCTAAGTCTTGCAAGCCTATTAATAGGAAGCCTTAGCCTTCATTATTTCACTAATGATTTTGAGAGAGAAAGAAAACTTGAGAGCTTGATGAAGAAGAAGAAGGAAGAGAAAGAGCATGGATGCTCGGATCAAAGAAGTTCGAGAAATAGAAAAGCTAGTGAATCGCCGGCTTTGTCTAGAGGAAGAAGAATAAAGAAGAAAGGAGATCAAAAACCTAACTTAGAAGTTATTTTCTTTAAGTTTTCTATGTTAAATACATAGCTTAAAGAAAAGAAGAATAGAAGATGTTACTAGACGATCCAGATGAGTTATATTAACTCTCCAATGTTATATGGTTGGATTATCAAACTTATAACGTTAGAATGCGAGAAAACATAAAATCATAATCATAACATTGATTAAGAACGAAGAACGAACGAAGAACGAACGAAGAACATGAAGAACGTAATGAAGAAAACCATTAAAACTTATATGTTTAATATGGTTAGAATCGTAAAGGAATAACCAATGGATTGATTCCATTTGGTTTGACGTAAAAATATCAAGTAACGAAGATTCGGCAGAAGTTTATGCGATTAGATGTTAAGCGTAGAAATCATAAAATTTCCTGAAATGAAAGTCAAAAGTCGCCGTGTGATTCAAAAACAATGGTTTTCCTTTGCAGCATGTGTAATTATGTAAGCAAGACTTGCGAGAGCAAGAACGAACGAATTCGTAGTTAAAACGAAGAAACGAGCGTTGAATGTTCGCGAATGTTCAAAGAACATGTAAAAATGGACTAATCGGCGAATTTCTCGCCTACAGATTCAAAAATGAATTCCAACTTGATAGGATGGTAGAGCATGTCATTTGTGAACTTTTGGCTTTGGAACGAACCAATTCTGAGTTATAACGATCACGTTACGGACTCCGGAATTTTAGAATTTTTAAAGACTTCATATGGTATAATGTAGTATGACGACGTCATGTAATGACGAAATCCTCAACGTACCTTTACTACGGTACGGTATCAGGATATTATGAAAAGATTTATTTATTTATTTTTGGTTTCCTTAAACAAAAAAAATTATATTATTGAGTTGGTTAAAAATATATATATATATATATATTTTGATTGATGTCCGAATTATTGCTAGAAGTCTATGCTACTTGATTCAGCTAGATAAATATTGAAAGACGTTTATGAAATTCGAGCGTTTTTGGTCAAACTATACCAAACCAAATTGTTTTAGTGCAGATTCAGATGTTAAGAGGCTGAGGTGAACAACCCTATAAAAGGGGACATGTTATCGGAGACAATAGTTCCGACTGTAACGCATATAGTCGTTACGATGTACTACGTTTGGGCCGGACGTAGGGGTACGATAGGCTGGCCACCTAGAATAGCGATGCGGTTTATAGTGTGAAGTACCGGGGGTGAAGCACTATTAAACCTAGAAAGAAGTTCAAGGTCTTGTGACCACTCAGCATTATTGGAATTTTTTAAATTCCTGAGTTATTTATATCGCTTCCCAATTATTGAGCAATTATGGAAGATTCTTATTATTGTGAAGGAGAATGTAGCGAGAAGAATAGCTCTTAGAAAGAAGTAGTTGTAGAACACTTTAATCCAGTGAATATAGATTAACGTAAAATTTATTTTGATAGTTTGAATGAATGAAGATTAATAAAAATTTCGAGGACAAAATTCTTAGAAGAATGGGTGAATGTGATAACCCGAACAATTATAGATGGTGAATTATGTAGTATATTAATTCGACGAGTAGAGTAAATGATCCGTAATGATCCTTATAAAGGAATGAACGAGTTAAAGTAATATATACTATTGATATATAGTGAATGAAGTTTTAAATGTGAAATGTATGTATAATAAAACTTTTTGCTAAGTTAACGTGTTGAAGTTATTCAACGATAATTGGAAGAGATTTTGTGGAAACCGAATAAGGGAGGTTTCGTTGATTTCGAGGATGGAATCCTTATAAGGATGGAAGGATTGACATCCTAAATTTTTAAGAATTAATAAATGAGAATTTAATAAATAAAATTCTTATTTTAAGATGTTTAAGTACGAGTGTGTATATGCAAGCAAAGAAAATGGGTTGGTCCATAATTACACCCAACACCTCAAAAGATAATTACCTACAGTGGAAAGTAATGATTAAATGCGCCCCGTTCTCTCAACATATCCCGCCACTAAGGCCCTATCTCACCACTTTTGTTTTATTAGCTAGCTTAATTAATGACTAAAATATCTATTACACATGGACCAAGCTTTGGGCTTTAATAAAAATTCCTATTGGGCTTACATTTACATTATCTTAGCTTACTAACAAACATAAACTTGACTTTCCTAATTAATTAAATTAGGTCACTATTAAATTATCTTATAAATGATTATTGAGCCAATTTAATAATTTAATTGCCCTTAAATTAATTTTATCTACAAGTCCCACACTAAAAATATAATTGGGCTTATTTAATTTATTTACTCTTCTTAATTAATCTCTTGAGCTAATGCTCATTATTATTAATATTTTCATATTATTATCCATCAATAATCTTAATTCACTTACATAACCTAATTAGACTTGTCGCATTCAAGTTTATTGAGTATTTAATTAGGGTTTAACACCTTAAATCCATTTTCTGGGTTATTAAATTACTTAGGTTAGTTCACTAACTTATTTAATTTATTAGTGAGACTTTTTTTAAATATTATAGCATATTACTCATCTAATCACTTAATCATCCATAATATCACAATTTATTTAATATATTTATTTATAATGCACACAGAAATCCTTGGTTATTACATATAGTTCATCAAACATACCACACATTATGAGTTCAGGAACTTACCACAATCATATGGATTTTGGAACTTATCCTAGTCAGACCAAAGTCGTCCATTCGCTGAGGGTTCCACCATACGATTATGAGTCACGAACTTACCATAAGTGTGAGTTTTAAGAACTCATACCTAATCTTATATTATCTACCTATCCGTTATACACATGAGAAAAGAATCACCTTCTCATCATACTTATAGCAAATAGCGCGACACCGACATTTCAATGATTATCAATGTGATAAACTAAGTAGTCGTTAGACCAAGCACAAAACCCCCTCCCATACAAAAGTTTGTACAACTCAGCTATCACATGAGTCCTCAATTGAAATCCCACATAATCCTAGTTCCCTCTTTACTCGATACGAATTTCATTTAATCCGTATCTACAATTCACAACTCTTTCCTGAGTTTAACTCGTACTATTTCATAGTACAACAGTCGTACAACAATTATGCTATAAAGTTTTCAATTATTTGATTGATCATTTATCCTCTTATGACCTCATCAATCACGTTGTAATCTGATATTATATCGTATTATATTATGATTCTTCCTATGTTATGATCGTTTTGTTTTACGATCTTCTTTCCTTTTATACTTTAGTCTTTTAGACTCTATCTATTCGTTACTACTGTTCATCTTATTATCAGAGTTAGGTAACGCTGGATCTTTATAACTTGTCAGGATTCTTCTTTCAATCTTATTGACTTACCAATACTTTGCCCAAATTCATCTCTTAAATTTCAAACTCTATTTTGTTTATTCCTTATTCCTTATCTCTATGGTTATAGCCTAAGGTACCCCTACCTAAGGTTTATAACCTACAGCTCTGATACCACTGTGACGCCCCCAAATTCGGGTCCCCAGAACCTCGACCTGGTACGTTACGATACATCATTTCTATAAATATTGGCAGAAGATATAAACATAAATTGTTTATACAATAACTTTTAAAACATAATTCCCAAGGTCTGTAACCTTAACTTAATACCTGCATTCAATATCCTACACGTCATCCGATGTCATTTGTATCCTATACTATTACCATTTAACCATATAATAATTCCATCCAGGAACTTATCTTTGCTTTTGACTGTGTCCGAAGTTTCTTCTTTAATCTGAAATGTTTATCATGATATAGTAAGGTGAGCAACAAGTTTGCCCAGTAAGTTTAAGTTCAAATGAAGATATATCATGATTGAAAAGAATAATAAGTTGACAAACTTTCAACAATATAATAATTGTGAAAGAACATGAATCAATAATGATGAATAGCCAACAATGAAATGAATAAATTCAACTGAACAATATGGTAATGAAGGTGATCAACCTTTCATACCTGATGAACATATACAATATGCACAACGTTCGAATCAATAAATCATAGATGTGATATAATCAATAATGATTAATTACGAACATGCTTTACAATAACAACTCGAGTTAGAGTTAGGAAAACATGCATGTACCATCGATTACTGCTACGCAATATAATTTAATCGCTTTATTGTAAAGACCTATCAGTTATAAGATTGATCTTTCAATTAGCATAACATACCTTATAAGTAAACTATCTAACATTTAAACACATAGTTAAATATTAGATAACCTTAACACAGTACATATACACAAGTCTAACCTAGCACACATCGAGTCTTTAATAATATTCAATATAGTCTACTGAGTGGTTCCCATAAATAACTAGCAAATTAGTTTTCGTCTAGTCTACAACTATTTTCACAGTGAGTTAGATCGGTTACTAATTCGTAGATCCCTTCCCCATATGAAGGAGTCGTTTAGGCCCAGCTACTATACATCAACTATTAAAGGGTACGACTGTACTACCTTATACTAACACTATGTATCATATAACTTGTGAATTAACACTTAGTTTTTCATTTTATAAGTCCTTTATAATTTAGTAAGTCGAATACCTAATCCAGCAACCTGGATTCAACTAACATCCAATCTAGTAACCTGGATTATCCAAACAGATCATTCCAGCAACTTAATGGCCAACCCAGCAAACCAGATTGCAATCCAGCAAATTGGATTCCAATCCAGTAACCTGGATCCCCTTTTTTAACCTAATCATCTTATTATTTTTTAATCTTTTGTCCATACATAAATACATGTATTTCATACACAACATAATTTCTCAGGAATTTTTCAATTTCCTTAAGTATTTTTCAAAAATCCATTTCTAGTTAATTCCTTAAGAAAATAACTACCTCACGCTTAACTCCAAAAATTCCCAACTTTTGACAGATCTTAAACACGTTATCGTGAGCCTCCAGTTTAAATTTTGTGGCCATCGGAGTTATACAACTCCGGTTATAGCGATTTTCGTCGAAAAAAATGCAAATATTGAAATAGTCATAACTTGCTCAATTAAGTCGGAATGAACTCATTTTCGGACACGAGCTAGTTTATAACATATATTTTCATGTCCCAAAAGGCCGGAATTTATTACACAAAATAAGTGGATGAAACCTGCCCTTCAAAAATCCGGACAGCCTATTTTTGGGGTTTTCAGATTTGGTGTCCTTTGTTCAAAACAGTCCACGCGGAAATCTACATGGAATTTTTCAGTGATTTTACTTGAAAAAGTTAGAAGACTTCTAGATCTAACTCTAGAAATTGATCATACTCAAAAATTCAAATTACAATGATAGATATGGTAGTTTTAATATCATGTTCCATTTTTTCAAAAATCTGATTTTAAAACTTTTGTGTTTTCTAAGAAATATTCCTAAATCTCTTGATTAACCCAACATTAAACATTATAAACCATCATAATACATAATAATACCTCTAATACTCATGGATATATCATGATCCATGATCTATTTCATCAAACTTACACCAAATCCAAGCAAAACATAATCAAGGCTAGGAAAATTATAGTTTTCTAACTTTTTAAAATATATTTTTCTTTTTCTTGCTTTTGATCTAACTTTGATCATCAAAAGTGATAGATCTAAACATATAACACTTATAAACATATAGATCTAAGGTTTTGGAGTTTTAAAATCTTAGATCCAAGTTTTGATTAAAAATAATTAAAACTAACTTTGTTAAAAGTTGTTTATACCTTTGATTTCTTGCTAGCCTTCATTGTTCTTCCAAACTAAATGTTGATCTTGGGTAATTTGAAGATCAAACCCCCTTTCTTTTCTCTTCCTCTCCCCACCGTCCCTCTCCTCTCTCTCTCTCTCTTCCTTGTTTTGTTTTCTTAAGCTTGGAAGTGAGATGAGATGAAATAAATTAAAAGATGAGAGAGAAAAGAGTTTGGTGTAGGTAATAGGTGTGTAGATATATTTGATATATCTACAATCATTTTCCACATGCTTGCTCCTTCTCTCTCTCTCTTATCTCCTTGTTGCTTGTAAAGTTGGACAAAGAAGTTGGCAAGATGATAACTAAGTGGGTTGGTGAACAACTAAAGCAATATATAATTACATTCACCCCCTTCTATTTCTCCTCTATGTGGCCAGGCCCCTTAGCCCTTTCCTCCCCAATTTCTTGTTTTATTTTTAATGCTTTAATTAGCTTATCACATGTCCAAAATGTCCCTCTCCAATTGGGCTAAAAGTTGGGCTACTCATTAATCTATTGGGCTTCTAATTTAATTCTTTTCGGCTCCCTAATTAAAACATTTGGGCCATAAAATTAGGCTAAGTCCAATACCTTTAATTCTATCCTACCCTAATCATTTAATTAGGGTTTCTATTCACTCAATTGTAAATTAAATCATTACTCATGCACATTTAATTACTTAACCCAATTAGACTTGTTTTAATAAAATTAATTAGTAGATTGAGATAATAAAATAAATCTCTTAAGTTAGTATAAATGTTAAATACTAACATCATTTACTATTATAACCCTTAAGTTATTTACTTAATATATATATTAGGTTACAAGAATTTATTCTTAGCTCTCTTTATGTTAAATAAATATATAAATAATACACAAAACCATATAAGTCCTTCACAAAATTTTTAAATCCATACTCTATTTTCAGTCTACGTCTTTTATTTAACCTTTATTTAATCATTTAAAATCTTATAAATTTTCAGGTTGTCGCAGTATAGTTGTCATGATGTTTATCATCTGACGAGTATAACAGAAAATGATCCTTGGGGGAAGGATGTTAATGAATTAATGAGAATGAATGATTAGGTAAATACCTAACTGAAAGAGGATGTTGAGATTTTTCAACAAAAATGGGAAGAAGTAAGATTAACTCTTCGTCGAAGGGTTGTAAGGATAAAGCATCCGGGTATGGATGTGGTTTGTAAAATTTCGAGGACGGAATTTTTATAAGGAGGGAAGAATGTGACAACCCAAAAATTCGGATTGACCAGAAATTAAGATTAAAGAGTTTATAATTAATAAAAGGAATTTGATTGATTATATTCTATGTTATGTGTTTATTAATCATTCTATGATATAGGATGATTAGAAATGGGAGGATTCTGGCTACGAGTTAGAATTTTCAAGACAAAAATAAAAGATTTCTGGAAATAAAAATATTTCTAAGAAAAAGATGAAATAGGTACTATTTATGAAACCCTAAGGGTTAGGGTTTAACCCTAAGCCTTTTTGGGAGATCGGAATGTCGGAATGACATTCTGTCGAAAGATTTGACGGTAATATACCGTGAAAAGATAAGTTGGCTGAGAAAAGTTTTCTCGAAAAGAAAAGGACGAAAATCACTGTTCATCCATTTCTGCTCGGGAATGAATTTCAAATTTTCAAAAAATGCGTAATAATAGGATTTGATGACGAGATGGAATATGTAATAAAATTCCAGTTATGGCTCACGAAGTTTTCGCCTGGGGACTTACGACCCTAAGGGATGGAAAGATTAAAACCTATGAATTAATAGGTTATGTATAATACTAATGATTATTATACGGAATGAATACGAGTATAATAGGAGTTATTATATGCGTATAATACGAGGAGGATACAAGAATTAATACTACGTATAATACAAATTTTATACGAAGTAAATAGATTTAATTTGAATTAAATCTAAGAATTAAACCCGTGGGTCGAACCAATGAGTTAATGGGTGGGTTAAGCCCATGGGGCAACCCATGGGGCAAACCATGAGCTTGTGATATCACAAGGATGATATCACCACGATGATGTCATAAACTTGGTGGGAAAGTAAAAGTTAAGGAGGTGGACAAACTTGGGGACAAAGAAAAGTGAAGGAGGTTTGGGCCTAAATGACTCTTTTACCCTAAGTCTTGCAAGCCTAGTAATAGGAAGCCTTAGCCTTCATTATTTCACTAATGATTTTGAGAGAGAAAGAAAACTTGAGAGCTTGATGAAGAAGAAGAAGGAAGAGAAAGAGCATGGATGCTCGGATCAAAGAAGTTCGAGAAATAGAAAAGCTAGCGAATCGCATGCTTTGTCTAGAGGAAGAAGAATAAAGAAGAAAGGTGATCAAAAACCTAACTTAGAAGTTATTTTCTTTAAGTTTTCTATGTTAAATACATAGCTTAAAGAAAAGAAGAATAGAAGATGTTACTGGACGATCCAGATGAGTTATATTAACTCTCCGATGTTATAAGGTTGGATTATCAAACTTATAACATTAGAATGCGAGAAAACGTAAAATCATAATCATAACATTGATTAAGAACGAAGAATGAATGAAGAACACGAAGAATACGAAGAACATATTGAAGAAAACCATTAAAACTTAGATGTTTAATATGGTTAGGATCGTAAAGGAACAACCAATGGATTGATTCCATTTGGTTTGACGTAAAAATATCAAGTAACGAAGATTCGGCGGAAGTTTATGAGATTAGACGTTAAGCGTCGAAATCGTAAAATTTCCCGGAATGAAAGTCAAAAGTCACCGTGTGATTCGGAACTGATGGTTTTCGTCTGCAACACGTGTAATTATGTAAACAAGACTTGCAAGAGCAAGAACGAACGAATTCGGAGTTAAAATGAAGAAACGAGCGTCGAATGTTAGCGAACGTTCGACGAACACGTAAAAATGGACTTATCGGCGAATTTCTCGCCGGCAGATTCAAAAACGAATTTCAACTTGATAGGATGGTAGAGCATGTCACTTGTGAACTTTTGGCTTTGGAACGAACCAAATCCGAGTTATAACGATCACGTTACGGACTCGAGAATTTTAAAATTTTTAAAGACTTAAAAAATTTTCTGAGCTGCAGGGCTAGCATCTCAACGCCACCCAATAGGCTTAATCCGGCGCCGCAGCGGCACTCCTGGGAGAAATCTCTGGAGGGGTAGCGCCGTAGCGCCACGCCAAGGGGAAAATCTGGAGCTACAACGCCAACATGTCAGAAAATTCTAACATTGCTAGTAAGTACTTAACCTTTTGTATATCAATTAAGGGGCTAGGAAGTGATGTAATGTAAGCTTTAAACAACATGTTTAATCAATGTTTATGAGAGAAACGTTGAACAAAAGTAATTGAACTTAAGCTTGGAAACATTAACCAAAGTTTAAGTTGAAGAACAAGTTACGATCTCGTCGATCATCATACTTGGTGATAATTGATGAGAGTTCGAGTGAATATTGAATTCACTTAATGTAACACTTAAACAAGTAATTTAAACCTTAGGTAAAGGATGAATGAGATTAAAAGACAAGTAACATGAACGCAGGATACGTGAACGATTCTCGTGAATCGTATCGGTGTTAAGTGAATATTCTAAGTATACATTGATTGTATGATTTAGATGTTAACGAATGTTGGCATATGAATGATGATAAGCCGTAACGAACGGTAATCAGAGAATGAAGAATAACGTATAATGTTAATGAAAGAATAGAAGAATGTAAGTAACGTTGGTCGCGTAAACGTAGATTACAAGAACGTGAACCATAAGAAGTAAAGTGAAAGTTAAACCAATGCATAAGTCAAGTATTTGACTAATTGGTATTTGTTATTCCTTATGTGATGCATAGGAATTTCGATGAGCAGCTCAGCGTAAACCCTAAGCGGTCGCTGTGCGTAAGGCAAGTTTCTAAACTTCCTTCATCCTTTATGATGAATGCTAGTTTCTTAACTTCCTCAGATGCTGAACATGAGGAAGTATTCCGTGTGTGTAAATGTACGATATTTGTGCAAGCTGGTAGTATATATGAGGCCTTGTGCCACAATGTTAACACTTCGGTGTTTAAGTGAAATGAATTATTCTATGATTGAACTGCTAAGTGTGAAAGAGTTTGGTTTATTCATAAATCGTACTTATTAAGTCTATGATAATGATTCTAGCCTTACAGAATGTATATGAATGAGTACAAAATGAAAGTATATGCGATGTATGTTGTAAAATGATAAGAATCAACACGTATTCCTATTGTTCGAGCTGCTTCGTAACCGTTGTTCGGTTATTAAAGACTTTAAAGAACTTTAATTCTTGCTTTAGTTGTTATTATTCAACTGCTGTGACTTGCTGAGCAATTGAATGCTCACACTTGCTTTAAATAAAAACATTTTCAGCGAACGACTGTAGTATGTATTAAAGGGCCTAATGAAGATCAAGATGATCGACGTCCTGCCATGGTGATATGTTATGAGGGTCACAAGATGAATTACTGTTCATGTGATGAACAAGAGTGAGGATCAAGCCAAGACTTGTAGAATAGTTAGTTAAAACTATTCTATAGATATGATGACTAGTTAAGTCATGCTTGTAATGTGATAAGAATAATGTAATTATAATTATTTTTAATGAAGGAAAGATTTTATGGTAACAAAACCTGGGAATGGAATGAATATATCATTAATCTTCATGATATAATGATGTATGTATGCAATGAGAAGTACACGTAACGCGAGGAATTTGGGTTTGAAAATAGACCGAATTTTGGGGCGTCACAGGTTGGTATCAAAACTGATAGGTTATAAACATTAGGTAAGAGTACCTAAGACTATAGCCTGAGAAGTGAAGGGTAAGAAAATCATGGAGATAAACGATTAAGGAAGAGATCACTACGTGATCTCATTAAATCGTAAGAACAGGTTTCCTGTTATACGATGGATAAGTTATATCTAATTGCTATAATGAAAAGGTACTATGAAATGGTACAAGGGAAAGAACTCGGTAGGGTTGTAAGGGATAGTATACGAATTAAAGAAAATTCGTTGTAAGTCAAGAGAAAGTTAGAGGGTGGTGAATTTCAATTGAGGACTCATGTGATAGTTGAGTTGTGTGAACTTTTGTTATGGGCAAGAGTTTGTGCTTTGGTGTAACATCCACTCAGTCTATTACAGTGATAATCATTAAAATAGTAATGTCACGCTGTCGATGTGCGTATGACGAGAGGGTGAATCCTTTCTCATGTGCATATTAGATAGTAGAATGTATTAAGTTAGGTGCGAGTTCTTGAAACTCATACTTATGAAAAGTTTGTGACTCATAGTTGTATGCTATGTTTCTGAGCCCTGAGCGTATGGACGGTCCTTGAACTACATACTGCGAAGATAAGTTCTTAAACACATATGGTTGTGGAAAGTTCCTAAACACATAAAGTGTAGTAAGTTGATGAACTATACTAAGGTATAGGAAGTTTAGACTGAAAATACGTTATTTTTCAGTATAGTAGCATCTTAGGTACTAGAAGAGGTTAATATTGTCGCAAGTATGACAATAAAAGAAGCACAAGTAGAAACTTCCAAGTCTTCTAGCTATGCTAGATTTTGAAATTTATTAACATCGTGCGGATGAGTATGTCTTCGAATCGAAAATGTTGGTTTCAACTTTTGCAAACCAATGGATTTTTAAAAGAGCTATTCTTTGTATGTCTATGCTAATCATTTCGGCTGGACAGAGTTTGATTTAAAATATCAGAATGAATTTTATATCATCAATGCAATTGATGTATAGGTGGTAAAAAGACGGAGTTATTATTACATCTGAACATACCCTGGAGGGTATGGCAGTATATGTGGTATGACAAAGTCATGAAATGACGAAGTCTTGATCGTACTCTATAGAGTGTGGCATTACGACGTCATTAAACGTGTTGAAAGAATTTAAAGAGTGGTCAATGTCAAGTGATTTGACTAGACGACTGTTTCCAGTTGGAGTCTAATTTATTGGATGGTCTAAGTTATTTGATTTGGCTAGACGAGTGGTATCTCATGTTTAACAAAAAAGAAATCAAACTTTCTTTGAGAAGTGATGCCAAACCAAATTATTTTGGTGCTGAGTCTAAATACTTAAGTCTGAGGATAACATACCCCTATATAGGGTAGTACAATGGGCTGATCACCTAACGTACGAGAAGAGGTAGTTTACATTCTTTGTGATTATAAACAGGCCCCAGAGGTAGTTTACATTCTTTGTGATTGTAAACAAGCCGACAAATTGGTAGTTTACATTCTTTGTGATTGTAAACAGGCCCCCAGAGGTAGTTTACATTCTTTGTGGTTGTAAACGCACTGGATCAGTAAGTCACCAGAAAAGGTGGTTTACCTTCTTTGTGATTGTAAACGCACTTGGTGAGTAAGTCACCAGAAAAGGTGGTTTACCTTCTTTGTGATTGTAAACGCACTTGGTGAGTAAGAATCCCCTCAGCGGTATATGAAAAGTTTTAAAGAAATCTTTATATTCCTAGCCATTTGTTCAAACTTCATGATTCATGGGTAGTTGTGAAGATTCTTGAATGAAAGGAAGATAAGAACTTCTTGGAAGAGAAGCTGAGAAGAAGAGTATGTTAAAGGAATCCTTACATTCCTCGTTTTTCATTCTACTTCATAATTTTTGATAAATTATGGAGACTCTAGAATGTTTGAAAGATGAGAACTTCCTCGAAGAGGATGTGAGAAATGATTGTGTTGCAATTTCGAGGATGAAATTTTTGAAGAAGGGGTGAATGTGATATCCCGAGAAAATTTGAAGTATAGTTGTCATGATGTTTATCATCTGACGAGTATAACAGAAAATGATCCCTGGGGGAAGGATGTTAATGAATTAATGAGAAGGAATGATTAGGTAAATACCTAACTGAAAGAGGATGCTGAGATTTTTCAACAAAAATGGGAAGAAGTAAGATTAACTCTTCGTCGAAGGGTTGTAAGGATAAAGCATCCGGGTATTGATGTGGTTTGTGAAATTTCGAGGACAAAATTTTTATAAGAAGGGAAGAATGTGACAACCAGAAAAATCGAATTGTCCAGAAATTAAGATTAAAGAGTTTATAATTAATAAAAGGAATTTTATTGATTATATTCTATGTTATGTGTTTATTAATCATTCAATGATATAGGATGATTAGAAATGGGAGGATTCTGGCTACGAGCTAGAATGAACGAGTTAGAATTTTCAAGAAGAAACTAAAAGATTTCAGGGAATAAAAATATTTTTGACAAAAAGACGAAATAGGTACTATTTATAAAACCCTAAGGGTTAAGGTTTAACCCTAATCCTTTTTGTGAGATCAGAATGTCGGAATGACATTTTGTCGAAAGATTTGACGGTAATATACCGTGAAAAGTTAAGTTGGCCGAGAAAAGTTTCTAGGAAAGAAAAGGACGAAAATCACTATTCATCCATTTCTGCTCGGGAATGAATTTCAAAATTTCAAAAAACGTGTAATGATAGGATTTGATGACGAGATGGAATACGTAATAAAATTCCAGTTATGGCTCATAAAATTTTTGCCTGGGGACTTACGACCCTAAGGGATGGAAAGATTAAAACCTATGAATTAATAGGTTATGTATAATACTAATGATTATTATACGGAATGGATACGAGTATAATAGGAGTTATTATACGAGTATAATAGGAGTTCTTATACGAGTATAATACGAGGAGGATACAAGAATTAATACTACGTATAATATAAATTTTATACAAAGTAAATAGATTTAATTTGAATTAAATCTAAGAATTAAACACGTGGTCGAACCAATGAGTTAATGGGTGGGTTAAGCCCATGGGGCAACCCATGGGGCAAACCATGAGCTTGTGATGTCACACGGATGATATCACCATGATGATGTCATAAACTTAGTGGGAAAGTAAAAGTTAAGGAGGTGGACAAACTTGGGGACAGAGAAAAGTGAAGGAGGTTTGGGCCTAAATGACTCTCTTACCCTAAGTCTTGCAAGCCTATTAATAGGAAGCCTTAGCCTTCATTATTTCACTAATGATTTTGAGAGAGAAAGAAAACTTGAGAGCTTGATGAAGAAGAAGAAGGAAGAGAAAGAGCATGGATGCTCGGATCAAAGAAGTTCGAGAAATAGAAAAGCTAGTGAATCGCCGGCTTTGTCTAGAGGAAGAAGAATAAAGAAGAAAGGAGATCAAAAACCTAACTTAGAAGTTATTTTCTTTAAGTTTTCTATGTTAAATACATAGCTTAAAGAAAAGAAGAATAGAAGATGTTACTAGACGATCCAGATGAGTTATATTAACTCTCCAATGTTATATGGTTGGATTATCAAACTTATAACGTTAGAATGCGAGAAAACATAAAATCATAATCATAACATTGATTAAGAACGAAGAACGAACGAAGAACATGAAGAACGTAATGAAGAAAACCATTAAAACTTATATGTTTAATATGGTTAGAATCGTAAAGGAATAACCAATGGATTGATTCCATTTGGTTTGACGTAAAAATATCAAGTAACGAAGATTCGGCAGAAGTTTATGCGATTAGATGTTAAGCGTAGAAATCATAAAATTTCCTGAAATGAAAGTCAAAAGTCGCCGTGTGATTCAAAAACAATGGTTTTCCTTTGCAGCATGTGTAATTATGTAAGCAAGACTTGCGAGAGCAAGAACGAACGAATTCGTAGTTAAAACGAAGAAACGAGCGTTGAATGTTCGCGAATGTTCAAAGAACATGTAAAAATGGACTAATCGGCGAATTTCTCGCCTACAGATTCAAAAATGAATTCCAACTTGATAGGATGGTAGAGCATGTCATTTGTGAACTTTTGGCTTTGGAACGAACCAATTCTAAGTTATAACGATCACGTTACGGACTCCGGAATTTTAGAATTTTTAAAGACTTCATATGGTATAATGTAGTATGACGACGTCATGTAATGACGAAATCCTCAACGTACCTTTACTACGGTACGGTATCAGGATATTATGAAAAGATTTATTTATTTATTTTTGGTTTCCTTAAACAAAAAAAAATTATATTATTGAGTTGGTTAAAAATATATATATATATATATATATATATTTTGATTGATGTCCGAATTATTGCTAGAAGTCTATGCTACTTGATTCAGCTAGATAAATATTGAAAGACGTTTATGAAATTCGAGCGTTTTTGGTCAAACTATACCAAACCAAATTGTTTTAGTGCAGATTCAGATGTTAAGAGGCTGAGGTGAACAACCCTATAAAAGGGGACATGTTATCGGAGACAATAGTTCCGACTGTAACGCATATAGTCGTTACGATGTACTACGTTTGGGCCGGACGTAGGGGTACGATAGGCTGGCCACCTAGAATAGCGATGCGGTTTATAGTGTGAAGTACCGGGGGTGAAGCACTATTAAACCTAGAAAGAAGTTCAAGGTCTTGTGACCACTCAGCATTATTGGAATTTTTTAAATTCCTGAGTTATTTATATCGCTTCCCAATTATTGAGCAATTATGGAAGATTCTTATTATTGTGAAGGAGAATGTAGCGAGAAGAATAGCTCTTAGAAAGAAGTAGTTGTAGAACACTTTAATCCAGTGAATATAGATTAACGTAAAATTTATTTTGATAGTTTGAATGAATGAAGATTAATAAAAATTTCGAGGACAAAATTCTTAGAAGAATGGGTGAATGTGATAACCCGAACAATTATAGATGGTGAATTATGTAGTATATTAATTCGACGAGTAGAGTATCCGGTAATGATCCTTATAAAGGAATGAACGAGTTAAAGAATATATAATATTTGATATATGATTGAGTTTAAATTGAAGATTATGTAATAAAACCTAATAGTTGTTGAAGAAATGAATGAAGTGTATGTATATATAAAACTTTTTGCTAAGTTAACGTGTTGAAGTTATTCAACGATAATTGTGGAAGAGATTTTGTGGAAACCGAATAAGGGAGGTTTCGTTGATTTCGAGGATGGAATCCTTATAAGGATGGAAGGATGTGACATCCTAAATTTTTAAGAATTAATAAATGAGAATTTAATAAATAAAATTCTTATTTTAAGATGTTTAAGTACGAGTGTGTGTATATGTGTTATATATTGTGAAATATGTAATTTGGTGTGAAGAAAGATAATTACCTACTAAAGTGGAAAGTAATGATTAAATGCTTCTCCCCTTGTTCTCTCAACATATCCCGCCACTAAGGCCCTATATCTCACCACTTTTGTTTTTATTAGCTAGCTTAATTAATGACTAAAATATCTATTACACATGGACCAAGCTTTGGGCTTTAATAAAAATTCCTATTGGGCTTACATTTACATTATATTAGCTTACTAACAAACATAAACTTGACTTTCCTAATTAATTAAATTAGGTCACTATTAAATTATCTTATAAATGATATATTGAGCCAATTTAATAATTTAATTGCCCTTAAATTAATTTTATCTACAAGTCCCACACTAAAAATATAATTGGGCTTATTTAATTTATTTACTCTTCTTAATTAATTATCTCTTGAGCTAATGCTCATTATTATTAATATTTTCATATTATTATCCATCAATAATCTTAATTCACTTACATAACCTAATTAGACTTGTCGCATTCAAGTTTATTGAGTATTTAATTAGGGTTTAACACCTTAAATCCATTTTCTGGGTTATTAAATTACTTAGGTTAGTTCACTAACTTATTTAATTTATTAGTGAGACTTTTTTTAAATATTATAGCATATTACTCATCTAATCACTTAATCATCCATAATATATCACAATTTATTTAATATATTTATTTATAATGCACACAGAAATCCTTGGTTATTACATATAGTTCATCAAACATACCACACATTATGAGTTCAGGAACTTACCACAATCATATGGATTTTGGAACTTATCCTAGTCAGACCAAAGTCGTCCATTCGCTGAGGGGTTCCACCATACGATTATGAGTCACGAACTTACCATAAGTGTGAGTTTTAAGAACTCATACCTAATCTTATATTATCTACCTATCCGTTATACACATGAGAAAAGAATCACCTTCTCATCATACTTATAGCAAATAGCGCGACACCGACATTTCAATGATTATCAATGTGATAAACTAAGTAGTCGTTAGACCAAGCACAAAACCCCCTCCCATACAAAAGTTTGTACAACTCAGCTATCACATGAGTCCTCAATTGAAATCCCACATAATCCTAGTTCCCTCTTTACTCGATACGAATTTCATTTAATCCGTATCTACAATTCACAACTCTTTCCTGAGTTTAACTCGTACTATTTCATAGTACAACAGTCGTACAACAATTATGCTATAAAGTTTTCAATTATTTGATTGATCATTTATCCTCTTATGACCTCATCAGATCACGTTGTAATCTGATATTATAATCGTATTATATTATGATTCTTTCCTATGTTATGATCGTTTTGTTTTACGATCTTCTTTCCTTTTATACTTTTAGTCTTTTAGACTCTATCTATTCGTTACTACTGTTCATCTTTATTATCAGAGTTAGGTAACTCTGGATCTTTATAACTTGTCAGGATTCTTCTTTCAATCTTATTGACTTACCAATACTTTGCCCAAATTCATCTCTTAAATTTCAAACTCTATTTTTGTTTATTCCTTATTCCTTATCTCTATGGTTATAGCCTAAGGTACCCCTACCTAAGGTTTATAACCTACAGCTCTGATACCAACTGTGACGCCCCCAAATTCGGGTCCCCAGAACCTCGGACCTGGTACGTTACGATACATCATTTCTATAAATATTGCAGAAGATATAAACATAAATTGTTTATACAATAACTTTTAAAACATAATTCCCAAGGTCTGTAACCTTAACTTAATACCTGCATTCAATATCCTACACGTCATCCGATGTCATTTGTATCCTATACTATTACCATTTTAACCATATAATAATTCCATCCAGGAACTTATCTTTGCTTTTGACTGTGTCCGAAGTTTCTTCTTTAATCTGAAATGTTTATCATGATATAGTAAGGGTGAGCAACAAGTTTGCCCAGTAAGTTTAAGTTCAAATGAAGATATATCATGATTGAAAAGAATAATAAGTTGACAAACTTTCAACAATATAATAATTGTGAAAGAACATGAATCAATAATGATGAATAGCCAACAATGAAATGAATAAATTCAACTGAACAATATGGTAATGAAGGTGATCAACCTTTCATACCTGATGAACATATACAATATGCACAACGTTCGAATCAATAAATCATAGATGTGATATAATCAATAATGATTAATTACGAACATGCTTTACAATAACAACTCGAGTTAGAGTTAGGAAAACATGCATGTACCATCGATTACTGCTACGCAATATAATTTAATCGCTTTATTGTAAAGACCTATCAGTTATAAGATTGATCTTTCAATTAGCATAACATACCTTATAAGTAAACTATCTAACATTTAAACACATAGTTAAATATTAGATAACCTTAACACAGTACATATACACAAGTCTAAACCTAGCACACATCGAGTCTTTAATAATATTCAATATAGTCTACTGAGTGGTTTCCCATAAATAACTAGCAAATTAGTTTTCGTCTAGTCTACACTATTTTCACAGTGAGTTAGATCGGTTACTAATTCGTAGATCCCTTCCCCATATGAAGGAGTCGTTTAGCCCAGCTACTATACATCAACTATTAAAGGGTACGACTGTACTACCTTATACTTAACACTATGTATCATATAACTTGTGAATTAACACTTAGTTTTTCATTTTATAAGTCCTTTATAATTTAGTAAGTCGAATACCTAATCCAGCAACCTGGATTCAACTAACATCCAATCTAGTAACCTGGATTATCCAAACAGATCATTCCAGCAACTTAATGGCCAACCCAGCAAACCAGATTGCAATCCAGCAAATTGGATTCCAATCCAGTAACCTGGATCCCCCTTTTTTAACCTAATCATCTTATTATTTTTTATCTTTTGTCCATACATAAATACATGTATTTCATACACAACATAATTTCTCAGGAATTTTTCAATTTCCTTAAGTATTTTTCAAAAATCCATTTCTAGTTAATTCCTTAAGAAAATAACTACCTCACGCTTAACTCCAAAAATTCCCAACTTTTGACAGGATCTTAAACACGTTATCGTGAGCCTCCAGTTTAAATTTTGTGGCCATCGGAGTTATACAACTCCGGTTATAGCGATTTTCGTCGAAAAAAATGCAAATATTGAAATAGTCATAACTTGCTCAATTTAAGTCGGAATGAACTCATTTTCGGACACGAGCTAGTTTATAACATATATTTTCATGTCCCAAAAGGCCGGAATTTATTACACAAAATAAGTGGATGAAACTGCCCTTCAAAAATCCGGACAGCCTATTTTTTGGGGTTTTCAGATTTGGTGTCCTTTGTTCAAAACAGTCCACGCGGAAATCTACATGGAATTTTTCAGTGATTTTACTTGAAAAAGTTAGAAGACTTCTAGATCTAACTCTAGAAATTGATCATACTCAAAAATTCAAATTACAATGATAGATATGGTAGTTTTAATATCATGTTCCATTTTTTCAAAAATCTGATTTTAAAACTTTTGTGTTTTCTAAGAAATATTCCTAAATCTCTTGATTAACCCAACATTAAACATTATAAACCATCATAATACATAATAATACCTCTAATACTCATGGATATATCATGATCCATGATCTATTTCATCAAACTTACACCAAATCCAAGCAAAACATAATCAAGGCTAGGAAAATTATAGTTTTCTAACTTTTTAAAATATATTTTTCTTTTTCTTGCTTTTGATCTAACTTTTGATCATCAAAAGTGATAGATCTAAACATATAACACTTATAAACATATAGATCTAAGGTTTTGGAGTTTTAAAATCTTAGATCCAAGTTTTGATTAAAAATAATTAAAACTAACTTTGTTAAAAGTTGTTTATACCTTTGATTTCTTGCTAGCCTTCATTGTTCTTCCAAACTAAATGTTGATCTTGGGTAATTTGAAGATCAAACCCCCTTTCTTTTCTCTTCCTCTCCCCACCGTCCCTCTCCTCTCTCTCTCTCTCTTCCTTGTTTTGTTTTCTTAAGCTTGGAAGTGAGATGAGATGAAATAAATTAAAAGATGAGAGAGAAAAGAGTTTGGTGTATGTAATAGGTGTGTAGATATATTTGATATATCTACAATCATTTTCCACATGCTTGCTCCTTCTCTCTCTCTCTTATCTCCTTGTTGCTTGTAAAGTTGGACAAAGAAGTTGGCAAGATGATAACTAAGTGGGTTGGTGAACAACTAAAGCAATATATAATTACATTCACCCCCTTCTATTTCTCCTCTATGTGGCCAGGCCCCTTAGCCCTTTCCTCCCCAATTTCTTGTTTTATTTTTAATGCTTTAATTAGCTTATCACATGTCCAAAATGTCCCTCTCCAATTGGGCTAAAAGTTGGGCTACTCATTTAATCTATTGGGCTTCTAATTTAATTCTTTTCGGCTCCCTAATTAAAACATTTGGGCCATAAAATTAGGCTAAGTCCAATACCTTTAATTCTATCCTACCCTAATCATTTAATTAGGGTTTCTATTCACTCAATTGTAAATTAAATCATTACTCATGCACATTTAATTACTTAACCCAATTAGACTTGTTTTAATAAAATTAATTAGTAGATTGAGATAATAAAATAAATCTCTTAAGTTAGTATAAATGTTAAATACTAACATCATTTACTATTATAACCCTTAAGTTATTTACTTAATATATATATTAGGTTACAAGAATTTATTCTTAGCTCTCTTTATGTTAAATAAATATATAAATAATACACAAAACCATATAAGTCCTTCACAAAATTTTTAAATCCATACTCTATTTTCAGTCTACGTCTTTTATTTAACCTTTATTTAATCATTTAAAATCTTATAAATTTTCAGGTTGTCGCAGTATAGTTGTCATGATGTTTATCATCTGACGAGTATAACAGAAAATGATCCTTGGGGGAAGGATGTTAATGAATTAATGAGAATGAATGATTAGGTAAATACCTAACTGAAAGAGGATGTTGAGATTTTTCAACAAAAATGGGAAGAAGTAAGATTAACTCTTCGTCGAAGGGTTGTAAGGATAAAGCATCCGGGTATGGATGTGGTTTGTAAAATTTCGAGGACGGAATTTTTATAAGGAGGGAAGAATGTGACAACCCAAAAATTCGGATTGACCAGAAATTAAGATTAAAGAGTTTATAATTAATAAAAGGAATTTGATTGATTATATTCTATGTTATGTGTTTATTAATCATTCTATGATATAGGATGATTAGAAATGGGAGGATTCTGGCTACGAGTTAGAATTTTCAAGACAAAAATAAAAGATTTCTGGAAATAAAAATATTTCTAAGAAAAAGATGAAATAGGTACTATTTATGAAACCCTAAGGGTTAGGGTTTAACCCTAAGCCTTTTTGGGAGATCGGAATGTCGGAATGACATTCTGTCGAAAGATTTGACGGTAATATACCGTGAAAAGATAAGTTGGCTGAGAAAAGTTTTCTCGAAAAGAAAAGGACGAAAATCACTGTTCATCCATTTCTGCTCGGGAATGAATTTCAAATTTTCAAAAAATGCGTAATAATAGGATTTGATGACGAGATGGAATATGTAATAAAATTCCAGTTATGGCTCACGAAGTTTTCGCCTGGGGACTTACGACCCTAAGGGATGGAAAGATTAAAACCTATGAATTAATAGGTTATGTATAATACTAATGATTATTATACGGAATGAATACGAGTATAATAGGAGTTATTATATGCGTATAATACGAGGAGGATACAAGAATTAATACTACGTATAATACAAATTTTATACGAAGTAAATAGATTTAATTTGAATTAAATCTAAGAATTAAACCCGTGGGTCGAACCAATGAGTTAATGGGTGGGTTAAGCCCATGGGGCAACCCATGGGGCAAACCATGAGCTTGTGATATCACAAGGATGATATCACCACGATGATGTCATAAACTTGGTGGGAAAGTAAAAGTTAAGGAGGTGGACAAACTTGGGGACAAAGAAAAGTGAAGGAGGTTTGGGCCTAAATGACTCTTTTACCCTAAGTCTTGCAAGCCTAGTAATAGGAAGCCTTAGCCTTCATTATTTCACTAATGATTTTGAGAGAGAAAGAAAACTTGAGAGCTTGATGAAGAAGAAGAAGGAAGAGAAAGAGCATGGATGCTCGGATCAAAGAAGTTCGAGAAATAGAAAAGCTAGCGAATCGCATGCTTTGTCTAGAGGAAGAAGAATAAAGAAGAAAGGTGATCAAAAACCTAACTTAGAAGTTATTTTCTTTAAGTTTTCTATGTTAAATACATAGCTTAAAGAAAAGAAGAATAGAAGATGTTACTGGACGATCCAGATGAGTTATATTAACTCTCCGATGTTATAAGGTTGGATTATCAAACTTATAACATTAGAATGCGAGAAAACGTAAAATCATAATCATAACATTGATTAAGAACGAAGAATGAATGAAGAACACGAAGAATACGAAGAACATATTGAAGAAAACCATTAAAACTTAGATGTTTAATATGGTTAGGATCGTAAAGGAACAACCAATGGATTGATTCCATTTGGTTTGACGTAAAAATATCAAGTAACGAAGATTCGGCGGAAGTTTATGAGATTAGACGTTAAGCGTCGAAATCGTAAAATTTCCCGGAATGAAAGTCAAAAGTCACCGTGTGATTCGGAACTGATGGTTTTCGTCTGCAACACGTGTAATTATGTAAACAAGACTTGCAAGAGCAAGAACGAACGAATTCGGAGTTAAAATGAAGAAACGAGCGTCGAATGTTAGCGAACGTTCGACGAACACGTAAAAATGGACTTATCGGCGAATTTCTCGCCGGCAGATTCAAAAACGAATTTCAACTTGATAGGATGGTAGAGCATGTCACTTGTGAACTTTTGGCTTTGGAACGAACCAAATCCGAGTTATAACGATCACGTTACGGACTCGAGAATTTTAAAATTTTTAAAGACTTAAAAAATTTTCTGAGCTGCAGGGCTAGCATCTCAACGCCACCCAATAGGCTTAATCCGGCGCCGCAGCGGCACTCCTGGGAGAAATCTCTGGAGGGGTAGCGCCGTAGCGCCACGCCAAGGGGAAAATCTGGAGCTACAACGCCAACATGTCAGAAAATTCTAACATTGCTAGTAAGTACTTAACCTTTTGTATATCAATTAAGGGGCTAGGAAGTGATGTAATGTAAGCTTTAAACAACATGTTTAATCAATGTTTATGAGAGAAACGTTGAACAAAAGTAATTGAACTTAAGCTTGGAAACATTAACCAAAGTTTAAGTTGAAGAACAAGTTACGATCTCGTCGATCATCATACTTGGTGATAATTGATGAGAGTTCGAGTGAATATTGAATTCACTTAATGTAACACTTAAACAAGTAATTTAAACCTTAGGTAAAGGATGAATGAGATTAAAAGACAAGTAACATGAACGCAGGATACGTGAACGATTCTCGTGAATCGTATCGGTGTTAAGTGAATATTCTAAGTATACATTGATTGTATGATTTAGATGTTAACGAATGTTGGCATATGAATGATGATAAGCCGTAACGAACGGTAATCAGAGAATGAAGAATAACGTATAATGTTAATGAAAGAATAGAAGAATGTAAGTAACGTTGGTCGCGTAAACGTAGATTACAAGAACGTGAACCATAAGAAGTAAAGTGAAAGTTAAACCAATGCATAAGTCAAGTATTTGACTAATTGGTATTTGTTATTCCTTATGTGATGCATAGGAATTTCGATGAGCAGCTCAGCGTAAACCCTAAGCGGTCGCTGTGCGTAAGGCAAGTTTCTAAACTTCCTTCATCCTTTATGATGAATGCTAGTTTCTTAACTTCCTCAGATGCTGAACATGAGGAAGTATTCCGTGTGTGTAAATGTACGATATTTGTGCAAGCTGGTAGTATATATGAGGCCTTGTGCCACAATGTTAACACTTCGGTGTTTAAGTGAAATGAATTATTCTATGATTGAACTGCTAAGTGTGAAAGAGTTTGGTTTATTCATAAATCGTACTTATTAAGTCTATGATAATGATTCTAGCCTTACAGAATGTATATGAATGAGTACAAAATGAAAGTATATGCGATGTATGTTGTAAAATGATAAGAATCAACACGTATTCCTATTGTTCGAGCTGCTTCGTAACCGTTGTTCGGTTATTAAAGACTTTAAAGAACTTTAATTCTTGCTTTAGTTGTTATTATTCAACTGCTGTGACTTGCTGAGCAATTGAATGCTCACACTTGCTTTAAATAAAAACATTTTCAGCGAACGACTGTAGTATGTATTAAAGGGCCTAATGAAGATCAAGATGATCGACGTCCTGCCATGGTGATATGTTATGAGGGTCACAAGATGAATTACTGTTCATGTGATGAACAAGAGTGAGGATCAAGCCAAGACTTGTAGAATAGTTAGTTAAAACTATTCTATAGATATGATGACTAGTTAAGTCATGCTTGTAATGTGATAAGAATAATGTAATTATAATTATTTTTAATGAAGGAAAGATTTTATGGTAACAAAACCTGGGAATGGAATGAATATATCATTAATCTTCATGATATAATGATGTATGTATGCAATGAGAAGTACACGTAACGCGAGGAATTTGGGTTTGAAAATAGACCGAATTTTGGGGCGTCACAGGTTGGTATCAAAACTGATAGGTTATAAACATTAGGTAAGAGTACCTAAGACTATAGCCTGAGAAGTGAAGGGTAAGAAAATCATGGAGATAAACGATTAAGGAAGAGATCACTACGTGATCTCATTAAATCGTAAGAACAGGTTTCCTGTTATACGATGGATAAGTTATATCTAATTGCTATAATGAAAAGGTACTATGAAATGGTACAAGGGAAAGAACTCGGTAGGGTTGTAAGGGATAGTATACGAATTAAAGAAAATTCGTTGTAAGTCAAGAGAAAGTTAGAGGGTGGTGAATTTCAATTGAGGACTCATGTGATAGTTGAGTTGTGTGAACTTTTGTTATGGGCAAGAGTTTGTGCTTTGGTGTAACATCCACTCAGTCTATTACAGTGATAATCATTAAAATAGTAATGTCACGCTGTCGATGTGCGTATGACGAGAGGGTGAATCCTTTCTCATGTGCATATTAGATAGTAGAATGTATTAAGTTAGGTGCGAGTTCTTGAAACTCATACTTATGAAAAGTTTGTGACTCATAGTTGTATGCTATGTTTCTGAGCCCTGAGCGTATGGACGGTCCTTGAACTACATACTGCGAAGATAAGTTCTTAAACACATATGGTTGTGGAAAGTTCCTAAACACATAAAGTGTAGTAAGTTGATGAACTATACTAAGGTATAGGAAGTTTAGACTGAAAATACGTTATTTTTCAGTATAGTAGCATCTTAGGTACTAGAAGAGGTTAATATTGTCGCAAGTATGACAATAAAAGAAGCACAAGTAGAAACTTCCAAGTCTTCTAGCTATGCTAGATTTTGAAATTTATTAACATCGTGCGGATGAGTATGTCTTCGAATCGAAAATGTTGGTTTCAACTTTTGCAAACCAATGGATTTTTAAAAGAGCTATTCTTTGTATGTCTATGCTAATCATTTCGGCTGGACAGAGTTTGATTTAAAATATCAGAATGAATTTTATATCATCAATGCAATTGATGTATAGGTGGTAAAAAGACGGAGTTATTATTACATCTGAACATACCCTGGAGGGTATGGCAGTATATGTGGTATGACAAAGTCATGAAATGACGAAGTCTTGATCGTACTCTATAGAGTGTGGCATTACGACGTCATTAAACGTGTTGAAAGAATTTAAAGAGTGGTCAATGTCAAGTGATTTGACTAGACGACTGTTTCCAGTTGGAGTCTAATTTATTGGATGGTCTAAGTTATTTGATTTGGCTAGACGAGTGGTATCTCATGTTTAAAAAAAAAGAAATCAAACTTTCTTTGAGAAGTGATGCCAAACCAAATTATTTTGGTGCTGAGTCTAAATACTTAAGTCTGAGGATAACATACCCCTATATAGGGTAGTACAATGGGCTGATCACCTAACGTACGAGAAGAGGTAGTTTACATTCTTTGTGATTATAAACAGGCCCCAGAGGTAGTTTACATTCTTTGTGATTGTAAACAAGCCGACAAATTGGTAGTTTACATTCTTTGTGATTGTAAACAGGCCCCCAGAGGTAGTTTACATTCTTTGTGGTTGTAAACGCACTGGATCAGTAAGTCACCAGAAAAGGTGGTTTACCTTCTTTGTGATTGTACACGCACTTGGTGAGTAAGTCACCAGAAAAGGTGGTTTACCTTCTTTGTGATTGTAAACGCACTTGGTGAGTAAGAATCCCCTCAGCGGTATATGAAAAGTTTTAAAGAAATCTTTATATTCATAGCCATTTGTTCAAACTTCATGATTCATGGGTAGTTGTGAAGATTCTTGAATGAAAGGAAGATAAGAACTTCTTGGAAGAGAAGCTGAGAAGAAGAGTATGTTAAAGGAATCCTTACATTCCTCGTTTTTCATTCTACTTCATAATTTTTGATAAATTATGGAGACTCTAGAATGTTTGAAAGATGAGAACTTCCTCGAAGAGGATGTGAGAAATGATTGTGTTGCAATTTCGAGGATGAAATTTTTGAAGAAGGGGTGAATGTGATATCCCGAGAAAATTTGAAGTATAGTTGTCATGATGTTTATCATCTGACGAGTATAACAGAAAATGATCCCTGGGGGAAGGATGTTAATGAATTAATGAGAAGGAATGATTAGGTAAATACCTAACTGAAAGAGGATGCTGAGATTTTTCAACAAAAATGGGAAGAAGTAAGATTAACTCTTCGTCGAAGGGTTGTAAGGATAAAGCATCCGGGTATTGATGTGGTTTGTGAAATTTCGAGGACAGAATTTTTATAAGAAGGGAAGAATGTGACAACCAGAAAAATCGAATTGTCCAGAAATTAAGATTAAAGAGTTTATAATTAATAAAAGGAATTTTATTGATTATATTCTATGTTATGTGTTTATTAATCATTCAATGATATAGGATGATTAGAAATGGGAGGATTCTGGCTACGAGCTAGAATGAACGAGTTAGAATTTTCAAGAAGAAACTAAAAGATTTCAGGGAATAAAAATATTTTTGACAAAAAGACGAAATAGGTACTATTTATAAAACCCTAAGGGTTAAGGTTTAACCCTAATCCTTTTTGTGAGATCAGAATGTCGGAATGACATTTTGTCGAAAGATTTGACGGTAATATACCGTGAAAAGTTAAGTTGGCCGAGAAAAGTTTCTAGGAAAGAAAAGGACGAAAATCACTATTCATCCATTTCTGCTCGGGAATGAATTTCAAAATTTCAAAAAACGTGTAATGATAGGATTTGATGACGAGATGGAATACGTAATAAAATTCCAGTTATGGCTCATAAAATTTTTGCCTGGGGACTTACGACCCTAAGGGATGGAAAGATTAAAACCTATGAATTAATAGGTTATGTATAATACTAATGATTATTATACGGAATGGATACGAGTATAATAGGAGTTATTATACGAGTATAATAGGAGTTCTTATACGAGTATAATACGAGGAGGATACAAGAATTAATACTACGTATAATATAAATTTTATACAAAGTAAATAGATTTAATTTGAATTAAATCTAAGAATTAAACACGTGGTCGAACCAATGAGTTAATGGGTGGGTTAAGCCCATGGGGCAACCCATGGGGCAAACCATGAGCTTGTGATGTCACACGGATGATATCACCATGATGATGTCATAAACTTAGTGGGAAAGTAAAAGTTAAGGAGGTGGACAAACTTGGGGACAGAGAAAAGTGAAGGAGGTTTGGGCCTAAATGACTCTCTTACCCTAAGTCTTGCAAGCCTATTAATAGGAAGCCTTAGCCTTCATTATTTCACTAATGATTTTGAGAGAGAAAGAAAACTTGAGAGCTTGATGAAGAAGAAGAAGGAAGAGAAAGAGCATGGATGCTCGGATCAAAGAAGTTCGAGAAATAGAAAAGCTAGTGAATCGCCGGCTTTGTCTAGAGGAAGAAGAATAAAGAAGAAAGGAGATCAAAAACCTAACTTAGAAGTTATTTTCTTTAAGTTTTCTATGTTAAATACATAGCTTAAAGAAAAGAAGAATAGAAGATGTTACTAGACGATCCAGATGAGTTATATTAACTCTCCAATGTTATATGGTTGGATTATCAAACTTATAACGTTAGAATGCGAGAAAACATAAAATCATAATCATAACATTGATTAAGAACGAAGAACGAACGAAGAACGAACGAAGAACATGAAGAACGTAATGAAGAAAACCATTAAAACTTATATGTTTAATATGGTTAGAATCGTAAAGGAATAACCAATGGATTGATTCCATTTGGTTTGACGTAAAAATATCAAGTAACGAAGATTCGGCAGAAGTTTATGCGATTAGATGTTAAGCGTAGAAATCATAAAATTTCCTGAAATGAAAGTCAAAAGTCGCCGTGTGATTCAAAAACAATGGTTTTCCTTTGCAGCATGTGTAATTATGTAAGCAAGACTTGCGAGAGCAAGAACGAACGAATTCGTAGTTAAAACGAAGAAACGAGCGTTGAATGTTCGCGAATGTTCAAAGAACATGTAAAAATGGACTAATCGGCGAATTTCTCGCCTACAGATTCAAAAATGAATTCCAACTTGATAGGATGGTAGAGCATGTCATTTGTGAACTTTTGGCTTTGGAACGAACCAATTCTGAGTTATAACGATCACGTTACGGACTCCGGAATTTTAGAATTTTTAAAGACTTCATATGGTATAATGTAGTATGACGACGTCATGTAATGACGAAATCCTCAACGTACCTTTACTACGGTACGGTATCAGGATATTATGAAAAGATTTATTTATTTATTTTTAGTTTCCTTAAACAAAAAAAAATTATATTATTGAGTTGGTTAAAAATATATATATATATATATATATATATTTTGATTGATGTCCGAATTATTGCTAGAAGTCTATGCTACTTGATTCAGCTAGATAAATATTGAAAGACGTTTATGAAATTCGAGCGTTTTTGGTCAAACTATACCAAACCAAATTGTTTTAGTGCAGATTCAGATGTTAAGAGGCTGAGGTGAACAACCCTATAAAAGGGGACATGTTATCGGAGACAATAGTTCCGACTGTAACGCATATAGTCGTTACGATGTACTACGTTTGGGCCGGACGTAGGGGTACGATAGGCTGGCCACCTAGAATAGCGATGCGGTTTATAGTGTGAAGTACCGGGGGTGAAGCACTATTAAACCTAGAAAGAAGTTCAAGGTCTTGTGACCACTCAGCATTATTGGAATTTTTTAAATTCCTGAGTTATTTATATCGCTTCCCAATTATTGAGCAATTATGGAAGATTCTTATTATTGTGAAGGAGAATGTAGCGAGAAGAATAGCTCTTAGAAAGAAGTAGTTGTAGAACACTTTAATCCAGTGAATATAGATTAACGTAAAATTTATTTTGATAGTTTGAATGAATGAAGATTAATAAAAATTTCGAGGACAAAATTCTTAGAAGAATGGGTGAATGTGATAACCCGAACAATTATAGATGGTGAATTATGTAGTATATTAATTCGACGAGTAGAGTATCCGGTAATGATCCTTATAAAGGAATGAACGAGTTAAAGAATATATAATATTTGATATATGATTGAGTTTAAATTGAAGATTATGTAATAAAACCTAATAGTTGTTGAAGAAATGAATGAAGTGTATGTATATATAAAACTTTTTGCTAAGTTAACGTGTTGAAGTTATTCAACGATAATTGTGGAAGAGATTTTGTGGAAACCGAATAAGGGAGGTTTCGTTGATTTCGAGGATGGAATCCTTATAAGGATGGAAGGATGTGACATCCTAAATTTTTAAGAATTAATAAATGAGAATTTAATAAATAAAATTCTTATTTTAAGATGTTTAAGTACGAGTGTGTGTATATGTGTTATATATTGTGAAATATGTAATTTGGTGTGAAGAGAATTTATATATTTATTGAATTAAATAAATATATTAATTGAATTAAATAAATATATTAATTGAATTATTTATTAAGTTAAATAAATAATTATGTGATTATTATGGAGTAATTTAATTAATTGTTATATGTTAATTAAATAAATATTTAGTATTTAATTTAATTAATATATAATGATTTTATGTTATAGTTGTGATTTTAATTGGGATAATTAAATTAGAGGAGTTATGTGATGATTGTTATACGAAATTATAATTAGCGAGTAATTATAATTATGTGACAATTTTATGAGATTAATTGATGTTAGACTTTTAATTAATTAAATTAATATTAAGATTTAATTAATTAAAGGATAACATTAGGAATATGTGTTAAAGGATTTATTAAAAGAGTTAAAAGAGCTTTTAAAACCGTTTTCCCAAACAAGGTCCTTCCTTTTATTTTAAACTTGCTTTACCCAAACAAGGCCTTAATTATTAAAACCTATTTTTAAAATAAAGTTGTTTTCGCCAAACAAGCCTTAGGGCTTTTTAAATTCCAAATATTGTAACCTATGTATTAAGTACAATTATTATACTTATTAGGGTCATTATGTATTATAAGTTATATATCTTATATTTATGTATTATATGTATAATATATGTTAAATAAATTATATGTATATTACGTTAGTAGAAGAACAAAGAGTTAGAGTTAGTCTGTTAGAAATAAAGAAGAAAGAACAGAGTAAACTAGAGAGAAAAGAGAGAAGAAGAAAAGCGAAAGAAGAAAGAGAAAAACTTTGAGAAATCAAAAGAGAAGATAATCACCATCATCTTCATCTTCTTACTCTAGAAGCAAAGGTATAACCTAAGTTTTATTGTTGTTCTTCATTGTTTTTATTCTCTGTAAATTGATTTTCATAATAAACTATAAATTGATGATCAATATGTGTTAGATTATGTATAAAAACTATTATATATGAGTTATATGATAGTTTATGTTATTAATTTCATGTAGATATGATCAACATGGAGAAATTGTGTTCATAGTGTTCTATCACGAAGTTATTTTGAAAATTGTTCTTAAATCTTTGATGTGAGCATGAGTTATGTGTAATATGGGTTATATTAGGATATAACATGAGTTATATTATGGTTGTAGAAATTCAATCCATGTATTTTTGATAAACAAGAAGGATTGTGTTCATAACGATTTTTCGGAAACTAATTTCTGAAAAATGGTTTTTTTTAAAACTATCAAATTGGTGTTTGATTATGAGTTAATGTTAAAATTGATCATATATTATGTTAGTATGTTAAGAATATGAGTTATTGCGATTGGAATTACTTGGATTGGGTTAAAAACGAATTCGTAGTAGCAATTTTCGTCAAGAACGCTTAATATTGTAGTTTTCTTTGAAATCATGAAATCTTGGTTTTGATTATGTGTTATATGAATTTTATATGTTATGATCATGTTTAAGAGTTTAAAAAATAGTTTTTATCAAGTTTCATGTTTATCATGTTGGCGAAAATCAAATTCGGTGTGAAGGAATAATCCAAATTGGCTTCTTTCTCCACCAGTTCACGAACCAACACCCTCACCAGGGGGGTGACCCGCCCTATTGGGTGTATTAGGCTTGGGGGACTGGCCCCAGCGGGTACCCTTGCTGTCCGGAGTGGTTTAATTGTTATAATGCAAAACTATTTTGACCTCCGTTAGTAAAATGGCCATAACTTTTTCATACGAACTTCGATTGAGGAGATTCAAGATGATCCGGAACGAGCAGGAGTAGACCTACAACTTTTGTTTTTTAACTTTATTGATTTGAGGTCGTTAGAAGGGGTTAAAATGGTCATCATTGTGACTGATGCGTATTCGGAGGCAATCGGAGGGCGTCGGTCATGTACATACACAAGTATAGTGTTATCGACGATAATAGATGTTGTTCTAAGTTATAAAACATGAATGTTAGTAAGTATAATGATCTTTAACATTAATAAATGATGTATTAGATAAGTTATGTAAGCATACACAAGAGAGACGATACGGGCGTGTGACGAATGAACGTCGAAACGCCGTGACAAGTGTTAATGAACGTAAAAAGTGTTTTAAGTCAAATGAAATGAACATTATAAGATATGAAATGGGGTTAATATAAAACCAATAAGTAGTCCTAGCAAAACATAAACACTTGAATGATTTCGAATATTACTAAAAAGAAATATAGTGAGATATAAGTCGAAAGTTAACACAATCTAATTGAACATTGTGTATTGATAGTAGGAAGAGTTATGAGATGTAGAGTAGAGTTTATATTACAACTACTATGTGTTGCTATGTGACTAATAGTTGATGTGCATGATTATATAATTGTGTAGGACACGTGAAGTGCAGATAGCTGTAAGCTGTTAATCTGTTATTGGTAAACAACGATCAAGGCAAGTCTTTCGGTTCCTATTTTCTACGTGGACTTGATGAACTATTTTAAATTGCATGATATGTTATATGTGTTGTAAGCAAGCATGATATGTTGTAATCATGAAATGTTAAAGTCAATTTTTGACTACATTATTTTAGTTAAATAATGATGATTGAGTAAGGAACTCAATCTTTATATTTGCTTATGTGAATTAAAGCATGTATGCCATGTTACTTTAATTATTATGATATGTATGTTGAGCATATTATTATGTGCTATGTGATGCATGAAAACTGTTAGAACTTGCTGAGCTGTCGAGCTCACTCTTGCAAATAATAATTTTTGCAGGTCATGATTTCAAGGTAAGGATATGTGCTTACTGAATTATAGAGATCCATATTCACGAAGATTACTTATGTTTTATGAGAAATGTATTTAATATTTTGAATGTAACATGTTGAAGTAAGTTGAGCTATCCGGTGTATATGGATATTGATTTATGATGTAAGACTTTGTATAGTCATTTTGTTGTAACGATTCATGATATAAATTTGAATCGAAGAGATGTAATGTAAATGTTGTGATTTAGGGCAAATACAAAAGGAAATGTATAAAAGTTTTATATATTCCGCATTTTTAGTGAGTTTTCATATCGAATAATGATGTAATGAGAGATTAAAGTTGTATTGTTAACGATCGAGAAGGAAAATATTATTGTATGATTTTTTGGGGTCGTTACAATTTTTACTGGAAGTACATGTATATAATATAAGCATACCATGAAATTTTCAGAATTTTTGGAGATAAACTCGATTATGATAAATCTTACAATATTTGGCTATTTTGAACTATTTAAATATAGTAAATGGATTTAAAAAAAATTTAGAAAAATATATTTTCATGAGGGGATTATATAGTTGCTTTCCAGAAAGGAAATGGTTTTATAGATGTTTTGCTATTTTTCATATAAATGATGTTATATGGATAAATGAATTAAATTAAAAATATGATGTGGAAAATATGGAAAATACAGTTTTACGACTTGAGACCCTCAAGCATGGTTTATGCAGATTTTTGATGAAGGTTTCGGTCAGTTGTGAAGAGTTCTTATGTTTATGGCATTTTAGAATGCTTAAATGAATTAATTAATAAAAGGAAAACAATAAAATAAATTATTTATTAATTTATTAAATGATTTAAAATATTTTTACATGACTAATGTTATTAGATTGAAATGTTTTTAGTGATATTTGACTTGAATGTTATTAAAAAGTTAATAACATTAGTTTAAAATATTATTACATAATTAATTATATTAAACGAGAAATTAAAATAGAGAATTAAGTTATTTTAAATATAGTTGTTGAATTTAGTATTCAAGGAACTATATTTTGTATATAGTAGACTGAAAAGAGAATGCAGGGTGCTGAATTGGATTTTGGATTGCTGAAATGATTTCGGTTTACTGAGTTTGAATTTAGTCTGCTGAAATTATGACTTCAGGATACTGAAATGTTATCTGGCTTACTGAAATGGTATTTTAAGTTTACTGAAATGCTAGCTAGTTTACTAAGATAACATATAAAGGGAAAACTTATAAGTATAAGTTATGATATGATTATAAGATTATCAAGGTAGAATAGTAATAATAAGACTTTAATGTAATGTCTAATACTTAACTATATGTTTGAATGTTAGACAATTTAATATAAGATAATGAGATTATAAATAAGTTATGCTATGACTAATTGAAAGATCCATTATAGGTCATTTCTCTAAAGAAGTTAAAGTAAATTGCATAGCAGTAAACTACGATTGAGGCAAGTTCTCTAACTCCACTTAAGTTATTACTTTCGAAGCATATTAGTGAATAATTATTGTTGATTATTCACATCTAAACTGATTATTTCTATTCGCTCTTTGAGCAATTGAATCCATATTCTATTATTATTGAACTATGAATTAGTTAAAGTTCTTTTATTCATGAACTATTTATGATATGTATCTATGCTAGTTGTATCTGCTGGATCAAACATGTTTAAATTTGTTAAATCAAATATGTTTTAAAAGCGGTGCCTAACTAGTTGAACTGGTAAGGACTCATGACTGAGAAAAAGAACAATTTTACTAAAGCATTATTGGAAAATAATTGTTGCTTGTATACTAAGTGATTATGCATATCTCACAGGGTATGAAAGGTTGATCCCCTTGATTACCAAAACTTATTAAAAGGACCAGTTTAAATACTGATAACCTTAGTATATTTTCATGGTTATTTCAAACCACTCAGCCTCTGATATTCAATTATTCGAATATTCAGTTATTAAGATTTAATTCATGTTCTTTCACTATTCATGTATCTGATTGAACTTTGAAAGTTAAATTCTTTTCTAATCATGATATATCTCCTTCATATTTAAATTTGCTAAGCAAATTAGTTGCTTATCCTTGCTATATCATGACATTTATTTAAGCTAAGCCCGAAGGTTTGAGTAAGAAAGGCAAGGGCAAGGGCAAGGTCCAAGAATAGTGAATATGAGTTTTTATGTATTGTGATACACTATGTTTAATGATTATGTAAACCTTTTGTGTTACTATATGTAATTAAGGTACTTTTAAGTTAAGGTAATAGACCTTGGGATATTGTATAAGACTTTATTGTAATGAACAATATATGTTTATTATTTCGCAATAGTTTATAGAATGCGTATGATGATGATGTATCGTGAGCACCAAACTCGAGGTTAGAGAACCCGAATTTGGGGGCGTCACACTTCTTACCGATCAAGATCAGATTCACCCTAGATCAGTTGGCAAAGCTGTATATGAAGGAGATTGTTTCTAGGCACGGAGTTCTAGTGTCAATAGTTTTTGATCGAGATCCGTATTTCACATCAAATTTTTGGAAACGACTACAGGAATGCATGGGGATGCAGCTAAGAATGAGTACGGCATATCACCCTCAAACAGACGGGCAGAGTGAAAGAACAATCCAGACATTGGAAGATATGTTAAGAGCATGCATCATGGATTTCAAAGGAAATTGGGATGATAACCTACCATTAGTGGAATTCGCTTATAATAACAGTTTCCACGCAAGTATTGGCATGCCGCATTATGAAGCGTTGTACGGCAGAAAGTGCAAAACTACATTATTCTGGGATGAAGTTAGCGAGCGTCAACTGCTAGGACCAGAATTGGTACAACAAACCGCTGAGATCGTCTAGGTGATCAGGACAAGGTTAATATCAGCTCAAGATAGGCAGAAGAAATACGCAGATCCACACCGCAAGAATATAGAATTTGAATCTGGTAACTACGTTTTCTTAAAAGTCTCTCTCTAGAAGGGAAAGATCAGATTTGGCAAAAATGAGAAATTGAGCCCAAGGTTCATTGGACCTTTTGAAGTACTGCGAAGAATTGGTGAAGTCGCGTATGAGATAGCCTTACCTCCGGCATTAGAACACATTCGCAATGTTTTTCATGTTTCAGTATTAGGAACGTATAAACCCGATTACAAACATGTCGTAGAATATGAACCCTTACAATTTGAGAGAGACTTATCTTATGAAGAAGTTCATGTTCAAATAGTTGACAGAAAAGAGCAAGTTCTTAGAAACAAAGTGATACCTTCTGTTAAAGTAATTTGGAGGAACCACAACGCTGAAGAAGCTACATGGGAACTCGAAGACCAGATGATGAAAACTTATCCTCATTTATTTTCTTAATCTATGTGTAAGCGATTCTAGGGAACAAAATCTTTGTAAGGGGGGAGAATGTAACGGGATGAATTAATTGAATTGTGATTCTGAGGACAGAATCCTTTTAAGGGGGGAAAGATGTGACAAACGAGATTTTTGTAATTTATTTTAAATATTTATTAAATTAAATAAATATTTTTGTTGATTTATTTATTGAGTTAAATAAATATTTGATGGAATTGTGGTAGATTAATTTAATTAAATATGTTACATTGATTAAACTAATATGGAATAATTTTATAGTTCAAAGTGTGAATTTAATTGAGATTTTTAAATTCAATGAGTTGCTATTAATTATAATGTTATTTTAATTAATTTAATAATTATATAGAGATTTAATGATTGGTCATAATTAATAAATGAGAATTTTAATTATGTGATGATTTGATTTAATGTGTAATATTACCGTTTATTTAATTGAATTAAATGATATTATTTGATTAATTAAAGTGTGACAAATAAACTATATAAATAACAAGTTAATTAAAATAATAGAAAATGAGTTATTTGTGACCAAACCAAACATGGCCTTAAGAATATGGGAGCAGTTAAGGCCTGATACGCTTAACCGCTACCCATGTTCCACCGGTTATATTATTATACGTAGAAGTTATATATTAGACTTCATTCATTATATCATATCTATAGAAAATTTCAGAGAGAAAAGGATAGAGTCTGAGAGAAAATTGTGAGTTTAAGAAAGAGGTTTGGAGAATCAAAAAGAAGTGCTATCATCTTTTAGCAATCTAAACAAGAAAGCAAGGGTAATTCCTTTATCTCAAGCTTTTAATTTTATATTCTAAGTTTTCTCCATTAATGTATATTTGATTTCTTTGTAAATAGAATTTAATAATTTAATTGTTAAGAACTTCATGTAATTAGATGTTTATTAGCATATATAATTTAATTGTATATGATTTATATGTGTTTTACAGTAATTAATCCATGAAATCATGTTTTAATTGGAGTTTTGTAGTTAAAGAGTAATAACTTATGAATAAAGCTTATATGTACACAAATTCATGCTTTAATTTTATATTAAACTGTAAATTGATGATTGATTATGTTTATGCATGTAAAAACGAAGAGAACGAAACTTAAACGGACTGATTCGGTGTTATAACGAATATGTAATGTATGATTTCATGAAAATTGATGAAACTTGGAAAAATAGCAAGAACATAAAAATTATGTGTTCCAATTTAGTTGTTTATGTGATTTAAGTTGTTAAAAGCATGTTAAGAATGTTATATAATGTTTCTGTTAATTCCAGAACGTATGAGTAGCATTAAATTTGTTGTTTAAGTATGATTTTGGAATAAAATAGCTTTTTCTGTGTTCTTCGCGAACACTGTCAGGCCTCACTGCATCGCGGCACCGCAGTGCCGGTTCTGTGAAGAAACCAGGCGCTGCAGCGCCAAGCTCAATGCTAGCTGACGTGGAACGGCGCTACAATAGCGGTTCTGTGAAGGAACCAAGCGCTACAGCGCCAGGACAATGGCCTGCTGACTTAGGCTTGGCGCCGCTGCGTCGGTCCCCAGTTCAAACTGGGAGCTACAACGCCGGCTAGCAAAATGGCCCAGAGAATTTTGTTTAAGTGTTCAAGTTCAGAAATGTAATTTAAAACCTAATGTAATGAACATAAAAATGTGTTAATCATATATTGAGATGTTAAAACAAATTAATAACATGTCAATGATGTTTTACGTGATTAATTGATAAGTTAAATACGTGATTTGAACTCGTTGTTCGTGAATTCTAATAACATATTCAAGAACTGATGTTTGTGATTCGATGAAGATAATCAGATCCAGAGTTAAGATAGTATAATCATGATGCTAGTTATGTTGTAATTAATTTATATTGTGAATGTAATGGTATGTAGGATTAATTGAGGGACATGAATAATAATTGTCTAAACTACGCACGAGGAAAGTTTCTTAACTCTATATTTAATTGAGCAAGTTTTCTTATCCTATCTTGACTACAATTATAAAAGCTTTAAATCGTATTTTTATATCGATCAAGTTTTTATTGTTATTTATTCAAGTTATGATTTTGAATGAGATGTTCTAATTCTTTATAAAGCAATACTTCGGTTATACAATGCTTATTCAATTATATACCTTTGAAAGTCATTATTTGATTTAAGTATCATTTTTATTGTTGAACCTTGAATGACTAGCGAACCCTTCTTGATTCAACTAGTCTATAGTTGATGAGCGTTCTAAATTCTAGAACTATTATTGAGACTTATCCAAACTAAAATTCCTTTGGTGCTGACTCTGATGTCAAACTGAGATGAACAACCCTTTATAGGAGATTATTTACGCGTTAGCGTTGAGATTATGTGCACATACATGGTAGTAAGGGCTGATCCCACTAAGTACGAGAAGTAAGGTCCATATAGTTTTATGACTGTTAAAGGTCTAAAGTAGAAATACTTGATAACCTGGGACATAGTTTTTGGTCTTATGACCCTCAAATATACTTTTGATTCTTGTTTCTAATCTTGATTCAAAAGCCGAGCTTTCTATTATTCAGAACTCATTGATTTCTCGCATGTTATTATTATTATTATATTGTTATATTTGTGGACAATCGTTGCTCACTCTTGCATAATTCCATTGCAGCTAAGATTAAAAGAACGGAAGAGCCTTCCACTAGTAAAGGCAAGGGAAAGATGAACAAGTAATGAAGACTTGTTATTATTATTGTGAATGTTTTGTTAAGACTTATGTTGTTATGTTTAAGACTATTGTTTATGTTTCCGCATTGATGTTTTAAGGTTAGTTAACATGGGGATTATTTATTTATGATGTTGTAATCCCTTAAGGGGAGGATTTCTATTTATTTATGAGTTTCATTTATTATGGGTAGATAGATTATTATTGGACAGTGAACACCAAATCCTGTGAAAATGAAGTACCCAGATTTGGGGATGTCACAGTTTATGTATGAGGCCTTATGCCGAACTTTCAACACTTATGTGTTTCTGTAAAATAAATTATTTTGCGATTTAACGATTTAATGTGGTATGATTCTATTGATGAACTATTAGAATTAAGTCTATGCTAATGATTCTAGCCAGACTGAATGTAAGGTATGTGAAAGTAAATGTGGTTAATCTTTTAAAAATGATAGGAATTAGAGTTTTTCCTATAATTCGAACTACTTCATAACCTTTGTTCGGTTATTGAAGTTTTAAAAGGGTCTTTGATTCTTGCTTTGGTTGTTGTACAACTGCTTTAACTTGTTGAGCAATTGAATGATCACTCTTGCTTTAAATAAAAATATTTTCAGCGAACGATGATAGAATGAACTTAAGGCTCCCGTAAAGATCAAGCTGACAGGTTTCCTGCTGAAGTGTTGTTCATTATATGAACAAGCGTGAAGATCAAGCTGACAGGTGTCCTGCTGAAGTGTTGTTCATTATATGAACAAGTGTGAAGATCAAGCAAAAACTTGTAATGAAGAATAACTAATTAAACTTTAGAGTAGTTTAATGAATTGTATGTATCTTTTATGGCGGATGAAAGTCATTTTTGTAATATGTAATGAATAATGTAATTACCATTATTTGTAATGAACGAGGTTTTAAGGTAATAGAAGTTGGGATTTATGTATGTATGTTGTTATATTTAGTTATATAATGATGTATGTTCGGAATGAGATGTACGAAATTCGGGTGTGAAGATAGACCGGATTTCAGGGCGTCGCAGATTGGTATCAAAGTTGTTAGGTTATAAACCTTAGGTATGAGTACCTAAGGCTATAATATGAGGGTGAAGAATAAGAAAATCGTTGAGGTAAACGATTAAGGAAGAAGATCACTACGTGATCTCATTAAATCATGAATAATAGATATTCTATTAAACAATGAATGATTTATAGCTAAACGCTATAAATGAATGGTACTATAAAGTAGTACGAGAAGAAGAACTTAAAAGAGTTATAAAGGATAAAATACGAATTAAAGAAAATTTGTATTAGGTAAAGAGAAAGTTAGAAGTTGTAAGATTTCAATTGATGTACTCATGTGATAGCTGAATTGTATAAACTTTTGTTATGGGCAGGAGTTTGTGCTTGGTGTAACAACCACTAAGTCTATTACAGTAATAGTCATTGGAATAGTAAAGTCACGCTATCAATATGTATATGACGAGAAGGTGAATCTTTTCGCATGTCTATATTAGATAGTAGAATGTATTAAGATAAATGCGAGTTCTTGAAACTCATACTTATGAAAAGTTTGTGACCCATAGTTATATGCTATGTTTTCGATCCTCTAAGCGTATGGAAAGTCCTTGATTTGTTCTTAGATTACATATTGCGAAGATAAGTTCTTAAACACATATGGTTGTGGAAAGTTCCTAAACACATAAAGTGTGGTAAGTTGATGATCAATACTATGGTATAGGAATGGTTAGATTGAAAATAAGTTATTTTCAGTATAAGTAGCATTGAAGGTGCTAGAGGAAGTTAGAATTGTCGCAAGTATAACAATGGTGGAAGATGAAGAAAATAAAAAATTCCAAGTCTTCTAGCTATGCTAGATTTCAAAATTTATTGACATCGTGCTCAAGTGTACATGTTTAAGAAAATAATACTGGTTCAAATTTCTGTGAACTAATGGATTTTAAAAGAACTATTCTTTGTATGTCTATGATAATTGTTTCGGTAGACATAAATTGATTTGAAATATCAAAATAAATTTTAAATCATCAGTGCATTTGATGCAGAGATGGTAAAAAGATGGAGTTATTAATGTAATTGAACCTAGTGTTGGATGTGATCTTCGGATCAACAACCCGCTATGGTATAATGTAGAATGACAAAGTCACAAACTAACGAAGTCCTCAACGTACTGTGAAACAGTACGGTATCATGACGTCATAAAATATTTTGAAGTATTGTGAAAGAATTTAAAGAAGTAGTCGATGCCAATTGATTTGACTGGACGAATGTTTTAATTGATGTCCAATTTATTGGTATGGTCTAAGCTATTTGATTTGGCTAGACAAATGTTATGTCATGTTTAAAAGAAAATCGAGCTTTCTTTGAGGAGTTATGCCAAACTAAATTATTTTGGTGCGGAATCTGATGATTAAGTCTGAGGTGAACAAACTCCGGGATTTGGAGTTATAGGATAAGTTGATCACCTACGTATGGAAGAGGTACTTTACTTTCTTGGTAATTGTAAACCGACCGTGATGAAATGGTTTATGGTGAAATACTACTAAACCTAGTAAGAGATCATGGTCCATACAATCCCTCAGCAAAATATGAATTATTTTAAAGGAATTCGTATATTTCTCGTTATTCATTCTACTTCATAATTCTTAAAATTGTAAAGACTCTGGAATGTTTGAAGGATGACAACTTCTTTGAAAAGGAGTTGAGAGATTAGTATGCTAAAATTTCAAGGACGAAATTCTGTGAAGAATGGGTGAATGTGATATCCCGAATAATTGTAAAAATAGTTAAGCAATGAGTTTAACTATTGACGATTATGTCAGAAGGAATAAGATGTTGAGGTTATTCAACAAGAAGGAGAAAGAGTAAGATTAAATCCTTGAATAAAGGTTGTAAGAATAAAGCATCCTGGTATGAATGTAGTTTTAGAAATTATGAGGACGAAATTTTTATAAGGGGGGAAGAATGTGACAACCCGAAAAGTCGGATTGTCCCAAAAATTAAGTTTAAAGAATTATTAATTAATAAAATAGATTTTTATTAATTATATTCTATGTTATGTGTTTATTAGTCATTCTATGACTTAGGATGATCATAAGCCTGGAGTATTCTGTCTGTGAGCTAGAATGAACGAGTAAGAATTTTCAAGAAGAAAATAAAAGATTTTCAGGAAACAAAAATATTTTTTAGAAAAAGACAAAATAAGCACTATTCACACGACGAAACCTAAGGCTCAGGGTTTGAATAACTTAGGCCTTTTTGAGAGTTCAGTATGTCGTAATGACATTCTGTAGGACCCCAACTTTTTATGAATAAGATTTAATTTTCTCTACATATTATTTTAAATAGTATGGTGTTGATTTGATAAATGTGATAAGTTATGGGTGATATGTGCAAATTTTACAAAGTAAGCAAGTTGTCATAAAATATTCGTTGTTTCGGGGAATATTTTTTTGTCGGGGAATAGTCGTACGACGGCGCAATCATTGGTTGACCCATAAAGGAATAACTGTTGGATATAGAAAGCGACAGAAGTAACCTTTTTATAAAAATAATGACAAAACTTTTACAATTAAAACTGTTGAAATACCCGATGATAAAAGTACAATAATACGCGTTGTTGCACAGTAGAACACGGTATTGCACATTACTTCTAATTATTGATTCTTACGTAAGAAGTCACTCATTTAATAATTGTTACAGTAATTACTGTTCAATATCTTATATTATTGATTCAATAATTGTCACAGTAACCTTTGCATAGTATTTCACATTATTAAATCAATGATTGTCACACATATTATTGAAATGGTATTATTAGATAGCATTATTGACAATGTATAGAAAGTTCTGTCGAGGAAAGGGGTTAGGATATATAATTGCGCGCCAATGAGGAGAAATTCTTATCGGAAAGTCCCCTCTTTCCTAGGAACAACCTTGTTGTCAATATTGTGATTCTGTAATATTAAATGTGAATAATAATTGATTGTTGATAAATATGATAAGTAAATATTTGTTCAATTTTGATATAAATGGAGGAATTTTTAGCAAGAGATATTTGTTGAAAGTTGGCATTTTATCTTCTCCGATAAAATATTCATTCAAATATATTATTATAATATTACATTATAATAGTATAATGTGATAATATAATAATATAATTTTATAATTTGAATGGTAATATTATTATAATAAATTTATGGTATAAAAATAAAATGAGGTAGAAGAGAGCAAATTAAATTTGAATTCTTTTAATAATTATAAATATTTTTTAAAATTTTAAAACATGTGGGTGGAGACTTGAAATTGTCCTTTTAGGTGTGCTACAAAGTTTTCAAAACAGGTATGCTGAGAATTAATCATCCGTAGGTTCATTTGTCAATCCTAGTGTGCTGGCATTTTTCTATAAATAGGTTGCTTAGTTAAGAAATAAAAATCACACCAGAAACAGAAAATTCTCTCTCTATAATATTAAGCGTATTTCTTATGAGTATAAGAATATTTTGAGTGTTGATAACAGTGCAAGATTTCTTCAACATAATCTCCGTTATTCCAGTCAGAACTACTTTCCTATTAAGGTAAAGGATATTATTTTTCTCGTAAAGGATGTTATTTTCGTTCAATATTCGTAAGGAATATTATTTTCTTCCATACTCTATAGTATGTAAGTGACAATATTTCATTTCATATTCCTAAATTTAAACTTACTATGGTAATTATTTCTTCTATAATTTTTGAAATGATTAGAAATTCCTTAAGGTTTGTGCTTCATCTAATATCATTTTACTGGAATATTGATATTAACTTTCTTATGAAATTTTAATCTTTTCATGTCGGGATACTATTCATACGGTACTATTTATACATATAATACTATTCATACATACGGTACTATTCATGAGTACTATTCACAACGAAATTAAATTTTCTTTTCTTTGTCCAAGTTATCCTTTTTGGATCTTATTCTTTAAATTGGATCCATGTTTTGATCTTCATTCTTGAACTCTGGATAAATTGAATTATAAATCTCTAATATTTATCCTTGATCTCACTGGATTCATTGTTTATATCATTGTCATAATCCTCAAACTTAAATATAATTATAGTGAAAGTTATCTTTGGCCCGTAGTGCAAAGATGAACTATTGATTGATGAATATCTTTAGCCCGTAGTACAAAGATGAGTTGTTGATTTATAAATATCTTTGGCATGTAGTGCAAAGATGGACAGGTGTTTGGCATAATCATAACCATTGGTAATACAAATGAAGATCTTTGGCCAGTAGTGCAAAGATGAATTATTGATTTGAAATATTTATTGATTGATGTCACAGGCATAAAATAATGATGATGGACTTTTAAATCATAGAAAATAGTACACATCATTCTCTACTTAACTTTTCTAATGGATTGCAATTTCTGCTGCAGTTGTTGATCTAAAACTTGTTGTCCATAATATTTTATCTGAATTATTGGAGGTTAATGATAATTTATTCTTAATTATCTTAGTCATAATATTCTTTACTGGGCTAGTTGAGCTCACCTTTTTCTTTCATTGTTCTCTTCAGGAAATGAGAATATACCTGAGACTAGTCGAAGAATGGAGTAATGGTCCGAGATAGCACTATAGTAGTCCTCACTATTTTGTAAAATAGTGTGATAATAATTGTAATGAGGACTTATTTGGGCGTTTATATTTTCGTATTGTATACGATCTGTATTGAAGCTCACAGTTTGTGTGGTCGTATTTTGCACGACCATTTGATATAAAAAATTTGTATTTGGATTTTGTACTATGTATTTGGAGACTCACAATGGGTTGTGTGAACCTATTTTGGGGGCGTCACAGTTGGTATCAGAGCTTAGGGATATGATCTCTGGCGGAGATCTAGGATTAGAACTAGGAGGTGCGAGACGAGTAAAATCTTTGCTAGTGTGTTCTACCTAAGCTTATTTGTTATTTAATTGGCCGGTCAGAACATAGGGATAATATGTGACATGTCAATTTCTTTAATTAACCTTTGTTTTGTGGCAGTATTTGAGAATGTCATTTAAAAATCTAAGCAATGGAGCATATGAGACCATTGAGACACCGCTAATCACCAACCAGGATAATATGCATCAGGAAGGCAATAATCCTCCTGTAAACAACACCACCGATCAAACGATGAACGATGGGATGTTTAGGAGCTTTCTACAATTCATACAAAATTAAACGAGAGAAACTCCTATTCAAAGTGCAGGTGGAAACAATGGTAACTCGCGGCTTGTCACTACTAAGTAATTCAAGGAGTTGGGACTGCCGGAGTTTTTGGGAAAGCCAAATCCACTCAAGGAAGAAGCTTGGGCTAAGTAAATCACTAAAATACTTGGGATACACAGAGGAGCAAAAGGTTCCCTTCGCTATCTTTATGTTCCGTGAAGAGGCAGATTACTGGTGGGAATCTGTAAAGCGTACTCAGCTTTTTGCACTTAAGATTTCTTGGGAGAAGTTTCAGGAATTGTTCAACAACAAGTACTTTTCAGAAAATATTCGTCATATGAAGGAGGTGGAATTCATCAAACTGGAACAGAACAACATAACAGTATCACAATACGAGGCCAAGTTTGCAGAATTATCCCGATTTACATTTCATTTGGTGGATAATGAGGAACGAATGACACGAATATTTTTGAGAGGTTTGAAACTTGAAATTCGTCAATACCTCATTTCTCACAAACTTTGTTTGTATTCAGATGTTGTGAATACGGCTCAATTATTGGAGTGAGATAATGAGACTATTCAACCAAAGGACACCAACCATAATCATACCAGTGGCAACAGTCATCGGAACAATGATAACCAACGTGGGTGAAATTATAATGCCAGAAATGGTAACCACTTCGGTGGTAATCATGGTCAAGATAATAGAAGGCGTGAGTTGGGTGGAAATTTTAAAAAGAGAAGATACAACAATGACGACGGAAAGACATCGGCAGCAACACCAGCACCAGCAGCCGTTTCTAGGAGAGGGGAATAACCACCAGTCGTATGTTACAAATGCAGACAAGAGGGACACGTCAATCTAAACTGCACACAACAATCCAAGGTGTGCTACAATTGCGGAAAGGAAGGTCATATAGCTCGAGTGTGCCCTATAAAGAAGTCAAGTCCAGCTGGGATGGTGACTCCAAAGGCTGTCCCAGACAAGTCAAAGTCGGTGGTTCAAGGAAGAGCGTTTGTCGTGACTACCCAAAAAGTAAAGAACTCGAACGAAGTTATCACGGGTAAGCTAATCATAAACTCTTGCGAAGTCTATACCTTATTAGATACCAGTTCTATCCATTCTTTTATTTCACCTACTTGTGCTCAGCGTTTGAACTTAACCCCTGACAAATTAGACTTTAATTTATCTGTTAAAACTCCGTTAGGAGAAACCTTTGTTACATCCACAGTTTACAAATCTTATTTGATTCAAATTGGCACCCTCACATTACCTATTGATCTCATCTCTTTGAAAATACTTGCATTTGATGCGATTTTAGGAATCGACTGGTTAACCACTCATCATGCTAAAATTGATTATTTTTGTAAGGTTTTTAGCTTTCATATTCCTAACCAACCTGTTGTGCGAATTTAAACAACCAAACCACTAAAATAAATCACTGTCATTTCAAGTCATAAAGATATTCGTTTATTGAAAAACGAATGTCAAGCTTTCTTAGCCTATGTCACCGATTTAAACAAGAATACATCAGATTTGAATGATATTTCTGTTATTAATAAATTTCCTGATGTATTTCCCAAAGAACTTCCTGGTCTATCCCCATAACGTGAAGTTGAATTTTTTATTGATCTTGAACCCGGTACAAAATCCATTTCCAAAACCCCATATCGAATGGCTCCTATTGAACTTCAGGAGTTAAAGATCCAACTACAGGAGTTGTTAGACATCGGCTTTATACATCCTAGTACATCGCCTTGAGGTGCTTCTGTTTTATTTGTAAAGAAGAAAGACGGGAGTATGTGACTTTGTATTGACTATCGAGAGTTGAACCATATCACCATCAAGAATAGGTATCCGTTACTTTGCATTGATGACTTGTTTGACCAGTTATAAGGTGAAAAATTCTTTTCAAAGATCGATCTTCATTCTAGATATCATTAGTTAAAGATTAAAACTGATGACAATCCAAAGACTGTCTTCAGAACTCATTATGAGCATTATGAATTCTTAGTCATGTGTTTTAAATTGACTAATGCTCCTGCTGCTTTCATGGATATGATGAACTGGATATTCAAAGAATATTTGGATCATTTTGTGTTTGTCTTTATTGATGACATCCTCATTTATTCTGAAAGCCGTGAAGATCATGAGCAACACTTGAAGTTGATATTCCAAAAGCTTCGTGAAAACAAGCTATATGTCAAGTTAAAGAAATATGAGTTTTGGCTTGAGGAAGTAGCATTCCTTGGACACGTGGTATCGAAACATGGAATATCAGTTGACCCGGTGAAGATTGAAGCAATACAAAGTTGGGAGCAACCTAAGTCAGTAACCAAAGTACGTAGCTTTTTGGGCTTCGCTGGTTATTATCGGAGATTCGTGGAAGGATTTTCTTTAATTGGTACTCCATTAACTCAGCTAACTCGAAAAGATACAAAATTCGAATGGAACGAGGAATGTGAGAAGAGCTTCCAAGAGCTCAAGAAGAGACTCATTTCAGCACCTGTTCAGATAATATCGTCTGGTTCGGATGGATTTGTCATCTACAGCGATGCGTCAGGCAAAGGGTTAGGATGTGTTCTCATGTAACATGGGAAAGTCATAGCCAATGCCTCACGACAACTCAAAGAATATGAGAGGAATTATCCTACTCATGATCTTGAGTTGACAGCTGTCGTTTTCGCGTTGAAGATCTGGAGACATTACCTGTATAGGGAGAAAGTGGAGATCTATATGGATCATAAGAGCCTTAAATATTTCTTCACTCAAAAGGAACTCAACATACGACAACGACGTTGGCTTGAGCTGTTGAAAGATTATGACCATACCATCCAACACCATCTTGGAAAAATGAACGTGGTAGCGGACGTGTTGAGTAGAAGATCATATGCGGGAATGAGTGCGATGCTGTCAACACAAAGGCCCATTTTATATGACGTACAAAGGATGGAGATAAAGTTAAAGACTCCAGGGACCCACGTGAAAATGGTAAATATACGCGTAGAACCAACTTTAATTGATCAAGTTAAAGCTGCTCAAGCCACAGACCCGAAGCTGATGAATATGAATAAAAAGGTGCAAGAAGGTGCTATTCCTGAAGCAAGAATCGACGAATAGGGAATACTTCGAGTCAACTCCAGACTTTGTGTTCCTAACGACTCTGATTTGAAGTATAAAATCATGATGGTGGCACACAACACACCGTTTGCAATCCATCCTGGAAGTACCAAAATGTATCCTGATCTTCGACATAAATTTTGGTGGAGCAACATGAAGAGAGAGATCGCGGAGTTTATCTCAAGGTGTTTAACGTGTCAACATGTCAAGGCGGAGCATCAAGTGCCAAAGGGTCCATTACAACCATTTGAGATTCCAAAATGGAAGTGGGAACACATTAACATGGATTTTGTTACGAGTCTTCCCAAGCTTTCTCAAGGCATAGATGCAATTTGGGTCATTATTGATAGATTAACCAAGTTTGCTCATTTCTTGCCTATACGAGAGACTTATTCACTTGAACGTCTTGCTCGTATGTACATAAATAAGATTGTAAGACTGCATGGTATGCCAGTATCCATAGTTTCGGATCGAGACCCAAGATTCACTTCACGATTTTAGGTCAGCTTGCAGAAAGCTGTGGGCACGGATTTACGATTCAGTTCTGCATATCATCCTCAGACGGACGGGCAATCAAAAAGGACTATTTAAACTCTTGAAGATCTATTGAGACTCTGTGTAACGACCCCAAAATTTGTACAATTCAACTCTCAATCTTGGCGGTTAACAATACATCGAACTTCTAACTTTACATCATTAATCGATATTAAACTTTAATAAAAATGCGGAATAATTAAAACTTTTATATTTCTTTCTATATTTCCCTAAATCTCAACCTTTATCATTACATATCTTTGATTCAAATATATTACATCAATTGCTTCATCAAAGTTATTATATAAAACTTTACATCCCAATTCAAAATCCTTTATACTTCGAATAACTCAAACTTTACAACTCAACATAAAATAAACATCATAAACCCTTAAGTACACTTTCAGAACCTTAAACATGGTTTATAGGAATAACAATTTTGGCTAAAATATTTAATCTTCATGCATTAAATCTGATCGATGTCATTCAAGTAGAATATAGCATTACCTTGAATCCTTAGCCTGCAAAAATGGTTATTTTGCAAAAATGAACTCGATAGCTCAGCAAATCTAACAGCTTTCATGCCGCACATAACACATAAGTTCATGCTCAATATATATTTCAATTTAAAACAATTATAAGATTTCATGCTCAGCATAAATATCAGTTCAATATAAATATAAGTTCCATATACTCAACATTCCATATATCACATGTTGAGTTCCATAACTCAACCAAATATAGTCATAATTTGACTTTTTCAATTCATAGCGAGTAACATGTAATTCAACATCTCATATTGATACCATGAATACACGTAATAAAAAAATTAAATTCAAGTAGCACATAGGAACTGGAAGACTTGTCTTGATCGTAGATTACCAATTACCGAAAAACAGCTTATAGCTATTTGCACCTCACGTATCCTACACAATATATAATCATACATATCATTTATTAGTCATATAGCAATGCTTAGTAATCATTTAAGTAACTCTACTTTACGATCTACTATCATCTTCTTTAGGTTTGATACACAATGTTCAATTTATGTGGTTAAGTCTTGTTAGGGCTACTCATTGTTTATTTGATTTATTTACATTAAACTTCCTTTTACTTCTCATTACGTTCTCATTTAATACACTTAACATTTAGTTAAGTCTTAAACCTCTTCTTTACATCACATTAGATGTATAATGTTTGTTAGCATTAATTAAGTTAACCTTCGTTTCAAATTTCTTTATACTTCTCTTTTAATCGACACTTAACGTTTGTTTAAGCTGACATAATTGTCATTACATCATTAATTAATGATAAGCATCATTATATATCATAATAATCATATTTTATAACTTAGAACAACATCTATTATCGTCGACAGCACTATACTTGCGTATGTGCATGTCTGACGCCCTCCGATTGCCTCCCAATACGCATCAATCACAAAGATGGTCATTTTGACCCCTTATAACGACTTCAAATCAAAAAACTTAAAGATTAAAAGTTGTAGGTCTACTCGTTATCTTTCTGAATCATCCTATACTGCTTAAATCGGAGTTCGTATGAAGAAGTTATGCTTGTTTTACTACGTGAGGTCAAAGTAGTTTTGTATTACACTATTCTGGACATTTTGGACAGCATGTACCCCCGCTGGGGCGGGGTTTCAATGACAAAATCCCAGCTGGGGCTGGGCCCCCTGCTGGTGGGTTCCTCAGCTCGAGAACTATTCAAAGAAAAAGCCAATTTGGCCTATTTCTTCGTACCAAAGTCCTATTTTAACTAACACAATGTACATGAAACTTGATGAAAACAAAATCTTAAACTTCTAACATGTTTTTAACATACAATAACACCACGACACATAGTCAAAACACCTAACTTCATGATTTTGAAAAAAACACCATTGATAAGCTTTCTTGAAAAAAATTAACACTATGAGTTCGTTTTTAACCCAAATCACATGATTCAAAGCATGTTAATTTTGTTTCTTGATATATTTGTTGGGTTTGCTAGAAACATAAGCATGCAATCAAATTACATAAACACAGCGGAAGGGATGAAAAATCAGATTTTAAAATTTTCTTACAAACCCTTAATCATGATCTTTCTTATGCATCAATTATCAGTCAATACATAGAAGGAGAGGATGGAATTATACTTTTGAAGATCCAAGCTTCCTCAGGTACTAGTTCTACTCCTTTGATTCCTTTGATTCCTCTGTAGTGGCTCCTTCCCTTGATCAATGTTAGCCACGCAAATGTTTGGCCTCTAATGGTGATCCACCAAGGAAGATGAAGAACTCAGGAAGATGGGTTATTGGCTTAACCCTTGTTTCTATCTCTATAAAATATGTGTACTCCCAACCTTTGAAAAAATTCACGTACCTTCTTTCTGATATAAGACTCTCTTATATAGATATTAGGTTAACCCTCTTAATCCAATTAGAATAGAATTTTATTTAATTAATTAATTAAACGCTTTTAATTAATTTATATCCTAATCTTATTAGGATTGAGAGAGAGAGAGAGAGAGTACTGATATTATATTAATTCCTAAACTCCTTTAGAATTATAATAATAATAATAATAATAATAATAATAATACTAATAATAATAATAATAATAATAATAATAATAATAAGACTCCTCTTATTAATTTATATTTAATATTTCTAAAATATTAAATAATAAACATTAAGCTATTTAATTTATTCTATCACCATAGATTAAATTAATTACACTTAATGCATTATTACTATCATGCCATTTTCTTCTTAAATAATTCTTCTTCCTTTTATGGTGTGACCCTTTAGGTTCTCCATATTAAATCGGTTGTGAATAAATCAATTAGAACAATTCTAATCTTATTTAAATAAATAAATTAAACTAATAATCTATTTAAATAAATAACATTTATTCTACAAAAGGGATAAGCCTCCCTAGCGATCAACGACTTTCCAGATAATATAGATTTCAACATTAATCATAAAAGAACAATCATAAAAGAACCTATGAGTTAATAGTTACCGTACAATTCAATCATTCCACCATACAATGTTCCAATTAAATATAAGACATGGATTTACTGTCAAGTCTTAATTTATTTAATCATATGTATTTCGATTAGAAAACGCACAACTCCAAATAATGCAAATTAAAAACCTCTTTCTAATTTCATTCTACCTTGGCCAAGGATTCCTGGATTGTCATTTAAGGAATCACACAGGACATATCTCCTCTTTTACTAGAGGTGGTAGATTCTTTATTGATCATACATTATCTCCATATGCAACTCATTATACCCAAGCATACCTTATATATGCCTTAAAAGGCCTTAAGGAATAAGTCAAAATATAATTTGTTACATACAAGATACTATGATGATCTCAAGTCCAAGGATCACTTGTACTACTATCACATTAGGAATTCCTATTGACAGGCGAGTAAAACTCCATTAGGTATTCCATAGCGAGTCACGTTCAGTGAACTTATTCTCCAATAAGCACCTACATACTTGCTTTAGTGTCTCCACACAAATGACCATGAGATCAGTCATCCTCATCCAATGAGCAAGCAACATATGTACCAATCTATCCGGATTTACTAATCCCCATTTTAGTAATCCCATAATTGGGAACTATTTTAGTTTTTAAGCTTTCTAAGAATTTAGATCTCATTAGCATGATCTTATCATGATTCTAAAAGCATTGCTTAAAACAATGAGTTATTTACATATTATTAAAAACAGCACCATGTAGATAATTAAATGCCTTAAATGAATATTTTATTAATAAATAAATAAGATTGTTTACAAAGTATGTGCTTTATCATCATACATGATTGGCTTGTATGCACACTAATATCAATATTATCATACTCTATGATCAATTTACATAACATATCACAATCAAACACAAATTTTGATATTTAAGAAACTATTTTTCAAGCTAGTTCACTGTAAATTGCTATGAACATGATTTCTTCATGTTCATCATATTTAGATGAATTGAACCACATAAACTATCATATAACTCATATATAATCGTTTATATACATAATCTAACACATATTGATCATCAATTTATAGTTTATCATAAAAATTAATTTACAGAGAATAAAAACAATGAAGAACAACAATTATAATTAGATTATACCCTTTTGCTTAGAAGAAGATGATGAATTATATGATGATGATGATGATAGGCTTCTAGTTTTGATTTCTCAAAACTCCTTCCTCCTCTTTCTTTCTTCTTCTCTCTTTTCTATTTTCTTTCTTTGCTCTTTCTTCTTTGTTTTGTTCTAACTTCTGACATTGACTAGTTTTATTTTTCTAAACTAACGTATATACATATAATATAACTTACATATATTATACATATATAAAATATATAACTTATATATATTAATGGCTCCTAATAAATATAATTATTACAATTAATTCATAAGTTATAATTTTTTCAAATTTAAAAAGCCCTAAGGCTTGTTTGGCAAAAACAACTTTAATTTTAAAAACAGGTTTTTAGTAGTTAAGGACTCGTTTGGCAAAACGGATTTAAAATGGTGTAAGAGCCTTGTTTGGCAAAATGGTTTTAAAAAATCTTTTAATTCTTTTAATAAATCCTTCAACACATATATTTAATGTTATACTTTAATTAATTAAATCTTAACATTCTAATTTAATTAATTAAAAGTTAACACCAATTAATCACATAAAAATTACCACATAACAATTATAATTACTCGCTAATTATAATTTCATATAACAATTACCACATAACTTCATCTAATTTAATTATCCCAATTAAATTAGAACTATAACATAAAATTATTACATATTAATTAAATTAAATATTAAATATTCATTTAATTAATATATTACACTTAATTAAATTACTTCACAACAATCACATAAATTATTTATTTAACTCAATAAATAAATTAATTAAAATATTTATTTAACTTAATAAATATTAAAATTCTCTTCACACCAAATCACATATTTCACAATATATAACATATATATACATACTCAAACTCGAAACACCTCATAATAAGAATTTTATTTATTAAATTCTCATTTATTAATTCTTAAAAATTCGGATTGTCACATCCTTCCCTCCTTATAAGGATTCCGTCCTCGAAATCAACGAAACCTCCCTTACTCAGTTTTTACTAAATATCTTTCATAATTTTATCGTTGAATAACTTCAACATATTACCTTAACAAAAGTTTTACATATATATATACTACTCCATTCATTTCTTCAATAAGTTTTAGGTTTTATTTCATAACCTTCAATTACTTCAATTATTTTTCAAATATTATATATTTTTTAACACGTTCATTTCCTTTCTAAGGATCATTACCAAATACTCTACTCGTCGAGTTTATATACTTCATAATTCACTATCTTATCAGTATTCGGGTTATCACATTCACCCCTTCTTCTAAGAATTTCGTCCTCGAATTTTTTTATTAATCTTCATATATCAATATATAAAAATAGATTTTACGTTAATCTTTATTCACTGGATTGTTGCGTTCCACAACTACTTCTTTCTAAGGAATATCCTTCTTGCCACATTCACCTTCAGAACAATAAGAATCTTCCACAATTGCTCAATAATTGAGAAGCAGTATAAATAACTCAGGAATTTAAAAGATTCTCAAATCAAGCTGAGGGGTCACAAGACCTTGAATTCATCTCTAGGTTTAATAGTGCTTCACCCCCGGTACTTCACACTATAAACCGCTCTAATAAAATGTTTAACATTCACACAGATTGTAAACATCCTACATCGGTGCTCTAGGTGATCAGACTATCGCACCACTACGTCGTGCACAAACGTAGTACATCGTAAAGACTATATGCGTTACACTCAGAACTATTGTCTCCGATAACATGTTCCCTTTTATAGGGTTGTTCACCTCAACTTCTTAACATCTAAATCCGCACCAAAACAATTTGGTTTGGCATAGTTTGACTAAGAACGCTCGAATTTTATAAACATCTTTCAATACTTGTCTAGCTGAATCAAGTAGCATAGACTTCTCGCAATAATTAGAACATCAATCGAAATATATATATATATATATATATATATATATATATTTAACCAACTCAATAATTTTTTTTTTTTTTTTAAGAAAACTAAAAATAAATAAATCTTTTTATAATATCTGATACCGTACCGTAGTAATGGTACGTTGAGGATTTTGTCATTACATGACGTCATCATACTACATCATACCATAGTGGGCTGACGATCCTACGATCACATCCAATACTAGGTTTAACTGCATTGATGACTTCCTCGATTATTATTCCTACATCATATCAAATGATGCATAGAATATATAAAATACATTTTGAAAATTTTAAATTATTTTTGTCTAGCTGAAGCAATTAGCATAAATATGTGAATAATAGCACTATTTAAAAAAAATCCATTGGTTCAATCATTTGATCCAGTGTTTTTGAAGAAGACAGAAGTGCAACATCAGCACGAAGTCAATAATTTTGAAAATCTAGCAAAGCTAGGAGATTTAGAATATCAAAATTTTCTCCATCAATATAACTCTTTACTCCACCATTTCGTTACTAAATCATTCTATCAATCTTCAGCACCATCAATGATTTCTATACCATAACCTTTCTATACCCAGTATAGTTCATCAAACTTACCACACTTTAGAAGTTCAGGAACTTGCCACAATAATATGAGTTTAAGAACTTGTCCTAGCAATACGTAGTCCAAGAACCTATCAGGGACTGTCCATATGCTTAGGGGTTAAAAAATATACATATAATTATGAGTCACAAACTTACCATAAGTATGAGTTTTCAGAACTCGTACCTAATCTTAATATCATCTAATCTAATCTTAATTGTTTCTAACTATTAAATATAAATATGAGAAAAGAATTACCTTCTCGTCATATATATATCGATAGCGCAACACCAACATTCCAATGATTATCCATGCGATAAACCAAGTGTAAGCACGAAACCCCTGCCCATACAAAGGTTTGTACAACTCAGCCATCACATGAGTCCTCAGTTGAAATCCCACTTAACTCTATCTTGCTCATAACTTTCTCTTTGGTCGATACAATTTTTGTATCTCATCATTTATAACTCGTCGTGAGTTTATCTTGTCTTATATCATAGTATATTTCTCGTTATAGCATCAAACTATAACTAATCAATCATTACAGACCATCTGTCTTTTACAATTTAAAAAGATCACGCTGTGATCTTATTCTATAATCATCTCCCTTTTGATTCTTTTCTTATCTCATTATCGTTTTGTTTTAAAAACTTCTTATCTTTACCTTTCATCATGATTTTATTTATGCCTTTAATCTTATAGACTTTGTCTATTCATCATTATTCGTCATCTTGATTATTGGAGTTAGGTAACTCTTGATTCTTATCTTTATATCTCTTCAAGATTCTTCTTTGAATCTTCTTGTTTATTTATCAATTCTTCCTTTAAGAACTTTCTAACTTCATTCATATTGCTTAATATTTTATTCGAGTTTACTCCTCATCATTCTCACCTTTTTCTTATAATATTTCTAGGACTCAACTCATTCTATACATCTACGTATGTGAAAAGAATCTCCTTTTTATCATACGTAACTTAAACTTAACTTCTTATTCTTATAACCTAAGGTCATAGCCTAAGGTACTCTTACCTAAGGTGTATAACCTATCAGCTCTGATACTAACTGTAACGACCCCAAAATTCGTACAATTCGACTCTCAATCTTGGCAGTTAACAATACATCGAATTTCTAACTTTACATCATTAATCGATATTAAACTTTAATAAAAATGCAGAATAATTAAAACTTTTATATTTCTTTCTATATTTCCCTGAATCTCAACCTTTAACATTAAATATCTTTGATTAAAATATATTACATGAATCGCTTCATCAAAGTTATTATATAAAAATTTACATCCTAATTCAATATCCTTTATACTTCGGATAACTCAAACTTTACAACTCAACATAAAATAAACATCATAAACCCTTAAGTACACTTTCAGAACCTTAAACATGGTTTATAGGAATAACAACTTTGGCTAAATTATTTAATCTTCATGCATTAAATCTGATCTATATCATTCAAGTAGCACATAGCATTACCTTGAATCCTTAGCCTGCAAAAATGGTTATTTTGCAAGAATGAGCTCGACAGATCAACAAATCTAATAGCTTTCATGCCGCACATAACACATAAGTTCATGCTCAATATATATCTCAATTTAAAACAATTATAAGATTTCATGCTCAGCTTAAATATCAATTCAATATAAATATAAGTTCCACATGCTCAACTTTCCATATATCACATGTTGAGTTTCATAACTCAACCAAATATAATCATAATTTGACTTTTCCAATTCATAGCGAGTAACATGTAATTCAACATCTCATATTGATACCATGAATACACGCAATAAAAAAAAAGAATTCAAGTAGCACATAGGAACTGAAAGACTTGCCTTGATCGCAGATTACCAATTACCGAAAAATAGCTTATAGCTATTTGCACCTCACATATCCTACACAATATATAATCATGATCATCATTTGTTAGTCATATAGAAATGCTTAGTAATCGTTTAAGTAACTCTACTTTACGATCTACTATCATCTTCTTTAGGTTTGATACACAATGTTCAATTTATATGGTTAAGTCCTGTTAGGGCTCCTCAATGTTTATTTGATTTATTTACGTTAAACTTCCTTTTACTTCTCATTACGTTCCCCTTTAATATACTTAGCATTTAGTTAAGTCTTAAACCTCTTCTTTACATCACATTAGATGTATAATGTTTGTTAACATTAATTAAGTTAACCTTTGTTTCAAATTTCTTTATGCTTCTCTTTTAATCGACACTTAAAGTTTGTTTAAGCCGATATAATTGCCATTACATCATTGATTAATGATAAGTGTTGCTCCGTTTCGGTGTCAACAAAACAGACACAAATGTGTGCAAGTATACACGGTCACAAGTAATATATGATAAGTAAAGATCGTTCCCACGGAGAAAAGCAATTACTCTTAATCTATCATGCAACAACTTTATAGCTATTTTCGGCTGCTCAAACGAGTAAACAAGATATGAATTAATGACTAAAATTATTATCTACTACAATTAACTAATTAACAAATGATTGACTCAAATTGGGAATATATGGGATCCTTGTAACGATTGAGATTTTATATTTAATTTTAAATATTTATTGTGTTAAATAAATATTTTATGTGATTTATTTATAGAGTGAAATAAATAAATTATGTGATTTATGGAAGTGATTTAATTAAGTGTTATATATTAATTAAATGAATGTGTAATATTTAATTTAATTGATGTATATTAATTTTATATTATAGTTTTAATTTAATTGAGAGAATTAAATTAGATGATTTATGTGTTAGTGTTACATGAATTATAATTAGCGAGTAATTATAAAATGTAACAATTTTGTGTGATTAATTAATGCTTAATTTTAATTGATTAAATTAGTTGTTAAATAATTTAATTAATTAAAGTGTGACATTAAAGTATGTGTTAAAATGATTTATTAAAATAAAAGAAAAAGAATTTTTAAAATAATTTATACCAAACAAGGCCCTTGCTTTTGTTTTAAAGGACTGTTGCCAAACAGGGCCCTTATACTAGCCTAACCATAAATTACCTAAACTATATTTGGATTTAATAAAGCTAGTTTCAAATTTTCTTGTAGCCAAACAAGCCAAGTTGGCTTTTGAATTTTGTAACTTACCTAATTAATAAGAGTTAGTATATATAATTATTATTAGGAGTTACATGTTTTATGTAATATATACATTATATGTATATTGTAATATACTACAACTACGTTAGTTTTACAAACTAAGAAAAACAAAGAAAGAAAAGAGCAGAGGAAAAAGAAGAACAGAGAAGAAGGGAAGAAGAAGAGAAAGAAAGGGGAAAGAGACCTTGAAAGAATTCTCGCTAAGCCATCCTCTTCTTCTCCTAAGCCTAATCAACGGGTATAACTTCTAAATTTAATTTTAATAATGTGTTTTATGTTGTGGAACTTCTCTGTAAAAACATTTTTCATGAAAGTTAGTAATTTTGTTGAACATATGTTGGAATTTTGTTGATATACTGTTTATAAATTTAATTAGATGCCATAAACACTGATTTTCAGAAATCAAATTGATTGTAGAAACATGTTTTAATAGAAAAGTTATGTTCATATGAGTTTTAGATATTATGGTTGATTTTAGTTTGAAGAAATTGATGAAATTGATATATGTTAATATGTTTATTAGGAATTTATTTGATGCTATCTTCAATTTCAAATATAATGCATGTTTTATAAGTTGAATTGGTAAGAAAATTTTATTATAGTGAATTGTTTAGAGGAAATATGAGTTTTGTGATAATAGCCAAATTTGAATTTTAAAACTCTTGATTCTCGTTGTTTAAATGATTTTATGTTTTGGAAGCATGTTAGATATATGTATTACAGCGTATATATGATTTACAGTGTCTATGTTACTATATTTTTTCGTTTGTTGGCTTGTATGGGATGTTCGGTAAAGCAGAGGGTTGAAACTGTCTGCGTCTGGCCGCGTTGCTGCGCAGCTGCGCCGGCAGCAAGGCCAGGAGCAGCGCAGCTGCGCCACTTGCCATTCCCAGAACCATCCCCTGCGCAGCTTCGCCGGTTTTAAGGCGGCTGGCTGCGCCATGTTCAGAATAGGGGCAGTGACTTTAGTTTCTTGTGCAGTTTATTTTAAAGCCTTCGTTTAATTATTCCTTGTTAGTGGAAATATATTTAAATGATTTAACATGTTGTTATAGAAATGTGACAAATTCACAATTTGGAAAATAAAAAGGAATTCTGAAATCCTTAATTAGATTATAAATGTTTGATTGTAAATGAGTTACTTAATTATAATTTGAGTAGTTATAATTAAGAATAAGTGTTTAATTTAAAGTATAATATGGTTAAATTATAATGTATAGAAATTGATTTATTTTAATCATTTAGATGTTAAGTTAAATTATAATTTAAGTAATTGTAATTATAATTTAATGCATGTTTAATTATGGATTTAAAATTTATAAATTTGCATGAATAATTATGATTTGTGTAATTATAATGTATGATATAGTTTAATTGATTATAAATTATAATTTGTTTATAATTTAAAAGGTAATTATAATTTAAGTAATTATAATTTTATTACGTGTTTGAATTATAATTGTTTAATTATAATTTAGTTAAATACATAATTAATTTAATTATGTGAATATGTAAGTGAAGTAATTAACTATATGATGGTTGATTATTATTATTTATTTAGTTAGAGTGAGTTAACCATGAGGGTTAACTACTTATGTGAATTAGTTACGTGTTAACTAATTTAGGTTATTGTGATTGAATATGTATGTATGTAGGAAGTGTTAAAGTACGTGGTTGAGTTAAGTAGCTTGCGCGTAAAGCAAGTCTTCTAAACCCTAAACTCGCTATTTCTACGCAAGTTTCTTTGAGTTCATATATTCATTGTTGAGAATGTCCTTTTCATTTATGTACTGGACAATTATTTACTTAACCGAAGAGATCTTGACTTATTGTTCAAGTAAGAACCAGTTTATTATTTTAAATGCTTTAAGTTTACATCTAAAGCATATGTTAATTCATAATTCTTTTATTTATGAATTATTGAAAGTCGATTCAACTAATCCTTAGTTGATGAACGTGAATTCTAAATTACCCTTGTAAGCTTATCCAAACCAAACTTTCTTTGGTGCGGACTTGAATTCAAATTACCGAGTTGAACAACCCTAACTATTAGGGGAGGTTATTACGCATAGCGTTAAGATGTTTGTGCACAATACATGGTACGAAGGGCTGATCCCCCTAAGTACTAGTTAAGGTCCATAGTCTTATTGACTGTTAAAGGTTTAAATATAAATATTTATAACCTAGAACAAGAGTTCAAAGGTCTTATGACCCTCAGATAAATTCTATATTCGAATTTTAATGTTGATAGAGAATTATTATTCAATTCTTTATTGTTGAAGTAAGCTAAGTTATTAAGATCTTTTTAAAGATATCCTTTCATGTATTTATTATTGTTAAACTCCAGTGAGCTGTTGTTTGCTCACTCTTGCATTAAATAACAATTGCAGTTAAAGTTGATAACGTTGATGCCCCGTCTACGAGTAAAGGCAAGGGAAAGATGAACAAGTGAGGACTTGTTTAATTAATTTGAAATGATTGTAATAAGACTTTTATGTCATGTTTTTATTCCGCACTTTATTGTTTATGTCAAGGTTAGAGTAACCCTGGGATTGTTTTTTTAAGGTTGTAACCCTTGTTTTAAGGGAGATTTTATATAAAGATTGTAATTTATTTTGAGATATATTGGGTAGATGTTTGTTATAGTTAGAAAGTGAACACCAAATCATGTGAAAACTAAGTACCCAGATTTGGTGGTGTCACAATCCTAATGTCACTTAATGAATCATCCAGACTACACACCTATTGCTTAGCTTAATTAATTACTTAGGATTGCTAGTCGAGAGCACGAAGGTGAGAAATGGCTATCTTTCAATAAACCAAGTCCAAATCACATAAAATCCACAAAAGAGATAGAATTCAATTGAACATCAATATTACCTAAATCACTATATGTCTATGTGACTTACAAGCAATATCAATTTAAGGGCAAGCTCTCAATTGACTACATATGGTAAGCCGGTATATGCCTATCCGAATTACGAATCACAAAATCTATCACATGCAAATTTCATGAACATATGCTAGCATGGACAAATCTGAGTTTATACTTCCTCTTTTAATTCCATATAAACTATTATGGTAGATGGTGATCAAGCATCTAAACACTAAACACAACCATGCTAGGAAATCCATATATAATCAATCACACATCACAAAGAGGCATATAGATCTGAATTAAACAATAAGCTTCATTGGAATCCCATAATGGTGATTAGTTCATCTCTGAATCAATAACCATTATGGGATTTGATCTAAGCATTTAAAACAAATAATGAAAGCAAAGGGAATAAGAGAAAAGTAAATAGCAAATCTGATAATCCTCCTTCCAAAATAAGCCTTCAAGCTGAGTTCAAGATCATAATCAGACCCAATTCAAAACCCTAAATAAGTAAATCTACTAAGAGCAAAGGAGAGAAGCCAAAAATGATAAACAATAGCTTAGAACTCTCTTCAGCTCTCAAAAACCCTAAAAACTGGAAAATGTAACGATTGAATGAATGTTTGATAACTACCAAATACACCCTTATATGGAAAATACGTTACAACAATTGTTTAATTGAAAAGTCAACTCAGTGCAGAATTTTAACAGGTGCGGTCGCGCCAGTTCGTAGGTCTTTTGGGGCGCGGGCGCACTGATTCCCAAAAATTCAGTTCTGGTTTTCTCCTGGCGCGGGCACGCCAGGTTTGCTCTTCAAAGCCGTGCGGCCGCTCTTTGCTGCAGTGTTTCCTTCTTTGCTGGTTTTGCTGGTGCATTGCTGCTAGTCCCTTTTCTTGCTACCTTAGCCTTCTTTCTTCTTTCACTTGACATTTCTTTGCTCAGATGCCATATCAACTTGCCCTCAGCCGTCTTCAACAAGCCAGTTCACCACTTGATTAACTTTTTGCCATGTCCATGCCAAATACATGCCTTTACCATGCCATTTGAGTTTCCTTAACAAAACTTATAAAACAAAGATAAAACACATCAAAAGACACTAAAATACTTGAGATTAAGTCATAATCCTAGCAAGTTGATAGACAATAAGTAAGTATAACACCTACTTATCAAATACCCCCAAACTTGAACTATTTCTTGCCCTCAAGCAACAAACACAAATGCACACTACATGCTATGCAACTATACTAATATAAAAATGAATCCCAAAATTTCAGCCATGTTATGAATTCCAATAAGATGCGCCTCAGAGAAATAACAAGATCTATGATTAAAGCATCAACCAAGCTAAACTTATAAGGATATACAGTCCGAAAATCACAACCTGTGGCTAGGATGTAGTGTGTGTGTGCTATATCACAAATAAGCTTGATAGAGGTGAAGATTCCACATGCTATACTTCTACGGAAGAAAATAATGAGGTTTTAAGTCAAGTAAATTGCACATATAAGAACAACAACTAATCCAACACATCAAAACAAGCTACGGTTCAACAAAGGGTTTATTATGCTTTTATTCACACACGGGGGCTATATTCGCACTTTCCCGTGGTGACACCCGACTGTACAATGCTAAGACCTCTTAGGCTTTTCAATGATACCTATTTATCGAGCTTTCGACCAACGTCTCCCAAACCATAAGGCTTTAGGGCGATGGGTGTAGAGATAATCCCCTAGGGCGTACTTGCTCGAGTATCAAATGCCACAAGACTTAGTTAGCCAAGGTGTTTATTCTATATTTTTCTTTTTCTCAATTTATTTTCTTTTCTTTTTCTTTTTCTTTTTTTTAGCATGCATACCCAATGTTTTCCCCCAAACTTGCATTTCCGTGTCATTAATGTCATTATTCATTTTTCTACTCAATTCTATCATTAAAAACAAATTTTTCCCCTCAGAAGATAAGTATGTGCTAATCTAACCAACAAGAAAATAATAACAATGTCGTGCTATCCGGTAACATCAAAGCAACAGGCATAGATTACATCATATATGAACTTATAACTAAGTTTAAGTTATCAACTGAGTTCAAACATCTATCACATTTCAATATCATCATTGGCCAGACTGGAATTCAACAGGCTAAAAACATTGGATTATGTTATGCAATGCAACTAAACACATACTAAATAAAAAAATAAATGAAAACTAAACTTTTTTTATGTAAAATTTAACTAATAAATACTAACATGCAAACTAAACATAAACTAAACATGCAATTCAACTATATTCAATTAAACTATATGCACTACTACTAACTATAACCTAATACCCCCAAACTTAAAAACTAGAATGTCCTCATTGGAGATAAAGGGTAAGGAAAACTCCCCTATGGCTCGGCATGGCCACCCTCCTAAGGTGGTGAATCTGGCGGCGGGTAAGGCATAGCAGAACCAAAGACAGGCCACTCAACCATCGATCCTTGCTGCGTAAAGGCCTCAGCCAAGGAACGAGATAGCCCATCAACAAACGCTGCGAAGTTGTCATGCAACGCGTCCATCCTCCTTTCCAATCACCTCATCTTGCGATCCTGATTCACTTCACTGGTTAGAGGAGGAGCGGCTGCCTCTACTGGTTGTGCTGGCTGTGGTGGGGGCACTGGTGGAGGAGTCGGTATGATAAATCCTTTTCCTCGTGGGTGTGCCTTGCCACCAGCCCAATCTTCAAACCTCTTAATGGTGGCGTGATTGACGTCCTGGCTCGGCATCTGGACCTGCTCGTCATCCCAGTTAAGTCCTACTTGCGCACACAGATACGTGATAACTGATGCATGCGGGATACTACCAGTGGTACTACCTCGCATGAAGTGCAGCATATTCTAAAAGAGCAGGTGCCCAATATCTATATATTTCCCGGTAATGATTCCCCACAGAATAATTGCTCTCTCGGATGGGATGCCATGCTGATGAGTGGACGGCATCAGATTGGCTCAGATTAACAGGTTCCACGCCTTTGCATATCTGCTCAGCACTAAGGCATGGAAGTTGGTCTTTGTATCAGTGCCCTGCTTATAATTCCATTGAGTGCCAGACACGCACAAGTCGGTGATAACCCTATCCAAATCTATCTTGAAACGCTCTGCCTCAACCCAATTTACTCGGCCAGCCAGGAGTGAAGGCAAATTGAAGACCTCACGGATCACCAGTGGGCGGTAGTCAACTTGTAAGCCCCAGACGAACGAGAAGTCACTCTATGTCTCCTTGGCGTTTGCATAGAATTCACGATCTATTGCCATCGGGACAGGCACAGGCGTTCCCACGACTCTAAACCAGGATCTCTCTCGGATCATCTCAAGCATCTCGCCATCTCCCTTAGCCAGCTTCAATCCCCTCTCCTTCACAAAAGTCTTTGCAGCAATCCTATAATATTCAGTCTGTGCCGCAAGGCTGATGAACTTAGTCATGTCCACAGTATCTTTGGCATGGCTGCTCTAAAAAGGTGAGTTAGGCGTGGTAGAACGTGCTTTCTTTGGACCCATGATCTTTGTTAAAAATTTCCCTTGAAAGCCCTAGATGATGATTGTTGAACAACACCCCCAAACTTGGCCTCTTCAATCTGATTGCATAAATGATGAGTGGGATTTATACCCGCGAATCGGATACTTTATGGCTTAAATAGTTGCCCGATCTTCGCTATGTTTATATAGTTTTATATTATTTTAGTATTAGTATGCTTAACCGTTGTGTTGCAGGCTCTACAGGACTTTTCTAGGCAAAATGGGCAATTTACATACACTGGCGCCGCAGCGTCAATGCTATGCCTCCATCTCGCGCCGCAGCGCCGCATGTCTATTCAGCCTGACGTCACCATGGCGCTGCAGCGCCCCTGAGCCTTTATAAACTCAGGCTGCAGCGTGGATGCCGGTCTTTTGAGTTTAACGTGGCGCCGCAGCGCCACTTATAAGTCTATTGCCCGCGCCGCAGCGCGACCTCCGGTGCCCAGACAGAGAAGGCTTGCTTTTGACCTAGAAAAAGGGAAGAACAGATATATAAGGGGAGAGCAAGAGAAAAGAAAGGAAGAGGGGGGATACTGGTAGAGAATCGGTTAGCTTAGCTTAGGATAATATAGTTTTCTCTTCTCTTTTGTACTTTCTCTCTTTAGTTATTAGGTAATGTTTGTAAATATATATTAGGTAGATTAGGGTAAAGTTTGGGTGTTCCTTGGAGCAACAAGAGCATTGAGCTACACGGATTGGAGAGCTTAAAAGGAGCGGAATGCTTGGAGACTGAAAAGGCTTGACAGAGTTTATTCTTATCCATTTATTTCCTCTACTTTTGTAATCCATAAATGTTGTCTTTATTGCTACTTATATTTTGTTCAATAGCTATGAACTAAGTATTAGCTCTAAGGTTATAATGGAACCCTTTGTTAGTTAAATTGACTGTCCTATCTCTTTGGTTGGCACCATATGGTTTGGTTTAATATATTCATGCTTAACAATTCTCACTAAGACATTAGTGATGATTTTGGTAATCTATATGATATCGAAAGAAGAATTGTAGATTTACACCTAAATATATTGGCATGTGATTATGGGTTTCGACTGCATAAGTTGTGCGTAGAATAGACATATATCTGTGTGCCACATGTGACCTAATTGAGAACTTATGCTTTAATCCTTGTTAGGTTAATTCACATAGATATGTGTAGGATTATCACCTAGCTTGGACGTTCCTTTCTGTTCTATTCCCTATCGGGTGGATCTGGAGAGGTTACGTTTGTGCATACCTCGACAGAGGTGTATGAACACCTGTGTGTTCTCGGTCGACAAACTGTCGTGACCATTAAGACCAAAGAGAGAAGGGTAGGAAGTTTGATGAAGCATAGCACGCCAGGTGTTCGACGGAATGCCTGTGTGGGGTGAAGTTGTAACCTTAGCTTGTAATTCCTTCGATTACCATTCGTTATCCGTTTACTTGCTTTAATAATTAGTTATAACTAGTTTAGCCATACTCTTATTAGTTTACTGTTCGAATAAGACTAAAGCGATACAAAGTTGGTATTTGGTAAATATTAGTGATAGTTCCTCGTGGGTACGACACTTTTCTTATCACTGTATTACTTGTTAGACCGCGTATACTTGCGCGTGTTTAGTGATCGGTTTTCCGACCAACAATAAACCCTAATTCCTTTTTGCAAACCCTAATCTGAAACTCCCCAATTTGGATTTCTCTTGCAATCCCTAATTGATGAAAATTGAACCCCCAAGAGTTTCTCCGAAATCTATATAACAAACCCTAATTTAATGCCTAAAGTGTATTAGAATGATGTGGTGGTAGTGGCTAAGTGATGGATAGGATTTATAGAGAAGATGGAGTGAGTAGTGGAGGCTAGGGTTCGTGGGTATAATGTAGGAGTTTAATTGGAATAGGTTTGTTACAGAGGTAGAGTTTGGGTAGAATAGGAGAAATGAAAGCTTGTGTATTGTAATGTGGGGAAGTGAGGAGTTCGGTTAATATATATAAAAGATGAGAGGTATGGGTCTGTTTTAAAAATTTCCAAACCGACAGATTTGTGGGGTCGGGCGCGGGCCCGTCGAGTTTAGTCTTGAGTGAAGCGCAACCATGTGGTTACCTAGACAACTCTATGGACCTCTGCATATTGGCGCGGCCTCCCAGCTTTTTGCCTTGAGGCTGGCGCGGCCGCTCTGCCCTGAGCCCATCCAATTTTTTCTTTCTGCAGCAATGATGAAAAAGAAGCAGTAACTCAACAAACCAATTATTTCCTGCACAAATAGTATTGAAAACTGAGATGTAAATGATTCCAACATTAGAGTTGGACTATGTAATATGTATGTATATTTGTATTCTCAAAAATGCTATATGCGCGAATCATATATACGCGCATCCTCAAAAATGCTATATGTGTGTATATGCATTATGCTCATAACTCCAAAAATATATGCAATATGCTCCTAACTCCAAAACTGTTTAAAATTTTCACAATGCTTAGAATTAAACAAGGGGAGGAAATAGAGATATGTAACATGAATTATATAAGAGGGAGAAGAGAGATGATGGAGTGCCTCCCATCGAGCGCTTGTTTACAGTCCATTAGCTCGACTCTGTCTGAAATGGTTAAGTAGTGGAAAGGATCGAGGTGACCTTCTGTCGATCGAATTCACCCCCATAATAGTGCTTCAACCTCTGTCTATTCACTTTAAACGGTTTGTCTGGGTATTGGTCGAAAATCTCCACTGCACCATATGGAAACACGGTTTTCACCGTGAAAGGGCCCGACCACTGCGATTTGAGCTTTTCAGGAAAGAGTCTAAGATGAGAATTATACAACAATACTGCTTGCCCCGGCTCAAATTTCCTTTCCATGATCTTAAGGTCGTGCCACCTTTTTACCTTTTCATTGTACAGCTTGGAGTTTTCATAGGCTTACAGTCTGAATTCGTCTAGCTCATTTAGTCGGAGAAGCCTCTTCTGCCCTGCAGCCTTCAAGTCAAAATTCAGCTTTTTTATGGCCTAGTAGGCCTTGTGCTCAAGTTCCATAGGAAGGTGACAGGCCTTCCCATACACTAGCTGATACGGCGACATACCTAATGGTGTCTTGTATGCAGTCCTGTATGCCCAAACTGCATCATCGAGCTTAAGGGACCAATCCTTCCTCGTGGGATTTAAAATTTTTTCTAAGATCCTTTTCACCTCACGATTGGACACCTTAGCTTGGCTATTCATTTGGGGATGGTATGCCGTGGTGACACGGTGATTCACCCATACTTGGCCAATAGTGTAGTAAACTGTCGATTGCAGAAATGGGTGCCTTCATCTCTTATGATAGCTCAAGGAGTCCCAAATCTTGTGAATATATTCTTTTGAAAAAATTGCAAGACCACTCTAGCATCGTTAGTCGGCAAGGCTGCTACTTCTACCCACTTGGACGCGTAATCCACTGCCAGCAAGATATACAAATTTCCACAGGACAAAATAAAAGGCCCCATGAAGTCTATCCCCCAGACGTCAAATATCTCAACCTCTAGGATCATATTCAAAGGCATCTTATTCCGTTTGGATGTAATACCAACTCACTGACACCGGTCACATTTTTGCACGAAGTTGTAAGCATCTTTAAACAAAGTCGGCCAATAAAAGCCTAGCTAAAGTACCTTGGCAGCTGTCCTCTTGCCTCTGTAGTGTCCACCATAGACTGATGAATGGCAATCCTAAAGTATACTGTCCGCCTCACTTTCTAGGATGCACCGTCTGATCATCCCATCGGCGCAGTACTTAAACAGGTAAGGCTCATCCCAAATATACCATCTAACATCATGTAGAAACTTCTTCTTCTGAGGTTTAGTCAAATCAGAAGGGATAATACTGCTTACTAAAAAGTTTGCAAAGTCCACAAACCATGACATTTCACCTTGCACCACAAATAACTGTTCATCCGGGAAGGACTCATTAATCATCACTTTATCATTCGTGTCCTTTCTCGGGTTCTCAAATCGGGAAAAGTGGTCAGCCACTTGGTTTTCGGTCCCCTTTTTATCTTTGATTTCCAAATTAAATTCTTGTAGAAGAAGTATCCAACAAATAAGACGGGCTTAGCATTTTTCTTACTAATCAAGTATTGGATTGCAGCATTATCGGTGTATACGACAACTCTTGTGCCAATCAGATAAGACCGAAATTTATTAAATGCATATACCACCGCTAGGAGCTCCTTCTCTATGGTAGTGTAGTTCAGTTGGGCGTCCGTCATGGTTTTACTACCATAGTAAATAACATGAAAAACCTTGTCCTTGCGTTACCCCAAGACAACTCCCATAGCAAAGTCACTCGCATCACACATCAGTTCAAATGGAAGAGACCAGTCAGGTGCTGTGATAACGGGCACCGTAGTTAATCTCTTTTTCAAGTGCTCAAAGGATGCTAGGCATTCCTCGTCGAATCTGAACGGGACATCTTTCTCAAGCAAACTGTATAGTGGCTTAGCGATCTTTGAGAAGTCTTTTATGAAACGGCGATAGAATCCCGCGTGCCCAAGGAAGCTGCGAACCCCTTTCCCAGAAGTTGGTGGAGGTAAGCTCTCAATAGTCTCTAGCTTCGCCATGTCCACCTCTAATCCTTTCCCTGAAACTTTGTGTCCCAAGATAATGCCTTCCTGTACCATAAAATGGCACTTTTCCCAATTCAGCGCTAAATTGGTCTCAACACACCTCTTTAATACCATAATAAGATTCTCCAAGCACATGTCAAAAGAGTCTCCAAAGACTGAGAAGTCGTCCATGAAAACTTCCACATTTTGCTCGACCATAGCGGAGAATATCGCCATCATACATCTCTGGAATGTGGCTGGAGCGTTGCATAATCTGAAAGACATTCTCCTGAATGCAAAAGTATCGTACGGGCACGTAAAGGTAGTCTTCTCCTGGTCTTCTATAGCTATAACAATTTAGTTATACCCCGAATAACCATCCAAGAGGCAATAATAGTCATGTCCTGCTAACCTATCCAACATTTGGTCAATGAACGGGAGAGGGAAATGGTCCTTTCTGGTAGCTTTGTCCAATCTGCGATAGTACATGCAGACTCTCCACCCTATAACTGTTCTGGTAGGTATAAGTTCATTATTCTCATTGGACACTACTGCCATGCCCCCCTTCTTCGGAACACATTGCACCTGGCTCACCCAAGAGCTATCTGAGATCGGATAGATGATTCCGGCATCTAACCACTTTAGGATCTCTTTCTTGATGACCTCTTTCATAATAGGATTCAATCTCCTCTGTTGCTCTATCGTCAGCTTACTGTCATCCTCCAGGAGTATCTTGTGCATGCAGTATGAGGGGCTGATCCCCTTGATGTCAGCTATGGTCCACCCAATAGCTGATTTGAACTCTCGTAGAACCCGCAGCAACTTTCTTTCCTGGGCAGATGATAGAGCAGAAGCAATAATAACCGGCAACATGGAAGATTCCCCTAGAAATGCGTATCTCAGATGATCAGGAAGGGGTTTAAGCTCAAGGGTCGGAGCCATCTCAAGAGAAGGCTTGAGTCGCTCCGATGTCTCCCTAGTATTTCCAAGTGGTTTAATGGGAATCTTAAATTTCCTAATCTGTGACATTGTGTTCAAAATCTGTACATACTCCACAACGTCTGCATCATCCATGTCATAGTCTCCCAGTAGAGCACTCTCTAATGGATCTATGCCCATCAATTGTTCAGTCTCTTCATGTAGTACCCTGTCGACAACATCAACCAAAAAATATTCTTCTTCTTTATTAGTGGGGAACTTCATAGCTTTGAAGACATTAAATGTGACCTCTTAGTCCTAAACTCTCATTGTCATTTCTCCCTTCTGTACGTCTATGAGTGTTCGCCCAGTAGCTAGAAACGGTCTCCCAAGAATGATCGGTATGTTCTTGTCCTCTTCAAAATCTAGAATGATAAAGTCGGCAGGGAAGATAAACTTGTCCACTTTCACCAAGACATCTTCTACGATACCTCTTGGGTATGTGATGGACCTATCGGCAAGCTGCAATGATATGTTTGTCGGCTTAGGAGCCGGCAATTCTAACTGTGTGAATACCGATAGAGGCATCAAATTTATACTTGCTCCCAAGTCATATAAGCACTTATTGAAAGATAATTTCCCAATGGAGGACGGTATCGTAAAACTGCCTGGATCCTTGAGCTTTGGAGGTAGTTTTCTTTGCAATACTGCACTGCATTCCTCTGTCAAGGCAACTGTTTCATAGTCCTATAGCTTCTTCTTCCTTGACAGTATGCCTTTCATAAACTTCGCATAGCTTGGCATTTGTTCCAAAGCTTCTGCGAAAGGAATGTTGATTTGCTATTTCTTAAACACCTTCAGGAACTTTGCGAACTGTTTGTCTAATTTTTGTTTCTGAACCCTCTGAGGATATAGTGCAGGAGGGTAGATCACTTGTGGTGTAGCATTGGTTTTCTCAGCTTTTTCATGCTTCTCTGACTCCACTACATATTCCCCATCCTTTCCATCATTCAAAGCTTCTTCAGAATTTTCTGCATATGGGTGTGCCCGCGCCAGGTTTCCTTCTTCCTGGGGCGCTGCTGCGCCAGTCTTTAGATCTGTAGTTTGCTTCCCAAACCTCAATATAATGGCATGACACTGCTCCTTCCCATCCCTTCTCGAATTTGCTTCTGTATTGCTTGGTAGAGTCCCTTGCGGTCTGTTGGTCAGCATATTGGCCATTTGGCCCACCTGATTCTCTAAATTTTTGATGGCCACCGCTTGGCTCTTTATCAATACTTCAGTACTTGCCATATGCTTCAACATCAATTCCTACATTTCAGATTTCTTCTCCTGATGAGGGGCGGGAGCTGAATGATGTTGATGTTGCTAAAATCAGAGAGGGTAGGACGATTTAGGTGCATATTGTTGATGAGATTGTTGTGGTTGGTACGGTTGGTGTCGAGATTGTTGTGCTTGGTATTGTTAATGAGGTTGATGTTAAGATTGTTGTGCTTGGTATTGTTGTTGAGGTTGGTGTTGAGATTGTTGAGCATTTTGGTTATTACTCCAACTAAAATTAGGATGATTTTTGTTGTTTGGATGGTAAGAGTTTTGAAATTAATTATGTGGCTTTTGGTAATTGCTTATGAATTGAACTGATTTTGCAGTGATGGCACATTGTTCTGTTGGGTGTGATCCTGCACACAACTCACAGACGAAAGCAACTTATTGAACTTTGTTTTCAGCAATAGAGTCAATTTTCTTCAACATTGCCGCTATTTGAGCTGAAAGTGCTGCGATGGCGTCGACATCCAATACCTGTGAGAACCCAGACTTTTACATAATTTAAATTTTTTGAATAATTTTTTTTTATTTTATATTGATATTGATTATCAATATTATACTGAGTATCTGTGATACGAGTTTATCAAAGTGGTCAAACTGTGTATTGACTGAGAAATATGAGTACAATTTTGTTTAACGGAGAATATAAACTCTAACCCTAGTTACGAATAAGGATTCGGTAGAAAATACAGTTATAATAATTGTATTGATGAATATGTGAGTGTTTATAACTTAGTAAGTCAATTAGGGCTATTAAGTTAATACACTAGGGGAATATGTTATGACATAAGTGGATTATGTTTGCGACTAAATAAATATATATTATTTAATGTGTATATATTTATTTAGCGTCTAAAGAGAATTAAGAATAAAGTTATGTAACCTAATACATATATTAGGTATGATAATTAAATAACCTCATAAGTTATAATATAAGAGAATGATAGTATTTAAAAATATAAATACTAACCCTAAGAGATTTATTTTATACATCTCTAATAATTAATTTTATAACCTAAGTAAAGCAAGTCTAATTGGGTTATGAAATTAAAGATATTTGAGTAAGGAATTAATTTACAAATGTGTGCAAGGAAACCCTAACTAAATGATTAGGGTAAGATAAAAATTTATGAGTAGGGAACTATGTTATTTTCATGGCTTAAAGAATTAATTTGTAGCCCAATTATTTATTTACTCATGGGATGTGTAGCGAATTTGATTTAAGAACAATTAAATCATTAAGCGAGCCCAATATATCACGTATGGGAGATGCACTAGGATGGCCCAATTTAATTTTTGGTGGAATTCCAAATTTATTTTAGTTAGTAAGTAAATTAGGAATTTAAAGGAAGGCCCAAAGAAATTAAAATAAAAGCCCAAGCTTAGTACTATGGGAGAGAGGCCTTAGTGGACCTTAATTAAGTTAATTGAGCATTAAAAAGAAAACCAAGATTGGGCCAAAGGAGGCCCAATTCGGCTAAGCTAGGAAGAAATGGGCATGAGAATTAAATCTTGTGGATAAAGATATTTGATAAGATTTGGAAAGATATTTGATAAGATTTGGAAAGATATTGGATAGATTTGGGAGGATATTTGATAAGATATGGTAGATATGGAAAGATTTGGTATGATATGTCAAGATATGTTGGGAGATTTAGTATAGATATATGAGTGATATCTACACATATTGTTAGCTTATAAATAAACCCATCTCATTTGCAAATATAGAGTTTACTCATTTTTCATTTATTTCTCCCAAGTTAGCTAGCAAAAGAAAAGCTAGAGAGAGGCAAGAGAGAGAGAGAGAATTCGGTTGGGAAGAAAAGGAGAAAGAGGAGATTTTGATCTTCCTTCTACCTAATATCAACATCTATTTGAAAGAACAAGGAAGGCTAGCAAGAAATAAAGATATAAACCACATTTGATTTAAGTTATTCTTAGTTGTTTCAAACCAAAATTTGGATTTTTGTTCTTGAACTTCAAAACTCTAGAGCTACAAGATCTAGAGTGTGTTATGTGTAGATCTAACCATTTGGTGTGTCAAAAATTAGATCAAAAGCAAGAAGGATGAAATTATGTTTCAAAAAGTTGAAAATCTTGATTTTCTTAGCCTAAATTATGATTTACTTTGATTTGTTGAAGGTTTGATGCAATAGATAATGGATCATGGTAGATCCATGAGTCTTAGAAGTATTAGAATGTATTATGTTGGTTTATGAGGTTTTATGTGTGATTAATCAAGAGATCAAGAAAGTTTTTTTAGAAATCACAAAGTTTTAAAATCAGATTTTTGAGAAAACGCAACGAGAAATTCAAACGACCATATCTCCTAGTGTATTTTGAATTTTTGAGTGTGGCTAATTTCTGGACTTAGATCTATAAATCTTCTAACTTTTCCAAATGGAATCATTAAAAAAGGAGTTCTAAATTTTTGGGTGGACTAATTTTAGTAAAGGATGTAAAATCTGAAAAACAACAAAAGCTTGTTGTCCAAATTTTGTAAGGGCTGTTTCGACCACTTAACTTGTGAAATAAAATCAGGCCTTTTGGGACATGAAAATATATGAGATGAAATAGCTTGTGTCCAAAAATGAGTTCATTCCGACTTAAATTGAGCAAGTTATGACTATTTCAATATTTGGGTTTTCCCGAAGAAAAACGCTATAACTGGAGTTGTATAACTCCGATGGTCACGAAATTTAAACTGGAGACTCACAATAATGTGTAAGATCCCGCCAAGAGTTGGGAATTTTTAGAGTTAAGAATGAGGTAGTTATTTTCTTAAAGAATTAAGTAGAAATGAATTTTTGAAAAATACTAAAGGAAATTGAAACATTCCTGAAAAATAAGTTTTGGGTATGGAATACATGTATTTATGTGTGGACAAAAGATAAAAAAAATAAAAAGATGATTAGATTAAAAAGGGGAATCCCGTTTGCTGGATTGCAATCTGGTTTGCTAGATTGGCCATAAATTTGTTGGATGAGATGTTTAGACAATCCAGGATGTTGGATTGGTCTGTTTGGATAATCCAGGATACTGGATTAGATGTCAGTTTGAATCCAGGTTGCAGGATTAGGAATTTGACTTACTTAATTATAAAGGACTTATAAAATGAAAGACTAAGTGATTATTCACAAGTTATATGATACAGTAGTGTTAAGGTTATCTAATATTTGACTATGTGTTGAAATGTTAGATAGTTTACTTATAAAGTATGTTATGCTAATTGAAAGATCGATCTTATTAATGATAGGTCTTACAAAAGAAGTTTAACTTAAATTTCGTAGCAGTAGTCAACGAATCAGGCAAGTTTCCTTAACTCAATCTTGAGTTATTACTTTTTAAATATAGTGGTGGTTAATTATTGCTGATTATACCACGTCTGAGAATTATTGTTGATTATTCGCAATTAGTGCATGTTTATCAATTCAAATTGAAGTATTGATTTTGAGAATATGCTTGGGGAATAACTGTTGTTGGTTATTCACATCCGTAGAAGTTATTATTGATTGCAAATAGTACAGTTAATTTATGTCTATTATTGAATTGTGTTGAGATATGTCATAGCTAATTGTTTTGGCTAGACAAAGATTTGTTGAAACTTGATAGGTTCGAGAAGAGAACTCAATTATTATTGACAGGTCAATGCCAATTATTTCGACTAGATCGAGAAAGCGATTAGATATTGAAATCATTATATTTCATTGTTGTGATTCGAATTCTGGTTATAAGACTGAGAAGAACAACCTTTTTATATAAAAAGGGGCTTTGTGGTCGTATATTCGGCCATTGCGCGTGTGTAAGTATTATGCATAATATGGGGTATAATGAAGCTGATCACTTTATATACTTGTGGAGGAGTATGATTTAATCTTTATGGTTATCTGATACACCTGGGTACTTCAAAGTAAAAACTTTGATAGTTACTCAAGAAGTTCAAGATCCTGTGGGGTCGCTCAGCTTAAAAAAATCTGGATAATATTCCACTTTGTTATTGCGTAGAATTGATTCTTGTTATTCAATTGAGAAATTTCGAAAGCGTTTTACTCTTTCACTATCGAATTATTGTTTTGCATAAAATGCGAGAAAGTCTTGTTATTGATTAGCGTTTTATTCAGCTAATTCAAAGTCATTTGAACTTTGGTGATATTCTCTCGAATTGATAGTCTTATATTCTTGATTCTTATACTTTATTGTATGATTTAACTTGCGGAGCAAATTTGTTGCTCACCCTTGCTTAAATACAATATTTCAGCTAGGAACGAGGTAGCCGGAGGGGCAAAGAAAGACAAAGGCAAAGGTGTATTGCTAGAGTAGTTATAATGAACATATTTATTATGTTATTTTGTATAACCCTTTTTGTATATCTAAGGGTATATTTGTTATGTTAAGGTTAGAAAATCTGGGATAATGGGTAGTTAGATGATATTCAAATGTTGGATCGTGAGCACCAAACTCGGGGGTCAGGTAACCCAGATTTGGGGGTGTCACAAGTTGGTATCAGAGCTATAGGTTATAAACCTTAAGTGGGGGGGGAAAACCCTAGGATTATAACCATAAGCGAGATAGAGAAAACTCATTTAGAGTACTAAGTGAGGGATTGCCGAAGTACATCAATAAAAAGATGTGTGGACACATAGTGAGTATAAAATTCGAACTGGTAAAGTATTAATCAAGTTGTTTAAACTGATTGTAGGATGTCAGGAGAAGATGAAATGAGTATAGAAGTGTTGGCAGCTGTTGCACCAATGCCAGTAGCCGAGGTGCCAGCGCAGAGCGAGTCAGTTGAGGAAGTTGGAAAAGATGAACCCATGGTGAATTTGGGGAGGGATCATGATGAGTATCCCGAAATGTATCCGAATGAAGATGAGGAGGCAGAGTCCGAAGAAGTTAAGGTGGAGACAGAGATTAAGACCAAAGTGGGAGAAAAAGATCAAGTATCTGCAGAAGTTCAAGAACTCCGGAGTAAAGTATTTCTCTTGGAAGAGTTGTGGAAGATGGAGCGAGCATTACGCGAGATGATCAAAGAACAAAATGAACTGAAGACACAAGTAGAAAGAATGAAGGCTAAAGGTGGTGGATTATCTGAGGGAGTAGTCAAGCAGAAGAAGAGAAGCAATAAGCAGAAAAGGGACAACGACAGTGATAATAACTCAGGGAACTCAAACCCGAAAAAGAAGAAAGTTTTTGGCAAGTGTGGAAAGACTCACTTGGGAGAATGTATGATGTGAAAGAACGTGTGTTTCAATTGTAAATAGGAAGGACATATTTCTCCAAATTGTCCTAAGTCGAATATGAGAAAATGTTTTTCATGTGGAGGAATGGGTCACGGATTTAACAAGTGTCCCAGTAAGAAGGTAGGAGAAGGGAGTAAACTGTAGACAGCTTAAGTATAAGCAGTAGTACCTTTTGGTAACAAGGTGTAATATAAAGATTGTAATATCGAGAACAATGAGTGAGCATATGTAATATATCTGTTTGTATGTAATCTTTATTTTCAATATGAATATTAAAATGATTTTGGAGAATTGCAACTTTTGTGTAAAGTTGTGGTAATTGCAACTTTTTGTGTAAGGTTGTGTTGTTAATCCCGATATTTATCAAAAAGGGATAGTGACTGATTATAACAGTAGGTGTTAAGTACTAAACGTATTATGTGCTATTTGAATAAATATGCGATTTTATGAGAAATTTGTGTCAAATTCTTATGTTACTAATTAGAATTTGTGTAGAGAAAAATGATTAATGTAAGATTTTCATTAAAATCAGATAATGCCGCCTAGACGACAGAATCGAAATCAAAGAGAAGAGCAATTAGTGAATAATGAAGGAGGTCAAGCAGACCCGATGCAGAATTTTATGGATATGTTAGACCAAGCTATGCAACATAGGGTGCCAGCAGCAAGAGCAAGAGCAAGAGCAAGAGAACAACAAACTAATAGATTGGCAAACTTTAAAGATTTTAAAGCGGTAGGACCGCCAGAATTCAAGGGAACTACGGATCCTATTGAAGCCCAAACTTGGGTAAAGGAGATAGAGAAAGCATTTATTATTGCGAGAGTGGCAGAACAGCAAAAGACAGCTTTTGCCACCTATTTGATGAAGGGAGAAGCCAATTACTGGTGGGAAACCAATCAGGCTAGAGCTGGGATAGCTGTAGTGACTTGGACAAAGTTTAAAGAGTTGTTCTGTGAGAACTATTTTTTGACGAGTATGCAAGCCAGGATGGAAGTCAAGTTTCTAAAACTAAAGCAAGAGAATATGTCGGTATCAGAATATGCTGCTAAGTTCAATGAGTTATCGAGATTTGCACCTCATCAGGTGGACACGGAGGCAAGAAAGGTGAGAAGATTTAAGAATGGATTGAAGCCAGGGATATTCAACAAGGTAGCTGTATTGCAGATTAATACGTTTGCGGCTTTGTTGGAGAAAGCGATAATTGCTGAAGGGGGAAGCGAAGCTGCATCCCGATATCATCAAGAGAAGAAGAAGAAAACAAATGAAGGAGGTAGTAGTGGTGGTAGTAATCCTAACAAGCAAAAATTGAGTGAGAATACCCAATCGGGTAATAAGTCAGAAGAGAATAGGAAGGGAGGTGAGCCTTGTACGACTTGTGGGAAGAATCATCCAAGAATTTGTCTAAAGAGGAAGGGAGTCTGTTATAACTGTGGTCAAGAGGGACACATGTCGCCCAATTATCCCAGTCCGAAGAAAATACAAGGTTGTTTTGCGTGTGGATCGACAGATCATCTGGTTTGGAATTGTCTGAAGAAAAATGTGGAGAAAGGAAGTACCAATAAGGGACCCGGTGGCGGAACCCTGATGATTAGAGGACCTGCACAATCAGGAAGACCAACGGCCCGTACATTCAACATGACGGTGCAAGATGCAGTAGCTGCCCAGGAGGTGGTGACAGGAAATGATTTAGTTGAGTAAATAAATTACTGCGTGAAATATTGGGTGGATATAGCTGTGAATTGTTTTCTTTTACAGATCCCAAGTCACAGGTTAGTACATAAGACACAAATTAATATTGTGTTGATAAGAATAAATTGATGATACAACTTTAAAAGATATTAGAGAGTAAGAAAGCGGTGATTCCGAGGACGGAATCCTTATAATGAGGGGAGAATGTGAGAACCCAGAATTTCACATAATTCAAATTTTTTGAATAATTTTTTTTATTTAATATTGATATGGATTATCAATATTGTGCTGAGTATCTGTGATACGAGTTTATCAAAGTGGTCAAACTGTGTATTGACTGAGAAATATGAGTACAATTTTGTTTAACAGAGAATAAAAACTCTAACCCTAGTTACGAATAAGGATTCGATAGAAAATACAGTTATAATAATTATATTGATGAATATGTGAGTGTTTATAACTTAGTAAGTCAATTAGGGCTATTAAGTTAATACACTAGGGGAATATGTTATGACATATGTGGATTATGTTTGAGACTAAATAAATATATATTATTTAATGTGTATATATTTATTTAGCGTCTAAAGAGATTTAAGAATAAAGTTATGTAACCTAATACATATATTAGGTATGATAATTAGATAACCTAATGGGTTATAATATAAGAGAATGATAGTATTTAAAAATATAAATACTAAACCTAAGAGATTTATTTTATACATCTCTAATAATTAATTTTATAACCTAAGTAAAGCAAGTCTAATTGGGTTATGAAATTAAAGATATTTGAGTAAGGAATTAATTTACAAATGTGTGTAAGGAAACCCTAACTAAATGATTAGGGTAAGATAAAAATTTATGAGTAGGGAACTATGTTATTTTCATGGCTCAAAGAATTAATTTGTAGCCCAATTATTTAGTTAAGCATGGGACGTGTAGCCAATTTGATTTAAGAACAATTAAATCATTAAGCGAGCCCAATATATCACGTATGAGAGATGCACTAGGATGACCCAATTTAATTTTTGGTGGAATTCCAAATTTATTTTAGTTAGTAAGTAAATTAGGAATTTAAAGGAAGGCCCAAAGAAATTAAAATAAAAGCCCAAGCTTAGTCCTATGGGAGAGAGGCCTTAGTGGACCTTAATTAAGTTAATTAAGCATTAAAAAGAAAACCAAGATTGGGCCAAAGGAGGCCCAATTTGGCTAAGCTAGGAAGAAATGGGCATGAGAATTAAATCTTGTGGATAAGGATATTTGATAAGATTTGGAAAGATATTTGATAAGATTTGGAAAGATATTGGATAGATTTGGGAGGATATTTGATAAGATATGAAAATATATGGTAGATATGGAGAGATTTGGTGTGATATGCCAAGATATGTTGGGAGATTTAGTATAGATATATGAGTGATATCTACACATATTGCTAGCTTATAAATAAACCCCATCTCATTTGCAAATAAAGAGTTTACTCATTTTTCATTTCATTCTCCGAAGTTGGCTAGCAAAAGAAAAGCTAGAGAGAGGCAAGAGAGAGAGAGAATTCAGTTGGGAAGAAAAGGAGAAAGAGGAGATTTTGATCTTCCTTCTACCTAAGATCAACATCTATTTGAAAGAACAAGGAAGGCTAGCAAGAAATAAAGGTATAAACCACATTTGATTTAAGTTATTCTTAGTTGTTTCAAACCAAAATTTGGATTTTTGTTCTTGAACTTCAAAACTCTAGATCTACATGATCTAGAGTGTGTTATGTGTAGATCTAACCATTTGGTGTGTCAAAAATTAGATCAAAAGCAAGAAGGATGAAACTATGTTTCAAAAAATTAAAAATCTTGATTTTCTTAGCCTAAATTATGATTTGCTTTGATTTGATGAAGGTTTGATGCAATAGATCATGGATCATGGTAGATCCACGAGTCTTAGAGGTATTAGAATGTATTATGTTGGTTTATGAGATTTTATGTGTGATTAATCAAGAGATCAAGAAAGGTTTTTTAGAAATCACAAAGTTTTAAAATCAGATTTTTTAGAAAACGTAACGGGAAATTCAAACGACCATATCTAATAGTGTATTTTGAATTTTTGAGTGTGGTCAATTTTTGGACTTAGATCTATAAGTCTTCTAACTTTTCCAAGTGGAATCATTAAAAAAGGAGTTGTAGATTTTCGGGTGGACTGAGTTTAGTAAAGGATGTAAAATCTGAAAAACAACAAAAGCTTGCTGTCCAAATTTTGTAAGGGCTTTTTCGGCCACTTAACTTGTGAAATAAAATCAGGTCTTTTGGGACATGAAAATATATGAGATGAAGTAGCTTTTGTCCTAAAATGAGCTCATTCTGACTTAAATTGAGCAAGTTATGACTATTTCAATATTTGGATTTTCCCGACGAAAAACGCTATAACTGGAGTTGTATAACTCCGATGGCCACGAAATTTAAACTAGAGACTCACAATAATATGTGTATGATCCTGCCAAGAGTTGAGAATTTTTGGAGTTAAGCATGAGGTAAATTTTCTTAAGGAATTAACTAGAAATTGATTTTTGAAAAATACTAAAGAAAATTGAAAAATTCCTGAAAAATAATTTTTGGGTATGGAATACATGTATATATGTGTGGACAAAAGATAAAAAAATAAAAAGATGATTAGATTAAAAAGGGGAATCCAACTTGCTGGATTGGCCATCAGTTTGCTAAATTGTAATCTGGTTTGCTGGATTAGCCATAAATTTGTTGGATGAGATGTTTAGACAATCCAGGATGCTGGATTGGTCTGTTTGGATAATTCAGGTTACTGGATTGGATGTCAGTTTGAATTCAGGTTGCTGGATTAGGAATTTGACTTACTTAAATGTAAAGAACTTATCAAATGAAAGACTAAGTGATTATTCACAAGTTATATGATACATTAGTGTTAAGGTTATCTAATATTTGACTATGTATTTAAATCTTAGATAGTGTACTTATAAAGTATGTTATGCTAATTGAAAGATTGATCTTATTAATGATAGGTCTTATAAAACAAGTTTAACTTAAATTTTGTATCAGTAGTCAACGAATCAGGCAAGTGTCCTTAACTGAATCTCGAGTTATACTTTTCAAATATAGTAGTGGTTATTTATTGCTGATTATACCACGTCTGAGAATTAATGTTGATTATTCGCAGTTAGTGTATGTTTATTAATTCAAATTGAATTATTGATTTTGAGAATATGCTTGAGGAATAACTGTTGTTGGTTATTCACATCCGTAGAAGTTATTATTGATTGCAAATAGTACAGTTAATTTCTGTCTATTATTGAATCGTGTTGAGATATGTCATAGGTAATTGTTTTCGCTGGACAAAGATTTGTTGAAACTTGATAGGTTCGAGAAGAGAACTCAATTATTATTGACAGGTCAATGCCAATTATTCCGGCTAGATCAAGAAACCGATTAGATATTGAAATCATTGTATTTCGTTGTTGTGATTCGAATTCTGGTTATAAGACTGAGAAGAACAACCTTTTTATATAAAAAGGGGCTTTGTGGTCATATATTCGGCCGTTACGTGTGTGTAAGTATTATGCATAATATGGGGTATAATGAAGCTGATCACTTTATATACTTGCGGAGGAGTATGATTTAATCTTTATGGTTATCTGATACACCTGGGTACTTCAAAGTAAAAACTTTGAGAGTTACTCGAGAAGTTCAAGATCCTGTGGGGTTGCTTAGCTTAAAAAAATCTGGATAATATTCCACTTTGTTATTGCGTAGAATTGATTCTTGTTATTCAATTGAGAAATTTCGAAAGTGTTTTACTCTTTCACTATCAAATTATTGTTTTGCATAAAATGCGAGAAAGTCTTGTTATTGATTAGCGTTTTATTCAGCTAATTCAAAGTCATTTGAACTTTGGTGATATTCTCTCGAATTGATAGTCTTATATTCTTGATTCTTATACTTTATTGTATGATTTAACTTGCGAAGCAAATTTGTTGCTCACCGTTGCTTAAATACAATATTTCAGCTAGGAACGAGGTAGCCGGAGGGGCAAAGAAAGACAAAGGCAAAGGTGTATTGCTGGAGTAGTTATAATGAACATATTTATTATGTTGTTTTGTATAACCCTTTTTGTATATCTAAGGGTATTTTTGTTATGTTAAGGTTAGAAAATCTGGGATAATGTATTATAAATATCAGTTAATGATATATATATTTCCATTCATAAATAAATGGGTAGTTAGATGATATTCAAATGTTGGATCGTGAGCACCAAACTCGGGGGTCAGGTAACTCGGATTTGGGGGTGTCACAATACCCCGGCCATTTTTGGTTGCGGCAATCTAGATGTCGAATTGAATTCTTTAGCAAAATGGGGCATAATGAGATTAAGGTAGTGCAAAGCCTAAAAGATGGACCCAAGTAGATGTCCATCCTAGATATGGTATTATCATCGGTGGATCATCGCAACATTCTGGTGAAAGTACTGGAGGAGGCCCATCTGCCAAAGACAGTGGATGTTGAGAAATTTTATCATGTGATAGAACACATCTTCAACAGTAATGTGATATCTTTCACTGATGATAATATACCCGCAGAGGGGATGGGTCATCGCAAGTCCCTGCATATAGCAGTGATGTCATCCAGGTATGTGATCGAAGGTGTGCTTATAGATGGAGGATCTTCTTTGAACATCTATCCCTACAATACCTTGGAGAGAATGAAAATTAACCCAAACCGGATTAGAACCAGTCATGTAGTTATCCGGGCTTTCGATGGGTCTCGCCGAGAGGCTGTGGGCGAGATTGAGCTTCCACTGGAAATTGGTCCACGTACGTTCTATGTATCTTTCCAGGTACTCAACATTACCACCGGATACAACTTATTGCTTGGAAGACTATGGATCCACATAGCAGGAGCAGTTCCATCCACTCTCCATCAACAGCTTAAGTACATTATCAATGGCAACCTAATCATGGTGAATGTCGAACCAGAATACCCTGTCTGGATACAGGGAGACATGCCGGTAATCAGTCTGGATGCAAGGATTGAACCTGCAAGTTTTCAAGCATTGGAGGTGAGCAATACTCAGTACCTACTGGTTGGGGCACCAGTCTTAAAACCAAAAGTCTCCCCCGAAGTGATGACAGTGGGCCAGGAGATGGTATCTTTGGGTTTTCGCCCTGGAGAAGGGTTAGGAAAGAATTAACAAGGAATTAAAAGTTCGGTGCAGATCCCGAGCCAGTCAGAGAAAGTCGGATTAGGCTATTCATCCGGGTCAAACCACCGGAACCCACACAAGCATCCAAAGGCTTATGCTTCCACTATACTATTGTAAAACATCACTGATGCAGGGTTTGTGAAGCCAATGAGGAAGATTCCTGATGTTGTGTCAGCTATGCTGTTTCCTCCAGTCATACCAATAAGTGAGAGAAAAGCCCCAAAGCCTGAGGGGGATAGCAAAAAGAGAAAAGAAAAGTTCATGTACGAAGGACAATACCCATTTGCTAACATGCATGTTCTCATACATTATGAGGGTATGAATGATGATATCCCAAACAGGGATGAGGAGGATTAGATCCAAATTCCTCACATCAAGAAAGAAAAGGGGGCAATTCAAAGAAAAACCCCGGCTCTGATCTGAAGGATGTCTTAGTCATCCTCAAAGATGAGACAGACGATCATAAATCTTGTATCCTCCCTATTCATGAGGATTTGAGTCTGGACAACTGGAGCAGCGTCCCTTGCCTCATTCAAAAAGGGTAAAAGGTTAGAGAATCCATCTGCCCTATAACATGGTTTCATTTACTGCTTATTTTGGTTGCACAGCTATAGCAGTAACTTTTGTTATACTTTGCTTAATGCTTTGTATATTAAAGCAATTTCATATATTAAAGCGAAAGCATTTTTTTAGGACTCCAAGATTGGATTTGTTTGTCACTGCTGATGAGATGCCAACCTGTCATAGTGACTACAACTTTGATGTAGAACTAAACTTCGACTTCATGGAGATTGATCAAGAGGAAGAAGATGACTATGAGGTGCCCGAGGAAATCAAAGAATGGGTCAAAGACAAACCCAAACCAAACCTCGACCAAACCACCACTGTCAATATCGGAACATCAAAAAACCTCAAGGAAATCCAGATAGGCCAAGACCTCACCAAAGATCAAAAAGCAGACCTAATTGAAATCTTAACACAGTTCCAGGATGTGTTTGTTTGGTCGCATAAAGACATGATTGACTTGTCTACTGAGATTGTCAAACATCGATTCCTCATCAAGGATGGATTTAAGTCAGTCAAGTAGAAGCTCAGGCGTTTGAAACCTGAATGGATTCTGAAAGTCAACGAAGAAGTTGTCAAACAATTCAAAGCTGGCATCATCATGGTATAAACATACCCGGAGTGGCTGTCGAACATAGTTCTCGTGCCTAAGCCCAGAGGGAAGGTACGAGTATGCGTGGATTATAGGGATTTGAATAAAGCTTGTCTCAAAGATAATTTCTCGGTACCTTTTATCCACATCCTTGATAGAAAATACGGCGCAGTACAACATATATTCTTTCGTGGATTGCTTTGCTGGTTACCTTCAAATCATGGTCGCTAAAGAGGATAGGGAGAAAACAACTTTCAACACTCCCTGGGGAACCTTCTGTTATAAAAGATTGTCCTTCAGCCTTATCAATGCCGGTGCCGCGTATCAACGAGCCATGATGGCCTTGTTTCATGACATGATGCATAAGAAGATAGAGGTTTACGTGGATGACATCATTGTCAAATCTTGGAAGGAAGACGAGCACATCAACCATCTCAGGAAGCTGTTCAACAGGTTACGTAAGTACAACCTCAAGCTGAATCCAGCCAAATATGCTTTTAGTGTCAAATCAGACAAGTTGTTGGGATTTCTGGTAAGCAATAGAGGCATTGAGATGGATCTTGCCAAGATTAAAGCTATCACGGAGATGCCCGTACCCCGAACAGAGAAGGAGATGAGCGGGTTTCTGCGAAGAATTAATTTCATTAGCCAGTTCATTTCCCAGCTCACAATAATTTGTGAACCTATCTTTAAGCTACTAAGGAAGAATTCATCCTTGAAATGGAATGAGGATTGCCAAAAAGCCTTCCTTGCCATCAAGAATCAGCTGATCGAAGCGCCTGTCTTAGTCCCACCGAGGGATGAGGTTCCCCTGTTTATATACCTTTATGTCAATGCCAATGCAATGGGCTGTATGTTGGGACAGAAAGATGATAGTAGAAAGGAGAGAGCCATCAACTACATCAGCAAAAGATTCAGCAGCGGCGAACAGAAGTACACTTTGATTGAGAAGACATATTGTGCACTGGCATGGGCTGCAATGAGGTTACAACATTATTTGCATAGGCACACGACCTATCTTATATCTCGCATGGATCCACTAAAGTACGTATTCAACAAACCAATGTTGAATTGTCGATTGTCCAAATGGCAATTGATCCTCCAACAGTTCGACATTGTCTACGTGACTTAGAAGTCCATCAAAGGGCAAGGCATTGCAGATCAACTAGTCGAGGCACCATCAAGAGGGTTTGTACCCTTGGAGACTTATTTCCCGGACGACGGGTCATGATAATTCAATAAATTCGACAAGAGCATACAGTCCAACCTTGGAAAATATATTTCGATGGAGCGGTGAACATGAAAGGTGCCGGAGCCGGGGCAGTCCTCATCTCTGGTACAGGAGAGCAATATCCTATGGCTACCAAGCTGCAGTTTGTCAACACCAATAACACGACAAAATATGAAGGCTGCTTAATGGGGTTGAAACTTGCCCAATCCATAGGTATCCAGCGTCTATTAGTCTTTGGAGATTCTGAGTTGGTTATCAAACAAACCACTAGGGCATATCATACAAAAGAATTTCATTTGCTGCCCTATCACCGGTAGGTCATCAACATATCCATAGATTTTGAAGAGATAACCTTTATCCATATCCCTCAAGGAAGGAACGACTTTGCTGATGTATTGGCAACATTGGCTTCCCTGATCAACATATCTGGTAGGAAAGGAATGCCCGACATCAAATTCACAAACCAAAAAGCCCCGACATACGGGAATTACATTGGAGAAGTATAAGATGAAATACCTCCTACCAAGCAGCCTTGGTATCAAGACATCAAGGAATATCTCCGAGATGGATCTACACCCACTAGGGCAAGCCAATCCAAACGAAAGCGGATTCACCAGATGGCTATGAAGCTCTACCTGAGCAGAGATGTACTCTACAAAAGGGATGCTAGAATAGGCATGTTACGATGCCTTGACTAAGAGCAAGCCCAGAGACTAATGGATGAAGTCCATAGTGGTCTGCGGTCCACACATGAGCGGTCATTTGCTGGCCAAGAAAATATTGAGAACAGGGCCTTATTGGATCTCTCTTAAAGCTGACTGTGATGATTACGTCAGGAGATGCTATCAATGCCAAGTCCATGGAAATGCCATGGCCTTTCTCCATGTGGGGAATGGATGTGATCGGGCCAGTAGAACCCAAATCCAATAACGAACATCGATTTATTTTCACCATGATCGATTACTTTACCAAATGGGTTGAAGCTTCCACTTTTCCCAAAGTCACCCAGGAGGTAATCATTGATTTCATCAGAAACAATGTTGTCTGTCGATATGGACAACCAGAGGTGATCGTATCAGACAACGCCAAGAACCTAAACAATCAGATGATGAGAGACTTATGCAGCAAGTTTCATATCAAACATCTCAATTCCATCATCTACCGACCCAAGATGAATGGTGCTGTCGAAGCGGCTAATAAGAACATCAAGAAGATCATGCAAAAAATGTCTGCCAATCACAAAGGATGGCCTGACCTGTTTCCTCTGACTCTGTTAGCATACAGGACGTCAATGCGCACCTCTACTGGGGCTACCCCCTATTCATTGGTCTATGACATGGAAGCAGTTCTTCCTATATAAGTAAAGATGGAGTCCTTGCGAGTGTTAATAGATGCTTAGATGGAAGAAGATCAGTGGTTGCAAGAGCGGTACCACAAGCTATCCCTGATAGATGAAAAGAGGGCTACAGCCATTTTCCATGGGCAGTTATATCAGCAAAGGATTGCTCTATCATACAACAAGAAGGTCTGAATCCGACAATTCAAAGAAAATGACTTAGTGCTGAAGAAAGTTTTAGATAATCAAGACGAAGCTAAAGGAAAGTTCGCCCCAAATTAGGAAGGCCCTTTTATTGTCAAAGAGGTGTTAACGAAAGAAGCTTTCAGATTACAAGAAATGGACTGGAGCGAATTTCCACAACTCATCAACTCAGACACCATAAAAAGGTATTATGCCTGAAACACACATCAGCCATCATCCTGGTCTTGCGAATTGATCAAGTCAGTTTCAATTTTCACTAGAAAATCGAACTACGAATGACCTGATCTCCCTCAGCCCGGGAGTACGTAGGCAGCCATTCCTGGTGCGATCAAACCAAACAAAACTCAAAAACTCATCAAACAAAACTCAAAAGAAACACTTTTCAAACCTCTCACACAAGACCTAAACTACGAATGACCTGATCTCCCTCTACCTGGGAGTATGTAGGAAGCCATTCACGGTGCGGTATGACCTTCAAAGAAAAAAGAAATCAATAAAAACCAGTCCCAAGACACAGAAAACCTATAAAACCCAAATTCTACCAAGACTCCCTGGTCAACAGGCCCATCTGAGATATTCTCTAACATCTCACTATCAATCCATCAAGGAGAAGCTCAAGATACATCAACAACAGTAAGTCATGAAAGAAGTGGGAATCACTCAGCAATGACAATACATATCCAACAGGGAAGTGAATCAAAATATATTTCTCTGATATATAATACTTTTTGATATATACATAGTGCCCTGTACATGACAAAAATGGCTGATCTAGTATGTGCAGGGAAAATAAAGCTAGTCTATGGACCCAATGATAGACGAGACAACAATGCCAACATAGCATGTCTATCTGAAGATGGAGGAGCAGCTACAAGTACAATACCCTCAGCCTCCATACGAGCAAGGACATCCACTGCCATCTTCATAGTGCTGCTATAGCCATCTATAAACGCACTCATCTCTCCAACCAGGTTGTCTGTATATGACCTGAGGGATGTGTTGTCCGTAATATATACATCCCGGGTGGCTATGGCCTCGTCCCTCTCCACAAAAGTAGCATCCTTGGCAATCAAAACCTCCTCAATCTCCTCAAAGGTTGCATCTCTGACAGATCGGACCTCATCTCTCTCCTCAAGAGCTGCATCTCGGGTAGATAGAGCCTCATCTCTCTCAACCAATGCTGCATCCCTAGCAGCTCAAGCCTCGTCTTTGGCGACGAAAGCTGTATCTCTGCTAGAAAGGGCCATCAACATCAATGCCCTAGCCTAATCTCTCTCGAAAGTCATCTGAGCTAGTGAATCAGCAATAGTTGGATCTGTGCCGACAGGAACAGTCAGCGGATCACTAACTAACGCTGTTGTAAGACCCACAAACAACTCATCCTCAGTGGGAGAATCAGGATCCTCTAAAGCCCCCACCTGATCTGAATCTATGATCGGAGATAACTGGATAACCACAGTTACCGCTATATTAACCTCCAACCACGCTGAATACTCTGGAGAGCGATCTAGATGGCTAGTAGAGAAATCAGCCCTCTTCTTATGAGTCCAATACTCATAAATCCTGATTAGGTCAGCTAATGATAGAGATGAAGCTGATATCCGCTGATCGATAGCCCCCTCAAACTGGTGTAGGCTCTGGAACTGATCAAATTGACCCATAACCGCCAACGGATGGTAAGTGGTCACCCCTCTCAATCTCGTTAGGGGCAAGTAGTTCATATCGGGTGCATGATTAATAAAGTTGTAAGGGGAGACAAGCCCTGAGCATGGCAGAATCGAAAAGGGATGCTTAATATCTGACAGAAAAGCCGACCAGGTCGCTGCATCCTAACACTCCGCTGGCTGGACGAAGTAAGGCATGGCTATCTCATGGGTAAAGCAGTACCCATAGTGTCTAAAGGTGCCAATAGGACGCTAATATTTCATGAGCCATGCGTACAGCAGGACAGAGCTACCTCTAAAAAACCCCTCTAGATGGGTGCTGCAATAGGTAGCTGACCTCAAGGTCTCGGCCAGTATCATCAGCAGAATAGTACTACCCTATCTAAGGGCATGGACCACGACCATCAAGCCAATGTCCAAATGGTCCAAATATAGTGGCATGTATACGTAGGTCGTGACGCACATCAACAAAATGTCTACCCTGGCCAACTGCGACTCATCTGATGAAATCATAAAATCCATGGCGTGTCACTCATAGCTATCTAGCCTGCCGAAGTGATCGATCAGAAAATCGATAGAGATCACATGTCCTGAAATGATCTCATCAGTGACTACTTTATGTTGCAAACCCGACATACGCATGAATGGTCTCCTTATGTCTTTGATAGTTGTGCGAGCGCAAGGCAGGTCCAACGTTAAACTTGTATGCCGCTCATACTCCTCCATTGTTGGTGTTAACTCATACTGTCCAAAGCGAAAAACCTGCCGCTCAGGTATCCAGCAGGATAAAGTGCCATCATGAATCCGTATGGAACCTGGAAATCTATAAGGGCCAAGGACTGCCCCACCATCCGATCTACTATCCCTCTGGCTGGGAAGGGCAGACTATCATACCACGACCTCAGTGAGGATGCTACCAAGGATGGTGGTGAGTGCTCAATGCGGCTGACCGTAGAGGACGACATCTGTATCATAAGACCATCCAAGGGTCAAATATAAACTCATCTGTCTCAGTGCATATCCATGACATAATATATGCATAATGACAATGATAAAACATGATGCAATAGATAGGAAATATCATGCATATCTAGAATAAACTATCTACTGCAAGCATCATCTTTGTCTGCTTATACAATCCAAAATAAAAAGTATAGAGAGATGGGGCACAACCGCCCAACTACTAACAAAAGCCTATCAAAACATAGCTAAACAAGGGCCTATCAAAAGATATAGCGAGGGAAGCTATTAAAAGAGATCCAGAATATCTGCATCCAAGCTAACAACATGCTCCAGCTCCTCCTGAGTCACAAAGTCTCGGCTAGTGGGAATGCCCTATCGATATAAGGGAGGGTCAGCATCGGCAAAACCACTGGAAAATGGACCTGTGGAAGGACCCACTTCAGAGCTAGAAGGATCAATAGAAGCTGCCTCTGATGGATCTCGGCTAAGGTGCCTGATGAACAAATGTGCCCTCTCCAACTGCTGGGTCAATCCTGTGATCTAGTCCAAATGAGTCAGATCTCGCAGGCAAGCTATCCAGTCTGTCATCATCACAGACCTCGGCACCATATCTTCTATGAACTAGGTAGCACGAGTCTGAGCCCCAATAGTGCGAGGATTCCACCAGCTATGAAATGCCTCCTGGCTGTAAGGACCCTCTGACAGGGTTAAGCCATCTATGCCCACCATAGGAATGTCTGTGAGTGGCTGAGCTAATGGCCAATGATACCAACCAAGATGAACAAAGGGAATGCAGATCTCCCCCGTGGTGCTTCTAATAGCATGCTCTCCTAAATAGAGCTCCCAACTTCCCTCTGTCAAAATGGGACTCTGCGGGAGGATAATGCAAACTCCCGGCCAGTGGGAAAACTGCCCTCAAACCCAACTGTCAAAAAGTCTGAGGTGTACGGGACCCACGAGACCGATCTGGCCGTCAATAGCTCAAGCTGCAGGCGGTAGTGGGTGAATCCCTCAGCTACAGGGACCTCCGTCAATGTGGAGTGATGTCAGTGTCGTCCCCTAGGATAGGTCTCCAAGCCCAGAGTAGTGGCAAGACGTAGGCAAGGAAGCCTCTCATATGCCTAAAACTGGCCATGCAAATATCAAAAGTCCTCAGTGATCAAGACTGACAAATATAAATGATGAAATCAAAAAGATACAAGAGAGATGTACTCACCAGCAAAAATGGGTAAAAGCCTAACCAAGCCTCCGTCACACCCTCCGAGCGCATGCGCATCCCTCGGAGGAAATAGGCAAAGGTATAAGTACCCCAATAAAAATTAATGAGGCAGTCCACGTACCGAGTGGCACTGACTAGGGCAAAGGACACCGTCAAAGAGTTATCCATAAGGAAACAACCCCTGATGATCACTAAAAATAGTCGCGTCAAGATGCGGTCTCTAACCCTCTGATCATCAAGTAGAGGCTCAGTCAAAGCCCCACTCTGGGCATCTACGCTCAATGGACCAGAACAGATAGTTCGACCCTTGATGGTCTTCGCAGGAACTCTCAAAAGGGAGAGAACGGTAGTAGGTGAAATGTCAACCACCAATGGCACTGGCTCACCTACGAACTCTATCCTGGTGATGAACCTCAAGTCCATAGGCATTATCATCACCTCGCAATCCAGCAAATGGAGAGACTGAGTCTGGTGCAACCAGCGCTCAGATAATGCCCTCAGATAACCCCAGGGGCAACGGCAGGGAAGGATAGAAAAAAATGCCTGAAACCCCCAGCTGTCAACAATGGCCCTGTACTCCGGATGCAGGGTGTGGTACAAAGAATGCACATTAAACCAATTTCCTCTGGGCTACATAAATCCAGGAACCTACATCAAACAGCCAACCCATATCAAACCTATGCCCTGAAATGGCAGAAGAAAGAAAGAAAGAGAATCTAGAAGGAAAACTTCAGTAACCTCATTGGAATGAAGGAATCTCGATGAATGACGCCTCAAATCTCCCAATAGCTCCGGAAGTGGCACCACAATGCCTAGAAGCTCCGCACGTGGAGCCTGACCTGGGACAGGTTCAACGAAAGGTACATCCTCATCATCCACGTCAACCGGCGGATCAACCCGGATAGGACGAATCACTAACTCAAACAATCTGCGAGGCGGTCGGGCTGGCCGTGGCTGAGGAACATTGGAGACTCTCCTCCGTCTAACTCCTGGGACGACCCTGCTAGCACTTGCCGGGTCTATCTGGCTCTATAACTTGGACTAAGTCTCCAAATCACCTCAGAAAGTGTGAGGTAAGCCTAAAACCTATGGCATATTAATTTAAATCAGTATTTTATGCATTTTTAAGTCCTAAAACATGCATGGGTCAACCAAAATACCCAGTATAGTCAAAATTACATGTTTATTAAATTCTTAGGCTTTTGAAATTTTTTTGCCAGAGTCTCCTTTGTAAAATGGACTGTCCGCATGCATACAGGCATGTCTAGGTGGCCATTCAGTAGCACACCTACCCAAAAATAGAAACCGTTCATATTTATAAAAAAAATCAAAAGTAAACTCCCCATGGCAGCTAAATTACCACGGGTATTTTTAGTTGAAAATCCAGGCTCACTAGGCCTCAAAAAGGATGAGTAAACTGATCAAAAAGTTCGTAAATTGACTGTCTCAGAATTCAAATTTTCTTACATCAAAACGTGGATCATAGTAAAATATGCATACTTATGAAGTCAAAATTTTTTTTATCAAGTCATATAAGTATACATTTTTGATACATTGCTTTTAAAAGCACATTACGTGGTTTACACATTTCTAACAGTCAAAACTCGAAAAGAAAGGATGTAAACGTTACCTGAGATGTGCAGAACATGTGGGCGTTGACGAAATCTGAAAAAAGCTAATCTGATAGAGTGCTGCTGCCCATCTTAAACTCGCAAGAGGGAGTGGGCCCGCCTATAGCTAACGCACCTCTACTTGGGGCTCCCCAGGGTGGGCCCCACCCCCTCCGACACGGTCCAGTTCTAGTGGAAACGGAGTTTACAGGAGCTGAAAAGTCAAATCCAAAAAAAAACTGCTACGTGATCGGGCAGATTGTCCTAAAATTCTGCGTATGAGCGGCAGAATCCTGAACGAAAGAAGAACTTCATGTAAGCCATTGGCTATCATCCCGAAGTGATATCCGGGGATCAATGATGAGAACTACTGAAAAACTGTTGAAAAACTTTGAAAAACTGCTAAAAACTGCCGATGGCAGAGCATCAGGTAGGTCCGACAGTATAAATGGCAGGTTCTGACTGTATCAAGGCATCTAGATTGATTTGAGGGTAAAATTTGTCAGAAAGAGTACCCCCACGTCAAGATTAGTCAGATTTCCTGACATTCCAGCCGCTGGCGACAACCCCAGCGAAACATCAAAAACGGTCCGGTGACATCAGCCGTTGAAGGCTACTTCAGCGAAGTCAGATTGCCTGACACTATCAGCCGTTGGCACAACCCCAGCAAAACATTTGGAACGATCCGGTGACATCAGCTGTTGAAGGCTACTTCAGCGAAGGTCAGATTGACTAACACTATCAGCCGTTGGCACAACCCTAGCGAAGCATCGGGAATGGTCCAGTGATATCAGTCGTTGAAGGCTACTTTAGCGAAGGTCAGATTGCCTGACACTATCAACCGCTGGCAACAACCCCAGCCAAGCATCGGGAACGGTCCGGTGACATCAGCCGTTGAAGGCAACTTCAGCAAAGGTTAGATTGCCTGACACTATCAGCCGTTGGCACGACTCCAGCGAAGCATATGGAATGATCTGGTGACGAAAATAGTATATCAGTTTATCCCCACAGAGGACAGATGATGGAATCTGTTATAAAAATCCCTAAGGGGAGCATCGAGAAAGATTTAGGTGGTGATCGAGACTTTGTGATATACCGTTCGGGTAGGCATTGAGGGAATTCACCAAATGCTATCATGAATGACCTCCGAATAATGCGACATCAAGGGCTATCACGGATAACGTTATCCCCAACGGGAAATGATGTAAAAAGTTAGTTATAGCCTCATCCCTTCAAAGGTATCTAACATTCACAACATATCATGCAATGCCTCGCATTATATTTGTATTTATCATATTTCCAGTGTCTAGCAATCCTTATCCTGTTCATTTCATTGCATTGCATAAACATGATAAAAAGGGGCATCTGTAGACACTCAAAATTTTACATTCCTGTTGTAGACATTCGAAATTTTACGTTCCTATTACTAACCCCACAGGAGGGCAAAACTATCAACTCAGCCCCGGCCTCAATACCGGGATGTCAACTCAGCCCCGGTCTCAATACCGGGATATCAACTCACCCCCAGTCTCAATACAGGGATGCCAACTCAGCCCCGGTCTCAATATCGGGCTGCCAACTCAACCCCAATCTCAATACCAGGACATCAACTCAGCCCTGGTCTCAACACCGGACTGCCAACTCAACCCTGGTTTCAATATCGGGACGTCAACTCAGCCCTGGTCTCAATATCGGGCTGTCAACTCAACCCCGGTCTCAATACCGGGATGCCAACTCAGCCCCGATCTCAATATCGGGCTGCTAAATCAACACTAGTCTTAATACCGGGACATCAACTCAACCCCCGTCTCAATACCAGGAATCCAACTCAGCCCCTGTCTCAATACCAGGCTGCCAACTCAACCCCGGTCTCAATACATATCGAGCTGCCAACTTAGCCCCGATCTCAATACTGGGATGTCAAGCAGCCCCGGTGACAACCCAGTGATATCAAACTCAACCCCGGCGACAACCCCAGGATGTCAAAGTCAAACCCCGATCATAACCTAGGGGGTATAGTAACCCCGAAGATAACACCGGGAGATCCAGTTCAGGCCCGGTCAAAATGCGGGAGGTCAGGTCAATCCTCGGTCATAACCCGAGAGGCCAAATCAACTTCAGAGATAACCCTAAAGCATCACATCATCCCCAGAGATAACCTTGGGAAACCAAGTCAACCTCGGAGATAACCCTGAGGACAAACAGAATCGACTAGGATCAAAATCTCGGAGACAACCTCGGGAAGACAGTCGAAGACCGTGCCAGTACATGAGACAACCCCTTGAGGGGAAAAATGGTCATTTAACCAACTTGAAGCCAATCTGGTTAAAATCAGGCTGAATTGATGCCATCAAGGTCAGAAAGAACTATAACAGTGATCCCAAATGAAAACAGCGCAAGATAGCTCAACGGATAAACTACGAAGAATCGATGACCCGATTATGAACCTGTCTTCTTGGACTAGAAAAAGGTTTAGTCCTATGTCATTGTGACGCTCTCGACGAGGGCTTTCCAAAAAGGTATAGCACACCTCAAACGGACGCTGCGATCAAAAGTTAGAAAGTTTAGAATCTGACCTCGCATTGCTCGAAGTGCACGTACTTCAAGGTGATGGGACCCACCACCCGGGGTCGGCCACATGGCATCGCAGGTAGAACAGCGGCTGCCGCTGGTAGACCCGCTTCCATCGGGTCTTTATATACAAGTGCCCCCTAGCCATTTAAAAAAAAATAGGAAAACGCTCTGAAACTCCGCCCATTTCATTTCCTAGCCTAACTTCTAGTACTTCAAACCTAGATTTTATCACTCTAACACGTAGGTATACTCATATACTACCACATATCAAAAATTAATCGTTGGAAACGCTCGTTTGAAGCCTACCAAGTGGCAAAAAACCCGTGTAGCAGTCCATTGTTAGTATTTTTACGATCAGGAAGTTCCTACTACTTCATTATGCATTTATACACTTACACGTTAAGTTTATTTTTTTGATTATTCCCGAAACTTAGTTCTGTGGCCATTTTTGCTTACGTTTTTGTACATTTTTGCACATTTATATATATTTTCGCATTTGCATAGCCCGGATAGTCGATCCGCTGCTTTTAATTGCTTTTATACACACATATATATATATACATATATATGCACTCTTCCGGACTGGGTAATCTCCTCAAGTCCTTTTTGGCTTTATTATGTATATATCTAACTATATATATACTAAATTTTTAATTCTTTCAAGCCAAATGTCAAATCTGCGGTAGTTACTGCTTTTATATATATAACTATATAGATATAAATTTTTTTGACTTCATTTGGCCTGTATTTTGACTTCGTGGCCTTTTTATTGCTTTAATATAGATATACTAACTCTATATATTAGCATTTAAATTTTCGTTTATCTTGGATCATTTCGTGGCCTTTTTATCGCTTATATATATATATATACTTACATTTCTGTCTGGGCGTAGGAGTGAAAATTCATCGCCCTTTTACAACTTATATATATATATATATTTCAATTTTGTCCAGCTTGGATTACTCCGTGGATTTTTTACAGTTTATATATATATATATATATATATATATATATATGAATATATATATATTCATTCCAGTCCGCGCATAGGATTTGACATCCGTCGCCCTTTATTGCTTTTATATATATATATATATATATATTTCCATTATGTCAAGCCTAGATTACTCCATGGCTTTTTACAGCTTTTATAAATATATATATATATATATATATATATATATATATATATTTACATTCCAGTACGGGCCTGAGAGTGAAAACCCATCGCCCTAAATAGTTTTCGTATATATATAACTATATATATATTCCTCATTCATTGTGATTAAATATATGCTTTAAATACTCATTTGATGTGAATCGTTACTAATATCTATTTGGGCAAGTTAGATTTCTTTAAATCTAGCCCTTTCTCCTTTAAAACGGTTTAAAATAGGTCCAACCGGAATCGAAAAGCTAGAATGACTAAAATTTCTTTAAATCTAGCTTTCTTTCTAGTTTTATTCATTTAAAAGCAACCTCGCGGCCCTTAGATCGCTATCTAGTGGGAACGAGACGCTTTGGCTACGCGCAGGCCAGGATTTGACTGATGAATTCTTAGTTTTTGCGATGTCTGGATGTAAATATCCATTTTTTGAGCAGTGCAGGTTTTCTTGGCTTCCTCATATGAGCCTAGGAATCGTGGGATTCATGATCAAACTGATCAGAATTTGATTCCCACGATGGACAAACTCCACATTACAAATATACCCTGCCAGTTTTTCTGTAAAATGTACATCCAAAAGACCTTAAAACGGTTATCCGGATTTAAGGACTCAGACATAATTAAATAATGGTTTGTCATGTCAGAGTCACTCCGATGGCTATCATGCTCATGAGAAGACCTGCACTTGTATATATTTTGTGGTCAAGGATGCTTCGTAGCCCGACAATCACCATTTCACTTGAGCCAAAAGGCTGAAGAGATAAAAATGGAAGTATCAACAGGCTTCTATTCCTATGAGAGCGTAGGGGTTTGAAAACCAATCTTTTCAAAACATCATTTTCATATCTTGTCTAAAAAAGGACTTTTGCAAATCAAATCAAACCCTTCGTATATAGGTTCAACGAAACAAAGCACTACTTTCAATCAATCAAATGTAGGCCCAATTACTTCCAGCATTCACACACACACACATTGCAAATAAAAAAAGGAAATATTAAAAAGATGCGGTACCGTGTTTTCACGGGAGTTGTGGGGTGCCTAACACCTTCTCCACACTTAACCAAGTCCCCAAACTTAGAACTTCGGTTTTAAAGATCAAGTTTCGACAGTGTCCAACAATTGGGCCTACTTTCAAACAAAACTCGGTTGAGTTGGTACAACTATTTCAAATCTACTAACTGGCGACTCTGTAAAACGTTCAAATCGGCGACATGATACATGTTGGCCTTTTCCTAAAAAACCTTCACCATTCATAAAAACAGACAAGATAATAAGGGTAGAAAACCAACAAAACTTAGGAAGAGAGAAAGATTCGGGTCCAACTCGACCCGTATTTTTTCCCGACGTTGACATGTTGGATTACTAAAAAGGGGATTAGAAAATCCGGATAGATTGGTACATATGTTTCTTACTCATTGGATGAGGATGATTGATCTCATGATCATTTGTGTGGAGACACTAAAGCAAGTATGTAGGTGCTTATTGGAGAATAAGTACACTGAATTTGACTCGCTAATGAATACCTAATGCACTTTTACTTGTCTGTCAATAGGAATTCCTAATGTGATAGTAGTACAAGTGATTCTCACACTTAAGATCATCATAGTATCTTGTGTATGATAAGTTATACTTTGACATGTCCCTTAAGACCCTTAGGGTATATCAAAGGGTATGCTTGGGGGTAATAAATTACATATAGAGATAATGAATGATCAATAAAGAATCTACCGCTTCTAGTAAAAAAAGAGATATGTCATATGTGATTTGTTAAATGACAATCCAGTAGTCCTTGGCCAAGGCAGAATAAAATTAGAAAGGAGTTTCTAATTTGCATTATTTGGAGTTGTGCATTTTCTGATCGAAATATATATAATTAAATAAAATAAGACTTGACAGTAATTCCATGTCTTATATTTAATTGGGATATTGTATGGTGAAATGATTAAATTGTACGGTAATTATTAACTCAAAAGTTCTTTTATGATTAATGTTAAAATTTATAATATCTGAAAAGTCGTTGATCGCTAGGGAGGCCTATCCCTATTGTAGAACAAATATTATTTATTTAAATAGATTATTAGTTTTATTTATTTATTTAAATAAGATTAGAATTGTTCTAATTGATTTATTCACAACCGGTTTAATATGGAGAACCTAAAGGGTCACACCATAAAAGGAAAAATAATTATTTAAGAAGGTAATGGCATAATCGTAATAATATGTTAAGTGTAATTAATTTAATCTATGGTGATAGAATAAATTAAATAGCTTAATATTTTTTATTTAGTATTTTAGAAATATTAAATATAAATTAATAAGAGGAGTCTTATTAATATTATTATAACTATTATTATTTTAATTTCTAAAGGAGTTTAGAAATTAATTTAATATTGGTACTCTCATTTATTCCTAATAAGATTAGAAGGCAAATTAATTAAAGGAGTTTAATTTATTATTCCTAATTTGTTGGGAAGCCTAATTAATTAAATGAAACCCAATTTCTAATTGGATTAGAAGGGTTAACCAATATCTAGGAGTCTTCTGTTAGATATCAGTTGATCCAATTCCAATTGTTGGAGAGTACTCCTTTTCTATAGAGAATAGAAAACTAGGGTTTAGCCAACCACCCTCCTTCTTGAACAATTCCTCTTCCTTGGTGGATCACCTCTAGAGGCCAAACACTTGGGTGGCTAACGTTGATCAAAGGAAGGAATCAATCCCGGATATTCAAGGAGGTCACGAAGAATAAGGAGTTGAACTCGTACCTGTGAAAGCTTAGTTCTACAAGGGTATAAATCTAATCTCATTTTATTTCGTTTTAATTAATAATTGTGCATAAGGAATGATCCGGGTAATTGGTTTGTAGAAATTTTTTAAACTCTGATATACCATGCTTCCGCTATTTTGCAATTTTGATTGCTCCACGATTTCATACAAACCTAACAGTGGCATCAAAGCCAAACCTTTATGCGAGTTATTAATTGTGTTTATTTGATATATATACTGATGTGTGTTTTAAACAATTTAATTGGGCATAATTGTGACGACTCCAAAATAGGTCCACACAACCCATTCTATGTAGCCAAATATATTGTACAGAATCCAAATACAAATCTTATTATATTAAACTGTCGTGCAAAATACGACCACACAAACTATGAGCTTTAATACATATATTAAGTCGTATATAATACAAAAATATTAACACTCAAATAAGTCCTCATTGTTATCACACTATTTTACAAAATAGTGAGGACTATTATAGCACTATCTCGGACCATAACTCCATTCCTCGGCTAGTCCCAGCTATATTCTCATTCCCTGAAGAAAATAATAAAAGAAAAGGGTGAGCTCAACTAGCCCAGTAAAGAATATTATGACTAAGATAATGAAAAATAAATTATCGTTAGCCTCCAATAAATCAGATAAAATATTATGGACAACAAGTTTTAGATCAACAATTGCAGCAGAAATACCAATCCATTAGAAGAGTCAAGTAGAGAATGATATCTACTATCTTCTATGATTTAAATGTCTATCATCAATATTTTATCCCTGTAACACCCATCAACAAATATTTCAAATCAATAATTTATCTTTACACTACGGGCCAAAGATATTCATTTGTATCACCAGTGGTCATGATCATGCCAAACACCTTTCCATCTTTGCACTATGGCCAAAGATATTTATCAATCAACAGTTCATTTTTACACTACGGGCCAAAGATATTCATAAATCAACAATTCATCTTTGCACTACGGGTCAAAGATAACTTTCACCACAATTTAAGATTGAGGATGATGAAAAATGATATAAAGAACGAATCAAGTGAGATCAAAGACAAATATTAGAGATTTATAATTCAATTTATCCAGAGTTCAAGAATGTCCAAATTGTCAATATGGAGATCAAAACATGGATCCAATTTCAAGCGTAAGATTCATAAATAAAAGATAATTTGGGCAAAAAAAATTAATTTTGTCATGAATAGTACCCCGTGAATAGTACCCGAATGAATAGTACCCCGACATGAAAAGATTAAAATTTTAATAAGAAAGTCCAGACCAATATTCCAGTGAAATAATATTAGATGAAGCGAAAACCTTAAGCAATTTCTAATTGTTTCAGGAATTATAGAAGCAATAATTACCATAGTAAGTTTAGATTTAGGAATATAAAATGAAATAATATCACTTACATAATATAAAATATGAAAGAAAAATGATATCCCTTACGAGTATTGAAATAAAATAATATCCTTTACGAATATTGAAAGAAAATAACATCCTTTACCTTAATAGGAGACTAGATACTGCAATAGTGTAGTAGTAGAACTTTGTGTTCTTACTTCTTGGATATTCCTCTTCTTCTTATTCTCACTCTCTAACACTCTTTTCTTAGTTTTAGTGAATTGGTGAGAAAGGGGAAGAAATGAGCTTCTATTTATAGGCTTGGTAGAGTTAGGGTAAAGTAGTCTTTTCACCATAATTTATGGCATCATCGCTTACCTCATCGTTCCTATGACATTATTGCTTACCTCACTTTTGAAAGAAAGAATTCAAAACCAAACCTTCCACCTTCACCATTTCTCACATGTTTATATATATATATATTAAAAACATTTATAATTATTAAAAATAATTCAAATTCAATTTGCTCTCTTCCACCTCATTTTATTTTTATACCATGAATTTATTATAATAATGTTACCATTTAAATTATAAAATTATACTATTATATTATCACATTATACTATTGTAATGTAATATTATAATATATTTGAATGAATTATTTTATCGGAGAAGATAAAATGCCAACTTTCAATAAATGTTTCATGCTAAAAATTTCTCCATTTATATCAAAATTGAACAAATATTTACTTATCATATTTATCAATAATTTTTATTTTATTAATTAATTATTATTCACAATTAATATTATAAAATCACAATATTGACACCAAGGTCGTTCCCAAGAAAGATGGGGCTTTCCGATAAGAATTTATCTTTATTGGCGTGCAATTATATAACCTAATCCCTTTCCTCGACAGAACTTTCTAGACAATGCCAATAATTCTATCTAATAATATCATTTAAATAATATGAGTTACTTGTGACAAATATTGAATCAATAATATAAAATACTATGCAATTATCAATATAGCAATTATTTAATCAATAATATAAGATACTGAACAGTAATTACTGTGACAATTATTGAATGAGTGACTTCTTACGTAAGAATCAATAGTTAGAAATATTATGCAATACCGTGTGCTACTGTGCAACAACGCGTATTACTATACTTTTATCACCGGGTATTTCAACAGTTTAACGGTAAAAGTTTTGCCATTATTTTTTATAAAAATGTTACTTCTGTCGTTTTATATATCTGACAGTTATTCTGTTATGGGGCCCACCACTAATTGCACCATCGTACGAATATTCCCCGATAAAAAGAATATTCCCCGACCAAACGAATATTTTATGACAACTTGCTTACTTTGTAAAATTTGCACATATCACCCATAACTTATCACATTTATCAAATCAACACCTTACTATTTAAAATAATATGTAGAGGAAATTAAATCTTATTCATAAAAAGTTTGGGTCTTACAATCTCTCCTCCTTATGAAATTTCGTCCTCGAAATTGACATACGTACCTAGAATTTTGAAAAGGTGAGGATACCTTGCTTTCATTTCAGACTCTAACTCCTAAGTCATTTTCTCCATATCATAGTTTTCTCATAAATCTTTGACTTGAGGTATAACCTTTGAGCGTAGAATATGTTCCTTCGTATCCAAGATCTTGACAGGTACCTCCTTGTACGTTAAATCTTCAGCAATCTCGTCTAGTTCTAATTCAATAATATGGTTTGGGTCTTTCATATATTTACGTAGCATGGATATGTGAAAAACGTTATGAACACGAGACATGCTTGGATATAAGGCGAGTCTATAGGCCACAGTTCCTACTCGGTCGAGGATTTCAAATGGACTAATAAATCGTGGGTTGAGATTTCCTCTCTTATCGAATCTCATAACTCCTTTCCATGGAGCAACGCGTAACAATACATGGTCTCCAACATTAAATTTCACGTCCCTTCGATGAAGATCAGCATAATTTTTTTGTCGATCTTGTGTTGTTTGTATATGTTGCCGGATCATTTAAATCTTTTCCGTAGTCATACAGACTAACGCCGGTCCCAACAATGTTGCTTCACCCACTTCGTCCCAACATACTGGAGAACGACATTTTCGTCCATACAATGCCTCGAATTAAGCCATACCTATACTTTCCTGATAGCTGTTGTTGTAGGAGAATTTTACTAATGGTAAGTACTTATCCCAACTTCATTTGAAGTTTAGAACACAGAGTCTCATTAGATCTTCAACAGTTTGAATAGTCCTTTCTGATTGCCCGTTCGTCTGACGATGATATGCAAAATTAAATCATACATCGGTGCAAATAGCTTTCTACAGGCTAACCCAAAATCGTGAAGTGAATCTTGGGTCTCGATCAGAAACTATGCATACTGGCATACCATGCAGTCATACAATCTCATTTATGTACATACGAGCAAGACGTTTGAGTGAATAAGTTTCTCGTATAGGCAAAAAATGAGCAGACTTGGTTAATCTATCAACAATGACCCAAATTGCATCTATGTCTTGAGAAACCTTGGGAAGACACGTAACAAAATCTATATTGATGTGTTCCCACTTCCATTTTGGAATCTCAAGTGATTGCAATGGACCCTTTGGCACTTGATGCTCTGCCTTTACACATTGACAAGTTAGACACCTTGAGATAAACTTTGCGATCTCTCTCTTTATGTTGCTCCCCCAAAATATATGTCGAAGATCATGATACATTTTGGTACTTCCAAGATGGATTGCAAACGGTGTGTTGTGTGCTTCCATCATGATTTTATACTTTAAATCAGAGTCGTTAAGAACACAAAGTCTAGAGTTGACTTGAAGTATTACCTCCTCGTCGATTCTTGCTTTTGGAATAGCACCTTTTTGCACCTTCTTCTTCATATTCATCAACTTCGGGTCTGTAGCTTGAGCAGCTTTAACTCTATCAATTAAAGATGGTTCTACATGTATATTTGCCATCTTCACGTGGGTCCCTAGAGTGTTTAACTCTATCTCCATCCTTTATAAGTCATTCAAAATGGGTCTTTGTGTTGACAACATCGCACTCATTCCCGCATATGATCTTCTACTCAACGCGTCAGCTACCACGTTCGCTTTTCCAGGATGGTATTGGATGGTATGGTCGTAATCTTTCAACAGCGCAAGCCAATGTCGTTGCCGCTTGTTGAGTTCCTTTTGAGTGAAGAAATATTTAAGGCTCTTATGATCCGTATAGATCTCCACTTTCTTCCCATACAGGTAGTGTCTCCAGATCTTCAACGCGAAAATGACAGCTGCCAACTCTAGATCATGAGTAGGATAATTCCTCTCATATTCTTTTAGTTGTCGTGAGGCATAGGCTATGACTTTCCCATATTGCATGAGAACACATCCTAACCGTTTGCCTGACGCATCGATGTAGATGACAAATCCATCCGAACCAAATGGTATTGTTAGAACAGGTGCCGAAATGAGTCTCCTCTTGAGTTCCTGGAAACTCTTCTCACATTCCTCACTCCATCCAAATTCATTTCCATTAATATATTCATTTAATAATATTCAAAAATTCTCGGGCATTATAGATAATATAAGAATTATGAATCAAATGTAAGATACAACAATAGATTTCATGATAACTAGGCATGCTTTGGAAATAACTTAAAGCATTCGATAAATCACGTAGATCTTGCTTGAATAACTAAGTCAAGATCACATTACTTAAATAATACTTCAATACTTATGCTTTAAGAATGTTGGAATACAATATAACTTGTACAATACATAACAAGTTAAGAAACAGAAATGAACTTTCATGATATATTGAGCAAGGGTTAGAGAACTTGCACAATAAAAAGATACAATGCTAAAGCTTGCATAGCGTACAAGAATGGTTTAGAAAGCTTGCACAATATAACTAACAAGTTTAAAGATAGGAAACTTGCGTAACGTAAAAGAATAAGGATTAGAAAACTTGCTCAAGTAAAAGATAAGGAGTAGAGAACTTGCCTCAAGCGCAAGCTACACTTTAATAATTATAATCACTTCCACAATTACCCTACACATTACATTACGTTTAAAACGTCTATTAGTACCCAACTACAACGTTTAAACCATCGAACTTCTTACTCAAGTCCAACCTAGCAACATGGTTACGACGTACGTCAATACTAATACACATACGTGAGGCTAAACTCACAATCAAGCACCTCATACACGTATAGCACTTTTACTATCATATTGCACCTTTCGGTAATAATATCCAAGCACACATATCATATAACAACATAAGACTTCAATCTATCTTAAACACATCAAAAACATGTTATCTCATTACCTGTTACACTTATCAAGTCATAAAAATAAGTTAGCTAAATAAACGCGGCATGAAAACTCAACAAAGCAAAACAACATTTCCCGGATAGCAAGGTAACCCGCTGGGGCAGGTCCCCAAAGGCTAAAAGCCCCGCTGGGGCGGGGCCCACTACTGGTGGGGTCCCCCAGCTCCGTGAACGACAGAGAAATAAGCTAATTTGGCTTATTTCTTCACACCGAATCCGATTTTTCTCAACATGATGAACATGAAACTTGATAACAACAAAATTTTGGACTCTTTAACATGATTATAACATATAAAATCCTTACAACACATAATCAAAACTAAGTTTTCATGATTTTTGAATAAAACTATAATATCAAGCGTTCTTGACAAAAAATGCTATTACGAATTCGTTTTTCAATCAATTCATGTAATTCCAATTGCAATAACTCTAATTTTTAACATATTATCATATCCCATGATCAATTTAAACAATAACCCATCATCAACCACCAATTTGATAGTTCAAAGGCTATTCTTTCAAAATTAGTTCACAGTAAATTACTATGAACATGATTTCTTCATGTTCATCTTAATTACATGGATTGAATCGCTACGACAACTATATAACTCATATATAAACATGCTATAACACATATTACACATAAATTTTATGTTTACATCAATCTTTCATTCTAACTCAACCAAAAATATGAATATTCATAAGAACACAAATTCTCCATTAAAACTTATTTTTACAACCAACTGAATTTCTAAAAATCCTTTCATGGCATACAATTACTACGAAGAATATATGAATACCATATATATACATATACAATTCATGATTATACAATTTTTATAAAAACCTAATTTGACAGAGAACAAAATACAAATAGCATATGAATTGATTCTACAATTATAAGGATTAAGATGATACCCTTTGCTATGAGTGTGGAAGAAGATGATGGTGAGTTCGATTTCTAGCAATCCTTCTTCTTCTTTTCTCTTCTTCTCTAACTTTTTCTCTGAGTTCTTCTTCTCTGCTCTATCTCTTTTCTTCTTTGTTTTAGTTTAAGGCTTAGAAACTTAGCGTAAACTATATAACGTACTGATATATAATACGTATATTAACTAATACTTATTATATTACTTAATGTATTATTTAATTAGCAGTTACAAGATTTCAAAAGCCACTAGGGCTTGTTTGGCAAAAGAAGGTTATTCTTAAAAATAGATTTTAGTACTAAGGCATTGTTTGGTTAGAATAGGTTTAAAACAATGCAAGGGTCCTGCTTGGCAAAAGCCTTTTTAAAATAAAAGTAAGGGTCTTGTTTGGTTAAAACAATTTAAAAACTCTTTTCTTTATTTTAATAAATCCTTTTAACACATACTTTAATGTTACACTTTAATTAATTAAATCTTTAGCATTCCTATTTAATTAATTAAAATCCAACACCAATTAATCACATAAGAATTGCCACATAATTATAATTACTCGCTAATTATAATTCATGTAACACTCATCACATAACTCATCTAATTTAATTATCTCAATTAAATTAGAATTATACTATAAAATTAATATACATCAATTAAATTAAATATTAAATATTCATTTAATTAATATCTAACTCTTAATTAAATCATTTCACAATCTCATAATTTATTTATTCAACTTAGTAAATAAATCACATAAAATATTTATGTACTCAATAAATATTTAAAATTTAATATATAAAATTTCAATCGTTACAACTATAGTTTTTTCTTTAGTATATAATTTTCTTGATAAATGATACATTTTAGATATTTTAACTTTATAATAGTAAAAATTTGTTAACTATTCTTAAATCAATTTATTTTAGTTTATTAATATTAGAATAAAAGTGTTATTTTCTACTTTTTAGAAGTGAAATGATATATTTTAAAAATAACTTTCGTATGATAATGAAAATTAATTATTTTATATAAGGAATGCCACTTTAAAAAAATTATTTTTTTATTATATAATATATATATATATATATATATATATATAAAAGTTATTTAGATACGAATTCTGAATACGGATCCAAATTTGGATATCCGCTATCTGCCAGATATATTTACAGTCGGACGTTAAACGAATACGAATACGCCTATATCCGTATCAGTATCCGTTTATTTGTGGATAACTTTAAACTAAATACGAATATATCCTATTTTTTTTTAATACGAATAATATCTGATATTTTTCGAATACAGATGCGGATGAATACGAATTTTTTGGTTACCATTTACAGCCCTATTGGTCACATGTGTGGCTTATAAAATACAAAATTAGTCACGGCACAAACTTTCGCTGTGAATAATCTAGTAGTTACGGTGAGAAAATCGTATTTAAATTCATAAATTAAAATAGTCACGTTAACTACAAACCACCGTGACCAAAAAATTACATATCGATATTAGTCCCGGTGAATCACCACCGTACCTAAACTTGACTACCTAATCTCGTGACCATTACCCTTAAAGATATTTTTTTGTCACGGGTTTTGCTACCACTGTGTCCCTTTATTTTTTTCTCAACCGTGTCCAAATGTCATTTTTGTATTAGTGTTAGTGACGAACTAGTATCTCGTCATATAAAATTGATATTTGTGACAATAGAAATTGTCATAAACTATTAATTTTTCATCTTTACAAAATTTGCCTCCAAAATTTCTTTAAAAAAACTTGCCTACAAATAAAAATGTGACGATAGTACGTACTTTGTCACTAAATATAAGCATTTATGACGAATCATTGTTATCACTTAACCACTCATCTAATTAGTGACGAACGAGTCTCTCGTCATATAAAGTTGATATTTGTGACAATAAAAATTGTCATAATTATTATTTTTTTTGTCTTTACAAAATTTGCCTCCAAAATTTCTTTAAAAAAAATTGCCTCTAAATAAAATTGTGACGATATTACGTACTTTGTCACTAATTATAAGAACTTATGACGAACCATTTTTGTCACTTATCCACTCATCTAATTAGTGACGAATGAGTCTCTCGTCATATAAAGTTGGTATTTGTGACAATAAAAATTGTCATAAATTATTATTTTTTCGTCTTTAAAAAATTTCCATCCAAAATTTTTTTGCCTACAAATAAAATTGTGATGAATTTTTATTTGGCGTCGCTAAGTGTGAACATTAGTGACGAAATCATATTGTCACTAAATTTTACAAATAATTAATGACAAATTATTATGTTATCATCGAAAGAAAAATTGTGTGACAATAAATAATGTTATCAATTATTACAAACATGTTACTAAAAGGTTTTCCTCCAAAATTTTGGTACGAATTTCTACCTCCAAAATAAATTGTGACGAAATTTTGTTAGTTGTCATCAAATGTGTAAATTAGTGACGATATAAATGATTAATAGTAACAAAATTAAAGGTCGTCACAAAAGCAAAAGTTTTAGTGACGATTATAAATTTCGTAATTATTAATTAACAAAATGTGACAAAATATTGTGCGTGGCAAAAACATTCGTCATAAAATGTGTGATTTCTTGTAGTGGGTGATTGTCGGGCTGCGAAGCATCCTCGCCCACAACATATATACAAATGTCGGTCTCCTCATGGGCATGATAGCCATCGGAGGGACTCTAACACGACAAACCATATTTTAACTATGTTGAGACCTTAAATCCGGATAACCGTTTTAAGGTCTTTTGTATGTACATTTTACAGAAAAACTGGCAGGGTACATCTGTAAGTGGAGTTTGTCCATCGTGGAAATCAGATTCTGATCAGTTTGATCATGAATCCCACGATTCCTAGGCTCACATAGGGAGGCCAATAAATCTGTATAGCTCAAATTTGTACAGAAAAGATATCCAAATATAGCCAGAACCAAGGATTCATCAGTAAATCCCGGTTCGCAGCTGGTCGAAGCATCTCGTTCCCACTAGATAGCGATCTAAGGGCCGCGAGGTAGCTTTTATGACTGAAACTAGAAAAATGCTAGATTTAAATAAATCTCAACCATTCTAGCTTCCCGGTTCCGTCTGTACTGATTTTGAACCGTTTGAAAGCTAGAGTTGGCGGGATTTAAATAAATCTAGTTGCCCGCAGATAAGTCAGTGCCAATTCATATAAAATGAATATTTAAAGCAACAATTTAATAAAAGCAAGTAAAGCAATATATATATATATAATTATATATATGAAAGCTGTAAAAGGCGATGGGTTTTCACACCAGTTCCCGGACTAGAATTAAAATATATATATATATATATATATATTTATAAAAGCTGTATAAGAGCCACGGAATGATCCAGGCTGAACAAAATTGAAATATATATATATATATATATATATATATATATATATAACCGTAAAAAGGGCGATGGGTTTTCACGCCTGTGCCCGGACTGAAATATAAATATTTACATAAATGTAGTCAACCAAGACTGGGAAGATAACCAGTGTGGTGAATGTTGCAGATATATATAAATACAGTAAAAAGGCCACAGAATGATCCAAGCCGAACTGAAATATAAATATATATATATATATATAGACAGAAAAGTAGTCAACCAAGACTGGGAAGATAACCCAGTGTGGTGAAGGCTGCTTATATATGCATATTTAAATATAAAAATAGTAAAAAGGCCACAAAATGATCCAGGCCGAACTGAAATATATATATATATATATATATATATATATATATATATATATATATATAAAGACAGAAAGGTAGTCAACCAATATTGGGAAGATAACCCAGTGTGGTGAAGACTGCTTATATATGCATATTTATATATAAAAGCAGTAAACTACCGCAGATTTGACATCCAGGATTGATAGAATTGAAAAGTTAGTATATATACAGTTAAATATATACAAAAAAAGCCAAACCTAGTCTGGGAAGATAACACAGTCCTGCGAAGTTGCTAATAACGAAGATGCAAGTATATAAAAGCTGCCAGAAGCGACAGATCGTCAATCCGAGTTGTAGAAATGCCAGAAAATGCGTTTAGGTACTAAAATGTACCAAAAGTTAGCAAAAAGGGTCACGGAACTGAGTTCTGGGCATATTTAGACAACAAAATTTGATGTGCAAGTGCAAGTGCAAAACAGTGTAAAGTAGTAGTATTGACTTGCTGATCATAAAAATACTCACAATCGACTGCTACACGGGCTTTTTGTCAAATTATAGTCTTTAAACGTCCGAATCTATCGGTTATTTTCCGAGATGTGGTAGTATGTGGGTATATCTACGTGTTAGAGTGAAAAAATATGGGTTTGGAAGATAAGAAAATAGACAAAAGACCAAACAGGCATGGGTTCAGAGCGTTTCTGAATTCTTGAAATGAGAGGGGGGTGCACCTCTATATATAGGCCAGGGAGCCTCCAATCTACCTGCTGCTGCAGCAGGTAGAGGTGCAGCTCCATATTTTGGGGCCCATATGGCGGGTCCTGTTGTCTCAAAGTATGTGCACTCCGAGCAACGCGAGGTCTGATTCAAAACTTTCTAACCTTTGATCAGAGCGTCCGTTTGAGGCGTGCTATACCATTCCAGAAAGCCTTCGTAGAGAGTGTCACAATGACATGGGATAAAACATTTTCCAAGTCCAAGAAGATGGGTTCATAACCAAATCTTCGATTCCCCGCAATTTGTCCGTTGAGCTATCTTGCGCTGTTTGCGCTCGGGATCATCGTTATGGTTCGTTTTGACCTTGGTGGCATCAATTCGGCTTGAATTTGACCGAATCGGCTTAGAGTTGGTAAAATGACCGTTTTGCTCTCCCGGGGTTGCCTTTAGTGTTGTTATGGCCTTCTGTTGACTTCTTTGAGCTGTTTCCAAGATTTGGATCCCATTAGAGTCTATTTGTCCTCAGGGTTATTTCTAAAGTTGATCTGACTTTTCGGGGTTGAGACCAGGGCTAACCTGTACCTCCCGGGTTGAGACCGGAGCTGACCTGTACCTCCTGGGTTGATACCGGGGCTAACCTGTACCTCCCGAATTGAGACGAGGGCTGACCTATACCTCCCGGGTTGAAACCGGGGCTGACCTGTACTTCCCAGGTTGAGACCGGGGTTCACCTATACTTCCCGAGTTGAGATCGGGGCTAACTTGTACTTCTTGGGTTGAGACCGGGGCTGACCTGCACTGCCCGGGTGGAGACCGGGGCTGACCTATACTTCCCCGGTTGAGACTGGGGCTGACCTAAACCTCCCGGGTTGAGACCGGGGCTGACCTGGACTTCCCGGGTTGAGATCGGGGCTGACCTGTACCTCCCGGGTTGAGACTTAGGCTGGCCTGTACTTTTCGGGTTGAGACCGTGGCTGACCTGTACCTCCTGGGTTGAGACCGGGGATGACCTGTACCTCCCAGGTTGAGACCGGGGCTGACCTGTACTTCCCGGGTTGAGACTGGGGCTGACCTTGACTACCTGTGTTGAGGCCGAGGCTGACCTGTACCTCCTGGGTTGAGACCGGGGCTGACCTGTACCTCCCGGGATGAGACCGGGGCTAACTTGTACTTCCCGGGTTGAGACCGGGGTTGACCTGTACCTCCCAGGTTAAAATCGGGGCTTCCATGTACTTCTCGAGTTGATACCGGGGCTAACCTGTACCTTCCGGGTGTAGACCGGGGTTTACCTATATCTCCCGGGTTGAAGACCGGGGCTGACCTGTACTTCTCGGGTTAAGACCGGGGTTGACCTGATGGCCCGGTATTGAGACCGGAGTTGATTTGATATCCCGGTATTGAGACCAGGGTTGATTTGATGGCCCGGTATTGAGACCGGGGTTGATTGGAAAAGACAATCTTGCCCCCTACAGTGTTAGTAACAGGGACAAGAAATTTCGAGTGTATACAGTCATGATCCTGCCAAACATATGTCCGTCTTTGCACTACGGCCAAAGATATTTATCAATCAACAGTTCATCTTTTCACTATGGGTCAAAGATACTTATAAATCAACAGTTCATCTTTGCACTGCGGGCCAAATATAACTTTTCTTACAATTTAAGACCGAGGATGATGAAAAATGATATAAAGAACGAATCAAGTGAGATCAGGGACAAATATTAGAGATTTATAATTTAATTTATCCGGAGTTCAAGAATGTCCAAATTATCAATATGGAGATCAAAACATGGATCCAATTTTAAGAGTAAGATTCATAAATTAAAGATAATTTGGACAGAAAAATAAATCAATTTTGTCGTGAATAGTACCCGAATGAATAGTACTCCGACATGAAAAAATTAAAATTTCAATAAGAAAGTTTAGACCAATATTCCAGTGAAATAATATTAGATGAAGCGAAAACCTTAAGCAATTTCTAATCATTTCAGGAATTATAGAAGCAATACTTACCATAGTAAGTTTAGATTTAGGAATATGAAATAAAATAATATCACTTACATAATAAGGAATATGAAAGAAAAATGATATCCCTTACGAGTATTGAAATAAAATAATATCCTTTACGAATATTGAAACAAATTAACATTCTTTACCTTAATAGGAGACTAGATACTGCAATAGTGTAATAGCAGGACTTTGTGTTCTTACTTCTTGGACATTCCTCTTCTTCTTATTCTTATTCTTACTCTCTAACTCTCTCTTCTTAGTTTTAGTGAAATGGTGAGAAAGAGGAAAGAAATGAGCTTCTATTTATAGGCTTAGCAGAGTTAGGGTAAAGTAGTCTTTTCACCATAATTTATGGCATTATCGTTTACCTCATCGTTCCTATGACATCATCGCTTACCTCAATTTTGAAAGAAGGAATTCAAAACCAAACCTTCCACCTCCACCATTTCTCACATGTTTATATATATATATATATATATATATATATATATATATATATATATATATATATTAAAAACATTTATAATTATTAAAAAGAATTCAAATTCAATTTGCTCTCTTCCACTTCATTTTATTTTTATACCATGAATTTATTATAATAATATTACCATTTAAATTATAAAATTATACTATTATATTATCACATTATACTATTATAATGTAATATTATAATATATTTGAATGAATTATTTTATCGGAGAAGATAAAATGCAAACTTTCAACAAAGGTCTCATACTAAAAATTCCTCCATTTATATCAAAATTGAACAAATATTTACTTATCATATTTATCAACAATTTTTATTTTATTCATTAATTATTATTCACAATTAATATTATAGAATCATAATATTGACACCAAGGTTGTTCCCAAGAAAGATGGGGCTTTCCGATAAGGATTTATCCTTATCGGCGCGCAATTATATAACCTAACTCCTTTCCTCAACATAACTTTTTAGACATTATCAATAATGCTATCTAATGATATCATTTAAATAATATGAGTTACTGTGACAATTATTGAATCACTAATATAAAATATTATGCAATTATCAATGTAGCAATTATTAAATCAATAATATAAGATACTGAACAGTAATTACTTTGACAATTATTGAATGAGTGACTTCTTACGTAAGAATAAATAATTAAAAATACTGTGCAATACCATGTGCTACTATGCAACAACGAGTAATACTGTACTTTTATCACCGGGTATTTTAACGGTAAAAGTTTTGCCATTAATTTTTTAAAAAAATGTTACTTCTGTCGCTTTCTATATCCGACAGTTATTTCATTATGGGGCCCATCACTGATTGCGCCATCGTACGAATATTCCCCGATAAAAAGAATATTCCGCGACCAAACAAATATTTTATGACAACTTGCTTACTTTGTAAAATTTGCACATATCACCCATAGCTTGTCACATTTATCAAATCAACACCTTACTATTTAAAATAATATGTAGAGGAAATTAAATCTTATTCATAAAAAGTTAGGGTCTTACAATAATAGTTAGCTAGGAATTTTATTTTTGGAGAAAAACTGCTCAATTCGCGAACCAGGAAAACAAACACTGCCTAGCGGCGCTGCAACGCCGGTCACAGGCCTTATAGCAGCGCCAACTCCGTGTTTCTGAAGGTGACGTGGCGCTACAGCGCCGGATGCTAGTTCATTAGCAGCGCAGCAGCACTGCAGTGCTAACTCCGTGTTCCAGTTAATGATGACGTGGCGCGGCAGCGCCAGATGCTAGTTCACTAGCAGCGCTGCAGCGCCACCCCACCAAAAAATATTTTTTTATTTTAATTTTAAAGATAAAAGGTTTATTTTAATTAAAAATTAAAATTAAAGTTTTTTTGAAATTCCATAATATTAAAGGAGTTTATTAGATTTGGAATTGGATTAAAATAAAGATATTTATTTTAATTAGAATTAGATTTCATACTAACTAATTAGAGTTGGAATTGGATTCCATGATAACTAATTAGAGTTGAAATTTATTTTTGAAACTAACTATGAATACCCATTAAATCGATATCAATGTATATATTAAATGATTTATTTATTGATGCATATGGTGATATGTATGAAAATAAATGGGGTTGATTATGGACTATTGACTAATGTGATTGGATTTTATTTTAGTTGAATGCTTGAATGAATGGATTTTATTAAATGGGGTCTGCGTATCTCGTCTTCTCTAATTTTTCTTGATGTAAAATTCTATCTCCCTCCTATGTACTTTCCCTTAACTGCTGATCAAGGTTTCTATTTAAATTAATTAGTTTATGTAATAGGACTAGTTAGAATTATCTTGAAGAATTGGAGACCAAGGAGCAAGAAGCGCGTGAAGACCCGTTTGTAATGGAGCCCAGGTTTAAATGTAATAGTTATGTTTAAATTTAATTCTTGCACTCCTAGGTTTGACCTTTTAGTTCACTTGGTGACTCTAGTGAACCAAACTAGAATAAAAGTCCATAATCAATCCGAGTATAATATAGTATTCTATATGTGCATGCTAGTATTATATATATTATATTTTATGCAAATATGTTTCACATGTTTTAATAAAATGATGCGTATTTATATATATATATATATATATATATATATATATGCATGCGCACTAAACAAGATGAGACGATTAATAACAAACCCCTCAAAGAAATTATATTAAGTCTAAAGCGTTCAAAGATATTTGGAATATCGAACGTCGCCTTCTAGCATTATGAAATTAATAGAGTATTAAATATTTAATATGAGTTTATTGTGCACACACAAGGCAAGTATTAAGTATTTAAGATGTTAATTTAATCACATTTGATGATTATAAAGAAAATTGAACAATATTGTTTTGTTGTGCACACACAAGGATCATATTTTTCTTTTTTAAATATATAGAAGTGCTAAGTTGGACTTAACTTAAATCATTTTAGTTCGGATGTGCACACACTTGACCATTATGATCTAAGAGGCAAAATACAAAGAGTTATATGATGATGTAATTGACAAGAGTTGTCTACCTATTTACTTATATATAGTTTGTTGTGCACACACAAGGCTATATACATTTGAAATAGGATCCTTATTCTCACTAGAAAATCTTTAATTAGATTTTTTCGAACTATATAAGTGAGGGTAATATAGTTTGAAGAAAATAGTGGAAGATACAAATTTAAAATAAGACCTAATTTATCTTGGTACGTAAATAATTAATTAAATGAATGTTTGCTAAAATGTTATTTTTTCAAATGCAAAAATTTAAAAATATTGAAATCACTAATTTCATTTTACCGCGTAGCATACTTGATGCTAACAAACTGACCGGACCGAATTATACGGATTGGTTAAGCAATCTGAGAATAGTTCTCAATGCTGAAAAGATTTCTTATGTCCTAAATTCACCTATCCCTAGAACTGTTCCAGAAACAGCCTCTAAGAAAAAGATTACCACTATTGTAAAGTTGCAAGATGATGCATCTGTGGCTCAATGCATCATGCTCGCATCCATGAATACCGAGCTTCAACATCAGCATGAAAACATGGATGCTCCTACTATGTTGCTTCACCTCAAGGAGTTATATGGTGAACAAAGTAGGACTGCTAGATATGAGATATCTAAGGAGCTCTTCCGATCTCGGATGACCGAGGGCACTGCCGTTGAGACTGATGTCCTAAGGGTGATCAATCTGATTGAATGCCTTGGACATCTTAGGTTCGTCATGGATGGGTAGTTGAGTCAAGACTTAGTCTTGTAATCACTCCCTGAGACCTTCTCACAATTTGTTGTAATTTTTATATTAATAAGTTGGATGTCAGCTTGCTTGAATTACTTAACATGTTGAAAACTGCAGAAGGTCACTTCCCATCCAAGAAGAACCATGTCTTAATGGTGGATGATTCTTCCAAGAAAAGGAAGAGGCCCAAGGTATCTTCTGAAAAGAAGAAAACCAAGAAAGCTAAGGGTAAGGCGAAAGTGAAGGATCAAAAGAAACCTGATCCAGCTAGCAAAGGAATGTGCTTTCATTGCAACGAGCCGAGTCACTGGAAGAGGAATTGCAAGAAGTTTCTGGCAGAAAAGAAGCTTCGAGAAGCTTCGACTTTCAATCAAGGTTTGTTCATAATTGAAATTAATTTTTTAGAAAGTCAAAATTCTACTTGGGTATTGGATACCGGCTGTGGTTCTCATGTTGGGTTTGTATGTTACGCATATGCATATCAAATTACACAATTAAAAGCGAAAGCGCGATAAAATAGGTTTTATAAATTTTATACAAACCCTCACCATGATCATGCTTTGTGCTCAATTATCAATAACAGAAAAGTAAGGATAAATCAGAATCATACCCTTGTAGAAACTAGCTTCCACAAGTACGAGTTCTACTCCTTGCTCTTCGTGATCTCCTTGAATCTCTTGTATTGGCTCCTTCCTTTGATCAATGTTAGCCACCCAAGTGTTTAGCCTCTAGAGGTGATCTACCAAAGAAGAGAAATTGCTCAAGAAGATGGGTGGTTGGCTAAACCCTGTTTTCTATTCTCTGTAGAAAAATAGTACTCTCCAACTCTTGGAATTACGTATTTTTAATATCTGATATAAGACTCCTCTTATATAGATATTAGTTAACCCTACTAGTCTAATTAGAATTGGGTTTAATTTAATTAATTAATTTAAACTCTTTTAATTAATTAGGCTTTCCAACATATTGTGATTAATTAATTAAACTCATTTAATTAATTTGCCTCCTAATCTCGTTAAGAATAAGTGAGAGTACTAATATTAAATTAATTCCTAAACTTTTTTAGAATTAAAATAATAATAATTGTAATAATATTAATAATACTCCTCTTATTAATTTATATTTAATATTTCTAAAATATTAAATAATAAACATTAAACTATTTAATTTATTCTATCACCATAGATTAAATTAATTACACTTAATGCATAATTACGATTATATCATTACCTTCTTAAATAATTATTCTTCCTTTTATGGTGTGACCATTTAGGTTCTCCATATTAAACCGGTTGCGAATAAATCAATTAGAACAATCCTAATCTTATTTAAATAAATAAATTAAACTAATAATTTATTTAAATAAATAACATTTATTCTACAATAGGGATAAGCCTCCCTAGCGATCAACGACTTTTTCAGATAATATAGATTTCAACATTAATCATAAAAGAACCTGTGAGTTAATAGTTACCGTACAATTCAATCATTCCACCATACAACGTCCCAAATAAATATAAGACATGGATTTACTGTCAAGTCTTATTTTATTTAATTATATGTATTTCGATTAGAAAATTCACAACTTCAAATAATGCAAATTAGAAACTCCTTTCTAATTTCATTCTGCCTTAGCTAAGGACTACTAGGTTGTCATTTAATGAATCACATAGTACATATCTCTTCTTTTGCTAGAAGTGATAGATTCTTTATTGATTATTCATTATCTCCATATGTAACTCATTATACCCAAGCATACCCTTTGATATACCCTAAGGGTCTTTAAGGAATAAGTCAAAGTATAATTCATTACACACAAGATACTATGATGATCTCAAGTCCAAGGATCACTTGTACTACTATCACATTAGGAATTTCTATTGACAGGCGAGTAAAACTCCATTAGGTATTCCATAGCGAGTCACGTTCAGTGAACTTATTCCCAATAAGTACTTATATACTTGCTTTAGTGTCTCAACACAAATGATCATGAGATCAATCATCCTCATCTAATGAACAAGCAACAAATGTATCAATCTATCCAGATTTACTAATCCCCTTTTTATTAATCTCCCGATTGGGAACTATTTTAGTTTTAAGCTTTCTAAGAATTTAGATCTCATTAGCATGATCAACATCATTGTCAACGTTGGGAAAAAATCCTGCCGCGTTGGACCGAATCTTTCTCTCTTCCTAAATCTTGTTGTTTTCTACCCTTATTACCTTGTCTATTTTATAAAGGTTGAAGGTTTTTTAGAAAAAGGCCAACATGTATCATGTCGATGATTTGAACGTTTTACAGAGTCGCCAGTTGGTAGATTTGAAATGGTTGTACCAACTCAACCGAGTTTTGTTCACAAGTAGGCCCAATTACTGGACACTGTCGAAACTTGATCTTTGAAACCGAAGTTCTAAGTTTGGGGGCTTAGTTAAGTTGGGGGAAGGTGTTAGGCACCCCCCAACTCCCGTGAAACACGGTACCGCATCTTTTTAATATTTCCCTTTTTATTTGCAATGTGTGTGTGAATGCTGGAAGAAATTGGGCCTACGTTTTGTTTTAAAAGTATTGTCATACTTCGTTGAACCTATATACGAAGGGTTTGATTTGATTTGCAAAAGTCCTTTTTAGACAAGATATTAAAATGATGTTTTGAAAGCAGGTTTTCAAACCCTTATGCTCACGTAGGAATTGAAGCATGTTGATACTTCTATTTTTTATCTTTACAGCCTTTTGGCTCAATTTGAATGGTGATTATCGGGCTGCGAAGCATCCTCGACCACAAAATATATACAAGTGTCTGTCTTCTCATAGGCATGACAGCCATCAGAGTGACTCTAGCACGACAAACCATTATTTTATTATGTTTGAGACCTTAAACCCTGATAACCGTTTAAGGTCTTTCGGAAGTACATTTTTTACAGAAAAACTGGAATGGTACATTTGTAATGTGGAGTTTGTCCATCGTGGGAATCAGATTCTGATCAGTTTGATCATGATTCCCACGATTCCTAGGCTCACATAAGGAGGGCAAGAGAACCTACACAAAACAGATGTTCACAGAAAGTATATATTTACATCTAGACGTCACAAAAACCAAGGATTCATCAGTCAAATCCTGGCATGCGCGTAGCCAAAGCTTCTCGTTCCTACTAGATAGTGATCTAAGGGTCGCGAGGGTGCTTTAAAATGAATAAAACTAGAAAGAAAGCTAGATTTAAACAAATCTTAGCCATTCTAGCTTCCCGATTTCGGTTGGACCTATTTTGAACCGTTTGAAAGATAGAAAAGGCTAGATTTAAAGAAATCTAACTGCCCCAAAATGATATCAGTGCCAATTCACATCAAATGAATATTTTCAACAGATATTTAATCACAATGAATAAAGAATATATATATATATATATATACGAAAAACTGTAAAGGGCGATGGGTTTTCACTCTTAGGCCCGTACTGGAATGTAAATATATATATATATATATATATATATATATATATATATTTATAAAAGTTGTAAAAAGCCACGAAGTAATCTAAGCTTGACAGAATGGAAATATATATATATAAAAGCTGTGAAGGGCGACGGAATTCCAATCTTATGCCCGGACTAGAATGGAAATATATATATATATATATATATATATATATATATATATATATATAAAAGCTATAAAAAGTCACGGAGTAATCCAGGCTTAACATAATGGAAATATATATATATATATATATATATATAAACTGTAAAGAGCCACGAAATGATCCAGGCTAGAATGAATGTAAATATATATATATATATATATATATATATATAAAGCTGTAAAAAAGTCATGGGATGATCCAGGCTCAACATAATGGTAATATATATATATATATATATATATATATATATATATATTTATAAAAGCGGTAAAAAGGCCACAAAATGATCCAGGCCAAACAAAAATATAAATGTTAATATATATATATACAGTTAGTATATATATATTAAATCAATAAAGGCCACGAAATAGCAATCCAGGCCAAACGAAGTCAGAAAAATTTATATATATATAGTTATATATATAAAAGCAGTAACTGCCACAGATTTGCCATCTTGGAATGGACTGCTACACGGGCATTTTGCCACTTCGTAGGCTTCAAACGGATGTTTCCACCATTTATTTTTGGCATGTTGTAGTATATGAGTATACCTACGTGTTAGAGTAATAAAATCTAGGTTTGGAGAACTAGAAGTCGGGGTAGGAAACGAAATGGGCGGAGTTTCAGTTCTATTTTTTTCTTCTATTTTTGCAAGGAGGGAAACTTGTATTTAAAGATCGGATGGAAAAGAGCCTACCTGTGGTAGCCACGAGTCTACCTGCAGCTCCATGTGGCAGGGCCCATATGGTGGGTCCCAATGTCTCGAAGTACGTGCACTCTGAGCAACGCATTGTCAGGTTCGAAACTTTCTATCTTTTGATCGGAGCGTCTGTTTGAGGTGTGCTATACCTTTCCGGAAAGCCCTCATCGAGAGCGTCATAATGAAATTTGACTAAACCTTTTTTGAGTCCAAGAAGAAGGGTTCGTAACCGGATCTTTGTTTCTTCGTAGTTTGTCCGTTGAGCTGTATTATGCTGTTTTCACTCGGGATCAATGTAATGGTTCTTTCTGACCTAAATTGCATCAATTCGACTTAATTTTGACTGGATTGGCTTTATATTGGTAAAATAACCATTTTGCCCCTCCAGGAGTTATCTCCTGTACTGGCACGGTCTTCAACTATCTTCCCGGGTTGTTTCTGAGGTTTTGATCACAGCCGACTCTGTTTGTCCTCAAGGTTATCTCTGAGGCTGATTTGGTTTCCTAGGGTGGTATCTAGGGATGATGTGATGCTTCGGGGTTGTCTTTGAAGGTTGGATTGATCTCTCGGGGTTATCACCGGGGCTGCTTGACATCCCGGTATGGTTACCGGGGCTTCACTTGACATCCCGCTGTTGCCAGGGTTTGACTTGACATCCCAGTATAGTGACCGAAGTTGAGTTTGACATCCTGGGGTTGTCACCGGGGCTGCTTGACATGTATGGTTACAGGGGCTTCACTTGATATCCCGGTGTTGCCGGGGTTTGACTTGACATCCCGGTGTAGTGACCGGGGTTGAGCTTGACATCCCGGGGTTGTCATCGGGGCTTCTTGACATCCCGGTATGGTTACCGAGGCTGATGCCTTTGGACATGTCTGAACTTGACGTTGGGGTTGTCACCAACACTTTCCGCCTTCAGATAAACTTTCTGATTTTCATCTCCGCTGGGGTTATTCTTCTATACTGAGTTACCTCATTGGAGAATCACGATGCCTATCCTGATGATAGCTCCCACCGGTTTACGTCATCTGACCTTTCCCGATGCTACGTTGGAGTTGTCGCCAACGGTTTGAATTATTGTTCAGTCGATGCCTACCCAACTGGTAGCCTACACATGTCGATTGATATTGACTTGGTTTATACTCGAACGGTGGTTTACAAAGTCGACCGTTATAGAACCTTTTTGTTGCTCACTCGAACGATGGTTGCAACGGTCGATTGAATCACCGATCCTTCTCGGTGCTCCCTCTTGGGATTTGTATAACAGATTCCATCATCTGTCCTCTGTGGGGATAAACTGATACACTATTTTCGTCATCGAATCATTCCCGATGCTTTGCTTGAGTTGTTGCTAATGGTAGGACTGTCATTTATTTTGACCTTCGCTAAAGTAGCCTTCAACGGCTTCACCACCAGATCATTCCCGATGTTTCGTTGGAGTTGTCGCCAACGACTAATAGTGCCAGACCCTCTGACCTTTACTGAAGTAGCTTTCAGCTACTGATATCACCGAATCATTTCTGATGCTTTGCTGGAGTTGTCGCCAATGGCTGAAATGTCAGACCATCTGACCTTCGCTGAAGTAGCCTTCAACAGCTGATATTACCGGACCGTTTTCGATGCTTCACTGGAGTTGTCGCCAACGACTGATCGTGTCAGACCCTCTGACCTTCGCTGAAGTAGCCTTCAACGACTGATATCACCGGACCATTCCCGATGCTTCGCTGGAGTTGTCTCCAACGACTGATAGTGTCAAACCCTCTGACCTTCGCTGAAGTAGCCTTCAACGGCTGATATCTGTTGGGTTTGTACGTAACGCAATCATGCAATCAAATCACATAAATAGGGCGGAAGCGTAAAAACAAGGTTTTCATAAATTTATACAAACCCATTACCATGATCATTCTTATGCATTAATTATCAGTGAATGAAGAAGGAGAAAAACAGAATTATACCTTTGAAGATCCAAGCTTCCTCAGGTACAAGTTCTACTCCTTTGATTCCTTTGATTCCTCTGTAGTGGCTCCTTCCCTTGATCAATGTCAGCCACCCAAATGTTTGGCCTCTAACGGTGATCCACCAAGGAAGATGAAGAACTCAGTAAGATGGGTTATTGGCTTAACCCTTGTTTCTATCTCTATAGAATATGTGTACTCCCAACTCTTGAAAAATTCACGTACCTTATTTCTGATATAAGACTCTCTTATATAGATATTAGGTTAACCCTCCTAATCCAATTAGAATAAGGTTTTATTTAATTAATTAATTAAATACTTTTAATTAATTTATATCCTAATCTTTATTAGGATTGAGAGAGAGTACTGATATTATATTAATTCCTAAACTCCTTTAGAATTAAAATAATAATATTAATAAGACTCCTCTTATTAATTTATATTTAATATTTCTAAAATATTAAATAATAAACATTAAGCTATTTAATTTATTCTATCATCATAGATTAAATTAATTATACTTAATGCATTATTACTATCATACTATTTTCTTCTTAAATAATTCTTCTTCCTTTTATGGTGTGACCCTTTAGGTTCTCCATATTAAACCGGTTGTGAATAAATCAATTAGAACAATTCTAATCTTATTTAAATAAATAAATTAAACTAATAATCTATTTAAATAAATAACATTTATTCTACAATAGGGATAAGCCTCCCTAGCGATCAACGACTTTCCAGATAATATAGATTTCAACATTAATCATAAAAGAACTTGTGAGTTAATAGTTACCGTACAATTCAATCCTTCCACCATACAATGTCCCAAATAAATATGAGACATGGATTTACTGTCAAGTCTTAATTTATTTAATCATATGTATTTCGATTAGAAAATGCACAACTCCAAATAATGCAAATTAGAAACCTCTTTCTAATTTCATTCTACCTTGGCCAAGGATTCCTGGGTTGTCATTTAATGAATCACATAGGACATATCTCCTCTTTTGCTAGAGGTGGTAGATTCTTTATTGATCATTCATTATCTCCATATGTAACTCATTACACCCAAGCATACCCTATATATGCCTTAAAAGGCCTTAAGGAATTAGTCAAAGTATAATTTGTTACATACAAGATACTATGATGATCTCAAGTCCAAGGATCACATGTACTACTATCACATTAGGAATTCCTATTGACAGGCGAGTAAAACTCCATTAGGTATTCCATAGCGAGTCACGTTCAGTGAACTTATTCTCCAATAAGCACCTACATACTTGCTTTAGTGTCTCCACATAAATGACCATGAGATCAGTCATCCTCATACAATGAGCAAGCAACATATGTACCAATCTATCCGGATTTACTAATCCCCATTTTAGTAATCCCACAATTGGGAACTATTTTAGTTTTTAAGCTTTCTAAGAATTTAGATCTCATTATCATGATCTCATCATGATTCTAAAAGCATTGCTTAAAACTATGAGTTATTTACATATTATAAAAAACAGCACCATGTAGATAATTATATGCCTTAAATGAATATTTTATTAATAAATAAAAAAGATTGTTTACAAAGTATGTGCTTTGTCATCATACATGATTGTCTTGTATGCACACTACTATCAATCTCCCACTTGCACTAAAGCCAATCGCCATGGTATCTTATACCCATCTTCTCTAAGTGACGATCAAACTGCTGTTGTGTTAAAGCTTTAGTAAATGGATCTGCAATGTTGTCTTGAGAGCCTACACGCTCCAAGGTGACGTCTCCTCTTTCAATGATCTCCCTGATCAAGTGAAATCGCCGCAACACGTGTTTAGATTTCTGATGAGACCTGGGTTCCTTAGCCTGTGCAACCGCTCCGGTGTTGTCACAGTATACAGGAACTGCTTCTCCAATGCTAGGAATCACACCAAGTTTAGTTATGAACTTCTTCATCCAAACAGCTTCCTTTGCAGCTTCACTTGCAGCTATATACTCTGCCTCTGTCACTGAATCAGCAACCGTTTGCTGCTTGGAACTCTTCCAACTCACTGCACCTCCGTTCAAGGTAAACACATACCCTGAAACAGATTTACTGTCATCTTGGTCTGTTTGAAAACTTTAGTCCGTGAATCCCTCGAGTTTTAATTCAGACCCACTGTAGACAAGAAAAATATCTTTAGTCCTTCTCAAGTACTTTAGGATATTTTTCACTGCCTTCCAGTGCTCTTCTCCTGGATTCGACTGGTATCTGCTTGTTACACTAAGTGCGTGAGCAACATCCGGTCTAGTACATGTCATACCGTACATGATAGATCCTATTGCAGAAGCATAAGGGATCTTACTCATACGGTCTCTCTCCTCAGGTGTCTTTGGGGCCTGTTTCTTGGAGAGATTTATTCCATGGCTCATCGGCATGAGACCTCTTTTGGAATCTTCCATGCTAAACCTCTTTAGCATCGTATCAATGTACGTTCCTTGGGATAAGCCGAGCATCCTTTTAGATCTATCTCTATAGATCTTTATCCCCAAAATATAGGATGCTTCACCCAAGTCCTTCATGGAGAAGTTTTTAGATAACCAGATTTTAATGGATTGTAACATAGGAATGTCATTCCCTATCAGTAATATATCATCAACATATAATACAAGGAATGATACCGCGCTCCCACTAACCTTCTTGTATACACATGGTTCATCCTCGTTTTTGATAAAATCAAACTCTTTGATTGTCTCATCAAAACGAATGTTCCATCTACGAAAAGCTTGCTTCAACCCATAAATGGATCGTTGTAGCTTACAGACTTGATTTGTTCCAACTTTTGAAATAAATCCCTCTAGCTGTGTCATATACACATCCTCCTCAAGTTTTCCATTGAGGAAGGCCGTTTTCACGTCCATCTGCCAGATCTCATAGTCGTTGTAAGCTGCAATCGCAAGCAAAATCCGAATGGACTTGAGCATGGCTACTGGTGAGAAGGTTTCATCATAGTCAACTCCTTGTCTTTGTTTGAAACCTTTTGCAACCAGTCGGGCCTTATAGGTCTCTACCTTTCCGTCTGCTCCAGTCTTTTTCTTAAAAACCCATTTACACCCAATAGGTTTAATACCTTCAGGTGGTGAAACCAAAGACCATACTTTGTTTTCATACATGGAGTCCATTTCGAATTTCATGGCTTCAAGTCATTTCCCTGAGTCTTTATTACTCATAGCCTATTCGTAATTCAATGGATCATCATCATTCATGATGTGTACCTCATCGTCATCCTCTATAACGAATCCATACCTCTCAGGTATCTTCGGTACTCTTCCAGATTTACGAACAGGGTGTGGTACAGTAGGTTCTTCTACTTGGTTAGGTACCTGACTTTGGTCCGTGGTAACTTGTGGTTCTTGAACTTCTTCAAGATATATCTTGCTCCCACTGACCCCTTCATGGATAAACTCTTTCTCCAAGAAGGTATCATGTTTCGCAATAAACACCTTTTGATCAGTTGGATGATAGAAATAATACCCTACGGTTTCTTTAGGGTATCCCACAAATCTACACTTATCGAATTTAGTCTGTAGCTTATCATTTTCAAACTTTTTGACATAAGCTGGACAACCCCAAGTCTTAACATGCTTAAGATTTGGTTTCCTCCCTTTCCATATCTCATATGGAGTCTTTGGGGCGGATTTGGTAGGTACCTTGTTAAGTAGGTATGCAGCCGTTTCTAGGGCATATCCCCAGAAGGAAATTGGAAGGTCGGTAAAACTCATCATGGATCGAACCATGTCCAACAGTGTTCGATTTCTCCTTTCAGATACTCCATTTAACTGTGGTGTATCTGGAGGAGTCCATTGTGAGATTATACCATTTTCTCTGAGACAATTGAGAAACTCACTGCTTAAGTATTCTCCACCTCGATCTGATCGAAGTATCTTAATACTCTTGCCCGTTTGTTTCTCTACTTCACTTCTGAACTCTTTGAACTTTTCAAATGATTCTGATTTGTATTTCATTAAATACACATATCCAAATCTTGAGTGATAATCAGTGAAAGTAATAAAATAAGAATACCCACCCCGTGCACTTGTTGTCATAGGTCCACAAACGTCTGTGTGAATCAATGCCAACAACTCTATAACTCTCTCTCCTTTTCCACTAAAAGGAGATTTAGTCATTTTACCCATGAGACAAGATTCACAAGTTGGATATGATTCATAATCAGATAGCTCGAGGAGCCCATCTTTATGCAACTTGGATAATCTTGTTTCATTGATATGACCGAGTCTACAGTGCCACATATAGGTATAATTAATATCATCTATTTTCCTTTTCTTAATTTGTTCAATTTGAAATATATTTTCTTGTAAGTCAAGTGTATAAAGTCCATTTCGCAAATTTCCAATACCATATAAAACATCGTCTTTATAAATAGAACAACCATTGTTCTTTATAATAACGTCAAAACCTTCCATATCCAATACAGAAATTGAAATAATGTTTTTAATAATATTCGGAACATAATAACAATTATTAAGATAAATGGATTTGCCCGAAGGCATTGCTAAACAATAAGTTTCTACAGCTAATGCAGCAACTTTTGCTCCATTTCCCACTCGTCGGATCACCTCATCTTTGTTCAGCTTTCTACTTCTGACCAGTCCCTGCACAGTATTACATATGTGAGAACCACAGCCGGTATCTAATACCCAAGTAGAATTATGACTTTCAGAAAAATTAATTTCAATCATAAACAAACCTTGATTGGAAGTCGAAGCTTCTCCAAGCTTCTTCTCTGCTAGAAACTTCTTGCAGTTCCTTTTCCAATGTCCGGCTCATTGCAATGAAAGCACATTCCTTTAGCTGGTTCAGGTTTCTTTTGCTCCTTTTCTTTCCCTTTTCCCTTAGTCTTCTTAGATTTCTTCTTTTCAGAAGACACCTTGGGTGTAACGACCAGGAATTTTAAGCTTCTTATTAATTTTATCTATGATTTAAAATTTTTGAGAGTTAATTTTTCAAACTTATTTAAACCTTATGTGGTTATGTTCTTATGTGAATTTAACCTATGCAAATAAATGCTAGTGCCTGCCTGCAGAATTTTTTTCCTTTTTGCTTTCTGCTCATGCGAACTTGATGATACCACTTTGGACAGGCTTGAATACTGATTTACTTATGTATGAGTTCTTTAATACAACATACACATTGGTGAGCATGCTAGCACATATTAGGGAAGGAAACCTCGTGTTTTGTAAAATAAACTTATAATTTCAAACATGAACTTTGAGACAGTGTGATATATGTGCATTCTAATTTCATGAACATAACCGTATCGACTATGTTGACATGAAATGAACGTTTAAAGTGTGTTCACGCACTAGCATACGTGTTTGAAAGACTTAAAGGTTTACAAAGGAAAACTTATGTTTTGAAAATGAAACTTGTAGCTTTGAATACGAGCTTTGTCATATAAGTAACATGCATGTATTCTGATGTTATAAGCATGATAGTAGGTTTATATTAACTTGAAATGCATGTTTAAAATGTTGAACAAGTTAGCATACGAGATTGATGAATTTAAGATATTTTCAAAGGAGAGACTGAAGACGTTTTTAAATAAGAAACTTAAGAACTTTGAAAAGAGAACTTAACCAAGACTTAGTGTACTTTGCAAATGAAAACTTAGAATGTGGAAGCTAATTAGCATTGATTACCATATGAATTGTATTATGATCATGCAAGCATGTTTATTAGGATGTCATTATGCCTATAGACATATTAACATGAACCGCACTTGATTAAACACAGATTTCAACTATGTATGTACTCATAGAAAGTGGATTCCTAAGGCATGAGTTATGACGATTAAAGTATACACTTGTAGTATACGCACAAGCATAACTACTTAAGTATTGTTTGACCTTGTTATGAGATAACATGACTTTAGTAACCAAATCTTGAAGCATGAACTTATATTATTTAAAGTATGTGAATATCCGACATACAAACATGTGGTCTTGAAGTGGACATAGAATGAATATATTAGCTTTCGAACTTGAGTTAGATAAACTTGATAAACATATGTGTTGATTTATAGCAGTAACTGGAAGTGCTATGTGTTCAAGCCTATGTTGATGCTTATGAACTAGACAATCTAAAATTATTAAATCTAAGACAGGATTAGATTAACTTACGTGAACTACGTGATAGAATTATATTATGACTAGAGTCTTGTATGTGTGAACTTATATTAGTTTATATATACTAATTGGAGAGGCCGACTTGTTAATGCTAGGTCGTTCCAACGCAGTTTTATTAAAGCTAGAATTTATTTGTAGCTGAGCAAACAGGCAAGTTTTCGAACTTCACTCTTTGATTGTGCAAGTTCTTTTGAACCCGTTATTGTATTATTTGCAAGTTTCCCTGACTTACACTTATTATTTGTGCAAGTCTCCCTAACTTTACTCTATTTTATATTGAGCAGGGTATTATTATATTGCAAGTTTTCTAACTTCATTTAATTGTGATATTGAATGCAAATACCCTAGACCCTTGTATTACTTTATTCAACGAATTTTGTAAGCTAGTATCCGAACCCTACTTTTATTGTGCAAATATTTTAAATCCTTGCACTACTTTATTCAATTACTCGAGTAAGCGAGATTCTAAACTTCACCTTATTTGTGCAAGTTCCTATCCTTCTCATGTTGTTTTGAGCAGATTATTATTGTATTGTGAAAGTTCTCCGAACTTCACATTTTGAGTATTGTGAAAGTTCCCCGAACTTCACATTTTGAGTATTGTGAAAGTTCCCCGAACTTCACATTTTGAATATTGTAAAAGTTCTTCGAACTTCACATTTTGAGTATTGTGAAAGTTCCCCGAAGTTCACACTTTGGTTATTGTGAAAGTTCCCCGAACTTCACACTTTGGTTATTTTGCAAATTCCAGAACTTCATTTCTTTATTATGAAAGTTCTTTAAACTTATACAAACTCGTATATTGTGCAAGTATCTTATCTTTGTGTTTACTTTACTCAAAGAGCATTGTAAGCAAATGTCCTAACCTATGCATTTACTTTATGCAAGAGATCTATTATGGTGAAATTCCCCGAATTTCACTCTTTGATATTGTAAGTGTCTAAGCCTATGCATTTATTTTATACAAGGAAATCTAGTATTGTGCAAGTTCTCCGAACTTCACACGCTGAGTTTTGTGCAAGTTCCCCGAACTTCACACGTTGAGTATTGTGCAAGTTCCCCGAACTTACACAAATTCCTATATTGTGCAAATTCTAAACTTCACTTTGTGCAAGTTCTCTATCCTTCTCATATTGTATTGAGTAGGTTATTGTTGAATCGAAAGTTGTTTACTTAATTGCTTGAACTTTATTTCCAAGCATGTTATTTAGTGGTTTAATTACTTATCAATTATTCCACATCGATATTATTGATGTCCGCACCTAGTGCATTTGAGCTCGTACAGTCTTGGACTTGTACATTATTCAAGGTTCTAAATTTCTTGAACCATGTCAGTAAGAGTCTGAACCTTTGCTCGGTCAGACTAGTGTATGAAGTTTTCTTTGAAGCTATCCAAACCAATTGATGGTAAGGATTCTTAGACGGAACAGAACACCCCTCATATGTAGGAGTGTGCCCAGGTATCTAATATATATGATACGAGTAAGCAGATTTAAGTGTTATGCATATTCACGTTGTGCCCGAGGCTGATCTCCTCGAGGTACTAAGTTTCTGTAGCCAGAAGCCAGTAATTCTAAAAAGGGTCAATTAGCTATTGAACCCATTGAAAAGTTATAGTTCAGAGTCTACTCGACTATCAGTCATTCTAAAGGCAGTTATTATCTTTGCTTTTAATATTCATATTGTTGAATTGTTCAGATGTTCATAGTGTTGAATCATGCAGGTTGTTGAACCTTACAAATATTTATATTATTGAATCATTCTATCATTCGTATTGATTCGTTCAGATATTCATATTATTGAATCGTTCTAATATTCATATTGTTGAATCTTTAAGATATTCATTTTGTTGAAATCATTGTCAGATATTTTTTTTTCCATTCATCATGATATATCCTTTATTGTTGTATTTAAACTTGCTGAGCAAACTTGTTGCTCATTCTTGCTATATCATGACTTATATTGCAGTTACGCCCGAGCCCTCAGGGAAGGACAAGGGTAAAGGAAAGATTTAGGATGGTTTGCAAGGAGCAGACTTTATCTTTGTGATTTGTTTAATTACTGTTAATGTAATATGAACCCTAATGTTTATTCTAGGGTATGTTTGTATTGATGTATTAAGGTTATCGAATCTTGGGACTAGTAACACCTTTTGAATGAACTATGTACGTTTATTATATTCTGCATTTTTAGTTATCGTATGTTGTTAGAGGTGGATGTTAGTATTGTATCGTGGCGACCGGACCAGGGTCAGAGGACCCGGATTCGGGGGTGTCACAGGTTGGTATCAGAGCTTTAGGTTATAAATGTTAGGAATGCGAAACCTAAGTTATAACCTTAGTAGAAAACTCAAGTAGAGTTTGTAGGTGATGGATTGAGGATATCCATCGAGTCTTATTGTGATACTGAAGTTGTTTATTTAAATCAGCTATGGTTGATAGACGTCCTAAACTTCTTAATGCTAACTTGAATAGCATATCACGTAACGACTAAGTTTTCTTCCTTTCCTCAGGATCATGCCGCCTAGGGGATTTTCGCGGAACCAGAGGGAGGAAGGATCTATTAGCAATGGTGGAGGGGAAAACGTTAACCCAATGCAGAGCTTCGTTAACCTATTAACAGAAGCAATGCAGAACATAACCCCGCCAGCAGCTGAGCAGCCAGGACATTACTTGGCTAACTTTATGGACTTTAAATTGGTAGGACCACTGGAATTCCGGGAAACCTTGAGCCTAATTGAAGCCCAGACATGGATAGAAGAAATTGAGAAGGTGTTTGAGGTCGCACGGGTGGTCGAGGCACAGAAGACGAGTTTTGCCACATTCATGATGAAGGGCGAAGCTAACAATTGGTGGGAACCCAATAAAGGACTAGCAGGCGAAAGAGTTATTATGTGGGACAGATTTAAGAATTTCTTTTCGGAGAATACGCAACAAGATATGGAAGTTAAGTTTCTGGAGCTGAGACAAGGAGGTATGTCAGTCGCGGAGAACGCGGAAAGAGTTAACGAGTTGGCTCGATTCACCTCGCATCAGGTGGATACGGAGGCCAGGAAAACAGAGAGATTTGAATTAGGATTGAAACCATGGGTGCAGAAGGCAATAGATGTATTGAAGATTAAGACTTTTTCTGATCTTTTGGAAGAGGCTATCATTGCCGATTGAGGCATTGAAGCCATAGAGCGATTTAAACAAGATAAGAAGACCGGCCAAGAAGGATCGAAAGGGGGAAACAGAGGAGGCAGCAACCCCAACAAACGAAAATGGATGGAGAGCCAATCATCCAGAGGTGGAAAATTCAGGAGAGGCTAAGAAAAGTTTAAAGTGCAGTAACTGTGGAAGGAACCACTCGGGGGAATGCATGAAGGGGAAGAACGCATGTTATCATTGTGGACAACCGGGGCACATGGCTCCTCAATGTTGGAATAAACCGAAAGGAGGATGTTTCTCGTGTAGAGCCACAGACCATCAAATCAAGGACTGCCAGAAGAAAAAGGGCGTTGCAGCTAGCGGTAACCGCAACAAGAAGGACGTAGTGTCAGGTATCATCCCGATCAATTATATATAGATGCATATGTGTTATTCGATTCGGGTGCCACCTGCTCTTTTGTTTCTGAAGAATTTATTAAACAGTTAGACTTACCCCGTGAGAAATTAGAACACCCTATGGACGTAGGAGTAGCAAACAAGGAAGTTATCCCCGTAGAATACATTCATAGGAACTTTTATACCAATTTGAAGGGAATTCATGGATGTATTCCCAAACGAGATTTAGCAACCATAGTTTTTGCCTTGGAGTTTTGGAAGCATTATGTGTAGGGTGAGAAATGGGAGATATATACAGAGTCTGAAATATATCTTCACACAGAAGGAGTTAAACATGAGGCAACACCGATGGCTAAAATTGATCAAAGATTTTGATTGTGAGATTTTGTACCATCCAGGCAAAGTAAATGTAGTGGCAGATGCCTTAGATAGGAAAGGCAGAGGAAATTTATCGAGGTTGACCATTCAGAAGAATTAGTGAAAGATTTTTTTAAAGACTAGACTTAGAGGTTAAGTATCCGATGGAGACCAAAGAGAGATTATTTACAGTGTCAGTAAGCCCGACGTTATTAGATAAGGTTAAGGAGGCACAAGAGAAGGACGAAGTTTGTGATAACATTAAGAAGCGATTAGCTGAAGGTGATGAGTTGAAATTTAAGATTGATAGCACTGGACTGCTAAGATTTGAAGGACGAATTTGGGTACCGTTAGTACTAGAACTAAGAGAAGAGATTTTTCTAGAAGCATTTTATGGAAGGAAAGGGTCGAGCACCGTTGTGTTAGGACGACATAGGTGAACATCGACTGTTGGGACCAGGAGTGGTACAGCAGACGGTAGAGATTATCTAAGTGATAAGAGCGAATTATCTGTTTTTATTGGAGTAACCTTATTTTTACAATTCCGAGGACGGAATTTTTATAAGGGGGGAGGAATGTAACGACCAAGAATTTTAAGCTTCTTATTAATTTTATCTGTGATTTAAAATTTTTGAGAGTTAATTTTTCAAACTTATTTAAACCTTATGTGGTTATGTGCTTATGTGAATTTAACCTATGCAAATAAATGCTAAGATTTTTATTAAAGGGAATCACTAATGGTTATTTAAATTAGTAGATTAACCCTGAGACTTTTATATCAGAATATTGATAAAAGTGTTAGTAATTATATATTCAAATTTCTTGAATATAGTGTAGAGAGTTAATCGTGATTAATTATTTATATTTGAGTAATTAATTGATAACGTACGAAATTATTATTGTTGTTGATTTATAATTATTATGAATAAATAATAATTAATGAATTGGGAGTAATTAATTGATTATGTGTTGATTAATTATTATTATGAGTAAATAATAATTAATGAGTAAGAGATTAATAAATATAATAATATTATATTTACATGATTAATTATTTTATAAGAACATATGTTATATAAATGATAGTTAACTATATATTATATATAGTACAAAGTGACATTTGAGAAGGCTATTATATATAGACTATATAATAACCTTAATTAGATTATGTGAGATTGATAATTTAATGTATACATAAGAGCATGTGACAATGTATGGATGGACATTAATATGAATACCCTATCACCTTACATTAATAGCATTATTAATTGATAATGTTTTCCTATAAGTTATTATTGTAATAACAGTTATTAAACACAATTATATTATATTTAGTGTTAATAGAAAATGTACATGGATTATATGTATATTACTTGACACCTTGCAATTTGAAAATACACTATATACTTTTATTTTTACTTATTATAACCTAAGTTATATAGAATGAAATGTGTAACATAAGAGTATATTATTTAAACCAAGTGTTGTATTTTACAAATGCTGAGCTCTTACCTTGTCCCTAAAAGAATGTCTCACCTCTTATTCACGTGAACTCAAAGCCTAGCTACTCTACTTCTCCTCATTTTCTTCACCAAGTATAGAGCTAATGACTTTGGGGGAGTGGGTTTCATGATTTGAAATACCAACTCCTCAACTACTTCTTGTTAACCACCATGTTCTTGTGCAATCCCTTGATTTAAACTAGTGGAAAATAGCATTGTATGGGTATAGATTTACCTATATATATAGCTCATCCTCTTCATAAATTCTTTTACTGAGAATTGCTTGAGTGTTGGAGTAAGAATAATACATATCAGTGTAGTAGCATTGAGAGAGTAAGAGATAGCAACAAGCCATATTACAGAGGTATAATCACTTACCTCCTTATTCTTCAATCTCTGTAAATTTCCATTCATGCTCTTCAATTTTCTGCCTGAGATTTCTAAGTGATTGATTTTGTCGAGTTAAGCATGAATTGATGATAATTGAATTGTGATATATGTTTGTTAAGTGTTATATGGAGTTATAATCATGTTAGAATTATGTTAAAAATTGTTAGAATGATTTTCGTTGGAGAAAATTTGAGTTGGAATTGCAGAACTGCCGAAAACTGCACTGCTATGCGCCTGGCCGCTAGCCTGTGCAGCTGCGCCAGTATTACACTGGCCAGCGGCGCAGCTGCGCCAGTGCCTGCCTGCAGAATTTTTTTCCTTTTTTCTTTCTGCTCATGCGAACTTGATGATACCACTTTGGACAGGCTTGAATACTGATTTACTTATGTATGAGTTCTTTAATACAACATACACATTGGTAAGCATGCCAGCACATATTAGGGAAGGAAACCTCGTGTTTTGTAAAATAAACTTATGATTTCAAACATGAACTTTGAGACAGTGTGATATATGTGCATTCTAATTTCATGAACATAACCGTATAGACTATGTTGACATGAAATGAACATTTAAAGTGTGTTCACGCACTAGCATACGTGTTTGAAATACTTAAAGGTTTACAAAGGAAAACTTATGTTTTGAAAATGAAACTTGTAGCTTTGAATGTGAGCTTTGTCATATAAGTAACATGCGTGTATTCTGATGTTATAAGCATGATAGTAGGTTTATATTAACTTGAAATGCATGTTTAAAATGTTGAACAAGTTAGCATACGAGATTGATGAATTTAAGATATTTTCAAAGGAGAGACTGAAGACGTTTTTAAATAAGAAACATAAGAACTTTGAAAAGAGAACTTAACTAAGACTTAGTGTACTTTGCAAATGAAAACTTAGAATGTGGAAGCTAATTAGCATTGATTACCATATGAATTGTATTATGATCATGCAAGCATGTTTATTAGGATGTCATTATGCCTATAGACATATTAACATGAACCGCACTTGATTAAACACAGATTTTAACTATGTATGTACTCATAGAAAGTGGATTCCTAAGGCATGAGTTATGACGATTAAAGTATACACTTGTAGTATACGCACAAGCATAACTACTTAAGTATTGTTTGACCTTGTTATGAGATAACATGACTTTAGTAACCAAATCTTGAAGCATGAACTTATATTGTTTAAAGTATGTGAATATCCGACATACAAACATGTGGTCTTGAAGTGGACATAGAATGAATATATTAGCTTTCGAACTTGAGTTAGATAAACTTGATAAACATATGTGTTGATTTATATCAGTAACTGGAAGTGCTATGTGTTCAAGCCTATGTTGATGCTTATGAACTAGACAATCTAAAATTATTAAATCTAAGACAGGATTAGATTAACTTACGTGAACTACGTGATAGAATTATATTATGACTAGAGTCTTGTATGTGTGAACTTATATTAGTTTATATATACTAATTGGAGAGGCCGACTTGTTAATGCTAGGTCGTTCCAACGCAGTTTTATTAAAGCTAGAATTTATTTGTAGCTGAGCAAACAGGCAAGTTTTCGAACTTCACTCTTTGATTTTGCAAGTTCTTTTGAACCCATTATTGTATTATTTGCAAGTTTCCCTGACTTACACTTATTATTTGTGCAAGTCTCCCTAACTTTACTCAATTTTATATTGAGTAGGGTATTATTATATTGCAAGTTTTCTAACTTCATTTAATTGTGATATTGAATGCAAATACCCTAGACCCTTGTATTACTTTATTCAACGGATTTTGTAAGCTAGTATCCCAACCCTACTTTTATTGTGCAAATATTTTAAATCCTTGCACTACTTTATTCAATTACTCGAGTAAGCGAGATTCTAAACTTCACCTTATTTATGCAAGTTCCTATCCTTCTCATGTTGTTTTGAGCAGATTATTATTGTATTGTGAAAGTTCTCCGAACTTCACATTTTGAGTATTGTGAAAGTTCCCCAAACTTCACATTTTGAGTATTGTGAAAGTTCCCCGAACTTCACATTTTGAATATTGTAAAAGTTCTCCGAACTTCACATTTTGAGTATTGTGAAAGTTCCCCGAACTTCACACTTTGGTTATTGTGAAAGTTCCCCGAACTTTACACTTTGGTTATTTTGCAAATTCCCGAACTTCATTTCTTTATTATGAAAGTTCTCTAAACTTATACAAACTCGTATATTGTGCAAGTATCTTATCTTTGTTTTTACTTTACTCAAAGAGCGTTGTAAGCAAATGTCCTAACCTATACATTTACTTTATGCAAGGGATCTATTATGGTGAAATTCCCCGAATTTCACTCTTTGATGTTGTAAGTGTCTAAGCCTATGCATTTATTTTATGCAAGGAAATCTAGTATTGTGCAAGTTCTCCAAACTTAGCACGCTGAGTATTGTGCAAGTTCCCCGAACTTCACACGTTGAGTATTGTACAAGTTCCCCGAACTTACACAAATTCCTATATTGTGCAAATTCTAAACTTCACTTTGTGCAAGTTCTCTATCCTTCTCATATTGTATTGAGTAGGTTATTGTTGAATCGAAAGTTGTTTACTTAATTTCTTGAACTTTATTTCCAAGCATGTTATTTAGTGGTTTAATTACTTATCAATTATTCCACATCGATATTATTGATGTCCGCACCTAGTGCATTTGAGCTCGTACAGTCTTGGACTTGTACATTATTCAAGGTTCTAAATTTCTTGAACCATGTCAGTAAGAGTCTGAACCTTTGCTCGGTCAGACTAGTGTATGAAGTTTTCTTTGAAGCTATCCAAACCAATTGATGGTAAGGATTCTTAGACGGAACAGAACACCCCTCATATGTAGGAGTGTGCCCAGGTATCTAATATATATGATACGAGTAAGCAGATTTAAGTGTTATGCATATTCACGTTGTGCCCGAGGCTGATCTCCTCGAGGTACTAAGTTTCTGTTGCCAGAAGCCAATAATTCTAAAAAGGGTCAATTAGCTATTGAACCCATTAGAAAGTTATAGTTCAGAGTCTACTCGACTATCAGTCATTCTAAAGGCAATTATTATCTTTGCTTGTAATATTCATATTGTTGAATTGTTCAGATGTTCATAGTGTGGAATCATGCAGGTTGTTGAACCTTACAAATATTCATATTATTGAATCATTTTATCATTCGTATTGATTCGTTCAGATATTCATATTATTGAATCGTTCTAATATTCATATTGTTGAATATTTAAGATATTCATTTTATTGAAATCATTGTCAGATATTTTTTTTTTCCATTCATCATGATATATCCTTTATTGTTATATTTAAACTTGCTGAGCAAACTTGTTGCTCATTCTTGCTATATCATGACTTATAGTGCAGTTACGCCCGAGCCCTCAGGGAAGGACAAGGGTAAAGGAAAGATTTAGGATGGTTTGCAAGGAGCAGACTTTATCTTTGTGATTTGTTTAATTACTGTTAATGTAATATGAACCCTAATATTTTTTCTAGGGTATGTTTGTATTGATGTATTAAGGTTATCGAATCTTGGGACTAGTAACACATTTTGAATGAACGACGTACGTTTATTATATTCCGCATTTTTAGTTATCGTATGTTGTTAGAGGTGGATGTTAGTATTGTATCGTGGCGACCGGACCAGGGTCAGAGGACCCGAATTCGGGGGTGTCACATTGGGCCTCTTCCTTTTATTGGAATAATCCACCATCAAGACATGGTTCTTCTTGGATGAGAAGTGACCTTCTGCAGTTTTCAGCATGTTAAGCAGCTCAGGTAAGCTGACATCTAGCTTATTCATGTGAAAATAAACCACAAACTGCGAGAAGGTCTCAGGGAGTGACTGCAAAACCAAGTCTTGACTCAACTCCCCATCCATGACGAACCCAAGCTGTCCAAGGCGTTCAATCAAATTGATTACCTTCAGAACATGAGTCTCGACGGCAGTGCCCTCGGTCATCCGAGATCGGAAGAGCTCCTTAGATATCTCATATCTAGCAGTCCTACTCTGTTCACCATACAACTCCTTGAGGTGAAGCAGCATAGCAGGAGCATCCATTTTTTCGTGTTGACGCTGAAGCTCGTTATTCATGGATGCGAGCATGATGCATTGAGCCACAGATGCATCATCTTGCCACTTATTGAAAGTGGCAATCTCTTCCTCAGAGGCTGTTTCTGAAACAGATTCAGGGATAGTGGAATTTAGGACATAAGAAATCTTTTCATCAGTGAGAACAATTCTCAGATTTCTTAGCCAGTCCTCATAATTCGGACCGGTAAACTTATTTGCATCAAGTATGCTTCGTAGTGAGATTAGTGATTTTGACATTTTTAAAATTCTGCATGTGAAAAGACAACATTTTAGCAAACATTCATTTTATTAACTTTGCATACCAAAATAAATTTAGGTCTTTATTTTAAATTGGTATCTCCCACTATTTTCATCAAACTATATTACCCTCACTCATATAGTTCGGCAACATCTAATTAAAGATTTGCTAGTGAGATTAAGGATCCCATTTCAAATGTATATAACCTTGTGGATAGCACAACAAGCGATATACAAATAAATAGGTAGACAACTCTTGTCAATTACATCAACATGTAACTCCTTTTATTTTGCCTCTTAAATCATAATGGTCATGTGTGTGCACATCCGAACTAAAATGATTTAAGTTAAGTCCAGCCTAGCACTTCCATAAATTCAAAAAAAAAAAAATTCGTCCTTGTGGATAGCACAACAAGACTAGATCGTTCAATTTTCTTGATAAGCATCAAATGTGATTAATTAACATCTTAAATATTCAATACTCGCCTTGTGGATAGCACAACAAATTCATATTAAATATTTAATACTCTATTAACTAATCATGCTAGAAGGCGACGTTCGATATTCCAAATATCATTTGAACGCTTCAGACTTAATAATATTTCTTTGAGGGGTTTGTTATTATTTGTCTCATCTTTTTAAGCGCGCATGCACATATATATATAAAATACGCGTCATTTTATTAAACATGCGAAGCATGTTTGTATAAAATATAATATATATAATATTTAGCATGCAATATAGAATACTATATTCTACCCGGATTGATTATGGACTTTTATTCTAGTTTGGTCCACTAGAGCCACCAAGTGAATCAAAAGGTCAAACCTAGGAGTGTAAAAATCTAAATTTAAACGTAACTGTTACATTTAAACCCGAGCTCCATACAAACGGCTCTTCAGGTGCTCCTTGCTTCTTGGTCTCCAGTTTCTTCAAGATAATTCTAACTATCTCTATTACATAAATTATTTTTAAATAGAAACCTTGATCAGCAGTCAAGGGGAAGTACATAGAAGGGAGATAGAATTTTACACTGAGAATAAATTCAGAGAAGACGAGGTACGCAGATCCCATTTTATAAAACCCATACATTTAAGCATTCATCCAAAATAAAATCCAATCACATTGGTCATAGTCTATAATCAATCCCTTTTATTACCATACATATCATCATACGTATCGATAAAACTTATTCATCTCATGAAAGTAAATTCATTCCATTTATGTATTAATATCAGTTAATGGGCAAAAGTTTGCTAAACTTTGTTTTTGGAAAAATAAACTCCTTTATTTCATTCAAAAACAATTCCAAATTAAACTCTTTAATTTTAGCAATTCTGAAATCTCATTTCATATAAAATAAACATCTTTATTTTAAATCTTTATTAATTAAATAAACCATTCATTTAATTAAATAAAACAAAAAAAATTCAGTTCCTGTCCAGTGGCGCAGCTGCGCCAAGAATGTAAATGGAACCGGCGCAGCTGCGCAGCATGAAAACCAGGAACAGCACCCGGCGCAGCTGCCCAGCAATATTACCTTGTACCGGGGCAGCTGCGCAGCTTCGCAGAATCTGAAAAATTTTTGTTGCCTAGAACTCGATCCAATCGCATATCATACATGTATGGAATCACATAGATTGATAATTAGCACAAGATTGGCTTTGATACCACTGTTGGGTTTGTACGTAACGCAATCATGCAATCAAATCACATAAATAGGGCGGAAGCGTAAAAACAAGGTTTTCAAAAATTTATACAAACCCATTACCATGATCATTCTTATGCATTAATTATCAGTGAATGAAGAAGGAGAAAAACAGAATTATACCTTTGAAGATCCAAGCTTCCTCAGGTACAAGTTCTACTCCTTTGATTCCTTTGATTCCTCTGTAGTGGCTCCTTCTCTTGATCAATGTCAGCCACCCAAATGTTTGGCCTCTAACGGTGATCCACCAAGGAAGATGAAGAACTCAGTAAGATGGGTTATTGGCTTAACCCTTGTTTCTATCTCTATAGAATATGTGTACTCCCAACTCTTGAAAAATTCACGTACCTTATTTCTGATATAAGACTCTCTTATATAGATATTAGGTTAACCCTCCTAATCCAATTAGAATAGGGTTTTATTTAATTAATTAATTAAATACTTTTAATTAATTTATATCCTAATCTTTATTAGGATTGAGAGAGAGTACTGATATTATATTAATTCCTAAACGCCTTTAGAATTAAAATAATAATAATAATAATAATATTAATAAGACTCCTCTTATTAATTTATATTTAATATTTCTAAAATATTAAATAATAAACATTAAGCTATTTAATTTATTCTATCATCATAGATTAAATTAATTATACTTAATGCATTATTACTATCATGCCATTTTCTTCTTAAATAATTCTTCTTTCTTTTATGGTGTGACCCTTTAGGTTCTCCATATTAAATCGGTTGTGAATAAATCAATTAGAACAATTCTAATCTTATTTAAATAAACAAATTAAACTAATAATCTATTTAAATAAATAACATTTATTCTATAATAGGGATAAGCCTCCCTAGTGATCAACGACTTTTCAGATAATATAGATTTCAACATTAATCGTAAAAGAACCTGTGAGTTAATAGTTACCGTACAATTCAATCCTTCCACCATACAATGTCCCAATTAAATATAAGACATGGATTTACTGTCAAGTCTTAATTTATTTAATCATATGTATTTCGATTAGAAAATGCACAACTCCAAATAATGCAAATTAGAAACCTCTTTCTAATTTCATTCTACCTTGGCCAAGGATTCCTGGGTTTGTCATTTAACGAATCACATAGGACATATCTCCTCTTTTATTAGAGGTGGTAGATTCTTTATTGATCATTCATTATCTCCACATGTAACTCATTACACCCAAGCATACCCTATATATGCCTTAAAAGGCCTTAAGGAATTAGTCAAAGTATAATTTGTTACATACAAGATACTATGATGATCTCAAGTCCAAGGATCACATGTACTACTATCACATTAGGAATTCCTATTGACAGGCGAGTAAAAATCCATTAGGTATTCCATAGCGAGTCACGTTCAGTGAACTTATTCTCCAATAAGCACCTACATACTTGCTTTAGTGTCTCCACACAAATGACCATGAGATCAGTCATCCTCATACAATGAGCAAGCAACATATGTGCCAATCTATCCGGATTTACTAATCCCCATTTTAGTAATCCCACAATTGGGAACTATTTTAGTTTTTAAGCTTTCTAAGAATTTAGATCTCATTATCATGATCTCATCATGATTCTAAAAGCATTGCTTAAAACTATGGGTTATTTACATATTATAAAAAACAGCACCATGTAGATAATTATATGCCTTAAATGAATATTTTATTAATAAATAAATAAGATTGTTTACAAAGTATGTGCTTTGTCATCATACATAATTGGCTTGTATGCACACTACTATCAAAATCACCGGACCGTTCTCGATGCTTCGCTGGGGTTGTCTCCAATGGCTGCACTGTTAAACATGATCAATCTCGATGTAGGGGTACTATTTCTATCAAATCATACCCTCGGATCAACCTGGATGCCTTGATACAGTCAGAACCTGTCGTTCATACCGTTGGACCTTCCCTATACTCTGACAGCGGTAGTTTTCAGCAATTTTTTAGCAGTTTTCATCATTGGTCCCCGGATATCGCTTCGGGATGATAACCAATGGCTTACATGAAGTTTTTTTTTCCTTCAGGAATCCGCTGCTTATACGCAGGATTTCAGGCCAATCCGCTCAATCGCGTAGCAATTTTTTCTCGGATTTGACTTTTTAGCTTCTGTAAACTCTATCTCCACTCAAATTGGACAGATTCGGAGGGGGTGGGCCCAAACCTGGTGAGCCATAGGTAGAAGTGCGGCAGTCGCAAGTGGGGCTGCTCCCTCCTGCGAGTTTAAGTTGAGCTACCGTGGCTTTTCAAATTCATTTTCAGTTTTGAATCCTAAAGGAAATCCAATTTTCTTTCTCAAATCTACGAAGTTCGGTCAGCTTTTTTTAGATTTTGTCACCGTACAAATGCTCTGCACATCTCTGGTAATGTTTACATCCTTTCTTTTCTAGTTTTGACAGTTAGAATGTTGTAAACCACGTAGTGTGCTTTTAAACACAATGTATCAAATATGTATGCATATATGACTTACTAAAAAACTTCAGACTTAGTAAATATGCATATTTTACTGTGCTGAACGTTTGGATGTAAAAAATTTTAAATTCTTAGACAGTCAATTGACGCCATTTTTTGATCAGTTTACTCACCCTTTTGAGGATAATTGAGCCAGGATTTTCACTAAAAATGCTTGTGCTAATTTAGCTGCCACGGGGAGTTTACTTTTGATTTTTTTTTAAATATGAATTGTTTCTATTTTTGGGTAGGTGTGCTACTGAATGGCCGCCTAGTAATGCATGTGTGCATGCGGACAATTCATTTTACAAAAGAGACTCTGGCGAATTTTTTTTAAAAGCCTGAGTATTTAATGGGCATGCAATTTTGACTCTACTGGGGATTTTTGTTAGCTAATGCATGCTCTAGGATTTAAAAATGCATAAAGCAGTGATTTAATTTAATAAGCCACAGGTTTAAGGCTTACCTCACCCTTTTTGAGGTGATTTGGAGACTTTGTCCAGGTTATGGAGCCAGATAGACTCGGTAGTGCTAGCAGGGTAGTTCCAGGAGTTAACGGAGGAGAGTCTCCGATGTTCCTCCGCCACGGCCGGCCTAGCCGCCTCGCAGATTGACTGAGTCAGTGATTCATCCTATTCGAGTTGATCCGTTGGCTGATGTGGACGATGAGAATGTACCTTTTGTTGATCCCGTCCCAGGTCAGGCTCCACATGCGGAGCTTTCAGGCATTGTGGTGCCACTTCATAAGCTTCTGGGAGATTTGAGGCACCATCCATCGAGATACCTTCATGCCAATGAGGTGATTGAAGTTTTTTTTTCTTGGATTTTCTTTCTTTCTTTTGCCATCTTTAAGGCACAAGTTTGATCTGGATTAGCTTTTTCATGCAGGTTCCCGGCTTTACGTAGCCTAGAGGGAACTGGTTCAATGTGCATTCTTTGTACCATACTCTGCATCCGGAGTACAGGGCCATTGTTGACACCTGGGGGTTTTAGGTGTTCTTTTCTATCCCTCCTTGCCGTTGCCCCTGAGGTTATCTGAGGGAATTATCTGAGCACTGGTTCCACCAGACCCAGTCTCTCTATTTGTTGGATTGTGAGATGATGATGACGCCTATGGACTGGAGGTTCATCACCGGGATATAGTTTGCAGATGAGCCAGTGCCGGTTGTGGCTGACATTTCACCTACTGCCATTCGGTCCCTCTTGGGAGTTCCTGCGATGGCCATCAAGGGTCGGACGATCAGTTCTGGTCCCCTGAGCGTAGATTCCCAGAGTGGGGCTCTGAATGAGCCTCTGCCTGATGATTAGGGGGTTAGAGATCGCATCCTGTAGCGACTATTTTTAGTGATCATCAGGGGTTATTTCCTTACGAACAACTCTTCGACGGTGTCCTTTGCCCTGGTCAGCGCTACTCGATACGTGGAGCACCTCAGTGATTTTGAATTGGGTACCTATACCTTTACCTATTTTCTCCGAGGGATGCGCATGCGCTCGGAGGGTGTGACGGAGGCTTGGTTAAGCTTTTACCCATTTCTGCTGGTGAGTACATTTTTCTTGTATCTTTTTTATTTATGTTTGACAGTCTTGATCACTGAGGACTTTTAATATTTGCATGGCCAGTTTTGGGCATAAGAGAGGCTTCGTTGCCTACGTCCTACCACTACTCTGGGCCTGGAGACTTATTCGAGGGGACAACGTTGACATCACTCCACATTGACAGAGGTCCCTGAAGCCGAGGTATTCACCCACTCCCACCTGTAGCTACAGCTATTAACAGTCGGGTAGATCTCGTGGGTCCCGTATACCTCAGACTTTTTGAGAGTCGAGTTTGAGGGTGGCTTTCCCACTGGCCGGGAGTTTGCATTATCCACCCGTCGAGTTCTATTTTTGACAGAGGGAGGTTTGGAGCTCTATTTAGGAGAGCGTGCTATTAGGAGCACTACGAGAGATATCCGCATTCCCTTTATTCCTCCTTCTTGGCATCATTGGCTATTAGCTCAACCACTCACAAACATTCCTATGTTGGCCGTAGATGGTTTCACTTTGTTAGAGGGCACTTACAGCCAGGAAGTGTTTCATAGCTGTTGGAGTCCTCGTACCATTAGGGCTCAGACTCGTTTTACCCAATTTATGGTAGATATGATGCCGGGGTCTGTGATGATGACAGACTGAATAGCTTATCTCCAATATCCAACTACCAGATTACAGGACTGACCCAGCAGTTGGAGAGGGCTCATTTGTTCATCAGGCACCTTGGTCGGGAGCTATCCGAGGCAGATTCTTTTTATCCTTTCGGCTCTGGAACGGGGCCCTCATCTGGTCCCTTTTCTAGCAGCTTTGTAGGTGCTGATCCTCCCTTGTATCGACCGAACATTCCCACTGGCCGAGACTTTGTGACTTAGGAGGAGCTGGAGCAGGTTAATAGCCTAGAGACAGATATTCTGGACCTCTTCGGATAGCTTTTCTCACTATATCTTTTGATAGGCCTCTGTTTAGCTATTGGGCTGTTATGCCCCATTTCTCGCTATATCTTTTGATAGGCCTCTATTAGTAGTTGGGCGGCTGTGCCCCATATCCCTGTACTTTTTATTTTTTATTTTATTAGCAGACAGAGATGATGCTTGCAGTAGATAGTTTATTCCAGATATGCATGATATTTCCTATCTATTGCATCATTTTTATCATTATCATTATGCATGTATTACGTTATGGATATGCATCTAGACAAGTGAGTTCAGATTTGACCCCAGGATAGTCTTGTGATACGGTGATACAGATGTCGTTATTTATGATCTGCCGTATTGAGGACTCGCCAACATCTTTGGTAACATCCTCATTGAGGTCTTGGTACGATAGTTTACCCCATACAGCCAGAGGGACAGTAGATCGGATGATGGGGTATTCTTTGACCTTTCTAGATTTCCAGGTTCTGTATAGATTTATGGATGGCATTATATCCTGCTGGATACCTGAGCGACAGGTTTTCTACGTTGGACTACACGAGTTGACTCCTACCTTAGAGGAGTATGAGCGTCTTATAGGCTTGGCACTGGATCTGCCTTACGCTCGCACAGCTATCAGTGACATGAGGAGACCATTTATGACTACATCGGGTCTGAGACGTAGAGTAGTCACTGAGGAGATCATTTCAGGACATGTGATATCCATTAACTTTCTGATCTATCGCTTCGGCCGGCTAGACAGCTACGAGCAATACTCTGGGGATTTTATCATTTCGGCAGATGAGTGGCAGCTTGCCAGTGTAGACGTCCTACTGATGTGCATCACAGCTTATGTATACATGCCACTATATTTGGACCATTTAGATATTGGTTTGATGGTCGTGGTCCGCGCCCTTAGACAGGGTAGTACTATCCTGCCGATGATACTGGTTGAGACCTTGAGGTCAGCTACCTTTTGTGGCACCCATCCTGAGGGGTATTTTAGAGGTAGGACTGTCCTATTATATGTATGGCTCCTAACACATTTTCATCTGATTAGCACCTTTAGACACCATGGGTACTACTTCACCCATGAGATTGCCATGTCTTACTCCTTTCAGCCTGCGAAGTGTTCAGATGCAGCGATATGGTTAGCCTTTCTATCAGATATTGAGCATCCATTTTCGATCTTACCATGCTCAAGGCTTGTCTCCCCTTACAGCTTCATCACTCATGCAGTCGGCATGGATTATTTGCCCCTAGAAAATTTGAGGGGGGTGACCACTTAGCATCCATTGGCAATTATGGGTCAGTTTGATCAGTTCCAGAGCCTCCACCAGTTCGAGGGGGCTATGGATCAGCGGATATCAGCTTCATCTTTATCGTCATCTGACCTGATCAGGATTTATGAGTGTTAGACTCATAGGGAGAGGGCTGATTTCTCTACTAGCCATCCGGATCACTCTCAAGAATATTCGGCATGGTTGGTGGCTGATATAGCAGCAGCTGCAGTTATCCAGTTAGCTCTTGTTGTTGATTCAGATGAGGAGGAGCCTATAGAGGATCCTGATTCTCCCACGGAGGATGAGTTGTTTACTGGTTTGACATAAGCTTTAGTTAGTGGCCCTTTGATCATTCCCACCGGGACAGATCTAGCTATTGCTGATTCACTAGCTCGAATGACTTTTGAGAGAGATCAAGCTAGGGCATTAATATTGACAGCCCTTTCTAGCAGAGACACAACTTTTGTTGCGAGAGACTAGGATAGAGCTACTCGGGATGTAGCATTGGTTGAGAGAGACGAGGCTCGATCCACCCAAGATACAGCTCTTGAGGAGAGAGATGAGGTCCGATCTATCAGAGATGCAGCCTTTGAGGATATTAAGAAGGTCTTAGTTGCCCGGGATGCTGCTTATGTTGAGAGGGATGAGGCCGTAGCTACCCGGGATGTTTATATTGCTGACAGTATGGCACTTAGATCATATACCCACAACCTGGTTGCAGATATGAGCACTTTTACAGATGGTCATAGCAGCACTATACGGATGACTGTGGATGTTCTTGCCCATATAGAGACTGAGGGTATTGAGCTCGCAGCTTCTCCTCCATCTTCAGAGAGATATGCCATGTTGGCACTATTATCCCGCTTGGCCACGGGTTCATAGACTAGCTTTAGTTTTCCTGCACATACTAGATCAGCCATTTTTGTCATGTACAGGACACCATGTATATATTAAACAATATTATATATATCAGAGAAATATATTTTGATTAACTTCCCTATTGGATATGTATTGTCATTATTGAGTTATTACCACTTCTTTCATGACTTGCTGTTGTTGATGTATCGTGAGCTTTTCTTTAATGGACGGACAATGAGATGTCGGAGAATATCTCAACCGGGCCTGTTGACTAGGGAGACTTGGTAAAATTAGGTTTTATAGGGTTTTGGTGTCTTGGGACTGGTTTTTTATTGGTTTTTTGTTTTTTCTTTAAAGGTCATATCGCACCATGAATGGCTGCCTACGTACTCCCATGTGGAGGAAGATCAGGTCATTCGTAGTTAAATTTTTGTGTGAGAGGTTTGAGAAGTGTTTCTTTTGAGTTTGGTTTGATGGGTTTTTGAGTCTTTTGTTTGGTTTGACCGCACCAGGAATGGCTGCCTACATACTCTAGGGCAGAGGTAGATCAGGTCATTCGTAGTTCGATCTTCTAGTGAAAACCAAAATGATTTGATTGATTCGCAGAACCAGGATGATGGCAAGCATGTGTTTTAGACATAGTACCTTTTCACGGTGTCTTAGTTGATGAGTTGGGGAAATTCGCTCCCATCCATCTCTTGCAATCTGATAGCTCCTCTTGTCAACACTTCTTTGACAATGAAAGGACCTTCCCAATTCGGGGCGAACTTTCCTTTGGCTTCATCCTGGTTGGCCAGAACTTTCTTCAATAATAAGTCATTCTCTTTTAATTATCTGATTCGGACTTTCTTGTTGTATGATCGAGCAATCCTTTTCTGATATAACTGCTCGTGGAAAATAGTTATAGCCATCTTCTCATCTATCAAGGATAGCTGGTGGTACTGCTCTTGCAACCACTGATCTTCTTCCATCTGAGCGTCTATTAACACTCTCAAAGACTTCATTTCTACTTCTATGGGCAGTACTGCTTCCATGCCATTGACCAATGAATAGAGGTAGGCCTAGTAGAGGTATGCATTGACATCCTGTATGCTAATAGAGTCATAGGCAATATATCAGACTATTCTTTGTAATTGACAAAATTGAGATACTTGATATGAAACTTGCTGCATAAATCTCTCAATATCTGATTGTTTAAGTTCTTGGCGTTGTCTCAGACGATCACCTCTTGTTGCCATATCAACAGACGACATTATTTCTGTTGAAACCAATGATTACCTCCTTGGTGACCTTGGGAAAAGAGGCAGCTTCAACCCACTTGGTGAAGTAATCGATTATGGTGAAGATGAATCGATGTCCGTTGCTGGCTTTGGGTTCTATTGGCCCAATCACGTCCATTCCCCACGTGGAGAAAGGCCATGGCAAACTCATATTGTGCAGCTCATTTGGAGGAGCGTGAATAGCATTTTCGTGGACTTGGCATTGGTAACATCTCCTGACATGATCATCACAATCAGCTTTGAGAGAGATCCAGTAATGCCCCGTTCTCACTATCTTCTTGGCCTACAAACGACCGCTCATGTGTGGACCACAGACTCCACCGTGCACTTCATCCATCAGTCTCTAGGCTTGATCTTTATCAAGGCATCTTAAAAGGCCTATTCCAGCATCCCTCTTATAGAGTGTGTCTCCACTTAGATAGAACTTCATAGCCATCTTTTGAATCCGTTTTTGTCCGACTTGGCTTTCCCCGGCGGGTGTAGATCCATTTCAGATATATTCCTTGATGTCTTGATACCAAGGCTGTTTTATAGGAGGTATTTCATCTGATACTTCTCCAATTTAATTCCCATATGTCGGGGCCTTTTGGTTTGTGAATTTGATGTCGAGAATTCCCCTCCTGCCAGATATGTGGATTAAGGAAGCCAGTGTCGCCAATGCATCAGCAAAGTCATTCCTACCTCGAGGGATGTAGATGAAGGTTATCTCTTCAAAATCCATGGAGATGTTGATGACCTGCCGGTGATAGGGCAGCAAATGCAATTATTTGGTATGATATGCCTTAGTGGTTTGTCTGATAACCAACTCAGAATCTTCAAAGACTAATAGACGCTGGATACCCATGGATTGGGCTAGTTTCAACCCCATTATGCAGCCTTCATACTCAGTCATTTTATTGGTGTTGACAAACTGCAACTTGGTAGCCACAGGATACTGTTCTCCTGTACCAGAGACAAGGACTGCCCTAGCTCCGGCACCTTCCACGTTCACTGTGACAATCCAAAAATTTATAAGATATTAAATGATTAAAATAAAGGTTAAAGGATAAAACCTAGAATGGAAATAGAGGAATAATTTAAAATTTTTAAGAAGAACCTATAAGGTTTACTATTTGAATGGGAATAGAGAATATATGGGTTACAAAATTTCTAAACCCTAGAGATAAATTTATGTATACTTGAAGGAATATTATGGATAAGGTACTACGATATCTATAAATTTGATGTGATCTAAATGGTGCAAGAAATTTTAACCTATTAGGTTATCTTGTATGATTATGTGAGTGTGAGTGTTTATAACTTATTAAGCCAATTATGGCTATTTAGTTAATAAACTAATAGAATGTGTGAGGACTTATGTGAATGGTGTGTACGATTAAATAAATATAATGTGTATACATTTATTTTGTATATAAAGATAATTAAGATTATGTAAAATATCAATAATGTTGAGCATTAGTTCTAGTGATAATAGATTTAATGGACTAAGGAGAGTAAGTAATTTTAGTAGCCCAATTGTTTAATTAAGCATTGGACTTGTAGATAAGTTGATTTAATAACAATTAAGTTATTAAACTAGCCCAATATATTATGTATAGGGCAAGTATAGTGATGGCCCAATATAATTATAGGAGAAAGCCCAAGTTTATTTTAACTAGTAAGCAATTTAAGAAATAGTCCAAGCCCAAAAGAAATTAAGTGTGAGCCAAGCTTGGCCCAAGCTTAGCCCACTTGAGGAAGAGTATTTAAGTCATTGAATAAGTATAAAAATTAAACAGTATAAACTATGTTGTTTTGCTAGCCCAAAGAATGAACATTGCAAGTCCAAAGATTTATTTGAGTAGCCCAATTGGTGACCCAATTAAGTGAGGACCTATGGGATGCTAAGTAAGCTATTTGGGCCTTTAAAATAAAACCAAATAGGGCCCAAGAAGGCCTTAGGGCCGAAATTATAGAGAAGAAACAAGGGAGACTGTATGTAATGATGATAGTAGCTTTAGTTGGTGAACTAACACCTTAGGTGTCCAATTTCTATTTAGCCAGCAACTTTAACCAAGTTTTCAAGCAACCTTTGGAGTGCAAGCAAGCTTAAACATGATGAGAAAGAGAGAGTGTGGGAGATTATGATAGATATACACTTTATACCTATTTATTTTTACTAACAAAACAAATCGAGTATATCCTTTACTTTTCATTTCATTTCATTCTTTTCTCTTTCATCTCATAAGCTAGCAAAAAGCAAGAGCGGGAGAGAGAGGGGAGGTTCGGCCATGAGGAAAAGGAGAGAGGGAGGAGAGTTTTGATGTTTCATAAGTTCCTAATCAAGTAATAGGAAGAAGGAGAGGAAGGAATCAAGCTAAGGTATAAAGGATTTTTACTTGTGTAGTCTAATTCCTTCTTGATTTGATTGAGTTTGATTTTTGTAAAGTTTTGATTTTGAGGCTCAAAAACCTTGAATCTATGTGTTTAATAGTATTTCATGTTTAGATCTAAATATTTTGATGATCAAAAGTTAGATCTAAAGTATGAAATAGAAAATAAGTTTTTCAAAAGTTAGAAAACCAAATTTTTCTAAGCATTGGTTGTGTTTATCTTGTGTTTGATGATTATTTGAGGTATGAGATCATGGATCATGGTAGATCCATTAATGTATTTGGTATTAGTTTGTGTTATGATGTTTGATGATGGATTATGTTGGTTATTAGGTGGGAATATGAAAGTTTTCTTAAAAATCATCAAGTATTAAAAATCAGATTTTTGTAAAAACAAAGTATGAAATTCAAATGACTATATCTCCTAGTATATTTCGACTTTTTGAGTGTGGTTAATTTTTGGAGATAGATACATAAGTCTTCTAAGTTTTCCAAGTGGAATCTCTTAAAAAGGAGTTATAGATTTTCTGGTGGACTGATTTGAGTAAATGAAGCAAAATCTGAAAAAGGCTAAAGAATAGGCTGTCTGGAAATTTAAGGGGCTGTTTCAGCAACCTAAGTTATGAAATAAAATCATGCCTTTTGGGAAATTATAATATATGTTATAAACTAGTTTGTGTCCGAAAATGAGCTTATTTCGACTTAAATTGAGCAAGTTATGACTATTTCAATATTTACGTTTTTTTGACGAAAATCGCTATAACCAGAGTTGTATAACTCCGATGGCCACGAAATTTAAACTATACGTCCACGTTAACATGTGTAAGATCCCGCCAAGAGTTAGGTATTTCTGGAGTTAAGCATGAGGTAGCTAATTTGTTAAGAAATTAACTAGAAATGGATTTTTGAAAAATACTTAAGGGAGTTGAAAAATTCCAAAAAATTATTTTTGTGTATGAAATATATGGATATGTGTTTGACCAAAGGATAGAAAAAATAATAAGATGATTTGATATTTTTGTAAATAGTGTATTTCAGCTTCCTGAAATGAACAATTTCAAGGTACCGAATGTTGGGTTTGCTAGAAACATAATCATGCAATCAAATTACATAAACACAGCGGAAGGGATGAAAAATCATATTTTAAAATTTTCTTACAAACCCTTAACCATGATCTTTCTTGTGCATCAATTATCAGTCAATACATAGAAGGAGAGGATGAAATTATACCTTTGAAGATCCAAGCTTCCTCAGGTACACGTTCTACTCCTTTGATTCCTTTGATTCCTCTGTAGTGGCTCCTTCCCTTGATCAATGTCAGCCACCCAAATGTTTGGCCTCTAACGGTGATCCACTACGGAAGATGAAGAACTCAGGAAGATGGGTTATTGGCTTAACCCTTGTTTCTATCTCTATAGAATATGTGTACTCCCAACCTTTGAAAAAATTCACATACCTTATTTCTGATATAAGACTCTCTTATATAGATATTAGGCTAACCCTCCTAATCCAATTAGAATATGTTTTTTTTATTTAATTAATTAATTAGAAACTTTTAATTAATTTATATCCTAATCTTATTAGGATTGAGAGAGAGTACTGATATTATATTAATTCCTAAAATCCTTTAAAATTATAATAATAATAATAATAATAATAATAATAATATTAATAAGACTCCTCTTATTAATTTATATTTAATATTTCTAAAATATTAAATAATAAACATTAAGCTATTTAATTTATTCTATCACCATAGATTAAATTAATTACACTTAATGCATTATTACTATCATGCCATTTTCTTCTTAAATAATTCTTCTTCCTTTTATGGTGTGACCCTTTAGGTTCTCCATATTAAACCGGTTGTGAATAAATCAATTAGAACAATTATAATCTTATTTAAATAAATAAATTACACTAATAATCTATTTAAATAAATAACATTTATTCTACAATAGGGATAAGTCTCCCTAGCGATCAACGACTTTTCAGATAATATAGATTTCAACATTAATCATAAAAGAACCTGTGAGTTAATAGTTACCGTACAATTCAATCCTTCCACCATACAATATCCCAATTAAATATAAGACATGAATTTACTGTCAAGTCTTAATTTATTTAATCATATGTATTGCGATTAGAAAACGCACAACTTCAAATAATACAAATCAGAAACCTCTTTCTAATTTCATTCTACATTGGCCAAGGATTCCTGGGTTGTCATTTAACGAATCACATAGGACATATCTCCTCTTTTACTAGAGGTGGTAGATTCTTTATTGATCATATATTATCTCCATATGTAACTCATTATACCCAAGCATACCCTATATATGCCTTAAAAGGACTTAAGAAATAAGTCAAAGTATAATTTGTTACATACAAGATACTATGATGACCTCAAGTCCAAGGATCACTTGTACTTCTATCACATTAGGAATTCCTATTGACAGGCGAGTAAAACTCCATTAGGTATTCCATAGCGAGTCAGGTTCAGTGAACTTATTCTCCAATAAGCACCTACATACTTGCTTTAGTGTCTCCATACAAATGACTATGAGATCAGTCATCCTCATCCAATGAGCAAGCAACATATGTACCAATCTATCCGAATTTACTAATCTCCATTTTAGTAATCCCATAATTGGGAACTATTTTAGTTTTTAAGCTTTCTAAGAATTTAGATCTCATTAGCATGATCTCATCATGATTCTAAAAACATTGCTTAAAACTATGGGTTATTTACATATTATAAAAACAGCACCATGTAGATAATTAAATGCCTTAAATGAATATCTGATTAATAAATAAATATGATTGTTTACAAAGTATGTGCTTTATCATCATACATGATTGGCTTGTATGCACACTACTATCAATCTCTCATTTGCACTAAAGCCAATCGTCATGATATCTCATACCCATCTTCTCTAAGTGACGATCAAACTGCTATTGTGTTATAGCTTTAGTAAATGGATCTGCAATGTTATCTTGAGAGTCTATATGCTCTTCTTTCAATGATTTCTTTAATCAAAGTACCGCAACACATGTTTTAGATTCAAGATGAGACTTAGGAACTATTCTTAGTTCTGTAATAAACTTTTCATCCGAAACATCAACTTGCAGCTTTACTTACAGTTATATACTTTGTCTTTGTCACTAAATCAGCAACCTTTTGCTGTTTGAAACCTTTTCAATTTACTGCACCACCTTTCAAGGTAACGACTTACCCTATAGTGGATTTACTGTAGTCTTGGTCAGTCTGAAAACTTGAGTCTGTTTAGCACTCTAGATTCATTCAGACCCATCATGTGTCATGATGACATCCTTAGTGTCAGTTAAGTACTTTGGGATGTTTATCACTGTCTCATAGTGATCTTCTCCAGAATCTGACTGATCAACATCAAGACTCATATATTTCATTGCATATATGATAGTAACTTATGCGATCTCTCTTTTACTGAGAACAATATTAGAGAGATACACTCCATGGCTCATCATCATGAGGCACTCTTTTGGAGTTTGCCATGCTAAACGCCTTTAGCATCTAATGAATATACGTTTCCTTAGGTTAATCTGAATATCCTTTTAAATCTATTAATACAGATTTATATCCCCAATGCGCGATGTTCTACCCAAATCATTCATGGAGGAATGTTTAGACAACTTTATTTTGATTGATTTTAGCATAGGAAATTCATTCCCTATCAGTAATGTATCATCAACGTATAATACATGAAATGAAACAGGCTCCCACTAACCTTGTTGTACACACATGGTTCATCCTTATTTTTGATAAAATCAAACTCTTTGATTGTCTCATCAAAACGAAAGTTCCATCTACGAGAATCTTGCTTCAATCCACGAATGGATTGTTGTAGCTCATATACATGATTTGCTTCAACCATTGAAACCAAAACCATCTGGCTGTATCATACATATATTCTCCTCTAATAATGTATATTTGAGGAAGGGCGTCTCCACGTCCATTTTGCCAGATTAAGTAAAAATAAGCTGCAATCGAAAGAAAAATCCAAATGAACTTGAGCATAGCTTCCAAATCCATTTTAGATTTTATGGTCATCTACCATTTCTCTTTGTCTTTATTACTCATAGCCTGATCGTAATTCAATGGATCATCATCATTCATGATGTGTACCTCATCGTCAACCTCTATAACGAATCCATACCTCTCAAGTATCTTCGGTACTCTTCCAAATTTATTAACAGGGTGTGGTACAGTAGGTTCTTCTACTTGGTTAGGTACCTGACTTTGATCCATGGTAATTTGTGGTTCTTGAACTTCTTCAAGATATATCTTACTCCCACTGACCCCTTCAGGATAAACTCTTTCTCCAAGAAGGCAACATGTTTTGCAACAAACACCTTTTGATCAGTTGAATGATAGAAATAATACCCTACGGTTTTTTAGGGTATCCCACAAATCTACACTTATCGGATTTAGTCTGTAGCTTATTATTTTTCATACTTTTTGACATAAGCTGGACAACCCCAAGTCTTAACATGCTTAAGATTTGGTTTCCTCCCTTTCCACATCTCATATAGAGTCTTTGGGGCGGATTTTGTAGGTACCTTGTTAAGTAGGTATGCAGCTGTTTCTAGGGCATAACCCCAGAATGAAATTGGAAGGTCGATAAAACTCATCATGGATCGAACCATGTCCAACAGTGTTCGATTTCTCCTTTCAGATACTCCATTTAACTGTGGTGTACCTGGAGGAGTCCATTGTGAGATTATACCATTTTCTTTGAGATAATTGAGAAACTCACCGCTTAAATATTCTCCACCTCGATCTGATCAAAGTATCTTAACACTCTTGGCCGTTTGTTTCTCTACTTCACTTCTGAACTCTTTGAACTTTTCAAATAATTCTGATTTGTATTTCATTAAATACACATATCCAAATCTTGAGTGATCATCAGTGAAAGTAATAAAATAAGAATACTCACCCCGTGCACTTGTTGTCATAGGTCCATAAACGTCTGTGTGTGTGACGCCCCCAAATCCACGTTCCTTCGAAACCTCGGATCCGGTGCAGTCACGATACTACTATCGTCAAACTATTACATCTTTTATTCATTACTAAAAGAATACAATTTTGGTTATTACAATTTAGAATATAAATTCTATTCATATCTAGGATCTTGTATGATGACTCCAAACTATTACAAGTTTCAAAACCCGGTCATATACTATCCCTGTCTAAACATCACATTCGATGTTACTAAATTGCGGAATAACTTAAACTTTTTCAATCCTCTTGAATAAAATCTTTTTATTGATTTCATAACTTTAAATAAATTACAATTTTTGAATCAACTATATACTATGATTCATTCCATTTGAGTTATCGTATAAACGTTTACAACTCAAATCAATATCCTCTATGTATTAACTAATACATCTTTACAATACAACAAGTATTAAACATCGTAAGCATATATCAAGTACACTCCTAGAACCTAAACAGGGTTCAAACAATAATCTAAACAGTATTCTTCATTGCGATACTATCTATCTTTATCAATCAAGAAGCACGAAATCTTTACCGTGAATCCTTAACCTGCAAAAGTGGTTATTTGCAAGAGTGAGCTCGACAGCTCAGCAATTCTAACAGTTTTCATGCATCACATAGCATACAACATCATACTCAGTTCATGCATTTATAAATAATTTATATTTACTACGCATGTTACTTTTCATATAATAAGTATATCATCAAAGATCAACTTTCAATCTCATTTATATCTCATATACAGTTCATATATAAGTCCACATTATCACAGCATAATATAATTCAACTAACAGTTATTGAATTCATATATCAAATAGGAACTAAAAGACTTGCCTGATTCGTAGTTTAACAACTACGACTTAACTGCTTAAGAATCTCTGCACTTTGTGTAATCCTACACAGTTATATTAACCATAGAGATCACACTCATTAGTTATACGTATCCATACATTCTCAATATAATAATAAGTATTACATTGTTTTCTTTCTTGGTTCTTAGAACCTTGTTTCCCTTTCCTATCATACGCTTAGTATCGTTAGGTACGTATAGTTATACCTCAACTATATATCACACACTTATATATCTATGTGTTCGACACATATTTAAAACTCATACATATATCATCACATTATCCTTGTGTTTTTCAAACCTTATAGAAACCATTACATTTAAACTTTCTAAGTTTTACCTTTCAAAATTTTGGCATACTTAAACTAGTCATGCAAGGTTACTATGTTCCTCATGTACACACGTTTATAAGGGCATTAACACAAGTTTTAAAACCTAGTATGCTCATTCAAATCCAACTCAAAGTTACATGGTTTTTCATGTCAGACTTTCATATACCTTAAGTAATTCAAGTCCATGCTTCAAGGTCAACTACTAAGGTCAAGTTATCATATAACAAGCTTAAACAATACTAAGTAGGCATGCTCGTGCTTATAATACACATGTATACTTAATCACATAGTCTATGCTTTAGAAATTCATTTCTTTGAATATGTGTGCATAGGTGAAATCCATGTTTCATCACATGATGCTTATGTCAACATGTCTATAGGCATAATGGATCCTAATATACATGCTTGTATGATCATAATGTAACTCACACCGTGTTTGATGCTATTACCTTTCACATTCTAAGTTTTCATAAAGATCGCACTAAGTCAACAAAGGTAACTAAGTATATGCAAAGTACCTCGTAGTCATGACTCTCACGTATTAGAACACATACATAAGACACTTTTATATGCTCAAATGATCAGAATGTGGACATCCTATATATATGTCCAAAAACTCTAAGTTTGTCTTTTGAAATCATTGTCAATTTAAACAATGTGTTCTAGTGTATGCTCAATACCTTCGACTCACATATCATACATATCTAAACCATATAATCATGCTTAAAAAGTCAGAATTTAAACATGGTATGTATTTATCAAAGTTTATTTTACAAACTCTAATTTCACTTTGAAAACTATAACTTTTATCAACCATGCTTGCTAACATAGTAAAACATGTTCATGCTCGATTAATGTACCCATATATACATGTCAAACATGTCCTCATGCTTTTCTAAAGCGATAACATATGCTAGCATAAAACAGAACCTATAACAGAAATCAGAAACTGATTCTGCAGATGGGCTTGGCCGCGCCCCATTTGTACTAGGGAGACGCGCGGCCGCGAGTCCCAATTTTCAAACCAGAAGCTTTTCTGCAATGCAGAGCTGCAACCCAATTTGGAAGTTTACTTATCAATTCGATTCTACATCAGCCATGTAACAGTTCTATCATACACAATAGCTTACATAACATATAAAAACCATATTCCACACTTCAATTACCATCTAAACTACAAAATCAAGAACTTGCCATTAAAGAACAAAATGGGAAAAGATAGGAATTATACCTCTGGAAGTCTTAAGCTTGAGCTTGCTAAGCTTGCTACCAAAAATCAGATTTTGTACTCATAATACTCTATCCCAATACTCATCAACACACTCACTATATAAAACTTATCAAGAGTCTAGCAACTTGAGTTTGTGAGGGGGAGCTTCCAATTTATAGAGAATTGGTTAACTATGCCAAAGCTTTGCACCATGAATTAAACTAATGTAAGAAGATAAGAATTGTTGGGCAATAGATAGTTAGTAAATCCCATCATGAAGCCCACTCCCCCCATAATCATTTGCTACAAGCTATCATGAAATTGAATTTGACAAATAAAGAGTAGTATAGGCCATTGGCCATTCACGTGTAGAAGGAGAATGAGACACTCATTTTGGGACAAGTCTTCTAATCTCAGCATTTGGCAAAAGTGGGTGCAAACATACTTAAAATTATCTCCTTTTGGACAATACTAGTCACATTCTAATAACTTAGTATTGCTACCTTATGATAAGTTATGGGCACAAATACACCACTCCTCATAAATGTACATCCACATATAAGCAAGTATACTCATAATTTAAATATACATCAATACGTAGTATAATGTAACTCATGTACATTATTTTAATTCAATTAATATTTTAATTGGACTAGATATAAAATAGTTGGGTATTCTCATCCCATAATTTTCCATAAAATTATTATCTCAATTACACCCAAATATTATAATGATAATTAATATTAATTATTTATTAACTTGCCATTTCTTTCAATAATTATAGTTTAACATCTAATTGATTTAACTTTACCACTCATGCCACACAAGGCACAATTATATAAGCTTAGTATTTAATAAGGCTCAAGCTCACAACATAATATTACTCTCAATGTCACATCTTATAATAAGTTCATGATGTAATACCATTACATTTCTTATTTACATGTTCTCTAATTATAATCAATCTATTACCCTCCTATGGGCAATACCCAATGGTCAAAGAAGAGTTGGTGGCTAACCCCACCAACTACTACTATTCATGGTCCTTCCTCATCATCACACCTTATAACATGTTCATGATGTAATTACATTTCTTATTATATGCTCTCTTAGCAACATTGTAGAAATTGAATTAACAAACTCTACACACCAATGCATTGCCTCTAATTATTATCAAGCTATTATCCTCCTACGGTCATTACCCAAAGGGCAAAAAGGGGAGTTGGTGGCTAACTCCCACCAACTACTACTATTCATATACCCTAACCACTTGATTAACCATTATTGTTCTCACATGGACTAACTTGCAAGCTTATATCTAATAACTTAATGTTATTATCATATCATATGATAGGGTCACACATACACCCAATCATACAATCCATGTACATTTGACAATACTGAATATATTTTAATTGAGTGGTGTCACACCTCATTATTGTAAATTTTATTATTTCAATTATACTTAACCATTGAAATAATTATTAACAACAATTATTTATTTAGTTTAATTTAATATCCTTCATGAAGTACACATTAATGTACCACACATAACACATTGTCACATAGGTCCATTTATGTAACTCATGTAACTCATTTCACTTTACCATATAGTTTCCTATATTATATAGTTTTCTTGAAGTGTCACACTTCATTTCATATTATGTAGATGTAGCTACTATATAACTTATAATTACACATCATTGCACATAGTAATTTATCCACATAATAATATTAATTAATTTCTTTAATTATTCATTCATAAAATTATTTAATGAATGTTTATTCCACCATGATGTCATACTAGGCATATCTCACAAGCTCAATATTAAGCTTATCATTACTTCCACCACACTTTAATATTAAAAGGTTTATGTGACACATGCATTCTAATGTCAAGCTACCTTAAATAACTATACACTTATAATATGTATAGCATTTATGCTCAGAATAATTGAGATTTACTCTATTATTATAAAATCTACGATAATAACTTAAGTTATTTAATACATTAAAATAACTTAGCTTTCTTTTATTAATTAACTCTCTTGAAAATACATTAAAAATTATGTATTTTTCCATAACATAAAATATTATGTTTTCTCCGAATAAAGACATTCATTATCAGAAAGTAATTTACGTATTGTCTCAAGATATTATTCTTAATATAATATCTATTAAAATAATTACATATACGACACATGTACATATATTATATATAGGTAATAAGATTATTTTATAATAAATTATTTCCATCAATTATTTACATATAGTAAATACGTTTTAATATATTTACTATATTAATTAATCATACCTATTACCTCATACAAAAACATATAAGGAAATATTATTATTCAAAAATAACATTTTCTCCTTTTATTAAAATAATTCAATATTAAAAATTATTTTAATATCCTTTATTAGAAATATATAATATTTAGTTCTCTTTCTTTTCTATAAATTGTTTCCAAAATAATTTCTTCAAATATTCATTTAAAGATATAATGATTTCCATTTCTCTTTAATAACGTATATATATTTATTAACGTTATTCGCACATTAGACTTTCTCACATATTATCATTCTAAGTAATATATAGAAAGTACTAATTATAATCATATATTCAACATATATATTAATTCACTTCTTTACTTAAGTAGATTTAAACACTGTACTATATCATCATAGTTAATTAGGGTTCAATACTCATTATATTATTCCCTAATATAACTTTCAACTTAAATTAACTAATATTTATTCTTATTAGTTAATTCCTTAACTAACTCATGCTTCACTATCCAAACCTATTCACGGATAGCTTAAGTGCTATTAATAACCTATATTATAAACATACTAGTTATTAATACACATACACAAGAATATGGTGATTATACATTAAGGATATTTAATGTCACCAACTTACTATGATTAAATAATTCTATAAATTATTTAATATCGATAGGAATTTATCCACTTCCTTTACCTCAATTGAATCGTCTAAAATAAATAACAAATATATATTAATAATATATTCATTAATCACAAAAATACATATTACATAGTCCATATTACCCTATGTAATATAATACCACATACATCATATCACATATATATACTCTTATTCGAACCCATCTCACAGTTTAAGAATTTTATTTATTAAATCCTTATTTAATAATATCTGAAAATTTGGGTTCTCACATCTTCTCCCCCTTATAAGGATTCCGTCCTCGGAATCACTGAAACTTCCTCTACTCGGTGCTATTCAGAATATTACATATTTTCTTGAATAATTTTTTTTTTATTCATTCTCTTTTCAGAACTTTTATTATTATGACATTCTTAATCGCATTCTACCATTTTCTCCTTTCTAAGGAACATTCTACTTACTACATTCATCCTTTAGAAGAATAAGAATCTTCCACGATTTTTTAATAATCGGGAAGTAGTATGAATAACTCAGATTTTAAATTATGCTGAGGGGTCACAAGACCGTAAACTTTTCTCCACGTTTACAAATGCCTCAACATGAGTCTCCACATTGTAAACCAGAGTGTTTATCAATCACAAAGACTGAAAACACCCTCCACGCATACTCTAGGTGGCTAGCCTATTGTACCACTACGTTGAGCCACAATGTAGTGTTTTGTAACGACTATATGCGTTACGTTCGAAACCATTGTCCCCGAAAACTTGTCCCCTTTATAGGGTTGCTCACCTCAGCTTTTCAACATCTAAATCCGCACCAGAGCAATCTAGTTTGGCATAAATTACACAAGAATGCTTGAATTCTACAATCACTTTTCAACAGTCATCTAGCCGAATCAAATAGCTTAGACTCTTATCAACAATTCAGGACATCAATCGAAATAATTTAGCCAACTTAATTGACCTTCTTCATCATTTACAAGAAAACCAAAAATTCTTTTATGACGTCATGATACCATACCAGATTAGTAGTATGTTGAGGATTCCGCTATTTTATGACTTTGTCATATTACATCATACCATTGTGGGCTGACGATCTTTCGATCACAACCAACACTAGGTTCGACTGCATTGATGACTCCATCGTTTACCATTTTCTACACCATATCAAATGATGCACATGGTTAGAAATACATTTTTAAAAAATTTCAAATTTATTATTGTCTTAGCATAAACAAATAGCTTAGACATTCGAATAACGGTGTTGTTTTTAAAATTCATTGGTTCAGTCATCTGACCCAATATTTTTCTCAAGAAAACAGAAGTGCAAACACTAGCACGAAGTCAATAAATTTTGAAAATCTAGCATAGCTAGAGGATTTAGAAAAATTCAAATTTCTCCATCACTTCAATCTCTTACCACCATCAGTGCTCACTATTCCAAAACTCTTAATTCTTGATATATAATATATCTATTCTCAGTACAGTTCACCAATTTGCCACGCCATGGAAGCTCAGTAACTTACCACAATCATATGGGTTGAGCAACTTATCCTAGTCAGGCCAAAATCGTCCATTCGCTGAGGGGTCCCACCATACGATTATAAGTCACGAACTTGTCATAGGCATGAGTCTTAAGAACTCGCACCTAATCTTAATATTATCTAATTATATCTTAGAAATCTCTATTTATCAAAATAAATATGAGAAAAGAATCACCTCTTCACCATATGTATAATGATAGCGCGGCACTAACATTCCAACGATTATCAATGGGATGCACTCAGCGCAAGCACAAACCTCTGCCCATACAAAAGTTTGTACAACTAAGCCATCACATGAGTCTTCAATGGAAATCCAACACTTAACTCTATCTTAATCTTAGCTTGCTCATTACGAACTTTCTATGTTTCATCACATACAACTCCTCATGAGTTCAACTCGTACTTTATCATAGTACATTCTCTTATAGCATCAAGCTATACACACTTAGTCGTTATAGACTATCTATCATTTTATAGCTCAATCTGATCACGTCGTGATCATCGATTTACCTTAGGATTCTTTCCCTATTATCAACCAAACTCCATCCGAGTTCATTCTCAAAGTCTTTGTCATATTCGTCTTATAGACATCGTCTTAACATTTTTATTATCGGAGTTAGGAAACTCCTGATTCTCATTCTCTAGATATTTCGAGATTCTTCTTTGAATCTTCACTTAGATATATTTTAATCTTATCTTTCACTCCCTCAGGTTATAGTCTAAGGTACACTTACCTAAGATTTATAACCTACAGCTTTAATACCAACCTGTGACGCCCCCAAATTCACGTTCCTTCGAAACCTCGGATCCGGTGCAGTCACGATACTACTATCGTCAAACTATTACATCTTTTATTCATTACTAAAAGAATACAATTTTGCTTATTACAATTTAGAATATAAATTCTATTAATATCTAGGATCTTGTATGATGACTCCAAACTTTTACAAGTTTCAAAACCCGGTCATATACCATCCCTGTCTAAACATCACATTCGATGTTACTAAATTGCGGAATAACTTAAACTTTTTCAATCCTCTTGAATAAAATCTTTTTATTGATTTCATAACTTTAAATAAATTATAATTTTTGAATCAACTATATACTATGATTCATTCCATTTGAGTTATCGTATAAACGTTTACAACTCAAATCAATATCCTCTATGTATTAACTAATACATCTTTACAATACAACAAGTATTAAACATCGTAAGCATATATCAAGTACACTCCTAGAACCTAAACAGGGTTCAAAAAATAATCTAAACAGTATTCTTCATTGTGATACTATCTATCTTTATCAATCAAGAAGCACGAAATCTTTACCGTGAATCCTTAACCTGCAAAAGTGGTTATTTGCAAGAGTGAGCCCGACAGCTCAGCAATTCTAACAGTTTTCATGCATCACATAGCATACAACATCATACTCAGTTCATGCATTTATAAATAATTTATATTTACTACGCATGTTACTTTTCACATAACAAGTATATCATCAAAGATGAACTTTCAATCTCATTTATATCTCATATACAGTTCATATATAAGTCCACATTATCACAACATAATATAATTCAACTAACAGTTATTGAATTCATATATCAAATAGGAACTAAAAGACTTGCCTGATTCGTAGTTTAACAACTACGACTTAACTGCTTAAGAATCTCTGCACTTTGTGTAATCCTACACAGTTATATTAACCATAGAGATCACACTCATTAGTTATACGCATCCATACATTCTCAATATAATAATAAGTATTACATTATTTTCTTTCTTGGTTCTTAGAACCTTGTTTCACTTTCCTATCATACGCTTAGTATCGTTAGGTACGTATAGTTATACCTCAACTATATATCACACACTTATTAATCTATGTGTTCGACACATATTTAAAACTCATACATATATCATCACATTATCCTTGTGTTTTTCAAACCTTATACATTTAAACTTTCTAAGTTTTACCTTTCAAAATTTTGGCATACTTAAACTAGTCATGCAAGGCTACTATGTTCCTCATGTACACACGTTTATTAGGGCATTAACTCAAGTTTTAAAACCTAGTATGCTCATTCAAATCCAACTCAAAGTTACATAGTTTTTCATGTCGGACTTTCATATACCTTAAGTAAATCAAGTCCATGCTTCAAGGTCAACTACTAAGGTCAAGTTATCATATAACAAGCTTAAACAATACTAAGTAGGCATGCTTGTGCTTATAATACACATGTATACTTAATCACATAGTCTATACTTTAGAAATTCATTTCTTTAAATATGCGTGCATAAGTGAAATCCATGTTTCAACACATGATGCTTATGTTAACATGTTTATAGGCATAATGGATCCTAATATACATGCTTGTATGATCATAATGTAACTCACACCGTGTTTGATGCTATTACCTTTCACATTCTAAGTTTTCATAAAGATAGCACTAAGTCAACAAAGGTAACTAAGTATATGCAAAGTACCTCGTAGTCATGACTCTCACGTATTAGAACATATACATAAGCCACTTTTATATGCTCAAATGATCAGAATGTGGACATCCTATATATATGTCCAAAAACTCTAAGTTTGTCTTTTGAAATCATTTTCAATTTAAACAATGTGTTCTAGTGTATGCTCAATACCTTCGACTCACATATCATACATATCTAAATCATATAATCATGCTTAAAAAGTCAGAATTTAAACATGGTATGTATTTATCAATGTTCATTTTACAAACTCTAATTTCACTTTGAAAACTATAACTTTTATCAACCATGCTTGCTAACATAGTAAAACATGTTCATGCTCGATTAATGTACCCATATATACATGTCAAACATGTCCTCATGCTTGTCTAAAGCAATAACATATGCTACCATATAACAGAACCTGTAACAGAAATCAGAAACTGATTCTGCAGATGGGCAGCGGCCGCGCCCCATTTGTACTAGGGAGACGCGCGACCGCGCGTCCCCGTTTCTAAACCAGAAGCTTTTCTGCAATGTAGAGCTTCAACCCAATTCGGAAGTTTACTTATCAATTCGATTCTACATCAGCCATGTAACAGTTCTATCATACACAATAGCTTACATAACACATAAAAACCATATTCCACACTTCAATTATCATCTAAACTACGAAATCAAGAACTTGCCATTAAAGAACAAAATGGGAAAAGGTAGGAATTATACCTCTGGAAGTCTTAAGCTTAAACTTGCTAAGCTTGCTACCAAAAATCAGATTGTGTACTCATAATACTCTCTCCCAATACTCATCAACACACTCACTATATAAAACTTATCAAGAGTCTAGAAACTTGAGTTTGTGAGGGGGAGTTTCCAATTTATAGAGAATTGGTTAACTATGCCAAAGCTTTGCACCATGAATTAAACTAATGGAAGAAGAGAAGAATTGTTGGGAAATAGATAGTTAGTAAATCCTATCATGAAGCCCACTCCCCCCATAATCATTTGCTACAAGCTATCATGAAATTGAATTTGACAAATGAAGAGTAGTATAGGCCATTGGCCATTCACGTGTAGAAGGAGAATGCGACACTCATTTTGGGACAAGTCTTCTAATCTCAGCATTTGGCCAAAGTTGGTGCAAACATACTTAAGTTTATCTCCTTTTGGACAATACTAGTCACATTCTAATAACTTAGTATTGCTACCTTATGATAAGTTATGGGCACAAACACACCACTCCTCATAAATGTACACCACATATAAGCAAGTATACTCATAATTTAAATATACATCAATACGTATTATAATGTAACTCATGTACATTGTTTTAATTCAATTAATATTTTAATTGGACTAGATATAAAATAGTTGGGTATTCTCATCCCATAATTTTCTATAAAATTATTATCTCAATTACACCCAAATATTATAATGATAATTAATATCAATTATTTATTAACTTGCCATTTCTTTTAATAATTATAGTTAAACATCTAATTGATTTACTTTACCACTCATGCCACACAAGGCACAATTATATAAGCTTAGTATTTAATAAGCCTCAAGCTCACAAAATAATATTACTCTCAATGTCACATCTTATAATAAGTTCATGATGTAATACCATTACATTTCTTATTTACATGTTCTCTAATTATAATCAATCTATTACCCTCCTATGGGCAATACCCAATGGTCAAAGAAGAGTTGGTGGCTAACCCCACCAACTACTAATATTTATGGTCCTTCCTCATCATCACACCTTATAACATGTTCATGATGTAATTACATTTCTTATTATATGCTCTCTTAGCAACATTGTAGAAATTGAATTAACAAACTCTACACACCAATGCATTGCCTCTAATTATTATCAAGCTATTATCCTCCTACGGTCATTACCCAAAGGGCAAAAAGGGGAGTTGGTGGCTAACTCCCACCAACTACTACTATTCATGTACCCTAACCACTTGATTAACCATTATTATTCTCACATAGACTAACTTGCAAGCTTATATTTAATAACTTAATGTTATTATCATAAGATATGATAGGGTCACACATACACCCAATCATACAATCCATGTATATTTGACAATACCGAATATATTTTAATTGAGTAGTGTCACACCTCATTATTGTAAATTTTATTATTTCAATTATACTTAACCATTGAAATAATTATTAACAACAATTATTTATTTAGTTTAATTTAATATCCTTCATGAAATACACATTAATGTACCACACATAACACATTGTCACATAGGTTCATTTATGTAACTCATGTGACTCATTTCAATTTACCATATAGTTTCCTATATTATATAGTTTTCTTGAAGTGTCACACTTCATTTCATATTATGTAGATGTAGCTACTATATAACTTATAATTACACATCATTGCACATAGCAATTTATCCATATAATAATATTAATTAATTCTTTTAATTATTCATTCATAAAATTATTTAATGAATGTTTATTCCACCATTTTGCCATACTAGGCATATCTCACAAGCTCAATATTAAGCTTATCATTACTTCCACCACACTTTAATATTCCTTTTTAATATAAGATTTGTGTGACACATGCATTCTAATGTCAAGCTACCTTAAATAACTATACACTTATAATATGTATAGCATTTATGCTCAGAATAATTGAGATTTACTCTATTATTATAAAATCTACGATAATAACTTAAGTTATTTAATACATTAAAATAACTTAGCTTTCTTTTATTAATTAACTCTTTTGAAAATACATTAAAATTTATGTATTTTTCCATAACATAAAATATTATGTTTTCTCTGAATAAAGACATTCATTATCAGAAAGTAATTTACGTATTGTCTCAAGATATTATTCTTAATATAATATCTATTAAAATAATTACATATACGACACATGTACATATATTATATATAGGTAATAAGTTTATTTTATAATAAATCATTTCCATCAATTTATTTACATATAGTAAATACGTTTTAATATATTTATTATATTAATTAATCATACCTATTACCTCATACAAAAACATATAAGAAAATATTATTATTCAAAAATAATATTTTCTCCTTTTATTAAAATAATTCAATATTAGAAATTATTTTAATAGCCTTTATTAGAAATATATAATATTTAGTTCTTTCTATAAATTGTTTCCAAAACAATTTCTTCAAATATTCATTTAAAGATATATTGATTTCCATTTCTCTTTAATAGCGTATATATATTTATTAACGCTATTCACACATTAGACTTTCTCACATATTACCATTCTAAGTAATATATAGAAGGTACTAATTATAATCATATATTCAATATATATATTAATTCACTTCTTTACTTAAGTAAATTTAAACACTGTACTATATCATCATAGTAAATTAGGGTTCAATACTCATTATATTATTCCCTAATATAACTTTCAACTTAAATTAACTAATATTTATTCTTATTAGTTAATTCCTTAACTAACTCATGCTTCACTATCCAAACCTATTCACGGATAGCTTAAGTGCTATTAATAACCTATATTATAAACATACTAGTTATTAATACACATACACAAGAATATGGTGATTATACATTAAGGATATTTAATGTCACCAACTTACTATGATTAAATAATTCTATAAATTATTTAATATCGATAGGAATTTATCCACTTCCTTTACCTCAATTGAATCGTCTAAAATAAATAACAAATATATATTAATAATATACTCATTAATCACAAAAACACATATTACATAGTCCATATTATCCTATGTAATATAATACCACATACATCATATCACATATATATACTCTTATTCGAACCCATCTCACAGTTTAAGAATTTTATTTATTAAATTCTTATTTAATAATATCTGAAAATTCGGGTTCTCACAGTGTGAATCAATGCCAACAACTCTGTAACTCTTTCTCCTTTTCCACTAAAATGAGATTAAGTCATTTTACCCATGAGACAAAATTCACAAGTTGGATATGATTCATAATCGGATAGCTCTAGGAGCCCATCCTTATGCAACTTGGATAATCTTGTTTCATTGATATGACCGAGTCTACAGTGCCACATGTAGGTATAATTAATATAATCTATTTTCCCTTTCTTAGTTTGTTCAATTTGAAATATATTTTCTAGCAAGTCAAGTATATAAAGCCCATTTCGCAAATTTTCAATACCATATAAAACATCGTTTTTATAAATAGAACAACCATTGTTCTTTATAATAACGTCAAAACCTTCCATATCCAATACAGAAATTGAAATAATGTTTTTAATAATATTCGGAACATAATAACAATTATTAAGATAAATGGATTTGCCAGAAGGCATTGCTAAACAATAAGTTCCTACAGCTAATGCATCAACCTTTGCTTCATTCCCCACTCGTAGGATCACCTCTTCATTGTTCAGCTTTCTACTTCTGACCAGTCCCTGCACAGTGTTACATATGTGAGACCCACAGCCGGTATCCAATACCCAAGTAGAATTATGACTTTCAAAAAAATTAATTTCAATCATAAACAAACCTTGATTGGAAGTCGAAGCTTCTCCAAGCTTCTTCTCTGCTAGAAACTTCTTGCAGTTCCTCTTCCAATGTCCCAGCTCGTTGCAATGAAAGCACCTTCCTTTAGCTGGTTCAGGTTTCTTTTGTTCCTTTTCTTTCCCCTTTCCCATAGCCTTCTTGGATTTCTTCTTTTTAGAAGACACCTTAGGCCTCTTCCTTTTATTGGAAGAATCCACCATCAAGACATGATTTTTCTTGGATGAGAAGTGACCTTCTGTAGTTTTTAGCACGTTAAGCAACTCAGGCAAGCTGACATCTAGCTTATTCATGTGAAAATTAACCACAAACTGCGAGAAGGTCTCAAGGAGTGACTGCAAGACCAAGTTTTGACTCAACTCCCCATCCATTACGAACCCAAGCTGTCCAAGGCGTTCAATCAAATTGATTACCTTCAGACATGAGTCTCGACGGCAGTGCTCTCGGTCATCCGAGATCAAAAGAGCTCCTTAGATATCTCATATCTAGCAGTCCTACTCTGTTCACCATACAACTCCTTGAGGTGAAGCAGCATAGCAGGAACATCCATATTTACGTGCTAACGCTGAAGCTCGTTATTCATGGATGCGAGCATGATGCATTGAGCCACAGATGCATCATCTTGCCACTTATTGAAAGTGGAAATCTCTTCCTCAAAGGCTGTTTCTGAAATAGATTCAAGGATAATTGAATTTAGGACATAAGAAATCTTTTCAGCAGTGAGAACAATTCTCAGATTTCTTAGCCAGTCCTCATAATTCGGCCCGGTAAGCTTATTTGCATCAAGTATGCTTCATAGTGAGATTAGTGATTTTGACATTTTTTAAAATTCTGCACGTGAAAAGACAACATTTTTAGAAAACATTCATTTTATTAACTTTGCATACCAAAATAACTTTAGGTCTTTATTTTAAATTGGTATCTCCCACTATTTTCATCAAACTATATTACCCTCACTTATATAGTTCGACAACATCCAATTAAAGATTTGCTAGTGAGATTAAGGATCCCATTTCAAATGTATATAACCTAGTGGATAACACAACAAGCGATATACAAATAAATAAGTAGACAACTCTTGTCAATTACATCACCATGTAACTCTTTTTATTTTGCCTCTTAAATCATAATGGTCATGTGTGTGCACATCCGAACTAAAATGATTTAAGTTAAGTCCAGCCTAGCACTTCCATAAATTCAAAAAAGAAAAATGTTCGTCCTTGTGGATAGCACAACAAGATTAGATCATTCAATTTTCTTGATAAGCATCAAATGTGATTAATTAATATCTTAAATACTCAATACTCGCCTTGTGGATAGCACAACAAACTCATATTAAATATTTAATACTTTATTAATAAATCATGCTAGAAGGCGACGTTCGATATTCCAAATATCATTTGAACGCTTCGGACTTAATATTATTTCTTTGAGGGGTTTGTTATTATTTGTCTCATCTTGTTTAGCGCGCATGCACATATATATATAAAATACGCGTCATTTTATTAAACATCCAAAGCATGTTTGTATAAAATATAATATATATAATATTTAGCATGCACATATAGAATACTATATTCTACCCGGATTGATTATGGACTTTTATTCTAGTTTGGTTCACTAGAGCCACCAAGTGAACCAAAAGGTCAAACCTAGGAGTGCAAGAATTTAAATTTAAATATAACTATTACATTTAAACCCGGGCTCCATACAAACAGGTCTTCACGCGCTCCTTGCTCCTTGGTCTTCAGTTTCTTCAAGATAATTCTAACTATCTCTATTACATAAACTATTTATAATTAAATAGAAACCTTGATCAGCAGTCAAGGGGAAGTGCATAGGAGGGAGATAGAATTTACACCGAGAATAAAACCAGAGAAGACGAGGTACGCAGACCCCATTTTATAAAACCCATACATTCAAGCATTCATCCAAAATAAAATCCAATCACATTGGTCATAGTCCATAATCAATCCCTTTTATTAACATACATATCATCATACGTATCAATAAAACTTATTCATCTCATGAAAGTAAATTCATTCCATATATGTATTAATATCAGTTAATGGGCAAAAGTTTGCTAAACTTTGTTTTTGAAAAAATAAACTCCTTTATTTCATTCAAAAATAATTCCAAATTAAACTCTTTAATTTTAGCAATTCTGAAATCATATTTTATATAAAATAAATATCTTTATTTTAAACCTTTATTAATTAAATAAACCATTTATTTAATTAATCAAAACAAAAGAAAAATTTTCCAGTTCCTGTCCAGTGGCGCAGCTGCCCCAGGAATGTAAAGGGAACCGGTGCAACTGCGCAGCAAGAAGGCCTTGCACCGGCGCAGCTGCACAGCTTCGCAGAATCTAAAACAATTTTGTTTCCCAAGAACTCGATCCAATCGCATATCATACATGTATGGAATAACATAAACTGATAATTAGCACAAGATTGGCTCTAACACCACTGTTGGGTTTGCTAGAAACATAATCATGCAATCAAATTACATAAACGCAACGGAATGGATGAAAAATCAGATTTTAAAATTTTCTTACAAACCCTTAACTATGATCTTTCTTGTGCATCAATTATCGGTCAAATAATAGAAGGAGAGGATGGAATTATACCTTTGAAGATCCAAGCTTCCTCAGGTACAAGTTCTACTCCTTTGATTCTTTTGATTCCTCTGTAGTGGCTCCTTCCCTTAATCAATGTCAGCCCCCCAAATGTTTGGCCTCTAACGGTGATCCACCAAGGAAGATGAAGAACTCAGGAAGATGGATTATTGGCTTAATCCTTGTTTCTATCTCTATAGAATATGTGTACTCCCAACCTTTGAAAAAATTCACGTACCTTATTTCTGATATAAAACTCTCTTATATAGATATTAGGTTAACCCTCCTAATCCAATTAGAATAGGTTTTTTTTATTTAATTAATTAATTAAACACTTTTAATTAATTTATATCCTAATCTTATTAGGATTGAGAGAGAGTACTGATATTATATTAATTCCTAAACTCCTTTAGAATTAAAATAATAATAATAATAATAATAAGACTCCTCTTATTAATTTATATTTAATATTTCTAAAATATTAAATAATAAACATTAAGCTATTTAATTTATTCTATCACCATAGATTAAATTAATTACACTTAATGCATTATTGCTATCATGCCATTTTCTTCTTAAATAATTCTTCTTCTTTTTATGGTGTGACCCTTTAGGTTCTCCATATTAAACCGATTGTAAATAAATCAATTAGAACAGTTCTAATCTTATTTAAATAAATAAATTAAACTAATAATCTATTTAAATAAATAACATTTATTCTACAATAGGGATAAGCCTCCCTAGCGATCAACGACTTTCCAAATAATATAGATTTAAACATTAATCATAAAAGAACATGTGAGGTAATAGTTACCGTACAATTCAATCCTTCCACCATACAATATCCCAATTAAATATAAGACATGGATTTACTGTCAAGTCTTAATTTATTTAATCATATGTATTTCGATTAGAAAACGCACAACTCCAAATAATGCAAATTTGAAACCTCTTTCTAATTTCATTCTACCTTGGCCAAGGATTCCTAGGTTATCATTTAACGAATCACATAGGACATATCTCCTCTTTTATTAGAGATGGTAGATTCTTTATTGATCATACATTATCTCCATATGTAACTCATTATACCCAAGTATACCCTACATATGCCTTAAAAGGCCTTAGGAATAAGTCAAAGTATAATTTGTTACATAAAAGATACTATGATGATCTCAAATCCAAGGATCACTTGTACTACTATCACAATAGGAATTCCTATTGACAGGCGAGTAAAACTCCATTAGGTATTCCATAGCAAGTCACGTTCAGTGAACTTATTCTCCAATAAGCACCTACATACTTGCTTTAGTGTCTCCACACAAATGATCATGAGATCAGTCATCCTCATCCAATGAGCAAGCAACATATGTACCAATCTATCCGGATTTATTAATCCCCATTTTAGTAATCCCACAATTGGGAACTATTTTAGTTTTTAAGCTTTCTAAGAATTTAGATCTCGTTAGCATGATCTCATCATGATTCTAAAAGCATTGCTTAAAACTATGGGTTATTTACATATTATAAAAACTGCACCATGTAGATAATTAAATGCCTTAAATGAATATCTTATTAATAAATAAATAAGATTGTTTACAAAGTATGTGCTTTATCATCATACATGATTGGCTTGTATGCACACTACTATCGCCGGAATGGAAAACTGAAATTGTTAGAAAAGGAAGACAGTTTGGTTTCAGCTTGCTGAAATGATGTATACAGTGTTTTAAAATCATAAATAGTTACCGAGTCATAATAAGAAACTTATAAATGAACGAGTAAGTGTTAAGTCTAAAGTAGTGCAATCGTACCCTTTAATGGTTGATCTATAGTAGCTAGGCTAAACGACTCCTTCATATGGGGAAGGGATCTACGAATTAGTAACCGATCTAACTCACTATGAAAATAGTGTAGACTAGACGAAAATTAATTTGTTAGTTGTTTGTGGGAAACCACTCAGTATACTATATTGAATACTATTAAAGACTCAATGTGTGTTAGGATTAGACTTGTGTTTGTATAGTGTTAAGGTTATCTAATATTTGACTATGTGTTTAAATGTTAGATAGTTTACTTATAAGGTATGTTATGCTAATTGAAAGATCAATCTTATAACTGTTAGGTCTTTTTAATAAAGCGATTAACTTAAATTGCGTAGCAGTAATCGACGGTGCAGGCAAGTTTCCTAACTCGAACTCGAGTTGTTATTGTAAAGCATGTTCGTGATTAATCATTGTTGATTATATCACATCTATGATTTATTGATTCGCACGTTGTGCATATTATATATGTTCATCAGGTATGAAAGGCTGATCACCTTCATTACCATATTGTTCAGTTGAATTTATTCATGTTCATTGTTGGCTATTCATCATTATTGATTCATGTTCTTTCACAATTCTTATATTGTTGAAAGTTTGCAGCTTATTATTCTTTTCAATCATGATATATCTTCATTTGAACTTAAACTTGCTGGGCAAACTTGTTGCTCACCCTTGCTATATCATGATAAACATTCTAGGCTTAAAGACGAAACTTCGGACACAGTCAAAGGCAAAGATAAGTTCCGGGATTAAATTATTGTACGGTTAAATGGTATTTGTATTAGAGCAATATGGCATTGTATGTCGTGTATAATATGAATATGTGTAGCAAGTTAAGGTTTCAGACCTTGGGAATTATGAGTAAAAGTTTATTGTATAAACAATTTATGTTTATATCTTCCGCAGTAGTTATAGAAATGATGTATTGTAATGTACCAGGTCCAAGGTTCTGGGGACCCGGATTTGGGGGCGTTACAGTTGGTATCAAAGATGTAGGTTATAAACCTTAGGTAGGGTTACCTTAGGCTATAACCGCAGGGATAAGGATAAAGAATAAACTCAAATAGAGTTTAAGTTCTAATTGATGAATTTGAGCAAGGTATTGGTAAGTCAATAAAATTCAAAGAAGAATCCTAACAGGTAATAAAGATCTAGAGTTACCTAACTTTGATAATAAAGATGAACAGTAATAATGAATAGATAGAGTCTAAAAGACTAAAAGTATAAAGGGAAAGAAGATCGTAAAATAAAACGATCATAACATAGAAAAGATTTATAATAAAATAAGATTATAATATGAGATCACAATGTGATCTGATAAGGTCATAAAAGGACAGATGATCAATTAAATGATTAAAAACTTTATAGAATTGCTATACGAATAGGGTACTATAAAATAATACGAGTTAAACTCAGGAAAGAGTTGTGAATTGTAGATACGGATTAAATGAAATTCGTATCAAGTATTGAGGGAACTAGGAATATGCGGGATTTTAATTGAGGACTCATGTGATAGCTGAGTTGTACAAACCTTTGTATTGGCAGGGGTTTTGTGCTTGGTCTAACGACTACTTAGTTTATCACATTGATAATCATTAAAATGTTGGTGTCATGCTATTCGCTATATGTATGTTAAGAAGGTGATTCTTTTCTCATATGTATAACGGATAGGTAGAGAATATAAGATTAGGTCCGAGTTCTTTAAACTCATACGTATGGTAAGTTCGTGACTCATAATCTTATGGTGGAACCCCTCAGCGAATGGACGACTTTGGTCTGACTAGGATAAGTCCCAAAACTTATATGATTGTGGCAAGTTCCTGAACTCATAACGTGTAGTATGTTTGATGAACTATACGGGGGTATAGGAAAATTATGAATGAAGGATTGAGTATAATAGAAATAGATAGAATTATTAAGCAATTGATCATTAGAAAAATTGAAGTTGTTGGTGGAAGAATAGGTATTCCAAATCTTCTAGCTATGCTAGACTCCAAAATTTTTGGACATCAAGCTAAATTCGCACTGACGTGCCTTTTCGAAATAAAATAAATTTTTGTTTATCTTCAAAACATGGTTATAATTGTGTATGTGTGGACTTCGGGACCCTGACACATCGTTACCTGTTGCGATATGATAATTCCAAAAATGATTTTTAATAGTTTTGAACGGTTTAAAAAAGTGTCTACGCTAATTGTTTCGGCAAGACAAAAATTATTTAAAATATTAAAACGTATTTTATATATCATCAATGAATCATGGAACTTGATGCAAAGATGATAAAAACGATTGAGTCATCAATACATTCTTACCTAGTGTTGGATGTGATCTAAAGATCGTCAGCCCACTATGGTATATTATTTTATGACAAAGTCGCAAAAATGACAGAATCTTCAACGGACTGTAAATACAGTGCGGTATAATGACGTCATAAAATGATTTTTAGAATTTTAAAGAATATTCAAATGCCAATTAAATTTGGCCAGATACATGTTTTGATTGATGTTCGAATTATTGGTATATATATGTCTAAAGCTATTTGATTCAGCTAGACTAATGTTTATGAAAATTCAAGTATCTCTTTGAGAATTTATCCCAAACCATATTGTTTTGGTTTGGACTTCAGGCTGAGTATGAACATCCCTAAATTGAGAAATATTTATGCGCCAAAGGCGGTGATGATGAACGCGAATGTCGTTCCAGCATATAGCATCTGATCAATGCAGGGCATACGGGCTGATCACCCAATGTGTCCGTAAGTCCAGATCGGTTTGCAGATGAATTTCTGTTTAAACCTTTTCAAAATTAAAAAATGAAAGTTCAAGGTCACTCAACATTATTTGAAAAGTTTTTAACTCCTTGGGGAGAAGTCTGGGTAGAATGTGATGATAGAATAGTTCCTTATAGAAGGAAGCCATGTGTACTCATTAAACTGAGAATGAAATCAGATAAAGGTTAAGTTGGACACCTAGTTTTGGTGAAATGAAAGGAGTAGAGTATAGTAGGCTGTAATTTCGAGGACAAAATTCTTAGAAGAAGGGGTGAATGTGACAACCCAAAAATTTATAAGATATTAAATGATTAAAATAAAGGTTAAAGGATAAAACCTAGAATGGAAATAGAGGAATAATTTAAAATTTTAAGAAGAACCTATAAGGTTTACTATTTGAATGGGAATAGAGAATATATGGGTTACAAAATTTCTAAACCCTAGAAAGGAATTTCTTTATACTTGAAAGAATATTATGGATAAGGTACTACGATATCTATAAATTTGATGTGATCTAAATGGTGCAAGAAATTTTAACCTATTAGGTTATCTTGTATGATTATGTGAGTGTGAGTGTTTATAACTTATTAAGCCAATTATGGCTATTTAGTTAATAAACTAATAGAATGTGTGAGGACTTATGTGAATGGTGTGTACGATTAAATAAATATAATGTGTATACATTTATGTTGTATATAAAGATAATTAAGATTATGTAAATATCAATAATTTTGAGCATTAGTTCTAGTGATAATAGATTTAATGGACTAAGAAGAGTAAGTAATTTTAATAGTCCAATTTGTAGCCCAATTATTTAATTAAGCATTGGACTTGTAGATAAGTTGATTTAATAATAATTAAGTTATTAAACTAGTTCAATATATTATGTATAGGGCAAGTATAGTGATGGCCCAATATAATTATAGGAGAAAGCCCAAGTTTATTTTAACTAGTAAGCAATTTAAGAAATAGTCCAAGCCCAAAAGAAATTAAGTGTGAGCCAAGCTTGGCCCAAGCTTAGCCCACTTGAGGAAGAGTATTTAAGTCATTGAATAAGTATAAAAATTAAAAAGTATAAACTATGTTGTTTTACTAGCCCAAAGAAAGAACATTGCAAGCTCAAAGATTTATTTGAGTAGCCCAATTGGTGACCCAATTGAGTGAGGACCTATAGGATGCTAAGTAAGCTATTTGGTCCTTTAAAATAAAACCAATTAGGGCCCAAGAAGGCCTTACGGCCAAAATTATGGAGAAGAAACAAGGGGGAGTGTATGTAATGATGATAGTAGCTTTAGTTGGTGAACTAACGCCTTAGGTGTCCAATTTCTATTTAGCCACCAACTTTAACCAAGTTTTCAAGCAACCTTTGGAGTGAAAGCAAGCTTAAACATGATGAGAAAGAGAGAGTGTGGGAGATTATGATAGATATATACTTTATATATATTCATTTTTACTAACAAAATAAATCAAGTATATCCTTTACTTTTCATTTCATTTCATTCTTTTCTCTTTCAACTTATAAGCTAACAAAAAGTAAGAGAGAGAGAGAGGGGAGGTTCGGCCATGAGGGAAAGGAGAGAGGGAGGAGAGTTTTGATGTTTCATAATTTCCTAATCAAGTAATAGGAACAAGGAGAGGAAGGAATCAAGCTAAGGTATAAAGGATTTTTACTTGTGTAGTCTAATTCCTTCTTGATTTGATTGAGTTTGATTTTTGTAAAATTTTGATTTTGAGTCTCAAAAACCTTGAAATTATGTGTTTAATAGTGTTTCATGTTTATATCTAAACTTTTTGATGATCAAAAGTTAGATCTAAAGTATGAAATAAAAAATAAGTTTTTCAAAAGTGAGAAAACCTAATTTTTCTTAACCTTGGTTGTGTTTATCTTGTGTTTGATGATTATTTGAGGTATGAGATCATGGATCATGGTAGATCCATGAATATATTTGGTATTAGTTTATGTTATGATGTTTGATGATGGATTATATTGGTTATTAGGTGGGAATATGACAGTTTTCTTAGAAATCATCAAGTATGAAAAATCAGATTTTTGTAAAAACGAAGTATAAAATTCAAATGACCATATCTCCTAGTATATTTTGAATTTTTGAGTGTGGTCAGTTTCTGGAGATAGATATATAAGTCTTCTAACTTTTCCAAGTTTAATCTCTTAAAAAGGAATTATATATTTTCGTGTGGACTAATTTGAGTAAATGAAGCCAAATTTGAAAAGGCTAAAGAGTAGGCTGTCGGGAAATTTAAGGGGCTGTTTCGGCCACTTAAGTTATGAAATAAAATCAGGCCTTTTGAGAAATTAAAATATATGTTATAAACTAGTTTGTGTCCGAAAATGAGCTCATTTCAACTTAAATTGAGCAAGTTATGACTATTTCAATATTTATGATTTTTCGACGGAAATCGCTATAACCGGAGTTGTATAATTCCAATGGCCACGAAATTTATACTGTAAGTCCATGTTAACATGTTTAAGATCCTGCCAAGAGTTGGGAATTTTTGGAGTTAAGCATGAGGTAGCTAATTTGTTAAGCAATTAACTAGAAATGGATTTTTGAAAAATACTTGTGGGAGTTGAAAAATTCCAGAAAATTGTTTTTGTGTATGAAATATATGGATATGTGTTTGACCAAAGGATAGAAAAATAATAAGATGATTTGATATTTTTGTGAATAGTATATTTCAGCTTCCTGAAATGAACAATTTCAGGGTACCAAAATGGAAAACTGAAATTGTTAGAAAAGGAAGACAATTTGGTTTCAGCTTGCTGAAATGATGTATGCAGTCTTTTGAAATCATAAATAGTTACCAAGTCATAATAAGAAACTTATAAATAAACGAGTAAGTATTAAGTCTAAGGTAGTGCAATCGTACCCTTTAATGGTTGATGTATAGTAGCTGGGCTAAACGACTCCTTCATATGAGTAAGGGATCTACGAATTAGTAACCGATCTAACTCACTTTGAAAATAGTGTAGACTAGACAAAAATTAATTTGTTAGTTATTTGTGGAAAGCCACTCAGTATACTATATTGAATACTATTAAAGACTCGATGTGTGCTAGGATTAGACTTGTGTATGTATAGTGTTAAGGTTATCTAATATTTGACTATGTGTTTAAATGTTAGATAGTTTACTTATAAGGTATATTATGCTAATTAAAAGATCAATCTTATAACTGGTAGGTCTTTTCAATAAAGCGATTAACTTTAATTGTGTAGCAGTAATCGACGGTACAGGCAAGTTTCCTAACTCGAACTCGAGTTGTTATTGTAAAGCATGTTCGTGATTAATCATTGTTGATTATATCACATCTATGATTTATTGATCCGCACGTTGTACATATTGTATATGTTCATCAGGTATGAAAGGCTGATCACCTTCATTACCATATTGTTCAGTTGAATTTATTCATGTTCATTGTTGGCTATTCATCACTATTGATTCGTGTTCTTTCACAATTCTTATATTGTTGAAAGTTTGCATCTTATTATTCTTTTCAATCATGATATATCTTCATTTGAAATTAAACTTGCTGGGCAAACTTGTTGCTCACCCTTGCTATATCATGATAAACATTCTAGGCTTAAAGATGAAACTTCGGACACAGTCAAAGGCAAAGACAAGTTCCAGGATTGAATTATTGTACGGTTAAATGGTATTTGTATTAGAGCAATATGGCATTATATGTCGTGTATAATATGAATATGTGTAGTAAGTTAAGGTTTCAGACCTTGGGAATTATGTGTAAAAGTTTATTGTATAAACAATTTATGTTTATATCTTCCGCAGTAGTTATAGAAATGATGTATTGTAACGTACCAGGTCCGAGGTTCTGGGGACCCGGATTTGGGGGCGTTACATTCACTGCTCCATCGAAATACATTTTCCATGGTTAGACTGTATTCTCCGGAGGTATTTATTGAATTGCCATGATTCCGTCGTCCGGGAAATAAGTCTCCAAGGATTCAAAATCCCCTAATGGTGCTTCGGCCAATTGATCTGTAATCCCCTAACCTTTGATAGACTTCTGAGTCACGTAGATAATTTCAAACTATTGGAGGATCAATTGCCATTTGGACAATCGATAATTCAACATTGGTTTGCTGAATATGTACTTCAGTGGATCCATGTGGGATATAAGGTAGGTTGTATGTCCATGCAGATAATGTGGTAACCTCATGGCGGCCTATGCTAACGCACATCATGTCTTTTTAATCAGTGTGTACTTCTGTTCTCCGCTGTTGAATCTTTTGCTGATGTAGTAGATAGTTCTCTCCTTACTACTATCATCTTTCTGTCCCAGCATACAGCCCATTGTGTTGGCATTGACGAACAGGTACATAAATAAGGGAACTTCATACCTCGGGGGTACCAAGACAGGCGCTTTGATTAGCTACTTCTTGATGGCAAGGAAAGCTTTTTGGCAATTTTCATTCCATTTCGTGGAGGAATTCTTCCTTAGTAGCTTAAAGATGGGTTCACAAGTTGCTGTGAGCTGGGAAATGAACTATAAAGTTAATTCTTCCTAGAAACCCGCGTATCTCTTTTTCTGTTCGGGGTATGGGCATCTCCGTGATGGCTTTAATATTGGCGGGATCCAGCTCAATGCCACTATTGCTTACCAGAAATCCCAATAACTTACCCGATTTGACGCCAAAAGCACATTTGGCTGGATTCAGCTTGAGGTTGTACTTACGCAACCTGTTGAACAACTTCCTGAGATGGTTGACGTGATCGTCCTCCTTTCGGGACTTAACGATGATGTCATCCACATAAACCTCTATCTCCTTATGCATCATGTCATGAAACAGGCCCATCATGGCTCATTGATATGTGGCACCGGCATTGATGAGGCCGAAAGACAATCGTCTGTAATAGAAGGTTCCCCAGGGAGTGATGAAGGGTTTCTTCTCCCTATACTTTTTAGCAACCATGATTTGATGGTAACCAGCAAAGCAATCTATGAAAGAATACATGACATACTGTGTTGTATTATCTATCAGAATATGGATGAAAGGTAACAAAAAATTATCCTTGAGACAAGCTTTGTTCAAATCCCTGCAATCCACGCATACTCGTACCTTCCCTCCGGGCTTAGGCACGGGAACTATGTTCGACAGCCACTCTGGGTATGTTGATACCATGATGATACCGGCTTTGAATTGTTTGACAACCTCTTCTTTAACTTTCAGACTCCATTCAGGTTTCAATCGCCTGAGCTTCTGCTTGACTGGCTTGAATCCATATTTGATGGGGATCCGATGGATGACAATGTCAATAGACAAGCCAATCATGTCTTCATGCGACCATGCAAACACATCTTGGAACTGTGTTAAGATTTTAATCAGGTCGTTCTTTGGTCTGGGTGAGGTCTAGGCCTATCTGGATTTCTTTGAGGTTTTTTTAGGCTCCGATATTGACAGTGGTGCTTTGATCGAGGTTTGGTTTGGGTTTATCTTTGACCCATTCTTTGATCTCCTCGGGCACCTCATAGTCATCTATCTCCTCTTGATCAACTTCCATCAAGTCGAAGTTGATAGTAGTGTGCATACAAGCCAATCATGTATGATGACAAAGCACATACTTTGTAAACAATCTTATTTATTTATTAATAAAATATTCATTTAAGGCATATAATTATCTACATGGTGCTGTTTTTATAATATGTAAATAACACATAGTTTTAAGCAATGCTTTTAGAATCATGATGAGATCATGATAATGAGATTTAAATTCTTAGAAAGCTTAAAAACTAAAATAGTTCCCAATTGTGGGATTACTAAAATGGGGATTAGTAAATCCAGATAGATTGGTACATATGTTGCTTGCTCATTGAATGAGGATGACTGATCTCATGGTCATTTGTGTGGAGACACTAAAGCAAGTATGTAGGTGCTTATTGGAGAATAAGTTCACTGAACATGACTCGCTATGGAATACCTAATGGAGTTTTACTCGCCTGTCAATAGAAATTCCTAATGTGATAGTAGTACATGTGATCCTTGGACTTGAGATCATCATAGTATTTTGTATGTAACAAATTATACTTTGACTAATTCCTTAAGGCCTTTTAAGGCATATATAGGGTATGCTTGGGTATAATGAGTTGCATATGAAGATAATGAATGATCAATAAAGAATCTACCACCTCTAGTAAAAGAGGAGATATGTCCTATGTGATTCGTTAAATGACAACCCAGGAATCCTTGGCCAAGGTAGAATGAAATTAGAAAGAGGTTTCTAATTTGCATTATTTGGAGTTGTGCATTTTCTAATCGAAATACATATGATTAAATAAATTAAGACTTGACAGTAAATCCATGTCTTATATTTAATTGGGACATTGTATGGTGGAAGGATTGAATTGTACGGTAACTATTAACTCACAGGTTCTTTTATGATTAATGTTGAAATCTATATTATCTGGAAAGTCGTTGATCGCTAGGGAGGCTTATCCCTATTGTAGAATCAATGTTATTTATTTAAATAGATTATTAGTTTAATTTGTTTATTTAAATAAGATTAGAATTGTTCTAATTGATTTATTCACAACCGGTTTAATATGGAGAACCTAAAGGGTCACACCATAAAAAGAAGAAGAATTATTTAAGAAAAAAATGGAATGATAGTAATAATGCATTAAGTATAATTAATTTAATCTATGATGATAGAATAAATTAAATAGCTTAATGTTTATTATTTAATATTTTAGAAATATTAAATATAAATTAATAAGAGGAGTCTTATTAATATTATTATTTTAATTCTAAAGGAGTTTAGGAATTAATATAATATCAGTACTCTCTCTCAATCCTAATAAAGATTAGGATATAAATTAATTAAAAGTATTTAATTAATTAATTAAATAAAACCTATTCTAATTGGATTAGGAGGGTTAACCTAATATCTATATAAGAGAGTCTTATATCAGAAATAAGGTACGTGAATTTTTCAAGAGTTGGGAGTACACATATTCTATAGAGATAGAAACAAGGGTTAAGCCAATAACCCATCTTACTGAGTTCTTCATCTTCCTTGGTGGATCACCGTTAGAGGCCAAACATTTGGGTGGCTGACATTGATCAAGGGAAGGAGCCACTACAGAGGAATCAAAGGAATCAAAGGAGTAGAACTTGTACCTGAGGAAGCTTGGATCTTCAAAGGTATAATTCTGTTTTTCTCCTTTTTCATTCACTGATAATTGATGCACAAGAATGATCATGGTAATGGGTTTGTATAAATTTTTGAAAACCTAGTTTTTTACGCTTCCGCCCTATTTATGTGATTTGATTGCATGATTGCGTTACGTACAAACCCAACTGTGGTATCAGAGCCAATCTTGTGCTAATTATCAGTCTATGTGATTCCATACATGTATGATATGCGATTGGATCGAGTTCTGGGCAACAAAAAATTTTCAGATTCTGCGAAGCTGCGCAGCTGCGCCGGTACAAGGCAATATTGCTGCGCAGCTGCGCCGGGTGCTGTTCCTGGTTTTCATGCTGCGCAGCTGCGCTGGTTCCCTTTACATTCTTGGCGCAGCTGCGCCACTGGACAGGAACTGAATTTTTTTTTGTTTTATTTAATTAAATGAATGGTTTATTTAATTAATAAAGGTTTAAAATAAAGATGTTTATTTTATATGAAATGAGATTTCAGAATTGCTAAAATTACAGAGTTTAATTGGGAATTGTTTTTGAATAAAATAAAGGAGTTTATTTTTCCAAAAACAAAGTTTAGCAAACTTTTGCTCATTAACTGATATTAATACATATATGGAATGAATTTACTTTCATGAGATGAATAAGTTTTATCGATACGTATGATGATATATATGGTAATAAAAGGGATTGATCATGGACTATGACCAATGTGATTGGATTTTATTTTGGATGGATGCTTAAATGTATGGGTTTTATAAAATGGGGTCTACGTACCTCGTCTTCTCTGATTTTATTCTCGGTGTAAAATTCTATCTCCCTTCTATGTACTTCCCCTTGACTGCTGATCAAGGTTTCTATTTAAAAATAATTTATGTAATAGAGATAGTTAGAATTATCTTGAAGAAGCTGGAGACCAAGGAGCAAGGAGCGCGTGAAGACCCGTTTGTATGGAGCCCGGGTTTAAATGTAACAGTTACGTTTAAATTTAAATTTTTGCACTCCTAGGTTTGACCTTTTGGTTCACTTGGTGGCTCTAGTGAACCAAACTAGAATAAAAGTCCATAATCAATCCGGGTAGAATATAGTATTCTATATTGCATGCTAAATATTATATATATTATATTTTATACAAACATGCTTCGCATGTTTAATAAAATGACGCGTATTTTATATATATATGTGCATGCGCGCTTAAAAGATGAGACAAATAATAACAAACCCGTCAAAGAAATATTATTAAGTCTGAAGCATTCAAATGATATTTGGAATATCGAACGTCGCCTTCTAGCATGATTAGTTAATAGAGTATTAAATATTTAATATGAGTTTGTTGTGCTATCCACAAGGCGAGTATTGAATATTTAAGATGTTAATTAATCACATTTGATGCTTATCAAGAAAATTGAACGATCTAGTCTTGTTGTGCTATCGACAAGGACGAAAATTTTTCTTTTTTGAATTTATGGAAGTGCTAGGTTGGACTTAACTTAAATCATTTTAGTTCGGATGTGCACACACATGACCATTATGATTTAAGAGGCAAAATAAAAGGAGTTACATGGTGATGTAATTGACAAGAGTTGTCTACCTATTTATTTGTATATCGCTTGTTGTGCTATCCACAAGGTTATATACATTTGAAATGGGATCCTTAATCTCACTAGAAAATCTTTAATTAGATGTTGCCGAACTATATGAGTGAGGGTAATATAGTTTGATGAAAATAGTGGGAGATACCAATTTAAAATAAAGACCTAAATTTATTTTGGTATGCAAAGTTAATAAAATGAATGTTTGCTAAAATGTTGTCTTTTCACATGCAGAATTTTAAAAATGTCAAAATCACTAATCTCACTACGAAGCATACTTGATGCAAATAAGCTTACCGGCCCAAATTATGAGGACTGGCTAAGAAATCTGAGAATTGTTCTCACTGCTGAAAAGATTTCTTATGTCCTAAATTCCACTATCCCTGAATCTGTTTCAGAAACAGCCTCTGAGGAAGAGATTGCCACTTTCAATAAGTGGCAAGATGATGCATCTGTGGCTCAATGCATCATGCTCGCATCCATGAATAACGAGCTTCAGCGTCAGCACGAAAAAATGGATGCTCCTGCTATGCTGCTTCACCTCAAGGAGTTGTATGGTGAACAAAGTAGGACTGCTAGATATGAGATATCTAAGGAGCTCTTCCGATCTCGGATGACCGAGGGCACTGCCGTCGAGACTCATGTTCTGAAGGTAATCAATTTGATTGAACGCCTTGGACAGCTTGGGTTCGTCATGGATGGGGAGTTGAGTCAAGACTTGGTCTTGCTGTCACTCCCTGAGACCTTCTCGCAGTTTGTGGTTAATTTTCACATGAATAAGCTCGATGTCAGCTTACCTGAGCTGCTTAACATGCTGAAAACTGCAGAAGGTCACTTCTCATCCAAGAAGAACCATGTCTTGATGGTGGATTCTTCTAATAAAAGGAAGAGGCCCAAGGTGTCTTCTGAAAAGAAGAAATCTAAGAAGGCTAATGGAAAAGGGAAAGAAAAGGAGCAAAAGAAACCTGAACCAGCTAAAGGAATGTGCTTTCATTGCATTGAGCCGGGACATTGGAAGAGGAACTGCAAGAAGTTTCTAGCAGAGAAGAAGCTTGGAGAAGCTTCGACTTCCAATCAAGGTTTGTTTATGATTAAAATTAATTTTTCTGAAAGTCATAATTCTACTTGGGTATTGGATACCGGCTGTGGTTCTCACATATGTAATACTGTGCAGGGACTGGTCAGAAGTAGAAAGCTGAACAAAGATGAGGTGATCCTACGAGTGGGAAATGGAGCAAAAGTTGCTGCATTAGCTGTAGGAACTTATTGTTTAGCAATGCCTTCGGGCAAATCCATTTATCTTAATAATTGTTATTATGTTCCGAATATTATTAAAAACATTATTTCAATTTCTGTATTGGATATGGAAGGTTTTGACGTTATTATAAAGAACAATGGTTGTTCTATTTATAAAGACGATGTTTTATATGGTATTGGAAATTTGCGAAATGGACTTTATACACTTGACTTACAAGAAAATATATTTCAAATTAAACAAATTAAGAAAAGGAAAAGAGATGATATTAATTATACCTATATGTGGCACTGTAGACTCTGTCATATAAATGAAACAAGATTATCCAAGTTGCATAAAGATGGGCTCCTCGAGCTATCTGATTATGAATCATATCCAACTTGTGAATCTTGTCTCATGGGTAAAATGACTAAATCTCCTTTTAGTGGAAAAGGAGAGAGAGTTACAGAGTTGTTGGCATTGATTCACACAGACGTTTGTGGACCTATGACAACAAGTGCACGGGGTGAGTATTCTTATTTTATTACTTTCACTGATGATCACTCAAGATTTGGATATGTGTATTTAATGAAATACAAATCAGAATCATTTGAAAAGTTCAAAGAGTTCAGAAGTGAAGTAGAGAAACAAACGTGCAAGAGTATTAAGATACTTCGATCAAATCGAGGTGGAGAATACTTAAGCAGTGAGTTTCTCAATTGTCTCAGAGAAAATGGTATAATCTCACAATGGACTCCTCCAGGTACACCACAGTTAAATGGAGTATCTGAAAGGAGAAATCGAACACTGTTGGACATGGTTCGATCTATGATGAGTTTTACCGACCTTCCAATTTCCTTCTGGGGATATGCCCTAGAAACGGCTGCATACCTACTTAACAAGGTACCTACCAAATCCGCCCCAAAGACTCCATATGAGATGTGGAAAGGGAGGAAACCAAATCTTAAGCATGTTAAGACTTGGGGTTGTCCAGCTTATGTCAAAAAGTTTGAAAATGATAAGCTACAGACTAAATCCGATAAGTGTAGATTTGTGGGATACCCTAAAGAAATCGTAGGGTATTATTTCTATCATCCAACTGATCAAAAGGTGTTTGTTGCGAAACATGCTACCTTCTTGGAGAAAGTGTTTATCCATGAAGGGGTCAGTGGGAGCAAGATATATCTTGAAGAAGTTCAAGAACCACAAGTTACCACGGACCAAAGTCAGGTATCTAACCAAGTAGAAGAACCTACTGTACCACACCCTGTTCGTAAATCTGGAAGAGTACCGAAGATACCTGAGAGGTATGGATTCGTTATAGAGGATAACGATGAGGTACACATCATGAATGATGATGATCCATTGAATTACGAACAGGCTATGAGTAATAAAGACTCAGGGAAATGGCTTGAAGCCATGAAATCCGAAATGGACTCCATGTATGAAAACAAAGTATGGTCTTTGGTTTCACCACCTGAAGGTATTAAACCTATTGGGTGTAAATGGGTTTTTAAGAAAAAGACTGGAGCAGACGGAAAGGTAGAGACCTATAAGGCCCGACTTGTTGCAAAAGTTTTCAAACAAAGACAAGGAGTTGACTATGATGAAACCTTCTCACCAGTAGCCATGCTCAAGTCCCTTCGGATTTTGCTTGCGATTGCAGCTTACAACGACTATGAGATCTGGCAGATGGACGTGAAAACGGCCTTCCTCAATGGGAAACTTGAGGAGGATGTGTATATAACACAGCCAGAGGGATTTATTTCAAAAGTTGGAACAAATCAAGTCTGTAAGCTACAACGATCCATTTATGGGTTGAAGCAAGCTTCTCGTAGATGGAACATTCGTTTTGATGAGACAATCAAAGAGTTTGATTTTATCAAAAAAGAGGATGAACCATGTGTATACAAGAAGGTTAGTGGGAGCGCAGTATCATTCCTTGTATTATATGTTGATGATATATTACTGATAGGGAATGACATTCCTATGTTACAATCCATTAAAATCTGGTTATCTAAAAACTTCTCCATGAAGGACTTGGGTGAAGCATCCTATATTTTGGGGATAAAGATCTATAGAGATAGATCTAAAAGGATGCTCGGCTTATCCCAAGGAACGTACATTGATATGATGCTAAAGAGGTTTAGCATGGAAGATTCCAAAAGAGGTCTCATGCCGATGAGCCATGGAATAAATCTCTCCAAGAAACAGGCCCCAAAGACACCTGAGGAGAGAGACCGTATGAGTAAGATCCCTTATGCTTCTGCAATAGGATCTATCATGTACGGTATGATATGTACTAGACCGGATGTTGCTCACGCACTTAGTGTAACAAGCAGATACCAGTCGAATCCAGGAGAAGAGCACTGGAAGGCAGTGAAAAATATCCTAAAGTACTTGAGAAGGACTAAAGATATTTTTCTTGTCTACGGTGGGTCTGAATTAAAACTCGAGGGATTCACGGACTCAAGTTTTCTAACAGACCAAGATGACAGTAAATCTGTTTCAGGGTATGTGTTTACCTTGAACGGAGGTGCAGTGAGTTGGAAGAGTTCCAACCAGCAAACGGTTGCTGATTCAGTGACAGAGGCAGAGTATATAGCTGCAAGTGAAGCTGCAAAGGAAGCTGTTTGGATGAAGAAGTTCATAACTGAACTTGGTGTGGTTCCTAGCATTGGAGAAGCAGTTCCCGTATACTGTGACAACACCGGAGCGGTTGCACATGCTAAGGAACCCAGGTCTCATCAGAAATCTAAACACGTGTTGCGGCGATTTCACTTGATCAGGGAGATCATTGAAAGAGAAGACGTCACCTTGGAGCGTGTAGACTCTCAAGACAACATTGCAGATCCATTCACTAAAGCTTTAACACAACAGCAGTTTGATCGTCACTTAGATAAGATGGGTATGAAATACCATGGCGATTGGCTTTAGTGCAAGTGGGAGATTGATAGTAGTGTGCATACAAGCCAATCATGTATGATGACAAAGCACATACTTTGTAAACAATCTTATTTATTTATTAATAAAATATTCATTTAAGGCATATAATTATCTACATGGTGCTGTTTTTATAATATGTAAATAACCCATAGTTTTAAGCAATGCTTTTAGAATCATGATGAGATCATGATAATGAGATCTAAATTCTTAGAAAGCTTAAAAACTAAAATAGTTCCCAATTGTGGGATTACTAAAATGGGGATTAGTAAATCCAGATAGATTGGTACATATGTTGCTTGCTCATTGGATGAGGATGACTGATCTCATAGTCATTTGTGTGGAGACACTAAAGCAAGTATGTAGGTGCTTATTGGAGAATAAGTTCACTGAATGTGACTCGCTATGGAATACCTAATGGAGTTTTACTCGCCTGTCAATAGGAATTCCTAATGTGATAGTAGTACATGTGATCCTTGGACTTGAGATCATCATAGTATCTTGTATGTAACAAATTATACTTTGACTAATTCCTTAAGGCCTTTTAAGGCATATATAGGGTATGCTTAATTAGGTATAATGAGTTACATATGGAGATAATGAATTATCAATAAAGAATCTACCACCTCTAGTAAAAGAGGAGATATGTCCTATGTGATTCGTTAAATGACAACCCAGGAATCCTTGGCCAAGGTAGAATGAAATTAGAAAGAGGTTTCTAATTTGCATTATTTGGAGTTGTGCATTTTCTAATCGAAATACATATGATTAAATAAATTAAGACTTGACAGTAAATCCATGTCTTATATTTAATTGGGACATTGTATGGTGGAAGGATTGAATTGTACGGTAACTATTAACTCACTGGTTCTTTTATGATTAATGTTGAAATCTATATTATCTGGAAAGTCGTTGATCGCTAGGGAGGCTTATCCCTATTGTAGAATAAATATTATTTATTTAAATAAATTATTAGTTTAATTTGTTTATTTAAATAAGATTAGAATTGTTCTAATTGATTTATTCACAACCGGTTTAATATGGAGAACCTAAAGGGTCACACCATAAAAGGAAGAAGAATTATTTAAGAAGAAAATGGCATGATAGTAATAATGCATTAAGTATAATTAATTTAATCTATGATGATAGAATAAATTAAATAGCTTAATGTTTATTATTTAATATTTTATAAATATTAAATATAAATTAATAAGAGGAGTCTTATTAATATTATTATTTTAATTCTAAAGGAGTTTAGGAATTAATATAATATCAGTACTCTCTCTCAATCCTAATAAAGATTAGGATATAAATTAATTAAAAGTATTTAATTAATTAATTAAATAAAACCCTATTCTAATTGGATTAGGAGGGTTAACCTAATATCTATATAAGAGAGTCTTATATCAGAAATAAGGTACGTGAATTTTTCAAGAGTTGAGATTACACATATTCTATAGAGATAGAAACAAGGGTTAAGCCAATAACCCATCTTACTGAGTTCTTCATCTTCCTTGGTGGATCACCGTTAGAGGCCAAACATTTGGGTGGCTGACATTGATCAAGGGAAGGAGCCACTACAGAGGAATCAAAGGAATCAAATGAGTAGAACTTGTACCTGAGGAAGCTTGGATCTTCAAAGGTATAATTCTATTTTTCTCCTTCTTCATTCACTGATAATTGATGCACAAGAATGATTATGGTAATGGGTTTGTATAAATTTTTGAAAACCTAGTTTTTTACGCTTCCGCCCTATTTATGTGATTTGATTACATGATTGCGTTACGTACAAACCCAACAGAAGTTCAGTTCTACATCAAAGTTGTAGTCACTATGACAGGTTGGCATCTCATCAGCAGGGACAAACAACTCCAATTCTGTAGTCCTGAAAATAAAATGCTTTCTCTTAATATATGAATCTATTTAAACATACAAAGCATTTAGCAAATCATGACAAAAGTTACTGCTATAGTTGTACAACAAAATAAGCAGTAAATGAAACCATGTTACAGGGCAGATGGTCTTTCTGCCCCTTTACCCTTTTTGAAGGAAGCATGGGGTGCTGCTCCAGTTATCCAATGTCAGGTCCTTATGTATAGGGAGGATAAAGGATTGGTGGTTGTCTGTCTCTTCTCTAATGACGACTGAGACATCCTTTATATCAGGGTTGGGGCTCTTCTTTGGATTGCCACCCTTCCCCTTCTTGATGCTAGGGATTTGGATCTGATCTTCTTCATCACTGTCTGGGATATCATCAGTTCATACCCTCTTAGTGCATCAGACAATACATGTTAGCAAATGGGTCTCGTCCTTCATAAAAGAACTTTTCCTTTCCCTTTTTGCTTTCCCCCTCAAGCTTCGGGGCTTTTCTCTCACTCATTGGTTTAACAGGAGGAAATAGCATATCTGACACAATAGTAGGAATCTTCCTCATTGGTTTTATAAACCCGGCGTCAGTGAGGTTTGGCAGCAGAATTATGGAAGCATGCACTTTTAGATGCTTGTGTGGGTTCTGGTGGGTTGACCAGGATGAATAGCCTAATCCGGCTTTCCCTGACTGGCTCGGGATTTGCATCGGATTCATGATACCTTGATGATTTTTTCCTAACCCTTCTCCAGGGCGAAAACCCAAAGATACCATCTCCTAAGTGGTGCTCACCTCTAATGCTTGAAAGCTAGCAGGTTCAATCCCTTCATCTATACTGATCACCGGCATGTCTCCCTATATGCAGACAGGGTACTCTGGTTCGGCATTTACCATGATTAGGTTGCCATCGATAATGTACTTGAGCTGCTAATGGAGGGTGGATGGAACTGCTCCTGCCATGTGGATCCACGGCCTTCCCAGCAAAAAATTATATTTCGTGGTAATGTTGAGCACCTGGAAGGATACATAGAAAGTGTGGGGACCAATCTCTAATGGAAGCTCAATCTCTCCCACAGCCTCTCGGCGAGACCCATCGAAAGCTCGGAGAAGTACATGACTTGTACGGATCTGGTTTGGGTTGATCTTCGTTCTCTCCAAGGTATTGTAGGGACAAATGTTCAGGGACGATCTTCCATCTATCAGCACACCTCCGATCACATACCCTGATGAAAATACTGCTATGTGCAGTGACTTGCGATGACCTGTCCCATCTGCGGATATATCATCATCAGTGAAAGATATCACATTGCTGTTAAAAATGTGCTCTATCACGTGACGGAACTTTTCAGTATCCACCATTTTTGGCAAATGGGCTTCCTCCAGTACTTTCACCAGAATTTTATGATGATCCACCAAGGATAAGACCAGATCTAGGATGGACATCTGCTTGAGTGAAACATTTAGGCTTTGCACCACCTTGATCTCGTTATGCCCCATTTTGCTAAGGAATTCTTTGATTTTCTTTTCAGCCACTTTCTCTTTAGCTTTGATGTCTGAATTGATCACCCGCTGAGGCAGGTATGACGAATTTTCCTTGGATATGGTGGAAATATTGTTTGAGGTGGAAGCTTTATCCTTCCCATAGTTCCATGGGACTCTTTTTAGGCTAAGGACAGGATACTGGGGGTCTGAAAGGCAATATTAAAGGTTCAGGTGCATATACCTTCACATGATTCTGTGCCTCTTGGACCCTTTTCCTAGTTAGTACTAAGGGTGTCTCAGCTAGCTCCTTCTCATAGGAAATAACAGCCACTGTTCCCTGATTCCATGTCATGGGAATAAAGAGTGTTTCCTCATCGGGGAGGCCATAATCTTGATTCCCCTTTATCAACTCACCATTTTCAATCATATTCTGAATCAGGTGATGAAGTCCCCAACAATCCTCGGTGTTATGACCGCGATTATTGGAATGGTACTGACAGATCCTGTCAGGCTTGAATTTCTGGATCGATCGAGGGTTCACCGGGGGTAACAGATCAGTAACCATCCCCTCATTGATCAACATCTGGAGGATATTCTTCATCGGCTGGTTCAAATTAGTGAAGTTCCTCTAGAAGGCGAATTCCCTATTAGCCTGGAACTTTTTTCTTTGGCCACTTTATCGGCCCAAGGTTCATGCTCATGAAACCAGTAATGATCACTCATGGCGATGGGACTAATTTCTGGTGTGGGAGGACTCGCTTCATATTGGTTGGTCTTGTTTATCAGCTGCTTGGTTATCTAATGTTGATACACGACCAGATTCGCTAACTGTCCAATCTGTTCCTTAATGGATTTGATTTCTTGTTCCATCAGGAATCGCCTCTCTGAGAACTCCCAACTGTCTGGGCTATTAGTGCTTAATTGAGTTGACTCTCCGACATACCATAGGTATTTGGATCCTTCTCCGTTCTTCGTGCTAGTCATGTTGACACTCTCCTCTTTGTGCTGAGGGAGGGGATTATCCTGCACATGCGGTTACTCTGGTTTTGTCACCACAATCTCTCCATTGTCTATCAAGTCTTGGATTTTGTGCTTGAGAGACCAACAGTCTTGTGTATCATGGCCCGGGGATCCAGAATAGTATGCGCACTTCTTACTTGGGTCGAAATTCCGCCCACCGGTATTGGTTGGTGGAAGGAGTTGAACAATCTTCTTCTGTGCTATCAACAGTTTTAGCACATTCTCGAGTAAATCCCCTAAAGGGGTGAACGTTCTTCGACATCTGGCCTCCGCAGTCTTCTGAAATGGAGGATTAGAAGGCTGGGCTGGAGCTTGAAAAGGGGAATAGTTCCTCCTTTGAATGGGCATGCTGCTCTAATCGCCCCTCCTATTCTGTCCTTGCATTACCAAGGACACTTCTTCTTCTTTCTTCTTGTGTGCTCTCCGGGGATTACTCCCATAACTTCCAGATTGGATATACTCGGCAACGGCTTCCAAGGCAGTAAGATCCTTTATCTTCCCAGATTTTAGTCCTATTTCAGCCATTTCTCCGTGCTTGATAATCTCCGAGAATGGTTTTCCTATGCCTGCTAGGACCCTTTCGTAATATGGAGCTTCTTGAATGTCGATGAAGGTCATGATTATCTCAGACTCAGTCATAGGTGGGGTGACTTGTGCGGCCACCCGCCTCCATCGTTGGGTATATTCTCTGAATGATTCAGAACTTTTCTTTTTGATTTTGGTTATTTGATATCTGTCCGGAGCCATCTGAGATTGAAAGCTGTATTGATTGAGGAAGGCATGTGCTAACTCTTCCCAGCTGTGAATCTTGGAATTCCAGACGAGCATACCAGGCTCTAGCCTCTTTAGTTAGACTCTTCTAGAATAATTGCATTCTGAGTTTCTCGTCCTCTGTATAGGATCCGAGCTCTCCAATGAAAACCTTTAAATGAATGTAGGGGTCTCCCAATCCATCGTATTTCTCAAAATCAGGGACTTAAAATTTTTCAGGGTAATGAACCCCTTGGAATATACATAAGTCTAAATAATTGACACTGCCAAATGCTCTAGTCCCTTTAATGGACCGGATGGTTTCTTCCATTTGTTGGACCTTCTTCAGAATGTCACCAGCTTCCTGCTCTTTGTTGAGGTTGGTGATTTCAAGGGTTTTGTTGGTCATATCCTAGTTTTGTGGTTCAGGAATCTGAGTGACTTTCTTTCCAGTCTCTTGACTGCCATAGGGTGTAGATGGTTCCGTATGACAGGGTGTTTGCTTCCCTTGAAGGCCTTTGCTTTATTCTTTCAAGAAAATAGTCAATTCTGCTATCTGGTTTTTCAGTCCTTCAAACTCTTCCCTAGAAACAGTGGTGGATTCTGGCTGAGCACTTGAAGCTATGTCTGGAGATGGACTTAGTGCTTTATTAGATTTTGACCTGATAACGGGACCAATTTTTACCTACAACAAACATAGGTGTGTCAATTTCCTGATGTAGGAATCAGTCGGATGGATGCTATGCAATGTGTATATGTTTGAGGTTTTTTAATCTTATCCTGTAAAACAAAGGTCAGTTAATTTGATGACAGGATTTTTATGACATGGAATGTATATTTACATTGTGAAATTTACATTGGAATTTGGTGAATTGAATTGAAAGAGGAAGGCATGAAGAAGCTTCTCTTCGGATTTGGTTAGTCAGAGGCTGACCTATCTTAGGCTACACTCGCGGTTTTTCGGCATGAAGGTCCCTAGATCATCGCAATCTACTAGAGGGGAAATTAATCCGATCTTTCAATTGGAGCGGATCTAAGTGGTGCCTTTTCTGAGCCTCTCATAATTAGTCTTCTTTAAGTCCAGTAATCAAACATCGACGGGTTTGCCTCCTGGTGGACGAATCACACAACATACATTCATATACATCGTCTCTCACCGCATGAAATGATGACATTGTGCGAAGCACTAATATAAAGTAGTAAAGAATTCATTCACATCCATTCAATGAAAAATGAAGCATCCACACACACACAGATATAAAAGGAAATTTTGAAAAGATTTGAACGCGGCCTAAGCCCTCTACTATCCCCAGCAGAGTCGCCACCTGTCGACGTCGGGAAAAAATCCTATCGCATTGGACCGAATCTTTCTCTCTACCTAAATCTTGTTGTTTTCTACCCTTATTACCTTGTCTATTTTATGAAGGGTGAAGGTTTTTTAGGAAAAGGCCAACATATATTGTAACGACTATGAATTTTAAACTCCTTATTAATTAAAGATGTGATTTAATTTTAACGAGTTAGTTTTGTGAGCTTATTTAAACCTTATGTGGTTATGTGTGTTTGTCAAATGATTAAAGGAAGTCACTAATGGTTTATTTAACCTAGTGGACTAGCCCTGAGACTTTAATATCAGAGAATTGATAAGATTATTAATAACTAAATATTCAACTTATTTGAATATTGTGGCAGGATTTGAACGTGTTTGATGAATTTCAATTATGAGTAATTAATTGATAATGTGTTGATTAATAATTATTATGAATAAATAATAATTAATGAGTGTAAGAGATTAATAAATATAATAATATTATATTTACTTGATTAATTGTTTCATACAAGCATGTGATATGTTAAACCTTTAATATAAGGTATCTATCTATATTGTATATAATACAATGTGACTTTTGATATGGCTATGTATATTATATATAGACTATATTGTAAGATTTAGTTGCATTAGTAGAGTTACACAATAATATTGTTTATGTGACATGAAGTGTGTGAGTAAACATTCATGTATACCTCATCAACATATAGTAATATCATTAAATAATTGATCTCAGTAAGTTATTATAATGATAACAGTTATAATAATGAGTAATAATAATACCCAATTGCTTTATATTCGGTATTAAGGAAAATGTACATGGATTATATGTTGTGTACCTATTCATTATTAATTGCTATTTGAAATAACATGGTAACACCCATTTAAATATATATGGAATGGATACATGTAGTTTAAGTATATACTATGTGTGTGTATATATATATATATATCATATAACCTAAGTGTATTATATTATATAGCCTAAGTATGGGCATATATTATACACACATTGCAAGATTGCTGAGTAAGTGATTGTCCCATAATAAGAGCCTATTTCCTCTTATTTCTTCCCACGTGAACAAGCAAGAAGCTAGCTACTCTATCTCTTTCTCTCAAATTCAACAAACATAGCCATAATCATGAGATGGGGAGTGGGATTCATGAGTGGAATCACCAACCCTCACCAACTCTTTCTTATCTATTGAACATACTTGCAATCCTATGGTTTAATTTGAGGTGGAATGGAAATGTCTGGATATCCATTGTGCTATAAGTAAAGCTCCCTTTCTTCTCATTTCATTTGCTGAGGATTTCAATTGAGTTAGGAAGGAGTATTAGAGTAACATTGTGAGTATCATAGTAGCATTATAGAATCTATTTAGCAGCAAAGCCATATAGCAAAGGTATAACTTCATTTTTGTTTCTGTAAAATTTATAAGCCTTGATTATTGAATTGATCATGGGTTAATTAATTAATGGATTGGAATATGTTGGTTAAGTGTTATACAAGATGTTAAACATGTTAGAATTGCAATGTGTTATGTTAGAATCAATTTTTGTAGGAAAATTTCTGAGTTAGGCTAAGTTCTGCCGTTGTTGGGGCAGCTACTGTCTCTGGCCGACAGCCTGCGCTGCTGCGCCAGTTATGTACTAGCCAGCGGTAACTGGCCAGCGGCGCAGCTGCGCCAAGCCTGAACCAGAGTTTTTGATTTCTGTTGCTAAGCTGTTATGTGCTAACCTATAGTACATTATTTGGCAAGCATGTAAACTGATTTAGCACACACATATAAGTATATTTATGTAGTATGAGCATGTATAACGACGTTAGTACGCACGATTGATGAAAAACCTTATGATTTTGAAATGAAACTTGTAGTTCCGAAAATGAACGTTATCACGAACACATCATGTGAGCATTCTGATTTTATGAACATGATAGTATAGTTTATATTAACATGAAATGCATGTTTAAAGTATTAATCATACACTAGCATACTTGATTGAAAGATTCAAGAGGTTTTCAAGAAAAACTTAAAGAACTTTGAAAAAGAACTTGACCAAGGTTAATGTCTTGAGATTTCTGATCGTATGAGAACGTTTATGTGACTTAGTTATGTGTTCAAAGACATGTGAGTTATGATCACGAGACACTTAACATGTACTATGATGTCTTTATTGACTTAGTGTGATTTTTCGACGAAAAGCTTAGAACGTGAATGATTATATCATCGATCACCATGTGAATTACGTATTGATCATGCAAGCATATATATTAGAGTTCATTATGCCTATAGACATATTAACATGGACCTCATTTGTTTATACATGGATTTCGCATGTGCACGCATATTCATAGAAAATAAATTTTGAAGGCATAACCTATGTGATTTAAGTATATATGAGTAATGTACGCACAAGCATGCTTACTAAGTATGATTAGTCCGTGATGTGGTAATATGACTATGTAGCTAATCCTTGAGACATGAAATTGATTAACGTAAGGTATGTGAATTACCAGCATGAAGACATATGATTTTGAACTGAATAGGGTGAGCATGCTAGGATTCAAACTTGAAAGTATAGTCTTGAAGCATGATTACTTGAAATGCTAAATGTTCAAACCTATGTTGATGTATAGAAACTAGATATTCTAGTACTATTAAATCAAGGACAGAGTTAATCGTTTATAAACCCAGTCAAAGTGATTAACTTATGTGAATTACATGATAAATTTATATGATGATTAGATTCTTGTAAGTGTAGACTCGTATTAGTTTACACATACTAATTGAGAGACTGACTTATTAATGTTAGGTCGTTTCAACGCAGTTTAATTAAAGCTAGAACTTAGTCGTAACTGAACAAACAGGCAAGTATCCTAAATTATTGCACTACTTTATTCAATGAATCGTGTAAGCGAGTTTCTTAACTTCACTTGATTTGAATGCAAGTTCCCTTACACTCTTTATTGTGCAAGTTCCTATCCTTCTCATATTGTATTGAGTAGGTTATTATCGTATTGACGGTTAATTATTTAAAGCTTGAACTTTATTTCCAAGCATGCTATTAGGTGGTTTAATTACTTTACAATTATTCCACATCGATTTTATTGATATTCGCACTTGGTGCACTTCATTTCGTACAGTCTTGCACTTGTACCTTATTTAAAAGTTCTATAATTCTTGAACTGCTTCAGATAGAGTCTGAACCCTTGTTCGGTTCAACAATTGTATGAAGTTTATAAAAGCTATCCAGACCAATTGATGGTATGGATTCTTAGACTGAAAAGAACACCCCTTATATATAGGGGAGTACCCCAGGTATCTAATATAAGATACAAACAGCAGAGTTAAATGTTTTGCATACACATGGCGTACGCAAGGCTGATCCCCTCAAGTACTATTCTGTAGCCAGTAACCAAATGCTCAATTAGCTTTTGATTCCGTTGGAGTTTTATAGTTCGAAGTCTACTTGACTATCAGTTATTCTAAAAGCAATCATTATTCTTGCTTCCGATATTCATATTGTTGAATTCATTGTCAGATATTTTCTATTCATCATGATATATCCTTTATTATTGTATTTAAACTTGCTGAGCAAACTTGTTGCTCACTCTTGCTATATCATGACTTATATTGCAGTTAAGCCCGAGACTTCAGGGAAGGACAAGGGTAAAGGGAAGATGTAGGATTAGTTTGCAAGGAGCAGACTTTATCTTTATGTTTAATTAAATTACTGTTATGTAATATGAACCCTAATGACTATTCTAGGGTATGTTTGTATGTCTGTTTTAAGGTTATCGAATCTTGGGACTAGTAACACCTTTTGAATGAACGACGTACGTTTATTATATTCCGCATTTAGTTATCGTATGTTGTTTAGAGGTGGATGTTTGTATTGTATCGTGACGTCTGAACTGGGGTCAAAGGACTCGGATTCGGGGGTGTCACAAGTTGGTATCAAAGTCTTAGGTTATAAACGTTAGGAATGCGAAACCTAAGTTATAACCTTAGTAGAAAACTCAAGTAGAGTATGTAAGTGATGGGTTGAGGATATCCATCGAGTCTTATTGTGATACTGAAGTTGTTTATTTAAATCAGCTATGATTGATAGACATCCTAAACTTCTTAATGCTAACATAAATAGCATATCACATAAAGTCTAATGTTTTCTTCCTTTCCTCAGGATCATGCCGCCTAGGAGACTACCGCGGAACCAGAGGGAGGAAGGATCCGTTAATAATGGCAGAGGGGAAAATGTTGACCCTATGCAGAACTTCGTTAACTTGTTAATTGAGGCAATGAAGAACAGACCCCAGCCAGCAGCAGGGCAGCCAGGACATCACTTGGCGAGCTTTAAGGACTTTAAATTGGTAGGACCACCGGAGTTCCAGGGAACCTTGGACCCAATCGAAGCCCGAACCTTGGACCCAATCGAAGCCCAAACCTGGATAGAAGAGATGGAGAAAGTGTTTGAGGTCGCACGAGTGGCCGAAACACAAGTTTTACCACTTTCATGATGAAGGGCGAAGCTAACTATTGGTGGAAAGCCAATAAGGGACGGGCAGGCGAAGGAGTTATTCCTTGGGATAAATTTAAGGAGCTATTTCTCGAGAATTACTTCTCAGAGAATACGCAACAGGATACTGAAGTTAAGTTTCTGGAACTGAAACAAGGTAGTATGTCTGTCGCAGAGTACGTGGCAAGATTTAAAGAGTTGGCCCGATTCGCTTCACATCAGGTTGACACGGAAGCCAGGAAGGCAAGGAGGTTCGAATTAGGAGGCGGTATTGAAGATTAAGACTTACTCTGAGCTACTGGAAAGGGCTATCATTGCCAAAGGAGGCAATGAAGCCATTGCTCGATTCAAACAAGAAAAGAAGATTGGTCAGGAGGGACAAAAAGGGGGAAGCAGCGGAGGCAGCAACCCCAATAAGCATAAATGGACGGAGAGCCAATCCTCTGGAGGTAACAAGTCCGGGGGAGAGGCCAAGAAAAGTGTGAAGTGCAGTAACTGCGGGAGGAATCACTCGGGGGAGTGCATAAAGGGAAAGAGTGTTTGTTACCGTTGTGGACAACCGGGGCACATGGCTCCTCAGTGTTCGAATAAGCAGAAAGGAGGGTGTTTCTGGTGTGGAGCCCCAGACCACCAAATTAAGGACTACCCAAAGAAAAAGGGCGATGCAGCTAGCGGCAACCGCAATAACAATAACGGACTGAGCATCGGAGGGCCAGCCAATAAAGCCAACGGACCAACGGCACACACGTTCAACATGACTGTTCAGGATGCGGTGGAGTCTAAGGACGTGGTGTCAGGTATCATCCTGATTAATGATATTGATGCTTATGTGTTATTTGATTCGGGTGCTACCTGCTCTTTTGTTTTCGAAGAATTTGCTAAACAGTTAGACTTATCCCGTGAAAGATTAGAACACCCTATGAACGTAGAAGTAGCAAACAAGGAAATTATCCCCGTAGAATACATTCATAGGAACTGTTATACTGAATTGCGAGGATTTAAGCTCAACGTGGATTTGATACCCATTCGTTTGGGGGAGTTTGATGTAATCCTTGGAATGGATTGGTTAATGAATCACGGAGCAGTTATCGACTATAAGAAGAAGTGCGTACACCTTAAGACTCCGAACAAGTCGAAGGTGGTATTTTATGGTAGTAAATCACCGAGACAATCTCATTGTCTGACGATGATGCAAGTGCAGAGATTGCTTAGGAAGGGTTGTGTAGGTTATTTGGCTCACGTGGTTGATACTCGACGAGTCGAGGGTGAACTAGGTCAGATACCTATTGTAAGGGATTTCGTTGATGTCTTCCCAGACGAGATTCCGGGATTTCCACCGGATAGAGAAATTGAGTTTGTCATTGATTTGGCACCAGGGACAGCACCGGTATACAAAGCGACGTATCGTATGGCACCGGTAGAGATGAAAGAACTGATGGCTCAATTACAAGAGTTGTTGGATAAGGGATACATTCGACCGAGCGTATCACCGTGGGGAGCACCAGTCTTATTCGTGAAGAAGAAAGATGGATCGCTCAGACTTTGTATCGACTACCGAGAGTTGAACAAGGTCACCATTAAGAACAAGTACCCATTGCCTAGGATCGACGATTTATTTAATCAGTTAAAGGGGGCGAAGTACTTTTCAAAGATTGACTTGAGGACCGATTATCATCAACTGAAGGTGAGGTTGAGGATATTCCAAAGACGGCATTCAGAACTCGGTATGGACACTTTGAGTTTCTAGTAATGTCATTCGGATTGACGAACACGCCGGCAGCATTTATGGACTTGATGAACAGAGTGTTCAAATAATATTTGGATAAGTTTTTTGTCGTGTTCATCGATGACATTCTGGTGTATTCGGAGATGGAGGAAGAGCACGCCGAGCATCTAAGGATAGTATTGGAGACTCTAAGATGGGAGAAGTTGTATGAAAAATTTTCCAAGTGTGAGTTTTGGTTGTAGAGAGTGCAGTTTTTGGGGCACGTTATAGACAAGAATGGTGTTTTGGTGGATCCAGCAAAAGTAGAAGCGGTTATCAATTGGGAACAGCCGAAGACGCCGACAGAAATCAGGAGTTTCTTAGGATTATCGGGATACTATCGAAGATTCATCCAGGATGTTTCGAAATTAGCATCGCCGTTGACCAATCTTACTAGAAAGACAGTTAAGTTCGTTTGGACGGAGAAGTGTGAAGAGAGTTTCCTAGAGTTGAAGAAGAGGCTTAGTTAAGCACCTGTGTTAGCTTTACCCGATAACACGGGAGGGTTTGTAGTGTATAGCGATGCGTCACACAAGGGTCTTGGCTGTGTACTAATGCAACACGGCAGGGTCATTGCGTACGCTTCACGTTAGCTGAAAGATTATGAGAAGGGTTATCCGACTCATGACCTGGAATTAGCAGTATTAGTTTTTGCCTTGAAGATTTGGAGGCATTATTTGTATGGTGAGAAGTGTGAGATATATACGGACCACAAGAGTCTGAAGTATATCTTCACGCAGAAAGAATTAAACATGAGGCAGCGCCGATGGCTAGAATTGATCAAAGATTATGATTGTGAGATTCTGTACCATCCAGGCAAAGCAAATGTAGTGGCAGATGCCTTGAGCAGAAAAGGTGGAGAGAAGTTATCGAAGTTAACCATTCAAGAAGAGTTAGTGAAAGATTTTGAACGACTAGATTTGGAGGTTAAGTATCCGATGGAGACCAACGAGAAATTATTTACAGTGATAGCGAGCCCGACTTTATTAGATAAGGTTAAGGAGGCACAAGAGAAGGACGGACGAAGATTGTGATATTATCAAGAAGCGGATTGTTGAAGGTGATGATTTGAAATTCAAGATTGATAGCGCTGGACTGCTAAGGTTTGAAGGACGAATTTGGGTACCATTAGTACCAGAATTAAGGGAAAAATTTTTGCAAGAAGCGCACAGTACGAGATACTCGATACACCCAGGAAGCACAAAAATATACCAAGACTTGCGTAATCACTTTTGGTGGCCAAACATGAAGAGGGAGGTTGCAGAATGCGTAAGTAAGTGTTTAACTTGTCAGAGAGTCAAGGTAGAGCACTAACGACCAAGCGGGTTATTACAACCGTTAGAGATTCCAGAATGGAAATGGGAGCACATCACGATGGATTTTGTGGTGGGACTTCCGACAACGCAGAAAGGGCACGACGCCATATGGGTAATTGTAGATCGTCTTACAAAGTCAGCTCACTTTTTACCAATTAAGATTAAGTATAGTTTGGACCAGCTAGCCAGATTATATGTCAAGGAAATTCTCTCGAGACATGGGGTGCCGGTATCTATTATATCTGATAGAGATCCGCGATTCACGTCGAATTTCTAGAAGAGTCTTCAAGAAAGATTGGGGACACAGTTACGAATGAGTACTTCGTATCATCCGCAGACCGATGGGCAAAGCGAAAGAACAATTCAAACACTTGAAGACATGCTCCGAGCTTGTGTAATGGACTTCAAGGGTAGTTGGGAGGATCACCTTCCATTAGTAGAGTTTGCGTACAACAATAGTTATCACGCTAGTATCGGAATGCCACCGTACGAAGCGCTATATGGGAGAAAATGTCGAACACCGTTGTGTTGGGACGAAGTTGGAGAACGTCGACTGTTGGGACCAGAATTGGTACAGCAGACTGTAGAGATTATCAAGGTGATAAGAGCACGGCTGATAGCGGCTCAAGATCGCCAGAAGAAGTATGCAGACTTGCATCGCAAGAAGAAAGAATTTGAATTAGGAAGCTATGCTTTTCTGAAAGTATCTCCCTGGAAAGGGAAGATTCATTTTGGGAAGAAGGGCAAGTTGAGCCCTAGGTTCATAGGACCGTTTGAGATTCTGAGGCGAGTCGGTGAAGTGGCGTACGAGGTGGCGTTACCTCCTGAACTTGAGCACATTCACAACGTGTTTCATGTGTCAGTATTACGATCATATAAACCGGACTACAAGCACGTTCTCTCTTATGAACCGATCCAAGTCGAGAAAGACTTATCATGCGAAGAAGTTTATGTCCAGATACTAGATAGGAAGGAACAGAAGCTAAGGAATAAGATCATTCATTCCGTTAAGATTCTTTGGAGGAATCATACAGTTGAAGAAGCTACATGGGAGCTAGAAGAGAAGATGAGAGCGAATTATCCGTTTTTATTGGAGTAACCTTATTTTTACAATTCTGATGATGAAATTTTTATAAGGGGGAAGGGATGTAACGACCATCAATTTTAAACTCCTTATTAATTAAAGATGTGATTTAATTTTAATGAGTTAGTTTTGTGAGCTTATTTAAACCTTATGTGGTTATGTGAGTTTGTGAAATGATTAAAGGAAGTCACTAATGGTTTATTTAATCTAGTGGACTAGCCCTGAGACTTTAATATCAGAGAATTGATAAGATTATTAATAACTAAATATTCAACTTATTTGAATATTGTGGCAGGATTTGAACGTGTTTGATGAATTTCAATTATGAGTAATTAATTGATAATGTGTTGATTAATAATTATTATGAATAAATAATAATTAATGAGTAAGAGATTAATAAATATAATAATATTATATTTACTTGATTAATTATTTCATACAAGCATGTGATATGTTAAACCTTTAATATAAGGTAGTTATCTATATTGTATATAATACAATGTGACTTTTGATATGGCTATGTATATTATATATAGACTATATAGTAAGATTTATTTGCATTAGTAGAGTTACACAATAATATTGTTTATGTGACATGAAGTGTGTGAGTAAACATTCATGTATACTTCATCAACATATAGTAATATCAATAAATAATTGATCTCAGTAAGTTATTATAATTATAACAGTTATAATAATGAGTAATAATAATACCCAATTGCTTTACATTCGGTATTAAGGAAAATGTACATGGATTATATGTTGTGTACCTATTCATTATTAATTGCTATTTGAAATAACATTGTAACACCCATTTAAATATATATAGAATGGCAACATGTAGTTTAAGTATATACTATGTGTATATATATATATATATATCATATAACCTAAGTGTATTATATTATATAGCCTAAGTATGGGCATATATTATACACACATTGCAAGATTGCTGAGTAAGTGATTGTCCCATAATAAGAGCATATTTCCTCTTATTTCTTCCCACGTGAACAAGTAAGAAGCTAGCTACTCTATCTCTTTCTCTCAAATTCAACAAACATAACCATAATCGTGAGATGGGGAGTGGGATTCATGAGTGGAATCACCAACCCTCACCAACTCTTTCTTATCTATTGAACATACTTGCAATCCTATGGTTTAATTTGAGGTGGAATGGAAATGTCTGGATATCCATTTTGCTATAAGTAAAGCTCCCCTTCTTCTCATTTCATTTGCTGAGGATTTCAATTGAGTTAGGAAGGAGTATTAGAGTAACATTGTGAGTATCATAGTAGCATTATAGAATCTATTTAGCAGTAAAGCCATTTAGCAAAGGTATAACTTCATTTTTGTTTCTGTAAAATTTATAAGTCTTGATTATTGAATTGATCATGGGTTGATTAATTAATGGCTTGGAATATGTTGGTTAAGTGTTATACAAGATGTTAATCATGTTAGAATTGCAATGTGTTATGTTAGAATCAATTTTCGTAGGAAAATTTCTGAGTTGGGCTAAGTTCTGCCGTTGTTGGGGCAGCTACTGTCTCTGGCCGACAGCTTGCGCAGCTGCGCCAGTTATGTACTGGCCATTGGCGCAGCTGCGCCGGGCCTGAACCAGAGTTTTTGATTTATGTTGCTAAGCTGTTATGTGCTAACATATAGTACCTTATTTGGCAAACATGTAAACTGATTTAGCACACACATATAAGTATATTCATGTAGTATGAGCATGTATAACGACGTTAGTACGCACGATTGATGAAAAACCTTATGATTTTGAAATGAAACTTGTAGTTTCAAAAATGAACCTTGTCACGAACACATCATGTGAGCATTCTGATTTTATGAACATGATAGTATAGTTTATATTAACATGAAATGCATGTTTAAAGTGTTAATCATACACTAGTATACTTGATTGAAAGATTCAAGAGGTTTTCAAGAAAAACTTAAAGAACTTTGAAAACGAACTTGACCAAGGTTAATGTCTTGAGATTTCTGACCGTATGAGAACGTGTATGTGACTTAGTTATGTGTTCAAAGACATGTGAGTTATGATCATGAGACACTTAACATGTACTATGATGCCTTTATTGACTTAGTGTGATTTTTCAACGAAAAGCTTAGAACGTGAAAGATTATATCATCGATCACCATGTGAATTTCACATTGATCATCCAAGGATGTATATTAGAGTTCATTATGCCTATAGACATATTAACATGGACCTCATTTGTTTATACATGGATTTTGCATGTGCACGCATATTCATAGAAAATAAATTTTGAAGGTATAACCTATGTGATTTTAAGTATATATGAGTAATGTACGCACAAGCATGCTTACTAAGTATGGTTAGTCCGTGATGTGGTAATATGACTATTTAGCTAATCCTTGAGACATGAAATTGATTAACTTAAGGTATGTGAATTACCAGCATGAAGACATATGATTTTGAACTGAATAGGGTGAGCATGCTAGGATTCAAACTTGAAAGTATATTCTTGAAGCATGATTACTTGAAATGCTAAATGTTCAAACCTATGTTGATGTATAGAAACTAGATATTCTAGTACTATTAAATCAAGGATAGAGTTAATCGTTTATAAACCCAGTCAAAGTGATTGACTTACATGAATTACATGATAAATTTATATGATGATTAGATTCTTGTAAGTGTAGACTCGTATTAGTTTACACATACTAATTGAGAGACAGACTTATTAATATTAGGTCGTTTCAACGCAGTTTAATTAAAGCTAGAACTTATTCGTAGCTGAACAAACAGGCAAGTATCCTAAATTCTTGCACTACTTTATTCAATGAATCGTGTAAGCGAGTTTCTTAACTTCACTTGATTTGAATGCAAGTTCCCTTACACTCTTTATTGTGCAAGTTCCTATCCTTCTCATATTGTATTGAGTAGGTTATTATCGTATTGACGGTTAATTATTTAAAGCTTGAACTTTATTTCCAAGCATGCTATTAGGTGGTTTAATTACTTTACAATTATTCCACATCGATTTTATTGATATTCGCACTTGGTGCACTTCATTTCGTACAGTCTTGCACTTGTACCTTATTTAAAAGTTCTATAATTCTTGAACTGCTTCAGATAGAGTCTGAACCCTTGTTCGGTTCAACAATTGTATGAAGTTTATAAAAGCTATCCAGACCAATTGATGGTATAGATTCTTAGACTGAAAAGAACACCCCTTATATATAGGGGAGTACCCCAGGTATCTAATATAAGATACAAACAGCAGAGTTAAATGTTATGCATACACATGGCGTACGCAAGGCTGATCCCCTCAAGTACTATTCTATAGCCAGTAACCAAAGGGTCAATCAGCTATTGATTCCGTTAGAGTTTTATAGTTCGAAGTCTACTTGACTATCAGTTATTCTAAAAGCAATCATTATTCTTGCTTTCGATATTCATATTGTTGAATTCATTGTCAGATATTTTTTATTCATCATGATATATCCTTTATTGTTGTATTTAAACTTGTTGAGCAAACTTGTTGCTCACTCTTTCTATATCATGACTTATATTGCAGTTAAGCCCGAGACTTCAGGGAAGGACAAGGGTAAAGGGAAGATGTAGGATTAGTTTGCAAGGAACAAACTTTATCTTTATGTTTAATTAAATTACTGTTATGTAATATGAACCCTAATGACTATTCTAGGGTATGTTTATATGACTGTTTTAAGGTTATCGAATCTTGGGACTAATAACACCTTTTGAATGAACGACGTACGTTTATTATATTCCGCATTTAGTTATCGTATGTTGTTTAGAGGTGGATGTTTGTATTGTATCATGACGACTGGACCGGGGTCAAAGGACCCGGATTCGCGGGGTGTCACATGTATCATGTCAACGATTTGAACATTTTACAGAGTCGCTAGTTGGTAGATTTGAAATGGTTGTACCAACTCAACCGAGTTTTATTCGCAAGTAGGCCCAATTATTGGACACTGTTGAAACTTGATCTTTGAAACCTAAGTTCTATGTTCAGGGGCTTGATTAAGTGGGGGGAAGATGTTAGGCACCCCCAACTCCCGTGAAACACGGTACCGCATCTTTTCAATATTTTCCTTTTTATTTGCAATGCTGGAGGAAATTGGGCCTACGTTTTGTTTTGAAAGTATTGTCATACTTCGTTGAACCTATATACGAAGGGTTTGATTTGATTTGCAAAATTCCTTTTTAGATAAGATATTAAAATGATATTTTGAAAGCAGGTTTTCAAACCCTTACGCTCACGTAGGAATTGAAGTATGTTGATACTTTTATTTTTTATCTTTACAGCCTTTTGGCTCAATTTGAATGGTAATTGTCGGGCTGCGAAGCATCCTCGATCACAAAATATATACAAGCATCGCTCTTGTCATAGGCATGACAGCCATCGGAGTGACTTTAGCATGACAAACCATTATTTCATTATGTTTGAGACCTTAAACCCGGATAACAGTTTTAAGGTCTTTCGGATGTACATTTTTTACAGCAAAACTGGCATGGTACATTTGTAATGTGGAGTTTGTCCATCGTGGGAATCAGATTCTGATCGGTTTGATCATGAATCCCACGATTCCTAGGCTCATATAAGGAGACCAAGAGAACCTGCACATCACAGATGTTCACAAAAAGTATATATTTACATCTAGACGTCGCAAAAACCAAGGATTCATCGGTCAAATCCTGGCATACGCGTAGCCAAAGCTTCTCGTTCCCACTAGATAGCGATCTAAGGGTCGCGAGGTTACTTTAAAATGAATAAAACTAGAAAGAAAGCTAGATTCAAATAAATCTTACCCATTCTAGCTTTCCGATTTTGGTTGGACCTATTTTGAAACGTTTGAAAGATAGAAAAGGCTAGATTTAAAGAAATCTAACTGGCCCAAAATGATATCAGTGCCAATTCACATTAAATGAATATTTCCAGCAAATATTTAATCACAATGAATAAATAATATATATATAATTATATATATATATATATATATATATATATATATATACGAAAAACTGTAAAGGGCGATGGATTTTCACTCTCAGGCCCGTACTGCAATGTAAATATATATATTTATAAAAGCTGTAAAAAGCCACGAAGTAATCCAAGCTTAACAGAATGGAAATATATATATATATATATTTATAAAAGCTATAAAAAGCCACGGAGTAATCTAGGCTTAACAGAATGGAAATATATATATATTTATAAAAGCTATAAAAAGCCACGGAGTAATCCAGGCTTAACAGAATGGAAATATATATATATATATATATGTATAAAAGTTGTAAAGAGCCACGAAATGATCCAGGCTCGACTGAATGTAAATATATATATATATATATATATATATGAAAGTTATAAAAAAGCCACGGGATGATCCAGGCTCAACAGAAAGGAAATATATATATATATATATATATATATATATATATTTATTTATAAAAGAGGTAAAAAGGCCACGAAATGATCTAGGCCAAACTGAAATATAAATGTTAATATACACAGTTAGTATATATATATATTAAAGCAATAAAGGCCACGAATTAGCAATCCATGACAAACAAAGTCAAAAAAAATTATATATATATATATAGTTATATATATAAAAGTAGTAACTGCCACGAATTTGCCATCCGGGAATGGACTGCTACACGGGCTTTTTGCCACTTCGTAGGCTTCAAACGAGCGTTTCCACAGATTAATTTTTGGTATGTTGTAGTATATGAGTATATCTATGTGTTAGAGTAATAAAATCTAGGTTTGGAGTACTAGAAGTCGGGCTAGAAAACGAAATGGGCAGTATTTCAGAGCGTTTTCTATTTTTTTTCTTCTTTTTTTTGCAAGAAGGAGCACTTGTATTTAAAGACCCGATGGAAGCGGGCCTACCCGCTGTAGCCGCGGGTCTACCTGCAGCTCCACGTGGCAGGGTCACATGGTGGGTCCTGCTGTCTTGAAGTACGTGCACTCCGAGAAACGCGACGTTAGGTTCGAAACATTCTAACTTTTGATCGGAGCGTCCATTTGAAGTGTGCTATACCTTTCCGGAAAGCCCTTGCCGAGAGCGTCACAATGACATTGGACCAAACCTTTTCTAAGTCCAAGAAGACGGGTTCATAACCGGATCTTCGTTTCTTCGTAATTTGTCCGTTGAGCTGTATTGTGCTTTTTTCACTCGGGATCAATGTTATGGTTCTCTTCTGACCTTAATTGCATCAATTTGGCTTGATTTTGATCGGATTGGCTTCAAGTTGGTAAAATGACCATTTTGCCCCTCCAGGGGTTGTCTCCTGTACTGGCACATTGTAACGCCCGAGAAATTCAGACGTTATAAAAAGGAATTTTTATTTTTACTTATTTGAATAAAATTATATTAAATGTTTATTCAAGCAAGTAAGCTAATTCTCGGTTGTTTTATGACCTAAAAGATGTGAATATGGTTAGTATTCTGGCTTCGTGCTAGAATTAAATCATATGAATTTTTAAGACGAAAATGAAGGTTTTTTGAGAAATTTTTGAGAAATCACTATTCATCAATTTCTCATTGAAAATAAATTTTGAAATTCTGAGAAATGCGTAATGATAGGATTTGATGATGAGATGGAATATCCGATAAAATTTCAGTTATGACTCACGAAGTTTTCGCCTGGGGACTTATAACCCTAAGGGTTAGGGAGAGTTAAACCTATGAACTATGGGTTATGTATAATAATAATGATTATTATACGATATGAATGTGAGTATAATATGAGTTATTATACAAGTATAATATGTGGTGAATGCGAGAATTGGTGCAATGTATAATACGAATTTTATACGAAGCCAATACGTTTCAAAAGAATTATGATTAATTATTAAACCCATCGGTCGAACCAATGGGTTATTGAGTGGGTTCAATAGTTTTCGCCTTAAAGATTTAAAGGCATTACCTGTACGGGGAAAAGTGTGAAATTTACACAGACCATAAAAGTCTAAAGTATATCTTCACTCAAAAAGGAATTAAACATGAGGCAGCGTAGATGGTTGGAGTTGATAAAGGATTATGATTGCGAAATCCTGTATCACCCAGGAAAAGCAAACGTAGTAGCCGATGCTTTAAGTAGGAAAGGTCGGGAGAAGCTGTTAATGTTAACAACTCAGGAGGAGTTGATAACAGAAATGGCCAGAATGGAAATAGAGGTCCATTGTACAAGTGGAGAGGGTGAGAAGATGTTTGCAATGGAGGTTCAGCCTACTATTGTAGAAAAGATAAAGGAAGTACAACTCAGCAGCGAGGGGTGCGTTAAGATTAAGAAGAAAATTGTGGACAATACGAAAGATATGTATAGTCTTGATAACAAAGGGTTATTAAGATTTGAAGGACGAATTTGGGTTCCGTGTAAACCTGAATTAAAAGAGGAGATAATGAATGAAGCTCATCACTCGAGGTACTCGATTCATCCTGGTCGTACCAAGATGTATCAAGACCTTCGACATCATTTCTGTTGGTCCAACATGAAGAGGGAGATAGCAGAGTATGTTAGTAGGTGCTTAACTTGTCAAAAAGTTAAGGCCGAACATCAAGGACCCAATGGTTTATTACAATCATTGGAGATCTCGGAATGGAAGTAGGAGCATATCACGATGGACTTTGTGGTAGGACTTCTAACGACGCAGAAAAGGATACGACGCTATTTGGGTAATAGTGAATCGTTTGACAAAGTCGGCTTATTTTTTGCAGAAAAAATTCAAGTATAACTTAAATCAGTTAGCTAAGCTCTATGTCAGGGAGATTATCTCGAGACATAGGGTACCAGTGTCCATTGTGTTAGATCGCGATCCGTGATTCACATCGAATTTTTGGAATAATTTGCAAGAGCATATGGGGACACAGCTGAGGTTGAGCACGGCGTATCATCCACAAACGGATGGGCAAAGCGAAAGGACAATTCAAATGCTAGAAGACATGTTAAGGTCTTGCGTTATGGATTTCAAGGGTAGTTGGGATGATCATCTACCATTAGTAGAGTTCGCCTACAACAACAGTTTTCACGCTAGTATAGGCATGCCGCCTTACGAAGCGTTGTACGGCCGAAAGTGTAGAACCCCTCTGTGCTGAGATGAAGTGGGAGAGCGTCAGATGTTGGGACCTGAAATGGTACAACAAACGGCGAAAGTGGTTAAGTTGATACGAATTCGACTAGTAGTAGCTCAAGACAGACAAAAGAAGTATGCCGATCCACATCGGAAGAATAGAGAATTCAAAGTTGGTTCATATGCGTTCTTGAAGGTGTCACCCTGGAAAGGAAAGATACGCTTCGGGAAGAAGGGAAAGTTAAGTCCTAGGTTTATAGGACCTTTCCAGATTTTAAGGAGGGTAGGTGAGGTGGCTTATGCATTAGCATTACCTCTAGAGTTGGGGCATATCCATAACGTGTTTTATGTAGCGGTATTGCGTCCCTATAAGCCTGATTACAAACACGTAATCGAGTATGAACCTATTCAGGTTGAGAAAGACTTGAAGTATAAAGAAGTTCCTATTCAAGTAATCGATAGGAAAGAACAAGTTTTGCGAAATAAAGTTATACCTTCAGTGAAGGTGATATGGAGGAACCACAATGCCGAGGAAGCAACGTGGGAACTCGAAGATAAAATGAGGAGGATATATCCCCATTTATTTAACTAACTTGTATTGTAATTCTGGGGACAGAATTCCTATAAGGAGGGGAGATTGTAACGCCCGAGAAATTCAGACGTTATAAAAAGGAATTTTTATTTTTGCTTATTTGAATAAAATAATGTTAAATGTTTATTCAAGCGAGTAAGCTAATTCTCGGTCGTTTTATGACCTAAAAGATGTGAATATGGTTAGTATTATGGCTTCGTGCTAGAATTAAATCATATGAATTTTCAAGACGAAAACGAAGGTTTTCTGAGAAATTTCTAAGAAATCACTATTCATCGATTTCTGATCGGGAATGAATTTTGAAATTCTGAGAAACGCGTAATGATAGGATTTGATGACGAGATGGAATATCCGATAAAATTCCAGTTATAACTCACGAAGTTTTCGCTTGGGGACTTATAACCCTAAGGGTTAGGGAGAGTTAAACCTATGAACTATGGGTTATGTATAATAATAATGATTATTATACGATATGAATGCGAGTATAATACGAGTTATTATACGAGTATAATACGTGGTGAATGCGATAATTGGTGCAATATATAATACGAATTTTATACGAAGCCAATATGTTTAAAAAGAATTATAGTTAATTATTAAACCTGTGGGTCGAACCAATGGGTTATTGGGTGGGTTCAACCCATAAGGGCAACCCAATTAATGAGTCATTAAGCTTGTGATGTTATGTGGGTGACGTCATAAACTTGGTGGCTAAGTTAAGTTAAGGAGGTGGTCAAAGCTTGGAGCCAAAGAAAGAATAAGGAGGTTTGGGGCCTAAATGACTATTATGCCCTAAGTCTTGCCAAGCCTATTAATAGAGAGCTCTTGAGCTCATTTATGGGTTGTTTGAGTTGAGAGCAAATAGAGAGAAGCAAGAGAAGCTAAGTATTGATAGCAACCAAGAAGAAGAACTACTCCCTTGAATAATCAAGAACTACTAAGAACACAAGAAGGTATACCTCCTTGAACTTCAATTATTTCATCTTCCTTCAATAAGTTTTGGTAGAGAAGTGTGATTAATGAAGTAGGAAGACTATGAAGTGATAAGGGGTTATTGGGGAATTATAAACCTTAATAAACCAAGCATAATGAAACCATGAGTAAGTGATGAAGGACCTAATAATGGAACCTTAGATGTAATTGACTGAACTATGATTTTATAAAGAATGGATTAAAAGAACTTGAATGATGAGCATGTAAATCATTGAACATAGATAACCACAACGGTTAGAATTGGTAATAATCAACCATTGGATTGATTCCAATTGGTTTGAAGTAAGAATAATGAAAAACGAAGATTCGGTGGACGATACGTGATTAGACGATAATCGTCGAAAACGTATTTTTCTCGAATTAGAAGTCAAAAGTCGCCGTGTGATTCAGAAATGATGGTTTTCAATTGCAACACGTGTATTTTGGTAAATAAGACTTGCGAGAACAAGAACGGATCAATTCCGACTTAAAACGAAGAATTGAGCGTCGAACGTTCACGAACGTTTAACGAAAATGTAAAAATAGACTAATCGGCGAATTTCTCGCCGATGGATTCAGAAATGAATTCCAACTTGATAGGATGGTAGAGCATGTCATTTGTGAACTTTTGGCTTTAAAACGAGCCAATTCCGAGTTGTAACGGTTACGTTACGAGCTTGGGAATTTCAGAATTTTCAAAGACTTAGAAATTTTTCTGAGTTGCAGGGGTAGCACCGCAGCGCCACCCAATAGGCTTAAAACGGCGCCGCAGCACCACTCCGGGGAGAAATCTCTAGAGGGGTAGCGCCGAGTGCCACTCCAAGAGGAAAATCTAGCGCCGCAGCACCAGCATGGCAGAAAATTCTGACATTGCTAGTAAGTACTTAACCTTTTGCATATCAATTAAGGGGCTAGCAAGTGATGTAATGTAAGCTTTAAACAACATGTTTAATCAATGTTTATGAGAGTTAAACGTTGAACAAACGTAATTGAACTTAGGTTTTAGAAACGTTAACCAAGATTGAGTTAATGAACATTAAATAACTTGAACGAATGTTAATTAGATAACAATTCGCTTAAGTTATGTAAGAAGGATGAGTTAGGCAATTACAGTGTATATTAACTATGATTACTAATTGATATACTATGTACTATACTTTGTAGACGTGCTAAAGACTGAGTAGACTACGTAGAGGTATAGAAGACGCAAAAGCAAGTGTTTCTAACCTTGTTCAAGATTTACTTGATGCAAGTTTTCTAACTCTTACATTAACGTTGTGTTATGCAAGCTTTCTTAAACTCTTATCTATACATTATGGTTGGACAAGTTGTCATTATGCATGGTCATCTATGCATGAACTGTTGTTGGATAGTCGATGCCAATTATTTCAGCTAGACGAATATATACAATACCTTGATTGATTGTCATAAATCCTTCAAAGTATTATTGCTGAGCTATCCTATGCCAATTTATTTGGTACGAATTCTAAATGAAAACCTGAGTATGAATACACAAAGGTTTTATGGTCATTAATTCTACTAGGCATTGTGTTGCCATGTAAACGTGAAAACGTTTACGAAAGTAGTGTTGATCAATGCAGAGTACTACAGGCTGATCATCTGGACGTGCTCGTAAGTGAAGCCGGGCTTACGGTTTTGTACCAGTTTGCCCTTTTCAAAAGATGATGTTTATGGTCTCTGACCAGCTCAGATTCTTAAGTTGTACAGTGAAGCACCATATCCGGGGTGAAGGTACCAGAATTCGGGGGCATCACACACGGTCTTCGACTGTCTTCCCGGGGTTGTTTATGAGGTTTTGATCCCACCCGACTCAGTTTGTTCTTAGGGTTATCTCTGAGGCTGACTTGGTTTCTGGGGATGATGTGATGCTTCGGGGTTGTCTCCGAAGGTTGGATTGATCTCCCGGGGTTGTCACCAGGGCTATTTGACATCCCGGTATGGTTACCAGGGCTTCACTTGACATCCCGGTGTTGCCGGTGTTTGACTTGACATCCCGATATAGTGACCAGGCTTGATCTTGACATCCCAGGGTTGTCATCGGGGCTGCTTGACATCCCGATATGGTTACCGAGGATTCACTTGACATCCCGGTGTTGCCGGGGTTTGACTTAACATCCCGGTGTAGTGACCGAGGTTGAGCTTGACATCCCGGGGTTGTCGTCGGGCTGCTTGACATCTCGGTATGGTTACCGTGGCTTCACTTGACATCCCAGTGTTGCTGGGGTTTGACTTAACATCCCGGTGTAGTGACCAGGGTTGAGCTTGACATCACGGCGTTGCCAGGGTTTGACTTGACATCTCGGTTTAGTGACTGGGAGGAAAAAAATAGTTTTGCTCTCCTGCATAGTTAGTAACAGGAATGCAAAATTTCGAGTGTCTACAATCATAATTCTAAAAGCATTGCTTAAAACTATGGGTTATTTACATATTATAAAAACTGCATCATGTAGATAATTAAATGCCTTTAATAAGTGAATACTTTTATTAATAAATAAATAAGATCGTTTACAAAGTATATACTTTATCATCATGCATGATTGGCTTGTATGCATGCTACTTTCATCTCACATATGTAATATTGTGCAGGGACTGGTCAGAAGTAGAAAGCTGAACAACGATGAGGTTGTCCTACGAGTGGAAAACGGAGCAAAGGTTGTTGCATTAGCTGTAGGCACTTATTGTTTAGCACTGCCTATGGGCAAGTCCATTTATTTAAATAATTGTTATTTTGTTCCGAATATCATGAGAAACGTTATTTCTGTTTTCGTATTAGATATGGATGGATTTGACATTATAATAAAGAACAACAGTTGTTATATTTATAATAACAATGTTTTATATGGTGTTGGTAATTTGCGAAATGGACTTTATATACTTGACTTGTATGAAAATATATTTCAAATAGAACAAACTAGGAAAAGGAAAAGAGATGATGTTAATTATTCCTATATGTGGCACTATAGACTTGGTCATACAAATGAAACAAGATTATCCAATTTGCATAAGGATTGGCTCTTAGAGCTATCTGATTATGAATCATATCCAACTTGTGAATCTTGTCGCATGGGTAAAATGACTAATCTCCTTTTAGTGGAAAAGGAGAAAGAGTTACAGAGTAGTTAGCGTTGGTTCACACAAACGTTTGTAGACCTATGACAACGAATGCACAGGGAGGGTATTCTTAGTTTATTACTTTCACTGATGATCACTCAAGATTTGGATATGTGTATTTAATGAAATACAAATCTGAATTATTTGAAAAGTTCAAAGAGTTCAGAAGTGAAGTACAGAAACAAAATGGCAAAAGTATTAAGATTCTTCGATCAAATCGAGGTGGAGAATACTTAAGACAATCAAAGAGTTTAATTTTATCAAAAACAAGGATGAACCATGTGTGTACAAGAAGGTTAGTGGGAGCGTTGTTTCATTTCTTATATTATATGTAGATGATATATTACTGATAGGGAATGACATTCCTATGCTACAATCGATTAAAATCTGGTTATCCAAACACTTCTCCATGAAGGACTTGGGAGAAGCATCCTATATTGTTGGGATAAAGATCTATAGAGATAGATCTAAAAGGATGCTTAGCTTATCCCAAGGAACGTACATTGACTTGATGCTAAAGAGGTTTAGCATGGAAGATTCCAAAAGTGGTCTCATGCCGATGAGCCATAAAATATCTCTCTCCAAGAAACAGACCCCAAATACACCTGAGGAGAGAGACCGTATGAGTAAGATTTCTTATGCTTCAGCAATAGCATCTATCATGTACGGTATGATATGTACTAGACCAGATGTCACTCATGCACTTAGTATAACAAGCAGATATCAGTCGAATCCAGGAGAAGAGCATTGGAAGGCCGTGAAAAATATCCTAAAGTACTTACGAAGGATTAAGGATGTATTTCTTGTCTACGGTGGGTCTGAATTAAAACTTGAGAGCTTCACAGACTCAAGTTTTCAAATGGACCAAGATGACAGTAAATCCGTTTTGGGGTATGTATTTACCTTGAACGGAGATACAGTGAGTTGGAAGAGTTCCAAGCAGCAACAGTTGTTGATTCAGTGACAGAGGCAGAGTACATAGCTGCAAGTGAAGCTGCAAAGGAGGCTGTTTGGATGAAGAAGTTCATAACAGAACTTGGTGTGGTTCCTAGCATTAGAGGAGCAGTCCCCTTATGTTGTGACAACACCAGAGCTGTTTTGCAAGCTAAGGAACCCAGGTCTCATCAGAAATCCAAACACATATTGCGGTAATTTCACTTGATCAAGGAAATCATTGAAAGAGAAGACGTCACCTTGGAGCGTGTATACTCTCAAGACAACATTGCAGATTCATTTACTAAAGCTTTAACACAACAACAGTTTGATCATCACTTAGAGAAGATGGGTATAAGATACCATGGCGATTGGCTTTAGTGCAAGTGGGAGATTGAAAGTAGTATACATGCAAGCCAATCATGTATGATGATAAAGCATATACTTTGGAAATGATCTGATTTATTTATTAATAAAAGTATTCATATATTTAAGGCATTTAATTATCTATATGATGCAGTTTTTATAATATGTAAATAACCCATAGTTTTAAGCAATGCTTTTAGAATCATGATGTTGATCATGCTAATGAGATCTAAATTCTTAGAAAGCAAACCTAAAATAGTTCCCAATCGTTGGATTACTAAAAAGGGGATTAGTAAATTCGGATAGAATGGTACATATGTTACTTGCTCATTGGATGAGGATAATTGATCTCATGATCATTTGTGTGGAGACACTAAAGCAAGTATGTAGGTACTTATTGGAGAATTAGTACACTGAATGTGACTCGCTAAGGAATACCTAATGGAGTTTTACTTGCTTGTTAATAGAAATTCCTAATGTGATAGTAGTACAAGTGATCCTCGGACTTGAGATCATCATAGTATCTTGTATGTAATGAATTATACTTTGACTTATTCCTTAAGACCCTTAGGGTACATCAAAGGGCATGCTTGGGTGTAATAAGTTACATATGGAGATAATGAATGATCAATAAAGAATCTACCGCTTCTAGTAAAAGAAGAGATATGTCCTGTGTGATTCGTTAAATGACAACCCGGTACTCCTTGGCCAAGACAGAATGAAATTAGAAAGGAGTTTCTAATTTGCATTATTTGGAGGTGTGCATTTTCTGATCGAAATACATATAATTAAATAAAATAAGACTTGATAGCAATTCCATGTCTTATATTTAATTGGGACATTGTATGGTGGAGGGTGTTGCAAGGTTTCCAACGCCTCCGAAACGGACAAATTCCGATATCGGGAGGAGAAGTTATGACGTCGCGAAGTAGCACACAAAGAACGAAAAACTAAGTCAAGTTGGGCCGGAGCCGGGCTCGGCCGCGTGGCGCCTTGGTGTGGGGGAGCGACTCAGCAGGCGCTGGGCGCTGGCGCGCGGCCGCTTGGGCATGTCAGGGCTGATTTTCTGACGCTTGACATCCTTTACAAAAATAATCATAACTTGGTCATACGAACTCTGATTTTGATGATTCAAGATGATCCGGAAAGAGAACGAGTAGACCAATAACATCAAATTATTAGGTTTAGGAAATAATCTTAAGATAAAAATCATAAAATTGAGCAAAGTGAACATTGTGAACATAAAGTGTTTGCAAAGGACGATTAGTTTTAGCGTACAACGAACCGTATGACTTAGACATTAAGGGAAGATGACGAACATAATGTTCATATAATAATTCACTATTAAAAGTGATTAAAACCTTAAGTAAAGGTTGAATGGGGGTTTAAAAGATGAACAACGTGAACGCTGAATATGTAAATGATCTTCGTGAATCGTATTCGCGTCGGACGAACGTCTCGGGTTTACATAGGTTGTAATACCTAGATGTTGTACGAAGATGGTAGCTTATAACATGGAAGTTTTATAAGACCATAACGGAGGTTAAATTATAAAGGCGATGTGCACGTAAAGTACATAATAGGATACGGGACCCTGTATTCAGATATATAGGAAACCATATTCACGTCGGGCGAACGTTCTAAGTATACATTGGTTGTATGACTTAAACGTTGATATATGTAGTATGTAAGATGCGTAATTATCAAGAAAACTGTAATGAACGGTAATAAAGTTAATGAAAGTCCGAGTATGATTCGGATAACGAACGTACGAAGAAACATAAACGTTAAATACTTAAGCCGACGTAAAGGTATTGAGTGTAAGCGTAAGCCAGACGTGTTTATCATACACACTGTGTATGGTTTGAACGTGAGACGATGAAGAATATCGAATAACGTCTAAATATTGAACAAATCGATTTAGTGTTAATAACTTGAATGACGTTCTGAGTCAAATGGACCGAACGTTGTAAGATATGAAGATAAGATAATGTAAAATGTGTAAAAGCTATGAACGCGTAGTCTTAAAATTGGAGGTTGTTCTCGGCATACAAATAATTGTATGACCTAGACATTAATGAATAAATCCTGAGGTATGGCATTTAGTTGCCATGAAGCTATAAGGATTGGGAAATTAACTTAACGAACATTATAATTTTAATGGTTCGAGTAAGTTACAATAAAAAGGTGAGAATAAAAAGTTAAGTTTAAGTTGTGGTACAATCGTACTCTTTAATGGTTGATGTATGGTATCTGAGCTAAACAATTCCTTTAGAGAGCAAAGGTTTAATACGAACTAGAAACCGATCTAACTCATTGTGAAAGATAGTGTAGATGAGATGGGAAACTAGTTTGTTGATTGTGGAAAACCACTCAGCGTACTATATTGTACACTGTTAGAGACTCGATGTGTGCTGAGTATATAAGGATATGGATACATATGGTGAAAAAGTGATTCTTTTCACATATGTGGATGTATAGGATGAGTTAAGTCCTAAAAAGGTTATAAGAAGAAGATGAGAAAGTAAATCTATCATAAAAGATGATTATAAGTTTTATGCCATTTCCGTATGCCATAATACCGAAGGAATAAAAATAAAGTTGGTTGCTTAAACTTAGGTTGTAAAACACGAACCATAAGACTTAAAGTTAAGTTTAAACCAATGCATAAGTCAAATATATGACTAATTGGTGTATGTGTTATTCCTTATGTGATATATAGGGATTGCGGAAAATAGTTCAGCATAAACTATAAGTTGTAGCTGTGTTTAAGGCAAGTTTCCTAACTTCATTCATGTTTAATATGAATGTTAGTTTATTAAACTTTCTCAGATGTTGGACTTGAGAAGTTTTACCTATGTGCAAAGGTGTGATATTTGTGTGAGGTGTTTATGTATGAGGCCTTGTGCCGAACTTTCAACACTTAGGTGTTTCTGTGAAATAAATTGTTTTGCGATTAAACAGTTTAATGTGGTGTGGTTCTATTGATGAACTGCTAGAATTAAGTATGTACTAATGATTCTAGCCAGACTGAATTTAAGGTATGTGAAAGTAAATGTTGTTAATGTTTTAAAAATGATAGGAATAAGAGTTTTTCCTATTGTTTGAACTACTTCATAACCTTTGTTGGGTTATTGAAGTTTTAAAAGAGTCTTTGATTCTTGCTTTGGTTGTTATACAACTGCTTTAACTTGCTAAGCAATTGAATGCTCACTCTTGCTTTAAATAAAAACATTTTCAACGAACGATGATAAAATGAACTTAAAGATTCCATAAAGATCAAGTTGACCGGTGTCCTGATGAAGTGTTGTTCATTATATGAACAAGAGTGAAAATCAAGCAAAAACTTGTATTGAAGAATAACTAATTAAACTGTAGAGTAGTTTAATGAATTGTATGTATCTTTTGTGGCGAATGAAAGTCACTCTTATAAGATGTAATGAATAATGTAATTACCATTATTTGTAATAACGAGGTTTTAAGGGAATAGAATCTGGGATTTATGGATGTATGTTGTTGTAACGATTCCGAATTCGGACGTCCAACGCCCGAACAAGGGTACGACGTTATCTCATAGTTCTATCATAACTTAATTAATGATCCCATAATCATATTGGTTGAACTTGTCTATTACAGACACTTACTTATAAAATTTCTTTTATCTTAATCCCTGGATCGTAACTTGGTCTCGATCTCAGTCTCTACAATATCAACTTGTAGATCATATCTGCATACATGAATAACACCATATACACTGGTTACTTTTAACCTTAAGATTTAAACATTCTATACTTCCATATACCCAAGGTTCACAATATTAATAATAGGATGGTTCTTGGGAACAGAAGAATCTTGCGACAAATGTTTGCATCTTTATCCGTGATAAGATTCCTTTTCTTTACAGAACATACCGTAGTATCCAATACCCTCACTTGAATACATATCTTTATAAAGATATATCTTTATATCAATATTCCCTATCTATCTGAAATTCACAATATTAATAACACACTTGTACTTGGAACAGAGGAACCTTGCGATGAATTTGGTTTCTTCATCGGTGCTAGATATCTATTCTTACAACACTCACAATGTTATTCAATATCCTCATTCAGACTTATAGTTCTTTATCCATATTATATTAATGTTTACTATCTATCCGAAATCCAGAGTATCAGCATTAACATGATCAGTTCATATTGCCAATACCCTAACTTAGATTAATAGATCTTTAACAATTCTATGTTATATCAAATAAAAGACATAACAGCATTATGATAAAAATAACATGATATTATTGATATAATTTTCGGTCACATGGTTTGTTTGTTCGTATTAAAACAGTCATTATGACTTCATAAAAATAACAAGTACTTAAACATGTACACCTAATTTATGTTTCTTCCTTTCGTTCATGATCTTCTTAACATTCTTCTTAACTGCAAATAAAGGTTTATTCGCAAGAATGAGCACAACGGCTCAACAACTATACTATTAACACATAAACAATTTATGATTTCATATAAACTTTAACATGCTTAATTTATCATATGTTACAGTTAACAATCACGTTAACTCATGCTCAACAATAGTACATAATCATATGTAGCATCATATATCACTTAACAACATTTGATCATCAAATCCTACTTAATATCACATAAGACTTCTACATATATTCTTTAACATGTCATCTTCACATAACAACTATCACATACAAATAAGAAATAGAAGACTTTCCTTGGTGTTTAGTATAATAAACACTAAGCGTAAACTTGTTAAAGTAACCTGACACAATCATATAGTGCATAAGTGGTTAGATTCATCGTATTATATAACTTTATATGTCATATAATAACTTCACTCAATTATTTTTAGAGGTGTTATAAGCATCTTAACACCCTAGCTCAAAATCACACTTTTAAGCCCTTAAATCCGAGAGCCTCGAAGAGATTTTTAGCTTTGACGTCTTTTACGGAAACTGCCATAACTTCTTCGTTTTAAAACATTTTTGGGTGATTCTTGCGCCTACACGCTCATAACTTCCATCTCTACAACATTATTGTTCATTTCAGGAGAAGATTCCCATTTTAAAATTTAGGAAAATGGACAGAAAAGTCAAAAGTGTGATTTTGTTCACAATTATTCATTTCATTTGGTAAAACATGATACCACAAGAATTAATTTGCTAGGATAACATGTTCTAACACTTAATAACACATCATAACATACAAATAATAAAATCATAAACCTACTTATGTAAAATTTATGACTTTTACTTAAGAACACGCGAAGAACATGAAGAACGCGAAGAACAAAAAATCGAACATGGTAACGACTTATGTTCTTGAGCTTTTGGTTTTCATAATTGAAATAATTTGGGCATTATAACGGCTTGCATATGTGATTATAATATTTTATAAATGAAATAAAATAAACTTAAATAATACTAGATTTGCTCAAGAACACATGAAGAAACACAAAATTGGAAAATTCGAACATGGTAATGACTTGTGTTCTTGACATTTCTACTATACAATTACATAAAATTGAACATAATAACGTCTTTCTCAAGAACTCATGAAGGACACAGAGTTGGAAAATCCGAACATGGCCACGACTTATGTTCTTGAGCTTATAGACTATAAAATGAAATAAAAGCGAACAAAACAACGACTAGAGATGTTACCTATTGTAGTTGCAAACTTTAACTATTTCTTTGCAACTTAAGATTTTAACTTTGTGAATTGGTGGTTCTAAGTGAAGGAGGAATGGCCTATTTATAGGATTTCCTAAGTTAGGGTATTTAGGACTTTAAGCCACAAAATATCTACCAAGCTCGACAATGCAGCTTGCAACCAAAAATATCTACCAAGCTCGACAATGCAGCTTGCAACCAAAAATATCTACCAAGCTCGACAATGCAGCTTACAACCACAAATATCTTCCAAGCTCGTCAATGAAAATATCTACCAAGCTCGACAAAGCATTTTGTCAGTGTAAGCATGACAAAGCATTTTGTCAGTGTAAGCACGACAAAGCATTTTGTCAGTGTAAGCACGACAAAGCAACTTGTCAAAATGAATATACCGAAAATTCCAAAAATAGAAGAAAAATTTTAAGCACGACGTTTTTCGGGAAAAAAATTTATTGGATAATATAACTTTTCGCGATGTATTACCGATAGATCTTGAAATGGAAAGTCAATACGACGTACGGATCTCTCAAAAGAACTTAGGGTTAAAACCTAACTCGTATCGTTATTCACGTGAATAGTGTTTTTACGCAAACTTTCTTGGAAAATTTTTATTTTCGTCTTCAAAATTCTTAATTATTTATTCTTGCACGCAACAAAAATACTACAATATTATCACCATCCTAGGTTATAAAACAACATTTAAACACACAATATAAATAATATTCATTAAATATTATTTTTGTAAGACCCCAACTTTTTATGAATAAGATTTAATTTCCTCTATATATTATTTTAAATAGTAAGGTGATGATTTGATAATTGTGATAAGTTATGGGTGATATGTGCAAATTTTATAAAGTAAGCAAGTTGTCATAAAATATTCGTTGTGTGTTGGCTTGCACATGCTTGACTTAGATTTGATCGTAGAGAACACTACAATTTCTCTTAAGCTCTTCGGCATACTACGATTCCTTCTTGCTTCGTCTTGCAGACTCCACGTTTCCGAGAGCACATTGCGTTTCTTGATTTAGCTCAGCAGGCGCTCGGATTTCTTCTATGATTCTCAGTGTGGCTTCCAAGGGCAGACTATAATACTGATACTTAAGCTCCACGAGTCTTGCCTTGGCCTCTGCAGACTTGATTCTTTTGGCAGACTACGATTCTGGACATCTTCATTTAAGCTCCACGATTTTGCCTTGTATTCTGAATGCTACCTTTGACAGACTACGATTCTGTCAATGCTTTAACTTTTACAGCTCAAATAGATCAACCTAACAGTTTTGATCTTTTCTTCTATACATTTATTTACATAAATAATAAACATTAAAGCTCAGATCAACCTAACATCTTTGATCTATCATCTAAGTCCTTGTACATTGATTTTCTTAAGGACTATACACTTAAGCATTTATATTTACTTTCAATATCAAATATGAATATGCAATTCCTAACATTTTATTTTATTTCATATTCTTCAATCTAAACTTACTATGGTAAGTATTGCTTCTATAATTCCTTGAATGATTAGAAATTGCTTAAGGTTTTCGCTTCATCTAATATTATTTCACTGGAATATTGGTCTGAACTTTCTTATTAAAATTTTAATCTTTTCATGTTGGAGTACTATTCATTCAAGTACTATTCACGGGGTACTATTTACGACAAAATTGGTTTCTTTTTTTGTCCAAATTATCTTTGATTTTTGAATCTTACTCTTGAAATTGGATCCATGTTTTGATCTCCGTATTGAAAATTTGGACATTCTTGAACTTTGGATAAATTGAATTATAAATCTCTAATATTTGTCATTGATCTCACTTGATTCGTTCTTTATATCATTTTTGATCATCCTCGGTCTTAAATTGTGGTGAAAGTTATCTTTAGCCCGTAGTGCAAAGATGAACTGTTGATTTATGAATATCTATGGCCCATAGTGCAAAGATGAACTATTGATTGATAAATATCTTTGGCCGTAATGCAAAGATGGACATGTGTTTGGCATGATCATGACCACTGGAGATACAAATAAATATCTTTGGCCCGTAGTACAAAGATAAATTATTGATTTGAAATATTTGTTGATGGGTGTTACAGGGATAAAATATTGATGATGGAATTTTAAATCATAGAAGATAGTAGACATCATTCTCTACTTGACTCTTCTAATAGATTGCTATTTTCGCTGCAGTTGTTGATCTAAAATTTGTTGTCCATAATATCTTATCTGATTTATTGGAGGCTAACGATAATTTATTTTTCATTATCTTAGTCATAATATTCTTTACTGGGCTAGTTGAGCTAACCCTTTTCTTTCATTATTCTTTTCAGGGAATGAGAATATAGCTGGGATTAGACGGGGAATTGAGTGATGGTCCGAGATAGTGCTATAGTAGTCCTCACTATTTTGTAAAATAGTGTGATAATAATGAGGACTTATTTGAGTGTTAATATTTTCGTATTATATATAACTTAATATCTATATTAAAGCTCATAGTTTGTGTGGTCGTATTTTACACGACAGTTTAATATAATAAGATTTGTATTTGGATTTTGTACCATGTATTTGGCGACTCAGAATGAGTTGTGTGGACCTATTTTGGGGGCGTCACAATTTTATTCATTAATATTCCACAAAACTTAATTATTAAACTAAGTGGAATTTCTCGGTCGTTACATTTTCCCCCTTATAAGGATTCTGTCCTCAGAATCACGATACACATTACCCATAAAAAGATATGAATAACTATTCTACATCTTTATCTTTATATTATCTTATATAGTATCCTCAAAATTGGTGTCTTTCCAACACAACATCTTTCACAACTTCTTATCTTTTGACATCGTACAAAAGAAATTTTACTTGTTTAGTATATAGATGATGTAACTTTAAATAAAAAACACATAAACGAACGTTATTGAACATTCCATACCACATTTAACATGTAATTCAATTTTTATATATTCACATAAAGTTAAATTGATAAGTTCTAAAAAGTTCGGGTCATCACATTCAACCCTACTTAAAAGAATTTAGTCTTCGAAATTAAATTTACAAACAAATTTAGTCATTCTATAGCATATTTGTATGTTCTATAAATATTCAGGATATTACATTCTCTCATCCATATAAGAATTTCGTCCTCGAAATTATTTTACAATCAACTTTAGTCATTTAATATCATATTTATAAATTCTATAAATATTCAGGATATTACATTCTCTCCTCCTTATAAGAATTTCATCCCCAAATTATCTCTAACTTAGTCTTCAATATGAATTTTCTGAATTCATCCTTTCTCACATCAAATTCCTAATATTTAAATTAGGTCAACAATGTTCACTTATCTATACACATTTCCTTTCTGCAAAGGAAATTATATTTGCAAGGATGAGCAAGAAAAGGCGCCTCAGTAAGTTTAAACATTTAACAAGTTATACTCACACTGTATTTGAATTGAATGAACATCTAGTTCAAAGATTTTTTCACATATATATACTGGGGTTTATCTGTTAAACCCCATATTTTCTAGATTCTGTCAGTCTCAAAGACTTAGAATTCATAGGTTGTTCTGTTCAACCAGACATGGTAATCATTCCCAGAGATCACAAAGACTTAGGAATCATTAGTTCAGATATTTCATAGAGGATCAGCCTATTTATATCCTAGGAGTATGCATATCATACTAATCGTGCCCACTTGCACTTAATGTCAATTTGTATACACAATTAAGTCCCATCAAGAGTAATTTCAACTCAATATAAGATGTCTTACAAAAATAAATTGGTTTCTACTCAGTTATACTGAGTTTTGAACTTCATAACAAGGTTGTCTAGCCGAAACAATTGGCATTGACTCATATTTAATTTATTCAAAACTTTTGAAAATCAATTTTATGACTTTATCATACCGCATCATGATTGCATTGATGATTCCATCATCTTTCATACCACACCAGGTAAAATGGGGTGTTAATGAAAATCTCATTTTTATTTTTCACATTAAATCTATCTAGCCAAAACAATTAGCATAGACCTATGAATAACATAGCTAAATCAATTTTATGATGGTATACCGCACTTTACAAAAGTACGTTGATGACTCATCATTTTTATCATATCCACATCAGGTTCCATGGGGCGTTGATGATTCATTTTTCTTCTTCAAATCAATTATGTCTAGCTTGAAAAATTAGCATAGACATAGGTTAAAAAAAATTTAGTTCAATGATTGAACACTTCTTTTCAAAGGCACCCAAGTGCGAATATACGTATGAAGATCTAGCATTTCTAGAAGATTTTGGAATACCCTTAATCCTTTATCTTTTCCATTATTTTGTAACCATAACACAAGATTTCAATCTATTATCAATATAGTTGACTGAGTGGTTCCTAACCCGAAAACTAATGAATTAGTTCCCCATCTCATCAATACTTCTACCAATATCTCAATAAATGTGCCTCGATCTAGTCGACATCCACACTGAATTGTCCACATTGGTACCTACAATATGGTTAGATCGGTTTCCTAACACATCTTAAACTCCTTCCCATACAAGAGAGTTGTTTAACTTAGATACTAACATGGTTTTCAATTAAGATCCATACTCATTTCTAACTATAAATTTTCTTAATTCATACATCTTACATTTCTCTATGAGTTTACTTCTCTACTCTCTTTGGTTTTTATGTAGTAATATTATAATTATACATAATACCAATATAACCATTTCATTCTGATGAAACAGTTTCACGCAAAAATAATTAAGATTATTTCATCTTATTATTTACTTGAGAACTTTTTATGAGTATATTCATTTCCAGATATTCTCGTGAAGAGTTTATCTTTATCAAGTATATTTCTTTCACATAAAATTTTTATGTATTAAAATTTATTAAGATTTATACATATCTTTTAATTATCTACACACTCTTCACAAGTCCATTTTAATCTTAACCCATCAGATTATACTCCAAGGTACTCGTTACCTTAGAACTATAATCCATAGCTCTGAAACCAACTGTAACGCCCCCGAATTCGGACGTCCAACTCCCGAACAAGGGTACGACGTTATCTCATACTTCTATCATAACTTAATCAATGATCCCATAATCATATTGGTTGAACTTGTCTATTACAGACACTTATAAAATTTCTTTTATCTTAATCCCTGGATCGTAACTTGGTCTCGATCTCAGTCTTTACAATATCAACTTGTAGATCATATCTACATACATGGATAACACCGTATACAGTAGTTAATTTTAACCTTAAGATTTAAACATTTTATACTTCCATATACCCAAGGTTCACAATATTAATAATAGGATGGTTCTTGGGAACAGAGGAATCTTGTGATAAATGTTTGCATCTTTATCCGTGATAAGATTCCTTTTCTTTACAGAACATGTCGTATTATCCAATACCCTCACTTGAATACATTTCTCTATAGAGATATCTCTTTATATTGATATTCCCTATCTATCTGAAATTCACAATATTAATAACACACTTGTACTTGGAACAGAGGAACCTTGCAATGAATTTGGTTTGTTCATCGGTGCTAGATTTCTATTCTTACAAAACTCACAATGTTATTCAATATCCTCATTCAGACTTATATTTCTTTATCCATACTATATTAATGTTTACTATCTATCCGAAATCCAGAGTATCAGCATTAACATGATCATTCCATATTGCCAATACCCTCACTCAGATTAATAGATCTTTAACAATTCTAAGTTATATCAAATTAAAGACATAACGCCGTTCTGATAATAATAACATGATACTATTGATATAATCTTCGATTACATGGTTTGTTTGTTCGTATTACAACAGTCATTATGACTTCATAAAAATAACAAGTACTTAAACATGTAAACCTAATTTATGCTTCTTCCTTTCGTTCATGATCTTCTTAACGTTTTTCTTTAACTGCAAATAAAGGTTTATTTGCAAGAATGAGCACAACGGCTCAACAAGTCTACTAATAACACATAAAAAGTGTATGCTTTCATATAAACTTTAACATGCTTGATTTATCATATGTTACAGTCAACAATCACGTTAACTCATGCTCAACAATAGTACCTAATCATATGTAGCATCATATATCACTTAACAATATTTGATCATCAAATCCTACTTAATATCACATAAGACTTCTACATATATGCTTTAACATGTCATCTTCACATAACAACTATCACATACAAATAAGGAATAGAAGATTTGCCTTGGTGTTTAGTATAATAAACACTAAGCGTAAACTTGTTAAAGTAACCCTACACAATCATATAGTGCATAAGCGGTTAGATTCATCGTATTATATAACTTTATATGTCATATAATAACTTAACTTAACTATTTTCATAGGTGTTATAAGCTTCTTAACACCCTAGTTCAAAGTTACACTTTTAAGCCCTTAAATCCTAGAGCCTCGAAGAGATTTTCAACTTTGACGTTCTTTACGGAAACTGCCATAACTTCTTCATTTTAAAACATTTTTGGGTGATTCTTGAGCCTACGCACTCGTAACTTCCGTCTCTACAACTTTCTTATTCATTTCAGGAGCAGATTTTGTGACAATCCAGAAAATTGGGATGTCCAGAAATTAGGTTTAAAGAATTAATAATTAATAAAATAAATTTTTATTGATTATATTATGTGTTATGTGTTTATTAATCATTCTATGACATAGAATGATTAGAAATGGGGATGATTCTAGCTACAAGCTGGAATGAATGAGTAAGAATTTCCAAGACGAAAATAAAAGATTTTTGGGAATAAAAATATTTTCGAGAAAAAGACGAAATAGTCACTATTCATGAATTCCTAAGGGTTAGGGTTAGGGTTTGAGGTTAGTGTTGGGTATATACGAATTCGTGGCGCAATCAAATTGCAAAAAATTAGCGGAAGCATGGTATATCAGAGTTTAAAATTTTCTACAAAATCATTACCCAGATCATATTTTATGCAAATTATTAATTTAAAACGATAAATAAGAAGTTATGGAATCATACCATTGTAGAACGAAGCTTCCACAGGTACGAGTTCAACTACTTGTTCTTCGTGATCTCCTTGAATTTTCGGGTTAGATTACTTCCTTTGATCAACGTTAGCCACCCAAGTGTTTGTAGGTGATCCACCAAGGAATATGAATTATTCAAGAAGGAGGGTGGTTAGCTAAACCCTAGTTTTCTATCCTCTATAGAAAAGTAGTACTCTCTAACAATTGAAATTGCATCAAATGATATCTATTATAAGACTACTCTTATATAGACATTGGTTAACCCTTTTAATCCTATTAGAAATAGGTTTTCATTTAATTAATTAAACTCTTTTAATTAATTAGGCTTCTCAATCATATTGAGATTAATTAATTAAACTCCTTTAATTAATTTGTCTCCTAATCTTATTAGGAATAAATGAGAGTACTAATATTAAATTAATTTCTAAACTCTTTTAGAAATTAAAATAATAATAATTATAATAATATTAACAAGACTCCTCTCATTAATTTATATTTAATATTTCCAAAATATTAAATAATAAACATTAAGCTATTTAATTTATTCTATCGCCATAGATTAAATTAATTACACTTAATGCATTATTACGATTATGCCATTACCTTCTTAAATCATTATTATTCCTTTTATGATGTGACCCTTTAGGTTCTCTATATTAAACCGGTTGTGAATAAATCAATTAAAATAATTCTAATCTTTTTTAAATAAATAAATTAAACTAATAATCTATTTAAATAAATAATATTTATTCTATAATAGGGATAAGCCTCCCTAGCGATCAACGACTTTTCAGATAATATAGATTTCAACATTAATCAAAAAAGAACCTGGCACTACAAAAAAATAGACATTCAGCAACGATTTTTTGGGCAACAACTTATAAATTCGTTGCTAAAAATGCATGTTTAGCAATGAAATTTGTCATTCGTTTCAGTTTGTGAAAGACTTTAATTTTTCGTAACGAAATTCATAAGTCGATACTAAATTTCATTGTCAATTCTTTGGAGGGAAAAAAAACCCTCGCTTATTTACTTTTTTGTTGCCAATGTGATTTCTCCTCATCGTGGGCAACGAAAAGTTCTTTGTTGCTATATTTTGTTGCCTAATATGGGACACATTCATTTGCAATAATTTTTTTTCGTTGCGTATTTTGTATAATTTTTTGCAACGGCTAGAAAATTGTCACCCACAATTAAGATAAATCTAATAAGCATGTCACTACAAGAAATTAGGGATGTAGTAAAGGAATTCATTCATTCACTTGAGGAGTTTTTTAGCAAAGGAACAATGAAGGAAAAAAATATAGTGACAATATAGTTATTAGCGAAAGAAACATCCTTCACAATTTATATATTTTTTTGCAAAATTGAGATGGTATAAGGATATTTGACACCAATTTATGATGAAATTTTGCGAAGAAAAAAACTATTAATTAAAGAATTATTACTCACTATATACTATTGTTTAGAGGTTTTTGCGAGAGATAAAATTTGTAACTATTTTATTCTAAATAATTTTTTTAGAATTAATTGTGGTGAACTATATAAATTGTAATATAAATACATTATATTTTTACAACAGTAAATTTAATTTTAATAACACCTTTTAAGTAACTTACAATATTAACTATTTTTTTCAATAAACTATAAAGTAAATAACTTTACATACATTAAAACTTTAAAATTTCATACATTGATCATGACAAAAAAAAAAAGAAAACAAAAGATAGTGATGCTCTTTTGTAGAATATAACATAAATGTCAAAAAAAAAATACTCGTATGTTCTACAGAAAAAATTAAGTTTGAGTTTGTTCTTTAATTTATAATATACTACAACTCAAATTATAATGTAATTAATATTTTAATAGAAATTTTATTCATAATAAGAATATTTAAGTAGTTTATAATATTAATTGTATTAATTAAAATATTAAGTTACAATAATTTAAATTTTAAAATATTGTAAATTGACAATAAACAAAATTATAATAATTATGACTCTTTTTGTGGAACATATTATAAATGTTAAAATATTACTTTTTTTTCTACAAAAGAGTTATTTATGTATTTGTTATAATTAATTTATGATATCTTAAAATTTAAATTCAGATTTATGTTTAAGTTTTTGAAAAAATAATTTTACATATAATATTACTTCTAAAACAGTTTTTTTTTAAAGTTATCAAACTATTTTTTTAACAAAGTCCCCAATTTAGGAGTTGTGTGCGACTGTGCGTGTCTGGAAAAAGAGTAAGCATGAAACAAGACCAATTTGCTCATCTATAATCTTTCTCATCTTTTTAGTAGTTTTTAATCCACAACTCGAAAGATCAAATTCTAATTTTTTGGAACCCTAACTGATTTTGATCCCAAAGAGCTTCGATTTCAAACATGGACTTTATGGAGCGCCTGTCTATCTTCTCAATCCACTCTTCAATCGCGATATGGTAAGCTTAATTTTGTTAAATATATGTTTTTGTAGTCATGTTTATATGTTAATTCGTTTATCCCCAATTTCATCTTCAACACTCAATTTCATTTGTATTGTGCTTTTATGTGTGTTTAACATAAGCAACGCAGAGACAGAGAGGCAAACATTTGCTCTAATAAACTAAGCTATACATACATTTATTATGTATATCACTGTAAATGTACTTGAGCTTGTATTTTATTCAATATAAATTACTACCTGAGCTTGTATAGATAGAATATATATATATATATATATATATATATATATGCATTCTCCTGTGTGTTTAGTTGTGCCACTGTCCATAATAATTTAAGCAAATAGAAGTTTTATGTGTACATATAGTTTATCAAGAAAAATGTGATGAAAACATTTTGGATGGTTGATCAAATATTTATCATGTTTTCTGCTTATTACTACACAAAATAAGTGACAAAATGATGCCATTTTCTCATTCGTAAGTCATAATATTACTACTTTCATCTTATTTGGTTGAAGTAGCATATGTATTAAGGTTTAAAGATTAATTTTTCTTTTTGGTTATTCTCTCTTGTAGATGCCTTGTACATTGCTTCAAAGAACAACAATGAATTCTGTTGGTTTGACATTAATAAAGATATGAATCCTCTTTTTAAGGTAACTTGTGAAACGACACATCTTAATGCTACTGATGTTACGTTTGCATCTCAACTTTTTAGGTTTCAATGCTTGATGCTTTAATTTTTCATAGAGAAGTTAAATTTGCTTATGTGCTACTTCTTACCTTGGAGTGCAATAGTTTGATATCGAGCCCTTAAAGTGACGCCCTACATTACTTGCTTAATCATCCTCTATTGATAACTTGTCTAAGTGTGTATAGCACAATTGGATTTGGGGCTGAACCTAAATCATCATCATCTATATCTCTTTCTTTATCTTTCAATATTGAGTATTTGATTTTCAGTCTTAGATATTGTGTAGGTCTCAACTGTTGTAATTAATTGTGTAGTTTTCGAGTTCCAAAATTGATGTTAGTTATTTAGGTTTCAATCAGGATGTTATTTCTTTGGGTATTACAATCAGAATGTTTATTTTTCTTAATTAGAATATATATTACTCACTTAAAACTCCCTTGTTCTTTCTCCTTTTTCTCATGGTTGGTGGAGGAAATCTGGTTCTAATTTTGATTGATCTTCCATGTTTATTACCTTTATCTTCCATATATTGATTGATTATGCATTATCTGCAGTAGATATAGTAAAGGTTTTATGTAATATATGTCATTGTATAAATGTTCAGGTGCATTTGCCTGTCGACATGAATGAAATCACAACCACAACCAGAGCTGATTCATGTTTTTCTTCTCTATTTTTGCATCTTAGTCAAACATTTTTCAACTTTATTTAGTTATGTGACATTGTATTATTATGAATTTACCATCGTGTTTGCTTAATTCTTGAATACTTATTGCGTTGTATTAATATGAGTTTACCATCACTGTCCCTTGAGCTTCTTATAAGGAAGAAATTGTAAGAAGAAACCTGGTTGGAATGTCATTAGCCACTTAAGTTTAATGCACATGTTTACAGCATGAGCATGATTTCTAAGTTTACTGATGATCAAGGATCACATTTTTTATGTATTATTTTGATTTGCTCAAAGACGATAACTTGGAGGAACAGCCTGTCTGAGAACCTTTTAATCATTTAGAATCTCTTCAGAGCATTTATTAATTTTATGCAACTATAGTTTAATTGTTGTGTTGCTGAACATGTTCTCAGCTTCTTATTGTTATTGTCGACGACGAAAAAAAATATGTAGCAGAGTCCGTCTTTCCTAAGTTTGTGTTTGTTTATTTTATCCTTTTTCGATTCGCTATGTCTATGGATTTTATCAAAGGGTGAGTTTTTAGGAAAGCGATACCGACATAAGTGTCAACGATTTTGAAAAGATTGATTTTATTGTTTTATGATTGGACCGAATGAGACAGAGCCGCCAGTTGGTATGGTTTAAATGGATGTACCAACTCATCCGAGTTTTAATAGTTTTTGTAAAATGGTCCAATATGTGACTCCGAAAGATTGGTCTTGAAACCCGAGATTCGTGGAATTAGGGGGCTAGGTTAAGCGGGGGGAAGTTGTTAGGCACCCCCCGACTCCCGTGAAAACACGGTATCGCATCTTATTGATTTTCTATGTATAAAATGTGTGTGTGTGTGAGTGTGTGTGTGTGTGTGTGTGTGTGTGTTTTATTTTAAAAGATTTATTCATTTTCTATTATAAGTCTTTATTTTGGGTTATTTGAAAGTAGTGTTGTACCTCTTTTGCGCCTAGGTACGAAGGATTTGATTTGACAAAAAGTTCATTTTTAACAAGATGTATGAATTGAACTGATGTTTTGGAAAACAAGGTTTTCAAATCCTTTGCCAGACTAGGAATCGAGGACTTCGATACTTCCTTTTATTTATCTTTACGTTCATAAGATGATCTACCCCTGATCGCTTTATTATGACTGAAAGCTCTTTGTGGTTTTATTAGAAATCATATTGATGATATGCATGTAAAGAGTCGGATCATCATCGGGCATGTAAGCCATCTCGATGAAATCGAGCACCCAAAATTAAAGTTTTCACTATCACGGGATCTTGAATCCGACTTCTCGAGACTAACCCCTCGAGCTCGTCTTCAAGATCCAAATATTACATATACAATTATATTTACGTTATTTAAACATTACATCATTAAAACTGGTCCATCGGGGGAATCAAGTCGGGATCCACTCGAGGATCACAACACCGGGATTCCTAGGCTCACATTATTTATGCGGGAATACATATATACAATGTCCTCGGCTTTGATATTAGATGATTTCATCGGTTGAAATCACCGTTTCAAGCCATTTCGGACCCCTTTCTCCTCTAGATACAAATCTAGGGATATACGGGATAACCGGGACCATTTAAAGCAATAAATACATAGATCTACCATGGATCTAAACCGATCTAGCACACGGGTTAAAGCTTCATGCTTAATAACCACTCAAAGGCTAGATTCGGCTTAGATCTAGGTAGATCTAGCCTCCGTACTCGATTTACAATGCAATAAGCACAATATAACCGATAGAAACATAAGATCTATTAACTATTACACAATATGATTATAAACAACAATATTAACCAGATTTAAATAATATATATCATCAATCTAGTATATTAAGTAAGATTTACAAAGAACGTAGCTAGAAAGTGCGTTTTCACCTTAGGGGACGCGTGAACAAGCATTTTATCACCTGGGATCAACTTAGAACACTCTCGGGGCACCAAGTAGATTCTAAACAAGATAAAATCGCTCAAAGTTGGTATATATAAGTCTCACCCGAGGGCTTCTCTCTCTAAAAGTGACTTTGTTTCTCTAAGTTCTTCCTTTTTTTTGTTTTTGAGCTGCTGGCTACTAAAATAGACAGATTAGGGCAGTCTCATGTATGTATATGGTTGGAACAGGTATGTTTGAGGCTAGGCCCCACATGTACAGTTGCCTCGAAATGTGTGCCTTAGGTCTCGGTTTGGAGGAAGTTGACCTTCGAAGACCGAACTTTCAGAAAGTCTTTGCAGAATGCGACGGAGTAAGATTGAGTCTGATTGAATCAGGGTCCGAAAAGATGATGCTGGTAGCTAAGATATATCTTCTAGTTCCAGACTGCAGTTAGCTGGCTTATCTTTAAAGGCACGCAGTTCGAGGTTTGCTGAGGTAGCTTTCGGCGGACACTGTCTTAGCTTGGCAATCCTCGTTCGGTTCGCGATATATTCAGACGTTATTGGTCCTTTGAATCATTCACGGGGTTATCTCCGGGATGACCTGGTACGTTTACCCTACCTCGGGGTTGTCTCTGAAGTAAAATTATGCTTTTGCCCTTCTGCAAGGTTAGTATAAAGGAAGCTAAATTTCGAGTGTCTATAGATGCCTCTCTTTGTCATGTTTATGCAATGTAATGGAATGAATACCACAAAGATTACTAGAAACGGAGAATGCATCACAAGGTATATCTGATGATGCAATGTCATGTATAACAGATGTAATGGTATGTGAGATTAGAAAAGGGTTACTCCCCCCAGCTAGGGAAGTTAAGGATTACGTTGTCGTGGTTAAGTTGACCTGCGCTGGGTTATAGCCAACAGATTGCACCATCGGGGTCATGCTGATGCCTTCACTGGGTTTTAACCAATGGATTACTTTATCGGGGCTGAGTCGACCGACGTTGGGTTCGTTGCCAATGGATTACATCATCGAGGTTATGCCGATACCTTCACCGGGTTGTAGCCAACGGGTTACATCATCGGGGTCATGCCGATGCCTTCACTGGTTTGTTGCCAATGGATTACATCATCGGGGTCATGTCGATGCCTTCACTGGATTGTAGCCAACGGATTACATCATCGGGGTCATGCCAATGCCTTCATTGGGTTGTTGCTAATATATTACATCATCGAGGTCAAGTCGATCTGCGTTGGGTTATTGGGAACAGATTACACCATCAGGGTTTTGCCGATCTGCTTTGGGTTATTGCCAACGGATTACACCATCGGAGTTTTACCGGCGTTGGGTTGTTGCCAACAGATTACACTATCGGGGTTTTGCCGATCTGTGTTGGGTTGTTGCCAACGGATTACACCATCGCGGTTTTGCTGATCTGCGTTGGGTTATTTGCCAACGGATTACACCATCGGGGTTTTGCCGATCTGCGTTCGTTGTTGCCAACGGATTACACCATCGGGGTTTTCTCGATTTGTGTTGGGTTATTGCCAACGAATTACACCATCGGGGTTTTGCCGATCTGTGTTGAGTTGTTGCCAACGGATTACACTATCGGGGTTTTGTCGATCTGCGTTAGGTTGTTGCCAACTGATTAAACCATCGGGGTTTTTGCCGATCTGCGTTGGGTTGTTGTCAACGGATTACACCATCGGGGTTTTGTCGATCTGCGTTGGGTTGTTGCCAATGGATTACACCATCGGGGTTTTGTAGATCTGCGTTGGGTTATTGCCAACGGATTACATTATCGGGGTTTTGCCGATCTGAGTTGTGTTGTTGCCAACGGATTACATCATAGAATATAAATGGGGCAAGTTTTTACTCGCGTCCCCGCTAGATTCGATACTAGCTTGACTGATGACCCAGGTGCCGCTGACGTCTCTGGAGGATGCGGCCCATCCTTTCACCACTCAGATTTGAACTTCGGTGCAGAGGCCTCGACTTAGGAGGACTTGGCGCAGGTTGACATATTTAATGATGTAGATTTCAATTGCTAGGACTTTTGTTAGTTGATGGGTGACTCTGCTCCATTTCCCTGTATTTTTTACTTTTATTTATAGGACAGAGATGATGTTTGATATATACGATTTTATGTATTTTGCAGAGATATATATATAATGCTTTTCATTAACTGCATATGTCATGATGCATGCATTATATGTCATGGATTCGCATTTATAAAGTATAAGTTAGGATTGACCCCTGTGTGGTCTTTTGATACTGTTTTACAGATGAGGCGTTGGTTTTTTCCTCGGGTAATGATCTTCAAGGAACTTTTCCTTTCTTTTATCGTCGCAAGCTCATGTCATTGTAATTTCTTTCAGAAGTCCTCTCATTTCTTCTGATGAGAAGCTTGGTCCCGCCTTAGGCTCCTTCCTTTTCATTGAATCGCAAAATGCCCCAGTCTTTTCGCATGCTGTTACCAGGGATTCATGTAAAAAAATGGCTTTGTTGACCACGTCAAGAGTGAGCAATATTCCTACACATCAGACGAATAAAAAAACGTGCCCAAAGCTTGACGGCTTGGGCCGTCGGGGATAACTTTGATATAAAAATTAGTACAATCTTGTCAATGAGGCATATAAATTTAAAGTGCATGAAATTGAATGCTCATCGAGTCTGCCACTTAACTTGTAATCGCTGTATTTTTATCTTATTGCTAAAGATCTTAAGATTGAGTATGAAAATGAATTTTTCCCAAGTTGTGAATTGCTAACCTTGAGGTTTTTTTATATCTTTTATCTTTAAGGAATTTTTTCATTTAACAAGTTATGAAATCGCAAGAAAACTTTTAAGCATCCATTGTCATTGTTTATGAGTAAGATTAGATTCAAAAGACTCATCTTCCTTTATCAAAGATACTTCGTCTGCGCTCTAGACATCATTTTTCGCAAAATTAACGTCATCTGACATGTGCACTATGAGTGATGCAACCCTTAGCAAGGGTTTCTCTTCCATGACTTTAGATGATCTCGTTCTGATCTCACAAATTTTTCTTAACTCCAAATTTCTTTTTTTTTCTTTTTCCCCTCGCTTAACTTGTCTCGTTTTCTTAGGCTATTCAGTGTTATCCATTTAACGAGTTTTGGACCAGTGACTCCTAAACCAAACGGCTTTAGGGCACTAGGTGTAAAGACACCCCTTCGGGTTTACTTGCTCGAGTAACAAAGGCCACACTTTGAGATAATTCAGGCGATCTAATCTATTTGTTCTTCACATGACCCTATGCAAGATTCATTTTCTTAGGCTTAAGTTACCCATGTAACGAGTGTTAGGCCGGTGACTCCCAAACCAGACGGCTTTAGGGCACTAGGTGTAAAGACACCCCTGAGGCTTAATTACTTGAGTAACCGAGGCCACGATTCGAATTTGCTCAGATCTCGCCTTTTACCTCCTCGTAATGCTTGTTTTCTTAGGCACTAAGTTACCCACATTGCGAGCGTTAGGCCGGTGACTCCCAAACCAGACGGCTTTAGGGCACTAGGTGTAAAGACACCTCTCATGCTTAATTACTCGAGTAACCCAGGCCACGATTCGAGACATTAGGTTTGCCATCACTTATCTTCGCATTAATTGTCATCGATGTCGCCATAGTTTCATACCCCACGATTAAGAGTCAGGGCAACCGCAAAGTGCATGCATGCATATGAGGTCGATTCTGCTCCGAAAAGGCACTTTAAACTAGGATGTCATGCCTAATCAAAAGGTTAAATGGTCTTGATTCTCTAATCGTTCTCGTAACCCTTGCTCAACGGATGCTTATCAGAATTAATCTATTCATAACAAGTTAAACAAAATCTTCTCTTTTAAAACCTTTTTCTAATATTCTAACGCAAGATTTATCTATACTTAAACTGGCTATCATCGTTATAGTATGGAGATAAAAAATAGATAAAGAATTGAAAGAGTCGTACCTCACGCGTGGATCAATGTATTCTAAGAAAGTTATGATTGGAAGAGACCAAATGATCGTATCGGATTGCCAGTGAAATTATATGAGATAAGCTTTGATGATGACATTGCATGTTGAAAAGATCGCGTTATAGGTGTCGACTTGCATTTTCCCTTTTTGGATGGTCGATAAATGCCCCAGTGCCAAGTTGTCGTTGTCTCCGACATTGCCCCAGTGTCGAGTTGTCGTTACGGTCCCAATATCAGGTTGTCCTCAATTCTGAAATTGCTCCAGCCTTGCTTGTTGTCTGGAGTAGTCGCTTTGTTGTGTTTGACGCATAGGCTGAGAAGATGCCAAGATCGCAAGAATCTTCTACCTTATGACCCATATGGTGAACAGGTCGAGGATATTGGCTTTGATGTTTGGGTGCCCCAATCATCGCTTCTAACTTGAAGATGCACTTGTTGTAATCTTCTCTGTATTCACATTTTGCATCGCCTTGTTCTGTATCTGTACTTGTTGATGATCATGCTTGACATATCGCTGTGTTTCTCAATTCATGTTATCGCTTTGGCTTTGATGTTTGATGTCGAGAGGCTTTCAAATTCCACTGAATTGGATCTAAGAGCTCGGCTTGGTTTCTGATGTATCAATTTCAACCAGGCTTGGTTCGATCAGTAAGGCTTGATTTGTGGCTTTTATCTCAGAGAACAGGTCGTCAGATATGAGATAGACTTTGTCACGATGGCCACTCATGCACTTCTGTAGGTCAAAAGGAGATCAAGTCTTCTCGCACTTTCGGGGTTGATGAGTCGTTGAAGAGTCGCATCTTGGGATCGCTAAATTGTTGAAAAGGGTTTTGTGACTTTTGTAATAGCTAGACCGTGCCATTACTGGCTGCCTACGTACTCCTTTGAAAGGAGATCAGGTCTTACGTAGTTCACGCAAAGGATATCATAAGATTGATTTTTTTTCTTCTTTTCTTTTTTTTTTACATAAACAAAGCATAAAATAATAATGCATAAAACATAAAATAAGACATAAAGCTAATGATACCGTCCTAACATCTCCTGGAACTTGCAATCGCATTCTCTGAATCTACGTATTCTGGGTTTGCTGAGGCTTGATAGTTCAGTTGCAAGAGGTCAGGTTGCTTTCGATGCGGGCAGTAGAGGTTACTTCCATGTCTGGAACATCTTCAATCACAGCCACAACTAGATCACCTCCATATTCGTCGCATCCGTCCGGGACGCTCAAACTAGACCCGTCATGAAAAGGGATGAACTCTTGATTCCTTGATGGGTTAACTTTGCCGATACCCTTGCCTCTTTTTCCTTGATCTGTTCCTTCATCTTTTCCATGGGCCTGGGAGGTTTTGACTTTGAAAGTTCTCTCGAACTGTTATTGCATTTCTCGCCAGAAACTTTCTCTTTTGGCTTTTTCCTCATTGGAAAGGATCAATATTTCCTCCTCATCATCCAGCAAGGTAGAACCAGGAGTGTGGTTGCTAACTTCGGGCAATAAGATGTTTGACAGTGGCGGAGGAATTTCCTTAGGGGACTCTCTTCTTTCCTCTACCACTCCCCGCATTATGACCAGTCCACCTGGTGTTCCGCTATGATTGGTGTTCATAGCCGTCACTTCCTTTGAACTGTCTGTCTCGAGTAAAAATCTCAAGCTCTTTATTTCTCTTTCGCCTTTTCTGGTCATGGGGATATCTATCTCCAGCTCTCCATTTTCAATTAGATCCTGGATTTTGTACTTAAGGGTCCAACAATTCTGAGTGTCATGCCCCGGTGCTTCGGAATGATAAGCACATCTCTTACTGGGATCGTTTTATCTTCCTTCAGGATTAAAAGGTGGAGCGAGCTCAGTGATCTTTTTCTACGCAACCAACAGTGCTAACATATTTTCCAACGAGTCCCCTAGAGGCGTGAATACCCTTCTTCTCCTATTCTTTTTGACTTTTGGTGTCGTACGATTTTGGGGGTTTGCAGGTATCTGGAATGTTGTTTGATCTTTCCTCTTTAAGAATTCGCATTCCTCTAGGCTATTTTTCTGCTGGCGAGATATTCTTGTAATTTCATCATTCTAATTTTCCTGCCCTTTCAGCTTTCTTTGCTCTTCTTTTCTTGCCCTTTCAGCTTTCTTTGCTCTTCTTTTCTTGCCCTTTCAGCTTTCTTTGCTCTTCTTTAGTCAGGTGGATTATCTTGGAGAAATATAGGCTTGCATTTTGGCTAACCTCCTCCTTCTCTGGTTTCCTTGATGATTAAGTGAAAAGCTCTCTTGTAATCTGATGTTGGCGCACTACCATCTTGGCTAACAGAGTTACTTGATGCTGGATCGTCTCCAATTTTTATCTTACTGTCACACAATCCTCCGGACTTATCCACCCTAAGACATTTGCTTCGCTCCTTTGGGGGTATTCCTCCATCCTCTGTATGTACTTACGATTTGGATCCATTTCAGCGCTTCCTGACGCGATCATGTTCACTCCTTCTGTATTGTACTGCCGCAGAAGGCTGATGTTGACATCTGGTTGGTCAGGTTGTTTGATCACAATATCGCCACTTTCGATCAGATTTTGGATTTTATGCTTTAAGGACCAACAATCTTGTGTATTGTGTCCTAGAGAATCTAAGTGGTAAACACATCTTTCGCTTGGATCATATCGGTTACTCTTTGGATCTAGAGGTGGAGCCAAATCAGTAATTTTCTTGTGGTCGATCAATAAGGCCAATATGTTCTCGAGGGAATCGCCTAGTGGAGTAAACACTCTATTTTCTGTTCTTTCAAATTTTCTCTGTCTATCTTGGCTTTGGTTGAATGTGGTTTATTGTTGCTGTGGCAGATCGCTTCCTTTTATCCAGGTAGAAGGACTATTGTCGGGTCTCATAGATTTCCCCTGTGAAACGAATGATACATCTTCATCGCTCTCCTTGTGTATCATCTTGGGAGCGCTCGCATAGTTGCCAGACTGTATATGTTCGGCGAATGCTTCCAAGGCCATGAGGTCTTTGATCTTATCAGACTTCAAACCCATCCCTGCCATTTCCCCATGTTTTATCATTTTGGAGAAGTGTTTGCCTATTCCCGCTAGGACTCTCTTATAATAAGGCGCTTCTTGGATGTCGATGAAAGTCATCACCATCTCAGCTTCATCCATTGGCAGGTTAACCTGGGCTGCTATGCGCCTCCACCTCTGCTCGTAATCCCTGAATGATTCATTGTTCAGTTTCTTAACTTTGGTCACTTGGTAGCGGTCAGGTGCCTTTTGGGTTTGGAAGTTATACTGGTTAAGGAATGCGTGGGCCAAATATTCCCAACCTTAGACTTTGGAATTGTCAATCTAGGCATACCAAGTTCGGGCTTCACCAGTAAGGCTTTTTTAGAACAATTGCATTCGAAGGTTTTCATCCTCGACATAGGATCCTAACTCGCCTATGTATACCTTCAGATGGGTGTAAGGGTCTCCTGAACCGTTGTATTTCTCAAATTCCGGGACTTGAAATTTATCAGGGTATCTGGCTTTGGGGAAGATACATAAATCAGAATAAGTAACACTTCCGTGGGATCATGTCCCCTTCATAGATCGGATAGCATCCTACATTGTCGCATCTTCTTCGTGATGTCTCCTGTTTCTCTGTCCTCTCGAAGGTCAACTATTTCCCTTGTCGTCTTCTGGATCGGGGCCTCCTTGGATACTTCCACATTGAGGGGAGAGATAGGTGTGGACATCTGGGTATCACCGTCCTTTTCTGGTATTTTCATATCTCCTTGCACAGAGGGTTCAGTCTAACTCTTATGCTTAGGTTCCTGAGATACTTTGCACTATTCTCTTAACAGGGTCGTCATCTCGGCCATCTGTTTCTTAAAATCTTCGAATTCATCTCGAGATACAGGGATGGGTTCAGATGAGCTTCCTTCAGCCATCTTAAACGGTGGTGAACGGGCCTTCTTGGCTCGAAATCGAGTTCTAGGACCAATCTGCACAAAATTGATATCTAGTTTAGACTGGATATTGGTGGACAGGGATGCATGATATGCTATGCATCAGTTTAATGGGTTTTTAATCTTATCCTGCAACACAACGGGTTAGTCGAATTGATGACAGGATAAAAAAGATGTACAAATGACAGTTTCAGATGATTGCCATTTATATACGTGAAAGAGTAAATAGGGCATGAAGAGGCCTACCACGCGTTTGGTTTATCAGAGGCTGACCTATCGTAGGGTTACTCTCACGGGCTTTTTGAAATTGGTTCCCAGATTTTCGCAATTTACTTGATGAAAACATCTATTTTTCAATTGGAGCGGATCTGAGTGGTCCCTTTCCTGAGCCTCACAATGGAAACACCCAAAGGAGTCCAGTAATAAACAACCGACGGGATTGCCTCCTAAGGGAGGTACCACACAACATACATTCACATACATTCACGTCTTCACCGTATGTAATATGATGATATTGTGCAAAGCACTATTATATTGTTCGAGGCACTAATACAAAAAATGCTAAAAGATCGAGACAATTATCACACACAAAGATCATTCACACAAGATGCACATGCATAATGAAAATCAAAAAGATTGAACGCGGCTTAAGCCCTCTTTAATCCCCAGAAGAGTCGCCACCTGTCGACGCCGGGAAAAAATCTGTAGTAGAGTCCGTCTTTCTTAAGTTTGTGTTTGTTTATTTTACCCTTTTCCGATTCGCTTTGTCTATGGATTTTATCAAAGGGTGAGTTTTTAGGAAAGTGATACCGACATAAGTGTCGACGACTTTGAAAAGATTGATTTTATTATTTTATGATTGGAGCGAATGAGACAGAGCCGCCAGTTGGTATGGTTTAAATGGATGTACCAACTCATCCGAATTTTAATAGTTTTTGCAAAATGGTCCAATATGTGACTCCAAAAGATTGTTCTTGAAACCCGAGATTCGTGGAATTCAGGAACTAGCTTAAGCGGGGGGAAGGTGTTAGGCACCCCCCGACTCCCATGAAAATATGGTACCGCATCTTATTGATTTTCTATGCATAAAATATGTGTGTGAGTGTGTTTATGTGTGTTTTATTTTGAAAGCTTTATTCATTTTTTATTCTAAGTATTTATTTTGGGTTTTTTGAAGTAGTGTTGTACCTCTTTTGTGCCTAGGTACGAAGGATTTGATTTGACAAAAAATTCATTTTTTAACAAGATGTATGAATTTAACTGATGTTTTGGAAAACAAGGTTTTCAAATTCTTTGCCCGACTAGGAATCGAGGACTTCGATACTTTCTTTTATTTATCTTTACGTTCATAAGGTGATCTACCCCTGATCGCTTTATTATGACTGAAAGCTCTTTGTGGTTTTATTAGAAATCATTTTGATGATATGCATGTAAAAAGCGCCAAAAAGGGTCAGATCATCATCGGACATGTAAGCCATCTCGATGAAACCGAGCACCCACAATTAAAGTTTTCACTATCACGGGATCTTGAATCCGACTTCTCGAGACTACCCCCTAGAGCTCTTCTTCAAGATCCGAATATTACATATACAATGATATTTACGTTATTTAAACATTACATCATCAAAATCGGTCCATCGGGGGAATCAAGCCGGGATCCACTCTAGGATCTCAACACCGGGATTCTTAGGCTCACATTATTTATGCGGGAATACATATATACAATGTCCTCGGCTTTGATATTAGATGATTTCATCGGTTGAAATCCCCGTTTCAAGCCATTTCGGACCCCTTTGCCTCTAGATACAAATCTAGGGATATACGGGGTAATCGGGACCATTTAAAAAAATAAATACGTAGATCTACCATGGATCTAAACCTATCTAGCACACGGATTAAAGCTTCATGCTTAATAACCACTCAAAGGCTAGATTCGGCTTAGATCTAGGTAGATTTAGCCTCCGTACTCGATTTACAACGCAATAAGCACAATATAACCGATAGAAACGTAATATCTATCAACTATTACACAATATTCTTATAAACAACAAGATTAACTAGATTTAAACAATATATATCATCAATTTAGTATATTAAGCAAGATTTACAAAGAACGTAGCTAGAAAGTGTGTTTTTCACCCTGGAGGACGCGTGAACAAGCGTTTTATCACCCAGAATCAACTTAGAACACTCTCGGGGCTCCAAGTAGATGCTAAACAAGATAAAATCGCTCAAAGTTGTTATATATAAGTCTCACCCGAGGGCTTTTCTCTCTAAAAGTGACTTTGTCTCTTTAAGCTTTTCCTCTTTTTTTTGTTTTTGAGCTGCTAGCTTCTAAACACTACTAGAAATTTGACCTATAACGACGAGCTATAGTGACGGTCGGGGCAGAACCGTCGCAATAGGATATCTATAGCGAGGGTCACATGTTGGCCGTCGGTATAGAGTTTTTTTTCCATAAATCCTTCCCATTTTTTCCCAAATCTGTATAACAGTTTTCCCCAAACTCACTCACTCGATCAACCCTCCCTCTCCTCTCTCACCCTTTCTTTCTGCTCTCTCACCCTTTCTCACTCGATCAATTGGCCATTCTGCGAGCGTCGCCGACAAGAGGCCCTCCGCTAGTATGGCATCATGTGTTCTAAGATATGAATCGTACGACAAAAGGCCCTCCGCTAGTAGGCCATCTGCTACAAGTTCTTGTTATTCTCATTGACTGCAATCGAGGTAATTCTCACTTAAATCTATGAGTTTTTATCAATTTATGAGCTTGTGTATTTTTAATTTTTTTAGCATTTATGTCTGATTTTCCTTCATTCCAGCCTATTGGGTCAATTTTCTTAGTAAAATTACAAGGGTTTTGATTTTTCTCAGGGAAATCTATGAATTTTGGTTAGATGGCCCACCTCCACCTCTTGTGATAATATCTGAAGCACTTTCTAATTTTTTTGGTACTGGAGAAAGGGAGGTTCCACAATCAGAGGTTTTGAGACGTATTTGGGAATACATAAAGGTTAATAATTTGGAGGTAGACAGCCACTTTCTTGTTCTTTATTTGACATTTAGTTAAAGAACATTAGGGTTCTACATATATGCTGCTTCTGTTTAATTAATCTTCTTTATTTATGTATGCTATTGTTCGTAAGAGTGTGTTTAGATAGGCTAGTTCTAGAGGGGATTGTATATAAGGAGGATTAGAGTCTTAGACGTAATCTTTTTAAAAAAATTGTTTGGATACAAGATGGTGATATTTTTAAAGTTCTAGGAGTAATTAAAGAGGGGATTTTGAGCCCCAAAATGTTTCCACAAAGTAACTAGGTATGAAAGTTTTTCTTTTTAATTTCTTTTATTATTATTATTATTATTATTATTATTGACAAATTCCCACCAGTACAAATGGAAAAGGAAAAACTCTTGGAAATAAGCCCCATCTTCTGTTTCATGGATAAGATACTGCAGCCATATGCAATGGCTCTGAAATTTATCTCTTTATATAAGTAGTATACATATGTATATTACATTTCTTCTTTTTCTTTCTTATGTTAATCATAAAAGGTCACTGATCTCGAGTCCCCCCTCCCTTCTCCCTCTTTGATTCATGATTATATGCTGGTCTTTTTTCCTCTTTAATGGGACATCAAATATCTGAAGTTTCCAGACCCAGTAATGATTAATAAAATTGATTATGAATGAATTTTTGTACATGTTTAGTATATATATATGTAGATGGAAATTGAAACATTGGGCATAACAGATGGAGAATACCTTCATAATAATTAAATAGAACTATAGACACACGCAAACACACACATATACAAACACATGTATATGTAAAGTGTGTGTTCATATGTTGGTCCATAACTAACATCACGAGTGCTTAACCACTTTCTGGATCTCAAATACCCAACAAGTAAAATAGCAAAGGATGGGGGTCTAAAGTAAAGGGATTGTGAATTAGAAGAATTTACAAATTCAAGTACATCTGCAAATACCTCATCCAAAGGGTTCAAGCTTACAAGGTCACGTGTGATCAAAATTTGTACTGTAAAACGTATTTTTTACTATATTCTTCATGGGAGTGGGAGTTCATCATGAATGGATTCCATGTTACTAGAATGAAGTGCTTTATAAGTTAATAGTTTCTGAGATTTTGCTTACACTTAATGATTTTTTTAAAAAAAAATCCTTAGATTTTGCTTGTATGAGTGTAGGACCCTCTGAATTCAATGGTGATATTATGTGATGCAAAACTTCAGCAGCTTTTGGGATGTGAAAGTATTTATGCATTTGGGATACCTGAGATGTTGGCACACCATCATTTATTCAAGCGATGATTATATCTGGTACTGTGACTGGTGGGTAATATAATGGATTTTTCTGGTATACTATTTTAAGCTTGTTTCATTCTTTGGAGTTTGGATCACTCTGATTGGTAGCCTTGAAACCTCCTATACATGCTTGTTTTTTATATTTGTTATATGTTTCCTGGTACTCAATAGATGCCTTTTTGTTATCCAAGTTAAGAAATTAAGCGTTGAACTCTTTAACTAAAATAAGAAATTAAGTGTTGAACTCTTGAACTAAAAGAAATATTAAGTATCCTAAATTGCTTGATTACCCCTACCAAAAAAAAATGAAAATGTTGAATTCATATTAGTTTATCTTGTTCTTTGTAGGTATAGGCTTGAATTTTCTTTCTCCAGTCTGAGATGTGATTTAGTCTATATTAGCTGCATCCTGCGACAACTATTTTTAGTGATCATCAGGGGTTATTTTCTTGCAGATAACTCCTCTACGGTGTCCTTTTCCCTGGTCAGCGCTACTCGATATGTGGAGCGCCTCAGTGATTTCGATTGGGGTACCTACACCTTTGCCTATTTTCTCCGAGGGAAGCGCATGCGCTCGGAGGGTGTGACGGAGGCTTGGCTAGGTTTTTACCCATTCCTGCTGGTGAGTACATCTCTCTTGTACCTTTTCACTTTCCTCGTTTATATTTCTTAGTCTTGATCATTGAGGACTTTTCAGTTTTGGGCATATGAGAGGCTTCCTTGAATACGTCCTGCCACTACTCTGGGCTTGGAGACTTATCCTCGGGGACGGCGCTGGCATCACTCCACATTGACAAGGGTTCTTGTAGCCGAGGGATTCACCCATTCCAGCTTGCAGCTAGAGCTACTGACGGCCGGGTCGATCTCATGGGTCTCGTATATCTCAGACTTTTTGACAGTCGGGTTTGAGGACGACTTTCCCACTGGCCAGGAGTTTGCATTATCCACCCGCTGAGTTCTATTTTTAACAGAGGGAGGTTGGGAGTTCTATTTAGGAGAGCGTGATATTCAGAGCACCACAAGAGATATCCGCATTCCCTTTGTTCCTCCTGCTTGGCATCATTGGCCATTAGCTCAGCCACTTATAGACATTCCACTGGTGGGCGTAGATGGCTTCACCCTGTCAGAGGGTCCTTACAGCTAGGAGGCATTTCACAGCTGGTGGAGTCATCGAACCATTAGGGCTCAGACTCGTGCTACCCAGTTTATAACAGACATGGTGCTAGGGTCTGTGATGATGACAGACTGGATAGCTTTCCTCCGAGATCCTACTCATCTGGACCAGATTACCGGACTGACCCAGCAGTTGGAGAGGGCTCATTTGTTCATCAGGCACCTTGGTCGGGAGCCATCCGAGGCAGACTCTTTTGATCCTTCCAGCTCTGGAACGGGCCCTTCCACAGGTCCATTTTCTAGCAGCTTTGTAGGTGCTGATCCTCCCTTGTATCGACCGGACATTCCCACTGGCTGAGACTTTGTGACTCAGGAGGAGCTGGAGCAGGTTAATAGCCTAGATACAGATATTATAGACCTCTTCAGATAACTTTTCTCGCTATATCTTTTGATAGGCCTCTATTTAGCTATTGGGCGGTTGTGCCCCATTTCTCGCTATATCTTTTGATAGGCCTCTGTTAGTAGTTGGGCGGCTGTGCCCATATCCCTGCACTTTTTATTTTGTATTTTATTAGCAGACAGAGATGATGCTTGCAGTAGATAGTTTATTCTAGATATGCATGATATTTCCTATCTATTGCATCATTTTTTTATCATTGTTATTATGCATGTATTATGTCATGGGTATGCATTTAGACAGGTGAGTTCATATTTGACTTCTAGAAGGTCTTATGATACGGTGATACAGATGTTGTCATCTACGGTCAGCCGTATTGAGCATTCACCACCATCTTCAGTAGCATCTTCATTGCGGTCGTGGTACGATAGTCTGCCCCATACAGCTAGAGGGATAGTAGACCTGATGTCGGGGAATTCTTTGGCCCTTCTAAATTTTTAGGTTTCATATGGATTTGTGGATGGCATTCTATCCCGCTGGATACCTGAGCTACAGGTTTTTTGCTTTGGGCTCCACGAGTTGACTCCTACCTTAGAGGAGTATGAGCGTCTTACAAGCTTGGCACTGGATCTGCCTTGCGCTCGCACAACTATCAGTGATATAAGGAGACCGTTTATGACTATGTCGGGTCTGAGACTTCCAGTTGTCACTAATGAGATCATTTCAAGACATGTGATATCCATTGACTTTCTAATCGATCGCTTAGACCGGCTAGACAGCTACGAGCGACATTCTAGGGATTTTATCATTTCAGTAGATGAGTGGCAGCTTACCCGTGTTGATGTCTTGTTGATGTGTGTCACAGCTTATGTGTACATGTCACTATACTTGGACCATTTAGATATTGGCTTGATGGTCGTGGTCCGTGCCCTCAGACGGGATAGTATTATTCTGTCGAAGATACTGGCCGAGACCTTGAGGTCGGCTACCTTTTGCAGCACCCATCCCGAGGGATTTTTTAGAGGTACCTCTGTTCTGCTGTATGTATGGCTCATGACACATTTGCGTCCGATTGGCACCTTTAGACACCATGGGTACTGCTTCACCCATAAGATTGCCATAGCCTACTCCTTCCAGCCAGCGGAGTGTTCAGATGCAGCGATATGGTCGGCCTTTTTATCAGATATTGATCATCCCTTTTCGATCTTACCATGCTCAGGGCTTGTCTCCACTTACAACTTCATCACTCATGCAGTTGGCATAGATTATTTGCCCCTAGCGGGATTGAGAGGGATGACCACTTACCATCTGTTGGCAGTCATCGGTCAGTTTGATCAGTTTCAGAGCCTCCACCAGTTTGAGGGGGCTATTGATCAGCGGATGTCAACTTCATCTTTATCGTCAGCCGACCTGATCAGGATTTATGAGTGTTGGACTCATAGGGAGAGGGTTGATTTCTCTACTAGCCATCTGGATCGTTCTCCAGAGTACTCGACATGGTTAGAGGCAGATATGCAGCAGATGCGGTTATCCAGGCAGCTCCGAGTGTTGATTTAGATGAGGAGAAGCATATGGAGGATTCTTATTCTCCCACGGAGGATGATTTGTTTACCCTCCTGACAACGGCTTTAGTTAGTGACCCTCCAAGCATTCCCATCGGGACAGATTCAGCTATTGCTGATTCACTAGCTCGAATGACTTTTAAAAGAGATCAGGCTAGGGCGTTGATGTTAACATCCCTTTCTAGCATAGACACAGCTTTTGATGCGAGAGACGAGGCTAGAGCTACTCGGGATGTAGCATTGGTTGAGAGAGACGAGGCTCGATCCACCCGAGATGCATCTCTTGAGGAGAAAGATGAGGTCCGATCTGTCAGAGATGCAGCTTTTAAGGAGATTGAGGAGGCCTTAGTTGCCAGGGATGCCGCTAATGTTGAGAGGGATGAGGCCATTGCTACTCGGGATGTTTATATTACGGACAGTACGACACTTAGATCATATACCCACAGCCTGGTTGCATATATGAGCACTTTCATAGATGGTCATGGCAGCACTATACAGATGGTTGTGGATGTTCTTGCTCGTATGGAGACTGAGGGTATTGAGCTCACAGCTGCTCCTCCATCTTCAGAGAGAGATTCCATGTTGGCACTGTTATCCCGCTTGGCCACGGGTTCATATACTAGCTTTGTTTTTCCTGCACATACTAGATCAGCCATTTTTGTCATGTACAGGACACAGTGTATATATCAAACAATATTATATATCAGAAAAATATATTTTGATTCACTTTCCTGTTGGATATGTATTGTCATTGCTGAGTGATTACCACTTCTTTTATGACTTCTTGTTGTTAATGTATCACGAGCTTCTCCTTGATGGATGGACAGTGAGATGTCAGAGAATATCTCAGCAGGGCCTGTTGACCAGGGAGACTTGATAGAATTTGGGTTTCATCGGGTTTTGGTGTCTTGGGACTGGTTTTTATTGGTTTTTTTATTCTTTCTTTGAAGGTTACACCGCACCATGAATGGCTGCCTACGTACTCCCGGGTGGAGGGAGATCAGGTCATTTGTAGTTCAAGTTTTGTGGGATAGGTTTGAGAAGTGTCTCTTTTGAGTTTGGTATGATGGGGTTTTTGAACTTTTTATTTGGCTTGGATCTTGAAGTTTTTGTTTGGTTTGACTGCACTAGGAATGGCTGTCTACGTACTCCCGGGCAAAGGGAGATCAGGTCATTCGTAGTTCGATCTTCTAGTGAAAACTAGAACTGCTTTGATTGATTCGTAGGACCAGGATTATGGTAGGCATATATTTTTAGACATAGTACCTTTTCACGGTGTCTGAGTTGATGAGTTGGGGAAATTCACTCACGTCCATCTCTTGCAATCTGATAGCTCCTCCTGTCAACACTTCTTTGACAATAAAAGGACCTTCCCAATTCGGGCCGAACTTTCCTTTGGCTTCATCTTGATTGGCCAGGACTTTCTTCAATACCAAGTCTTTTTCTTTGAATTGCCTGATTCGGACCTTCTTGTTGTATGATCTAGCAATCCTTTGCTGATATAACTGCCCGTGAAAAATGGCTATAGCCCTCTTCTCATCTATCATTGACAGTTGATGGTACCACTCTTGCAAGCACTGATCTTCTTCCATCTGAGCCTCTATTAACACTCGCAAGGACTCCATTTTCACTTCTATAGGAAGTACTGCTTCCATGATATAGACCAATAAATAGGGGGTAGCCCCAGCAGAAGTACACATTGACGTCCTGTATGCTAATAGGGTCAGAGGTAATAGGTTAGGCCATCCTTTGTGATTGGCGGACATTTTCTGCATGATCTTCTTGATGTTCTTATTGGCCACTTCGACAGCACCATTCATCTTGGGTCGGTAGATGACAAAATTGAGATGCTTGATGTCGAACTTGCTACATAAATCTCTCATCATCTGATTGTTTAGATTCTTGGCATTATCTGATACGATCACCTCCGGCTGTCCGTATCGATAGACGACATTGTTTCTGATGAAACCAATAATTACCTTCTTGGTGACTTTGGGAAAAGTGGCAGCTTCAACCCACTTGGTAAAGTAATCAATCATAGTGAAGATGAATAGATGTCCGTTGCTGGCTTTGGGTTATATTGGCCCAATCACATCCATTCTCCACATAGAGAAAGGTCGTGACGAACTCCTATTGTGCAACTCATTTGGAGGAGCGTGAATAGCATTTCCGTGGACTTGACATTGGTATAATCTCCTGACGTGATCATCACAGTCAGCTCTGAGAGATATTCAGTAATGCCCGGTTCTTAATATCTTCTTGGCCAGTAAATAACCGCTCATGTGTGGACCACAGACTCCACCGTGGACTTCATCCATCAATCTCTAGGCTTGCTCTTTATTGAGACATCTTAAAAGGCCTATTCCAGCATCCCTTTTGTAAAGTGTGTCTCTACTTAGATAGAACTTCATGGCCATCTTGTGAATTTGCTTTCGTCCTGCTTGGCTTGCCCCAGTGGGTGTATATCCATCTCAGAGGTATTCCTTTATATTTTGATACCAAGGCTGATTGATAAGAGGTATTTCATCTGATACTTCTCCAATGTAATTCCCATATGTCGGGGCCTTTTGGTTTGTGAATTTGATGTCGGGGATTCCCCTCCTACTCGATTTGTTAATTAGGGAAGCCAAAGTTGCCAATGCATCCGCAAAGTCGTTCCTTCCTCGAGGGATGTGGATGAAGGTTATCTCTTCAAAATCCATGGATATGTTGATGACCTGCCGGTGATAGGGCAGCAAATGCAATTCTTTGGTATAATACGCCTCGGTTATTTGTCTGATAACCAACTCAGAATCTCCAAAGACTAATAAACGTTGGATACCCATGGATTGGGCTAGTTTCAACCCCATTATGCAACCTTCATGCTCAACTGTGTTGTTGGTGTTGACAAACTGCAACTTGGTAGCCACAAGATACTTTTCTCCTGTACCAGAGACAAGGACTGCCCCAGCTCCAGCACTTTCCATGTTTACTGCTCCATCGAAATACATTCTCCAGGGTTGGACTGTATTCTCCTAAGGTATTTGTTGAATCGTCATAATTCCGTCGTCTGGGAAATAAGTTTCCAAAGGCTAAAAATCTTCGGACGGTGCTTTGGCTAGCTGATCTGCAATGCATTGGCCTTTGATGGACTTCTGAGTTACATAGACAATGTCGAACTGTTGTAGAATCAATTGTCATTTGGATAATTGATAATTTAACATTGGCTTATTGAATACGTACTTCAGTGGATCAATTCAGGATATGAGATAGGCCGTGTGCCCATGCAGATAATGCTATAGCCTCATGGTGGCCCATGTTAACGTACAACATGTCTTCTCAATCAGTGTGTACTTCTGCTCGCCGCTACTAAATCTTTTGCTGATGTAGTAGATAGCTCTCTCCTTGCTACTATCATCTTTCTGTCCCAGCATACAGCTCATTGCGTTGGCATTAACGAACAAGTACATAAACAGGGGAACTTCATCCCTCGGGGGCACCAAGATAGGTGCTTCGATCAGCTGCTTTTTGATGGCAAGGAAAGCTTTTTGGCAATCCTCATTCCATTTCGTAGAGAAATTCTTCCTCTGTAGCTTGAAGATGGGTTCACAAGTTGCCGTGAGCTGGGAAATGAACCTGCTTATGAAATTGATCCTCCCCAGAAACCCGCGCATCTTCTTCTCTGTTCGGGGTATGGGCATCTCCGTGATGGCTTTAATCTTGACTGGATCCAGCTCAATGCCTCTATTGCTTACTAGGAATCCCAACAACTTGCTCGATTTGACGCCAAAAGCACATTTGGCCGGATTCAACTTGAGGTTGTACTTACGCAACCTGTTGAACAACTTTTTGAGATGGTTGATGTGATCGTCCTCCTTCTGGGATTTGATGATGATGTCATCCACATAAACCTCTATCTCCTTATACATCATATCGTGAAATAAGGCCATTATGGCTTGTTGATATGTAGCACCGGCATTGATAAGGCCGAAGGATAGACGTCTATAGCAGAAGGTTCCCCAGGGAGTGATGAAAGTTGTCTTATCCCTATCCTCTTCAGCGACCATGATTTGATGGTAACCAACAAAGCAATCCACAAAAGAATACATGTCGTACTGCGCCGTATTGTCTATCAGGATGTGGATGAAAGGTACCGGGAAATTGTCCTTGAGGAAAGCCTTGTTCAAATCCCAGTAATCCACACATACCTATACATTCCCTCCGGGCTTAGGCACGGTAACTATGTTTGACAGCCACTCCGGGTATGTTTATACCATGATGATGCCGGCTTTGAATTGTTTAACAACCTCTTCTTTAACTTTCAGACTCCATTTAGGTTTCAATCGCCTGAGCTTCTGCTTGACTGGCTTGAATCCATCTTTGATGGGGAGTCGATGGATGACAATGTCAGTAGACAAGACGATCATGTCTTCATGTGACCATGCAAACACATCCTGGAACTGTGTTAAGATTTAATAAGGTCGGTTCTTTGGTCTGGGGTGAGGTCTAGGCCTATCTGGATTTCTTTGAGGTTCCGATATTGACAGTGGTGGTTTGGTCAAGGTTTGGTTTATCTTCGACCCATTCCTTGATTTCCTCAGGCACCTCATAGTCATCTTCCTCCTCTTGATCAATCTCCATCAAGTCGAAGTTCAGTTCTACATCAAAGTTGTAGTCACTGTGACAAGTTGACATCTCATCAGCAGAGACAAACAAATACAATTCTGGAGTCCTGAAAACAAAATGCTTTCGATTTAATATATGAAACTGCTTAAACATACAAAGCATTTAGCAAAGCATGACAAAAGTTACTGCTATATCTGTGCAATCAAAATAAGCAATAAATAAAATCAGGTTACAGGGCAGAAAGACTCTCTGCCCTTTTACCCTTTATGAATGAGGCAAGGGACGTTGCTCCAGTTGTCTAGGGTCAAATCCTCATAAATAGAGAGGATCAAGGAATTGTGCTCGTCTGCCTCGTCTCGGATGATAATTGAGACATCCTTCATATTAGGGCCAGGATTCTTCTTTGAACTGCCACCCTTCCCCTTCTTGATACAAGGAATTCGGATCTGATCTTCTTCATCACTGTCTGGGATATCATCATTCATACCCTCATAGTGTATTAGAAAATACATGTTAGCAAATGGGTCTTGTCCTTGGTGCAGGAACCTTTCTTTTCCCTTTTTGCTCTCCCCCATCAGGCTTTGGGGCTTTTCTCTCACTTATCGGTATGATTGGAGGAAACAACATAGCTGACACAACAGTAGGAATCTTCCTCATTAGCTTCACGAATTCGGCATCAGTGAGGTTTAGCAACAGTATAGTGGAAGCATGAGCCTTTGGATGCTTGTGTGTGTTCCGATGGTTTGACCCGGATGAATAGCCCAATCTGGCTTTCCCCGACTGGCTCGGGATCTGCACTGGACTTTTGTTACCTTGCTGATTCTTTCCTAACCCTTCTCCAGGGCGGAAACCCAAAGATACCATCTCTTGTCCCACCGTCATTACTTCAGGGAAACTTTTGGTTTCAGAGCTGGTGCCCCAACAGGTAGGTACTGAGTATTACTCACCTCCAATGCTTGAAAACTAGCAGGTTCAATCCCTTCATCCAAACTGATCACCGTCATGTCTCCCTGTATGCAGACAGGGTATTCTGGTTAAGCATTTATCGTAATTAAGTTGCCATTGATAATGTACTTGAGCTGCTGATGGAGGGTGGATGGAACTGCTCCTGCCATGCGGATCCACGGCCTTCCCAGCAATAAATTGTATTCTGTGGTAATGTTAAGTACCTAGAAGGATACATAGAAAATGTTGGGACCTATTTCCAATGGAAGCTCAATCTCTCCCACAGCCTCTCGGCAAGATCCATCGAAAGCCCGGATAACCACATGACTGGTTCTGATCTTATTTGGGTTGATCTTCATTCTTTCCAAGGTGTCGTAGGGACAGATGTTTAGGGACGATCCTCCATCTATTAGCACACCTCCGATCACATACCCTGATGACATCACTGCTATGTGCAGTGACTTGCGATGACCCATCCCCTCTGCGGGTATATCATCGTCAGTGAAATATATCACATTATTGTTGAAGATGTGTTCTATCACATGACGAAATTTCTCAACATCCACTATTCTTGGTAGATGGGCTTCTTCCAGCACTTTCACCAGAATTTTGGGATGATCCATCGAGGATAAAACCAAATCCAGGATGGGCATCTGTTTGGGTGCATCCTTCAAGCTTTGCACCACCTTGATCTCGTTATGCCCCATTTTACTGAGGAATTCTTCAACTTTCTCCTCGGCCACCTTCCCTTTAGCTTTGATGACTGAATTAATCACCCGCTTAGGCAGGTACAATGGATTCTCCTTTGATACAATGGCAATGTTGTTTGAGGTTGAACCTTCATCCTTCCCATAGTTCCATGGGACTCTTTTCAAACTAATCACTGGGTATTGTGGTCTAAAAGGCAGTATTAAAGGTTCGAGCATAGCTACCTTCACAGGATTCTGTGCTTCTTGGACCCCTTTCCCTTACAGTATTAAGGGTGTCACAGCTAGCTCCTTTTCACAAGAAATAACAGAAACTGCTTCCTGATTCCATGCTGTGGGAATAAAGAATGCTTCTTCATCAGGAAAACCATAATCTTGATTCCCTCTTATAAGCTCACCACTTTTAATAAGATTCTGAATCAGGTGACGAAGTCCCTAGCAATCCTCGGTGTCATGACCTGGCGTATTGGAATGATACTGGCACATTCTGTCAGGCTTGAACTTTCTGGATCGAGGGTTTATCGGGGGTAACAAATCCGTAACCATTCCTTCATTGATTAGCATTTGGAGGATTTTCTTCATCGACTGATTCAAATTAGTGAAATTCCTCTGGAAGGAGAATTCCCTATCAGCATGGAACTTTTCTTCCTTGGCCACCTTGTCGGCCCAGGGTTCATGCTCATGAAATTGGTAATGATCCCTCATGGCAATGGGACTAATTTTCGGTGTAGGAGGACTTGATTCATGCTGGTTGGTCTGATTTATCAGCTGCCTGGTTATCTGATGTTGATACATGACCAAATCCGCTAACTGTCTAATCTGTTCCTTGATAGACTTAATTTCTTATTCTATCAAGAACCGTCTCTTTGAGAACTCCCAACTGTCTAGGATTGATTGAGTTGACTCTCCAACATAATGAAGGTATTTGGATCCTTCTCCACTCTTTGTGTTGATCATGTAGACACTCTCCTCTTTGTGCTGAGGGAGGGGGTTATCTTGCACATGCGTTTGCTCGGGTTTGGTCACCACAATCTCTCCGTTGTTTATCAAGTCTTGGATTTTGTGCTTGAGAGACCAACAGTCTTGCGTATCATGGCCCGGAGATCCGGAATGGTTGGCGTACTTCTTACTTGGGTCAAAATTATGCCCATCGGTACTGGTTGGTGGAAGGAGTTGAACAATCTTCTTTTGTGCTGTCAACAATTTTAGCACATTCTCGAGTGAATCCCCTAAAGGGGTGAACGTTCTCCGACTTCTGGCCTCCGCAGTTTTCTGAAATGGAGGATTAGAAGGTTGGGCTGGAGCTTAAAAAGGGGAATAGTTCCTCTTTTGAATGGGCATGCTGCTTGAATCGCCCCTCTGATTATGTCCTTGTAGTACCAAGGACACTTCTTCTTTCTTCTTGTGTGCTCTCCGGGGATTACTCCCATAACTTCCATATTGGATATGCTCGGCAACGGCTTCCAAGGTAGTGAGATCTTTTATCTTCCTAGACTTCAGCCCCATTTCAGCCATCTCTCCTTGTTTGATCATTTCTGAGAATGGTTTTCCTATGCCTGCTAGGACCCTTTTGTAATACGGAGCTTCTTGAATATCGATGAATGTCATGACTATCTCAGACTCAGTCATAGGTGGGGTGACTTGTGCCGCCATTCGTCTCCATCGTTGAGCATACTCTCTGAATGATTCTGTACTTTTCTTTTTGATTTTGGTTATTTGATATCTGTTTGGAGCCATTTGGGACTGAAAGCTGTATTGATTGAGGAAGGCATGTGCTAACTCTTCCCTGCTATGAATCTTGGAGTTATCCAGACGAGCATACCAGGCTCTAGCCTCTCCGGTCAAACTCTTCTGGAACAATTGCATTATGATTTTCTCGTCCTCTGCATCGAATCCGAGCTCTCCAATGAATGCCTTCAAATGGGTGTAGGGATCTCCTAATCCATCATATTTCTCAAAATCAGGGACTTGAAATTTTTCTGGATAACGAGCCCCGGGGAATATACATAAGTCTGAATAATTGACACTCCCAAATACCCCAGTCCCTTTAATGGACTGGATCATTTCTTCCATCTGTTGGACCTTCTTCAGAATGTCACTAGCTTCCTGCTCTTTGTTGAGGTTGGTGATTTCAGAGGTTTGTTGGTCATATCATGGTTCTGTGGTTCAGGAATCTTTGTGTCTTTCTTTCCAGTCTCTTGACTTCCACCAGGTGTAAATGGTTCTGTATGACCGAGTGTTTGTTTCCCTTGAAGGCCTTTGCTTTGTTCTTTCAAGAAAATAGCCAATTCTTCTATCTGGTTCTTCAATCCTTCAAACTCTTCCCTAGAAATAGGGGTAGATTCAGTTTGAGCACTTGAAGCCATGTCTGGAGATGGACTTAGTGCTTTATTAGATTTTGACCTGATAACGGGACCAATTTTTACCTATAACAAACATAGGTGTGTTAATTTCTTGATGTAGGTATCAGTCGGATGCATGCTATGCAATGTGTTTATTTTTGAGATTTTTTAATCTTATCTTGTAAAACAAAGGTCAATTATTTTGATGACAGGATAGTATGACAGGATTTATATGATATGGAATGTATATTTACATTATGAAATTTACATTGGAATTTGGAGAATTGAATTGAAAGAGGAAGGCATGAAGAAACTTCCCTTCAGATTTGGTTAATCAGAGTCTGACCTATCTTAGGCTACTCTCGCGGTTTTTCGACATGAAGGTCTCCAGATCATTGCAATCTACTAGAGGGGAAATTAATTCGATCTTTTCAATTAGAGCGGATTTGAGTGGTGCATCTCCTGAGCCTCGCAGAATTAGTCTTCTTTGAGTCCAGTAATCAAACACCGACGGTTTTGCCTCCTGGTGGAGGAATCACACAACATACATTCACACACATCGCGTCTCATTGTATGAAATGATGACATTGTGCGAAGCACTAGTACAAAGTAGTAAAGTATTCATTCACATCCATTCAATGTAAAACGTAGCATCCACACACACGCAGATATAAAAGAAAATTTTGAAAAGATTTGAACGCGGCCTAAGCCCTTTACTGTCCCCAGCAGAGTCGCCACTTGTCGACGTCGGGAAAAAATCCGATTTGACTTTGGACCCGATATTTCTCTCTTCCTAACTCTTATTTTCTACCCTTATTTCCTTGTCTGTTTTATGAAGGGTAAAGGTTTTTTAGGAAAAGGCCAACATATATTATGTCGACGATTTGAACGGTTTACAAAGTCGCCAGTTGGTAGATTTGAAATGGTTGTAGCAAGTCAACTGAGTTTTGTTTGAAAGTAGGCCCAATTGCTGGACACTGTCGAAACTTGATCTTGAAACTAAAATTCTTAAGTTCGGGGGCTTGGTTAAGTGGGGGGAAGGTGTTAGGCACCTCCCAACTCCCGTGAAAACACGGTACCGCATCTTTTCAATATTTTCCTTTTTATTTGCAATGTGTGTGTGGATACTGGAAGAAATTGGGCTTACGTTTGTTTGATTTGAAAGTATTGTTGTGCTTCGTTGAACCTATATACAAAGGGTTTGATTTGATTTGCGAAAGTCTTTTTTAGACAATATATGAAAATAATGTTTTGAAAAGGTTTGTTTCCAAACCCTTACGCTCACGTAGGAATTGAAGCATGTTGATACTTCCATTTTTATTCTTTTTAGCCTTTGGCTCGATTAGAATGGTGATTGTTGGGCTACGAAGCTTCCTCGACCACGACATATATACAAGTGTTAGTCTTCTTATGGGCATGACAGCCACCAGAGTGACTCTAGCACGACAAACCATTATTTTATTATGTTTGAGACCTTAAACCCGAATAACCGTTTTAAGGTCTTTCGGATGTACATTTTACAGAAAACTGGCAGGGTACATTTGTAATTTGGAGTTTGTCCATCGTGGGAATCAGATTCTGATCAGTTTGATCATGATTCCCATGATTCCTAGGCTCACAGAGAGAAGCTAAGAAAACCTGCACAACACAGATATTTACAAAAAAATGTATATTTACATCCAAACATCGCAAAAACCAAGGATTCATCAGTTAAATACTGGCATACGCGTAGCCAAACCTTCTCGTTCCCACTAGATAGTGATCTAAGGGTCGCGAGGTTGCTTTAATAACGAATAAAACTAGAAAGAAAGCTAGATTTAAATAAATCTTAGTCATTCTAGATTTCCGATTCCGGTTGGACCTATTTTGAACCGTTTGAAAGGTAGAAAGGCTAGATTTAAAGAAATCTAACTCGCCCAAAATGATATCAGTGTCAATTCACATCAAATGAATATTTACAGCAGATATTTAATCACAATGAATAAAGAATATATATATATATATATATATAAATAAATATATATATATATATATATATAATTATATATATACGAAAGCTGTCAAGGGCGATGGGTTTCCACTCTCAGGCCCGTATTGGAATGTATATATATATAAAAACTGTAAAGGGCGACAGATTTCCAATCCTATGCCCAAACAGAAATGTGTATATATATATATATATATATATATAAGCTATAAAAAGCCATGAAGTAATCCAGGCTTGACAGAATTGAAATACATATATATATATATATAAAAGCTGTAAATGAGCCATGAATTAATCCAGGCTCGACAGAATTGAAATATATATATATGTATAAAAGCTGTAAGGGCGTCGAATTTTCAATCTTATGCCTGAACTAGAATAGAAATATATATATTTATAAAAGTTGTAAAAAGCCACGGAGTAATCCAAGCTTGACAGAATTGAAATATATATATATATATATATATATATATATATAAAAGCTGTAAATGAGCCACGAATTAATCTAGGCTCGATAGAATTGAAATATATATATATATATATATATATATATATATATATATATATTTTATAAAAGCTGTCAAGAGCCACGAATTTATCCAGGCTCAACAGAATGAAAATATATATATATATATATATATATATGTATAAAAGTAGTAAAAAGGCCACGAATTTTCAATTCAGGCCAAACTAAAATATAAATGTTATTATATACAGTTAGTATATATATATTAAAGCAATAAAGGCCACGAATTAGCAATCTAGGCCAAACGAAGTCAGAAAAATTTAGATATATATAGTTATATATATAAAAGCAGTAACCGCCACGAATTTGCCATTCGGGCTTGACAAAATTGAAAAGTTAGTGTATATACATAGTCAAATATATACATAATTAATTTAAAAAGGCCACGAATCAGCGATCGAAGCCGTGAAAATTAGTATGTATATGTATATATATACATAAAAGCGAGTAAAAGCCGCGGATCGTCTATCTGGGCTGTGTAAATGCGAAAAAACGTATATACGTAGTAAAATGTACAAAAAAGTAAGCAAAAACGGCCACAGAATTGAGTTCTGGGCAAAATCAGAAGATGAAACTTTACGTGCACATGTATAAATACGCAATGGAGTAAGAAACGAGTTCTGATCATAAAAATACTTACAATGGACTGCTACACGGGATTTTTGCCACTTGATAGGCTTCAAATGGACGTTTCCACTGGTTAATTTTTGGTATATTGTAGTATATGAGTATACCTACGTGTTAGAGTAATAAAATCTAGGTTTGGAGTACTAGAAGTCGGGCTAGGAAACGAAATGGGCGGAGTTTTAGATCGTTTTCAATTTTTTTCTTCTTTTTTTGGCAAGGGGGAACTTGTATTTAAAGACCCAATGGAAGCAGGCCTACTGACGGCAACCACGGGTCTACCTACGGCTCCACGTGGCAGGGCCCATATGGTGGTCCTGTCGTCTCGAAGTACGTGCACTCCGAACAATGCGATGTCAAGTTCGAAACTTTCAAACTTTTGATCGGAGCGTCCGTTTGAGGTGTGCTATACCTTTTCGGAAAGCCCTCGTCGAGAGCGTCACAATGATATGAGACTAAACATTTTTTGAGTCCAAGAAGATGGGTTCATAACCAGATCTTCATTTCTTCGTAGTTTATCCGTTAAGCTGTATTGTGTTATTTTCACTCGGGATCAATGTTATGGTTCTTTCTTACCTTGATGGGATCAATTCAGCTTGATTTTGACCGGATTGGCTTCAAATTGGTAAAATGACCATTTTGCCCCTTCAGGGGTTGTCTCCTGTACTGGCATGATTTTTAACTTTTTTCCCGGGGTTGTCTCCGAGGTTTTGATCCCAATCGATTCTGTTTGTCCTCAGGGTTGTCTCCGAGGCTGACTTGGTTTCCCAGGGTTATCTCTGGGGATGATGTGATGCATCGGGGTTATCTCCGAAGGTTGGATTGATCTCCCGGGGTTATCACCGGGGCTGCTTGACATCCCGATATGGTCATCGGGGCTTCACTTGACCTCCCGGTGTTACTAGGGTTTGACTTGACATCTCGGTATAGTGACTGGGGTTGAGCTTGACATCCCGGTGTTGTCGTCGGGGCTGCTTGACATCTCGATATTGTCACCGGGGTTTCCTTTGACATCCCGGTGTTGCCGGGGTTTGACTTGATGTAATACCCGAGAATTTTCAAATATTTTTAAAGGAATATATTAATGAAAGTTGGATATTTATTTGAATATAAATATTTATGTGATATGAGATGAGTTAACTTAATTACTTCAAATTGAAATGATGATAATTGAGAAGAGAATGTGGAGTTTATTATAAGCTCGAGGAATGCCTTGTGTGGCACAGTGATGAAAAGTACGTAATTTAATTCATTAAAAAAAGAATTAATAAGTGGATGATTAATTAATAATATATTATTAATTAAGGATGATAACATATTAATGGGTAATTAATGTTTGATGTTAATATTTATTCTATTAATTATTTAGTGTAAAGTTATGTAATCGTATATTGTATAGTAACTGCAACTATATAATATAATGTATAATGTGACATTTTGGCATAACTATGTAATATATATATATATATATATATATATATATATATATATATATATAAACTATATTATAAAAGAAAGTGAGCCACATGGGTGGACTTATAAGAATACATGTTGTATGTACATTATACCATATGAGACCAAACTATATAAAGTTTAGTGTGACATTTTAGTAAGACCATGTAATATATATACTATATGGTATATTAAAGCATGTGAATAAGGAATAACAATAATTATTTCAATAAGTACATAACTGAAATAATAATAATAATGAGATTTGTGATAATGTAGTATATCACCATTCAATTAACTCATAATATGATATTATTAAAATGTACATGGATTATATGATGTGTATATACATGTACCCCAATGTGCTACCATGTAATGTTGTTGTGACATCCTAAGTCCATGTATACTTCTAAGTGAACTTAAACCTAAGCATATATGTGTACTAAGTATATAGTATTTCATTTCCCCCAACTTGTTAATGCTGAGTTTCATTGTCCCATATTGAGTGTCCAAATTGCCCCATCTCTTCTCTCACGTGAATAGCCAATGGTCTAAGCAACACCTTCATCATTTCTCTTCCTAGATAGCATTGCGGGTGCTAATGACAAGGGGTGCGGGTTGAGGTGGTGGTTGGACACTATTCCATCAACTCCCCTCAATCCTCTAGTTCTTCATTTCCCCCATTGTTTCAAACCTTGGGGCAATTGCTTTGTATGGATATTGAATTCCCTATAAATACCAAGCCTCTCTTCATTTTCTATGTTGCTAAAATTTGTGCTAAGTTGATATAGAGAGAGTATTGTGAGTTTATAATCTGAATTTGAGAGCAAGTCTTGTGCAAGTTTGAGCTCAAGAGGTATAACCTCTAAAACCATTTGAAATTCAATTCATAGAAATTGCATGATATTGTTGGAATTGATGTCTGATAAAGTGCTAGCATAAGTTGTTAAGTATATCTATATGTTAGGAATGCAAAGTAGTAGTATGCAAGCATGCTAGCTAAATACATTGTGAGGAATTGCTGAAGTTCTGCTGAAGCAGAACATTGTCTGGCCTGGAACCGAAGTGGCGCGGCCGCGCCACTCCCTAGTACAAGTGGCGCACGGCCGCGCCCCTCTGTAGTTTCTGTTGACAATTTTGTTATGTCTTCTAATGTATTGAGCATGTTATATTAGCTAGAATATGTATATAAATCATCATGATATGTGCAATAAGGTTGTTATGTATATAGTAAGTCATATTAGTTGTTTAGCTTAAATATTTCAAAGAAAGTTAAAGATTTGAAAACTAGTTTCAATAAACGTTGTGTAATGTATATTCTGACCTTAAGCATCAATGTATCAAGTTCCGATATGTATTGACATGTGAACAATATGTTAGAGATGGTATAGATTATCCAAGCATGATTAGATATAAGTTTTCAAGTAAAAGTCTATACTTGCTATGTGTACAATAAGCTATGTATACTCGAATTCCAAACTTGGTATCATGATTTGATTACCTATGTAAGACCCCGAATTTTATAAATAAAGATTTAATTTTCTTTATATATTATTTCAAAATAGTAAGGTGTTGATTTGATAAATGTGAAAAGTTATGGGTGAAATGTGCAAATATTTCAAAATGAGCAAGTGATTATAAAATATTCATTGTTGTTAGGGAATATTCGTTTGGTCGTGGAATATTCTTGTTGTCGGGAAATATTCGTACGACGGCGCAGCTATTTGTGGGCTCCACAACGGAATAACTGTCGGATATAGAAAGCGACAGAAATAACCATTTTATAAATAACGGTAAAACTGTTACGGTTAAACTGTTGAAATACCCGGGGATAAAAATACAGTAATACGCGTTGTTGCACAGTAGCACACGGTATTGCACAGTATTTTGAATTATTGATTCTTACGTAAGAAGTCACTTACTCAATAATTGTTACAGTAATTACTGTTCAATATTTTATATTATTGATTCAATAATTGTATGATATTTTATTGGTTCAATAATTGCTACGTTGATATTTTATATCAATAATTGCTACGTTGCTATTTTATATGATTGATTCAATAATTGCTACCGTTGATATTTTGTATTATTGATTCAATAATTGTCACTGCACAGTATTTCACATTATCAACTCAATAATTAATATTATTTGAATAATATTATTAGATAGCATTATTGACAATGTCTAAGGAAGTTCTGTCTAGGAGGGGTTATTTAATTGCGCGCCAGTAAGGAGAAATCCTTATCGGAAGGCCCCCTCTTTCCTAGGAACGACCTGGTTGTCAATATTGTAGTTCTGTAATATTATTTGTGAACAATTAATTATTGATTTACATGATAAAGAAATATTTATTTTATGAATATAAAAGAAGGAATTAGTGCTAAGGTGTTTTTATCAGTATTTTGTTGTGAAAAATCACCCGTTTGTGGATTTCGGCCATTTTCGATTGGGAATTTGGAAAAACTTCCTTCTACAAAGTTGTAGAGAATTAAATTTTCTATAGAAGGACATAGAATTTGTATTTTTCTGATAAAAGGGCTATTTATTATGAATTATTGAAGTTTCAAAAATAAATATTTTTTTAAATAAAATGGTGGGCCCCACTTTTGTCATTGCTTGTTGAATGTTGAATTTTTTTTCTCACGAGGTGTGCTGGGAGAAGCTGTCAGCGCAAAAGTCTACTTTGGCATCCTAAGCTTTTTCTATAAATAGGGTGCTTAGGTTAGAATTGAAAAACACACCAGAATCAGAAGTTTTCTCTCTCTATAATATCGAGCGTATTTTTGTGAGTATTTAGATACTTTGAGTGTTGCTATTCAGTGCAAGTTTTCTTCAGCCTTATATCCGATATTCCAATCAAAAGTACTATTCTTTTGAGGTAAGGGATGTTATTTTTTTTCGTAAATGATGTTATTCTTTTCAATATCATTATACCAAAATATTGGCATGAATTTTCTTATGAAATTCTTACTTTTCCGTCGGGGTTACTATTCACGTATATGGCACTATTCACAAAAAATTAAATTTTCTTCTATTTGTTTAAGCTGACTATTATGGGTCCTATCTTTGATTGGATCTAAGTTTTGAGCTTTATTCTTGAATTTTGCTCCACAATTGATTATGACGAAGTATTTTTGAATTGAATAAACTAAAATACGAATCCTTAATCTTTGTTCTTTATCTCACTGGATTCGTTCTTTAAAATATTTTTCATCATTCTCAGTCCTAAAAGGTGATATAACTGAATATCTTTGGCCTATAGAGCAAAGATGAATGATTACCTGATGAATATCTTTGGCCTTTAAAAGCAAAGATGAATGATTACCTGATGAATATCTTTGGCCGTAGTGCAAAGATGGACAGGTGTTGAGATGAACATGACTACTGGTGATACAAATGAATATCTTTGGCCCGTAGTGCAAAGATGAATATTTGATTTGAGATGTATATTGATTGATGTTACAGGGATAAAATATTGATGATGGACTTTTAAATCATAGAAGATAGTAGACTTCATTCTCTACTTGACTCTTCGAATGAATGGTTATTTCCGCTGCGAAGATTGATCTAAAACTTGTTGTCAATAATATTTTATCTGAATTGTTGAAGACTAACGATAATTTATTTTCCATTATCTTAGTCATAATATTCTTTACTGGGCTAGTTGAGCTCACCCTTTTCATCTATTGTCCTCTTCAGAAAATGAGAATGTCGCAGGAACTAGTCGGGGGACAGAGTGATGGTCCAAGTTAGAGCAGTAGTAGTCCTCATTATTTTTAATAAATAGTGTGATAATAATTGTAATGAGGACTTAGTTTGAATGTTAATATTTTCTACATATTTGTATTGACACTCACAGTTGTGTGGTCGTATTTTGCACGACCGTGTGATATAAAAATTTGTATTTAGATTCTGTACCATGTATTTGGCGACTCAGAATGGGTTGGGTTGACTGGACCTATTATGGGGGCGTCACAACCTACATATACATGCACAAGAAAGCGTGGAAGCATGACATAGAGTATATGAACTTACCTTGCATGTTTAAATAATTTTGACAACCTTCTAAGAGGAAACGTATAGTCTTAAATGTGAACTTGACGAACTATATGTCCTTTTTAAATTCTGAACTTGTGAGCATGCTTAGGTGGTATGATTATGTATGTACAAGCATGAAATACGATATGTGTAGTAGCTTTGCATGCTTGGTGGCTTAACATAAGTTTTTCAAAAGAAATCTTTAAGACTAGTTTGTCAAAAGAAATCTTGAAAACTAGTTTGTCAATAACTACGTTGTAAGTATTCTAGAATGTGACTTCATGATTAGGTGTGCCATGCCTATAGACATGATTAACATGAATGACTAGTTAGTCTTATGCATTGTACAATAGTTAAGCATGATTAAGAACAAGATTCAAGGAAGTGAAACATAGAACATAAAATGCATGACTAAAGTAGCTTGAACATGTGTATATGATACTCAGTGACCTCATGGCATATGTGTAGCAATTAAACGTAAGAAATATTGTTACTTGAATACTTAAAGCTTTGATTAGATAAGAATGGATAACGAATTGAACCTAGTTGTCAGTTTCCTAACATGTGTATTTATCATGATCCTTCTTATGCGTGCAATGCGTATTAAATTGACAAGGTATTTATAAATGATAAGTCTAACGATGGTTCCGAACTACGTAGTAGCATATGTATTGGATTGTATGACTAGTCATATGTGTGTACTTGAATCACATATCAAGTTTGTTTATCTAATATGTTTAACTAATGAACATCCTAAACATATTATATACTATAAATAGGGTTCAAAAGTGTGGATTAGCTTTACGTGAGTAAACTACGCTAAAGGTAAGTTTCCTTAAACCCGTTCTTGTATTATTTGCAAGTATCCTAAACCCTTGCATTACTTTATTTAACGGATATCGTAAGCAAGTACTTGAACTCTATTCTTATTGAATTTATATTAAGTTATTGTTGTGCAAGTGAGTTATTCATATTTTGACTTATTGCATCATGGTTACGATAAAGTCGATTATATTCTTCAAACTTTAATGTCAAGTATTGAATTTATAAAGAGTGGTCTATGTCATTTGATTCGACTAGACTTATACTATGATTAGAAAGCTATCCAAACCAATTGATTGGTGCGGAGTCTTATTTTGACTAAGATGAACAATCTTCTTCGAATGGAAAATATATTTGTCGGGAGACCGACGTGCGCATACTTTAAGTATGATTGAACGATATGCATACCGTATGGTACTTTAGGCTGATCACCTATTGTACTTGTTTTATTGGATTTTCAGTATATTACTGTTAAATTCTAGTAGAAGTTCATAGTCATTAGTGACTGCTCAGTATTCAGTTATATTGAAATCTTATGTTGATTTGGCGTTGAATCATATTGATATTATTCTATCCTTAGCGACTATTATTGAGAACTGTTGATATTCTTGCTATCCTTGAACTATCATACCTTGCTATACCTTTTTGGGATTCGAGAACTATATTACTCACCCTTATTATTATACTACTTGCTGAGCAAATTTGTGTTCATTCTTGCTTTCCCTAAAAACATTTTCAGTTAAGGCAGAGCAGTGCGGACCCTCGGGCACAGACAAGGGCAAGGGAAAGGCTACTGAGTAGGTTTATTTATATAGAACTTTATAATTTGTAATAAGAACTTATGCCATTATGTGTTAGTTATGGTTATGCATGCTTAAGTTATGTTTACGATATGTAATCAATGTTTAAGTTACGAGACCTTGGGACGAGAATAAATTATATTAATTAAATGTAATTTATTCGGTAATAGTTGTGTATTATTCTGCAGTGCGATGCGACATTTAGTCGTAATATTTATTGTGGTGTTAGATATTAGAACGTGACAAACCGAATTCGAGTGACCAAGTGGCGGTCCGAATTTGGGGGCGTCACACTTGACATCCCGGTATACTGACCGGGGCTTCACTTGACATCACGATGTTGTAGTCGGGGCTGTTTGACATCCCGGTATTATCACCGGGGGTTCACTTGACATCCCGGTATTGTCGGGGTTTGACTTGACATCCCAGTATAATGATCGGGGTGGAGCTTGACATCATGGGGTTGTCGTCGGGGCTGCTTGACATCCCGGTATTGTCACCGGGGTTTCCCTTAACATTCCGGTGTTGCCGGGGTTTGACTTGACATCTCGGTATAGTGACCAAAGCTTCACTAGACATCTTAGTGTTGTCGTCGAGGCTGCTTGACATCCCGGTATTGTCACCGGGGTTTCCTTTGACATCCCGGTGTTGTCGGGGTTTAACTTGACATCCCGGTATAGTGACCGGGGCTTCACTTGACATCCCGGTGTTGTCGTCGGGGCTGCTTGACATCCTGGTATTGTCACCGGGGCTTCGCTTGACATCCCGGTGTTGCCGGGGTTTAACTTGACATCCCAATATAGTGACCGGGGTTGAGTTTGACATCCCGAGGTTGTCGTCGGGAGGCGAAAGACGGTTTTACCCTCCTGTAGGGTTAGTAACAGGAATAAAAAATTCGAGTGTCTACACACTATTCTGAATTGTTAATTAAGAACACATAAATAAATATGACCATCTCTCAATGCACCATATTCAAATCAACTTCATTCCACATATGATAGGATTAAGAAGAACACCCTAATTAACTAATCCACTATATCTCTATGTGAATTATAATTAAAGAGGATTTTAAGCACAAGTTCTTTATCAGATTACATGCGATGCATAGGTATATCTCTATCCTAAACATAAATTATGAATTCCAACGCCATGCAGAAAACACAATCACATACTATTATGATCAGATCTAAACTCATAAACCGTCTCTTGATTTCATATGGATTATCACGGTAATTGATAGCTAGGAAATTAAACAATTAATTCCAAATCACAATAGACAATCCCCACGATAGATCATAATAATTAATAGAGAAGCATATTAAAATAAGCTACACAATAAGATCCATTGTAATATCAAACAATAGATTTAGTTCATTATTATTGAATCAAAACCAAGAATTCACAATTGAATAACATTAAAAGATAGAAATAAGAGTAAAGAAGATAATAGAATCTGTTGTCAGCAAATCTCTTGCTCCCTCTTGCTTCTACTCTTGATCTTCAATGGTCTCCAAGTTGCTTCAATTTCCAATCCATCCCAACTAGGGTTTTTCCTAATATAATTGAAATCTAATCTAAATTAATCTAATGGAATCTAACTCTTAATCCTTGTGTATTATTCTCCTTTTATAGCCCTCTGATGATCCTTCTCCAAATCCACTCTCAGAATCCTTTTCCGAATTAACATCTAAAAATCAGCAATCTTTCCCGACATGCCCGCCCTGGTGGGCTTTTTGTACTAGTAATGCCCGCCCCGGCGGGTATCCACTATTGATAATGTGACCTCCGCCCCGGCGGGTGAATTGGCCTATGAAAGCCGGCCCCGGCGGGTGTATAGTGACTGAAATTACAAAAATGTCATTAAGCTCTATTTTTCATGTTTTGACCCTCCGAAGCCGTTTCCTACAACACAAACACAAAAACAAGTAAAATAACACTAAAAATACTTAAAGTTAACAAAGAATTAAGCCTAAGAGATGTCCGATTCGTAGGTATAAAACTCACTCATCAAATACTCGATTAGAATAAGAAAAATAAATAAATAATGAGTTTTTAGGTAAAGTTAATTAATGAATGAATGTTAATTTATTTATTTTTAATAAATACAATAATCAATAATCTAAATTCAAATTCAAATAAATTTTCATCAATTTGAAATCCTAAATTTAAATTTCAAAATGAATGCTCTAATTACAACTAGAATTAGAATAAGGAAAAAAATGAGTTTTAAAGTATAATTCATTAATGAATGAATGTTAATTAATTAATTTTTAATAAATACAATAATAAATACTCTAAATTACAATTCAAATAAGTTTTTATCATTTTTAAATAATAAATTTAAATTTCAAAATGAAAGCTCTAATTACAACTATAACTAGAATAAGAAAAAAATAAGTTTTAAAGTATAGTTCATTAATAAATAAATGTTAATTTATTTATTTTTAATAAAGCAAATAATCAATATTATAAATTACAAATCATATAAGTTTGTTTTTCGAAATCCTAAATTTAAATTTTAAAATGAATGCTATAATTATAACTATAACTATAATAAATAAATAAATAAATAATGAGTATTTAAGTATAGTTCATTAATGAATGAATGTTAATTTATGTATTTTTAATAAACATAATAATCAAAACTCCAAACTACAATTGAAATAAGTTTTCATCATTTTTGAAATCCTAAATTTAAATTTTAAAATGAATGCCCTAATTACAACTATAACTAGAATAAGAAAAATAAATAAATAATGAGTTTTAAGGTATAGTTAATTAATGAATCAATGTTAATCTATTTATTTTTAATAAATACAATAATTAATACTCTAAATTATAATTCAAATAAATTTTTATCAAATTCGAAATCATAAATTTTAATTTTAAAATGAATGGTCTAATTACAACTATAACTAGAATAAGAAAAAAAAATGAGTTTTAATGTATAATTCATTAATGAATGAATGTTAATTTATTAATTTTTAATAAATAAAATAATCAATACTCTAAATTATAATTCAAATAAGTTTTCATCACTTACGAAATCTTAAATTTAAATTTTAAAATAAATGCTTTAATTAGAACTATAACTAGAATAAGAAAAATAAATAAATAATAATTTTTAAAGTATAGTTCGTTAATGAATGAATGCTAATTTATTTATTTTTAATAAATAAAATAATCAATACTCTAAATAAAAATTCAAATGAGTTTTTATCATTTTTGAAATACTAAATTAAAATTTCAAAATGAAAGCTCTAATTACAACTATAACAAGAATAAGAAAAATAAATAAATAATGAGTTTTAAAGTATAGTTCATTATTGAATGAATGTTAATTGATTTATTTTTAATAAATACAATAATCAATATTCTAAATTAGAATTTAAATAAGTTTTCATCATTTTTAAAATCTTACATTTAAATTTCAAAATGAATGTTCTAATTACAACTATAACTAGAATAAGAAAAAAATGAGTTTTAAAGTATAATTCATTAATGCATGAATGTTAATTTATTTATTTTTAATAAATAGAATAATCAATACTCTAAATTATTATTTAAATAAATTTTCATCATTTAACAAATTCTAAATTTAAATTTCAAAATAAATACTCTATTTATAACTATAATTAGAATATAAAAAATAAAAAAAATGAGTTTGGGCGCGCGTCTATCCCTCCCATATTTCCCCCAAATCAAGTTTCTCTCCTCTCCCACACTTTTTCACGGATTTTCCCTCAAATCAGTTAATCGTTCTCATTTGGTCGCCTTCTAACCCTTTCTCAGTCGAATGTTCTCATCCTCACTCTCCTTTTCTAAGTTAACCATCATCTTCCGATCGAATTGGCCATCGCGTGTGCGCCATCGACAAGAGTCCCTTCGGTAGTGAATCGTAAGGCTGGATGTTATTTCCTATTTCCCCCTATTTTTCTCGCTCATTACGTGACTATATTGATTGTATTGCTAATGTTCAATGATACTTGCATATCATCTGTTTCCTAATCCCTAGCTAGTATTATTAGTAATTGGTTAAATTGTTCAGGAAACTTAATTTTACCTTGTGAGAAAAGTATTATTTTTGCTATTAATTTCTGAAAGCAATCTACATGAAACTTCATTCTACTTGGTTGTGGTTTGTTATCTTTAACTAGAGTCAATTATGATATGTCTTCAACTAGAGTCAATTATGATAGATTTTGCTTGGAAGTACCTAGTTTAACTTGCATATGAACGCTTCTTAATTCAGATCTTCTGTAAGAGCCAGACAAGCCAACCCCTTCCCTTTATCATTATACCATCGTGACCTTCTTCTATATATATATATATATATATATATATATATATATATACACACACACACAAAAGAAGTGAGGCATAGTCTTATTCAGAGTGACAAAGTCTTATTCAAGTGTTTATAATTTAATTTGTGTTCAAAATATTTATTATCTTTCCCTTGCATTTTCAAAGTGACATGAATATTACCAGTGTTAAATTATAGAGTATTTGATTACTTTGAATATATGATGCTCATTTGATGAATCACGACCTTGTTAAATTACAAATTGTTACTCCATATCATTCATTATGTTATTGTGAAATTTTTTTCTGTATTATAAATTGTTTAGTGTCTTTCAAGGTTAAAGAAAATGGCTTCAAAACTTAGGCATTGGAGAAAACACAACAATTATGCAAGAGGACTATATATGAGCCTGATAAATGTGTAGATGTAAATGAAAGATGACTTAATTGTGCAGTAATATAGTAATATATTTTTATAGTACTTTATTCAATAACTACAACCTCAGGCCTCAGTATACAATTTTTGCTTATCTGCCTGCAGTTCCAGAAATTTGCTCTACGCTTCTTGACAATTAATGAAACAGAAAAGTTTATAAATTCATTGAAGGTACAACTATTGAATCTCTTGCAATGGCTTGTGGTGATCACCTTGAGAACCATGATTCATGGCCTCTTTGACTTTTCTCTTCCTTTTCCAACAAACATCCTTTACCAGGAGATCTTGGAGGATGCAAGTGCTGCTGGACTACTCTAAAGTAACCTTGGGTCTGCAATATCATCTCAATCAGAATGCGTTCCTCCACTTGGATCACCATATAAGTGAGAGAAGATACCTGCCTTTACTTGATTGCATGCCTGTACTTTGCAGCAGATATATTCAACTATTACACAAAAATTTTTAACCAAAGACCTATGGTATGTGCAGACCTAGCAAGGATTGGAGTCCAACAGCTTTCGCGAATACTTACCCCCATGAGATGTCATCAAGCTTGAATCAGGAAGCTGCCAAGAAAAAATATACAGGGAACCATACATAATAATCAAGTTGAGGGTGTTCTTTCAATATTTCCTCCCAGTTTCACATCGTTACTGATGAACTGTTGCCCTTCTGTTGAACAAGGTAGACCGACAGCCCCATATTTATGACACAATTATGTTTTTATTTGCTTCCACTGATTTTGTTTAATGAGCCTTTCTGTTGATGGAATAATATAGTTATAGCAGAACCAACTGTATCTAAGGATGCTGATCTTAAAGTTCAAATAACGATAATATATTAAATGCTGCAATTTAGTAGTAATATTTCATGATCATGCTTTGATTTTCTGAATAAGTATTGATGTTTTCTTACTGAATGACTTCTTTTTCTCTTATTCTTACTCTTTTTTTTCCACTTGGGCAAAGGTATTTAGAGGATTCTTTCTTTCAAGGTACATTTTGTTTCTACTGCTATTCATCCCTGTCTCAGCTTTTTGGGCTCGTTCTTCATTTACCTGTAACTTAAAATTGTTGATTTAATAGGCATGAGTCTTTTTAGATGACTATGAGTCTTTAATTGTAGATTTAATAGTTGGTTGAATTTTTTTTTGTACTTTCTACTATATGACATTAGAAGTTCACTAGAACACCATCGCATTATAAATGCGAATATGAACTCAGGGTTGACTCTTTCAAGCCAAGAATCAGAAATAGCAACTATTTTGAATATTTTTCAATTGGCTTTTGCAATATTGCTTGACCTTTTATACATGGTCATATTACTATATAGTTTCTTGATGCTTGTTTCACAGAGAATAATTGTATACTGTAGATTTGCAAGTTTTTGGAAGTTTCTACATTAATAAACATTTATTTAGTCGGTGCCAGAGTGCTATAGTTATTTATTGAAAAAATGGATGGTAGCTAGATAATACACACTTCATAGATACTTTTCTTTTTCTTATGGTCACCTGATTTCCTTTATATATGCGGATTTCAATGCATGGTATGATGGACACTGTCTTAAATCTTGGAGTCAATGATGAAGTGGTTGTTGGTTTGACTTCAAAAAGTGGATAGCGTTTTACGTATGATTCATACAGACGATTTTTAGACATGTTTGGAAATGTTATGAGTAGTTCTGCCCAATTTTATGCTATTACCAATGGTTAGTTATATTTCCTTAATTCTGATATATGATATAAAATTGTGCCTCACATATGTAACAGGGTTCATCATTTTCCTTGTGTGTTGCAAGAATTCTTAGACAACCTAAGTAGTGTCACCTAAAGGTCTTGCACAAGGTCATAAAACTTTTGCTAAGAAGCATTGATGGCAACAGATCCAACAAACACTTCTCTTGGTTCAAATTTAGAGGTATGAATGTTCTTGTATACTCCTTAAACAATGTTGATCAAAAGGGATGTGCTAGTTCTGATAGATGTTTGATTAATATAGTTGAAGAGTATTGAATTCTTCACAGTTTCACATAGTACATAAAACAGATTATGTGCTGAACTAGTAGTCTAAATAGATATTTCATTGAAAGCATATGTTGATGTTGTGACTGTTCACAAGTTTCATGCATGGTTATGTCTTGACATTCTGGAGGTATTGTGTCAGCAAGCTAAGAGAGGTAATGCAAGTTCTGTTCAACCAAAGCTCGAGTTTCCTCTTAAGCACTGCTCTGAAGTCTTGCTACTTGGGATGACCAACATCAATGTACTATTTTCTCATACTAATGCATTTCCTTGATGTCTACTTTCTGTCCTCATATTTTCTTTGTTGTTGATTGATTCTGCTATTTTAATCTCAGACAACACAAGTTTGAAGGTGTTCATCCAGTTTCTTCAGTAGCACAGATTGTTATTTTATATGCTTTCGAGAACATATTGAACATGCTACATTTTTTTATGCCTTAAGTGACTGAAGAACTATGACATGTTTGATTGTAAAACTGATGAATAATTATGTACCGGATGATTTTATTTAATTAATGATATTAGAGTTTTTTTGTATTTCAACCATAATTTGTTATGGGGTCATTGAACCAAAATTTATTTTGTTTGTAAAATAATTTTGATATTCGTTACATAATAAGATTGTCAATAATAGATTTGGCAATGATACGATCAAAATCTATTGTATCAAACAAAAATGTATATTGTCGTTGCTAATCGACAATAGTTTTTGTTGCTCTCAAAAAATAATTAGCATTGAACAATATCGTTGCTAATTGATCATAATTATTCATAACAAAACCAACGAAACAAATAATTTTGTTGCAAATTAATATATGAACGATTTATTATTCACATTTAGCAACGAACATTTTTGCCAAAAAGTATACAATCAGCAACGAAAATCACTTAAGGTAACAATTTTCATACTGTTCAGCATCGACAAATATAGTTGGCAAATGTGTATCAAATGTAACGAATTTCATTTTCATTGACAAAAAAAAAAAGTTTCTTTTCGTTGCCAATTAGGCGGATTTTGCAACAAATGTTGCTTTTCCGTAACAATTTCTTAATAAATTTGCTACAAAATATTTCGTTGCTAAATGATCTATGATTTTACATGAAAATAAATTTTCGTTGCAAAATATCTCACTTTCTGCAACAAAAAAAATAAATTCATTGCTAGACAATTAGCAACGCTCATTGCACAACGAATGGTCTAACGACTGAAAAATCGTTGCAAATGACCTTTAGCAACGAAATTTTGCACATTTAGCAACGAAAATTATTTGTTGCAAAATCACCATTTTTTGTAGTGAGTAAATAGTTACCGTACAATTCAATCCTTCCACCATATAATGTTCTAATTAAATATAAGACATGGAATTATTGTCAAGTCTTATTTTATTTAATTATATGTATTTCGATTAGAAAATGCACAACTCCAAATAATGCAAATTAGAAACTCCTTTCTATTGACAGGCAAGTAAAACTCCATTAGGTATTCCATAGCGAGTCACGTTCAGTGAACTTATTCTCCAATAAGCACCTACATACTTGCTTTAGTGTCTCCACACAAATGATTATAAGATCAGTCATCCTCATCCAATGAGCAAGCAACATATGTACCAATCTATCCAGATTTACTAATCCCCTTTTTAGTAATCCAATGATTGGGAACTATTTTAGTTTTAAGCTTTCTAAGAATTTAGATCTCATTAGTATGATCAACATCATGATTCTAAAAGCATTGCTTTAAATTATGAGTTGTCTACATATTATAAAAATAACATCATGTAGATTATTAAATGCCTTTAATAAATGAATACTTTTATTAATAAGAAAGTAAGATCGTTTACAAAGTATATGTTTTATCATCATACATGATTGACTTGTATGCATACTACTTTCAATCTCCCACTTGCACTAAAGCCAATCGCCATGGTATCTCATACCCATCTTTTCTAAGTGACGATCAAACTGTTATTGTGTTCAAGCTTTAGTAAATGGATCTACAATGTTGTCTTGAGAGTCTACATGCTCCAAGGTGACGTCTCCTCTTTCAATGATCTCCTTGATCAAGTGAAATCGCCGCAACAAGTGTTTGGATTTCTTACGAGACCCGGGTTCCTTAGCCTGTTCAACCGCTCCGGTGTTGTCACAGTATAAGGGGACTGCTCCTCCACTGCTAGGAACCACACCAAGTTCTGTTATGAACTTTTTCATCTAAACAGCTTCCTTTGCAGCTTCATTTGCAGCTATGTATTCTGCCTCTGTCACTGAATCAGCAACTATTTGTTGCTTGGAACTCTTCCAACTCACTGCGCCTCCGTTCAAGGTAAATACATACCCCAAAACATATTTAATGTCATCTTGGTTCGTTTGAAAACTTGAGTCTGTGAAGCCCTCGAGTTTTAATTCAGACCCACCGTAGACAAGAAATACATCCTTAGTTCTTCGTAAGTACTTTAGGATATTTTTCACTGCTTTCTAGTGCTCTTCTTCTGGATTCGACTGATATCTTCTCGTTAAACTAAGTGCATGAGCGACATTTGGTCTAGTATATATCATACCATACATGATAGATCCTATTGCTGAAGCATAAGAGATTTTACTCATACGGTCTTTCTCCTCAGGTGTCTTTGGGGCCTGTTTCTTGGAGAGATTTATTTCATGGCTCATCGACATGAGGCCTCTTTTGGAATCTTCCATGCTAAACCTCTTTAGCATGGTATGAATGTACGTTCCTTGGGATAAGCCAGGCATCCTTTTAGATCTATCTCTATAGATCTTTATCCCCAAAATATAGGATGTTTCTCCCAAGTCCTTCATGGAGAAGTGTTTAGATAACCATATTTTAATCGATTGTAGCATATAAATGACATTCTCTGTCAGTAATATATCATCAACATATAATACAAGGAATGAAACAGCTCTCCCACTAACCTTCTTGTACACACATGGTTCATCCTCGTTTTTGATAAAATCAAACTCTTTGATTGTCTCATCAAAATGGATGTTCCATCTACGAGAAGCTTGCTTCAATCCATAAATGGATCGTTGCAGCTTACAGACTTGATTTGTTCCAACCTTTGAAATAAATCCCTCTGGCTATGTCATATACACATCCTCCTCAAGTTTTCCATTGAGGAAGGACGTTTTCACGTCCATATGCCAGATCTCATAGTCGTAATAAGCTGAAATCGCAAGCAAAATCCAAATGGACTTGAGCATTGCTACCAGTGAGAAGGTTTCATCATAGTCAACTCCTTGTCTTTGTTTGAAACCTTTTGCAACCAGTCTGGACTTATAGGTCTCTACCTTGCCGTCCGCTCCAGTCTTTCTTTTAAAGACCCATTTACACCCAATAGTCTTAATGCCTTCAGGTGGTGAAACCAAAGTTCATACTTGGTTCTCATCCATGGAGTCCATCTCGAATTTCATGGCTTCAAGCCATTTTCCTGAGTCTTAATTACTCATAGCCTATTCGTAATTCAATGGATCATCATTATTCATGACGTGTACCTCATCTTCATCCTCTATGACAAATCCATACCTATCAGGTATCTTTGGTACTCTTCTAGATTTACGAACAGGATGTTGTACAGAAGGTGTCTCTACTTGGACAGGTTCATCCACTTGATCTGTAGTGGTTTGTGGTTCTTGAATTTCTTCACGATCTATTTTCCTTCCACTAGCCCCTTCAAGAATAAACTCATTTTCCAAGAAGGCAGTGTGTTTCGCAATAAACACCTTTTGCTCAGTAGGATTGTAGAAATACTATCCCAAACTCTTTTTAAGATACCCCACAAACAAGAACTTATCAGATCTTGTCCCAAACTTATCATTTTGAAACCTTTTCACATAAGCTGGACATTTCCAAATCTTAACATGCTTAAGACCAGGTTTCCTCCCTGTCCACATCTCATATGGAGTCTTGGGGACGGATTTCGAGGGGACCGTATTTAGTAGATATGCAGCCGCTTCTAGGGCATAACCCCAGAACGATACTGAATAGATCGGTAAAACTCATCATGGAACGAACCATGTCCAACAATGTTTGATTTCTCCTTTCAGATACTCCATTTAACTGTGGTGTACCTAGTGGAGCCCATTGTGATATTATACCATTTTCTTTGAGACAATCGAGAAACTCACCGCTTAAGTATTCACCACCTCGATCTGATCAAAGAATCTTAATACTTTTGCCAGTTTGTTTCTCTACTTCACTTCTGAACTCTTTGAACTTTTCAAATAATTCAGAATTGTATTTCATTAAATACACATATCCATATCTTGAGTGATCATCAGTGAAAGTAATAAAATAAGAATACCCTCCCCGTGCATTCGTTGCCATAGGTCCACAAACGTCTGTGTGAACCAACGCTAACAAATCTGTAACTCTTTATCCTTTTCCACTAAAAAGAGATTTAGTCATTTTATCCATGAGACAAGATTCACAAATTGGATATGATTCATAATCAGATAGCTTTAAGAGTCCATCCTTATGCAATTTGAAAAATCTTGTTTCATTGATATGACCGAGTCTACAGTGCCACATATAGGTATAATTAACATCATCTCCTTTTCTTTTCTTAGTTTGTTCTATTTGAAATATATTTTCATGCAAGTCAAGTATAGAAAGTCCATTTCGCTGATTACCAACACCATATAAAACATTGTCTTTATAAATAGAACAACTATTGTTCTTTATTATAATGTCAAATCCATCCATTTCTAGTACGAAAATAGAAATAATATTTCTAATGATATTCAGAACAAAATAACAGTTATTTAAATAAATAGATTTGCCCGTAGGCAGTGCTAAACAATAAGTGCCTACAGCTAATGCAGCAACCTTTGCTCTATTTCACACTCGTAGGACGACCTCATCCTTGTTCAGCTTTTTACTTCTGATCAATCCCTGCACAGTATTACATATGTGAGAACCACAGCCAGTATCCAATACCCAAGTAGAATTTTGACTTTCTGAAAAATTAATTTCAATCATGAACAAACCTTAATTGGAATTCGAATCTTCTCCAAGCTTCTTCTCTGCCAGAAACTTCTTGCAGTTCCTCTTCCAGTGACCCGACTCATTGCAATGGAAGCACATTCATTTGCTAGCTGGATCAGGTTTCTTTTGTTCCTTTGTGTTCACCTTGCCATTAGCCTTCTTAGATTTATTCTTTTCAGAAGATACCTTGGGCCTTTTCCTTTTCTTGGAAGAATCCACCATTAAGACATGGTTCTTCTTGGATGGGAAGTGGCCTTCTGCAGTTTTCAACATGTTAAGTAATTCAGACAAGCTGACATCTAACTTATTCATGTGGAAATTAACAACGAACTGCGAGAAGGTCTTAGAGAGTGACTGCAAGATCAAGTTTTGACTCAACTCCCCATCCATGACGAACCCAAGCTATCCAAGGCGTTCAATCAGATTGATCACCCTTAGGACATGAGTCTCAACGGTTGTGCTCTCGGATATTCGGGATCGGAAGAGCTCCTTAGATATCTCATATCTAGCAGTGCTACTTTGTTCACCATACAACTCCTTGAGGTGAAGCAACATAGTAGGAACATCCATATTTTCATGCTGACGCTGAAGCTCGTTATTCATAGATGAGAGCATGATGCATTGAGTCAGAGATGCATCATCTTACCACTTTGTTATGGTGGCAATCTCTTCCTCAGAAGCTGAATCTGTAACAGTTCCAAGGACAGGTGAATTTAGGACATAAGAAATCTTTTCAGCAGTGAGAACTATTCTCATATTCCTTAACCAGTCCGTGTAATTAGGCCCGGTTAGTTTATTAGCATCAAGTATGCTACGCAGTAAAATTAGTGATTTTGACATTTTTAAATCTCTGCATGTGAAAAGACAATATTTTAGCAAACATTCATTTAATTAATTTGATATACCAAAATAAATTAGGTCTTATTTTAGATTGGTATCTCCCATTATTTTCTTCAAACTATATTACCCTCACTTATATAGTTCAGAAATATCTAATTAAAGATTTGCTAGTGAGAAAAAGGATCCCATTTTAAATGTATATAGCCTTGTGTGCTCATAACAAACGATATATAAATAAATAGGTAGATAACTCTTGTCAATTATATCGACATGTAACTCCTTGTATTCTGCCTCTTAGATCATAATGGTCAAGTGTGTGCACATCCGAACTAAAATGATTTAAGTTAAGTCCAACCTAGCACTCCCTATATTCAAAAAAGAAAAATATTGTTCTTGTGTGTGCATAACAAAACAATATTGTTCAATTAACTATATAAGCATCAAATGTGATTAAATTAATATCTTAAATACTTAATACTTGCCTTGTGTGTGCACAAACAATTTATATTAACTATTTAATACTCTATTAATTTATCATGCTAGAAGGTGACGTTCGATATTCCAAATATCATTGAACGTTTTAGGCTTAATATGATTTCTTTGAGGGGTTTGTTATTATTTGTCTCATCTTGTTTAGCGCGCATGCATATATATATATATATATATATATATATATATAAAATATGCGTCATTTTATTAAAACATGCGAAGCATGTTTGCATAAAATATAATATATATAATACTTAGCATGCACATATAGAATACTATATTCTACTCGGATTGATTATGGACTTTTATTCTAGTTTGGTTCACTAGAGCCACCAAGTGAACCAAAAGGTCAAACTTAGGAGTGCAAGAATTTAAATTTAAATGTAACTATTACATTTAAACCCAGGCTCTATACAAACAGGTCTTCACGAGCTCCTTGCTCCTTGGTCTCCAATTTATTCAAGATAATTCTAACTATTTCTATTACATTAAACTATTTAACTTAAATAGAAACCTTGATCAGCAATCAAGGGAGGTACATAGGAGGGAGATAGAATTTTACATCAAGAAAAACCAGAGAAGACGAGGTACGCAGACTCATTTAATAAAACTCATTCATTCAATCATTCAACTAAAATAAAATTCAATCACATTGGTCAATAGTCCCATAATCAATCTCATTTATTATCATACATATCACCATATGCATCAATAAATAAATATTCATCTCATGAATTAAAACATTCCATATATATATGAGTATTATTTAATGGGCAGTTTTAAATTGCATGAAATCCAATTTCAAGATTAAAATAAACTCTTTATTTTAATTATAAAATTATTAAGAATATTATATATATATATATATAATAATAATAACCGTGACTTATATATATATATATATATATATATATATATATTAGTAATATATATAAGCTTCAGGTGATCACTTTTGAAAACTAACAGGTTACTTTCCTAGTTATAATATATATATATATATATATATATAATCTTCAGGTGATCACCTTTTAAAAACGAACATGTTACTTTCCTTGTGGTTCAGTTTTCGCGAATTGGCCCTTTCTCTATAACACGGATGCAGCGAACGAAGGAAAAATAAATTTGTCGCCGTTTTTTTTCATTCTTCCATAAAAAATAATTTTATACAACTAATTATGCCCAATAAATTATTTTAAATACATACCCATACATATATGAAATTAAAACAATTAATAATTGCATAAAAGTTTAGCTCTGATGCCACTGTTGGGTTTGTACGAAATCATGACGCAATCAAATTGCAAAAAATTAAGGGAAGTATGGTATATCAAAGTTTAAAAATTTCTATAAAACCATTACCCGGATCATCAATTATGCAAATTATTAATTTAAAACGATAAATAAGAAGTTATGGAATCATACCCTTGTAGAAAGAAGTTTTCACAGGTACGAGTTCAACTCCTTGTTATTCGTGATCTCCTTAAATTTTTGGGTTAGATTCCTTTCTTTGATCAACGTTAGCCACCCAAGTGTTTGACCTCTAGAGGTGATCTACCAAGGAATATGAATTATTCAAGAAAGAGGGTGGTTGGCTACACTCTAATTTTCTATCTTCTATAGAAAAGTAGTACTCTCCAACAATTGGAATTGCACCAACTGATATCTATTATAATACTCCTCTTATATAGACATTGGTTAATGTAACGACCCCAAAATTCTTACAATATAATTCTCATTCTCAATCGTTAACAATACAGCTGTAATCTATCTTTACATCATTATTCCATATACAATCATTACGAAAATGCGGAATATTTAATTTTTTTATAAAATCTTTCTTTCTTGCCTTGAATCGCAACCTTTACATTACATCTATTCGATTCAAATCTATATCATGAATCTTTACAACAAAACGACTATACAAATTTTACATCATAAAGCAATATCCACTATATATCGGATAGCTCAACTTTACAACTTACCAATTACGTTACAATCAAAACATCAAATACAATTTGATATTTAACATAAGTAATATTCTTGAACATTGATTCTTATAATTCACTTAACACGTATCTTTATCTTGCATCTTGGACCTGCAAAAATGGTTATTTGCAAGAGTGAACTCGATAGCTCAGCAAGATCTAACAATTTTTATGCATCACATAGCACATAATTAACATGCTCTACATTAAAGTAACATGGCATACATGCTTTAATCACATAACAAATATAAAGATTGAGTTCCTTACTCAATCAACATTATTAAATCAATCAATGTAGTCATAAATTGACTTTAACATTTCATGCTTGCAACATATATAACATAACATACTCTTTGCAATACAATTTAAAACAGTTCATAATATCATCAAGTTCACATAGAAAATAGGAACCTAAAGACTTGTTTGGCTCGTAGAGTACCAAATACTGAAAAACAGCTTAATATAATCTGCTTCATGATCCTACGTAACGTATTACCATACGCATCAATTATTAGTTACCTAGCAACGCTTATCAAACGTCTAAGTAAATACTACTTTATACTTTCTAATTCTCTTCTACTCGTTTGACACTCGCTGTCAAACCATATATATAATTAACAATATAAGTTAATTATCACATAGCTAATCCTCATCGTTAGTTAACCAATCTAGGTTAACTCATTCCTCATTAACTATTAAATTAATAATTATTATCACATAATAATTTACATCACATACTCACATTACATTTTCTCATAATCATATTATATATCACATGATTAATCAATTAATAATTACATACTCATATTAAATTATAATTAAATAAATTATAATTTAAACATCCACTTTAATCACATTATAATTAAACAATTTATAATTGCACTATTTATAACTTACTTTAAACTAGTACTCTAATTATAATTAAACAAATTATAATTTATAATTAATCAAACTACATCATGCATTAAATTATAATTAAATCAATTATAATTTAAATTTAAACATTTACTTTGATTAAATCAATCAACTCAATCCATTATAATTTAACAATTATAATTTACGTTAAACCTTTACTATAATTATTTCAAATTACAGTTACACATCATGTTAACTAAATTATAACTAAATAAATTACAACTTAAGCTAACCATTTAGTTTAATAAATCAAATACTAATTTAAGGTTTTCACAACCTTCTTTCTTTTAAACTTTGAAATCGTCAAATACCTATTAACAATATCTTATTGAAAATCTTGGTTCATGTGTAACACATAACCATTATCATTAACCTATACAATTTGGGTTTTAAAAACTGTATAATTAATTAAAGTTTTCTGCCTCTGTTCAGGGTCCGGCGCAACTGCGCCACTCATTGCCTTGATACCGGCGCAGCTGCGCAGGTGTCAAACATGAGGAAACCCAGCGGCGAAGCTGCGCTGCTTCTGCCCTTGCTGCCTGCGCAGCTGCGCCAGCACGCGGGCAGAAACAGAGCAGCAATGGCACTGTCATGCCAACAAACGACAATTACAAGAAATTTCCACAATGTAAGGTACTCACATGCACTAATACACATGCTATACATGATCCAAATCACAAAATTTATCTAAGCAATAATAATCAAAAGGTTTTAGAAACCAATTTTACTATTTTCATAAAGTCCATACCTTTATCAAACAATTCACCGTAAATCCAATTCTCAACCAATTAACTTCATAATTCATGTATTATCTTCGTTATTGAAGATAGTATCATACAAAAATCTAAATATGCATATATCACATAAGTAATTATAAATTTTTTATTCTAAACTCAACCAAAATATGAAAATTTTTTAAGAACACAAATTCTTCATAAAAACTTGTTTTATAACAAATTTTGATTTTTGAAAATCGTACATAGCATACAATTCACTTATATGAACACAACTTATATATTCAATTCATGGTTATACAAATTTCTCGTTAACTTACAAACATAGAGAACTAATACTTATGAATAATCATAAAAACATATTTAAATACACGAATTGAGATTATAACCTTGTTTTGCTTAGAAGAACAAGATGAAGATGGTGGTGTGTTTGACTCTCTCAAATTTCATCTTCCTCTTTCTTCTTTCTTCCTCCTTCTCTTTTCTCTCTATTTTTTTTTCTGTATTTTCTCTTCTCTTTCTTTGTATTTCTTTTTGTTTCTAACACTGACTATTTTCTCTAACTCTATATACATATAATACAATCATAAATATAAACATAATAACCCTTATTAACTATAATAATTACAATTAATATATAAGTTACAAATCTGAATTTTAAAAGCATTAAGGCTTGTTTGGCAAAACAAGTTATTTTAAAAACAGGTTTTAATAGTTAAGGCCCCGTTTGGCAAAACGGATTTAAAATAATGCAAGGACCTTGTTTAGAAAAACGGTTTTAAAAACTCTTTTTATTCTTTTAATAAATCCTTTAACACATCTTGTTAATGTTATACTTTAATCAATTAAATCCTAACATTCTAATTTAATTAATTAAAAGTCTACCATCAATTAAGCACATAAAATTGTCACATAATTATAATTAATTACTAATTATAATTGCATGTAACACTTATCACATTACTCATCTAATTTAATTATCTTAATTAAATTAGAACTATAACATAAAATTATTATATCAATTAAATTAAATACTAAATATTCATTTAATTAATATACTACACTTAATTATATTACTCCATAATAATCACATAATTATTTATTTAACTCAATAAATAATTCAATTAAGATATTTATTTACTCCAATAAATATCAAAATTAACATTTAAATTATCTTCACATAAATTCACATATTTCACCATATATGACACGTATTCACATACTCAAACTCAAAACATCAGATAATAAGAATTTTATTTATTAAATTCTCATTTATAAATTCTAAAAATCTGGGATGTCACAGTTAACCCTTCTAATCCTATTAGAAATAGATTTTTATTTAATTAATTAAACTCCTTTAATTAATTAGGCTTCTCAATCATATTGTGATTAATTAATTAAACTCCTTTAATTAATTTGCCTCCTAATCTTATTAGAAATAAATGAGAGTACTAATATTAAATTAATTCTTAAACTCTTTTAGAAATTAAAATAATAATAATTGTAATAATATTAATAAGACTCCTCTTATTAATTTATATTTAATGTTTACAAAATATTAAATAATAAACATTAAGCTATTTAATTTATTCTATCACCATAGATTAAATTAATTACACTTAATGCATTATTACAATTATGTCATTACCTTCTTAAATAATTATTTTTTCTTTTATGACGTGACCCTTTAGGTTCTCTACATATTAAACCGGTTGTGAATAAATCAATTAAAACAATTCTAATCTTATTTAAATAAATAAATTAAACTAATAATCTATTTAAATAAATAATATTTATTCTATAATAGGGATAAGCCTCCCTAGCGATCAACGACTTTTCAGCTAATATAGATTTCAACTGTAACGCCCGAGAAAATCAGGCGTTTATGTAAATGAATTTTATTCGATTTATTAAATAAAATTTGATTATTTGTTTATTAAACTGAGTAAGCTAATCAAAGATCATTCTATGACCTAGAGATGTCAGAAATGGTTAGTATTCTGGCTATATGCTAGAAATAATTGGTGTGAATTTATAAGACAAAATAAAATATTTTTGAAAAAAAGACGAAATAAGCACTATTCATGGATCAAACCCTAAGGGTTAGGGTTTGACCCTAAGGGTTAGGGTTTGAGACCCTAAGCCTTTCCGAGAGTTTGAAATGTCATAATGACATTCTGTCGAAAGATTTACAGTAATATAGCATGAAAAGTTAAGTTAGTCGGGAAAAGTTTTCTCGGGAGAACATCACTATTCATCTGTTTCTGCTCGGGAATTATTCTTGAATTTTTGAGAAATGTGCAATGATAGGATTTCAAGATGAGGCGGAATAGGTAATAATATTTCACTTATGGCTCACAAAATTTTAGCGTTAGGACTTAAAATCCTAAGTGTTAGGCAAAGTAAACTAAAGGAATAATGGTTGACGTATAATAATAAATGATTATTATACGGAAGGAATACGCGTATAACACGAGATATTGTATAAGTATAATACAAAGAGGAAACGAGAATTAATACGACGTATAATACGAATTTTATATGAAGTAAATCCATTTAATTTGAATTAAATTATTAACTTAACCAGTGGGTCGAACCGTTGGGTAAACTGGTGGGTTTAACCCATGGGTCAACCCATAACCCATGAGGACACATGGGGTACATGGGGGAGCACAAGGTGGCCATGTGCTAGCACATGCTAGCACATGGGGTGACATGGGTTGCATGTGAGAGGAGGTGGGAGTTGAGGAGGTTTGGTCTAAAGACCAAACTACCCCAACTTTTGCCATTTCTATAAAAGGAAGGCAATTGCTAGCCATTTGCTTGTTTGCTTAATTTCCACCAACAAAGAAAGAGAGAGAGAATAGAAAGGCTAGAACTTGTGTTTTGCTAAGCCATTCAATCAATCAAGGAGCTAAGAAGATTGTTGAGTATCCATACTCAATCAACCAAGAACACTAAAGGTATAAGATAAGAAATTGTGTAAAATCCCTTTTTCTTTCAATACTAGAATTGATAGAGAAGTGATTTGAGGAAGCATGAATACTAAGAAGTGATAAGGATGGCTTAATGATGAACTAAGAACCCTAACAAGTCATGCATGATGAAATTATAAAGAAGTGATTAAGAACTAATGAAAAAATTATCAAAGTCTTGAGAATTAAAATGATGAATATGTTAAACTATGAAAACATAAATCGTTAGAATGGTTAGAATAATTTATAATCAATCATTGGATTGATTCTATTTGGTTTGAAGTAAAAATAACAAAGAACGAATATTCGGCGAGAGTTACGCGATTAGACGATAATCGTCAAAAATGTAAATTTCCCAAAATAGAGGTCAAAAGTTGCCATGTGATTCAGAAATGATGGTTTTCGATTACAACACGTGTAATTAGGTAAGGAAGACTTGCAGGAGCAAGAACAAACCAATTCGGACTTAAAATAAAGAATTGAGCGTCGAACGTTCACGAATGTTTAACGAACGCGTAAAAATGGACTAATCGGCTAAATTCTTGCCAACGGATTTAGAAATGAATTCCAACTTAATGAAATGATAAAACATAACATTTATGTACTTTTAGCTTAGGAACGAGCCAATTCCGAGTTGTAACGATCACGTTACGAGCTCGGAAATCTCACCAGGGGAAATTTTTTTTTGAGGAACAGGGTCGGCGCTGCAGCGCCGCCCATGTAGTACAAATCAGTGCCGCAGCGCCAGTCCGGGGAAAGTTCCTTGCATGATGGGTGCCGCAGCGTCGCTTGGCAAGGCAAAGCTGGCGCCGCAGCGCCAACAGGGGAAATTTTATGACATTGTTAGTTCTTTACTGAACCTTTTTCACGGTGATTAAGGAGTTAGTAAATGATGAGTGTACATGAAAAGAAACCCTTTAAACAACATGTTTAACAGGGGTTGTAATAATTAAACGTTGATCGAACGTAATTGAACTTAAAACTTGAGATTAGGAAACGTAAATCGTGGATCAAGAATCAGTTAGGGTCTCGTCTATCATCATGCTTAGTGATGGTTGATGAGGGTTCGGTTTATAACGCATGAATATAATAAGACGTGAGGAATGTTAAATAACTTGAACGGATGTTATTAGTTTAATAATTCGGTTAAGTAATACAAGAAGTAGAAGTTAGATTATACATTGTAAATCAACTATAAATTCTCATTGGTATGCGATGTGTTTATTCTTAGTTTATCACATTGATAATCATTGAAATATTGGTGTCGCGCTATTCGCTATATGTATGTTGAGAAGGTGATTCTTTTCTCATGTGTATAACGAATAGGTAGAGAATATAAGATTAGGTGCGAGTTCTTAAAACTAATGCTTATGGTAAGTTTGTGACTCATAATCGTATGGTATGTTTTTGAACCCCTAAGCATATGAACAGTTCCTGATTGGTTCTTGAACTACGTATTGCTAGGATAAGTTCCTAAACTCATATTATTGTGGAAAGTTCCTGAACTCCTAACGTGTGGTATGTTTGATGAACTATACTGGGGTATAGAAAAGTTATGGATGGAGAATTGAGGATTTTTAATTTTTTTTAATGGTTATAGAATAGATAGAATTATTAAGCAATGGATCATTAAAGAAATTGGAGTTGATGGTGGAAGCATAGGTATTCCAAATCTTCTAGTTGTGCTAGACTTCGAAATTTTTGACATCAAGCTAAATTCGCATTGATGTGCCTTTTCGAAATAAAATAAATTTTTGTTATCTTCAAAGCATGGTGACAAGGGTGTGGAGATGGACTTCGAGCCATTATCACATCGTTACCTATTGCGGCATGATAACACTAAAAATAATTTTTCAATGGTTTTGCACTTTTTAAAGAAGAGTCTACGCTAATTGTTTTGGCTAGACAAAAATTATTTGAAATATCAAAATATATTTTATATATCATCAATGCATCATAGAACCTGGTGCAAAGATGATAAAAACGATAGAGTCATCAATGCATTATTGCCTAGTGTCGGATGTGATCTAAGGATCGTCAACCCACTATAGTATATTGTATTATGGCAAAGTCACAAAAATGATGGAATCCTCAAACGGACTGTAAATACAGTGCGGTATCATGACGTCATAAAATAATTTTCAAAATTTTAAAGAAAAGTCAAGTGCCAATTAAATTTGGCCAGACACATGTTTCGATTGATGTTCGAATTATTGGTTTACGTCTAAGCTATTTGATTCAACTAGACAAATATTAATGAAAATTTAAGTATCTCTTTGAGAATTTATCCCAAACCAAATTATTTTGGTACGGAATCTGATGTTAAGTCTGAGGTGAACAACCCCGAAAATGGGGGATATGCTGGTTGGATAATATATTCCAATCTTTGAACACATATAGTCGTTCTAATAACTAAGGTACCAGCATCGATAGTTTACCTTCTTCGTGATTGTAAACATGCCTACTACATCATATTTTAAATTTGGTTACGGTGAATATCATTAAACCTGAGAGTTCACGGTCTATATGACCCCCCAGCATGATTTGAAAAGTTTTTAACTCCTTAGAGAGAAGTCTGGGTAGAATGTGATGATAGAATAGTTCCTCATAGAAGGAAGCCGTATGTACTCATTAAATGAGAATAAAATCAAATAAAGGTTAAGTTAAAAACTTAGTTTTGGTGAATAAAGGAGTAGGGATTAGTAGGCTATAATTTCGAGGACGAAATTCTTAGAAGAAGGGGTGAATGTGACAACCCGAAAGTTTATAAGATCTTGAATGATTAAAATAAAGGTTAAAGGATAAAACCTAGAGTGGCAATAGAGGAATAATTTAAAAGTTTTAAGATGAACCTATATGGTTTATTATTTGAATGAGAATAGAAAAAATATGGGTTATAAAATTTTTAAACCCTAGAAATAAATCTATATGTACTTGAAGGAATATTAAGGATAAGATACTACGATACCTATAAAGTTTGGAGACCTAATATATAAATTAGGCATTTGAATTAAATAACCTCAAGTGTTATCTTTATTTAATTGTTCGAGTATTTTAACTATATACTAGTGACCTAATCTAAGAGATTTATGAAATATGTATTAACCTATTAGGTTATCTTGTATGATTATGTGAGTGTTTATAACTTATTAAGTCAATTAGGGCTATTAAGTTAATACACTTAGTGGAGTATGTTATGACTTATGTGAATTATGCATATGATTAAAAAAAATATACATTATATAATGTGTATATATTTATTTTGTATATAAAGATAATTAAGAATATGTAAATATCAATAATGTTGAGCCTTAGTTCTAGTGATAATAGATTTAATGGACTAAAGAGAGTAAGTAATTTAAGTAGCCCAATTTCTAAGCCCAATTATTTAATTAAGCATTGAACTTGTAGATAAATTGATTTAATAGTAATTTAATTATTAAACTAGCCTAATATATAATGTATGGGACAAGTATTATAATGGCAGAATTTAATTAATGATTGAAGCCCAAGTTTATTTTAATTAATAAGTAAACTAAGAAAATGCAAGCCCAAAAGAAATTAAGTGAGAGCCCAAGCTTGGCCCAAGCTTAGCCCACTTGAGGAAGGGTATTTAAGTTATTGAATAAATATAAAATTAAATGTATAGAAACATGTGAATCTCATGGCCCAAAGAATTAAAAAGTGCAAGACCAAAGATTTATTGAGTAGCCAAATTGGAGGCCCAATTGAGTGAGGACTTATGGGATAATTAGTAAGCTAAAAGAGCATTAAATGGACAACAAAAATTGGGCTAAGAAGGCCAAGTATGGCCGGGTAAGAGAGGAGGAGGAAAGTAGAGGAGTATGTAATGATAAGCATGCTTTATTAGGTGAACCACTTTGTTAGGTGCCACTTAATTAATGGGACCAATACTTTTGTTATTGCTTGCAAGTATCAACTTACTTTATGAGAGAGAGAGAGAGAGGTGGCAAGCATGTGGTGAATTGTATCTATACTTTTCATTTTTAAGCAAATTAAATATATCTCTTCATTATTTTAGCCACAAAAGTCTTTTATTCTTTTTTCTTTCATCTCATTTGGATAAGCTAACAAAAGAGAAACAAGAGAGAGAAGAGAGAAATTCGGTGGGAGAAAGAAGAAGAGGGGAAGAGAGTTTGAGCTTTATGAACACTAGATCCATAACCTATTGTGATTGGAGAAGAAAGAGAAGCTAAGGTATAAATCTTTACCTATATAGTCTAATTCTTTTTTATTTTATTTTATTTGTGTAAAGTTATGATCTTGAGGTTAAAACCTTAGATCTATGTGTTTAATAGTGTTTCAAGTTTATATCTAACCCTTTTATGGATCAAAAGTTAGATCTAAACTAAGAAATAGAAATTAGATTTCTCAAAAGTAGAAAATCCCAAATTTCTTAGCCTTGGTTGTGATTAATCTTGTGTTTGGTCATTTTTGTTGACATAGATCATGGATCATGATAGATCCATGAGTATATTTGGTATTAGTTTGTGTTATAATGGATTATGTTGGTGAAGGGGTGAGGGTATGAAAGTTTTCTTAGAAATCACCAAGTATTGAAAATTAGATTTTTGTGAAAACGTAGTATGAAATAGAAACGACCATATCTCTCATTCTATTTCTAATTTTTGAGTGTGGTTAATTTATGGAGTTAGATATACAAGTCTTCTAACTTTTTCAAGTTGAATCAATGAAAAATACCTTATAGATTTTCGTGTGGACTAATTTTTGCAAAGGACGCCAAAACTGAAAAAGGGACAAAAAGCTGCTATCACTTTTTCCAAGGGAAGTTTTGTCCACTTAATTTATGAAATAAATTCCAATCTTTTGGGACATAATACATTATTTTAATGTATACTTACATACATATTGTCACATAGGCTATTATCATGTAACTCCCATAATTCAATAAGCCTTACCATATAATAGCGTCATATTACAATTCACATAATACATAGTTAGCTAATATATGTTACACATTTAATTCGCATGCTTGCATATAGAATCACTCATCTTATTAAATATTAATTAATAATATACACACATCCTTCATCAATCAATATAATTGTTAATCTCCATAACAATTTAATTAACCCTTATATGATTAATTATCACTTTAATATAAATCTTATTATATTTATAAACACGTTGCTCATTATTATTATTATATTTATTACAATAATAATAATCACATATGATAAATCAATCACAGTTAATATTCCACAACAATTAATTAATATTCTATGATAACAATTAATTAATATTCTACAATAGCAATTAACAAATAATATAGATTAATTGTTCGCCTAAATTAATATAATCATTCCTATATTGTGCCACACAAGGCTATCAATGAGTTTATCGCAAACCCCATCAATTTCTCAATTATTATAATTATTCAATTTTATATAATTGAATTAATCATTCTCATAACACAAAATCATTTATATTCAAATAAATTCTCGTTTCCATTAATATATTTATTTAATAATATATGAAAATTCACGGGTATTACATCCTCCCCCCCTTATAAAAATTTCGTCCCGGAATTGCTACAAGGTTACACGAATAGATGGGGATAGTCCTTCATCATCCTATCTTCTAACTCCCACGTTGCCTCCTCGACATCGTGGTTACGCCAAAGTACTTTTACAGACGAAATAATTTTATTTCTCAAAGTTTGCTCTTTCCTATCTAATATCTGGACAGGAATTTCTTCATACGCCAAGTTCTTCTCCACTTGAATGGGCTCGTAAGAAATCACGTGCTTGCAGTCGGCCTTGTACGGTCGCAACACAGAAATGTGGAACACATTGTGGATATGCTCCAACTCGGGTGGTAACGCAACTTTGTATGCCACTTCGCCCACTCGCTTCAGTATCTCGAACGGTCCTATGAATCTTGGACTCAATTTTCCTTTCTTGCCGAAACGGATTTTTCCCTTCCATGGAGATACCTTCAAGAATACGAAACTGCCGACTTTGAAGTCTCGGTCCTGCCGATGCAAATCTGTGTATTTCTTATGGCGGTCTTGAGCTGCTACTAATTTGGCTCTTATCACTGTCACCACATCTGCGGTTTGTTGAACTAACTCTGGTCCGAGTATTCGTCGTTCTCCGACTTCGTCCCAACATAATGGCGTTCTGCATTTTCTTCCATAAAGAGCTTCGTACGGTGGCATGCCGATACTCACATGGTAGCTATTATTATATGCGAATTCTACTAAGGGTAGGTGGTCGTCCCAATTTCCCTTAAAATCTATCACGCAAGTCCTAAGCATGTCCTCCAGCGTTTGTATTGTTCGCTCACTCTGTCCGTCTGTCTGACGATGGTAAGCCGTACTCAACCTCAACTGTGTCCCCATTCTTTCTTGCAAACTCTTCCAAAAATTGGACGTGAAGGGCGGATCTCGATCAGAGACAATTGATACCGGCACTCCATGTCGTGAAACAATCTCTTTTATGTACAGACTCGCTAATTGGTTCAAACTGTAGCGGATCTTGATTGGTAGAAAATGTGCAGTCTTGGTAAGTCGATCCACGATAACCCAAATGGCATCATAACCTTTCTGCGTAGCTGGAAGTCCTACCACGAAGTCCATCGTAATATGCTCCCATTTCCACTCTGGTATTTCCAACGGTTGTAGTAAACCACTCGGCCGCTGATGTTCTGCTTTAACGCGTTGGCAAGTCACACATCTACTGACGCACTCTGCGACTTCCCGTTTTAAATTGGGCCACCAAAAATGTTGCCTTAGATCTCGGTACATCTTTGTGCCTCCCGGATGAACGGAATATGTCGTATTGTGTGCCTCGTGCAAAATCTCTTCCCTTAACTCGGTTACCGCTGGTACCCACACTCTTCCTTCAAATCTCAAAATACCGTCTTTATCCATTCGAAATTTTTCTTCCTCATTTTCCGTGATCCTCTTTCAAATTTTCTCACACTCTTCAACCTTTTCCTGGGCTTCCTTTACTCTATTCAACAATGTCGGATGAGCTCCCACTACAAACAACTTCTCTCCAGGCTTCTTTGGTTCTTTCACTTCTATTTCCAATTTCTCCATCTCTCTTATCAATTTTTCCTGAGTCGTCAAATTAAACAACTTCTCCCTTCCTTTCCTGCTCAGAGCGTCGGCAACCACATTCGCCTTCCCCGGGTGATAAAGAATATCGCAATCATAGTCTTTGACTAATTCTAACCACCTCCTCTGCCGTATGTTCAACTCCTTCTGTGTGAAGATATACTTCAGACTTTTATGGTCCGTGTATATCTCACATTTTTCTCTGTACAAATAATGCCTCCATATCTTTAACGCAAAAACTACTGCCGCTAACTCTAAGTCATGAGTAGGGTATCATTTTTCGTAATCCTTCAATTGTCGTGATGCATATGCAATGACCTTGCCGTGCTGCATAAGCACACAGCCAAGCCCCTTGTGCGATGCATCACTATACACCACAAAATTTCCCGCATCATCTGGTAATGATAACAAAGGTGCTTTGCTCAGTCTCCTTTTCAGTTCTTGAAAACTTTCCTCACATTTGTCGGTCCATACAAATTTCACCGTCTTTCTAGTCAAATTGGTCAGCGGGGTTGCTATCTTAGAAAAATCTTGGATGAATCTTCGATAGTATCCAGCTAACCCTAAAAAGCTTCTCACCTCCGTCGGTGTTCTCGGTTGTTCTCAATTACTTACTACTTCAACCTTCGTAGGGTCTACAGAGATTCCATTCTTATCCACCACGTGGCCTAAGAATTGAACCTTCTCCATCCAAAATTCGCACTTAGAAAATTTTGCATACATCTTCTCCTTCCTTAGTGCCTCCAAAACAATCTTTAGATGTTCGGCGTGTTCTTCCTCTGTCTTCGAGTAGATCAAAATGTCGTCGATAAAAACCACTACAAATTTATCCAAGTATGGCTTGAAAACTCGATTTATCAAGTCCATAAATGCTGCCGGAGCATTAGTCAATCCAAATGACATTACCAAAAACTCGTAGTGTCCATAACGGGTTCGAAACGCAGTCTTTGGTATGTCCTCATCCCTCACTTTCAGTTGATGATATCCTGTTTGTAGGTCGATCTTTGAGAAACACTTTGCTCCCTTCAGTTGATCAAATAAGTCGTCTATCCTCGGTAGCGGATATCGGTTCTTGATCGTTACTCTGTTCAATTCTCGATAATCGATACAGAGCCTCATCGATCCGTCCTTTTTTTAAACGAATAGTACTGGTGCTCCCCAAGGAGAAACACTCGGTCGAATGTAACCCTTATCCAACAACTCTTGCAATTGTATCATCAATTCCTTCATTTCTACTGGCGCCATACGATATGGAGCTTTCGAAATCGGTGTCGTTCCCGGTGCTAAGTCTATTACGAATTCGATTTCCCTGTCTGGCGGAAGACCAGGCAGATCGTCTGGAAATACATCTTGAAATTCATTCACTACGGATATATCCTTAATTTCTACTCCCTTTTTCTGAGTATCAACGATGTAAGCTAAATATCCTACGCATCCTTTCCTTAACAATTTCTTGGCCTGCATCATCATAACGCAACACGATTGCTTAAGCGATGAGCTACCATAAAACACTACCTTAGACTTACTCGGAGTCTGAAGGTTCACACATTTGTTCTGACAGTCAATTATCGCAGCATGGTTATACAACCAATCCATTCCCAGTATTACGTCAAATTCTCCCAATCTAATAGGAATCAAGTCTACGCTCAGTTCATGTTCTCTAATGTTTGCGTGACAATCTCGATAAATGTATTCTACAGGGATCACTTCCGTATTAGCAACTTCTATGACTAAAGAATTTTCTAATCGTTCACGGGGTGTACTAAGTTTACTAGCAAATTCTTCAGATACAAAAGAACAGGTGGCACCCGAATCAAATAATACATAAGCATTTATATCATTGATTGGGATTATACCTGACACCACGTCCTTCGCAGCCAAGGCGTCTTGGACGGTCATGTTAAAGGTTCTGGCGGTTGGGCGGTTGGATTGTGCCGGTCCACCGATCATCAGCTTGTTGCCTCCTTGCTGATTACTACCCCCGCCACTTCCCTTCTTTGGGCAGTCCTTAATTCGGTGCTCCGTCGAGCCACACGCAAATCATCCTTGGATCTTCTTTGGTTTCGGACAGTTGGGCGAGATGTGCCCTTCCTGTCCGCAATTGTAGCAAGTGCCACATCCCTTCCAGCACTCGCCCTGGTGATTCTTCCCACACTTCGGGCATCCTTCAGCCCTCTTCTTGAAACCTCCACGAAAATTCCCTGATTGATTATTGTTGTTTTTGTTGTTGTTGTTATTCTCCCATTTTCTCTTTCCCAAGTTGCTTCCTCCGCTACTGCTTCCTCCCGTACGGTTCTCTCCTCCAGTATTCTTTCCTTTCTTTTCCTTGTTATACATACTTAAGGCCTCACTGCCACCTTCTGCAATGATTGCCTTCTCCAGTAATGTTGCAAAGGAATCGATTTGAAGAACTGACACCTTATTGAATAGCCACGGCTTCACCCCTTGTTCGAAGCGTCTAGCCTTTCTCTCTTCATTACCAACTTGGTGCTCCGCAAATCGCGCGAGTTCGTTAAACCTAGCCGCGTATTGCGCCACCGTCATCTCACCTTGTTTTAGTTCTAAGAACTTCACCTCCATCCGATTCTTCATACTCTTTGGGAAGTAATTCTCGAAGAACAGCGTCTTAAACTTATCCCAAGATATTATCCCTTCTCCAGCTCTTTGTTGATTAGCCTCCCACCAGTAGTTCGCTTTTCCCCTCATCATGTACGTGGAAAACACCGTCTTCTGATCTTCGCCTACGCTAGCTATAGTGAAAGCTTTTTCGATCTCTTTGATCCAGGTTTGTGCGACGATTGGGTCGGTAGTTCCCTCGAACTCTGGGTGTCCTACACTCTTAAAGTCTTTAAAGGTTGTTACTGGCACAGTCTGAGGGTTTGGGCGAACGGGTTCATTGTTCCTTCCCCTTAAGGCTTCTCCTAACAAGTCTACCAATTTCTGGATCGGGTCTACTTGTTCCCTCTCATTGTTTACTGATTCCTCAGGTGCAGTCAATCTACGTTTGGGCGGCATTATCTGCATCACAATTTTTATTTTATCATTATTCAAGTATATTACTTAAGTATTTCTTTTAATACTAAAAGAATAAATTATAACACGTTTCTAAATAAACTTCATTTATATTCATATGCCAAATCGTTTCATTACAAGATTTCCTAGCATACTGCTATAAATGTTATCACATATATCCCCTAATATCACAAAAGACAGGGAATATACCAACCTACTACCATACTACCCCTCTAACAAAAGCTAACACGGGGTTCACATCATTATCCCTCATCTTACACAAAAGATCGGGATTACAACATAGAATGTACAATACGTAGAGATAAATGCTACTAACTACTACTAGACTGTCTAAGGGAATCTCATCCCATCATCCCGCGCTCCACTGCGCTCTTGTACTCCAACTGTGCTATATACACAACCAGCTCTCGGCTCAAGGTATGTAGAGTCTGTCCCTGTTCTGCCGCGTAGTGGTACACACCATCAATCACCCTTTCAAAAGCTGAACGGAACACATACCCCATCTTGTTCATCTTTCTCTTCTTGCACCTGACCTCGTCCTCAAGGTCGTCAGCTCTCTCATTGGACGCTTCCCACTTCTCCTCGAAGTGTAACCTATCCATCACCTCCAACTCTAGCTGAGTACAGAGTGCCTCTTTCTCAGTCTTCTCACTCAGTTCCCTCTGCTCAACCTCTTCTAGCTTCTCTGCCAAATCTACATTCCTAGCCACTGACCTGTGAAACAGAGTCCCCATCTGGATCCCTGCCTCCTTACGGTAGGCGATCTCCACCTCTAACTCCCGCATAGCCAGCTTCCTCAGGTGGTCCTCGTCCCGCAGTTTCTGGAACTCAGACTCTCTCTCTTGGGCCTCTGCCTCCAGCTCCTGAATTCTGCAGTCTAACTCTAGGATCCGCTCCTCATACTCTCCTAACATCTGCTCCTCTATAGAAGCCTCATCAGAGTCCTCTACTGGCTCATCCTCTATCGGCTCGTCCTCCATCGGCTCCTCCTCTGGATCAGACTCTATCTTAATCTCGTCCTCGTCGTCAGACTCGAATGGTACAACTGCCTGTACGGGCACAGCCTCTATAGGTGCCTCGTATACTACATGTATATCCCTGGGCTCCTCCTATGTCACTCTGCTAGGTACACCTGTGTCTGTCATCCTACAATCACAAACACAAGACAAACAAACAGCAACTCCATTAGAATGTTAAATAAAACATAAGTTCATTGTATAGAATGAAGTTACATTTCATAACAGACTAAGCCTCTCAAGGAAAACTCTACATGAGTTTTATCTCCTTCCTAACTTCCAAGTTCGCCTAAGTTATAGTCTAAGGACACTCGTTCCTAAGGTTTATAACTACAGCTTTGATACCAACCTGTGACGCCCCCAAATTCCAGGACCATCACGGGGTCTCTTGAATTCGGTTCATCACGTGCTCATGGTAATACATTACGATAATAATAACTAAATATCACACGATCACAGCGGAAAATCTATTCTAGAATAATTTACAATGATTTATTATAATTATTCCCCCAAGTCTCGCAACCTACAGTACTTAATAGATTACATAATAATATCAATTAACGACTTATTACATAACCTAACTTAAGCTTAAACATAATCAAAACCAGTCTTACTACATCATCTTAATACAACATTAAAATATTTAAAACATATAAGAGACAAGCTAATTGGTAGCATTGCCCTTGCCCTTATCAACGCCCGAAGGTTCGCCATGCTCTGCCTTAACTGAAATGTTTTAGGGAAAGCAAGAATGAGCACAAATTTCCCAGCAAGTAATATATAATAAGGGTGAGTAATAAGATTCCCAATTCTCGAAAAGGTATAACAAGGTTTGATAGTTCAAGGATAACAAGAATATCAACAGTTCTCAATAACAGTCGCTAAGGACAGAATAATATCAATATGATTCAATAATACGTCAATTCAAGATTTTAAATAATTGAATACTGAGCAGTCACTAAGGACTATGAACTTCTACTAGAATTGACAGTAATAAACTGAAAATCCAATAAAAACAGGTACAACAGGTGATCAGCCTAAAGTACCATCGTTATGCATAACAATCAATCATACTCAAGTGTGCACGTCGGTTCTCCGACAATTATATATTCCCTTCAAAGAAGGTTGTTCTTCTCAGTCAAATAAAAGATCCCACACCAATCAATTAGTTTGGGTTGCTTTCCAATAATATAAGTCTAGCCGAATCAAATGGCATAGACACTTTCACAATATTCAAGAACAATACTAAGTTCAACATGAATAATAGCTTTAATGAAATAAGAGTTCAAGTATGCTAATTCAATTCAACCGATTAAGTAGAAAACTAGTTCGCAATATACAAGGATAGAATACTTGCACAGTAAAAGAGTGTAAGTTAGGAAACTTGCACTTTAAAAGAGTGTAAGTAAGAGAACTTGCCTTTAGCGTAGTTTATCCACGAAAGCAAATCAACACTTTCGAATTCCTATCGTAATACAGTTACGTATATATATGATATTCATTAGTCATATAATTAAACTTCATATTTTATCTTCGAATATACGATCAACACATAAGCTAGGTTTTACCTAGCTACACAGTTATATAGAATATAATTTCTATCTTTAACGTTCCTCCTTTAGAGTTTAAACACATTCTCATATCTTATAAGATCGCAATCAATGCTAAATATATTTCATTTTAGCAAGTTACGGCATCCCCTTAAGTTAACCGTCAAAATCGGGTTCAAGTAACATCCTATAATATCACGTAGCATGCATTCATATTTAAAGGATACTTTCATGCTTGTATAACTTTTTCAAATCCAATCGTACATGGTATAGGTTCTTAAGTTAATACTTAAAGCCATTCAAGGACACGAACTCATATGGTCTAACATGCTCACTTTTTAAACACATAAGATTTTCATATAACTTGTCTTAGGCATGCTCATGAGTACTCGTATCGCATATATGTAGCTAGCATTGTTATTATCTTGAAAACATGCTTCGTTTATGCTAAACTTTAATCACGGCAACCAATCATGGTATATATATATGCATGACACATGAATGAGTCTAAGAGTACTATCGCATGTGTCCATAAATATCAGAATTTAAATCTCCACGTATCGTGTTAATGCTCACGTGCAAGACTTGTATTTCTATTAGTGAATCTTACTAATAGGGCCTAACATGTTCATGCTTCCTTACGAACTATATAAACACAAGTTAAGGGTTCATTCATATATTTCAAAGTTATCTAAACATGCTCATAACATCAAAGCGATTATATAGCATTTACATGATCATATCCACCTTTAAACTTGCATTTTTGTTAGGAATGAGCACTAGTTAGGTTCACATGTTCGTATTTTATTACAGAACCAATATAGATAAGCTAACATGCACTTCATGTGTCTCTAGGTGGTACTAACGTGCTTGCAAGGTCAGTATGTAAACATGCTTTATAATGTTAATGATTGTTTATGAAATTTTAAGTTCGTTTCCAAGCTTCATGTCGTTTTGTTAACCATGCATGCTAATACAATAAAACATGCTTACATTGTCTCATTAGGTTTATATATATGTATTAATCATGCTTCCATGCTTGTTTAAACAAAAATCAACCAATTAGTACATAACAGTTTTGTTGCAGAATGCAGAAAACTGAACACAGAGGCCGGCGCTGCGGCGCGGCAACAGCAGGCACAATCTGGCGGGATTGGCGCTGCAGCGTGGGAGACGCTGGTACTGACGCGTTGTGACGCTGCAGCGCGCAGCTAACGCTGTGCATCGGCGCTGCGGCGCGGCATTGCAGACTCAGTTCGCTGCAGCCAAAACCGTCCCCAAACTTCCCATTTCATCGATTTCAACATACCCAGATGCTATTAGACTTCTTCAACTTACTAACACACACACACATATATATATATATATATATATATATATATATATATATGCTTATATAACAGTCAATCGCCATTTATCAATTCCCAATTTCATGAACTCCAACCAATTTCACGAATTTGATGTTTTACAGAAATTGCAGAGCAAAAATGGAAATGAAAGTCAAGAAAGCTATATAGTGGTTTCATCATGTATGTATGTTCATATAACAACAATATAAGGGTTCTACAACCCAATCATGAACCAATTTGGCATAATCAAGAATTTGAAGGAAACTTCAGAAACAGAAAACAAAAATGAAGAACAAAGAAAAAGGGATTATACCTCTGCTAGGATTCAAATAGAGTTTGCTTCTAATCCAACTTCCCCTACTGATATATGTATATTGCTTTCACTCACTAATTATGCAAACTCTCAGCAAATTGAAAACGAAGAAACATGGCTGCTATTTATAGAAGAATCCTTACACAGACAATGTAATTGTCCATTAATTTGAACCAATAGATTAAAGCTTTGTATATCATCTAAGGAAGAGTTGGTAGAGTGGTTGAAGAACACTATTGTGCCCACTCCCCATATCATGATTTGCTAGAATGCTGAGTTCGAGAGAAGAGAGTAGGCATAGGCTTTCACGTGTAGGAGAGGATGAGGAATGGACAAGCCATATATCTCAGCATTTGCAACATGAAGTGTATTAATACTAAGGCCATATATACATATATCATACACTTAGGCTATTATATCTATATTCATACTATATATTTAGATTACAATTAGAATTATAATGTAATCCCAATAATCATGTTATTCACATAATGTAGTAAGTGTAATTGACACATATATTCCATTACATATATAAATAATCATCGATTATTATTTATATTCATAATACATTATTTTAATGTATACTTACATACATATTGTCACATAGGCTATTATCATGTAACTCCCATAATTCAATAAGCCTTACCATATAATAGCGTCATATTACACTTCACATAATACATAGTTAGCTAATATATGTTACACATTTAATTCGCATGCTTGCATATAGAATCACTCATCTTATTAAATATTAATTAATAATATACACACATCCTTCATCAATCAATATAATTGTTAATCTCCATAACAATTTAATTAACCCTTATATGATTAATTATCACTTTAATATAAATCTTATTATATTTATAAACACGTTGCTCATTATTATTATTATATTTATTGCAATAATAATAATCACATATGATAAATCAATCACAGTTAATATTCCACAACAATTAATTAATATTCTATAATAACAATTAATTAATATTCTACAATAGCAATTAACAAATAATATAGATTAATTGTTCGCCTAAATTAATATAATCATTCTTATATTGTGCCACACAAGGCTATCAATGAGTTTATCGCAAACCCCATCAATTTCTCAATTATTATAATTATTCAATTTTATATAATTGAATTAATCATTCTCATAACACAAAATCATTTATATTCAAATAAATTCTCGTTTTCATTAATATATTTATTTAATAATATATAAAAATTCACGGGTATTACATATATACTCTGCCTCTGTCACTGAATCAGCAACTGTTTGCTGCTTGGAACTCTTCCAACTCACTGCACCTCCGTTCAAGGTAAACACATACCCTAAAATAGATTTACTGTCATCTTGGTCTATTTGAAAACTTGAGTCCGTGAATCCCTCGAGTTTTAATTCAGACCCACCATAGACAAGAAAAATATTTTTCACTGCCTTCCAGTGCTCTTCTCCTGGATTCGACTGGTATCTGCTTGTTACACTAAGTGCGTGAGCAACATCCGGTCTAGTACATATCATATCGTACATGATAGATCCTATTGCAGAAGCATAAGGGATCTTACTCATACGGTCTCTCTCCTCAGGTGTCTTTGGGGCCTGTTTCTTGGAGAGATTTATTCCATGGCTCATCGGCATGAGACCTCTTTTGGAATCTTCCATGCTAAACCTCTTTAGCATCGTATCAATGTACGTTCCTTGGGATAAACCGAGCATCCTTTTAGATCTATCTCTATAGATCTTTATCCCCAAAATATAGGATGCTTCACCCAAGTCCTTCATGGAGAAGTTTTTAGATAACCAGATTTTAATGGATTGTAACATAGGAATGTCATTCCCTATCAGTAATATATCATCAACATATAATACAAGGAATGATACTGCGCTCCCACTAACCTTCTTGTATACACAAGGTTCATCCTCGTTTTTGATAAAATCAAACTCTTTGATTGTCTCATCAAAATGAATGTTCCATCTACGAGAAGCTTGCTTCAACCCATAAATGGATCGTTGTAGCTTACAGACTTGATTTGTTCCAACTTTTGAGATAAATCCCTCTGGCTGTGTCATATACACATCCTCCTCAAGTTTCCCATTGAGGAAGGCCGTGTTCATGTCCATCTGCCAGATCTCATAGTCGTTGTAAGATGCAATCGCAAGCAAAATCCGAATGGACTTGAGCATGGCTACTGGTGAGAAGGTTTCATCATAGTCAACTCCTTGTTTTTGTTTGAAACCTTTTGCAACCAGTCGGGCCTTATAGGTCTCTACCTTTCCGTCTGCTCCAGTCTTTTTCTTAAAAACCCATTTACACCCAATAGGTTTAATACCTTCAGGTGGTGAAACCAAAGTCCATACTTTGTTTTCATACATGGAGTCCATTTCGGATTTCATGGCTTCAAGCCATTTCCCTGAGTCTTTATTACTCATAGCCTGTTCATAATTCAATGGATCATCATTCATGATGTGTACCTCATCGTCATCCTCTATAACTAATCCATACCTCTCAGGTATCTGCGGTACTCTTCCAGATTTACGAACAGGGTGTGGTACAGTAGGTTTTTCTACTTAGTTAGGTACTTGACTTTGGTCCGTGGTAACTTGTGGTTCTTGAACTTCTTCAAGATATATCTTACTCCCACTGACCCCTTCATGGATAAACTCTTTCTCCAAGAAGGTAGCATATTTTGCAACAAACACCTTTTGATCAGTTGGATGATAGAAATAATACCCTACGGTTTCTTTAGGGTATCCCACAAATCTACACTTATCGGATTTAGTCTGTAGCTTAACATTTTCAAACTTTTTGACATAAGCTAGACAACCCCAAGTCTTAACATGCTTAAGATTTGGTTTCCTCCCTTTCCACATCTCATATGGAGTCTTTGGGGCTGATTTGGTAGGTACCTTGTTAAGTAGGTATGCAGCCGTTTCTAGGGCATATCCCCAGAAGGAAATTGGAAGGTCGGTAAAACTCATCATGGATCGAAACATGTCCAACAGTGTTCGATTTCTCCTTTCAGATACTCCATTTAACTGTGGTGTACCTGGAGGAGTCCATTGTGAGATTATACCATTTTCTCTGAGACAATTGAGAAACTCACTGCTTAAGTATTCTCCACCTCGATCTGATCGAAGTATCTTAATACTCTTACCCGTTTGTTTCTCTACCTCACTTCTGAACTCTTTGAACTTTTCAAATGATTCTGATTTGTATTTCATTAAATACACATATCCAAATCTTGAGTGATCATCAGTGAAAGTAATAAAGTAAGAATACCCACCCCGTGCACTTATTGTCATAGGTCCACAAACGTCTATGTGAATCAATGCCAACAATTCTGTAACTCTCTCTCCCTTTCCACTAAAAGGAGATTTAGTCATTTTACCCATGAGACAAGATTCATAAGTTGGATATGATTCATAATCAGATAGCTCGAGGAGCCCATCTTTATGCAACTTGGATAATCTTGTTTCATTGATATGACCGAGTCTACAGTGCCACATATAGGTATAATTAATATCATCTCTTTTCCTTTTCTTAATTTGTTCAATTTGAAATATATTTTCTTGTAAGTCAAGTGTATAAAGTCCATTTCGCAAATTTCCAATACCATATAAAACATCGTCTTTATAAATAGAACAACCATTGTTCTTTATAATAACGTCAAAACCTTCTATATCCAATACAAAAATTGAAATAATGTTTTTAATAATATTCGGAACATAATAACAGTTATTAAGATAAATGGATTTGCCCGAAGGCATTGCTAAACAATAAGTTCCTACAGCTAATGCAGTAACTTTTGCTCCATTTTCCACTCGTAGGATCACCTCATCTTTGTTCAGCTTTCTACTTCTGACCAGTCCCTGCACAGTATTACATATGTGAGAACCACAGCCGGTATCCAATACCCAAGTAAAATTATGACTTTCAAAAAAATTAATTTCAATCATAAACAAACCTTGATTGGAAGTCGAAGCTTCTCCAAGCTTCTTCTCTGCTAGAAACTTCTTGCAGTTCCACTTCCAATGTCCCGGCTCATTGCAATGAAAGCACATTCCTTTAGCTGGTTCAGGTTTCTTTTGCTCCTTTTCTTTCCCTTTTCCCTTAGCCTTCTTAGATTTCTTCTTTTCAGAAGACACCTTGGGCCTCTTCCTTTTATTAGATGAATCCACCATCAAGACATGGTTCTTCTTGGATGAGAAGTGACCTTCTGCAGTTTTTAGCATGTTAAGCAGCTCAGGCAAGCTGACATCTAGCTTATTCATGTGAAAATTAACCACAAACTGCGAGGAGGTCTCAGGGAGTGACAGCAAGACCAAGTCTTGACTCAACTCCCCATCCATGACGAACCCAAGCTGTCCAAGGCGTTCAATCAAATTGATTACCTTCAAAACATGAGTCTCGACGGCAGTGCCCTCTGTCATCCGAGATCGGAAAAGCTCCTTAGATATCTCATATCTAGCAGTCCTACTCTGTTCACCATACAACTCCTTGAGGTGAAGCAGCATAGCAGGAGCATCCATTTTTTCGTGCTGACGCTGAAGCTCGTTATTTATGGATGCGAGCATGATGCATTGAGCCACAGATGCATCATCTTGCCACTTATTGAAAGTGGCAATCTCTTCCTCAGAGGCTGTTTCTGAAACAGATTCAGGGATAGTGGAATTTAGGACATAAGAAATTTTTTCAGCAGTGAGAACAATTCTCAGATTTCTTAGCCAGTCCTCATAATTCGGGCCGGTAAGCTTATTTGCATCAAGTATGCTTCGTAGTGAGATTAGTGATTTTGACATTTTTAAAATTCTGCATGTGAAAAGACAATATTTTAGCAAACATTCATTTTATTAACTTTGCATACCAAAATAAATTTAGGTCTTTATTTTAAATTGGTATATCCCACTATTTTCATCAAACTATATTACCCTCACTTATATAGTTCGACAACATCTAATTAAAGATTTGCTAGTGAGATTAAGGATCCCATTTCAAATGTATATAACCTTGTGGATAGCACAACAAGCGATATACAAATAAATAGGTAGACAACTCTTGTCAATTACATCACCATGTAACTCCTTTTATTTTGCCTCTTAAATCATAATGGTCATGTGTGTGCACATCCGAACTAAAATGATTTAAGTTAAGTCCGGCCTAGCACTTCCATAAATTCAAAAAGAAAAATTTTTGTCCTTGTGGATAGCACAACAGGACTAGATCGTTCAATTTTTCTTGATAAGTATCAAATGTGATTAATTAACATCTTAAATATTCAATACTCGCCTTGTGGATAGCACAACAAACTCATATTAAATATTTAATACTCTATTAATTAATCATGCTAGAAGGCGACGTTCGATATTCCAAATATCATTTGAACGCTTCAGACTTAATATTATTTCTTTGAGAGGTTTGTTATTATTTGTCTCATCTTGTTAAGCGCACATGCACATATATATATATAAAATACGCGTCATTTTATTAAACATGCGAAGCATGTTTGCATAAAATATAATATATATATATAATATTTAGCATGCAATATAGAATACTATATTCTACCCGGATTGATTATGGACTTTTATTCTAGATTGGTTCACTAGAGCCACTAAGTGAACCAAAAGGTCAAACCTAGGAGTGCAAGAATTTAAATTTAAATATAACTATTGCATTTAAACCCTGGCTCCATACAAATGGGTCTTCACGCGTTCCTTGCTCCTTGGTCTCCAGTTTCTTCAAGATAATTCTAACTATCTCTATTACATAAACTATTTTTAATTAAATAGAAACCTTGATCAGCAGTCAAGGGGAAGTACATAAGAAGGAGATAGAATTTTACACCGAGAATAAAACCAGAGAAGACGAGGTACGCAGACCCCATTTTATAAAACCCATACATTCAAGCATTCATCCAAAATAAAAAAATAATCACATTGGTCATAGTCCATAATCAACCCCATTTATTATCATACACATCAACATATGCATCAATAAATATCCATTCATCTCATGAATAACAATGCTATTCCATATATGGATCGATGTTATTTAATGGACAAAAGTTTTGCTAAATTTTATTTTTGAAACAAAATAAACTCTTTTATTTTAATCAAAAATAGATCCAAATTAAACTCCTTTAATTTTAGCATTCTGAAATCATATTTCAGATAAAATAAACTTCTTTATTTTAAAACTTTATCAATTAAATAAATAGTTTACTTAATTAATTAAAATCAATTTTTAGGGTCTGTCCAGGTACCGGCGCAGGTGTGCCAGTAATGAAATGGGCAGCTGCGCAGGTAGCCTGAAGCAGCAGTTTTTGCAGACCGGCGCAGCTGCGCCAGTAATGAACTGGGCAGCTGCGCAGCTGCGCCGTTCGTCGCAAAAACTTGTAGAAAATGATTTTTGTCCAAAAAAACGATCCAATTCTCACACTAATTCATACATGGAATTATAAAATTGATAATTAGCACAAAGTTAGGGTCTGATACCACTGTTGGGTTTGTACGTAACGCAATCATGCAATCAAATCACATAAATAGGGCAAAAGCGCAAAAACTAGGTTTTCAAAAATTTATACAAACCCATAACCATGATCATGCTTTGTGCTAGTTATCAATAACAGAAAAGAGAGAACATGGAATTATACCTTTGAAGATCCAAGCTTCCTCAGGTACAAGTTCTACTCATTTGATTCCTTTGATTCCTTTGTAGTGGCTCCTTCCCTTGATCAATGTCAGTCACCCAATTGTTTGGCCTCTAACGGTGATCCACCAAGGAAGATGAAGAACTCAAGAAGATGGGTTATTGGCTTAACCCTTGTTTCTATCTCTATAGAATATGTGTACTCCCAACTCTTGGAAATATTCACGTACCTTATTTCTGATATAAGACTCTCTTATATAGATATTAGGTTAACCCTCCTAATCCAATTAGAATAGGGTTTTATTTAATTAATTAAATACTTTTAATTAATTTATATTCTAATCTTTATTAGGATTGAGAGAGAGTACTGATATTATATTAATTCCTAAACTCCTTTAGAATTAAAATAATAATAATATTAATAAGACTCCTCTTATTAATTTATATTTAATATTTCTAAAATATTAACTAATAAACATTAAGCTATTTAATTTATTCTATCACCATAGATTAAATTAATTATACTTAATGCATTATTACTATCATCCCATTTTCTTCTTAAATAATTCTTCTTCCTTTTATGGTGTGACCCTTTAGGTTCTCCATATTAAACCGGTTATGAATAAATCAATTAGAACTATTCTAATCTTATTTAAATAAATAAATTAAACTAATAATCTATTTAAATAAATAATATTTATTCTACAATAGGGATAAGCCTCCCTAGCGATCAACGATTTTTCAGATAATATAGATTTCAACATTAATCATAAAAGAACCTATGAGTTAATAGTTACCGTACAATTCAATCCTTCCACCATACAATGTCTCAATTAAATATAAGACATGGATTTACTGTCAAGTCTTAATTTATTTAATCATATGTATTTCGATTAGAAAATGCACAACTCCAAATAATGCAAATTAGAAACCTCTTTCTAATTTCATTCTACCTTGGCCAAGGATTCCTGGGTTGTCATTTAACGAATCATATAGGACATATCTCCTCTTTTACTAGAGGTGGTAGATTCTTTATTGATCATTCATTATCTCCATATGTAACTCATTATACCCAAGCATACCCTATATATTCCTTAAAAGGCCTTAAGGAATTAGTCAAAGTATAATTTGTTACATACAAGATACTATGATGATCTCAAGTCCAAGGATCACTTGTACTACTATCACATTAGGAATTCCTATTGACAGGCGAGTAAAACTCCATTAGGTATTTCATAGCGAGTCACGTTCAGTGAACTTATTCTCCAATAAGCACCTACATACTTGCTTTAGTGTCTCCACACAAATGACCATAAGATCAGTCATCCTCATCCAATGAGCAAGCAACATATGTACCAATCTATCCGAATTTACTAATCCCCATTTTAGTAATCCCACAATTAGGAACTATTTTAGTTTTTAAGCTTTCTAAGAATTTAGATCTCATTATCATGATCTCATCATGATTCTAAAAGCATTGCTTAAAACTATGGGTTATTTACATATTATAAAAACAGCACCATGTAGATAATTATATGCCTTAAATGAATATTTTATTAATAAATAAATAAGATTGTTTACAAAGTATGTGCTTTATCATCATACATGATTGGCTTGTATGCACACTACTATCAGATCAGCCTTTCATACCTGATGAACATATGAAACATGCACTAAGTGCGAATCAATAATCAGTATAGATGTGAATAATCAACAATAATTATTCACGAACATGCTTTGAAAATATAACTCAATTTTGAGTTAAAAAAAACTTGCTCAATAAAAGTATGGTTTAGGAACTTGCCTGTACCGTCGATTACTGCTACGCAATTTAAGTTAATCGCTTTATTGAAAAGACCTATCAGTTATAAGATATATCTTTCAATTAGCATAACATACTTTATAAGTAAACTATCTAACATTTAAACACATAGTTAAATATTAGATAACCTTAACACTATATATATACACAAGTCTAAACCTAGCACACATCGAGTCTTTAATAGTATTCAATATAGTATACTGAGTGGTTTCCCACAAACAACTAACAAATTAGTTTCCGCCTAGTCTACACTATTTTCACAGTGAGTTAGATCAGTTACTAATTTGTAGATCCCTTCCCCATATGAAGGAGTCGTTTAGCCCAGCTACTATACATCAACCATTAAAAAGTACGAATGTACTACCTTAGACTTAACACTACTGTATCATATAACTTGTGAATTAACACTTAGTCTTTCATTTTAGAAGTCCTTTAAAACTAACTAAGTCGAATTTCTAATCCAGCAACCTGAATTCAAACTGAACTATAATCCAGCAACCTGGATTCACACAATCCCACAATCCAGCAACCTGAATTCAAATTGACATCCAATCCAGTAACCTGAATTATCTAAATAGACCAATCCAGCATCCTGGATTGTCTAAACATCTCATCCAGCAAATTAATGGCTAATCCAGCAAATCAGATTGCAATCCAGCAACCTGATGGTCAATCCAGCAAGCTGGATTCTCCTTTTTTAATTTAATTATCTTATTATTTTTCCACCCTTTGGCCAAACATATATACACATGTTTTATACACAAAAATAATTTTTCAGGAATTTTTCAAATTCCTTTAGTATTTTCCAAAAATCCATTTCTAGTTAATTCCTTAAGAAATTTGCTACATCACGCTTAACTCCGAAAACTCCCAACTCTTGGCGAGATCTTACACATGTTATCGTGAGCCTCCAGTTTAAATTTTGTGGCCATCGGAGTTATACAACTCCGGTTATAGCGATTTTTGTCGAAAAAACGCAAATATTGAAATAGTCATAACTTGCTCAATTTAAGTCAGAATGAGCTCATTTTTGGACAAAAGCTAATTTATCCCATATATTTTCATGTCTTAAAAGGACGGAATTTATTTCATAAAATAAGTGGACGAAACTGCCCTTCAAAAATCTGGACAGCCTACTTTTATGGTTTTTCAGATTTTTCCTACTTTGCTAAAAACTGTCCAGACAGAAATCTATATGGAATTTTTTAGTGATTCCACTTGGATCTGTTAGAAGACTTCTAGATCTAACTCTATAAATTAACCACACTCAAAAATTCGAAATACACTAGGAGACATGGTTGTTTAAATTTCATGTTGCATTTTTTGAAAAATCTGATTTTCAAATCTTTGTGTTTTGTAAGAAAACTTCCTAGATCTCTTGATTAAACAACTATTAAACATTGAAAATTATTATAATACATACTAATACACCTTAAGATCATGGATCTATCATGATCCATGATCTATTGAGTTAAACTTACACCAAATCCAAGCAAAACATACTTTAGGCTAGGAAAATTAATATTTTTTTAACTTTTGAAACATAGTTTTCTTTTTCTTGTTTTTGATCTAAATTTTGATCATCAAAAGTGATGGATCTAAATATAACACACTTATTAATACATAGATCTAAGGTTTTGGAGTTTTGAACCATTGATCCAAGTTTTAATTCAAACAACTACAAATAAATTGGATAAAAGATGTTTATACCTTTGCTTTATGTTATCCTTCTTCTTCTTCCTAAGTTTATATATGAAACTTTAAGCACACAAATCTCTCTCTCATTTCCTCTCTAAGGCTGTCGAACATCTTTCTCTCTCTCTTGATTTCATTTTGTGTTAGCTAAAAAAAAGGAGAGAGAAATGAAATGAAAGAGAGGAGAAATGAAATAACAATTATTTTTACTAGAGAGAAGAAATAATATTAGTTGGGTAAAATATATAGATATATACCATATGTATGTATAAAAATCTTCCAACAATCTTGTTATCTCTCTCTCATTATCCTTAAGTTGCTTGCACTCTTGGTGAAATTGGGTGTTTAATTCTTAGCTTGACACATAAGGGAGTTGGTGAGGAGTTGGTAAATATAATGATTACATTCATTCCCTCATCTCTTATTCCCTATTGCTTGACCGAAATTACCCTCCCTTATCCCCAACTTTGTTTTCTTTTTATTGCTATATTTGGCTTTATAAAATACCCAAAATATCCCTCCTCAAATGATTAAGCTTGGGCCATTTTATTTAAAGTTTTGGGCTTCCTTATTTATTACTTGGGCTTGCTGGTAAAATAGTTTGGCTATGTAAATTAACATATTCCACTACTTTGAATTATATTCTACCATAATCATTTAATTAGAGTTTCTATTCACTCAATTTATAAATCAAATTATTACCCATGTACATTTAATTACTTAACCCAATTAGATTTGCTTTAATAAAATTAATAAATTGAGATAATAAACTTAATCTCTTAGGTTAGTAAAAATTTTAAATACTAAAATCCTTACATATTATAACCCTTAGGTTATTAAATTTCCATACCTAATATATATATTAGGTTACAAGACTTCATTCTTAATTCTTTTTATATGTTAAATAAATATATAAACAATACACAAAACCATATAAGTCCTTCACAAAAATTTTAAATTCATACTCTATTTCCAGTCTAGGTCTTATTACTTAACCTTTATTTAATCATTTAAGATTTTATTAATCTTATAAATTCTCGGGTTATCACATTCACCCCTTCTAAGAATTTTGTCCTCGAAATTACAGTCTACTATTCCCTACTCCTTTTATTCACCAAGACTAGGTTTGAAAGTTAACCTTTACCTGATTTCATTCTCATTTAATGAGTACATATTGCTTCCTTCTATGAGGAACTATTCCATCATCACATTCTACCCAGACTTCTCTCTAAGGAGTTAAAAATTTTCATATCATGCTGAGGGGTCATATAGACCATGAAAACATAGTATTAACGATATTTATATCGCAAAATAGTAAATTACTAGGTATGTTTACAATCACAAAGAAAGTAAACTACAACTGCTAGTACTTTAGGTGATTAGCCTATCGTACGCTTACGTCATGCATAACGTATCAATCATGTCTAGCGAATATTTTCGCTACTAGATTGGATTATTTTATCCAATTGACATAGTTCACCTCAGTCCTATCATAGGATTCCGCACCAAAACAATTTGGTTCGGTATAAGCTTTTAAAGAATACTTTGAATTTTCATAAACATTGTCTAGCTGAATCAAATAACTTTAGACATATACCAATAATTCCAATATCAATCAAAACATGTGTCTGGCCAAATTTAATTGACACTTGACTTTTCTTTAAAATTCTAAAAATTATTTTATGACGTCATTATACCGCATTGTATTTACAAACCGTTGAAGATTCTGTCATTTTGTGACTTTGTCATACAATAATATACCATAGTGGGCTGACGATCTTTAGATCACATCCAACACTAGGCAATACTGCATTAATAATTCCATCATTTTTATCATCCTTGCATCAGGTTCCATGATGCATTGATGATATATAAAATACGTTTTGATATTTTAAGTAATTTTTGTCTAGCCGAAACAATTAGCATAGACACTTCTTTAAACTGTTCAAAACTATTGAAAATCATTTTTTGAATTATCATGTCGCAACAGGTAACGATGTGTCAGGGTCCCGAAGTCCACACATACACAATTGTAACCAAGTTTTGAAGATAACCAAAAATTTATTTTTGTTGTTATCATGCCGCAACAGGTAACGATGTGATAATGGCTCAAAGTCCATCTCCACACCCTTGTCACCATGTTGTGAAGATAACAAAAATTCATTTTATTTCGAAAAAGGCACATCAGTGCGAATTTAGCTTGATGTCAAAAATTTTGAAGTCTAGCACAGCTAGAAGATTTGGAATACATATGCTTCCACCATCAACATCAATTTTTCTAATGATCGATTGCTTAATAATTCTATCTATTTCTATTATCCTCAATCCTTCATTCATAATTTTCCTATACCCCCGAATAGTTCATCAAACATACCACACGTTATGAGTTCAGGAACTTATCACAATCATATGGGTTTAGGAACTTATCCTAGTAAGACCAAAGTCGTCCATTCGCTGAGGGGTTCCACCATACGATTATGAGTCACGAATTTACCATGCGTATGAGTTTAAAGAACTCGCACCTAATCTTATATTCTCTACCTATCTGTTATACACATGAGAAAAGAATCACCTTCTTATCATACATATAGCGAATAGCGCGACACCGACATTTCAATGATTATCAATGTGATAAATTAAGTAGTCGTTAGACCAAGCACAAACCCCCGCCCATACAAAGGTTTGTACAACTTAGCAATCACCTGAGTCCTCAATTGAAATCCCACATAATCTCAGCTCCCTCTTTACTCGATACGAATTTCATTTAATCCGTATCTACAATTCACAACTCTTTCCTTAGTTTTAATAGTACAATTTCATAGTACAACTGTCATACAGCAATTCTACTATAAAGTTTTCAATCAAACGATTGATCATCTGTCCTTCTATAACCTCATCAGATCACATTGTAATCTGATATTATAATCGTATTACATTATGATTCTTTTCTGTCATAGCTGATGTACAGTATCTGGGCTAAATAATTCCTTCAAAGAGCGGAGGTATATACGAATTAGTAATCGATCTAACTCGCTGTGAAAACAGTGTAGATAAGACGGAAACTAATTTGTTGGTTGTTTGTGGGAAACCACTCAGTATACTATATTGAATATTATTAAATACTCGATGTATGCTAGGTTTAGACTTGTAAATGAGTATGGTGTTAAGGTTATCTAATGTTTGACTATGTGGTTAAATGTTAGATAGTTTACTTTTAAAGTAAAAAGTATTATGAAATAAGGTATGCTAATTAAAAGATCAATCTTATAACTGATAGGTCTTTTTAATAAAGCGATTAAACTAGATTGCGTACCAGTAGTCAACGGTACAAGCAAGTTTTTCTTGACTCAAACTTGAGTTATTTTCAAAGCATGTTAGTGAATAATTATTGTTGATTATTCACATCTAAACTGATTATTGATTCGCACTTAGTGCATGTTGCATATGTTCATCAGGTATGAAAGGCTGATTACCTTCATTACCCTAAGGTTCAGTTAAAGTTGTTCATGGTCCTTGTTGACATTAAACGTTATTGATTCAATCATTTAATTATCGACATTTTGATTCATGCTCTTTCACAATTATTATATTGTTGAAAACTTGAAAGCTTATTCTTTCTTTCAATCATGATATATCTTCATTGTATTTAAACTTGCTGGGCAAAGTAGTTGCTCCCCCTTGCTATATCATGATAACAAATTTCAGATTAAGACGAAGGCTTGAAAAAGGTCAGAGACAAGAGCAAAGTACAATAATAGATCGTTATACATGAATAACTACTTAGTTGTCTTATGTAAACCTTTTGTAATTTTAAAGGAATAATTTCAGTTAAGGTTAATAGACCTTGGGAAATGTTATAGAATCGTGTAAAATAAATAATTTATGTTTATTTATTCCGCATTAGTTTATAGAATATATATAATGATGAAGTACCGTAACGTACCAGATCCGAGGTTCTAGGGACCCGAATTTGGGGGCGTCACAATGTTCCTTTATGAATGAAACGTTCTTGAATGGGCGATGGTTGATAACTTCTGTAATGAGAAGTTGAGGAAAAGGTTATGGTAACAATTTCGAGGGCAAAATTTTTAGAAGAAGGGGTGAATGTGATATCCCGTGAAATTAAAATTATAGTTGTCATGATGCTTAGCATCTGACGATTATAACAGATAATGATCCTTGGGGGGGAAGGATGGAGAAGAGATAACGAGAAAGAATAATGAGGTAAATACCTAACTGAATTGTATGTTGAGATTTTTTCAACATAAATACAAAAAAAAGTGAGATTAAAACTTCGTTGAAGGGTTGTAAGGATAATGCATCTGGGTATGGATGTGGTTTGATAAATTCCGAGGACGAAATTTTTATAAGGAGGAAAAAATGTGACAACCAGAAAAATCGACTTGTCCAGAAATTAGGTTTAAAGAATTAATAATTAATAAAATGAATTTTTATTGATTATATTATATGTTATGTGTTTATTAATCATTCTATGACATAGGATGATTAGAAATGGGGAGGATTCTGGCTACGAGCTGGAATGAATGAGTAAGAATTTTCAAGACAAAAATAAAAGATTTTCGAGAATAAAAATATTTCCGAGAAAAAGATGAAATAAACACTATTCATAAAACCCTATGGGTTAGGGTTAGGGTTTGAGGTTAAGGTTCTAACCCTAAGCCTTTTCGGGAGATTGGAATGTCGAAATGACATTCTGTCAAAAGATTTGACGGTAATATACCGTGAAAAGTTAAGTTAGCTGAGAAAAAATTTCTCGAAAGAAAATCACGAAAATCACTATTAATCGTTTCTGCTCGAAAATTATTATTGAAATTCTGAGAAATGCATAATGATAGGATTTTAAGACGAGATGAAATATGTAATAATATTTCATTTATGGCTCCAAAGTTTTCGCTTGCGGACTTAAAACTTGAAGGGTTAGGGAAAGTGAAATCAAAGAACTAAATGGTTATGTAATAATAAATGATTATTATACATAATGAGTACGCATATAATACTAATTATTATACGAGTATAATACAAGGAGGATACGAATTAATACGACGTATAATACAAATTTTATACGAAGTAAATAGATTTAATTTGAATTAAATTAAGAATTAAACATATTGGTCGAATCGGTGGGTTAACAGGTGGGTTTGACCCATAGGCTACCCATGAGCACATGGGAGACATGGTGGCCATGTGCTAGCACATACAAGCACATGGGTTGGCATGTGAAGGCAAGTGGGGTGGAGATAGGTTGAGGAGGTTTGGTCTAATGACCAAATAGCCCTTGGTCTTACCTTTGCCTATATAAGAGAAGCTTAAGGCTTCATTTGTTAGTTTTGAAAATCACCAACTCCTATATGGAGAGAGAAGAGAAGAGAGAAGTGAAGAGCTTGTAAGAAATAAAGGAAGCCATGAAAGATTTTGTCAAGAACAAAGACAAGAACTCATGAACACTTAAGAGGTATAAGTATTAAACCTTGATTTTCGTCTTCTTTTAATTCTTGAATTGATGGAGAAGTGAAAATGGACAAAGCATGCATGGTAAGGTAGTAATGAGATTGGTATTAGTGGACTTTAAACCATTAATAACCAATAACAAGTAAAACCATAATGAAATGGTTAAGAAGTTAATGCAAAATGAGTTAAAAGCCATAATGAAATAGTTAAGGAATGTAATGAAGAAAACCGTTAAAACTTAGATGTTTATAATGGTTAGAATCATAGATGAATGACCAATGGATTGATTCCATTTGGTTTGACGTAAAAATATCGAGAAACAAAGATTCAGCGGAAGTTTACGCGATTAGACGTTAAGCGTCGAATCGTAAATTTTTCCGGAATGAAAGTCAAAAGTCACCGTTTAATTATGAAACGATGGTTTTCGATGGCGTCAAGTGTAATTAGGTAAATAAGAATTGTGAGAGCAAGAACGAACGAATTAGGATTTAAAACAAAGAATTGAACGTCGAACGTTCACAAACGTTTAACGAAAACGTAAAAATGGATGAAACGGTTAATTTTCCGTCAACAGACTCAGAAATGAATTTTGACTGGATGGAATCATAGAACGTAAGATATGTCAGCTATTGGCTTTGGAACGAGCCAATTCTGAGTTATAACGATCGCGTTATGAGCTCGAGAATTTCAAAATTTAAAAAGTTAGAAAAAAAAATCAAGAGAACAGTGCTGGCGCCGCAGCGCCGCCCAAGCCTTTGTAGCTGGCGCCGCAGCTCTAGAACAGGGCATCCGGGTTCTGCAGGCGGCGCCGCAGCGCCAAGATTAAGCCTACGCTGGCGCTACATCGCCCTTAAGGGGAAAAATTTTCGACGTTGATATTTTATGTCCCGACTTTTTACATGGTAATTAAGGGGCAAGTATATGATTAATATTCATAAAGAGAAATCACCTAAACAACATATTTAAGAACGATTTTAAGAATTAAACGTTGAATAAACGTATTTAAATTTAAAACTCGAAAACCCTAAAATGTGAATCAGGGTTCGTGGTCGAGTTCAAAGAGCGCCTCAAGGTTATATGAGATGAAATAGAGGTGTGGCATACGAGAACGTTAAGAAATGAAGATAAAACTTATGTAATTTCTATACGGAGTTCGATAACGGGAATCCGATGAAAATACGTACGACCAAGCTAACCGATTAGGGTTTCGCTTGTCGTGGGGTTTATCAACGATTGACTAGAGTCGGTTGATGACACATAAATGATAGTGAACATATAATTCACATAATGTAACAATTAAACAAGTGATTTAAACCTTAAGTAAAGGTTGAATGAGATTAAGAGACGAGTAACATGAACGCAGGATACGTGAACGATTCTCGTGAATCGTATCGTCATTGAGTGAACGTTCTAAGTATACATTGGTTACATGACTTAGACGTTAACGAATGTTGGCATAGTAAGATGTAATAAGCCGAAACAAACGCTAAAAAGAGAATGAAGAACAATGAATAACGTATAACGTTGGAAAGCCAAGTTAATGGTAATAAATTAAATGAACATTCCGAGTCAAATGGATCGGACGTTGTAAGGAATGTAATGAAGTTTAACTTAACGAACATTATAGTTATAATGGTTCATATAAGTTAAGTCTAAAATGGTAATGCATTCGTAGTCTATAATGGTCGAGATATAGTATTTGGGCTAAACGATTCCGTCAGAGAGCGACGGTATATACGAACTAGCAACTGATCTAACTCACTGTGAAAGACAGTATAGACGAAGCAAGAAACTAGTTTGTTGGTTATTTGTGAGAAACCACTCAGTGTACTATATTTGACTACTGTTAAAGACTCGATGTATGATAAGTAAAATGTAATGAAAGGATAGAAGAAATGAATATGGGGATTGGTCGCGTAAACTTAGATTACAAGACGCAAACCGTAAGAAGTAAAGAGAAGTTTAAATATGCTTAAGTCAAGTATAGGACTAATGGAAAAGTGTTTTCTATATGCTTTATAGGGATTGTGATGAACGATAAGACGTAAGAAATACGTATCGCTAAGGCAAGTTTCTAATCTTGTTCAAGTTCTACTTGATGTAAGTTTATCAACTTCGTTCATTTTTATATGAATATTAGTTTCTTAACTTCCTCAGATGTTGAACATGAGGAAGTATTTCGTATGTACAAATATGTGATATTTGTACAAGATGTTGATATGTATAAGGCCTTGTGCCACAATGTTAACACTTCGGTGTTTCAATGAAATGAAATGTTCAATATGAAAAGGTGTGGTTTATTTATGAACCGTTCTTGTTAAGTCTGTGCTATTGATTCTAGCCAGACATAATGTATATGAAAAAGGTAGAAGAATGAAAAGATGACAAAGTATATGTGATATATGTGTTAAAATGATAGGAATCGAAACGTATTCCTATTATTCGAGCTGCTTCATAACCATTGTTCTGTTATTGAAGACTTAAAAGAATTTTGATTCTTGCTTTGGTTGTTATTCAACTGCTATGACTTAGTGAGCAATTGAATGCTCACACTTGCTTGAAATAAAAATATTTTCAGTGAACGACGGTAGTATGTATTAAAGAACCTGATGAAGATCAAGATGATCGATGTCCTGCTACGGTGAGATGTTATCATTGCGAATACCATTAGCATCACCAGATGAAGTACAGTTCATGTTATGAACAAGCGTGAAGATCAAGTCAAGATTTGGAGAATAGTTAGATTAAACTATCCTTTAGATATGGTGACTAATTAAGTCACGATTGTAATGTGATAAGAATAATGTAATTATCATTATTTTTAATGAATGAAGATTTTAAGGTAATAGAACCTGGGAATGGAATGAATATATCATTAATCTTCAGGATATAATGATGTATGTATGGAATGAGAAGTACTCGTAATGTACGGAATTCGGGTGCGAAGATAGACCGGAATAAAAGATTTCCGGGAACAAAAATATTTTTGAGAAAAAGACGAAATAGGCACTATTCATATGTTAAAACCCTAAGGGTTAGGGTTTAAGAACCCTAAGCCTTTCTAGGAGATCGGGATGTCGAAATGACATTTTGTCGAAAGATTTAATGATAAAATGTCGTGAAAAGTTATAATAGCCGATAAAAGTTTTTCTCAAAAAACGTGCAAAAATCGGACGAAATTAAAACGACAAAAATTACTGTTATGTACTTTTCATTCGTTTATATTAGGGGAAAACGTGAAGGAAAACGCTTAAGGTCAAAAAGTGTTTTTCAATTTTTTGAAATTTCGAAGAACGCGTAAAAGTTAATTGGTAGAAGAAAGACGGAATATTCAAAAATATTTGAATTCTGAGAAATGCGTAATGATAGGATTCTAAGACATGATAGAATATTTAATAATATTTCAATTATAGCTCACGAAGTTTTCGCTTACGGATTTAAAACCCTAAGGGTTAGGGAAAGTGAAATCGAAGAAGAAAATGGTGAAGTGTAATAATAATGATTATTATACATAACGAATACGAGTATAATAGTAGTTATTATATGAGTATGGTACGAAGAGAATACGAGAATTATACGATGAGAATACGATAAGTCTTAAGGGACACTTATCACTTCGTATAATTCATGCACCACCAATTATCACTTCTCTGTCAATTAAATATTGAAGGAATATGAAAATTCAAGGATTAAACACTTAAATATCTTAGTGTTCTTGAGTTCTTGACTTTGTGTTCTTGACAAAAGTCTTACATAGCTTTTTTACTTCTTGATTGCTTGTCATAAGCTCTTCTCTCTCTCTCTATGCTAGTTGAGAATTTGCAAAAACCACAAATGAACTAGCTTAGCTTCTCTTATATAGAATTTGCAAGACCAAGGGCATAAGAGTCATTTAGGCAAACATCCTTACCCTCCATGTCTCCCCACAGGCCATCCATGTCCTCCCATGTGCTAGCACATGGCCACCATATGCTACCCATGTCTCCCCCATGTGCCATAATGGGTTGTTCCATGGGTTTTATCCACCCGATAACCCATCGGTTCGACCCACGGGTTCGGTTCTTAATTTGAGCTTAACATTAATTCCCATTGGGCTTATTCTTGGGCTTGATTTAATAATCATTAGGCCTTAAACATTCACTAATTGGGCTTGACAAAATTCAAGTCCAATAGTTAAAGTCCTTTAAGACTTATCATATTCTTATCGTATAATTCTAGTATTATCTTCGTACCATACTCGTATAATAACTAGTATTATACTCGTATTCGTTATGTATAATAATCGTTATTATTACACTTAACCATTTTCTTCTTCGATTTCACTTTCCCTAACCCTTAGGGTTTTAAATTTCGCAAGCGAAAACTTCGCAAGCCATAATTGAAATATTAATAAATATTCCATCTTGTCTTAGAATCCTATCATTACGCATTTCTCGGAATTCAAATATTTCTGAATATTCCGTCTTTCTTCTATCGATTAACTTTTACACGTTTTTCGAAACTTCGAAAAACTGAAAAACACTTTTTAACCTTAAGCGTTTTCCTTCACGTTTTCCCCTAACGTAGTTAAACGAATGAAAAGTACATAACAATACTTTTCGTCGTTTTTATTTCGTCCGATTTCTGCACGTTTTTTGAGAAAAACTTTTATCGGCTAACATAACTTTTCATGACATATTATCATCAAATGTTTCGACAAAATGTCATTCCGACATCCCAATCTCCTAGAAAGGCTTAGGGTTCTCAAACCCTAACTCTTAAGGTTTCAACAAGTGAACAGTGCCTATTTCATCTTTTTCTCAGAAATATTTTTGTTCCCGAAAATCTTTTATTTTCGTCTTGAAAATTCTTACTCGTTCATTCTAGCTCGTAGCCAGAGTCCTCCCGATTTCTAGTCATCCTATGTCATAGAATGAATAATAAACACATAACACATAATATAATTAATAAAAATTCATTTTATTAATTAATAATTCTTTAAACTTAATTTCTGGACAATCCAATTTTTCGGGTTGTCACACAATCTTCAGCAGGTGATCAAGCAAACTCCCCCATCAGACGGGAACCCTTGCAAAAACCTAATTAACATTCATCCCTACATACTTCGCACATGGCAATACATCATTAGATATACCTTGTCATGTATCGAGTGTCTAGTCTTCTTTATCGTGTTTATTCCATTGCATTGCATAAACATGACAAAGAGGGGCATCTGTAGACACCCAAATTTTTGCTTTCCTTAGACTAACCTTTTAAGAGGGTAAAAGCATAATTCTGCCCCAGAGACAACCCCAAGGCCAAACAATACACATATCTACCTCGAAGACAACCCCGAGGCCAGACAAGGCACAAGCTTACCCCGAAGACAACCCCGAGGCAAAGACAGGACACAAGTCAACCCCGTAGATAACCCCGACGAAAGACAAGGCACGAGCCTGCCCCGGAGATCCCCGAGGCAAGACAGGACACAAGTCTATCTCGGAGATAACCCAGAGGTAGAACAAAGTAGCAGCTTGCCCCGGAGACAACCCCGAGGCAAAACCAAGCACCATATCACGTCAGAGACAACCCCGAGACCAGACAAAGACCTCAAGTCACCCCAGAGATAACCCCCGGGGGGGGGGAACCTAAGTGCAAGAGCACCCAACGCGCCACTTAGTCCAAACGGGGGTCGTAAAGCTAAGGAAAAAGCCACCAGAAGCCTCCAAAGCAACTCCCGATCTGCGAACTACCCGAGACAAGTTGACGACCTGCAGAAACTGAAAGATACCTTTTAGCTACGAGCATCATCTTCCTGACATCCCCAAATCAGTCGAAATCGACCTCATTTCTCAACCTTCAGCAAAACCTTTCTGAGATTTTTGGGTACAGAGCTCAACTTTCTCCAAGGGACGACCAAAGGACCAAACTTTGACCCTGTGGGACCCTTTAGTAGGGGACGCAGGTACACCTACCCCTGGGCGCAGGTGCATCTACTTCTCTTCGCCCAGATCTTCTATAAGGGGGCAGCACCTCACAAATGTAAAGGGGGAGAATTTGCAACAAAATCTTAGATTTTAGAGAGAGATAGAGCTCGAATTTAAGCATTTTAACTCATATTTGTACTAAATCATTCATATATACGAGAGATATTACTCCCACAGCGTTGTAGTATCAATCCACGGCGATCACAAGCTTGTTTCTTCATCCCCCAAGGTGAAATAAAAGATATTTTGTCTAGTTTACTATTTATATAGTTAAAACTGTTAGATTTATTGTTCTACGATGTAAATCTATAGATAGACTTGTTGTAAAACACATCTATTGTGTTTGGGTAGCTTTTATTTACATATTTAACCGTTCAAATTGGTTATATATTGCATATATACAGTTTGAAATTATTTTTGGGCACTAGATCTACCTAGATCTAGTCGAATCTAGCTTCCTAGAGGTTCTGTAGCATCAAAGTTCGAACCCCCATGCTAGATTGACGTAGATCTGGGATAGATCTAGTCATTGTAAACATCGCAAAGCGATGTCGGGTTCCTCAAAACCTTAGATCTATATCTAATGGTGTAGTGGAGCCGATTCATTCATATAAGAGATTCCAACTGATGGATCATCTTATAGCGAATATCGAGTATTAAATGCTTTAAAGTTTATAAATGTGAGCATAGGAATTCGGGGGTCAAGATTCTACTATCGGATCTTCACTAAATTCCCATTACGGACATTTTTACTTTTAAATGTAATATTAACTACATAAATCCATATATATGTAAATATTGGATCTTAAAATAACTTTTCAGGGTTTGTCCCAAGAGATCGAATTTAAGATCCCGTGATAGTGAAAACCTTTAATTGTAGGGTTTTAGATCTATTTATACGGCTTTCATGCTCGGATATGATCCGACCCTATTTAATGCTTTTTACATGCATCACCACCAAAACAACTTTCCCAAATAAATAGCTAGAAGCTTTCATAATAAAAGGAAGTATCAAAGGACCTTGATTCCTATTTGATGAAGGATTTGAAAACCTTGTTTGCTAAAATATCATTTTAATATACTTTGTTTAAAATTGGATTTTTCAATAAATTAAATCCTTCGTGCATAGGTGAAAACGAGGTACATCACTACTTTCAAAGCAAAGGCCATTCATAAACACAAATAAAGCAATGAGCTTTCATAAATAAAGCAACGAGCTTTCACAATAAAATGGCATAGCAATGCGAGACTAGATCAATCTAGGTTAATAAATGGAAGTATCAAAGGACCTTGATTCCTATTTGACGAAGGATTTGAAAACCTTGTCTGCTAAAACATCATTTCAATATACTTTGCTTAAAATTCGATTTTAATGAATCAAACCCTTCGTGCTAGGTGCAAAAGAGGTACATCACTACTTTCAAATGCAAAAGTCGTTCAAATACGCAAATTCAAACTTAGAACACTTAAAACATATACACACACACACACGCATATACACGCACATTTTATGCTTAGGAAAATTAATAAGATGCAGTAACCGTATTTTCACGAAAGTCGAAGGGTGCCTAACACTTTCCACTCGCTTAATCAAGCTCCTGAATTCCACGAATCTCAGGTTTCAAAACCAGTCTTATCTTATAGAGTCATATATTGGGTCACCTTTTGAAAACATTTAAAACCCGAATATGTTGGTACATCTATTGTAAATATATACCAACTGGTGACTCTGACATTCGGCCCAATTATTAAAATCAATCTTTTCAAGTCGTCAACACATAAATGTCGGTCTCGTCCTAAAATTCACTCTTTCAATAAAAACAAATCAAGCAAGGGTAAACAATAAAGGAAAAGAAAAAATAATAATAAAAAGAGAAAAAAATCCTAGTGTCAACATTCTATAATAGGTTTATCTAACTCTAGATCTGCAACTTGGAAAGCCTGGTTGGATTGTCTTAAAGATGGATCTGGTGAGGTAAAACTTGTTGTCAGAGAAACAATATCTGTTATTCTTCCGCTTCGAGTTGTGGGCATACCCTTCATGAATCCTACACCTTCCTAGCAGAGTTGCCATAAAATGTAGGCAAAGAAATCATACCCTAGCTCAATTAGAATTTTGAATTGGTTGAGGAGAAGAGAAATCCATAAAGAGTACGAAAAAAGATATAGGGTTTGTAGAGGGGAGAAGAATAAGCAGACAATCACTAAGATAACACGTGGCAGAACTCTAAAAAGCCTTCTTGTGTGCCTTGGAATGTCAGAGAATCAAAAATCCCTCCCATTGAAATGAAGGGTGTATTTATAGGTCCTCCTAGTAAGTGATCATGTGATTGGTACTTGTTTGAGTCATGTGCCTAACATATGACCTTAGGTGAAATTCCAAAAATACTCTTAGTTGCCTAAAGTGATGCTCAAATCGTCATGTCCTTCTAGCCGCCAATCCAAATCCTTCAACCATTTCCCATGATGAGTTGCCTCTGTGACACCCCCAAATTCAAACCACTCGAATCTCAAATTCGGTGCATCACGATCTATTTCTAATAACATACTAAAATCTCATGCAACGGAATAATAGAATAATTTATATTGTTATAACATAAATATTCTTGTCCCAAGGTCTCGTGACCGTTACTACATCATTTCAATAATTAAACTTAAAGCATAACTTAAACATAATTTAATCATCCGTTAATACATTATCATAATATTAATAATAGTTCTCCTAATCTTAAAGTACTAAAGCTATTCGAAGCCTTGCCCTTCCCTTTGTCTTTCCCCGAGGTACCGCCTTGTTATGCCTTAACTGTAATATTTTTGGGGAAGCAAGAATGAGCAATAGATTTGCCCAGCAAGTAATATAGCAATAAGGATGAACAATATGAAATTCAAATCTCAAGGGTATAACAGTAAATGATAGTTCAAGAATAACAAGAAGTATCAATAGTTCTCAATAAGTGTCGCTATGGACTGAAAGATATCAACAAGATTCAAAGGTTTAATTATTTCAAGGTTCAAGAATAATGAACACTGAGCAGTCGCTAAGGACTATGAACTCCTACTAGAATTAACAGTATTATACTGAAAAATCCAATATAAACAAGTACAACAAGTGATCAGCCTAAAGTACCCTACGTTATGCATAACATTTAAACATGCTTATATGTGCGCACGTCGGTTCCGCGACAGTTATATAATTTCCCCTTCAATGAGGGTTGTTCATCTTAGTAGATTTATAAGAGTCCGCACCAAGACAATTGGTTTAGATAGCTTTCCAACACATGATAATAGTCTAGCCGAATCAAATGGCTAACACTACACCAAAAATGGCTGCTAGTGAAGGACAAATTCTTCACAAGATGTAATATATCACTCACAATAGATTAATTGTGAAGGAATATTTCTTTCACACGAGTGCTCGCATAAGACCTCCCCGCAATTGGCTATCCTTCGCTAAGTAGTGACTAAATGTTTTTTGTGAAGGATATATTGTGAATAACTTTTTATTCATAAATTATATTTGGTAATGGAATATTGTTATTTAGTGAAAGATTGATTTCCTTCACAAATAATATTTTAAGAAGGACTATTTGAAATTAATGAGTAACTTTATTCTCTCACAAATAATATATTATGAAGAACAAATTTATTTAACGAGAGAAAATTTTCCTTCACTAATTATAAATCGAGAATGTATCTTCAAATTAGTGAGGAAAATAATCCTTCATTGATGACTAACTAATTAACTAAAAAAGATTTTAGTGAGGGAATAATCCTTCATTAATGTCCATTTCTCAAGTAAAATCCTTCACAAATTATAAATTTGTAAATAAAAAATTAATTGATAAATAATCAAAATTCTTTGTAAATTATAATTAATTTTCAAATCAGTGATTTCATATTTATTATTATTACTATTATTTTTATTAATTGTTGTAATAAATATTAAATTTAATATTTCAACTTAATATAAATGTCATACTTGTTTCAAACTAATTGATAAACTAATACATAAAGAGCCAATAATTAAAACTAATACTCCATATATAAATAGATAATGCTGAAGTCACAATAAGTACAGAATTTGTTATTTTATCTTGATTCCCAAGGATCATAGTACTTACAATATTTAATAACTAACATAAGAAAACTGAATGAATAACAACGAACTAGAAGGATGTACATCGTGCTAGGTCCACTTCATCATCATTTTCTTCAAGGAAATCAAGGTTGGGCCTGCTGTAAGAGAAACACCAAAATTCAATTTCAATAAGATGAGGAATAAGAAAAAATGAACATGGTGAACTTAAATTAAGAGAGAATTACAAAGACAAAAATATAGATATTAGTAAATATTTCAATTGATTCATAGTTGGTTGGTAAATGTTTGAAGAAAGAAAAAACCTATATAATGCTGACAATATCTAGGTGGGATGAGGGTTTGTACTTGTCCTTGACTCCTTTCATTATTTTTCATATTTAGAGCGAGCTGCTTTTGGAGAACTTGTGGAGATGTGATATTCTACCTTGAATCGGGGTGAAACTTTCTTTGAAAAACCCCTCCGGAAAGATTGAGATAGATTGGAAACTGCAGCGGGTTGCTCACTAAGAGTGCTAACTGCTCATTTGTAAAGGAAAAGTTGGAGACTCTAATTGTGTTTGTATGCAGCAACTCTTTCTTTGACATATTAAACGACTCAGGTAGTGTTTCCTCTGGAACTTCATCCCCCTGAAAGCAGAATGTAGTATAAGTTTGATGAAATCTTATGTTCTCCTTATATCTAAACTGAAATATTGAACAGTTAACTTAAAGATAAATAAGTATAGGATGAAGAACAACTATCATAACCAGCAATATTGACTTTCCATACTTAAATACAATTGTTATGTCAAGTCCAACTATAGAAAAATAGGAGAGCTCAGAACAAATGAACTGCAGTTAACACATAAAACTATCATAAGCTTATGTTAACAATATAAATACATTTCACGGAATAATGTTGTTAATTTAGCATAAGACAAAAAAATAAAAAAATAAAGACTCTGTAAGCCGGACTTAAGATGAGATTAGCCATTTAAGGAAGGAAGAAAATGATATGACATCACAAAACCTGGTAAAAGAATGGACTCTGTCTTTCAATAGCTAAAACAAGATCATATGTTGTGCATTTTACAGCTTCATATGCTTTTTCTAATGTACCATCCAAGTCGGCTATAGTCAAGTCAAAGACATAGGGCTCATTTGGGTAAAGTTTGTTCCAAATCTCTTCAATTTCCCTTCCTGAAATCCCTTGAACAGAAGACACAACATTACAGTTGTCAAGAATTCTTCGAATAGAATAACATAAAAACTTTGAATAGAATAGTTGTAATCGAGAAAGGCTTAGAGTATTGTAAGTAACCATCGAACTGATGAAACGTGTTAACTAAACGAGCTTCATTTTAGTGTACTTTTTGTATATCCCTCTTTCTCTCAATTGTCACAGATTGCATTAAGGAGACAGCTATATCAGACAATGAAAAAGAACTCTTGTACTAAAACTGCCAACAACCCTGATTATAAGAAGGAACAAGAGACCATCCCTACTGGACATGACAATCTGCGAGAGCTTTTATCATTGAAATTTCAAACTCACCAGTGTACGAGAAATTATCGGCAAAGCAATGTAGTGAAGGAATTCCAAGGGCTGAAAACCACTCCATCGGCTACTCAAATGGTGCATCATCATGGTTCCCAAACACACTGGCCCATGGTATGTTCCTGGCTCTTGTTGGAGAGATATTGCCTGATCCCAGTACAAGCTTGCATTTTTAATTGGTATATTATTGGCTGTGATAACATCTCCCAGTTAAACCACAAAATCTACCATACAATTGCAGTTGTTACTCATGTAAATATTCACGTATTTTCTCACTTAAAGAACAATAAAACTTATTCAAGTACCTAAGCTGCATCTAAATTATTACGATGAAATCAGCATATTTTTCCAAGAGCTGAAATAGCATTATCATAATATTGTCTAAATCCAACTTATTAGGGTGCTGTATTACAACATCCAATCTGGAAAGAGCCTCTACAGAAAGGAGAACAAAAAACGTTTTTAGAATAAAGCACAAGGTCTCTCTAACCTCTAACCACCCCCCACCCCAAAAAAAAAACCCAAAACACACACACACAGTGATATACAGAGACTAAACCGCTAAAGCACAACAAACACATGCTAACCCAAAGAGGAAGAGAGATAATACTTGACAGTCCTTCAATACAGCATGGTCCTGGAGTTATACATTACTGCAAATAACAGAACCCTGTATGGAGCAACCATCCCCAACCGTAACATGGTTCATAACAATTGAATTAAGCACCTGCAAATTCAAACTATGACAACACTGCAATTTCAAATGACTCGAGTAATACATTCTTATTTTGTTTCATTCGATAAGTGTCGGTCCTGTAATACACTATGACTGCATTTTGTACAAAATGTATTTAAGCCAAGCATTTGTATTTTACAGATATTAATGTAAAATAGTTCATGGAATATTCATATTATTTCTAGCTTTAAGTCTTTTCATATATTCGAGTTCTACTTGCAAGCATCTGGTTCTATATTATGGAAATCTTATGTTACCTTTACATTGGAACCTATCCGACAATGAGGGCCAATAACAGATCGTTTAACACTACATTTGTCACCCATTTGCGAGCCTTCCCCAAGCATACATTGTGGTCCCACCTAAAAGAATTAAAATAAATGAGTATATCAAGAGATTGCTTAATCAACCATAAATGAGATGACATGTGTTAACATTTTAGAGGTGCCAATTGTAAGATAATACAATTAAAAATACAATCAAGTTGTGCTTCAGTAGCAAGCTTTAGTACTAAAAATCTGCAACTCACTATAGTTTTCGACCCAAGCATTGCAGAAGGATGAATTATGTTGTTGTGAGCAGAGAAGGAATACACTGACAGATGACTGGCGTCCCCTATTACCTGACAGAATTAATAATCACAATCAGAACAACTCATATAACAAATAGGTAGAATATAACTAATAAAACAAATAGAAAACTTTATACATCTAAAAGAGCTTCAATTGCAAAAACTCACATCTCGATTTATGTCGCAGAACCCTTGAATCGAATTCACGCGTGCACAATACTTGCTTTTGCTAGCAATATAAGCACAGCATTTGTGGGAATTTCGTGGAACAGGGGTTGACCCATTAGGGTACATAGCGTATAGTTCATGAAAACTTGGTGTAGATGCATTAACCAGAAGTTGAGACAACATTACTCTGTCATTCTAGGAAGCATCATTCTCATTCCCATTTTCTTCTGCTCGTCCCCCATTGAACAATAAATTCAGATCTCTAATGTTTCATTAAAACAATGAACTATATCAAAATTTCATAATATGAAAAGAAACCCAAGTCAGCATATTATGGTTATGGAGGGATAAAGTAGGTGTCTTAACAAACCAACCAGCTGGCTCCTGACAAGATAAGGCACCACATCCTGCTTTAAGCTATGAAAAGCTAGCTTTTGACTAAAAACTTCTTGCAAAGCAGACCTGAATAAAATCAAATGAAAAATAAGAACATTTGAGCATATTCATTAAAGAAGAACGAATAAAAATTACTTATACGTAGAGAGCAAAACCTCAAACCTCTTGAATGCATACAAGTGAGCATCCATCAGATCAGCACAAAATTCCATCTAAAGAAGGAAAGAAAAGAGAGAGCCTGAGTATGGACCAAGCTGAAGCTTGTAAACTTTTGCAGAATATCATGTCAATCCTCATCATTCTATGGAACCAATCCTCTTGATTTAGAGTACTGCTATATATTGTGAGAGTTTTTTGTATTACGATTGCAACGTATCAATAAATGGGATTGGGTAGGATTATAAAATCGGTCCAACATATTAGATACATCGTTAAAATATTATCAATCATAATTATCCATGTAACTTGCAACTAGAAAGTCGACATATAAAGTTGCAAGATATATCATTATCCTTTGATTTATTAGAAACAAATAATCAACAAAGCTCCTAAAGAAAAGGAGAGGACATAAAAAGGTCTAAACAGGTATCTAGCATAAGCACTGTAAGATTCCCCAACCGCAACAACTTATTCAGCTAGTTGAATCTAAGATATCTAATTAGTGGAACATGGGAAAATGTGGATAATAGCATACAGGCATTTAGCATGTAATCAAATCAAATTGTCTGTCATTCATCTATGTCAAACTTGAGAAGAATATTAGGAGTAATAAAAAGACCCATTTCACCTTCTACTGACAACCCACCTGAGCCAACTTTTTATCTTGCCCTTCATCATATTTAAACCTCCAAAAATGAAATCAATGGTAAAAGATATCTACTTCTATTCTCTATACTTGGGGCGAAACTTACCAATAAAAAGACAGACAAAAGAATAACGACTAGTACAAACAAAACAAAGAAAATAAAAATATCATCTTATTATTGTGCTAGGTACCACTGCAGGAGTTCTTCCAAAAAGAAAGTAGACGACTGAGTCTGACACACTGCATTTTTTTTACCTGGCCTACTGCACGGAAGATGCTCTTCTGAACTCTAATGTAAAAAGTGCAATAACGTCACAAGAATTCAACAAAGATTTAGCACCTAACATTTTGCTTAACTCGGCATGTAAAAAGAAAATGAAATGTAGGAATTAGAACATGAAATAGTAGTATATTTGCAAACCATGATGTGCCGCAAGAATTTACAACAAATAAATGTGAAAAATTACAACATGACCTCAAGAGAAAAAGGCTGCACAATTTCTTATGTTTATTGTTATTTACATGGAAAGGTGAAATGGAGTCTAGATGCATTCAAGCTTCTTGAAAGTCTCAAAAATCAAGAATTTGAGTTATAACTGAAATGCCTCAACAACTAATTCGCATATTAGAAAAAGTTTTCCCGTCTAACCAATAGCAATCCCACCCTACATGTCCTACAAGCTTAGAGTTTACACCCTTAACTCATGCCAACCCTTCCGCTATATATCTCATTGAACGTGCAACATGCTAATATATATCTTCTTTAAAAGGGGGGATTGAATTTTATATTGAACTTTTACTCTATTAGTAATAAATTAATAGAGTAACTCCCATTCCAAGTATTACGCTACTAGTTTGGTGGTAGCCCAAGAAAGAGTCCATCTAAGAACTTAAAGCTTTCTTTCTGGACAAGCACCTAACAGCACACTCCACATACCCCCTTCCCTCGAACTTGAAAAGGAAACAATTAAACATAGCAAAATGCAAATGTACTATCATCTGACAATTGGAAAAGACAACAATCCATCATTATAAATTGGGTCTTCTAAACACAAATCTAAGATAAAGAGAACAATCAATTGTAATACTGATACCCACCAACTAACCAACCTATGGGGAATAAAAACAGAGATACATGCAGAAACGAGTGGGTCTTTTTTTTTTTTACTTTTTTCTATTTTGGTTACCTTAACTAAGAACAACAAATCATCATACCCTAAGAATCTGAAGCTTTGAAGAGAAGGCAATGGCAACCCAATCAGGCTGAGAAGAAGACCATTGCAGCTGCTCAATTTCGGCACCGGCAGTATAAGCCAGAATCGAGTCCAGTCCACCCTCCACGGGCTGACCCATGGTAGAAAGGTCCCAAATCAGAGCCTGTGAATCATCCACAGCTGTACAAATATGGTAAGAGCTATGCGGCGCCCAAGCAATAACATTAGCACTGGCTTGGTGACTCTGCCATTCCACTATGGGTAAATCGGATATCCAGCACCACCACTTTTGCACTATCCATAATAATAGTCACCATGTACCTCGGGTCCTGCTTGTTCCAGCCCAACCGCACCAGTGGCGTGTCGGGTTCTGAGCTCTCGTAGATTATGGTCGAGTGCTCCTTGTCCCTGAGATCAAAAACCCTAACGGAACTGTCTGCCGAAACCGAAACCCTTGATCTCTTCCTTGCCTTTCCAGACCACGCAAACACGACTCTATTCCACACACACAAAAAGGACTGATATATCTGCTCCAAAAAAACAAAGAGTTAATAACATTTTTTTAAAAAAAACAACTCTTTTACAAGTAATATTAATTATATGTAAAATTATTATTTCAAAAACTTAACATTTGTAATCTAATTCACAAAAAAAGTCATAATTATTATAATTTTATTTATTTTCAATTTACAATATTTAAAAATTAAAATTATTATAACTTAATATTTTAATTAATATTATAAATTACTTAATAATTATATTAATAATAATAATAATAAATTTTCTCTTTATTTTTTTGTCACGAGTATGAAATTTTAAAGTTTAACGTATTGCAAAGTTATTTACTTTATAGTTACTTAAAAGTGTTATTAAAAGTAAATTTACTATTAAAAAAAATTTATTCACCACAATTAATTATAAAAATATTATTTAGAACAAAATAGCGACCAATTTTATTTCTCGCAAAAAAAATTTGAACAATAATATATAACGAGTAATAATTCATTCACTAATAGATTTTTTTCTCGCAAATTTTCATCATAAATTAACACCAAAAATATTTCTATCACCTCAGTTTTGCGAGAAAAAAAAATATAAATTGCGAAGGATGTTTCTTTCGCTAATAACTATATTGTCACTATATTTTTTTCCTTCATTGTTCCTTCGCTGGAAAAACTCTTCATGTGAAGGAATAAATTCCTTCACAAAATTTCCTTCGCTACATCCCTATTTTCTTGTAGTGTGAGATAACTTTTAGGAACAATAAGTTCACTTCTCGTAACATGAGTCAGGATATGAAATCAATTTTACGATTATGAATAGTAATCATATGAATGTAGATATTTGCTCAATATAAGTATGTTTGATATAATAATAATTCGAAGTTTCTCAATAAGAATTAAGATCTAGATACTTGCATTCAATTATAAGAATGAAGTTAGGGAACTTGCATTTAATATCAAAATTAAATGAAGTTAGGAAACTTGTCTTTTGCGTAGATTACAAACCTAAAGCTTAACGTCACCGCAAGGTCTTATAGTATCCTATTTATGTATATATATTTACACATTAGCTATGCAAACTCAATACATAAGATGGAAATCCTACACGCATTCCATTACACACATTACATAATTAGTTCATAAGTTACTACATAATCAAACAACATAGCTATGTAATCGTCGTTGACTTAACGTTTTTGAAAAAGTTTTAGAAACACTTATCAATTCTTGGTTTCCTATAGTCAACATATAAATTAACACTTGTACATTCTATTAATCATGTATTGCATTTTTAGGATATCAATATAAGCATGCATTAAGAATGCAAATAACATGAATCGACTGCATTGCAGGGTAGTGCGGCCGCGCTGGATTTAGACTAGGGAGCGGCGCGGCTGCGCTGCTCTCTGTCAAAACCAGAAGCAACTTTAAAGCTGCAGGAATCTAGCTTACTTACTAGCATACTTAGGAATCAACACATAAAATATTCACATACTAAAGTGATCCTTCTTCAAGTTTGCATTCAAATCATTTAGTTTTATTTTTATTTCAATCAACAAGATTTCAACAACAATCAAAGGATCAAGTATATAAGTCCTTAAATCTTATCTTGCTACCCATAAGTCTTTAATACGCATGTCCGTATGTATACCACTTGTTTACATCTAGGTTGAATAGCTTAACACTTGAAATGTTATTTTACATTATTTTTGATAAGTCTAAATCATGCTTAGCTAGATGGTGAACGTATCAGTCATGTCTAGATGCATAATATATCCTATCATGGTGGTCCTAAATTTTAGAATACAACATAGGGTAGTTATCAACAAAGTTAGTTTTCAAACTCTTAACTTTTCTTGAAAATCTCATGTTAAATCAACCAAACATGCAAGATACATTGGATTCATATATCATACTATTATATACCAAACCAAGCCATATAAGCATGCTAAAGGTCAGAACTTAAAGTATACTAAGTCCGTCAAGTTTCATTTTCGAACGTTATATTTCTTTTAAAATTTAAGCTCACGTAATTCATATCATGCAAAGGGCTTTGGATCACATGTTATACTCACTCACATACATTTATAAGTTACTTATGTTAGCATGTTTAGAATCAAGTTAAACTATCATGATCATCATCACAGAAAGTAACAGAATTGGATTGCATGACTGCCAGCCGGCGCGCCCGCGCTGTGCTTGTACTGGGAAGTGGCATGGCCGCGCCACTCCGGTACAGACATAAACTAGGCTTCTGCTTCTGCAGAACTCAAAACACAACTCAGAAATCCTTCATTTAACATGCTTGTATCCAATCACATTGTCTTCAAACATGCATGTAACCTTTACTAATCAACATTCTAGCAACTTCCAAGCTAATTCACAAAGATTTTAGTATAATTAAAGAAATTTACCAACATGGAAATTAAGGACATAAAACATGATTATTACCTCTTGAAGCTTGCAATTGCTAAACTTGCTTTCAATTTCAGATTCCTCCCCAATTCAGTATACTCACACTCTATATCAACTTAGCAGAAAACTTAGCAAAGTGAAATAGAGAAGAGGAGAGCTCAATTTATAGAAAATCAAAAACCCATAAAAAAGCTTTGCCCTAGAGTTCTAACCCAGTAGGAAGAAGAAAAAGATGGTGGACAACAATGATTTGGTAGAATAGTTTCCCAATCACTGTTGAGACCACTCCCTCCTTCATCATTTGACTGCCTGATAAATTGCAAAGAGGAAAAAAGCTAAGCTTAGGCCAATGGCCTATTACACGTGAATGAAGAAAAGGGACACAGAATATGGGACAACCTCTTTTAAACTCAGCCTTTGCAAAACAATGATGTTAACATACTTGGTTTATTTTCTTTTGGACTCACAAGTATAATTGTAATGAGTTAATATTGTTACATTGTAGTAAGTTGGGGGTATATATATACATATAATTATATAATCCATGTACATTTGGTTAGTCTAGATAATACCGAAATATAATTTAGCTGAGCATTATCAACCTATATTTTCATAAAACTTTATTATTTTAATTACACATAATTATTGAAATAAATATTTAATAATAAATATTTATTTAATCAAATTTAATTTTCTCCCATAACATTAAAGTACACATTTAATTTACCCACCACTCATCATGTTGTCACATAAGCTTATTTATGTATCTCTAATAGAATTATATGATCCACCTAATTTTATCATATACTTTTATATATCATATAATCACCTTGTAATGTCACACCTTATTTTATTTTAAATAGATGTAGCCACTTTATAACATATGATCACACATTACACATTATTGTACATAGAATTAATTTAATAATAATAAATATTAGTCTATCATACCATTTACTTATTAATATACTATTACTCCTAACAACAATTAATTAAAGAATATAATATTAATTAATTCTTCACTTATTTAAATCATTCCTTCTTTAATTTAATTAAACCATCACTAAGTCCATCATCATACCACACAAGGCATTTCATAAGCTCATCTTAAATTCTCCACATTTCTCAATTATCATAAATTCAATTTAATTTAATTGAGTTATCCCATCTCATGTCACATAACCATTTATATTAAAAAAAATATTCACACGTTTATTAATATCAATATTAATATTATTTATAAAATCCACGGGTATTACAGCCTCCATAAGTCTTATGCATAAGAACTCATAGAGGCTCATCTCAAGTCTTCATGTACAAGGTCTCATTGCTCAACTCGTACTTTCTTTTTCTTATTTCTTTATTCGGATTACACGTTGCCTGAATTCACTGTCGAAAACTTCGAAAGACCTCGGTATGATCCTAAGGGGAGGGTTTAACCCTAAGGGACTTGTGATATCCCGAATAATTGTAAGAATAGTTAAGCAATGAGTTTAACTATTAATGATTATGTTGGAAGAAATAAGATGTTGAGGTTATTCAACGTGAAGGAGAAGAAGTAAGATTAAAACCTTTGATAAGGTTGTAAGGATAGAGCACTAGGTATGGATGTGATTTTAAAAATTCGGAGGACGAAATTTTTATAAGGGGGGAAGAATGTGACAACCCGAAAAATCGGATTGTCATGAATATTAAGTTTAAAAAATTATTAATTAATAAAATAGATTTTTATTAATTATATTCTTTGTTATGTGTTTATTAGTCATTCTATAACCTAGGATGATCATAAGCCGGGAATATTCTGGATGTGAGCTAGAATGAACGAGTAAGAATTTTCAAGACGAAAATAAAAGATTTTCGGGAACAAAAATATTTTTGAGAAAAAGACGAAATAGGCATTATTCACACGACAAAACCTAAAGGTTAGGGTTTGAATATCCTAGGCCTTTCTGAGAGTTCGGTATGTTGTAATAACGTTTTGTCTGAAGATTTGCTGGTAATATGTCGTGAAAAGTTATGTTAGCCGATAAAAGTTTTTCTCGAAAAACGTGCAGAAATCAGATAAAATAAAAACGACGAAAAGTACTGTTATGTACTTTTCATTTGCTTAACTATGTTGTTGGAAAACGTGACAGAAAACGCTAATCAACAAAAAGTATTTTTCAATTTTTTAAAGTTTCGAAGAACGCGTAAAAGCTAATCTGTAGAGGAAAGACGGATTATCCAACAATATTTGGATTCCGAGAAACGCAGTTTTTCAAACTGTCGGACGAATTCTGAAAGACGGAACCACGAAGCTTCTAGGAGAAGCTTCGTGAATAGTGAGGAGGTGGGGGTAAAATGTTAAAAAAATTGCTAAATGACCAAAATGCCCCTAACCTTGAACATCTATGTAAACCAAGCTTAAGCTCAATTGTTTGGTTAGAAAATTTCAACAAACACTTGAGAGAGAGAGAGAGAGAAGTTCGGATGGGGAAGAAAGGAAAAGGAAGAGGAAAAGCTAGCGATCTTGCAAGCTTTGTCCAATGAAGGACGATTAAAGAAGAAAGGTAATCCAAAAACTTACCGTAATCTAATTTTCTTTAAGTTTTATATGTCAAATACATAGCTTAATGAAAATAGAAGTAAATGATGTTAAGAAATGATTTCCTGGAAATGAAGAAATAAGAATTTAAAGTTTAGTTTATAAACTTCTTTAAAAGCTTTCATAGAAAGTATGAATTGCTTAATGTTAATGGACGATTCGGATGAGTTATATGAACTCTCTGATGTTATAAGGATGCATTATCAAACTTATAACGTTAAAATGTGAGAAAATGTAAAATTATAATCATAATATCGATTAAAAACAAAGAACGAACGAAGAACACGAAGAACGAACGAAGAACGTGGTAAGAACGTTGTTGATGGACAAATTGAAAACCATCTAATTAGAGCTTGTTGTTGATGGACAAGTTTAAAACCATCGTATATATGTATGCTTGGTTAAGAATGGTAGAAACGTTCATTAAGAACGTATTAAAATTAGCCGATAATGAAGTTATGGCGAAATTTTATAAAAGTCGAACGAATATAGAAAGTAAGCTAACGAACACGAATGGGTAGGGTTTCATAAGCATGTAAGAAAACGTAGAAAATGTGAGTCGTGGACTCAAGAATGAACGAATTACGGGTTCGTATGAACAAATTACGAATGAATGAAAATTTAACGTTAAGTTAAAAAATAAATCGAGGGAGGAATTTTGAGCTAATTTCAAGGTTGGTTAGAAACTCAAAAAGTGAATTATATCTAAGGGGGGTGTAGTAGGTGTTGCAACATTTTCAACGCCTTCAAAACGGACCAATTCCGTTATCTGGAGAGGAAGTTATAACCTCGCGAAGTAGGCTTCTCAAACTTGCTCAACACTTAGAAAAAAAAATTGAGTTTTAAGGGAGGCACCGCAGCGCCGCCCAACATAGGGGAACTGGCGTAGCAGCGCCAGGCCAGAGCTCCGGGCACTGCTAACCCGTGCCGCAGCGCCAGGTTTTATACTTAGAGTGGCGTCGCAGCGCCTTTAAGTAAAAATTCTCCAACTAGAGATTTTTATTGTCCAACTTTTTGGATGATAATTAAGGGGCAAGCATGAATGCAATGTTCATGAAGAGAAATGTCTAGAATGATGAGTAAAACCTTGAGTTTGAAGATGAAACATCGAATAAAGGTTATAAAACGACGAACATGTGATACATAACAGATATTCAGGGACCGTATTCGAGTTAAAACGAACGTATAGGATTGCTATGATGGTAATTCCTTAGACATTGAGTGACGAGGGTGACTTATAACATTCCGATGTTATAATGTCGTAATGAAAGTTAAGTGTAAAGCGTATAGACGCCGTAAACGCAATGTAGTTGCGATAAAAGATCGGTCTTAGCATACGACGAACAGTATGGCTTAGACATTATGAGAGAACGATGAACGTGATGTTCATATAATGGATAACGAATGAGAGCGATTATAACCTTAAGTAAAGGTTGAATGGAGGTTTAAAAGATGAAGAATGTGAACGCCGAATACTTAAAAGATCCTCGTGAATCGTATTTGCGTAGGGCGAACGTCCTAAGTATACATTAATTATATGACTTAGATGTTGATGAGTGGAGTATGTAAGATATGTAATTATCAAGAAAATGTAATGAACGGTAATGAAGTTAATGAAAGCCGAGTGTGAATTGGATAGAGAATGGTAGGAAGAAACATAAGCATTAAACACTTGAACCGACGTGAGGGTTATGAGTGTACGCGAATATTAAACGTGCTTATCGTACACACCGTGTATGGTTTGAACGTGAGACGATGAAGAGTAATGAATAACGTCTAACGTTGAACAAGCTGAGTTAGCGATAATAACTTAATTAACGTTTCGAGTCAAATGGACAAAACATTGTAAGATATGATGACAAAGTAATGTAAAATGTATAAAGGCTATGAACGCATAGTCTTAACCTTGAGAATTCGTTCTCAGCATACAAATGACTGTATGACCTAAACGTTAATGAATAAATCTTGAGGTATGGAATTTAGTTGCCTGAAAGCCATAAGGAATGGGAAATGAACTTAATGAACATTATAGTTTTAATAATTCAGATAAGTTACGATAAGAAGGTAATAAGAAGCTAAGTTGTGGTACAATCGTACTCTTTAATGGTTGATGTATGGTATCTGGGCTAAACAATTCCGTTAGAGAGCAACGGTTAATACGAACTAGCAACTGATCTAACTCACTGTGAAAAACAGTGTAGACGAGACAGGAAACTAGTTTGTTAGTTGTTTGTGGGAAACCACTCAGCATACTATATTGAACACTATTAGAGACTAGATATGTGCTAAGTATGGAGTTATGGACACGTATGATGAAAAGGTGATTCTTTCACATATGTAGATGTATAGGATGAGTTAAGTCCTAGAAATGTTATAAGAAGAAGATGAGAATGTAAATCTATCATAAAAGATGATTATAAGGTTTATGTCATCTCCGTATGTTATAATACCGAAGGAATGAAAGTAAGGTTGGTCGCGTAAACTTAGATTACAAGAACGCAAGCCATAGGAATGTAAAGTTAAGTTTAAACCAATGCGTAAGTCAAATATATGACTAATTAGTGTATGTGCTATTTCCTTATGTGATATATAGGGTCTGTAATGTGCAGTTCAACGTAAACTATAAGCTGTAGCTGTGCTTAAGGTAAGTTTCCTAACTTCATTCATATTTCAAATGAATGTTAGTTTCTTAACTTTCTCAGATGTCGAACGTGAGAAAGTATGTCGTATGTGCAAATGTGTGATATTTGTGCAAGGTGTATATGTATGAGTCCTTGTGCCGAACTTTCAACACTTCTGTGTTTCTGTGAAATAAATTGTTCTACGATTGAACAGTTTAATGTGATGTGGTTCTAATTGTGAACTGTTAAGGTTAAGTCTATGCTAATGATTCTAGCTAGACTAAATGTGAAGTAAATGTGATTAATGTTTTAAAATGATAGGAATCAGAGTTTTCCTATTACTCAAACTACTTCATAACCTTTGTTAGGTTATTGAAGTTTTAAAAGAATACGTGATTCTTGCTTAGTTGTTATTCAACTGCTTTAACTTACTGAGCAATTGAATGCTCACTCTTGCTTTAAATAAAAATATTTTCAGCGAACGACGTTAGTATGAACTTAAGGATCCCGTAAAGATCAAGCTGATCGGTGTCCTGCTGAAGTGTTGTTCATTATATGAACAAGCGTGAAGATCAAGTCAAGACTTGTAATATAGAATAGTTAATTAAACTGTAGATTAGTTTAATGAACTGTTATGTATATTTTGTGGCGGATAAAAGTCACTCTGGTAATATATAAAGAATTATGTAATCATCATTATTTATAATGAACGAGATTTTAAGGTAATAAAATATGGGATTTGAGGATGTATGTTGTTATATTTAGTCATATAATGATGTATGTTTGGAATGAGATGTACTCGTGATGTACGAAATTCGTGTGTAAAGATAGACCGAATTTCGGGGCGTCATAATTGGTATCAAAGTTGATAGGTTATAAACCTTAGGTATGAGTACCTAAGTCTATAATCTAAGAGAGAATGATAAGAAAATCGTTGATTTAATGATTAAGGAAGAAGATCACTACGTGATCTGTTGGGTAAAATCTAGTTATGCACAACATGCAAGTATATGTGGTCAACAAGTAATAAAGTGAAAGTAGAGTATCGTTCCCACGAGGAATTATTTAATAAAAATCACCAAGTACTAACCCGTAACCAACTTAATCTTATTTAAACAAATAATTTCAAGTTTGTGAATTAACAATATATAATTACACTACAACTAAATACCACTAGTTTAAAATAAGATTACGGAGATTTAAGATCACAACTTCATTTATTGCTTCATTTAAATTAATACACTTCTTATCAATTATGCTCACTATTCTAAATTGGTAATCAAGAACACATAAATAAATATGACCATCTCTCAATGCATCATACTCAAATTAACTTAAATCCACAGATGATAGAATTAAAAAGAACACCCTAATTAATTAATTCACTATATCTCTATGTGAATTATAATTAAAGATGATTTAAAATCCAAGTTCTTTATCAGATTACATGCTATGTATAGGTATATCTCTATCCTAGACATAAATCATAAATTCCAACGCCATGCAAAAAACACAATCACATGCTATTATGATCAGATCCAAATCTATAATCCCTCTCTCGAGTTCATATATATTATCACAGTAATTGCTAGCTAGACAATTAAACAATTAAGCCCAAATCACAATAGAAAATCCCAAAAATAAATTGCAATAATCAATAGAGATGCATATTAAAATAAACTACGCAATAAGATCCATTTAAATCTTAAACAAGAGATTTAGTTCATAATTATTGAATTAAAACTAAGAATCCACAACTGAATAAACATTCAAGAAACAAAAGTAGAGGATAAAAAAGAGAATAGAATCTATAGAAGAAATCCTTGAGTCTCCCATTCAGCTCCTGCAATGAATCCTTCGCGCTCCCTCAATTGCTTCAATCTCCAAATCTAATGAAAACTAGGGTTTTTCTAATTTAATCTAATCTCATCTAATAGAATGGAATCCAACCCCTAATGCTTGTGAATACTCCTTTTATAACCCTCTGATGATCCTTCTCCAAATCAACTCTTCAGAATCCTTTTCCGAATCAACTTCTAAAAATCAGCATTTTTTCCTGACAAGCCCGCCCCGGCAGGTGAATAGTACCAGAAAACCCCGCCCTGATGGGTGAACAGTAACTAAAATTATAAAAATGTCATTAAGCTCCATTTTTCATGTTTTGACCCTCCGAAGCCGTTTCATACAATATAAACACAAAAACAAGTAATATAACACTAAAAATACTTAAAGTTAATCAAAGAATTAAGCCTAAAAGGTGTCCGATTCTTTGGTATAAAACCCACTCATTAAATTATGAATAATAGATATTCTGTTAAACGATGAATGATTTATAGCTAAACGCTATAAATGAATGGTACTATGAAGTAGTACGAGAATGTTTGAAGGATGACAACTTCTTTAAAGAGGAGTTGAGAGATTAGTATGCTAAAATTTCAAGGACAAAATTCTGTGAAGAATGGGTGAATGTGATAACCCGATTAACTGTAAGAATAGTTAAGCAATGAGTTTAACTATTGACGATTATGTAAGAAGAAATAAGATGTTGAGGTTAATCAACAATAAGGAGAAAGAGTGAGATTAAAACCATGAATAAAGGTTGTAAGGATAAAGTATCCAGGTATGGATGTGGTTTTAGAAATTCCAAGGACGGAATTTTTATAAGGGGGAAGAATGTGATAACCAGAAAATTGGATTGTCCCGAAAATTAAGTTTAAAGAATTATTAATTAATAAAATAGATTTTTATTAATTATATTATATGTTATGTGTTTATTAGTCATTCTATGACCTAGGATGATCATAAGCCGGGAGTATTCTGGTTATGAGCTAGAATGAACGAGTAAGAATTTTTAAGATGAAATAAATGATTTTAGGGAACAAAAATATTTCCAAGCAAAAGACGAAATTGATATTATTCACACGACAAAACCTAAGGGTTAGGGTTTGAATAACCTAGACCTTTCTGAGAGTTCGGTATGTCGTAATGACGTTCCGTCTGAAGATTTGCCGATAATATGTCGTGAAAAGTTATGTTAGCCAATAAAAGTTTTTTTCAAAAAACGTACAGAAATTAGACGAAATAAAAATAACGAAAAGTAATGTTATGTACTTTTCATTCGCTTAACTACGTTATGGAGAAACGTGACGGAAAAGGCTAATCATCAAAAAGTATTTTTTAGTTTTTTGAAGTTTCGAAGAACGCGTAAAAGCTAATCTGTAGAGGAAAGACGGATTATCCAAAAATATTTGGATTCCGAGAAACGTAGTTTTTCAAACTGTTAGACGAATTCCGAAAGATGGAATCTTGCAGGGGAAGCTTTGTGAATAGTGAAGAGGTGTGAATAGTGAGGAGGTGGGGGTAAAATGGTAAAAAGTAGTCAAATAACCAAAATGCCCCTAGCCTTGAAAATCTATATAAACCAAGCTTATGCTCATTTGTTTGGTTAGAAAATTTTAACCAACCCTTGAGAGAGAGAGAGAGAGAGAAGTTCAGATGTGGAAGAAAGGAAAAGGAAGAGGAAAAGCTAGCGATCTTGCAAGCTTTGTCCATCAGAAGAAGATTAAAGAAGAAGGGTAATCCAAAACTTTACCGTAATCTAATTTTCTTTAAGTTTTATATGTCAAATACATAGCTTAATAAAAATAGAAGTAAAAGATGTTAAGAAACGATTTCTTTATGGTTGAATCATAAGTAAATGAAGAAATAAGAATTTAAAGTTTAGTTTATAAACTTCTTTAAAAGCTTTTATAGAAAGTATGAATTGCTTGATGTTAATGGAAGATTCGGATGAGTTATATGAACTCTTCGATGTTATAAGGATGGATTATCAAACTTATAATGTTAAAATAATAGAAAACATAAAATCGTAATCATAATATCGATTAAAAACGAATAACGAACGAAGAAAATGAAGAACGCGAAGAACGAGGTAAGAACGTTATTGAAGGACAAATTGAAAACTATCTAATTAGATCTTATTTTTGATGGACATGTTTAAAACCATCGTATATATGTATGCTTGGTTAGGAATGGTAGAAACGTTCATGAATAACAGATTGAAATTAGCCGATAACGAAGTTATGGCGAAGTTTCGTAAAAGTCGAACGAACATATAAAGTAAGCTAACGAATTCGAATGGGTAGGGTTTCATAAGCATGTATGAAAACTTAGAAAATGTGAGTCGTGGACTCAAGAATGAACGAATTCTGAGTTCGTATGAACGAATTACGGACGAACAAAAATTTAACGCTAAGTTGAAAAACTGAGCGAGAAAGGACTTTCGAGCAAATTTCAAGGTTGGTTAGAAACTCGAAAAATTAATTCTAATCCAGGGGGATGTGTAGTAGGTGTTACAAGGTTTCCAACACCTTCGAAACGGACCAATTCTGTTATCGGAGAGAGGAAGTTATGACATCGCGAAGTAGGCATCTCAAACTTGCTCAACACTTAACACGTCGAATAAAGGTGATAAAATGACGAACGTGTGATATGTAACCGATATCCGGGGACCGTATTCGCGTTAAAACGAACGTATGGGATTGCTATAATGGTAATTCCTTAGACGTTAAGTGACGAGGGTGACTTATAACATTCCGATGTTATAATGTCGTAATGGAAGTTAAGTGTAAAACGTATAGACGCCATAAACGCAACGTAGTTGCGATAAAAGATCAGTCTTAGCATACGACGAACAGTATGGCTTAGGCATTATGAGAGAACGATGAATGTGATGTTCATGTAATGGATAACAAATGAGAGCGATTAAAACCTTGAGTAAAGGTTGAATGGAGGTTTAAAAGACGAAGAATGTGAACGCCGAATACGTAAACGATCCTCGTGAATCGTATCCGCGTCGGGCGAACGTCCTAAGTATACATTAGTTGTATGACTTAGACATTGATGAGTGTAGTATGTAAGATATATAATTATCAAGAAAACTATAACGAACGGTAATGAAGTTAATGAAAGCCGAGTGTGAATCGGATAGAGAATGGTAGGAAGAAACGTAAGCATTAAACACTTGAACCGACGTGAGGGTGGTGAGTGTACGCGAATATTAAACGTGTTTATCGTACACACCGTGTATGGTTTGAACGTGAGCCGATGAAGAGTAATGAATAACGTATAACGTTGAACAAGCCGAGTTAGCGAGAATAACTTAATTAACGTTTCGAGTCAAATGGACCGAACATTGTAAGATATGAAGACAAAGTAATTTAAAATGTATAAAGGCTATGAACGCATAGTCTTAACCTTGAGAATTTATTCTCAGCATTCAAATGACTGCATGACCTAGACGTTAATGAATAAATCTTGAGGTATGACATTTAGTTGCCTGAAAGCCATAAGGAATGGGAAATGAACTTAACGAACATTATAGTTTTAATGATTCGGATAAGTTACAATAAGAAGGTTACAATAAGAAGTTAAGTTTAAGTTGTGGTACAATCGTACTCTTTAATGGTTGCTGTATGGTATCTGGGCTAAACGATTTCGTTAGAGAGCAATGGTAAATACGAACTAGCAACCGATCTAACTAGCTGTGAAAGACAGTGTAGACAAGACGGGAACTAGTTTGTTGGTTATTTGTGGGAAACCACTCAGCGTACTATATTGAACACTACTAGAGACTCAATATGTGTTGAGTATGGAGTTATAGATATGTATGATGAAAAGGTGATTCTTTTCACGTATATAGATGTATAGGATTAGTTAAGTCCTAGAAATGTTATAAGAAGAAGATGAGAATGTAAATCTATTGTAAAAGATGACTATAAGGTTTATGCCATCTCCGTATGTTATAATACAGAACGCGAGCCATAGGAATGTAAAGTTAAGTTTAAACCAATGCGTAAGTCAAATATATGACTAATTGGTGTATGTGTTATTTCCTTATGTGGTATATAGGGTTTGCAATGAGCAGTTCAGCGTAAACTATAAGCTGTAGTTGTGCTTAAGGCAAGTTTTCTAACTTCATTCATATTTCAAATGAATGTTATGTTGGTAATTGCATATTCAAATTTGATGTTGAAAGTAAATAAATGTGCTTAAATGTAAAGTCCTTAATAGAACACATGTACAAAGACTTAGATGGTAGATCAAAAAATTTAGGTTAATTTTTGCTAAAACGTTTATCATTCTGTAATTGAATGTATAGAAAAAAAGATCAAAATTGTTAGGTTGATCTCTTGAAATGAAATATATAGGCCTTAACAGATTTGTAGTCTGTCGAACCAGCCAAAAGTTTGCAGAAGCCAAGGCATAATCGTGGAGTGTCGATAAAGTCACCCTCGAAATCGTAGTCTATCAAGGAAGCCACATTCAGAATCGTGGAGATAGTCCGAGCGCCTACTGAGGCAAGTCAAGAATCGCAGTCAGCTCTCGAAAACGTGGAGTTTGCTATATGAGCAAGTAGAGATCGTAGTCAATCAAAGCTTAAGCAGAATCGTAGTGTTCTCTACGATCAAAACTGAATCAAGTACTAGCACACCAACACACAACAATCGTGGTAAGAAGACAACGACCGTGGTGCTTCTTCAGTTAGCATCAGAGTATCAAGATTTGCCTATCTGATGAAAGATGATGTCTAACAAATGAAGAATGGCTTGTGAACGTTGACATTTTGGGAATCCCAATGCACCAGCACTTATCCTTAGTTTGAATCGAAGAAACGTATGGAGAAAGATAAGGAGACTACTTTCTGTCTGCTGAAAGCACCTTTTTAGGTATTAGGTGAGAAAGCAGTCTGCTATGTCAGGCGAGTCAGACAGCAGAACACCACATTCTCAGGAAGGCAACATCAGTGCTCAGAAATGTCTGAAACATTAAATGCTCCAACGGAAGCCTCTCAACAGGAAGTTTTCAAAGGCTCCTTCATAAGGAAATCAGATTGAAGATTCAGATTAAGCAAGCAAGAACGAACAAAGCTAAAGAACACTCAAAGCCAAACACTACGATCTTGAAAGAAAGATTGCTTCGCTGCTCAGTTCTTTCGAACTTATGCTTAACAGCAACTGAGTAGCACAGCCAAGAACTCAACTCTCATTACAAGTGTATTCCAAGTCTGCTAGACTTGAAGAGTTCTCAGTGAACTAAGAAGTTCCAAGACTGCTGGTCTTGAAGGAATCTCAGTGATTCAAAGTTGTAAAGATATCCTCAGTGGATTGCCTACTCGTGGAGTAGAAGAGTGGATTAGGAGTCTTAAGTGCTCTAAATCACTTAAAATCACTGTGTCTGATATATCTGCTATATCTGCCATAACTGTGATGACTGCTTATCAAACTATAAACTTGCTTTATCTTAAGTTGATTAAATAAATTATATATTCCACTGTGGTTAATTAATTTATTTAATTAACAAATCTGATAAGGTTTTTGGAAAGTAAAAAGTTTTAAAATATCTATTCAACCTCCATTCTAGATAACTATTGTGCCTCTAGGAACTAACAATTGGTATCAAAGCAGGTTCTCTCAACTAGCCTACAAGCTTGAGTAAATCTGATGGCACACATGATAAGCGAATCCAAGATCGGTGGAGGCAGCAAGCCACAAATGTGCAACAAAGACAAATTTGCCAAGTGGAAAGTTCGTATCCAAGCCTATATAGATTCAATAGATGACGATATATTTGAAACCATTATGAATGGGCCCTACATTCCAACAAAACTTGCACCAACTCCAGAAGATCCAAATAAAGTTCAGATCAATATCAAATCAAAATAGACTGACAACGATAAGAAAGCTGTCCAGCTAGACAAAAAGGCCAAAAACATTTTATTCCAGTCTTTAAAGGATGATCTGTTCGAAAATGTGGTCAACAGCAAAACTGCCAAGGAAGTTTGGGAAGCATTGCTCATTATGCATAAAAGAACAAAAGAAGTCAGAGAAAACAAGCAATCTCTTTTGACTCAACAGTATGAGATGTTCGCCCATGTACCAGGAGAAAACGTCACCTTCGCTTATGAGCGATTCAATGTACTGCTCAACTCTCTTTGAGCTTTTGGAAAGATCTATCCAAACAAAGATCTTAACATCAAGTTCATAAGGTCCTTACCAAGCAAGTGGGATGCCAAAACCACTGCTATCAGAGAATCAAAGAATCTCCATGAAATGATAGTACAACAGCTTTATGGCAACCATCTTACCTACGAGCTGGAGCTAACTCAACGAGCAGAAACTTTATCTGAAGGAAGAAGGAAGGACAAAGGAATTGCCCTTAAGGCAATAGAAGCCACCTCCAAAGCTCGTGCTGAAAATGAATCTGACTCTGAGCAAGAGGATGATGAGGACATTGCAATGCTGGTCAAAAGACTCAAGAGATTCATGCGAAAAGGCAGAAGCAACAGACCCAAGAGATTCAACAACAGCAGCATTCAAGAGCAGATTAACGACTTATGTTATAACTGCAATAAGCCTGGCCACTTCATTGCAAACTGCAACAAGCCTGTTAGAGAGGAATTGAAGAGGAGAACAAATCCAAAGAAGGAGTTCAAAGGCTATAAGAAATTCCAGAAAAAGACAAAGGTCTTGTAGCTGGAGGATCGTGGAGTGACTCAGACAATGACACAAACTCTGAGTCAGGAGATGATGAAGAACCTTAAGTGGCTAATCTATGTCTAATGGCCAAAGATGTAAAAGACAAGAAGAGCACTGACCATCAAGAAGTAAGTATCGATGAGGTATTTGACTTTAAATCTCCTGATGTAGACACTGATGATCTAAGAACTACACTACATAACATAACATCTGATCTGCATCAATACATGAAGTGGTTCAGAGTTCTGTCTAAAGATTATTCTCTTCTTCAAAAAGAGAAAGAGAGAGTTCAAGTAGAACTGGAGAAAGCTCTACTCAGTGTAACGACCCCAAAATTCATACAAAATAATTCTCATTCTCGATCGTTAACAATACAACTTTATTCTAACTTTACATCATTATCGATGATACCATCACTACAAAAATGCAGAATAATTAAAACTTTTATATATTTCTTTCTTTATTTTCCTGAATCTCAACCTTTATCATTACATGTCTGATTCAAATTTATTACATAAATCGCTACATCAAAGTTACTATACAAAGTCTTACATCACAAGCAATATCCACTATACATCGGATAGCTCAACTTTACAACTCAATAATTATGTTACAATCAAAACATTAAATGCATTTCTCATCTAACATAAGTAATCTTCGTGAATATTGATCTCTATAATTCAAATAGCACATATCATTATCTTGAAACCTTGACCTGCAAACATAGTTATTTGCAAGAGTGAGCTCGACAGCTCAACAAGATCTAACAACTTTCATGCATCACGTAGCACATAAATAACATGCTCATCTTATACATTATAATCATTAGACTAACATATCATGCATGCTTCAATTCATATAACAAGTAAAAAGATTGAGTTCCTTACTTAATCAATATTCTTTACTCAATCAACTTAGTCATAAATTGACTTTAACGTTTCTTGCATACAACATATATAACATATCATTCTCTTTGCAGTACAATTTAAAACAGTTCATCATCAAGTTCACATACAAAATAGGAACTGAAAGACTTACCTGGCTCGTAGATTACCAATTAACGAAAAATAGCTTATAATAATCTGCACTTCATGAATCCTACACAACGTATTACCATACGCATCAATTATTAGTCACCTAGCAACGCTTAGCAAACGTCTAAGTAATTTCTACTTTACACTTCATAATTCTCTCTCATTTATTTGTTTAACACAAACTGTCAAACTTATATGTATAATTAATAATTTAAATTAATTATCACATAACTAATTCTCATAATTAGTTAACCCATTTAGGTTAACTCATTCATCTTTAACTAATAGGTTTAACAATTAGTCATCACATAGTTAATCACATCACATGATCCTATTACATCTTCACATAATTAATCAACTAATAATTAAATTATAATTAAACAAATTAAAATTTAAATTATACATCCTCAATTATAATTAATCGAATTATAATTATAATTTATATTAACTAAATTATAATTAAATAAATTATAATTTAAATTAAACATTTATTAATCAAACTTCATTTATGTATTTATATTAATTAAATCATAATTAAACCCATTATAATTTAAATTAAACAATTACTTTGATTATAATTAATCAATTTCAATCCATGCACTCATTAAATTATAATTAAAATAAATTATAATTTAAATTACACATTTACCTTAATTATAATTATTCAAATTATAATTACATATTAAATTATAATTATACAAATTATAATTTAAGTTAAACATTTACTCTGATAAAAATTAATCAAATTATATTCATTTAACAAATCATAATTTAAATTAAACCTTTACTATAATTATAATTTATTCAAATAATAATTACACATTATATTTTATTAATAAAATCTACTAATATTCATTTAGCATTTCAATGTAAGTCTAACATGTTATCACATAATCACATTAGGTTAACTTTCATGCTCCAACCAAAATACAAAAAAAAAAAAAAATAACACATTATCATTTTCTGCACACCCCCTGCCAAGGCGAGGGTATTATGCCTTGCAAGGCCCGCCGGGGCTGGCCCCCTGCAACGGCTCACTTTTGGTTCGCGAACTTTGAAGAGAAAAATTCAATTTGGCTTATTTCTCCACACCAAATTCTGATTTTAGTCAACATAATTCATATCAATTTTATAAAAAAATATAAATTTTAAGTTTCTAACATATTTTAATATAATTAATCATCAAAATACATAATCAAAACTCTTAATTTTGAAAATTTTGTATAAAAACTATTTTTTTCAGTGTTCTTGATAAAATTGAACACTGAAAGTTTATTTCTCATTCAAAACACACAATTCAAATCACATTGAATCCGTTTATAAACATGTTATCATTATCTAACTTCAATTTACCCAATGATTATCAATCAAACACAAATTTTGATTTTCAAAGACCAATTAACAAAAACTTATTTCATTGTAACTTTTTGATGAACATGAATTCTTCATGTTCATCATATACACATGAATTAAACATCCTAACTAAGCATACAAATTAATTGTAAGCATATATGAATACAATTTATACATGAATTTTATGTTTATCTATATTTCCATGAAAACTTATTTTTACAGAGAACAAGAACATGAATAACATCAAACATGGTTTTTGAAATACAAGGGTTAGAATTATACCCTTGATGCTTAGTGAGGAAGATGATGATGAGGTTTAACAAGGACTTTCTCTCCAAGCCTTCCTCCTTTCATCTTCTTCTTCTCTCTTCCTTTCTCTCTTCCTTTTCTTTTCTTTCTCTGTATTTTTCTCTTCTTGTTTTAACACCGATAAAACTTTAACTCTTTTGTAATTCTAACTAACGTAATATACATATAATATACATATACATATATTATTCATATAAAATATAAATATAAGATATATAACTTCCACTACATAATGGCCTTTATTAAATATAATAAGTACCATTAATATATAAGTTACAATTTGAATTTTAAAAGGCCTAAGGCTTGTTTGGCAAAACAGCTTATTTTTAAAAACAGATTTTTAGTAGTTAAGGCCTTGTTTGGCAAAACGGTTTTAAAAACTCTTTTAATAAATTATTTATCACATATTTTTAATGTTACACTTTAATTAATTAAATATTAATATTCTAATTTAATTAATTAAAAGTTAACATCGATTAATCACATAAAAATTGTCACATAATAATTATAATTACTCGCTAATTATAATTTCATGTAACAATTATCAAATAACATCATCTAATTTAATTATCCCAATTAAATTAGAACTATAACATAAAATCATTACATATTAATTAAGTTAATTATTAAATATTCATTTAATTAATATATTACACTTAATTAAATTACTCCATAACCAACACATTATTAATTATTTAACTCAATAAATAAATAAATTTTAATATTTATTTAATTCAATAAATATTAAAATTAATATATAAAATTCTCTTCACACCAAATCACATATTTCACAATATATGACACATATTCATATACTCAAACTCGAAACATCTCATAATAAGAATTTTATTTATTAAATTCTTATTTATTAATACTTAAAAATTCGGGTTGTCACATCCTTCCCTCCTTATAAGGATTCCGTCCTCGGAATCAACGAAACCTCTCTTACTCAGTTTTCACGAAATCTCTTTCAAAATTTTATTGTTGAATAACTTCAACACATTATCTCAACAAAAGTATTATATATATACTACTCCATTCATTCCTTCAACAAGTTTGAGATTTTATTACATAACCTTCAATTAAACACAATTATATCAAATATTATATATTCTTTAACCCGCTCATTTCCTTTCTAAGGATCATTACCATATACTCTACTCGTAGAATTCATATACTTCATAATTCACTATCTTGTAAGTATTCGGGTTATCACATTCACTCCTTCTTCTAAGAATTTTATCCTCGAAATTTTTAATCATTAATCTTCGTAAATCAATCTATCAAAATAGATTTTACGTTAATCCTTATTCACTAGATTGTTGCGTTCCACAACTACTTCTTTCTAAGGAATATCCTTCTTGCCACATTCTTCTTCAGAATAATAAGAATCTTCCACAATTGCTCAATAATTGGGAAGCGATATAAATAACTCAGGAATTTAAAAGATTCTCAAATCATGCTGAGGGGTCATAAGACCTTGAACTCATCTCTAGGTTTAACAGTTCTTCACCCCCGGTACTTCACACTATAAACCGCTCTAAAAAAATATTTAACAATTGCACAGACTGTAAACATCCTGCATCGGTGCTCTAGGTGATCAGACTATCGCACCACTACGTCGTGCACAAACGTAGTACATCGTAATGACTATATGCGCTACACTCGAAACTATTATCTCCGATAACATGTCCCCTTTTATAGGGTTGTTCACCTTAGCTTCTTAACATCTGAATCCGCACCAAAACAATTTGGTTTGGCATAGTTTGACCAAGAACACTCGAATTTCATAAACATCTTTCAATACTTGTCTAGATGAATCAAGTAGCATAGACTTCTAGCAATAATTCGGACATCAATCGAAATATATATATATATATACATATATATATATATATATATATTTTACCAACTCAATAATTTTTTTTATAGTTTAAGGAAACTAAAATAAATAAATCTTTTTATAATATCATGATACCGTACCGTAGTAATGGTACGTTGAGGATTTCGTCATTACACGACGTCGTCATTACACGACGTCGTCATACTACATCATACCATAGTGGGCTGACGATCCTACGATCACATCCATTGATGACTTCCTCGACTATTATTCCTACATCATATCAAATGATGCATAGAATATATAAAATACATTTTGAAAATTTTAAATCATTTTTGTCTAGCTGAAGCAATTAGCATAGACATGTGAATAATAGCACTATTTTAAAAATCCATTTGTTCCATCATTTGATCCAATGTTTTTTAAGAAAACAGAAATGCAACATCAGCACGAAGTCAATAAATTTCGAAAATCTAGCAAAGCTAGGAAATTTAGAATATCAAAATTTTCTCCATCAATTTAAATCTTTACTCCACCGCTTCATTACTTAAACATTCTATCAATCTTCAACAACATCAATGCTTTCTATACCATAACCTTTCTATACCCAATATAATTCATCAAACTTACCACACTTTAGAAGTTCAAAAACTTACCACAATAATATGAGTTTAAAAACTTGTCCTAGCAATACGTAGTCAAAGAACTGATCAGAGACTGTCCATATGCTTAGGGGTTCAAAAATATACATATGATTATGAGTCATGAACATACCATAAGTATAAGTTTTAAGAACTCGTACCTAACCTTAATATCATCTAATCTAATCTTAATATCACCTCTAACTATCAACTATAAACATAGGACAAGAATCACCTTTTCACCATATATATATCGATAGCGTGACACCATATTTCAATGATTACCCTTGTGATAAATCAAGTGTAAGCACAAAACCCCTGCCCATACAAAGGTTTGTACAACTCAGCCACCACATGAGCTCTCAGTTAAAATCCCACTTAACTATATCTTGCTCATAATTTCTCGCTCTATGCTCGATACAGATTTCCTGTATCTCATCATTTATAACTCCTCGTGAGTTTATCTCGTACTATATCATAGTACATACTCGTTATAGCATCAAACTATAACTATTCAATCATTACCGACCATCTGCCTTTTACAACTTTAAAAGATCACGCTATGATCTTATTCTATAATCATCTCCCTTATGATTTTTTTCTTATCTCGTGATCGTTTTGTTTTACAATCTTCTTATCTTTACCTATCATCATGTCATCTCATGATTTCATTATGCTTTTAATCTTATAAACTTTGTCTATTCATTATTATTCGTCATCTTTATTATTGGAGTTAGGCGACTCCTTATTTATCTTTATCTCTATCCAAGATTTATCTATGAATCTTTTTGTTCATTTAACAACTCTTCCTTTAAGAATTTCTAATTTCATTCATGTTACTCAATATTTTATTCGAGTTTACTCCTCGTCAGTCTCATCTTCTCCTTATAACATTTTTAGGACTAACTCATCCTATACTTCTACGTATGTGAAAAGAATCACCTTTTTATCATACGTAACTTAAGTTTAACTTCTTATAACCGAAGGTCATAGCCTAAGGTACTCTTACCTAAGGTGTATAACCTATCAGTTTTGATACCAACTGTAACGACCCCAAAATTCATACAAAATAATTCTCATTCTCGATCGTTAACAATACAACTTTATTATAACTTTACATCATTATCGATGATACCATCACTACAAAAATGCGGAATAATTAAAACTTTTATATATTTCTTTCTTTATTGCCCTGAATCTCAACCTTTATCATTACATGTCTGATTCAAATTTATTACATGAATCGCTACATCGAAGTTACTATATAAAGTCTTACATCACAAGCAATATCCACTATACATCGGATAGCTCAACTTTACAACTCAACAATTATGTTACAATCAAAACATTAAATGCATTTCTCATCTAACATAAGTAATCTTCGTGAATATTGATCTCTATAATTCAAATAGCACGTATCATAACCTTGAAATCTTGACCTGCAAACATAGTTATTTGCAAGAGTGAGCTCGACAGCTCAACAAGATATAACAGCTTTCATGCATCACGTAGCACATAAATAACATGCTCATCTTATACATCATAATCATTAGACTAACATATCATGCATGCTTCAATTCATATATCAAGTAAAAAGATTGAATTCCTTACTTAATCAATATTCTTTACTCAATCAACTTAGTCATAAATTGGCTTTAACGTTTCATGCATACAACATATATAATATATCATGCTCTTTGCAATACAATTTAAAACAGTTCATCATCAAGTTCACATAGAAAATTGGAACTGAAAGTGTTGACTTGTTAATATTCTGACCTTATTATTTTGATGATGATTTGATATTATGTACTAAATTATTTATTGTGAAATTTTAGAAAATTGAGAAAAGGTTCATTGATGAAAGGTTTTGAAGACGTTGAGTCTTAAGAAAATAATGTAAGGTCATTGCAAATATTCGATTTTTCAATACAAGGCTCTAGGACATTTTTATGTGTGCATTTAACATGTTTAGTATTTTATGCATGATTAAATGGTATTCTATTTTAATGGATATATGCATGTACATGTAATTGTTTAATGCATATATAATTGATAGTAGTGTGCATACAAGCCAATCATGTATGATGATTAAGCACATACTTTGTAAACAATCTTATTTATTTATTAATAAAATATTTATTTATTAAAGGCATTTAATTATCTACATGGTGCTGTTTTTATAATATGTAAATAACCCATAGTTTTAAGCAATGCTTTTAGAATCATGATGATGATCATGCTAATAAGATCTAAATTCTTAGAAAGCTCTAAAACTAAAATAGTTCCCAATCGTGGGATTACTAAAAAGGGGATTAGTAAATCCGGATAGATTGGTACATATGTTGCTTGCTCATTGGATGAGGATGATTGATCTCATGATCATTTGTGTGGAGACACTAAAGCAAGTATGTAGGTGCTTATTGGAGAATAAGTTCACTGAACGTGACTCGCTATGGAATACCTAATGGAGTTTTACTCGCCTGTCAATAGGAATTCCTAATGTGATAGTAGTACAAGTGATCTTTGGACTTGAGATCATCATAGTATCTTGTATGTAATGAATTATACTTTGACTTATTCCTTAAAGTCCTTTAGGGTATATAAAAGGGTATGCTTGGGTATAATGAGTTACATATGGAGGTAATGAATGATCAATAAAGAATCCACCACCTCTAGTAAAAGAGGAGATATATCCTATGTGATTCGTTAAATGACAACCCAGGAATCCTTGGCCAAGGTAAAATGAAATTAGAAAGGAGTTTCTAATTTGCATTATTTGGAGTTGTGCATTTTCTAATCGAAATACATATAATTAAATAAAATAAGACTTGACAGTAAATTCATGTCTTATATTTAATTGGGACATTGTATGGTGGAAGGATTGAATTGTATGGTAACTATTTACTCACAGGTTCTTTTATGATTAATGTTGAAATCTATATTATCTGAAAAGTCGTTGATCGCTAGGGAGGCTTATCCCTATTGTAGAATAAATATTATTTATTTAAATAGATTATTAGTTTAATTTATTTATTTAAATAAGATTATAATTGTTCTAATTGATTTATTCACAACCGGTTTAATATAGAGAACCTAAAGGGTCACACCATAAAAGGAAAAATAATTATTTAAGAAGGTAATGGCATAATCGTAATAATGTATTAAGTGTAATTAATTTAATCTATAGTGATAGAATAAATTAAATAGCTTAATGTTTATTATTTAATATTTTGAAAATATTAAATATAAATTAATAAGAGGAGTCTTATTAATATTATTACAATTATTATTATTTTAATTTCTAAAGGAGTTTAGTAATTAATTTAATAGTAGTACTCTCATTTATTCCTAATAAGATTAGGAGACAAATTAATTTAATTAATTATTCCCCATGTGGTGGGAAGCCTAAATTAATTAAAGGAGTTTAATTAATTAAAAGAAATTTCATGTCTAATAGGATTAGAAGGGTTGACCAATATCTATATAACAGGAGTCTTATAATAGATATCAGTTGAGACAATTCCAATTGTTGGAGAGTACTCCTTTTCTATAGAGGATAGAAAACTAAGCCAACCACCCTCCTTCTTGATAATTCATCTTCCTTGGTGGATTACCTCTAGAGGCCAAACACTTGGGTGGCTAACGTTGATCAAAGGAAGGAATCTAACCCGGAAATTCAAGGAGATCACGAAGAACAAAGAGTTGAACTCGTACCTGGGGAAGTTTTGTTTTGCAAGGGTATGATTCCATAACTTCTTATTTATCGTTTTAAATTAATAATTTGCATAAAGGATGATCCGGGTAATGGTTTTGTAGAAATTTTTTAAACTCTGATATACCATGCTTCCGCTAGTTTTTACAATTTAATTGCATCACGATTTCGTACAAACCCAACAGTGGCATCAGAGCCAAACCTTTATGCAATTATTAATTTATTTCTGATTTCATATACATATGGGTATGTATTTAAAATAATTTATTGGGCATAATTTTATTGTATAAAATTTTTTTTTTTTAAGAAAAAAAAAATTACGTTTTTTTTTGGGACGAATCATAATTTTTTTTTTTGGGTGCTAATCTTGAATTCTACAAAGAAAAGGTGTTGTCTCTTTCTTACTCCAAAAAGAAGGTGACCCATCAGGAAAGGACTCTTTTAATAAACCTGCAGGTACTCTTTTAATAAAAGAAGGTGATTTTTTTTAAAAAAAATTAATGTAAATTTATATTATATATATATATAACCTGATTCGTTATATAAATATATATATATATATAATATATACGGTAATATCAAATATATATATATATATGATATATTTATATATTATATTTTAAATAATTTTATAATTAAAATAAAGAGTTTATTTTAATCTTGAAATTGGATTTCATGCAATTTAAAATTGCCCATTAAATGATACTCATATATATATAGAATGTTTTAATTCATGATATGAATATTTATTATTGATATATATGGTAATATGTATGATAATAAATGGGGATTGATTATGAACTATTTGACCAATGTGATTGGATTTTATTTTAGTTGAATGCTTGAAGGAATGGGTTTTATTAAATGGGGTCTGTGTACCTCGTCTTCTCTAATTTTATTTTCTTGATGTAAAATTCTATCTCCCTCCTATGTACTTCCCCTTGACTGCTGATCAAGGTTTCTATTTAAATTAAATAGTTTAATGTAATAGAAATAGTTAGAATTATCTTGAAGAAATTGGAGACCAGGGAGCAAGGAGCGCGTGAAGACCCGTTTGTATGGCGCCCGGGTTTAAATGTAATAGTTATATTTAAATTTAAATTCTTGCACTCCTAGGTTTGACCTTTTGGTTCACTTGGTGGCTCTAGTGAACCAAACTAGAATAAAAGTCCATAATCAATCCGGATAGAATATAGTATTCTATATTGCATGCTAAATATTATATATATTATATTTTATGCAAACATGCTTCGCATGTTTAATAAAATGACGCCTATTTTATATATATATATATATATATATATATATGTGTGTGTGTGTGTGTGTGCATGCGCGCTAAACAAGACCAAAGAAATAATATTAAGTCCGAAGCGTTCAAATGATATTTGGAATATCGAACGTCGCCTTCTAGCACGATAAATTAATAGAGTATTAAATATTTAATATGAGCTTGTTGTGCTATCCACAAGGCTAGTATTGTGTATTTAAGATGTTAATTAATCACATTTGATGCTTATCAAGAAAATTGAACGATCTAGTCTTGTTGTGCTATCCACAAGGACGAACATTTTTCTTTTTTGAATTTATGAAAGTGCTAGGCTGGACTTAACTTAAATCATTTTAGTTCGGATGTGCACACACTTGACCATTATGATTTAAGAGGCAAAATAAAAGGAGTTATATAGTGATGTAATTGACAAGAGTTGTCTACCTATTTATTTGTATATCGCTTGTTGTGCTATCCACAAGGTTATATACATTTGAAATGGGATCCTTATTCTCACTAGCAAATCTTTAATTAGATGTTGTCGAACTATATAAGTGAAGGTAATATAGTTTGATAAAAATAGTGGGAGATACCAATTTAAAATAAAGACCTAAATTTATTTTGGTATGCAAAATTAATAAAATGAATGTTTGCTAAAATATTGTTTTTCACATGCAGAATTTTAAAAATGTCAAAATCACTAATTCACTGCGAAGCATACTTGATGCTAATAAGCTTACCGGGTCGAATTATACGGACTAGCTAAGAAATCTGAGAATAGTTCTCACTGCTGAAAAGATTTCTTATGTCTTAAACTCACCTGTCCTTGGAACTGTTCAGAAACAGCCTCTGAGGAAGAGATTGCCACCATTGTAAAGTGGCAAGATGATGCATCTGTGGCTCAATGCATCATGCTTGCATCCATGAATAACGAGCTTCAGCGTCAGCACGAAAACATAGATGCTCCTAGTATGTTGATTCACCTCAAGGAGTTGTATGGTGAACAAAGTAGGACTGCTAGATATGAGATATCTAAGGAGCTCTTCCGATCTCGGATGACCAAGGGCAAAGTGAACATAAAGGAACAAAAGAAATCTGATCCAGCTAGCAAAGGAATGTGCTTCCATTGCAATGAGCCGGGTCATTGGAAGAGGAACTGCAAGAAGTTTTTGGCAAAGAAGAAGCTTGGAGAAGCTTCGACTTCCAATCAAGGTTTGTTCATGATTGAAATTAATTTTTCAGAAAGTCAAAATTTTACTTGGGTATTGGATACCGGCTGTGGTTCTCACATATGTAATAATGTGAAGGGACTGGTCAGAAATAGAAAGCTGAGCAATGATGAGGTCATCCTACGAGTGGAGAATGGAGCAAAGGTTGCTGCATTAGCTGTAGGGACTTATTGTTTAGTAATGCCTTCGGGGCAAGTCCATTTATCTAAATAATTATTATTTTGTTCCGAATATTATTAGAAACATTATTTCTATTTATGTATTGGATATGGAAGGATATGACGTTATTATAAAGAACAACAGTTGTTCAATTTATAAAGATGATGTTTTATATGGTATGGACTTTATATACTTGACTTGCAAGAAAATATATTTCAAATTGAACAAACTAAGAAAAGGAAAAGAGATAATATTAATTATACCTACATGTGGCACTGTAGACTCGGTCATGTCAATGAAACAAGATTATCCAAGTTGCATAAGGATGGGCTCCTAGAGTTATCCGATTATGAATCATATCCAACTTGTCAATCTTGTCTCATGGGTAAAATGACTAAATCTCCTTTTAGTGGAAAAGGAGAAAGAGTTACAGAGTTATTGGCACTGATTCACACAAACGTTTGTGGACCTATGACAACAAGTGCACGGGGTGGGTATTCTTATTTTATTACTTTCACTGATGATCACTCAAGATTTGGATATGTGTATTTAATGAAATACAAGTCAGAATCATTTGAAAAGTTCAAAGAGTTCAGAAGTGAAGTAGAGAAACAAACGGGCAAGAGTATAAAGATACTTCGATCAGATCGAGGTGGAGAATACTTAAGCGGTGAGTTTCTCAATTGTCTTAAAGAAAATGGTATAATCTCACAATGGACTCCTCCAGGTACACCACAGTTAAATGGAGCATCTGAAAGGAGAAATTAAACACTGTTGGACATGGTTCGATCCATGATGAGTTTTACCGACCTTCCAATTTCTTTCTGGGGATATGCCCTAGAAACGGCTGCATACCTACTTAACAAGGTACCTACCAAATCCGCCCCAAAGACTCCATATGAGATGTGGAAGGGGAGGAAACCAAATCTTAAGCATGTTAAGACTTGGGGTTGCCTAGCTTATGTCAAAAAGTTTGAAAATGATAAGCTACAGACTAAATCCGATAAGTGTAGATTTGTGGGATACCCTAAAGAAACTTTAGGGTATTATTTCTATCATCCAACTGATCAAAAGGTGTTTGTTGCGAAACATGCTGCCTTCTTGGAAAAGGAGTTTATCCATGAAGGGGTCAGTGGGAGTAAGATATATCTTGAAGAAGTTCAAGAACCACAAATTACCACGGATCAAAGTCAGGTACCTGACCAAGTAGAAGAACCTACTATACCACACCCTGTTCGTAAATCTGGAAGAGTACCGAAGATACCTGAGAGGTATGGATTCGTTATAGAGGATGACGATGAGGTACACATCATGAATGATGATGATCCATTGAATTACGAACAGGCTATGAGTAATAAAGACTCAGGAAAATGGCTTGAAGCTATGAAATCCGAAATGGACTCCATGTATGAAAACAAAGTATGGACTTTGGTTTCACCACCTGAAGGCATTAAGCCTATTGGGTGTAAATGGGTCTTTAAAAGAAAGACTGGAGCGGACGGCAAGGTAGAGACCTATAAGGCCCGACTGGTTGCAAAAGGTTTCAAACAAAGACAAGGAGTTGACTATGATGAAACCTTTTCACCAGTAGCTATGCTCAAGTCCATTCGGATTTTGCTTGCGATTGCTGCTTATAACGACTATGAGATCTGGCAGATGGACGTGAAAACGGCCTTCCTCAATGGGAAACTTGAGGAGGATGTGTATATGACACAGCCAGAGGGATTTGTTTCAAAGGTTGGAACAAATCAAGTCTGTAAGCTGCAACGATCCATTTATGGATTGAAGCAAGCTTCTCGTAGATGGAACATTCGTTTTGATGAGACAATTAAAGAGTTTTATTTTATCAAAAATGACGATGAACCATGTGTGTACAAGAAGGTTAGTGGGAGCGCAGTTTCATTCCTTGTATTCTATGTTGATGATATATTCCTGATAGGGAATGACATTTCTATGCTACAATCGATTAAAATCTGGTTGTCTAAACACTTCTCCATGAAGGACTTGGGAGAAGCATCCTATATTTTGGGGATAAAGATCTATAGAGATAGATCTAAAAGGATGCTTGGTTTATCCCAAGGAACGTACATTGATGCGATGCTAAAGAGGTTTAGCATGGAAGATTCCAAAAGAGGTCTCATGCCGATGAGCCATGGAATACATCTCTCCAAGAAATAGGCCCCAAAGACACCTGAGGAGAGAGACCGTATGAGTAAGATCCCTTATGCTTCTGCAATAGGATCTATCATGTATGGTATGATATGTACTATACTGGATGTTGCTCATGCACTTAGTGTAACGAGCAGATACCAGTCAAATCCTGGAGAAGAGCACTGGAAGGCAGTGAAGAATATTCTAAAGTACTTGAGAAGGACTAAAGATATTTTTCTTGTCTATGGTGGGTCTGAATTAAAACTCGGAGAATTCACGGACTCAAGTTTTCAAACAGACCAAGATGACAGTAAATCTGTTTCAGGGTATGTGTTGACCTTGAACGGAGGCGCAATGAGTTGGAAGAGTTCCAAGCAGCAAACAGTTGTTGATTCAGTGACAGAGGCAGAGTATATAGCTGCAAGTGAAGCTGCAAAGGAAGCTGTTTGGATGAAGAAGTTCAGAACTGAACTTGGTGTGGTTCCTAGCATTGGAGAAGCAGTTCCCGTTTACTGTGACAACACAGGAGCAGTTGCACAGGCTAAGGAACCCAGGTCTCATCAGAAATCTAAACACGTGTTGCGGCGATTTCACTTGATCAGGGAGATCATTGAAAGAGGAGACGTCACCTTGGAGCGTGTAGGCTCTCAAGACAACATTGTAGATCCATTTACTAAATCTTTAACACAACAGCAGTTTGATCGTCACTTAGAGAAGATGGGTATGAGATACCATTGCGATTGGCTTTAGTGCAAGTGGGAGATTGATAGTAGTGTGCATAAAAGCCAATCATGTATGATGATAAAGCACATACTTTGTAAACAATCTTATTTATTTATTAATAAAATATTCATTTATTAAAGGCATTTAATTATCTACATGGTGCTGTTTTTATAATATGTAAATAACCCATAGTTTTAAGCAATGCTTTTAGAATCATGATGTTGATCATGCTAATGAGATCTAAATTCTTAGAAAGCTTTAAAACTAAAATAGTTCCCAATCGTGGGATTACTAAAAAGGGGATTAGTAAATCCGGATAGATTGGTACATATGTTGCTTGCTCATTGGATGAGGATGATTGATCTCATGATCATTTGTGCGGAGACACTAAAGCAAGTATGTAGGTGCTTATTGGAGAATAAGTTCACTGAACGTGACTCGCTATGGAATACCTAATGGAGTTTTACTCGCCTGTCAATAGGAATTCCTAATGTGAAAGTAGTACAAGTGATTCTTGGACTTGAGATCATCATAGTATCTTGTATGTAACAAATTATACTTTGACTTATTCCTTAAGACATTTTAGGCATATATAGGGTATGCTTGGGTATAATGAGTTACATATGAGGATAATGAATGATCAATAAAGAATCTACCACCTCTAGTAAAAGAGGAGATATGTCCTATGTGATTCGTTAAATGACAACACAGGAATCCTTGGCCAAGGTGGAATGAAATTAGAAAGAGGTTTCTAATTTGCATTAATCGGAGTTGTGCATTTTCTAATCGAAATGCATATAATTAAATAAAATCAGACTTGACAGTAAATTCATGTCTTATATTTAATTGGGACATTGTATGGTGGAAGAATTGAATTGTATGGTAACTATTTACTCACAGGTTCTTTTATGATTAATGTTGAAATCTATATTATCTGAAAAGTCGTTGATCGCTAGGGAGGCTTATCCCTATTGTAGAATAAATATTATTTATTTAAATAGATTATTAGTTTAATTTATTTATTTAAATAAGATTATAATTGTTCTAATTGATTTATTCACAACCGATTTAATATAGAGAACCTAAAGGGTCACACCATAAAAGGAAGAATAATTATTTAAGAAGGTAATGGCATAATCGTAATAATATATTAAGTGTAATTAATTTAATCTATAGTGATAGAATAAATTAAATAGCTTAATATTTATTATTTAATATTTTGAAAATATTAAATATAAATTAATAAGAGGAGTCTTATTAATATTATTACAATTATTATTATTTTAATTTCTAAAGGAGTTTAGTAATTAATTTAATATTAGTACTCTCATTTATTCCTAAAAAGATTAGGAGACAAATTAATTAAATGAATTTAATTAATTATTCCCCATGTGTTGGGAAGCCTAAATTAATTAAAGGAGTTTAATTAATTAAAAGAAATTTCATGTCTAATAGGATTAGAAGGGTTGACCAATATCTATATAGCAGGTGTCTTATAATAGATATCAGTTGAGGCAATTCCAATTGTTGGAGAGTACTCCTTTTCTATAGAAGATAGAAAACTAAGCCAACCACCCTCCTTCTTGATAATTCATCTTCCTTGGTGGATCACCTCTAGAGGCCAAACACTTGGGTGGCTAACGTTGATCAAAGGAAGGAATCTAACTCGGAAATTCAAGGAGATCACGAAGAACAAGGAGTTGAACTCGTACTTGTGGAAGCTTCGTTTTACAATGGTATGATTCCATAACTTCTTATTTATCGTTTTAAATTAATAATTTTCATAAAGGATGATCCGGGTAATGGTTTTGTAGAAATTTTTTAAACTCTAATATACCATGCTTCCGCTAATTTTTGCAATTTGATTGCATCACGATTTCGTACAAACCAAACAATAATATCTTGGAATTTGTTGTGGAGATGACGGCAATATAATGATGATTATTATCTAGTGGTTTAATTGCTTACATCTCGGAAATTGCATATCATAATTATCCTGAGTAAGTTGGATAAACTTTATTTCGAGAATAACACTCCTATATTTGAAAAGCTGTGATATCTTTCCTTTCCATTTATTTCGTCCTTTCCATGTATTTCGGTATTGATATATCTTATAAGGAAAGAATGACTTGTGGCGGCAGCTTTAAGTTTAGAGTCATGATTGATATAGGAGACTTGTTTTTGGGGAAGTCAAAAAGATGATATCACTGACTTGAGATTTACATGGAACTATTTCTATTGGGTTATCTTTGAAATAGTCCAGCTTCTATACGTTTTGTGCTATCCGAAGATTTACATGATTTATCCCAACAGAAATAAAGTTTGTTTTTCACAACGGAACTTTTTTTTAGGAAGTAACGGTAATATTATTTTTGGGTTATAAAAATAAATTGAGATATCAGTGTTAAATACAACACTTGAATCAATCTTTGCACTTATCTACCTGAAAAGCTAGTCTATTATTTTCGGTGCAAAATTACAAGTTGCTATACAATTAATATTCAAATTATTTTTAGCAAGTTTTCGTGAGCTTAAACTGGTGACATCTATTTTATTATTTGATCATTGCATTCATTAGTTAAGCCTTGCATTGTTAAATTGTTTATTTGCTTTGATCATTAGACCTCTATATTTGTAATCTTATATTTTTAGACTAAGTGTTGTCTAAAGGAATTTAATCCGGGTGGATTAAGAATTGTTTACAAACAGGTTCAAGGAAGCATAGGTGCTTAAGGAGTGCATTGGTGCACAAGGAGCAAAAGTGCTCAAGTGAATTATTATAATTCAAGGTTTTGAACTGTTTTGTAAAAGAAGTCAATTTAAAGAAATAAATTGAGTCTTCAATACCAGTGGACGTGGACTAGGCTATTATTATAGAGGGTAATAGCTGAACAACGTAAAAATCTTGGTGTTCATATTTTTACTTGCTTTATCTTATTTGCTCACAAAAAGATATTTAATTATTTTGATAAACAAAAATTATGTATTTTTATTATTATAAGATAAATTGTTGACACTAAGAGTTTTTACAAAGAAATCAATTAAGTTAGTTATTTTTCATTAAATAACTAGAGTAAAGTTTTAATTCAGCAAACCGTATTTATCCAGCACGCTGCATTAGTTATTATAGTAAGCTGAATTCAGTAATTATTACTTAAGTTGAAAAATTGGTCATAGTTGTTCTTACACTTATTCAACCCCCTTCTAAGTGTGCCTTATCTGATATTCAGAAAGACTTGCATGGCTCGTAGATTACCAATTAACGAAAAACAGCTTATAATAATCTGCACTTCACGAATCCTACACAACGTATTACCATACGCATCAATTATTAGTCACCTAGCAATGCTTAGCGAACGTCTAAGTAATTTCTACTTTACACTTCATAATTCTCTCTCATTTATTTGTTTAACACACTATCAAATTTATATGTATAATTAATAATTTAAATTAATTATCACATAACTAATTTTCATAATTAGTTAAGCCATTTAGGTTAACTCATTCTGTGACGCCCCCAGAACAGGTCCAGTCAACCCCACCCATTCTGAGTCGCCAAATACATAGTACAGAATTCAAATACAAACTTCATATCATACGGTCGTGCAAAATATGACCACACAACTGTGAGTGTCAATACAAATATGTAGAAAATATTAAGATTCAAACTAAGTCCTCATTACAATTATTATCACACTATTTATCAGAAATGGTGAGGACTACTACTGCTCTAACTCGGACCATCACTCTGTCCCCCGACTAGTCCTTGCGACATTCTCATTTCCTGAAGAGGACAACAGATGAAAAGGGTGAGCTCAACTAGCTCAGTAAAGAATATTATGACTAAGATAATGAAAAATAAATTATCGTTAGTCTTCAATAAATCAGATAAAATATAATGGACAACCAATCTTAGATCAATATTCGCAGCGAAAATAACAATTCCTTAGAAGAGTTAAGTAGAAAATGAAGTCTACTATCTTCTATGATTTAAAAGTCCATCATCAATATTTTATCCCTGTAACATCAATCAATATACATCTCGAATCAATATTCATCTTTGCACTACAGGCCAAAGATATTCATTTGTATCATCAGTGGTCATATTCATCTCAACACCTGTCATCTTTGCACTACAGGCCAAAAATATTCATCAGGTAATCATTCATCTTTGCTCTACAGGCCAAAGATATTCATCAAGTAATCATTCATCTTTGCTCTACAGGCCAAAGATATTCAGTTACATCACCTTTTAGGACTGAGAATGATGAAAAATATTTTAAAAAAAACGAATCCAGTGAGATAAAAGACAAAGACTAAGGATTCGTATTTTAGTTTATCCAAATTTAAAAATACTTCGTAATAATCAATTGTGTAGCAAAATTCAAGAATAAAGCTCAAAACTTAGATCCAACCAAAGATAGTAACCTTGACAAACAATTTGGACAAAAAGAAGAAAAATAAATTTTCCCGTGAATAGTGCCGTATACGTGAATAGTAATCCCCGACGAAAAAAAATAAGAATTTCAACATAAAATCCATGACAATATTTCTGTATAATGATATTGAGAAGAATAACATCATTTACGAAAGAAATAACATCCCTTACCTCAAAAGAACAATACTTCTGACTGGAATATCGGATATAATACCGAAGGAAACTTGCACTGAATAGCGACACTCAAAGTATTGAAATACTCACAAAAATACGCTCGATATTATAGAAAGAGAAAACTTCTGATTCTGGTGTGATTTTTAATTCTAACCTAAGCACCCTATTTATAGGAAAAGCTTAGAATGCTAAAGGAGACTAAAATAATAAAATATTATTATTTTTAAAAAAATTCCGCCGCCTGGCGGCTTCCCAAAATTCAGATTTTCAACAAAAGTGGGGCCCACCCATTAAATAATATTTATTTTCCGAAACTTCAATAATTCATAACAAATAGCCCCTTCGTCAGAAAAATACAAATACAATGTCTTTTTATAGGAAATTTAATTCTCTACAACTTTGTAGAAGGAAGTTTTTCCAAATTCCAAACATAAATTATCCGAAATCCATAAACAAATGATTTCTCACACCAAAATATTGATAAAAACTCATCAGCGCCAATTCCTTCTTTAATATCCACAAAATAAATATTTCCTTATCATATAAATCAATAATTAATTATTCACAAATAATATTACAGAACTACAATATTGACAACCAGGTCGTTCCTAGGAAAGAGGGGGCCTTCCGATAAGGAATTCTCCTTACTGGCACGCAATTAAATAACCCCTCCTAGACAGAACTTCCTTAGACATTGTCAATAATGCTATCTAATAATATTATTCAAATAATATGAATTATTGAGTTGATAATGTGAAATACTGTGCAGTGATAATTATTGAATCAATAATACCAAAATATCAACTGTAGCCATTATTGAATCAATCATATAAAATGGCAACGTAGCAATTATTGAGTCAATAAAATATCAATGTAACAATTATTGAGTCAATAATATAAAATATCAACATAGCAATTATTGAGTCAATAATATAAAATATTGAACAGTAATTACTGTAACAATTATTGAGTAATGGCTTCTCACGTAAGACTCAATAATTCAAAATACTGTGCGATACCGTGTGCTACTGTGCAACACCGCGTATCACTGTATTTTAACCACCGGGTATTTCAACAGTACTAACGGTAATAACCACGCCGTTATTTTGTAAAAAAGTTATTTCTGTCGCTTTCTATATCCGACAGTTATTCCGTTGTGGGGGCCCACAAATAGCTGCGCCGTCGTACGAATATTCTCCGACAACAAGAATATTCCACGACCAAACGAATATTCCCCGACAACAAGAATATTTTATAACCACTTGCTCATTTTAAAAATGTTTGCACATTTCACCCATAACTTTCATATTTATCAAAACAACACCTTACTGTTTCGAAATAATATATAAAGAAAATTAAAACTTTATTCATAAAAGTTAGGGTCTTACAACCTCCCCTCCTTATGAAATTTCGTCCTCGAAATTGACGTACGTACCTGGTATGTCGAAAAGGTGAGGATACCTCGCTTTCATTTTCGATTCCAACTCCCAGGTCATTTCCTTAATTGCATGGTTTCTCCACAAAACTTTAACTTGAGGTATAATTTTCGAGCGTAGGACATGCTCCTTCCTATCCAAGATCTTGACAGGTACCTCCTCGTACGTTAAATCTTCGGCTATCTCGTCTGGTTCTAACTCAATAATGCGGTTTGGATCCTTCACATATTTACGTAACATGGATATGTGAAACACGTTATGAACACGAGACATGCTTGGAGGTAAAGCGAGTCTATAAGCCACATTTTCTACTCGGTCAAGAATCTCAAATGGACCAATGAATCGTGGGTTGAGCTTTCCTCTCTTCCCAAACCTCGTAACTCCTTTCCACGGAGCAACACAGTAATAACACATGGTCTCCAACATTAAATTCCACGTCCTTTCGATGAAGATCCGCATAACTCTTTTGTCGATCTTGTGCGTTTTGTATACGTTGTCGAATCATTTGGATCTTTTATGTAGTCATACGTACTAACTCCGGTCCCAACAATGTTGTTTCACCCACCTCGTTCCAACATACTGGAGAGCGACACTTTCTCCCATACAACGCTTCGAATGGAGCTACACCTATACTTGCCTGATAACTGTTGTTGTAGGAGAATTCCACCAATGATAAATACTTATCCCAACTCCCTTTGAAGTCTAGAACACAGAGTCTCAATAGATCTTCAAGAGTTTGAATAGTTCTTTCCGATTGTCCGTCCGTTTGAGGATGATAAGCTGAACTGAATCGTAAATCCGTGCCCATAGCTTTCTGCAAACTGATCCAAAATCGTGACGTAAATCTGGGATCACGATCCGAAACTAGGGATACTGGCATGCCATGCAATCTCACAATCTCATTCACGTACATATGAGCAAGACGTTCAAGGGAATAAGTCTCTCGTATCGGCAAGAAATGAGCAGACTTGGTTAATCTATCAACAATAACCCAAATCGCATCTAAGCCTTGAGAAACCTTGGGAAGACCCGTAACGAAATCCATCGTAATGTGTTCCCACTTCCATTTTGAAATCTCCAGTGGTTGCAATGGACCCTTCGGCACTTGATGCTCCGCCTTTACACGTTGACAAGTTAAACATCTCGAGATGAACTCCGCGATCTCTCTCTTCATATTGCTCCACCAAAATGTATGTCGAAGATCACGATACATTTTAGTACTCCCAGGATGGATCGCAAACGGTGTGTTGTGTGCCTCCATCATGATTCTATACTTCAAGTCAGAATCGTTAGGAACACAAAGTCTGGAGTTGACTCGAAGTATTCCCTCTTCATCGATTCTTGCTTCTGGGATGGCACCTTCTTGTACCTTCTTCTTCATCTTCATCAGCTCCGCATCCGTAGCTTGAGCAGCTTTAACTTTATCAATCAAAGCTGGTTCTACGCGTATACTTGACATCATCGCATTCGTTTCCACATATGATCTTCTACTCAACGCGTCAGCTACCACGTTCGCTTTTCCAGGATGGTATTGGATGGTATAATTGTAATCTTTCAACAGCTCAAGCCAACGTCGTTGCCGCATGTTGAGTTCCTTCTGAGTGAAGAAATATTTAAGGCTCTTATGATCCGTATAAATCTCCACTTTCTCTCCGTACAAGTAATGTCTCCAGATCTTCAACGCGAAAACGATAGCTGCCAACTCTAGATCATGAGTAGGATAATTTCTCTTATATTCTTTGAGTTGTCGCGAGGCATAGGCTATGACTTTCCCATGTTGCATGAGAACACATCCTAACCCTTTGCCCGAAGCATCACTGTAAATAACAAATCCATCCGAACCGGATGGTATTGTCAGAACAGGTGCCAAAATAAGTCTCCTCTTGAGCTCTTGGAAGCTCTTCTCGCATTCCTCGCTCCAAACGAATTTTGTATCTTTCCGAGTCAACTGAGTTAATGGAGTAGCGATTCCAGAAAATCCCTCTACGAACCTCTGATAGTAACCAGCTAAGCCCAGAAAGCTTCGTACTTCGGTCACCGACTTAGGTTGCTCCCAGTTTTGTATTGCTTCAATCTTCGCCGGGTCAACAGATACTCCACGTTTCGATACCACGTGCCCAAGAAATGCTACTTCCTCAAGCCAGAACTCGCATTTCTTTAACTTGGCGTATAGCTTGTTCTCACGAAGCTTTTGAAGTACCAACTTTAAATGGTGTTCATGATCTTCACGGCTTTTAGAATAAATGAGGATGTCATCAATAAAGACAACAACGAATTGATCCAAATACTCCTTAAATACACGGTTCATCATATCCATGAAAGCAGCAGAAGCATTAGTCAATCCAAAAGATATGACTAAGAACTCATAATGCCCGTACCGTGTTCTGAAAGCAGTCTTTGGAATATCCTCAGTTTTAATCTTCAACTGATGATATCCAGAACGAAGATCGATCTTTGAAAGAATTGCGCTCCTTGCAACTGGTCGAACAGGTCATCAATACGAGGTAACAGATACCTATTCTTGATGGTGACATGGTTCAACTCCCGATAGTCAATACAAAGTCGCATACTCCCGTCTTTCTTCTTTACGAATAAAACAGGAGCACACTAAGGAGATGTACTAGGATGAATAAAACCGATGTCTAACAACTCTTGTAATTGGATCTTTAACTCCTGAAGTTCAATAGGAGCCATTCGATATGGGGTTTTAGAAATGGGTTTTGTACCGGGCTCAAGGTCAATAAAGAATTCAACTTCACGTTCTGGGGGTAGACCGGAAAGTTCTTCGGGAAATACATCAGGAAATTCATTAACAACGGAAATATCATTCAAATCTGATGTATTCTGGTTTAGATCAGTGACATGAGCTAAGAAAGCTTGACATCCGTTTTTCAATAAACGAATAGCCTTGGGATTTGAAATGATATTGACTGATTTTAGTGGTTTGGTGGTTTGAATTCGCACAACAGGTTGATTAGGAATATGAAAACTAACAACCTTACGAAAACAATCAATTTTGGCATGGTAAGTGGTTAACCAGTCAATTCCTAAAATCACGTCAAATGCAAGTATTTTCAAAGATATAAGATCAACAGGTAAGGTAAGGGTACCAATCTGAATCAAGCAAGATTTGTAAACTGTAGATGTAACGAAGGTTTCTCCTAACGGAGTTTCAACAAATAAGTCAAAGTCTAATTTATCAGAAGTCAAGTTCAAACGTTGAGCACAAGCAGGTGAAATAAAAGAATGGGTAGCACCGGTATCTAACAAGGTGTAAACTTCGCAAGAGTTTATGATCAGCTTACCCGTAATCACCTCGTGTGGATTCCTCGCGTTTTGGGCTGCCACGACAAACGCTCTTCCAGGAATCACCGACTTTGACTTGTCTGCAACCGCCTTTGGAATCACCACCCCCGCTGAACTTGGTTTCGTAACAGGACAATCTCGAGCTATATGTCCTTCTTTTCCACAGTTATAGCATCCTTTAAATTGTTGTGGGCAGTTTGGGCTGATGTGTCCCTCTTTCCCGCACTTATAGCATACGACTGGTGGTCGTTCTCCTCCCCTCGAAACAGTTGATGCTGGTGCTGATGTCGACGTCTTTACGTTCTCATTGTTATACCTTCTCTTTTTGAAATCACCTCCCGATTCGCTTCTTCTACTATCATGGCCACGATTACCACCGGAGTGGTTACGGCTTCTGTCATACTTTCGTCCGCGCTGGTTGTCATTGCTCCGATGACTGCTGCCACTGGTACGACCTTGGTTGTGGTCCCTCGGTTGAACATAATCATTATCTCGTTCTAATAACTGGGCCCTGTTTACTACATCCGAATATAGAGAAAATTTATGAGAAATGAGGTATTAACGTATTTCGGGTTTCAAACCTCTTAGAAACATCCGCGTCATACGTTCCTCATTCTCCACCAAATGAGGTGCAAACCTGGACAGCTCCGCGAACTTAGCCTCGTACTGAGATACCGTCATGTTGTTTTGCTCGAGTCTGATAAACTCTACTTCCTTCATATGACGAATACTTTCAGGAAAGTACTTGTCATTAAACAGTTTCTGGAACGCTTCCCAAGACATCTTGAGTGCGGCAGGCTGGGTACGCTTCACGGATTCCCACCAGTAATCTGCCTCTCCACGGAACATAAACGTGGCGAATGGAACCTTCTGTTCCTCCGTACATCCCAAGACATCAAATATCTTGGTAATTTGTTTAATCCACGTCTCTGCCTTTATCGAATCTGGCTTTCCCAGAAACTCTGGTGGTCCCAATTCTTTGAACTGCTTAGCAGTGACAGCTCGCGTGCTGTTATTATCTCCACCTGTATGTTGCACACGAGTCTCCCTCGTCTAGTTTTGCATGAACTGCAAAAAACTTCTAAACATCTCATCGTTTATCGTCTGACCAGCGTTGTTTTCAGGATGAACATTGCCTTCTTGTTGCACGTTCTCCTGGTTAACGATTAAAGGTGTCTCCACGGTCTCATTCACTTCGTTGTTAACGTTCTCAGCTGCCATTCTCAAATACTGTCATAAAACAAGGGTTAATTAAACAAATCAACATATCACATATTAACCCTATGCTCCGACTGACCAATTAAATACCATATAAGCTTAGGTAGGACACACTAGCGAAGGATTTACTCGTCTCTCCCCTCCTAGTTCTATTCCCCGATCTCCGCCAGAGATCATATCCCTAAGCTCTGATACCAACTGTGACGCCCCCAGAATAGGTCCAGTCAACCCAACCCATTCTGAGTCGCCAAATACATGGTACAGAATTCAAATACAAACTTCATATCATACGGTCGTGCAAAATACGACCACACAACTGTGAGTGTCAATACAAATATGTAGAAAATATTAAGATTCAAACTATGTCCTCATTACAATTATTATCACACTATTTATCAGAAATAGTGAGGACTACTACTGCTCTAACTCGGACCATCACTCTGTCCCCCGACTAGTCCCTGCGACATTCTCATTTCCTGAAAAGGACAACAGATGAAAAGGGTGAGCTCAACTAGCTCAGTAAAGAATATTATGACTAAGATAATGAAAAATAAATTATCGTTAGTCTTCAATAAATCAGATAAAATATAATGGACAACCAATCTTAGATCAATATTCGCAGCGAAAATAACAATTCCTTAGAAGAGTTAAGTAGAGAATGAAGTCTACTATCTTCTATGATTTAAAAGTCCATCATCAATATTTTATCCCTGTAACATCAATCAATATACATCTCGAATCAATATTCATCTTTACACTACAGGCCAAAGATATTCATTTGTATCATCAGTGGTCATATTCATCTCAACACCTATCATCTTTGCACTACAGGCCAAAGATATTCATCAGGTAATCATTCATCTTTGCTCTACAGGCCAAAGATATTCATCAAGTAATCATTCATCTTTGCTCTACAGGCCAAAGATATTCAGTTACATCACCTTTTAGGACTGAGAATGATGAAAAATATTTTTAAAAAAATGAATCCAGTGAGATAAAAGACAAAGACTAAGGATTCGTATTTTAGTTTATCCAAATTTAAAAATACTTCGTAATAATCAATTGTGGAGCAAAATTCAAGAATAAAGCTCAAAACTTAGATCCAACCAAAGATAGTAACCTTGACAAACAATTTGGACAAATAGAAGAAAAATAAATTTTCCAGTGAATAGTGCCGTATACGTGAATAGTAACCCCGACGGAAAAAAATAAGAATTTCAACATAAAATCCATGACAATATTTCTGTATAATGATATTGAGAAGAATAACATCATTTACGAAAGAAATAACATCCCTTACCTCAAAAGAATAATACTTCTGACTGGAATATCGGATATAATACAGAAGGAAACTTGCACTGAATAGCAACACTCAAAGTATTGAAATACTCACAAAAATACGCTCGATATTATAGAGAGAGAAAACTTCTGATTCTGGTGTGATTTTCAATTCTAACCTAAGCACCCTATTTATAGGAAAAGCTTAGGATGCCAAAGGAGACTAAAATAATAAAATATTATTATTTTTAAAAAAAATCGCCGCCTGGCGGCTTCCCAAAATTCAGATTTTCAACAAAAGTGGGGCCCACCCATTAAATAATATTTATTTTCCGAAACTTCAATAATTCATAACAAATAGCCCCTTCGTCAGAAAAATACAAATTCAATGTCCTTCTATAGGAAATTTAATTCTCTACAACTTTGTAGAAGGAAGTTTTTCCAAATTCCAAACATAAATTATCCGAAATCCATAAACAGATGATTTCTCACACCAAAATATTGATAAAAACTCATCAGCGCCAATTCCTTCTTTAATATCCACAAAATAAATATTTCCTTATCATATAAATCAATAATTAATTATTCACAAATAATATTACAGAACTACAATATTGACAACCAGGTCGTTCCCAGGAAAGAGGGGGCCTTCCGAGAAGGACTTCTCCTTACTGGCGCCAATTAAATAACCCCTCCTAGACAGAACTTCCTTAGACATTGTCAATAATGCTATCTAATAATATTATTCAAATAATATGAATTATTGAGTTGATAATGTGAAATACTGTGCAGTGACAATTATTGAATCAATAATACCAAAATATCAACTGTAGCCATTATTGAATCAATCATATAAAATGGCAACGTAGTAATTATTGAGTCAATAAAATATCAATGTAACAATTATTGAGTCAATAATATAAAATATCAACGTAGCAATTATTGAGTCAATAATATAAAATATTGAACAGTAATTACTGTAACAATTATTGAGTAATGGCTTCTCACGTAAGACTCAATAATTTGAAATACTGTGCGATACCGTGTGCTACTGTGCAACACCGCGTATCACTGTATTTTAACCACCGGGTATTTCAACAGTACTAACGGTAATAACCACGCCGTTATTTTGTAAAAAAGTTATTTCTGTCGCTTTCTATATCCGACAGTTATTCCGTTGTGGGGGCCCACAAATAGCTGCGCCGTCGTACGAATATTCCCCGACAACAAGAATATTCCACGACCAAACGAATATTCTCCGACAACAAGAATATTTTATAACCACTTGCTCATTTTAAAAATGTTTACACATTTCACCCATAACTTTCATATTTATCAAAACAACACCTTACTGTTTCGAAATAATATATAAAGAAAATTAAATCTTTATTCATAAAAGTTGGGGTCTTACACATTCCTCTTTTACTAATAGGTTTAACAATTAGTTATCACATAGTTAATCACATCACATGATCCTATTACATCTTTACATAATTAATCAACTAATAATTAAATTATAATTAAATAAATTATAATTTAAATTAAACATCCTCAATTATAATTAATCGAATTATAATTACAATTTATATTAATTAAATTATAATTGAATAAATTATAATTTAAATTAAACATTTATTAATCAAACTCCATATATGCATTTATATTAATTAAATCATAATTAAACCCATTATAATTTAAATTAAACAATTACTTTGATTATAATTAATCAATTTCAATCCATGCACTCATTAAACTATAATTAAAATAAATTATAATTTAAATTACACATTTACCTTAATTATAATTATTCAAATTATAATTACATATTAAATTATAATTATACAAATTATAATTTAAGTTAAACATTTACTCTGATAAAACTTAATCAAACTATATTCATTTAACAAATTATAATTTAAATTAAACATTTACTATAATTATAATTTATTCAAATTATAATTACACATTATATTTTATTAATAAAATCTATTAATATTCATTTAGCATTTCAATGTAAGTCTAACATGTTATCACATAATCACATTAAGTTAACTTTCATGCTCCAACCAAAATGCAAAAAAAAAAAATAACACATTATCATTTTCTACACACCCCCTGCCGGGGCGAGGGTATTATGCCTTGCAAGGCCCGCCGGGGCGGGCCCCCTGCAACGGCTTATTTTTGGTTCGCGAACTGTGTAGAGAAAAAGTCAATTTGGCTTATTTCTCCACATCAAATTCCGATTTCAGTCAACATAATTCATATCAATTTTATAGAAAACATAAATTTTAAGTTTCTAACATGTTTTAATATATTTAATCATCAAAACACATAATCAAAACTTTTAATTTTGAAAAATTTGTATAAAAGCAATTTTTCAGTGTTCTTGATAAAATTGGACACTGAAAGTTTATTTCTCAATCAAAACACACAATTCAAATCACATTGAATCCGTTTATAAACATGTTATCATTATCTAACATCAATTTACCCAATGATTATCAGTCAAACACAAATTTTGATTTTCAAAAACCAATTAACAAAAACTTATTTCATTGTAACTTTTTGATGAACATAAATTCTTAATGTTCATCATATACACATGAATTAAACATCCTAACTAAGCATACAAATCAATTGTAAACATATATGAATATAATTTATACATGAATTTCATGTTTATCTATATTTCCATAAAAACTTATTTTTACAGAGAACAAGAACATGAATAACATCAAACATGGTATTTGAAATACAAGGGTTAGAATTATACCCTTGATGCTTAGTGAGGAAGATGATGATGAGGTTCAACAAGGACTTTCTCTCCAAGCCTTCGTCCTTTCTTCTTTTTCTTCTCTCTTGCTTTCTCTCTAACTTTTCTTTTCCTTCTCTGTATTTTTCTCTTCTTGTTTTAACATTGATAAAACTCTAACTCTTTTGTAATTCTAACTAACGTAATATACATATAATATAATATACATATATTATTCATATAAAACATAAATATAAGATATATAATTTCCACTACGTAATGGCCTTTATTAAATATAATAAGTACCATTAATATATAAGTTACAATTTGAATTTTAAAATCCCTGAGGCTTGTTTGGCAAAACTGCTTATTTTTATAAACAGTTTTTTAGTAGTTAAGGCCTCGTTTGGCAAAACGGATTTAAAACGGTGCAAGGGCCTTGTTTGGCAAAACGATTTTAAAAACTCTTTTAATTCTTTTAATAAATTATTTATCACATATTTTTAATGTTACGCTTTAATTAATTAAATATTAACATTCTAATTTAATTAATTAAAAGTTAACATCGATTAATCACATAAAAATTGTTACATAATAATTAAAATTACTCGCTAATTATAATTTCATGTAACAATTATCAAATAACTTCATCTAATTTAATTATCCCAATTAAATTAGAACTATAACATAAAATCATTACATATTAATTAAGTTAATTATTAAATATTCATTTAATTAATATATTACACTTAATTAAATTACTCCATAACCAACACATTATTATTTATTTAACTCAATAAATAAATAAATTTTAATATTTATTTAATTTAATAAATATTAAAATTAATATACAAAATTCTCTTCACACCAAATCACATATTTCACAATATATGACACATATTCACATACTCAAACTCGAAACATCTCATAATAAGAATTTTATTTATTAAATTCTCATTTATTAATTCTTAAAAATTCGGGTTGTCACATCCTTCCCTCCTTATAAGGATTCCGTCCTCGGAATCAACGAAACCACTCTTACTCGATTTTTATAAAATCTTTTTCAAAATTTTATTGTTGAATAACTTCAACACATTATCTCAACAAAAGTATTATATATGTATTACTCCATTCATTCCTTCAACAAGTTTGAGGTTTTATTACATAACCTATAATTAAACACAATTATATCAAATATTATATATTCTTTAACTCGCTCATTTCCTTTCTAAGGATCATTACCATATACTCTACTCGTAGAATTCATATACTTCATAATTCACTATCTTGTAAGTATTCGGGTTATCACATTCACCCCTTCTTCTAAGAATTTTGTCCTCGAAATTTTTAATCATTAATTTTCGTATATCAATCTATCAAAATAGATTTTACGTTAATCCTTATTTACTGGATTGTTGCGTCCCACAACTACTTCTTTTTAAGGAATATCCTTTTTGCCACATTCTTCTTCAGAATAATAAGAATCTTCTACAATTGCTCAATAATTGGGAAGCGATATAAATAACTCATGAATTAAAAAGATTCTCAAATCATGCTGAGGGGTCATAAGACCTTGAACTCATCTCTAGGTTTAACAGTGCTTCACCCCCGGTACTTCACACTATAAACCGCTCTAACAAAATGTTTAACAATCGCACAGACTGTAAACATCCTACATCGGTGCTCTAGGTGATCAGACTATCGCACCTCTACATCGTGCATAAACGTAGTACATCGTAACGACTATATGCGCTACACTCGGAACTATTGTCTCCGATAACATGTCCTCTTTTATAGGGTTGTTCACCTCAGCTTCTTAACATCTGAATCTGCACCAAAATAATTTGGTTTGGCATAGTTTGACCAAGAACACTCGAATTTCATAAACATCTTTCAATACTTGTCTAGCTGAATCAAGTAGCATAGACTTCTAGCAACAATTCGGACATCAATCGAAATATATATATATATATTTAACCCACTCTATAATTTTTTTTATAGTTTAAGGAAACTAAAATAAATAAATCATTTTATAATATCCTGATACCGTACCGTAGTAATGGTACGTTGAGGATTTCGTCATTACACGACGTCGTCATACTACATCATACCATAGTGGGCTGACGATCCTACGATCACAACCATTGATGACTTCCTCGACTATTATTCCTACATCATATCAAATGATGCATAGAATATATAAAATATATTTTGAAAATTTCAAATTATTTTTGTCTAGCTGAAGCAATTAGCATAGACATGTGAATAATAGCACTATTTTAAAAATTCATTTGTTCCATCATTTGATCCAATGTTTTTTAAGAAAACAGAAATGCAACATCAGCACGAAGTCAATAAATTTTGAAAATCTACCAAAACTAGGAAATTTAGAATATCAAAATTTTCTCCATCAATTTAAATCTTTACTCCACCGCTTCATTACTTAAACATTCTATCAATCTTCAACAACATCAATGCTTTCTATACCATAACCTTTCTATACCCAGTATAGTTCATCAAACTTACCACACTTTGGAAGTTTAGAAACTTACCACAATAATATGAGTTTAAAAACTTGTCCTAGCAATACGTAGTCAAAGAACTGATCAGAGACTGTCCATATGCTTAGGGGTTCAAAAATATGCATATGATTATGCGTCACGAACTTACCATAAGTATGAGTTTTAAGAACTCGTACCTAACCTTAATATCATCTAATCTAATCTTAATATCACCTCTAACTATCAACTATAAACATGGGAAACGAATCACCTTCTCACCATAGATATATCGATAGCGCGACACCACATTTCAATGATTACCATTGTGATAAACCAAGTGTAAGCACAAAATCCCTGCCCATACAAAGGTTTGTACAACTCAGCCACCACATGAGCTCTCAGTTGAAATCCCACTTAACTATATCTTGCTCATAATTTCCCGCTCTATGCTCGATACAGATTTCCTGTATCTCATCATTTATAACTCCTCGTGAGTTTATCTCGTACTATATCATAGTACATACTCATTATAGCATCAAACTATAACTATTCAATCATTATCGAACATCTGTCTTTTATAACTTTAAAAGATCATGTTGTGATCTTATTCTATAATCATCTCCCTTATGATTCTTTTCTTATCTCATGATCGTTTTGTTTTACAATCTTCTTATCTTTACCTATCATCATGTCATCTCATGATTTCATTATGCTTTTAATCTTATAGACTTTGTCTATTCATCATTATTCGTCCTTTTTATTATTGGAGTTAGGCAACTCTTTATTCTTATCTTTATCTGTCTCCAAGATTCATCTTTGAATCTTCTTGTTCATTTAACAACTCTTCCTTTAAGAATTTTTAATTTCATTCATGTTACTCAATATTTTATTCGTGTTTACTCCTCGTCAGTCTCATCTTCTCCTTATAACATTTCTATGACTTAACTCATCCTATACTTCTACGTATGTGAAAAGAATCACCTTTTTATCATACGTAACTTAAGTTTAACTTCTTATAACTTAAGGTCATAGCCTAAGGTACTCTTACCTAAGGTGTATAACCTATCAGCTTTGATACCAACTGTAACGACCCCAAAATCCATACAAAATAATTCTCATTCTCGATCGTTAACAATACAACTTTATTCTAACTTTACAAAAATACGGAATAATTAAAACTTTTATATATTTCTTTTTTTATTGCCCTGAATCTCAACCTTTATCATTACATGTCTGATTCAAATTTATTACATGAATCGCTACATCGAAGTTACTATACAAAGTCTTACATCACAAGCAATATCTACTATACATCGGATAGTTCAACTTTACAACTCAACAATTATGTTACAATCAAAACATTAAATGCATTTCTCATCTAACATAAGTAATCTTCGTGAATATTGATCTCTATAATTCAAATAGCACGTATCATTACCTTGAAACCTTGACCTGCAAATATAGTTATTTGCAAGAGTGAGCTCGACGGCTCAAAAAGATCTAACAGCTTTCATGCATCACGTAGCACATAAATAACATGCTCATATTATACATTATAATCATTAGACTAACATATCATGCATGCTTCAATTCATATAACAAGTAAAAAGATTGAGTTCCTTACTTAATCAATATTTTTTACTCAATCAACTTAGTCATAAATTGACTTTAATGTTTCATGCATACAACATATATAACATATCATGCTCTTTGCAATATAATTTAAAACAGTTCATCATCAAGTTCACATAGAAAATAGGAACTGAAAGTGTTGACTTGTTAATATTCTGACCTTATTATTTTGATGATGATTTGATATTACGTACTAAATTGTTTATTGTGAAATTTCAAGAAATTGAGAAAAGGTTCATTGATGAAAGGTTTTCAAGACATTGAGTCTTAAGAAAATAATGTAAGGTCATTGCAAATATTCGATTTTTCAATACAAGGCTCTAGGACATTTTTATGTGTGCATTTAGCATGTGTAGTATTTTCTGCATGATTAAATGGTATTCTATTTTAATGGATATATGCATGTACATGTAATTGTTTAATGTATATATAATATCTTGGAATTTGTTGTGGAGATGACGGCAATATAATGATGATTATTATCTGGTGGTTTAATTGCTTACATCTCGAAAATTGCACATCATAATTATCCTAAGTAAGTTGGATAAACTTTATTTCAAAAATAACACTCCTATATTTGAAAAGTTGTGATATCTTTCCTTTCCATTTATTTCGTCCTTTCCATTTATTTCGGTATTGATATATCTTATAAGAAAAGAATGACTTGTGGCGGCAGCTTTAAGTTTAGAGTCATGATTGATATAGGAGACTTGTTTTTGGGGAAGTCAAAAAGATGATATCACTGACTTGATATTTACATGGAACTATTTCTATTGGGTTATCTTTGAAATAGTCCAGCTTCTATACGTTTTGTGCTATCCGAAGATTTACATGATTTATCCCAACAGAAATAAAGTGTGTGTGACGGCCCCATAATAGGTCCAGTCAACCCAACCCATTCTGAGTCGCCAAATACATGGTACATAATTCAAATACAAACTTTATATCACATGGTCGTGCAAAATACGACCACACAATTGTGAGTGTCAATACAAATCGTATATAATACAAAATATCAACATTCAAATTCATTCTTTATTTATTACAATTATTATCACACTATTTATCAGAAATAGTGAGGACTACTACTGCTCTAACTCGGACTATCAATCTGTCCCCCGACTAGTTCCCGCAACATTCTCATTTTCTGAAGAGGACAATAGATGAAAAGGGTGAGCTCAACTAGCCTAGTAAAGAATATTATGACTAAGATAATGGAAAATAAATTATCGTTAGTTTTCAACAATTCAGATAAAATATTATGGACAACAAATTTTAGATCAATATACACAGCGGAAATAACAATTCATTAGAAGAGTTAAGTAGAGAATGAAGTCTACTATCTTCTATGATTTAAAAGTCCATTATCAATATTTTATCCCTGTAACATCAATCAATATACATTTCGAATCAAATATTCATCTTTGCACTACAGGCCAAAGATATTCATTTGTATCACCAATGGTCATGTTCATCTCAACACCTGTCATCTTTGCACTACGGCCAAAGATATTCATCAGGTAATCATTCATCTTTGCTCTACAGGCCAAAGATATTCAGTTATATCACCTTTTAGGACTGAGGATGATGAAAAACAATATAAATAACGAATCCAGTGAAATAAAGGACAAGATTAAGGATTCGTATTTTAGTTTATTCAAGTTCAAGAATATTCCATAATAATACTTTGTGGAGCAAAATTCAAGAATGAAGCTCAAAACTTAGATCCAATCAAAGATAGTAACTATAACAGACAATTTGGACAAACAGAAGAAATTTTAATTTTTTCGTGAATAGTGCCGTATACGTGAATAGTAACCCCGACGGAAAACGTAAGAATTTCATAATAAAATCCATGACAATATTTTGGTATAATGATATTGAAATGAATAACATCATTTACGAAAGAAAATAACATCCCTTATCTCAAAAGAATAGTACTTCTGACTGGAATATCGGATATAATACCGAAGAAAACTTGCACTGAATAGTAATACTCAAAGTATCTAAATACTCACAAAAATATGCTCGATATTATAGAGAGAGAAAACTTCTGATTCTGGTGTGATTTTCAATTCTAATCTAAGCACCCTATTTATAGAAAAAACTTAGGATGACAAAGAAGACTTTTTTAATAAAATAATTTTTTTAAAAAAAATTTCAGCCACCTCGTGGAAAAGAAAAAAAATTCAACATTCAACAAAAAGTGGGGCCCACCATTTATTTAAAAAAATATTTATTTTCTGAAACTTCAATAATTCATAATAAATAGCCATTTTGTCAGAAAAATACAAATTCTATGTCCTTTTCATAGGAAATTTAATTCTCTACAACTTTGTAGAAGGAACGTTTTCCAAATTCCAAACATAAATTATCCGAAATCCATAAACGGATGATTTTTCACACCAAAATACTGATAAACACATCAGCACTAATTCCTTCTTTTATATCCACAAAATAAATATTTTTTTATCATATAAATCAATAATTAATTATTCACAAATAATATTATAGAACTACAATATTGACAAACAGGTCGTTCCCAGGAAAGAGGGGGCCTTCCGATAAGGACTTCTCCTTACTGGCGCGCAATTAAATAACCCCTTCTAGACAGAACTTCCTTAGATATTGTCAATAATGCTATCTAACAATATTATTCAAATAATATGAATTATTGAGTTGATAATGTGAAATACTGTGCAATGACAATTATTGAATCAATAATACAAAATATCAACGGTAGCAATTATTGAATCAATCATAGCAACGTAGCAATTATTGATATAAAATATCAACGTAGCAATTATTGAATCAATAAAATATCATGCAATTATTGAATCAATAATATAAAATATTGAACAGTAATTACTGTAACAATAATTGAGTAAGTGCATTCTCACGTAAGAATCAATAATTCAAAATACTGTGTAATACCGTGTGCTACTGTGCAACAAAGCGTATTATTGTATTTTAACCACCAGGTATTTCAACAGTACTAACGGTAACAACTACGCCGTTATTTTATGAAAAGGTTATTTCTGTCGCTTTCTATATCCGACAGTTATTCCGTTGTGGGGCCCACAAATAGCTGCGCCGTCGTACGAATATTCCCCGACAACAAGAATATTTCACGACCAAACGAATATTCCCCGACAACAATGAATATTTTATAACCACTTGCTCATTTTAAAATATTTGCACATTTCACCCATAACTTTTCACATTTATCCATTCAACACCTAACTATTTCAACATAATATATAAAGAAAATTAAATCTTTATTCATAAAAGTTGGGGTCTTACAGTTTGTTTTTCACAACGGAACTTATTTTTAGAAAGCAACAAAAATATTATTTTTGGGCTATACAAATAAATTGAGATATAAGTGTTAAACACAACACTTGAATCAATCTTTGCACTTATCTACTTGAAAAGCTAGTCTAATATTTTCGGTGCAAAATTACAAGCTGCTGTGCAATTAATATTCAAATTATTTTCAGCAAGTTTTCGTGAGCTTAAACTGGTGATATCTATTTTATTATTTGATCATTGCATTCATTAGTTAAGCCTTGCATTGTTAAATTATTTATTTGCTTTGATCATTAGACCTCTATATTTGTAATCTTATATTTTTAGACTAAGTGTTGTCTAAATGAATTTAATCCGGGTGGATTAAGGATTGTTTACAAACAGGTTCAAGGAAGCATAGGTGCTTATGGAGTTCATTGGTGCACAAGGAGCAAAAGTGCTCAAGTAAATTATTGTAATTCAAGGTTTTGAACTGTTTTGTAAAAGAAGTCAATTTAAAGAAATAAATTGAGTCTCCAATACCAGTTGGTATTGGACGTGGACTAGGCAATTATTATAGAGGGTAATAGCTGAACCACGTAAAAATCTTGGTGTTCATATTTTTACTTGCTTTATCTTATTTACTCACAAAAAGATATTTAATTGTTTTGATAAATAAAAATTAAGTATTTTCATTATTATAAGATAAATTGTTGACACAAAGAGTTTTTACAAAGAAATCAATTAAGTTAGTTATTTTTCATTAAATAACTAGAGTAAAGTTTTAATTCAACAAACCGTATTTATCCAGCACGCTGCATTAGTTAATATAGTAAGCTGAATTCAATAGTTATTACTTAAGTTGAAAAATTGGTCATAGTTGTTCGTACACTTATTCAACCCTCCCTTCTAAGTGTGCCTTATCTGAATTTCAGAAAGACTTGCATGGCTTGTAGATTACCAATTAACGAAAAACAGCTTATAATAATCTGCACTTCCTGAATCCTACACAACGTATTACCATACGCATCAATTATTAGTCACCTAGCAACGCTTAGCAAACGTCTAAATAATTTCTACTTTACACTTCATAATTCTCTCTCATTTATTTGTTTAACACATATTGTCAAACTTATATGTATAATTAATAATTTAAATTAATTATCACATAACTAATTCTCACAATTAGTTAACTCATTTAGATTAACTCATTCCTCTTTAACTAATAGGTTTAACATTTAGTTATAACATAGTTAATCACATCATATGATCCTATTACATCTTCACATAATTAATCAACTAATAATTAAATTATAATTAAACAAATTCTAATTTAAATTACACATCCTCAATTATAATTCTCAATTATAATTAATCGAATTATAATTGCAATTTATATTAATTAAATTATAATTTAATAAAATATAATTTAAATTAAACATTTATTAATCAAACTCCATTTATGCATTTATATTAATTAAATCATAATTAAACCCATTATAATTTAAATTAAACAATTACTTTGATTATAATTAATCAATTTCAATCCATGCACTCATTAAATTATAATTAAAATAAATTATAATTTAAATTACACATTTACCCTAATTATAATTATTCAAATTATAATTACATATTAAATTATAATTATACATATTATAATTTAAGCTAAACATTTACTCTAATAAAAATTATTCAAACTATATTCATTTAACAAATCATAATTTAAATTAAACATTTACTATAATTATAATTTATTCAAATTATAATTACACATTATATTTTATTTATAAAATCTATTAATATTCATTTAGCATTTCAATGTAAGTCTAACATGTTATCACATAATCATATTAGGTTAACTTTCATGCTCCAACCAAAATGCAAAAAAATAAATAATAACACATTATCATTTTCTGCACACCCCCTGCCGGGGCGGGGGTATTATGCCTTGTAAGGCCCGCCGGGGCGGGGCCCCTGCAACAGCTCACTTTTGGTTCGCGAACTGTGCAGAGAAAAAACCAATTTGACTTATTTCTCCACACCAAATTTCGATTTCAGTCAACATAATTCATATCAATTTTATAGAAAACATAAATTTTAAGTTTCTAACATGTTTTAATATATTTAATCATCAAAACACATATTCAAAACTCTTAATTTTGAAAATTTTGTATAAAAACTATTTTTCGGTGTTCTTGATAAAATTGAACACTAAAAGTTTATTTCTCAATCAAAACACACAATTCAAATCACATTGAATCCGTTTATAAACATGTTATCATTATCTAACATCAATTTACCCAATGATTATCAATCAAACACAAATTTTGATTTTCAAAGACCAATTAACAAAAACTTCTTTCATTGTAACTTTTTGATGAACATGAATTCTTCATTTTCATCATATACACATGAATTAAACATCCTAACTAAGCATACAAATCAATTGTAAGCATATATGAATATAATTTATACATGAATTTCATGTTTATCTATATTTCCATAAAAACTTATTTTTACAGAGAACAAGAACATGAATAACATCAAACATGGTTTTTGAAATACAAGGGTTAGAATTATACCCTTGGTGCTTAGTGAGGAAGATGATGATGAGGTTCGACAAGGACTTTCTCTCCAAGCCTTCCTCCTTTCATCTTTTTCTTCTCTCTTCCTTTCTCTCTAACTTTTCTTTTTCTTCTCTGTATTTTTCTCTTCTTGTTTTAACACTGATAAAACTCTTAACTCTTTTGTAATTCTAACTAACGTAATATACATATAATATAATATACATATATTATTCATATAAAGCATAAATATAAGATATATAATTTCCACTACATAATGGCCTTTATTAAATATAATAAGTACCATTAATATATAAGTTACAATTTGAATTTTAAAAGCCCTAAGGCTTGTTTGGCAAAACTGCTTATTTTGAAAAATAGGTTTTTAGTAGTTAAGGCCTCGTTTGGCAAAACGGATTTAAAACGGTGCAAAGGCCTTGTTTGGCTAAACGGTTTTAAAAACTCTTTTAATTCTTTTAATAAATCATTTATCACATATTTTTAATGTTACACTTTAATTAATTAGATATTAACATTCTAATTTAATTAATTAAAAGTTAACATCGATTAATCACATAAAAATTATTACATAATAATTATAATTACTCGATAATTATAATTTCATGTAACAATTATCAAATAACTTCATCTAATTTAATTATCCCAATTAAATTAGAACTATAACATAAAATCATTACATATTAATTAATTTAATTATTAAATATTCATTTAATTAATATATTACACTTAATTAAATTACTCCATAACCAACACATTATTATTTATTTAACTCAATAAATAAATAAATTTTAGTATTTATTTAATTCAATAAATATTAAAATTAATATATTAAATTCTTTTCACACCAAACCACATATTTCACAATATATGACACATATTCACATACTCAAACTCGAAACATCTCATAATAAGAATTTTATTTATTAAATTCTCATTTATTAATTCTTAAAAATTCGGGTTGTCACATCCTTCCCTCCTTATAAGGATTCCGTCCTCGGAATCAACGAAATCTCTCTTACTCGGTTTTCATAAAATCTTTTTCAAAATTTCATTGTTGAATAACTTCAACACATTATCTCAACAAAAGTATTATATATGTACTACTCCATTCATTCCTTCAACAAGTTTGAGGTTTTATTACATAACCTATAATTAAACACAATTATATCAAATATTATATATTCTTTAACCCGTTCATTTCCTTTCTAAGAATCATTACCATATACTCTACTCGTAGAATTCATATACTTCATAATTCACTATCTTGTAAGTATTCGGGTTATCACATTCACCCCTTCTTCTAAGAATTTTGTCCTCGAAATTTTTAATCATTAATCTTCGTATATTAATCTATCAAAATAGATTTTACGTTAATCCTTATTCACTTGATTGTTGCATTCCATAACTACTTCTTTCTAAGGAATATCCTTTTTGCCACATTCTTCTTCAGAATAATAAGAACCTTTCACAATTGCTCAATAATTAGGAAGCGATATAAATAACTCAGGAATTTAAAAGATTCTCAAATCATGCTGAGGGGTCATAAGACCTTGAACTCATCTCTAGGTTTAACAGTGCTTCACCCCCGGTACTTCACACTATAAACCGCTCTAACAAAATGTTTAACAATTGCACAGACTGTAAACATCCTGCATCGGTGCTCTAGGTGATCAGACTATCGCACATCTACATCGTGCACAAACGTAGTACATCGTAACGACTATATGCGCTACACTCGGAACTATTGTCTCCGATAGCATCTCCTATTTTATAGGGTTGTTCACCTCAGCTTCTTAACATCTGAATCTGCACCAAAATAATTTGGTTTGGCATAGTTTGACCAAGAACACTCGAATTTCATAAACATCTTTCAATACTTGTCTAGCTGAATCAAGTAGCATAGACTTCTAGCAACAATTCGGACATCAATCAAAATATATATATATATATATATATATTTAACCAACTCTATAATTTTTTTTATAGTTTAAGGAAACTAAAATAAATAAATCTTTTTATAATATCCTGATACCGTACCGTAGTAATGGTACGTTGAGGATTTCGTCATTACATGACGTCGTCATACTACATCATACCATAGTGGGCTGACGATCCTACGATCACATCCATTGATGACTTCCTCGACTATTATTCCAACATAATATCAAATGATGCATAGAATATATAAAATATATTTTGAAAATTTCAAATTATTTTTGTCTAGCTGAAACAATTAGCATAGACATGTGAATAATAGCACTATTTTAAAATCCATTTGTTCCATCATTTGATCCAATGTTTTTTAAGAAAACAGAATTGCAACATCAGCACGAAGTCAATAAATTTTGAAAATCGACCAAAGCTAGGAAATTTAGAATATCAAAATTTTCTCCATCAATTTAAATCTTTACTCCATCGCTTCATTACTTAAACATTCTATCAATCTTCAACAACATCAATGCTTTCTATACCATAACCTTTCTATACCCAGTATAGTTCATCAAACTTACCACACTTTGGAAGTTTAGAAACTTATCACAATAATATGAGTTTAAAAACTTGTCCTAGCAATACGTAGTCAAAGAACTGATCAGAGACTGTCCATATGCTTAGGGGTTCAAAAATATGCATATGATTATGCGTCACGAACTTACCATAAGTATGAATTTTAAGAACTCGTACCTAACCTTAATATCATCTAATCTAATCTTAATATCACCTCTAACTATCAACTATAAACATGGGAAAAGAATCACCTTCTCACCATATATATATATCGATAGCGCGACACCACATTTTAATTATTAACCTTGTGATAAACCAATTGTAAGCACAAAACCCCTGCCCATACAAAGGTTTGTACAACTCAGCCACCACATGAGCTCTCAGTTGAAATCCCACTTAACTATATCTTGCTCATAATTTCTCGCTCTATGCTCGATACAGATTTCCTGTATCTCATCATTTATAACTCCTCGTGAGTTTATCTCGTACTATATCATAGTACATACTCGTTATAGCATCAAACTATAACTATTCAATCATTATCGAACATCTGTCTTTTATAACTTTAAAAGATCACGCTGTGATCTTATTCTATAATCATCTCCCTTATGATTCTTTTCTTATCTCATGATCGTTTTGTTTTACAATCTTCTCATCTTTACCTATCATCATGTCATCTCATGATTTCATTATACTTTTAATCTTATAGACTTTGTCTATTCATCATTATTCGTGCTCTTTATTATTGGAGTTAGGCAACTCCTTATTCTTATCTTTATCTCTCTCCAAGATTCATCTTTGAATCTTCTTGTTCATTTAACAACTCTTCCTTTAAGAATTTCTAATTTCATTCATGTTACTCAATATTTTATTCGAGTTTACTCCTCGTCAGTCTCATCTTCTCCTTATAACATTTCTAGGACTTAACTCATCCTATACTTCTACGTATGTGAAAAGAATCACCTTTTTATCATACGTAACTTAAGTTAAATTCTTATAACCGAAGGTCATAGCCTAAGGTACTCTTACCTAAGGTGTATAACCTATCAGTTTTGATACCAACTGTAACGATCCCAAAATTCATACAAAATAATTCTCATTCTCGATCGTTAACAATACAACTTTATTATAACTTTACATCATTATCGATGATACCATCACTACAAAAATGCGGAATAATTAAAACTTTTATATATTTCTTTCTTTATTGCCCGGAATCTCAACCTTTATCATTACATGTCTGATTCAAATTTATTACATGAATCGCTACATCGAAATTACTATACAAAGTCTTACATCACAAGCAATATCCACTATACATCGGATAGCTCAACTTTACAACTCAACAATTATGTTACAATCAAAACATTAAATGCATTTCTCATCTAACATAAGTAATCTTCGTGAATATTGATCTCTATAATTCAAATAGCACGTATCATTACCTTGAAATCTTAACCTGCAAACATAGTTATTTGCAAGAGTGAGCTCGACAGCTCAACAAGATATAACAGCTTTCATGCATCACGTAGCACATAAATAACATGCTCATCTTATACATCATAATCATTAGACTAACATATCATGCATGCTTCAATTCATATAACAAGTAAAAAGATTGAGTTCCTTACTTAATCAATATTCTTTACTCAATCAACTTAGTCATAAATTGACTTTAACGTTTCATGCATACAACATATATAACATATCATGCTCTTTGCAATACAATTTAAAACAGTTCATCATCAAGTTCACATAGAAAATAGGAACTGAAAGTGTTGACTTGTTAATATTCTGACCTTATTATTTTGATGATGATTTGATATTATGTACTAAATTATTTATTGTGAAATTTTAGAAAATTGAGAAAAGGTTCATTGATGAAAGGTTTTGAAGACGTTGAGTCTTAAGAAAATAATGTAAGGTCATTGCAAATATTCAATTTTTCAATACAAGGCTCTAGGACATTTTTATGTGTGCATTTAACATGTTGAGTATTTTATGCATGATTAAATGGTATTCTATTTTAATGGATATATGCATGTACATGTAATTGTTTAATGCATATATAATATCTTGGAATTTGTTGTGGAGATGACGGCAATATAATGATGATTATTATCTAGTGGTTTAATTGCTTACATCTCGGAAATTGCATATCATAATTATCCTGAGTAAGTTGGATAAACTTTATTTCGAAAATAACACTCCTATATTTGAAAAGTTGTGATATCTTTCCTTTTCCATTTATTTCGTCCTTTCCATTTATTTCGGTATTGATATATCTTATAAGGAAAGAATGACTTGTGGCGGCAGCTTTAAGTTTAGAGTCGTGATTGATATAGGAGACTTGTTTTTGGGGAAGTCAAAAAGATGATATCACTGACTTGAGATTTACATGGAACTATTTCTTTTGGGTTATCTTTGAAATAGTCCAGCTTCTATACGTTTTGTGCTATTCGAAGATTTACATGATTTATCCCAACAGAAATAAAGTTTGTTTTTCACAACGGAACTTTTTTTTAGAAAGTAACAGGTAATATTATTTTTGGGCTATAAAAATAAATTGATATATCAGTGTTAAACACAACACTTGAATCAATCTTTGCACTTATCTACCTGAAAAGCTAGTCTATTATTTTCGGTGCAAAATTACAAGTTGCTGTACAATTAATATTCAGATTATTTTCAGCAAGTTTTCGTGAGCTTAAACTGGTGATATCTATTTTATTATTTGATCATTGCATTCATTAGTTAAGCCTTGCATTGTTAAATTGTTTATTTGCTTTGATCATTAGACCTCTATATTTGTAATCTTATATTTTTAGACTAAGTGTTGTCTAAAGGAATTTAATCCGGGTGGATTAAGAATTATTTACAAACAGGTTCAAGGAAGCGTAGGTGCTTAAGGAGTGCATTGGTGCACAAGGAGCAAAAGCGCTCAAGTGAATTATTGTAATTCAAGGTTTTGAACTGTTTTGTAAAAGAAGTCAATTTAAAGAAATAAATTGAGTCTCCAATACCAGTTGGTATTGGACGTGGACTAGGCTATTATTATAGAGGGTAATAGCTGAACCACGTAAAAATCTTGGTGTTCATATTTTTACTTACTTTATCATATTTGCTCACAAAAAGTTATTTAATTATTTTGATAAATAAAAATTAAGTATTTTCATTATCATAAGATAAATTGTTGACACTAAGAGTTTTTACAAAGAAATCAATTAAGTTAGTTATTTTTCATTAAATAACTAGAGTAAGGTTTTAATTCAGCAAACCGTATTTATCCAGCACGCTGCATTAGTTAATATAGTAAGCTGAATTCAGTAGTTATTACTTAAGTTCAAAAATTGGTCATAGTTGTTCCTACACTTATTCAACCCCCCTTCTAAGTGTGCCTTATCTGAATTTCATTTGGTATCAAAGCTTGGCTCTATTTATCTTGGTCTTAAAGGTGAATTGTCGGGAAAGATTCTAACATGGCACAATTCGGGAACAACAATCAAGAAGGTCAATCAACCAATAGACCTCCTCTGCTGCATGGAACAGAAAACTACAACTTCTGGAATTTTCGAATGAGGATCTATCTTAAAAGGGATCCTTGGGAATGTTGGGTCGTGGAGAATGGTCCAGTTACTCCAAGGAAAGATGACGGTACTCCAAAGACCTTGCTCGAAATGGACTCAACTGAAACATACATGGCCTCCTACGATTCAAGGGCAATGAACACATTACTTAGCGGCATGGTACAATCTAAGATCAACAAAGTTTCATCTTGCAACACTGCTAAGGAAATGTGGGACACTTTAGTAGTGAGTCGTGAAGGTACATCCAAAGTTCGAGAAGTCAAACTAAGCATGCTCATGCACGACTATGAAATGTTCAAACTTGTGAAAGACGAAACTATAAAGATAGCTCAAGCGAGATTCCTTGTTCTACTAAACTCTCTGAAGCTACTTGACAAATCCATCCCACAAAGTGAGATTAATTGTAAGTTACTTCGGGCTATGCCCAAAAGGTTTGCTTCTAAAATTACTACTCTTCAAGATTCTGTTACTATTTCCACTATGGATACTCTAACTCTTTTCGGTGAACTTGAGGAATATGAACATCAACTAAAGAGATATGATGATGAGGAGGAAACCCCTCGAAGAAAAGTTTTAGCTCTTAATGCAGAAAATGAAGATGAACTTGATGATGACTCCGATGAGGAAATTACTATGATGTCAAGAAGACTCAAAGGACTACTTCAAATGAAGAACAAGAGGAGGAACACGTTCAACTCAAACAAGTTAAAGGGAAAGCAAACCAAAGAAACATGCTTCGAATGTGGACGTCCTGGTCACTTCAAAAATAACTGCTTTCAACTAAAGAACAAAGGGAAAACAGGTTTCAAGGACAACAAGAGAAACAAAGCACTTGTCACTTGGAGTAATGAAGAGGAGACCGAAGTCGAGGTTGATGCCAAGGATGAACTAGCTCAAGTTTGCTTCATGGGAATAGAAGGTGAATCAAACGAGGTATCTATTTATAAGTTTAATTCTTTGAAACAAGAAAATAAAAAATTAAAAGAGAAGAATGCATGTTTAAAAGGACTAGTTAATTCATTAATGAGTGAAATTGACTTTTTAATAGATGAAAAGAAATAAATCGAAAAAGAATCATCTTGTAAAGAAGAAAAGGTTTTGATAGCAAAGAATGATTACCTTGATAATTATAACAAAATCCTTTTCAATAGAGTAAAATTTTTGAATAATGAAGTACAAAAATTGACTAATGAACTTAAAATGAGAGATGTATGTATTGATGTATTTAGTGATGAATCTCTTTGTAAAACCATTCCTGCTAATGAACTTCAAAGGAAATAGATTCATTGAAATCATCTTTTGCTAAGTTTGTTCAATGAGAAGAAAACTTAAATGTCATGTTAGGTAAACAAAGACCTACTTTTGAAAGACAAAGAATCGGTTACAACCTTATGCATAAGAAGGGAAATATGAACATGCTAAAATCAAAATCACGTTTTAGATTAAACTATTGTTCTCCTTTCACAACATGTAAAAATTGTGGTATTAAAGGTCACTTAGACATAAATTGTTTTAAGAGAAATAAGATTAAAAAGGTATGGATTAAAAAGAGTGATATACTTGCAACTAACATGAAAGGACCCAAAAAGATGTGGGTACCAAAAAGATGAATTATCTTTTCTTGACTGGTATGTTTCAAGGCAAGGGTTCCATCTCAAAAATAGATTCTTGATAGTGGATGTTCTCGCCACATGACTGGTGACAAATCAAAGTTCGTGGAATTAAAAATCAAGAAGAAAAATGGAACGGTTACTTTTGGCGATAATCGAACTTGCGACATTATCGGGAAAGGTAAAATCGGCAATAGTAAGGTCAATATTGATAATGTACATCTTGTTAGTGGACTTGAATTTAATCTTATAAGTGTTAGTTAATTAATGGATAGTGGTCATCAAGTATCTTTTGAAAAAGAAAAATGCACAATTTCCCATGGTTCTAACAATTCTACTCTAGTTGCACAAAGGGAAGGAAATATATATACTCTTGATTTTGAGCAACAGGTTGAAGAGCTATGTCTTGTCATTATGCAAGATGAGGCTAACTTATGGCATAAAAGGATGGGACATGTTCACATGGATTTAATCAAGAAACTATCCTCAAAGAACCTTGTCAAAGGATTGCCAAAGATAAAGTATGAAAAGAAGGGAGTTTGTGTTCCTTGTCAACTCGGGAAACAAGTAAGAACATCATTCACCACAAAGAACATGGTATCAACTTCTTCTCCCTTGCAATTACTTCATCTTGATTTGTTCGGACCAGAAAGACATGCTAGTATTAATGGTAAGTTTTATGCATTTGTAATAGTTGATGATTTTTCTAGTTATACATGGGTATTGTTTTTAAGAACAAAAAATGAAGCATTTAAAGAATTTGAAAAATTGATAAGAAATCTTGAAACAAGGTATAGTTTCAAACTCATTAGAATTAGATGTGATCATGGTACTGAATTTCAAAAGGACTTTATAATATTTTGTGATCAAAAGGGAATTAGCCATGAATTTTCAGCTCCAAAAACTCCTCAACAAAATGGAGTAGTGGAGAGAAAGAATAGAACATTACAAGAAACAGCTAGAACCTTGTTACAAGAGAGTAAACTTCCTAAGAAGTTTTGGGCTGAAGCTGTAAATACATCTTGTTATGTTTTGAATAGAGTACTTATTCGTCCAATCATTTTGAAAACCCCTTATGAACTTTTAAATAGTAAAATTCCTAACATAAGTTATTTCAAAGTTTTTGGTTCTGAATGCTTTATTCTCAATACTAATGATAACTTGGGAAAATTTGATGCTAAATCCTATGAAGGTATTTTTATTGGCTACTCACAAAATAGTAAGGCATATCGTGTATTTAATGTTAACAAGTTAAGTGTTGAAGAATTTGTTCATGTTACATTCAGTGAAACTAACAATGATCTTCCAAAAGAAAGAGATGAGGATGCAGGTAACTTGGAGACTTCAGCAAATCCAGCAAACCGAAAAGGTATATTTAGCAGACAGAATGAAGAAGTTTAGCAAGCTGAATTAGACAATTCGCAAGAAGTGGAACAAGAAAGAACACAAGAACTTGAAGAAGACTTCCCCAAAAGGGAAGAGACAATACACGATGTCCATATGCCAAAGACTGCAAGATATCTCAAGAATCATCCACTGAAAAATATCATTGGAGATATCAACAAAGGAATCACCACTCGAAGAGGCTTACAAAATCATTGTGCATTCTCTGCATTCTTGTCAACAGTTGAGCCAAAGAATGCTAAGGAAGCTCTCCTCGATGAAAGTTGGCTTATGGCAATGCAAGACGAACTTCAACAGTTTGAAAGATGCCAAGTATGGGAACTTATGCCTCCTCCTGAAGGTTTTTCTATTATAGGGACAAAATGGATATTCAAGAATAAGCTTGATGAGCATGGAACTATCACTCGCAACAAAGCTAGATTGGTAGCTCAAGGATACAATCAACAAGAAGGGATTGACTACGATGAAACTAATGCCCCAGTTGCAAGACTAGAGTCTATTTGTATCTTGTTAGCATTTGCATGTTATAAGAAATTTAAGCTTTGTCAAATGGACGTGAAAAGCGCCTTCCTCAACGGATACATCAATGAAGAGGTATACGTAAAGCAACCTCCTGGATTTGAACATGAGAAATATCCAAATCATGTATATAAGCTAAAGAAAGCTCTCTATGGTCTCAAACAAGCTCTAAGGGCCTTGGTACGAGAGGTTGAGCAAGTACCTACTTTCAAATGGATTTACTAGAGGTAAAATTGATTCTACATTATTTATTAAGCATGCAAATAAGGATATTATTATTGTGCAAATATATGTAGATGACATAATATTTGGTGCTACTAATGATTTTCTTTGTGAGTGATTTTCAAAGTGTATGCATAAAGAGTTTGATATGAGCTTAATGGGAGAACTGAATTATTTTTTGGGACTCCAAATCAAACAAACAAAGGAAGGGATCTATATTCATCAAACCAAGTACACAAAAGAGCTTCTCAAAAGATTTGGTTTCGAAGGATCAACCTCAAAGGCTACACCAATGAGTACATCAATAAAGCTTACTTCTGATGAAAAAGGTATAGATGTAGACTTAACCAAATACCGAGGTATGATTGGCTGCTTATTATATTTAACTGCATCTAGACCTGATATAATGTATAGTGTATGTCTTTGTGCTCGGTTTCAAGCAAAACCAAAGGAATCCCACTTACAGGCTGTTAAAAGAATACTCAAATATTTAAGTGGTGCTATCAATATAGGTTTATTTTATCCAATTTATAATCATTTTGAACTAATTAGCTACTCAGATGCTGACTATGCAGGGTGTCAAATCGATAGAAAAAGTACGAGTGGTGCTTGTACATTTTTGGGACAAAGTCTTGTATCTTGGCACAGTAAAAAGCAAACGTCAGTTGCTTTATCAACCACTGAGGGTGAATATTTAGCTGCAGGGAGTTTTTGCTCTCAAATACTATGGATAAGACAATCTTTATGTGATTTTGATATTCTATGTGATAGTGTGCCTATATACTGTGATAATTCAAGTGCAATTGATATTTCTAAAATTCCGGTTTTGCATTCACGAACAAAATATATTGAGGTAAGACATCAATTCTTAAGGGATAATGTTTCAAAAGGTTTGATTAAATTAGTTTTTATTCCTACCGAGAATCAGTTAGCTGATATCTTTACTAAACCCTTAAGTGAAGAACAATTTTGCATGTTAAGAAGGGAACTTGGACTATGCATGGTATAATCTGTGTTCACGTACTTAATATGGTCTAGTATATCTGCATGTTATTAAATAGAATACGTCTGCCTGTTTTGTTCATTTTTTTTGGTTCGTGAATCTGATACTAACTCCTGATATTTATTGCTGGAAATCATAATGATAAATGTTAGGCTTGTTATTAGGCAAGATTCTCGATATTATCTCAACAGTATTTTAGATATCTTCGAGATTTGAAAAGATCGGACAGATGAGCCGAGTTATCTTCTCGAGGCGTCTTCTCGAGTTCGAACTCTTGCATATTAATCTTTTTTCTTTATCACTTTATCAACGCACTCTAGTTGCTCTCTTGAGAACTCTTCGTTTTCTTTCTCTGTGTTAATCATCTTGAATCTTTTTACAACATGAAGACACGAGCCAACAAACGATCATCTGGTATCACCATTAAAGAAGGACAATAGTCTAGATCTCCTTACACTATGAGATCGCCGAAGAAATCCAAACGACAGAATCGTCCGGCGTCTGTGCATGTTTCGTCCGATGATGCTTCCTTATCCGATGGGTCCGATTCGGGTTTTTCCATCCTGAAGTCTTCGGAATCCAGTCCAAAAGAGAAGCCAAAACTATCTCCAAATGTCGAACCTCCTACTTCTCAACCTGAATTTCCATCTAATCTGGTAAATCTTTTCTGTTCTTCTGAGTTGCCGGATAATTTCTTTAGAGGTCAGAGTTTTTAAGCTCGTTTCAAAACTTCAATTGCTAGAAAATAATTTGTCTATGAAAAAATTATGGATTCATTCTTTTTCAAAAATTCCTCTTTAGAAAGTCTTTTTACTTCTTGTGGTATGTCTACTATGCTTTTTCCTCCAACTAAAGCATATCCTCGGTTGGTACAACAGTTTTACACAAATCTGGAATGTAATGGGGATTGTTACACGACTTTTGTTAAGGGAAAATCTTTATTTTTCATAGTTGTTGATTTCGGAAGTATTTTCAATATTCCATCCTCTGGTCCTTGTCCTTTTACTTTGAAGGGTGCTGCAAATATTCCTTTTCCTCCACTTGATCAACTTCGTACTGCTATGAATGACTCTTCTGTGTCTACTCTATTCACTCCTAAGACTGTTGATGTGTGTCCAACTGCATGTGTTCTTCATAAGTTGTTACGCTACAATCTGTTTCCATGACTTGGTGGTGGAGCCGATTTTACGTATCAAGATCTTGTGGTTGTTGCTATGATCTTAAAAGGTGTCACTTTTAATTATTCTCTCATGATGTTGTCACACATGCTCAGTTGCATTCGGCAGGTTAAGAAATGTCTTCCTTATGGTCTGTTTCTTACAAAAATGTTTTAACATTTCAATATTCGTTTTGATGATGAAATTATGATTTCATATAGTGAATTCATTGATTATGCCAATCTAAAATAGTCTCATATATCTTTTATTGATGGTCTGTTTGTCCAGATTGTTCCTGATCCGTCCCCTAATCTACCAAATTCTGTTTCGAAAAATTTGCCATCCAATATTCCTACTTCATCTACTGTTCCCAGTTCATCAGTCTCATCTCCTGAAGTGGTCAATATATTGACTCAAATTCTTAAGAATCAAGAGTCCATGCATACTGACATTGTTAATGTTAAACAACGACTTTTGGTTTTGGAAAAAGGAAAGTTACCTATTCAGGTTACTGATTTGCAAAAATACTTTTCTCAAATAGAGGATGAGTTTATCGATTTACAAGCTGGTTTTGAGTTACAAACAGTGGCTACGATTGAAGCTCTTTCAAGAAAGATTAACAGAAATTCTTGCCAATTGAGTCAAGATCTTAAATTTGTGAGTTGTCAAATTCGGGAATTTTCTGATTTTGTGGCTGTTCGTATGAATGATGTTGGTCGGAAGCTATATTTTGAAAGGATGAACTCTCCAATCCGTGAATGGCCTCAATGCAATTGGATGGCCGAGTTTATTAGAGATTTTTTAGACCTACCTCTACCTAACGAGACTTTTATTCCTCGTCCTCCTCATTTTGCACATGATTTCTCTTGGGAAGAAAAACTACATCGTCTTTTCCATCGTCCTTACTTTACTAACCGTCCTCTCCCCGTGGTTCATATTGATGATATTGATATCTGACCACCTGACCGTATGTTTTTGCCTGATGACAAAGGGGGAGACTAGCAAGGAGAAGCTGATGCTGGTAGTTCTGATGCTGGTAGTTGCTGATGCTATTAGTTTATGTAGTTGTTGTTATGTTTTTGTTGGTTTTGTTTAAAAACGATTGGTTGGCACCTTTATTACATATATGTTTTTGAATGGTTTGTTTTGAACAATATTAGATAATTTGATATTATGTTGCTGGAACTTGTTTATCTAATAGTTGTTAAAGCTAACAGTTTTGCAGGATAAACAAAACTTAAACAAAAAGCATGACATGATAATCATTGAATATTTCTTATTCTTATCCTGAAATTTTTGAATATGCAAGAATTTAGGGGAAGTTATATTTTTTGTTGTCATCATCAAAAAGGGGGAGAATGTTGACTTGTTAATATTCTGACCTTATTATTTTGGTGATGATTTGATATTATATACTAAATTGTTTATTGTAAAATTTCAGGAAATGGAGAAAAGTTTCATTGATGAAAGGTTTTGAAGACGTTGAGTCTGAAGAAAATAATGTAAGGTCATTGCAAATATTTGATTTTTCAATACAAGGCTCTAGGACGTTTTTATGTGTGCATTTAACATGTTTAGTATTTTATGCATGATTAAATGGTATTCTATTTTAATGGATATATGCATGAACATGTAATTGTTTAATGCATATATAATATCTTGGAATTTGTTGTGGAGATGACGGCAATATAATGATGATTATTATCTAGTGGTTTAATTGCTTACATCTCGGAAATTGCATATCATAATTATCCTGAGTAAGTTGGATAAACTTTATTTCGAAAATAACACTCCTATATTTAAAAAGCTGTGATATCTTTCCTTTCCATTTATTTCGTCCTTTCCATTTATTTCAGTATTGATATATCTTATAAGGAAAGAATGACTTGTGGCGGCAGCTTTAAGTTTAGAGTCATGATTGATATAGAAGACTTGTTTTTGGGGAAGTCAAAAAGATGATATTACTGACTTGAGATTTACATGGAACTATTTCTATTGGGTTATCTTTGACATAGTCCAGCTTCTATATGTTTTGTACTATCCGAAGATTTACATGATTTATCCCAACAGAAATAAAGTTTGTTTTTCACAACGGAACTTATTTTTAGAAAGCAACAGTAATATTATTTTTGGGCTATAAAAATAAATTGAGATATCAGTGTTAAACACAACACTTGAATCAATCTTTGCACTTATCTACTTGAAAACTAGTCTATTGTTTTTGGTGCAAAATTACAAGCTGTTGTGCAATTAATATTCAAATTATTTTCAACAAGTTTTCGTGAGCTTAAACTGGTGATATCTATTTTATTATTTGATCATTGCATTCATTAGTTAAGCCTTGCATTGTTAAATTGTTTATTTGCTTTGATCATTAGACCTCTATATTTGTAATCTTATATTTTTAGACTAAGTGTTGTCTAAAGGAATTTAATCCGGGTGGATTAAGGATTGTTTACAAATAGGTTCAAGGAAGCATAGGTGCTTAAGGAGTGCGTTGGTGCACAAAGAGCAAAAGTGCTCAAGTGAATTATTGTAATTCTAGGTTTTGAACTGTTTTGTAAAAGAAGTCAATTTAAAGAAATAAATTGAGTCTCCAATACCAGTTGGTATTGGACGTGGACTAGGCTATTATTATAGAGGGTAATAGCTGAACCACGTAAAAATCTTGGTGTTCATATTTTTACTTGCTTTATCTTATTTGCTCACAAAAAGATATTTAATTGTTTTGATAAATAAATATTAAGTATTTTCATTATCATAAGATAAATTGTTGACACTAAGAGTTTTTACAAAGAAATCAATTAAGTTAGTTATTTTTCATTAAATAACTAGAGTAAAGTTTTAATTCAGCAAACCGTATTTATCCGACACGCTGCATTAGTTAATATAGTAAGCTGAATTCAGTAGTTATTACTTAAGTTGAAAATTTGGTCATAGTTGTTCCTACACTTATCCGACATCATATGATCCTATTACATCTTCACATAATTAATCAACTAATAATTAAATTATAATTAAACAAATTCTAATTTAAATTACACATCCTCAATTATAATTCTCAATTATAATTAATCGAATTATAATTGCAATTTATATTAATTAAATTATAATTTAATAAAATATAATTTAAATTAAACATTTATTAATCAAACTCCATTTATGCATTTATATTAATTAAATCATAATTAAACCCATTATAATTTAAATTAAACAATTACTTTGATTATAATTAATCAATTTCAATCCATGCACTCATTAAATTATAATTAAAATAAATTATAATTTAAATTACACATTTACCCTAATTATAATTATTCAAATTATAATTACATATTAAATTATAATTATACATATTATAATTTAAGTTAAACATTTACTCTAATAAAAATTATTCAAACTATATTCATTTAACAAATCATAATTTAAATTAAACATTTACTATAATTATAATTTATTCAAATTATAATTACACATTATATTTTATTTATAAAATCTATTAATATTCATTTAGCATTTCAATGTAAGTCTAACATGTTATCACATAATCATATTAGGTTAACTTTCATGCTCCAACCAAAATGCAAAAAAATAAATAATAACACATTATCATTTTCTGCACACCCCCTGCCAGGGCGGGGGTATTATGCCTTGTAAGGCCCGCCGGGGCGGGGCCCCTGCAACAGCTCACTTTTGGTTCGCGAACTGTGCAGAGAAAAAACCAATTTGACTTATTTCTCCACACCAAATTTCGATTTCAGTCAACATAATTCATATCAATTATATAGAAAACATAAATTTTAAGTTTCTAACATGTTTTAATATATTTAATCATCAAAACACATATTCAAAACTCTTAATTTTGAAAATTTTGTATAAAAACTATTTTTCGGTGTTCTTGATAAAATTGAACACTAAAAGTTTATTTCTCAATCAAAACACACAATTCAAATCACATTGAATCCGTTTATAAACATGTTATCATTATCTAACATCAATTTACCCAATGATTATCAATCAAACACAAATTTTGATTTTCAAAGACCAATTAACAAAAACTTATTTCATTGTAACTTTTTGATGAACATAAATTCTTCATGTTCATCATATACACATGAATTAAACATCCTAACTAAGCATACAAATCAATTGTAAGCATATATGAATATAATTTATACATGAATTTCATGTTTATCTATATTTTCATGAAAACTTATTTTTACAGAGAACAAGAACATGAATAACATCAAACATGATTTTTGAAATACAATGGTTAGAATTATACCTTTGATGCTTAGTGAGGAAGATGATGATGAGGTTTAACCAGGACTTTCTCTCCAAGTCCTTCCTCCTTTCATCTTCTTCTTCTCTCTTCCTTTCTCTCTAACTTTTCTTTTCTTTCTCTGCATTTTTCTCTTCTTGTTTTAACACTGATAAAACTCTAACTCTTTTGTAATTCTAACTAACGTAATATACATATAATATAATATACATATATTATTCATATAAAACATAAATATAAGATATATAACTTCTAATACATAATGGCCTTTATTAAATATAATAAGTACCATTAATATATAAGTTACAATTTGAATTTTAAAAGGCCTAAGGCTTGTTTGGCAAAACAGCTTTTTTTTAAAAACAGGTTTTTAGTAGTTAAGGCCTCGTTTGGCAAAACGGATTTAAAACGATGCAAGGGCCTTGTTTGGTAAAACGATTTTAAAAACTCTTTTAATTCTTTTAATAAATCATTTATCACATATTTTTAATGTTACACTTTAATTAATTAAATATTAACATTCTAATTTAATTAATTAAAAGTTAACATAGATTAATTACATAAAAATTATCACATAACAATTATAATTACTCGCTAATTATAATTTCATGTAACAATTACCAAATAACTTCATCTAATTTAATTATCCTAATTAAATTAGAACTATAACATAAAATTATTACATATTAATTTAATTAATTATTAAATATTCATTTAATTAATATATTACACTTAATTAACTTACTCCATAACCAACACATTATTATTTATTTAACTCAATAAATAAATTAATTTTAATCTTTATTTAATTCAACAAATATTAAAATTAATATATAAAATTCTCTTCACACCAAATCACATATTTCACAATATATGACACATATTCACATACTCAAACTCGAAACGTCTCATAATAAGAATTTTATTTATTAAATTCTCATTTATTAGTTCTTAAAAATTCGAGTTGTCACACTCAGCACCTCCTCTCTCTCTAAACTTGAGACTAAGAATAAAATCTTAAGACAGACCAATAAACTAAGTACACAAAGAGTGTTAGATCTTACCTCTAAGATTGAGGAGCTAGAAAAGACTATTCTAATGTGGAACAGGTCTTCTTAATTCATGGACTCCCTGATGTCTAGTCAGAGAAGTGCATCTAACAGAACAGGTTTAGGTTTTGGGGAATCTACCTTAGAACTATGTGTGGAAATGTCCAAGGAAACTAACATTAGTAGTGCTTCAAATTTTAATAGAAGCATTACATTTGTGAAATCCACACAAAGTGAAGAGCCAATGCATCCTTGCTCTTCTGATCTAAGTAATGTCCCGAGACATAACGGATCCCATGCTGGCCTGGGATTCAGAAAAGAGAAGAGTAACTCAGTCACTATTCTCCAACCTCAAAGGATCGTGGAGTCAAGTAAAACCGGCTCCACGAACCAACCAGGAAGGAATTGTAGAGTTGAGGTTTACTCTACACAAACCCTGAATCACAAAGCTGCATAGAAAAAGAAGAGTCAGTATAAGGGAAAGGCTACCAAGTATGCACACACGCCCAAATGGAGAAAGAATCCACACACACACACACCAGCATGCATCATGCTAGATGCTTTATATGTGATAAGTATGGTCATAAGGTTACAGTATGCTATCATAACCCTATGCATAATAGACCCAAAGTCAAATAGATTTGGGTCCCCAATGGAACTAACAAAGTAGGACCCATGCAAGTCTGGGTACCAAAATGAAAGCTTAATCTTACTGCAGGAACAGAGCTCCACGATCACAACCTAGTATCTGGATAGTGGATGCTCACGGCACATAATTGGAAATAAAGCCCTCATGTCTAACTTCACACAGAAGGAGGGTCCAACAGTCATCTTTAGAGACAACGGCTCTGGCAAGACAAGAGGATATGGCTCAGCTGGAAATGGTGAAGTGTCCTTCAGCAAAGTTGCCTATGTGGAAGGATTGAATCACAATCTCCTGAGCATCATCATCAAGTCACGTTCCTCAACAATCAGTGTCAAGTCAGAGATCTGAAGACTTCCTCTCTTAAGCTAACCGGAACTAGATAAGGAAATGTCTACATTGTCAACCTTGCTGAACTAAGTTCTGATGAGACAATATGCTTTCTTGCTAAAGCCTCTGAAGAAATGAGATGGTTATGGCATAGAAGGTTATCTCATCTCAACTTTAAGAGCATGTCAAAACTGGCCTCCAAAGATCTAGTAGCAGGCTTACCCAAACTCAACTTTGTCAAAGAAAGGTCATGCAATGCCTATTAGTTTGGAAAGCAAACAAGGAGCTCATTCAAAGGCAAAGCAGTCAACTCAATTGATAAGCCCCTACAGTTACTTCACATGGATCTTTTCGGGCCAATTCCAAATGTAAGCCTTAGAGGGAAGAGATACTCACTGGTCGTAGTGGATGACTACACCAGATTCACATGGGTATTATTTCTAAATTCTAAGGATGAAAAAAGCTCCCAACTTATCAAGATGTTCAAGCTGGTGATGAACGAGAAAGAAGAAAAGATCAAGGCCATAAGGAGTGATCATGAAAGAGAGTTCGACTTCTCTGAGATGGATCAGTTCTGTGCAGACAACGGCATCAGTCACAACTTCTCAGTTCCACAAACTCCACAGCAAAACGGAGTAGCTGAAAGGAAGAACAGAACCCTGATCGAAGCAGGAAGGACTCTACTAGCAGCAGCTCATCTACCTGAATACTTTTGGGCAAAAGCCATCAACAATGCTTGATATACTCAAAACAGGTCTCTTGTTCACTCTACACTAAAGAAGACTCCCTACGAGCTATGGAAAAGAAGAAAGCCCAACTTCAGCTATTTTTATGTGTTCGGCTGTGCATGCTACATTCTCAACAATGGAAAACAATATCTGACTAAGTTCCAACCAAAGTCAGATGAAGGGATCTTTCTTGGATATGCCACAGACAGCAAAGCCTACAGAGTGTTCAACAAGAAGACGTTAAGTGTTGAAGTCTCGATTCACATCATCTTTGATGAAATAGACTCAGACAAGTCTGTACCACTCAACACTGCGATCGACGATCCAGACACTACGAATGAGGTGGTCGATCCCAACACCACAATCGCTGTAAGACCCCAACTTTTATGAATAAAGATTTAATTTTCTCTATATATATTGTTTTAAATAATAAGGTGTTGATTTGATGAATGTGGTAAGTTATGGGGTGATTTGTGTAAATTTTGCAAAAGTTAACAAGTGGTAATAAAATATTCATTGTTGTCGGGGAATATTCGTTTGGTCGTGAAATATTCTTGTTGTCGGGGAATATTCGTACGACAGCGCAGCCATTTGTGGGCCCCACAACGGAACAACTGTCGGATGAAGAAAATGACAAGAATGAGTTTTCTAAAAATATTGGCGTGGTTGTTACCGTTAAAACTGTTAAAATACCTGGTGGCTAAAATACAGTAATACGTAGTGTTGCACAGTAGCACACGGTATTGCGCAGTAATTCTAATTATTGATTCTTACGTAAGAAGTCACTACTCAATAATTATTACAGTAATTACTGTTCAATATTTTATATTATTGATTCAATAATTGTTACATTAATAATTGCATAATATTTTATTGATTCAATAATTGTCATTGCACAGTATTTTAAATTATCAAATCAATAATTCATATTATTTGAATAATATTATTAGATAGCATTATTGGCAATGTCTAAGGAAGTTCTATCTAGGAGGGGTTATTTAATTGCGCGCCAGTAAAGAAAAATCCTTATCGGAAGGCCCCCTCTTTCTTAGGAACGACCTGGTTGTCAATTTTGTAGTTCTGTAATGATATTTGTGAATAATTAATTACTGATTTATATGATAAGAAAATATTTATTCAATGTGGATATAAATGGAGGAATTCTTAGTATAAGATATTTGTTGTAAATTTGGCTTATTATTTGGACCGCCACTTACCCATTTTTCAAAATTATCGGTAGAAGTTATCTCAGTTTGTTATATATATATATATATATTATATATATATATATATATATATATTATATGTATTTGACTTTGGAAATTGGGGGGGGGGGAAGGTAACGTATGGGGGAGGGAGTATTATTATTTATATATATATATATTATAATTACCTACCTTATACGGTAGGTAATATATATATATATATATATATATATATATATATATATTATATTTTATTTAAAGTTTTTGTTTTATTAGAATATTTTATTGCACAGTAATAAATAGTAAAAATCAGAAAAAATTAGTTTTCTCCATCGGTGTGCGCCCGTGAACTTCGTCCGAATTTTTTCTGTGCAGTCCGTGATTTTTATTCAAATAGTACCCTTCCATTCTCCTATAAATAGGATGCTTAGTTTAAAAATAAAAATCACACCAGAATCAGATAATTCTTCTTCTATAATATTGAGCGTATTTCTTTTGAGTTAAGGAAACTTTGAGTGTTGCAAATAGTGCAAGTTTTTCTTCAAAAATATCCCCGTCATACCAGTCAGAAATACTCTCCTTTTAAGGTAAGGGATGTTATTTTCTTTCGTAAATGATGTTATTCTTTTTAATATCATTATACCAAAATATTGGCATGGATTTTATTATAAAATTCTTACTTTTTTCGTCGGAGTTACTATTCACGTATACGTCACTATTCACGTATACGGCACTATTCACAAAAAAATTAAATTTTCTTCTATTTGTCCAAGTTAACTATTATGGGTCCTATCTTTGATTGGATCCAAGTTTTGATCTTTATTCTTGAATTTTGCTCCATTAAGTATCATTATGGAGTATTCTTAAACTTGGATAAACTAAATTACGAATCCCTAATCTTTGTCCTTTATCTCACTGGATTCGTTATTTATATTGTTTTTCATCATCCTTAGTCCTAAATGGTGATATAACTTAATATCTTTGGCCTGTAGAGCAAAGATGAATGATTATCTGATGAATATCTTTGGCCCATAGTGCAAAGATGACAAGTGTTGAGATGAACATGACAACTGGTGATACAAATGAATATCTTTGGCCCGTAGTGCAAAGATGAATGTTTGATTCGAGATGTATATTGATTGATGTTACAGGGATAAAATATTGATTATGGACTTTTAAATCATAGAAGATAGTAGACTTTATTCTCTACTTAACTCTTCTAAGGAATTGTTATTTCCGCTGCGAATATTGATTTAAAACTTGTTGTCTATAATATTTTATCTGATTTAGTGAAGGCTAACGATAATTTATTTTTCATTATCTTAGTCATAATATTCTTTACTGGGCTAGTTGAGCTCACCCTTTTCATCTATTGTCCTCTTCAGGGAATGAGAATGTTGCGGGAACTAGTCGGGGAATAGTGTGATGGTCAGAGTTAGATCTGTAGAAGTCCTCACTATTCTATAAAATAGTGGGATAATAATTGTAATGAATAAGGAATGAATTTGAATGTTTATATTTCGTATTATATACGATTTGTATTGAAATTCACAGTTGTATGGTCGTATTTCTTACGACCTTTTGTTATAAAAGTTTTATATTTGAAATTTTGTACCATGTATTTGGCGACTCAGAATAGGTTGGTATTGAACCTATTTTGGGGGCGTCACAGTTGGTATCAGAGCTTTGGGATATGATCTCTGGCGGAGATCGGGGAATAGAACTAGGAGGGGAGAGACGAGTAAATCCTTTACTAGTGTGTCCTACCTAAGCTTATCTTGTATTTATTTGGTCAGTTGGAGCATAGGGTTAATATGTGATATATTAATTTATTTAATTAACCCTTGTTTTGTGGCAGTATTTGAGAATGGCAGCTGAAAATTTAAGCAATGGAGTGAATGAGACCGTTGAGACACCTTTAATCACCAACCAGGAGAACGTGCAACAGAAAAGCGATACCACTGATCAGACGATGAACGATGGGATGTTTAGAAGCTTTTTGCAGTTTATGCAAAATCAAACGAGAGAGACTCATGCGCAAAATACAGGTGGAAATAACAACTCGCGGCTTGTCACTTGCCAAGCAAAGAGTTGGGACCACCAGAGTTTTAGGGAAAGCCAGATCCAATCAAGGAAGAAAATTGGATTAAGCAGATTACCAAGATATTTGATGTCTTGGGATGCACAGAGGAACAGAAGGTTCCATTCGCCACGTTTATGTTCCGCGGAGAGGCGGATTACTGGTGGGAATCTGTGAAGCGTACCCAGTCTGCCGCACTCAAGATGTCGTGGGAGGAGTTCCAGAAACTGTTCACTGGCAAGTACTTTTCAGAAAGTATTCGTCAAATAAAGGAGGTAGAGTTTATTAAACTGGAACAGAACAACATGACTGTGTCCCAGTATGAGGCTAAGTTCGTGGAGTTATCCCGGTTCGCATCTCATTTGGTTAATAATAAGGAACGTATGACACGGATATTTCTAAGAGGTTTGAAACCCAAAATTTGTCAGTACCTCATTTCTCACAAACTTTCTTTATATTCAGATGTAGTGAACAAGGCCCAATCGTTAGAGCGTGATAATAATTATGTTCAACCAAGGGACAATAACCAAAGTCGTACCGATGGCAGCAGTCATCAGAACAATGACAACCAGCGGGGAGGAAAGTATCATGACAGAAGCGGTAACCACTTCGGTGGTAATCGTAGCCATGATAATAGAAGAAGTGAGTCGTGGGGAGATTTTAAGAAGAGAAGGTACAACAATGAGAACGTAAAAACGTCGACAGCAGCACCAGCATCAACTGTTTCTAGGGGATGAGAACCACCACCGGTCGTATGCTATAAATGCGGGCAAGAAGGACATATCAGTCCTAACTGCACACAGCAATCCAAGGTGTGCTATAACTATGGAAAGGAAGGTCACATTGCTCGAGTGTGTCCTGTAGCGAAACCAAGTCCAGCGGGGATGGTGACTCCAAAGGCAGTCCCGGACAAGTCAAAGTCGGTGGTTCCTGGAAGAGCGTTTGTCGTGACTGCCCAAACCACAAGGAACCCGAACGAGGTGATCATGGGTAAGCTAATCATAAACTCTTGTGAAGTTGACACCTTATTAGACACCGGTGCTACCCATTCTTTTATATCACCTACTTGTGCCCAACATTTGAACTTTGACACCTGAGAAATTAGACTTTGACTTATCTGTTGAAACTCCGTTGGGAGAAACCTTTGTTACATCCATGGTTTACAAATCTTGCTTGATTCAAATTGGTACCCTCACCCTACCTGTTGATCTTATATCTTTGAAAATACTTGCATTTGATGTGATTTTAGGAATTGACTGGTTAACCACTTATCATGCCAAAATTGATTATTTTTGTAGGGTTATTAGTTTTCATATTCCTAACCAACCTGTTGTGTGAATTCAAACAACCAAACCCCTAAAATCAATCAATGTCATTTCAAGTCATAAAACTATTCATTTATTAAAAAATGGATGTCAAGCTTTCTTAGCCCATGTCACTGATCTAAACCAGAATACGTCAGGTTTGAATGATATTTCTGTTGTTAATGAGTTTCCTGATGTATTTCCCGAAGAACTTTTCGGTCTACCCCCAGAACGAGAAGTTGAATTCTTTATTGACCTTGAACCCGATACAAAACCCATTTCTAAAACCCCATATCGAATGGCTCCTATTGAACTTCAGGAGTTAAAGTTCTAACTACAAGAGTTGTTAGACATCGGTTTTATTCGTCCTAGTACGTCTCCTTGGGGTGCTCCTGTTTTATTTGTAAAGAAGAAAGACGAGAGTATGCGACTTTGTACTGACTATTGGGAGTTGAACTATGTCACCATCAAGAATAGGTATCCGCTACCTCGTATTGATGATATGTTCGACCAGTTGCAAGGTGCACAATTCTTTTCAAAGATCGATCTTCGTTCTGGATATCATCAGCTGAAGATTAAAAACTGAGGATATTCCGAAGACTGCTTTCAGAACTCGGTACGGGCATTACAAATTCCTAATCATGTCTTTTGGATTGACCAATGCTCCTGCTGCTTTCATGGATATGATGAACCGAGTATTCAAGGAATATTTGAATCAGTTCGTGGTTGTCTTTATTGATGACATCCTCATCTATTCCAAAAGCCGTGAAGATCATGAGAACCGCCTGAAGCTGGTACTTCAAAGGCTTCGTGAAAACAAGCTATATGCCAAACTGAAGAAATGCGAGTTCTGACTTAAGGAGGTAGCATTCCTTGGGCACGTGGTATCAAAACGTGGAGTATCTGTTGACCCGACGAAGATTGAAGCAATATAAAGTTGGGAGCAACCGAAGTCAGTGACCGAAGTACGTAGCTTTCTGGGTTTAGCTGGTTATTATCAGAGATTCGTGGAAGGATTTTCTCGAATCTCTACTCCATTAACTCAGCTAACTAGGAAAGATACAAAATTCATATGGAAAGAGGAATGCGAGAAGAGCTTCCAAGAGCTCAAGAGGAGACTCATTTTAGCACCTGTTCTGACGATATCATCTGGTTCGGATGGATTTCTCATCTACAGTGATGCTTCGGGCAAAGGGTTAGGATGTGTTCTCATGCAACATGGGAAAGTCATAGCCTATGCCACACGACAACTCAAAGAGTATGAGAGGAATTATCCTACTCATGATCTAGAGTTGGCAGCAGTCGTTTTCGCGTTGAAGATCTGGAGACATTACTTGTACGGAGAGAAAGTGGAGATTTATACAGATCATAAGAGCCTTAAATATTTCTTCACTCAGAAGGAACTCAACATGCGACAACGACGTTGGCTTGAGCTGTTGAAAGATTACGATCATACCATCCAATACCATCCTGGAAAAGCGAACGTGGTAGCTGACGCGTTGAGTAGAAGATCATATGGGGGAACGAGTGCGATGATGTCAAGTATACGCGTAGAACCAGCTTTGCTTGATAAAGTTAAAGCTGCTCAAGCTACAGATGCGGAGCTGATAAAAATGAAGAAGAAGGTGCAAGAAGGTGCAATTCCAGAAGCAAGAATCGATGAAGAGGGAATACTTCGAGTCAACTCCAGACTTTGTGTTCCAAACTATCCTGATTTAAAGTATAGAATCATGATGGAGGCACACAACACACCATTTGCAATCCATCCTGGGAGTACCAAAATGTATCGAAATCTTCGACATACATTTTGGTGGAGCAATATGAAAAGAGAGATCGCGGAGTTTATCTCGAGATATTTAACGTGTCAACGTGTCAAGGTGGAGCATCAAGTGCCAAAGGGTCCGTTGCAACCACTTGAGATTCCAAAATGGAAGTGGGAACACATTACCGTGGATTTCGTTACGGGTCTTCCCAAGGTTTCTCAAGGCATAGATGCGATTTGGGTTATTGTCGATAGATTAACCAAGTTTGCTCATTTCTTGCCTATACGAGAGACTTATTCACTAGAACGTCTTGCTCGTATGTACATAAATGAGATTGTGAGATTGCATGGCATGCCAGTATCTATAGTTTCGGATTGTGACCCAAGATTCACTTCACGATTTTGGGTCAGTTTGTAGAAAGCTATGGGCACGGATTTACGATTCAGTTCGGCATATCATCCTCAAACGGACGGGCAATCGAAAAAGACTATTCAAACTATTGAAGATCTATTAAGACTCTATGTTCTAGATTTCAAAGGGAGTTGGGATAAGTACCTATCATTGGTGGAATTCTCTTACAACAACAGTTATCAGGCAAGTATAGGCGTGGCTCCATTCGAAGCGTTGTATGAGAGAAAGTGTCGTTCTCCAGTATGTTGGGATGAGGTGGGTGAAGCAACATTGTTGGGACCGGAGTTAGTACGTATGACTACGAAAAAGATTCAAATGATCCGACAACGTATACAAACGGCACAGGATCAACAAAAGAGTTATGCGGATCTTCATCAAAAAGACGTGGAATTTAATGTTGGGGATCATGTATTGTTACGTGTTACTCCGTGGAAGGGTGTTACGAGGTTTGGCAAGAGAGGAAAGCTCAATCCACGATTCATTGGTCCATTTGAGATTCTTGACCGAGTAGGAAATGTGGCCTATAGACTCACTTTACCTCCAAGAATGTCTCGTGTTCATAACGTTTTTCACATATCCGTGTTACGTAAATATGTGAAAGATTCAAACCACATTATTGAGTTAGAACCGGATGAGATAGCTAAAGATTTAACGTATGAGGAGGTACCTATCAAAATCTTGGATAAGAAGGAACATGTCCTACGCTCGAAGATTATATCTCAGGTTAAAGTTTTGTGGAGGAACCATGATATCGAGAAAATGACTTAGGAGTTAGAATCGAAAATGAAAACGAGGTATCCTCACCTTTTCGACATACCAGGTACGTACGTCAATTTCGAGGACGAAATTTCATAAGGAGGGGAGGTTGTAAGACCCCAACTTTTATGAAGAAAGATTTAATTTTCTCTATATATATTGTTTTAAATAGTAAGGTGTTGATTTGATGAATGTGGTATGTTATGGTGTGATTTGTGCAAATTTTGCAAAAGTTAACAAGTGGTAATAAAATATTCATTGTTGTCGGGGAATATTCGTTTGGTCATGGAATATTCTTGTTGTCGGGGAATATTCGTACGACTGCGCAGCCATTTGTGGGCCCCACAACGGAATAACTGTCGGATGAAAAAAATGACAAGAATGAGTTTTCTAAAAATAACAGCGTGGTTGTTACCATTAAAACTGTTGAAATACCCGGTGGTTAAAATACAGTAATACGCAGTGTTGCACAGCAGCACACGGTATTGCACAATAATTCTAATTATTGATTCTTACGTAAGAAGTCACTACTCAATAATTGTTACAGTAATTACTGTTCAATATTTTATATTATTGATTCAATAATTGTTACATTGATAATTGCATAATATTTTATTGATTCAATAATTGTAATTGCACAGTATTTTAAATTATCAAATCAATAATTCATATTATTTGAATAATATTATTAGATATCATTATTGGCAATGTCTAAGGAAGTTCTGTCTAGGAGGGGTTATTTAATTGCGCGCCAGTAAGAAAAAATCCTTATCAGAAGGCCCCCTCTTTCATGAAAACGACCTGGTTGTCAATTTTATAGTTCTGTAATATTATTTGTGAATAATTAATTATTGATTTATATAATAAGAAAATATTTATTCAATGTGGATATAAATGGAGGAATTCTTAGTATAAGATATTTGTTATAAATTTGGCTTATTATTTGGACCCCACTTACCCATTTTTCAAAACTGTCGGTAGAAGTTATCTCAGTCTTGTTATATAAAAATATTTGACTTTAGAAATGGGGGGGGGGAGAGGTAACGTATGGGGGAGGGAGTATTATTATTATATATATATATATATATATATATATTATATTTTTTATTTAAAGTTTTTATTTTATTAGAATATTTTATTGCACAGTAATGAATAATAAAAATTAAAAAAATCAGTTTTCTCCGTCGGTGCGTGACCGTGAACTTCGTCCGAATTTTTCCTTTGCAGTCCGTGATTTTTATTCAAATAGTACCCTTCCATTCTCCTATAAATAGGATGCTTAGTTTAGAAATGAAAATCACACCAGAATCAGATAAATCTTTTTCTACAATATTGAGCGTATTTCTTTTGAGTTAAGGAAACTTTGAGTGTTGCAAATAGTACAAGTTTTTCTTTAAAAATATCCCCGCTATATCAGTCAAAAATACTCTCCTTTTAAGGTAAGGGAAGTTATTTTCTTTTGTAAATGATGTTATTCTTTTCAATATCATTATACCAAAATATTGGCATGGATTTTATTATGAAATTTTTACTTTTTTCGTCGGGGTTACTATTCACGTATACGGCACTATTAATGTAAAAATTAAATTTTCTTCTTTTTGTCTAAGTTGACTATTATGGGTTCTATCTTTAATTGGATCCAAGTTTTGTTCTTTATTCTTGAATTTTGCTCTACAAAGTATCATTATGGAGTATTCTTAAACTTGGATAAATTAAATTACAAATCCCTAATCTTTGTCCTTTATTTCACTGGATTCGTTATTTATATTATTTTTCATCATCCTCAGTCCTAAATGGTGATATAACTGAATATCTTTGGCCTGTAGAGCAAAGATGAATGATTACCTGATGAATATCTTTGGCCCATAGTGCAAAGATGACAGGTGTTGAGATGAACATGACAACTGGTGATACAAATGAATATCTTTGGCCCGTAGTGCAAAGATGAATGTTTGATTCGAGATGTATATTGATTGATGTTACAGGGATAAAATATTGATGATGGACTTTTAAATCATAGAAGATAGTAGACTTTATTCTCTACTTAACTCTTCTAATGAATTGTTATTTCCGCTGCGAATATTGAACTAAAACTTGTTGTCCATAATATTTTATCTGATTTAGTGAAGGCTAACGATAATTTATTTTTCATTATCTTAGTCATAATATTCTTTACTGGGCTAGTTGAGCTCACCCTTTTCATCTATTGTCCTCTTCAGGGAATGAGAATGTTGCGGAAACTAGTCGGGGAACATTGTGATGGTCAGAGTTAAATCTGTAGAAGTCCTCACTATTCTATAAAATAGTGGGATAATAATTGTAATGAATAAGGAATGAATTTGAATGTTTATATTTCGTATTATATACGATTTGCATTGAAATTAATAGTTGTATGGTCGTATTTCTTTACGACCTTTTGTTATAAAAGTTTTGTATTTGAAATTCTGTACCATGTATTTGGCGACTCAGAATGGGTTGGTATTGAACCTATTTTGGGGGCGTCACAATCGCAGTCCCAGAAGATGGAATCGTCGAGCCTGAAAAAGAGATCGTAGAGAGCGCTACACTGGACGACGAACCTCTACAACAAGAAGCAGAAGTTAATCTTGAAGAATTCAGACAAGAAGGCACCAGAATAGATGTTGTGACGCCCCCAAATTCGGACCACTCGAGTCTGAAATTCGGTTTGCCACTTTCTAAATAACTAATAACATAATAACATCTCACGCAACGGAATGATAGAATAAATTATATTTATTTAATATAATTATTCATGTCCCAAGGCCTCGTAACTTAAACATAGCTTAAGCATAGCTAATACATAAATACGAATTAAGTCTTATTACATCATCATAATAATTCTAACTAAATACAAAGCTACTCTGTAGCCTTGCCCTTGCCCTTATCCATGCCCGAGGGTCCACCCTGCTCAGCCTTAACTGAAATATTTTAGGGAAAGCAAGAATGAGCAACAAGTTTGCTCAGCAAGTAATATAGCAATAAGGGTGAATAATATAGATTTCAAATCCCAAGGGTACAACAGTAAATAATAGTTCAAGAATAACGAGAAGTGTCAATAGTTCTCAATAATAGTCACTATGGACAAAAAGATATCAACAAGATTCAAAGTGTTAACCTTTTCAAGGTTCAAGAATAATGAACACTGAGCAGTCACTAGGGACTATGAACTCTTACTAAAATTAACAGTAATATGCTAATAATCCAATAAAACAAGTACAACAGGTGATCAGCCTAAAGTACCCTACGTCATGCATAACATTTAATTGTACTCATGTGCACACATCAGTTTCCCGACAATTGTATATAATTTCCCCTTTCATGAGGGTTGTTCATCTCAGTAGAATTATAAGAGTCCGCACCAAGTCAATTGGTTTGGATAGCATTCTCACATACGATACTAGTCTAGCTGAATCAAATGGCTTAGACAACTTTTGTAATTCATTTAGGAATGATAGGTTCAATGCTTGCAACAACATCAAGATATAAGGTCGATGTTCGAATAATAACAATATTTGTTCGATATGGCAACAATTCAAATTTACCCAATATGTAAAGTGAAAAGAATTAGGGAACTTGCTCAATAAGGAGTAAGGTTCGAATACTTGCATAAAGTAATTGCGTAGGTTAGGATATTTGCATAAAGTAATTGAGTAGGTTAGGATACTTGCATAAAGTAATTGCGTAGGTTAGGATACTTGCATAAAGTAATTATGTAGGTTAGGATACTTGCCTTAAGCGTAGTTTATCAACCTTTAGCTTATCGATACTTTGCAATCCTATTGTAACGTAGTTACGTATATATGTATTTCATTAGTTATGTACGTTGAATTCATAAACTTGATATGTAAGTTAAACACATACATAAAAGTCTAACTTAGTCGTACAATCCTATACGTATACCATCACATACCTTACATACACGTAGCACGAAATTAGTTTATATGATACTATGAAATCAAATAACATAGTTAGTAATCATCTTTTGACTTAGCGTTTGAAAGTTTATAAACACTTATCCATTATATGGTTCTATCATTAACATGCTCATTAAACTAGCATACTTCACTAAACATGTATTGTAGATTAGGATAACAATACAAGCATGCATCAGTTTCCAGATTACAACCACAATAGTCAAATTACACTGCAGGGTGGCGCGGCCGCGCTTGGTTTGAACTAGGGAGTGGCTCAGCCGCGCTGCTCCCAGTTCAAACCAGAACTGAAGATCAGTTTGCATGGCCTAGCTTGCTCACCCACATACATTGATGATGACACATGCAGAACATACATTTTATGAGGTTTATGATAGGTTTGATTCTTATATCTTGCCTTCAACATAATTCGTTATCACTTTCACTTAACAAACTTAACGTGTTCGATTAATAAGGTTTCTCACGTTTAGTCATTTATACATATGCAATGAGGTCAAAGTACCTTAATCATGCATGTTCGAGTTATTCTAGTCATATAATTCAAGGTAGCATAGTTCTACTTCATTTAAACTTATTTGAAACCATGATCGCTTAGTTCACATACTCATAGCTAAATAGGTGTATATGTCCATCATGTCTAGAGGCATAACATGTCCTATCATGGTAGTCATAAATTTCAGAATGTACATAAGGTAGTTATCAACAACATTAGTTTTCCAAACTCTTAAGTTTTCTAAACTCTTAAGTTTTCTTTGAAAATCTCATGTTAAACCAACCAATCATGCAAAATAACTTCACATACTATATATCATGCTCATGTACACATATAACTAGACCACATAAGCATGCTCACAAGTTCATATCTTATAGTGTACTTAGTTCATCAAGTTTGTGTTTGAAAACTCCAATTTTCCTTTAGAAAGTCATCAAAACCAAGCTATGGTAAGTGATTACATGCAAGGCCACCTACACTAGCATGTCAGGGACTTATATAGGCTTAATTAAGTTAAACTAGCATGCTCCATTCATCAAAAACCACAAAAGTACGATTTCTCTTCTGCAGATCGGTGCGGTCGCGCCGAATTTGTATTACGGAGTAGCGCGGCGGCGCCACTCTGTTTCCGGATAGGAAGTTTTTCTGTAATAGCAGAGCTTCCAACCAACTCTCAAATTCTTCATAAATCATGCTTGATATCAACAACATTGCATATATAACATGCATGCAACCTCTACTAACTAGGACTGAGCAAAAAACGGATAAAACAGAATAACCGAACACAACTGAAATTTTTTTACCGAAATATTTCGGTAATTCGGTTATTTTTGGTAATTCGGGTATAACCGGTTTACTATTTTGGTATTTGGGTATTAATACGGTTATTTAAATCTTGTTATTCGGGTAACCGAATAACCGAATAGATAAAAAATACTTATGACTTTTAAGAGTTTTAAGTCATATCCCAATTCAGCTAAATGGCGTTGATAGCCATTAGCCTCTGGCCTTCTGCTGACTACCCAGCCCACCCAAATCCCTAAATCTCAAAATCCCAGTTCTGACTTTTGCCTCTCCATATCCACAACCCATAGCTTTGCAAATCATGACTCTCCAGTTTCCCCCACTCGGCCACTCCGACCTCCAGCCCTCCACCTTCTGGCCCCAGCCCCTCTGCGTCTGGCCGTCTGTAAACAAAAAATTGTTGTTTTGCTTGATGGGTTTGTAAAGGATATGGGTTTGATTTTGTAGACGAACTATGTTTTAGTTATTGTCTTTTTCTGATGATTTTACCTGTTCAAACTCCTCTCCTTTTGAAGATTACCTTTTTGGTTTTTGGTGGGTGTGTACAGTGTATATGATGATTCATTTCGGTTGCATTTTTTGAGGATTTCGTTAAATATGTGTTTCAATGGTCTCCAATTTCCACTAATGATGGGGATCAGGGGTTTCTCCCTTCCAATATTATATCTGGAATATGTATTGCCTATCAATTACTTTCAAAACTTGTTCCGTTTCATGAACAGCAAAAAATATTACAAGTCTCTTTGATTTTTTTTATTTGATAGAATGGAACTTAATTTCGGTTATTAACCGAAATAACCGAGTTGTAATTCGGTTATTCGGTTTTCGGTAATTCGGTTATTTTTAAATTCGGTTAGTTATTCGGATAGTAAAATTTAAACAATTTCGGTATTCAGTTATATCCGAATAAGCTATTCGGTTCGGATATAACCGAGTTGCTCACCCCTACTACTAATATACTAACATCATTTCACATATCCAATTTCAACTAATTCATACAATTTCTATGAATTTATCATATTTAAAACTAAGAACTCAATGTAAGAGTTATACCTCTTGAGGCTTTGAATTGCTAAGCTTGCTTCCCAATTTCAGAATTCTCTCTCAATCTAATATCCTTACTCTCTATATCAACTATCCAAAAACTTAGCAAAATCAAATGAGAAGGGAAGCTTGCTATTTATAGAGGAATTGATGAACCATGCCAAACCTTTACACCATGAACTAAACCAAGATGAGGAAGAAGAAGCCAATGGTTATTCAAAGTTTGGTGAAATAGTGGCCAACCACCCCCATCACCCACTCCCTTCTTCATCATGACTATCATTAGCTAGTTTGAGGAATGCAAGGAAGGAGAAAAGGCTATGCTATTAGCATTACACGTGAAGAAGAAGAATGAGACTCTAAATTAGGGACAAGGCTAAATTAGAACTCAGCATTTAAAAATGTAATAATACCAACATACATTAGGTTTAATACACATACACATATATGCATACTTAGGTTTTAAATTCATTTGGGTGTATACATGGACTATTAATGAGATAATAATATTACATTGTAGTAAGTTGGGGGTATATATTTATACACATTATATTATCCATGTACATTTTGATAATACCGAAATATGATTTAGTTGAGTATTATCTTTACACATTATCATAAACCTTATTATTTCAATTATACTTAATTATTGAAATAATTATTAAATAACAATTATTTACTCAGTTTAATTTAATATTTCCCAAGGTACACATTTAATGTATCCACACATAACATGTTGTCACATAAGCATCATTTATGTAACTTATATAATTCATTTACTATATAATTCTATATATTATATAGTTACATTGTAGTGTAACACCCCATTATACTTTAGGTGTAGGCACTTTAATATACAATCACCCATTACATAATATAGCACTTAGCAATTAATTAAATAAACATTAATCTATTATATTAATTCATTGTTTACTCATAATAACAATTAATTAAAAATATTATATTAATTAATCATTTACTTATTAATTCATTCATTCTTTAATTTAATTAAACCATCGTAAATTCCATCCTCGTGCCACACAAGGCATTTCACGAGCTTATCATACTTCTCCACACTTTCTCAATTATCATAAATTCAATTAATTTAATTGAGTTACTCACCTCATGCTATATAAACATTTATATAAAATAATATTCACATTCTTATTAATATCAATATTAATATTTATTCATGAAATTCACGATTATTACAGATGTTGCAACAGGAAACATATGGGCAAGAGATCACACTCAAGACTTGATTATTGGAGATCCAAATACAAGAATCAAGACAAGATCTGCTACCCAAAACGAGTGTTTCTATTTGAGCTTTCTGTCCCAAATGGAACCCAAGAAGATAAAAGATGTCATGGAAGATTTGAGTTGGATAGAAGCCATGCAAGAGGAGCTGAATCAGTTTGAAAGAAGCAAAGTCTGGAGATTAGTTCCTAGACCAAGGAATCACCCAGTCATCGGCACCAAATGGGTTTTAAGAAACAAGATGGATGAAGATGGGGTGATCACAAGGAACAAGGCAAGACTAGTGGCCAAAGGTTATTCTCAAGAAGAAGGCATCGACTACGACGAGACCTTTGCACCTGTTGCCAGACTAGAAGCTATCAGGATATTCCTTGCCTTTGCTGCTCACATGAAGTTCAAAGTCTTCCAGATGGATGTCAAGAGTGCATTTCTGAATGGAGAACTTCAAGAAGAAGTATATGTGGAGCAACCTCTAGGTTTCATCAATCCAACTCTCTCTAATTATGTCTATAGATTAGACAAAGCCTTATATGGACTTAAACAAGCACCTATAGCATGGTATGAAACACTAACAAACTTTCTTATTGAAAAAGGATTCACTAGAGGTAGAGTAGACACCACATTATTCCTTAAGAAATACAAAGATAAAGTTTTACTGGTACAAATATATGTAGATGATATTATCTTTGGTTCTACTGATGAAAAACTGTGCAAGAGATTTGCCAAGCTTATACAGAGCAAGTTCGAAATGAGCATGATAGGTGAGCTGAATTTCTTCCTTGGACTGCAAGTGAAGTAGACTAATGAAGGTATCTTCGTTAACCAAGCCAAGTACATCAAATATTTACTTAAGAAGTATGGCATGGAATCAGCCTCTCCCATGAAAACACCAATTGCTCCAGCAACTAAGCTTGACAAAGATGAGAAAGGTAAATATGTTGACATTACTCAATACAGAGGTATGATAGGCTCTCTTCTGTACTTAACTACCACTATACCAGATATTATGTTTGCTACATGTATATGTGCTAGATTTTAAGCTAATCCTAAGGAATCACACTTAACTGCTATAAAAAGAATTTTCAGGTATCTCAAAGGCACACCTCACTTGGGACTTTGGTATCCCAAGGAGTCCTCCTTTGAACTGACAGGGTATTCAGATGCTGATTTTGCAGGCTACAAAATTGATAGAAAAAATACTAGTGACACTTGTCAACTTCTAGGAAACAGACTGGTGTCCTGGTTTAGCAAGAAGCAAAACTCAGTATCAACTTCAATAGCAGAAGTTGAATACATTGCTGCAGGCAGCTGTTGTGCTCAAATCCTATGGATGAAGAACCAACTAGCAGATTATGGGTTTGATTTTAAATCTATACCTGTTCACTGTGATAACACAAGTGCCATAGCAATAACACATAATCCTGTCATGCATTCTAGGACTAAGCATATAGAAATAAGATATCATTTTATTAGGGATCATGTTCAAAATGGAACTATATCTTTACAGTATATTCCTACTGAAAATTAACTTGCTGATGTCTTTACAAAACCCTTAGATGAATCCAGATTTAACAAACTAAAAAGTGAGTTAGGAATGTTAAATTTACAACCATAAAGTCTATGCTCTAGTTGGTGCTAACCATTCAGATAAAAAGGCTATGTCAAAATCGTAGATATGACTAAGAGAAACTACGATCGTGGAGTAGTCTCAACATGGCAGAGAAGCCCACTGTGATGACAGCATTTCTACCAAGTCTAAGTAGTTCTTATGATAAGCGCCTCAGGGACAAACCTTGCCCTTAGTTTTAGATTAAGAGGTCGGCCCTTCCTGAGCAACCTTAACCTAGAAGAAGTGCTGATATGGAATGCATCACAAGGACCAGTGCAGAAGCTTAAGTAGAGACAACGATCGTGGAGCAGTTTTAACAAAGAAATCAGATCGTGGAGTAGCCCTGACAATCGTAGTCATCCAGAAGAATACTGATAAGTGGCTATTATGACCACTTATTCGGATAGTAACCAACTCATTCTGTTGCTTAAACTCAAGTATCGTTGTACGTTTTATGTGTTTTTGCTTTGTGTTGTGATTTTCAGGTTTATAAACTCTCCGGGTGCAAATTGAGCTTAAAAGGGCAAAAGAACGCTTTAATGGGGCAAAGCACTGAAATGGGATTAAAGCATGAAGATAGCATAGGTGAGGAAGCAATAAAGGTGATGCCACGAGTCTAGAGGCCAAAAGGAGCAAGAATGGCATGTGAAGCAAAAATGGGAAGGAAATGCAATCCGGACTTCGTTTGGGTGGTTTTATGTTCAATTCATGTTCTTGGATTGGAGCTTAGTTCATATTGTAGACATCTTCTAAGCTTTCCGGAACATCTTGAATCATCTCAATCGGAGTTCGAAGGCGAGAGTTATGCCCCGTATACCAACGGACGTTAAACTCCACGATTTTGGGTTTTTATTGCACAGCTGTCACTTGGAGCTCAATTTCAGCCTTCATTCATCCATTATTTCTCAATTCTCAAAGAATAAAAGTTGTAGATTTCTTCGATAGCTTCGATTTGATAGGTGGCAGGCCTTGTAACTCTTTCCGGATCAAAAGTTATGGCCGTTTTACTAGAGGACTCTGCAGTAGAAAAGCCTTGGCGCAGGCGCGCGGATTCTAGTGCATTTTTGGGCGCGGCCGCGCCAGTCCCTAGCTGTGCCAGACTTGACTTTTTAATTAAACGGGACTTGGCTTTTGAGTGGGATATAAGGGGGCTCGTTTTGGGCAAGAAAGGGCATGATATACTGGCCCTAAGCCCTAGTTCCTCTCTTTTCTTTCTTTACATCTTGTTTAGTCTACATTAGGAGTAGATTAGAGAGTAGATTAGTGCTAGTTTAGTGTTAGTTAGCTAGATTCTAGGGTTTTGTTAGTGTGTGAAGATTGAAACAAGTAATAGCATCAAGATCCAAGCTTGGAGAAGACACAAGATTTGCATTTCTCTATCCCTTACTCTCCTTGTATTAAATTGTATTCAGATGATGTTTATCTAACTTGTGGATAATATATTCAAGTTATTTATGACTTAGTTTATATTTTGGGGTTTCAATGGAACCCAACACATAGTTTGTATTGATTGCTTTCTATTTGCTATTATTATGAATTGGTTATCATAACTTGTGCTTTTAGATTGATTTCTTGTGAACCTGTATGAACTTGACAAATGGATTATAGGTTTAGACCTAGTTATGATATTATGCGAAAGTTAGAGATTCTTGCGGATAATCTATGAGATTATGTGGCGTGTGTCTCATTCATTGTTCTAAAGAGTTGATAATTTGTTAGTGTTTAGGATAGAAATATACCTAAATGCCGTATGCAACCATTTGAGAATCTAATCGTAATGACTTCCTATGCGAAAGTTGGTAATTGATAGAGTAGTTAATGAGATTTTCCGTGACATGTGTCTTGTTAATTGTTCTGGATATTAGTTGCTTGATAGTGTGTAGGATAGACATATACCTACATGCCGCATTAGGAAGATTCATAGTTGTCCATCGAAAGAGGCTATTATGTAATCGTGATTTCTCGGTTGTCAATTCTAGGTGCTTATTATTCTAAGTGAGAGAGTTAAGAGATTCGAACAAAGTGTTGGGGGAAATTGTAATCCCATGTCTTCATTATCTGAATTTACCCTAGGATTAGTTATTGCATGTTTTAATTCTTACCTAGTTTAACATAGCTTTAATAATTCATTCTCCTTCTCGCCCATTTAAATAAGATTGAGATGATTATGAGCTAGTGCTTTGGCGACCTATTATCCATTAATTCTCCGTGGGAACGATCTTTACTTACTCTTTATTACTTGCTGGCCGCGTATACTTGCGCGAATATATTGACTGATAAATTGGCCGACAAATACACAAGCTCAAGGGGAGCTAAGGGCAAATCAGTCTTTTTTATACGATTTAAAATCGTGTAGCCCTACAGAACAAGACACGTGTCCCACTCTGCAGAACGTGAAGAGGGAAGTTATAAATACATTTGAAATGTCCTTTTGTCAGTTCACCTTTAAACTTCAAAAGTTTATCTCTCTCTCTCTCTCAAAGAAACCCTAGATTCAAGTACTCTCACCTAATCTTGTTCGTCTCAGGAAAATCAAAGAAATCAATGGCTGCTTCTATTGTTGTATTTGGTTATCAACTGTGCTTCGACGAGTTCATGACCGTCGACCCACAGTTTCACAAGATTATATCCCTTCTGAAGAGAGCATGTCTCGAAGAAGCTCTAAGTACCAGCACAAAGATTTACCCAAAGCTGGTGAAAGAGTTTTGCTGCAATGGAGTCTTTGAGAATGACGCCATCACAACGAAGGTCAAGAATGTGCAGATTAGGCTCGAAGTTGAAGATATAAACCTGGCCTTAGGGTTTAAATCAAAGGGTCTTACATCTCTGAGCGTCATCGACTTCCATGAAGGACTGAAGAGGATGCACCACAAGAAGAATCAAGACATCAGGGGATACAAGAAGAAAGAATTTCCCCAAAAGTACGAGTTTCTGGATGACATTGTTGGGAAATGCATCTGCTGCAAAAGCTCTGGCCACGACTCTATGAATGAGAACCAACTTAAGCTCTTGACAACCATCTGCTTCAAAGCCCAAATCAACTATGGGGCTTTACTCATGGGATGGATTGGAAAGTGGATTCTCAGCTCGAAGAAGGCAAAGAGCACAAGTAAGATGCTCTATGGGAGATTCATCAGCACCATTCTTCAATCTGCTCTGGGAGACAAAATTGGAGATAAGGAAGGTGAAACCATCAACACCAACGGAAGAATGACCCGGTAACTCTTTGAAAATTGGAAGAGGAACCCTTTAGAGAACGTGAAGATGATGTCGAAGTCCAGTGGAAGGACTGGTGATGTGAAGAAACCTGACTTGCAGGGAAACATGTCCGTGGTAAGGGAAGCTGAAGAAGAAGAAGAAGAAGTCAACCAAGAAGAACCCTCCACTTTGGTCAAAAAGAGTAAGGGGAAGAGGAAATTGAAGGAGATTGTTCAGACTGAAGAAGAACCTCAATGCTCAACGACAGATGTGCCCCAAGGCTTCTGCATTATTCTTCAATCTGCTCTGGGAGACAAAATTAGAGACAAGGAAGGTGCAACCATCAACGCCAACAGAAGAATGACCCAGCAACTCTTTGAAAATTGAAAGAGGAACCCTGCAGAGAACGTGAAGATGATGTCTGAGTCCAGTGGAAGGACTGGTGATGTGAAGAAACTTGACTTGTAGGGAAACATGTCCGTGGTAAGGGAAGCTGAAGAAGAAGAAGAAGTCAACCAATAAGACCCTCCACTCTGATCAAAAAGAGTAAGGGGAAGAGGAAGAAGGAGATTGTTCAGACTTAAGAAGAACCTCAAGGCTCAACGACATATGTTCCCCAAGGCTCCGGCACTAAGGTTCTAGGTCACTCCACACAAAGGGAACTCACTCTGGAAGTGACCGTATCTCCACAAGAAGTCCTGAAGGAGAAGAAGAAGAAGCATAGTGAAGATAAGGCTGAAGGAAGTTCTGAGCCTCAAAAAAAGAAACGCAGTCATCGAGCAAAGAATTCTACACTCACCACGATTTTGGAGTCCTCAATCTCACCAATCGTGGAGTCCAGACTTACCATCATTCCAGAAGAAGGTGCTGCAACAGCTTCTCAGCCTGAACAGACTGTCATGGCTAAAGCTGAAGAATCTACTGTTGCGGCTGAGCCCAGAAGAACAAGGAGAAAGCTAGTCAAGAAGTTTATCCTTGTCAATGAGGAAGCAATGATGAAGATAAAGGAGGAAGAAAGAAGAATTGCAGCTGAGCAGGCTGAACAGAGAACCAAGTCTCAAGCTTCTTGGTCTCACAATAAATCATTGGATGAGACTAGGATCATTGCTGAAGTGATAGATAACATCAACAGTGCAGTAACCCCTACTGTATCTGATCAAGCTATTGTTCATGCTGAGGAAGAGATGCTAGAAGCTATTGAGGAGAGTACATATGACAACCCAAGAAATTATAAGATTTATAAGATCTTAAATGATTAAATAAAGGTTAATAATAAGACCTAGACTAGAAATAGAGTATGGATTTAAAAATTTTGTGAAGGACTTATATGATTTTGTGTATTGTTTATATATTTATAAAGAGAATTAAGAATGAAGTCTTGTAACCTAATATATATATTAGGTATGGAAATTTAATAACTTAAGGGTTATAATATGTAAGGATGTTAGTATTTAAAATTTTTACTAACTTAAGAGATTAAGTTTATTATCTCAATTTATTAATTTTATTAAAGCAAGTCTAATTGGGTTAAGTAATTAAATGTACATGAGTAAGGATTTGAATTACAAATGTGGTGAATAAAAATTCTAATTATATGATTATGGTATGATAGAATTAAAATTAGTGGACTATGTTAATTTACATAGCCCAATTATTTTTTTAGCAAGCCCAAAAAAATTAAATTGGAGCCCAATCTTTTAGCCAATTGTTAAGGAATTTATTTGGGCATTTAGTAAGTTAAATAAAGCAATAAAAAGAAAACAAAGTTGGAAGAAAAGGGGCATAATTTCGGCCAATAGAGGAAGGAAGAGAAGGGGGCATGTATGCAATGATTAATTCTTACCAAACCTTACTAACTCTCACCAACTCTCCATAGGTGTCATCTTTTCATTTCACCAACACATTTGTCCAAGATTGCAAGTTATGTAAGAGAGATTAGAAGAGTGGAGTGTTGGGCAAAATGTATACATATGATATATCTATATTTTTTTTCCCAAACAATTAGAAAACCAATTTCTACTTCATTTCTTTTCTCTTTCCTAAAAAGCTAGCAAAACCAAATAGAGAGAGAAAAGAGAAAGACCATTTTCGGTATCTACAAGAGGTAAAGGGGAGGAAGTTTTGATCTTCAAGCTACCCAAGATCATCCTCTACTTTGAAAGATTAAGAAAGGCTAGCAAGAGATCAAGGTATAAAACACCTTTTTCCAAAGTTATTTTTAGTTGTTTGAATCAAAACTTGGATCTAAGATTTTAAAACTCCAAAACCTTAGATCTATATATTTATAAGTGTTATATGTTTAGATCTATCACTTTTTATGATCAAAAGTTAGATCAAAAGCAAGAAAAAGGAAGCTATGTTTTAAAAGTTAGAAAATCTTGATTTTCCTAGCCTAAGTTACGTTTTGCTTGGATTTAGTGTATGTTTGGTGTAATAGATCATTGATCATGGTAGATCCTTGATCTTAAGGTATATTAGTATATATTATGATGGTTTATGATGTTTAATGTTGGATTAATCAAGAGATCTAGGAAGATTTCTTAGAAAACACAAAAGTTAGAAAATCAGATTTTTGAGAAAACGTAACCTGAAATTCAAAAGAACATATCTCATATTCTATTTCCAATTTTCGAGTGTAATTAATTTCTGGAGTTAGATCTATGAGTCTTCTAACTGATCCAAGTGGAATCACTGAAAAATTCCATGTAGATTTCCGTCTGGACAGTTTTTAGCAAAGTAGGAAAAATCTGAAAAACCCGAAAAGCATTCTGTCCGGAAATTGTAAGGGCAGTTTCATCTACTTAATTTGTGTAATAAATTCCGGCCTTTTGGGATATGAAAATATATGAGATGAAGTAGCTTGTGTCTAAAAATGAGCTCATTCCGACTTAAATTGAGCAAGTTATGACCATTTCAATATTTGCATTTTTCGGACAAAAATCGCTATAACTGGAGTTGTATAACTTCGATGGCCATGAAATTTAAACTAGAGGCTCACGATAACATGTGTAAGATCCCGCCAAGAGTTAGGAATTTCTGGAGTTAAGAGTGATGTAGCAAATTTCTTAAGAAATTAACTATAAATGAATTTTTGAAAAATACTTAGGTAAATTAAAAAATTCCTGAAAAATTATTTTTGTGTATGGAATACATGTATTTATATATGTAAAAAAGATAAAAAATAATAATTAGATGATTAGATTAAAAAAGGGAAATCCAGCTTGCTGGATTGGATTGGCCACCAGGTTGCTGGATTGGTATGTTTGGATAATCCAGGATGCTGGATTGGTATGTTTGGATAATCCAGGATGCTGGATTGATCTATTTGGACAATCCTGGTTGCTGGATTGGTGGTTAGTTGAATCCAGGCTTGCTGGATTGGATGTCAGTTTGAATCCAGGCTTGCTGGATTGGAGGTCAGTTGAATCCAGTCTGCTGGATTGGAAAATAGTTTACTAAATTGAAATTCAGTCTGAATCCAAGTTGCTAGATTAGGTATTCAGCTTATTAAATTATAAAGGACTTATAAAATGAAAGATTAAGTGTTAATTTACAAGTTATATGATACAGTAGTGTTAAGTCTAAGGTAGTACAATCGTACTCTTTAATGGTTGATGTATAGTAGCTGGGCTAAACGACTCCTTCATATGGAGAAGGGATCTACGAATTAGTAACCGATCTAACTCACTGTGAAAACAGTGTAGACAAGATGGAAGTTAATTTGTTAGTTATTTGTGGAAAACCATTCAGTATACTATATTGAATATTATTAAAGCCTCGATGTGTGCTAGGTTTAGACTTGTGTATATGTATAGTGTTAAGGTTATCTAATATTTGACTATGTGTTTAAATGTTAGATAGTTTACTTATAAAGTATGTTATGCTAATTGAAAGATCAATCTTATAACTGATAGGTCTTTATAATAAAGCGATTAAATTATATTGCGTAGCAGTAATCGACGGTACATGCAAGTTTTCTTTAACTCAATCTTGAGTTATATTTTAAAGCATGTTCGTGACTAATTATTGTTAATTATTCACATCTATATTGATTATTGATTCGCACTTAGTGCATGTTGCATATATTCATCAGGTATGAAAGGCTGATCACCTTCATTATCATAAGGTTCAGTTAAAATTGTTCATGGTCCTTGTTGACATTAAACATTATTGGTTCAGTCATTCATTTATTGAAACTCTGATTTATGCTCTTTCCCAATTCTTATATTGTTGAAAGTGTGTCAGCTTATTATTCTTTTCAATCATGATATATCTTCATTTGAACTTAAACTTGCTAGGCAAACTTGTTGCTCACCCTTGCTATATCATGATAAATATTTCAGATTAAAGACGAAACTTCAGACACAATCAAAGACAAAGACAAGTTCCAGGATGGAATTATTATACGGTTAAAATGGTAATAGTATAGGATACAAATGATATTGTATGTCGTGTAGGATATTGAATGCAGGTATTAAGTTAAGGTTACAGACCTTGGGAATTATGTTGTAAAAGTTATTGTATAAATAATTTATGTTTATATCTTCCGCAATAGTTATAGAAATGATGTATCGTAACGTACCAGGTCCGAGGTTCTTAGGACCCGAATTTGGGGGCGTTACAGTACAACTCATATTGAGGGAGAGCTTCTCGAAGCACCTGAACAAGAAAAGTGCTCCAGCTGAGGGGGAGCAATCAGAAGCTGCTCATGAAGCCCCCTCTGCCCCTCAAGAAATCGTAGTCACCGGAGCTATAGAAATGGAAGGTATTGAAGCTGTAGAGATGGAGAGTGCTGAAGAACAAAGGGGAGATGCTGGTATGATTGATATGGTGGAAATCTTAGATGAAGGTGCTGAAGAAAGTGATGAAGAAAGAGAAGAAGAGGAAGAAGTTGAGATTATAGCAGAGTACAAGAATGAAGAAAGGAGGGCCAACTACAATCATTTGTTCTCTTACTTTCCCATGATGTCCTTTCACAGAGCTCTGATTCTCAACTCTTGGGATCACATGTTCTGGGCATACAAAGCTTATCCAGCAATTTCTGTGCTAACCCAGGGATTCCCAAGCAGCCTCAACTTCACTCAAAAGTTGATCACGAATCACTCGTCTTCAAATATTGAGTATGAGGTACACTTTATTCCTATCTCTTTCAAGGTTAATCACTGTCCTCTACCAAAATTCTATTAGTTTAATGAACTGCCAAGGTGGATGGAAGTGGTTCTTAACCCACTAAACCAGTTTCCAGCTATAGAGTCCCAAAACTCTGTAACAGATGAACCAAATGACCAACTATCTATCATAGTACCATCTTCCGTCAGTGACTCTATGGTTGTCGAGCAACTATTCACAATCGTCGAACAACAACACGACACCACGACCATCAAGCCACCAAACCAAATCGTCGAGCCAACTATCCCATACACTGAACCAACCTCCTCACCCATACACCAAACCCAAGCACCCCTCACTCAATCCGATATTCCCTCATCCTCAAACAATGAGTATTTTGATACGGCACTTGCTCTTACAAGCATGCCAAAGGTGCACACTACGACCTCCCCTCCTGACCTTCAGAAAATCATTGACCACCTTTCTCAACTGCCCACCAAAGTGGAACTTTCTGAAGTCACACAGAGGGTGGTCCAAGAGACAGAAAAGAATATTGAAGCTCACTCCCTGGTAATTTATCAACGCTTCAATCTCATGATCGAGTCTGTCAACACTTTTCCTGGCAACTTGGCAACTGAGCTCTCAAAAAGATTAAAGGAGATCATAAAGGAGATGATCGACAGTCTAAGAAAAAGGGATGAAATCCACTTTCAGGCTTCCAACAAGCACAAGGAAGTAGTTTTCCTCCTCCAAAAAACTCAGGAATCTCATAAGAATGCTCTTGCTGATCAGATCCACAAACTGAGTGCTGACCTGAGAGAGTTCCAAGAGTATTCCCTAACTCAAGTGAGTCAGACAAACACTGTCATGGCCATGATGCATCAACAGAGAGCAAATACTGAAGCCATGGTTGAGGAGAATCGTAATGACATTGCCCAAACGCGCTCTCAAATGCACGAGCTGGTGCAAGGAGTAAATCGTCTGTCCGAAGACATTTGAACCCTAGATGCTGACATAAAGGGGGAGAATAAAGAGGAAGGGGAGAAAGGTAAAGGCAAAGGAAAACAAATTGTACAGTCTTCAAGGAGCTATCCTAGAAATCAGCCTCCTTCAAGACAGCCTCGCTATCAGCCTCAAAGATCAGAACAGCAGCGCTAACTAATCATCATGGCGACCCCTCTAAGGAGTCAAGGCCCATCCTTTAGCTCACAAGGAGTATCTAACACTGGCTTGAGCATGCCCATTGGAGATCCTGCCTTTATGAACAAACATGATCAGGGAGAAATTCTTAGTCCAAGTGTACTAGAAGAGATTGAAAGGCGAGATGAAGCTAGCAAAAGAAGAAGAGCTGAAGAGTATGTTAATCCTCCGAGGAGCAAGAGGCAAAGGAGATAGAGATAAGTTTTAATTTATTTCTTATTGATGTAACTATGCTAAATTGTAATATCTATTTCACAACATCAATAAATTTATGCTTATTCTATAAAGATTTCAGTTGCTCACTGAAACACTAAGTCATATTTACTTTCTAGCATCATGCATTAGAATTTGATGAAATGATGCAAATCTCCTTGGTTATGTCAACATCAAATAGAGGGAGATTGTTGGGAATTGCATATTCAAATTTGATGTTGAAAGTAAATAAATGTGCTTAAATGTAAAGTCCTTAATAGAACACATTGACAAAGACTTAGATGGTAGATCAAAATTGTTAGGTTGATCTGAGCTAAAATGTTTATCATTCTGTAATTGAATGTCTAGAAGAAAGATCAAACTTGTTAGGTTGATCTCTTGAAATGTAATATATAGGCCTTAACAGATTCGTAGTCTGTCAAGCCAGCCAAGAGTTTGCAGAAGCCAAGGCAAAATCGTGGAGTGTCGATGAAGTCACTCTCGAAATTGTAGTCTGTCAAGGAAGCCATATTCAGAATCGTGGAGATAGCCCGAGCACCTGCTGAGCCAAGTCAAGAATTGCAGTCAGCTCTCAGAAACGTGGAGTCTGCTATATGAGCAAGTAGAGATCCTAGTCAATCAAAGTTTAAGCAGAATCATAGTGTTCTCTATGATCAAGACTGAATCAAGTACGAGCACACCAACACACAACGATCGTAGTAAGAAGACAACGATTGTGGTGCTTCTTCAGTTAGCATCAGAGTATCAAGATTTGCCTATCTGATGAAAGAAGATGTCTAACAAATGAAGAATGGCTTGTGAACGTTGACATTTCGGGAATCCCAATGCACCAGCACTTATCCTTAGTTTGAATCGAAGAAACATATGGAGAAAGATAAGGAGACTACTTTCTGTCTGCTGAAAGCACCTTTTCAGGTGTTAGGTGAGAAAGCAATCTGTTATGTCAGGCGAGTCAGACAGCAGAACACCACATTCTCAGGAAGTCAACATCAGTGCTCAGAAATGTCTGAAGCATTAAATGCTCTAGTGGAAGCCTCTCAACGGGAAATTTTCAAAGGCTCCTTCATAAGGAAATCAGATTGAAGATTCAAATTAAGCAAGCAAGAACGAACAAAGCTAAAGAACACTCAAAACCAAACACTATGATCTTGAAAGAAAGCTTGCTTCACTGCTCAGTTCTTTCAAACTTATGCTTAACAGCAACTAAGTAGCACAACCAAGAACTCAACTCTCATTACAAGTGTATTCCAAGTCTGCTGGACTTGAAGAGTTCTCAGTGAACTAAGAAGTTCCAAGACTGCTGGTCTTGAAGGAATCTCAGTGATTCAAAGTTGTAAAGATATCCTTAGTGGATTTCCTACTCGTGGAGTAGAAGAGTGGATTAGGAGTCTTGAGTGCTCTGAACCACTTAAAATCACTGTGTCTTCTATAACTGTTATATATGCTATAACTGTGATAACTGTTTATCAAACTATAAACTTGCTTTATCTTAAGGGGATCAAACAAATCATATATTCCGTTGTGGTTAATTAATTTATTTAATTAACAAATTTGATAAGGTTTTTGAAAAGTAAAAAGTTTTAAAATATCTATTCAACCCCCTTTCTAGATAACTATTGTGCCTCTGGGAACTAACATGTTAGTTTCTTAACATTCTCAGATGTCGAACATAAGAAAGTATTTCGTATGTGCAAATGTGTGATATTTGTGTGTATATGTATGAGGCCTTGTGCCAAACTTTCAACACTTATGTTTCTGTGAAATAAACTGTTCTACGATTGAACGGTTTAATATGATGTGGTTCTAATTGTGAACTGTTATGGTTAAGTCTGTGCTAATGATTCTAGCCAGACTAAATGTGAAGTAAATGTGATTAATATTTTAAAATGATAGGAATCAGAGTTTTCCTATTATTCAAACTGCTTCATAACCTTTGTTAGGTTATTGAAGTATTAAAAGAATATGTGATTCTTGTTTAGTTGTTATTCAACTGCTTTAACTTGTTGAGCAATTGAATGTTCACTCTTGCTTTAAATAAAAACATTTTTAGCGAACGACGTTAGTATGAACTTAAGGATCCCATAAAGATCAAGCTGACCGGTGTCCTGTTGAAGTGTTGTTCATTATATGAACAAGCGTGAAGATCAAGCTAAGACTTGTAATATAGAATAGTTAATTAAACTGTAGAGTAGTTTAACGAACTGTTCTGTATCTTTTGTGGCAGATAAAAGTCACTCTGGTAAGATGTAAAGAATAATGTAATCATCATTATTTGTAATGAACGAGATTTTAAGGTAATAGAATATGAGATTTAAGGATGTATGTTGTTATATTTAGTCATATAATGATGTATGTTTGGAATGAGATGTACTCGTGATTAGGGGTGCTCAAAATATTCGATTTTTTGACTTTTTACCGAACCGGTTGATACTGGTATCGGCGATACCGATTTTTCGATATTTTAACACTTTTCGGTACCGGTAACGGTAAGGAATTTTCTGAATTCGATAAAAACAGAAATACCGAAAATACCAAAATTTAATAATATAATAATTAATAGTTAATGTTTTATAGTTTTATTTATTAAATAATTTTTTTATATATTATTAGTTATATAATAGTAGTTTTATTAATTTTTTTATATTAATAATGTTTTGTAGTTTATATATTAATTATTATTAATAGTTAATAATTTCTTAGTTTTTAAAAAATTGTTAATATATAAAAAAATTTATTTAATTATTATTAATAATTATATGTATTACCATGCGGTATAACCGAAAACGAACCAAAATAACCGGTACCGATTTTGTACTGAACCGGTATCGAAACCGGTGATTCGGTACCGATTTCAGTTCTTGCTTTTTTGGTATTTTTGGATCAGTACCGGTTTGGTATTTTCGATACTGATTCGATTTTTTTTCGATGAGCAGCCCTACTCGTGATGTACGAAATCCGGATGTGAAGATAGACTGGATTTTGGGGCGTCACAGGACTGAACACCCTAGGGTGGCCGAACCCTAGGGGGTCGACCCTAGGTTCGTGTTTCCTTTGATCTTTTTTCGCTTGCATTTGCCTTTATTGCTCGATTTTCATTATTTTCTTGTGATTCTTGGCACTGTAATCAACTCATCTTGTCATAAAGACTTAAAGGAAGACCATTCTCAAATCCTCATGGATTTCTTGTCTCTTTTCTTGGTTTCAAGCTTGTTATTCTGTTACTGCACTACTAAAGGCTCGTCTGATATGATATTTCGAAATAGGAAGTGGTGTGCCCCTAGAAGGCCAACCCCTAGGGTGGCCAAACCCTAGGGCGATTAAGGGTCACCTCAGATTTCCTGTTCTTCTTCCGTTCACTTACTTGGTTTTATTCTTGTTTAGTTCCGGTAGTTTAAATCAGAAGTTTGTCACAAGGTAGGACTACCTAGGGGTGGCCGAATCCTAGGAAGGTCGATACATAATCAATAAATATTATTTTTTTAGGATGGGTGGGTGGGTGGGGCAGTGGGGGGCGGGTGGGTGGTGTGCGGAGTGGAGGTGTATACATAATCAATAAATATTATTTTGAAAAAATTGATCAACTGATATACGGAAAGGATAGAATAGGATATTAAGAAAAGGTCTAGGGGTAATTTTGTCTAGCAATTTTTAATCCCAATTGGCAGGGATTATAATACCAGGTAGGAGGTGGTATTAATTAATCCCAAATCCTAAGCTATTTTATAATCCTAGGACTAATAGTCCCAAGCTCAAATTTAAAAACAAATAAGTCACTTGTAATTAATAGTCCTATCCCAAGTGTAATACTTGCAAACAAACATAGCCTAAGTTCATTATTTTTGTCCGCAATTGACCTTAAACGGTTGTTGTACCACTCCCTGCTTATTAGGTTATATTTTATACAAGAGATTACTTGATCATTAATTAAAAAGTAATGTAGTAATTGAGTAGACTCTATATGATATAATCAATCAATATTTGAGTTGACCGATAAACTTAATGTAATTAATATATGAATTGACATATAATTCGTGTCAAATTGATTTGGGTGATTTTCTAATTCATCATAGTATAAGACTTAAAAGGCAAATACTACTACTCCTACTACTATTCTTTAGTAACTTTTGGTTTTCGGATAATAATAATAAATTTCTATCTGCATGAATTTTTCTGATTTTGAGAGCAATACATTTGCATACATGGAATGATAGAGTGTAATACCCGAGAATTTCCTAATATTATTAAATAAATATATTAATGGAAATGAGAATTTATTAGAATATAAATAATTTTGTGTTATGAGAATGATTAATTCAATTATATTAAATTGAATAATTATAATAATTGAGAAATTGATGGAGTTTGCGATAAACTCGTTGATAGCCTTGTGTGGCACAGTGACGTAATATAAGAATAATTATATTAATTTAAGCGAACAATTAATCTAAATTAATTGTTATTGTAGAATATTAATTAATTGTTATCGTAGAATATTAATTAATGTTGTGGAATATTAACTGTGATTGATTAATAATATGTGATTATTATTATTGCAAGAAATATAATAATAATAATGAGCAACGTATTTATAAATATAATAAGATTTATATTAAAGTGATAATTAATCATATAAGGGTTAATTAAATTGTTATGGAGATTAACAATTATATTGATTGATGAAAGATATGTGTATATTATTAATTAATATTTAATTAATAAGATGAGTAATTCTATGTGCAAGCATGCGAATTAAATGTGTAACATATATTAGCTAACTATGTATTATGTGAAGTGTAATATGACACTATTATATGGTAAGGCTTATTGAATTATGGGAGTTACATGATAATGCCTATATGACATGTGAGTATACAGTAAAAGAATATGACATGAATTATATATGTGTAAATTAATTGTACCACATTGCCATGTTAAAAGTACATTGTGACTTAAAAGTATATATTATATAATCTAAGTGGATTTGTATAATATAAGTATGTGTGTATAGTTTAAGTATATAAATAATTAATAAAGTTCCTTCATTCATTGAATAAGGCAAGATGTGTTGTGACATTAAAATAGCCTATGTGACAATATGTATGTAAGTATACATTAAAATAGTGTATCATGAATATAAATAATAATTGATGATTATTTATATATATAATGGAATAATAAAATTTAATAAAGGAGATAATGTGATGTGATTATATCCGAGTAAATTATATCTTATATTAATAAATGTACATGGATGATATGTATGTTACATTGTCATATCACATCTACTACCTTGAAATATTAAGCATCTGACTTACATTATAATGTAAATTATAATCTAAATATATAGTATGAATATATATGTAATAGCCTAAGTGTATGATATATGTATATATAGCCTTAGTGTTAATACACTTCATGTTGCAAAATACTGGATACTTAGAAGCTTGGCCCATATTAATAGACACAAACCTTGTACACGTGAAATGCATCATGAAGCTAGCCTACTCTCTTCTCTCAAACTCAGCATTCTAGCCATCATGATCATGAAGGGAGTGGGCAGTATAGTGGAGATCACCAACTAATTACCAACTCTCTCTTATCTAGCATGCAATCCTTCAATCCGTTGTTTTGATTTAGAAGAAAAAGTCTTTGCCTGGATACTAGTTTTGCTATATATATATGGCCCTTCTCTTTAGATTGTTCATTGCTGAGATTTTGCTTGAGTATTGAGTTGAGAGTAATACATATATTAGTATAGTAGCATTGTGAGTGGAAAGTAGCAGCAAGCTCAGATTGTTAGCAGAGGTGTAATCCCTCTTCCTTTGTTCTTCATTTTCATTTCCTGTTTCTGTTACTATAATTTCTTAGATTCTTGATCATGCCAAATTAAAGTGTAATTGGGATATAGAATGCTTGCCTAAGTGTTATATAACCATATAAGCATGTCCAAACTGTTATATGACTGATTTCATACGAACTGGTGAAGAAAATTTTGTGTTTGGCCTAGTTTCTGCCGTTGTCGGCTGCCTCCTGATACAAACCAGACACGGCGCAGCTGCGCCGGTTTAATACTGTGGCGCAGCACAGCTGCGCAGGTCATTGGAAATGGTTGATTGATTCTGCTTGTTTTCTGCTAAGTACTAATGGTTTGATTTGGCTTAAGATTGCATATTAGCTTGTGTAACACATGTATATGAATATATTAAGGCGATGTAAACATGTTGTATTATATTAGCATGCATGACCAAAGAAAGTGTATAGTTTGAAATGAATTTAGAACTCTAGAAATGAACTTGATATGTATGTATGCCATGTTTATATACTGACCCTGCAAGCATGTTAGTACCATTTAGAAATGCATGAAGAATGTGATACCATGTATGTATATGCTTCATAGTATAACATGCACATGATGGACTCACTAGTTAACATTTCGAACGAAAATGGAAGTTTTATGAAACAAACTTTGACATGTGTGTGACACATTGAGGTACTGATTTTGCAAATATGTTTACATGACCTAGAATCACATGTAATACATGTTAACTTGCATATATAGGTTTCATAAGGAAGCTTGGACATGATAGACCTTATTAATGAACTATACTAACTAAGTATAAGCTTTGAACGTAACCCATGGTATGTTATGACGATAGTTAGAATCTGATAATTTTGAACATGTGACAGTACTTTTAGATTCATTCATGTATCATGCATGTATATATACCATGATTAGTTGTCGTGATTCAAGTTTAGCGTAAACGGAGCATGTTTTCAAGATAATAACAATGCTAGCTACATATATGCGATACGAAAACTCATGAGCATGCCTAATACAAGTTATATGAATATCTTATGTGTTTAAAAAGCGAGCATGTTAGACCTTATGAGTTCGTGTCCTCGAATGGCTTTAGGTATTGACTTAAGAACCTATACCATGTATGATTGGATTTGGAAAAGTTATACAAGCATGAGAGTATCCTTTAAATATGAATACATGATACGTAATATTATATGATGATATTTGAATCCGATTTTGACAGTTAACTTATGAGAATGCCATAACTTGCTAAAATGAAATATATTTTAGTATTGATTGTAGTTTTATGCGATATTAATAATATGAGAGCATGTTTGCTAATTGTTGCGATCTTATAAGATATGAGAATGTGTTTAAACTCTAAAGGAGGAACGTTAAGGATAGAAATTATATTCTATATAACTGTGTAGCTAGGTTAAAACTTAGCTTATATGTTAATCGTATATTCGAAGACAAATGTGAAGTTAAATTATATAACTAATGAATATCATATATATACGTAATTGTATTACGATAGAAATTCGAAAGTGTTGGTTAGCTTTACGTGAGTAAACTACGCTTAAGGCTAGTTTCCCAACTTACACTCTTTTACGGTGCAAGTATCCTAACCGACGCATTTACTTTATGCAAGTATTCTATCCTTGTATATTGCGAACTAGTTTTCTTACTTAATCGTTTGAATTGAATTAGCATACTTGAACTTTTATTTTATTAAAGTTATTATTCATGTTGAACTTGGTATTGTTCTTGAATATTGCGAAAGTGTCTATACCATTTGATTCGGCTAGACTTATATTATTGAGAAGCGACCCAAAATCAATTGATTGGTGCGGGATCTTGTATTTGACTGAGAAGAACAACCTTCTTTGAAGGGAATATATAATTGTCGGAGAACCGACGTGCACACTTGAGTATGATTGATTGTTATGCATAACGATGGTGCTTTAGGCTGATCACCTGTTGTACCTGTTTTTGTTGGATTTTTAGTTTATTACTGTTAATTCTAGTAGAAGTTCATAGTCCTTAGTGACTGCTCAGTATTCAGTTATCTTAAAATCTTGAATTGATTTATTATTGAATCACATTGATATTATTCTGTCCTTAGCGACTGTTATTGAAAACTGTTGATATTCTTGTTATCCTTGAACTATCAAACCTTGCTATACCCGTTTCAAAAATTGAGAATTATATTACAAACCCTTATCGTATATTACTTGCTGAGCAATTTGTGCTCATTCTTGCTTTTTCCTAAAATATTTCAGTTAAGGCAGAGTATGGCGAACCTTCGGGCGTTGATAAGGGCAAGGACAAGGCTACCAACTAGTTTGTCTCTTTTATGTTTTTAAATATTTTAATGTTGTATTAAGATGATGTAGTAAGACTAGATTTGATTATGTTTAAGCTTAAGTTAGATTATGTAATAAGTCGTTAATTGATATTATTATGTAATCTATTAAGTACTGTAGGTTGGGGGAATAATTATAATAAATCATTGTATATTATTTTAAATTAGATATTCCGCTGTGAATGTGTGATTTTAGTTATTATTGTATTACCATGAGCACGTGACGAACCGAATTCGAGAGACCAAGTGACGATCACGGATTTAGGTGCGTCACATAGAGAGTAACTAATGATATATGTCTTTTACTATAACATAATATTTGTTATACACCCACCTTGATTCTCTTTTGAAAACGTCATGTAATAATTATTACAAAAACAATGAGTGACATAACAAAGTGCTCATAATAATAATAATAATAATAATAATAATAATAATATATTAGTATTCTATTAAATTAATGGATAGTTATGTTAGTGACTTTTAAATAAGGTAAATAGAGTTAGGTTAGTGGTTTTTAAATGAGGTGATAGCTTTTAGACCTTAGATCTAATAATTTTAAATCTAAACCTTTAAATTTCAAATTGAAATGGGGAGGATCCGGATCTGGTGCTTCTTCGTATAGTGTTCATGAGATAAAATAATAATAGTAAGCCAATTAATGAAATTCAAAAGATTACTGTATATTATAATTATTATATATTTTCATATAAAATTAAAAATAATGCTATTTTAAAAAGTAATCCGTACTTCGGATTTTTCAAGTTAATTGCAAAGTAACCGATGGGGGCATACAGATGTGATTGATTTATTAGGAGAAAATGATATATATTACGATTTTAAATATTTTTTTATTTTAAATTATATGGATAAATTTAGTTAGTAATATTTTTTAATGTATTTGATACAATAAATTAATTTTATAAAAATTATGTATACATTATGAAAGTTTTTACCCAAATTATAATTAAGTGCATATATAAGATAAGTAAGAATTAAAAAGGGTTTATTTTAATTTATTTCATGTTATCACATAAGCTTCCACATTAATTGTAATCCAATTTTATCCAATAGTATTTATTATCACATATATATTATTTTTATTTTATTTTATTTATTATCATATACTCCATATCATTTTTTATTTTATAATCGTATCTATAATGATAAAAGTCACAATCGTACTCCTATAAAAATGTTCCGTAACATATTGCGGGACTTTTAATTGTGATTGAGTAATGTGATTCTCGAATCTCAATAATTACTCTTTCCAATCAAAACGGATCTTAATTGTCGAATGAAACTCCTAAAATATCTCACCGTTTGAGACCCTTTTCTCCAAAGCCCTTTTTATATCGACTCTGGTTTCATCACCTGCTCTATTGACTCGCCAAGTGATCACAATATGAATCAGCTATGCCGTTTAGTTGCAGCTACTGGTAGAAAATCTGGTGTACAGGTTCGGTATTTCATGATTCTTTGATCTGTATGAAATTTTGAACACAGATTGATATGATTTATATTCAATTTGGTTACCCTTCTGCAAGTCACCACAACTCCGTAGTGTAGTCAAAAGTTTTTCCAGTGTAATAAGAATTTCAGAATTTTGAATCTGTCAAATATATAAGATATGGAATTTGTCAATGTAAATGACCAAAGGTATATTGCAGGGAAAAAAAATCATTTAATATGCTTGATATATGTTTGTTTCTGTTCAATTGAGAAATTGTTGAGCTTTTCTGTCTGATAATATAATAAACTCTTTATATCTAATCTAAATATGACCAAGAAGAAAGCAATTAGACATCTCTTTTGGCTTATAAAGAAAAGCACCAGGGCATATTTGGATGAATTAGACCCAATTTCTATGTTTCTTTCAAATATTAACATCGAGAATGGGTGCTTGGTTGAGCTTATTTCTAAATTAAGTTGAAACTTTCAGAGACTGAATTTTGTCCATGGAAAGGGCCCAAATTTGGTGCAAAGCAATGACGGACCGTTTACACAATGAAAGCTTGCATCTCCTCCATAGACTTTATGAGTTGTTCATTCTAATTTATTTAATCTTCGTTATAGCCTTAACACCTTGAATTGCATCCTCCCCTATTAAGTTTTATTGTTTTGTCTATGTTTTTAGAAGTTAATATATCAGAAAGTATTTGTGGGATCATAGTTGTTCATTGGGAATGAGCTATTAATGTATGGGCAACATCATGAGGCATGATGTCAGGACCCTAGTGTTAGTCCTGAGCACAGAGAGGATATTACACAGATTTAAGAGAGAGAAGTCATAGAAAATAGGGTTAGAATAAAGGTAGAAGAAGAAGATAGAGCTGAGGTTGGAAAAGAATGGGAGGAAGAAGCATAATTGTGACTTAAAATTGAGTTCACGTTCTCAGAATCACATGGGATAAGCTAGAATCACAACTACCTCCTTCCTAGAATCACATGGGATAAGCTAGTGTCTATAAACTACTTGCCACTACAACTAATTTTATTTATTGTTATGTCCCCAGTTATATTTACTGGATCTTACATTTCTCCCTCCTTCAAAAGTATCCATGTCCTCATGGATTGTTGAAATTGAAAGACCTTCATTCGTCGATGATTCTTGTCAACATTCTGTAGCTTCAAGTATCCATTTCCACCCGGGTCAAAACAGAAGGTCAATAACTTAGTTTAATTATACCATAACTTAACATGTTAAGAAGCTTAATTTCAGCCTAGTACTTCTCTGCTTTTCGTTCAATCTTATCAATCTCTTCCTTTGATAGTAATATCTGGTCCTTTTTGGTTACTAGTGTGGTGTTCCTTGGAGTTTGAACAATTACACCTCCAATTGTCTCCCAAAAATTGGCACGGGTAATGGTGGAATAGGAATTAACACCCTCATAGGAAGAATCAATCTCAATAGTAGTTTGAGTAATGAATGAGAGAGTTGCTTTCTCACGAGGAGCCCTCAACCTCCAGGGAACCATTGGGTGGCCACTTATGTCTTGGTATTCCTCGTGAATTCCTGACTCAAATGCTTAACCATTCTCTTATCATAAAGATCAAAAATAAAAACATTCTTCTCACCTTTTAAGGAGGCTAGAGTGTTGTTGCCTTTAGAGATGTCACATAGGGATTTTCAACAATATTCCCATAGTAAGCATTGCTCTGAAAGCTTGCCTTAACCCCATTTTCAGAGTGTAGGATTTGAAATGCTGATTCTATTTTGTCCCTCCAAGGAGTAGGTGTTGCATACCACCCCTTTTGGGTCAAAGTAATCTTGCATTCAGCATCAATTGTTTCAAAGGTCAGGGGTCTGCCTATCTCAATAATGAAATTGGCATGCTCTAGATGGATAGTTTATTTCCATTGCCTTGTACTTTGTGTAGTAATCACCTGAATAATTGGCTGTAAGTTTTCTGCTACTTCAGGACCTTGTTTTACATCTTGAGTCTCCAAGCTTTCAGGTTCCACAACACACTTGCCTTCCATGGAGTAGCAGACCATATATATCTGGATTGCATAAATTCAGTCCTAGGAGAGCTCATGCTTTCCTTGAATGGGTTATTTAGGGTCCCAGTTTGAAGGGAACCCTTGTGTGATACTGAATCTCGGCTGGGTTTCATTATTAAGGGCTGCTGCCCCTTAACATCGACTGCACATAAAAGTTGTCTATCCTGAGAGGTATCCACCTTAGGCTCCTCATCAAATATTGGTGGTACACTATACCATAAGTCTTCATCATTCTGTAGGGTACCAATATACTCTGGATTTCCACCAACTTTTAGAGGACCATGGTAATTTGACTTTTCCAATTGTAATGAAGGAAGCCACATTTGCCTTGCCTCTTGGTTATCAACTTTTTGGCTTTGGGTTTCCAATAGCCCTTGATTAGAGTGTGGTTCTGCAGCACTTTTCACTTGTTGTACATAGTCATTTCCTCGAGTTTCAACATCAAACAAAGGCTTTTTATCTTGCCATAAATGGTATTTCATTTAAAGAATTGAGGGGAAGAGAGTTTGGACTTCCCCAGTTCATTGACTCTTATTTGGTACCAATCTTTTTGTTGGTTAAATCTTTTGAAAATGTTGAATCACAGGATGATGAAGTTCCCTTTCTGCTATCGAGTCACTTTGCTGCAATTCTTCATCATATATTGGAGGACCTTCACAATATGATTCTTCACAATTATTCACTCAACTAGTAGCTTCCACACCTTCAAAGAAGATGGGAAATGAGAGTGCAAGAGGCTTAAGATCCTTGTCATCCCCTTCCTTAGAACTGAGTTTTGATTCCAATGGACCTCGTCATAATCAAGGTTCCTTCAACTTTCCTTCTCAAGTTGTGTAGGATTTCTGAAAATTCCCTTAATATTTTTTTGGCTCACATGGACTGAATTCTTGCCCTGGTCCACATTACCAAAGAAATTTATAAACTCTGGTCCAGCAGTAGTATCTCTCTGCCTCATCAACTCAGTCATGTATTCCATGAGGAGAGTCCATTTTCTCTTCCATTTTCTGAAAGTTCTCATTAGCATTGCCCCTGAAACTTAACAAATCTTGTTGCAACAACATGTTCTGACCTCTGTGAGTTGGTCCAAACATACTCAGATGTTAAGGAATAGGAATGATATCTTAGTTTAAGGGATAAGTCAACCTACGGAGTTTGAAGAATTTTCTGAGTAATGGCAACACTACTCAGTTATATAGATTAAATGAGCTTGAGTGAGCACAATATGGTAGGACAGTAGGGAACTGGATCTCTTATGAATAATATAAGGATCATATTTCAAACAATTGTTAAGTCTGCCCAGCTTGAGCTTAGATAGACTTAAAGGAGTAAATGAGTAGTAAAATGAAGCTTAGACTCAAACTGATCAAATATCAATTGTACAATTAAGTTCAACCATGAATTAAGCTAGTTTATCAACTGTTAATAGCAGAACATTGTATTAAATGAGAGCTGAATGAATTATGCAGTGTATGTGTTTGATAATATGATTTAATTCAGGAATAATGTCATAGAAGTTGTATAAGTTGATTTGATTTCCTAAACACAGAAAATTACCAGACCATAATCAACTCAGCTGTGAGCTGATTTCCTTCAATTGCAGGAGCTCCAGAAAACAAAGCATTAGAGATGCTTGTTCCATTGATTTTCTGCTGCTGCTTGCTTCATATTTTTGTTGTTGTTACTGAATTTTGTGAAGTATTAGAAGTGTACATGAGACAGAAATTGAGCAGAATAATCTTGTGATGAGAATGGTTTGGAGATTAAGAGGAGATTGAGATTGAGTTTTTTGAGAAGAATAAAAGAGTGTTTTGATTGAAACAATTCAACAAACACTTGGTGTGCAGTTGATAGATTTAGGTATAAGTAATAATTTGAGATAGCTTGAAGAAGAGAAGATCAGAAGTTTAAGGAGAAGAAGAAGGTCAGAGATTAGTATATTGCAGAGGAAGAAGGTAGCAGGTTCAATTGCTCTGATACCAATTTGTCTGGACCCTAGTGTTAGTCCTGAGCACAGAGAGGATATTACACAGATTTAAGAGAGAGAAACCATAGAAAATAGGGTTAGAATAAAGGTAGAAGAAGAAGATAGTGCTGAGGTTGGAAAAGAATGGGAGGAAGAAGCATAATTGTGACTCAAAATTGAGTTCACGTTCTCAGAAATTCATTCATTATAATAATCTCCTTTTCATCTATTACACCAGCTACTATTTATAAAGCAATACAACTGAGCAAAAGACTAGTTTGCCCTCTCAACTACCTCCTTTCTAGAATCACATGGAATAAGCTACTCTCTATAATCTACTTGCCACTACAACTAATATTATTTACTATTATTGTTGTTCGATTTCACAATCAACAATTACGTGCAAGTATACACGATCAACAAGTAATAAAGTGATAAAATCGAGTGTCGAACCCACAAGAATCTTTATTTAACAAATCTCAACTACTAGTTTTATATCAATCCAATTTTATTTAAACAACCGAATTTTGTGATGATTAATTAAGAACTAAATTAAAAAAAATTAAAACTAAGATAAACACAAAGAGTTGATTCGGATGTTAACGGCTTAAGACTACAATATCCTCAGTTATGTAATACAAATCAATTATTCAATTAACCCAATTATTAAATCCACCCGAGTTGTTAACAGGAATTCAAAATATTTATAAGCCCTTTTCCAAGTGATCAAATAAAAATATTTAATTTAATTAATTCTGCGATATTCCTATGCAAAACAAAATAATCAAATTCATTAAGTATCAATTCTCAATTGTTACATGCAGTGAAAAAGATATCCCTATTCAATTCACAACCCTAATTATTTATCTCATGCAAATAACTAAGAATACATGCTATCATATTCAGATCTAACCCTATATTTCATCTCCCGAATTCATCTAGTGTATCACAGTAATCGTTGGCCAAATAATTAAACAATAAGCACAAAATATGATAGACAACTCAATTTGAATAAATAACTGGATTAAAATGGATAATCAATTCATAAGCATAAAAGGTTCAATTGTAGCCTTAATTATAAAATTAGTTCATACTGAAAATTAAAACCAAAAATCCCATAGAAGACATCACAATTAAATTACAAATAGAGAAGAAGAATAAAAACTCAGTAATTGTCTCCAGTCTTCAATCTCCAATCTGAAATTCTTGTAATGCTCCTCTTCAATCTCCAATCTCCAAGTTTAGTTCTGAGCCCTAAATCTCTTTGTGCTTTGTCTCAAAAGGCTCCTCCCTTTTATAGCTGCAAGTCTTCTTTTCAGTCAACTTTGCTTTGAATCCAAATTGAAATAGAAATTGGTTTCTTTTCCAACGTATGCAACAAACTCGTCCAACTCTGCCTAATGCCCAGCGCCCCGGCGCTGGGTTTGTTCTCTAAAATAGCTCCCCGGCACTGCACTATTCTCAGAAATTACAAGTTTTCCATTACTGCTGCCAAAATGCCTCTTTTGCCCCTACTTTGCCCTAACCTGCAAAATAAAAAATAAACCAATAAAAATGTCCTAAAATTCTGGAAAACAACAAAATGTTAAGTCTAAAAATACCTAATTCATGGGTATATTACCCACTCATCAAACACTCCCAAACTTAGAAAATTGCTTGTCCTCAAGCAATGCAAATAACTAAAACAAAATGAATGCAATAACTCACTACATTAAACATCAACTCAAACATAATTAAACATTGACAACCTCAATCAGCCTCAAAGATCCTTGAGTACAACTTAAACGAATGTTCAAAATCAAACATTAGTTAAATTTGGAATATTATCAATTCAATTTATCTCCAACCCACAATGTGCGTGTGTATCAACATGTCAATCTCACCATGAATCGACCAAACATATAAATCATAAGGCTCAGAGACAGATAATTACAGATATAAGACATTCAGTACCCCTCTATATATTAGATACCCTGTATTTCAAAAATCTTTTATTCTTCGATGTTTTCTTTCTATATAACTCGACCAGTGTAATATCTAGTTTCCTTAGGCTTTTCAATGCTACTCATATAACGAGCTTTCAACCAATACTCCCAAACCAGTTGGCTTTAGGGTATTAGGTGTTAAGACACCCCACGGATCTAATAACCCGAATAACAAAGGCCACAAAACTAAACTAGCCAAATGTTTATTTATTTTAACTTGTGCAATGTTAATCTTTATTAGGCTTTACAAAGTTACCCATGTAGCGAACTTTCAACCAACAACTCCCAAACCAGATGGTTTTAGGGCCCTGAGTGTAGAGACACTCTTAAGGGCTTACTTATTTGAGTAACAAAGGCCATAAAGACAACTAGTCAAAATTTAAAATTTATTCTTTTTTTATAGGCATAATTTTCAAAGCACGAAATATCTGTCCTAAGCTACAAATTCTTTCAGTTCAACTAATTCACGGCTAAATTGACATATTGACATTGTGCAATTAAACTCAGGTTTTCTTCAATAAATCAAGTCAATAATGCCCACAAGCTAACTTTGCTTTCATTTTCCCATTCATTCAAGTTGCAACTCAATTCACAAAGATTTTATCATTGGCCAACACAAGGTTTCATGTTTTATCATGCTTAAGTTATATGCTAACACAATGCAACTCAACTCATACTCACAATACTACTAAATACTAAAACAGTCTAGATGCAAAACAACCTAACATGAACAAGCAATTATACTATGAAAACTTAAAACTAGAAAACTACCCCCAAACTTAAATTGAGCATTGCCCTCATGCGAAAAATAAAGAAATAAAAATGGAGGACTCCCTTGATTTGGTCAATTGTTGTGATCGGCCTCCTCATCGCTTATTTCTTGATCGGACGGGGAAAAACTGGCAAAGTGGGCACAGTAGGAAATTGACTGGAGTCCACAGTAAGATTCAGACGGGCAAACATATCCACTAAGGCATTATTGAAACTGACAATGTACCCAAATATGGTGTCTTGCCGCTCAGTCAACCGGACATTCTGCGCCTCGAGATTGTATAACCATCCATTTACCTCTTGTTGGACCTCTTCTGAAACTACTCGGCGAGAAACAGTAGTGTAAGAACCCGAAGTAGTATGATTAGGTGGATCTTGTGGATTTGTTTTTAATTGATATTATGATTACGATTTACTTATTACGCATTATTTAACGTTATAAGTTTGATAATTCATCATTATATCATCGGAGAGTTCATATAACTCATCCGAATCGTCCATTAACATCAAACAATTCATACTTTCTATGAAAGCTTTTAAAGAAGTTTATAAACTAAACTTTAAATTCTTATTTCTTCATGTCCTTATGATTCAACCATATGGAAATCGTTTTTAACATCTTTTACTTCTATTTCATTAAGCTATGTATTTGACATAGAAGACTTAAAGAAAATTTTGATTAAAGGTAAGTTTTAATACCTATCTTGATTTTTCTTTCGTTTTCTTCTTTCTCGTGGCAAAGCTGACGATTTGCTAGCTTTTTCACTCCCGAGACTTGTTAATTCGAGTTCCTCGCGTCCTCTTTTCATTTGTCCAGAGTTTCCTCTCTCGGTTTTTCGAAAAATGAATAGTTAAGTTTGTTTATATAGATTTTCAAGGCTAGGGGCATTTTGGTCATTTGACTACTTTTTACCATTTTACCCCCACCTCCTCACTATTCCCACCTCCTTAGTATTCACGAAGCTTCCAAGAGAAGCTTCGTGGTTCCGTCTTTCGGAATTAGTCCGATAGTTTGAAAAACTGCGTTTCTCGGAATCCAAATATTTTTGGATATTTCGTCTTTCCTATACAGATTAACTTTTACGCGTTCATCGAAAAACTGAAAAACTGAAAAACACTTTTTGATGATTAGCGTTTTTCGTCACGTTTCTCCACAACGTGAAAAACACTTTTCAATTAATTGTGCGATATTCCTATGCAAAACAAAAGAATCAAATTCATTAGGTATCAATTCCCAATTGTTACATGCAGTGAAAAGAGATATCCCTATTCAATTCACAACCCTAATTATTTATCTCATGCAAATAACTAAGAATACATGCTATAACATTCAGATCTAACCCTAGATTTCATCTCCCGAATTCATCTAGTGTATCAGAGTAATCGTTGGTCAAACAATTAAACAATAAGCACAAAATATAATAGACAACTCAATTTGAATAAATAACTGGATTAAAATGGATAATCAATTCATAAGTATACAAGGTTCAATTGTAGCCTTAATTATAAAATTAGTTCATATTGAAAATTAAAACCAAAAATCCCATAGAAGACATCACAATTAAATTACAAATAGAGAAGAAAAACAAAAACTCAATAATTGTCTCCAGTCTTCAATCTCCAATCTGAAATCCTTGTAATGCTCCTCTGCAATCTCCAATCTCCAAGTTCTGTTCTGACTCCTAAATCTTTGTGTATTTTGTTCTCAAAAGTCTTCTCCCTTTTATAGCTGCAAGTCCTCTTTTCAGTCAACTTTGCTTAGAATCCAAATTGAAATAAAAATTGGCTTCTTTTCCGGCGTATGCAACAAACTCGTCCAACTCTGCCTAATGCCCAGCGCCCCTGCGCTGGGTTTGTTCTCTAAAATAGCGCCCCAGCACTGCACTATTCTCAGAAATTACAAGTTTGCCATTACTGCTGCCAAAATGCCTCTTTTGCCCTAACCTGCAAAATAACAAATAAACCAATAAAAATGTCCTAAAATTCTTGAAAACAACAATATGTTAAGTCTAAAAATACATAATTCATGGGTATATTACCCACTCATCAGTTATGCCCCCAGTTATATTTACTGGATCTGACACATGACCGCAGATGTTTAAAAGCCGTTCTCACATGCTTAATTCCCAATTTTGTATATTTACATGATGTGATCGCTATGGAGCATGAATCACTTGAAATTTTCATGTGACTTTGGAACTGGTGTGCACTCCTGAAATTCTGGATACTTGTATCCTTTTGTGTTTCCTGGTTGTTGTTGAGGGAAACACAATTAACATACTTCGAATTTTACAGGCCGGTACATATATTTCAGCTTCAAGAACTTTACCAGAACATATTATTGGCTATTCTTTACTTTCAAGACAGAATACTTCAGATGCATCTTTGCAGAAGGATTTTGATGATGGGTATGTAATCTCTCTCTCTATGGTGAAAGTGTTTGGATTTTTTTCCCATTCTGTTAGTTCATTAGATACTAAGTTGCATTATAAACAGATAGGTGGTTGTTAAGAGTGCTTATTCATCTTAGCTTTTATATCCGTTTGCACAATTGATAAGTTTGTATTTCATTTACTGAACCTCCAATAATTTTCAGATTTAGAGGACATGATATGTTGGCACCTTTTACTGCTGGGTGGCAAACTACTGATTCAAATCCTCTAGTGATAGCGAAGTCTGAGGTAAACTTTGTAGACATATTTCCTTTTATTGATACACAATTTTTATTGCCTTAAGAAACCTAGTTATCAGTCAAATTAAGCATATATGTGTTCTGGCACAAAAACACACACACACACACACACACACACACCCCTGTTATGATGCACATGGATATATGCATACCTGTGTCTTAAATCTTAATATACGTTGCATCATCCTCGTTTATATATAGTATCAAGGGTTGTTCTTTTCTTCCATATTAAGTGCACTTACTTTTTCATATTTGATTTTTGAAGGGTTCCTATGTCTATGACACAAATGGAAAAAAGTATCTTGATTCTCTTGCCGGTCTATGGTGCACAGCCTTAGGTATCCAATGTTTTCTTTCTCAGCCCAACTAGTCTATTTGTATGAATTTTACAGTCAATTGTTGTGTCCCTTCACAGTATGAACAATATTATATTGTGTAACCATCATTGATCATCCATAATTAATTTCCCTTTTGCATTTTCTCCTATAATTTTTACATAAATTTTCACCTTTTATACTCACAAAAGATCAAAGAATTGGAAAAATTGTGATGACTGTAAAGTACCCAATCAAGCATTCCTGATTTATTATTATTCATTTGTTTAATTAAATTTTTATTAGATGGATATTCTGAAAGGTGAAATATTCATTTCGCACATGCTATGTTGTACAACCATTATAGACATACAGTTGTACACTGAGCTGTTGGTATGTCATATTTTATATGTTTTAGTGGTGTTAGCCACGTCTCTACCTACTTTCCGTGCAGGGAAATATTTATCTTTTTGATTGTGCACTTTTCAATATTTTGCAGGGGGTAATGAACCCCGTCTCATTGATGCTGCAGTTAAACAACTTAGTACCCTGCCGTTTTACCACTCCTTTTGGAACCGTACTACGAAGCCCTCTTTGGTATTGTTGATTTTTCACTTGTACATGTTTTACCATTAATTAATACATAGGTAATTAGGTGAATTTCTTTTCAAATAATACAGGATCTTGCAAAGGAGCTTCTAGAAATGTTCACATCTACTAAAATGGCGAAAGTCTTCTTCACAAATAGTGGATCAGAAGCTAATGATACCCAGGTTTGGTTATTACTACCTTCAGAAAGTGATATATTTTTCGATCTTCAAGGTTTCCTAATTTCATCATCATATGTATTTAAAGAACTTATTTAATATAAAGGGAGGATTTGAATGTCAAACATGGATGGCATTCTGGTTACACTAAAGGAGTAGAAGCGTTAATTAATCTGACACCAACATATGTTGAAGACAAATATAACTTGCTAGGTTAAGAATTACCGAGCTCCTTAGAACATCATTTGAGACGATTACATAGAAGAAAACATAATGATAAGGCGAAGGTGACTGAACTGACATATAAAAAAGGGGATGGAAGAAGATAAGGCTGCAAGAGAAATGAGTTTGAATATAAAGTTAAACCATGTTTTAGTTGTTGAAGCTAAACCTCAAAGTGACAACTTCAAAATAAACTTTCTTTGTAATATTTGGTTGTAGGTGAAGCTAGTTTGGTATTATAACAATGCACTTGGAAGGCCAAACAAGAAAAAGTTTATTGCTCGTGCAAAATCGTAAGTTGATTGCTCAGCTGATGGTGTTCCCTCAGTTGAACTCTTCAATGATTTCTGTTCTTATGTGTTCTCTTTATTTTGGACAGATACCATGGATCTACTCTCATAGCAGCTAGTCTTTCTGGGTAGGGTTCTTGGAGCAGTCATTGTTGTTCATACAAACTTTTCATTCCACTGAGAGACACCTTTTCTTTTGACAGCCTTCCTGCACTGCATCAAAAATTTGATCTGCCAGCTCCATTTGTACTGCACACTGATTGCCCTCATTATTGGCGGTATCATCTTCCAGGTTTGATAATACCCAAATCAATTCCTGAGCTTTGCTGAGAGGATTTGTGATTCTAAAATTATATTTGCGATATAAATATGCATGTAGGTGAGACAGAAGAAGAATTCTCAACAAGGTTAGCCAATAATTTGGAAGAGCTTATCCTGAAAGAGGGGCCAGAGACGGTAATTTAATTTTTTTCCAAATCTTTTACAAATCATATTACAACATAACTATTGATTTTTCTAATCTAGTATACTTGATTCCAGATTGCTGCATTCATTGCAGAGCCAGTCATGGGGGCAGGAGGTGTGATACCACCCCCTGCAACTTATTTTGAAAAGGTCAGTTTTTCTTTTCCTTCTTTTTGTTTTTGCTTTAAAAATTGTCCATCACATGTTGGAAGTAAATAAGTCACCTATAATGCAATAAATGGATTTTTTTCATCATTAGAGATTGTATCAAAAGTATCCCAAACATGTTATGAAGCATGTCCATATTATATGGAGACACAATAAATGGAAACAGCGATGTTGCCTGCTTTATGAGTAAAGCCTTATCCCAAAACTAGGTTTCAATAAGAAACTACTCTGATAATAGGGGTTATTTCTCTGATTTTATGTTCCTGACATCTGCGATAGATTTAAGCAGAACCTAGGCGGTGGAGGGGCGCCTAGTGCCTAGGCTGCCTAGGCGTTTTCTTTGATGTCTCATTTATTTATTTTTGTATTGTGATACTATACAAAGCAAATAGTAAATGTAATTTTTTTAATTTTACATGAAACATTACTAAAGATACAATCTTTTAAGATTTAACAATTTCATTTTAGGTATTATAGAGCTTCAAAGTAGAGATCTGATTCTATCTAGGTGGGAGCCTAGGCACCTAGGCGGAAATTAATCGGACATAGGTGGAGATTTTTAGAACACTGGATTTGGGATTTGGGATTTTGAGCGTCTTTGACATCTTTGCAAATTTTTATGAATTATAGCTATTAGGGCTTTTTTTGGTTTATTGCGTTTGGAACATTAACTTATATAGTTTGAAGTTCATTTAGACCTCTAAATGCACGGTGCAATGTTTGTGAGTTAAATAAGTTGCGTTTGAAAAGTGCGTTTGTGAAACAAACAAGTTTCTCAAATGCGTTTAACCTCCAAACGTTGCAAGCGTAGCGAACGCTGGACCAAGTATGTACTTAGAGGGTGTTTTGGATCACTAATAAGCAGGTACCTGCTTATAAGCAGTTTTAAGTAGCAAAAATGTAGACTAAAATACAGTTTGCACCCCAAAGTTTGTAGCATTGTTGAGGTTTGCATCATAATATTTAAAACGTATTTAAATGCACCCTAAACTTTTTTTTCGTTAAACAAAATGCACCCTCCGTACAATTAACCGGTCAAAATTGACCGGTTGTGCCTGTAATCCAAATTTTGAAGGGGTAATTTCAGTAAAACATATTTAAGAAATAAAAAAAAATTAAAATATACCCCAACCTCCAAGTCACTGGGCATCTTCTCCATCAATAACCCCAACCCTAAACCCCATCCCTATCCCCAAATCAATTTCACACCAAAATTAACCATCACTAGCAGGGACTGCCTTTACCATCAGTTGCACGACATCACCGTCACCACCAACACGAAGAATTACCATCACCAACACGAAGCACGTAATCATTAACATCACCATCAGATCTACTTACACAACAATTCCAACCTTTAACATCACCTAGATCAATAACACCCTCCACTACATGATATCAAAAGAAAGATTTATCAAGAGTATTGACGGAAAGAAAAAAAAAGATTTAAGATGATAAAAAGAGCTAATCGGCTGAAATAAAGGGCTCAATTTTTGTGAAGATCGCCTTCGACTAACCCTAGTTCGCCGCCGGGTTGATGCACGGGAATATAGCTGCAAGAATCCACTTCCTATTACATTTGATTTGGTACCCTGGTTGCTTTTTTTAAATAAAGAAAGCTATATATATATATATATATATGTACGTATCTCTCAGACGATAAAGAGAAGGAGAACTTATTTTGTTTTTGTGATTTTGATTTTAGATTGTTACAACAGTGGAGTAGGAGATGAAGATAATGAATGATTATATTTGGGGTTGGATGATGATAGCTAAAATTTGAAAATTAAAGATGATGAACAAATGATTTGGGGATTAGGGTTGGGGTTTGGGTTATATTTGTGGGTGTGGTTTATTGTTTATTTTTTTAATGTTTTTAATTTTCTTAAACATGATTTACCGATTTTGCCCTTTACAAAATGGGTTTACAATAATATCCAGTACGGAGGGTGCATTTTGTTTAACGAAAAAGAAGTTTAGGGTGCACTTAGATACGTTTTAAATATTAGGATGCAAACCTCAACAATGCTACAAACTTTGGGGTGCAAGCTGTCTTTTAGTCAAAATGTATTTGGTAAACTATTTCTTGAGATTATTTGTAAGCAATTCTTGGGGAAATAAACAAAAGCATCAATTTGGTGCTTTTGCTTGTAAGGAAATACAGTAACCAGATTATTCTATATTTCTATTTACTATCATATCATTTTTGGTCATTTTGTATGGGGATAACTAAATAGCAGTTTATTCAATACCAAACATTTTTTCTTTTTTACTCTTTTAAGTACTTTTTCATTATAAAACACAAGCAGTTTAAAAAAAATGCTTATGAGTATAAGTTCTAAGCAAAATAACTATTCATTATTTTTAAGCAATCCAAAACATGTTCTTAGTGCGAAGAACTCGCCCTCTAGATAATAGTCATTTTTTCTTTGCTAATTTCTTGAACTTGGGAAGTCGAGCAGACCACCATTCCTGTTGTGCAGCTTTTGTTTTCTTTTCAGTGAAAAATCCATTGCTTATGATTGATACAAATTGACCTAAAACTTGATTTGAAACTTTTTCGGTCCTTTCAAATTTGATTTAAAACTCTCATTGATGAGTCGGTAAAGCTTTGGATTATCATTCTTCTTCAGTGTATATGTTAATGGAGCACATATTTTTTTTTAAAAAATTTGTTTGTCGTTATTTTGAAAGTACCATCCAAATTTTTATCGACGAACTTCCCAAAAAACTCTGGCATTTTCAACTTAAAATTCTTATGATGCATCTCCTCACGTGCTTGTTCTTCCAAGATAAAGTCGAAGATATCATTTTTTGTTCTCTGACTATATCAGTATATATAGATCATTATAATCCATTAAAAATATTAGGATATCTTTATTTACGTCAACTATCACGTCGCACTCATATAAACTCATTGATAAAGTCATATGCTACGCCCTGTAACACTTCAAAAAACAAGCTTTATTGCCAATTTCTCACCTTGTAAAAAGTTTACTTAGAAATAGTCAGACATCTCTGGATATTGATCATATATTGGTGGTGGTTCCCGGTCTTGTCGTTTGCAAAGCAAACTTTATGGCAAAAAATCTCTCTTCTGGTTTTATTCATTATCTTTAATTTTGTTGGGTAAATATAGCTGTCGAAAATCTGATTTCACCTTAATCACTCCTCAAGGACCTCAACCTTTCACCGAAGGGCATTATTATGTCTTGTATTGCACCAAAAGAGACTTAGTAGGATCCAACTAAGGCTTTGATACCACTTGTTGCAATGAAAGATTACTATAGTTGCTGTGAACAGCAATCATGTCTGAGGGTTAATTCATACTGTTAAGTTTTGCCACTTCAGAGACAACTTATTGCAGTGTAGAAGTAATAAAGCTTACATTAAGAACCATATTTCTTAATTTTCTTTTCCAAAAAAGTACATCATGTCTTTTTAAAGCAAGTGAGAAATGATGAGCGGTTATCATGTATCAACCCCTTGCTCTGGTACTAGGAGTATTTCATTCATTACAATTTCGAGTGACATTTCAATCATTGTTTTTTCTTCTTAATCTTCACATATTTGTTATTTAAAAAAAGTTTTTGTGAAGTCTCGACTAAGTATTGTTGATTTTTGGTTCCTTCCCATTTCTTTCTGTCCATTTATGCTTATTGGATTCTAATTAGCACATCTTACTTTTGCAGATTCAAGCTGTTGTTAAAAAATATGACATTCTATTTATTGCGGATGAGGTACCACAGTTCCTTCTGTCTGTACTAAAAGTACCCCACGGGACATGCGGGTCTTATCTTCCTCTTTCTCTTTTTCCCAGCTCTCTCTCCTTAATAGGGCCCTCTATCCCTTTTCCCATCTATCTCTCTTTGGAGGAACTACAATTTTAGTTTTTAGATTTTTATTAAAGAAAAAATATGAGTGCTGCCAGGTGGCAGACCCTCTCCTTTTATACATAGATATGTAACCAGTAAGCTCTGGCTCAGTACCCAGACTCACATTCTTACCTTCCATGTGTTCTAGGTAATCTGTGCATTTGGAAGACTAGGAACCATGTTTGGCTGCGATAAATACAACATCAAACCAGATCTTGTCTCTATAGCAAAGGTAGAATCCGACTCCATACTGTAAAGGTGACTCCTGCTTGTTATAGAATTATTCCTTTTCACCTCCTTTCTCTAACTAAATTTTTCAGGCACTTTCCTCTGGGTATATGCCAATTGGTGCTGTTTTTGTGAGCCCTGAAGTTTCAGATGTTATATATTCTCAAAGCAACAAACTGGGTATACTAATGAAAGACTTTAATCACTGCTATCCATCTTTTTAAGGTTTCCTTCTAAAATCAATTTTCCATCAGGTTCTTTTTCTCATGGATTCACTTATTCTGGGCACCCAGTCTCCTGTGCTGTTGCATTGGAAACACTCAAGATTTACAAGTATATTTCCCATCATTTCTGAAACATAATTATTATATAATTCGCTCGTCTCAATTGCATGAAATTACTATGAATAAATGTAATATTTGCAAATGTAGAGAAGTGAATCCATATCTCTCTGTGTGTATTATCGGTTTCTTACTTCGTTTGTGGAGAGTCTAATAGAAACTCTTGAGGACAATCCCATAAATGAACTTAATCTAATTGATTTTCTGTGGTGGGTCATTACCAAGTTGATGGTATCCCTTGTCTGGATATTTAATTGTGATCAAAGATTTTTATCAGTCAAGATTATAGCACGTGTTGGTAACATTTTAGTTTTTAGAAAGACATTGAAACTGTTTCCTTGTTTCAGGGAGAGAAATATTGTTGAGCAAGTGAAGAGCTTATCCCCAAAATTTCAAGATGGCATAAAGGCATTTTCTGACTGCCCAATTATTGGGGAGGTAATTCCAGTGTCTCAGCAAGTAGATTAGATATGCTAATTACGTGGTCATGTTTACAGCGGAAACTCTTCTAACTCTACAGATTAGGGGAACTGGCTTGATTATTGGGACAGAGTTCACAGATAATAAGTCACCTAATGATATCTTCCCTCCTGAATGGGGTAAGTTTGACGTATATATATATCAAGGGGAAAATGTAATTTAAGGCATGCCCCAAGCTTGGCTAAGGCTACTTAATAAAACGACGTGTATATAAATATATATATATATATATATATATATTTATATTTATATATGGGGCCTGAACCATTGCAAATGGTGGCTATAGGAGCTGTATGTATGGCCACCGCATCTTGCTCCGTTCATTTTAAGATCTGACAAACATGATTTAAAAACACCTGGAGCCTTCCGTGACATTGTGTTGCGGTAGACAAGTCTCCTACAGCAACACTGTGTTGCGGTAGACAAGCCTCCTATAGCAACACTTTATTGTGGTAGGAAAGTGTGTTTTAGACTGTGGCCGCCAGATCTTCAAATGGACATTGTAAGATCTGGCTGCCATATAAAGTCTTATCGCCACTATGTGCTATGGATCACTCTCCTCTCTCTATCTCTCTCTGTGTCTATATATATATATATATGTATGTATGTATGTATGTATGTATGTATGTATATAGTGTATATTTTCTGGAAACGTTAAATGATTTTTAATACTTTTAGGAGGAATTACTGAGATAGATAATTATGCAACAAGCAACCATGCAAGTGTTTTGTTGTTGTTTCCTGTTTCCACAAAAGTTTGTGAATGGTGTACTCAGGGATAGGCGCATATTTTGGCGCTCAGTGTGAGAAGAATGGGATGTTAGTGCGCGTTGCTGGTGACAATATAATGATGTGTCCTCCTTTTATCATGACCCCCAATGAAATTGATGAGGTAGGCCCTCCTGAACTGTGAATGGATGTTTTCATCATATTAATAGATATTTGATCACAAGCATAGTAGAACAGGTTAGTTTAGTGCATCAGTGGTTGTCTTATGGGAATAGCGGCCTTTGAATGATTGAGAATTGTGCATGGTGATGTTGAGACCAGTAACTTACCTTACACTTACTCTTTTTAAAGAGAATTTTGGATATGTGCGCGCGCTAGTGGAAATGTTTTATGCGAATCTTTCAAAGTAAAATACAATGGAATTAGGATCCTCTCCATTTTATGGTCTACATTTAAAATGTGTTGGAATGTGATGTCTTGCTGATGGAAGAAGAGAAATGATGGAGAATATACAAAGAATGGACTCTCCATTTCATTTGGAGAGGTTCCTAATCCAACACAATGCATATTGTTAGTCGTATGTAAATTTAACACTCCCTTCGTTCCAAAATATAAGTTCAAGTTTGACTTTTCAAAATTAATATAAGATATTTTCAAATTTAAATTTAATGTGATTTATTTAACTCTTAAAAACTTCTAATGTTGTAATTATTACTCTCCGTCCAGCTTTATTTGTTTTAAATGACTTTTTATAGTTAAATCAACCATATTTAGAATAAAAAATGTTTATTAGATATTGGCACAAAATTATTGTACATCGAGGAAAGTCATCTTAGTTGGTTTGAAAAAATTTCATACATTTGTTTAATTATTAATTTAAAATTGGTTAATTTGACCTTAATAAGTCAATTAAGACAAGTAAAGGTGGACGGACGGAGTAATATTTTTTCGATGGTACAATTTTCAAAACTATGTTATCTAAAATTAAATAAATTCATATTAATTTTGAGTATTGATATATATCAAATTGACTTGTATATTTTGGAATGGCGAAAGGGGGTTTCTTTAGTAAGTAAGGAAAGCAAGTTAGTTACGTCTATCTTAAATTCTGATTCGGATTCTTAAAAAGATTGTGATTGCTAGACCATAGCAACACAAACATACTCATCAGAAAGTCGATCGCATTTACTATGCCCCTCTAGATATTACTTTGAATAGTAAATGCCTATCAGCACAGAGCTAAAATTTGACACTTGATATCTTCAGTTGATAAGCAAGTATGGGAAAGCACTTGAGGCTACTGAGGAAAGGGTGAAAAAACTGAAGTCTCAGCAGAAATAAGCAGTTGATTACTAGGGGAAGGTACTCGAGTCTACTGGGGTGAAAGAACTTTTGAGTCTCAGCTGAAGTACACTTCACAGCCCAGGTTGTTAAGGGCGAAAAATCTGATCTTCAATGTATAGGGTCAAAGTTTTGCACGCTGTTTGTGAAACATGTTTTCTTAATAAAGTGTTGTTTATCTGGTCTCATTTACTTTTCTCTTCTTATTTTTCTTATCTCTATATCTATTTCTCTCTATCATATAAGGGTTTCATCCAACAACTATAATGGCAAAGATTGAAAATAATTTTACACTTGCCGCTACATGGTGTGGCGGCAGCAACACAGATTGTAGCGGTTAGGTTAATTACTCGCATGCCCCTCCTGCTTTATTATTATATTTTATTGCTGCAGCTGTTGCTTTATTATTATGTTTGCTACACTGCTTGCTGCTACAGGCTCTGGCGGCAGTGCAGCAAGTTTAGACCCCTTCTTTATTGCCGTTATTCCCCTTTAATCACGAAACAATTGATACATTTATGATTTATTACAAAAACTGGTATAGGAATTGATACAAACGTGAAAAATGGTCCATTAATTTAGGTCTAGATATCGGACAAATTCAGACTACTAGGCATGAAATATTATATCCCTTTTAATTCTTTCGGCTAAATAATTGAGAGCAAACAATACTATATTTAAATTTCAAAATTTTCCCATTGTTATGTTTAAAATTTAAAATTTAAAATTTAAATTTCATTGTAATTTAAAATATAAATTTCATCGTAATTCATTGTAATTTAAAATTTAAATTACAATGAAATTTAATTTTAAATTTAAATTTCACCCATTTTTCTGATGTTTAAACTCTAAAATTTAAATTTCATTGTAATTTAAAATTAAAATTAAAATTTCATTGTAATTCATTGCAATTTAAATTTAAATTTTAAATTTAAATTTCATTGTAATTTAAATTTTAAATTACAATGAATTAACAAAATAAAATTTAAATTACAATGAATTAAGATATTTTAAATTTAAATCTAAAGTCAATTATAATTAGTAAATAAATATTAAGATAAATTACCAATTACCTAAAAAGTATTACCAATTGTGAGACGTGAAATTTAAATTTTAAAAACAGTAAATCTCATAATTAGTAATACTTTTTAGGTAGTTTATAATATTCATAATTATAATAACATAAATAAAATAAATTTATGTTAATTTTGAGTTTAAAAATATTTAAAATTAATTTTTTAAAAATTAATATTAATCTTATAATTTGAAACAAATACATAGAATTTGTTTATGGGCAGTTTTGTACATGGTGACAAGTGACTACCTTTATAGCTTAGACAATTTGGGATCACCCGAAGATGGAATTATTATTCCTCATTAAAATAAAATTTAAAAAAACATTAATTCTTGTCTAAACGTATAGTGTTAGTGTGAAATTTACTTTGTTAGTCGGTGATTATTACAAATTAAAATAAAATTTACACTGTTAATTCATTATAATTTAAAATTTATTTTGTTAATTCATTGTAATTTAAAATTTAAATTACAATGAAATTTTAATTTTAAATTACAATGAATTACAATGACATTTAAATTTTAAAATTTAAACACAAGAACAATGGGTAAATTTTAAATTTAAATTTCATTGTAATTCATTGTTATTTAAATTTTAAATTACAATGAAATTTAAATTTTAAATTATAATGAAATTTAAATTATAAAATTTAAACATAAGAACAAGGGGAAAATTTTGAATTTTGAATTTTAAATTTAAATGTAGTATTGTTTACTCTCAAATATTTAGCTGAAAGAATTAAAGGGATATAATATTTCATGCCTAGTAGTTTGAATTTTGTCTGATATCAAGACCTGAATTAATGGACTATTTTTCACGTTTGTATTAATTCCTATACCATTTTTTGTGATAAATCATAAATGTATCAATTGTTTTGTGATTAAAGGGGAACAACAACAATAAAGCAGAGGTCTAAACTTGCTACACTGCCACCAGAGCCTTGTGGTGCACAAAAAGCCCGAGGCCTGCGGCCTGGTCTTGGTCTGGCCTGGGTCCGGCCTGGTCAAGGCCTGGCCCGATCAGGCCTGGCCTGGAAGGCTTGAAAAAGTCGGTATTTTTAGACAAAAATCTGGTCTGGCCTGACTTGCAAAAAGGTCTGCCCTGGCCTGGGGCCTGGCCTGGCAAGGCCTGGCTTGGGGCCTGGCTTGGCAAGGCCTGGCCTGGCCTGGTCTGGCTGGGCCTGGCCTGAGGCCTTATATGATTTTTTTACCCAATTAATTATTTATAATTTTTGAACTTTAAATTTATAATTATTCATCAATAAACAATAAATTTTAACTTATTCATTATTGTAATTTATAAATTATAATACATTAGTTTTAATTAATACATCAATAAAGTTTAAAATTTTAATTATTCATTCTTGATTTCTTGCAAGTACATTTAATTAATATATTAGCTAGTTTATTTAATATTAATAAGTTAGTTTATTAAATTTTAATATTAATATATGAGTTAGTTTATTAATATTAATAAGTTAGTTGATTAAATTTTAATATTAATATACTACTTAGTTTATTTAATATTCATAAGTTAGTTAATATTGCATAGCGTGTTAATTGCATTTAACATGCTAATATGTTAATATGCATATTTATTTAATATGTTAATAGCATTTTTATTGCATATTTATTTATTTAATATTTATTGCATATTAAATATTAATATTAATATGTTAATGTTAATATTGCATATTTTAATATTTAATATGCATATTAAATATTAAATATTTAATATGCATATTAAATATTAAATATTAATGTTTAATGTTTAATGTTTAATATGTTATTTATTTATTTAATATTCATGTTTATTGCATATTAATATGTTTATTGCATATTTATTTAATATTGCATATTTATTTATTTAATATGTTAATATGCATATTAATATATTTATTTAGTTAATATGCATATTTATTTAATATGTTAATTGCATGTTAATTGCATTTAAGTTAGTTCATAGTTTATAAATTATAATACATTAGTTTTAATTAATACATCAATAAAGTTTAAAATTTTAATTATTCATTCTTGATTTCTTGTAGATACATTTAATTAATATACATCTTCAATGAATATAACTAGTTAGTATTTAATATTAATAATAAGTTAGTTACTTAGTTGATAGTAAACAACTATACATAGTTGATAGTTAATATTAATAATAAGTTAGTTACTTCAATGAAACTAACTTTATATTCAAAAAATAAAAGTGTAATCTACAGTATTTTTTACGAAGTGCATAGTAAACAACTATACATATATTTAAGAAATTAATTTATTTTATATTCAGTTACATCTAAATTACGTTTTATTTTAATTTAAGAGAAATATATTTATTTTTGTTTTAATCGTTCAACTTATATTGGTGTGTAGTAGAATGTTAAAATAAAATAAATCTCAAAAATCTTGCATCATTTTTACAAAATTTTATTGCAAGTACATTTAATTAATACATTTAATAATTCATATATTAATATATGAGTTATTTTATTAATATTAATAAGTTAGTTGATTAAATTTTAATATTAATATACTACTTAGTTTATTTAATATTCATAAATTAGTTAATATTCATAAGTTAGTTAATATTGCATAGCATATTATTAATATAACAAGTACATAATATTAATATTATTAATAGTTATTAATAATATAACATTATTAATAGTTATTATTAATGTTATTATTAATATTATTAATATAAGTTAGTTATTTATTTATTATTAGTTAGTTTACTACTTTACTACTTAGTTAGCACTCATAGCAGCCTAGCAGGCTGCCCGCCTCCAGCCGGACCAGCCCCCAGCCCCCAGCCCCCGCCCCCAGCCCCCAGCCCCAGGCCCTTCCCCAGACCGGATCACTCCCAAAACAAGGCCCATGTGCAATTTTTTTTTAAATTCTGAACCAGACTGGACAAGCCTGGGCCTGGCCCAAGGTCTAGCCTGGCCTGGCCTACAGGCCTCAGCAGGCCATAGTTTGGTGGGAAAGGCCTGGCTTGGCCTGGCCTGAAGGCCCAAAAGTCAAGGCCTGGCCTGGTCTGGTCAACGACCCAAGCCTGGCAGGCCCAGGCCGGACCAGACCAGGCCGGCCTGTTGTGCACCACTACCAGAGCCTAAGCGGTATGCAGTGTAGCAAGCGTAATAATAAAGCAGCAACTGCATCAATAAAATATAATAATAAAGCAGGAGGGACATGCGAGTAATTAGTCTAGTCGCTACAAGTTATGTTGTTGTCGATACAGCGTGTAGGGTAACATTATTTTCAATCTTTGCCATCCATTTTGTTGATCAACAATGGAAATTATGGTTGTTAAAATAATACCCGTGACAACCGGTTGCCACGGATATGGACCCATTATTATATATATATATATATATATATATATATATTATATACGATCCGGATCTTAAGTTTATCTTTTATCTAACACAAATTGCTTACCCCCCTTTAACGACGGATCGGGTGACTGTTCTGTCCGTCGCTATATATACAACCGTCGTCTTAACTTTTAGCGACGGACAACATATAGCGATAGACAACATATAGATGACGGTTGTATATATAGCAACGGACCGAACCATCGTTCGGTCCGTCGCTAAAGGGGGTAAGCAAGGTATGTTGAATAAAGGGTAAGCTTAAGATTCGGATCGTGTGTATATATATATATATATATATATATATATATATATATATAGTCAGCTTCAGTTGAGGGATCCCTTAAATAGTGTTATTTGAGGGATGGGGGCTCAACCGTTGGATCTGCATCCATGTGAATAAGATTACCTAAGTGGAGTTTGTGGTGGGCCAGGAGTGTGAAGATGTAAAACAATCTTATCCACATGGATGCAGATCCAACGGTTGAGCCCCCAACCCTCAAATAACACTATTTGAGGGATCCCTCAACTGAAGCTAACTATATATATATATATATATATATATATATATATATATATATATATATATATGAGATCGTTAGGGAGTTCATGCATGGGAATAAAATTGCTCCCCGCTCCCCAAGTATTTTATTTCTTTAATGGTAGTATTGTTTTCAGTAAATTTAATAATGCTAGCTTGGTCATTTAGGCATTTAGCCATTATATTAACTAAAATTATAGCCAACAACTTTTGGCAACTATGATCATGTGTTTTTTCCCATATATATATATATATATATATATATATATATTGATATATACGGTTCCTTTCTCCAGCGAACCTTAAGTAGCGAACCAAGAACGAACCGGCTATAGCGACGGTTTTTTTCGTCGCTATAGCATGCAAAGCCGACGACATAGCTATGGCGACGGTTTGAACCGTCACTATCGCTCAAAAAATTGTCGCTATAGTCGGTTCGTTCTAGGTTCGCTATTTAAGGTTCGTTGGAGAAGTGGACCGTAGATATATATATATATATATATATATATATATATATATATATATATATATGGTTGTGTGAGTAATATATGTAAATCTATGAGTAATTCTAGGTATCTCAATTTTTTTGGTTCTCAAATGTCTTAAAACATGTCATCGTTATATTGATTTAATAATTGAATGTACTAAAAATTTTAAATGAATTACATCAGTTTTAATTTTGAAAATAACTTTAAATGGACTTAAAAAAATCATATATAATCCCTCTATCTGATTAAAGGTACAATTTTGTTTGTCCTTAAAGGGAAAAGTATAGGTACTGTTGGGTCCCGAATATTTGGGCTTGATACATGGGTTGGGCCTTGACCGTATTGGGCGAGCTTGGGTCCGGATAAAGGAATGTTTGGAGGGATTACTAATTCCATGTGGATTCTAATTGTGGGAAGAGGAGTTGGGGTTTGAACCAACTTCCTTATTTCTAGGAGATTTGGTGCAAACCTATTATGGAATGATATATGGGGAGCCCTAATCTAATATGGAGATGGATTCTAGGGAGAAGGTGAGAATACTATAAATACATGGCTTTACCCTGATTTTAAGGTACACACATTATTATTACTTTCCAGCAGTAGAGCATTACTCCTCCATTGTTAACCTTAATCAGTATGTACTTATTCTCACACCGGAGCTATCCCCCCGCGGCCCAAGCCGTCAAGCTTTTGGTGTTTACCCATTTTTGTGCAGGATTGGACGCGTTTTGGTGATTAGAGCGCGTGGACGGATCTTGGCGTTAACATTGGCGCTAGAAAGAGGGCTTTCTAGTGTTGTTCAATCACAATTATCAACTCCCCGTGCCTGAAGTCATGGTGAAAAGTAGGACAGTTTCGGGAGTGGGACAGTCAACGACGGAAGACTCTTCCCAGAAAAAAGGGTCCGTGAAGGACATACTGGGGGCGTCGAGGAGCATCCATGAGAAACTTGGCCCCCAAAGCACCTCGGTGGGATCCAAAGTAAAAGACCAGGAAGACGTATGGAGGAAGCCGTTCTTTACAGCCAGCAAAGAGACTAAAGATCGGAGAAGGGTAGGAGGCACACTGCTTCGAACCCGACACCGAGAGGATCAGGAAGAGAAGAAGTCTGTTCTGGCCAAAAAAGCACAGAAGACGGAGGAGGCACATAAAGTACTGCTGATACAGAGAGAAGAGATTGCCAAACTGATGGTGCATATGGCCGAACAGGAGAACCATGCCTCCAGTCATAGTTAAACCAGAAGGCGTGGGAGATCTCCAGACAGACAGTCAAGGGCGAGGCATTTAGAGGATACGAGGCAAACTGAGAGTAGGCTTCGGAGCCGCTCTCGCGATAGAAGTAGATCCGCCCTAGAAGTCCCCGGTATAGCGACAGCAGGCGTCGAAGCTATTCCAGGGCAGATAGTTCGGAAGGCATCGGAAGGGAAGTCCAAGGGAAGAAGGTCCCTCCCAAGAAAGAAACACAACTAAAAACAAAACCAGCGGAGTTAGAGTTAACGAAGCTAAAGAACAAGCGCCCGGGAAGTCCTCGGTACAGCAAAAGCAGACATCAGAATCCTTCCCAGGCTGATATAGTACGAATGGTAAGGGTCGGACAAACCGAGGGATAAAGATTCTCCGAGGAAAAAAGAGACTCTGGCATTGGAGGGAATAGAGTTGCTGACCAAGAAGTTTGAAGAGATTCAGAAAGAGCTAGCTGAAGTCAGACAAGAAAAGGTGAGTTCGGGCAAAAAAGTTTCACCCTTCTCCGCCGAGATCATTCAGGAGAAGGCAGACCCGAGCAAGAAACTACCTTATATGGAGAGCTATGATGGGTTAGGTTATCCATATCAGCATAGTCAGGCATTTGATAGATTGATGGACTACTATAACTGTACAGATGCGGCCAAGTGTCATACCTTCATGACAACCTTGAGGAAGGATGCCAGGAAGTGGATGGTGACTTTGGCCCCGAACTCGGTCTCATCATGGGAAGAGCTGTGTGACAAATTTCATACCCAGTTCGGGAGCAATAAGAGGAGGTGGAAACCAACTGGGTCATTATCACAGGTCAGACAACATTCTAATGAGACATTGGGCCAATACGTGAAGAGATTTAGGGAAGCAGTAGGTCATGTGACAGATCTCAATGACCTCCAAGCTGTAGGACTCTTTTAGAATAGGTTGGACTTGGTAAGGTCAGAAAATCTAGTGAAGAAGTTGATGTTCAACCACCTGAAGAGCTTGGCTGAGGCATTCGAGAAAGCTGAAGGCTTAATAGTGGTGGAAGAGGCCATGGGCAGCTTGAAGCGGGGAACAACGGAGAAGTCAAAAGATAAAGACAAAAGCAAAGAGGATGCGAACCCGAAGAGGTATGGGAATGATAGGTCGGACGACTATCATAAGAGGTACATCAGCAATACCGGGGGTTCGGGAGGAGGTCGCCCACTTTTCCCGAACCAGAAGGTGAACAGAGTATACACCAAGCTCAATACCGATCGGGCCACCATCCTAGAATAGATGAAAAGGCAACCCTGCTTTGAACCACCCAGGGACAACATAAAGCCCAGTACGGGGAGCACTAGCAGATACTGCAACTACCATCAGGCAGCAGGGCACACTACGGAGGCCTGTTGGAGCCTAATGGAGCTGATAGAAAAGAATGTGCAGAATGGGGCATTGGTTCAGTATGTGGTGGGACGGGAAGCTCCAGGGACACAACAGGTGAATAATACACTCGTTCAGACCAACCAGTCACAACAGCAAAATAAGACTCAGGTCGTACTTCAGGTGGTGGATGTAATCACTGGCGAAACTATGGGGAAGGTCACGGGTAAAAAGGGACGAGGATACTTGGATACAGTGATGTCGGTGGCTGAACAGCCCGCGAGACGTGAGAGATCATACCCCAGCTGATCTCTTTCACGGATGAAGACTTCCCTGCAGAGCCGATCGAACCACACCAGGGAGCATTGGTAATTACCGCACAGGTGGGATCAGTGTTTATGAAGAGGATGATGATACACAACTGGTCTTCGGTGGATATTCTGTATGCACACGCCTACTATAGGATGAACCTGGATGGAAATAAGATGGAGATCAGACAAGAGTCTCTGTTGTACAGGTTCAGTAATGAGCCAGTCAGAGTTGCGGGGACCATTGAGCTGCCAGTCGTCTTCAGAACAGCCCCACAGCAGGTGGAGATCGTGTGCAGATTCTTTGTAGTGCATGTGGACTCAGCGTACAATGCGATCCTGGGAAGACCTACTCTGATAGCCCTCTAAGTGGTAACGTCGATCCCTCACTTCAAGATCAAGTTCCCTACGCCACATGGAGTTGGGGAAGTAGCTGGGGACCTTGATTTGGCAACGAGATGCTATCAAAATTTATTAATCACTTCGGGAGTAGGGGTCATCAAGCAGAAGCAAACCATGGCGATAGAAATTGAACCGTTCACGGAAAGCAACACCGAACCCTTAGTCATGCTGGCAGGGGAGACCGAACAGGTAGAGCTGATTCCAGGAAAAAAGGATAAGACCGTGCGGATCGGATCGGGATTGCCGAAGCCTTTCCGAACAAACTTGGTAGAATTACTTCAGGGTTATGCAGATATCTTTGCATGGGTTCCCAGTGACATGCCCGGGGTAGATTTGAAAGTTGCTTAGCACAGGCTGCATGTAGACCCGACGAATAAGCCGGTTCGGCAAAAGTGGAGGATCTTTGCCCAAGAAAGATATAAGATAATTGATGAGGAGATCGCAAAGCTTCTGGCGGCGGATTTAATATTTGAAATTGACTATCCGGAGTGGATGATAAACGTGGTATTGGTTCAGAAGCAGAACGGGAAGTGGCGAATGTGCATAGATTACACCGATCTGAACAAAGCATGCCCGAAAGATTTCTACCCTCTACCACACATCGATCAGCTCATCGATGCGACTTTAGGATATGCCTTGCTCAGTTTTATGGATGCTTTCTCAGGGTATCATCAAATTTCAATGTGTAAGGAAGACATCTCGAAGATAGCCTTCATCACGAATCAATTAGTGTATATATATAAGAAGATGACTTTTGGCTTATTGAACGCGGGGGCAACCTATCAGAGGATGATGAACTACGTGTTTTCAAGACAGTTGGGGAAAAGCATGGACGTCTATGTGGATGACATGATCGTGAAAAGTATGTTAGTTCGAGGGCATCTGGACGATCTAGAGGATTGTTTCCAGACCGTTTGGCACTACAGCTTGAGGTTGAATCCGACCAAGTGTACCTTCGGATTGGGGGCAAGAAAATTCTTAGGATATTTGATCAGCCAGAGGGGAATAGAGGGGAACCTGGAGAAGATAAAAGCTATTCTGGACATGAAACCTCAGCAGTCGTATAAAGATGTTCAGCGTTTGACGGGTCAGATAGCTGCTTTAAGGAGATTCATGTCTAAATCGACAGAAAGATTTTTACCGTTCTTTAATACGTTAAAAGGGCCTAAGAATGCGAAGAGCTTCCAGTGGACCTCGGAATGTGAAGATGCCTTTTAGGGGATAAAAAGGTATTTGTCTTTGGCGCCTTTGTTGGTGAAGTCCGCTCCTACTGAGCTGTTGTACTTGTATTTGGCGACAAGCTCGTTGGCTGTAGGAGCAGTTTTGGTGCGGGAGATTGGGGGTAAGCAGCACCCGATTTACTACGTGAACCATGCCCTTAGGAATGTAGAAATAAGGTATCCGAACTTCAAAAAATTTGCTTACGCTTTGGTGATAGCTAGTCGGAAGCTTCGCCAATACTTCCAAGGGCGGTTGATAGTGGTATACACAAATCGGCCTTTGAAAAAGGTTTTGGCCAGGCAAGAGGTTTTGGGAAGGCTTGCAGTATGGACTATGGAATTATCACAGTTTATATTGGAGTATCACTCTCGGACAGCTATTAAGGGGTAGGCGTTGGCCGACTTTGTGGTAGAATGCTCATTTTCTGAAGCAGGCGACATCTTGAATTAGGCCAAGGTGACCGAGTGTTCGGTTGCAGTAGTTCAGCCAGGACAAAATTCTTGGATATTGTATACAGATGGGTCGACTACTTTAGATGTCAGTGGTGCTGGTATCATTCTAATTAGTCCAAAAGGGTTCAAAGTGCAGCCGGCGATCAGGTTTGGGTTCAAAGCAACGAACAATGAGGCTGAGTATGAAGCAGTTTTAGCAGGGTTGCGGTTAGCAAAAAGTCTCGAGGTACAGAGGTTGATCATCTTCAGTGACTCCCAGCTGGTTGTCAAGCAGATTTTCGGGAGAGTATGAAGCTCGGGGAGCAAGGATGGTGAATTATCTGGCAGAGGCAAATGATCGACTGCAGTGTTTTGATTTATATGATTTTCAAGGAATAGATTGATCGGATAATAAAATAGCTGACGCATTGGTAAGGTTGGCCACGACCGTGGCAAGTACATTTAGTGGATCGGTCTACTCTGAGGTTTTAAATTAGCTAAGTGTTCAGCACACCGAGGTGATGTGTATCGAATGGTCAAATTGTTGGATGACCCCTTATCTGGATTATTTGGTTGACGACGTTCTACCTTCTGATAGATTATTAGCAAAGAAAGTCAAACACAGGAGCTCGAACTTTGTGCTTATAGATGGAGATTTATATCGAAGGGCTTACTCTTCCCCGTTGCTGAAGTGTTTGGTTCCATCCAGAGCGGAATACGCTCTTCAAGAAGTTCATGAAAGAATTTGTGGAGATCACATGGCGGCAAAGTATTTAACGTATAAAGTACTTCGACAGGGATACTATTGGCCTACAATTTTCAAAGAAGCAACTGAGTATGTGAAGAAGTGCCTGAAATGCCAGCTAAATAGTCCCATCACTTACCAGCTGCCAGAGGAGTTGTACTCAGTTTTATCATTAATTCCCTTTGCCATTTGGGGCTTGGATATACTGGGTCCGTTGCCAAAAGCTAAAGGGCAAGTTAGCTTTGTTATAGTTTCTATTGACTACATGACTAAGTGGGTGGAGGCCAAACCCCTTCGGTTAATTACGGAACAAGAATGTTTGAAGTTTCTAAAAGAATGCATCGTATTTCGGTTCGGTATTCCCATGGCAGTAGTTTCGGATAACGGTCGATAATTTATTGGATCCAAGTTTGAGGCATTTTTAATAGAGTTGGGTATACAACATCGAAAGACTTTGGTGGCTCATCCTCAGTCAAATGGTTAGGTGGAAGTAACAAACATGACTTTGTTGAATGGGATAAAGAGAAGACTTGATGAGGCGAAAGGAAGGTGGCCTGAAGAATTTCTCAGTGTCTTATGGGCATATCGGACCACACCACGATCTACCACGGGAGACTCACCGTTTAGATTGGCTTATGGTACAGATGCTTTGGTTCCAGTGGAGGATGGTTCTACTTCTCTTCGGGTCAGTTAATTCCAAGAGGTATATAACGAAGATGGACTTTGGGCCAACCTGGATTTATTAGATGAGGTCCGAGAAGCAGCCTTGGTAAACCTTACAGCATATAAACGTAGGGTGGCCAAGTATTACAATAAAGGGGTAAAGCTCAGAAGGTTCGAGGTAGGAGATCTAGTTCTTCGGGAAGTGGAATCCTCTATGCCTCAGAATCTGGGAAAGCTGATGCCAAATTGGGAGGGTCCCTATGAGATTGTTGCAGTACCAAAATCGGGAACCTATCGGCTACGAACAATGGACGGAACATAAATTAAGAACACATGACATGCGGGTAGACTTCGAAAATATTTTCAGTAGGGTGGAAGTCAGTCTGGTCTGTAATTCTCTGAAAGATTATCAATAAAAGAAGCATTTTTTCTAAACAGTGTTGTTTTATGTGATTGGTCATCTGTTTGACTCCTGGGAGTGAACGAGATTTTTGGCGTTTGGTTGGATCTATTCGGCTCCCAGGAGCGAACGAGATTTTGGGTGAAGGGTTGTATCTGTTCAGCTCCTGGAAGCGAATGAGATTTTTAGTGAAGGGTTGGATCTGTTCGGCTCCTGGGAGCGAACGAGATTTTTGGTAAAGGGTTGGATGTGTTCGGCTCCCCGCAGTGAACGAGATTTTTGGCGTTTGGTTGGATCTGTTCGGCTCCCGGGAGCGAACGAGATTTTTGTTGAAGGGTTGGATCTGTTCGGCTCCTGGGAGGGAACGAGATTTTTGGTGTTTGGTTGGACCTGTTCACGAAATTTTTGGTGAAGGGTTGGATCTGTTCGGCTCCTGGGAGAGAACGAGATTTTTGGTGACGGGTTGGATCTGTTTGGCTCCCGGGAGCGAACAAGATTTTTGGTGAAGGGTTGGATCTGTTCGGCTTCTGGGAGCGAACGAGATTTTTGGCATTTGGTTGGATCTGTTCTGCTCCTGGGAGCAAACAAGATTTTTTGGTGTTCGGTTGGATCTGTTCGGCTCCTGGGAGCGGACAACATGTTTATGTTAGCAACTTATTAAAATATTTTGCCTATTTAAGATTTTTTATCTTTGTGGATGTTTTGGTGGAATTCTTTTAATTTTTCTATTTGGTTGTTGCATAAATAAAGTTTGGGAAATTATACGAAGACGGACATATATTTTCATTGATAAATAACATGTACATGGGGTTCAGATTTTACAAGACAAGTTCCTAATCTGATGGGGAATCTCCATCGTTGTCTTGTTCGGAGTCTGAAGAGTCCAGAATAGAAGGGTTCACCGAGACTTCAGCGAGTTTAGCTTTGCCTTTATTTTTGCAGGCTTCATATCCCTCGACGAACATCTGGGTTATCTCTTCACTCAGTTCGGGGGATTTACGGTATTCTTGGACTATCTGAAGCCGCAGATCGTTGGTTAGAATCGGTCCCAATGCTTTGTACTCTAAGAACTGTTCTCTAGAGTAGTGCACACTTGGCGAGTCTTTTCTTCTTGTTTCTTCAAATCTGCATCCTGCTGAAGAAGTGCAAGGCTGTTCTGTTTTAGATTTTTGTTCTCTGCTCGGTTGGCTTCAGCTTCTTCCAAGAAGGTTTTGCACCGTGTTTTTGTTCAGGCGACTTCTTCTTTCAAGGTGGTGACCTCGTTCTGGAAGTTGGTGACCTCGTTCTGTAGGTTGTCAAGCCCGAGTGGTCTCGACGTGCTCATTTTGTTCACGGATGGGAGCGGCCTGTAGAGTTTCCTTCTCTCGTTTGAGGTGGTCTTATTCGGCATCGCGCTCTTTCCATCTCATGATGACATGACCCCAAATAGTGTCGGCCTGAAAAAGAAACATAAAGGTCAAAGAAAGGAAAAATATGGTTACGGGAACAAGTGGTTGGAGTGTAGGGGATTACCCTGCCCTGTTGCATGATGCCGGCGAGTACAAGGTCGTTGACAGAAATGCCCTTGAACATGTCGTCATCAGCAGGGAGGACGAAGCTATCGAAGGCGTCGAGAGGGTAGTCGAGGTAGTCTTTGGTGAAGAAGGAGGTTGGGGTTGAGTCCTCTTCTGATGAGGGAGGTGAAGGTTGTCTCGAAGAAGAGGGTTGTTCGGTGTTCGGCTTTTTGGGGGGAGGTTCGGTGATGGGATTCTCGGTATCTTTTTATTTTTTGGTTTGAGTTATTGTTTAGGTGGGATTGATTTCAGTTGAAGGGTTCGAGGCTTCGGTAGATGGAACCCTTAGTTCCTTGGTTGTAAGGGGGATGACTTTGGCACGTTTCTTCTTGATACGGAGAATCTATGTTCGTTCGGCAGCCGTCATATCGAGTAGGCTCTCGGTAATGATAGGGAGGTGGGTTATTTTTGGTTGGGAGGATTTTTTAGTGGCTCTCTTTTTCTTTCTGGTGGATGTTGTGGGTTCGAAAGAAATGGATTCGGTGGGGTTGGCTTCGGTAGTTGGTGTATTGGTAGGTTGAGCTTTGGTAACTGGACCTTCAGCAGTTTGGGCTTCGGTAGCCTTTTCAGAGGGTTGGCTAGAAAGGAAGTCCTCCAGGTCTCTTCGATCGATCGTTGTGGGTTTGATGAGGGATACAACAAGAGTAAAATGGAAGAATGAAGCAATTGTTATGACAGTAATATTTGGTAGTTAAAGATAGAGTTCAGCGACTTACGTTTGTGATCGTAGAGCCAAGCCTGTTTGGTCAAAAGGACGTAGCTCCATTCGTTCATGGGCAGTTTTTCGATCAGCTTGGTGATCTCTATTACCCGTTCAGTATCACCAATAGGGGTGTTCGATCATTTGAAGGAAGCCCAGTTCGACAGTTTATGCATTTTTGGTCCTCGGACATAGAACCAGTCTTTGTACCATCCTTTGTTGCTAGAAGGTGCATCCATCAGAGGACGTTTCTCAATCTTGGCATTGGGTTTTGTGGGCTTTTTGCTGAAGGCTTTGAAGCCGGGTTCAGAAGAATTTTGTAGTATGAATAGAGAGAAGAACAGGTCAATGGAAGGAGCCACTTCGGCCTCGTGGCAGAAGGCGATAAAGGCGATGATGTTGATGTAGGAGTTCGACACCAGTTAGGAGAAGCCGATGCCAATAAACCCTAGGAGGGTCAAGATGAAGGCGTGAAGGGGCAGCCGAACGCCTTTTTCTAGCAAGGTCAAGGGTACGGCGGTCCAGCCATCCGTTCGGTGATACATGCGGTTGGTGGTGGTCGGGACTTTCAGCTGGTGGGTGTCAGGGATCTAGTAGTGTTCGCGGATGATGGCCAAATCTTTCTCAGTGAGTCGAGACTGGGTGTTGGCATGAGGGAATCGGGCAGCGTCGGAGTACTCTCGCTGCGCCTTTTGGGAATCTGTTTCAGATGGTACAGTGGATCGAGTGAGAGCTTGGCTAGTGGTCTCCACGGTGGAAGAATCGGTGGTGATCGCACTGACGGGGTACGAGAGGTAGATGGTGCGGCTACAGTGGTGATAGGGGGGGCTGGAATGGTGGAAAGGGGGATGGCATTGATGGGTTTTGTGGAGGTAGGGGAAAAATCGTTGGAGCTTTTGGGAGGCTGCCATTGTCTTGGTGTTGGAGAGAGAGAGTTGCAGAGATGGGGGTTTTGCAGGAAAGGAGTACTCGAGGAGGAAGAAGAGTCTGAAGGAAAGGAATCTCTGAGATTTTTAAAATTGGTAGAGAAATGATTGAAGTGGGCAGGAAGGGGGTTTTGTTGTCGCATCTTTTCAAGTCTGCCCAAATATCAAGGGGCGACTCCTTAATGGGGGAAATGATGGGGCACGTGGGGGAGTTGAGGGGGTGCTTGAGCGTGGGCTGCTGGTTAGGGGCTGTTGAACCGTGTGGGCAGTGGGCTGCTTGTTAGTGGCTGTTGGGCTGTGTTTTATATACTCCTCCATTAAATGTTTTATTTAAAGGAAGACTGGGGGGCAATGTTGGGCCCCGAATATTTGGGCCTGGTACATGGGTTGGGCCTTGACCGTATTGGGCGAGCTTGGGTCCGGATAAATGAATGTTTGGAGGGATTACTAATTCCATGTGGATTCTAATTGTGGGAAGAGGAGTTGGGGTTTGAACTAACTTCCTTATTTCTAGGAGATTTGGTGCAATCCTATTATGTAATGATATATGGGGAGCCCTAATCCAATATGGAGATGTATTCTAGGGAGAAGGTGAGAATACTATAAATACATGGCTTTACCCTGATTTTAAGGTACACACATTATTATTACTTTCCAGCAAGAGCATTACGCCTCCATTATTAACCTTAATCAGCCTGTACTTATTCTCACACCGGAACTATTCCCTGACGGCCCAAGCCGTCAAGCTTTTGGTGTTAACCCGTTTTTGTGCAGGATTAGACGCGCTTTGATGATTGGAGTGTGTGGACGGATCTTGGCGTTAACAGGTACATAAAATGAATGCTAAATATAACATTTAGTAGGCTCCATTAGTATAAAAAAAAATAAAATTACTCATCATTTTATATAATTTTACGGAGCTATTAGGGAAATTTGTAAATCTTTTTATTATCTTTCCTCTATTTTACTTTTTTAATGTGTGAAAAATATATTTTGTTTATTTTTTGGGGCAAAATTACTTGCTAATATTTTCGATGCGGAGGTATTTGTCTCTCACCCTGTCAGTTGCATTTTACCAGTGATGTACTGTCCAGTTATGTACTTGTGGGGGAAGGGCCTACGGAATGAAATTAGACTAAGAAGTCGATTGTTTACACCTGACTTGTATGTATATTTGAATTATTATTCAAATGTAGCTTAACGAAATTGATAATTTTCCTAAAAACTTTTATTAACATTGTTGGCTCTTAATTTCGGGATGAATAACTGTCAACATTCATCATTGTGTTTGATCATTCTTTGGACCAAGTAACTTATTTTTTTTTAAGAATCTATTTTATTATGATTCAATTCTAAGGTAATATTTCATTATAGGGGTTTAGAGAGAGTTTTTGGGATTTTTTTTTTCCATGTAGCGCGGTAGTTAATTATGACTTTTTATGAGAGGTAGACTTGAATTTGTTATTTTGCACAATAAAAAAAGAGACTACTAATACTAGACAGTGTAGTCCAATAACATAATCGAAGAAATAGTTGCTTACATAATATTATTATGAAATAAATACCAGTGATTTATTTATCAATGAATAAAAGGAAATAAAAATTCATTTCTTTTCCCACTATAATTTAATGTATAATGTAGGGTGAAAATGATCCAGAATTGAGTCGAATAGTATCTTGCTTAGATTTTACTCGATTTTTTTTAAGTTACTCGGATTTGTACTTGAAATCGAATACAATTTTACAATCTTTGTTTACATTGGAATTCGACTCGACTCATTTTTTAGTCAAGTTATTCGCGAGCATTTGAGACATGCACAAATCAAAAAATAGATCATTTATATTATACTCCATCCGTTCCAAATTATATTACCATTATGGACTTTTGAAAGTTAATTTTTGCGATATTTTCAAACTCAAAATTAAAATGAGTTATTAAAAATTATGATATAGTAAAACTTACAATGAGTAAAACTTTTTAGATAATTTATAATGTTCATCATTGTATTGATTAAAATTAATAGAATTTATGTCAATTTTGAATTTAAAAATCTCTTAAGTTGATTTTAAAAAGTCAACGATGATTGAATAATATGAATGGATGGAGTAATAATGTAGATAAAATTAACTCAGTCAACTATTTGAAATAATTAAAATTTGAACTCTTCATACTAGATCTCGAGCCTTGTAAAAAAAATTAATGAGATGATATTATCACTGTTGAATCAATTGAGGGACATGTACGGAAACATATAAATATCTACCACTTCTCAAAATATATGGAGAATTTAATTGCTAAATATATATTAAATAAATCGAGTATACTCGACACTGTATATGAGTTAAGATCAATGAACTTGTATCGAGTATGGATCACTGATGTAAGAAAAATTCAATACTCTAAATGAGCAAACAGTAGACGGTTCATATTTGACTCGTATAAGTGTCCGAGTATCAAATGGATTCGAATTCGATCGTTTAAATATCGAATCTGATTATTGCTCGATTTTTTCTAGTCGATCTCGATTCGAGTTTTGAACCATTCGAGTTCATTTTTAGCCCTAGATTACATTGGTGTTACTGATGAAGATAACTTGAGCTTCATGTTCAATGTCACCGAGGACAATTCATAAAGACTGGCTCCAAACGGGAAACTACAAGGTGCTTATGAGCTTGAGAATATGGAGCGAGGGCTTGTGATATGGAAAAACGTAATGGTGAGCATTGGCGAACTCAAAATTTTTTTCCCAGTAAAGGCCAACACATAATTTCTTTTCCAATAAGGGCTTAATACAAAAAAATTGTTATAGAAAAAACAAAGAACATTAATAAATTTAAAAAATGTTAATATCAATCATTGAATATACTTGTTCTTGCTAAAATTAATAATAATTAGGGATTTAGGGTTCAAATAGAGAAATTTTCCAATTGAAACTCAATTAATCAATTCAGGGCTCAAGGAATGACTAATATAGTATTGAATTTTCAATTCAGATTAATCCAATAAATATTTACAGAATAAAATGATTGAAATTTCTTACATTATGAGAATGTAGAGTATTTTACCTTTTATTTTTTCATGTAATGGTCTGGGTATTCCAATTTTGATTATAAAATTTGAGTTAAATATGGTGGAATGATATCAGGGTGGAGAATTTGTTTTGAGTTTTTATTTTCTAGTATTAGAGAATGAAAGGAACAACAAAGAGTGAAAAGTTCTTTTCTCTTGAAATTAAATATGAATAAAATCTCAAAATCATGTATTGTATTGAAATAACAGTACATTACTTGAAAAGTCTTAGTCATGAGCCTCCAAACTACATAATAGTAATGATACTAGATACAAACTCGCGCGTTGTGGCGGGATTATTCAAATTTTTAATAATAAATGTGTACGTACAATTAATAAATTAAAATATAATAAGAAGATAGTATATTATTGTGCAATGATCAAATTTTACACAGAAAAACAAATGAATATACATTATAGGGGGTAGTGGTGAGAGTTTACCGGTTTGTGCATTACACTCTAAGTATGTGACTATTGTTTTTAAGCTAGTGGCAAAGTAAGTGACCTCAACTTGTGGACAAATCATTTTTTCTACTCTTCCCTTTTTCTATTTTCTTTTTCAGTTTTTCTTGACCAAAGCGTAGCCAACTGATTTATTTTTCCCTTCCTTTACTACATTTGTATTTTGTTTACTGCAAAGAAAGGGTTGCCTCAACTTAACTTTTTACAATCCATAACAAAAAGAGAAGAAAAGGATAAGCGAAGGTTTAAAAAATCTCTTAAAAATACAATTTTTTGTATGTATTTCCGGGAAAAATTAAAAAAAAACCACAAGTTTAATTAATGGAATATGTTCGCTATTCAATTGGGAATACTATCCCTTTGGAATCTTCTGATCAAGAAAAATTTATGCTGCCATCTGAAGTCAGGAAAGCAATATACCCAAGAGTACTACTTAACAGGTAAAATAGCTCAGTCTGCTAAGTGTATTCAGGACAGCTTTAGTCTGGCAATCTCTGAATATATAAACACAGCCGGACGACTTATTAGTTTTCGGTGTCAATCCTGTGTAGCTTGCCGGGAGTCGTGCTTGTCGACGGCGATCAATGAATGTTATCAATAATAGTTTGGTCTTTTAATTTTTTTGGGTCCTAGGATTAGTATAAATACATCATTGTACTCACTACAGAGAATCCATTAATTGATAACATCATAAGCCCCTTTTGATCTTCTCTCTTCTCTTTACAATTTATAAATAAACGTCAATACTGCTAAGTTCAACTTTTCTATCATGAAAGACATTACAGAGCCTAGTTGATATTGAAAACTACTCTAGAAATCTACATAGATGTTCATCACATTTCTACGTATTAATATCAAAAGAAATATAATTTCTAGGTGTTGCTACAAGTAAACCTGAATACTCTTCCACAGTCTATGTGGCATACTTGCTTTTTTCATGGAGCAGAAAAAGAAAATTGTAGAGGCATAACCAAAATTCCCTAATTTAGAAATATATTTGGGTAAAGAGTACAAAAAAAGGATTAACATCCTTGACTTAGAAGTTAGAAGCCTGCTGCAGACTGGCATAACTTGCATGAACAGAGCCAACTTTTGCCTCTCCGACAATAATTCCGATAAATATCTGCCAATACAACATCATACAAATTAAGTAACAAAACATATTTTGGTAAAAATGGCGTAATAATAATAGACAATAAGAGACATAACTAAGTAGATAGCTAAGTTCCAAATGTGAGTTATTGTAAATTGCCAACTGCTTACTTTGCAGTCTGTCTAAACAGCTCGTATCTGCCTATCCTGACAGATAGAGATGGGAATATGTCAAAATTTGACCATTTCCCCATCTGTGATGTACCAGTGTGGATTCTGTCCAAACGACGTCGCTAGTAATTGCTAAGCCTTGTCAAACATTACCACAAACAGAGTAAAAAAAGCTGAAGAACTCAAACACATAATAACCTGCACAAGCCCGATATCATATTCATATGAGATTTTAATCAATTTTTGTATCCATAGAAAATGGAAAAATAACATTCAAAGATAACCACCACCTCACTTAAAATCATACAAATACTTTTCATTTGAGAATAAAAAGAAAACACAACTGAATTCAGGAAAAAAATCATAGCCATCGCCTTTAAAGCACCAATCACTGTCACTACCAGTAGTGCTACACACCCTCAAATACTTGTATCATCATTTCACTGCAAGCATTTAAAAACAAATAATTAGGCAAAAGCATGTAATGACGCCAAGAAAGAAGAATGTGACAATAAAACTCTTACCAAAGTAACTAATATCCATTATCAATAAGATAATCACCAAGCTTTTCAACAACAATGTTGCACTGCGCTGGAGGCATTGGCTCATCGTAGATACCAAAAATCAAGGCCTTGGTGATATTCTTAACAGTGATACCTCCAGGACCCTGGAACAAAAGTTAAAAAAGGGTTAAAGGCAACCATTAAGAGGGTCACATCCTGAATGACATGACATATAGCAACTACTCACGGCCCACTCTTCCTTCCTTTTATGCTTTTTCAAAAACTACTCGGGAACCACAGCCACTCCCTTCAATTCCATTTCACCCATTTTTCTACATAGCATAAACAAAAATTAAATGCTACTATGAACCTTTGAAACATAAAGAATAAAGAAAAGGTGATTTTTTTTAGCACTGTTCACATGAATTGTTTATTAACAGATTTTGTATCACAATGGACATGTACCTACGACTTGGCTTCATTCACTTTACTGTTATATCCCAATTGTTTATTATAATTTTTAGGATAAATAAAATTATTAAGCTAAGGTAAGCATGAGTTAATAAGAAATAATACTAAGAACTAACCTGAGAATCACAAAGACTGAATATAAAATTGAAGTTGTGGTTATTAATATGTGAAGAGCGACTGCACCCTGCAATAACAATATGAAGATTAATCTCTCTTGAAGGTAAAAGTAGAAACCTATTAATTAATTATTATGAATTATATATGCCAAGTTTCTATATGATAATCCATTTACAACCAGAGTACTAAATCCAAAGTACACCGTTGCATATATATAAACACATATGCTCCTAGATAAGATAACATGAGTTAGATCATGTACTACTACATATAACATATTAAACCACAGATACCACAGTTGTAAGTTATTATATATAACGATCATTATATCCAAAGAATATAAGAGCAACTTACTAAAAGTCTAAAGGAATATTAGATCTCACTTTTAACTTTATAATTTTAAAAGTCATTTTGCTAATAATTTTGGAACGAAATTAAAAAACATTTTTCTCTTGTACTTCCTCCGTTCCAAAATATAAGATCATTATTGACTTTTTTAAGTCAACTTAAGACACTTTCAACCTCAAAATTGACATGAATTTCTTTAATTTTTGTCAATACAATGATGAATATTATAAACTTTCTAATAAGTACTACTCATTGTAATATTTGTTGTTTCATAATTTTTAATGAAACATCTCAATTTTGAGTTTGAAACTCTCATAAATTGATTTTCAAAAGTAAATAATGGTTTTATAATTTGGAACGTAGGGAGTAATTTGCAATGGTGGGAATAAAATTTAGGCACATGTGGGTATTCCAAGAACCTTTGAGCCACGCCCAAATCCTTTGATAACAGGACCACCAATATACCAAGGTTCTGTTGGTAGAGTATTCTCTATCCCTGCAATTCTGTATAACAGCTTTGATGAGAATGGCTTACACACAACAATCTTATCAATAAATGGTCGAAAAAGTGACAGATGTTTACAGTCTTGAAATGATGGTAAGCCCCACGTTTCAGATCACAGATCAAGAAGAGAATTTATCACATCATCTGCTGAACTGTAAAGATGGGAGTGTTTCCTCAGAGATGGTACGGCAACCACTTTCATTCCAGCAGCCTTACCAGCCAGAACACCTGGTCTGACATGACAAAAAGCATTACATTAGTTACAAACTCGAGGTTTCTCATCACATAAAGTGCAGAACACCAAATATAAATTAGGATCAGATTATAGTTCAATTAGGAAGAAATGTTTGGAGCAATTTTTAGAAATAAAACAGGAATTTCAAGGCATTAGTTATTTTGTGATATGTTATCCATATGTGACCCAGTGAGTAAATTCATAAGTAAAACTACCCCTCTCATTGCCAGTTTGGGGTATATATTAACTTGATATTATACCAATTGAGAATCTTAGCAGTTACCAATAGTTAACCAAATGCACATTAAACTTCCATTGGAGGTTAACCAAATACACCCTCAAAGTAGAATATTAAGAACCATGATGCTATCTTAGAGCATCAATAAATAAGACATGATGATTATGAAGAATATAAAACTACCTCATAGCACCAACAGAAAATGTAAACAAAAAGTCAATTATAAACTTGAAAGCTAAAAGAAAATGGTATAGTGGTTTAAATATAAATATGCAGAGTAAATATTTAAATAGCTAGCTAAAAACTGTCTAGTAATGAAAACTGATAATGTAGTTAAAAAGATAATTGATGCCAATTAACCATAACAAAACTCACTATATTTGGTATTTTTCTCATGGTTGATCTAGGTTACCTAAAACGTGGATCATTTCAATTCCAGAATGGGAACAGGAACAATTAACTTGATATTCTACCAATTGTATACATACAACCCTAGGACATTACAATGCAATATACAATCTACCATTACAATGCAATATACCTGTAAAAAGTAATTTGGGATTAAAAAAGTAATGATTTTAGGAGTAAGTAATTAAATTACAAAGGATAATATCAAAAAAGTTGATATTATCAAAACAGTATAGATATTATCGATTTTGTAGTAGTGATTTAGGGGATTATAAATTCAATAAATTAAGAGATAACAATTAAATCTGTTTAGATTTGTAGTGATTTAGGGGATTACAAATTCAAAATATTTATATGGGAGTATAAATTAGTGATTTTAGGAGATAATAATTAAGAAACATTAATATAAAAATTGAGATATATAATTGAACTCAAAAATATATTGTCAAGATCAGCAAAGAGTTATAGGGAAACTACAGTTTTCATCCCAGTGCTATAGGGGTTTTGGTTTAGAATATTCAATTCTTTACAATATTCGTCAGATATCATTTGATAAAAAAAATGAAAACTCAAAATACAGCTGAATTGAACCTTGGATGGTGTTAATGGTTACCGAATGATCCAGTTGTAGTGATAAAACATCGCTCTTGTACCGAAAAACCCATGATGGTGTTCCAGTTTCAATAGTTACCAAGACAGCTCCAAGATTAGTGCTTACACCAGGACAGAGTAAAGTTTAACCACAGAATGAATATAGGGTTAGAGGGTAAAGATACAAAGAAAAAGAAGAAAAGATAATGTCTACTGTCTAGCTAAAGTTAATCAGCCAGGATAAAGTTAATCGACAAAATTTCCTATCAATAATGAACCAAAAATTCAAATAATTTCACAAACCACAACACAATCAAAATAAAAATAAGGCTTACAGATCGAAGGTCACAGTAAGAATGCTCTGAATCAGGATGTTTATCCTTTGGGTCTGCTTCTTCTTCGCCGTCTCTACAGAATAGAAATCGATGCGTCGAGAGAGAGAGAGTAGATGCCATATTTGAATAGTTGATTTCAGATTTAGGGGTATGAATTAAGGTTTATTTCAACCTAATTTGTTATGTTAGCTGGGCTGTTTTGTTAAAGTTCTTAAGGAGCATTAATTAGGATTGACATTTGTTGAATTTTGAGGATGACAGATGTCAAGATATTGTGCTATGTACCGTGTTTTAGTATAATTTATAGATGCCATCTCTCTCTCTCTCTCTCTCTCTATATATATATATATATTTATAAATCTGTGGGGGCTCGCAGTCGCCTTGAGACTTTCTTTAACTGTTTTTTATATTTTTGGATTATAAATACATGCTAATCAAGAACTTTATTTACATGCTAATATGTGGGGGCTCACAGTCGCCGCGCGTTTGATTTATCAGAGGCTGACCTATTTTAGGGTTATTCTCACGGGCTTTTTGAGATTGGTTCCCAGATCTTCGTAATTTACTTGATGAAGACATCTATCTTTTAATTGGAACGGATCTGAGCGGTACCTTTCCTGAGCCTCACAATGGAAACATCCATAGGAGTTCAGTAATAAACAACCGACGGGATTACCTCCTATTGGAGGGACCACACAACATACATTCACGTCCTCACCGCATACAAAATGATGACATTGTGCGAAGCACTAATATATTGTGCAAGACACTAATACAAGAATGCTTAAAGATTGAAACATTAATCACACACAAAGATCATTCACACAAGATGCACATGCAGAATGGAAATAAAAAAGATTGAACGTAGCTTAAGCCCTCTATAGTCCCCAACAGAGTCGCCACCTATCGAAGCCGAAAAAAAAACATGGTTGTCTATCGTGGATGGATCGTGGGACATCTGCTTTTCCTAAATTTGTGTTGTTTGTTTTACCCTTTGATGATTCGCCATGTTTATGGATTTTTATTAAATGGTGAATTTTTAGGAAATTGATATCGACATAAGTGTCGACGACTTTAAAAAAGATTGATTTTATTATTTTATGATTGAGCCGAATGAGACAGAGCCGTCAGTTGGTATGATTTAAATGGATGTACCAACTCATTCGAATTTTGAAAGTTTTCGCAATATGGTCCAATATGTGACTTCGTAGGATTGGTCTGAAATCGAGATTCTTAGAATTCGGAGGTTAGCTTAAGCGAGGGGAAGGTGTTAGGCACCCTCCGACTTTCGTGAAAACACGGTTACCGCATCTTATTAATTTCCTATGCCTAAAGTGTGTGAGTGTGTGTGTGTGTGTGTGTGTGTGTGTGTTTGATTGATTTTGAAAGTTTTATTCTAAGCCTTATTGTGAATTATTTGGAAGTAGTGCCGTTCCTCTTTTGCACCTATGTACGAAGGGTTTGATTTAGCAAAAGTTCATTTTTAGACAAAATATACATTTCATATGATATTTTGGGAAAACACAAGGTTTTCATCTTTCTCCCGAATAGTAATCGAGGACATTTGATACGTCCATTATTGATTTTTTAGTCTATGTAATTATTACGAAAGTAGTGTTGTACCTCTTTAACCCTATGCACAAAGGATTTGATTTATATAAAAGTTTATTTTTTAGAACACAATATATATCAATGATGTTTTGAAAACAAAGTTTTCAAATCCTTCGTCAAATATGAATCGAGGTCTTTTGATACTTCCATTTATGATCTAATGTCTATCCCCAAATCGCTTTATTGTTATTATGAAAGCTCTTTGCTATTTTGATTTGGAAATCATTTTAGTGAAAATGCATGCTAAAAGCGCCAAAAAGGGTCGGATCATCATCGAGCATGTAAGCCATCACGATGAATCCAAGCACCCACAATCAAAGTTTTCACTATCACGGGATATTGAATCCGACTTCTGTGACACCCCCTGTAACGCCCGAGAAAATCGGACGTTTATGTAAATGAATGTTATGTGGTTTTATGGAATAAAACTTTTATTTCTGTTTATTAAACTGAGTAAACTATTTCAAGGTTAAACTATGACCTATAAAATATGAATATGGTTAGGATTCTGGCTACGTGCCAGAAATAAATGAATTGAATTTATAAGTTAAAAATAAAAGATTTTCGAGAATAAAAATAATTTCGAGAAAAAGACGAAATATGCACAATTCACTTGAGGAAACCCTAAAGGTTAGGGTTTGAACCCTAAGCCTTTCTGGGAGATTGAGATGTCGGGATGACATTCCGTCGAAAGATTTGACGGTAAAATGTCGTGAAAAGTTAAGTTAGCCGAGAAAAGTTTTCTCGGGAGAAAATCACTATTCATCCGTTTCTGCTTGGGAATTATTATTAAATTTCAGAGAAACGAGTAATGATAGAATTTCAAGACGAGATGGAATATGTAATAATATTTCAGTTATGCCTCACGAAGTTTTAGCGTGAGGACTTAAAATCCTAAGTGTTAGGGAAAGTAAAAATCAAAGAATAATTGTTTAAGTATAATAATAAATGATTATTTTATGGAATAAATACGAGTATAATACGAGATATTATACGAGTATAATCCAAAGAGGATACGAGAAGAAAATACGAACCGATTGGTAAACAGGTGGGTTAAACCCATGGGGCAACTCATGAGCACATGGGAGCACATGAAGGGTCATGGTAGAGACATGGTGGGCACATGGATCTTTTCTTGGTGGGAAAGAAAGGTTGAGGAGGTGTGAATAGTAGAGGAGGTGGGGATTATGACCAAACTACCCCAACTCTTGAATTTTTATAAATACCAAGCCTATTCAAACATTTCTCTCTCCTTTCTATCAACTTATTCCACCACAAAGCAAAAGCTAGACACTTGAGAGAGAGAGAATTCAAAATTGGCTAAAGAGGGAAGAGAAAGAAAGCTAGCTAAGTTTTCTTTGACAAGAACAAGAGTCCAAACACTTAAGAACATAAGAGGTATAATGTTCAAACCTTAAACTTCAACTTCCTTTAATACCAAATTTGATAGAGAAGTGGATTGGTGGAGCATGATTAAGGAGAAGTAAAAAGGTTGGCCTAGTAGGGGACTTAAAACACTAATAAGTCATGAAGAAATGAAATCATAATAAGTGATTAAAGACTTAATGAAGAACTTATAAAAATTATGAGAATTTACATAATAAGCATGTTAAAACCATTACAAACATAAATCCTTACAATGGTTAGAAATATTAATAATCAACCAATGGATTGATTCCACTTGGTTCGAAGTAAAAACATCGAAGAACGTAGATTCGGCAAAAGTTACGCGATCAGACGTTAATCGTCGAAATCGTAAATTTTCTTGGAATAGAGGTCAAAAGTTACCGTGTGATTCGAAAATGATGGTTTTCAATCACATCACGTATAATTAGGTAAATAAGACTTACGAGAGCAAGAACGAACTAATTCGGACTTACAACGAAGAATTGAGCGTCGAACGTTCACGAACGTTTAACGAACGTGTAAAAATGGACTAATCGGTGAATTTCTCGCCAACGGATTCAGAAATGAATTCCGACAGAATGAACTTATAGAACGTAGGATATGTGAACTATTGGCTTTGGAACGAACCAATTCCGAGTTATAACGATCGCGTTATGAGCTCGGAAATTTCAGAAATTTAAAAACTTAGAATTTTTTTTTGAAGAACACGGCTGGCGCTGCAGCGTCGCCCATATAGTAGTCCCCAGCGCCGCAGCGCCAGGCTGGGAAGGAACCTTGCAGAAGGGGCGCTGAAGCGCCACTTGGTAAGCCAAACTTGGCGTCGCAGCGCCGGGGCAGGGGAAATGTTGCTGCGAGCCAGCGCCGCAGCTCCGGCTTTAAGCCCAAGTCTGGCACTGCAGCACCCTTAAGAAAAATTTTTCGACGTGAAGATTTCTAAGCTTAGCTTTCTATAGGATAATTATGGGGCAACTAAATGGTTAATATTCATGAAGAGAAATCACTTAAACAACATGTTTAAGAATGATTTTATGAATTAAACGTTGACAAAACGTATTTAATTTTAAAACTCAAAAACCGATAATGTAAACCGTGAATCGTAATCGGGTTGTGAGCGTGCCTAAGGGTTACATAACATGTAATAGAGGTCCGTGATGCATGAATGTTATGAAATGAAGTTAAAATTTACTTAACTTCCATATAGAGTCCAAGAAAGAGTATTCAATGAGAATGTCATCGACGTATCGAACCGATTATGGTTTTGTCGGTCGTTGTACATAACGATGATCGACGAGAGTCGGCTTACGACTAATGAATGTTATCAAGCCGTGAAGAATGTTAAATAACTTGAACGAATGTTATTAGTTTAACGATTCGGTTAAGTTATACGAGAAGGAGAAGATAGTTACACAATGTATATCATTTGTGATAACCTAATTAGTATGCTATATGTGTATATCTTGTAGAGGTTGTAAAGATCGAGTAAACTAAAAAGTTTAAAGACGCGTAGGCAAGTTTTCTAACTCTTGTATTAACATTGCGTTATGCAAGTTTTATTATCTTGTTCAAATGGCTTGATGCAAGTTATCTAAACTCTTGTCTGTACTTTATGTTGGGCAAGTTTTCAAGATGCATAGTTGCCACATGAACAGTTATTGAATAGTCGATGTGATAACCCAAAACCCTAAAAAAACTCGGTCATGTAAATTCTTCTTTTATCAATAAAAACTCTCCGTTCTGAATGTGTACTGTATAATTATATACTTTATAGAAGACTTCGGTTAAAATTATTTTTCTACGAAAAACGACGTGCTTGACACCTCGTGCTTAAAAGTTTTATTACGTATTTGGACTTTTCGGTATATTATTTTGTCAAGCTGCTTTGTCGTGCTTACACGGACAAAACGGTTTGTCGTGCTTCGTTTAGATTATAAGGCAAACCCTAATTTAGGAAACCCTAATGCTAATTTAGAAACCCTAAACCTAAAATCAAACCCTAACCCTAATTAAGAAGTACAAACCCTAATAAGGTTATCCTAAACCCTAATTAGGTTATCCTAAACTTAAATTAGGTGTTAATAGCTTCATTAAGTTATCCTAAATACAAAAATCAAAACCCTAAATCATAATTAGTGAAGATTAGGGAAAAATTAGCTTACTAACGAACTTGAAGTTGTTCACAAGCATGTGCAACCACCACCTTTCAAAATCCTATCTTCTCTGGCCCCTAAACAGGTTGTCATAGCAGCACAAGTTCAGATGCTAAGATATTTGTGGAGGCAAAGTGCGAAAAATGACCTAAAAACCCTAAGCTACCAATTCTATAAATAGCAGCCTCATTTAAGTTCAAACCCATGAATTTTCTCAACCAATATACTTATACTACCTGCCATAAGAAGCTGTAACAATAGCAAGATCAGAATCAAAGCTTAGATAGCCAATTTTGCTCAAGAAAGGTATAAACCCTAATTCTACATTAGATCTTTGATGCTATGTTCGATTTGTTGTTATGTTGTTTAATTATGTGTAATAACATGTTAGTAAGTGTTTTAGGTTGATAGATCATGTTTTCATAACATCTAGATGCATCAAAAAGGTGTTTTAAGCAATCTAAAAATTTGTTAAAAACAAGCCTGACAGCCTAATGTCAGAGCCCGTAGATCTTAATGTGTTAATGTTTAGGTCTGTTAATTGTATGCTAGTTATAGTATTACATGAGCTTAGTAATCTAGAACAAGAATCAAGTTCATTGGATTAACAGAATGAAAGATATAAGTGGTTAAAAGTGGTTGACCGATCACGAAGTTCTGAATTATGGGTTACCCGGAAATCTCAAGAACAGTCGAGATATGTACTTTGACTGGCTTGTATCTTTCTCTCTATATGTTGTTAAAATAGCTAAGTGTTATATTATTGTACCCTTACATGTATACTACAAGAATGATACACTTTAACACATGATAAATACATAGGATGGCTAGAATTAATGATCAAAAGTCGTTAACCGTTCACGGTTTCGTTTTCTGGAAAACGTAGAAAATGAACATGAAGAACAACTTCTGACAGTACTTTGACCGACCTAGATCTTTACTTTAGGAAGTTACTCGGTCCAAACCATTGCTATCTCGTTCAACTATGACATATAGACTACACACTGCAACAACTAAACACATATCTAATACACAGAATCGAAGCTATTAGCAGCATAAGACCGATGTTGACTGGCGTTCTGGGTTACCCAAAAATCCAAGAACAACTCTGGCAACTACTTTGAGCCTTAATAACTTTCTAATATGTTATAGTTAGAGTCCAAATTTAGTATCATGTTATAGTATTACATAAACACTACACCATTGAAGCACTTACAAACACAGAATCATAACAAGCTGATAGAACAAGCTTGGTCAAAGTGGCCACTCGGCCTTGACCATGGCTGTTCTTCAGACTGAAGAACACCTATAGCGACGCTTTCTGTCGCCTATGACCTATAGCGACGGACAGAGAAAAAATTAATTAAAATAAATAAAATAAATTAAAATGAATAGAAATAATTATTAAATAATTATAAATTAAGTCTTAAAAATCATTTTAAGTTATAATAATTAACTTTTAATATTTTGACATAAATTTAATAAATATTTTTATAATTAATAAATAAATTAATTAGTAAAGTAATTAATTAAATCATTTATAAATAATAAGTAATTATTTAAAAATGATTTAAATATTCTAAAAATCATAATAAATGATTATAAATTATTTAAAAATAATACTAAGGTTTTAACAATTATACTAAGTAATTGATAATTATTTCAGTATAAAATTAATGATTTAAAAATCATTCTAATGGATAAATAAATACCTAAAAATTATTATAAGCTTCAAGAAATTATTATAATGATAAATAAATTATCTAAAATTATAATAAAGCTTATAAATAAAGTTTGGTCGAGATATTAACTTAATAAATATCCGGTAAGATTTTAGGACACCGAAATCATACCGAACATAGACCGAACGTATATAGTTTGAGTAGTTAGGTATTGTTATCAATACTAATGATATATATGAATATGTTTAACATATTTTAGGTATCCTAAACACTTCGAGTAACGTAAGATAGACGTTCTTCGCACAGGCAAGTATTCGAACTTTACCTTTCCATTACGTAAGTCTTTTATACTTAAACTTATGACGTTACTTGAATACCTTTCGATATCTTATATCGATCCAAGTTGTTACCCAATTATTTTGAAAGTTATTGCTATTGTTTCATTATAACTTAAGAAATGAATCATTTATTCATATGATATTGAAGTATTATTTATCAAGCATAAACTGTTAAGTCAAACCAAATTGTTTTGGTAAGACATCCTATACTGAGTTGAATTTACCCTAAATTGGGTCTTAATGTGTGTCTCAAAATTGACACTAGAAGTAGAATGATATGCATACTCTTAGGATACTGAATAGGCTGATCCGCTATCTCAGATCTGAATACGCAGATTTCTAAGTCTGTATGACTGACAGAAATAGTTGATATCAAAAATTCCAGAAATGGTCATCAACACTCAGTGAAGTAAAATTGTTGAACTATCATTTATTCAAATCAAACATTATGTTATAAATATAAACTTGCTGAGCATGTCATAGCTCATTCTTGCAAATTATTTCCTTTCCAGTTTTAGATGGTAATCCCAGCACCTACGGAACACGTAGTGGAAAAGGTCAGTCTTAGATTAGTTTTAAATTACTGTCTTTATTAAATGCAAGTCTTATAAAACTTTTGTTGTAATAAGAACTCAATGTTGAGAACCATGTAACCAAACTTATTATATGAAATATATATTATCATCTTTTGTTTCTGCAATCGTGTACTTGTACATTCTTAGATGATTAGTGATATGATTTAAATGATACAGTATCCTTAGGAATTATACATCTGAGTGAGGGTATTGACAATATGGACTTATCATGTTATTGCTGATGTTGGGTTTGTACGAAATCGTGATGCAATCAAATTGCAAAAATTAGCGGAAGCATGGTATATCAGAGTTTAAAAAAATTTCTACAAAACCATTACCCGGATCATCCTTTATGCAAATTATTAATTTAAAACGATAAATAAGAAGTTATGGAATCATACCCTTGTAGAACGAAGCTTCCACAGGTACTAGTTCAACTCCTTGTTCTTCGTGATCTCCTTGAATTTCCGGGTTAGATTCCTTCCTTTGATCAACATTAGCTACCCAAGTGTTTGGCCTCTAGAGGTGATCCACCAAAGAAGAGAAATTATCAAGAAGGAGGGTGTTTGGCTAAACCTTAGTTTTCTATCCTCTATAGAAAAGGAGTACTCTCCAACAATTGGAATTTCATCAATCAATATCTATTATAAGACTCCTCTTATATAGATATTGGTCAACCCTTCTAATCCTATTAGACATGGGATTTCTTTTAATTAATTAAACTCCTTTAATTAATTTAGGCTTCCCACCACATTGGGAATAATTAATTAAATTCATTTAATTAATTTGTCTCCTAATCTTATTAGGAATAAATGAGAGTACTAATATTAAATTAATTACTAAACTCTTTTAGAAATTAAAATAATAATAATTGTAATAATATTAATAAGACATCTCTTATTAATTTATATTTAATATTTCCAAAATATTAAATATTAAACATTAAATTATTTAATTTATTCTATCGCCATAGATTAAATTAATTATACTTAATGTATTATTACGATTATGCCATTACCTTCTTAAATAATTATTCTTCCTTTTATGGTGTGACCCTTTAGGTTCTCCATATTAAACCGGTTGTGAATAAATCAATTAGAACAATTCTAATCTTATTTAAATAAATAAATTAAACTAACAATCTATTTAAATAAATAATATTTATTCTACAATAGGGATAAGCCTCCCTAGCGTTCAACGACTTTCCAGATAATATAGATTTCAACATTAATCATAAAAGAACCTGTGAGTTAATAGTTACCATACAATTCAATCCTTCCACCATACAATGTCCCAATTAAATATAAGACATAGATTTACTGTCAAGTCTTATTTTATTTAATTATATGTATTTCGATTAGAAAATGCACAACTCCAAATAATGCAAATTAAAAACTCCTTTCTAATTTCATTTCACCTTGGCCAAGGATTCCTAGGTTGTCATTTAACGAATCACATAGGACATATCTCCTCTTTTACTAGAGGTGGTAGATTCTTTATTGATCATTCATTATCTCCATATGTAACTCATTATACCCAAGCATACCCTATATATGCCTTAAAAGGTCTTAAGAAATAAGTCAAAGTATAATTTGTTACATACAAGATACTATGATGATCTCAAGTCCAAGGATCACTTGTACTACTATCACATTAGGAATTCCTATTGACAGGCGAGTAAAACTCCATTAGGTATTCCATAGCGAATCACGTTCAGTGAACTTATTCTCCAATAAGCACCTACATACTTGCTTTAGTGTCTCCACACAAATGATCATGAGATCAATCATCCTCATCCAATGACCAAGCAACATATGTACCAATCTATCTAGATTTACTAATCCCCTTTTTAGTAATCCCACGATTGGGAACTATTTAAGTTTTAAAACTTTCTAAGAATTTAGATCTCATTAGCATGATCATCATCATGATTCTAAAAGCATTGCTTAAAACTATGGGTTATTTACATATTATAAAAATAGCAATCATGTAGATAATTAAATGCCTTTAATAAATGAATATTTCATTAATAAATAAATAAGATTGTTTACAAAGTACGTGCTTTATCATCATACATGATTGGCTTGTATGCACACTACTATCAATCTCCCACTTGCACTAAAGCCAATCGCCATGGTATCTCATACCCATCTTCTCTAAGTGACGATCAAACTGCTGTTGTGTTAAAGCTTTAGTAAATAGATCTGCAATGTTGTCTTGAGAGTCTACACGCTCCAAGGTGACGTCTCCTCTTTCAATGATCTCCCTGATCAAATGAAATCGCCGCAACACGTGTTTAGATTTCTGATGAGACCTCGGTTCCTTAGCCTGTGCAACTGCTCCTGTGTTGTCACAGTAAATGGGAACTGCTTCTCCAATGCGAGGAACCACACCAAGTTCAGTTATGAACTTCTTCATCCAAACAGCTTCCTTTGCAGCTTCACTTGCAGCTATATACTCTGCCTCTGTCACTGAATCAGCAACTGTTTGCTGCTTGGAACTCTTCCAACTCACTGCGCCTCCGTTCAAGGTAAAAACATACCCCGAAACAGATTTACTGTCATCTTGGTCCGTTTGAAAACTTGAGTCTGTGAAGCCCTCGAGTTTTAATTCAGACCCACCGTAGACAAGAAAAATATCTTTAGTCCTTCTCAAGTACTTTAGGATATTCTTCACTGCCTTCCAGTGCTCTTCTCCAGGATTCGACTGGTATCTGCTCGTTACACTAAGTGCATGAGCAACATCCGGTCTAGTACATATCATACTGTACATGATAGATCCTATTGCAGAAGCATAAGGGATCTTACTCATACGGTCTCTCTCCTCAGGTGTCTTTGGGGCCTGTTTCTTGGAGAGATGTATTCCATGGCTCATCGGCATGAGACCTCTTTTGGAATCTTCCATGCTAAATCTCTTTAGCATTGCATCAATGTACGTTCCTTGGGATAAACCAAGCATCCTTTTAGATCTATCTCTATAGATCTTTATCCCCAAAATATAGGATGCTTCTCCCAAGTCCTTCATGGAGAAGTGTTTAGATAACCAGATTTTAATTGATTGTAGCATAGGAATGTCATTCCCTATCAGTAATATATCATCAACATATAATACAAGGAATGAAACTGCGCTCCCACTAACCTTCTTGTACACACATGGTTCATCGTCATTTTTGATAAAATCAAACTCTTTGATTGTCTCATCAAAACGAATGTTCCATCTACGAGAAGCTTGCTTCAATCCATAAATGGATCGTTGCAGCTTACAGACTTGATTTATTCCAACCTTTGAAACAAATCCCTCTGGCTGTGTCATATACACATCCTCCTCAAGTTTTCCATTGAGGAAGGCCGTTTTCACGTCCATCTGCCAGATCTCATAGTCGTTATAAGCTGCAATTGCAAGCAAAATCTGAATGGACTTGAGCATAGCTACTGGTGAAAAGGTTTCATCATAGTCAACTCCTTGTCTTTGTTTGAAACTTTTGCAACCAGTCGGGCCTTATAGGTCTCTACCTTGCCGTCCGCTCCAGTCTTTCTTTTAAAGACCCATTTACACCCAATAGGCTTAATGCCTTCAGGTGGTGAAACCAAAGTCCATACTTTGTTTTCATACATGGAGTCCATTTCGGATTTCATAGCTTCAAGCCATTTCCCTGAGTCTTTATTACTCATAGCTTGTTCGTAATTCAATGGATCATCATCATTCATGATGCGTACCTCATCGTCATCCTCTACAACGAATCCATACCTCTCAGGTATCTTCGGTACTCTTCCAGATTTACGAACAGGGTGTGGTATAGTAGGTTCTTCTACTTGGTCAGGTACCTGACTTTGATCCGTGGTAATTTGTGGTTCTTGAGCTTCTTCAAGATATATCTTACTCCCACTGACCCCTTCATGGATAAACTCCTTTTCCAAGAAGGCAGCATGTTTCGCAACAAACACCTTTTGATCAGTTGGATGATAGAAATAATACCCTACAGTTTCTTTAGGGTATCCCACAAATCTACACTTTTCGGATTTAGTTTGTAGCTTATCATGTTCAAACTTTTTGACATAAGCTGGACAACCCCAAGTCTTAACATGCTTAATATTTGGTTTCCTCCCCTTCCACATCTCATATGGAGTCTTTGGGGCAGATTTGGTAGGTACCTTGTTAAGTAGGTATGCAGCCGTTTCTAGGGCATATCCCCAGAAGAAAATTGGAAGGTCGGTAAAACTCATCATGGATCGAACCATGTCTAACAGTGTTCGATTTCTCCTTTCAGATACTCCATTTAACTGTGGTGTACCTGGAGGAGTCCATTGTGAGATCTACCATTTTCTTTGAGACAATTGAGAAACTCACCGCTTAAGTATTCTCCACCTCGATCTGATCGAAGTATCTTTATACTCTTGCCCGTTTGTTTCTCTACTTCACTTCTGAACTCTTTGAACTTTTCAAATGATTTTGACTTGTATTTCATTAAATACACATATCCAAATCTTGAGTGATCATCAGTGAAAGTAATAAAATAAGAATACCCACCCCGTGCACTTGTTGTCATAGGTCTACAAACGTCTGTATGAATCAATGCCAACAACTCTGTAACTCTTTCTCCTTTTCCACTAAAAGGAGATTTAGTCATTTTACCCATGAGACAAGATTCACAAGTTGGATATGATTCATAATCGGATAGCTCGAGGAGCCCATCTTTATGCAACTTGGATAATCTTGTTTCATTGATATGACCGAGTCTACAGTGCCACATGTAGGTATAATTAATATCATCTCTTTTCCTGTTCTTAGTTTTTTCAAATTGAAAAATATTTTCTTGTAAGTCAAGTGTATAAAGTCCATTTCGCAAATTTCCAACACCATATAAAACATCGTCTTTATAAATAGAACAACTATTGTTATTTATAACAACGTTAAATCCTTCCATATCCAATACAGAAATTGAAATAATGTTTTTAATAATATTCGGAACATAATAACAATTATTAAGATAAATGGACTTGCCCGAAGGCATTACTAAACAATAAGTCCCTACAGCTAATGCAGCAACCTTTGCTCCATTCCCCACTCGTAGGATGACCTCATCATTGCTCAGCTTTCTATTTCTGACCATTCCCTTCACATTATTACATATGTGAGAATCACAGTCGGTATCCAATACCCAAGTAGAATTTTGACTTTCTGAAAAATTAATTTCAATCATGAACAAACCTTGATTGGAAGTCGAAGCTTCTCCAAGCTTCTTCTTTGCCAGAAACTTCTTGCAGTTCCTCTTCCAATGACCCGGCTCGTTGCAATGGATGCACATTTCTTTGCTAGCTCGATCAGATTTCTTTTGTTCCTTTATGTTCACTTTGCCCTTGGTCATCCGAGATCGGAAGAGCTCCTTAGATATCTCATATCTAACAGTCCTACTTTGTTCACCATACAACTCCTTGAGGTGAATCAACATAGTAGGAGCATCCATGTTTTCGTGCTGACGCTGAAGCTCGTTATTCATGGATGCGAGCATGATGCATTGAGTCACAGATGCATCATCTTGCCACTTTACAATGGTGGCAATCTCTTCCTCAGAGGCTGTTTCTGGAACAGTTCCAAGGACAGGTGAGTTTAGGACATAAGAAATCTTTTCAGCAGTGAGAACTATTCTCAGATTTCTTAGCCAGTCCGTATAATTCGGCCAGGTAAGCTTATTAGCATCAAGTATGCTTCGCAGTGAAATTAGTGATTTTGACATTTTTAAAATTCTGCATGTGAAAAACAACATTTTAGCAAACATTCATTTTATTAATTTTGCATACCAAAATAAATTTAGGTCTTTATTTTAAATTGGTATCTCCCACTATTTTTATCAAACTATATTACCCTCACTTATATAGTTCGGCAACATCTAATTAAAGATTTGCTAGTGAGAATAAGGATCCCATTTCAAATGTATATAACCTTGTGGATAGCACAACAAGCGATATACAAATAAATAGGTAGACAACTCTTGTCAATTACATCACTATATAACTCCTTTTATTTTGCCTCTTAAATCATAATGGTCAAGTGTGTGCACATCCGAACTAAAACGATTTAAGTTAAGTCCAGCCTAGCACTTCTATAAATTCAAAAAAGAAAAATGTTCGTCCTTGTGGATAGCACAACAAGACTAGATCGTTCAATTTTCTTGATAAGCATCAAATGTGATTAATTAACATCTTAAATATGCAATACTCGCCTTGTGGATAGCACAACAAGCTCATATTAAATATTTAATACTCTATTAATTTATCATGCTAGAAGGCGACGTTCGATATTCCAAATATCATTTGAACGCTTCGGACTTAATATTATTTCTTTGAGGGATTTGTTATTATTTGTCTCATCTTGTTTAGCGTGCATGTACATATATATATAAAATACGCGTCATTTTATTAAACATGCGAAGCATGTTTGCATAAAATATAATATATATAATATTTAGCATGCAATATAGAATACTATATTCTACCCAGATTGATTATGGACTTTTATTCTAGTTTGGTTCACTAGAGCCACCAAGTAAACCAAAAGGTCAAACCTAGGAGTGCAAGAATTTAAATTTAAATATAACTATTACATTTAAACCCGGGCTCCATACAAACGGGTCTTCACGCGCTCCTTGCTCCTTGGTCTCCAATTTTTTCAAGATAATTCTAACTATTTCTATTACATTAAACTATTTAATTTAAATAGAAACCTTGATCAGCAGTCAAGGGGAAGTACATAGGAGGGAGATAGAATTTTACATCACGAAATTTTTTTTATAGAGAAGACGAGGTACACAGACCCCATTTAATAAAACCCATTCATTCAAGCATTCAACTAAAATAAAATCCAATCACATTGGTCAAATAGTCCATAATCAATCCCCATTTATTATCATACATATCACCATATATATCAATAAATAAATATTCATCTCATGAATTAAAACATTCCATATATATATGAGTATCATTTAATGGGCAATTTTAAATTGCATGAAATCCAATTTCAAGATTAAAATAAACTCTTTATTTTAATTATAAAATTATTTAGAATATAATATATAAATATATCATATTTATTTTTTTTAAAAGAAGTCACCTTCTTTTATTAAAAGAGTCCTGCAGGTTTATTAAAAGAGTCCTTTCCTGATGGGTCACATTCTTTTTGGAGTAAGAAAGAGACAACACATTTTCTTTGCAGAATTCAAGATTAGCACAAAAAAAAAAATAAAAAATTTGTGATTCGTCCCAAAAAAAAAAAAAAACGTCATTTTTTTTTTCTTAAAAAAAAATAATTTTATACAATAAAATTATGCCCAATAAATTATTTTAAATATATACCCATATGTATATGAAATCAAAAATAAATTAATAATTGCATAAAAGTTTGGCTCTGATACCACTGTTGGGTTTGTACGAAATCGTGATGCAATCAAATTGCAAAAATTAGCGGAAGCATGGTATATCAGAGTTTAAAAAAATTTCTACAAAACCATTACCCGGATCATCCTTTATGCAAATTATTAATTTAAAACGATAAATAAGAAGTTATGGAATCATACCCTTGTAGAACGAAGCTTCCACATGTACTAGTTCAACTCCTTGTTCTTCGTGATCTCCTTGAATTTCCGGGTTAGATTCCTTCCTTTGATCAACATTAGCCACCCAAGTGTTTGGCCTCTAGAGGTGATCCACCAAAGAAGAGAAATTATCAAGAAGGAGGGTGTTTGGCTAAACCTTAGTTTTCTATCCTCTATAGAAAAGGAGTACTCTCCAACAATTGGAATTTCATCAATCAATATCTATTATAAGACTCCTCTTATATAGATATTGGTCAACCCTTCTAATCCTATTAGACATGAGATTTCTTTTAATTAATTAAACTCCTTTAATTAATTTAGGCTTCCCACCACATTGGGAATAATTAATTAAATTCATTTAATTAATTTGTCTCCTAATCTTATTAGGAATAAATGAGAGTACTAATATTAAATTAATTACTAAACTCTTTTAGAAATTAAAATAATAATAATTGTAATAATATTAATAAGACATCTCTTATTAATTTATATTTAATATTTCCAAAATATTAAATATTAAACATTAAATTATTTAATTTATTCTATCGCCATAGATTAAATTAATTATACTTAATGTATTATTACGATTATGCCATTACCTTCTTAAATAATTATTCTTCCTTTTATGGTGTGACCCTTTAGGTTCTCCATATTAAACCGGTTGTGAATAAATCAATTAGAACAATTCTAATCTTATTTAAATAAATAAATTAAACTAACAATCTATTTAAATAAATAATATTTATTCTACAATAGGGATAAGCCTCCCTAGCGTTCAACGACTTTCCAGATAATATAGATTTCAACATTAATCATAAAAGAACCTGTGAGTTAATAGTTACCATACAATTCAATCCTTCCACCATACAATGTCCCAATTAAATATAAGACATGGATTTACTGTCAAGTCTTATTTTATTTAATTATATGTATTTCGATTAGAAAATGCACAACTCCAAATAATGCAAATTAAAAACTCCTTTCTAATTTCATTTCACCTTGGCCAAGGATTCCTGGGTTGTCATTTAACGAATCACATAGGACATATCTCCTCTTTTACTAGAGGTGGTAGATTCTTTATTGATCATTCATTATCTCCATATGTAACTCATTATACCCAAGCATACCCTATATATGCCTTAAAAGGTCTTAAGAAATAAGTCAAAGTATAATTTGTTACATACAAGATACTATGATGATCTCAAGTCCAAGGATCACTTGTACTACTATCACATTAGGAATTCCTATTGACAGGCGAGTAAAACTCCATTAGGTATTCCATAGCGAATCACGTTCAGTGAACTTATTCTCCAATAAGCACCTACATACTTGCTTTAGTGTCTCCACACAAATGATCATGAGATCAATCATCCTCATCCAATGACCAAGCAACATATGTACCAATCTATCCAGATTTACTAATCCCCTTTTTAGTAATCCCACGATTGGGAACTATTTAAGTTTTAAAACTTTCTAAGAATTTAGATCTCATTAGCATGATCATCATCATGATTCTAAAAGCATTGCTTAAAACTATGGGTTATTTACATATTATAAAAACAACAATCATGTAGATAATTAAATGCCTTTAATAAATGAATATTTCATTAATAAATAAATAAGATTGTTTACAAAGTACGTGCTTTATCATCATACATGATTGGCTTGTATGCACACTACTATCAGCTGATACTATGGATTTCGGTTGGATATGAACTACTGATATGAAAGGTATATTTATAAGATACAGTCTATACATCCAAGTGAGGGTATCCAAACAAAGCAATAGTTCTGACTAGAATTGTTATCTGTTATGGGATACTGTGAACCTTGGATAGATAGGAATTATATCTTATTGAATATTTATAGTTAATTAAATAGTCGTGAACACCAGATCAGATACCACATGTGTATAAATTTGGGGGCCTCACAAGTTGGTATCAAAGCTTTAGGCTACTGCTCTAAGGAAGAAGTATCTTAGGATATAGTCTTTGAGTCCGTAAAAATATTTAATTACACATAAAATAACATTAAAAGCTTTATGTTTAGTGTAGAATTTCTTAATATATAATCAAATAATGAAAGAAATTTCTTTTTGTAGAAAATGGCCGATGCAGAGGATATGCCAATAGTCATCAATCCACCTCAGATAGTGGCAGAACAAGATAGTGATCTTGAGGAAGAGGAACTACTGCATGATTAGGAAATATTAGAGGCTGAAGAAGGTGAAGATCCTGTAGCAGGATAGTTAATGAGGATAGAAGAACATGAGGAGGCACTCGCAGCAGTGGTTCAGCAGTCTAAAGATAATATTGTGAATGCTGAATTCAGGGCACATATGGCTAAAGGCATGCTGGAACATGAGAGGGCAGACTCCACCAAACTGAGGATGCTTCTGCATAATGCTCAGAGGGGAAGACATGAGGTACATTCTAGGTTAACTAGGTTTATTTGTGGAACTTGTGGTTCATTCGGTAGTTTGCAGCATCGAGTGATCAAATATCCAGTTAAAGATAGAAAGATTCCTTATCTCATAGATCGATCAGTGTTATGCCACATGATCCAGGACTCTTATGAAGAAACCAGAAATTTTTAGATTATAGTATAAGAATCTAGGTGCTCAGTTTCTACTATAGAGCAAATTTTATTGTGTTCAGCTAGTGGTAGTATATAAACCACTAGTCCAATATGTAACCTACCGTTTATGTTATATACAAGTTCTGTTTGAAATATATGATTCTTACTATGTGTATGATTATACTTGTATTTATACTTGGCTTTATTTTTGATTATAGCATCATGCCACAGAACAGAAGAAGACCACAATCAGAGAATGATAATGACTCTACCCAAAATTTAGTAGACTTATTATTAGGAGCGGTACAGAGTAGACCTACCAACCAAAATACACTATTTAAAGACTTTAAGTTAGTAGGACCACCTGAGTTTAAGGGTACTGGAGAACCCATTGAGGCCCAAGTTTGGATTACCGAAATCAAAAAGTTTTTCCTAGTAACCAATGTTAGGGAAGACCAGAAAATAGTTTTTGCAACCTTTTTTCTTGAAAGGAGAAGCAAATTATTGGTGGGAGTTTACAAAAAATCATACAGGAACTGAAGTTGTCTCATGGGATAAATTCAAGGAACTATTCTTTAAAAATTATTTTCCCCAGTCGTTAAAAGATTGTATGGAGGTGCGATTTCTGGAACTGAAGCAGGGAGAACTTACTGTAGCCCAGTATATAGCTAAGTTTAATGAATTAGCGTGATTTGCTTTGCATCAAGTAGATACAGAAGCTAGAAAAACTCGAAGGTATGAGAAGGGTTTAAAACCCCAGACTCATAGTAAGTTGTTTGTGTTTCAGTTGAAGACTTTCTCCGAGATTCTTGAGAAGGCTATTATTTTCAAAAATGAGAATAAAAGTCTCATAAAATATCATAAGGATAAAAAAGTCAAAGTGAGGGGGAAAATTGAAAGGAGAACCCGGTTCAGGAGGATTTAACAATAAAAGGAAGTGGGATACCACTTTTCCAAACAACTATGGGAAGAAGGTGACTAGATTCAATAATAATAACAATTTCAATAACAACAAGAACAACAACAAAACTGACCTTTGTGCCAATTGCGACAAAAGTCATAAGGGTGTGTACTTGAAGAATAAGTGTTTTAATTGTGGTCAGGAGGGAAACTATTCTCCTCAGTGTCCTAACCCTAATCAAAATAAATGCTTCAACTGTGGTGCATTGGGGCATATAAGTAGAAATTATCCAAAAAAAAACCCAGGAGGAGGTGGAAACCAGGCACCAAATAATAAACCACCTGTAATAGTAGCTGGAGGTCCGGGTCGCCTAACTGTAAGAACATTTAATATGTCGGTGAGGGATACTGTTGATTCACAGGACTTAGTGACATGTATCATCCCTATCAACACTTTAAACGCATATGTGTTATTCGACTCTGGAGCTACTTATTCTTTTGTGTCTAAAGGCTTTTCTAAAAATTTGAATATGCCATGTGAAAACTTAGACAAACCATTCTGCGTAGAAATTGCGAATAATGAGAAGATCCCTATTGAAACCGTTTATAAAAATTGTAGTATGAACATAAAGGGACACAACTTCCTTGTGAACCTTATTCCTATATAGTTAGGGGAATTTGATGTAATCCTAGGGATGGATTGGCTGGTTAATCATAATGCAATGATTGATTGCCATCAGAAACGGATAAACCTATTGACTACGTCGAAGTTAAAGGTAGTGTTCAGCGGTAGTTGTTCACCTAGGTAGTCTCAATGTCTTACTATAACTCAGTCAGAAAGACTACTTAGGAATGGTTGAACAGGTTATTTGGCCTATATAGTAGATACTCGAAAGGAAGGAGTAAAACTAGATCACATACTTGTAGTTAGGGAATTTCCAGATGTATTCCCATATGACTTACCAGGTCTTCCTCCTGATAGGGAAATCGAGTTTGTTATCAACCTTGCACCTTGTACAGCGCCAGTTTCAAAAGCACTATACAGGATGGCACTAGTAGAGCTGAAAGAGTTGGTAGTACAATTACAGGAACTCTTGGACAAGAAATACATACAACCTAGTGTTTCACCTTGGGGAGCACCAGTATTATTTGTAAAGAAGAAGGATGGAACGATGAGATTATGTGTCGATTATAGGGAGCTAAATAAACTAACCATAAAGAATAAGTATCCTTTACCTAGAATTGATGATCTATTTGACCAGTTGAAAGGAGCTGAACACTTTTCAAAGATCGACTTGCAGTCAGGTTATCATCAATTAAAAGTAAGAAAAGAAGATGTGTCGAAGACAGCATTTAGGACACGCTACGGACATTATGAGTTTCTTATAATGTCTTTTAAATTAACAAATGAACCGGCAGCATGTATGGACCTGATGAACCGAGTATTTAAGTCATGTTTAGACAAATTTGTCGTCGTGTTTATCAATGATATTTTAATATGTTCAAAAACACGGGAAGAGCATGCTGAACATGTGAGAAGCGTATTGGAGATATTACGCAAGGAACAACTTTACGTAAAGTTTTCCAAGTGTGAATTCTGGTTGGAAAGAGTTCAGTTCTTAGGTCATGTGATTGACAAAGATGAGATTTCAGTAGATCTAACAAAGATCGAAACTGTTGTGAATTGGGAGCAACCAATAACTCCAACAGAAGTAAGAAGTTTTCTCGGTCTAGCGGGTTATTATCGGCGTTTTATACAAGATTTTTCAAAAATAGCAACCTCGCTAACCAATTTAACTCGAAAGACGGTGAAATACGTCTAGACAGATAAATATGAAGAAAACTTCCAAGAGTTAAAGAAACGACTGAGCATGGCTCTAGTGCTATCTTTACCAGATGATACATGAGGCCTTGTAGTCTACAGTGATGCATCACACAAAGGATTAGGATGTGTGTTGATGCAATATGGGAAAGTGATTGCATATACATCACGACAACTCAAGGATTATGAGAAGAGGTATCCTACTCATGACCTAGAGTTAGTGGCAGTAGTATTTGCTCTGAAAATTTGGAGGCATTACTTGTACAGGGAGAAGTGTGAAATATATACAGATCACAAAAGTCTGAAATATATTTTCACACAAAAGGAATTAAATATGAGACAGAGGAGATGGTTAGATCTGATAAAAGATTTTGACTGTGAAATCTTATATCATCCCGAAAAAACCAATGTAGTTGCAGATGCATTAAGTAGAAAGAACCAAGAGAAACTAAACATAATAACAGACAACGAGGTACTGATAAAAGACTTTGATAAACTCAAAATAGAGGTGAGAGTTCCAATTACCTCTACCCAAAAAATGTTTGTTCTAGAGGGCGTTCTGACCCTATTGGAAAGAATTAAAGAAATGCAGGAGAAAGATGAGATGTGTTAAAAATGTAAATCCGATATAACTCCTATAAAGAATGTAAAATTCTGAGTAGATAAAGATAGGGTACTAAGATATGAAGATAGAGTTTGGGTTCCGTCTGATCAATCAATAAAAGATGAAATCTTAAGTGAAGCCCATAATTCTAAATTTGCCGTTCACCCAGGTAGTACGAAAATGTATAAAGACTTACGTCGACATTTTTGGTGGTCAAATATGAAAAGGGAAATAACAGAGTGGGTAAGTAAATGTCTCACATGTTAAAGGGTTAAGGCTGAACTTCAAAAGCCGAGTGGATTACTTCAACCCTTACCAATTCCTGAGTGAAAGTAAGAACATATAACCATAAACTTCGCGGTAGGCCTTCCTGCTACATAGAAAGGCCACAATGCCATTTGGGTAATAGTAGACAGACTTACTAAATCATCTCATATCCTAACTATCAAGGTTACCCATACCTTAGATCATCTTGCCAACCTATACATTAATGAAATTATTTCTAGACATAGGGTTCCTGTTTCTATAGTGTCAGATAGAGATCCTAGATTCACTTCAAACTTTTGGGGAAGTCTTCAAAAACACTTAGGAACTCAGTTGAGATTAAGTACAACATATCACCCACAAACAGATGGACAGAGTGAGAGAACCATTAAAAATTTAGAGGATATGTTAAGAACCTGTGTCATAGACTTCAAAGGGAGTTGGGAAGATCAGTTACCTTTAGTGGAATTTTTCTACAACAATAGTTATCATGCTAGCATAGGTATGCCACCCTATGAAGCTTTATATGGTAGAAAGTGTAGAACACCATTGTGTTGGGATGAGGTCAGAGATAGAGAAATGCTATGACCCGAGATAATTCAACAGACTACCGAGATAATTAGAACTATACTAGAGAGATTACAAGCGTCTCAAGATCGACAGCGAAAGTATGCTGATCTACACCGACAGGAACGGAACATTAATGTTGGAAGCCACGTATTCTTAAAAGTGTCCCCTTGGAAGGGCAAGATACGTTTTGGAAAGAAAGAAAAATTGAGTCCAAGGTTCATTGGACCATTTGAAATTTTAAGAAGGATATGAGAGGTGGCTTATGAAGTAGCTCTACCTCTTGAGTTAAACTATATCCATAATGTGTTTTATGTGTCCGTATTACGACCATATAAACCTGACTACAAATATGTTATAAGTTACGAACCTATCCTAATCGAGAAAGATCTATCCTATATAGAAGAATCTGTTCAGATCATTGACCGGAAAGAGAAAATCCTAAGAAACAAAGTGATAGCATCGGTTAAGGTGATTTGGAGAAATCAGAACGTTGAAGAGGCTATATGGGAGCTCAAGAATAAAATGCGAGAGAACTATCCCCACTTATTTACTTAACCTGTACTGAAATTTTGAGGAAAAAATTATTATTAGAGGGGGTGAATGTGATATCCCAAAACCCTAATAAGACTCGGTCAAGTAAATTCTTCGTTTATCAATAAAATCTCTCCGTTCTGAATGTGTACTGTGTTATTATATACTCTATAGAAGACTTCGGTAAAAATTATTTTTCTCCGAAAAACGACGTGCTTGACACCTCGTGCTTAAAATTTTTATTCCGTATTTGGACTTTTCGGTATATTATTTTGTCAAGCTGCTTTGTCGTGCTTACACGAACAAAACTCTTTCTCGTGCTTCGTCTAGATTATAAGGAAAACCCTAAATTAGGAAACCCTAATGCTAAATTAGGAAACCCTAAACCTAATTTAAAAACCCTTACCTTAAAATCAAACTCTAACCCTAATTAAGAAGTACAAATCCTAATTAGGTTATCCTAAACCCTAATTATGTTAACTAAACATAAATTAGGTGTTAATAACTTCATTAAGTTATTCTAAACACAAAAATCAAAATCCTAAATTATAATTAGTGAAGATTAGGGAAAAATTAGCTTACTAACCAACTTAAAGTTGCTCACAAGCATGTGCCACCACCACCTTTCAAAATCCTATCATCTCTGGCCCCTAAATAGGTTGTCATAAGAACACAAGTTTAGATGCTAGGATATTTGTGGAGGCAAAGTGTGAAAAATGACTTAAAAACTATAATCTACCAATTCTATAAATAGCAGCCTCATTTTAGTTCAAACCCACTAATTTTCTCAACCAATATACTTATACTACCTGACATAAGAAGCATTAACAATAGCAAGATAAGAATCAAAGCTTAGATAGCCAATTTTACTCAAGAAAGGTATAAACCCTAATTCTACATTAGATCTTTCATGCTATGTTAAATTTGTTGTTATGTTATTTAATTATGTGTAATAACATGTTAGTAAGTGTTTTGGGTTGATAGATCATGTTTTCATAACATCTAAATGCATCAAAAAGGTGTTTTAAGCAATCTGAAGATTTATTAAAAAAGGTCTGACAGCCTAATGTCAGAGCCCGTAGATCTTAATGTGTTAATGTTTAGTTCTGTTAATTGTATGCTAGTTGTAGTATTACATGAGCTTAGTAATCTAGAACAAGAATCAAGTTCATTGGATTAACAGAATGAAAGATATAAGTGGTCAAAGGTGGTTGATCGATCACGAAGTTCTAAATTCTGGGTTACCCAGAAATCTCAAGAACAGTTGAGATAGGTACTTTGACCGACTTATATCTTTATCTCTATATGTTGTTAAGGTAGCTAAGTGTTATATTATTGTACCCTTACATGAATACTAAAAGAATGATACACTTTAGCACATGATAAATACATAGGATGACTAGAATTAATGGTCAAAAGTCGTTGACCGTTCACGGTTTCGTTTTCTAGAAAACCCAGAAAATGAAGTGTAACACTCCCAAATCCAGGTACTTCAATTTCCACGGGATTTGGTGTTCACTGTACAAATATCATATATATATCTACCCATAATAAATACAAACCATGAAATAAATAAAAATCCTCCCCTTAAGGGGTTACAACGTCTGAATAAATGAATCCCAGGTCATACTAACCTTAAACATCGAGTGCGGAAATGTAAACAAATAAATAAGTCTTAAACAACATCAAGTCTTAACATAACATTCTCAAATAAAATAACAAGTCTTCAACACTTGTTAACTTTGCCCTTGCCTTTACTAGTAGAAGGTTCGTCAGTCCTTTCGTTCTTAACTGCAATGTTATTATGCAAGAGTGAGCACGATTGCCCACAAGTATAACAGTAATAATAACATGCGAGTAAACCAAAGGGTTTTGAATAATAGAAAGCTCGACTTTTGAATCAATAATGAATAACAAGAATCAAAAGTATATCTAAGGGTCATAAGACCATGAACTATGTCCCAGGTTGTTAAGTATTTCTACTTTAAACCTTTAACAGTCATAAAACTATATGGACTCTACTACTCGTACTTAGGGGGATCAGCCCTCAGTACGATGAATGTGCACATCATCTCAACACTAGCGAGTAAATTATCCCATATAAAGGGTTGTTCATCTCAGTTTGACATCAGAGTCCGTACCAAAAGAAGTTTGGTTTGGATAAGCTCAATAACAGTTCTAGAATTTAGAACGTTCATCAACTATGGACTAGTCGAATCAATAAGGGTTTGCTAGTCTTACAAGGTTTAACAATAAACTGATAACCAAATCAAATAATGAATCTCGAAGGAATACAATCGAATAAGTATTGTATAACTGAAGTCATGCTTTAAAGAATTATAATATCTCATATGGAATCTTGACTTGAATAAACAAGAATAAGAACTTGCATCATGATAATATTCTAAGGATAGAAAGCTTGCTCAATAAAAGTAAAGTTTAGAAAACTTGCTCAATAAAAGTAAAGTTTAGGAAATTTGCTCAACAATAGTAAATTAGGGATAGAACACTTGCCTCGTGTATAGATTATAACTACAATTCACTTCCCCAAACGTCCTACACATTTCGTTATGTTTGCAATATCAATTAGTTCCATTACCACTCCTTTAACTATTGAACTTCTCACTTAAGCACAACTTAACAACTTGGTTCATAATCTTAACTTGTTGACTAACCACATAACGTGAATCTGAACCCACAACATGCATACCACACAAGTATAAACTCTTAAACAGTCATAATCAAATCTTACAATAACAAATCCAAGTTCACATATAACTTGTTAATATGCAACTTAAAATCGTCTTATACATGTCAAAAATATGTTATAATACTGTATTACATGCTCAACACGTTATCAGGTTCATTAGGTTAAGTTAACTCATCATGTTATGGACTGAAAACCACACAAAGCAAAACAACTTCAACTCTGTATTCCCCGCCGGGGCGGGGGTTTGTGCTGCAGGTTGCCCGCTAGGGAGGCATGCCTGCCGGGGCAGCATGACTTATACTAGAAAGCCCGCTGGGGCGGGTATCTCCAGTATGATGAACTGCAGTTCGCGACTGCACTGTTCATCAGCCCAAATAACCCACGAAAAATGCAAAATTAAGCTCAAACAACATTGTTAATGTTACCCATAGATTATAAACTTAACATAAACATCATACAACGCTTCTAGCATGTTTTTAACACTTTGGATCACATAAGAACTCAAATTAGAACACATAAATTTACTGCTTTTGATATTTTTCAAAGTTTCGAGACAATTCATGAAATTCATAATTACAGATTCGTTATAACACCGAATCTGTCCGTTTAAATTTTTCTTTCTTCGTTTAAATCATACATAATCATAATCAACCTTCAATTTCAAGTTAAATAAACAATTAAAGCATGCAAATTTGTACATAAAGACCATATTCATACTTTTTATACTTTGTAACTTTTAAATCTCTAATTAAAGTATAATTACATGGTTTTGATTGTTTTAAAACATACATAAATGATAGAAAACATGTTATGAACATATATTAACATATATATGATCATATCTCAAGCATTTATCAAAATTGTTGTTTACAGAGAACTTTAAAATACACGTTAATGGAAAACTATTAAGAACATGAAATACAAAAACTTAGATAAGGGATTACCCTTGCTTTCTTGTTTGATTAGATGTTAGAAATGCTTTGATTCTTTAATTCTTTCAATTCTCTCAACTCTCTTTTAAGTTCTCTGATATGATGAATACAATATATGAATTAATGAACTTAACTGATATATATTATATAAGGTCTAATACATATACGTATAATATATAAATGTCATGAATAGTGGGGAGCAGTTAAATCAAATTAACTAACACCCACTCCCTTAAAGGCTTGTTTGTTTGTCCCATATTAATTCCTTTCCCATTATTTTAATTAAAGTATTTAGTATATAGTTTAATTGTCACGCTTTAATTAATCAAATAATCTTATTTAAATCAACTATATAAAATATGATATTACACATTAAATCATATCATCACATAATTAAAATTCTCATTTATTAATTATGTCAAATCGTTAAATCTCTAATTAAATATTAAATTAATTAGAATAACCTTATCCTTATTAAATAATTTATTTAATTAAATAAACTCAATTAAATTCACACTTTGAACTATAAAAATTCTCCACATTAATTTAATCAATGTAACACATATAATTAAATTATTTTACCACAATTCCATCAAAGAATTATTTAATTCAATAAATAAACATAAAAATTTTATTTAACACAATAAATAAATCATCAAAAATATTAATTTAATTCAATATATATTTAAATTAAGTTACAAAATTCTCGTTTGTCACATGAAGAACAACTTCTGACAGTACTTTGACCGGCCTACATTTTTACTTTAGGAAGTTACTCGGTCCAAACCATTGCTATCTCGTTCAACTATGACATATAGACTACACACTGCAATAACTAAAACACATATCTAATACACAGAATTGAAGCTATTAGTAGCACAAGATCGTTGACCGACGTTAACTGGCGTTCTAGGTTACCCAGAAATCCAAGAACAGCTCTGACAACTACTTTGAGCCTTAATAACTTTCTGACATATTATAGTTAGAGTCCAAACATAGTATCATGTTGTAGTATTGTAGACACTCGAAATTTCGTTTCCCTGTTGTTGGTCCGATTAGATGACACAATTAACGCGCAAGTATACGCGGTTAACAAGTAATAAAGAGTGAGTAAAGATATCGTTCCCACGAGGAATTAACAGATAAAAGGTCGCCAAAGCACTAGCACATAATCATTTCAGTCTTATTTAAACGGGTGGTAAAGAGAAAGAATTAAAACTACTTTAAACTAAGCAAGGAAGTAAACTTAAACTAATTAATCCTAGAGTAAAATCAGATAATGAAGATAAGAGATTCCAATTTTTCCTAATAATTCGTATAAAGTCGACACATTTCCAATTAGGTCAAATTAATCATTACAGTTGTTACCCGAGAACACGAAGGTAAGAGAAAGCCATCTTTCGATGAACCTAATCCATATCACGTGCAATCCACAGATGATAGAACACACGTGAACACCCACATTATCTAAACTCCTATATGTCTATGGTGTTTACAAATAAATAAGGTTTAAGGTCAAGTCCTCTATTGACTACGAGCGGCGCTTCGGTATATGTCTATCCTAAGCACAAATCATACGTCCAACGCCATGTGAACGTACAATCGCCCGCTACTACGATTAGATCTAAACCCACACTTTGTCTTTCAATCCCATGTGGGTTATCACAGTAATTGGTCATGACTCAATTAAGCAATGAAAGCATACATCGCAATAGACAAACACATAGTAATCAAATAAGACCATCATAGAAGGAATATCAAATTAAACTACTCATTAGGTTCCATTGAAACCTCAAAATATGATTTAAGTCGTAGATAACTCGAATATATTATCCACAAGTAGATTATACATTATCCAAATACAAATTGAATACAAGGAGAGTGAAGAGATAGAAATTGCAAATCTTTGTTCTTTCTCCAAGTGTGGATCTTCAATGTCAATCTCTTGCTTCAATCTTCTTCTCTAATCTAACCCTAGAATCTAACTAACTAAACTAAACCCTAATCTATCACTAATCTACTCCTAATCTATACAAGAAATGTAAGGGAAATGGAAGAACAAGCTAGGGCTAGGGCTTAAGGCCAATATTTGATGCCCTTTCTTGCCCCAAACGAGCCCCCTTATATCCCAATCAAAAGCCAAGTCCCATGCAATTGAAAAGTGAAGTCTGGCACAGCTGAAGATTGGCGCGGCCGCGCCCAAAAATGCCTTAGAATCCGCGCGCCCGCGCTGGCACTTTTTTGCTGCAGAGTCCTCTGGTAAAACGGCCATAACGTTTGATTCGGGAGGAGTTACGAGGCCTGCCACCTGTCAAATCGAAGCTATCGCAGAGCTCTACAACTTTCATTCTTTGAGGATTGAGAAATAATGGATGGATGAAGGCTGAAATTGAGCTCCAAGTGACAGCTGTGCATGAAAACTCAAAACCGTGGAGTTTAACGTCCGTTGGTATACGGGGCATAACTCTCGCCTCCGAACTCCGATTGGGATGATTCAAGATGTTCTGGAAAGCTTAGAAGACGCTCTACAATATGAACTAAGCTCCAATCCAAGAACATAAAATGAACATAAACCCCCCGAGCGATGTCCGGATTGCATTTCCTTCCTATTTGGTCGCTTGCCTTCTTTCCATTGTCATGTCATCAATCTTTTTAGCATTCTTTGCATCGTTTTGGCCTCAAAAGCACCGAGAGAGTTCCTAAACATAAAATCTACAAAACAAAGGAAAAACACGTGAAAAGAACAAAAGTACTTGAGTTTCGGCAATAGAACAAGCTGGTTACTATCCGAATAAGTGGTCATAAAGACCACTTATCAAATACCCCCAAACTTAAATGTTGCTTGCCCTCAAGCAACCAAAACAAAACTAAACAAAAGATGCAATGCAATATCTACAATGTATGCAACCTACGCTATCATGAATGCGAATATAAGTTCCCAGCCAGTATTGAACTTTCAAAGCAATGCCTCAGAAAACCACGAGATAGTTGAACAGATAAGCTACCCAAAACAAGATCATAAGGCATATTCTGCAAATCCAAAACTGTCAGCACTAATGTATTGTGCGTTGTGTGCTTAGCAACCATTAGATATGCATTCATATAAATAACTCACCTACTATGCTTCTTAGGGGAAAAACAAGCTTTAACTTAAGAAAAACAGTAAATTATATAAGTTCTAACTAAGACCGTGCATTACTAGAGTTAAGAGTCAACAGGTCATTAAGGTCTTATTATTCACGAGGGCGTATTTGCACTTTCCCGTGTACACTATCGACTGTGCAATGCCTAGTTCTCTTAGGCTTTTCAATGATATCCATGTAGCGAGCTTTCGACCAACGACTCCCAGACCAGACGGCCTTAGGGCGCTGGGTGTAGAGACACCCCTAGGGCTTACTTGCTCGAATATCAAAGGCCACAGAACTCGACGTAGCCGAACTGTTTATTCTATTTTTTTTCTTTTTCTTAATATTTTCTTTTGTTTTCTTTTTCTTTTTCTTTTTCTGCAAGGGAGTGCGTCTTGCGCTCTATCTCCCCGCATATATCATGCATGTCCCCTATTTCCCCCAAACTTAAGCTTTTAACAGTCTAGTTATTATTATATGCGAACTAAACTCTTTTATTAAAACATAGTTTTTCCACCAGAAGACAAGTATGTAAACATTTAAACTTAGCATATCATGGTGTTTACTCTATCGTGCTTACTGGTTACACAGTATCTGACAGGTAAAGATTTATATATATGACCATGAAATCAGGCTTAAGTCTTAAATCAGTTCAACAATCAAGTGATTTCAATTTCTTCACAGGCAACATACATAACTAACCAACTGAAAACTGGATTCATGCAGTATGCTCCAACACAGAATGCAAAAATAAAAGAAATTTTTTAAAATTTTCACAAATTTTAATAAAATATGACCTACATGCACTATATAAATAAACACAATATGCAATATGAATGCAACTACCCTATATGCAAAATAAAGCCAATACCCCCAAACTTAAACTATTCAATGTCCTCATTGAAGGTAAAGGTAAAAAGAAAGGAACTCCCCTATTCGGCTTCATTGTCGCCCTCATCCTCATTGTCCTCCTCAGGTGGTTTGCGCTCCTGACCTGGGCGGGAGGACTCGGAATGCGATGGTGGCATCCTCTCAGAAGTCTCCCCCATCTCTCTCTACTCTGGCACAATAAACCCCGCTCGCACTGTACTCAACAAACCAACCTAACTCAATATCAATCTTGCTCTGCTAATGATCCCATACTCACTGTCTCAATTGATCAGGTTGAGAGGCTGAGGTGGATGGGAATTGGTACTTTGGATTGAGGAGGTTGGAGGTTTTCAAAACTAAGGCTTTTAGTGGGGGGGGGGATTGAATGAGATGGAAGAGATGGGGGATTACATTAATTAACTTGAGGGTTTGGGATGAGAGGGAATGGGGCTTGGTGCTGCAGATAGTTGACATGAAACGGTGCCCCCAAAAGCTGCCAGAATTTTTCCTAAGTTAGGCTTAGTCTGCATATGTGGCGCGGCCGCGCGTGGTAATGCCTTGGATTGGGCGCGGCCGCGCGGACCATCAAATTTTGTTGCTGCATATTTTTGGCATGAACTGAGGTTGGCTTTTTCTTTTTATTTATTTCGAGCAGCCTTTGACCTAAAATACGCAGGCAATACTTATTAAGCCCTCCTAGACTAACAAAAGTATATAAAATCTATTTACATCAAGAGAATGAACATGGAAAGATATATGAATTTATATTCCCAAAAATTCTCTAAAGGCGTATATGGAATGCAAGTGCATAAAGTATGCTATAAGCTCTATAATCCCAAAAATATATGCATTCATGCCTAAGTTCAAAAATGTAGGCAATGAACTCCTAAATCTACGAGCATTCAAAAATTTTAAACTAAATACTAAACTAATAAGAATTAAACAAGGGGGAGGGAAGTATGATAGAAAGCAGGAAATGGAGAATTAAACAAGGAGGGAAAAAGAGAAATGATGGGGTGCCTCCCATCTAGCGCTTGATTTATAGTCCTCTAGCTCAACTCTGTCTGACCACTGCTATCCGACTCCCCGACGATATTAGAGAACCCCTCCATCCATCAGAACTGTAATGTGCTTTTGGAGGCTTCCCAATAGAGGAGGACTCGGAATTAAACTACCTAGCACATGATATGGACAAGAATTCCCCGTACGAAATGTAGGGGAGCTAGGCAATGGTTCCGTTGTGTATGTGAAATGATCGGAGCATGGAGGCATAGAACACACAACGGACTCTTCTTCTATTCTCTCTTCTGCTGACCACCATGGTGTCGAGACTGCGAAATCTCTCGTGTCATCGAGATCCGTCTCCGTGATGTGGCTACCAAGGGGGCAAGGGTGTGCAAACTTGACTGGCTTGTTCCACTTAGGCGGAGGAGGCTCTTGGGGGATTGTCACTGTTGGTTCACATTCATACTCCACAGCCCCAATTGGCTCCTCGACATCCATTGCCTTTTGCTTGTCCAGTTCTAATTGCACTTCGGATTCCCCATCAGTCTCTGCATCCATGTCATAGCACCATGTATCCTGGGGATCATTACTCATAGCTTCAAACATCTGAGGCATTGGACTTTGACTATCTTGAGCTTCATTTACTTGCTCAATCACCTCCTCATTCCTTAAAGCTGTGCTAATTTGCTTTACCCACGTCTGAAGATCCTCAATTGACTGCTCTTGTTCGACCAAGATCTCTTTTGTTGATGCTAATGAGCTACCCCACATAGTGTCCAATCCTTCCTTTTTTGTTTCAGCCACGGGATCCATGTACTGCATCTCACTGGTAGAAGCATGGTTGATGGGGGCCATCTGATATTGAAAATTCTGGCTCGATTCTTCTGGGCTCCCAAACAACTCCTTTTGGTTTTCTGAGCTTGCATACATGAATTCCATTGAAGACTGCTCTCCTTGTAAACTCGGGGGTTGGTATATGGGTTCGTGTGCATAAATTGGACTTGGCTCGCATATATCTTGATAGCTCACAGTATTGTTTTGCATCCCTTGTTCATCCTCTATCATCAAGGCCTTGCTAATCTGCTCTGCCCAGTTCTGGATATTCTTGACTGACTTCTGTTGCTCAATCAAGATGTCCTTCAGTGATATGTCACCTCCTTCTTCCAATCGTGCATTTTCTGTGTCACCCTCAAAATTATATTGAGGCTCATAAACTGGAGTCTGGAAGGTGCATTCTGAGGCGTATGCGGGATTTGGATCCCAATATTGGTCTTGATAGTAGTCTGATGAAGGGTGTGCTGAAGGGTTTGGGTGATACCCCCAATCTTGCTGATAATTGGTGTAAGGCTCACTGTAGGAGTACTCACCCCCATACTGCTCCTGTCCATAACTGATAGGCTTCTGATGGCTCATATAGCTCCCAGCGCCATACTCATGAGAAATAACTGGCTCTCGACTCTGTTGAGCTGAAATAGTATCTAGCTTCCTCGAGAGATCCTCTAGTTGTGCTGAAAGTGTTGCAATTGGGTTGACGCCATCATTGTTTGTTTCCCTTGGTTGCTCTTGCCTATTGTAACCCCATGGATAGAAATTTAAATTCATTGTACCTGAAAAGAGAATATGAGAAGAGAATTAAACAAAATAAAATGTTTAAATTAAGACTAATTTGATTAAACTAATGTTGGCAAACAGTTATCGAATTAATTCCCCGGCAACGGCGCCAAAAACTTGTTGGTCCGATTAGATGACACAATTAACGCGCAAGTATACGCGGTCAACAAGTAATAAAGAGTGAGTAAAGATATCGTTCCCACGAGGAATTGATAGATAAAAGGTCGCCAAAGCACTAGCACATAATCATTTCAGTCTTATTTAAACGGGTGGTAAAGAGAAAGAATTAAAACTACTTTAAACTAGGCAAGGAAGTAAACTTAAACTAATTAATCCTAGAGTAAAATCAGATAATGAAGATAAGAGATTCCAATTTTCCCTAATGATTCGTCTAAGTCGACACACTTCCAATTAGGTCAAATTAATCATTACAGTTGTTACCCGAGAACACGAAGGTAAGAGAAGGCCATCTTTCGATGCACCTAATCCATATCACTTGCAATCCACAGATGATAGAACGCACGTGAACACCCACATTATCTAAACCCCTATATGTCTATGGTGTTTACAAATAAATAGGGTTTAAGGTCAAGTCCTCTATTGACTACGAGTGGCGTTTCGGTATATGTCTATCCTAAGCACAAATCATACGTCCAACGCCATGTGAACGTACAATCGCCCGCTACTACGATTAGATCTAAACCCATACTTTGTCTTTCAATCCCATGTGGGTTATCACAGTAATTGGTCATGACTCAATTAAGCAATGAAAGCATACATCGCAATAGACAAACACATAGTAATCAAATAAGACCATCATGGAAGGAATATCAAATTAAACTACTCATTAGGTTCTATTGAAACCTCAAAATATGATTTAAGTCATAGACAACTCGAATATATTATCCACAAGTAGATTATATATTATCCAAATACAAATTGAATACAAGGAGAGTGAAGAGATAGAAATTGCAAATCTTTGTTCTTTCTCCAAGTGTGGATCTTCAATGTCAATCTCTTGCTTCAATCTTCTTCTCTAATCTAACCCTAGAATCTAACTAACTAAACTAAACCCTAATCTATCACTAATCTACTCCTAATCTATACAAGAAATGTAAGGGAAATGGAAGAACAAGCTAGGGCTAGGGCTTAAGGCCAATATTTGATGCCCTTTCTTGCCCCAAACGAGCCCCCTTATATCCCAATCAAAAGCCAAGTCCCATGCAATTGAAAAGTGAAGTCTGGCACAGCTGAAGATTGGCGCGGCCGCGCCCAAAAATGCCTTAGAATCCGCGCGCCCGCGCTGGCACTTTTTTGCTGCAGAGTCCTCTGGTAAAACGGCCATAACGTTTGATTCGGGAGGAGTTACGAGGCCTGCCACCTGTCAAATCAAAGCTATCGCAGAGCTCTACAACTTTCATTCTTTGAGCATTGTGAAATAATAGATGGATGAAGGCTGAAATTGAGCTCCAAGTGACAGCTATGCATGAAAACTCAAAACCGTGGAGTTTAACGTCCATTGGTATACGGGGCATAACTCTCGCCTCCGAACTCCGATTGGGATGATTCAAGATGTTTCGAAAAGCTTAGAAGACGCTCTACAATATGAACTAAGCTCCAATCCAAGAACATGAAATGAACATAAACTCCCCAAGCGATGTCCGGATTGCATTTCCTTTTCATTTGGTCGCTTGCCTTCTTTCCATTGTCATGTCATCAATCTTTTTAGCATTCTTTGCATCGTTTTGGCCTCAAAAGCACCGAGAGAGTTCCTAAACATAAAATCTACAAAACAAAGGAAAAACACGTGCAAAGAACAAAAGTACTTAAGTTTCGACAACAGAACAAGCTGGTTACTATCCGAATAAGTGGTCATAAAGACCACTTATCACCTGTTACTAACACTGTAGGAGGGCAATACTGTCTTTCCAAATCAACCTCGATCTCAATACCAGGCCATCAACTCAACCCCGGTATCAATACCGGCCCATCAACTCAACCCCGGTCTCAATACCGGGCCGTCAAATAAACCCCGGTCTCAATATCGAGAAGTCAAATCAACCCTAGTCTCAATACCGGGCCATCAAATCAACCCCGGTCTCAATACTGGGCCGTCAAATCAACCCCGGTCTCAATACCGGGCCATCAACTCAACCCCGGTCTTAGTACCGGGCCGTCAACTCAACCCCGGGAAGTCAGGTCACCTTCGAAAACAATCCTTAAGCATCACAACTTCTTCAGAGGAAAGCCTAGAATGACCAAGGAAGCCTCGGAGATAAAACTGAGGACGAACAGACTCGAATGAGATTCAAACCTTGGAAACAACTTTAGAAAGTCAGCCGAAGGCCATTCCAACATTGAAGACAACCCCGGGAGGGGCCAAACGATCATTTTACCAACTTAAATTCGATTCGGTCAAACTCAAGCCGAATTGATGCCACCAAGGTCAGAACGAACCATAACAATGATCCCGAGTGCAAACAGCGCAAGACAGCTCAACGGACAAACTGCGGGAAATCTAAGACCTGGTTATAAACCCATCTTTTTGTACCCGAAAAATGTTTTATTCCATATAATTGTGACACTCTAGGCGAGGGCTTTTCGGAAAGGTACAACACGCCTCAAACGGACACTCCGATCAAAAGTTAGAAAGTTTCGAACCTGACACTGCATTTCTCGGAGTGCGCATACTTTGATGCAATAGGACCCGCCATGTGGGCCCTACCACGAGGAGTCGCACCTCTACTTACGCCAGCAATAGGTAGAGTGGAGGCTCCTGGGTCTATATATATGAGCTCACCCCCAGCTCATTTTAAGAATTCAGAAACGCTCTGAACCCCTGCCCGTTTGATTTTTTAACTATCTTCTTATCTTCAAAACCTAAATTTCTTCACTCTAACACATAGATATACCCACATACTACCACATATCAGAAAATAACCGGTAGATTTGGACGTTTAAAGCCTACGATTTGGCAAAAAGCCCGTGTAGCAGTCCATTGTGAGTATTTTTACTATCAGAAAGTTATTAATACTTCTACGCACTTTTATACACTTGTATATCAAGTTTTATTTTCTAAATATGTCCGGAATTCAGTTCCGTGGCTGTTTTTGTTAACTTTTGGTATATTTTAGTACCTAAACGTATTTTTTGGCATTTCTACAACTCAGATTGACGATCCGTCGCAGCAGCTTTCATATACTTGCATCTTCGTGTTGAACAACTTCGCCGGACTGGGTTATCTTCCCAGTCCGAGTTTGGCTTTTTTTGTATATATTTAACTATATATCCAGTTCGCGAACCAGACCCTCCACCAGCCCTTGGACCCGCCCCAGCGGGTACTCTTGCTGTCCGGGGTGGTTTAGTTGTTATAATGCGAAACTGTTTTGACCTCCGTTACTAAAATGGCCATAACGTTTTCATATGAACTCCGATTGAGGTGATTCAAGATGATCCGGAACGAGCACGAGTAGACCTATAACTTTTATTTTTTTAACTTTTTGATTTTAGGTCAGTAGCAAGGGTCAAAATGGTCATCTTTGTGGCTGATGCGTATTCGGAGGCAATCGGAGGGCGTCGATCATGCACATACGCAAGTATAGTGCTGTCGACGATATTAGATGTTGTTCTAAGTTATAAAACATGAATGTTAGTAAATATAATTATGTTTAACTTGAAATGTAATTTGATTGACGTAAGATGTAATTATAATTGGTTAATTATGTGAAATGTAACATGATTATGTGAGGTGATTAAATTACGTGGTGATTAATTATTAACTTATTAGTTAATGAGGAATGAGTTAACCTAAATTGGTTAACTAACAATGAAGATTAGCTATGTAATAATTAACTTATATCGTTAATTATACATACGATTTGACAGCGAGTGTCAAACGAGTGAATGGAAGAGAATTACGAAGTGTAAATTAGAAAGTGTAAATTAGAATTTTCTTAGACGTTTGATAGGCGTTGCTAAGTGACTAATAATTGATGCGTATGGTGATACGTTATGTAGGATCATGAAGCAGATTATATTAAGAAGTTTTTCGGTAATTGGTAATCCACGAGTCAGGCAAGTCTTTCGGTTCCTACTTGTCTACGTGAATTTGATGAACTGTTTTAAATTGCATGATATGCTATATATGTTGTAAGCGAGCATGATATGTTATACATGTTGTAATCATAAAATGTCAAAGTCAATTTATGACTACACTGTTTGGTTAAATAATGTTGATTGAGTAAGGAACTCAATCTTTATATTTGTTATGTGAATTAAAGCATGTATGCCATGTTACTTTAATTATTATGAGATTTATGTTGAGCATGTTTATTATGTGATACGTGATGCATGAAAACTGTTAGAACTTGCTGAGCTGTCGAGCTCACTCTTGCAAATAACCATTTTTGCAGGTCAATGATGCAAGGTAAAGATACGTGTTAAGTGATTTATAGAGATCAATGTTCAAGAATATTAGTTATGTTCAATTTCAAATTGTAGTTAATGTTTTGAATGAAATATGTCGCTGAGCTATAAGAAGAGTTATCCAATGTAGATGGATATTGTTTTATTATGTAAGACTTTGTATAGTCATTTTGTTGTAACGATTCATGATATAGATTTGAATCGAAGAGATATAATGTAAAGGTTGCGATTCAGGGCAATATAGAAAGAAAGTTTATAAAAGTTTTAAATATTCCGCATTTTTAGTGATTTTTAATATCGAATAATGATGTAATGAGAGATTAAAGTTGTATTGTTAACGATCGAGAAGGAGAATATTATTGTATGAATTTTGGGGTCATTACACAAGGTGTCTTCTGAAAAGAAAAAATCTAAGAAGGCTAAGGGAAAAGGGAAAGAAAAGGAGCAAAAGAAACCTGAACTAGCTAAAGGAATGTGCTTTCATTGCAATGAGCCGGGACATTGGAAGAGGAACTGCATGAAGTTTCTAGCAGAGAAGAAGCTTGGAGAAGCTTCGACTTCCAATCAAGGTTTGTTTATGATTGAAATTAATTTTTCTGAAAGTCATAATTCTACTTGGGTATTGGATACCGGCTGTGGTTCTCACATATGTAATACTGTGCATGGACTGGTCAGAAGTAGAAAGCTGAACAAAGATGAGGTGATCCTACGAGTGGGAAATAGAGCAAAAGTTGCTGCATTAGCTGTAGGAACTTATTGTTTAGCAATGCCTTCGGGCAAATCCATTTATCTTAATAACTGTTATTATGTTCCGAATATTATTAAAAACATTATTTCAATTTCTGTATTGGATATGAAAGGTTTTGACGTTATTATAAAGAAAAATGGTTGTTTTATTTATAAAGATGATGTTTTATATGGTATTGGAAATTTGCGAAATAGACTTTATACACTTGACTTACAAGAAAATATATTTCAAATTGAACAAATTAAGAAAAGGAAAAGAGATGATATTAATTATACCTATATGTGGCACTGTATACTCGGTCATATCAATGAAACAAGATTATCCAAGTTGCATAAAGCTGGGCTCCTCGAGCTATCTGATTATGAATCATATCCAACTTGTGAATCTTGTCTCATGGGTAAAATGACTAAATCTCCTTTTAGTGGAAAAGGAGAGAGAGTTACAGAATTGTTGGCATTGATTCACACAGACGTTTGTGGACCTATGACAACAAGTGCACGGGGTGGGTATTCTTATTTTATTACTTTCATTGATGATTACTCAAGATTTGGATATGTGTATTTAATGAAATACAAATCAGAATCATTTGAAAAGTTCAAAGAGTTCAGAAGTGAAGTAGAGAACCAAACGGGCAAGAGTATTAAGATACTTTGATCAGATCGAGATGGAGAATACTTAAGCAGTGAGTTTCTCAATTGTCTCAGAGAAAATGGTATAATCTCACAATGGACTCCTCTAGGTACACCACAGTTAAATGGAGTATCGGAAAGGAGAAATCGAACACTGTTGGACATGGTTCGATCCATGATGAGTTTTACCGACCTTCCAATTTCCTTCTGGGGATATGCCCTAGAAACGACTGCATACCTACTTAACAAGGTACCTACCAAATCTGCCCCAAAGACTCCATATGAGATGTGGAAAGGGAGGAAACCAAATCTTAAGCATGTTAAGACTTGGGGTTGTCCAGCTTATGTCAAAAAGTTTGAAAATGATAAGCTACAGACTAAATTCGATAAGTGTATATTTGTGGGATACCCTAAAAAAACCGTAGGGTATTATTTCTATCATCCAACTGATCAAAAGGTGTTTGTTGCGAAACATGCTACCTTCTTGGAGAAAGAGTTTATCCATAAAGGGGTTAGTGGGAGTAAGATATATCTTGAAGAAGTTCAAGAACCACAAGTTACCACGGACCAAAGTCAAGTACCTAACCAAGTAGAAGAACCTACTGTACCACACCCTGTTCGTAAATCTGGAAGAGTACCGCAGATACCTGAGAGGTATGGATTCGTTATAGAGGATGACGATGAGGTACACATCATGAATGACGATCCATTGAATTACGAACAGGCTATGAGTAATAAAGACTCAGGGAAATGGCTTGAAGCCATGAAATTCGAAATGGACTCCATGTATGAAAACAAAGTATGGACTTTGGTTTCACCACCTGAAGGTATTAAACCTATTGGGTGTAAATGGGTTTTTAAGAAAAAGACTGGAGCAGACGGAAAGGTAGAGACCTATAAGGCCCGACTGGTTGCAAAAGATTTCAAACAAAGACAAGGAGTTGACTATGATGAAACCTTCTCACCAGTAGCCATGCTCAAGTCTATTCGGATTTTGCTTGCTATTGCAGCTTACAACGACTATGAGATCTGGCAGATGGACGTGAAAACGGCCTTCCTCAATGGGAAACTTGAGGAGGATGTGTATATGACACAGCTAGAGGGATTTATCTCAAAAGTTGGAACAAATCAAGTCTGTAAGCTACAACGATCCATTTATGGATTGAAGCAAGCTTCTCGTAGATGGAACATTCGTTTTGATGAGACAATCAAAGAGTTTGATTTTATCAAAAATGAGGATGAACCTTGTGTATACAAGAAGGTTAGTGGGAGCGCAGTATCATTCCTTGTATTATATGTTGATGATATATTACTGATAGGGAATGACATTCCTATGTTGCAATCCATTAAAATCTGGTTATCTAAAAATTTCTCCATGAAGGACTTGGGTGAAGCATCCTATATTTTGGGGATAAAGATCTATAGAGATAGATCTAAAAGGATGCTCGGCTTATCCCAAGGAACGTACATTGATACGAAGCTAAAGAGGTTTAGCATGGAAGATTCCAAAAGAGGTCTCATGCCGATGAGCCATGGAATAAATCTCTCCAATAAACAGGCCCCAAAGACACCTAAGGAGAGAGACCGTATGAGTAAGATCCCTTATGCTTCTGCAATAGGATCTATCATGTACGGTATGATATGTACTAGACCGGATGTTGCTCACGCACTTAGTGTAACAAGCAGATACCAGTCGAATCCAGGAGAAGAGCACTGGAAGGCAGTGAAAAATATCCTAAAGTACTTGAGAAGGACTAAAGATATTTTTCTTGTCTACGGTGGGTCTGAATTAAAACTCGAGGGATTCACGGACTCAAGTTTTCAAACAGACCAAGATGACAGTAAATCTGTTTCAGGGTATGTGTTTACCTTGAACGGAGGTGCAGTGAGTTGGAAGAGTTCCAAGCAGCAAACAGTTGCTGATTCAGTGACAGAGGCAGAGTATATAGCTGCAAGTGAAGCTGCAAAGGAAGCTGTTTGGATGAAGAAGTTCATAACTGAACTTGGTGTGGTTCCTAGCATCGGAGAAGCAGTTCCCGTATACTATGACAACACCGGAGCGGTTGCACAGGCTAAGGAACCCAGGTCTCATCAGAAATCTAAACACGTGTTGCGGCGATTTCACCTGATCAGGGAGATCATTGAAAGAGGAGACGTCACCTTGGAGCGTGTGGACTCTCATGACAACATTGCAGATCCATTTACTAAAGCTCTAACACAACAGCAGTTTGATCGTCACTTAGAGAAGATGGGTATGAGATACCATGGCGATTGGCTTTAGTGCAAGTGGGAGATTGATAGTAGTGTGCATACAAGCCAATCATGTATGATGATAAAGCACATACTTTGTAAACAATCTTATTTATTTATTAATAAAATATTCATTTAAGGCATATAATTATCTACATGGTGCTATTTTTATAATATGTAAATAACCCATAGTTTTAAGCAATGCTTTTAGAATCATGATGTTGATCATGCTAATGAGATCTAAATTCTTAGCAAGCTTAAAAAACTAAAATAGTTCCTAATCATGGGATTACTAAAAAAAAGGGAATTAGTAAATCCGGATGGATTAGTACATATGTTGCTTGCTCATTGGATGAGGATGATTGATCTCATAATCATTTGTGTGGAGACACTAAAGCAAGTATGTAGGTGCTTATTGGAGAATAAGTTCACTGAACGTGACTCGCTATGGAATACCTAATGGAGTTTTACTCGCCTGTCAATAGGAATTCCTAATGTGATAGTAGTATAAGTGATCCTTGGACTTGAGATCATCATAGTATCTTGTATGTAACAAATTATACTTTGACTAATTCCTTAAGGCCTTTTAAGGCATATATAGGGTATGCTGGGTATAATGAGTTACATATGGAGATAATGAATGATCAATAAAGAATCTACCACCTCTAGTAAAAGAGGAGATATGTCCTATGTGATTCGTTAAATGACAACCCAGGAATCCTTGGCCAAGGTAGAATGAAATTAGAAAGAGGTTTCTAATTTGCATTATTTGGAGTTGTGCATTTTCTAATCGAAATACATATGATTAAATAAATTATGACTTGATAGTAAATCCATGTCTTATATTTAATTGGGACATTGTATGGTGGAAGGATTAAATTGTACGGTAACTATTAACTCACAGGTTCTTTTATGATTAATGTTGAAATCTATATTAATTGAAAAGTCGTTGATCGCTAGGGAGGCTTATCCCTATTATAGAATAAATGTTATTTATTTAAATAGATTATTAGTTTAATTTATTTATTTAAATAAGATTAGAATTGTTCTAATTGATTTATTCATAACCGGTTTAATATGGAGAATCTAAAGGGTCACACCATAAAAGGAAGAAGAATTATTTAAGAAGAAAATGGCATGATAGTAATAATGCATTAAGTATAATTAATTTAATCTATGGTGATAGAATAAATTAAATAGCTTAATGTTTATTATTTAATATTTTAGAAATATTAAATATAAATTAATAAGAGGAGTCTTATTAATATTAATATTATTATTATTATTTTAATTCTAAAAGAGTTTAGGAATTAATATAATATCAGTACTCTCTCGCAATCCTAAAAAAGATTAGGATATAAATTAATTAAAAGTATTTAATTAATTAAATAAAACCCTATTCTAATTGGATTAGGAGGGTTAACCTAATATCTATATAAGAGAGTCTTATATCAGAAATAAGGTACGTGAATTTTTCCAAGAGTTGGGAGTACACATATTCTATAGAGATAGAAACAAGGGTTAAGCCAATAACCCATCTTCTTGAGTTCTTCATCTTCCTTGGTGGATCACCGTTAGAGGCCAAACAATTGGGTGTCTGACATTGATCAAGGGAAGGAGCCACTACAGAGGAATCAAAGGAATCAAAGGAGTAGAACTTGTACCTGAGGAAGCTTGGATCTTCAAAGGTATAATTCCATGTTCTCTCTTTTCTGTTATTGATAACTAGCACAAAGCATGATCATGGTTATGGGTTTGTATAAATTTTTAAAAACCTAGTTTTTGCGCTTCTGCCCTATTTATGTGATTTGATTGCATGATTGCGTTACGTACAAACCCAACATTTACATCATGCAAAACTCAATATGTAAATCTATCAGTCCTATTTAGCGATCTAGAGTATCCTAGCATGACATCTTATAATGTCAAAACATTACTAACATAAGGCTTGTACATTTTAGTTTCCAAAACTTAAGCATTCTTTCCAAAACACATACTAAATCATGCTATAAAAAGTCATTATATGTAAGAAAACCTTGAACCACCTATCACATCTATTTTCATGCATATTTAAGATAAACTAGCATGCTAAGCTCATCAGATCACAACAAAAATTAGAATCCCGAATTGGTGCACTGGCGCAGCTGCGCCGTTTTGAACTGCAGAAGCTGCGCAGCTGCGCCCTCCCTGGACAGAACCAGGAATTGTTCAGCTTCTGCAAAATTCAAAACCAATACTCGAAATCCTTCATTTAACTGCTTGTAATCAGCCACATTACTATCATACATGCATACTAACTACACAAACTTGATACCAAACATACGTAGCATGATTCTATCAATTCAAATCTACTTAACAACCAAATTCAAGGCTCAATTTCAAAGTTCATATCATTTTTCCATTGGTTAACATATTTAGCGATTAATCTCACTATGAACTCATTTCTAAACCAAATCAATCCATTTAACTTTTGTTTTTTTCGTATTTAACTACATCAACAATATCTAACAACAATTTACAGATTTCATCAAGCTTTAACCATCAATTCTTGACTCAAATATCAAGTATTCATGAATAGTACTAAGAACTTGTAAAACCTTGAATCTAAGGGCATATAAATGGATATTACCTCTTGAAAGATGAAGTGTTGATCCTTGATTCTATCCTCTGATTACTCCTCAATTCCACCACACTCACTCTCTATAGAACTTATCAGACAAAGCTTCTACCAGTTAAAAAATTTGAAGGAAAAGCTCCAATTTATAGAAAAACCATTAACCAAATTTGGATTCTTGCCCAAAGAATTAAACTAATGGAAGAACGAAGGAACCATTGAATTGAAAGGATTTGGTGAAAAGATTTTCATTGTCACTATGCAAGCCACTCCCCGTATCATCATTTCCATTCTGCTGAGTTTGAGAGAGAAAAAGTAGGCTAGGCATTTGGCCTATACACGGAAGTTGGTTGAAATGGGACAAGATAATTGGGACAAAGCTTTTTAAATATATTGACTTAGCAAAAATACTACTATCATGATAAATTATTTCCTTTAGGGCTCATAAGTGCAATTTTAAAGAGTTAATACTATTACCCTTGTGCTAAGTTAGGAAGACATATACACATAATCATATAATCCATGTACATTGAGTTAGTCCAAATAATATTGGAATATAATTTAGTTGGATACAAACAACCCATTATTTCCATAAAACTTTATTATTTCAATTACACACAATTATAGAAATAATATTTAATAGCAAATATTTATTAACTTGAATTTATTTTCTCCCATATATTTAAAATACACATTTAATTGTCCCACTATACCTTATGATGTCACATAAGCTTTTTCATATAACTTAGAAAATTATTTAATTCAACTTACTTTTATCATATAGTTTTGTATAACATTTATTCACATTTAAATGTCACACCTTATACTATATTTAATGTATGAAGCAACTTTATTATCTATGGTCACACAATACATGTTATTGCACATAGCAAATAATTAATCATACTAGAAATTAGTCTATCACATTATTTAAATTATTTACTCATTATAATAAGTTGCTTATTCCATTATTAAATCATTCTTTCATTAATTTAATTAATCCACCACTTAATCTACCATTATGCCACACAAGGCATATTACATAAGCTTAAATTAAGCTTTTCATCAATTCCACCACATTACCCAATTATCATATACTTATTCAATTCAATTGGATTATCCCATTCCATGTCACAACAATATATATCTATTTTCAAATAAATTTTCAACTTTTATTAATTTAATTATTAATATTATTCAAAAATTCTCGGATATTACAGCCTCGCACAATGTCATCATTTGTTTCCGGTGAGGACGATGAATGTATGTGAATGTATATTGTGTGTTTCCTTCATCAAGAGGCTAACCCGTCAATTGTTTATTACTGGACTCTAAAGAGCGTTCTCTTGTGATGCTCATGAAAGGCATCACTTAGATCTGTTCCAATTAAAAGATGGATGTCTTCATCAAGTAAATTGTGAAGATCTTGGAACCAATTTCAAAAAGCTCGTGAGAGTAATCCTAAGATAGGTCAGCCTTTGATAAACCAAACGCGCGGGATGTCTCTTCATGTCCTATTACTTTATGAATATATAAATGTCACCCATCTTAAACTGTCATTTATATATGCGTGTTATTCTGTCATCAAAATGACTAACCCCTTGTGTAGCAAGAAAAGATTAAAAACTACTAGACTGATGCATAACATACAATGCATCCACATCATCTACCAATATAAAGACTAAACTTGATGTCGATTTTGTGTAGATTGGTCCTAGAACTCGATTCTAAGCCAAGAAAGCACGATCACCACTAGTCAAAATGGCTGAGGGCAGTTTATCATAACCTATTCCCATATCTTAAGAGGAGTTTGAGGAATTTAAGAAACAAATTGATGAGATGACCATCCTGTTAAGAGAACAGTGTAAAGTAACTAAGGAGCCCAAATTGAAAACTCAGACCGAATCTGTGCAGGTAGATATACAAGTACCCAAGAAGGAAAGTGAGACACGAATGTCTACCCCGGTATCTCCAATCAACGTTAGTTCCGCCAAAGAGGCCCCTAATAAAAATCTGACAAGGGAAGTAATAGACCTCCGAGAGATAGAGAAACTAGAGACATCAGGAAGAAAGTTAGACAGATAGAGGATGCCATCTAGTCTATTAAGGGGACTGGATCCCACTGGAGTGTGAATTACTCTGACTTATGTATTTTCCTAAAGGCAAGATACCCAAAAAAATTTTAAGTCCCAGAATTTAAAAAGTATAATGGATTGGGTGAGCCATACACTCACTTGAAGGTCTACATAGGTGAACTCAGATCCTATGCTGAGGACGAAAGCCTCCGAATGTAGTTGTTCCAAAAGAGCCTTACTGGTGAAGCCCGAACTTGGTACGTCTAGATTGATAACTCCAAAGTGCAGGGTTAGGAATATTTAGCCCATGCTTTACTCAACCAGTATAGCTTACAATCCCAGATGGCACCTAACCGCTACCAAGTAACCAAAGTTAAGAAACTGAGCAATGAATCGTTCAGGGAATACGCGCAGAGGTGGAGGTGCATGGCAACCTAAGTTAGCCCGTTAATGAATGAAGCCGAGACGGTGATGGCCTTCATTGACATCCAAGAAGCACCCTATTACGAAAGAGTCATAACAGAAATAGGCAAACCATTCTCTGAAATGATAAAAAATGGGGAAATGACAGAGATGGGTTTGAAGTTCGGTAAAATGAAAGACTTCACAACCTTAGAGGCAGTGGCAGCGCATATACAGTTGGGCAACTACTCGAGCGCTCCCAAGAGGGTCCATAAGAGGAAGGAAGAAGATGTTTCCTTAATATTGCAAGGACAATCCGCGAATAAGGGCAATCATCCGCCTATACAGAAGCAAGGTAATTATCCTGCATTCCAGCATCCTACAAATCCCCACAATCCAACGGCACCAAGGGTAGGGGAAAACAAGCAAAGAAGGGTATTCACTCCTCTTGGGGACTCATTGGAGAATATATTGACATTGCTGGTAGCACAAAAGAAGATCACTAAGCTCGCTCCACCGGCTAATGGAAGATAATTTGATCATAGTAAGAAATGTGCTTATTATTCCAAAGAACCGGGGCATGACACTCAGGATAGTTGGACCTTAAAGCATAAGATTCAGAACCTGATTGATAGTGGGGAAATTATGGTGAAAACGCCGAATCAGCCTAATGTTCAAGATAACCCTCTACCTCAGCATTGTGACAACCCGAATTTTTAGAAATTATTAAGATAAGAATTTAATAAATAAAATTCTTATTATGAGATGTTTTGAGTTCGAGTAAATATTTATATATTTATATTGGGGAAATGCGGTTTAATAGTTAATTAAACAATTGAAGAAATTAAATAAAATTGTTACGAAAAGAAAATTATCTGAATAATATTAGTTAATTAAGTTGAAAATTATATTGTGAAATAATTTAATTTAATTATTATGCCATGTGGGCAATGGAAATTATTATGAATTAAGTTTCATAAATAATGTGAGTGATTCACTTAATTTAAATTGTGGATTAATGTGAATATATTTGTTTTAATAAAATGAGAGAGTAATATATATTACATATAAATGTAATATGTTAACGTAGTAAGATTGTGAGTTTCGTAAATAGTTAAAAATATTTATCGAATAAAATAAATATTTTAATTGAAATATTTATGGAATTGAATAAATATTCGATGAAAATTATTATGAAAATATTCTAATTTAATTAAATAATTAAATTGGAGGATTAATGAGTTGTTAAGTAAATTGTAATTATTTTGGTTAAGTGATTAAATAAAATGAAGTGTGACATTTGGTGTGGCATATGATAAGAAGATTATTAAAATAAATAGAAAGGAGTTCTATTTGGGTAAGCCAAACAATGCCTTATAGCTTTTGGTTTTTATAACTGCTAAGACTATACGTGTAACTCTCAATTGCAATAAGGGTTGGTGTTTTACATATAATACTTGTAAGTCTAAGAAAACAGAGAAGAAGTGAGGAAGAGAGAGAGAGAGAGAGTTTGAGAGAAACAGGAAATTCTCTCTGAAATTGAGAAGGATTGGAGATTCAAAGAAGAAAGAAGAAGAAGATTTCTCATCATCTAATCAAGTTTAAGAAGAATCAAAGGTATTACTCTAGTTTTAAAGCTCTAATTTATAGTTTCTCAAATTCTTCATTTAAAAAGCTATTTTGGTTGGGTGAATTGAAGAGATGTTATATATATATATATATATATATATATATATATATATATGGGTATGTATAATTTGATATATAGCCTTTATAAATGGTTTTAGAGTAATCAAAATCATGAAAACACGTTAAAGATGAGGAATTAGAGTTTTGTTGTAATATGTATATTTTGGTCTATTTTGGAGGCTAAAATTGGCTAGGGTTTCATATGGTATTCTATAAATTAGTGATGTATTGTTTCTCGCGTTTAAGAAACAAAAACAACCCAATTGGAATGAACTAAAATGGAGTTAAATCGAGTTCGTTGTGAATGATTACGCTAAACAAGTTAAAACATGAAAATTTGGTATGAACTTTGAAATTGAGACATTATAATGGTTTGTTAGTGTGTTTGGAAGATGTTGACTATCATGTATGTTGTAGTTTTAGAAGTTAGGAGTCTATAGAGTCGAAAACGGACTGATTTGGATGGGTATAACTCGTGTTATGAAGATCGGAAGGAGAAAGGGTCAAAAATTCGCGACAACAAAGCAATTGAGCAACCCATTCTGCTATTGGGCGATGCAGCGCTGCTCCCAAGGCTATTTGGGGGGCCGCAGCTCTAGAATAGTAGTCAGGTGGGACTGTTTTGACCTCCTGTAGTTAAATGGGCATAACTATTTCATACGAACTTCGATTAAGGCGATTTAGGATGATTCAGAAAGATAACGAGTAGACCTAAAACATTCGTTCTTTATGTTTTTCAATTTGAGGTCGTTAGCAGGGGTAAAAATTGCCATCTGTGGGACTGATGTGTATTCGGAGGAAAACGGAGGGCGTCGGGCATGCACGTATGCAAGTGAAGTGCTTCTGACAATAAACGATATTGTTCTAAGTTATAAGACTTGAAAATTATAAAACATAATGATGTTTAACATTAATCAATGATTTATTAGACAAGTTTTACGAGCATGCTACACATACGCAAGCGAGGCGAATCGGAATTGTGTGACGTGTGAACGTTGAAACGCCATGTAAAGTGGTAATGAACTTAAAAAGTGTTTCGAATCAAATAAACTAAACATTATAAGATATGTAATGATGTTAATATAAGCCATTAAGGAAGGCATTATAAAGCATGAGATGAATATTAACTCAATCAATTCTAATGAATGTAAGTCACATAATGTAACGCGATGGAAAGCTTTAAGAACTTAACTAAATGTTAAATAACAATTGAGAGAAATATTTTAAGTCATGAAGTGAATGTTAACTTAATTAATGTTAATAAACATTATACATATAATATAATGTAATGACAAGCTATGACGACTTAATCGAATGTTAGGTGTCAATTTATAGGGAATATAATGCGACATAAGATAATGTTTAACATAATATAATCGAATGGACAATAAGGAGTCCTAGAAATCCTTAAACACATAAATTAAACATTGTGTATCAAACCTAAAGAAGGTGACCATAGGTTGTAAAGTAGAGTTACTTTAACGACTACTAAGCATTGCTATATGACTAATAGTTGATGTGTGTGATAACATGTTGTGTAGGATTCATGATGTGCAGATAACTATAAGTTATTTTTGGTAATTGGTAATCTACGAGCCAGGCAAGTCTTTCAGTTTCTTTGTGTTCTGTGATCTTATATCTTGATGTCATACGTAATGTTCTTAAGTTTGCTAAAGTTTGTGTTATTCTTTATGAGCGATGAAAGTCAATATATGACTAAATTGATTAGGTTATGGTACCCAATAAGTATGTGATATATGACATGAACTGACATTATTTAGAGTATCAATGCACGTATGGTATGTATACTAGAATGATTATGAGATGTATATTGAGCATGTTATTATGTGTTACGTGATGCCTGAAAACTGTTAGATTTGCTGAGCTGTCGAGCTCAATCTTGCAAATGCCTATTTTTGCAGGTTAAGGATTCAAGGTAATGCTATGTGTTACTTGCATGACATGGATCAGATTTAATGCATGAAGATTAAATATTTTAGCCAAAGTTGTTATTCTTGTAAACCATGTTTAAGGTTCTGAAAGTGTACTTCATAGTTTATGATGTTTATTTTATGTTGAGTTGTAAAGTTTGAGTTATCCGAAGTATAAAGGGCACTGAATTGGGATGTAAGGTTTTATATAATAACTCTGATGAAGCGAATCATAAAATAGATTTGATTCAAAGATATGTGAATGATAAATGTTGCGATTCAGTGAAAATAAAGAAAGAAGAAAGAAAAGTTTAAGTTATTTCACAAATTTGAATGATTGTATTATTGATTAATGATGTAAAATTAGAAGTTTGATGTATTGTTAATGGACGAAACAATTGAAAGATTCACGGGCGAAATTTGATTTTTACTATGCGACACTATGCAATAAAATATTCTAATAAAATAAAACTATATATATAATATAATATATTCTATTTATATTCTACTAAAACAATCAACTTTATATATATTATAAAAAAATTTCTGTTTTATATTATTTTTTTCTGTTTTATTACTATTATAATAATAATAAAGTAAAACTGAGATAAATTTCTACCGACGGTTTGACAAATTGGTACGTGGGGGTCAATGGAATAATAAGCAAAACTTACAATAAACTCCTTTATTTATTTCACAAATTGAACAAATATTTTCCACTCATCAATTATTATACTTATCTTTAATCAACACAATCTTTCAATAATTATTCATCATTAATATTATAACTGACAATATTGACAACCAGATCGTTCCCAGGAAAGAGGGGGCTTTCAATAAGGATTTCTCCTTATTGGCGTGCAATTAAATAACCTAACCCCTTTTCTTGACAGAACTTTCTAGACCTTGCCAATAATGCTAACTAATAATATTAAATAATATGAGTAACTGTGTTGTGACAATTATTAATTTAATAATATAAAATATTGTGCATATGTTACTGTAACAATTATTGAATCAAAAATATGAGATACTGTCGACGCCGTGGAAAAATAAGCATTCCCGAGCGAGTTTTGTGAGTTTTTTTGTTTGAAAATTAGACGTCTTCTTTTATTTTTCGCTTTTCCTATCGTTTCTTACCCCTTTTTATTCTGCTATGTTGGTTAATTCATCTGAAGGGTGAGATTTAGGAAAAGACTGACATTAGTTGAGTTATTTCACAAAGTTTGATTTTATTGTTTAATTTTTGATGATTGGACCGAATGAGACAGATCTGCCAGTTGGTATGGTTTTAAATGGATGTACCAACTCATCCGAATTTTGAAGTTTTTGCAATATGGCCCAATATGTGACTCCGTAAGATTGGTCTGGATACCCGAGATTCATAGAGTTCGGGGGCTTGCTTAAGCGAGGAGAAAGTGTTAGGCACCCCCCGACTTCCGTGAAAAACACGGTTACCGCATCTTATTGATTTCCTATACATAAAGTGTGTGTGTGTGTGTGTGTGTGTGTGTGAGTGTGTGTGTTCTTTATTTTAAGTTTACTCATTTTTATTTTAAGTCTTCATTTTATTTGAAAGTAGTGTTGTACCTATTTTGCGCCTAGGTACGAAGGATTTGATTTAGCAAAAAGTTCATTTTAAACAAGATATATGAATTGAAATGATATTTTGGAAAACAAGGTATTCAAATCCGTCGCCCGACTAGGAATTGAGGACTTCAATACTTCCTTTTCATTATCTTTACGTTCTTAAGGTGATCTACCCTGAATCTCCTTTTTCTTTATGAAAGATCTTTGTGGTTTTTATTGGAAAGTCATTTTGGTGATTATGCATATATGTGAAAAACATTAAAAAGGAGTCGGATCATCATCGGGCATGAATGCCATTTCAATGAACCGAGCATCCACAGTCATAGATTTTCATTATTATGAGATCTTAAACCCGATCTATCGGGACGAAGCCCACAAGACGACTTTAAGATCTAATATTTACTAGTACAACGATTCGATATTATTTAAACATTACAACACAAGAAGAATGTCCATTGTGGGAATATTGTGAAAATCTAACATGAAGATTTCGACCCCGGGATTCCTAGGCTCACATTTATGGAAATAAATACATGTACAACATATCCTAAACTGAAGATCTAGTGGTTTCATTGGTTGAAACTCCCATCACAAGGTATTAGGACCCCCTCACATCTAGATGTAGATCTAGGGCTCAACGGAGTGACCGGGATGGACCAAAAGCGGTAAATATCTAGATCTACCATGGATCTAAACCAATCTAGCACGTAGGTTAGAGCTTCATGCTCTATAACCCCCCGAATGGCTAGATCCGGCTTAGATCTAGGTAGATCTTGTCTCCGGACTTGATTTACAACTAAATATGCAATAAATAACCAATGGGATCTATGGATCCACCACCTACACAACAATATATATATATAAAACAACAAGTTTAACGATGTCTACACAATATATCATATAAATCTAGTATTTAAAGCAACATTTACAAAGAAAGTGGCCTAAAAAGGGCATTTTCACCTTAGGGGATGCGTGAACAAGCTTTTTATCGCTTGGGATCAACTAAGAACACTCTGGAGACTCAAAGTATGTATGAACCAAGATTAAACAACTCAAAATGTGTATATATTGCTCAAACTCGAGGGTTTCTCTCTCTAAAATTAGTTTCTCTCTCTAAAACTTCTTTTTTTCAAATGAGCTGATGTTGCTGAGTTAAATCCCCGAGACCAGCCGCAAGTATACTTATGGATGGACCCCGTGGGCCCCGCCACCTTAAAGATCGTTCCTTTGATCTCGGTCCGAAGAAATTTGAGCTTCGTTCCCAAAAATCCCAGAAAGTCTTTGCCGAAGGCTACGAAATAAGGTCGAGTCTGACTGAATTAGGGTCCGGGAAGATGATGATGGTAGCTGAAAGGTATCTTCTGGTTCTCGACTATAATTAACTGGCTCATCTTTGATAGCACACAATTTGATGTTTGTTGAGGTGACTTCTTATGAAAACTTTCTCAGCTTAGCGATCCTCGTTCGGTTCGCGTCATGTTCGAACGTCATTGGCCCTTTGAATCATCCACAGGGTTGTCTCTGGGGTGATCAGACGCTTTTGCCTTACCTCGGGGTTATCTTTGAAGTAAAATTATGCTTTTGCCCTTCTGCAAGGTTAGTATAAAGAAAGCAAAATTTCGAGTGTCTACAGATGTCCGTCTTTGTCATGTTTATGCAATGTAATGGAATGAACATGACAAAGATTACTAGACACAAAGAATGCATGAAAAGGTATATCTGATGATGCAATGTCATGTATAAAGTATGCAATAATATGTGAGATTATAAAAGGGTCACTCCCCCTGCTCGGGAAGATAAGGATTATGTCGTCGGGTTTAAGCCGACGCCCACATTGGGTTGTAGCTAATAAATTACATTATCTTGGTTGAGTCGACGGATCACATCATTGGGGGTCGAGTCGATACCTTCACTGGGTTGTTGTCAATGAATTACATCATCGAGGGTCGATCCGATGCCTTCAATGGTTTGTTGCCAACGGATTACATCATCGGGGGTCGAGCCGATGCCTTCACTGGTTTGTTGCCAACATATTACATCATCGGGGGTCGAGACGATGCCTTCACTGGTTTATTGCCAATGGATTACATCATCGGGGGTCAAGCCGATGCCTTCACTGGGTTATTGCCAACGGATTACATCATCGGGGGTCGAGCCGATGCCTTCACTAGGTTTCTGCTAACAGATTACATCATCGGGGGTCGATAAAAGTGACCCTGATCATAATTTTTGGTCTTCCGCCGTTCACCATTTGGATTTCTGATCTTCATTGATTTCTTGCCATTTTGAAGGGGTTTCAAGGTCTAAAAATGACCCGGAAGGGCACCTTTCTAAGTAAAGACCCCTTTTCGGACCCGAAAGAACGAGTTTTGGACTGTATTTTACCAAAAGGGGAGCCACAGGTCCCACCTTGGGCAGCCGTAGCTATACCTGCGGCTGGAGAAGGTATGGCTGAGGCTATCCTCGGATAGGTTAATACTCTCGAGCATGCTCATTTTCATGCATTCGATTTGAGTTTTCTCTGGGAAAATCCGACCTTCCATCTCAGATCTACTCAGTTTGGGCTTGATTTGGAGCGATCCGTCACCGTGCGTTCCTTCTACGCACTACAGATAACGTATAGACTCCACTTTTTCATGTTTTTACCGGTGAAAAATCATACTTTCTTCATTAAACACATTATATTGAACATGTATGCATGGATAGCTTAATGGACATATTATAATGTAATGCATGTTTACGTATCATCTTATGGACCGTATGGATGAAACATATTACAATCTATCAGTTAGTCTAGACATGTATTTTGACTATGTATTAGAAAAACTGTTTAAACTATTATTTAATTGATTGGCTGTGATGGTATACCCTCATAGGGTGGTTTAATGCATGCTTCGGGCATGTGGATAGTCCATTTTATAGGAGAAACTCTGGTAAAAAATTTCATGAGTTAGACGACAGGGTCCTAGATACATGTTTAGATATGCTAGGATATAAGTTGAAATGATGTACACATAACAGCACCTGTAGGACATGCATGATGCTATGACCTAAATTATATTCCTAGGATCATATTATCTCTAGGCAATAAAAAATTTAATTTTTTAAAAGAATAGGAATATACTTGACCTTGCTTTGAATCATACGAACTCACTGTTCAGATATGGATTCTGATAGACCCAGTAGTTCTTCATCCCGCTCGGTTTCATCTGGAGTTCGCCGTCGGAGGCCTTCCTCTGATATTCCCATTCAGTAGATTAATAGGCATGTTCATCGTTTGACAGAATCGGTGCATCGTCCTCTTGATGAGGACATACCCTATTTAGATGAGGAGGATTTCCCTGAGCCTGAGGTTCCGTTTCAGCCCACTGTAGCGCCCAGATTTCTTCCTGGTATCCAGGTAGCCGTTCCTGACTTGTTGGGTATGGACCTGAGCCGTCATCCCTCTATTCATTTGCAGGCGAACGAGGTATATGATCTTTACATTAATTTGTGTTAATTTCTCTTTTTTCTGCCAACAATCAGTTTTCTTACCCCCCTTTTGCGATGCAGGTTCCAGAGTTTACCCAGCCTAGGGGCAATTGGTTTAATGTATATTCTTTGTATCAGTCACTTCACCTTGAGTACCGAGCTCGAGTGGATTCTTGGGTCACCATTGCTCCCCGCCGCTGCCCTAGGACTATTTACAAGCTTTATCTGAGAGATGGTTCCACCAGAGTCAGTCTCTTCATCTCCTAGATTGTGAGGTCATGACGACACCTATGGATTGGAGGTATATCACCGGTCTGGAGTTCACTGGAGATAGAGTGCCTTTGGAGGCTAGTAATACTCTAACAGCTATTCGCACCCTTCTGGGGTTTTCCTCTCAGGAGCGGGCCTTTAAGACCCATAGTATTCGGTCTGGATGCTTGAGCATCGATGCTGCTAGAGGCACTTTGCAGCAGCCATCACCTACAGATTTGAGGGAGAGAGATCACATCTTTCGACGTCTGTTTCTGACCATCTTGAGTGGTTGTTTCAATACGAACAACTCCTCCACTGTCCCTTTTTGCTTAGTGAGGGCTATTCAGGAAGTAGACCGCATAGGGGACTACGACTGGGGTTCTTTAACATTCGCGATCTTCCTTCACGGGATGCGACTACAATCTGAGGGAGTTACCGATGCATGGCTCGGATTCTACCCGTTTCTTCTGGTGAGTTATCTTAACTGAATTTCCTTTATCTGAATCTCGATTGGTTTATCTTTTCCCATGACTACTGTCGGGTTCTTTGGATTAACAGTTTTGGGCTTATGAGAGGCTTCCTTGCCTTCAGCCTGTCTCTATTCTAGGCTTGGATACCTACCCTCGGGGGTTTAGATGGCACTGGTCTACTTTATTAGAGGTCCCGATCGCAGAGGGCTTCACTCATGTCCGCCTTTAGCTGGAGACATTTTTGGCTTCTGACATAGCATGGGTCTCCTATTCTGCAGAGCATTTGTCTGAGGGGTTTGAGGATGGTCTACCGATAGGGCTAGAGTACTATATGTCCTACTCGCCAGATTCCATTCCTATTTGATGGAGGTTGGGAGCTCTACCTCGGGGAGCGTGCTTTCAGATGTATTACTGGGGAGATTCACCTCCCTTACCATCCTCCGGCTCAGCGAATCTAACCTTTATCTCAGTCGATTGCAGTGATTCCTACAGCTGGATATGAGGGGTTTCATCTGTTAGATGGTCTTATCACTTCTGACGACTTCTCCACTTGGTGGGGCCCTCGTACTATAGGAGCTCAGACCCAGGCTGCCCAGTTTCTGGGAGATGTGGTTCCGGGGTCTCTTGTGATGATGGACTGGATAGCATGCTTTCGGGACCCTTCTCATCAGACTCAGATCGCAGCTTTGACTCGTCAGGTGGAGAGGCTATCGATGTATTATCGCTATTTGGGAGGGGATCCGTCATTAGCTGATACCTTTGATTCCCAGGATCATGGGGCTGGACCTTCAGGTACTGGTGGCTCTCAAGAGGCTGGACCATCAGGTACGGGTGGTTTTGATGATGGAGGTGGTCCTTTTTCCTATCGCCCAGATGTGCCGGATATACCTTATCGCTCAGACATGCAGGATATGCCCACTCAAGGTGAATTGCCCCGGGTTAATCAGTTTGATGATTCTAGCACCTTTCTAGAGGATTTCGACATTGACTTACAGCCGCCTTATTAGTCATTGGGCATTTGTGCCCCAATATCCTGTACTTTTCATTTCTTAGTTTTCACATGTATCATAGGGATGACAATGATATATATATATATATATATATATATATAAAACTGATGTATTTAGCATATATTTATGTAGGATGATGTTTTTTATTTATTTATCGCACATGCTATATTATCACTCATTATGATGCATGCTTCATACATATTAAAATGATTTGATGGAGATTGACCCCTATATGGTCATTTTGACACAGTTTTTACAGATGGCCTATTTTGCAGTGGCTCGTCTTTAGCATGCTCCGCCTGGTCGGATATCCACTAGTCTGAGAGTTTGGCATGACATCCTGCCGTATTCTGATCGGATCATCGTAGGTCGTATATTAGGCCATTTTATGTCTCTATTATCCTTCCAGGTGCCGAAGGGTTTTGTAGATAGCATGCTTGCTCATTGGATTCCTAAGAGACATGTTTTCAGGTTTGGTTCTGATGAGTTAACTCCTACACTGGAGGAGTATGGTCGCATCTTCGGGTTATCGATGGAGGGACCGTGTGCTCGGATGGCGGCGGGCCATATGCAATGCCAGTTTATGACAGTCACTGGATTAAAAAGGGCAGTTGTTCTGGCAGAGGTGGGTGGTAGCCACATCATTTCTATGGACTTCATGATAGACCATTTTGCATCTGCTGATAGCTTCTGTGACGCCCCCAAAATAGGTTCAATACCAACCCATTATGAGTCGCCAAATACATGGTATCGAATTTCAAATACAAATCTTTTATAACAAAAGGTCGTGATAAATACGACCATACAACTGTGAGTGTCAATACAAACATGTAGAAAATATAAACACTCAAACTAAGTCCTCGTTAAAATTATTATCACACTATTTTACAAAAATAGTGAGGACTACTACTGCTCTATTCTGACCATCACACTGATCCCCGACTAGTTCCAACAACACTCTCATTCCCTGAAGAGGACAATAGATGAAAAGGGTGAGCTCAACTAGCCCAGTAAAGAATATTATGACTAAGATAATGAAAAATAAATTATCGTTAGCCTTCAATAAATCAGATAAAATATTATGGACAACAAGTTTTAGATCAATATGCGCAGCGAAAATAACAATTCATTAGAAGAGTTAAGTAGAGAATGAAGTCTACTATTTTCTATGATTTAAAAGTCCATCATCAATATTTTATCCCTGTAACATCAATCCATCTACATCTTGAATCAAATATTCATATTTGCACTACAAGCCAAAGATATTCATTTGTATCACCAGTTGGTCATGTTCATCTCAACACCTGTCCATCTTTGCACTACGGGCCAAAGATATTCATCAGGTAATCATTCATCTTTGCTCTACAGGCCAAAGATATTCAGTTATATCACCATTTAGGACTGAGGATGATGAAAAAAAACATAAATAACGAATCTAGTGAGATAAAGGACAAAGATTAGGGATTCGTAATAGCCAACTTGTAGAGCAAAATTCAAGAATAAAGATCAAAACTTGGATTCAATCAAAGATAGGACCCATAATAGCCAACTTGGACAAATAGAAGAAAATTTATTTTTTTTGTGAATAGTGCCGTATACGTGAATAGTGCCATATACGTGAATAGTAACCCCGACATGAAAAGGTAAAAATTTTATAATAAAATTCATACCAACATTCCAATGAAATGATACTAGATGAAACGCAAAATTCAAAGAATTTCTGATCATTTCAAGAATTATAGAAGCAATACTTACCGTAGTAAGTTTTAATTTGGGTATATGAAATGAAATGTTATCGCTTTCATAATATGGAATATGAAAGAAAATAATATTCTTTATGAATATTGAAAGAAAGTAACATCATTTACGAGAAAAATAATATCCCTTAACTTAAAAGGAGAGTATTTCTTACTTGTATGGCGGGGATATTCTTGAAGAAAACTTATATTGTTTTCTACACTCAAAGCTTTCTTAAACTCAAAAGAAATATGCTCAATATTATAAAAGAAGAATTCTCTGATTCTGGTTTGATTTTCATTTCTAAACTAAGCATCCTATTTATAGGAGAATGGAAGGATACTATTTAGAAAATAAAATCACGGACTGCACAGGAGAACAATCACGGGCGCGCACCGGCGGAGGAAAACTGATTTTTTCTATTTTTACTATTCCTTACTGTGCAATAACATATTCTAATAAAATAAAAATTTTAAATAAAATACAATATATTCTATTTATAATCTAATAAAACAAAACTTATTATAATATATATATATATATATATATATATATATGTTTATACACACGGCACCTTTAAATATATATTACTTTCTACCGATGATTTTGAAAAATGAGTAAGTGGGGTTCCATATAATAAGTAAAATTTACAACAAATACTTCAATAAAAATCCCTCTATTTATCTCAATTCACTTGGCTTTACTAAATATATTTTTGATCAACAATTATTCATCAATAATATTATAATTCACAATATTAACAACCAGATCATTCCCAGGAAAGAGGGAGCTTTCCGATAAGTACTTCTCCTTATTGGCGTGCAATTAGATGACCTAACCCCTTTCCTCGACAGAACTTTCTAGACATTGTCAATAATGCAAATAATAATATGAATAACGGTGTCGTCTCATTTATTGATTTAATAATATAAAATATTATGCAGATGATACTGTGACAATAATTGAATCAATAATATGAGATACTATGCATCAACTACTGTGGCAATAATTGAATAAAACTGAGTGGCTTCTCACATAAGCATTAATAATCAAAGATACTGTACAATACTGTGTGCTACTGTGCAACCACGCGTATTACTGTTCTTTTATCACCGGGTATTTTAATAGTTTTAACGGTAAAAGCCACGCCGTTATTTTTAGAAAACTTATTTTTTGTCGTTTTCTTCATCCGATAATTTTCTGTTATAGGGCCCACAAATGATTGCGCCGTCGTACGAATATTCCCCAACAAAAAAAATATTCCCCGACCAAACGAATATTCTCCGACACAATGAATATTTTATGACCACTTACTTACTTTACAAAATTTGCATATTTCACCCATAACTAAAGCATTATATCAAATCAACACCTTACTATTTCAAAATAACATATAAAGAAAATTAAATCTTTATTCATAAAAGTTGGGGTCTTACAACCTCCTTTCCTTATAAAATTTCGTCCTCGAAATTGAAGTACATACCTGGTACTTCGAAAAGGTGAGGATACCTCGCTTTTATTTCCGATTCTAACTCCCAGGTAATTTCCTCGATATCATAGTTCCTCCACAAAACATTAACTTGAGGTATAATCTTCGAGCGTAGGACATACTAGTGAAGGATTAACTCGTCTCTCCCCTCCTAGTTCTATTCCCCGATATCCGCCAGAGATCATATCCCTAAGCTCTGATACCAAGTGTGACGCCCCCAAAATAGGTTTAATACCAACCCATTCTGAGTCGCCAAATACATGGTACAGAATTTCAAATACAAATCTTTTATAACAAAAGGTCATGAGAAATACGACCATACAACTGTGAGTGTCAATACAGATATGTAGAAAATATAAACACTCAAACGAAGTCCTCGTTACAATTATTATCACACTATTTTACAAAAATAGTGAGGACTACTACTTCTCAGTATCAGGATGTCCATTCATTTGAGGACTATCGTTTCCCCATCTTCTCAGCTACTGAGGCTGATCTAGCTCGGGTCTACGTGTTTTGGTCCCATCTGCAGACAGCAAAGTTCAGAGACTGTCATTCAGGCCGATCAATAGAGTACTCAGTTTGGCTAGAGTCAGATTTAGCACCAGATGTAGCGGATCAGGTTGATGCGGGGTCTTTATCTGATGATGAGGGTTGGTTTGCTGATGATAAAGAGCCTACGGAGGATCCTATATCTTCGACCGAGGATGTTTTGTTCGCGGAGTTGACAGCTTCTTTAGTTTGTACTGTTATGAATTCGTCATCAGTTTCTATAGAGGCGATGGATAAACATATTCTTCTGGTGACCTTTAAGAGGGATCAATCTTGGTCCCTGAAGTTGACCACCTTAGCTGGTCGGGATGCTGCTATTACTAAGAGAGATATAGCTTTTGTTGTCAGAGATTAGGCCATGGCTGATAGAGATGCTACCTAAACTTTTGCAGATGGACTCACTGGTCATGTTCAGGGTGTAGCGCAGAGTTAGGAGGGTGTTTATCATATCGAAGTAGAGCTGCTGAGACAGGTTGATATGATGGAGCAGGAGCTTAGGGCTGCTCCTCATACTACAGAGACGGCTGGATATTTGGATATGTTGATTAGTCTTACCGCCGACTTGTAGCCCTATTTTATTTTCCTATACAGACTGTCATTATCTTTTGTCACATGTTAGAATCAACTTTTGTATTCTAAATAGTTGTATATATAAAAGGAAACAAGTTTAGTTCACTTCCCTTATTTGAGCATGTCTAACTTTGTATACTGTTACCATTCTCGCTTCATGATTTATTATGTCGACATAGAACTAGTGTCGTCATACTTGCACCAGATTCGGCCGGGCGATGCTGAGGTGTCGTTAGATCCTTTCCATATGAGCCGTTGACTAGGCGGTTTTGGGGTATATTTTAGTTTCTGTATAGGTTAGGATTTTGAAGGTTAGTGTTTGGGGATATAAGGTGAAAGTGGTTGGATTCTTTTTCGAGGGTTAGACCGCAGCATTAAATGCTACCTACGTACTCCCGTGGTTTGGGAGATCAGGTCTTTCGTAGTTTAGGCTTAAACCTGAAATTTGGACTTGATATATATATATTTTCTTTTTTTTTCTTTTTTTCTTTTTTTTATCAAGACAAAGTATTCCAGTTCAAATGAAAAGGGTCTTAGACATAATACTGTTTTACAGAATCGGAGTTTATCAATTTTAAAAATTCCTCACCGTCCATCTCCTCCAGTTTCAGGGCTCTACCTGACAGAATTGCTTTGACAACAAAAGGTCCTTCCCAATTTGGGGAAAATTTTCCTTTAGCTGCATCCTGGCTTGGAATGATCTTCTTTAGTACCAAGTCATACTCTTTAAATTCTCAAGGTTGCACTTTCTTGTTGTAAGATCGGGACATTCGCTGCTGATATAATTGGCCGTGAAAGATAGCAGCCGCCCTCTTTTCATCTATCAGGGATAAATGATCGTCTTAATCTTGTATCCATTGGCTCTCCTCTATCTGGGAATCTAGCATCACTCTTAGCGATTCCATCTCCACTTCGATAGGAAGTACGACTTCCATGCCATGGAATAATGAATAGGGTGTTGCCCCAGTCAAGGTTTGGTATGCAAGTAAAGTTAAAGGTAACAAATCAGGCCATCCCCAGTGATTTGCTGACATCTTCATCATTATCTTCTTGATATTCTTATTGGCGGCTTCCACCGTGCTGTTCATCTTCGGACGATAAATAACTGAATTGATGTGTTTGATATTGAACTTTCCGCACAGTTCCCTCATCATCTCGTTATTCATATTCTTTGCGTTGTTCGATATGATAACCTCGGGTTGTCCATACCGACAGATGACATTATTTCTGATGAAACCAACGATGACGTCCTTGGTGACCTTGGGGAAGGAAGCTGCTTCAACCCACTTAGTGAAGTAGTCGATCATAGTGAAGATGAATATGTGGCTGTTACTGGCTTTAGGCTCAACAGGTCCGATCATGTCCATTCCCCACATAGAAAAGGGCCATGGTGATGTCATGTAATGCAGCTGATTCGGAGGTGCATGAATAATATTTGCATGGATCTGACATTGATAACAGCGCTTGATGTGATCGTTGCAATCAGCTTTGAGGGATATCTAGTAATGTCCCATCTTTAGAATTTTCTTGGCAAGCAGAGGTCCACTCATATGTGCTCTGCACACCCCACCATGCACTTTATTTATAGGTCTCTGGGCCTGATCTCTGTCTAGACATCTTAGAAGGCCTACATCTGGGTCCCTCTTGCAGAGAGCATCTCCACTTAGGTAGAAATTTATGGTCATTTTCTATATTTGCTTTTTTGCGGCTTGACTTATTCCTTCAGGGGTTGATCTGTCTCGCAAATATTCTTTAATGTGGTGGTACCAAGGTGGTCAAGTAGGCACTATCTCATCTGATATTTCCCCCATGTTGTTTCCATATGATGGTGCACTTTGTACAGTGAAAGCGATGACAAGCATTCCCCTTCTTGCTGATAGGTTTACCAATGAAGCTAATATAGCCAATGCATTGGCGAAATTATTTCGGTTCCAAGGGATATGCATAAAGGCAATGTCTTCAAACTCTCGTACCAATCTAATAACATGGCGATGGTAAGGCAGTAGATGTAATTCCTTGGTAGCGTAGGCTCCGGTGGATTGTCTGCTGACTAGTTCCGAATCTCTGAATACAGCTAACCGTTTAACTCCCATTGACTGAGACAATTTTTACCCCATAATACATCCTTCGTATCCTGCTGTGTTGTTGGAGTTGTTAAAACACAACTTAGTTGCCATGGGGAATTGATCTCCATGATGGACACCAGAACTACCCCTGCTCCTGCGCCTTTAGTGTTAGATGCGCCATCAAAATACATTTTCCAGAATTGACCCATATCTTCTTTACTGGCCAGCTGAATATTCATCACTTCCTCCTCAGGGAAATAGGTTTCAAGAGGTTCATAACCTCTCGTCAGTGCTGCCGACAGATGATCTGCAATTCCTTGCCCTTTGATGGACTTTTGGGTCACATAGATGATGTCGAACTATTGAAGGATCAATTGCCACTTCGATAATCGGCAGTTCAACATCGACTTGCTGAAAATGTATTTCAAGGGATCCATCCTAGAGATCAGATAAGTTGTATGGTCGTGCAGATAATGTTGTAACCTCGTGGCAGCCCAAGCTAATGCAAATCAGGTTCTTTCTATCAAAGTATACTTCTACTCTCCACAGCTGAAACGTTTTCTGAGGTAATAAATCACCCTTTCTTTCCCCATATCATCCTTTTGCCCCATAAAGCAGTCCATGGCGTTGGAATTGCCTGAGATATATATGAATAACAGGATTCCATCCCTTGGGGGTACCAAGACAAGTGCTTCAATCAACCTCTTTTGAATGGTACGGAAAGTTTTTCGGCAGTCTTCATTCCATTTTTCCTGAGGAGTTCTTTCTTAACAGCTTCAAAATGGGTTCATAGGTGGTTGTCAGCTGCGATATGAACCGGCTGATGAAGTTTATTCTTCCTAGGAAACCTCGGATTTCCTTCTCAGCCTTTGGTTCGGGCATCTTAGTGATGACTTTTATCTTGGCAGGATCCAATTCAATGCCCCGATTGCTCATAAGAAATCTCAGAAGTTTACAGGACTTTACACCAAAGGCACACTTCGCTGGGTTTAACTTCAAATTGATTTTGCAGAGCCGTTCAAACAATTTTGGAAGATGGGTACAATGGTAATATGCCTTTCTGGACTTTACGATGATATCATCCACATACACTTCAATCTCTTTATGCATCATATTATGAAATAAGGTCATCATAGCCCTCTGATAAGTAGCACCAGCATTGGTAAGGCCAAAAGCAAGCCTTTGATAATAGAAGGTTCCCCAAGGGGTAATGAAGGCGGTCTTTTCCCTATCTTCTTTAGCAACCATAATATGATGATATCCGACAAAACAATCGGTAAAAGAATATATCTCGAACTGTGCCATATTGTCAATTAACACGTGGATGAACGGTACTGGGAAGTCATCTTTAATGCTGACCTTGTTGAGATCCCGATAATCTACACACACTCGGACCTTTCTCCCAGATTTTGGTACTAGGGACTTTGTTGGACAACCACTCAGGGTATGTCGATACCCTAATGATTTCCGCTTTGAACTGTTTGATAATTTCTTCTTTGACTTTTAGGCTCCATTATGGTTTCAACCGTCTTAACTTCTGCTTGACTGGTTTGAGCCCTTCCTTAACTGGTAGTCGATGGACAACTATATCGGTGGATAGACCTATCATGTCTTCATGAGACCAGGCAAAAACATCCTCGAATTGGGTTAGGAGTTTGATTAGTTCTTTTTCTTGACTAGAGGGGAGGTTGGTTCCGATCTGTAGCTCTTTGGGATTGTCAAGAGTTTCGATATTTATGGTGGTGGTTTTATCAAGGTTGGGTTTAGGTATATCTTCGACCCATGCTTTGATTTCCTCGAGCACCTTGTCATCATCCACTTCCTCTTGCTCGATCCCCATCAAGTCAAAGTCCAATTCTATATCGAAATTGTAGTCATTACTCAAATTTGGCAAGTCATGGACAGGGCTAGAAATACTCAAATTTGGAAACCTGAGACAAAAAACTTGATAGCTAAATATATATAAAACGGTTGTCAATCACAAAAGGATTCAATAGTTGATATGACAAAAGGCAATAACAAGTTGCAGATAAAATAAAACAGACATAAATATATAAAGGTAAAGCTCCCTGTTAACGGATCATTTTTTGGTTTTTACCCTTTTTGGACGATCTGAGGGGTGATCGTCTAGTTACTGGTAGTCAGATCCCGGGGGATAGCTGAGATAGATGCATCACTAGAGTCATCGGTGTGTTCAAGGATGACCATAATTGGTTTAGAACTGGGCCCTAGATCCTCCTTTGGGATGTTCACACTTCCCCAGTTAAGGACTAGGAGGATGGGTTGATCATTCGACAGGTCTGCCCCAGTAGATTTCTTCATGTTATCTTCAGAAAGGCAAAAGCTGCTCACAAACTGCAATTGATCTCATCCAGAAACTTCTTATCTTTGGCCTTCCGGGTAGCGTCCTTGAGAGGCTCTTCATCACCAATCTCCTTATATCCATTTTGATTGACCTTAGGGATCAGGAGGTTTGAGATAATAGCGGGGACCTTCTTCAACGACTCCTTAAATCCAGCTTCTGTAACAACCTGAAAATTTATAAGATTTTAAATGATTAAAATAAAGGTTAAAGAATAAAACCTAGATGGGAATTTGAGAATTTATTTAAAATTTTTAAGAAAAACCTATATGGTTTAATTATTAAAAGAGAATTTAGAAAATACGGGTTACAAAATTCTTAAACCCTAGAAATGAATTTATATGTATTTGAAGGAATGATAAAGATAAATACTGTATGAGATTTGTGGGACATGTCTCAAAGTATTAAATTATTTGGTATGAATATTTATATTATTTGATTGTTTATATTTGTTTATTATACAATAAATAAATAAAAGAAAACTAATGTAACCTAATATATATATTAGGTATAAAAATTAAATACCCTAAGGGTTATAATAGGGAAAGATGTTAGTATTTAAAATATATACTAACCCTAAGATATTTATTTTATACATCTCAATTAATTAATTTTATAACCTAAGTAAAGCAAGTCTAATTGGGTTAAGAAATTAAATGTACATGAGTAAGGATTTGAATTACAAATAGGTGGAAGCCCTAATTAAATGATTAGGGTAAGATAAAATTTAAAGTATTAGACTATGTTTATTTTCATAGCACAAGTAATAAATTAGGAAGCTCAAACATTAAATAAAGTGGCCCAACTTTTAGCCCAATTGAAGAGGGATTTTCGGACATTTGATAAGCAAAATGTGGCAATAAAATTAAACCCAATAGGGGTAAAGAGGGCCCAAATTTTTGGCCCAAATAAGCAAGGAAGAAGAGAGGGGGCATGCATGTAATGATTAAGTTACTAACTCCTTACCAACTCTTCCAAGTGTCACTCCTTTATTTAACCAACACTCTCAACCAAAATAAAAATATATACCAACCAAGTTCATTTCATTCTCTTTCATTTTTTATTTCTCTCACTTCCAATCTAGCAAAAACAAAAACTAGAGAGAGGAGAAGGGCGGCAGCCATAGAGGAGGAAAAGGAGAGAGTTTTGTGTGCTCAAAGCTCCTTCATCAACCATAGAAGAAGAAGATCAAGTGGATCAAAGGTATAGACACCTTTTATCAAAGTTATTTTTAGTTGTTTGAATCAAAACTTAGATCTATAATTTTAAAACTCCAAAACCTTAGACCTACATGTTAATAAGTGTTTTATGTGTAGATCTATCACTTTTGAGGATCAAAAGTTGGATCTAAAGCAAGAAATAGAAACTAGGTTTTCAAAAAGTTAGAAAACCCTAGCCTTTAATTTTTCTTAGCATAAATTATGTTTTGCTTGGGTTTGGTGAAGGTGTGATGAAAAGGATCATGGATCATGGTAGAACCATGAGTATAAGAGGTATTAGGATGTATTATGTTAGTTAATGTTTGATTAATCAAGAAATCATGAAAGTTTTCTTACAAAACACAAAGGTTAGAAAAGCAGATTTTTGAGAAAATAAAACATGAAATACAAACGATCATAACTCTCATTCTATTTTGAATTTTTGAGTGTGGTCAATTTTTGAAGTTAGATATATGAGTCTTCTAACATATCCAAGTGGAATCACTGCAAAATGCCTTGTAGATTTCCGTATGGACAGTTTTTAGCAAAGTAGACAAAATCTGGAAAAAACCAAAAAATAATCTGCCCAAAACTTCTAGGGGCAGTTTTGAAAAATTAATTAATGAAATAAATTCAAACCTTCTGGGACATGAAAATATATGATATAAAGTATCTCCTGTCCAAAGATGACCTTATTCCGAGTTAAATCGACCAAGTTATGGTCATTTCAATATTTGGGTTTTTTCGACGAAAATCGCTATAACTAGAGTTCTATAACTCCGATGGTCACGAAATTTAAACTAGAAGTTCATGTTAATACGTGTAAGATTCTTCCAAAAGTTGAGAATTTTTGGAGTTGAGCATGATATAGCTAATTTTCTTAAGTTATGAACTAAAAACGGACTTTTTGAAAAATACAAAAGAAAATTGAAAAATTCTGAAAAAATTATTGTTGTGTATGGAATATATGTATATATGTGTGGCCAAAAGAAAAAAAATAATAAGATGATTTGGTAGTTTTCATGAAAATGATGTAGTTATAAATAAATGAATTAAATTATTTATGTAATATTAAAAATATGGAAAATAGAATTTTATGACTTGAAAACCCTAGATATGGTATATATAGATTTTTGAAAGGGGTTTTGGTCATTGATGACGAGACATTATGTTTATGGCCTTGTATGATTGTTAAATAAATAAATTAGTAAAGATTAAATAATTAAAATAAACTGTTTTTAAGTTTAATAAATAATTAAAATATTATTAAAAGATTAATAATATTAGATTAAGATATTATTGAGTGATTAATAACATTTAGATTAAAGTGTTATTAAATCCTTGATTTAAAGTCTTAGTAAATGATTTAATATTATTAAATAATTAATAATATTAAATGAGAGCTTAAAAGAGGAGTTAAGTTATTGATTGGACATTCAATAGGTCATATTGAATGTATAGTATAATTAATTGGAAATTTAATATGTTAAAAAGGGAATAAAGTTTGAATTCAGTTTGCTGAATTAATTATGTTAGCTTGTATTTAGCTTGCTGAATTGGTGTATTGGGTTTGCTGAATTAGTGTATTAGGTTTGCTGAATTAGTGAATTCGAATTGCTGGTTTGTAATTCAGGTTGAATTTAGGTTGTTGGATTAGATATTCGGCTTAATGGATTATAAAGAAGAACGTTATAATATGAAAGATGAAGTGTTAAATCACAAGTTATATGATAAAGTTGTGGTACAGTCGTACTCTTTAATGGTTAATGTATAGTATCAGGGCTAAATAATTCCTTCATGGAGCGGAGGAATATACAAACTAGCTACCGATCTAACTCGCTGTGAAAAATAGTGTAGACGAGACGGAAAACTTGTTTGTTGGTTATTTGTGGGAAACCACTTAGCATACTGTACTAAATACTGTTAGAGACTTGATGTGTGCTAGGTTTAAAAATTGTGAATACGTATGGTGTTAAAGTGTTATCTAATATTTGATTATATGGTTAAATGTTAGATAATTTACTTATAAAGTAGTGGTATAATATGATATGCTAATTGAATGATCAATCTTAATAATGATAGGCCTTTTCAATATAGAGATTAAATTAGATTGCGCAGCAGTAATCGACGGTACATGCAAGTTTTCCCTAACTCAAACTCGAGTTATTATTTTTCAAGTATGGTAGTGGATAATTATTGTTGATTATTCCACATTTATGATTATTGATTCTCACTTAGTACATGTTGCATATGTTCATCAGGTATGAAAGGCAGATCACCTTCATTACCATAAGGTTCAATTAAAGTTGTTCATGGTCCTTGTTGACATTAAATATTATTGATTCAGTCATTCAATTATTGACATTTTAATTCATGCTCTTTCACAATTATTATATTGTTGAAAATTCGAAAGCTTATTCTTTCTTTCAATCATGATATATCCTTGTTGTATTTAAACATGCTGGGCAAAGTAGTTGTTCACCCTTGCTATATTATGATAACAAATTTCATATTAAGACGAAGGCTCGAAGAAAGACAGAGGCAAAGACAAATTCCAAAAGTAGATTATTTTGCATTCATAACTATGAAGTTATCTGGGGTAAATTATATATATAAACCTTTTAATTTACTTAAGGTATGTATTCAGTTAAGGTTAACAGACCTTGGGATATGTTATAGAATCTTGTAAAATAAACAATATATATTTATATATTCCGCATTAGTTTATAGAATATGTATGAAGAAGAAGTACCGTAACGTACCAGGTTCGACGTTCTAGGGACCCGAATTTGGGGGCGTCACAGCTTCATTGAGGTTTGGCTTGAGTGTAGATACTCGAATTTTTCTTCAGTTCTGTGGTAGACAATCAAGATTTTGAGTTCCTATTACTAACCCTGCAAGAGGGCAAATCGTCTTCTCAACCCTGGTCACCAATACCGGGATGTCAACTTAACCCTGGTCACTAATACCGGGATGTCAACACAACCCCGGTCTCAATATCGGGACCTCAGGTTATCCCCGGTCTCAATACCGGGCCATCAGGTCAACCCCGGTCTCAGTACCAGGACCTCAGGTCAACCCCGGTCTCAATACCTTGACCTCAGGTCATCCCCGGTCTCCATATCTGGCCATCAGATCAACCCTGGTCTTAATACCGGGCCCTCAGGTCAACCCCGATCTCAAGACCGGGACCTCAGGTCAACCCCAGTACTAATACCGGGCCATTAGGTCATCCCCGGTCTCAATACCGAGCCATCAGATCAACCTCGGTCTCAATATCGGGCCCTCAGGTCAACCCCGATCTCAATACCGGGCCCTCAGGTCAACCCTGGTCTCAATACCAGGACCTCAGGTCAACCCTGGTCTCAATACCGGGCCATCAGATCAACTCCGGTCTCAATACCGAGCCCTCAGGTCAGCCCCGGTCTCAATACCGGGCCATCAGGTCATCTCTGATCTGAATATCGGGCCCTCAGGTCAACCCCGGTCTCAATATCGGGACCTCAGGTTAACCCCGGTCTCTATACCGGGCCATCAGGTCAACCCCGATTTCAATACCGGGATATCGGGACGTCAGGTCAACCCCGGTCTCAATACCGGGACCTCAAGACATCCCCGGTCTCAATATCGGGCCATTAGGTCAATCCCGATCTCAATACCTGGACGTCAGGTCATCCCTGGTCTCAATACCGGGTGTCGACGTCGGGAAAAAATCCGCGGGTCGGGTCATAACCCGGATCTTTCTCTTCCTAAGTTATGTCTACCCTTACTCTTTTTATTGTAAAAAAAGGTTTTGAAGGGTTTTTTAGGAAAAGGACAACATGTATCATGTCGACGATTTGAACGTTTTACAGAGTTGCCAGTTGGTAAATTTGAAATAGTTATACCAACTTAATCGAGTTTTGTTTGAAAATAGGCCCAATTGTTGGTCATTGTTGAAACTTGATCTTTGAAACCGAAGTTTTGAGTTCGGGGGCTTGGTTAAGTGTGGAGAAGGAGTTAAGCACCCCACAACTCTTGTGTAAATACGGTACCTCATTTTTTCAATATTTCCCTTTTAAATCTGCAATGTGTGTGTATGAATGCTAGAAGAAATTGGGCTTATGCTTTGATTGGAAGTATGTTTATGCATCGTTGAACCTATATATGAAGGGATTGATTTGATTTGCAAAAAGTCTTTGATTTGATTTGCAAAAACTTCTTTTTTTGATAAGATTATTGAAATGATGTTTTGAAAGTAGGTTTTCAAACCCTTACGCTAACATAGGAATTGAAGCATATCGATACTTCAGTTTTATCTTTTTAGCCTTTTGGCTCAATTTGAATGGTGATTGTCGGGCTGCGAAGCATCCTCGACCATAAAATATATACAAGTGTCGGTCTTCTCGTGGGCATGACAGCCATCGGAGTGACTCTGACACGACAAACCATATTTTCACTATGTTAAAACCTTAAATTCGGATAACCATTTTGAGGTCTTTTGGTATGTACATTTTTGCAGAAAAACCGGCAAGGTACATTTGTAAAGCGGAGTTTGTCCATCGTGGGAATCAGATTCTGATCAATTGGATCATGAATCCCACGATTCCTAGGCTCACATAGGGAAGCCAATAAACCTGCACAGTTCAAATTTGTACATAAATATATCCTAATATCGCCAGAACCAAGGATTCATAAGTAAATCCTGGCTCGCACATGGCCGAAGCGTCTCGTTCCCACTAGATAGCGATCTAAGGGCTGCGAGGTTGCTTTTATAACTGAAACTAGAAAAATGCTAGATTTAAATGAATCTCAGCCATTCTAGCTTCCCGGTTCTGTCTGGACCAAATTTTGAACCGTTTGAAAGCTAGAATTGGCGAGATTTAAAGAAATCTAGTTCGCCTGCAGAAATGTCAGTGTCGATTCATATCAAATGAATATTTAAAGTAATAATTGAATAAAATGAGTAAAGAAATATATATATATATATATATATATATAATTATATATATGAAAGCTGTAAAGGGCGATGGGTTTTCACTCTGATGCCCGGACTGGAATGTATATATATATATATATATATATATGTATTTATAAAAGCTATAAAAAGCCACGATGTGATCCAGGCCTGACAGAATGGAAAATATATATATATATATATATATATATAAGCTGTAAAAGAGCCACAGAATTAACCAGGCTCGACAGAATCGAAATATATATATAAAAGTTGTAAAAGGGCAATGGACATTCTATCCTAGGCCCATATATATATAAAAGTTGTAAAAGAGCCACAGAATTAACCAGGCTCGACAGAATTAAAATATATATATATAAAAGCTGTAAAAGGGCAATGGACATTCTATCCTAGGCCATATATATATATATATATATATATATATATATATATATATATAAGAAGTAAACTACCGCGGATTTGACATTCGGGCTTAGTCCGGCGAAGTTGCTCAAAACGAAGATATTAGTATATAAAAGCTGTTAAAAGTGACGGATCGTCAATCCGAGTTGTAAAAATGCCAGAAAATGCATTTAGGTATTAAAATGTACCAAAAGTTAACAAAAACGGCCATGGAACTAAGTTTCGGACATATTTAGAAAATGAAACTTGATATGCAAGTGTATAACAGCGTAATGAAGTAATATAAACTTGCTGATCGTAAAAATACTCACAATGGACTGCTACACGGGCTTTTTCCCAAATCGTAGGCTTTAAACATCCGAATCTACCGGTTATTTTTTGATATGTGGTAGTATGTGGGTATATCTACGTGTTAGAGTGAAAACATTTGGGTTTGGAAGACAAAAAAATGGCTGGAAAACTAAACGGGCAGGAGTTTAGAGCGTTTTTGAATTTTTAAAATGAGATGGTGGTCAACTCGCGGCAGCCATGGGTCCACCTGCGGCTCCACGTGGCAGGGGTCCCATGGTGGGTCCCGTCATCTCAAAGTACGTGCACTCTGAGCAATGTGAGGTTCGATTTAAAACTTTCTAACTTATAATCGGAGCGTCCGTTTGAGGCGTGCTATACCTTTCTGGAAAGCCCTCGCCGAGCATGTCTCAATGACATAGGAGAAAACCATTTCTGAGTCCAAAAAGACGGGTTCATAATTGGGTCTTTGATTCCTCACAGTTTGTCCGTTGAGCTGTCTTGCGCCATTTCCACTCGGGATCATTGTTATGGTTTGTTCTGACCTTAGTGGCATCAATTCGGTTTGTGTTTGACCAAATCGGCCTCAAGTTGGTAAAATGATCGTTTTACCCCTCTCGGGGTTGCCTTCAATGTTGGCATGGCCTTCGGCTGATTTCCTGGGGTTGTTTCCAAGGTTTGGATCCCATTCGAGTCTGTATGTCCTCAGTGTTGTCTCTGAGGCTGACTTGGTCCTTCCAAGTTTTCTCTGGAGATGTTGTGATGCTTCATGATTGTTTTTGAAGTTGACCTGACCTCCTGGGTTGAGGCTGGGGCTGACCTATACCTCCTGGGTTGAGACCGGGGCTGACCTGTACCTCCCAGGTTGAGATCGAGGCTTACCTGTACCTCCCGGGTTGAGATCGTGGCTGACTTGTACCTCCTGGGTTGAGACCAGTGATGACATGTACATCCCGGGTTGAGACCGAGGCTGACCTATACCTCCCGGGTTGAGACCGGGGTTGAGTTGATGGCCCGGTATTGAGACCGGGGTTGATTTGACGACCCAGTATTGAGATCGGGGTTGAGTTGATGGCCCGATATTGAGACCGGGGTTGAGTTGATGGCCCGATATTAAGACCGGGGTTGAGTTGATAACTCGGTATTGAGACCGGGGTTGAGTTGATGGCCCGGTATTGAGATCGGGGACCGGGGTTGAGTTAATGGCCCGGTATTGAGATCGGGATTGATTTGACAACCCGGTATTGAGACCGGGGTTGAGTTGATGGCCCGATTTTGAGATCGGGGTCAATTTGACGGCCCGGTATTGAGACAAAGGTTGAGTTGATGGCCCGATATTGAGACTGGGGTTGATTTGACAACTCGGTATTGAGATCGGGGTTAAGTTGATGGCCCGGTATTGAGATCGGGGTTGATTTGAAAAGACAATCTTGCCCTCCTACAGTGTTAGTAACAGGGAAACAAAATTTTGAGTGTCTACAGATGCCCCTCTTTATCATGTTCATGCAATGCAATGGAATGAACAAGATAAATATTGGTAGACACTAGAAATATGATAATTGCAGGATATGTTCTGAAAGTTGGATACCTTTGAGTGGAATAGGGCTATCCTTAATCGTTTTACCCCATTATCTGCTGGGGATATCACTGATAGGCTATCGCGAAATGTTTTTGTCACTTTCTACTGGGGATGACGTCAGTCATGATAGCCTAGGTGAATTCTTGGTTTGAGACCTAGGGTTTTCCCCCATCCGTCGATACTCTTTGTGGAGCAAATTTCCTTTTGGTTGATATTGGTATGCCTTTCGGCAGGCTCCTCTGGTGGGGATACATCTTTGTTGTCGAGTTACCTCCACGATTGTTCCAGATGCCTATCTTGATGATAATCTACACCGGTAGTTTGCCACAGGAGATTGAATCACCCATCTATCTCGGTGCACCCTCTAAGGATTTGTATAACAGATTCCATCATCTGTCCTTTGTGGGGATGGATTATTATATTGCTTCCGCCATCGGATCATTCCCGATACCTAGCAGGGGTTGTGCCCGCGGCTGATGTGTTATAAATCTGTACCCAAAGCTTCGCTGTGGTTGAGCCAACGGCTGAACTGTCACCGGTCTGTACCCGACGCTTTACTGGGGTTGAGCCTGTGACCCCCGTAAATTCCAGGACCGCCACTTGGTCTCTCGAATTCGGTTCATCACGTGCTCATGGTAATACATCGCAATAATGATAACTAAATATCACACAACCACAACGGAAAATCTATTCTAGAATAATTTACAATGATTTATTATAATTATTCCCCCAAGTCTCGCAACCTACAGTACTTAATAGATTACATAGCAATATCAATTAACGACTTGTTATATAATCTAACTTAAGCTTAAACATAAACAAATCCAGTCTTACTACATCATCTTCACACAATATTAATATATTTGAAACATAACAGACATAAGCTAGTTGGTAGCCTTGCCCTTGCCCTTATCAATGCCCGAAGGTTTGCCATGCTCTGCCTTAACTGAAATGTTTTAGGGAAAGCAAGAATGAGCACAAATTGCCCAGCAAGTAATATACAATAAGGGTGAATAATAAGATTCTCAATTCTCGAAAGGGTGTAGCAAGATTTGATAGTTCAAGAATAACAAGAATATCAACAGTTCTCAATAACAGTCGCTAAGGACAGGATAATATCAATATGATTCAATAATAAGTCAATTCAAGATTTCAAATAATTGAATACTGAGTAGTCACTACGGACTATGAACTTCTACTAGAATTGACAGTAATAAACTGAAAATCCAACAAAAACAGGTACAACAGGTGATCAGCCTAAAGTACTCTTGTTATGCATAACAATCAATCATACTCAAGTGTGCACGTCGGTTCTCCGACAATTTATATATTCCCTTCAAAGAAGGTTGTTCTTCTCAGTCAAATACAAGATCCCGCACCAATCAATTAGTTTGGGTTGCTTTTCAATAACATAAGTCCCGCCGAATCAAATGGCATAGACACTTTCACAATATTCAAGAACAATACTAAGTTCAACATGAATAATAGCTTTAATGAAATAAGAGTTCAAGTATGCTAATTCAATTCAACCGATTAAATAGGAAACTTGTTCGCAACACACAAGATAGGATACTTGCATAGTAAAAGAGTATAAGTTAGGACACTTTCACAATCATAGATTTCCTTGCATAAAGTAAATGCGTCGGTTAGGATACTTGCACTTTAAAAGAGTGTAAGTAAGAGAACTTGCCTTTAGCGTAGTTTATCCACGAAAAGCAATCAACACTTTCGAATTCCTATCGTAATATAGTTACGTATATATATGATATTCATTAGTCATATAATTTAACTTCACATTTTCTCTTTGAATATACGATCAACACATAAGGTAAGTTTTACCTAGCTACACAGTTATATAGAATATAATTTCTATCCTTAACGTTCCTTCTTTAGAGTTTAAACGCATTCTCATATTATATAAGATCTGAACAATTAGCAAACATGCTTGCATATTATTAATATCACATAAGACCACAATCAATACTAAATATATTTCATTTTAGCAAGTTACAGCATCTCCTTAAGTTAACCGTCAAAATCGGGTTCAAGTAACATCATATAATATCACGTAGCATGTATTCATATTTAAAGGATACTTTACATGCTTGTATAACTTTTCCAAATCCAATCGTACATGGTATAGGTTCTTAAGTTAATACTTAAAGCCATTCAAGGACACGAACTCATATGGTCTAACATGGTCGTTTTTAAACACATAAGATATTCATATAACTTGTATTAGTCATGCTCATGAGTACTCGTATTGCATATATGTAGCTAGCATTGTTATTATCTTGAAAACTATGCTTTGTTTATGCTAAACTTTAATCACGGCAACCAATCATGGTATATATATATGCATGACACATGAATGAGTCTAAGAGTACTATCACATGTGTCCATAAATATCAAAATTTAAATCTCCACGTATCGTGTTAATGCTCATGTGCAAGGCTTGTATTTCTATTAGTGAATCTTACTAATAGATCCTAACATGTTCATGCTTCCTTACGAACTATATAAACACAAGTTAAGGCTTCATTCATATATTTCAAAGTTATCTAAACATGCTCATAACATCAAAATGACTATATAGCATTTACATGATCATATCCACCTTCAAACTTATATTTTTGTTAGGAATGAGCACTAGTTAGGTTCACATGTTCATATTTTATTACGGAACCAATATAGATAAGCTAACATGCACTTCATGTGTCTCTAGGTGGTACTAACGTGCTTGCAAGGTCAGTATGTAAACATGCTTTATAATGTTAATGATTGTTTATGAAATTTTAAGTTCGTTTCCAAGCTTCATGTCGTTTTGTTAACCATGCATGCTAATACACTAAAACATGCTTACATTGCCTCATTAGGTTTATATATATGTATTAATCATGCTTCCATGCTTGTTTAAACAAAAATCAACCAATTAGTACATAACAGTTTTGTTGCAGAATGCAGAAAACTGCACACAGAGGCCGGCGCTGCGGCGCGGCAACAGCAGCCATATTCTAGCGCTGCGGCGCGGGTGGCGCTGCGACGCGGCGCTGCGGCGCGATTTGCGGCGCTGGCTGCGGCGCTGCGGCGTGGGGACAGTTCCTCAGTTCAGACTGCAGCGAAACCGACCCAAAACCTCCCATTTTATCGATCTCGACATACCCATATGCTATTAGACTAACCTTTTTAACTTACTAACACATATATATGCTTATATAACAGTCAATCGCCCAAACGATTCCCAATTTCATGAACTCCAACTAATTTCACGAATTCGATGCTTTACAGAAATTACAGAGCAACAATGGAAATGAAAGTCAAGAAAGCTATATAGTGGTTCCATCACGTATGTATGTTCATATAACAACAATATAAGGGTTCTACAAACCAATCATGAACCAATTTGGCATAATCAAAAATTTGAAGGAAACTTCGGAAACAGAAAACGAAAATGAAGAACAAAGGAAGAGGGATTATACCTCTGCTAGGATTCCAATATAGTTTGCTGCTAATCCAACTTCTCCTACTAATATATGTATATTGCTTTCACTCACCACTTATGCAAACTCTCAGCAAATTGAAAGCGAAGAAACATGGCTGCTATTTATAGAAGAATCCTTACACAGACAATGCAATTGTACATTAATTTGAACCACTAGATTGAAGCTTTGTATATCAGCTAAGGAAGAGTTGGTAGAGTGGTTGAAGAACACTGTTGTGCCCACTCCCCGTATCATGATTTGCTAGAATGCTGAGTTTGAGAAGGTAGGAGTAGGCTAGCTTCATGAGTGTTTTACGTGTACAAGGTTTGTGTCTTATTAATATGGGATAAGGCATAAAAATCTCAGCATTTCCAATTTGTAAACAAACTAGTGTTAATACTTAGGTTATATACACACACATATTTAGACACTTAGGTCTTTAATTGAAATGTCACAATAATTCATATACTGTAGTAAGTGTAAATTGACACGTATAATCCATGTACATTTTGTTAATACCGGATATAATCTAATCAGATGTTAACACATTACACTGTCTCCTTTATTAAAACTAATTGTTTACAATATGTTCATGATATATTATACAATGTATACCCACATATTTATTGTCACACAAGTTATTAATCAAGTAGCTCACATGGTTTAATAAGCCTTACCATATAATAGTGTCATATTACACTTCACATAATACATAGTCAGCTAATATATGCTACACATTTAATTTCTCATCTTATAAATTGAATATTAATTAATAATATACACATATCCTACATCAATCAATATAATTGTTAACCTCCATAATAATTTAATTAACCCTTATATGATTAATTATCACTTTGATATAAATCTTATTATATTTATAAACACGTTGCTCATTATTATTATGTTTCTTGCAATAATAATAATCACATATTATTAATCAATCCTCATTAGTATTTTATAACAGTTATTTAATATTCTTCGATTAACAATTAATATAGATTAATTGTTCGCTTAAATTAATATAATCATTCTTATATTATGTCACTGTGCCACACAAGGCAATCAACGAGTTTATCACAAACTCCACCAATTTCTCAATTATTATAATTATTCAATTATATATAATTGAATTAATTCATCTCATAACACAAAATTATTTATATTCAAATAAATTCTCATTTCCATTAATATATTTATTTAATAATATATGGAAATTCTCGGGTATTACATCCTCCCCCCTTATAAAAATTCCGTCCCGGAATTGCTACAAGGTTACACAAATAGATGGGGATAGTCCCTCATCATCCTATCTTCTAACTCCCACGTTGCCTCCTCGACATCGTTGTTACGCCAAAGTACTTTTACAGATGAAATAACTTTATTTCTCAAAGTTTGTTCTTTCCTATCTAATATCTGGACAGGAATTTCTTCATACGCCAAGTTCTTCTCCACTTGAATGGGCTCGTAAGAAATCACGTGCTTGTAGTCGGCCTTGTACGGTCGCAACACGGAAATGTGGAACACGTTGTGGATATGCTCCAACTCGGGTGGTAACGCAACTTTGTATGCCACTTCGCCCAATCGCTTCAGTATCTCGAACGGTCCTATGAATCTTGGACTCAATTTTCCTTTCTTGCCGAAACGGATTTTTCCCTTCCATGGAGATACCTTCAAGAATACGAAACTGCCGACTTTGAAGTCTTGGTCCTGCCGATGCAAATCTGCGTATTTCTTCTGGCGATCTTGAGCTGCTACAAGTCTGGCTCTTATCACTGTCACCACGTCTGCGGTTTGTTGAACTAACTCTGGTCCGAGTATTCGTCGTTCTCCGACTTCGTCCCAACATAACGGCGTTCTGCACTTTCTCCCTTAAAGAGCTTCGTACGGTGGCATGCCGATACTTGCATGGTAGCTATTATTATATGCGAATTCTACTAAGGGTAGGTGGTCGTCCCAATTTCCCTTAAAATCCATCACGCAAGTCCTAAGCATGTCTTCTAGCGTTTGTATTGTTCGCTCACTTTGTCCGTCTGTTTGAGGATGATAAGCTGTACTCAACCTCAACTGCGTTCCCATTCTTTTTTGCAAACTCTTCCAAAAATTGGACGTGAAGCGCGGATCTCGATCAGAGACAATTGACACCGGCACTCCATGTCGTGAAACAATTTCTTTTACATATAGGCTTGCTAATTGGTTCAAACTGTAGCGGATCTTGATTGGTAGAAAGTGTGCGGTCTTCGTTAGTCGATCCACAATAACCCAAATAGCATCATAACCTTTCTGTGTAACTGGAAGTCCTACCACGAAGTCCTACCACGAAGTCCATGGTAATATGCTCCCATTTCCACTCTGGTATTTCTAACGGTTGTAGTAAACCACTCGGCCGCTGATGCTCTGCTTTAACGCGTTGGCAAGTCAAGCATCTACTGACGCACTCCGCGACTTCCCGTTTCAAATTGGGCCACCAAAAATGTTGCCTTAGATCTTGGTACATCTTTGTGCCTCCCTGGATGAACGGAATATGTCGTATTGTGTGCCTCGTGCAAAATCTCTTCCCTCAACTCGGTTACCGCTGGTACCCACACTCTCCCTTCAAATCTCAAAATACCGTCTTATCCATTCGAAATTTTTCTTCCTCATTTTCTGTGATCCTCTTTCGGATTTTCTCACACTCTTCATCCTTTTCCTGAGCTTCCTTTACTCTATCCAACAACGTCGGACAAGCTTCCATTACAATTAACTTCTCACCAGACTTTTTTGGTCCTTTCACTTCTATCTCCAATTTCTCCATCTCTCTTATCAACTCTTCCTGAGTCGTCAAATTAAACAACTTCTCCCTTCCTTTCCTGCTCAGAGCGTCGGCAACCACATTTGCCTTTCCCGGGTGATAAAGAATATCGCAGTCATAGTCTTTGATTAATTCTAACCACCTTCTCTGCCGCATGTTTAACTCCTTCTGTGTGAAGATATATTTCAGACTTTTGTGGTCCGTGTATATCTCACATTTTTCTCCGTATAGATAATGTCTCCATATCTTTAACGCAAAAACTACTGCCGCTAACTCTAAGTCGTGAGTGGGGTATCGTTTTTCGTAATCCTTCAATTGTCGTGACGCATATGCAATAACCTTGCCATGTTGCATGAGCACACAGCCAAGCCCCTTGTGCGATGCATCACTATACACCACAAAATTTCCCGCATCATCTGGTAATGATAACACAGGTGCTTCGCTCAATCTCCTTTTCAGTTCTTGAAAACTTTCTTCGCATTTGTCGGTCCATACAAATTTCACCGTCTTTCTAGTCAAATTGGTCAACGGGGTTGCTATCTTAGAAAAATCTTGGATGAATCTTCGATAGTACCCAGCTAACCCTAGAAAGCTTCTCACCTCCGTCGGTGTTCTCGGTTGTTCCCAATTACTTACTGCTTCGACCTTTGCAGGGTCTACTGAGATTCCATTCTTATCCACCACGTGGCCTAAGAATTGAACCTTCTCTATCCAAAATTCGCACTTAGAAAATTTTGCATACATCTTCTCCTTCCTTAGTGCCTCCAAAACAATCTTCAGATGTCCGGCGTGTTCTTCCTCTGTCTTTGAGTAGATCAAAATGTCGTCGATAAAAACCACTACAAATTTATCCAAGTATGGCTTGAAAACTCGGTTCATCAAGTCCATAAATACTGCCGGAGCATTAGTCAATCCGAATGACATTACCAAAAACTCGTAGTGTCCATAACGGGTTCGAAACGCAGTCTTTGGTATGTCCTCATCCCTCACTTTCAGTTGATGATATCCTGTTCGTAGGTCGATCTTTGAGAAACACTTTGCTCCCTTCAGTCAATCCGAATGACATTACCAAAAACTCGTAGTGTCCATAACGGGTTCGAAACGCAGTCTTTGGTATGTCCTCATCCCTCACTTTCAGTTGATGATATCCTGTTCGTAGGTCGATCTTTGAGAAACACTTTGCTCCCTTCAGTTGATCAAATAAGTCGTCTATCCTCGGTAGCGGATACCGATTCTTGATCGTTACTCTGTTCAATTCTCGATAATCGATACAGAGCCTCATCGATCCGTCCTTCTTCTTAACGAATAGTACTGGTGCTCCCCAAGGAGAAACACTCGGTCGAATGTAACCCTTATCCAACAATTCTTGTAATTGTATCATCAATTCCTTCATTTCTACTGGCGCCATACGATATGGAGCTTTCGAAATCGGTGCCGTTCCCGGTGCTAAGTCTATTACGAATTCGATTTCTCTGTCTGGCGGAAGACCAGGCAGATCGTCCGGAAACACATCTTGGAATTCATTAACTACGTCTATATCCTTAATTTCTACTCCCTTTTTCCGAGTATCAACGATGTAAGCTAAATATCCTACACATCCTTTCCTTAACAATTTCTTGGCCTGCATCATCGCAACGCAACACGATTGCTTAAGCGATGAGCTACCATAAAACACTACCTTAGACTTACTCGGAGTCTGAAGGTTCACATATTTGTTCTGACAGTCAATTATCGCAGCATGGTTATACAACCAATCCATTCCCAGTATTACGTCAAATTCTCCCAGTCTAATAGGAATCAAGTCTACGCTCAGTTCATGTTTACTAATACTTGCGCGACAATTTTGATAAACGTATTCTACAGGGATCACTTCCTTATTAGCAACTTCTATGATCAAAGGATTTTCTAAAAGTTCTCGGGGTGTACTAAGTCTACTAGCAAATTCTTCAGATACAAAAGAACAGGTGGCACCCGAATCAAATAATACATAAGCATTTATATCATTGATTGGGATTATACCTGACACCACATCCTTCGCAGCCACTGCGTCTTGGACGGTCATGTTAAAGGTTCTGGCAGTTGGGCGATTGGATTGTGCCGGTCCACCGATCATCAGCTTGTTGCCTCCTTGCTGATTACTACCCCCGCCACTTCCCTTCTTTGGGCAGTCCTTAATTCGGTGCTCCGTCGAGCCACACGCAAAGCATCCTTGTATCTTTCTTGGTTTCAAACAGTTGGGCGAGATGTGCCCTTCCTGTCCGCAGTTGTAGCAAGTGCCACGTCCCTTCCAGCACTCGCCCTGGTGATTCTTCCCACACTTCGGGCATCCTTCAGCCCTCTTCTTGAAACCTCCACGAAAATTCCCTGATTGATTATTATTGTTGTTTTTGTTGTTGTTGTTGTTCTCCCACTTTCTCTTTCCCAAGTTGCTTCCTCCGCTACTGCTTCCTCCCGTACGATTCTCTCCTCCAGTATTCTTTCCTTTCTTTTCTTTGTTATACAGACTTAAGGCCTCACTGCCGCCTTCCGCAATGATTGCCTTCTCCAGTAATGTTGCAAAGGAATCAATTTGAAGAACTGATACCTTATTGAACAGCCATGGCTTCAACCCTTGTTCAAAGCGTCTAGCCTTCCTCTCTTCATCACCAACTTGGTGCTCCGCAAATCGCGCGAGTTCGTTAAACCTAGCCGCGTATTGCGCCACCGTCATCTCACCTTGTTTTAACTCTAGGAATTTCACCTCCATCCTATTCTTCATACTCTTCGGAAAGTAATTCTCGAAGAACAGTGTCTTAAACTTATCCCAAGCTATTATCCCTTCTCCAGCTCTTTGTTGATTAGCCTCCCACCAGTAGTTCGCTTCTCCCCTCATCATGTACGTGGCAAACACCGTCTTCTGATCTTCGCCTACGCTAGCTATAGTGAAAGCTTTTTCGATCTCTTTGATCCACGTTTGTGCGACGATTGGGTCGGTAGTTCCCTCGAACTCCGGGGGTCCTACACTCTTAAAGTCTTTAAAGGTTGTTACTGGCACAGTTTGAGGGTTCGGGCGAACGGGTTCATTGTTCCTTCCCCTTAAGGCTTCTCCTAACAAGTCTACCAGTTTCTGGATCGGGTCTACTTGTTCTCTCTCATTGTTAACGGATTCTTCGGGTGCAGTCAATCTACGTCTGGGCGGCATTATCTGCATCACAATTTTTCATTTTATTATTATTCAAGTATATCACTTAAGTATTTCTTTTAATACTAAAAGAATAAATTTATAACACGTTTCTAAAATCAACTCCATTTATATTCATATGCCATTTCATTTCATTACATGATTTTCCTAGCATACTGCTATAAATGTTATCACATATATCCCCTAATATCACAAAAGACGGGGAATATACCAACCTACTACCATACTACCCCTCTAACAAAAGCTAACTCGGGGTTTACATCATCATCCCACATCTTACACAAAAGATCGGGATTACAACATAGTATATACAATACATAAAGACACAACTAGTACTACCACTAGACTGACTAAGGAAATCTCATCCCATCATCCCGCACTCCACTGCGCTCTTGTACTCCAACTGTGCTATATACGCAACCAGCTCTCGGCTCAAGGTATGTAGAGTCTGTCCCTGTTCTGCCGGGTAGTGGTACACACCATCAATCACCCTTTCAAAAGCTGAACGGAACACATACCCCATCTTGTTCATCTTTCTCTTCTTGCACCTGACCTCGTCCTCAAGGTCGTCAGCTTTCTCATTGGACGCTTCCCACTTCTCCTCGAAGTGTAACCTATCCATCACCTCCAACTCTAGCTGAGTACGGAGTGCCTCTTTCTCAGTTTTCTCACTCAGCTCCCTCTGCTCAACCTCTTCTAGCTTCTCTGCCAAATCTACATTCCTAGCCACTGACCTGTGAAATAGAGTCCCCATCTGGATCCCTGCCTCCCTACGGTAGGCAATCTCCACCTCTAACTCTTGCATAGCCAGCTTCCTCTGGTGGTCCTCGTCCCTCAGCTTCTGGAACTCAGACTCTCTCTCGTGGGCCTCTGCCTCCAGCTCCTGGACTCTGCAGTCTAACTCTAGAATACGCTCCTCGTACTCGCCTAACATCTGTTCCTCTATAGTAGCCTCATCAGAGTCCTCTACTGGCTCATCCTCCATCGGCTCCTCCTCTGGATCAGACTCTATCTCAATCTCGTCCTCGTCGTCGGACTCGAACGGTGCAACAGCCTGCACTGGTGTAGCCTCTAGAGGTGCCTCGTACACTACATGTATATCCCTGGGCTCCTCCTTGGCCACTCTACTAGGTACTCCTGTGTCTGTCATCCTACACTCACAAACACAAGACAAGAAATAGCATCTCCATTAGAATGTTAAACAAAATATAAGTTCATTGTATAAAATGAAGTTACATTTCATAACAGACTAAGCCTCTCAAGGAAAACTCTACATGAGTTTTATCTCCTTCCTAACTTCTAAGTTCGCCTAAGTTATAGTCTAAGGACACTCGTTCCTAAGGTTTATAACTACGGCTTTGATACCAACCTGTGACGCCCCCAAATTCCAGGACCGCCACTTGGTCTCTCGAATTCGGTTCATCACGTGCTCATGGTAATACATCGCAATAATGATAACTAAATATCACACAACCACAGCGAAAAATCTATTCTAGAATAATTTACAATGATTTATTATAATTATTCCCCCAAGTCTCGCAACCTACAGTACTTAATAGATTACATAGCAATATCAATTAACGACTTGTTATATAATCTAACTTAAGCTTAAACATAAATAAATCCAGTCTTACTACATCATCTTCACACAATATTAATATATTTGAAACATAACAGACATAAGCTAGTTGGTAGCCTTGCCCTTGCCCTTATCAATGCCCGAAGGTTCGCCATGCTCTGCCTTAACTGAAATGTTTTAGGGAAAGCAAGAATGAGCACAAATTGCCCAGCAAGTAATATACAATAAGGGTGAATAATAAGATTCTCAATTCTCGAAAGGGTGTAGCAAGATTTGATAGTTCAAGAATAACAAGAATATCAACAGTTCTCAATAACAGTCGCTAAGGACAGGATAATATCAATATGATTCAATAATAAGTCAATTCAAGATTTCAAATAATTGAATACTGAGTAGTCACTACGGACTATGAACTTCTACTAGAATTGACAGTAATAAACTGAAAATCCAACAAAAACAGGTACAACAGGTGATCAGCCTAAAGTACCCTTGTTATGCATAACAATCAATCATACTCAAGTGTGCACGTCGGTTCTCCGACAATTTATATATTCCCTTCAAAGAAGGTTGTTCTTCTCAGTCAAATACAAGATCCCGCACCAATCAATTAGTTTGGGTTGCTTTTCAATAACATAAGTCCCGCCGAATCAAATGGCATAGACACTTTCACAATATTCAAGAACAATACTAAGTTCAACATGAATAATAGCTTTAATGAAATAAGAGTTCAAGTATGCTAATTCAATTCAACCGATTAAATAGGAAACTAGTTCGCAATACACAAGATAGGATACTTGCATAGTAAAAGAGTATAAGTTAGGACACTTTCACAATCATAGATTTCCTTGCATAAAGTAAATGCGTCGGTTAGGATACTTGCACTTTAAAAGAGTGTAAGTAAGAGAACTTGCCTTTAGCGTAGTTTATCCACGAAAAGCAATCAACACTTTCGAATTCCTATCGTAATACAGTTACGTATATATATGATATTCATTAGTCATATAATTTAACTTCACATTTTCTCTTTGAATATACGATCAACACATAAGGTAAGTTTTACCTAGCTACACAGTTATATAGAATATAATTTCTATCCTTAACGTTCCTTCTTTAGAGTTTAAACGCATTCTCATATTATATAAGATCTCAACAATTAGCAAACATGCTTGCATATTATTAATATCACATAAGACCACAATCAATACTAAATATATTTCATTTTAGCAAGTTACGGCATCTCCTTAAGTTAACCGTCAAAATCGGGTTCAAGTAACATCATATAATATCACGTAGCATGTATTCATATTTAAAGGATACTTTACATGCTTGTATAACTTTTCCAAATCCAATCGTACATGGTATAGGTTCTTAAGTTAATACTTAAAGCCATTCAAGGACACGAACTCATATGGTCTAACATGGTCGTTTTTAAACACATAAGATATTCATATAACTTGTATTAGTCATGCTCATGAGTACTCGTATTGCATATATGTAGCTAGCATTGTTATTATCTTGAAAACATGCTTTGTTTATGCTAAACTTTAATCACGGCAACCAATCATGGTATATATATATGCATGACACATGAATGAGTCTAAGAGTACTATCACATGTGTCCATAAATATCAAAATTTAAATCTCCACGTATCGTGTTAATGCTCATGTGCAAGGCTTGTATTTCTATTAGTGAATCTTACTAATAGATCCTAACATGTTCATGCTTCCTTACGAACTATATAAACACAAGTTAAGGCTTCATTCATATATTTCAAAGTTATCTAAACATGCTCATAACATCAAAATGACTATATAGCATTTACATGATCATATCCACCTTCAAACTTATATTTTTGTTAGGAATGAGCACTAGTTAGGTTCACATGTTCATATTTTATTACGGAACCAATATAGATAAGCTAACATGCACTTCATGTGTCTCTAGGTGGTACTAACGTGCTTGCAAGGTCAGTATGTAAACATGCTTTATAATGTTAATGATTGTTTATGAAATTTTAAGTTCGTTTCCAAGCTTCATGTCGTTTTGTTAACCATGCATGCTAATACACTAAAACATGCTTACATTGCCTCATTAGGTTTATATATATGTATTAATCATGCTTCCATGCTTGTTTAAACAAAAATCAACCAATTAGTACATAACAGTTTTGTTGCAGAATGCAGAAAACTGCACAAAGAGGCCGGCGCTGCGGCGCGGCAACAGCAGCCATATTCTAGCGCTGCGGCGCGGGTGGCGCTGCGACGCGGCGCTGCGGCGCGATTTGCGGCGCTGGCTGCGGCGCTGCGGCATGGGGACAGTTCCTCAGTTCAGATTGCAGCGAAACCGACCCAAAACCTCCCATTTTATCGATCTCGACATACCCATATGCTATTAGACTAACCTTTTTAACTTACTAACACATATATATGCTTATATAACAGTCAATCGCCCAAACGATTCCCAATTTCATGAACTCCAACTAATTTCACGAATTCGATGCTTTACAGAAATTACAGAGCAACAATGGAAATGAAAGTCAAGAAAGCTATATAGTGGTTCCATCACGTATGTATGTTCATATAACAACAATATAAGGGTTCTACAAACCAATCATGAACCAATTTGGCATAATCAAAAATTTGAAGGAAACTTCGGAAACAGAAAACGAAAATGAAGAACAAAGGAAGAGGGATTATACCTCTGCTAGGATTCCAATATAGTTTGCTGCTAATCCAACTTCTCCTACTGATATATGTATATTGCTTTCACTCACCACTTATGCAAACTCTCAGCAAATTGAAAGCGAAGAAACATGGCTGCTATTTATAGAAGAATCCTTACACAGACAATGCAATTGTCCATTAATTTGAACCACTAGATTGAAGCTTTGTATATCAGCTAAGGAAGAGTTGGTAGAGTGGTTGAAGAACACTGTTGTGCCCACTCCCCGTATCATGATTTGCTAGAATGCTGAGTTTGAGAAGGTAGGAGTAGGCTAGCTTCATGAGTGTTTTACGTGTACAAGGTTTGTGTCTTATTAATATGGGATAAGGCATAAAAATCTCAGCATTTCCAATTTGTAAACAAACTAGTGTTAATACTTAGGTTATATACACACACATATTTAGACACTTAGGTCTTTAATTGAAATGTCACAATAATTCATATACTGTAGTAAGTGTAAATTGACACGTATAATCCATGTACATTTTGTTAATACCGGATATAATCTAATCAGATGTTAACACATTACACTGTCTCCTTTATTAAAACTAATTGTTTACAATATGTTCATGATATATTATACAATGTATACCCACATATTTATTGTCACACAAGTTATTAATCAAGTAGCTCACATGGTTTAATAAGCCTTACCATATAATAGTGTCATATTACACTTCACATAATACATAGTCAGCTAATATATGCTACACATTTAATTTCTCATCTTATAAATTGAATATTAATTAATAATATACACATATCCTACATCAATCATTATAATTGTTAACCTCCATAATAATTTAATTAACCCTTATATGATTAATTATCACTTTGATATAAATCTTATTATATTTATAAACACGTTGCTCATTATTATTATGTTTCTTGCAATAATAATAATCACATATTATTAATCAATCCTCATTAGTATTATATAACAGTTAATTAATATTCTTCGATTAACAATTAATATAGATTAATTGTTCGCTTAAATTAATATAATCATTCTTATATTATGTCACTGTGCCACACAAGGCAATCAACGAGTTTATCACAAACTCCACCAATTTCTCAATTATTATAATTATTCAATTATATATAATTGAATTAATTCATCTCAAAACACAAAATTATTTATATTCAAATAAATTCTCATTTCCATTAATATATTTATTTAATAATATATGGAAATTCTCGGGTATTACATCCTCCCCCCTTATAAAAATTCCGTCCCGGAATTGCTACAAGGTTACACAAATAGATGGGGATAGTCCCTCATCATCCTATCTTCTAACTCCCACGTTGCCTCCTCGACATCGTTGTTACGCCAAAGTACTTTTACAGATGAAATAACTTTATTTCTCAAAGTTTGTTCTTTCCTATCTAATATCTGGACAGGAATTTCTTCATACGCCAAGTTCTTCTCCACTTGAATGGGCTCGTAAGAAATCACGTGCTTGTAGTCGGCCTTGTACGGTCGCAACACGGAAATGTGGAACACGTTGTGGATATGCTCCAACTCGGGTGGTAACGCAACTTTGTATGCCACTTCGCCCAATCGCTTCAGTATCTCGAACGGTCCTATGAATCTTGGACTCAATTTTCCTTTCTTGCCGAAACGGATTTTTCCCTTCCATGGAGATACCTTCAAGAATACGAAACTGCCGACTTTGAAGTCTTGGTCCTGCCGATGCAAATCTGCGTATTTCTTCTGGCGATCTTGAGCTGCTACAAGTCTGGCTCTTATCACTGTCACCACGTCTGCGGTTTGTTGAACTAACTCTGGTCCGAGTATTCGTCGTTCTCCGACTTCGTCCCAACATAACGGCGTTCTGCACTTTCTCCCTTAAAGAGCTTCGTACGGTGGCATGCCGATACTTGCATGGTAGCTATTATTATATGCGAATTCTACTAAGGGTAGGTGGTCGTCCCAATTTCCCTTAAAATCCATCACGCAAGTCCTAAGCATGTCTTCTAGCGTTTGTATTGTTCGCTCACTTTGTCCGTCTGTTTGAGGATGATAAGCTGTACTCAACCTCAACTGCGTTCCCATTCTTTTTTGCAAACTCTTCCAAAAATTGGACGTGAAGCGCGGATCTCGATCAGAGACAATTGACACCGGCACTCCATGTCGTGAAACAATTTCTTTTACATATAGGCTTGCTAATTGGTTCAAACTGTAGCGGATCTTGATTGGTAGAAAGTGTGCGGTCTTCGTTAGTCGATCCACAATAACCCAAATAGCATCATAACCTTTCTGTGTAACTGGAAGTCCTACCACGAAGTCTATGGTAATATGCTCCCATTTCCACTCTGGTATTTCTAACGGTTGTAGTAAACCACTCGGCCGCTGATGCTCTGCTTTAACGCGTTGGCAAGTCAAGCATCTACTGACGCACTCCGCGACTTCCCGTTTCAAATTGGGCCACCAAAAATGTTGCCTTAGATCTTGGTACATCTTTGTGCCTCCCAGATGAACGGAATATGTCGTATTGTGTGCCTCGTGCAAAATCTCTTCCCTCAACTCGGTTACCGCTGGTACTCACACTCTCCCTTCAAATCTCAAAATACCGTCTTTATCCATTCGAAATTTTTCTTCCTCATTTTCTGTGATCCTCTTTCGGATTTTCTCACACTCTTCATCCTTTTCCCGAGCTTCCTTTACTCTATCCAACAACGTCGGACAAGCTTCCATTACAATTAACTTCTCACCAGACTTTTTTGGTCCTTTCACTTCTATCTCCAATTTCTCCATCTCTCTTATCAACTCTTCCTGAGTCGTCAAATTAAACAACTTCTCCCTTCCTTTCCTGCTCAGAGCGTCGGCAACCACATTTGCCTTTCCCGGGTGATAAAGAATATCGCAGTCATAGTCTTTGATTAATTCTAACCACCTTCTCTGCCGCATGTTTAACTCCTTCTGTGTGAAGATATATTTCAGACTTTTGTGGTCCGTGTATATCTCACATTTTTCTCCGTATAGATAATGTCTCCATATCTTTAACGCAAAAACTACTGCCGCTAACTCTAAGTCGTGAGTGGGGTATCGTTTTTCGTAATCCTTCAATTGTCGTGACGCATATGCAATAACCTTGCCATGTTGCATGAGCACACAGCCAAGCCCCTTGTGCGATGCATCACTATACACCACAAAATTTCCCGCATCATCTGGTAATGATAACACAGGTGCTTCGCTCAATCTCCTTTTCAGTTCTTGAAAACTTTCTTCGCATTTGTCGGTCCATACAAATTTCACCGTCTTTCTAGTCAAATTGGTCAACGGGGTTGCTATCTTAGAAAAATCTTGGATGAATCTTCGATAGTACCCAGCTAACCCTAGAAAGCTTCTCACCTCCGTCGGTGTTCTCGGTTGTTCCCAATTACTTACTGCTTCGACCTTTGCAGGGTCTACTGAGATTCCATTCTTATCCACCACGTGGCCTAAGAATTGAACCTTCTCTATCCAAAATTCGCACTTAGAAAATTTTGCATACATCTTCTCCTTCCTTAGTGCCTCCAAAACAATCTTCAGATGTCCGGCGTGTTCTTCCTCTGTCTTTGAGTAGATCAAAATGTCGTCGATAAAAACCACTACAAATTTATCCAAGTATGGCTTGAAAACTCGGTTCATCAAGTCCATAAATGCTGCCGGAGCATTAGTCAATCCGAATGACATTACCAAAAACTCGTAGTGTCCATAACGGGTTCGAAACGCAGTCTTTGGTATGTCCTCATCCCTCACTTTCAGTTGATGATATCCTGTTCGTAGGTCGATCTTTGAGAAACACTTTGCTCCCTTCAGTTGATCAAATAAGTCGTCTATCCTCGGTAGCGGATACCGATTCTTGATCGTTACTCTGTTCAATTCTCGATAATCGATACAGAGCCTCATCGATCCGTCCTTCTTCTTAACGAATAGTACTGGTGCTCCCCAAGGAGAAACACTCGGTCGAATGTTACCCTTATCCAACAATTCTTGTAATTGTATCATCAATTCCTTCATTTCTACTGGCGCCATACGATATGGAGCTTTCGAAATCGGTGCCGTTCCCGGTGCTAAGTCTATTACGAATTCGATTTCTCTGTCTGGCGGAAGACCAGGCAGATCGTCCGGAAACACATCTTGGAATTCATTAACTACGTCTATATCCTTAATTTCTACTCCCTTTTTCCGAGTATCAACGATGTAAGCTAAATATCCTACACATCCTTTCCTTAACAATTTCTTGGCCTGCATCATCGCAACGCAACACGATTACTTAAGCGATGAGCTACCATAAAACACTACCTTAGACTTACTCGGAGTCTGAAGGTTCACATATTTGTTCTGACAGTCAATTATCGCAGCATGGTTATACAACCAATCCATTCCCAGTATTACGTCAAATTCTCCCAGTCTAATAGGAATCAAGTCTACGCTCAGTTCATGTTTACTAATACTTGCGCGACAATTTTGATAAACGTATTCTACAGGGATCACTTCCTTATTAGCAACTTCTATGATCAAAGGATTTTCTAAAAGTTCTCGGGGTGTACTAAGTCTACTAGCAAATTCTTCAGATACAAAAGAACAGGTGGCACCCGAATCAAATAATACATAAGCATTTATATCATTGATTGGGATTATACCTGACACCACATCCTTCGCAGCCACTGCGTCTTGGACGGTCATGTTAAAGGTTCTGGCAGTTGGGCGGTTGGATTGTGCCGGTCCACCGATCATCAGCTTGTTGCCTCCTTGCTGATTACTACCCCCGCCACTTCCCTTCTTTGGGCAGTCCTTAATTCGGTGCTCCGTCGAGCCACACGCAAAGCATCCTTGTATCTTTCTTGGTTTCAAACAGTTGGGCGAGATGTGCCCTTCCTGTCCGCAGTTGTAGCAAGTGCCACGTCCCTTCCAGCACTCGCCCTGGTGATTCTTCCCACACTTCGGGCATCCTTCAGCCCTCTTCTTGAAACCTCCACGAAAATTCCCTGATTGATTATTATTGTTGTTTTTGTTGTTGTTGTTGTTCTCCCACTTTCTCTTTCCCAAGTTGCTTCCTCCGCTACTGCTTCCTCCCGTACGATTCTCTCCTCCAGTATTCTTTCCTTTCTTTTCTTTGTTATACAGACTTAAGGCCTCACTGCCGCCTTCCGCAATGATTGCCTTCTCCAGTAATGTTGCAAAGGAATCAATTTGAAGAACTGATACCTTATTGAACAGCCATGGCTTCAACCCTTGTTCAAAGCGTCTAGCCTTCCTCTCTTCATCACCAACTTGGTGCTCCGCAAATCGCGCGAGTTCGTTAAACCTAGCCGCGTATTGCGCCACCGTCATCTCACCTTGTTTTAACTCTAGGAATTTCACCTCCATCCTATTCTTCATACTCTTCGGAAAGTAATTCTCGAAGAACAGTGTCTTAAACTTATCCCAAGCTATTATCCCTTCTCCAGCTCTTTGTTGATTAGCCTCCCACCAGTAGTTCGCTTCTCCCCTCATCATGTACGTGGCAAACACCGTCTTCTGATCTTCGCCTACGCTAGCTATAGTGAAAGCTTTTTCGATCTCTTTGATCCACGTTTGTGCGACGATTGGGTCGGTAGTTCCCTCGAACTCCGGGGGTCCTACACTCTTAAAGTCTTTAAAGGTTGTTACTGGCACAGTTTGAGGGTTCGGGCGAACGGGTTCATTGTTCCTTCCCCTTAAGGCTTCTCCTAACAAGTCTACCAGTTTCTGGATCGGGTCTACTTGTTCTCTCTCATTGTTAACGGATTCTTCGGGTGCAGTCAATCTACGTCTGGGCGGCATTATCTGCATCACAATTTTTCATTTTATTATTATTCAAGTATATCACTTAAGTATTTCTTTTAATACTAAAAGAATAAATTTATAACACGTTTCTAAAATCAACTCCATTTATATTCATATGCCATTTCATTTCATTACATGATTTTCCTAGCATACTGCTATAAATGTTATCACATATATCCCCTAATATCACAAAAGACGGGGAATATACCAACCTACTACCATACTACCCCTCTAACAAAAGCTAACTCGGGGTTTACATCATCATCCCACATCTTACACAAAAGATCAGGATTACAACATAGTATATACAATACATAAAGACACAACTAGTACTACCACTAGACTGACTAAGGAAATCTCATCCCATCATCCCGCACTCCACTGCGCTCTTGTACTCCAACTGTGCTATATACGCAACCAGCTCTCGGCTCAAGGTATGTAGAGTCTGTCCCTGTTCTGCCGGGTAGTGGTACACACCATCAATCACCCTTTCAAAAGCTGAACGGAACACATACCCCATCTTGTTCATCTTTCTCTTCTTGCACCTGACCTCGTCCTCAAGGTCGTCAGCTCTCTCATTGGACGCTTCCCACTTCTCCTCGAAGTGTAACCTATCCATCACCTCCAACTCTAGCTGAGTACGGAGTGCCTCTTTCTCAGTTTTCTCACTCAGCTCCCTCTGCTCAACCTCTTCTAGCTTCTCTGCCAAATCTACATTCCTAGCCACTGACTTGTGAAATAGAGTCCCCATCTGGATCCCTGCCTCCCTACGGTAGGCAATCTCCACCTCTAACTCTTGCATAGCCAGCTTCCTCTGGTGGTCCTCGTCCCTCAGCTTCTGGAACTCAGACTCTCTCTCGTGGGCCTCTGCCTCCAGCTCCTGGACTCTGCAGTCTAACTCTAGAATACGCTCCTCGTACTCGCCTAACATCTGTTCCTCTATAGTAGCCTCATCAGAGTCCTCTACTGGCTCATCCTCCATCGGCTCCTCCTCTGGATCAGACTCTATCTCAATCTCGTCCTCGTCGTCGGACTCGAACGGTGCAACAGCCTGCACTGGTGTAGCCTCTAGAGGTGCCTCGTACACTACATGTATATCCCTAGGGCTCCTCCTTGGCCACTCTACTAGGTACTCCTGTGTCTGTCATCCTACACTCACAAACACAAGACAAGAAATAGCATCTCCATTAGAATGTTAAACAAAATATAAGTTCATTGTATAAAATGAAGTTACATTTCATAACAGACTAAGCCTCTCAAGGAAAACTCTACATGAGTTTTATCTCCTTCCTAACTTCTAAGTTCGCCTAAGTTATAGTCTAAGGACACTCGTTCCTAAGGTTTATAACTACGGCTTTGATACCAACCTGTGACGCCCCCAAATTCCAGGACCGCCACTTGGTCTCTCGAATTCGGTTCATCACGTGCTCATGGTAATACATCGCAATAATGATAACTAAATATCACACAACCACAGCGAAAAATCTATTCTAGAATAATTTACAATGATTTATTATAATTATTCCCCCAAGTCTCGCAACCTACAGTACTTAATAGATTACATAGCAATATCAATTAACGACTTGTTATATAATCTAACTTAAGCTTAAACATAAATAAATCCAGTCTTACTACATCATCTTCACACAATATTAATATATTTGAAACATAACAGACATAAGCTAGTTGGTAGCCTTGCCCTTGCCCTTATCAATGCCCGAAGGTTCGCCATGCTCTGCCTTAACTGAAATGTTTTAGGGAAAGCAAGAATGAGCACAAATTGCCCAGCAAGTAATATACAATAAGGGTGAATAATAAGATTCTCAATTCTCGAAAGGGTGTAGCAAGATTTGATAGTTCAAGAATAACAAGAATATCAACAGTTCTCAATAACAGTCGCTAAGGACAGGATAATATCAATATGATTCAATAATAAGTCAATTCAAGATTTCAAATAATTGAATACTGAGTAGTCACTACGGACTATGAACTTCTACTAGAATTGACAGTAATAAACTGAAAATCCAACAAAAACAGGTACAACAGGTGATCAGCCTAAAGTACCCTTGTTATGCATAACAATCAATCATACTCAAGTGTGCACGTCGGTTCTCCGACAATTTATATATTCCCTTCAAAGAAGGTTGTTCTTCTCAGTCAAATACAAGATCCCGCACCAATCAATTAGTTTGGGTTGCTTTTCAATAACATAAGTCCCGCCGAATCAAATGGCATAGACACTTTCACAATATTCAAGAACAATACTAAGTTCAACATGAATAATAGCTTTAATGAAATAAGAGTTCAAGTATGCTAATTCAATTCAACCGATTAAATAGGAAACTAGTTCGCAATACACAAGATAGGATACTTGCATAGTAAAAGAGTATAAGTTAGGACACTTTCACAATCATAGATTTCCTTGCATAAAGTAAATGCGTCGGTTAGGATACTTGCACTTTAAAAGAGTGTAAGTAAGAGAACTTGCCTTTAGCGTAGTTTATCCACGAAAAGCAATCAACACTTTCGAATTCCTATCGTAATACAGTTACGTATATATATGATATTCATTAGTCATATAATTTAACTTCACATTTTCTCTTTGAATATACGATCAACACATAAGGTAAGTTTTACCTAGCTACACAGTTATATAGAATATAATTTCTATCCTTAACGTTCCTTCTTTAGAGTTTAAACGCATTCTCATATTATATAAGATCTCAACAATTAGCAAACATGCTTGCATATTATTAATATCACATAAGACCACAATCAATACTAAATATATTTCATTTTAGCAAGTTACGGCATCTCCTTAAGTTAACCGTCAAAATCGGGTTCAAGTAACATCATATAATATCACGTAGCATGTATTCATATTTAAAGGATACTTTACATGCTTGTATAACTTTTCCAAATCCAATCGTACATGGTATAGGTTCTTAAGTTAATACTTAAAGCCATTCAAGGACACGAACTCATATGGTCTAACATGGTCGTTTTTAAACACATAAGATATTCATATAACTTGTATTAGTCATGCTCATGAGTACTCGTATTGCATATATGTAGCTAGCATTGTTATTATCTTGAAAACATGCTTTGTTTATGCTAAACTTTAATCACGGCAACCAATCATGGTATATATATATGCATGACACATGAATGAGTCTAAGAGTACTATCACATGTGTCCATAAATATCAAAATTTAAATCTCCACGTATCGTGTTAATGCTCATGTACAAGGCTTGTATTTCTATTAGTGAATCTTACTAATAGATCCTAACATGTTCATGCTTCCTTACGAACTATATAAACACAAGTTAAGGCTTCATTCATATATTTCAAAGTTATCTAAACATGCTCATAACATCAAAATGACTATATAGCATTTACATGATCATATCCACCTTCAAACTTATATTTTTGTTAGGAATGAGCACTAGTTAGGTTCACATGTTCATATTTTATTACGGAACCAATATAGATAAGCTAACATGCACTTCATGTGTCTCTAGGTGGTACTAACGTGCTTGCAAGGTCAGTATGTAAACATGCTTTATAATGTTAATGATTGTTTATGAAATTTTAAGTTCGTTTCCAAGCTTCATGTCGTTTTGTTAACCATGCATGCTAATACACTAAAACATGCTTACATTGCCTCATTAGGTTTATATATATGTATTAATCATGCTTCCATGCTTGTTTAAACAAAAATCAACCAATTAGTACATAACAGTTTTGTTGCAGAATGCAGAAAACTGCACAAAGAGGCCGGCGCTGCGGCGCGGCAACAGCAGCCATATTCTAGCGCTGCGGCGCGGGTGGCGCTGCGACGCGGCGCTGCAGCGCGATTTGCGGCGCTGGCTGCAGCGCTGCGGCGTGGGGACAGTTCCTCAGTTCAGACTGCAGCGAAACCGACCCAAAACCTCCCATTTTATCGATCTTGACATACCCATATGCTATTAGACTAACCTTTTTAACTTACTAACACATATATATGCTTATATAACAGTCAATCGCCCAAACGATTCCCAATTTCATGAACTCCAACTAATTTCACGAATTCGATGCTTTACAGAAATTACAGAGCAACAATGGAAATGAAAGTCAAGAAAGCTATATAGTTGTTCCATCACGTATGTATGTTCATATAACAACAATATAAGGGTTCTACAAACCAATCATGAACCAATTTGGCATAATCAAAAATTTGAAGGAAACTTCGGAAACAGAAAACGAAAATGAAGAACAAAGGAAGAGGGATTATACCTCTGCTAGGATTCCAATATAGTTTGCTGCTAATCCAACTTCTCCTACTGATATATGTATATTGCTTTCACTCACCACTTATGCAAACTCTCAGCAAATTGAAAGCGAAGAAACATGGCTGCTATTTATAGAAGAATCCTTACACAGACAATGCAATTGTCCATTAAATTGAACCACTAGATTGAAGCTTTGTATATCAGCTAAGGAAGAGTTGGTAGAGTGGTTGAAGAACACTGTTGTGCCCACTCCCCTGTATCATGATTTGCTAGAATGCTGAGTTTGAGAAGGTAGGAGTAGGCTAGCTTCATGAGTGTTTTACGTGTACAAGGTTTGTGTCTTATTAATATGGGACAAGGCATAAAAATCTCAGCATTTCCAATTTGTAAACAAACTAGTGTTAATACTTAGGTTATATACACACACATATTTAGACACTTAGGTCTTTAATTGAAATGTCACAATAATTCATATACTGTAGTAAGTGTAAATTGACACGTATAATCCATGTACATTTTGTTAATACCGGATATAATCTAATCAGATGTTAACACATTACACTGTCTCCTTTATTAAAACTAATTGTTTACAATATGTTCATGATATATTATACAATGTATACCCACATATTTATTGTCACACAAGTTATTAATCAAGTAGCTCACATGGTTTAATAAGCCTTACCATATAATAGTGTCATATTACACTTCACATAATACATAGTCAGCTAATATATGCTACACATTTAATTTCTCATCTTATAAATTGAATATTAATTAATAATATACACATATCCTACATCAATCAATATAATTGTTAACCTCCATAACAATTTAATTAACCCTTATATGATTAATTATCACTTTGATATAAATCTTATTATATTTATAAACACGTTGCTCATTATTATTATGTTTCTTGCAATAATAATAATCACATATTATTAATCAATCCTCATTAGTATTTTATAACAGTTAATTAATATTCTTCGATTAACAATTAATATAGATTAATTGTTCGCTTAAATTAATATAATCATTCTTATATTACGTCACTGTGCCACATAAGACAATCAACGAGTTTATCACAAACTCCACCAATTTCTCAATTATTATAATTATTCAATTATATATAATTGAATTAATTCATCTCATAACACAAAATCATTTATATTCAAATAAATTCTCATTTCCATTAATATATTTATTTAATAATATATGGAAATTCTCGGGTATTACAGAGCCACTGGCTGAACTATCACCGATTTGTATCCAACGCTTCGCTGAGGTTGAGCCAACGGCTGAACTATCCTCAGTTTGTACCCTATGGTTCATTGGGGTTGAGCCAACGCTTGAACTGTTACCGGTCTATACCCGACGCTTCGTTGGGGTTGAGCCAACGGCTGAACTGTCACCAGTATGTACCCGACGCTTCACTAGGGTTGATCCAACGACTAACCTATCCTCGGTCTGTACTCGATGCTTTGCTGGGGTTGAGCTAATGGCTGAACTGTCACCGGTCTGTACCCGATGCTTCACTGGGGTTGAGCCAACGGCTGAACTATCCTCGGTCTATACCTGATGCTTCGCTGGGGTTGAGCCAACGGTTGAACTATCACCGGTTTGTACCCGACGCTTTGCTGGGGTTAAGCCATCGACTAAACTATCACCGGTCTATACCCGACGCTTCGCTGGGGTTGAGCCAACAGTGGAACTGTCCTCGGTCTGTACCCGACGCTTCGCTTGGGGTTGAGCCAACGATTGAACTATCATCGGTCTGTACCCGACGCTTCGCTGGGGTTGAGCCAATAGCTGAACTGTCATCGGTCTGTACCAGACGCTTTGCTGGGGTTGAGCCAATGACTGAACTGTAACGACCCCAAAATTCATACAATATAATTCTCATCCTCGATCGTTAGCAATACATCTTTAATCTATCTTTACATCATTATTCGATATTAAAATCACTAAAAATACAGAATATTTAAAATTTTTATAAACTTTCTTTCTATATTGCCCTGAATCACAACCTTAACATTACAAATATTTGATTCAATTCTATTACATGAATCGCTACAACGAAGGGACTATACAAAGTCTTACATCACTAAGCAATATCCATTACACGTCGGATAGCTCAACTTACAACTTAACAATTAAGTTACAATGAAAACATCAACTACAATTTGAAATTTAACAAAATTAATATTCTTTAACATTGATCTCTATAAATCACTTAACACGTATCTTTACCTTGCATCCTTGACCTGCAAAAATGATTATTTGCAAGAGTGAGCTCGACAGCTCAGCAAGATCTAACAGTTTTCATGCATCACATAGCACATAATTAACATGCTCAATATTAAAGTAACATGGCATACATGCTTTAATCACATAACAAATATAAAGATTGAGTTCCTTACTCAATCAACATTATTAAATCAATCAATGTAGTCATAAATTAACTTTAACATTTCATGCTTGCAACATATACAACATAGCATACTCTTTGCAATACAATTTAAAACAGTTCATAATATCATCAAGTTCACATAGAAAATAGGAATCGAAAGACTTACCTGGCTCGTAGATTACCAATTATCGAAAAATAGCTTAATATAATCTGCTTCATGATCCTACATAACGTATTACCATACGCATCAATTATTAGTCACCTAGCAATGCTTATCAAATGTCTAAGTAAATAATACTTTATACTTTCTAATTCTCTTCTATTTACTCGTTTGACACTCGCTGTCAAACCTTATGTATAATTAACAATATCAGTTAATTATCACATAGCTAATCCTAATATTTAGTTATCCACTTTAGGTTAACTCATTCCTCTTTAACTCATAAGTTAATAATTAATTACCACATAATTAATCACATCACATAGTCATTTTACATTTCTCATGATTAATCAACTAATAATTACATACTCATTTTAAATTATAATTAAACAAATTATGATTTGAACATCCACTTTAATCAAACTACAATTAAACAATCATAATTTATAATGAATCAACTACATCATGCATTAAATCATAATTTAAGCATACTTAACTTAACCCATTACTTAGATTATAAATACTCAATTTTTATTCATGCCCTCATTAAATTATAATTATATAAATTATAATTTAAATTACACTTTTACCTTGATTATAATTATTCCAAATTATAATAACATATTAAGTTATAATTAAACAAATTATAACTTATAATCAATTAAACTATATCATGCATTATAATTACACAAATTATAATTAATCATGCAATTATCAATTTATAATCCATAATTAAACATGCATTTATTAAATTATAATTACATAAATTATAATTTAAATTAACATCTAATTGATTAAAATAAATCAACTAATATTCATTATAATTTAACAAAAATTATAATTTAATTTAAACATTTACTCTTGATTATAATTAACCAATTCACCATTAAACAATAATTCAATTAATACTTTAAGGTTTTTAAAACCTCTTTTCTTTTACAATTACCAAATTGTCAAATTCATGTTATTAACATGCTATTGCAACTTAAATATATGATCATTATTCTAGCAACAATGTAACTTAGTCATAAAAATAAACTGCACACTTAAATAAAACTCACTGCTTATGCCCAGGACACGGCGCAGCTGCGCAGCCATAAGCCTTGGCACCAGCGCAGCTGCGCAGGTGACCAGCCTGAGAAAACCCAGTGGCGCAGCTGCGCTGCTTCTGGCTATGCTCCCGGCGCAGCTGCGCAGGTACGCAGACAGAAGCAGGCAGTGCAGCCTCCCTGTTTCACCGATTAAACCCAACATGGCATCAAACGGCAATAACAAGCTACTAGAACAATGTATAGCATATACTTGATACAATACACTCATATACCATATCTCCAAACATAAAAACATTTAAACAACAATAATCAAAAGTTTTAGAAATCAAATTTGATATTTTCATAAAACTTATATATTTTATAAAACCATTCACTGTAAATCACTTTCTCAAGCAATTTAACTCTATATACATGCATTATATACGTAATTGAAGATAGCATCAAACAAATTCTTAATAAACATATTAACATATATCAATTTCATCAATTTCTTCAAACTAAAATCAACCATAATACCTAAAACTCATATGAACTCATATGAACATAACTTTTCTATTAAAACATGTTTCTACAATCAATTTGATTTTTGAAAATCATTGTTTATGGCATCTAATTAAATTTATAAACAGTATATTAACAAAATTCCAACATATATTCAACAAAATTACTAACTTTCATGAAAAATGTTTTTACATAGAAGTTCCACAACATAAAACACATTATTAAAACTAAATTTAGAAGTTATACCCTTTGATTATGCTTAGGAGAAGAAGATAATGGCTTAGCGAGAATTCTTTCAAGGTCTCTTTCCCCTTTCTTTCTCTTCTTCTTCCCTTCTTCTCTTTTCACTCCATCTTTGTCTGTGTTTTCTCTCTAACACAGACTAACCTTTGTTTTGTTCTTTTAACCAACGTATATACAAAATATGCATACAACATATATACATAATATGTAACTTACAATATTAATGTATATAATAAATCCTATACTAATTACAATTAAAATAGATGTTACACCTTTGAATTTTTTTAAAAGCCCTAAGGCTTGTTTGGCAAAATAAGTTATTTTAAAAACAGATTTTTAGTAGTTAAGGTCATGTTTGGGTAAAACAGTTTTAAAACAAAAGTAAGGGCCTTGTTTGGAAAAAAAATCATTTAAAAACTTTTTTCTTTATTTTAATAAATCCTTTTAACACATACTTTAATGCTACTCTTTAATTAATTAAATCTTAACATTCTAATTTAATTAATTAAAAGTCTAACATCAATTAAGCACATAAAATTGTCACATAATTACAATTAATTGCTAATTATAATTGCATGTAACACTCATCACATTACTCATCTAATTTAATTATCTCAATTAAATTAGAACTATAACATAAAATCATTATATCAATTAAATTAAATACTAAATATTCATTTAATTAATATACTACACTTAAGTACATTACTCCATAATAATCACATAATTATTTATTTAACTCAATAAATAATTTAATTAAAATATTTATTTACTCCAATAAATATTAACATTAATATTTAAATTATCTTCACATAGATTCACATATTTCACCATATATGACACGTATTCACATACTTAAACTCAAAACATCAGATAATAAGAATTTTATTTATTAAATTCTCATTTATAAATTCTAAAAATCTGGGATGTCACATGAACTATCATTGGTCTGTACCCGACGCTTTACTATGGTTGAGCCAACGGCTGAACTGTCCTCGGTCTGTACCCGACGCTTCGATAGTGTTGATTTTTGGCAGTTTTGTGCCGTTTTTCGATAGTTTTTCAGCAATTTTCATCATTGATCCCTGGATATTGCTTCGGGATGATAACCAATGGTTTTCAGGAAGATTTTCCTTCTGTTAGGAATTCGCAACTTGTACGCAGGATTTCAGGACAATCCGCTCAATCGCGTAGCAGTGTTTTCTCAGATTTAACTTTTCAGCTTATATGAACTTTGTTTTAACTCGAACTGGACCTAGCCGAAAGGGGTGGGGCCCACCCTGGGGAGCCATAGGTAGAGGTGCAGCAGCCACAGGTGGGCTCGCTTCTGCCTGCGTTTTTAAAATAGGCAGCAGCGGGCTCATAAACTCATTTTTATTTCGAGTTTCAAACGAAATCTGATTTTCTTTTTCGGATCTACGAAGTTCATACAGCTTTTTTCAGATTTCGTCAACGGCTGCACGTTCTGTACATCCCAGGTAACGTTTTACATCCCTTTTTTGCAAGTTTTGACCGTGAAAAGCATATAAACCACGTAGCTTTTAGACGCAATGTATGAAAAATGTTTGCTTATATGACATGCTAAAAATTTTCTGACTTCATAAGTATACTGTTAGTTCCCAGTAGGCACACATTAGATCTAGAAGGGGGTTTGAATAGATCCTTTACGTTTTTAAACTCTTTTCCATTTTATTTTGTATTGCTAAGAAGTTAGCATATGACAAACATAAGAATCATTTCAAGCACAACGGAATAAGTTAAATGTCCCCTTCATTGATATATTGATAAACATTGATACATTATTCTTGGAGTTAGTTTAGTTATAAATAGTTAATACAAACATAGCAGTTATATCAGTTAAGTACATAATATAAAGACAGAAAGTAAATGATAGAATGTAAAAGACACAAGGGGTTTTAAGTGGTTCAGAGACACAAGCTCCTAATCCACTCTTCTGCATTCTCGCAGGAAATCCACTGAGGAAGGGCAGCACCCTGAATCACTAAGATTCCTTCAAGGCCCGCAGCCCTGGAACTTCAGTTCACTTAGAACTCTTCAAGTCCTCTGACTTGGAACTCCTTTAGTTCACTAAGAACTCTTCAAGTCCTCTGACTTGGAACTCCCCTAGTTCACTAAGAACTCTTCAAGACCCGCAGCCTTGGAACTCATTTAGTCCCTCTAAACAAGGACCCCTCAGGCCCTGGCTACTCGTTGTTGTAGTTGTTGTTGTTTATGCTTTGCCGCTAAGATGTCTTTAAGCTTTATCATCTTTGTACTTAGCAGCTTGGCTTGGTCCTCAGCATTCTGCTTTGGGTCTAGACCTTTTCTTCTCTGGTGCAGCTGATCTTCACTCTGTTCAGCCCATCTTCATCCGATGTCAGCTGTTCACCATTATCATATAGGACTGCTAATGCTTTTCATTGTGGGTCACCTTCTTCTGGTCCTTAGCATTCCTTGAACCCTTCTTCATAGATAAGCAGACATGGTTCTGCATCTTTTCCTTTTCAGCTTCTGGTTCTTCATGGTGATCCGTAGATTGGCTCTTATGATCTTTATACTTAGCCACTTTCTTGAATGCTATCTTCAAGGCTTTCTCAGCTCTCAGCTTGGCTGCCATCTTAAATGGCATTCTCATCCTTGTTGAGTGAAGCTTTAGTCTGTTCAATCCTTCTTCAAGTCTTCTTCACTTCCACCTTCGTAGTCTCACTACAACTGAAGACTTATTCTGTTCAGCCCTGGTGGAACTCATAGAGTCAATAATATAGCATTCTAACAACTCAATAATTCTACAACGTAGCAACAAATCTTATCCTTGAAGTTCTGTCCATTAAATACCCTTCCATGATCTTTCCATTGGAAAGTAGCCGTTGGAAGCTATTTGAATTGCTTCGCAGATCTCGAGTTATTTGGTACAGACTGCTGATGTGACGTGATAGCTCTTTTTTAACTTTAATGACACAGCAATCTGCTTTCTCACCTATCGCTTTAGAGATGTCACTGTTTTGTGGCAGGTTGGTAGTAGTCTTTATATCTCGTTTCTGATTCTCTGATTTGAATCTACAGGAGTTATCCTTTTGCATCGATGCTCTCAAATAGCAACGTTCGGATGTTAGTCTTTATATTGAGACATTGCCAGTGCTTCAACATTCAGATGCCCGAACTCCACGATTCTGATGCAGATGTTCTTGGACCTTGATCGTAGTGTGTCTTGTTGAATGTTGCACTTTGACTGGTTGAGACAACACTACGATTCTGAAGAGTGTTCTTTAGATATGTAAAGTAGAACACCTCTTCCTTCTCTTGTGCAGTGTTTCAACACTTCTACTTGCCTTGACTGATCTCAGGAACTAATAGCTTGACTTGTCGTTCTGGCCTCCTTCTGAATAGTAAGACACATCAAATTTGTGGCATACCTAGCTCTCTTTCTCTTGGTGATCTCCCGTTCACCTATCAATAATGGTCTGACCCATGCTTAATCACTTCTGTCTTGTTCTTCATAAGCTAGCCAGTATCACTGTGTAAACTGCATCAGTTCCTGCTCGTTTGGCAAACACTACGATCCTGAGTAATTCTCAAGATCGTTGTTTTCTATTCTCTTGACAGCTACTGCACTTGCTGACTTTCTCTAGTCGGTCACTTTATCTGAAGTCTTCTTCTGATCGGTTTGTGGAAGACTTCATCTTAAATAGCTTTACAACTCAATCTGGATGTTGATTTAGTTGGTGCTTAGATCTTCTGTTAGCCTACCTACCATTGGTTGAGTGCTCTCTGGTTTCCTTCAGGTGGAATGTATCTTTGCAGCTCAGACCAGAGGCTTCATACTTTGGATATTCTGGGAGTGCTCATCTGTTGAGAATTGTGTTGACACTACGATTCTGCCTTGGCATTATGAGCAACCTCTATAGAAGCCTTAGTTCTGCAGACTATGATTTAGCCTTGTTTATGCAGACACTACGACTCCGAGATCAGACCTTGACAGACTATGATTTCTGTCTTCATGCTTGTTGTCCTCGTCTGATCTGGCTCGACTACGATCTCTGCCTCTGATATGATCAACAGACTCCACTACTTCAAGTGCGATCTACGATTCTTGACTTAGCTCTGGCAGACGCTCGGTCGGCTCATAGACAGGCTTTCTCTACGATTCAGAACATGACTTCCTCAGTAGACTATGGCTCTGAGAAAGTTCTTCTTGACACACTACGATCCTTCCTCGTTTCTCCTGGCAGACTACGAACTCTGAGATCTACTATCTTGCAGACTACGATTCTGCCTTGATAGTTCTAGAGTCTTCCTTGTCTCTCCTGGCAGACTACGATGCTGGTGCAGTGCTCGACGATCAGACAAGCCTATTTATTACACTTTATAAGATCAACCTAACAAGTTTGATCTTTCTATATTTATAGTCTTTGTACATCATTTCTTTTTAAGGAATTTACAAAGCTGTTTTGTTTATATAGGATCAAGCTAACATATTTGTTCATTTTAGTCTAAGTCCTTGTTTATATATTCCTATTATCTATCAAAGGACTTTACAGCTTTTATCAATGCAAGCATACTTGCATATTCATTCATTTATATCATAATCAAATCATATAAAATAGGAATACCATTCTTATGAATATTCCTAACAATCTCCCCCTATTTGATTATGACAAAAACAATCAGTGCACATGTATGAGATGAATGAATCTTATATACAGTGAGTAGCTGTATTTCTAAAATAGATAATCATGAATATCAATGATGATAGTATGGAATTACATAAACTATGACATTATACATCCTGGATCCAGAACATACCTAACTAGATAGAGATGTACCTTTTCTGCTTTATGTATGTCTCCAGTATGCCTGTTGATTATCTATTCAGCTACTCATCTTTCTTCCTTCTTTTTCTTCTTTCCTCTGCTCCCCCTCAGATGCATGCTCCACTTCTTTTTCTTGATCAGGCTCTAGTTCAGTTGCATGCTCTCCTTTGTCTGGCTCCCTCTCAGATTTTGTGTTCATGGGGCCATCATCTTTTGGCTCCCCCTCAAATGATGACTCTTCTTCTGCTGCTGCTTTCTTCTTCTTCTTCTGCTCCTTTGCCTTTCTACTCTTGGTCTTCTTTTCTTCCTTCATTCTTCTCTCCTTGCACTTTCTTAAATGCCTCTTTTTATGTCTCTTTTGATGTATCTTTTTCTCCCCCTTTTTGTCATTAATCACATGAGACAGCTGCTCCATGTTTGACATAAGCTGCTCCATCAGGTGAGATGAGTTACCAACCTCAAATTTGAGTTCTTGTTGGCTTAGCTCAAGTTGAAGGGAGAGAGACTATTTTGGATTGTCAATCTTGTCAGAGAGAGATAGGATTTGCTCTTCATTAGCCTTCTGAGCTCGTAGAGCTTCTTCCTTCTGATCACTCATAGCCTTCAGAAAAACTTGATCCCTTAGTTGAAGCTTGAGGGATATGTCTGAGAGTTTGGCTTGAAGCCTTTTTTGACAGCTCATTGTCTTCTCCTGTTGACATGTCCTTGACTTCTGCAGCTATAAAAGAGATCTTCTCAATCAGTTCTTCAGAGTTCTTTAGCAACTCTTGCTTTTGAAGAGATCTGGCATCAAGTTGTTCATCCTCTTTCTGAGCAGCTGTTTGGTCAGCCTCTTGCTGAGCAACTGGTTGATCAATCTCAAACTGGGAACCAGATTGGACTCCTTGATTTTCACCCTTAGACAAGTTTTCAAAAGTAGTGAGAATCTGATAGATTGTTGAGTACCAATCATTTTTAAGGATGGAGGATTATCAGTTAGCACTGCTGGATCAGCATAGAGCTTTTCAAACTCAGTTTGATCATCTTCATTGGTAGAGAGAAAGGACTCTACGATTGTAGACTTGGGCAAAATCCTTCTACCATCTGAATCTGCTCGACAATCGTAGGGGATGTAATGATTTTCAGCATGTCGATAGACCTTGAAATGAGATTGGTCTTTGATTAGCAGAGTTGCAAATTTCTTGACCCTTGGAAAGTTCTGTGCCACCAGCTCTAGGTTGGGAAGATGAGAGAAGCACCATGAGAAATAGCTGTTGTCTCCTGTGAGGGATGCCTTTACCCATGGCATATGAGGATGAAACCATCTTATCGCATGATCCTTGATTTCAGTATTATATATCAAGGTTGAAGTGTCTAGTTTTATAGTTTCACGATGGTTGAGTAGATGTGCTGCAGTCATTTTCACCACATGCAGCCTTCCATTCCCATGATTAATCTATTTCTTTGGAAGTGCATCTTGTGGTTCTTCATCAATTTCTACCACTATTCTTCTCTTGCGTTGAATAGGATAAGGGATGTGAAAATCTTCTGGCATATCATCCTCAGGATTGGAATCTCCTTTACTTTCTTCATAATCTGAGATAAAGTCAGACTGGTGTAGACTTTCTCCAACTGACTCATCAGTTTGTTTCAGCATTTGATCATCATCAGCATTATCAGCAGAGCTTGCCTTTGTAGATTCACTAGCCTCTTCTAACTCTTTAGTCTTTAGCCTTTTGCTGCTATCTTTGCAGACATCTTCATTTATCTTCCCTTTGATATAGCCTCGTCATCACTGAGTTCTATGATAGCTGTAGACAATTCTCCCCTCTTTTTGAGAATAGCTTGAGCACGCAATCTGTTGCTTTTCCCCATTTTTGGGGTTTCAACTTTATCTTCAGATTTTGAAGTTTCTGAATCATCAGACAGACTTCCTTGAGGTTCAACAGCAGGAGGGACAGATATTTCTTCTTCAGACTCTATGTTTTTTGAACCATCATAAGTGCTCTTTGATACTTCAGCACTAGAAGATCTAACTGTTTCAGGATTAGATTCTCCTATATCAGTAGAATAGCTACTCTGAGGATTAGCCATAGGACTTGCAGCTTCTCCTTCATTATCAGACTTGCTCTTTGAAGAATCATCCTTAAAGTTCTAAGTTCCTACTTTATCTTCAGTAGATATACTTCTTTGAGGAACTGACTTTTGCTTTTTCACCATTTTGGCTTTCTTCTTCGAGGGCTTTACAGACTTGGGCTCTGAATCTTCAGAGTGTGACAGTTCTTCTTCTTTTATGGCACTTGCCTTTCTTTTCTTTGAAGTACTCTTGCTGCTGCTGCCATGTGTTAGCCGTTTGTTCTCCATTGGGTTCTTCTTCCAGTTTGTAAACAGCTGTGTAGTCATTATCTTATGGCTGTTAAGAACTTCACTTTCATCATCTTTAATTTTGTTCTTCAGCCTCTTCTTTAGAATAATACTCAATAGCCTTCCATGGAAAACCTTTGTGAGTGGTTTCCCTGTTAACCTCGTCTTCTCTGCTCTATCCAGCCATTTGGACCTTTGGTCGATCAGAATAACTCCAAAGTTGATACGCTTCTTTAGGACTATCGCAGACATGATCTTCAGCTGTTGATCACTCACAGTGTCATGTGCAGTGTCCTTGCATAGTATACATTTGCCTACAATCTCTGTGAGGAACTCAAATTCTTCAGGAAGCTCCTTTTTCTTCATGTCCTTCAGACTAGGGTTTCTTTTGTACCTCATGATCTTCTTGGCTTCTTCAGTGTTGACTTCATCAAGATCTTTTAGACCTAGGTCAGGAAAACCTAAGCACTGATTAATGTCAAAAGATTTCAGCTTCAGAATCTGACCTTTTACTTTGGTAGAAAGGGTTCTAGAGTTTGTAGTCATGTTGGAGTAGAACTCTTTAACCAAGTTAACATAGATTGGAGTATTTGACTCAAGGCATTCTGAGAATCTAGCTTTCTCCACAAGTTCAAGAATATCTCTGAACTTCTTCTTAGATTGCTCAAATGTCTTAGTCTCGAGTTGAATGCCAGTGATTACTCGCCAATGTGCCATTTGAAGAGTTAGGGTTTTCTGGGTTTATGGCTTTGTGAGGACCTTGTGAGGTAGCAGGAAGCGATTTGACAAAGAATATCTATTTGAGAAGGTTTGACTATTTGGAAGTGTTTAGGTTTTGGCTTGAGAGGGTAAGTGTATGGATTTGACAGGTTTGCAACTTTTGATGAACTCTCTAAAATGGAACTGCCAATAATTTGAATTTCCCTCTTGTAACTGTTCCTTCCACGTTTTTTAGTGGGACAGTTGTAAGACGTTGATAGGTCACAATCTGTAACTTCTTCTCCCACGTCAGTTTATCAGATTTGACTTTTCTTATGTTGACTATTGACTTCTTCAGTTCGTGGAGTGACTTATGACTTAGTTTAGTACTCCACGATTTCCCAGACTAATCTTCAACCTTTGCTTCTGTTTTGATGATCATAGTCTGTGGTCGTGCTTCAATAGGTAATTTCTACATTATACTCTGAGGGATTGACAATTCTCATTTGCAGCTCGTAATCTTCTGATGAGATGATGCTTGCTTCAGCAAAGATTCTTGTGATGCATTTCATAATAGCATTCCTTCTAAAATAAGGTAGCTCAGGAAGGGCCAACCTCTTAGCTCATCGCTAAGGATCAGATTTGTCCCTGAGGCACTTATCAGATGAAAAGCTTTAGACATGGTCAGTACTGGCATCACATTTAACCTCTCTGCTTGGAAGTTCATTCACCAATTCTTGATATTCAATGGTGTTATTTTTGGTGTAGGCTGCAATCGTGGCATCCTTCTGTTCTTACACTATGATCAGATGTTTGATCGTAGGCACTCCAAGATTTGAGGTGGATGGTTGACATGGTTATCAGTAGCACATTTTGGGACGTTACTACTGACTATGGATCTTCATTTGGTTCATCAGCCACAAAGTTTTGGGACTTTGTAACTGGGATATTTTTGTTTTTGGGTTAGCTCCTGTTTTCTATGAGCTCGACAGAAGTGATCATGGTGTGGTCAACAGACATGCACCATGATTGACTTATCTTCTGAGCTTATTTCAGATCTTCTGGCGAGAATTCCATTTCTTTATTTTGTCTTCAGAGTTTCACCATCTCCATATCTTCAGATAATCTTCTACACTCTTCACCACATTTAAACTGTTCTTTCTCAGCAGCATCACTTGGTTCTTGCATTCCTTTTTCATTTTTTATGATTCTGGTCTCTTCTTTGACTTGGATACAGTCTTGGCACATTCTTCAGATTCAGCCCTGACCATTTGTTCAGGTTGAGAGGATGTTGCAGCTTCTCCATTTGCAGTAGTAATTTTTCTGGACTCTACGATTGGTGATGACTCCATAATCGTAGTGCGTGAGGACTTCTTTGTTCTGTGACTGCTTTCCTTCTTCTTCTAAAATTCACAGCTTCTTTAGCTTCTCACTTGATCTTTCTAAGTCAATCAAGTGACTATCTTTTCTGCTTGGAAGATCTGAAGGATTTTGCTTCATTAATCATCTTAGACACCTTTGCTGCTGCTCTTAGCAGATCACTGCTCCCTCATAGATGATGCTATCTTCTCAAAGAAGCATGAATTCTTCTTCTTCATATTTATCAGAAACCAGTCTTGCATATCTCCTTCTGATTGGAATCATCTCTATCATAAAAGCTTCCTTGGATCATGGAGAGAGATATCTTCAGGACTGATCACTCCACGATTGTTGACAGAACTACGAACGTAGTTTTCTTTATCTGATACCTGAACAGGCATTTTCAGTAGGCTTGTAGTCCTTCCTTAGTTTCATCAATATATACTAAGGATGAATGAAGACTCATTTGGGTCTATTAACTTGTCAACATCTAACAACCTTCCTTCAGTAAGTTGCCCTACCTCCTTAATCAGAATTGCGGACTTTGATGCTGACTGGAGGAACACTACGATTATGATCATTGTACCATAATCGTTGTGTGTTAGCTTGCACGGGCTTGACACAACCTTGATCGTAGAGAACACTATAATTTTCCTTAAGCTCTTTGATAGACTGCATTCGTGGAGTTCAGCTTCTATGATGATTTCTTCATGATCAATACTTGATGATCCTTTGATGTGAACTTCTTTGATATTCCCTCTGAGTTGATATGCTTTATATGAATAAGCATAGAGGATCTTTTTCATCTTGACATGAATGGTCAACTTTCATATGGAGATTAGCAATCTTGTGAGCTTCATTCATGTTTAGTTCATCAAGTCTTCAGAAACCGGCCTTGGCATAGAATGATCTTGACAAGAACATTGTTGAAATGCCTTGAGCCTCCAGCTGGTTGAATCTTCATAACTGAAGCCATTTGCTTCAGCATTCCTTAGTGTGATCGGTTAGACCAAGTACCTGCAGGTTAGATAAGTTTCTATTTTTGGTACTCATGGTTAACTGGGTCCTGCTAGGTTAGTTTCTCAAAACCCTTATTCCTCATATACTAGATTTTACATCAACTTTAGCAACAATGATCATATCTATGCATGTAACAGATTTAGATGTGATATATATCATGCATGCTAGTGAGTGTGTGTAGGATTAATTATTTTAATATGACACTCTTTTTCTTTGATGGTTTCACCCTTTGCTTGGTTATGTTCACAGATTTTGAACGTTCGCAGAGTAGGAATTAACTCTATTACTTATTTGTATCTGATTGATTCATGGAGATGATCAGTTTCTAAGAATCTTCAAGATACTCCTCTAGAACTGATCATACTCTACGTATTATCAAAAAATTAGAACATAGGATTGTACATACATACTAACCCTTCAGCAAGGATTACTCCTCTTAAACTTAATTAATTCTTGATATGCTTATGACCTATTTCAGACTTCTTTCAAGATGTTATCTTCGACCTCAATCAGTCATAGCCTTGAAGAGGTAAGCTAAGAATGTCTTGGCATCTTTAGTTCTTTAATCACCTTGAACCTCAGGGTTCACATCCAACTACTGGTTAGCCAAATACATATTTGAGAAATTCTTCTTTCTCCTATGGATAAGCATTTCATAGCATGTATGGCCTTTCATCTTTCAGAATTGAGGATGCTTGATTCTTTTTGTTGATGCCTCTTGACCTATGGTCTTCAGACTACAAGATTGACTATGGACATGGATTGGTCTTGATGCTATGGTATTTAAGAACCTGGACCAATCTGAGCAGCTTCAGATGTATATACACATTTACCTGTATACATTATTTCCAACGTGTGAGCTTATCTTCATTTACAAGTTACTTACCACTAAACTAAGTTTAGAACAATGTTTGTGCCTAGGATCAGACTCAAAGCGATTAGCTTTTGAATATAGCATGAGAACCTGCTCTGATACCAATTGTTAGTTCCCAGTAGGCACACAATAGATTTAGAAGGGGGGTTGAATAGATCCTTTACGTTTTTAAACTCTTTTCTATTTTATTTTGTATTGCTAAGAAGTTAGCATATGACAAACATAAGAATCATTTCAAGAACAACGGAATAAGTTAAATGTCTCCTTTATTGATATATTGATAAACATTGATACATTGTTCTTGGAGTTAGTTTAGTTGTAAGTAGTTAATACAAACATAGCAGCTATAGCAGTTAAGTACATAATGTAAAAGCAGAAAGTAAATGACAGAATGTAAAAGACACAAGGGGTTTTAAGTGGTTCAGAGACACAAGCTCCTAATCCACTCTTCTGCACTCTCGCAGGAAATACACTGAGGAAGGGCAGCACCCTGAATCACTAAGATTCCTTCAAGGCCCGCAGCCCTGGAACTTCAGTTCACTTAGAACTCTTCAAGTCCTCTGACTTGGAACTCCTTTAGTTCACTAAGAACTCTTTAAGTCCTCTGACTTGGAACTCCTCTAGTTCACTAAGAACTCTTCAAGACCCGCAGCCTTGGAACTCATTTAGTCCCTCTAAACAAGGACCCCTCAGACCCTGGCTACTCGTTGTTTTAGTTGTTGTTGTTTGTGCTTTACTGCTAAGATGTCTTTAAGCTTTATCATCTTTGTACTTAGCAGCTTGGCTTGGTCCTCAGCATTCTGCTTTGGGTCTGGACCTTTTCTTCTCTGGTGCAGCTGATCTTTACTCTGCTCAGCCCATCTTCATCTGATGTCAGCTGTGCAGCATTATCATATAGGACTGCTAAGGCTTTTCATTGTGGGTCACCTTCTTCTGGTCCTTAGCATTCCTTGAACCCTTCTTCATAGATAAGCAGACATGGTTTTGCATCTTTTCCTTTTCAGCTTCTGGTTCTTCATGGTGATCCATAGAGTGGCTCTTCTGATCTTTATACTTAGCCACTTTCTTGAATGCTATCTTCAAGGCTTTCTCAGCTCTCAGCTTGGCTGCCATCTTCAATGGCATTCTCATCCTTGTTGAGTGAAGCTTTAGTCTGTTCAATCCTTCTTCAAGTCTGCTTCACTTCCACCTTCGTAGTCTCACTGCCACTGAAGAGTTATTCTATTCAGCTCTGGTGGAACTCGTAGAGTCAACAATATAGCATTCCAACAACTCAACGATTCTACAATACAGTAACAACTCTTATCCTTGAAGCTCTGTCCATTAAATACCCTTCCACGATCTTTCCATTGGAAAGTAGCCGTTGGAAGCTATTTGAATTGCTTCGCAGATCTCAAGTTATTTGGTGCAGACTGCTGATGTGACGTGACAGCTCCTTTTTGACTTTACTGACATAAAAGTCTGCTTTCTCACCTACCGCCTCAGAGATGTCACTGTTTCGTGTCAGGCTGATAGTAGTCTTTATATCTTCTTTTGTGATTCTCTGATTTGAATCTACAGGAGTTGTCCTTTTGCATCGATGCTCTCAAATAGCAACGTTCAGATGTCAGTCTTCATATTGAGACGTTGCCAGTGCTTCAACATTTAGATGCCTGAACTCCACGATTCTGATGCAGATGTTCTTGGACCTTGATCGTAGTGTGTCTTGTTGAATGTTGCTCTTTGACTGGTTAAGACAACACTACGATTCTGAAGAGTGTTATTTTGATATGCAATGTAGAACACCTCTACCTTCTCTTGTGCAGTGCTTCAACACTTCTGCTTACCTTGACTGATCTCAGGAACTGATAGCTTGACTTGTCATTCTGGCCTCCTTCTGAATAGTAAGACACATCAGATTTGTGGCATACCCAGCTCTCTTTCCCTTAGTGATCTCCCATTCACCTATCAACAATGGTCTGACCCATACTTAATCACTTATGTCTTGTTCTTCATAAGCTAGCCAGTATCTCTGTGTAAACTGCATCAGTTCCTGCTCGTTTGGCAAACACTACGATCCTGAGTAATTCTCAAGATTGTTGTTTCCTGTTCTCTTGACAGCTACTGCACTTGCTGACTTTCTCTAGTCAGTCACTTTATCTGAAGTCTTCTTCTGATCGGCTTATGGAAGACTTCATCTTGAATGGCTTTATAACTCAATCTGGATGTTGATTGAGTTGGTGCTTAGATCTTCTGTTAGCCTGCCTGCCATTCGTTGAGTGCTCTCTGGTTTCCTTCAGGTGGAACGTATCTTTGTAGCTCAGACCAGAGGCTTCATACTTTGGATATTCTAGGAGTGCTCATCTGTTGAGAATCGTGTTGACACTGCGATTCTGCCTTGGCATTGTGAGCAATCTCTGTAGAAGCCTTAGTTCTGCAGACTACGATTTAGCCTTGTTTCTGCAGACACTACGACTCCGAGATCAGACCTTGACAGACTATGATTTCTGCCTTCATGCTTGCTGTCCTCGTCTGATCTGGCTCGACTACGATCTATGCCTCTGATATGATCAGCAGACTCCACTACTTAAAGTGTGATCTACGATTCTTGACTTAGCTCTGGCAGATGCTCGGTCGGCTCATAGACAGGCTGTCTCTACGATTCTGAACATGACTTCCTCAGCAAACTACGGCTCTGATAAAGTTCTTCTTGACACACTACGATCCTTCCTCGTTTCTCCTGGCAGACTACAAACTCCGAGATCTACTATCTTGCAGACTACGATTCCGCCTTGATAGTTCTCGAGTCTTCCTTGTCTCTCCTGGCAGACTACGATGCTGGTGCAGTGCTCTACGATCAGACAAGCCTATCGATTACACTTTATAAGATCAACCTAACAAGTTTGATATTTCTATATTTATAGTCCTTGTACATCATTTCTTTTTAAGGACTTTACAAAGCTGTTTTGTTTATGTAGGATCAACCTAACATATTTGATCATTTCAGTCTAAGTCCTTGTACATATATTCCTATTATCTATCAAAGGACTTTATAGCTTTTATCAATGCAAGCATACTTGCATTTTCATTCATTTATATCATAATCAAATCATATAAAATAGGAATACCATTCTTATGAATATTCCTAACATATACCTATTTTACTGTAATGCACGTTTTGACGTGAGAAAAATCAGATTATGAGACAGTCATATTTTGTTATTTTTGATCAGTTTACTTGTCCTTTTTGGGGCCTAGTGAGCCTTCATTTTCAACTAAAAATGTCCATGGTAATTTGGCTACTATGTGAAGTTTACTTTTGATTTTATTTCATAAATATGTGCTGTTTCTATTTTTGGGAAGGTGTGCTACACAATGGCCAGCTAGACATACCTATGGGCATGCGGATAGTCCATTTTACAAAGGAGACTCTGGAGAAATTTTTTTAAAAGCCCGAGCATTTAATAAACATGCAATTTGGACTCTACTGGGGATTTTTGACTGGCCCATGCATGTTCTTAAGATTTAGCTTTTTGAAAAGCATGTAGTTTTGACTCTACTGGGGATTTTTGACTGACCTATGCATGTTTTAGGACTTAAAAATGCATAAAATACTGATTCAAATTAATAAGCCATAGGTTTTAAGCTTACCACACCCTTTCTGAGGTGATTTAGAGACTTTGTCCAGGTGATGGACCGAGACAGATCCGTCAGTGCTAGCAGGGTAGTTTCAAAAGTTAGACAGAGGCGAGCTTCTGATGTTCCTCAGCCACGTCCAGCTCGGCCGCCTCACAGATTAGCAGAGTCGGTGATTCGTCCAGCCCAAGATGAGCTACCGATTGATATAGATGATGAGGAGGCTCCTTTTGCTGCTTTCGTCCCAGGTCAGGCCCCACGTGTGGAGCTTTCGGGCATTATTGTGCCAACCCAGGAGTTGCTGGGAGACTTGAGTCATCATCCATCGCGATTTCTTCATGCCACTGAGGTAACTTAAACTTTTCTTATCTCTGGATTCTCTTTCTTTCTTTTACCATTCTCGGGGCACAGGTTTTTGGCATGGGTTATTTTTTTGATGCAAGTTCCTGGTTTTACGCAGCCTAGAGGGAACTCTTTCAACATGTACTCCCTCTACCACACTTTGCACCAGGAGTACAGGGATATCGTTGATGGCTGGGGTTTCAAGCCTTCTTCTCTATTCTTCCTCGCCGTTGCCCCTGGGGTTATATGAGGGCTTTGTCTGAGCGCTGGTTCCACCAGACTCAGTCTCTTCAGTTGTTGGACTGCGAGGTGATGATGACGCCTATGGATTGGAGGTTCATCACTGACATAGAGTTCGAGGGTGAGCCCGTGCCTGTTATGGCCGATATTATGCCCACTGCCGTTAGATCCCTGCTGGGAGTTCCTTTGTTGGCGCTTAAGGGTCGGACGATCCGATCTGGTCCCTTGAGCATAGATGCCCAAAGTGGGGCTTTACTTGAGCCTCTGCCTGATGATCAGAGGGTTAGGGATCGTATCTTGAGGCGATTATTTTTGGTGAACATCAGGGGTTATTTTCTGGCGGACAATTCATCGACTGTGTCCTTTGCCCTGGTCAGTGCCACCCGACATGTAGAGCACCTCAGTGACTTTGATTGGGGTTCCTACACCTTTGTCTATTTTCTCTGAGGTATACGCATGCTCTCGGAGGGTTTGACGGAGGCTTGGTTAGGGTTCTACCCATTTCTGCTTGTGAGTACATCTTTCTTGTACCTTTTTGATTTTTGCATTTATATTTGTCAGTCTTGGTCACTTAGGACTTTTGATATTTACATGGCCAGTTCTGGGCGTATGAGAGGCTTCCTTGCCTACGGCCTGCCACTGCTTTAGGTCTAGAGTCTATCCCTAGGGACGGCGTTGACATCACTCCACTCTGACAGAGGTCCCTGTTGCTGAGGGCTTTACTCATTCCCGCCTACAGTTGGAGCTTTTGATAGCCGGAGCGATCTCGTGGATCCCATATACCTCCGAGTTTTTGACTGTTGGATTTGAGGGAGGCTTCCCCACTGGTCGAGATTATGCATTGTCGACCCGTAGAGTCCCGTTTTGATAAAAGGAGGCTGTGAGCTCTATTTAGGAGAGCGTCCTATCTGGAGCATTACGGGTCAGATCCGTATTCCCTTTGTTCCTCTCGTTTGGCATCATTGGCCATTGGTCCAACCACTGACAGATATCCCTATGGAGGGCGTATACGGCTTTACCCTTTCAGAGGGCCCTTACAGCCAAGAGGCATTCAGCAGTTGGTGGAGCCCTCACACGATTGGAGCTCAGATTTGTGCCACCCAGATCATGGCAGACATGGTGCCTGGGTCTGTGATGATGACAGACTGGATAACTTGCCTCAGGGAGCCTACTCAGATAGAACAGATTACAAGACTTACCCAGGAGTTGGACAGAGCTCATTTGTTCATCAGGCATCTTGGCCGAGATCCGTCAAAGGCATCTTTTTTTAACCCATCCAGCTCAAGAGCGGGCCCGTCATTATGTCCATTTTCTAGCAGTTTTGTAGGGGCTGATCCTCCCTTGTACCGCCCAGACATACTTGATGACCGTGACTTTATGTCTATGGAGGAGATGGAGCAGGTTAACCACCTGAGTGTAGATAATTTGGATCTTTTTGGATAGCTATTGTAGCTATATCTTTTGGTCGGCCATTGTTTTGGCTATTTGGGTTGCTGTGCCCCATTTTGATAGAACATTATTAGTAGTTGGGTGGTGGTTCCCCATATTCCTATACTTTTTATTTTGCTTTGTATTATCAGACATGGATGATGCTTGCAGTAGATAGTTTATTGTAGATATGCATGATAATTCCTATCTATCACATCATGTTTATCAGTATCATTATGCATGTATTATGTTATGTGTATGCATTTAGACAGATGAGTTCAGATTTGACCCCTGGATGGTCTTGTGATACGGTGATACAGATGTCGTCGTCCACCGTCAGTCGTATTGAGCACTTACAACCATCTATGGTGGCATCATCCTTGAGATCGTGGTATGAGAGCCTGCCCTTCCCAGCCAGAGGGATAGTGGATCAAATGTTAGGGCATTCATTGGCTCTTATAGACTTTCAGGTTCCGTATGGGTTCGTGGATGGCGTCTTATCCTGTTGGATACTTGAGAGACAGGTTTTTTGCTTCAGGCGTGTAGAGCCCCCAAATCCGGGTCCCCAGAACCTCGGATATATATTCTATAAACTAATGCGAAATATATAAACATATATTATTTATTTCACAAGATTCTATAACATATCCCAAGGTCTGTTAACCTTAACTGAATACATACCTTAAGTAATTAAAAAGGTTTACAACATTATCTGCATATGATAACTAAATAGTTATAAATGTGTAGTAATCTACTCTTGTAGTTTGCCTTTACCTCTGTCTTTCTTTGAGCCTTCGTCTTAATCTGAAATTTGTTATCATGATATAGCAAGGGTGAGCAACGACTTTGCTCAGCAAGTTTAAATACAACAAGGATATATCATGATTGAAAGAAAGAATAAGCTTTCGAATTTTCAATAATATAATAATTGTGAAAGAGCATAAATCAGAGTTTCAATAAATGAATGACTGAACCAATAATGTTTAATGTCAACAAGGACAATGAACAACTTTAACTGAACCTTAAGGTAATGAAGGTGATCAGCCTTTCATACCGAATGAACATATGCAACATGCACTAAGTGCAAATCAATAATTAGTATAGATGTGAATAATCAACAATAATTATTCAATACCATGCTTTGAAAATATAACAAAAGTTTGAGTTAGACAAAACTTGCTCAATAAAAGAGTATAGGAACTTGCCTGTATCGTTGATTACTGCTACGCAATATAATTTAATCGCTTTATTGAAAAGACCTATCAGTTATAAGATTGATCCTTCAATTAGTATAACATACTTATCCCATAATACTATTACTTTAAAAGTAAACCATCTAACACTTAACTACATAGTCAAATATTAGATATCCTTAACACTATACTTATTTACAAGTCTAAATCTAGCACACATCAAGTCTTTAATAGTATTCAATATAGTATACTGAGTGGTTTCCCACAAACAACCAATAAATTAGTTATCATCTCGTCTACACTGTTTTCACAGTGAGTTAGATCGGTTCCTAATTCGAATATACCTCCGCTCCCTAAAGGAATCGTTTAGCCCAGCTTCTATACAATAATCATTAAAGGGTACGATTGCACTACCTTAGACTTAACACTTACTTGTTCATTTATAAGTTCTTATTATAACTCGGTAAACTATTTATGAATGTAGGAGACTTAATATACCATTTCAGCAAACTGAAACCAAACCGTCTTCCCTTCTTAACCTTTTCAGTTTCCATTTCAGCAAGCTGAAACAAAACTGACTTCTTTTCCAGGCATTTTAGTTTCCATTTCAGCACCCTGAATTGTTCATTTCAGGAAGCTGAAATACCATATTCACAAAAATATCAAATCATTTTATTATTTTTCTATCCTTTGGCCAAACATATATATATATATATATATATATATATATATATATAATCCATACACAAAAATAATTTTTCTGGAATTTTTCAACTCCTTTAAGTATTTTTCAAAAATCCATTTCTAGTTAATTCCTTAAGAAATTAGCTACCTCATGATTAACTCCAAAAATTCCCAACTCTTGTCAGAATCTTACACATGTTAACGTGGACATCCAGTTTAAATTTTGTGGCCATCGAAGTTATACAACTCCGATTATAGCGATTTTTGTTGGAAAAATGCAACTATTAAAATGGTTATAACTTGCTCAAATAAGTCGGAATGAGCTCAATTTTGGACACAAGATACTTTATCTCATATATTTTCATGTCCCAAAAGATTATAATTTATTACATTAATTAAGTTGACAAAACTGCCCTTGGCAAAAAGTGGCAGCAACTTTTTGTCCCTTTTTCAGTTTTGGCGTCCTTTGCTAGAATCAGCCCACACGAAAATCTATAAAAAAATTTAGTGATTCCACTTGGAAAAGTTAGAAGACTTGTATATTTAACTCCATAAATTGACCACATTCAAAAATTCGAAATAGAATGAGAGATATGGTCGTTTCCATTTCATACTTTGATTTTACAAATATCTGATTTTCAATACTTGGTGATTTCTAAGAAATCTTCCCTATTATCATCTAATAACCAGCATAACCCATCATCAATCATCATAATACATACCAATACATCATATATTCATGGATCTATCATGATCCATGATCTATTTCACCAAAAATCACCAATCATAAGATTAAACACCAACAAGACTAAGAAAAATTAGGTTCTCTTACTTTTGAAAAACTTATTTCCTATTTCATACTTTAGATCTTACTTTTGATCATCAAAAGGTTTAGATTTATACATGAAATACTATTAAACATATATATCTAAGGTTTTAACCTTAAGATCATAACTTTTCAAAAACCGAAACTTAAATCAAATAAAGAAGAAAAATAGATTATATAAGTAGGAATTCTTTATACCTTAGCTTGATCCTCTTCTCCTTCTTCCTAAGATTTGCTTAGGACCTATGAAACACCAAAATTCTCTCTCTCTCTCTCTCTCTCTCTCTCTCTCCTCTCCTTGAGGTGGCCGAACTCTCCCCTTCACACTCTCTCTCTCTTAGTTTGTTAGTTAGCATAAAAAGAATAAGAGGAAAGAGAAAAGAAAGGAATTATTATTTGGTTTTGGTGGTTTATTAGATATATTTTGTATATCTATTTTAATCTCCCACACTTTCTCTTTCTCATCATGTTTAAGCTTGCTTGCACTCCAAAGGTTGCTTGAAGACTTGGTTAAAGTGGTGGCTTAAATAAAAACTTGACACATATTGGTGGTTAGGTAGGAGTAGGTAATTGAAATGATTAGATGCACTCCCCCTTGCTCTTCCTCCTAAATTTCGGCCACAAGGCCTTCCTGGGCCCAAATTGGTTTTCTTTTTAAGGCCCATATTGCTTACTTAATGTCCAATATGTTCCTTTCCACTTGGATTAAAAGTTGGGCCACTCTTTTAATGTTTTAGGTTAGAAATTTTAATTCTTTGGGCCATATAATCCACATGTTTCCATACTTTAAATTTTATACTTATTCAATGACTTAAATACTCTTCCTCAAGTGGGCTAAGCTTGGGCCAAGCTTGGGCTTACACTTAATTTCTTTTGGGCTTATTTAAATTACTTACCATCTTTAGTCCATTAAATCTATTATCACTAGAGCTAATGCTCAACATTTTTGAAATTTACATATTCTTAATTATCTTTATATACAAAATAAATGTATACATATTATATAATGTATATTTATTTAATCATACACATATTCTATTAGTTTATTAACTAAATAGCCATAATTGACTTAATGAGTTATGAGTACTCATATAATCATACAAGATAACCTAATAGGTTGAGACATATTTCAAAAATCACTACATTTTTAATTTCCTTAATAAACTTCTTACACCATTTAGTTCACATCAAATTTATAGGTATCGCAGTACCTTATCCTTAATATTTCTTTAAGTACACATATAGATTCATTTATAGGGTTTCGAAATTTTGTAACCCATATATTCTCTATTCTCATTCTAATAGTAAGCCATATAGGTTCTTCTTTAAAATTTTTAAATAATTCCTCAAATTTTCATCTATGTTTTATCCGTTAACATTTATTTTAATCATTTAAGATCATATAAATTTTCGGGTTGTCACATTCACCCCTTCTTCTAAGAATTTCGTCCTCGAAATTACAGCCTACTAATCCCTACTCCTTTTATTCATCAAAACTAAGTTTTCAACTTAACCTTAATTTGATTTCATTTTCAATTATTGAGTACATACGGCTTCCTTCTATGAGGAACTATTCTATTATCATATTCTACCTAGACTTCTCTCTAAGGAGAGAAAAAAAACTTTTCATATAATGTTGAGTGGCCATGAACTTTCCTTTTTCAATTTTGAAAAGGTTTGAACAGAAATTGATCTATAAACCGTCATACTTACGGGCATGGTGGGTGATCAGTCCATTATCCTCTGCATTGATCAGATGCTATAAACGACATTCACGTTCATCATATCCGCCTTTGGCGTAATTTTTTCCCAATTTAGGGATGTTCATACTCAGGCTGGAGTCTGAATCAAAATAATATGGTTTGGGATAAATTCTCAAAGAGATACTTGAATTTTCATAAACATTTGTCTAGCTGAATCAATTAGCTTCGACATATACCAATAATTCTAACATCAATCAAAACATGTGTCTGGCCAAACTTAATTGGCACTTGACTTTTCTTTAAAATTCTGAAAATCATTTTATGACGTCATGATACCGCACTGTATTTACAGTCCGTTTGAAGATTCCGTCAATTTTTTGTGACTTTGTCATACACCAATATACCATAGTGGGCTGACGATCTTTAGATCACATCCAACACTAGGCAATAATGTATTGATGACTCCATCATTTTTATCATATTTGCACTAGGTTCCATGATGCAGTGATTATATATAAAAATACATTTTGATATTTCAAATAATTTTTGTCTAGCCGAAACAATTAGCATAGACTCTTCTTTAAATAGTTCAAAACCATTGAAAAATCATTTTTGGTGTTATCATGGATGTGTTAGTGGTAAGAAGTCCATCTCAACAACCTTGTCACCATGTTTTGAGGATAACAAAATTTCATTTTATTTCAAAAAGGCACAATAGTGAAAATTTAGCTTGATTTTAAAAATTTCGAAGTCTAGCACAGCTAGAAGATTTGGAATACATATGTTTCCACCATCAACTCCAATTTCTCTAATGATCCATTGCTTAATAATTCTATCTATTTCTATCACCATTAAAACAAACTACACTAAAAATCCTCAATTCTTCATCCATAACTTTTCTATACCCAGTATAGTTCATCAAACATACCACACGTTATGAGTTCAGGAACTTACTACAATAATATGAGTTTACGAACTTATCCTAGAAATACGTAATTCAAGAACCAATCAGGAACTATCCATATGCTTAGGGGTTCAAAAATATACCATAAAATTATGAGTCACAAACTTACCATAAGTATGAGTTCTAAGAACTCGTACCTAATTTTATATTCTCTACATATTCGTTATACACATGAGAAAAGAATCACCTTCTCCACATACATATAGCGAATTGCGCGACACCAACATTTCAATGATTATCAATATAAGAAGCTAAGTGGTTGTCGAACCAAACACAATCCCCTGCCCATACAAGGAATTGGTCAACTCAGCCACTAATCAATATAGGAAGCTAAGTGGTTTGTTAAACCAAGGACAACTCCCTGCCCATACAAGGAATTGTTCAACTCAACCACTATATCAATATAGGAAGCTAAGTGGTTCTAAAACCAAGCATAAATTCCTCGCCCATACAAGGAATCATACAACTTAGCTGCTAACATGAGTCCTCAATTGAAATCCCACATAATCCTAGCTCCCTCTTTGCTCAATACGAATTTCATTTTATCCGTATCTACAACCCTTTCCTGAGTTTTCATAGTACAATAGTCATACAACAATTCTGCTATAAAATTTTCAATCAAATGATTGATCATATGTCCTCAGATGACGTTGTCAGATCACGTTGTGATCTCTTCTTATAATCGTGTTATATTACGATTCTTTCCTATCTTATGATCGTACAACACTATACGCATGCATTATTAATTTTTAAAGACTTTCTGAATAAAGTAGCACACTAAAGAAAATCGCAAGGCTTCGCCTTCTACCAATTTGCAGCGCTGAAACTTCTTTTCCTTGTGCCGCCTCGCCCCGAATTCTTTTCTTTCTCAATTTGTATAATGAAGGTAGGATTACGTTGTAGTTATTTTATTTAGTAATTAATATATTCTATTAACTTTTTAAATTTTAACAGGATTTAAAATTTACCCAAATACAAATTAGGCCCAATTAGTTTAAATGACTAGTTGACTCAATTAAAAGATAAAGTCCAATTAAAACATTTAAAATATAGATTTAAATGTCATTTAATTATTTATTTATTTATTTTTGGGTATTACATCATCTACCCCTTAAAAAGAATTCCGTCCCCGGAATCAAAAGAAAAGAACGAACCTAATTATCAAAAAGATGCGGATACTCCGCTCGAATATATTCCTCAATCTCCCATGTAGCTTCTAGCTCCGAATGGTTTCTCCGCAAAACCTTAACAAACGGAATTGTCTTCCTCCTCATAGCCCGCTCTTGACGATCCAAAATTGCCTCGGTTTGCTCCACACAAGTAAGGTCATCATGAATCTTATCGAACAGATATTGCACTACATGCAACGGATGATATTTATAACTCCTCGACACCGACACATGGAACACATTGTGCATAACTAGCTGTGGAGGCAAAGCTAACCGATATGCAACCTCACCAACGCTCTCCAAAATCTCGAATGGGCCAATATAACGCGGACTAAGTTTCCATTTCAGACCAAATCGTCGAATGCCCTTCCAAGGAGAAACTTTTAGAAACACATGTTCACTAGGTTCAAACTCTAAGGTCCTCCTATGCTTATCAGCATAACTCTTCTGCCGTGATCGAGTAGATTTCAATTTCTCTTTAGCCACAGCTACTTTCTCCGTAGTAATTTGGACTAACTTAGGCCCTTCTATGGCTCTCTCGCCAACCTCATCCCAATAAGTTGGTGCCCGACACTTCCTACCATACAACGCCTCAAACGGAGCCATCCCAATACTTGCATGCCAACTGTTGTTATAAGCAAACACAGCTAGGCTCAAATAATCATCCCAATTACCTGACCACTTAAGTGCACAATACCTCAACATGTCCTCCAACGTTTGAATAGTCCGCTCGGACTGCCATCTGTCTGCGGATGGAAAGAAGTACTAAAGTAGAGCCGAGTACCCCAAGCTCGTTGAAACCCTTTCCAAAACCATGAAGTGAACTTTGGATCCCGATCTGAAATAATAAACACCGGAGGACCATGAAGTCTAACAATCTCTTGCTGAAAGATCTGTGCCAATCTATTTACCGAGTAACCCTCATGGATAGCCAAGAAGTGTTCCGATTTGGTCAATCGATCCACCACAACCCAAATGGCATCATTCCTCCTGAAAGTCTTTGGCAAACCAGTCACAAAATCCATCATGACATCCTCCCATTTCTAAACCGGAATGTCTAGTTGTTGCAACAAGCCACTAGTTCGTTGATGTTCTATCTTCACTTGTTGACAAGTGAGGCATTTCCTAACGTATTCAGCCACATCAGACGGTACACACAACCGCTCACCTAACCAAATCACACCATGGTCATCAATATGAAACTCGGGCTGCTTGCCCTCCTCCAGATTCTACGCCATACCCCATAATTCCGCATCTTCCTTTTGAGCTTCTTTAACCCTCAAAATAAGAGAGGGCTCCACTCTCATACCCGCCAAATGCCCATCTGAACCTTGCACATACAACTCCAACTCTAGCCGCTCCATATCCAAAATAAGCTGAGGTTGTGTAATAAGAGCTGCTACACTTCCTGAACTCTTTCGGCTAAGAGCATCTGCAACCACATTTGCCTTCCCTGGGTGTTACTGAATTCTCGCATCATAATCTTTTAAAAGCTCCAACCAATGCCTCTGCCTTATGTTAAGCTCCTTTTGAGTGAAAATGTATTTAAGACTTTTGTGATCAGTGAAGATATCACAAGTCTCTCCATACAAATAATGCCTCCAAATCTTTAGGGCAAAGATCACCGCTGCCAACTCCAAATCATGAGTGGGGTAGTTCACCTCGTAAGGTTTAAGCTGCCTAGAAGCATAAGCAATCACCTTACCGTGTTGCATCAAAACACACCCCAAGCCATTCTTAGAAGCATCACTATATATCTGGTAACCTCCTGTCCCCGACGGTAATGTAAGTATAGGAGCTATCATAAGTCGTCCTTCAACTCCTCAAAATTCTTCTCGTGCTCCTTATTCCACACAAACTTCGTGCTCTTTTTCATCAACTGAGTTAATGGCAAAGCAAGCAAAGAGAATCCTTTAACAAATCTCCTATAATACCTTGCTAAACCCAAGAAACTCCTAATCTCTGTCACAGTAGTAAGTCTCGGCCATTTAGTGATAGCCTCAACCTTCGCAGGATCTATCTTTATACCTTCAGTATAAACAACGTGGCCCAAAAATGTAACTTGCTCCAACCAAAACTAGCATTTAGAGAATTTAGCATACAATTTCTCTTTCTGCAAAATTCCCAACACTGTTCAAAGATGTTCCTCATGCTCCTCCCTAGACTTGGAGTAAACCAAAATGTCATCAATAAAGACAATAACAAATTGGTCCAAGTACTCCTTGAACACCCGATTCATCAAATCCATAAACACCGCCGGGTTTGTCAACCCAAATGGCATCACCAATAACTCGTAATGCCCATATCGAGTACGAAAAGCTGTCTTAGAGACATCCTCATCTCTCACCCTTAACTGATGGTAACCCGACCTCAAGTCTATCTTTGAAAAATACTTCGCCCCTTGAAGTTGGTCAAACAAGTCTTCAATCCTCGGCAATGGATACCGATTCCTGATAGTAGTCTTGTTCAACTCCCTGTAGTCTATGCATAACCTCATAGACCCATCTTTCTTTTTCACAAACAAAACTGTAGCACCCCACGGCGAAACACTCGGTCGAATCACACCACGATCTAACAACTCTTAAAACTGCTCCTTCACCTCATGTAACTCCAACGGTGCCATCCGATATGGCGCCTTAGAGATAGGCCACGCGCTAGGAACAAGCTCAATAGTAAACTCAATTTCTCGTTGTGGTGGCAACCCTAACAACTCCTCAAGAAACACATCAGGAAAGTCACAAACAACTGGAATATCTTCAATACAAGACTTGCCCTTAGAGGTATCTTTCACATATGCCAAATACTCCTCACAACCCTTTGCCACTAACTTCCCAGCCTTCAAAGCTGAAATCAACTTCACCACTCTACTCGGCTGTGAACCTTGAAACACGAATTCCGGAGACTTCACATCTCCAAATATAACCTTCCTCACCTGGCAGTCAATAATGGCCTGGTGCTTATCCAACCAGTCCACCCCAAGAATAACATTGAAATCATGCATACACATCAGAAGAAGATTAGCACTACGAATCTTATCCTCAAAACTGATCAGACACCCTTGATATAACTCAAAAATAATAACAAAAGTCCCCATGGGGGTAGCAATAGATATAATAGAATCTAAAGACTAAGATGGCACACCAATGTGCCTAACAAAAGACTGAGCAACAACAGAATGAGTAGAACCCGTATCAAATAAAATAGAAGCCTCACGACTGCCAACTAAAAGAGTACCAAAAATAGTACCTGGTGCACCTGCCGCTTGATTATGTGTCAAGGCAAACACTTGACCACCTTGACGCTATCCTCCATTGCCACCATTATCACCACCTCCACCATTACCACGTGGCTTGGTACAATCTCTAGCCATGTGACCCATCTGTCCACACAAGAAGCATGCACCGGTAACTTTATGACACTGTCTTCCCAGATGATTAGCACCACACATAGTACAAGGAACTATCGGAATAAGATTTCGGTTACCCCCACCAGTTGGTCCCGAATAACGACCCTGATTCTGCCCCGGCTGACGATTCTGCCCTTACAAGTGATTCTGACCATACCAAGGTAGCTGAAGCTGACGATTCTGCCCCTGCTGAGGCATTTGCTGATTACCCCTGTTCTGATTCTGGCCACGCCATTGCCCCTGTTGGACACCATAATTTTTGTTCCACTGACCACCTTGATTTCTCCCATGTTTACCCGAAGCTTGACCCTGCTGGTCATCTCTGTCCCTCTTTCGACTCCCTTCTAGTTGGAAGACCAAAAGTCCTGCCGCTCTATCTCAATGTTCTTGGCCGCATTAGCCACAGCCGATACATCAGCAAACTTGGTGTTAATGAGATGTTGGCGATACCTATAATGAATCCGCCACTTGAACTTCTCCGCCTGTTTCGCTGCAGTCCTTGTAGAGGTTCCTACAAAACCTGCCAACCTAGTGAACGTCGTCATGAAATCCGTGATGGACTCATCATCTTTCTGCCAAATAGACAGATACTCTCTGGCATAGGCCTCTTTATCAGCAGCTGGGAAGTACTGCTGATAAAAGACCTCACAAAATTTTGCCCAACGAAGTGTCTCAACATACCCATCACCCTTTGTTGTTTTCATCGCTTTCCACCACCTCTGTGCATCCCCTTCTAGCTTATAAGCATCAAGCAACACTCTCTGATTATCTGAGCACCCCAAAACATCAAAGATCTTCTCTAAGTGACCAATCCAATTCTTTGCATCGATTGGAGTCGGAGCTGAACTGAATGACTGTGGCTTCTGCTTCTGAAACCTTTCCAACCATACATACATTGGAACCACCTGTTGATTAAGACCATCCGCATTCCCTTCCTCTTTGTTTGCCTGTGGACCATTATTTCCCTAGTTCTGCTGCTCAGGAATATCTGGCGGCGGCTACATTGCCTGTACCACCTGTGCCACCAACTGCGGTAAAGCCTGATTCTCCGCCTGATTCACTAAAGTTTCCAATTGAGCATTAATCTGATCATTAGGTTGCTCATTGGGCTGACCATCACCTCTTCCCCTATTGTTACCTCGCCTACCATCAACTCTAGCGGATCTACGACCCATCTAAGAAAGAGATCAACAAATATAAGCAAAAAATATTAAAGATAGATTCGAATATAGCTAAACAGAAAATCAAACTGAACAAAACCTAACCCAGAAGTCTACCCATAACTCAAGTGTCAAACCTAAATAGGTTTTCTACAAGAAAGAACTTAAGCTCTGATACCAACTCTGTAACACCCCTTTTTCGAAATAGAAAGAGAGGTTACTCAAAATACAACAAAATTGAACGAAAGCTCTATGTCACGAAAGAATAGTATTTATAACCAATAAATATCAAAAGGTCAAACCAGAATAAATGCCAAACTGACCCAAACCATAATCTGAAATAGTTATTATAACTGCAAATAAATTATTTAACAACCTAAACAAAACATCTAGATAATTGGATCAAATGGAGCCCTCATCACACTTGTCCTTGATCCCCCTAATTACCTGCCTAAAGAAAAATACAGCATGAGCCAATTGCCCAGTACGGATATAGAATACAAGAATAAAGAACTAAGATAACCAACTCAATAAATGAATTGAATTGTAACGAATAAAACTAATACAACGAAATACTAGGCTGAATCAAATGGTTGGGTGTTATTTCATACCGAGCTCAAAACAAAATAGAAATCTACCTTGCCACACAGGCAAGTTACACACATTGGACAGCGAATCCAAATGTATGTAAAATTAAAAAGGCGTGTTTGGCACAAACATCACAATCCGTAGAACAGAACAAAATAGAAAACTAGGATCGACCTATACGCCTCCCACAACAGAACACCAAATGGCCAACTCCCACCAGAGCACAAAATGGAGACGCCGTGGACTGATCACACCGCCACGGAAGGTGTCATGCCTCTGTGCCAAGAGGACATGCTTGTGGTACCCCCACAGGTGGTTATAGCTCAGGAATACCCTACGGTATATTCTAATAATAATACTATGTCACAACACATGCGACACAATATCAACACAAAGGGTTCTAACGTGTACATGTTAAATCGAACGAATCATCAACACAAGTCTCAAAAAATATAGTAACATGTACTTTCCTACCAATATTGAAATAAATACTAAAGATGATATTCTAGATCAAAGAGTACAATCACGAGTTCTAAGGATCAATGTTAAAACGAAACTATCACATGAATTTGAGAACGAACAATCATGCGAAACAATAACTAACTTTTAAATGAAAATCAAAACGAACAAATCAAAAATAAAAGGAATATTGCTAAAGGAGTACGGAATCCGTTCCTGGATTAAGCAATGTAATACCCAAAAATTTATATCCCAATATAGTTCGCTAAACTCCTTCCGTCCAAACTAATTACATAGTTTAACAAACAAAATATAAATTACTAACTGTAAATTAAATTACTAATTACTAATTACAAATTATAAATTTTTTTTCCAAAACTATTATTATTATTATTATAGATCAAAAGCATGAATTCATAATCTGATGATTTCTCTTTCGTGATCCGTGAAGCCAACTAGTTAGAATTATTATTATTATTATTCTCAAATGGGTGACTATGAATATAATAATAATAACCGAAGGAAATCAGCACTCCATATATATAATAACAAATAAGATATCTAAGTATATATTTACACTATACGCATGCATTATTAATTTTTAAAGACTTATTGAATAAAGCAGCACACCAAAGAAAATCGCAAGGCTTCGCCTTCTCCCAATTTGCAGCGCCGAAACTTCTTTTCCTTGTGCCGCCTCGCGCCGAATTCTTTTCTTTCTCAGTTTTTGTATAATAAAGGTAGGATTAGGTTGTAGTTATTTTATTTAGTAATTAATATATTTTATTAACTCTTTAAATTTTAACAGGATTTAAAATTTACAAAAATACAAATTAGGCCCAATTAGTTTAAATGACAAGTTGACCCAATTAAAAGATAAAGTCCAATTAAAGCATTTAAAATATAGATTTAAATGTCATTTAATTATTTATTTATTTATTTCTGGGTATTACATCGCCCATATAAGGAATCATACAACTTAGCTGCTAACATGAGTCCTCAATTGAAATCCCACATAATCCTAGCTCCCTCTTTGCTCAATACGAATTTCATTTTATCCGTATCTACAACTCTTTCCGAAGTTTTCATAGTACAATAGTCGTACAACAATTTTGCTATAAAATTTTCAATCAAATGATTGATCATATGTCCTCCTATGACCTTATCAGATCACGTTGTGATCTCTTCTTATAATCGTGTTATATTATGATTCTTTCCTATCTTATGATCGTTTTATTTTACGATCTTCTTATCTTAATAATGAATTTCCTGAATTCATCTCTTAACAGTTAAACTCTATTTGAGTTTATTCCTATTCCTCATCTCTACGGTTATAGCCTAAGGTAACCCTACCTAAGGTTTATAACCTACAGCTCTGATACCAAATGTAGCGCCCCCAAATTCGAGTCCTCAGAACCTCGGACATGGTGCGTCATGATACATCATCTTCATATATATTCTATAAACTAATGTGGAATATATGAACATATACTGTTTATTTCACAAGATTCTATAACATATCCAAAGGTCTGTTAACCTTAACTGAATACATACCTTAAGTAATTAAAAAGGTTTACAACATTATCTGCATATGATAACTAAATAGTTATGAATGTGTAGTAATCTACTCTTGTAGTTTGCCTTTGCCTCTGTCTTTCTTTGAGCCTTCGTCTTAATCTGAAATTTGTTATCATGATATAGCAAGGATGAGCAACGACTTTGCTCAGCAAGTTTAAATACAACAAGGATATATCATGATTGAAAGAAAGAATAAGCTTTCAAATTTTCAACAATATAATAATTGTGAAAGAGCATAAATCAGAGTTTCAATAAATGAATGACTGAACCAATAATGTTTAATTTTAACAAGGGCAATGAACAACTTTAACTGAACCTTAGAGTAATGAAGGTGATCAGCCCTTCATACCTGATGAACATATGCAAAATGCACTAAGTGCGAATCAATAATCAGTATATATGTGAATAATCAACAATAATTATTCGCTACCATGCTTTGAAAATACAACTCAAGTTTGAGTTAGAAAAAACTTGCTCAAAAAAAGAGTATAGGAACTTGCCTGTATCATTGATTACTGCTACGCAATATAATTTAATCGCTTTATTGAAAAGACCTATCAGTTATAAGATTGATCCTTCAATTAGTATAACATACTTATCCCATAATACTATTACTTTAAAAGTAAACCATCTAACACTTAATCACATAGTCAAATATTAGATATCTTTAACACCATACTTATTTACAAGTCTAAATCTAGCAGACATCAAGTCTTTAATAGTATTCAATATAGTATATTGAGTGGTTTCCCACAAACAACCAACAAATTAGTTTTCGTCTCGTCTACACTGTTTTCACAGTGAGTTAGATTGATTACTAATTTGTATATACCATCGCTCCCTGAAGGAATCGTTTAGCCCAGCTACTATACATCAACCATTAAAGGGTACGATTGTGCTACCTTAGACTTAACACTTACTCGTTCATTTATAAGTTCTTATTATAACTCGGTAAACTATTTATGAATTTAGGAGGCTTAATATACCATTTCAGCAAACTGAAACCAAACTATCTTCCCTTCTTAACCTTTTAAGTTTTCATTTCAGCAAGCTGAAACAAAACTGACTTCTCTTTCGGACATTTTAGTTTCCATTTCAGCACCCTGAATTGTTCATTTCAGGAAGCTGAAATACCATATTCACAAAAATATCAAATCATTTTATTATTTTTCTATCCTTTGGTCAAACATATATACATATAATCCATACACAAAAACAATTTTTCTGGAATTTTTCAACTCTTTTAAGTATTTTTCAAAAATCCATTTCTAGTTAATTCCTTAAGAAATTAGCTACCTCACGCTTAACTCCAAAAATTCCAAACTCTTGGCGGGATCTTACATATGTTAAAGTGGATATCCAGTTTAAATTTCGTGGCCATCAGAGTTATACAACTCCTGTTATAGCAATTGTTTTCTTCGGAAAAACGCAAATATTGAAATGGTTATAACTTACTCAATATAAGTCGGAATGAGCTCATTTTTGGACACAAGCTACTTTATCTCATATATTTTCATGTCTCAAAATATTGGAATTTATAATATTAATTAAGTTAACAAAAATGCCCTTGGCAAAAAGTGGCAGCAGCTTTTTGTCCCTTTTTCAGTTTTGGCATTCTTTGCTAGAATCAATCCACACGAAAATCTAAAAGAAATTTTTTAGTGATTCCACTTGAAAAAGTTAGAAGACTTGTATATCTAACTCCAAAAATTGACCACATTCAAAAATTTGAAATAGAATGAGAGATATGGTCGTTTCCATTTCATACTTCGTTTTTACAAAAATTTGATTTTTAATACTTGGTGATTTCTAAGAAATCTTCCCTATTATCATCTAATAACCAACACAACCCATCATCAATCACCATAATACATACCAATACATCATATATTCATGGATCTATCATGATCCATGATCTATTTCACCAAAAATCCCCAATCATAAGATTAAACACCAACAAGACTAAGAAAAATTAGGTTTTCTTACTTTTGAAAAGCTTATTTCCTATTTCATACTTTACATCTTACTTTTGATCATCAAAAGGTTTAGATCTAAACATAAAACACTATTAAACATATAGATCTAAGGTTTTAACATTAAGATCATAACTTTTCAAAATTAAAAACTTAAATCAAACAAAGAAGAAAAATAGATTATATAAGTAGGAATTCTTTATACCTTAGCTTGATCGTCTTCTCCTTTTTCCTAAGATTTTCTTAAGAACTATGAAACACCAAAATTCTCTCTCTCTCTCTCTCCTCTCCTTGAGCTGGTCTAACTCTCCCCTTCACTCTCTCTCTCTCTCTCATAGTTTGTTAGCTAGCATAGAAAGAATGAGAAGAAAGAGAAAAGGAAGGAATTATTATTTGGTTTTGGTGGTTTAGTAGATATATTTTGTATATCTATTTTAATCTCCCACACTCTCTCTTTCTCATTATGTTTAAGCTTGCTTGCACTCCAAAGGTTGCTTGAAGACTTGGTTAAAGTGGTAGCTTGAATAAAAACTTAACACATATGGGTGGTTAGGTAGGAGTAGGTAATTGAAATGATTAGATGCACTCCCACTTGCTCATCCTCCTAAATTTCGGCCACAAGGCCTTCTTAGGCCCAAATTGATTTTTTTTTAAGGCCCATATTGCTTACTTAATGTCCAATATGTTCCTTTCCACTTGGGTTAAAAGTTGGGCCACTCTTTTAATATTTTGGGATAGAAATTTTAATTCTTTGGTCCATGTAATCCACATGTTTCCATACTTTAAATTTTATACTTATTCAATGACTTAAATACTCTTCCTCAAGTGGGCTAAGCTTGGGCCAAGCTTGGGCTCACACTTAATTTCTTTTGGGCTTATTTAAATTACTTACCATCCTTAGAACATTAAATCTATTATCACTAGAACTAATGCTCAACATTTTTGATATTTATATATTCTTAATTCTCTTTATATACAAAATAAATGTATACGCATTCTATAATGTATATTTCTTTAATCATACACATAATTCACATAAGTCATCACATATTCTATTAGTTTATTAACTAAATAGCTATAATTGGCTTAATGAGTTATGATAACTCATATAATCATACAAGATAACCTAATAGGTTGAGACATTTCATAAATCTCTACATTTTTAATTTCCTTAATAAACTTTCTTACACCATTTAGTTCACATCAAATTTATAGGTATCGTAGTATCTTATCCTTAATATTCCTTCAAGTACATATAGATTCATTTATAGGGTTTAGAAATTTTGTAACCCATATATTCTCTATTCTCATTCGAATAGTAAACCATATAGGTTCTTCTTTAAAAATTTTAAATTATTCCTTAAATTTCCATCTATGTTTTATCCGTTAACCTTTATTTTAATCATTCAAGATCTTATAAATTTTCAGGTTGTCATATTCACCCCTTCTTCTAAGAATTTAGTGCTCGAAATTACAGTCTACTAATCTCTACTCCTTTTATCCATCAAAACTAAGTTTTCAACTTAACCTTAATCTAATTTCATTTTCAATTATTGAGTACATACGGCTTCATTCTATAAGGAACTATTCTATTATCACATTCTACCCAGACTTCTCTCTAAGGAGATAAAAAAAACTTTTCATATAATGCTGAGTGGCCATGAAATTTTATTTTTCAATTTTGAAAAGGTTTGAACAGAAATTCATCTATAAACCGTCATACTTACGGGCATGGTGGGTGATCAGCCCGTTATACCTTGCATTGATCAGATGCTATAAACGACATTCGTGTTTATCATATCCGCCTTTGGCGTAATTTTTTCCCAATTTAGGGATGTTCATACTCAGGCTGGAGTCTGAATCAAAACAATATAGTTTGGGATAAATTTTCAAAGAGATACTTGAATTTTCATAAATATTTGTCTAGCTGAATCAATTAGCTTCGACATATACCAATAATTCTAACATCAATCAAAACATGTGTCTGGCCAAACTTAATTGGCACTTGACTTTTCTTTAAAATTCTAAAAATCATTTTATGACGTCATGATATCGCACTGTATTTACAGTCCATTTGAAGATTCTGTCAATTTTTTGTGACTTTGTCATACACCAATATACCATAGTGGGCTGACTATCTTTGGATCACATCCAACACTAGGCAATAATGTATTGATGACTCCATCGTTTTTATCATATTTGCACTAGGTTCCAAGATGCAGTGATTAAATATAAAAATACATTTTGATATTTTAAATAATTTTTGTCTAGCCAAAACAATTAGCATAGACACTTCTTTAAATAGTTCAAAACCATTAAAAAATCATTTTTGGTGTTATCATGCCGCAACAGGTAACGATGTGTTAGTGGTAAGAAGTCCATCTCCACACCCTTGTCACCATGTTTTGAGGATAACAAAAATTTATTTTATTTCAAAAAGGCACAATAGTGAGAATTTAGCTTGATTTGAAAATTTTTGAAGTCTAGCACCGCTAGAAGATTTGGAATACCTATGTTTCCACCATCAACTCCAATTTCTCTAATGATCCATTGCTTAATAATTCTATCTATTTCTATCACCATTAAAACAAACTACACTAAAAATCCACAATTCTTCATCCATAACTTTTCTATACCCAGTATAGTTCATCAAACATACCACACGTTATGAGTTCATGAACTTACCACAATAATATGAGTTTACGAACTTATCCTAGCAATATGTAGTTCAAGAACCAATCAAGAACTGTCCATATGCTTAGGGGTTCAAAAACATACCATACAATTATGAGTCACAAACTTACCATAAGTATGAGTTTTAAGAACTCGTACCTAATATTATATTCTCTACCTATTCGTTATACACATAAGAAAAGAATTACCTTCTCAACATACATATAGCGAATAGCGCGACACCAACATTTTAATGATTATCAATATAAGAAGCTAAGTGATTGTCGAACCAAACACAATCCGCTGTCCATACAATGAATTGGTCAACTCAGCCACTAATCAATATAGGAAGCTAAATGGTTTGTTAAACCAAGGACAACTCCCTGCCCATACAAGGAATTGTTCAACACAACCACTATATCAATATAGGAAGCTAAGTGGTTCTAAAATCAAGCATAAATTCCTCGCCCATACAAGGAATCATATAACTTAGCTGCTAATATGAGTCCTCAATTGAAATCCCACATAATCCTAGCTCCCTCTTTGCTCAATACGAATTTCATTTTATCCGTATCTACAACCCTTTCCTGAGTTTTCATAGTACAATAGTCGTACAACAATTCTACTATAAAATTTTCAATCAAATGATTAATCATATGTCCTCATATGACCTTGTCAGATCACGTTGTGATCTCTTCTTATAATCGTGTTATATTACGATTCTTGTCTATCTTATGATCGTTTTGTTTTACGATCTTCTTATCTTAATAATGAATTTCCTGAATTCATCTCTTATCACTTAAACTCTATTTGAGTTTATTTCTATTCCTCATCTATGCGATTATAGCCTAAGGTAACTCTCCCTAAAGTTTATAACCTACAGCTCTGATACCAAATGTAGCGCCCCCAAATTCAAGTCCCCAGAACCTCGGACATGGTGCATCACGATACATCATCTTTATACATATTCTATAAACTAATGCAGAATATATAAACATATATTGTTTATTTCACAAGATTCTATAACATATCCCAAGGTCTGTTAACCTTAACTGAATACATACCTTAAGTAATTAAAAAGGTTTACAACATTATCTGCATATGACAACTACATAGTTATGAATGTGTAGTAATCTACTCTTGTAGTTTGCCTTTGCCTCTGTCTTTCTTTGAGTCTTCTTTTAATCTGAAATTTGTTATCATGATATAGCAAGGGTGAGTAACGACTTTTCTCAGCAAGTTTAAATACAACAAGGATATATCATGATTGAAAGAAAGAATAAGCTTTCGAATTTTCAACAATATAATAATTGTGAAAGAGCATAAATCAGAGTTTCAATAAATAAATGACTGAACCAATAATGTTTAATGTCAACAAGAACAATGAACAACTTTAACTGAACCTTAGGGTAATGAAAGTGATCAGCCTTTCATACTTGATGAATATATGCAATATGCACTAAGTGCGATCAATAATTAGTATAGATGTGAATAATCAATAATAATTATTCACTACCATGCTTTGAAAATATAACTCAAGTTTGAGTTAGAGAAAACTTGTTCAACAAAAGAGTATAGGAACTTGCCTGTATCGTTGATTACTACTACGCAATATAATTTAATCGCTTTATTGAAAATACCTATCAGTTATAAGATTGATCCTTCAATTAGTATAACATACTTATCACATAATACTATTACTTTAAAAGTAAACCATCTAACACTTAACCACATAGTCAAATATTAGATATCCTTAACACCATACTTATTTACAAGTCTAAACCTAGCACACATCAAGTCTTTAATAGTATTCAGTCTAGTATACTGAGTGGTTTTCCATAAATAACCAACAAATTAGTTTTCATCTCGTCTACACTGTTTTCACAATGAGTTAGATCGGTTACTAATTCGTATATACCTCTGCTCCCTGAAAGAATCGTTTAGCCCAGCTGCTATACATCAACCATTAAAGGGTACGATTGCACTACCTTAGACTTAACATTTACTCGTTCATTTATAAGTTATTATTATAACTCGATAACTATTTATGAATTTAGGAGACTTAATATACCATTTTAGCAAACTGAAACAAAACTTTCTTCCCTTTTTAACCTTTTCAGTTTCCATATCAGCAAGCTGAAACAAAACTGACTTCTCTTCCTGACATTTCAGTTTCCATTTTAGCACCCTGAATTGTTCATTTCAGGAAGCTGAAATACCATATTCACAAAAATATCAAATCAGTTTATTATTTTTCTATCCTTTGGCCAAACATATATACATATAATCCATACACAAAAATAATTTTTCTGGAATTTTTTAACTCCTTTAAGTCTTTTTCAAAAATCCATTTCTAGTTAATTCCTTAAGAAATTAGCTAACTCACGCTTAACTCCAGAAATTCCCAACTCTTGACGGGATCTTACACATGTTAACGTGGACATCTAGTTTAAATTTCGTGGCCATCATAGTTATATAACTCAGGTTAAAGTGATTTTTGTTGGAAAAATACAAATATTAAAATGGTAATAACTTGCTCAATTTAAGTCGGAATGAGCTCATTTTTGGACACAAGTTACTTTATCTCATATATTTTCATAATCTAATAGATTGGAATTTATTACATTAATTAAGTGGATGAAAATGCCCTTGGAAAAAGTTGCAGCAGCTTTTTGTCCTTTTTTCTGTTTTGGCGTCCGTTGCTAGAATCAGTCCACATGAAAATCTATAATAACTTTTTTAGTAACTCCACTTGAAAAAGTTAGAAGACTTGTATATCTAACTCCAAATATTAACCACACTCAAAAATTCAAAATAGAATGAGAGATATGGTCATTTCCATTTCATACTTCGTTTTTACAAAAATCTAATTTTTTCAATACTTGGTGATTTCTAAGAAATCTTCCCTATTATCATCTAATAACCAACATAACCCATCATCAATCACCATAATACATACCAATACATCATATATTCATAGATCTATCATGATCCATGATCTATTTCACCAAAAATCACCAATCATATGATTAAACACCAACAAGACTAAGAAAAATAAGGTTTTCTTACTTTTGAAAAACTTATTTCCTATTTCATACTTTAGATCTTACTTTTGATCATCAAAAGGTTTAGATCTAAACATAAAACACTATTAAATATATAGATCTAAGGTTTTAACCTTAAGATCATAACTTTAAAAAAATAAAAACTTAAATCAAACAAAGAAAAAAATAGATTATATAAGTAGAAATTCTTTATACCTTAGCTTGATCCTCTTCTCCTTCTTCCTAAGATTTACTTAGGAACTATGAAACACCAAAATTCTCTCTCTTTCTCTCTCTCTCCTCTCCTTGAGGGGGTCGAACTCTCCCATTCACTCACTCTCTCTCTCTCTCTCTCTATCTCTCTCTCTTAGTTTGTTAGCTAGCATAGTAAGAATGAGAGGAAAGAGAAAAGAAAGGAATTATTATTTGGTTTGGGTGGTTTAGTAGATATATTTTGTATATCTATTTTAATCTCCCACACTCTCTTTCTCATCATGTTTAAGCTTGCTTGCACTCCAAAGGTTGCTTGAAGACTTGGTTAAACTGGTGGCTTGAATAAAAACTTGACACATATGAGTGGTTAGGTAGGAGTAGGTAATTGAAATGATTAGATGCACTCCCCCTTGCTCCTCCTCCTCCTAAATTTCGGCCACAAGGCCTTCTTGGGCCCAAATTGGTTTTCTTTTTAAGGCTTATATTGCTTACTTAATGTACAATATGTCCCTTCCCACTTGGATTAAAAGTTGGGCCACTCTTTTAATGTTTTGGGTTAGAAATTTTAATTCTTTGGGCCATGTAATCCACATGTTTCTATACTTTAAATTTTATACTTATTCAATGACTTAAATACTCTTTCTTAAGTGGGCTAAGCTTGGGCCAAGCTTGGGCTCACACTTAATTTCTTTTGGGCTTATTTAAATTACTTACCATCCTTAGAACATTAAATCTATTATCACTAGAACTAATGCTCAATATTTTTGATATTTATATATTCTTAATTATCTTTATATACAAAAAAAATATATATACGTCATATAATGTATATTTATTTAATCATACACATAATTCACATAAGTCATCACATATTCTATTAGTTTATTAACTAAATAGCCATAATTGGCTTAATGAGTTATGACTACTCATATAATCATACAAGATAAACTAATAGATTGAGACATATTTTATAAATCTCTATATTTTTAATTTCCTTAATAAACTTTCTTACACCATTTAGTTCACATCAAATTTATAGGTATCGTAGTACCTTATCCTTAATATTCCTTCAAGTACATATAGATTCATTTATAGAGTTTAGAAATTTTGTAACCCATATATTCTCTATTCTCATTCGAATAGTAAACCATATAGGTTCTTCTTTAAAAATTTTAAATTATTCCTCAAATTTCCATCTATGTTTTATTCGTTAACCTTTATTTTGATCATTCAAGATCTTATAAATTTTCAGGTTGTCACATTCACCCCTTCTTCTAAGAATTTCATCCTCGAAATTACAGTCTACTAATCACTACTCCATTTATTCATCAAAACTAAGTTTTCAACTTAACCTTAATCTGATTTCATTTTCAATTATTGAGTACATATGGCTTCCTTCTATGAGGAACTATTCTATTATCACATTCTACCCAGACTTCTCTCTAAGGAGATAAAAAAAACTTTTCATATAATGCTAAGTGGCCATGAACTTTCATTTTTTAATTTCGAAAAGGTTTGAAAAGAAATTCATCTATAAACCGTCATACTTACGGGCATGGTGGGTGATTAGCCCGTTATACCCTGCATTGATTAGATGCTATAAACGACATTCGTGTTCATCATATCCGCTTTTGGGGCAAAACTTTTTTCCAATTTAGAGATGTTCATACTCAGCCTGGAGTCCGAATCAAAACAATATGGTTCAGGATAAATTCTTAAAGAGATACTTCAATTTTCATAAACATTTATGTAGTTGAATTAATTAGTTTAGACATATACCAATAATTCTAACATTAATCGAAACATGTGTCTTGCCAAACTTATTTGGCACTTGACTTTTCTTTAAAATTCTGAAAATTATTTTATGACGTCATGATACCGCACTGTATTTACAGTCTGTTTGAAGATTCTGTCATTTTTTTGTGACTTTGTCATACAACAATATACCATAGTGGGCTGACGATATTTAGATCACATCCAACACTAAGCAATAGTGCATTGATGACTCCATCATTTTTATCATATTTGCACCAGGTTCCATGATGTAGTGATGATATATAAAAATACATTTTGATATTTTAAATAATTTTTATCTAGCCGAAACAATTAGCATAGAATCTTCTTTAAATAGTTCAAAACCATTGAAAAATCATTTTTGGTGTTATCATGCTGCAACAGGTAACGATGTGTTAGTGGTACGAAGTCCATCTCCACACCCTTGTCACCATGTTTTGAGGATAAAAAAAATTCATTTTATTTCAGAAAGGCACATCAGTGAGAATTTAGCTTGATTTCAAAAATTTCGAAGTCTAGCACAACTAGAAGATTTGGAATACATATGTTTCCACCATCAACTCCAATTTTTCTAATGATCAATTGCTTAATAATTCTATCTATTTCTATCACCATTAAAACTAACTACACTAAAAATCCTCAATTCTTCATCCACAACTTTTTTATACCCAATATAGTTCATCAAACATAACACACGTTATGAGTTCAGGAACTTACCACAATAATATGAGTTTACGAATTTATCCTAGCAATACGTAGTTCAAGAACCAATCAGGAACTGTCCATATGCTTAGGGGTTCAGAAACATACCATACAATTATGAGTCGCAAACTTACCATAAGTATGAGTTTTAAGAACTCGTACCTAATCTTATATTCTCTACCTATTCGTTATACACATGAGAAAAAAAATCACATTCTCAACATACATATAGCGAATAGCGTGACACAAACATTTTAATGATTATCAATATAAGAAGCTAAGTGGTTGTCGAACCAAACACAATTCCCTGCCCATATAAGGAATTGGTCAACTCAGCCACTAATCAATATAGGAAGCTAAGTGGTTTGTTAAACCAAGGACAACTCCCTGCCCATACAAGGAATTGTTCAGCTCAACCACTATATCAATATAGGAAGCTAAGTGGTTCTAATACCAAGTATAAATTCCTCGCCCATACAAGGAATCATACAATTTAGCTGCTAACATGAGTCCTCAATTGAAATCCCACATAATCCTAGCTTCCTCTTTGCTCAATACGAATTTTATTTTATCCGTATTTGCAACTTTTTCCTGAGTTTTCATAATACAATAGTCGTACAACAATTTTGCTATAAAATTTTCAATCAAGTGATTGATCATATGTCCTCTTATGACCTTATCAGATCACGTTGTGATCTCTTCTTATAATCGTGTTATATTACGATTCTTTCCTATCTTATGATCGTTTTGTTTTACGATCTTCTTATCTTAATAATGAATTTCTTGAATTCATCTCTTATCACTTAAACTCTATTTGAGCTTATTTCTATTCCTCATCTCTGCGGTTATAGCCTAAGGTAACCCTACCTAAGGTTTATAACCTACAGCTTTGATATCAAATGTAGCGCCCCAAATCCGGGTCCACAGATCCTCAGACATGGTGCGTCACGATACATCATCTTCATACATATTCTATAAACTAATGCGGAATATATAAACATATATTGTTTATTTCATAAGATTCTATAACATATCCCAAGGTCTGTTAACCTTAACTGAATACATACCTTAATTAATTAAAAAGGTTTACAACATTATCTGCATATGATAACTAAATAGTTATGAATGTGTAGTAATCTACTCTTGTAGTTTGCCTTTGCCTCTGTCTTTCTTTGAGCCTTCGTCTTAATCTGAAATTTGTTATCATGATATAGCAAGGGTGAGCAACGACTTTCCTTATCAAGTTTAAATATAACAAGGATATATCATAATTGAAAGAAAGAATAAGCTTTCGAATTTTCAACAATATAATAATTGTGAAAGAGCTTAAATCGGAGTTTCAATAAATGAATGACTGAACCAATAATATTTAATGTCAACAAGAACAATGAGCAACTTTAACTGAACCTTAGGATAATGAAGGTGATCAGCCTTTCATACCTGATGAACATATGCAACATGCACTAAGTGCGAATCAATAATTAGTATAGATGTAAATAATCAATAATAATTATTCACTACCATGCTTTGAAAATATAACTCAAGTTTGAGTTAGAGAAAACTTGCTCAATAAAAGAGTATAGGAACTTGCCTGTATCGTTGATTATTGCTATGTAATATAATTTAATCGCTTTATTGAAAAGACCTATCAGTTATACGATTGATCTTTCAATTAGTATAATATACTTATCCCATAATACTATTACTTTAAAAGTAAACCATCTAACACTTAACCACATAGTAAAATATTAGATATCCTTAACACTATACTTATTTACAAGTCTAAACCTAGCACACATCAAGTCTTTAATAGTATTCAATATAGTATACTGAGTGTTTTCCCACAAATAACCAACAAATTAGTTTTCGTCTCGTCTACACTGTTTTTACAGTGTGTTAGATCGGTTACTCTTGACGGGATCTTACACATGTTAACGTGGATATCTATTTTAAATTTCGTGGCCATCGTAGTTATACAACTCTAGTTAAAGTGATTTTTGTCTAAAAAATATAAATATTAAAATGGTTATAACTTGCTCAATTTAAGTCAGAATAAGCTCATTTTTGGACACAAGCTACTTTATCTCATATATTTTCATGTCCCAAAAGATCGAAATTTTTTATATTAATTAAGTGGACGAAAATGCCATTGGAAAAAAGTTACAGCAGCTTTTTGTCCCTTTTTCTGTTTTGGCGTCTTTTGCTAGAATCAGTCGACACGAAAATCTATAATAAATTTTTTAATGATTCCACTCGAAAACGTTAGAAGACTTGTATATCAAACTCTAGAAATTTACCACACTCAAAAATTCAAAATAGAATGAGAGATATGGTCGTTTCCATTTCATACTTCGTTTTTACAAAAATTTAATTTTCAATACTTGGTGATTTCTAAGAAATCTTCCTTATTATCATCTAGTAACCAACATAACCCATCATCAATCACCATAATACATACCAATACATCATATATTCATGGATCTATCATGATCCACGATCTATTTCACCAAAAATCATTAATTATAAGATTAAACACCAACAAGACTAAGAAAAATTAGGTTTTCTTACTTTTGAAAAACTTATTTCATATTTCATACTTTAGATCTTACTTTCGATCATCAAAAGGTTTAGATCTAAACATAAAATACTATTAAACATATAGATCTAAGATTTTAACTTTAAGATCATAACTTTTCAAAAATCAAAACATAAATCAAACAAAGAAGAAAAATAGATTATATAAGTAGGAATTCTTTATACCTTAGCTTGAGCCTCTTCTCTTTCTTCCTAAGATTTTCTTAGGAACTATGAAACACCAAAATTCTCTCTCTCTCCTCTCTTTGAGGTGTCCGAATTCTCCCTTTCACACACTCTCTCTCTTAGTTTGTTAGCTAGCATAGAAAGAATGAGAGGAAAGAGAAAAGAAAGGAATTATTATTTGGTTTTGGTGGTTTAGTAGATATATTTTGTATATCTATTTTAATCTCCCACACTCTCTATTTCTCATCATATTTAAGCTTGGTTGCACTCCAAAGGTTGCTTGAAGACTTGGTTAAAGTGGTAGCTTGAATAAAAACTTGACACATATGGGTGGTTAGGTAGGAGTAAGTAATTGAAACGATTAGATGCACTCCCCCTTGATCCTCCTCCTAAATTTCGGTCACAAGGTCTACTTGGGCCCAAATTGGTTTTCTTTTTAATGCCCATATTGCTTACTTAATGTCCATATTGCTTACTTCATGTCCAATATGTCCCTTCCCATTTGGGTTAAAAGTTGGGCCACTCTTTTAAAGTTTTGGGTTAGAAATTTTAATTCTTTGGGCCATGTAATCTACATGTTTCCATACTTTAAATTTTATACTTATTCAATGACTTAAATGCTCTTCCTCAAGTGGGCTAAGCTTGGACCAAGCTTAAGTTCACACTTAATTTCTTTTGGGCTTATTTAAATTACTTATCATCATTAGTCCATTAAATCTATTATCACTAGAATTAATGCTTAATATTTTTGATATTTACATATTCTTAATTATCTTTATATACAAAATAAATGTATACACATTATATAATGTATATTTATTTAATCATACAATAATTCACATAAGTCATCACATATTCTATTAGTTTATTAACTAAATAGCCATAATTGGCTTAATGAGTTATGACTACCTATATAATCATATAAGATAACCTAATAGGTTGAGACATATTTCATAAATCTCTACATTTTTAATTACCTTAATAAACTTTCTTACACCATTTAGTTGACATCAAATTTATAGGTATCGTAGTACCTTATCCTTAATATTCCTTCAAGTACATATAGGTTCTTTAAAATTTTTAATTTATTCCTCAAATTTCCATCTATGTTTTATCCGTTAACCTTTATTTTAATCATTTAAGATCTTATAAATTTTCGGGTTGTCACATTCACCCCTTCTTCTAAGAATTTCGTCCTCGAAATTACAGCCTAGCAATCCCTACTCCGTTTATTCATCAAAACTAAGTTTTCAACTTAACCTTAATCTGATTTCATTTTCATTTATTGAGTACATATGGCTTCCTTTTATGAGAAATTATTCTATTATCACATTCTACCCAGACTTCTCTCTAAGGAGATTAAAAAAACTTTTCATATAATGCTGAGTAGCCATGAACTTTCATTTTTTAATTTCGAAAAGGTTTGAATAGAAATTCATCTATAAACCGTCATACTTACGTGCATGGTGGGTGATCAGCCTGTTATACCCTGCATTGATTAGATGCTATAAACGACATTCGCGTTCATCATATCCGCCATTGGCGCAAATTTTTTTTTCAATTTAGGGATGTTCATACAATAACGAATGAGAATTTTATATATTAATTATAAATATTTATTCAATTAAATAAATATTTTATTTGATTTATTTATTGAGCTAAATAAATAAATTGTGTGATTGTTGTGGAGTAATTTAATTAAGTGCAATAGAATTAATTAAATTGATGTATAAGTAATGGTGTACCATAATTCTAATTTAATTGAGAATAATTAAATTTGAGCAATATTATGTGCTAAGTGTTTATAATGATTTACTAATTTGTTACATGAATTATGATTAATAAGGGAATTACAATTGTGTAGCAATTTAGTATTATGTGCAATTTTAATTAATTAATAAATGTTAGGTTGTATTTAATTAAATTAGAAGATTGCAATTTAATTAAATAAAGTGTAGCATTTAAACTATGGGATAAAAGATTTATTAAAAGAATTGAAAAGGGTTTTAAATTGATTTTACCAAACAAGGCCCTTACTTTTATTTTAAACCCGTTTTTACCAAACATGGCCTTAGCTACTATTAATCTGTTTTAAAAATAATGTTGTTTTGCCAAACATGACCTTAGGGCTTTTTAAATTCAAAATTTTGTAACTTATATAATTAAGTAGTAGTTAGTATATGTAATTAGTATAATACTTATTAGCTACATTAATATTGTAAGTTACATATATGTATATTATATATCTATAATATATGTTAGTTTAGAAAAGTTAGTCTGTTAGAAAAAGAAAGAACAAAACAAAGAGAAAAGAAAGAACAGAGACACGATAAAGAGGAAAGGAAGAAGAAGAAGACTTTGAGAAAGCAAAAGGAAGCAAACACACCATCATCATCTTTATCTTTCCTCCTAATCCAAGCTAGAAAGGGTATAATCTCTATGTTAAATCTTTTCTATATTGTGTTTTACGTATTCTATGTTTTTCATAAAAGAACTTCTCTATAATAATCTTTTTTTGGTGTAAATTACTTGATCATGATGTATATATGTGATGTATATATATATATATATATATGGCTTATATATGAGATATATAGTTGTTTTAGCAATTCAATCCACGTAATTACGATGAACATGAAGAAATTATGTTCATAGTAATTTATTGTGAGCTTATTTTAAAAATAGTCTTTAAATCAACAAAATGGGTATGTGTTTGTCAATTGTTTTTTAAATTAATAATGGATTATGTTAATATGTTAAGAAATAGAGTTAACACAATTAGAATTTTATGATTTAATTTAAAAATAAATTCACAATAGCAATTTTCGTCAAGAACGCTTAAGAATGTCGTTTTCTTCAAAAATCATGAAAACTGTATTTTGATTATTTGTTATAATGATTTTGTATGTTATAATCATGTTAAGAGTCTAAAATTTTGTTTTCATTAAGTTTTATGTACATCATGGTGAGAAAAATCAGACTTTGGTATGAAGAAATAAGCCAAATTGGCTTATTCCTCTGCCGTTCGCGAGCTGGGGGAACCCACCAGTAGTGGACCCCGCCCCAGCGGGGCTTTTAGCCTGAGAGGACCCGCCCCAGCTGGGCGACCTACTGTCCGGGTTTTTGTTTTGTGCTTCGTTGAGTTTTGTGCAGTGTTTTTTTAGCTAACGTATATTGATGACTTGTTAAGTGTAATAGACAATGAGATAACATACTTTTGATATGTTTAAGAAGACTTGAAGTCTTATATGAATATATTATATGTGTACGTGTGTATTACTTTCATAAGGTACGCCTGATAGTTTAAAGCGTTATAAGCTTGTGAAGTGTATGTTGTGAGTTGAACTTAAGTAAGAAGTTCAACGATGTTAACGTAACAATCGTGTACTAATTGATATTATAAAAATAATGTAATATGTAGGGTAATTGTGGAAGTGGTTTGTAATTATAAAGTGTAGCTTGCGCTTGAGGCAAGTTTTTTAATTCTTAATTCTTTTACGTTAAACAAGTTTCCTAAGACCTTTCTTTTACGTTTATGCAAGCTTTCTCATTGAATCTTTTCATTGTGCAAGTTCTCTAACCCTTGCTCATTATATCATGCAAGTTTATTTCTTATTCTTAACTTGTTATGTATTGTACAAGTTATGTTGTATTCTAATATGCATAATGCACAAGTATTGAAGTATTGCGATCTTGACTTAATTGTTCAAGCAAGATCTACTTAATCTTTCAATTGCTTTAAGTTATTTCTCAAGCATGCCTACTTATTATGAAGTCTATTGTTATATCTTACAATTAGTTCATAGTTCTTATATTATCGAACTGATAAACTATTGTGAGTCGATTTAACTACTCCTTAGTTGATGATAGTTGAAACTCCAAATTTCCTTTAAGCTTATCCAAACCAAACTTTCTTTGGTGCGGACTTGTATTCAAATACTGAGATGAACAACTCTATTTATTAGGGGAGGTTACTACGCGAAAGCGTTGAATGTTTGTGCATAATACATGGTATGAAGGGCTGATTTCCCTAAGTACGAGTTAAAGGTCCATAGTCTCAATGACTGTTAAACGTTTTAAATAGAAATATTTATAACCTAGGACATAGTTCAAGGTCGTATGACCCTCAGATAAATTCTATATTCGAATTTTAAATATGATGAAAGAATTATTATTCAATTCTTTATTTTGACGAAAGTAAAGTTATTCAAACCTTTTTGAAGTTATTCAGTTATGTCATATCATTGTTATATTTCAAGTGAGCTTTTGTTTGCTCACTCTTGCACATTTTATAATCCCTTGCAGTTAAAGCCGAGAATGTTGACGTACCGTCAACAAGTAAAGGGAAATGAAAGATGAGCAAGTGAAGACTTGTTGTCTTCAATTTTGATTGTAATAAGACTTAGTTCATAATATTTTATTTCCGCACTTATTTGTTATGTTAAGGTTAGATAACCCTGGGATTTACTTTGGACAAGGTTGTAATCTACTTTGCAATTATTTATTATAGGGTAGATGCATGTTTTATTTAGAAAGTGAACACCAAATCTTGTGGAACCAAAGTACCCGAATTTGGGGGTGTCACAGGTTGGTATCAAAGTAGTAGGTTATAAACCTTAGGTGGGGGGAAAAAACTTAGGTAGTAGCCTTATAGGAAGATCGAAAAGATAGTGGTGATAGGTAAAGATAATAAACTACCTTATGTGGTATGTGTTTACGTTTAAGTATTCGAAGAGTGACGACTCGATATCACGTAATAATAAACTTTAAAATTCTTTTGTCAGGATGACGAACGCTGGAGAGTCCAGTCAGGCTAGAGAGGAGTTACCTCAGGTGCCTAGAGAGGAGGAGACCCGAGACATCCATGCTGTCTAGGAGCAGTTGGTTAGGAGAGAGCCATCTCCAGTGATCACCGTAGCTGGTCGGGAGCATGAGCTGACACCTATTCCAGAGGAGGAGGACGAGGATGAGTTAGAGGAGTCAGAGGAGGAAGAGGATCCCGAGGAGGAATTCCCACCTCACTCTACTAGTGATGAGATGTACGAGGCAGTCTACGACCGCAACGTGGAGCTTCAGGAATTGTTGGACGAGAGTCGGACTACTATACAGCAGCGGAATGAGACTATCGAGGAGATGGATAGTGAGCTAGGAGAAGTGCAGTGGAAGCTAATCCACGTAGAGAATGATAGAGATGAGGCACGGGCCGAGCTAGCGAAGCTGAAACAAGATATCCAGGAAGAGTCAACAAAGTGTTCCAGAGCGGAGGAAACAAGCTTGAGGGCCACTCAATGAGCCGATCGAGCTGAAGACGAGGCTGAAGCCAAGAGGGCCAAACTAAGGGAAACAGAATACGCATTCCATACGGCTATAGATAGGGCCCAGGATCGTGTCTTCTATTACCCAGCTCAGTTCCAAGATTTACCATGGTATGTGGTGGACCGAAGGACAGTGTTTTGGGTGATGGAGGAAGAACGCAGAGAGGCTGTGCGACGTCTTAACATGCCTAGACAGCAGAGTCCTTAACTATGTGTTTCTTTATGTAATAAATAAATATAAATCCCATAATTTGAGATAATAATGGGATAAAGTGATGATGTAGTCCTGGAACTTGTTCCAGTTCAGGAAAGATGATGTAAATAGTATAGATGCTATCTATTCTATGTTTTTCAAAACTACGAGTAATGAATAAAAGAAGTTATTGATGTGCTATGTGTTCATATACGAACTGAGTTATTTAAATGTTCAAGTATAAACTTGAATACTTAAGAATTTAGTAAAGGATCTAATAAGAGTATTTCTTAACAAAAAATGCCTTCTAGAAGAAGACCTACACATCAAAACCCTGAGGGTTCGACGAACAACAACAACAATAACGATGGGATAAATCCCAACTCGGTTCAACAGTTGGTGAACCTACTGACAGGAGCACTTGTGAATCAGCCGCAAGTGCAGGGCACGACGTTTAAAGAATTTAAGGCAGTAGGACCGCCAGAGTTCAAGGGATCGGTAAACCCGATAGATGCCCAGACGTGGGTAATGGAGATGGAGAAGGTCTTCGACATGGCTAGGGTTAGCAAAGACCAGAAGACAGCTTTCGCGACTTTCATGTTAAAGTCGGATGCTAGCTTCTGGTGGCAGGCCAATAAAACCAAAGAGGGTGAAGGAGTGATACCATGGGAACGTTTCAAAGAGATGTTCTTTGAAATGTACTTTTCTGTGAGCTCGCAGGACCAGATGGAGGTCCAATTTCTAGAGCTGAAGTAGGGAGGGATGACGGTGTCGGAATACGTCGCAAAATTCAATGAGCTGGCCAGGTTCACTACATACCAGGTCAGCACTGACGCTAGGAAGGCGAGGATGTTTGAGCGGGGACTGAAACCCTGGCTCTACAGCAAGGTCTCCATGTTCCAGCTAAACATGTTTGCAGCTGTGCTGGAAAAGGCCATTCTCGCTGAAGGAGGGAGCGACGCAGTGACTAAATTCAATCAAGACAAGTAAGAAGAAGAACGAGACGGAGAACAAGGTTGGTGGTAGCGGGGCTATCAACCAAAAAAGGAAATGGAACGATAATACCTCTGCTAGAAGTCAGCAGGGAGGCCAGCAGAAGAGGAAGTTCGAGGCATGTGCTACATGCGGGAAGAATCATACTGAAGTGTGCATGAAGGGGAAGCGGGTGTGCTACAATTATGGTCAGGAAGGCCACATTGCGCCAAATTGCCTGAACCCAAAGAAAGGAGCTTGTTACACATGTGGATCTAAGGATCACATGGCTCGTAATTGCCCGAAGAAGCCAGCAACAGGGTTAGCAGGGAATGGAGGAAATGGTAGCGGCAACACTCTGACTATCGCTGGACCACTGCAAGCCGTTCGACCCACTGCTCGCACATTCAACATGACAGTGCAAGACGCTGTGCAGTTAAAAGATGTGGTGGTAGGTATTATTCCGATCAATAGTATAAATATATATGTATTATTTGATTCGGGTGCTACTTGTTCATTCATATCTGATGATTTTGCTAAGACCTTAGACTTACCTAAAGAGGAATTAGTTTACCCCTTGAACATAGAGATTACAAATAGGGAGATTATTCTAGTTAAATTTGTTTACAAGAACTGTAGATTTGACATTAAGGGTCAGGAATTAAGGGTAGATTTAATTCCGATAAAACTTGGGGAATTAGATGTCATATTTGGTATAGACTGGTTGTTCAACTATGGGGCGGTAATCGACTGTCAGAAGAAGTCAGTAAACTTTACGACTCCGTCGAAGATAGTGTTCTATGGTAGTAAATCCCCTAGACAAGAAAGTTATCTGACGGTTATGCAAGCCAAGAAACTTTTGATGCAAGGCTATGTAGGATGTCTAACCTACATAGTTGATACGCGTAAGGAGAGCCCAAAGATAGAAGAGATATCGGTGGTTAGAGAGTTTGTGGACGTATTCCCAGACGATTTACCAGGACTTCCACCAAATAGGGAGATAGAGTTCGTGATCGACTTAGCGTCGGGAACTGCTCTGATTTTGAAAGCTCCGTACCGAATGGCTCCGATCGAGATGAAGGTGATAGTAGTGTGCATACAAGCCAATCATGTATGATGACAAAGCACATACTTTGTAAACAATCTTATTTATTTATTAATAAAATATTCATTTAAGGCATATAATTATCTACATGGTGCTTTTTTTATAATATGTAAATAACCCATAATTTTAAGCAATGCTTTTAGAATCATGATGAGATCATGATAATGAGATCTAAATTCTTAGAAAGCTTAAAAACTAAAATAGTTCCCAATTGTGGGATTACTAAAATGGGGATTAGTAAATCCGGATATATTGGTACATATGTTGCTTGCTCATTGGATGAGGATGACTGATCTCATGGTCATTTGTGTGGAGACACTAAGGCAAGTATGTAGGTGCTTATTGGAGAATAAGTTCACTGAACGTGACTCGCTATGGAATACCTAATGGAGTTTTACTCGCCTGTCAATAGGAATTCCTAATGTGATAGTAGTACATGTGATCCTTGGACTTGAGATCATCATAGTATCTTGTATGAAACAAATTATACTTTGACTAATTCCTTAAGGCCTTTTAAGGCATATATAGGGTATGCTTGGGTATAATGAGTTACATATGGAGATAATAAATGATCAATAAAGAATCTACCACCTCTAGTAAAAGAGGAGATATGTCCTATGTGATTCGTTAAATGACAACCCAGGAATCCTTGACCAAGGTAGAATGAAATTAGAAAGAGGTTTCTAATTTGCATTATTTGGAGTTGTGCATTTTCTAATCGAAATACATATGATTAAATAAATTAAGACTTGACAGTAAATCCATGTCTTATATTTAATTGGGACATTGTATGGTGGAAGGATTGAATTGTACGATAACTATTAACTCACAGGTTCTTTTATGATTAATGTTGAAATCTATATTATTTGGAAAGTCGTTGATCGCTAGGGAGGCTTATCCCTATTGTAGAATAAATGTTATTTATTTAAATAGATTATTAGTTAAATTTGTTTATTTAAATAAGATTAGAATTGTTCTAATTGATTTATTCACAACCGGTTTAATATGGAGAACCTAAAGGGTCACACCATAAAAGGAAGAAGAATTATTTAAGAAGAAAATGGCATGATAGTAATAATGCATTAAGTATAATTAATTTAATCTATGATGATAGAATAAATTAAATAGCTTAATGTTTATTATTTAATATTTTAAAAATATTAAATATAAATTAATAAGAGGAGTCTTATTAATATTATTATTATTATTATTATTTTAATTCTAAAGGAGTTTAGGAATTAATATAATATCAGTACTCTCTCTCAATCCTAATAAAGATTAGGATATAAATTAATTAAAAGTATTTAATTAATTAATTAAATAAAACCCTATTCTAATTGGATTAGGAGGGTTAACCTAATATCTATATAAGAGAGTCTTATATCAGAAATAAGGAACGTGAATTTTTCAAGAGTTGGGAGTACACATATTCTATAGAGATAGAAACAAGGGTTAAGCCAATAACCCATCTTACTGAGTTCTTCATCTTCCTTGGTGGATCACCGTTAGAGGCCAAACATTTGGGTGGCTGACATTGATCAAGGGAAGGAGCCACTACAGAGGAATCAAAGAAATCAAAGGAGTAGAACTTGTACCTGAGGAAGCTTGGATCTTCAAAGGTATAATTCTATTTTTCTCCTTCCTCATTCACTGATAATTGATGCATAAGAATGATCATGGTAATGGGTTTGTATAAATTTTTGAAAACCTAGTTTTTACGCTTCCGCCCTATTTATGTGATTTGATTGCATGATTGAGGTACGTACAAACCCAACAGAAGGAACTGATGGTTCAACTACAAGAATTGCTGGACAAGAAGTATATTCAACCGAGCGTTTCGCCGTGGGGAGCGCCCGTTTTATTCGTGAAAAAGAAAGAAGGATCGATGCGGCTTTGCATTGATTATAGGGAGTTGAACAAAGTTACGATCAAGAATAGGTATCCTTTACCTAGGATCGATGACTTGTTTGATCAGTTGAAGGATGCTAGATACTTCTTGAAAATTAATTTAAGGAGTGGGTATCATCAGTTGAAGGTGAGAAGGGAAGTTATACCGAAGACAGCTTTTAGGACTCGGTATGGTCATTACGAGTTCTTGGTGATGTCATTTGGTGTAGCGAATGCCCCAGCTGCATTTATGAACATAATGAATAGAGTGTTTAAGCCATTCCTAGATAAGTTCATGGTGGTGTTCATAGACGACATCCTAGTTTATTCCAAAATTAAGGAGGAACACACTGAACACCTAAGGCTACCTTTAGAATCACTGAGACGAGAGAAACTTTATGCGAAATTCTTGAAGTGCGAATTCTGGTTAGAACGTGTGCAATTTCTTGGCCACGTGATTGACAAAGATGGGATTTCGGTAGATCCGTCGAAGGTTGAAGCTGTAATGAATTGGGATCAGCCAAAGACGCAGTCTGAAGTGAGGAGTTTCTTGGGATTGGCAGGTTATTACCGAAGATTTATCCAAGAGTTTTTTAGAATCTCAACTTCGTTGATGAATTTGACTCGTAAAATAGTTAAGTTTGTTTGGACGAAAAAGTATGAGGAAAGTTTCAGGAGCTGAAGAAGAGGTTGAGTACTACGCCTGTATTGTCTTTACCGGATAGTACGGGAAATTTTGTAGTATATAGTGATGAATCACATAAGGGATTAGGCTGCGTGCTAATGCAAAGCGGCAAGGTCATTGTCTATGCATCAAGATAACTAAAAGATTATGAGAAAGGGTATCCGACCCATGATTTAGAATTGGCGGCAGTAGTGTTTGCTCTAAAGATATGGAGACACTACTTATATGGAGAAAGGTGTGAGATATACACAGATCATAAGAGTCTGAAGTATATCTTTACACAAAAGGATTTAAACATGCGCCAAAGGAGATGGTTGGAACTGATCAAAGATTACGACTGCGAGATTCTTTACCATTCGGGTAAAGCTAACGTCGTCGCTGACGCTTTGAGCATAAAAGGTCGGGAGAAGCTGAACATGTTAACTGATCAGGACCAGTTATTAGAACAAATGACTAGATTGGAACTGGAAGTGAAGTTTCTGAAGGAATCGGATGAGAAGTTGTTTCAAGTAACAACTGGTTCTACTCTGGTAGACAAAGTGAAAGAAGCACAACTTCACGATGAGGAGTGCGAGACGATCCGAAAAAGAATAGACGATGGTGAAGAAATCAAGTTCAAGATTGAGAATGAAGGTCTGCTACGATTTGAAGGAAGAATTTAGGTACCGCCAGTACCAGAAGTCAAAGAGGAGATTTTGAGCGAATCTCACAGCTCGAGATATTCTATTCACCCTAGAAGTATGAAGATGTACCAGGATCTCAAACACCATTTCTGGTGGCCGAATATGAAGAGGGACGTTGCTGAATGCGTTGTAAAATGCTTAACGTGCCAGAAAGTCAAAGAAGAACACCAGAGACCTAGCGGATTGCTACAACCGTTGGAAATCTAGAGTGGAAGTGGGAGCATATCACGATGGATTTTGTAGTGGGTCTTCCAGTGACTCAGAAGGGTTTCGAAGCGATTTGGGTGATTGTGGATCGACTGACAAAGTCAGCCCACTTTCTACCGCTCAGGATTAAGTACAACTTGGATCAGTCAGCGAAGCTATACGTTAAGGAAATCATTTCTCGACACGGTGTTCCGGTGTCGATTGTGTCCGACAGAGATCCGCGTTTCATGTTAAATTTTTGGAAGCGATTACAAGAATGTCTGGGAATGCAATTGCGAATGAGTACAACATACCATCCTCAGACTGATGGCCAGAGCGAGAGAACGATTCATACACTTGAGGATATGCTGAGAGCTTGCGTTATGGACTTCAAGGGAAGCTGGGTTAATCATCTACCATTGGTGGAGTTCGCCTACAACAATAGTTATCACACGAGTATTGGCATGCCGCCTTACGAAGTGTTATACGGCAGGAAATGCAGAACGCCTTTGTGCTGGGATGAAGTCGGTGAACGTCAATTGTTGGGACCGGAACTGGTACAATAAACTGCTAAAATCATGAAGCTGATCAGAACAAGATTGATTGCTGCTCAAGACAGACAAAAGAAATATGCCGATCAACATCGACAAAATCGAGAATTCTTACCGGGAAGCTTCATTTTCCTGAAGGTATCTTCTTGGAAGGGGAAGATTCGATTTGGTAAGAAGGGAAAGTTGAGTCCCTGATTTATTGGACCTTCTGAGGTACTACGAAAAATTGGCGAAGTGGCTTACGAGGTGGCATTACCTCTGGAGCTAGACAATATACACAACGTATTCCATATTTCCGTGTTACGACCGTACAAACATGACTACAAGCATGTAATAGAATACGAGCCTTTACAGTTTGATAAAGACTTAACTTATGAAGAGGTTCCTATTCAAGTAGTTGATAGGAAGGAACAAGTACTTAGAAATAAAGTGATACCTTCTGTTAAGGTAATCTGGAGGAACCACAATGCTGAAGAAGCCACGTGGGAACTCGAAGATGTACTGAGGAAATCATATCCTCAATTATTTTCTTAGCCTTTTTGTAACCCTTTATATATCGATTATGGGGATAAAATCTTTTTAAGGGGGAAAGAATGTAACAGATGAGATTTTTTTTATGTGATTCTGGGGACTAAATCCTTTTAAGGAGGGAAGATTTAACGAATGAGAATTTTATATATTAATTATAAATATTTATTCAATTAAATAAATATTTGATTTGATTTATTTATTGAGCTAAATAAATAAATTATGTGATTATTGTGGAGTAATTTAATTAAGTGCAATAGAATTAATTAAATTGATGTGTAAGTAATGGTGTAGCATAATTCTAATTTAATTGAGAATAATTAAATTAGAGCAATATTATGTGCTAAGTGTTTATAATGATTTACTAATTTGTTATATGAATTATGATTAATAAGGGAATTACAATTGTGTAGCAATTTAGTATTGTGTGCAATTTTAATTAATTAATAAATGTTAGCTTGTATTTAATTAAATTAGAAGGTTGCAATTTAATTAAATAAAGTGTAGCATTTAAACTATGAGATAAAAGATTTATTAAAAGAATTGAAAAAGGTTTTAAATTGATTTTACCAAACAAGGCCCTTACTTTTTTTTTAAACCCGTTTTTACCAAACATGGCCTTAGTTACTTTTAATCTGTTTTAAAAATAATGTTGTTTTGCTAAACATGACCTTAGGGCTTTTTAAATTCAAAATTTTGTAACTTATATAATTAAGTAGTAGTTAGTATATGTAATTAGTATAATACTAATTAGCTACATTAATATTGTAAGATATATATATTATATATCTATAATATATGTTAGTTTAGAAAAGTTAGTCTGTTAGAAAAAGAAAGAACAAAACAGAGAGAAAAGAAAGAACAGAGAAAAGATAGAGAGGAAAGGAAGAAGAGAGAAAAAGAAGAAGACTTTGAGAAAGCAAAAGGAAGCAAACACACCATCATCATCTTCATCTTTCCTCCTAATCCAAGCTAGAAAGGGTATAATCTCTATGTTAAACCTTTTCTATATTGTGTTTTACGTATTCCATGTTTTTCATAAAAGAACTTCTCTAAAATAATCTTTTTTTGGTGTAAATTACTTGATCATGATGTATATATGTGATGTATTTATGCTTATATATGAGATATATAGTTGTTTTAGCAATTCAATCCACGTAATTACGATGAACTTGAAGAAATCATGTTCATAGTAATTTATTGTGAGCTTATTTTGAAAATAGTCTTTAAATCATCAAAATTGGTATGTGTTTGTAAATGGTTGTTTAAATTGATCATGGATTATGTTAATATGTTAAGAAATAGAGTTAACACAATTGGAATTTTATGATTTGATTTAAAAATGAATTCGCAATAGCAATTTTAGTCAAGAACGCTTAAGAATGTTGTTTTCTTCAAAAATCATGAAAATTGTGTTTTGATTATGTGTTGTAATGATTTTGTATGTTATAATCATGTTAAGAGTCTAAAAGTTTTTTTTCATTAAGTTTCATGTACATCATGTTGAGAAAAATCAAACTTTGGTATGAAGAAATAAGCCAAATTGGCTTATTTCTCTGCCGTTCGAGAGCTGGGGGAACCCACCAGTAGTGGACCCCGCCCCAGCGGGGCTTTTAGCTTAAGAGGACCCGCCCCAGTGGGGAACCTAATGTCCAGGTTTTTGTTTTGTGCTTCATGGAGTTTTGTGCAGTGTTTGTTTAGCTAACGTCTATTGATGACTTGTTAAGTGTAATAGACAATGAGATAACATACTTTTGATATGTTTAAGATGACTTGAAGTCTTATAAGAATATATTATATGTGTACGTGTGTATTACTTTCATAAGGTACGCTTGATAGTTTAAAGCGTTATAAGCTTGTGAAGTGTATGTTGTGAGTTGAACTTAAGTAAGAAGTTCAATGATGTTAACGTAACAATCGTGTACTAATTGATATTATAAAAACAATGTAATATGTAGGGTAATTGTGGAAGTGGTTTGTAATTATAAAGTGTAGCTTGCGCTTGAGGCAAGTTTTCTAATTCTTAATTCTTTTACGTTAAACAAGTTTCCTAAGACCTTTCTTTTACGTTTATGCGAGCTTTCTCATTGAATCTTTTCATCGTGCAAGTTCTCTAACCCTTGCTCATTATATCATGCAAGTTTATTTCTTATTCTTAACTTGTTATGTATTGTACAAGTTATGTTGTATTCTAATATGCATAATGCACAAGTATTGAAGTATTATTGAAGTATTGCGATATTGACTTAATTGTTCAATCAAGATCTACTTAATCTTTCAATTGCTTTAAGTTATTTCTAAAGCATACCTACTTATTATGAAATCTATTGTTATATCTTACAATTGGTTCATAGTTCTTATATTATCGAACTGATAAAGTATTGTGAGTCGATTCAACTACTCCTTAGTTGATGATAGTTGAAACTCCAAATTTCCTTTAAGCTTATCCAAACCAAACTTTCTTTGGTGCGGACTTGTATTCAAATACTGAGATGAACAACTCTATTTATTAGGGGAGGTTACTACGCGAAAGCGTTGAATGTTTGTGCACAATACATGGTACGAAGGGCTGATCCCCCTAAGTACGAGTTAAAGGTCCATAGTCTCAATGACTGTTAAAGGTTTTAAATAGAAATATTTATAACCTAGGACATAGTTCAAGGTCGTATGACTCTCAGATAAATTCTATATTCGAATTTTAAATATGATGAAAGAATTATTATTCAATTCTTTATTTTGACGAAAGTAAAGTTATTCAAACCTTTTTGAAGTTATTCAGTTATGTCATATCATTGTTATATTTCAAGTGAGCTTTTGTTTTCTCATTCTTGCACATTTTATAACCCCTTGCAGTTAAAGCCGAGAATGTTGACGTACCGTCAACAACTAAAAGGGAAAGGAAAGATGAGCAAGTGAAGACTTGTTGTCTTCAATTTTGATTGTAATTCCCCACTTATTTGTTATGTTAAGGTTAGATAACCCTGGGATTTACTTTGGACAAGGTTGTAATCTATTTTGCAATTATTTATTATGGAGTAGATGCATGTTTTATTTAGAAAGTGAACACCAAATCTTGAGGAAACGAAGTACCCGGATTTGGGGGTGTCACATATACTCAGCCTGGAGTCCGAATCAAAACAATATGGTTTGGGATAAATTCTCAAAGAGATACTTGAATTTTCTTAAACAATTGTGTAGCTGAATCAATTAGCTTAGACATATACCAATAATTCTAACATCAATCGAAACATGTGCCTGGACAAACTTAATTAGCACTTGACTTTTCTTTAAAATTCTGAAAATCATTTTATGACGTCATGATACCGCACTGTATTTACAGTCCGTTTGATGATTCCGTCATTTTTTTGTGACTTTGTCATACAACAATATACCATAGTGGGCTGATGATCTTTAGATCACATCCAACACTAGGCAATAATGCATTGATGACTCCATCGTTTTTATCATATTTGCACCAGGTTTTATGATGCAGTGATGATATATAAAAATATATTTTGATATTTCAAATAATTTTTGTTTAGCCAAAACAATTAGCATAGACTCTTCTTTAAATAGTACAAAACCATTGAAAAATCATTTTTGGTGATATCATGCCGCAACAGGTAATGATGTGTTAGTGGTACGAAGTCCATCTCCACACCCTTGTCACCATGTTTTGAGGATAACAAAAATTCATTTTATTTCAAAAAGGCACATCAGTTCGAATTTAGCATGATTTCAAAAATTTCGAAGTCTAGCATAGCTAGAAGATTTGGAATACCTATGTTTACACCATCAACTCCAATTTCTCTAATGATTCATTGCTTAATAATTCTATCTATTTCTATCACCATTAAAACTAACTACACTAAAAACCCTCAATTCTTCATCCACAACTTTTCTATACCCAAAATAGTTCATCAAACATACCACACGTTATGAATTCAAGAACTTACCACAATAATATGAGTTTACGAACTTATCCTAGCAATACGTAGTTCAAGAACCAATCAGCAACTGTCCATATGCTTAGGGGTTCAAAAATATACCATACAATTATGAGTCACAAACTTACCATAAGTATGAGTTTTAAGAACTCGTACCTAATCTTATATTCTCTACCTATTCGTTATACACATGAGAAAAGAATCACCTTCTCAACATACATATAGCGAATATCACGACACCAATATTTTATTGATTATCAATATAAGAAGCTAAGTGGTTGTCGAACCAAACACAATCCCCTGCCCATACAAGGAATTGGTTAACTCAGCCACTAATCAATATAGGAAGCTAAACGGTTTGTTAAACCAAGGACAACTCCCTGCCCATACAAGGAATTGTTCAACTCAACCACTATATCCATATAGGAAGATAAGTGGTTCTAAAACCAAGCATAAATTCCGCTCCCTTGCAAGGAATCATATAACTTAGCTGCTAACATAAGTCCTCAATTGAAATCCCACGTAATCCTAGCTCCCTCTTTGCTAAATACGAATTTTATTTTATCCGTATCTACAACTCTTTCCTGAGTTTTCATAGTACAATAGTCGTATAATAATTCTGCTATAAAAGTTACAATAAAATGATTGATCATATGTCCTCCTATGACCTTATTAGATCACGTTGTGATCTCTTCTTATAATCGTGTTATATTACGATTCTTTCCTATCTTATGATCATTTTGTTTTATGATGATCTTATCATAATAATGAATTTCCTGAATTCATCTCTTAACACTTAAACTCTATTTGAGTTTATTCCTATTTCTCATCTTTGCGGTTATAGCCTAAGGTAACCCTACCTAAGGTTTATAACCTACACCTCTGATACCAAATGTAGCGCCCCCAAATCCGGGTCCTCAGAACCTTGGACATGGTGTGTCACGATACATCATCTTCATACATATTCTATAAACTAATGCGGAATATATAAACATATACTGTTTATTTCACAAGATTCTATAACATATCCCAAGGTCTGTTAACCTTAACTTAATACATACCTTAAGTATTAAAAAGGTTTACAACATTATCTGTATATGATAACTAAATAGTTATGAATGTGTAGTAATCTACTCTTGTAGTTTGCCTTTGCCTCTGTCTTTCTTTGAGCCTTCGTCTTAATCTGAAATTTATTATCATGATATAGCAAGGGTGAGCAACGATTTTGCTCAGCAAGTTTAAATACAACAAGGATATATCATGATTAAAAGAAAGAATAAGCTTTCAAATTTTCAACAATATAATAATTATAAAAGAGCATAAATCAGAGTTTCAATAAATGAATGACTGAACCAATAATGTTTAATGTCAACAAGGACAATGAACAACTTTAACTGAACCTTAGGGTAATGAAGGTGATCAATCTTTCATACCAGATGAACATATGAAACATGCACTAAGTGTGAATCAATAATCAGTATAGATTTGAATAATCAACAATAATTATTCACTACCATGCTTTGAAAATATAACTCAAGTTTGAGTTAGAGAAAACTTACTCAATAAAAGAGTATAGAAACTTGCCTGTATCGTTGATTACTACTACGCAATATAATTTAATCGCTTTATTGAAAAGACCTATCAGTTATAAGATTGATCCTTCAATTAGTATAACATACTTATCCCATAATACTATTACTTTAAAAGTAAACCATCTAACACTTAACCACATAGTCAAATATTAGATATCCTTTACACTATACTTATTTACAAGTCTAAACCTAGCACATATCAAGTCTTTAATAGTATTCAATATAGTATACTGAGTGGTTTTCCACAAACAACCAACAAATTAGTTTTTTTCTCGTCTACATTGTTTTCACAGTGAGTTACGTCGGTTACTAATTTGTATATACCTCCGCTCCCTGAAGGAATCGTTTAGCCCAGCTACTATACATCAACCATTAAAGTATACGATTGCACTACCTTAGACTTAACACTTACTCGTTCATTTATAAGTTCTTATTATAACTAGGTAAACTATTTATGAATTTAGGAGACTTAATATACCATTTCAGCAAACTGAAACCATACTATCTTCCCTTCTTAACCTTTTCAGTTTCCATTTCAGCAAGCTGAAACAAAACTGACTTCTCTTCCCAACATTTTAGTTTCCATTTCAGCACCCTGAATTGTTCATTTCAGGAAGCTAAAATACTATATTCACGAAAATATCAAATCAGTTTATTATTTTTCTATCCTTTGGCCAAACATATATACATATAATCCATACACAAAAATAATTTTTTTAGAATTTTTCAACTCCTTTAACTATTTTTTAAAAATCCATTTTTAGTTAATTCCTTAAGAAATTAGCTACCTCACGCTTAACTCCAGAAATTCCCAACTCTTGGTGGGATCTTACATATATTAACATGGACATCCGTTTAAATTTCGTGGCCATCGGAGTAATACAACTTCGGTTATAGCGATTTTCGTTGGAAAAAAGCAAATATTTAAATGGTTATAACTTACTCAATTTAAGTCGGAATGAACTCACTTTTGGACACAAGCTACTTTATCTCATATATTTTCATGTCCCAAAAGATTTGAATTTATTACAATAATTAAGTGGATGAAACTGCCTTTGGCAAAAAGTGGCAGCAGCTTTTTGTCTCTTTTTTAGTTTTGGCGTCCTTTGATAAAATCAGTCCACACGAAAATTTTAAGGAATTTTTCTGTGATTCCACTTGGAAAAGTTAGAAAACTTGTATATCTAACTCCAGAAATTGACCACACTCAAAAATTCAAAATATAATGAGAGATATGGTTTTTTCCATTTCTTACTTTGTTTTTACAAAAATCTGATTTTCAATACTTGGTGATTTCTAAGAAATCTTCCCTATCCTCATCTAATAACCAACATAACCCATCATTAATCACCATAATACATACCAATAAATCATATATTCATGGATCTATCATGATTTATGATCTATTTCACCAAAAATCACCAATCATAAGATTAAACACCAACAAGACTAAGAAAAATTAGGTTTTCTTACTTTTGAAAAACTTATTTTCTATTTCATACTTTAGATCTTACTTTTGATCATCAAAAGATTTAGATCTAAACATGAAACACTATTAAACATATAGATCTAAGGTTTTAACCTTAAGATCATAACTTTTCAAAAATAAAAACTTAAATCAAACAAAGAAGAAAAATAGATTATATAAGTAGGAATTCTTTATACCTTAGCTTGATCCTCTTCTCCTTCTTCCTAAGATTTTCTTAGGAACTATGAAACACCAAAATTCTCTCCCTCTCACCTCTTCTTGAGGTGGCTGAACTCTCCCTTTCACTTTCTCTCTCTCTTAGTTTTTTAGCTAGCATAGAAAGAATGAGAGGAAAGAGAAAAGAAAGGAATTATTATTTTGTTTTGGTGGTTTAGTAGATATATTTTGTATATCTATTTTAATCTTCCACACTCTCTCTTTCTCATCATGTCTAAGCTTGCTTGCAATCCAAAGGTTGCTTGAAGACTTGGTTAAAGTGGTGGCTTAAATAAAAACTTGACACATATGGGTGGTTAGGTAGGAGTAGGTAAGTGAAATGATTAGATGCACTCCCCCTTGCTCCTCCTCCCAAATTTCGGCCACAAGGCCTTCTTGGGCCCAAATTGGTTTTCTTTTTAAGGTCCATATTGCTTACTTAATGTCCAATATGTCCATTCCCACTTAGGTTAAAAGTTGGGCCACTCTTTTAATGTTTCGGGTTAGCAATTTTAATTCTTTGGGCAATGTGATCCACATGTTTCCGTACTTTAAATTTTATACTTATTCAATGACTTAAATACTCTTCCTCAAGTGGACTAATCTTGGGCCAAGCTTGGGCTCACACTTAATTTCTTTTGGGCTTATTTAAATTACTTACCATTCTTAGTCCATTAAATCTATTATGACTAGAACTAATGCTCAATATTTTTGATATTTACATATTCTTAATTATCTTTATATATAAAATAAATGTATACACATTATATAATATATATTTATTTAATCATACATATAATTCACATAAGTTATCACATATTCTATTAGTTTATTAACTAAATAGCCATAATTGGCTTAATGAGTTATGACTACTTATATAATCATACAAGATAACCTAATAGGTTGAGACATATTCCATAAATCTCTACATTTTTAATTTCCTTAATAAACTTTCTTACACCATTTAGTTCACATCAAATTTATAGGTATCGCAGTACCTTATCCTTAATATTCCTTCAAGTACATATAGATTCATTTCTAGGGTTTAGAAATTTTGTAACCCATATATTCTCTATTCTCATTCAAATAGTAAACCATATATGTTCTTTTTTAAAAATTTTAAATTATTCCTCAAATTTTCATCTATGTTTTATCCGTTAACCTTTATTTTAATCATTCAAGAACTTATAAATTTTCGGGTTGTCACAGGGCGGCACGAGCTGACTCCGACTGTAGACACTCGAAATTTCTTGCCCCGATACTAACACTGTAGGAGGGTAAAACTATCTTTTCAAATCGACCCCAATCCTAATATCGGACCAGCAAATCAACTCCGATCTCCAATCGGACAGTCAAATCAACCCCGATCTCAATATCGGGCCATCAAATCAACTCCGATCTCCAATAGGACCGTCAGATCAACCCCGATCTCAATATCGAGCCATCAAATCAACTCTGATCTCCAATCGAATCGTCAGATCAACCCCAATCTCAATATTGGGCCTTTCAAATCAACCCCGGTCACCAATATCGAGACAACCACAACCTCAAACACCAGTCTCGGGATGTCAACTCAGCCTCAATCTCAACCCGGGAGGTACAGATCAACCCTGGTCTCAGCCCGGGAGGTACAGGTCAACCCCGTTCGTAACCTGGGAAGTCAAGTCAACTTTAGGAACGAACTTGAATCTCCACAACATCTCCAGAAGGCAACCTGGAATGACCAAGTCAACTTCAGAGATTACGCTGTGGACAAACAGACTCGAATGGGATCCAAGTCTTGGAAATAACTCCCGGAAGTCAACCAAAGGCTATACTGACACTAAAGGCAACTTTGGGAAGGGCAAAATGGTTATTTTACCAACGTCAAGTCGATTTGGTCAAACTTAAGCTGAATTGATGCCACCAAGGTCAGAACGAACCATAATGACGATCTCGAGTGCAAACAGCGCAAGACAGCTCAACAGACAAACTGCGGGGAATCGAAGACCTAGTTATGGACTCGTCTTCTTAGACCCAAAAAAAGTTTTATCCCATGTCATTGTGACACTCTCGGCGAGGGATTTCCGAAAAGGTATCGTACGCCTCAAACGGACGCTTCGATCAAAAGTTAAAAAGTTTCGACTTCAACCTCGCGATGCTCGGAGTGGACGTATTTTGAGACTATCAACCAGACACGTGGGCCCCACCAGGGGAGCCGTACCTCTACCTATGGTAGTAGCAGATAGAGCTGAGGCTCCTAGCCTATAAATAAACGTGCACCCCCCTCATTTAAAAAAAAGAAAAGCAGCGAACCTCTGTCCGTTTAATTTTTTGACTTTTTCACCTCTTTTAAACCCAAATTTTTTCACTCTAACACATAGATATACCCACATACCACCACATATCAGAAAATAACCTGTAGATTCTGACGTTTAGAGCCTACGATTTGGCAAAAAGCTCGTGTAGCAGTCCATTATAAGTATTTTTACGATTAGAAAGTGATTCCTACATCTTTGCACTGTTTTGCACTTGAATATAAAATTTTGTTTTCTAAATATGCCCGAAACTTAGTTCCATGGCCCTTTTCGTCAAAATTTGGTACATTTTTGTACATAAACTCAATTTCTGGCATTTTTACAACTCGGATTGACAATCTGGCAGCTCTAACAGCTTTAGTGCATTAGCACCTTCGTTTTAAGCAACTTCGCCGGACTGGGTTCTCTTCCCAGTCCTGGTTTGGCTTTTTCCCTTGTTTATTTAACTATATATATACTAACTTTTTAATTCTGTCAAGCCCAGATGTCAAATCTGAGATAGTTTACTACTTTTATATATATTTATGCATATATAAGTAGCCTTCACCACCACTGGATTCTCTTTCCACTCTTGGTTGACTACATTTCTGTCAATATATATATATATATATATATATATATATATATATATTTATATATTTCTGTCCGGCCTGGATTATTCGGTGGCCTTTATACTATTTTTTCACACTTCACCATTACTGGGTTATCTTCCCAATCCCTGGTTGACTATATTTCTGTACATTTACATTTCAGTTCGGCCTGGATTATTCTGTGGCATTGTTATTGCTTTTATATATAAATATGCATATATAAGCAGCCTTCACCACTACTGGGTTCTCTTCCCAGTCTTGGTTGACTACTTTTCTATCAATATATATATATATATATATATATATATATATATATATATATATATTTCAATTCCAGTCCGGGCACCGGTGTGAAAATCCATCTCCCTTTACAGCTTTTGTATATATAACAGTGTTTATATCTTGGCTTTACTTGCTTTTCATTAAATTAATGCTTTAAATATTCATTCGATATGAATCGACATTTTTCAGTCACAAAAGCAACCTCGCGTCCCTTAGATCGCTATCTAGTGGGAACGAGTCGCTTCGGTCAGGTGCGAACCAGGATTTACTGATGAATCCTCGGTGTTGGCAATATTGGGATATATATCTGTTTCTGTACAAATTTGAACTGTGCAGATTTTTTGGCTACTCTTATGTGAGCCTAGGAATCGTGGGATTCATAATCAAATCGATCAAAATCTGATTCCTACGATGAACAAACTCCGCTTTACGAATGTACCCTACCAATGTTTCTGTAAAATGTACATGCAAAGACCTTAAATGGTTATCTAGATTTAAGGTCACAACATAGCGAAAAATGTAACGATCAGAAATTTTAAGCTTCTTATTAATTTTATATGTGATTTAAAATTTTTAGGAGTTAATTTTTTCAAATTTATTTAAACCTTATGTGGTTATGTGCTTATGTGATTTAACCTATGTGAATAAATGCTAGGATTTTTATTGAAGGGAATCACTAATGGTTATTTAAATTAGTAGATTAACCTTGAGACTTTTATATCAGAATATTGATAAAAGTGTTAGTAAATTATATATTCAAATTTGTTGAATATGGTGTAGAGATTTAATCGGAATTAATTATTTATATATGAGTAATTAATTGATAATGTATGAAATTATTATTGTTGTAGATAAATAATTATTATGAATAAATAATAATTATGTGAGTAAGATATTAATAAATATAATGATATTATATTTACTTGATTAATTGTTTTAAACAAGCATGCGATATTAAACCTTTATTATATGATAGTTATCTATAAGGTATATTATACAAGGTGATTTTCGATATGGCTATGTATATTATAGACTATATAGTAACCTTAATTGTATTATATGAGATTGATAAATTTAATGTGTACATAAGAGCATGTGACAATACATGGATAGACATTAATATGTATACCCTATTACTTTATATTATATCAATAACATTATTAATTGATAAATGATTTCAATAAGTTATTATTATAATAATACCCAATTACTTTATATTTTGTGTTAATAGAAAATGTACATGGATTATATGTATGTACACTACTGATACATTATATCATTAGTTGCTCATTTGAAATGACATTGTGACACTAGTTAAATGTATAACCTAAGTATACATGAAATGAAATGTGTGTGTATTATTTAACCCAAGTATATTTATAATGTCTATAGATGTATATTTATAAGCTAAGTGTTAGCATACACTGTACACCCACTTGCTAGATTGCCGGGATTACTTTGTCCCATAATATGAACCCAATTTCTCTCTTCACGTGAAAGTAAGAATCTAGCCTACTCTATCTCTTCTAAATTTCCTCACAACTATAGCTAATCATACAAAAGGGAGTGGGATTCATGAGTGGAATCACCAACTACTCACCCACCATTCCTTGACCAATATGTAATCTTGTAATCCATGGGTTTGATTTGGGAGGTAATTACATTATTCGTATAACCATTCTCCTATAAATAGAGTCCTTCCTTCTCCTTCATTCATTTGATGAGATTTTCATATTATTGGGAGAGTATTATAGCAGCATTGTAAGGATCATTATAGCAGTAAACTCAATTTAAGCAATTACAGAGGTATACTCCCATTCTTTGTTCAAAGTCTATAAAATTCTAATTCCTTGATTCTTGAATTGAGCATGCTTTGATTGATTTGAGTATGCTTATTAGATGCTATGATAGTATACTACCATGTTAGAAATGTATTACATGGTGGCTGGAATAAATTTAGTTGGAAAAATTTTGAGTTAGGCTGATGAACTGCCGAAGCAGTTCAGTCTTGGTTGGATCAGGAGCCGGCGCAGCTGCGCCGGGTTTATGCCTGGTTGCAGCGCAGCTGCGCAGGCCCTGCAATTCAGATTTTGTTTTCTGCTATAAGCCTGTCATGCCATCATGTAATACCTTGTTAGAACAAACATGTAAGTTAGATTAGCACACATATATGAGTATATTAACATTGTGTAAACGTGTTTTGCTATGTTTACATACAAGGTTTATGAAACAACATATAGTTATGAAAATAAACTTAAGATTTCATGAACGAACGTCAACATATGTGAAGCATGCTAGTATTCTGATTTTGCAAGCATGTTAGTGTGGTTTGGAAATGCATGAATAATCCATTAAATTGTTGTGTTTATATAACTTGTAATGAAGCATTATCATGTTGAACTCATTAGTGAACGTTACTAACAACATAAGCTTTAAATGTGAACTTTGACGTATACGTAGTATGTATGAATTCTGATTTCATGGTCATGGTTGTGTGTTCTATAAACATGAGAACTAAGTCTAATATGATAGAACACACTAGCATACTTGATCGTAAGTTAAGACTTTCAAAAGAGAAACTTAAGACTTTCAAAGTAGACTTAACCAAGACTCGTGTCTTTAGATTGTGACCACTTAAATACATGTATGTGACTTATTATATGCATGGTAATACATGTGAGTAACGGTTACGAGATACTTTACATGTACTGTTTTATCTTTTTGACTTGGTTTACCTTGTAATAGAAACTTAGAATGTGAAATAGCATTGAATACCATGTGAATGATATTATGACCATGCGAGCATGTGTATTAGAGTTCGTTATGCCTATAAGCATATTAACATAGACCTCGTTTGGTCAAAGGGTGAATTTCGCATATGCACGTATTCATAAGAAATGAATTTCTGAAGCACGAACTACGTGATTAAAGTATATGTGTGTAGTATACTCGAGCATACATATTATATATTGTTTAGCCTTGTTATATGAAAACATGACTTAGTAATCAACTTTGAAGCATGAACTTGTATTAGTTAAAGTATGTGAATTATCAGCATGAACATATGGCTTCGAAATTGGATTAGGATGAGCATGCTAGTTTCGAAAGGGAGATTATAACTTGATAAGCATGTGTATTGGTTTAATGGCAATAGTTGCATGCTAGAGTTATGCCGGGACACTTTCAGACCCGAACAATTTGCTTAAGTCAAATTTTAACAGTTAACATATTATGATGCTATAAATGGTATGTTTGATATTGAACGTGATCTTATGTGATAGAATTATATAATGATTAGATTCTTGTATGTGTGAACTTATACTAATTGGAGAGATCGACTTGTTAATATTAGGTCGTTCCAATGCCATTTAAATTAAAGCTAGAATTATTTGTAGCTGAGCAAACGGGCAAGTTCCCTGACTTACACTCCTTATTTGTGCAAGTTCCCTGACTTACACTTCTTATTTGTGCAAGTTCCCTGACTTACATTCCTTATTTGTGCAAGTTCCCTGACTTACACTCCTTATTTGTGCAAGTTCCCTATCTTCCTCAAGTTATATTTGAGCAAGTATCCTAGACCCTTGTATTACTTTATTCAACAGATATTGTAAGCTAGTATCCGAACCCTACTTTTATTGTGCAAGTAATTTAAATCCTTGCACTACTTTATTCAATTACTCGAGTAAGCGAGATTCTAAACTTCACCTTTATTGTGCAAGTTCCTATCCTTCTCAAATTTATTTTGAGCAGGTTATTATTGTATTGTGAAAGTTCCCCGAACTTCACACTTTGGTTAATGTGAAAGTTCCCCGAACTTCACATTTTGAGTATTGTGAAAGTTCCTCGAACTTCACACTTTGGTTATTGTGAAAGTTCCCCGAACTTCACATTTTGAGTATTGCGAAAGTTCCCCGAACTTCACACTTTGGTTATTGTGAAAGTTCCCCGAACTTCACACTTTGGTTATTTCGCAAGTTCCCGAACTTCATTTCTTTATTATGCAAGTTCTCTAAACTTATACAAACTCATATATTGTGCAAGTATCTTATCTTTGTGTTTACTTTACTCAAAGAGCGTTGTAAGCAAATGTCCTAACCTATGCATTTACTTTATGCAAGGGATCTATTATGGTGAAATTCTCCGAATTTCACTCTTGATGTTGTAGGTGTCTAAGCCTATGCATTTATTTTATGCAAGGATTCTATTATCGTGCAAGTTCCCCGAACTTCACACGTTGAGTATTGTGCAAGTTCTCCGAACTTCACACGTTGAGTATTGTGCAAGTTCCCTGAACTTACACAAATTCCTATATTGTGTAAATTCTAAACTTCACTTTGTGCAAGTTCTCTATCCTTCTCATATTGTATTGAGTAGGTTATTGTTGAATCGAAAGTTGTTTACTTAATTGCTTGAACTTTATTTCCAAGCATGTTATTTAGTGGTTTAATTACTTATCAATTATTCCACATTGATATTATTGATGTCCGCACCTAGTGCATTTGAGCTCGAACAGTCTTGGACTTGTACATTATTCAAAGTTCTAAATTTCTTGAACTATGTCAGTAAGAGTCTGAACCTTTGCTCGATTAAACTAGTGTATGAAGTTTTCTTTGAAGCTATCCAAACCAATTGATGGTAAGGATTCTTAGACGGAATAGAACACCCCTCATATGTAGGAGTGTGCCCAGGTATCTAATATATATGATACGAGTAAGCAGATTTAAGTGTTATGCATATTCACGTTGTGCCCGAGGCTGATCTCCTCGAGGTACTGAGTTTCTGTAGCCAGAAGCCAGTAATCCAAAAAGGGTCAATTAGCTATTGAACCCATTGGAAAGTTATAGTTCAGAGTCTACTCGACTATCAGTCATTCTAAAGGCAATTATTATCTTTGCTTTTAATATTCATATTGTTGAATTGTTCAGATGTTCATATCGTTGAATCTACCTAATATTCATATTATTGAATCATTCTATTATTCATATTGTTGAATCGTTCAGATATTCATATTATTGAATCGTTCTAATATTCATATTGTTGAATCTTTAAGATATTCATTTTGTTGAAATCATTGTCAGATATTTTTCCATTCATCATGATATATCTTTTATTGTTGTATTTAAACTTGCTGAGCAAACTTGTTGCTCATTCTTACTATATCATGACTTATATTGCAGTTAAGCCTGAGCCCTTAGGGAAGGACAAGGGTAAAGGAAAGATATAGGATGGTTTGCAAAGAGCAGACTTTGTCTTTATGATTTGTGTAGTTACTGTTAACGTAATATGAACCCTAATGTTATTCTAGGGTATATTTGTATTGATGTATTAAGGTTATCGAATCTTGGGACTATTAACACCTTTTGAATGAACGACGTACGTTTATTATATTCCGCATTTTAGTTATCGTATGTTACTTAAATGTGGATGTTAGTATTGTTTCGTGGCGACCGGACCAGGGTCGGAGGACCCGGATTCAGGGGTGTCACAGGTTAGTATCAAAGCTTTAGGTTATAAACGTTAGGAATGCGAAACCTAAGTTATAACCTTAGTAGAAAACTCAAGTAGAGTTTGTAGGTGATGGATTGAGGATATCCATCGAGTCTTATTGTGATACTGACGTTGTTTATTTAAATCAGCTATTATGGATAGACGTCCTAAACTTCTTAATGTTAACTTGAATAGCATATCACGTAACAACTATATTTTTTTTCCTGTCCTCAAGATCATGCCGCCTAGGGGATTTTCGCGGAACCAGAGGGAGGAAGGATCTGTTAGCAATGGTGGATGGGGAAATGTCGACCCAATGCAGAGCTTCGTTTTCCTATTAATAGTAGCAATGTAGAACATAACCCCGCCAGCAGCTGGGCAGCCAGGACATCACTTGGCTAGTTTTAAGGACTTTAAATTGGTAGGATCACCGGAGTCCATGGGAACCTTAGACCTAATTGAAGCCCAGACATGGATAAAAGAAGTTGAGAAGGTGTTTGAGGTCGCACGGGTGGCCGAGGCACAGAAGACGAGTTTTGCCACATTCATGATGAAGGGCGAAGCTAATAATTGGTGGGAACCCAATAAAGGACTAGCAGGCGAAGGAGTTATTATGTGGGACAGAATTAAGAATTTCTTCTCAAAAAAAATGCAACAAGATATGGAAGTTAAGTTTCTGGAGCTGAGACAAGGAGGTATGTCAGTCGCGGAGAACGCGGCAAGATTTAAAGAGTGGTCTCGATTCACCTCGCATCAGGTGGATACGGAGGCCAGGAAAACAAAGAGATTTGAATTAGGATTGAAACCATGGGTACAAGAGGCAGTAGATGTATTAAAGATTTGGACTTTTTTTGATCTTTTGGAAAGGGCTATCATTGCTGAAGGAGGTAATGAAGCCATAGCACAATTTAAGCAAGTTAAGAAGACTGGTCAGGAAGGACAAAAGGGGGGAAACGGCGGAGGCAACAACCCCAATAAGCATAAATGGATGGAGAGCGAATCATCCGGAGGTGGCAAATCCGGGGAAAAGGCTAAGAAAAGTTTAAAGTGCAGTAATTGTGGAAGGAACCACTCAAGGGAATGCTTGAAGGGGAAGAATGCATGTTATCATTGTGGAAAATCAGGGCACATGGCTCCTCAATGTTCGAATAAGTCAAAAGGAGGATGTTTCGTGTGTAGAGCCACAGACCATCAAATCAAGGACTGCCCGAAGAGAAAGGGCGTTGCAGCTAGCGGCAACCCGAAACAACAAGGACGTAGTGTCAAGTATCATCCCGATCAATTATATAGATGCATATGTGTTATTCGATTCAAGTGCCACCTAATCTTTTGTTCTGAAGAATTTGTTAAACAGTTAGAATTACCCCGTGAGGAATTAGAACACCCTATGGGCGTAGGAATAGCAAACAAGGAAGTTATCCCCCTAGAATACATTCATAGGAATTGTTATACTGATTTGAAGGGAATTCGTGGATGTCTTCCCAAATGAGATTTAGCAGCAATAGTTTTTGCCTTGGAGTTTTGGAAGCATTATTGGTATGGCGAGAAATGTGAGATATACATAGTCTGAAGTATATCTTCACACAAAAGGAATTAAACATGAGGCAGCGCCGATGGCTAGAATTGATCAAAGATTATGACTGTGAAAATTTGTACCATCCAGGCAAAGCAAATGTAGAGGCAGATACCTCGGATAGGAAAGGCAGAGGGGAGTTATCGAGGTTGACCATTCAGAAGAATTAGTGAAAGATTTCAAAAGACTAGACTTAGAGGTTAAGTATCCAATGGAGACCAAGGAGAGATTAATTACCGTGTCAGTAAGCCCGACTTTATTAGATAAGGTTAAGGAGGCACAAGAGAAGGACGAAGATTGTAATATTATCAAGAAGCGATTAGCTGAAGGTGATGAGTTGAAATTTAAGATTGATAGCACTGAACTGCTAAGATTTGAAGGACGAATTTGGGTACCGTTAGTACTAGAAATTTAAGATTGATAAATTTAATGTGTACATAAGAGCATGTGACAATACATGGATAGACATTAATATGTATACCCTATTACTTTATATTATATCAATAACATTATTAATTGATAAATGATTTCAATAAGTTATTATAATAACAGTTATTATTATAATAATACCCAATTACTTTATATTTGGTGTTAATAGAAAATGTACATGGATTATATGTATGTACACTACTGATACATTATATCATTAGTTGCTCATTTGAAATGACATTGTGACACTAGTTAAATGTATAACCTAAGTATACATGAAATGAAATGAAATGTGTGTGTATTATTTAACCCAAGTATATTTATAATGTCTATAGATGTATATTTATAAGCTAAGTGTTAGCATACACTGTACACCCACTTGCTAGATTGCCGGGATTACTTTGTCCCATAATATGAACCCAATTTCTCTCTTCACGTGAAAGTAAGAATCTAGCCTACTCTATCTCTTCTCAATTTCCTCACAACTATAGCTAATCATACAAAAGGGAGTGGGATTCATGAGTGGAATCACCAACTACTCACCCACCATTCCTTGACCAATATGTAATCTTGTAATCCATGGGTTTGATTTGGGAGGTAATTACATTATTCGTATAACCATTCTCCTATAAATAGAGTCCTTCCTTCTCCTTCATTCATTTGCTGAGATTTTCATATTATTGGGAGAGTATTATAGCAGCATTGTAAGGATCATTATAGCAGTAAACTCAATTTAAGCAATTACAGAGGTATACTCCCATTCTTTGTTCAAAGTCTGTAAAATTCTAATTCCTTGATTCTTAAATTGAGCATGCTTTGATTGATTTGTGTATGCTTATTAGATGCTATGATAGTTTACTACCATGTTAGAAATGTATTGCATGGTGGCTAGAATAAATTTCGTTGGAAAAATTTTGAGTTAGGTTGATGAACTGCCGAAGCAGTTCAGTCTTGGTTCGATCAGGAGCCGGCGCAGCTGTGCAGGGTTTATGCCTGGTTGCAGCGCAGCTGCGCAGGCCCTGCAATTCAGATTTTGTTTTCTGCTACAAGCCTGTCATGCCATCATATAATACCCTGTCAGAACAAACATGTAAGTTAGATTAGCACATATATATGAGTATATTAACATTGTGTAAACGTGTTTTGCTATGTTTGCATACAAGGTTTATGAAACAACATATAGTTATGAAAATAAACTTGAGATTTCATAAACGAACATCAACATATATGAAGCATGCTAGTATTCTGATTTTGCAAGCATGTTAGTGTGGTTTGGAAATGCATGAATAATCCATTGAATTGTGTTTATATGACTTGTAATGAAGCATTAACATGTTGAACTCATTAGTGAACGTTACTAACAACATATGCTTTAAATGTGAACTTTGACGTATACATAGTATGTATGAATTCTGATTTCATGGTCATGATTGTGTGTTCTATAAACATGAGAACTAAGTCTAATATGATAGAACACACTAGCATACTTGATCGTAAGTTAAGACTTTCAAAAGAGAAATTTAAGACTTTCAAAGTAGACTTAATAGAGACTCGTGTCTTTAGATTGTGACCACTTAAATTCATCTATGTGACTTATTATATGCATGCTAATACATGTGAGTAACGGTTACGAGATACTTTATATGTACCGTTTTGTCTTTTTGACTTGGTGTACCTTGTAATAGAAACTTAGAATGTGAAATAGCATTGAATACCATCTGAATGATATTATAACCATGCGAGAATGTGTATTAGAGTTCGTTATGCCTATAAGCATATTAACATAGACATCGTTTGGTCAAAGCGTGAATTTCGCATATGCACGTATTCATAAGAAATGAATTTCTGAAGCACGAACTACGTGATTAAAGTATATGTGTGTAGTATACTCGAGCATACATATTATATATTGTTTAGCCTTGTTATATGAAAACATGACTTAGTAATCAACTTTGAAGCATGAACTTGTATTAGTTAAAGTATGTGAATTACATGCATGAACATATGACTTCGAAATTGGATTAGGATGAGCATGCTAGTTTCAAATGGGAGATTATAACTTGATAAGCATGTGTATTGGTTTAATGGCAATAGTTGCATGCTAGAGTTACGCCAGGACACTTTCAGACCAGAACAATTTGCTTATGTCGGATTTTAACAGTTAACATATTATGATGCTATAAATGGTATGTTTGATATTGAACGTGATCTTATCTGATAGAATTATATAATGATTAGATTCTTGTATGTGTGAACTTATACTAACTGGAGAGATCGACTTGTTAATATTAGGTTGTTCCAACGCCATTTAAATTAAAGCTAGAATTATTTGTAACTGAGCAAACAGGCAAGTTCCCTGACTTACACTCCTTATTTGTGCAAGTTTCCTGACTTACATTTCTTATTTGTGCAAGTTCCCTGACTTACACTCCTTATTTGTGCAAGTTCCCTATCTTCCTCAAGTTATATTTGAGCAAGTATCCTAGACCCTTGTATTACTTTATTCAACAGATATTGTAAGCTAGTATTGTGAAAGTTCCCCGAACTTCACATTTTGAGTATTGTGAAAGTTCCCCGAACTTCACACTTTGGTTATTGTGAAAGTTCCCCGAACTTCACACTTTGGTTATTTCGCAAGTTCCCGAACTTCATTTCTTTATTATGCAAGTTCTCTAAACTTATACAAACTCGTATATTGTGCAAGTATCTTATCTTTGTGTTTACTTTACTCAAAGAGCATTGTAAGCAAATGTCCTAACCTATGCATTTACTTTATGCAAGGGATCTATTATGGTAAAATTCCCTGAATTTCACTCTTGATGTTGTAAGTGTCTAAGCCTATGCATTTATTTTATGCAAGGAATCTATTATCGTGCAAGTTCCCCGAACTTCACACGTTGAGTATTGTGCAAGTTCCCCGAACTTCACACGTTGAGTATTGTGCAAGTTCCCCGAGCTTACACAAATTCCTATATTGTGCAAATTCTAAACTTCACTTTGTGCAAGTTCTCTATCCTTCTCATATTGTATTGAGTAGGTTATTGTTGAATTGAAAGTTGTTTACTTAATTGCTTGAACTTTATTTCCAAGCATGTTATTTAGTGGTTTAATTACTTATCAATTATTCCACATTGATATTATTGATGTCTGCACCTAGTGCATTTGAGCTCGTACAGTCTTGGACTTGTACATTATTCAAAGTTCTAAATTTCTTGAACTATGTCAGTAAGAGTCTGAACCTTTGCTCGGTCAGACTAGTGTATGAAGTTTTCTTTGAAGCTATCCAAACCAATTGATGGTAAGGATTCTTAGACGGAACAGAACACCCCTCATATGTAGGAGTGTGCCCAGGTATCTAATATATATGATACGAGTAAGCAGATTTAAATGTTATGCATATTCATGTTGTGCCCGAGGCTGATCTCCTCGAGGTACTGAGTTTCTGTAGCCAGAAGCCAATAATCCAAAAAGGGTCAATTAGCTATTTAACCCATTGGAAAGTTATAGTTCAGAGTCTACTCGACTATCAGTCATTCTAAAGGCAATTATTATCTTTGCTTTTAATATTCATATTATTGAATTGTTCAGATGTTCATATCGTTGAATCTATCTAATATTCATATTATTGAATCATTCTATTATTCATATTGTTGAATCGTTCAGATATTCATATTATTGAATCGTTCTAATATTCATATTGTTGAATCTTTAAGATATTCATTTTGTTGAAATCATTATCAGATATTTTTTCATTCATCATGATATATCCTTTATTGTTGTATTTAAACTTGCTGAGCAAACTTGTTGCACATTCTTACTATATCATAACTTATATTGCAGTTAAGCCCGAGCCCTCAGGGAAGGACAAGGGTAAAGGAAAGATATAGGATGGTTTGCAAGGAGCAGACTTTGTCTTTATGATTTGTGTAATTACTGTTAACATAATATGAACCCTAATGTTATTCTAGGGTATATTTGTATTGATGTATTAAGTTTATCGAATCTTGGGACTAGTAACACCTTTTGAATGAACGACGTACGTTTATTATATTCCGTATTTTAGTTATCGTATATTACTTAAAGGTGGATGTTAGTATTGTTTCGTAGCGACCGGACCGGGGTCGGAGGATCCAGATTCGGGGGTGTCACAGGTTGGTATGAAAGCTTTAGGTTATAAACATTAGGAATGCAAAACCTAAGTTATAACCTTAGTAGAAAACTCAAGTAGAGTTTGTAGGTGATGGATTGAGGATATCCATCAAATCTTATTGTGATACTGAAGTTGTTTATTTAAATCAGCTATGATTGATAGACGTCCTAAACTTCTTAATGCTAACTTGAATAGCATATCACGTAACGACTATGTTTTTTTTCCTGTCCTCAGGATCATACCGCCTAGGGGATTTTCGCGGAACCAGAGGGAGGAAGGATCGGTTAGCAATGGTGTAGGGGGAAATGTCGACCCAATGCAGAGCTTCGTTAACCTATTAACAGAAGCAATGCAGAACATAACCCCGCCAGCAGCTGGGCAGCCAGGACATCACTTGGCTAGTTTTAAGGACTTTAAATTGGTAGGATCACCGGAGTCCCGGGGAACCTTAGACCCAATTGAAGCCCAGACATGGATAAAAGAAGTTGAGAAGGTGTTTGAGGTCGCACGGGTGGTCGAGGCACAGAAGACGAGTTTTGCCACATTCATGATGAAGGGCGAAGCTAATAATTGGTGGGAACCCAATAAAGGACTAGCAGGCGAAGGAGTTATTATGTGGGAGAGAATTAAGAATTTCTTCTTTGAAAATACGTAACAAGATATGGAAGTTAAGTTTCTGGAGTTGAGACAAGTAGGTATGTCAGTCGCGGAGAACGCGGTAATTTACCGAACTTGTGGGGTGCCTAACACCTTCTTCACACTTAACCAAGCCCCCGAACTCAAAACTTTGTTTTCAAAGATCAAGTTCAACAGTGTCCAGCAATTGAGCCTCTTTCAAACAAAACTCGGTTGATTTGGTACAACCATTTCAAATCTACTAATTGGCGACTCTATAAAATGTTCAATCGTCGACATGATACATGTTGGCTTTTTTCCTAAAAAACCCTTCAAAACCTTGTTCGCAATAAAAAGAGTGAGGGTAGAGATAACTTCGGAAGAGATAACAGATCAGGGTTATGACCCGACCCGCGGATTTTTTTTACCCAACATCGACAGGTGGCGACTCTGCTGGGAATAGTAGAGGGCTTAGGCCGCTTTCAAATCTTTTCAATGTATTTCCCTTTTAAAACTATAAATGCGTGAATTCTACATCTTTACATTTAATAAATGTATGAATGCTGCGTCTTTACATTGAATGGATGTGAATGAATGCTTTTTTACTTTTTAGTGCTTCACACACATATTAGTGCTTCGCACCAACTATCATCATATGCATACGGTGAGGATGATGTATGTGAATGTATGTTGTGTGTTCCTCTCACAAGGAGGCAAAACCCGTCGGTGATAATTAATGTCCTGGGGACGGCTTAGTCTCTGGGGCTCATGAAAATGCACCACCCAGATTCGCTCCATTTGAAAGATCGGATTAATTTCCCCTCTAGTAGATTTCGATGATCTGGGAACCTTCATGCCAAAAAAGCCGCGAGAGTAGCCTAAGATAGGTCAGCCTCTGATGAACTAAATCCGATGGGAAGCTTCTTTATGCCTTCCTCTTTCAATTCAATGTCCAGTTTTCAATTTTTATTTCTTGTCATCCTGTCAACAAAACAACTGACCTCTGTTTTGCAGGATAAAATTAAAAACCACATCATGCATCCTATCCCTACCTACCTCAGGAAATTGACACGCCTACGTTTTGTTGTAGGTGAAAAATTGGTCCTGTCACTAGATCTAAGTCTAAGAAAGCACTAAGTCCATCCACGGACATGGCTTCGAGTGCTCAAACAGAATCCACCCCTGTATCAAGGGAAGAGTTTGAAGGACTGAGAAATCAGATAGCTGAACTAGACGATTTTCTGAGAGAACAAAGCAAGGCCCTTAAAGGGAAGCAAACCAAAACTCATACAAGAACCAGGAGTACCTGGAGGTAGTGGTAGTCAAGAGACTGAAAAGGCCGAGACTCAGATTCCTTGACCACAAAACCAGGACACAACCAACAAAACTCCTGACATCACCACCCTCAACAAAGAACAGGAAGCTGGTGACCTTCTCAAGAAAGTACAACAAATGGAGGAAACTCAAAGGGTTGGGGCATTCGGTAATGTTAATTACTTTGACTTCTGTATTTTCCCCGGGGGCTTGTTATCTTGAAAAATTTCAAACTCCTGATTTTGAGAAATATAATGGATTGGGAGATCCATATACACATCTAAAAATGTTCATCAGAGAACTCGGATCCTATGCAGAGGACGAGAAGCTTCGAATGCAGCTATTCCAGAAAAGTTTGACTGGAGAAGCCAGAGCCTGGTATGCCTATCTGGATAACTCTAAGATTCACAGTTGGGAAGAGTTAGCCCATGCCTTCCTCAGTGAATATAGCTTCCAATCTCAGCTGGCTCCAGATAGATACCAGAGAACCAAAATCAAGAAAAAGAACACTGAATTATTCAGAGAATATGCCCAACGATGGAGGCGGGTGGCAGCATAAGTCACCCCAACCATGAATGAATCTGAGATAGTCATGACCTTCATCGACATCAAGGAGGCGCCATATTATGAGAGGGTCCTAGCAGGCATAGGAAAACCATTCTCTAAAATGATTAAGCACGGTGAAATGGCAGAAATGGGGCTCAAATCTGGGAAGATCAAGGATCTAACCGCCCTCGAAGCTGTTACTGAACATATCCAGTCCGAAAATTATGGGAACAATTCCCGGAGGGTACACAAAAAGAAAAATGAAGAAGTGTCCTTAGTGTTGCAAGGACAAAATCCAAGGGCGAGGCAAACAGTATGCCCATTCTAAAGAGGAACTATACCCCTTTCCAAACTCCAGCACAGCCTTCAAACCCTCCATTCCAAAAAAATATGGAGGTCAGGCATCGAAGAATTTTCACCCCTCTAGGGGATTCACTTGAGAACGTATTCAAACTTCTGACTGCTCAAAAGAAGATTTTCCAACTCCTTCCACCCACCAATACTGGTGGACAAAATTTTGATCCAAGCAAGAAATGTGCTTATCATTCTGGATCTCCAGGCCATGACACACAAGACTGTTGGTCTCTCAAGCACAAAATATAAGACTTGATCGAAAACGGAGAGATTGTGGTAACAAAGCCTGAACAACCGCATGTGCAGGACAATCCTCTTCCAAAACATAAAGAGGAGAATGTTAACATGATCAGCACCACAAGTGGAGAAGGATCCAAATACCTCCATTATATAGGAGAATCAACTCCATCCAGTAACAGCACCCCAGACACTTGGGAAGTCTCCGAAAAGAGGTTCCTGATAGAACAGGAAATGAAGTCAATCAAAGAACAAATCAAACAATTAGCAGAACTGGTCGTCTACCAGCATCAAATCACCAGAAAAATGATCAAACGGGCTAACCAGTCTGACATCGATCGTCCTCCCACACCGGAGATCATTTCCCCGAGGAATCAATATCAGCCTCATGAGAATGAACTCTGAACCAAAAAGGTGACCAAAGAAGAAAGAGTCCAAACTAGTGGAAAATTCCTATTTCAAAGGAACTTCACCAACTTAAACCAGTCAATGGAAGAAATCCTCCAGATGCTAATCAATAAGGGAATGGTTGTAGATTTGTTACCTCCACTGAACCCTCGGGCCAGAAAGTTCAAACCTAACCAAATATGTCAGTACCATTCCAATTCACCCCGATATAATACCGAGGATTGCTGGGCACTTTGCAACCTGATTCAAGACATGATTGAAAGCGGTGAATTGATGAGGAGAAATCAAGTTCTTGACCTCCCAGATGAAGACACTCTCTGGATCCCCACTGTATGGAACCAGAACACAATGGCTATCATATCCTGCGATAATGAGTCGACCCTCAAACCCTTAGTATTGCCAGGGAAAGGGGTCCAAGAGATACAAATCCTGTAAAGATGGCCATACCCGAGCCTTTAATCTTTCCCTTCAAACCCAGTATCCAATTATCAGTCTGAAGCAGGTCCCATGGAACTATGGGAACCATAAAGGGTCCACCTCAAACAACATTACCGTTGTGCCAAAGAACAATCCATTATACCTGCCTCAACGGGTGATTAAACCAGTCATCAAAGCCAAAGCAAAGGAGAATGATGAGAAGATTGAAGAGTTTCTCAACAAAATGGAACACAATGAAATCAAGGTGGTGCAAGACCTGAAAGATGCACCCAACCAAATGTATATCCTAGATTTGGTCTTATCCTTAGTGGATCATCGCAACATTCTAGTGAAAGTACTAGAAGAAGCCTATTTGACATATACCGTAGATGCCGAGAAATTCTGTCATGTGGTGGAACACATTTTCAATAACAATGTGATATCTTTCACTGATGATGATATCCCTGCAGAAGGAACGGTCCATCATAAGTCCCTGCATATAGCTGTGATGTCTTCTAGGGTATGTAATCGAAGGGGTACTCATTGACAGATGATCATCCCTCAACATATGTCCCTACGATACTTTGGAAAGAATGAAAATTAACCCGAACCAGGATCAAAACCAGTCATGTAGTCATTCAAACTTTTGATGGATAGCGATGCCAAGTTATGGGAGAAATAGAACTACCCTCGGAGATTAGCCCACACAGTTTCTACATATCCTTTCAGGTGTTCAATATCGCCACTAGATATAAACTGTTGCTGGGCAGGCCCTGGATTCATATGGCAAGAGCAGTGCCATCCACCCTCCATCAACAGCTCAAATACATTATCAATGGCAACCTCATCACGGTTAATGATGAACCAGAATACCCTGTCGGCATACAGGGAGACATCCTAGTGATCAGCCTGGACGTAGGGATTGAACCTGCAAGTTTTCAAGCCCTGGAGGTGAGTGATACCCAGTATCTACCTATCGGGGCACCAGCTCTGAAGCCTAAGGTCTCCACCGAAGTAATGACAGTGGGCCAGGAAATGGTATCCCTGGGTTTCCAACCTGGAGAAGGGTTAGGAAAGAATCAGCAAGGTATCAAGAGCCCGATACAAATCCCTAAGAAAATTGGGAGAGCAAGATTGGGATTTTCATCCCGGGCAAACCACCGGAACCCACATAAGCATCCCAAGGCTCATGCTTCCACCGTATTGCTGCCAAACCTTACTAATACCGGATGGGTAAAACCAATGAGTTAGATCCCTACTATGGTATCAGCAATACTATTTTCTCCAATTATACCTGTCAATGAAAGAAAAGTCCTCAAGCATAAGGCAGATAGCAAAAATGGTAAAAGAAAACATCATGTGTGAAGGACGAGACCCATTCGCTAACATGCCGGTCATCATAAACTACGAGGGTATGAATGATAAGATCCCAGACAGCGAAAATGAGGATCAGATTAAAATTCCTCTCATCAAGAAGGAAAAGGGGGGCAGTTCAAAGAAAAACCCTGACCCTATTATAAAGAATATCTCAGTCATCATTCAAGATAAGACAGATAATCACAAATCCCTGATCCTCCCGGTTCATGAGGATCTGACCTTGGATAACTGGAGCAGTGTCCCTTGCCTCGGTCAAAAAAGGTAAAGGGGCAGAGAGAGTGCATCTGCCCTTTAAGCATGGTTTCATTTACTGCTTACTTTTGATTACATAGCTATAGCAACAACTTTGTCATGCATTGCAGAATGCTATGTATATTTAACCAGTTGTATATATCTAAGATGAAAACCTTTTTGTTTTCAGGACTCAAGCGTTGGATATGTTTGTCTCTGCTGATGAGATGCCAACCTGTCAAAGTGACTACGACTTTGATGTAGAACTGAACTTCGACTTGATGGATATTGATCAAGAGGAGGAAGATGACTATGAGGTGCCCGAGGAGTCAAAGAATGGGTCAAAGATAAACCCAAACCAAACCTCAACCAAACCACTATTGTCAACATAGGAACCTCCGAAAACATCAAAGAAATCCAAATAGATTTAGACCTCGCATCAAACCAAAAAGCCGACCTGATCAAACTCCTAACACAGTTCCAGGATATATTTACATAGTCACATGAAGACATGATTGGCCTCTCTACTGACATTGTCATCCATCGAATGCCCATCAAAGACGGGTTCAAGCCAGTCAAACAAAAGCTCAGGCGATTGAAACCTGAATGGAGTCTGAAAGTCAAAGAAGAAGTTGTTAAGCAATTCAAAGTCGGGATTATCATAGTATCAACCTACCCAGAGTGGCTTTCCAACATAGTGCCCGTGCCTAAGCCTGGAGGGAATGTACGAGTATGTGTGGATTACCGGGACTTGAACAAGGCCTGCCTTAAGGATAACGTTTCGGTACCGTTCATCCACATCTTGATCGATAATACTGCGCAGTACGACATGTATTCCTTCGTAGATTGCTTTGCTGGTTACCATCAAATTATGGTTGCTGAAGAGGACTGGGAGAAAATAGTTTTCATCACTCCTTGGGGAACCTTTTGCTATAAATGACAATCCTTCGGCCTCATTAATGCCAGAGCCACGTATCAGCGAGCCATGATGACCCTGTTTCATGACATGATGCACAAAGAAATAGAGGTCTATGTGGATGACATCATCATCAAATCCCGGAGGGAGGATGATCACATCGACCATCTCAGGAAGCTGTTCAATAGGTTACGCAAGTATAACCTCAAGCTAAATCCCACCAAATGTGCTTTTGCCGTTAAAGCAGGCAAGTTGCTAGGATTCTTGGTGAGTAATCGAGGCATCGAACTAGACCCTGCCAAAATCAAAGCCATCACTGAGATGCCAGTACCTCTAACAGAGAGGGAGATACGTGGGTTTTTGGGGAGGATTAACTTCATAAGCCGATTTATTTCCCAGCTCACAGTAACCTGTGAACCCATATTCAAGCTACTAAGGAAGAATTCCTCCACTAAATGGAATGAGGATTGTCAACAAGCCTTCCTTGCTATCAAGAAGCAGCTAATCGAAGCACCAGTTTTGGTACCTCCGAGGGATGGAGTTCCCTTGTTCATGCACCTGTCCGTCAATGCCAATGCAATGGGCTGCATGCTAGGACAGAAAGATGATAGTAGCAAAGAAAGAGCCATCTACTACATCAGTAAAAGATTCAGCAGTGAGGAACAAAAATACACCTTGATCGAGAAAACATGTTGTGCATTAGCATGGGCCGCAATGAGGTTACAGTACTACCTCCATGGGCACATGACCTACCTCATATCCTGTATGGATCCACTCAAATACATATTCAACAAGCCAATGTTGAACTGTCGACTGTCCAAATGGCAGTTGATCCTACAATAATTTGACATTGTCTATGTGACTCAAAAATTAATTAAGGATTAAGGCATTGCAGACCAATTAGCTGAAGCACCTTCAGGAAGGTTCGAGCCCCTGAAGACCTATTTCCCAGATGATGGAATCATGATAATTCAGCAATTCTAGCAAGAGAATATAGTCCAACTATGGAAAATGTATTTCGACGGAGCAGTAAACATGGAAGGCGTCGGAGCTGGGGCAGTCCTTATCTCTGGTACAAGAGAACAATATCCTGTGGCTACCAAATTTAATTTGGCAACACCAACAATACGGCCGAGTATGAAGGCTGTATAATGGAGTTAAAACTAGCCCAATCCATGGGTATCAAAAAACTACTGGTCTTTGGAGACTCTGAGTTGGTCATTAGACAATCCACTGGGACATATCACACCAAAGAACTGCATTTTCTGCCCTACCATCGGTAGCTCGTCAAAATATCCTTGGAGTTTGAAGACATAACCTTCAACCATATTCCTCGGAGTAGGAATGATTTCGCTGATGCATTGGCAACGTTGGCTTCATTAATCCACATATTAGATAGGAGTGGGTTTCCCAACATTAATTTCACAGTTCAGAAAGCCCCAACATACGGGAATTACATTGGAGAAGTATCAGATGAAATACCTCCTATCAAGCAGCCTTGGTATCAAGACATCAAGGAATATCTACGAGATGGATCTACACCTGCTGGAGCAAGCCAATCTGCACGAAAGCGGATTCATAAGATGGCTATGAAGTTCTATCTAAGCGAAGATGCCCTCTACAAAAGAGATACTGGAATAGTCCTGTTAAGATGCCTTGATAAAGAACAAACCCAGAGACTGATGGATGAAATCCACGGTGGTGTCTGTGGTCCACACATGAGCGGTCATCTACTTTCCAAAAAGATATTAAGAACAGGACATTACTAGATCTCGCTCAAAGCTGACTGCAACGATCACGTCAAGAGATGTTTTCAATGCCAAGTATATGGAAACGCCATACATGCTCCTCCGAATGAGCTACACAATATGAGTTTTCCATGGCCTTTCTCCATGTGGGGAATGGTTGTGATCCAACCAAAAACCAATAATAGTCATCGATTCATCTTCACCATGATCGATTACTTCACTAAATGGGTTGAAGCAGCCTCTTTTTCCAAAGTTACCAAAGAGGTCATCATTAGTTTCATCAGAAACAATGTCGTATGTCTATATGGACAACAGGAGGTGATCATATCGGACAACGCCAAGAACCTGAACAATCAAATAATGAGAGAACTGTGCAGCAAGTTCCACATCAAGCATCTCAACTCCGTCATCTATCGGCCCAAGATGAATGGTGCTGTCGAAGCGGCCAACAAGAACATCAAAAAGATTATGCAGAAAATGTCCGCCAATCACAAAGAATGGCCTGACCTGCTGCCCCTAACCCTGTTAGCATACAGGACATCAATGCGCACCTCTACTAGGTCTACCCCCTATTCATTGGTATATGGCATGGAAGTAGTCCTCCCCATAGAGGTAGAGATGGAATCCTTGCGAGTATTGATCGATGCTCAGTTAGACGAGGATCATTGGTTACAAGACAGATACCACCAACTGTCCTTGATAGATGAAAAAAGGGCTATAGCCATTTTCCATGGGCAGTTGTATTAGTAAAGGATTCCTCGATCCTACAACAAGAAGGTCCGAATACGGCAATTCAAAGAAAATGACTTGGTGCTGAAGAAAGTTTTAGCCAATCAAGATGAAGCTAAAGGAAAGTTTGCCCCAAATTGGGAATGCCCTTTCATTGTCAAGGAAGTGTTGACGGGAGGAGCTATCAGACTACAAGAAATGGACGGGAACGAATTTTCCCCAACTCATCAACTCAGACACCATAAAAAGGTACTATGTCTGAAGCACATGCATACCCGCATCCAAATCCTTTGAATCAAATCAGGTTCGATTTCACTAGAAAGCCGGAACTACGAATGACCTGATCTCCCTCAACCCGGGAGTACGTAGGCAGCCATTTCTGGTGCGGTCAAACTAAATAAAAACTCAAAAACTCATCAAACCAAACTCAAAACCCAAGACAAATACTTTTCAAGCCTCTCTCATACAAAACCAGAACTATGAATGACCTGATCTCCCTTAACCCGGGAGTACGTAGTCAGCCATTTACGGCACGATTTGACCTTCAAGAAAAAACAAAAACCAATAAGAAACCAATTCCAAGACACCGAAACCATATAAAACCTAAATCCTATCCAGTTTACCTGATCAACAGGCCCATCTGAGACACTCCCTGACATCTCAACTGTCAGTCCATTAAGGAGAAGCTCAGGATACATCAACAACAGCAAGTCATGAAAGAAGTGGTAATCACTCAGCAATGACAATACATCTCCAAACAGGGAAGTCAATCAAAAAATATATTTCTCTGATATAAAAATGTTTGATATATACATAATATCCTGTATATGATAAAAATGGCTGATCCAGTCTGTGTAGGAAAGATAAAGCTAGTCTGTAACGATTGAGATTTTTATATATTAAATTGTAATATTTATTGAGTTGAATAAATAAATTATGTGATTTTGTGGAGTGATATAATTAAGTGTTATATATTAATTAAATGAATATTTAATAATTTATGTAATGGATGTATATTAATTTTATAGTATAGTTCTAATTTAATTAAGAGAATTAAATTAGATGAATTTAAGTGTTAAGTGTTACATGAATTATAATTAGCGAGTAATTATAAGTACGTGGCAAATTTTTATGTGATTAATTGATGTTAGATTTTAATTGATTAAATTAGAATGTTAGAGATTTAATTAATTAAAGTGTAACATTAAAATATGTGTTAAAATAATTTATTAAAATAAAGAAAAGAGTTTTTAAATGATTTTAACCAAACAAGGCCCTTATTTTTGTTTTAAAAAGGTTTTGCCAAATAGGGCCCTTGCACTAGCTTTAAACCCATTTTACCTAAACAATGCCTTAGTTAATAAAACTAATTTTTTTTTTAAATTAATCTGTTGCCAAACAAAGCCTTGTGGCTTTTAAAATCTTGTAACTGCTAATTTAATTATATTATTAAGTGTAATTAGTATACGTATATTATTATATCAGGTATATATGTATATTACGTTAAGTAAAACTACGTTAGAAAGTTAGACTGTTAGAGAGAAAAGAACACAGTGAGTTAGAGAGAAAGAAGAAGAGGAAGAAGAAGGAAAGGGAATTGCTAAGCTTGAAGCCTAGAAATCATCATCTTCCTCTTTCAATCTATTAACAAAAGGTATAATCTATAATCTCTACCCTTATATTTTTTTTAGAACTCAGTGTTCTTCATGTTTTATTCTATGTCAAAGCAAATTTTTATGAAATTGTATAATCATGAATTGTTTATACATAGAGTATTCATGTGTTGTTTATAAGTGAATTGTAGGCCATAAACAAGTTTTCAAAAACCAAATTGGTTATAAAACATGTTTTAATGGAAAATTGATGTTCTTGCGAGTTCATATGTTTTGGTTGAGTTTTAAAATGAAAATTGAGGATTTCTTATGTGTTAATATGCCTATTTAGAATTTATCATGATGCTATCTTCAATTACGGAAATATTGTATAAATTATGAGTTGAATTGAGTTAGAATTGGATTTACAATGAATTGTTTTGTGAAAACTATGAGTTTTTGAAAAATATCAAAATTGGAGTTTTTAAAACATGGATTCTTGTTGTTTAAGATGATTTTGTGTCTAGTAGCATGTTTATGTATGCTGGAATCATGTTAGAAGCTTTAAGTTTATGTTTTTTATGAATTTGTATGAATTGCATGAACTGGAATTAGAATTTGGTGTGGAAAAATAAGCCAAATTGGCTTTTTTTCTGCACAGTTCGCGAACTTGTCTGCGTTCGCTGTAGGGGGGCCCCGCCCCGGTGTGCCTGTTAAGGGAGAAACCCCCGCCTCGGCGGGGGGGGGGGGGGGGTGGCAGAAAAAGAAAACTTGTTGTTTTCTTTTGTATTTTGCAAAACTAATTTTATGTAATAACTTTTATGGCATGAGTAAGCATATATTAAAATGCTAAATAATTTCTAATATATTATATTAGTAAAATATAATATGTTATTATAATTTTGAATAATTATAATTAGAGTAAAGGTATAATTTAAATTATAATTTTGTTAAATTATAATGAATATTATTTGATTTCTTTTAATCAAGTAAATGTTGATTTAAATTATAATTGTGTATTATAATGCATGATTAATTATAAATTATAAATTTTGTATTATAATTTAATATTTGCATGCTTGATTATAAATTGTGATTATAATTTAGTGAATGCATGATGTAGTTAATTAATTATAAATTATAAATTGTTTATAATTTAATTAAAATAAGATGCGATTATAATTTGAGTCATTATAATTAGATTAAATGTTTAAATTATAATTTGATTAATGTGAGCATGCCTATGTGATGTAATTAAATTTTGTGGTTATTAATTATTAACTTAATAATTAAATAAAAATGAGTTAACCTAGATGGGGTAACTAATTATGTGAATTAGTTACGTGTTAACTAATTTAGGTTATTGTGATTGAATATATATGTGTAGGAAGTGTTAGAACGTGAGTTGTAACCGTAGCTTGCGCTTGAGGCAAGTTTTCTAAACTCAAACCTTACTTGAGTTATTTTATTGATCATAATGATGCAAATTAATTGTAATCCTTATAATTTTATATTGAGCAAATATTATCAAAGTTTATTATTGAATTAATAGGACCTTGACTTAATTGTTCAAGCAAGGTCTATATTGTCTTTTAAATGCTTTAAGTTTGATTCTAAAGCGTATAATAGATTCATAATCTTGCAATTATGAATTATTCCTGATTGCTGTAAGTCGATTCAATTATTCCTTAGTTGATGAACGATGAATTCTAAATTATCCTTTAAGCTTATCCAAACCAAACTTCCTTTGATGTGGACTTGTATTCAAATACTAAGATAAACAACCCTATTTACTAGGGGAGGTTACTATGTAAAAGCGTTAAGATGTTTGTGCACAATACATAGTACGAATGGCTGATCCCCCTAAGTACGAGTTAAGGTCCATAGTCTAAATGACTGTTAAAAGTTTTAAATAGAAATATTTATAACCTAGGACAAAAGTTCAAGGTCTTACGACCCTCAGATGAATTCTATATTCGAATTTTTAATGTTGATAGAGAATTATTGTGACGCCCCCGGAATTGGTCCAATCAACCCAACCCATTCTGAGTCGCTAAATACACTCAACAAAATCCAAATACAATCTTTTATATCAAACGGTCGTGCAAAATACGATCACACAACTGTGAGTGTCAATACAGACATGTAAAAAATATAAACATTCAAACTAAGTCCTCATTATATTTATTATCACACTATTTTACAAAAAATAGTGAGGACTTCTACAACTCTAACTCGGACCATCACTCCATTCTCCGACTAGTACCCGCGATATTCTCATTTCTTGAAGAGAATAATGGAAGAAAAGGGTGAGCTCAACTAGCCCAGTAAAGAATATTATGACTAAGATAATAAAAAAAAATTTATCGTTAGCCTTCAATAAATCATATAAAATATTATGGACAACAAGTTTTAGATCAACAACTGCAGCGAAAATAACAATTCGTTAGAAAAGTTAAGTAAAGAATGATGTCTACTATCTTCTATGATTTAAAAGTCCATCATCAATATTTTATCCTTGTAACATCAATCAATATATATCTCGAATCAAATATTCATCTTTGCATTACGGCCAAAGATATTCATTTGTATCACCAGTGGTCATGTTCATCTCAACACATGTCCATCTTTGCACTACGAGCCAAAGATATTCATCAAGTAATCATCTTTGCACTACAGGCCAAAGATATTCATCAAATAATCATTCATCTTTGCACTACAGGCTAAAGATATTCGTTTGTATCACCATTTAAGACTAAGGATGATGAAAAATAATATAAGGAATGAATCTAGTGAGATAAAGGACAAAGATTAGCGATTCTTAATTTAATTTATCCAAGTTCAAGAATACTCCATAATAATCAATTGTGGAGCAAAATTCAAGAATGAAGTTCAAAACTTGGATACAATCAAAGATAATTTGAAAGAACAAAAAAAATAAATTTATTTACCATGAATAGTACCCTATGAATAGTAACTCATGAATAGTAACTCGACATGAAAAGATAAAAAAATTCACAAGAAAGTTCAGACCAATATTCTAGTAAATGATATTAGATGAAGCACAAAACTCAAGGAATTTCTGATCATTTCAGGAATTATAAAAGCAATACTTACCGTAGTAAGTGTAAAGTTAAGAATCTGAAATGAAACAATATACGAAACTGCAAATGGATTTTCACCCGTCAGGCGGTAGTCCGCTCAGACAGATTATTTCCATAATTTAATAACAAATGAATACGAAGGGTTATTCACCAGGCATGCGGTAGTCCGCGTAGAGAGGTTATTCCCACAGAATAATAAAGAATGGAATAACAAAAGGATTTCACCATGCATGAGGTAGTCCGCGTAGACAGGTTATTCCAACAGAATAATAAAGAATGGAATAACAACCCTTACGAGTATTGAAAGAAAATAACTCTCTTCATGAATACAAAAGACATAATACCCCTTACCTTAAAAAAATTTGGAGACTGCACTAGTGTAATAGCAGAATACTCTTCTTCTTTCTCTTTTATTCTCTCTATACTTTCTCTCTCTAAAGCTTTAGTGAATTGGTGAGAAATAATGAAGAAATGAGCTTCTATTTATAGGCTCGGCAAAGTAAGGGTAAAATAGTCTTTTTGTCATAATTTATGACATCATCGCTTACATCATCGATCCTATGACATCATTGCTTACCTCATCATTCTGATGACATCATTGCTTACCTCATCGTTCCGATGACATCATTACTTACATCATAAGAATTCAAATTCAATTTGTTCTCTTCCACCTCATTTTACTTTTATACCATGAATTTACTATAATAATGTTACGATTCAAATTATAAAAATCATACTATTATATAATCACATCATGCTACTATAATGTAATATTATAATAATATATTTGAATTAATTATTTTATCGAAAAAGATAAAATACCAACTTTCAACAAATGTCACATGTTAAAAATTCCTCTGTTTAAATTCACATTGAATAAATATTTTCTTATCATATATATCAAAAATTAATTATTCACAAATAATATTACAGAACTACAATATTGACAACCAAGTCGTTCCCATGAAAGAGGGGGCCTTCCGATAAGGATTCTCCTTACTGGCGTGCAATTAATCAACCCCTTTCCTAGACAGAACTTCCTTAGACATTGCCAATAATGCTATCTAATAATATTATTCAAATAATATGAATTATTGATTTGATAATTTGTAATACTGTGCAATGACAATTATTGAATCACTAATATAAAATAGCAAAGTAGCACTTATTGATATAAAATATTAACGTAGCAAATATTGAACCAATAAAATATTATGCAAGTATTGAATCAATAATATAAAATATTGAACAGTAATTATTGTAACAATAATTGAGTAAGTGTCATCCTACATAAGAATCAATAATTTGAAATACTATGCAATACCGTGTGCTACTGTGCAACACCGCGTATTACTGTATTTTAATCACCGGGTATTTTAACAGTACTAACGGTAACAACTACGCCGTTATTTTATAAAAAGGTTATTTCTGTCGCTTTTTATATTCGACAGTTATTCCGTTGTGGGGCCCACAAATGGCTGCGCCGTCGTACGAATATTCTCCGACAACAAGAATATTTCACGACCAAACAAATATTTCCCGACAACAATGAATATTTTATAATCACTTGCTTACTTTGAAATATTTGCACATTTCACCCATAACTTATCACATTTATCAAATCAACACCTTACTATTTTAAAATAATATATAAAGAAATTTAAATCTTTATTTATAAAATTTGGGGTCTTACAATTATTATTCAATTCTTTATCGTTGTGAAAGTAAAGTTATTCAAACATTTTCAAAGATATTCTTGTATGTCTTATTTATTGTTGTATTTCAGTGAGCTGTTGTTTGCTCACTCTTGCATTAAATAATCATTGCAGCTAAGGTTGAAAGTGTTGATGCCCAGTCAACGAGTAAAGGCAAAGGGAAGCTAAACAAGTGAAGACTTGTTTAATTATTGAACGATTGTAATAAGACTTTTGAGTTATGTTTTATTTTCGCATTATATGTTTATGTCAAGGTTAGATTAAACCCTGGGAATTATTTTGAAAAGTTGTAATCCTTTTGATAAGGAAGATTTTATTAATTATAAAGGTTGTAAATTATTTTGCAATTATTTATTATTGGGTAGATGTATGTTATATTTAGAAAGTGAACACCAAATCATGTGGAAATGAAGTACCTAAATTTGGGGGTGTCACATAGTCTATGGACCCAAGGATAAGCAGGCTAGCAATGCCACCATGGCATCTCTCTCGGAAGATGGAGGAGCAGCTGCAAGTGTAATACCCGCAGCCTCTATACGGCTCAAAACCTCCATCGTCATCTGTAGTGTGGCACTGTGGTCAGCAATATATGCACTCATCTCGGTAACCAGGCCGTGAGTATAAGATTGAAGGGCAGTACTGTTAGCAATGTGGAAATCACTGGAAGCTATAGCGTCATCCCTCTCCGCAAAAGCTGCGTCCCTAGCAATCAAAATCTCTTCGATCTCAGCAAAAGCTGCATCTCTGGCTAAGCGGATCTCATCCCTCTCCACAACAGCTGCATCTCTGGCAGATCGGAGCTCCTCTCTCTATCAAGCCAGCATCCTGAGCGACTCGAAGTGCGTCCCTCTCAGCCAAAGCTATATCTCTTCCAGATAAGGCGGTCAACATCTGCGCTCTAGCTGAATCCCGCTCAAAGGTCATCCTGAATAGCGAATCTGCCAAAGCCGGATATGTGCCTGTAGGAATAGTCAGTGGGTCGCTAACCAAAGCAGCTGTCAAGCCCACAAATAGCTCATCCTCAGTAGGAGACTCATGATCCTCCATAGGCTCCTCCTCATCAGAATCCAAAATTGGATATAAATGAACAAGTGCAGCTGCTGCCAAATCTGCCTCCAACCATGCCGAGTACTCTGGAGAACGGTCTGGGTAGCTATTTGAGAACTCAGCCCTCTCTCTATGAGTCCAACACTCATATACTCTGATCAAATCGGCTGATGAAACTGGCTCATAACAGCCAGGGGATGATAAGTAGTCACTCCCCTCAAACCCGCTAGGGGAAAGTAATCCATGCCAGGTGCATGAGTAATGACGATATATGGGGAGGCTAACCCTGAGCATGGCAAAATCAAGAACAGATGCTCAATATCCGACAGAAATATTGACCACGTCTCGATATTAGTACACTCTGCAGGCTGAAAGGAGTAAAATGTGGCTACCTCACGGGTAAAATAATATCCATGAGGCCTGAAAAATTCGAACAGGTCGGATTATGGGACATTAGCCATACATACAGCAAAATTAGCTACCTCGGAAGAACCCCTCTGGGTGGGTAATATAATAAATGGTTGACCGCAGCGTCTTAGCTAATATCATCTGGATAATGGTGTTACCTTGTCTAAGGGCCCGAACAACAACTACCAATCCCACATCCAGGTGATCCAAGCAGTAGCGGCATGTAGACGTATATCATAATGCACATCAGTAGAATATCTACCCTGGCCAGATGCCACGCCTCTGCTGAAATAATAAAGTCCCCAACATGTCAATCGTAGCTGTCAAGCTCCCCAAAATGATCGATCAAGAAGTCAATCGAGATCACATGCCCAGATATGATCTCGTCCGCGACTACCCTCTGACGAAGACCGGACATCCGCAGGAATGGTCTTCGCATATCACTAATAGCAGTCCGGGCGCACGACAAGTCCAAATCCATATCGGTAAGTCGCTCGTACTCCTCCAAAGTCGGCGTCAGCTCATGTCGCCGAATGCAAAACACTTGCCTCTCAGGTATCCAGTAGGATAATATACCATTCACAAACCCATATGGCACTTGTAAATTAGCAAGGGCCAGCGAATGCCCTAACATCTGGTCAACTGTCCCTCTGGCTGAGAAGGGCAGGCTCTCGTACAATGACCTCAATGATGAAGCCACCTCAAACTGTGGCAAATGCTCAATACGGCTCAAGGCAGATGACGTCATCTGTGTCACTGTACCACAAGACCATCCAGGGGTCAAATCTGAACTCATCTATCTAAATGCATACATATGTGATAAGTAGGTTTTATACCTACTTATTAGATATCTACTTGCTAAAATTATGTCTTAAACTCAAGTGTTTAGTGTCTTTTTATGCTCTTTATCTTTGTTTTGTAGGATTGCATGAAGGAAACTATAAGGTGAGCTAATGGAAATAATTGGCATGGAAATGGCATGGGTATGGCATGTTGGCAAGATGGTGTGCTAGAGGTGGACTAAAGATGGTAAGCGTGTGGTGAGATGAAGATGAAGCACAACATGGTGGCATGAAAATGGCATCTGATGAGTGGCTAAGGAAAGAAGAAAGAAAAGAAAAGCAACAACCAAGGTAGCAGCATTACAATAGCAAAACACCAACAGCAGCATGCAGAGAAGACCAGCCGCGCGGCCGCACCGGTAATGGCCTTGAACACAGCGCGCCCGCACTAGGAAGCAGCTGGCTTGCAAGTTGGAGCGCCCGTGCTTCAAATGAACTACGGGGCCGCGCGGCCGCGCCAGTCAAGATTGAGAAAAAAGTTAACTTTTCACTTAAACATTTTGTTGTAGCGTGTTTTCCTTATAAGGGTGTATTCGTTGGTTTGGATGATATTCACTATTGATTCTACTGTTTTATTTTCTATTTCTGGGTTTTTTAGAGCTAGAGAGGGTTGGGGGCTACACTTGACTCTTGTGGCTTTTCTCTTCAAGTTCTTAGTAGATTTCCATTGTTAGGGTTTCATTTTGGATTTGATTGTGATTCTGAACTGAGCTTGAAGGCTTATTCTGAAAGGAGGAATATCATATTTTCATTATTCTTATCTCTCTATTTTCTTCTCTTTCATTATTGGATTTCAATGTTTAGATTAAATGGTTATTGGTTCAGAGATGAACTAACCACCATTATGGGATTCTAATGGAGCTTATTGTTTAATTTAGATCCAATATGCCTCTTTGTTATGAGTGATTGATTATATATGGATTACCTAGCATGGCTGTGTTTATTGATTAGATGCTTGATCACCATCTACCTTAATAGTTTGTATGGAATTGAAAAAGGAAGTATAAACTCAGATTTGGCCATGCTAGCATATGTTCATGAAATTTGTATGTGATGAATTTTGTGATTCGTAATCCGGATAGACATATACCGGCTTACCATATGTAGTCAATTGAGAGCTTGCACTTAAATTAATATTGCTTATAAGTCACATAGACATATAGTGATTTAGGTGATATTGGTGTTCATATGAATTCTATCTCTTTTGTGGATTTTATGTGATATGGACTTGGTATATTGAAAGATAGTCATTTCTCACCTTCGTGCTCTTGACTAGCAATCCGAAATAATTAATTAGGCTTAATAAGAGGTGTGTAATCTGGATGACGCATTAAGTGACATTAGGATCCCATATCTTTCCAATTTGAATCAATCGTCTGTTAATTAGTTAATTTTTGTTTATTATCATTTTAGTCATTAATTCACACTTTGTTTACTCGTTTGAGCAGCCAAAAATAGCTATAAAGTTGTTGCATGATAGTTTAAACATAATTGTTTTTCTCCGTGGGAACGATCTTTACTTATCATATATATTATTTGTTGACCATGTATACTTGCACGCGTTTGTATCTGTTTTGTTAACATTGAAATGGAGCCAACAATATGACATAATACATGCATGATGACAAATATAAACATAATGCAATAGATAGGAAATAGTATTAATATCTATGATAAACTATCTACTACGGGCATCATCCCTGCCTGATAATACAAAGCAAAATGAAGAAGTACAGGAAAACAGGGCACCACCACCCAACTACTAACAGTGGTCTATCAAAATGATGGCACAACCTCTAAATAGCCAAAAACAGTGGCTGACCAAAAATATAGCTGCCATAGCTATCGAAAGAGATCTAGATAATCCACGTCCAGGTGATCAACCTGCTCCATCTCCGCTGTAGATACAAATCTGCGATCATCAGGCATGTCTGGACGGTATAAGGGAGGATCTGCCCCCGCAAAACTGCTGCTAAATGGACCTAAAGAGGGGCCCGCTCCTGAGCTGGACTGGACAAAAGAAGATGCCTCTGACGGATCTCGGCCAAGGTGCTTAATAAAGAAGCGAGCCCTATCTAACTCTCGGGTCAGATCTGCAATCTGGTCTAAATTAGTCGGCTCCCTGAGGCAAGCTATCCAGTCCATTATCATCACGGACTCTGGCACCATGTCTGCCATGAATTGGGTGGCCCGAGTCTGAGCTCCAATAGTGCGAGGACTCCACCATCTGCTAAATGCCTCCTGGCTGAACGGACCCTCTGATAAGGTGAAACCATCTATGCCCTCCATGGGAATCTCTGTCAGTGGCATGATCAAAGGCCAATGATGCCAAGCAGGAGGAGCAATAGGAATGCGAATCTCACCCGTAATACTCTTGATGGCACGCTCTCCCAAATAGAGCTCCCAACCTCCCTCTGTCAAAATCAGGACTCTGCAGGTCGACAATGCAAACTCTTAACCAATGGGAAAGCCTCCCTCGAATCCGACGGTCAAAAACTCAGAGGTATACGACACCCAAGAGATCGATCCAGCAGTCAAAAGCTCCAACTGTAGGCGAGCATGAGTAAATCCCTCAGCAACAGGGACCTCCATCAAAGTCGAGTGATGCCAACGCCGTCTTTGATGATAGGTCTCCAGACCTAAAGTAGTGGCGGGCCATAGGCAAGGAAGCCTCTCAAATGCCCAGAACTGGCCATGTCCATATCAAAAGTCCTCAATGATCAAGACTGACAAATATAAATGCTGAAATCAAAAAGGTACAAGAAAGATGTACTCACCAGCAGAAACGAGTAGAATCCTAACCAAGCCTCCGTCGAACTCTCCAAAAGCATGCGCATGGCCCGGAGAAAATAGGCAAAGGTGTAGGAACTCCAATCAAAATCACTGAGGTGCTATACATACCAGGTAGCGCTAACCAGGGCGAAGGACACAGTAGATGAGTTGTCCGCCACAAAACAACCCCTGATGATCACTAAAAACAATCACCTTAAAATGTGATCTCTAACCCTCCGATCACCAGGAGGAGGCTCCAGAAAAGTCCCATTCTGGGCATCTATACTCAAGGGGCCAGATCGAACCGACCGATCCTTGAGCGCCGTCGCAGGAACTCCTAGCAGGGATCGAACGGCAGTGGGCGTAATGTCAGCCACGACAGGCACTGGCTCGTCCTCAAACTCAATGTCGGTGATAAACCTCCAGTCTATAGGGGTCATCATCACCTCACAGTCCAGCAGGTGAAGGTACTGAGTCTGGTGGAACCAGCGCTTAAAAAAGCCCTCATATACCCCCAGGGGCAACGACGGGGAAGAATGGAGAAGAAAGCCTGGAACCCCCAGTCATCAACAATATCCCTATAATCCTAGTGCAAAGTATGATACAGGGAATGCACTTTAAACTAATTCCCTCGATGCTGCTTAAAGCCGGGAACCTGCATTAAAAACCAATCCATGTCAAAAACTTGTGCCCCGAGAATGGAAAAAGGAAGAAAAAGAATCCAAAGAAGAGAAAAACTTCAAGTCACCTCATTGGCGTGGAGATATCTCAAAGGATGGTGATTCAAGTAGCCCACCAGCTCCTGGGTAGGCACAACAATGCCTGGAACCTTTTCACGTGGAGCCTGAGCTGGAGCTGGAGAAGTAAAAGCAGCCTGCTCATCATTAATGTCAATCGATGGTTCATCTTGAGCTGGACTAACCACCGACTCTACCAACCTATGAGGCGGTCTAGTTGGACGTGGCTGAGGAACATCAGAGGCCCTCCTACGTCTGACACCTGAAACGACTCTACTAGCACTGCCGGGTCTATCTCTGTCCATCACCTGGACCAAGTCTCCAAATCACCTCAAAAAGGGTGTGGTAAGCTTAAAACCTGTGGCTTATTCATTTAAATCAGTACTTTATGCATTTCTAAGTCTTAAAACATGCATGGGTTAGTCAAAAATACCAAGTAAAATCAAAAGTGCATATTTTTCAAGAGATAAATCCTAAAAATATGCATGGGTCAGTCAAAAATCCCCAGTAGAGTAAAAATTGCATGTTTATTAAATGCTCGGGTTTTGAAAAAAAATTCGCCAGTCTCCTTTGTAAAATAGACTGTCCGCATGCACATAGGCATGTCTAGGTGGCCATTCAGTAGCACACCTTCCCAAAAATAAGAACAGTTCATATTTATGAAATAAAATCAAAAATAACCTCATATGGTATCCAAATTACTATGGACATTTTTTAGTTGAAAATCCAGGCTCACTAGGCCTCGAAAAGGATGAGTAAACTGATCAAAAAGAGCAAAAATTAACTGTCTCAAAATCTAAATTTTCTTACATCCAAACATTCATTACAGTAAGATATACATACATATGTAGTCAAAAAAAATTTAACAGATAATATAGGCATATTTTTCATACATTGCGTCTAAAAGCCCCCTACGTGGTTCATATGCTTTTAACAGTCAAAACTTGCGAAAAAGGACGTAAAATGTTACCTGCGCTGTGCTGAACACATAGGAACTGACGAAATCAGAAAACAGCTGTCCAAGCTCTGTAGATCTGAAAAAGAAGATCGAAATTCGTTTGAAACTCAAAATGGAACTTTGAAAAAATGAAATCTCGCAGCCCAATATAAAGCCCAGGTGGAAGCGGGCCAACCTACGACTGCCGCACCTCCACCTATGGCTCCCCAAGGTGGGTCCCACTCCCCCGGGCTCTGTTTGGTTCTCTTTGAAACGGAGTTTCTATGTGCTGCCAAGTCAAATCTAAAGAAAAATAGCTACGCGATTGAGCGGTTTGTCCTGAAATCCAACGTTTAAGCAGCGTAATCCTGACAGAAAGGGGGGCACTCTGGAAACCCTTGGTATTCATCCCGAAGTCATATCCGGAGATCAACAATAGAAAACTACCAAAAACTGCCACTTTTAAAGCATCGGGTATAGACCGAGTTCAATCCAGCCGTTGGCTTCAATCCAGCGAAGTATCGGGTACAGACCGAATTCAATTCAGCCGTTAGTTCAGCCCCAACGAAGTATCGGGTACAGACCGAGTTCAATTCAGCCGTAGGTTCAGCCCCAACGAAGTATCAGGTACATACCAAATTGAATTCAGTCGTTGGTTCAGCCCCAGCAAAGTATCGGGTACAGATCGAATCCAATTTAGCAGTTGGTTCAGCCTCAGTGAAGTATCGGGTACAGACCGAATTCAATTCAGTCGTTGGTTTAGCCCCGATGAAGTATCGGGTACAGACCGAGTTTAATTCAGCTGTTGGTTCAGCCCCAGCGAAGTATCGGGTACAGACCGAGTTCAACTTAGCCGTTGGTTTAGCCCCAACAATGTATCGGATACAGACCGCGTTCAATTCAGCCGTTGGTTTAGCCCCAGCGATGTCTTAGTCATTGGAGCAACCTCCGCGAAGCATCAGAAGTGATCCGGTGACGGGAACCATATAATAGTCCATCTCCGATGATGGAATCTGTTATACACATCCTCAAAAGGTGCACCAAAGAAAATTGGTGATTCAAGCGCATATTGCCAAATAACGGCGTAAACTTCATCAAGGTGGACATTGGAAGCCTCTATGAAGGAGACTCGATAATCAAGAAATGTCCCCAGTACAGGAACCTTTAGAAATGTGCAACAGCACCAGTCGAAAGGAAATCACCCCTACAAAGAGTACCACCAGACAGGGAAACCATTGGTCTCAAACCAAGGTAGCATCAGTAGTATCATCCCTATCTAAATCAATGAAGCTATTGCAGAGAACGTCATCCCCAGCAGAAAGTGACTAAAACAGTTCGTGGTAGCCTAGTATTGACATCCCCAGCAGAAATGTAGAAAATATTTCAGTTTATCATCATCAAACAAACATCGACAACACCGATGGGAATCAAACCGTTGGTATCAGCCCCAACATAAGCACCAATAAAGGTAAACAATTTACAATGCGATCTGCTATGCGAGTTGCAAAGCATTTTACGATGCGATTGGCGAATCGATTTGCGATGCGATTGGCGATGCGAAGTGCAACCTGCAATCTGTGAAAACATTACAACATTAATTGCATTGCATCATTGATATTTTTGCATTTCAAGTGTCTAGCAATCTTTATCATGCTCATTCCATTACATTGTATAAGCATGATAAAGAGTGGCATCTGTAGACACTTAAAATTTCCTGCCCCGATACTAACACTATAGGTGGGTAACATTATCTTTTCAAATTGACCCCGATCCCAATATCGGACCATCAAATCAACTCCGATCTCCAATCGGACTGTCAAATCAACCCCGATCTCAATATTGGGCCATCAAATCAACTTCGATCTCTAATCGGACCGTCAGATCAACCCCGATCTCAATATCGAGCCATCAAATCAACTCTGATCTCCAATAGGACTGTCAGATCAACCCTGATCTCAATATTGGGCCATCAAATCAACTCCGATCTCCAATCAAATCTTCAGATCAACCCCGATCTCAATATCGGGCCATCAAATCAACTCTAATCTCCAATCGGACCGTCAGATCAACCCCGATCTCAATATTAGGCCTTTCAAATTAACCCCAGTCACCAATATCGGGACAACCACAGCCTCAAACACCAGTCTCGGGATGTCAACTCAGCCCCAATCTCAACCCGGGAGGTACAGATCAGCCCCCGTCTCAGCCAGGGAGGTACAGGTCAGCCCTGATCGCAACCCGGGAAGTCAAGTCAACTTTGGGAATGAACTTGAAGCTCCACAACATCTCCAGAAGATAACCTGGAATGACCAAGTCAACTTCAGAGATTACACTGAGGACAGACAGACTCGAATGGGATCCAAGTCTTGGAAACAACTCCCAAAAGTCAACCAAAGGCCATGTCGACACTGAAGGCAACTCTGGGAGGGGAAAAATGGTCATTTTGCCAACCTCAAGTCGATTCGGTCAAACTTAAGCCGAATTGATGCCACCAAGGTCAGAACGAACCATAACGACGATCCCGAGTGCAAACAGTGCAAGACAGCTCAACGGACAAACTACGGGGAATCGAAGACCTGGTTATGAACCCATCTTCTTAGATCTAAAAAATGTTTTATCCCATATCATTGTGACACTCTCGGCGAGGGCTTTCCAAAAAGGTATCGTACGCCTCAAACGGACGCTTCGATCAAAAGTTAGAAAGTTTCGACTTTGACCTTGCGTTGCTCGGAGTGCACGTACTTTGAGATGATCAACCAGACACGTGGGCCCCACCAGGGGAGTCACACCTCTACCTATGGCAGTAGCAGGTAGAGTTGAGGCTCCCTTGCCTATAAATAAACGTGTACCCCCCCTCATTTTAAAAAAAAAACGCAGTGAACCTCTGTCCGTTTAATTTTCTGACTTTTTCACCTCTTCTAAACCCAAATTTTTTCACTCTAACACATAGGTATACCCACATACTACCACATATCAGAAAATAACCGGTAGATTCTGACGTTTAGAGCCTACAATTTAGCAAAAAGCCCGTGTAGCAGTCCATTGTAAGTATTTTTATGATTAGAAAGTGATTCCTACATCTTTGCACTGTTTTGCACTTGAATATAAAATTTCATTTTCTAAATATGCCCGGAACTTAGTTTCGTGGCCGTTTTCGTCAAAATTTGGTATATTTTTGTACATAAGCTTAATTTTTGGCATTTCTACAAATCGAATTGACGATTCGGCAGCTCTAATAGCTTCAGTGCACTAGCACTTTCGTTTTAAGCAACTTCGTAGGACTGGGTTCTCTTCGCAGTCCGGGTTTGGCTTTTTCCCATGTTTATTTAACTATATCTATACTAGCTTTTCAATTCTGTCAAGCCCAGATGTCAAATCTGAGTTAGTTTACTGCTTTTATATATATTTATGCATATATAAGTAGCCTTCACCACCACTGGGTTCTCTTTCCAGTCTTGGTTGACTACATTTTTGTCAATAGATATATATATATATATATATATATATATATATATATTTATATATTTTTGTCTGGCCTGGATTATTCTGTGGCCTTTATACTATTTTTGCACCCTTCACCATTACTGGGTTATCTTTCCATTCCTGGTAGACTACATTTATGTACATTTACATTTCAGTTTGGCCTGGATTATTCTGTGGCCTTTTTACTGCTTTTAGATATAAATATGCATATATAAGCTGCCTTCACCACCACTAGGTTCTCTTCCCAGTCTTGGTTGACTACTTTTCTGTCAATATATATATATATATATATATATAAATTTTCAATTCCAGTCCGGGCACCGGTGTGAAAACTCATCGCCCTTTACAGCTTTTGTATATATAAAAGTGTATATATCTTGGCTTTACTTGTTTTACATTAAATTAATGCTTTAAATATTCATTCGATATGAATCGGCATTTTTCAGTCATAAAAGCAACCTCGCGTCCCTTAGATCGCTATCTAGTAGGAACGAGTCGCTTCGGTCAGGTGCGAACCAGGATTTACTGATGAATCCTCGGTTCTGGCAATATTGGGATATATATCTATTTCTGTACAAATTTAAACTGTGCAGGTTTATTGGCTACTCTCATGTGAGCCTAGGAATCGTGGGATTCATGATCAAATCGATCAGAATCTAATTCCCACGATGGACAAACTTTTCTTTACAAATGTACCCTGCCAGATTTTCTGTAAAATGTACATGCAAAGACCTTAAAATGATTTTCCGCATTTAAGGTCTCAACATAGTGAAAAATATGGTTTGTTGTGTCAGAGTCCCTCCGATGGCTATCATGCCCATGAAGAGACCTACACTTGTATATATTTTGTGGTCGAGGATGCTTCGCAGCCCGACAAATCACCATTCAACTGCAAGCCTTAAGGCTATAAAGATAAAAAAAAATGAAAGTATCAACAGGCTTCAATTCCTATGTTAGCGTAAGGGTTTGATAAACCATCTTTCAAAACATCATTTTCAATTCAATCAAAAGAAAAGCTTTTTCCAAATCAAATCAAATACTTTTGCAAATTAAACCAAAGACTTTTGCAAAATCAAATCAAACCCTTCGTATATAGGTTCAACGAAGCAAAACACTACTTTCAATCAATCAAACACATGCCCAATTTTTAAAACAACATTCACACATGCATTTTAGTTTTAATGGAAATATTGAAAAGATTGCGGTACCGTGTTTACACGGGAGTTGTGGGCTGCCTAACACCTTCCCCGCACTTAACCAAGCCCCTGAACTCAAAACTTTGTTTTCAAAGATCAAGTTTCGACAAGGTCCAGCAATTGGGCCTCTTTCAAACAAAACTCGGTTGAGTTGGTACAAGCATTTCAAATCTACCAACTGGCGACTCTGTAAAACGTTCAATCATCGACATGATACATGTTGGCCTTTTTCCTAAAAAACCGTTGAAAACGTTTGTCGCAATTAAAAGAGTGAGGGTAGAGATAACTTAGGAAGAGATAAAAGATTCGGGTTGTAACCCGACCCGTAGATTTTTTTTACCCAACGTCGACACCAAGTTTAAAGGAGTATGAGCGGTTTACTGTTTTGGCTTTAGATTTGCCCTGCGCTCGTACTGCGATCAGCGACATGAGGAGACCGTTTCTTTGGATGTCTGGTCTACGTCAGAGTGTAGTTTTAGATGAGATTGTTTATAGACATGTGATCTCTATAGACTTCTTGATCGATTGTTTCGGCCGATTGGACAGCTATGATCGTCATGCTGAAGATTTTATCGTTTCGGCAGAGGCATGGCATTTGGTCAGGATAGATGTTTTATTGATGTGCATAGTAGCTTACGTCTATATGACACTTCACTAGGACCACCTGGATGTCGGATTGATAGTCGTGGTTCGAGACCTTAGACAGGGTAACACCATTCTTTTGATAATATTGGCCGAGATGCTAAGAGCAGTCACCCACTGCAGTACCCATCTGGAGGGGTTTTTAGAGGCAGTTCGGTCTTGCTGTACCTATGGCTCATGTCCCATTTACGACCGATTGAATTTTTTAGACACTAGGGGTACTGTTTCACCAGGGAGATAGCCATGTCTTACTCCTTTCAGCCAGCGGAGTGTACCGATGAAGAGACATGGTCAACATTTCTGTCTGATATTACGCATCCATTATCGATTCTGCCATGCTCAGGGCTAGTTTTTCCCTATAGCTTCATCACCCACGTGTCTGGTATGGACTATTTGCCCCTGGCGGGATTGAGGGGAGTGATTACTTACCATCTTTTGGCTGTTATGGGCCAGCTTGATCAGTTTCAGAGCCTGCATCAGTTTGAGAGGGCTATTAATCAGAGGATGTCAGCTTCGTCTATGTCATCCACCAATTTGATTAGAGTGTACGAGTATTGGACTCATAGGGAGAAGGATGATTTCTCTAGTAGGCATCCGGATCGTTCTCTAGAGTACTCAACGTGGTTAGAGGAAGATATAGCATCAGCTGCATTTATCCAGTCAGCTCTGATAGTGGATTCAGACGACGAGGAGGATCCTATGGAGGATCCTGATTCTCCCACTGAGGATGAGTTATTCATGGGTCTGACGGCAGCACTGGTTATTGATCCGCCGATCATTCCTGCCGGGACAGATCCAGCTTTGGCAAACTCACTAGCTAGGATGACCTTTAAGAGAGATCAGGCTAGAGTGCTGATGTTGACTGCCCTGTCTGGCAAAGATATAGCTTTTGCGGAGAGAGATGAGGCTTGAGCCACTCAAGATTTGACATTGGTTGAGAGAGACGAGGCTCGATCTTCTCGAGACACTGCTTTTGTCGATATTAAGGAGAGCTTGATTGCCAGGGACGCAGCTTTTGCAGAGAGGGATAAGATTCAATCTACCAGAGATGCAGCTTACGAGGAGATTGAGGAGGTTTTGATTGCCAGGGATGCTGCTTTTGTGGAGAGGGACGAGGCCATAGCTTCCCGAAATTTCCACATCGCCGACAATACTGCTCTCCAATCTTATAGTCATGGTCTGGTTACTGAGATGATTGTTTATATTGATGATCACAGCGAGACTATGCAGATGGCTGTGGATGTTCTGACTCGTATAGAGGCTGAGGGTATTGCACTTGCAGCAGCTCCTCCATCTTTAGAGAGAGATGCCATGTTGGCACTACTGTCCCGCTTATCCATGGGTCCATAGACTAGCTTTATTTTTCCTTCACATACTAGATCAGCCATTTTTGTTATGTACAAGACACTATATATATATCAAATAGTATTATATATCAGAGGAATATATTTTGATTCACTTCCCTGTTTGGATATATATTATCATTGCTGAGTGATTACCACTTCTTTCATGACTTGATATTGTTGATGCATCTTGAGTTCTCCTTGATGGACTAACACTGAGATGTCAGAGAGTATCTCAGATAGGCCTGCTGACCAAGGAGACTTGATAGTTTTTAGGTTTCATATGGTTTCGGTGTCTTGGGATTGGTTTTTATTGGTTTTGTTTTTTCTTGAAGGTCAAACCGCACCATGAATGGCTGCCTACATACTCCTGGGTGTAGGGAGATCAGTTCATTCGTAGTTCTGTATGTGTGAGAGAGGCTTGAGAAATATCTCTTTTGAGTTTAGTTTGATGAGTTTTTGAGTTTTTGTTTGGTTTGACAGCACTAGGAATGGCTGCCTACGTACTCCGGGGTTGAGGGAGATCAGGTCATTCGTAGTTCCGGCTTCTAGTGAAAACCGAACCTGATTTAATTTGCAGGACCAAGATGTGGGTATGCATGTGTTTCAAACATAGTAGCTTTTTATGGTGTCTGAGTTGATGAGTTGGGGAAATTTAGTTTCGTCCATTTCTTGCAATCTGATAGCTCCTCCTGTCAACACCTCCTTGATAATGAAAAGGCCTTCCCAATTAGGGGCGAACTTTCTTTTGGCTTCATCTTAATTGGCCAAAAATTTCTTCAGCACCAAGTCATTTTCTTTGAATTGCCATATTCGGACTTTCTTGTTATAGGATCGAGCAATCCTTTGCTGATATAATTGCCCGTGGAAAATGGCTGTAGCCCTCTTTTCATCTATTAGGGACAGTTGGTGGTACCGGTCTTGCAACCACTGATCTTCGTCCATCTGAGAGTCAATTAACACTCGCAAGGACTCCATCTCTACTTCTATGGGAAGGACTACTTCCATGCCATAGACCAATGAATAGGGGGGTAGCCCCAGTAGAGGTACGCATTGATGTCCTATATGCGGTTAGAGGTAGCAGGTCAGGCCATTCTTTGTGATTGGCGGACATTTTTTGCATGATCTTTCTGATGTTCTTGTTGGCTGCTTCGACAGCACCATTCATCTTCGGTTGATAGATGACGAAATTAAGATGCTTAATGTGGAACTTGCTACATAGCTTTTTCATCATTTGATTATTGGCGTTGTCTGATACGATCACCTCCGGTTGTCCATATCGACAGACGATAATGTTTTTGATGAAACCAATGATGACCTCTTTGGTGACTTTTGGAAAGGAGGCAGCTTCAACCCACTTGGTAAAGTAATCGATTATGGTGAAGATGAATCGATGACCATTGCTGGCTTTTGGTTCTACTTGACCGATCACATCCATTCCCCACATGGAGAAAGGCCATGGTGAACTCATATTGTGTAGCTCATTTGGAGGAGCGTGTATGGAATTTCCATGTACTTGGCATTGAAAGTATCTCCTGACATGATCGTCACAGTCAGCTTTGAGAGAGATCCAGTTATGCCCTGTTCTTAATATCTTCTTGGCCAATAGATGACCGCTCATATGTGGACCATAGACTCCACCGTAGACTTCATCCATCAATCTCTAGGATTGTTGTTTATCAAGGCATCTTAACAAGCCTATTCCAGTATCCCTTTTGTACAGTGCATCTTCGCTCAGATAGAACTTCATTGCCATTTTATGAATCCGCTTTCGTTCGGAGTGGCTTGCCCCAGTGGGTGTAGATCCATCTCAGAGATATTCCTTGATGTTTTGATACCAAGGCTATTTGATATGAGGCATTTCATCTGATATGTCTCTAATGTAATTCCCGTATGTTGGGGCCTTCTGACTTGTGAATTTGATGCAGGGAATCCCACTCCTATTGGATATGTGGATCAAGGAAACCAACGTCGCCAATGCATCAGCGAAGTCTTTCCTACCCTGAGGAATATGTATGAACGGTATTTCTTGAAAATCCAGAGATATGTTACCAACCTGCCGGTGATAGGGTAGCAAATGCAGTTCTTTGGTGTGATATGTGTTAGAGTTTATGCCCTAGAGGCTAATTCTTTGATGTAATTGCTTAAATATTTTTGATATTATATTTGATTGAATAAATGAATTATTTTATTATGGTTTTATTTACTGCGTTATATAAATGTTAACATAATAAAAGTCCTTAGAATAGTGATACAAATTATATGGCTTCAAGTATGTGACTTGAACATGAGATCATATAATTACCATTAGTATCATTACTCTTAAATGTCCCTAGTCGAGTGTCATTGTTAATGGGACAACAATGATACATTGAGACTAGTATGTGGATTGACTGATGGCCAAATCTCATTGGTCATAAATATATGAGATATTGAGTCAATGCATAGGTACATGTTAGAGAACAATGTACTGGACAGACCCACCATGAGAATTCTATGTGGAGCATTATGCAAAGTGTCATAAACAATTCTCATAGTGACAATGATGTAATGATCCTCCGACCTGAAATCACTATATTATTACACGAGAATTTATGTACTTTGATATCATCAAAGGCCACCTTTAATAGGGTGGATGATAAAGGTGATTATTGGGTACATCATGAATCGTGTGAGGAATATGAGTGATCTAGATGGAATTTAACCCTCCTATATATTAGGGGTGATATCCATAGGCCTCTTGATTGAGTAAGACTATGAAATGCATAGTCATGCTCAAATAGTGATTTATTTCATATAGTTTACTCATCGATCAAGAAAACTCAGATTAAATTATAAAGAGGATGACACATTCCATGCCTCGAGTTTAATCTAAGATGTCAAGGTTAAAAGGATTAAATTACATTGAAACATTGGTCACGAAGAGGTTGTATCGAATTACCGATCTTATTATTATTTGGGTAGCAGTGATGCATTACTAGATGCCGCTCACTGTTTATAATTTTATAATATGATTTTAAAATTATTGCCAACATAATAATAACCTATAGGGTCACATACTTAGAATGTAATTAAAAGGAAATTAATTTAAATTATATGGATTTAAATATATCAATATGATTGATAGTATTTAAATTACAAATTTAAATTAATAGGATAATTTGTATATATATATATATATATATGTATATTAATTAAGTAAGACTTAATTAAGATATAATATATATATATATATATATATATAAATTTGAATTTTATTTTTCTAATTGGATTAGGTTTTGGTTAATTCCTTTGACTGCTATATATATGATATATCAGCCGTTTAGGGGATTATCGATATCAAAACCCTAGCCGCTCTTAGAGAGAGACTAGAGAGAAAATTTTTGAAAGTCCAGATCCTTGGCCGCTAGTACCGCAGGTTTCCTTGCTGCAGATCGTGTGACGATTCGCGGGACGTTCGTGTGGATACCGTAGAGGCGCAGTTCTGTTGGATTGCGTTGAGGATTCGAAGCAGTTCCAGAATCTCCATCGTCTCCGTTCAGGCTCGAATAATCGGTAAAACAAATCTTAACCTCTGAATTAATATGTTTTTCGCATTGATCCTGTTTTAGGGTTTCGGAAAATTTTAATTTTCGCTGCGTTTATGTGCCAAAAACCCTACAGTGGTATCAGAGCTACTTGCGAAACGATTAATTCAGATTACGTGTTTTAATTTTATTCGTTATATATGATATATGATGATGCATGTTTACCGATCTGAAATTGAATATATGATATTCTGCATGTATGCGTATTCTGGAAATCTGTAATATATATGCATGTATATGATGTTCTGATAATCATATCCTAGAAGGTGGAATAACAATTCAACTTCTGTTCTGATTGGATTAGAAACATGAAGATTCGATTTAATATGATTAATCGAAACTGGACATATATGATATGTTCTGGGTGTATTGTTATTATGAGTGTGTTAGCGGATTGTATATGATTCTGGAATTGTTTCAGAGATTCATATGAAAAATTCTACAATAAAGATTGTAGTTCAAAAAAAAAAATTGTGTCATGTGCTTATTGTGATATGCATGGTGCACAGTAATGGCCCTTTTGACCCATATGTTAGTGGTTTTTGGTTTTGAAATAAGGCTTGCATGTCGTGCCTTTTTATAAATTCTGATGTAATATTCTCTTCTCATCTAAATCCCCTCGAATGTAACTCGAGGTTTCTTTATGTTATGTAATGTACAATTGTAACCTATCAAGATGACAAGATGATGATGGAGAGGAGACACATGCATGAGGAAGGTCCAAGGAAGCTACTATTTTGAAGACCTTTTACCACCTTAGACTGACCTTCAATCTTTTCATTAGCTTGAAAAGATTGACATAGGGTTGGGGCCATAACTGTGACACATTTAATTTTGCACTTTATTTATGCTTGTATACGATATGATATGATAAATAATGTGCATGTTTAATAAGATTAAAATTAGTGAGATCTAAATTAATTATTAAAATCCCTCATAAAATTATTAAGTCTAAATCAGATGCCTTCCAATGAATAACACTCATCAAGACCTTGACCGATGGATGTAGGTTTGCCAAAGTAAAGTACCCCATTTATCTTGGTAAGATGCGATAGGATAATTGTGATATCCAAACTGTTAAAATCATTGGGCCAGACTTAACTAAGTTATCACAATAGGATTGTGGACTTAGAGGCATAGAGTTTGGTAGGTACCATTAGATGGACTAGAAACAAATGTTGTTCACCAAACTATCTAAGAGTTATATATGATATAATTGACAAAGGGTTGTCTACCTAAATAATTATGTTTTGAGAGTATAGCCAAAGCTAACTTAAGGCATAATGAAATATGGATCTTAGCTCACTAGAAAGATTTAATTGAAAATGCTTTCTGAATTAATGGTGAGGGCTATTAATTTGAATAAAATAGTGGGAGGTATATTTTGAATGTACTATTATCAATTACATAATATCAAAATTCTGCAATTTGACTTATTATTTTTGCACTTATAAATTGTAGATATCAATGGCAAACAACAACACAAATAGTCTTTCACTACGATCAGTTCGTGAGAAGGAAAAGCTGAGTGGAGTTAATTTCCTAGACTGGCATAGGAACTTGAGGATTGTCCTCAAACAGGAGCGCAAGCTATATGTCCTTGATGGACCCATTCCTGCAGCACCAGCTAACACTGCACCACGTGTAGAGCATAATGCTTACAAGAAGCATCAAGATGATGCTCTGGACGTGAGTTGTCTCATGCTAGCAACTATGAACTCTGAGCTTCAGAAGCAACATGAGTTGATGGATGCTTATGAGATGATCGAGCATCTCAAGAAATTATTCGAAGGGCATGCTCGACAGGAGAGGTATGATACAAGCAAGGCGTTGTATCACTGCAAGATGGGTGAACGTGATCCAGTTGGTCCCTATGTGCTGAAAATGATTGGGTATACTGAGTACCTTGGTAGGTTGGGTTTTCCGATTACTCCGAAAGCCCAAACTAATCTTGTTTTGCAATCTTTGAACAGCAGCTACTCTCAATTTGTTATGAATTACCTCATGAATGAAATTGAGAAACCACTTACTGAGTTGTTGAGCATGTTAAGAACTGCCGAGAACAACATGAAAAAGGCAGGACCCGCTCCCATAATGATGGTGCAAAAGGGGAATGCTAAGGGAATGGGAAAAGACAAGAAGAAGATAGGATCTAAATCTGCCAAACCCAATTCCAAAACCAAACAGGCTTTAAAACCTAAAGGTGGGGTGGCTAAAGAAGGTGATTGTCACTTCTGTGGAAAATCTGGACATTGGAAGAGGAATTGTCATGCTTATTTGGAAGAACTGAAGAAAAAGAAAGAAAGTATGACTTCTGATTCAGGTATATATGTTATAGAAGTCAATTTGTCCACTTCTACATCATGGGTATTGGATACTGGATGTGGTTCTCACATTTGTGTTAATGTGCAGGAACTCCGAAGGAGTAGGACTTTGGCGAAAGGCGAGGTTGACCTACGAGTTGGGAATGGAGCAAAAGTTGTTGCACTAGCCGTAGGAACTTATCATTTATTTTTGCCCACTGGGCTAGTATTAGAATTAGAGGATTGTTATTATGTGCCTGCTATGAGCAAAAACATTATTTCTGTTTCTTGTTTGGACAAGAAAGGTTTTTCATTTTTAATAAAGAACAACAGTTGTTCATTTTACTTAAATGAAATATGTTATGGTGTTGCACAATTGTTTAATGGTCTTTATATTCTTAATTTAGAAATGCCTATCTATAACATAAATACAAAACGATTTAAATCAAATGATTCAAATCCGACATATTTTTGGCACTGTCGTTTAAGCCATATAAATGAGAAACGCATATCCAAACTCCATAAAGATGGGTTTTTGGATTCATTTGATTTTGAATCATATGAGAAATGCGAGTCTTGTTTATTAGGCAAGATGACTAAAGCCCCTTTCACTGGACACAGTGAACGGGCTAGCGATGTATTGGGACTTATACATAGTGATGTATGCGGACCCATGAGTTCGTTAGCAAGAGGTGGGTTTTATTACTTCATTATATTTACTGACGACTTCAGTAGATATGGATATGTGTATCTTATGAGACACAAATCCGAATCCTTTGAAAAGTTCAAGGAATTCAAGAATGAAGTTCAAAACCAATTTGGCAAAAGCATAAAAGCCCTTCGATCCGATCGAGGAGGTGAATACTTAAGCCAATACTTTGATGACCTTCTAAAGGAGTGTGGTATTATATCACAGCTCACTCCACCTGGAACACCACAATGGAATGGTGTGTCTGAGAGGAGGAATCGCACCTTTTTGGACATGGTACGATCGATGATGAGTCATGCAGATCTTCCAATAAGCTTCTGGGGTCATGCCCTAGAGATAGCTGCATTCACACTTAACCGTGTTCCTACAAAGACGGTTCATAAGACACCATATGAGATGTGGACTGGGAAACGTCCTAGTATGTCGTTTATGAAGATTTGCGGTTACGAGGCGTTTGTAAAACGTCTGGCTTCAGACAAGCTCGGACCCAAATCTGACAAATGTAATTTTGTGGGATACCCAAAGGAAACAAAAAGGTATTATTTCTACAAACCTTCTAAGAACAAAGTATTTGTTGCTCGAACTGGTATTTTTCTAGAAAGAGAATTTGTCTCTAAAGGAAACAGTGGGAGGAAAGTAGAACTCGAAGAAGTTCGAGAACCACAAAATATCATTGAACCTGAGTTGGAACATGAGCAGGAACCACAAGATATTGTGGAAAGTGAACCTGCTCAAATTACACGAGGCATTCGTAGATCTGGTAGGACATGCCAAGAGCCCGAGAGATATTATGGATTTCTTGTGACTCAAAACGGCGATGTGATGCTCATAGATCATGATGAGCCTGCTTCCTACCAAGAAGCTATAAATGGACCAGATTCTAAGAGATGGCTTGAAGCCATGAAATCTGAGTTGGACTCCATGTATACTAACCAAGTATGGACTTTGGTTGATCCACCCGAAGGGGTAAAACCAATCGGGTGCAAGTGGGTTTTCAAGAAGAAAACCGACATGGATGGTAATGTACAAACCTATAAAGGCCGACTGGTAGCAAAAGGTTTCAAACAAGTTCAAGGTGTTGACTATGATGAAACCTTCTCTCCAGTGGCAATGGTTAAATCCATCAGGATCTTACTTGCTATTGCAGCCTTTTATGATTACGAAATCAGGCAGATGGATGTCAAAACTGCTTTCCTTAATGGAAATCTCCTTGAGGATGTGTTTATGACACAACCTGAGGGTTTTGCCAATCCAAAGGATGCTGGAAAGGTATGTAAGCTGCAGCGATCCATTTATGGATTGAAGCAAGCCTCTCGGAGTTGGAATCTTCGATTTGATGAAGCAGTCAAAGAGTTTGGCTTTATAAAAATTGAAGATGAACCTTGTGTATATAACAAGGTTAGTGGGAGTCACATTGTATTCCTGGTATTATATGTTGACGACATATTAATTATTGGGAATGACATTCCTTCTTTACAGGCTGTAAAAACATGGCTAGGAAAATGTTTCTCCATGAAAGATTTGGGCGATGCAACCTACATTTTAGGTATCAAGATCTATCGAGATAGATCGAGAAAAATGCTCGGCCTAAGTCAAAGTACATATATTGATAAAGTGCTGAAACGGTTCAGCATGCAAGAGGCAAAAAGAGGACACTTACCCATGTCTCATGGTGTTAAGATCTCTAAGGCCCAATGTCCTAAATCACATGATGATGAGGAGCGTATGAGAAAGATCCCTTATGCTTCGGCAATTGGATCTATCATGTATGCAATGATATGTACTCGTCCGGATGTCTCGTATGCTTTGAGCATGACGAGCAGATACCAGTCGAATCCAGGTGAAGGTCACTGGACAGCAGTCAAGAATATCCTCAAGTACCTGAAAAGGACTAAGATTTCATTCTTGGTATATGGAGGTGAAGACGAACTGACAGTAAAGGGTTACACAAATGCTAGTTTCCAGACTGACACAGATGACTATAAGTCTCAGTCAGGTTTTGTGTTTTGCCTTAATAGTGGTGCTGTTAGTTGGAAAAGTTTGAAGCAAGAGACAGTAGTCGATTCTACAACAGAGGCTGAGTATATTGCTGCTTCTAGTGCAGCCAAGGAGGCTGTATGGATTAAAAAGTTCGTCACTGAACTTGGTGTTGTTCCAACCATTGTTGATCTGGTTTTGCTATACTATGATAATAATGGAGCCATTGCACAGGCTAAGGAACCCAGATCTCACCAACGATCCAAGCATATACTTGGGCGGTACCATCTCATCCGTGAAATCATTGATAGAGGAGATGTACATATAAGAAGAGTGCCAACAGATGATAATGTTGCAGATCCACAGACCAAAGCTTTTTCGTAGCATAAGTACGAAGGTCACACTAGTTCTATGGGTATTAGATACATGAGTGATTGGCTCTAGTGCAAGTGGGAGACTGTTAGAGTTTATGCCCTAGAGGCTAATTCTTTGATGTAATTGCTTAAATATTTTTGATATTATATTTGATTGAATAAATGAATTATTTTATTATGGTTTTATTTACTGCGTTATATAAATGTTAACATAATAAAAGTCCTTAGAATAGCGATACAAATTATATGGCTTCAAGTATGTGACTTGAACATGAGATCATATAATTACCATTAGTATCATTACTCTTAAATGTCCCTAGTCAAGTGTCATTGTTAATGGGACAACAATGATACATTGAGACTAGTATGTGGATTGACTGATGGCCAAATCTCATTGGTCATAAATATATGAGATATTGAGTCAATGCATAGGTACATGTTAGAGAACAATGTACTGGACAGACCCACCATGAGAATTCTATGTGGAGCATTATGCAAAGTGTCATAAGCAAGTCTCATAGTGACAATGATGTAATGATCCTCCGACCTGAAATCACTATATTATTACACTAGAATTTATGTACTTTGATATCATCAAAGGCCACCTTTAATAGGGTGGATGATAAAGGTGATTATTGGGTACATCATGAATCGTGTGAGGAATATGAGTGATCTAGATGGAATTTAACCCTCCTATATATTAGGGGTGATATCCATAGGCCTCTTGATTGAGTAAGACTATGAAATGCATGGCCATGCTCAAATAGTGATTTATTTCATATAGTTTACTCATCGATCAAGAAAACTCAGATTAAATTATAAAGAGGATGACACATTCCATGCCTCGAGTTTAATCTAAGATGTCAAGGTCAAAAGGATTAAATTACATTGAAACATTGGTCACGAAAAGGTTGTATCGAATCACCGATCTTATTATTATTTGGGTAGCAGTGATGCATTACTAGATGCCGCTCACTGTTTATAATTTTATAATATGATTTTAAAATTATTGCCAACATAATAATAACTTATAGGGTCACACACTTAGAACGTAATTAAAAGAAAATTAATTTAAATTGTATGGATTTAAATATATCAATATGATTGATAGTATTTAAATTACGAATTTAAATTAATAGGATAATTTGTATATATATATATATATATATATATATATGTATATTAATTAAGTAAGACTTAATTAAGATATAATATATATATATATATATATATAAATTCGGATTTTATTTTTCTAATTGGATTAGGTTTTGGTTAATTCCTTTAACTGCTATATATATGATATATCAGTCGTTTAGGGGATTATCGATATCAAAACCCTAGCCGCTCTTAGAGAGAGACTAGAGAGAAAATTTTCGAAAGTCCAGATCTTTGGCGGCTAGTACTGCAGGTTTCCTTGCTGCAGATCGTGTGGCGATTCGCGGGACGTTCGTGTGGATACCGTAGAGGCGCAGTTCTGTTGGATTGCGTTGAGGATTCGAAGCAGTTCCAGAATCTCCATCGTCTCCGTTCAGGCTCGAATAATCGGTAAAACAAATCTTAACCTCTGAATTAATATGTTTTTCGCATTGATCCTATTTTAGGGTTTCGGAAAATTTTAATTTTCGCTGCGTTTATGTGCCAAAAACCTTACAATATGCCCCAGTGGTTTGTTTGATGACCAATTCAGAGTCTCCAAAGACTAGTAAATGTTTGATACTTATGGATTGGGCTAACTTCAACCCCATTATGCAGCCTTCATACTCGGCTGTGTTGTTGGTGTTGCCAAATTACAGTTTGGTAGCCACAGGATATTGCTGTGACGACCCCAAATCCGGGTCTCTCAAACACCTCGGATCCGGTCCGCCACGATACATCTATTGTGGAACTATACATCTTTTATTCAAAACTTAATGAATAAATTTCACTTATTACAATATAGAAATATAATTTCTATTCATATCCAAAATCTTGTATGATGACTCTAAACCTTTTATAAGTTTTCAAATCTCGGTCATATACCATCCCTGTCTATACATCACAATTGATGTTACAAAAATGCGGAATAACTAAAACTTTTCTATCTCCTTGAATAAAATCTTTCATTTAATTCATAATCTTGAATCAATTACATAACCTTGAACCAATTATAAAGTATGATTCATTATGTTCGAATTACTATATAAACGTATACATCTCAGTTCGAAACCCCTATGTGTTATATAACACAACCTTACAATTTAAACAGGTATAAAACATTGTAATCTACTATCGTATACATCTTCTAGAACCTAAGCATGGTTTAAGAACATATATTTAAATAAACTGAAATCTTCAAACTCTATCACGTTGCACGTAACTTTTATCATGAGTCCTTAACCTGCAAAAGTGGTTATTTTGCAAGAGTGAGCTCGACAGCTCAGCAATTCTAACAGTTTTCATGCATCACATAGCATATAATTTCATACTCAGTTCATGCATTCATAAACAATAAACAGTTACTACGCATGTTACTTCTCACATAACAAGTATATTATCACAGATCAACTTTCAATCTCATACATATCTCATATACAGTTCATATATAAGTTAACATTATCATGGCATTATATAATTCATCTAACAGTTATTGAATTCATATATCAAATAAGAACTGAAAGACTTGCCTGGTGCGTAGTTTAACAACTACGACTTAACTGTTTGCACTTCGTGTATTCCTACACAATCATTCAATTATGGATTCAGACATATCAGTTGTACGCATCCCATACATTCTCAATATAATAACAATTGATTACATTGTTGTCTAACTTGGTTCTTAGAACCTTCGTTTTACTATCTCATCGTATTCTTAGAATAAACATGTACATATAGGTATACCTTAACCATACATACTTACTATCATCCATCATATACATGTATCACACACTTAACTAAATGTATTTGACATATATTTAGAACTTATATGATCCTTATTATTCATACGTTTCTAAAACCTTAATGGAATTATAGTTTCTGAGTTTTATATAACCATTATACAAATCAACACTTAATACATAATTAAGATTCTATTTTATAACACAGAAATAATAATGTAAACATGCTACTATGTTCATCACGTATATATGTGAGGTGCCACACTAGTTATGGCGCATGCTCACAAATACCTTTTCCATATACGCACAACTAGCATCGATAATTGCTTTAAAACATATCTAATTCATGCTTAACTAACTTTCATAGTGTCTAGTAAGGTGTGTGCACATATATGACATTTAAAAGCACTAGCATGTATGCTCAAACATATTAGAACACTAATACACTATGATCACGCAACTTAGTTTGCAAAAAGTCCGAATCTTACTTTTGAAATCATTACGATTTAAACCATAAATGCTATGGTAAACTTAACACTTTTAAATTTATATTTCATGCCTATCTAGACCATACAATCATGCTCAAAAAGTCATAATATAAGCATCAATAGTCAAGGCTTATTTTAAAACTTTATAATTCTCTTTAGAAATCGCACACTAACGAAGTCAAAATGTTCATGCAATGTCAAGGTACTTACTCATACATGTTAGACCTGATTTCATGCATGTCTAAGTTATTTACTCATGCTACAAATATCAGAATACATATATGATATGTTCATGAAAAGTTTACTTTAACAAATTCTAAGTTCATTATCTTTGAAATTGTCTAAATTTTCAATCAAGTATGCTAGTGTATTTAACACTTTAGACTTAGATCACATGTCAATATAGACCATACGATTGGGTTCACAAAATCAAAATATACACATCTCACGTATATGTCAAAGTTCATATTCAAAACTATTAGTTTCTTTTTAAACTATAAGTTTTTCTTCCATGAAACATACTAACATGATTATGCATGCTTATGTCATATCAAAGTAATCATATATGCATGTTATTTATGTCCAGATGCTTGTTCTAATTATATACCATATGCTAGTACATAACAGATTCTGCAACAGAAAAATCAAGTCTGGTGCAGGCCTGGGGCAGCTGCGCCGCTGGCCAGTACAAAACTGGCGCAGCTACGCAGGTCACCAGCCAGACCAGGAACTACATTCTGCTCCGCAGAAGCTTAAACCCATCTCAGGATTACTTATAAAAAACATTCTGTACCAGCCATATAGTATTCCCAACATGTTTATACTTCATATAACACGTAATAATCGTATTTTAAACACTTAATTAATCAATCCATGATCAATTTCAAGAATTAAGAACTTAGAATTTACAGAAACTGGAAAATGAAATTATACCTCTGTTGCAGAAATGAACTTGCTGCTATAATACTCTTCCTTAATTCAAATGAAATACTCAGCAAATGAATGAAGGAGAAGGGAATGCTCTATATATAGGCATTTTAATATACGGTTCATGCAATTGTTCACCATATCAAACCAATGGAAGAAGCAATTTGTTCAATAGATAAGAGAGAGTGGTTGAGAGTTGGTAAACTCAATCATGAATCCCACATCCCTTGCCATTATTAGCTAGATTTGCTAAAATTGAGAATGAGCTAGAGTAGGCTAGGCTTCACGTGAGGAAGAAATGAAAGGGACTCTCATATTGAGACAAGCAAATAACTCAGCAACTTTCAATTTAACTTACTGATGTTACATATGCATACATATAATATATACTTAGGCTATATGTATTCATTCCATGTACATTTAAATGGGTGTTACAATGTTATTTCAAATTAGTCATTAATAATACAATGTATCAAATAGGTACATATACACCAACATATAATTCATGTACATTTTATTAACACCGAATATAATTCAATTGGGCATTATTACTTATTATTATATAAACGGTTATTATTTCAATTATAATAACTTATTGAAGTACTCATCAATTAACAATGCTTACTCTTTAAAATACCCACATGGTACTAATTAAGGTTCACCCACACACATGTAGTCACACAAATATTATTATGTAACCTACATAATACAATTAAGTTTACTATGTAGACTATATACATAATACATAGTCATATCAATGTGTCACCTTGTACTATATATATAATATATAGTTAACTACCATATACTAATGGTTTAATTATCGCATGCGTGTATAAAATAATTAATCAAGTAAATATAATCTCATTATATTTATTACTCCTTTGCACATTAATATATTATTTATTCACAATAATAGTTAATTGACATATTATCAATTAATTACCCGTAAATCATCCATCCTTTGTAACCACAATTAATCCTTTACACACTTATGTTTTATTATGCTCAACAATAATGACTTCACACGTTATTGATTAATTATCCAAAATATTAATTAATCAATCACGTTTAAACCTCTACATTATATTCAAGTATTTAATTACTAATCATCTTATCAATTCTTTTGAGATAAATCTTAAGGCTAGTCCACTAGTTTAATACACCATTAGTGACTCCCTTTAAATTAATCCTAGCAATTATTCGCAAAGGTACTAACTCACATATCATGTATATTTGCACATAGCAATAATCCTCATAATAATATCAATAAATCCTGTTTAACAATTCCTTTATAACATGATATAATAAGTCTTATTATATAATATTATCTCCATTAGAGACATTAATCATAAAAATGACTTACTCAATTCCTCAATATATTATTTAAATATAATATCTAAGCATTGTTGAAATAGCTACATGTACAATACATGTACACCTTCTATATAGAAAATAGACCATAAGTTTATTTTCTATCAATATATTACACATACCAAATATGTTTCAATATCTCCTCCCTCATTCATATTACCTCAGTCAAAGACATACAAGGTATTATTATTATTATTATTTAAAATAACACTTCCCCTTTTTATTAAAATAATTCAATATAAGAAATTATTTTAATATTCTTTATTAGAAATATATAATAATTATTCCTCTTATCACCAATCCACATCATTCAGGATATATATACATATATAACACATATATACATTCCTTTAATACTCACTTCTTGCCGTGAATTCAATTAATTAATAATTCTCTAACCAATACATATCTAATGATATATTGATTTCCTTTCTCTCTAATAACGTACAAATATACAAGTCTAAACTTAGTGCACCTAGTGTCTTTACTAGTATTCTATATAGTATAATGAGTGATTTTTCACAAACAACTAACAAATTAGTTTTCGTCTCATCTACACTGTTTTCACAGCGAGTTAGATCGGTTACTAATTCGTATATGTAAGACCCCGAATTTTATGAAATAGAAGTATTCAATTTTTTTCTTATAATTATTATTCAGTAAATGGTTAAATTGATAAAAGGTTAAAGTTGAGGGTGATGTATGTAAATTTTTCAAAATAAGCAAGTGATAATAAAATATTCATTGTGTCGGGAAATATTCGTTTGGTCGTGGAATATTCTTGTTGTCGGAGAATATTCGTACGACGGCGCAGCCATTTGTGGGCCACACAACGAAATAACTGTCGGATGAAGAAAACGACAAGAATGAGTTTTCTAAAAATAACGGCGTAGTTGTTACCGTTAAAACTGTTGAAATACCCGGTGGTTAAAACAACAGTAACACACGGTATTGCCCAGTAATTCTAATTATTGATTCTTAGGTAAGAAGTCATTACTCAATAATTGTTACAGTAATTACTGTTCAATATTTTATATTATTGATTCAATAATTGTTACATTGATAATTACGTAATATTTTATTGATTCAATAATTGTCATTGCACAGTATTTCAAATTATCAAATCAATAATTAATATTATTTGAATAATATTATTAGATAGCATTATTGACAATGTCTAAGGAAGTTCTGTTGAGGAAAGGGGTTAGGTTAATCTAATTGCGCGCTAGTAAGGAGAAATTCTTATTGGAAAGCTACCTCTTTCATGGGAACGACCTGGTTATCAATATTGTGGTTCTGTAATATTATTTGTGAATAATTAATTATTGATAAAAAAAATGATAAGGAAATATTTATTTAATGGAGGAATTTTTTTAAAGAAACAATTGTTGAAAATTAATATTTTATCTTTTCTAATAAAATAATTCATTCAAATATATTTTTATAATATTACATTATAAGTATATAATGTGATAATATAATAATATAATAATGGTGATATTTTTACAATAAATTCATGGTTTATGAGTAAATGAGGTGGAAGATAGAAAATGAAATTTTAATTTTTAAATAATTATAAATATTATATTATATATATATATATATATATATATATATATATGTATATATATATATGTGTATATATATATATATACGTGTGTGTGTGTGTGGAAAAAATGGTGGGGATGAGAAAAGAAAAAAAGGGGAGAGAGAGATAGTGGAAGAATATGGAAAAGGAGGAAAGAGAAAGAAAAAGAAGAAAATTGAAAAACATATGTACGTAAATTTCGGTCATTTTGCGTTCGGAATTTGGAAAAATTTTCTTCTACAAAGTTGTAGAGAATTAAATTTTATATGGAATGAACATAAGATTATTATTTTTCTGATAAAAGGGCTATTTATTATGAATTATTGAAGTTCTGAATTGATTTTTGATTAAAATATACTGTGGGCCCCACTTTTGTTTTTTTGTGGAATAAAATGCTGATTTTTTTTTCAAATAAGGAATGCTGCTTGATTCTTGATTGGTGGGCTGAGAAGCCACCGCGGAGGTTTTGTCAACTATGATATGCTACCCATTTCCTATAAATAGGGTGCTTAGTTAGAAATAAAAATCACACCAGAATCAGAAAATTTTCTCTCTACAATATCGAGCGTATTTCTTGTGAGTATTTAGATACTTTGAGTGTTGATAACAGTGCAAGTTTTCGTCAGCATAATATCCGATAATCCAGACAGAGTGAGTATTATATTGAGGTAAGGGATGGTAAGAGATGTTATTTTTTTCTCGTAAATGATGTTATTACTTTTAATATCATTTTACTGAAATATTGGTATGAAATTTTTACCTTTTCCGTCAGGATTACTATTCACGTATACGGCACTATTCACGTATACGGCACTATTCATGAATACGGTACTATTCACGAGTACTATTCACAAAATATAATTTTTCTTATGAAATTTCTATCTTTTTCATGTCGGGGTTACTATTCACGTATACGGCACTATTCACGTATACGGTACTATTCACAGAAAAATTTAATTTTCTTTTATTTGTCCAAGTTGCCTGTTAAGGTTCCTATCTTTGATTGGATCCAAGTTTTGAACTTCATTCTTGAATTTTACTCCACAATTGGTTACCATGTTGACAATTGGATCATATTGTTCTTATTCTCATATATAACATTTTTATAATCTGGATGATGAAAATTCTCTTTGACTTGAGTGTAAAGATGGGAAGATTAGTGGTATGATCATGACTATGGATTTTCTTTGGCCAGTAGTGCAAAGATGAATTGTTGACTAGTATGATCATGATCATTGATTTTACAATTGAATATCTTTACCTTAAGTGTAAAGGTGAATTGATCAACATATTATAAATATTATTTTTAGAAATTCTGAAATGATTAGATATTCCTTTGAAAGTTGTGTTTCATCTAATATCATTTCCCTTGAATTTTTATTTACCTAAATCTTCTTATTAAATTTTTATTGTTATCTTTGCAATACGAAAGTTGAATATTTTTGGCCTGTAGTGCAAAGATGAGCTGTTGATTTATGAATATCTTTGGCCTGTAGTGCAAAGATGAGCTGTTGATTTATGAATATCTTTGGCATGCTGTGCAAAGATGAGTTGTTGATTTATGAATATCTTTGGCCTGTAGTGCAAAGATGAGTTGTTGATGTATAAATATCTTTGGCCTGTAATGCAAAGATGAATTTATTAGCATGATTATGAACATGAACTATGATTTGGTATAACCATGATTTTTGGTGTTTCAGGTAAAGACAGGTGATAAAAATTATCTTCATCCTAAGTGCGAAGAGGAATTTATCAACATAATTATGATCATGAATTATTTACATGATTGTGAGCAGTAACTGTTGATTGATGTTACAGGGATAAAATATTATTGGTGGACTTTTAACATGGAGAAGATAATAGATATTCTGGTCTATTTGACTCTTCTAATGGATTGTTCGTTGCGCTGCAATTATGTTTGGAAAGTTTTATCATCTACCATATGTTCTATGTGACGCCCCCAAAATAGGTTCAATACTCAACCCATTTTGAGTCGCCAAATACACTCAACAAAATTCAAATACAATCTTTCATATCACACGGTCGTGCAAAATACGACCACACAACTGTGAGTGTTAATACAGACATGTAGAACATATTAACATTCAAACTAAGTCCTCATTACATTTATTATCACATTATTTTAAATAAAAAAAATAGTGAGGACTTCTACAGCTCTAACTCGGACCATCACTCCATTCCCCGACTAGTACCCGCGATATTCTCATTTCTTGAAGAGAACAATGGAAGAAAAGGGTGAGCTCAACTAGCTCAGTAAAGAATATTATGACTAAGATAATGAAGAATAAATTATCGTTAGTCTTCAACAAATCAGATAAAATATTATGGACAACCAGTTTAGATCAACAACTGCAGCGGAAATGACAATTCATTAGAAGAGTTAAGTAGAGAATGATGTCTACTATCTTCTATAATTTAAAAGTCCATCATCAATATTTTATCCCTGTAACATCAATCAATATTCATCTCGAATCAAATATTCATCTTTTGCACTACGGCGAAAGATATTCATTTGTATCACCAGTTGGTCATGTTCATCTCAACACCTGTCCATCTTTGCACTACGGGCCAAAGATATTCATCAGGTAATCATTCATCTTTGCACTACAGGCCAAAGATATTCCTCAAGTAATCATTCATCTTTGCACTACAGGCCAAAAATATTCAGTTATATCACCATTTAGGACTGAGTATGATGAAAACAATACGAATAATGAATCTAGTGAGATAAAGGACAATATTAGAGAATTTTCCAGAGTTCAAGAATGAAGATCAAAACCTGGATCCAATCAAAAACGATTTGGAAGAAAAAAAATATTTTTTTTATCGTAAATAGTAACTTATGAATAGTAACTCATGAATAGTAACTCGACATGAAAAGATAAAAAATTCACAAGAAAGTTCAGACCAATATTCCAGTGAAATAATATTAGATGAAGCGCAAAACTCAAGGAATTTCTGATCATTTCAGGAATTATAGAAGCAATACTTACCATAGTAAGTTTAGAGTTAGGAATCTGAAATGAAACAATATACGAAACTGCAATTGAATTTTCACCCGTCAGGCGGTAGTCCGCTCAGACAGATTATTTCCATAATTTAATAACAACTGAATACGAAGGGTTATTCACCAGGCATGCGGTAGTCCTCGTAGACAGGTTATTCCCACAGAATAATAAAGAATAGAATAACAACAGGATTTCACCATGCATGCGGTAGTCCGCGTAGACAGGTTATTCCAACAGAATAATAAAGAATGGAATAACAACCCTTACGAGTATTGAAAGAAAATAACTCTCTTCATGAATACGAAAGAAATAATACCCTTTGCCTTAAAAATTTGGAGACTGCACTAGTGTAATAACAGAATACTCTTCTTCTTTCTCTCTTATTCTCTCTATACTTTCTCTCTCCATAGCTTTAGTGAATTGGTGAGAAATAATGAAGAAATGAGCTTCTATTTATAGACCCGGCAGAGTAAGGGTAAAATAGTCTTTTTGCCATAATTTATGACATCATTGCTTACATCATCGATCCTATGACATCATTGCTTACCTCATCGCTCCGATGATATTCTTGCTTACCTCATCGCTCTGATGACATCATTGTTTGCATCATAAGAGTTCAAATTTAATTTGCACTCTTCCACCTCGTTTAACTTTTATACCATGAATTTACCATAATAATGTTACCATTCAAATTATAAAAATCATACTATTATATAATCACATCATACTACTATAATGTAATATTATAATAATATATTTGAATGAATTATTTTATTGGACAAGATAAAATACCAACTTTCAACAAATGTCACATGTTAAAAATTCCTCCGTTTAAATTCACATTGAATAAATATTTCCTTATCATATATATCAAAAATTAATTATTCACAAATAATATTACAGAACTACAATATTGACAACCAGGTTGTTCCAAGGAAAGAGGGGGCTTTCCGATAAGGATTTCTCCTTACTAGCGCGCAATTAATCAACCCCTTTCATATATAGAACTTCCTTAGACATTGCCAATAATGCTATTTAATAATATTATTCAAATAATATGAATTATTGATTTGATAATTTAAAATAATGTGCAATGATAATTATTGAATCAATAATATAAAATAGCAAAGTAGCACTTATTGATATAAAATATCAACGTAGCAAATATTGAACCAATAAAATATTATGCAATTATTGAATCAATAATATAAAATATTGAACAGTAATTACTGTAACAATAATTGAGTAAGTGCCTTCCTACGTAAGAATCAATAATTCGAAATACTATGCAATACCATGTGCTACTGTGCAACACCACATATTACTGTATTTTAACCACCGGGTATTTCAATAGTACTAACGGTAACAGTTTTACCGTTATTTTTATAAAAAGGTTACTTCTGTCGCTTTCTATATCCGACATTCATTCCGTTATGGGGTCTACCAATGACTGCGCAGTCGTACAAATATTCTCCGACAAAAAAAATATTCCTCGACCAAACGAATATTCTCCGACACAACGAATATTTTATAACCACTTGCTTACTTTGTAAACTTTGCACATTTCACCTATAACTTATCACATTTATCAAATTAACACCTTACTATTTCAAAATAATATATAAAAAAAATTAAATCTTATTAATAAAATTTGGGGTCTTACAACCTCCCCTCCTTATGAAATTTCGTCCTCAAAATTGAAGTACGTACCTGGTATGTCGAAAAGGTGAGGATACCTTATTTTTATTTTCGATTCTAACTCCAAGGTCATTTCCTCGATATCATGGTTTCTCCACAAAACTTTAACTTGAGGTATAACCTTTGAGCGTAGGACATGTTCTTTCCTATCCAAGATCTTAACAGGTACCTCATCGTATGTTAAATCTTCGGCTATCTCATCTGGTTCTAACTCAATAATGTGGTTTAGATCTTTCACATATTTACGAAGCACAGACATGTGAAAAACGTTATGAACACGAGACATACTTGGAGGTAAGGTGAGTCTATAGGCCACATTTTCTACTCAGTCAAGGATTTTAAATGGACCAATGAAGCGTGGGTTGAGCTTTCCTCTCTTTCCAAATCTCGTAACTCCTTTCCATGGAGCAACACGTAATAATACATGATCTCCGACATTAAACTCTATGTCCCTTCGATGAAGATCAGCATAACTTTTTTGTCGATCTTGTGTAGTTTGTATACGTTAACGAATCATTTGAATCTTTTTTGTAGTCATACGTACTAACTCCGGTCCCAACAATGTTGCTTCACCCACCTCGTCCCAGCATACTGGAGAACGACATTTTCGTCCATACAATGCCTCGAATGGAGCCATGCCTATACTTGCCTGATAACTATTGTTGTAGGAGCATTCCACCAATGGTAGGTACTTATCCCAACTCCCTTTGAAGTCTAGAACACAGAGTCTCAATAGATCTTCAAGAGTTTGGATAGTCCTTTCCGATTGCCCGTCCGTTTGTGGATGATATGCCGAAATGAATCTTAAATCCGTGCCCATAGCTTTTTGTAAGCTGACCCAAAATCGTGAAGTGAATCTTGGGTTACGATCAGAAACTATGGATACTGGCATGCCATGCAATCTCACAATCTCATTCACGTACATATGAGCAAGACGTTCAAGGGAATAAGTCTCTCGTATCGGCAAGAAATGAGCAGACTTGGTTAATCTATCAACAATAACCCAAATCTCATCTATGCCTTGAGAAACCTTGGGAAGACCCGTAACGAAATCCATGGTAATGTGTTCCCACTTCCACTTTGGAATCTCAAGTGGTTGCAATGGACCCTTTGGCACTTGATGCTCCGCCTTGACACGTTGACACGTTAAACACCTCGAGATAAACTCCGCGATCTCTCTCTTCATATTGCTCCACCAAAATATATGTCGAAGATCATGATACATTTTGGTACTCCCAGGATGAATTGCAAACGGTGTGTTGTGTGCCTCCATCATAATTCTATACTTCAAATTAGAATCGTCAGGAACACAAAGTCTGGAGTTGACTCAAAGTATTCCTTCTTCATCAATCCTTGCTTCTGGAGTAGCACCTTCTTGCACCTTCTTCCTCATATTCATCAGCTCTGGGTCTGTAGCTTGAGCAGCTTTAACTTTATCAATCAAAGCTGGTTCTAAGCGTATACTTAACATCATCGCATGGGTCCCCGGAGTCTTGAACTCTATCTCCATCTTTTGTAAATCACACAAAATAGGCCTCGAAAGTATCGCATTCGTTCCCGCATATGATCTTCTACTCAATGCGTCAGCTACCATGTTCGCTTTTCTAGGATGGTATTGGATGGTATGATCGTAATCTTTCAACAGCTCAAGCCAACGTCTTTGCCGCATGTTAAGTTCTTTCTGGGTGAAGAAATACTTGAGGCTCTTATGATCCGTATAGATCTCCACTTTCTCCCCATACAGGTAGTGTCTCCAGATCTTCAACGCGAAAATGACTGCTGCCAACTATAGATCATGAGTAGGATAATTCCTCTCATATTCCTTGAGTTGTCGCGAGGCATAGGCCATGACTTTCCCATGTTGCATGAGAACACATCCTAACCCTTTGCCCGAAGCATCGCTGTAAATGACAAATCCATCCGAACCAGATGGTATCGTCAGAACAGGTGCCGAAATGAGTCTCCTCTTGAGCTCTTGAAAGCCCTTCTCGCATTCATCATTCCATATGAATTTTGTATCTTTTCGAGTCAGCTGAGTTAATGGAGTAGCGATTCGAGAAAATCCTTCCACGAATCTCCGATAATAACTAGCTAAGCCCAGAAAGCTACGTACTGCGGTCACTGACTTCGGTTGCTCCCAACTTTGTATTGCTTCAATCTTCATCGGGTCAACAGATACTCCACGTTTTGATACCACGTGCCCAAGGAATGCTACCTCCTCAAGCCAGAACTCGCATTTCTTCAGCTTGGCATATAGCTTGTTTTCACGAAGCCTTTAAAGTACAAGCTTCAAGTGGTGCTCATGATCTTCACGACTTTTGGAATAGATGAGGATGTCATCAATAAAGACAATCACGAACTGATCCAAATATTTCTTGAATACACGGTTCATCATATCCATAAAAGCAGCAGGAGCATTAGTCAATCCAAAAGACATGACTAAGAATTCATAATGCCCGTATCGAGTTCTGAAAGCAGTCTTCGAAATATCCTCAGTTTTAATCTTCAGCTGATGATATCTAGAATGAAGATCGATATTTGAAAATAATTGTGCACCTTGCAACTGGTCGAACAGGTCATCAATACGAGGTAACGGATACCTATTCTTGATGGTGACATTGTTCAACTCCCGATAGTCAATACAAAGTCGCATACTCCTGTCTTTCTTCTTTACGAATAAAATAGGAGCACCCCAAGGAGATGTACTAGGACATATAAAACCGATGTCTAACAACTCCTGTAGTTGGACCTTTAACTCTTAAAGTTCTATAGGAGCCACTCGATATGGGGTTTTAGAAATGGGTTTTGTATCGAGTTCAAGGTCAATAAAGAATTCAACTTCACGTTCCGGGGGTAGACCGGGAAGTTCTTTGGGAAATACATTAGGAAACTCATTAACAACAGAAATATCATTCAAACCTGATGTATTCTGGTTTAGATCAGTGACATGGGCTAAGAAAGCTTGACATCCATTTTTCAATAAACGAATAGCTTTATGACTTGAAATAACATTGATTGATTTTAGTGGTTTGGTTGTTTGAATTCGCACAATAGGTTAGTTAGGAATATGAAAACTAACAACCTTACGAAAATAATCAATTTTGGCATGATAAGTGGTCAACCAGTCAATTCCTAAAATCACATCAAATGCAAGTATTTTCAACGATATAAGATCAACAGGTAGGGTGAGGGTACCAATTTGAATCGAGCAAGATTTGTAAACTATAGATGTAACAAAGGTTTCTCCCAACGGAGTTTAAACAGATAAGTTAAAGTCTAATTTCTCGTGTGTCAAGTTCAAACGTTGAGCACAAGCAGGTGAAATAAAAGAATGGGTAGCACCAGTATCTAATAAAGTATAAACTTCGCAAGAGTTTATTATCAGCTTACCTGTAATAACCTCGTTCGGGTTCCTTGCTTGTTGGGCAGTCACGACAAAAGCTCTTCCAGGAACCACTGACTTTGACTTGTCAGGGATAGCCTTTAGAGTCACCATCCCTGCTGGACTTGGTTTCGCTACAGGACACACTCGAGCTATGTGCCCTTCCTTTCCACAGTTATAACACACCTTCGATTGTTGTGTGCAGTTGGGGCTGATGTGTCCCTCTTGCCCGCATTTATAGCATACTACCGACGGTCGTTCTCCTCCCCTAGAAATAGTTGATGTTGGTGCTGCTGTCGATGCTTTCACGTTCTCATTGTTGTACCTTCTCTTCTTGAAATCTCCCCCTGACTCACTTCTTCTATTATCATGGCCACGATTACCACTGGAGTGGTTACCGCTTCTGGCATGATTCTTTCCTCCCTGCTGGTTGTTATTATTCTGATAATTACTGCCACCGGTACGACCTTGGTTGTTGTCCCTTGGTTGAACATAATCATTATCTTGTTCTAATAACTGGGCCATGTTCACTACATCCGAATATAGAGAAAATTTGTGAGACATGAGGTATTGACGAATCTCGGGTTTCAAACCTCTCAAAAACATCCGCGTCATACGTTCCTCATTCTCCACCAAATGAGGTGCAAACCGGGATAACTCCGCGAATTTAGCCTTGTACTGGGACACAGTCATGTTATTCTGTTCAAGTCTAATAAACTCTACCTCTTTCATGTGACGAATACTTTCTGGAAAGTACTTGTCATTGAACAGTTTTTGGAACGCCCCCCAAGTCATCTTGAGTGCGGCAGGCTGGGTACGCTTCACAGATTCCCACCAGTAATCTGCCTCTCCACGGAACATAAAGGTGGCAAATGGAACCTTCTGTTCCTCCGTGCATCCCAAGACATCAAATATCTTGGTAATTTGCTTAATCCAATTTTTCAGCTTGATTGGATCTGGCTTTCCCTGAAACTCTGATGGTCCCAACTCTTTAAATTGCTTGGCAGTGACAAGCCGCGAGTTATTATTTCCACCTATATTATGAACACGAGTCTCCCTCATCTGGTTTTGCATGAACTGCAAAAAGCTTGTAAACATCCCGTCATTTATCATTTCTTCGGTAGGATTGTTTACAGGAGGAATATAGCCTTCCTGTTGCACGTTCTCCTCGTTGGTGATTAAAGGTGTCTCAACGGTCTCATTCACTCCATTGTTTAGATTTTCAGCTGCCATTCTCAAATACTGCCACAAAACAAGGGTTAATCAAACAAATTAACATATCACATATTAACCTTATATTCCAACCGACCAATTAAATAACAATTAAGCTTAGGTAGGACACACTAACGAAGGTTTTACTCGTTTCTCCCCTCCTAGTTCTATTCCCAGATCTCCGCCACAGATCATATCCCTAAGCCCTGATACCAACTGTGACGCCCCCAAAATAGGTTCAATACTCAACCCATTTTGAGTCGCCAAATACACTCAACAAAATTCAAATACAATCTTTCATATCACACGGTCGTGCAAAATACGGCCACACAACTGTGAGTGTCAATACAGACATGTAGAAAATATTAACATTCAAACTAAGTCCTCATTAAATTTATTATCACACTATTTTAAATTAAAAAAAAATAGTGAGGACTTCTACAGCTCTAACTCGGACCATCACTCCATTCCCCAACTAGTACCCGTGATATTCTCATTTCCTGAAGAGAACAATGGAAGAAAAGGGTGAGCTCAACTAGCTCAGTAAAGAATATTATGACTAAGATAATGAAGAATAAATTATCGTTAGTCTTCAACAAATCAGATAAAATATCATGGACAACCAATTTTAGATCAACAACTGCAGCAGAAATGACAATTCATTAGAAGAGTTAAGTAGAGAATGATGTCTACTATCTTCTATAATTTAAAAGTCCATCATCAATATTTTATCCCGTAACATCAATCAATATTTATCTCGAATCAAATATTTATCTTTTGCACTACGGCCAAAGATATTCATTTGTATCACCAGTTAGTCATGTTCATCTCATCACCTGTCCATCTTTGCACTACGGGCCAAAGATATTCATCAGGTAATCATTCATCTTTGCACTACAGGCCAAAGATATTCCTCAAGTAATCATTTATCTTTGCATTACAAACCAAAGATATTCAGTTATATCACCATTTAGGACTGAGGATGATAAAAACAATACGAATAACGAATCCAGTGAGATAAACGACAATATTAGAGAATTTATCCAGAGTTCAAGAATGAAGATCAAAACCTGAATCCAATCAAAAATGATTTGTAAGAAAAAAAAATATATTTTTTTATCGTGAATAGTAACTCGACATGAAAACATAAAAAATTCACAAAAAAGTTCAGACCAATATTCCAGTGAAATAATATTAGATGAAGCGCAAAACTCAAAGAATTTTTGATCATTTCAGGAATTATAGAAGTAATACTTACCATAGTAAGTTTAGAGTTAGGAATCTGAAATGAAATAATATACGAAACTGCAATTCGATTTTCACCCGTCAGGCGGTAGTCCGCTCAGAAAGATTATTTTCATAATTTAATAACAACTGAATACGAAGGGTTATTCACAAGGCATGCGGTAGTCCTCGTAGACAGGTTATTCCCACAGAATAATAAAGAATGGAATAACAACAGGATTTCACCATGCATGCGGTAGTCCGCGTAGACAGGTTATTCCAACAGAATAATAAAGAATGGAATAACAACCCTTACGAGTATTGAAAGAAAATAACTCTCTTCTCGAATATGAAAGAAATAATACCCCTTACCTTAAAAATTTGGAGACTGCACTAGTGTAATAGCAAAATACTCTTCTACTTTCTCTTTTATTCTCTCTATACTTTCTCTCTCTATAGCTTTAGTGAATTGGTGAAAAATAATGAAGAAATAAGCTTCTATTTATAGGCTCGGCAGAGTAAGGGTAAAATAGTCTTTTTGCCATAATTTATGACATCATTGCTTACATCATCGATCATATGACATCATTGCTTACCTCATCGCTCCAATGACATCCTTGCTTATCTCATCGGTCCGATGACATCATTGTTTGCATCATAAGAGTTCAAATTCAATTTGCACTATTCCACCTCGTTTAACTTTTATACCATGAATTTACTATAAGAATGTTACCATTCAAATTATAAAAATCATACTATTATATAATTACATCATACTACTATAATGTAATATTATAATAATATATTTGAATGAATTATTTTATTGGACAAAATAAAATACCAACTTTTAACAAATGTCACATGTTAAAAATTCCTCCGTTTAAATCTACATTGAATAAATATTTCCTTATCATATATATCAAAAATTAATTATTCACAAATAATATTATAGAACTACAATATTGACAACCAAGTCGTTCCCATGAAAGAGGGGGCCTTCCGATAAGGATTTCTCCTTACTGGCGCGCAATTAATCAACCCCTTTCCTAGACAGAACTTCCTTAGACATTGCCAATAATGCTATCTAATAATATTATTCAAATAATATGAATTATTGATTTGATAATTTAAAATAATGTGCAATGATAATTATTGTATCAATAATATAAAATAGCAAAGTAGCACTTAATGATATAAAATATCAACGTAGCAAATATTGAACCAATAAAATATTATGCAATTATTGAATCAATAATATAAAATATTAAACAGTAATTACTATAAAAATAATTGATTAAGTGCCTTCCTACGTAAGAATCAATAATTCGAAATACTGTGCAATACCATGTGCTACTGTGCAACACCACGTATTACTGTATTTTAACCACCGGGTATTTCAATAGTACTAACGGTAACAGTTTTGCCGTTATTTTTATAAAAAGGTTACTTCTGTCACTTTCTATATCCGACATTCATTCCGTTGCAGGATCCACAAATGACTGCACTGTCGTACGAATATTCTCCGACAAAAAGAATATTCCTCGACCGAACGAATATTCCACGACACAACGAATATTTTATAACCACTTGCTTACTTTGTAAACTTTGCACATTTCTCCCATAACTTATCACATTTATCAAATCAACACCTTACTATTTCAAAATAATATAAAAAAAAAATTAAATCTTATTAATAAAATTTGGGGTCTTACAGGGGGCCTTCCGATAAGGATTTCTCTTTACTGGCGCACAATTAACCAACCAGACAGAACTTCCTTAGACATTGTCAATAATGCTATCTAATAATATTATTCAAATAATATGAATTATTAATTTGATAATTTAAAATAAGGAGCAATGATAATTATTGAATCAATAATATAAAATAGCAAAGTAGCACTTATTGATATAAAATATCAACGTAGCAAATATTGAACCAATAAAATATTATGCAATTATTGAATCAATAATATAAAATATTGAACAGTAATTACTGTAACAATAATTGAGTAAGTGTCTTCCTACGTAAGAATCAATAATTCGAAATACTGTGCAATACCGTGTGCTACTGTGCAACACCACATATTACTGTATTTTAACCACCGAGTATTTTAATAGTACTAACGGTAACAGTTTTGCCGTTATTTTTATAAAAAAGTTACTTCTGTCGCTTTCTATATCCGACATTCATTTCGTTGTCGGGTCCAACAATGACTGCGCCGTCGTACGAATATTCTCCGACAAAAAGAATATTCCTCGACCAAACGAATATTCTCCGACACAATGAATATTTTATAACCACTTGCTTACTTTGTAAACTTTGCACATTTCACCCATAACTTATCACATTTATCAAATCAACACCTTACTATTTCAAAATAATATATAAAAAAAAAATTAAATCTTGTTAATAAAATTTGGGGTCTTACATTCTAAATCTCTAATTTATTATTGACGAATGCTATTGATAATTTGATTATCTTTAGTTATGATATTCTTTACTGGGCTATTTGTACTCACCCTTTTGTTTCACAATTCCTTTTAGGAAATAAGAGTGTAGCTGGGTCGAGCAGGGATAACAGGGGAATAGAACGAGGGTATATAACTGTTGAAGTATCCCACCAAACAGTATGAAAATAATTTTATTGAAAATTTTAGATAAGTGTGTTGTATTTTATACGTCATTTAACTGTTGATTTTGGTGACCCGACTTAGGTGACGTCAACCCAACTTTTGAAGGGTGTTTTGCCACTATCATACAAGATGTCTAACCACATACGACTTCATGTTATCATAAGACATGGTTGTGCACATCCACTTGCTGATTATATCCATGAACACTACCTATATAATCTTGGAGTACGGTTAGAATATAATTCTCAGTTTGAGACAACAAAGATAATTATATGGCAAGAGAAGACCCACAAATAGAATGAACAAGATAGTAATCTTCTCATTTTTTTGGGGTCTATTGGGTCAACCAAGGATAATTCTCGAGTCCTACGATATCTATTATAACTTAGATGTATGGCCGCCCATGTACGAAGGTTTCCTTGAGTATTTTTCAAAGATTTTAATTCCTAAAACAGTTATTAACTATACCTTTATGTAACGTATCTTTGATTTGGAGTATGGATACTGTTTCCGTATTGAAACTCACAGTTTAACTGTGTTCATATTTTGTACGATAGTTTAAAAGTTAGAATTTGAAGATTTGTATTTGGTTTATGTACCATGTATTTCTTGGCGACCCAAAATAGGTGGGTTGTGTATTGAACCTATTTTGGGGGCGTCACAAATGGTAACAGAGCTTAGGGATATGGTCGATGGAGGAAATCTGAGTATAGAACTAGGAGGGGAGAGACGAGTAATATACTCTGCTAGTGTGTGACTTACCTAAGCTGAATTTTCTTACATAATAAATTGACAAATTGTGATATGTCAATTAACCTTTGTTTTGAAGATGTATTCTAGAATGAGCAATGGAGAAATCATGATACAGAAGAAATGATCGGGGAGATATAATCTGAAATAAAAGCAAGGTATTATCACCTATTCGAAATACCAGGTACGTAAATTTCAGGGACGAAATTTTATAAGGAGGGGAGATTGTAAGACACCGGATTTTATGAAATAGAAGTATTCAATTTTTTTCTTATAATTATTATTCAGTAAATGGTTAAATTGATAAAAGGTTAAAGTTGAGGGTGATGTATGTAAAATTTTCACAATAAGCAAGTGGTAATAAAATATTCATTGTGTCGGGGAATATTTGTTTGGTCGTGGAATATTCTTATTATCGAAGAATATTCGTACGACGGCGCAGCCATTTGTGGGCCCCACAACGGAATAACTGTCGGATGAAGAAAACGACAAGAATGAGTTTTTTAAAAATAACAGCGTAGTTGTTACTATTAAAACTGTTGAAATACCCGGTGGTTAAAAGAACAGTAACTATGACACCCCCAAATCCGGGTACTTCGTTTCCACATGATTTGGTGTTCACTTTCTAATATAACATACATCTACCCAATGAATAATGTAAAATAAACTACAACTTAAATTAGAATAGATAAATCTCCCTTAAAACAAGGGTTATAACCTTTTCAAGATAATCCCGGGTTACTCTAACCTTGACATGAATATAATAAAGTGCGAAAACAAAAACATAACATTTAGGTCTTATTATAATCATTCTCAATATAATAAAAACAAGTCTTCACTTGCTTTGCTTTCCCTTGCCCTTACTTGTAGACGGAGCATCAGCATTATCAACCTTTACTGAAATTGTTATTTAATGCAAGAGTGAGCAAACGACAGCTCACTGGAGTTTAACAATAATATAGATATGAAAGGATATATTTAAAAGAATCTGAACAACTTAGCTTGTTTCAATAATAAAGAATTAAATAATAATTCTCTATCAACATTAAAATTCGAATATAGAATTTATCTGAGGGTCATAAGACCTTTGAACTCTTGTTCTAGGTTATAAATATTTCTATTTAAACCTTTAACAGTCAATAAGACTATGGACCTCAACTCGTACTTAGGGGGACCAGTCCTTTGTACCATGTATTGTGCACAAACATCTTAACGCTATGCGTAGTAACCTCCCCTAGTAAATAGGGTTGTTCAACTCAATAATTTGAATTCAAGTCCGCACCAAAGAAAGTTTGATTTGGATAAGCTTACAAGGGTAATTTAGAATTCACGTTCATCAACTAATGATTAGTTGAATCGACTTTCAATAATTCATAAATAAAAGAATTATGAATTAACATATGCTTTAGAAGTAAATTTAAAGCATTTAACATAATAACTGGATCTTACTTGAACGATAAGTTAAGATCATTTCAATTAAATAACAATTGTCCAATACAGAAATGGAAAGGACATTCTCAATAATGAATATATGAATTTCAAAAATTATACAAGATTAGGGTTTAGAAAACTTGAATAAAATTAACGAGTTTAGGGTTTAGAAGACTTGCCTCAAGCGCAAGCTACTTAACACAATTCACGTGCTTTATTACTTCCTACACATATATATTCAATCACAATAACCTAAATTAGTTAACACGTAACTAATTCACATAAGTGGTTAACCCTCATGGTTAACTCACTCTAATAATAATAATCAACTATCACATAGTTAATTAAATCAATTATGTATTTAACTAAATTATAATTAAACAATTATAATTCAAACACTTAATCAAATTATAATTATTTAAATTATAATTACCATTTAAATTATAAATAATTATAATCAATTAAACCACATCATGCATTTAATTACACAAATTATAATTAATCATGAAATTATCAATTTATAATCCATAATTAAACATGCATCTATTAAATTATAATTACATAAATTATAATTTAAATTAACATCTAATTGATTAAAATAAATCAACTTCTATACATTATAATTTCACAAAATTATAATTTAAATTAAACATTTACTCTTAATTATAATTAATAAATTATAATTAAGTAACTTATTGTACAATTAAACAATTATAGTTTATAATTTAAATACCATATTAGTTTTTCAAAACTTCCTTTTTCTCAAATTATAACACATGTTATAGCAGCTAGATACATGCTCATTGTCATAGAATAATTAAACTAAGCTTAGAATTAACACTGCACAAAAACTAAAGTCACTGCCACTGCCCGGGACACGGCGCAGCTGCGCCACCTTTAGCCTTGACACCGGCGCAGCTGCGCAGGGGCCAAACCTGCGAAAACCCAGCGGCGCAGCTGCGCCGCTTCTACCCTTACTTTCTGCGCAGCTGCGCCGGCAGCGGACAGAAACAGAGCAGCTTCGCGAACAGTGCAGAGAAAAGCCAAATTGGCTTAATTCTCTTCAATGAGTTCTCAATTCAGCCAATAATTTTCATATAAAACTTTACAGAAACAAGGTGCAAAGCTTCTAACATGTTTTGAACACACTAATACATCAATTAGCAAGATTACAACGCTTAATTTTTACAAAAATTTAAAGAAAATACCAATGTTAGTGTTCTAGATGAAATTGAACACTGCGAATTTGTTTTAAAACCAATTCTCACAATTCCAATCCCAATCAACTAATTTCTAAACATAATAACATATTCCACAATTAATTTATACAAAAATCAACAATCAACATATATTTTGATTTCTATGAGAAACTTTATTTTTCCTAGACATTTCACTGTGACTTTTGAAAAACATAAATTCTCCATTATATCATATATATATTCATGAATTAAACAACTAATTAAGCATACCATCACATATAGACATGATATGAACACAATTATATATATATATATATATATATATCCATCATGCTATACAACTTCCAAAACATGTTTTACAGAGAATGAAAATATAAGGATCATAACTTTAAAACTGGTTTTTACAACAATTGTATTTTGAAAATCTTTTCATGGCACACAATTACATATGAAAACATATGAACATCATATATACATAGTCATAATTATACAACTTCATGAAAACTCAACTTTTGACAGAGAATAAAATATATGAAACATATGAATTGAGTTCTATAATAATTAGAGATTATAGATAATACCTTTTGTTAATAGATTGAAAGAGAAAGCGATCTGAGTTCAATTCTAGCAATTCTTATTCCTCTTTTCTCTTCTCTGCTCTTCCTTTTCTCTGCTCTCTTTTCTTCTTAGTTCTTAGTTTAGACTTATTAGGAAAAACTAACGTAGTTTAGATAGATTACAACTGATATAATATACGTATACTAATGATATATATGTAACTGCTAATTACTTAATATATATAATAAATACATTTATTATGTAAGTTACAAAAATTCAAAAATCACAATACCTTGTTTGGCAAAACAAGGTTATTTTTAAAAACAGATTATTAATGCTAAGGTATTATTTGGTAACAGTTTATTTAAAAATAGCTTTTTGATAGTTAGGGCCCTGTTTGGTAGAAATAGGTTTAAAACAAATACAAGGGCCTTGTTTGGCAAAACAATTTAAAACCTTTTCTTTATTTTAACAAATCATTTAACACATACTTTAATGTCACATTTTAATTAATTAAATATTAATCAACTAATTTAATTAATTAAAATCTAACATCAATTAATCACATAAAATTGCCACATAATTATAATTACTCGCTAATTATAATTCATGTAACACTTCATCACATAATTCATCTAATTTAATTCTCTAAATTAAATTAGAACTATAATATAAAATTAATAGATACACATCAATTAAATAAACATTCATTAAATTAATATGTAACACTTAATTAAATCATTTCCATAAATCACATAATTATTTATTTCACTCAATAAATAATTCACATAAAATATTTATTTAACTCAATAAATAAATCACATAAAATATTTATTTAATTCAATAAATATTTAAAATTAAATATAAAATCTCAATCGTTACAGTAACACACGGTATTGTACAGTAATTCTAATTATTGATTCTTACGTAAGAAGTCACTACTCAATAATTGTTACAGTAATTACTGTTCAATATTTTATATTATTGATTCAATAATTGCTACATTGATAATTGCATAATATTTTATTGATTCAATAATTGTCATTGCATAGTATTTTAAATTATCAAATTAATAATTCATATTATTTGAATAATATTATTAGATAGCATTATTGGCAATGTCTAAGGAAATTCTATCGAGGAAAGGGGTTAGGTTAATCTAATTGCGCCCCAGTAAGGAGAAATCCTTATCGGAAAGCCCCTCTTTCCTAGGAACGACCTGGTTGTCAATATTGTGGTTCTGTAATATTATTTGTGAATAATTAATTATTGATAAAAAATGATAAGAAAATATTTATTTAATGGATGAATTTTTTTAAAGAAACAATTGCTGAAAATTAATATTTTATCTTTTCTGATAAAATAATTCATTCAAATATATTATTATAATATTACATTATAAGTGTATAATGTGATAATATAATAATATAATAATGGTGATATTTTTACAATAAATTCATGGTTTATGAGTAAATGAGGTGGAAGATAGAAAATAGAATTTAAATTTTTAAATAATTATAAATATTGTATTATATATATATGTATATATATATATATATATATATACGTGTGTGTATATGTGTGTGTGTGTGTGGAAAAAATGGTGGGGATGAGAAAAGAAAAAAAGGGGAGAGAGAGAGAGATAGTGGAAGAATATGGAAAAGGAGGAAAGAGAAAGAAAAAGAAGAAGAAAATTGAAAAACATCCGTATGTAAATTTCGGTCATTTTTCGTTCGGAATTTGAAAAAACTTTCTTCTACAAAGTTGTAGAGAATTAAATTTCATATGGAATGAACATAAGATTCATATTTTTCTGATAAAAGGGCTATTTATTATAAATTATTGAAGTTCTGAAGTTCATATTTTTATTGTTATCTTTGCAATATGAAAGTTGAATATCTTTGGCCTGTAGTGCAAAGATGAGCTGTTGATTTATGAATATCTTTGGCATGCAGTGCAAAGATGAGTTGTTGATTTATGAATATCTTTGGTCTGTAGTGCAAAGATGAGCTGTTGATGTTTGAATATCTTTGGCCTGTAGTGCAAAGATGAATTTATTAGCATGATTATGAACAGGAACTGTGATTTGGTATAACCATGATCTTTGGTGTTTCAGGTAAAGACAGGTGATGAAAATTATCTTCGTCCTGAGTGCGAAGAGGAATTTATCAACATAATTATGATCATGAATTATTTACATAATTGTGGGCAAGAACTGTTGATTGATGTTACAGGGATAAAATATTGTTGGTGGACTTTTAACATGGAGAAGATAATAGACATTCTGGTCTATTTGACTCTTCTAATGGATTGTTCGTTCCGCTGCAACTATGGTTGAAAAGTTTTATCATCTACCATATGTTCTAAATCTCTGATTTATTACTGACGAATGCTATTGATAATTTAATTATCCTTACTTATGATATTCTTTACTGGGCTATTTGTGCTCACCCTTTTGTTTCACAATTCCTTTCAGGAAATAAGAGTGTAGCTGGGTCGAGCAGGGATAACAGGGGAATAGAACGAGGGTATATAACTGTTGAAGTTTCCCACCAAACAGTATGAAAATAATTTTATTAAAAATTTTAGATAAGTGTGTCTTATTTTATACGTTATTTAACCGTTGATTTTGGTGACCCGACTTAGGTGAGGTGAACCCAACTTTTGAAGGGTGTTTTGCCACTATCATACAAGATGTCTAACCACATACGATTTCATGTTATCATAAGACATAGTTGTGCACATCCACTTGCTGATTATATCCATGAACACTACCTATATAATCTTGGAGTACGGTTAGAATATAATTCTCAGTTTGAGACAACAGAGATAATTATATGGCAGGAGAAGACCCACCATTGGAATGAACAAGATAGTAATCTTCTCATTTTTTGGGGTCTATTGGGTAAACCAAGGATAATTCTCGAGTCCTACGATATCTATTATAACTTAGATGCATGGGCGCCCATATACGAAGGTTTCCTTTAGTATTTTCCAAAGATTTTAATTCCTAAAACAGTTATTGACTGTACCTTTATGTAACGTATCTTTGATTTGGAGTATGGATACTGTTTTCGTATTGAAACTCACAGTTTAACTGTGGTCGTATTTTGTACGATAGTTTAAAAGTTAGAATTTGAAGATTTGTATTTGAATTCTATACCATGTATTTCTTGGCGACCCAGAATAGGTGGGTTGTGTATTGAACCTATTTTAGGGGCGTCACAGTATATATCTCCGCTCACTGAAGGAATCGTTTAGCCCAGCTCCTATATATCAACCATTAAAGGGTTCAGTTGCACTGTCGTAAACCTAATACTTGCACGAACCTATACCCCAGAAAATGGTGACTATCAAAAATATTTAATGTCATCAACTTACCATGATAAATAATTCTATAAATCAGTTAATAAAGATAGATAAATATTATCCATCTTCTCTACTAATTCATCTCTATAAATATATAATAGTGATATATATTTATTAAGCACTAAGAATCATGTATTACATAGTTTATATCACCCTATGTAATTCAATACTACAAACCTTATATCACAGATATATTCATATTCGAATCTATCTCATGCTCTAAGAATTTTATTCATTAAATTCTTATTAATAATGATTCTTGGAATTTCGGGTTCTTACAATCACCCATTCTTCTAAGAATTTCGTCCTCGAAATTACAGTCTACTAATCTCTACTCCTTTTATTTAACAAAACTAGGTTTTCACGTTAACCCTTACTAATATTATGCTCAATTTAATGAGTACATACTGCTTCCTTCCATAAGGAGCTCTACTATCATCATATAACTTCTCACTAAGGAGTAAAAACTTTTTCATATCTGGCTAAGGGGTCATATAAACCTGTGAACTCTAGGTCTTACGGAATTCACCGTAACCAAATTTGTTAACCATGCTTAACTTGGTATGTTTACAATCACAAAGAAGGTAAACCTCCAATACTGGTACGTTAGGTGGTTAATTAATTGTACTTTAGTTCTTAAATTGGAATATATCATCCAACCAGTATATCCCCTTTTTCAGGGTTGTTCACCTCAGTCTTAATATCAGAGTCCGTTCCAAAATAATTTGGTTCAAAATAAATTCTGAAAGAGATACTTGAATCTATAAACATTTATCTAGCTGAATCTATTAGCTTAGACGTATACCAACAATTTGAATATCAATCGAAACATGTACCTGGCCAAATTACTTGGCATGTAACTTTTCTTTAAAGTTCTGAAAATCATTTTATGACTTTGTCATACTACATTGTACCATAGTGGGCTTAAATCAAATCCAACACTAGGTAATTCTGCATTGATAACTTCGTCACTTTTCATTTTATGACTTTGTCATACTATATCGTACCATAGTGGGCTTAAATCAAATCCCACACCAGGTAATTCTGCATTAATAACTCCATCACTTTTATCATTTTCGCATCAGGTTTCATGATGCCTCGATGATATACAAAATACATTTTGATATCTCAAATTAATTTTTGTCTAGCCGAAACAATTAGCGTAGACACTTCTTTAAACTGCTCAAAAATTATTACAAATCATTTTTGATGTTATCATGTCGCAATAGGTAACGATGTGTTAATGGCTCGGAGTCCATCTCCACACCCTTGTCACCTTGTTTTGAGGATAACAAAATTCAATTTGTTCGAAAGGCACATCAGTGTGAATTGAGCTTGATGTCAAAAATTTTGAAGTCTAGCACAGCTAGAAGATTTGGAATACCTATGCTTCCATCATCAATTTCAATTGCTCTAATGATCAATTGCTTAATAATTTTATCTATTAAAATCCTCAATTCTTCATCCATAACTTTTCTATATCCACAGTACAGTTCATCAAACATGCCACACGTTAAGAGTTTGGGAACTTTCCACAATCGTATGTGTTTAGGAACTTATCCTAGTCAGACTAAAGTCGTCCATTCGCTGAGGGGTTCCATCATACGATTATGAGTCATGAACTTACTATACGTATGAGTTTAAAGAACTTGCACCTAATCTTAGCAATAGCTATCTATCAGAATAAACATGAGAAAAGAATCACCTTTCCGTCATATGTATAATGATAGCGCGACACCAACATTCCAATGATTATCAATATAAGAAGCTAAGTGGTTGTCGAACCAAACACAATCCCCTGCCCATACAAGGAACTGGTCAACTCAGCCACTAATCAATATAGGAAGCTAAGTGGTTCTAAACCCAAGCATAAATTCCCCGCCCATACAAGGAATCGTACAACTTAGCTGTTAACATGAGTCCTCAATTGAAATCCCACACTTAACTCTATCTTACTCTTAACTTGCTCTTTGTTCATTGCAAAATTTCTATATTTCGTCACATACAACTCCTCATGAGTTCTGCTCGTACTATTACATAGTACCTTCTCTTATAGCATCAAGCTATAATTACTTAGTCGATACAGACCATCTATCATTACATTGTTCAATCTGATCACGTCGTGATCATTGACTTAACTTAGGGTTCTTTCCCTATTATCAACTAAACTCCATTCGAGTTCATTCTCATAAACGTTTTATAGATATCGTCTTAACATTTTTATCACCGGAGTTAGGAAACTTCTGATTCTCAATCTCTAGATACTTCAAGATTCTTCTTTGAATCTTCATATATTTATTAATCTTTATCTTTTCTTCTCTCAGGTTATAGTCTAAGGTACACTTACCTAAGGTTTATAACCTACAACTTTGATACTAACCTGTGACGACCCCAAATCCAGGTCTCTCAAACACCTCGGATTCGGTCTGCCACGATACATCTATCGCAGAACTATACATCTTTTATTCAAAACTTAATGAATACATTTCACTTATTACAATATAGAAATATAATTTTTATTCATATCCAAGATCTTGTATGATGACTCTAAACCTTTTATAAGTTTTCAAATCTCGGTCATATACCATCCCTGTTTATACATCACAATTGATGTTACAAAAATGTGGAATAACTAAAACTTTTCTATCTCCTTGAATAAAATCTTTCATGTAATTCATAATCTTGAATCAATTACATAACCTTGAACCAATTATAAAGTATGATTCACTATGTTCGAATTACTATATAAACGTATACATCTGTGTTATATAACACAACCTTACAATTTAAACAGGTATAAAACATTGTAATCTACTATCGTATACATCTTCTAGAACCTAAGCATAGTTCAAGAACATGTATTTAAATAAACTAAAATCTTCGAACTCTATCACGTAGCACGTAACTTTTATCATGAGTCCTTAACCTGCAAAAGTGGTTATTTTGCAAGAGTGAGCTCGACAGCTCAGCAATTCTAACAGTTTTCATGCATCACATAGCATATAATTTCATACTCAGTTCATGCATTCATAAACAATTTATAGTTACTACGCATGTTACTTCTCACATAACAAGCATATTATCACAGATCAGCTTTCAATCTCATACATATCTCATATACAGTTCATATAGAAGTTAACATTATCATGGCATAATATAATTCATCTAACAGTTATTGAATTCATATATCAAATAAGAACTGAAAGACTTGCCTAGTGCATAGTTTAACAACTACGACTTAACTGCTTAAGATATTTGTGCTTCGTGTATTCCTATACAATCATTCAATTATGGATTCATTCATATCAGTTATACGCATCCATACATTCTCAATATAATAACAATTGATTACATTGTTGTCTAACTTGGTTCTTAGAACCTTCGTTTTACTGTCTCATCGTATTCTTAGAATAACCATGTACGTATAGGTATACCTTAACCATACATACTTACTATCATCCATCATATACATGTATCACACACTAAACTAAATGTATTCGACATATATTTAGAACTTATATGATCCTTATTATTCATACGTTTCTCAAACCTTAATGGAATTATAGTTTCTGAGTTTTATATAACCATTGTACACTTAATGCATCATTAAGATTCTATTTTATAACTCAGAAATAATAATGTAAACATGCTACTATGTTCATCACGTATATATGTGAGGTGCCATACTAGTTAAGACGCATGCTCACAAATACCTTTACCATATACGCACAACTAGCATCAATAATTGCTTAAAAACATATCTAATTCATGCTTAACTAACTTTCATAGTGTCTAGTAAGGTGTGTGCACATACATGACATTTAAAAGCACTAGCATGTATGCTCAAACATATTAGAACACTAATACACTATGATCACGCAACTTAGTTTGCAAAAAGTCCGAATCTTACTTTTGAAACCATTACGATTTAAACCATAAATGCTAGGGTAAACTTAACACTTTTAAATTTACATATCATGCTTATCTAGACCATGAAATCATGCTCAAAAAGTCATAACATAAGCATCAATAGTCAAGGCTTATTTTAAAACTTTATAACTTTCTTTAGAAATTACACACTAACGAAGTCAAAATGTTCATGCTATGTCAAGGTACTTACTCAAACATGTTAGACCTGATTTCATGCATGTCTAAGTTATTTACTCATGCTACAAATATCAAAATACATATATGATATGTTCATAACAAGTTTACTTTAACAAATTCTAAGTTCATTATCTTTGAAATTGTCTAAATTTTCAATCAAGTATGCTAGTGTATATAACACTTTAGACTTAGATCACATGTCAATATAGACCATACGATTGGGTTCACAAAATTAGAATATACACATCTTACGTATATGTCAAAGTTCATATTCAAAACTATAAGTTTCTTTTTAAAACTACAAGTTTTTCTTCTATGAAACATACTAACATAATTATACATGCTTATGTCATATCAAAGTAATCATATATGCATGTTATTTATGTCCTGATGCTTGTTCTAATTATATACCATATGCTAGTACATAACAGATTCTGCAACAGAAAAATCAAGTCTAGTGCAGGCCTGGCGCAGCTGCGCCGCTGGCCAGTACAAAATTGGCGCAGCTGCGCAGGTCACCAGCCAGACCAGGAACTGCATTCTGCTCGGCAGAAGCTTAAACCCATCTCAGGATTACTTTTGAAAAACATTCTGTACCAGCTATATAGTATTCCCAACATGTTTATACTTCATATAACACTTAACAATCGTATTCCAAACACTTAATTAATCAATCCATAATCAATTTCAAGAATTAAGAACTTAGAATTTACAGAAACTGAAAAATGAAATTATACCTCTGTTGCAGAAATGAACTTGCTGCTATAATACTCTTCCTTAATTCAAATGAAATACTCAGCAAATGAATGAAGGAGAAGGGAATGCTCTATATATAGGCATTTCAATATACGGTTCATGAAATTGTTTACCATATCAAACCAATGAAAGAAGTAATTTGTTCAATAGATAAGAGAGAGTGGTTGAGAGTTGGTAAATTCAATCATGAATCCCACATCCCTTGCTATTATTAGCTAGATTTGCTGAAATTGAGAAGGAGCTAGAGTAGGCTAGGCTTCACGTGAGGAAGAAATGAAAGGGACTCTCATATTGAGACAAGCAAATAACTCAACAACTTTCAATTTAACTTACTGATGTTACATATGCATACATATAGTATATACTTAGGCTATATGTATTCATTCCATGTACATTTAAATGGGTGTTACAATGTTATTTCAAATTAGTCATTAATAATACAATGTATCAAATAGGTACATATACACCAACATATAATTCATGTACATTTTATTAACACCGAATATAATTCAATTGGGCATTATTACTTATTATTATATAAACGGTTATTATTTCAATTATAATAACTTATTGAAGTACTCATCAATTAACAATGCTTACTCTTTAAAATATCCATATGGTACTACACACATGTAGTCACATAAACATTATTATGTAACCTACATAATACAATTAAGTTTACTATGTAGACTATATACATAATACATAGCCATATCAATGTGTCACCTTGTACTATATATATAATATATAGTTAACTACCATATACTAATGGTTTAATTATCGCATGCTTGTATAAAATAATTAATCAAGTAAATATAATCTCATTATATTTATTACTCCTTTGCACATTAATATATTATTTATTCACAATAATAGTTAATTGACATATTATCAATTAATTACCCGTAAATCGTCCATCCTTTGTAATCACAATTAATCTTTTACACACTTATGTTTTATTATGCTCAACAATAATGACTTCACACGTTATCGATTAATTATCCAAAATATTAATTAATCAATTTCGCTTAAACCTCTACACTATATTCAAGTATTTAATTACTAATCATCTTATCAGTTCTTTTGAGATAAAGCTTAGGGTTAGTCCACTAGTTTAATACACCATTAGTGACTCCCTTTAAATTAATCCTAGCAATTATTCGCAAAGGTACTAACTCACATATCATGTATATTTGCACATAGCAATAATCCTCATAATAATATCAATAAGTCCTGTTTAACCATTCCTTCATAACATGATATAATAAGTCTTATTATATAATATTATCTCCATTAGAGGCATTAATCATAAAAATGACTTACTCAATTCCTCAAGATATTATTTAAATATAATATCTAAGCATTGTTGAAATAGCTACATGTACAACACATGTACACCTTCTATATAGAAAATAGACCATAAGTTTATTTTCTATCAATATATTACACATAGCAAATATGTTTCAATATATCCTCCCTCATTCATATTACCTCAGTCAAAGACATACAAGGTATTATTATTATTATTATTTAAAATAACACTTCCCCTTTTTATTAAAATAATTCAATATAAGAAATTATTTTAATATTCTTTATTAGAAATATATAATAATTATTCCTCTTATCACCAATCCACATCATTCAGGATATATATACATATATAACACATATATACATTCCTTTAATACTCACTTCTTGCCGTGAATTCAATTAATTAATAATTCTCTAACTAATACATATCTAATGATATATTGATTTCCTTTCTCTCTAATAACGTACAAATATACAAGTCTAAACTTAGTGCACCCCGTGTCTTTACTAGTATTCTATATAGTACACTGAGTGGTTTCCCATAAACAGCCAACAAATTGGTTTCTGTCTCGTCTACATTGTTTTTACAGCGAGTTAGATCGGTTACTAATTCATATATACCTCCGCTCAGGGTGTACTTTTGTTCACCACTGTTGAATCTTTTGCTGATGTAGTAGATGACTCTCTCCTTGCTACTATCATCTTTTTGTCCCAGCATACAGCCCATTGCATTGGCATTAAAGGACAAGTACATAAATAGGGGAACTCCATCCCTTGGGGGTACTAAGACTGGTGCTTCGATCAGCTGTTTCTTGATGGCAAGGAAGGCTTTCTGACAATTCTCATTCTATTTGGTGGAGGAATTCTTTCTTAGTAGCTTTAATATGGGTTCACAAGTTGCTATGAGCTGGAAAATGAACCTGCTTATGAAATTGATCCTTCCTAGGAACCCGCATATCTATTTTTCTATTCGAGGTACTGGCATCTCAGTGATGGCTTTGATCTTGGCAGAATCTAGCTCAATGCCTCTATTGCTCACTAGATATCTTAATAACTTGCCTGATTTGATGCCAAAAGCACATTTGGCGGGATTCAGCTTGAGGTTGTACTTATGTAACCTGTTGAACAGCTTCCTGAGATGGTCGATGTGATCGTCCTCCTTCCGGGATTTGATGATGATGTCATCCACATAAACCTCTATTTCTTTATGCATTATGTCATGAAACAGGGCCATCATGGCTCGCTGATACGTGGCGCCGACGTTAATGAGGTCGAAGGACAGACGCCTATAGCAGAAGGTTCCCCAGGAAGTGATGAAAGCTATTTTCTCCCTGTCCTCTTCAGCAACCATGATCTGGCTGGTAACCAGCAAAATAATCCACAAACGAATACATACCGTACTGTGCTGTATTGTCTATCAAGATGTGGATGAAAGGTACTGGGAAATTATCCTTGAGGCAGGCTTTGTTCAAATCTTTGTAATCCACGCATACTCGTACTTTCCCTTCGGGTTTAGGTATGGGAACTATGTTTGACAGCCACTCTGGGTATGTTGATACCATAATGATACCGGCTTTGAATTGCTTAACGACCTCTTCTTTGACTTTTATACTCCATTCATATTTCAAACAGCCTGAGCTTCTGTTTGACTGGCTTGAATCCATCTTTAATGGGCATTTGATGGATGACAATATTAGTAGATAGGCCAATCATGTCTTCATGTGACCATGCAAACACATCCTGGAACTGTGTTAGGAGTTTAATCAGGTCGGTTTTTTGATCTTGTGTGAGGTCTAGGCCTATCAGGATTTCTTTGATGTTTTCGGAGGTTCCTATGTTTATATTGGTGGTTTGGTTGAGGTTCGGTTTGGGTTTCTCTTCGACCCATTCTTTGATCTCCTCTGGCACCTCATAGTCATCTTCCACATCTTGATCAATATCCATCAAGTCAAAGTTCAGTTCTACATCAAAGTTGTAGTCACTATGACAGGTTGGCATCTCATCAACAATGACAAACAAATCTAACTCTAGAGTCCTGAAAACAAAAATGCTTTCACTTTAATATATGCAACTTCTTAAATATACACAGCATTTGGAAAAGCATGATAAAAGTTACTGCTATAGCTGTTCAATCAAAAGTAAGCAGTAAATGAAAGCTTGATACAGGGCAGATGGACTCTCTGCCCTTTTACCCTTTTTGACTGAGGCACGGGACGCTGCTCTAGTTCTCCAGAGTTAGATCCTCATGAACAGGGAAGATCAAGGAATTATGCTCGTCTGCCCCGTCTCGGATAATGACTGAGACATCCTTTATAATAAGGCCTGGGTTTTTCTTTGAACTACCCCCTTTTCCCTTCTTGATGTTAGGAATTTAAATCCGATCCTTGTCGTCACTGTCTGGGATCTCATCATTCATACCCTCATAGTTTATGATAACCCGCATGTTAGCAAATGGTTCTCGTCCTTCGTACATGATCTTTTTTTTTTCTCTTTTTGCTATCACCCTCAGGCTTTGGGGATTTTCTTTCACCGGCCGGTATGATTTGAGGAAACAGCATGGTTGATACAACAGCAGGGATCTTCCTCCTTGGCTCTACAAAGCCAGCATCAGTGAGGTTTGGCAGCAATATGATGGAAGCATGAGCCTTAGGGTGCTTATGTGGGTTCCGACGGGTTGACCTGGATGAATAACCCAATCCGGCTCTCCCTAACTGGCTCGGGATTTGGACTGGACTTGTAATACCTTGTTGATTCTTTCCTAACCCTTCTTCAGGTTGGAAACCCAAAGATACCATCTTCTGGCCCATTGTCATCACTTCAGGGGAGACTTTAGGCTTCAAGGCTAGTGCCCCAACTGATAGATATTGAGTATCACTCACCTCCAAGGCTTGAAAACTAGCAGGTTCAATCCCTGCATCCAGGCTGATTACCTGTATGTCTCCCTGTATGAAGACAGGGTATTCCAGTTTGGCATTCACTGTGATTAGGTTGCCATTGATAATGTATTTTAGTTGTTGATAGAGGGTGGATGGCACTGCCCCTGCCATGTGGATCCATGGCCTGCCCAGCAACAAGTTGTATCTAGTGGTGATGTTGAGCACCTGAACGGACATATAGAAAGTGTGCGGACTAATGTCTAGTGGAAGCTCTATTTCTCCCATAGATTGTCTGAGAGATCCATCGAAAGCCCAGATGACCACATGACTGCTTTTGATTCAGTTTGGGTTGATCTTCATTCTCTCCAAGGTGTCGTATGGACAGATGTTGAGGAATGATCCTCCATCTATGAGCACACCTCCGATCACATACCCAGATGACATCACTGCTATGTGTAATAACTTGCGATGACCCGTCCCCTCTACAGGTATATCATCGTCAGTGAAAGATATCACATTTCTATTGAAAATGTGTTCTACCATGTGCCAGAATTTATCAGTATCCATGGTATGTGGTAAATAAGCTTCTTCTAGTACTTTCACCAGAATGTTACGATGATCCACCGATGATAAGACCAAGTCTAGGATGGACATTTGATTGGGTGCGTCTTTTAAGCTTTGCACCACCTTGATTTCATTTTGTCCCATTTTGTTGTGAAACTCTTTGATTCCTCTCCAGCCACCTTTTCTTTGCCCTTGCTGATTGATTTGATCACCCGTTGAGGCAGGTATAATGGATTCTCCTTTGGTACGATGGCAATGTTATTTGAGGTTGAACCTTCATCATTCCCGTAGTTCCATGGGACCCTCTTCAGACTAATAACTGGATACTGAGGTCTGAAAGGTAGTATCAAAGGTTTAGGCGCCGCCAATTTCACATGATTTTGTGTTTCTTGGACCCATTTACCTAGCAGTACTAAGGGTGTGAGAGATGACTCTTTATCACAGGAAATAACAGCCACTATATCCTAATTCCACGCAGTGGGAATAAAGACAGTGTCTTCATCTAGGAGGCCGAGAACTTGATTTTCTCTTATCAGTTCACCACTCTCAATCATGTTATGGATTAAATGACGAATTGCCCAGCAATCCTCAATATCATGGCCGGGTGCATTGGAGTGGTACTGACAGATTTTGTCAGGTTTAAATTTTCTGGATCGAGGGTTTACTGGGGGTAGCAAGTCTGCAACCATTCCCTCGTTGATTAACATCTAGAGGATTTCTTTCATCGACTGGTTCAGATTGGTGAAATTTCTTTGAAAGGCAAATTCCCGACCCGCTTGAAACTTTTCTTCCTTGGCCATTTTGTCGGCCCAGGGTTCTTGTTGATGAAAACGGTAATGATCCCTCATGGGAATGGGACTGCTTCCTGGTGTGGGAGGACTAGCCTCATGTTGGTTGGATTGGTTGATCAGTTGTCTGGTGACCTGATGTTGGTATATGATCAGTTCTGCTAACTGTCCAATCTGTTCTTTGATAGACTTGATCTCCTGTTCTATCAAGAATTGCCTTTCTGAGACTTCCCAACTGTCTAGGCTGTTGTTGCTGGATGGAGTTGATTCTCTTACGTATCGGAGATACTTGGATCCTTCTCCATTTCCTGTACTGATCATGTTGACATTCTCCTCTTTATGCTGTGGGAGGGGATTGTCTACGTGTGGTTGCTCGGGTTTTGTTACCACAATCTCTCCGTTGTCAATTAAGTCTTGAATTTTGTGCTTGAGAGACCAACAGTCTTGTGTATCATGGCCCAAGGATCCAGACTGATAAGCATACTTTTTGCTCGTGTCAAAATTTCGTCCACCGGTATTGGTTGGTGGAAGGAGTTAGACAATCTTCTTCTGTGCTGTCAGAAGCTGTAGCACATTTTCAAGTGAATCTCTTAGGGGGGTGAATGTTCTCCGACGTCTGGCCTTCATAGTCTTCTGAAATGGAGGGTTTGGAGGCTGTGCAAGAGCTTAAAAAGGGGTATAATTCATCCTTTGAATGGGCATACTACTTGAATCACCCCTTGGATTCTGTCCTTGCAATACTAAGGACACTTATTCCTCTTTCTTCTTATGTGCTTTTCGGGGATTACTCCCATAATTTTCAGATTGGATATGCTCGGCAACGGCTTCCAAGGCTGTCAGGTCCTTTATCTTCCCAGATTTTAGCCCCATTTCGGCCATCTCTTCGTGCTTGATCATCTTAGAGAATGGTTTTCCTATGCCTTCTAGGGACCCTCTCGTAATACGGAGCTTCTTGAATGTCGATGAAGGTCATGACTATCTCAGAATCAGTCATAGCTGGGGTGACTTGTGCTGTAACCCTCCTCCACTGTTGAGCATATTCTTTGAATGATTCAATATTTTGTTTCTTGATTTTTGTAATCTAGTATCTGTCTGGAGCTAGTTGAGACGGGAAACTGTATTGACTGAGGAAAGCATGTGCCAACTCTTTCCAACTGTGAATTTTGGAGTTGTCTAGATGGGCGTACCATGCTCTAGCCTCTCCAATCAGACTTTTCTAAAATAACTGCATTTGGAGTTTGTCGTCCTCTGCATAGGATCCGAGCTCTCCAATGAATACTTTCAAGTGATTGTAAGGGTCTCCCAATCCATCATATTTTTCAAAATTAGGAGTTCTAAATTTTCGGGATAACTAGCCCTAGGGAATATACAGAGGTCTGAATAATTGACACTGCCAAATGCCCTTGTCTTTTTGATAGACCGGATGGTTTCTGCCATCTGTTGGACTTTCTTCAGAATGTCACCAGCTTCCTGTTCTTTGTTGAGGGGGGTGTTTTCAGGGGTTTTGTTGGTTGTGTCCTGGTTTTGTGGTCCAGGAATCTGAGTATCTGTCTTTTCGGTCTCTTGATTGCCACCAGGTGTTCCTGGTTCTGCATAACCCTGTGCTTGCTTCCCTTTAAGAGCTTTACTTTGCTCTCTTAAAAAATTGGCCAATCCGGATATCTGGTTCTTCAATCCTTCAAACTCTTCCTGAGACACAAAGGTGGATTCTAGCTGAGCACTGGAAGTCATATCCGTGGATGAACTTAGTGCTTTCTTAGACTTAGATCTAGTAACACGACTAATTTTTCACCTACAATAAAACGTAGGCGTGTTAATTTCCTGAGGTAGGTAGGGATAGAATGCATGCCATAATGTGTTTTTGTGGTTTTTTAATCTTATCCTACAAAACAGAGGTCAGTTGTGTTGATGACAGGATGACATGACAAGATGTATATAACAAGGAATGTAAACTTTTATTATAATATTTACATTGTGCTCCTTTACATTTGGAATTGAAAACTTGACATTGAATTGAAAGAGGAAGGCATGAAGAAGCTTCCAATCGGATTTGGTTAATCAGAGATTGACCTATCTTAGGCTACTCTTGCGGCTTTGTTGGCATGAAGGTCGTCAAATCATCGCAATTTACTAGAGGGGAAATTTGTAATACTCGAGAATTTTCTAATATTATTAAATAAATATATTAATGGAAATGAGAATTTATTAGAATATAAATGATTTTGTGTTATGAGAATGATTAATTCAATTATATTAAATTGAATAATTATAATAATTGAAAAATTGATGGAGTTTGCGATAAACTCATTGATAGCCTTGTGTGGCACAATATAAGAATGATTATATTAATTTAGGCGAACAATTAATCTATTTTAATTGTTAATCTTCGAACATTAATTAATTGTCATTGTAGAATAATTGTTATAGAATATTAATAGTGATTAATTAATAATATGTGATTATTATTATTGTAAGAAATATAATAATAATAATGAGCAACGTGTTTATAAATATAATAAGATTTATATTAAAGTGATAATTAATCATATAAGGGTTAATTAAATTGTTATGGAGATTAACAATTATATTGATTGATGAAGGATGTATGTATATTATTAATTAATATTTAATTAATAAGATGAGTAATTCTATGTGCAAGCATGCGAATTAAATGTGTAACATATTAGCTAACTATGTATTATGTGAAGTGTAATATGACACTATTATATGGTAAGGCTTATTGAATTATGGGAGTTACATGATAATAGCCTATGTGACAATATGTATGTAAGTATACATTAAAATAATATACCATGAATATTTTGAAATCAATTATTGATTGTAATAATAAAGAAGATAATGTAATGTGATAACATCCGATTAAATTATATTGATAAGATAAAAATGTACATGGATTATATGTGTGTGGATTATACTTACTATATTATGTGAATAACATGATTATTGGGATTACATTGTAATTCTAATTATACTCTAAATATATAGTATGATAACTTAGTTATACATATATGCCTAAGTGTATATAAAATGTGGATGTATTGGGTTATTTTATTTTTTCTGCATTGTTCATATCGCTGAGCCTTACTTGTTCCTAAATGATAGACTCATTTTGCTCTTCACGTGCATAACAAAAGGCTAAGGCCTACTCCTTCTTCTTCTCCCCAAACTTAGCAACTAGCATTTCATAGCTCATGATTATGGAGGGAGTGGGATTCATGATGAATCCAACAACCATTTACCTGCTTTTTCATAACCCTTATGCAATCCTTCAACCCGTTAGTTTGGTTTGGACAATAATAGTATTGCCTGGACATGAATTTCTCTATATATATAAGCTCTTCCCCTTTAATTTCATTTGCTGAGATTTTGCTTGAGTTTGATAAATTGAGAGCATATATAATATCAGTCTAGAGTTGTAAGAATTGAATAGCAGCAAGCTCAATCAGTTACAGAGGTATAATCCCTCTTCCTTTGTTCTTCATTTTCGTTTTCTGTTTCTGAAGTTTCCTTCAAATTCTTGATTATGCCAAATTGGTTCATAATTGGTTTGTAGAACCTTTATATTGTTGTTATATGAACATACATACATGATGGAACCACTATATAGCTTTCTTGACTTTAATTTCCATTTTTGCTCTGCAATTTCTGTAAAACATCAAATTCGTGAATTTAGTTGGAGTTCATGAAATTGGGAATTTATAAATGGCGATTGACTGTTATATAAGCATATGTATATGTGTTAGTAAGTTAAAGAAGTCTAATAGCATCTGGGTATGTTGAAATCGATGAAATGGGAGGTTTTGGGTCGGTTTTCGGTGCAGTGTGAACTGCAGAAACTGTTCCCACGCCGCAACGCCATTGTCCGCGCCGCAGCGTCAGCTTGAAGCTGTTGTTTTCGCACCGCAGCGCCTCCCACGCCGCAGCGCCAGATTGTGGCTGTTGTTGCCGCTCCACAGCGCCAGCCTCTGTGTGCTATTTTCTGCACACTACAACAAACTGTTATGTACTAATTGTTTGATTTTGTTTAAACAAGCATGGAAGCATGATTAATACATATATATAAACCTAATGAGGCAATGTAAGCATGTTTTAGTATATTAGCACGCATGGTTAACAAAACGACATGAAGTTTGGAAACGAACTTAAAGTTTCATAAACAATCATTAACATTATAAAGCATGAGTATATTCTGATTTTTGATACGTGGTAGAGCGGCTTAGAAATACATGAAATGAATGATGACTTGTGTATACATGTTTCATAGTATAACGTGAGCATGCTAAACCTCGATTAGTAAACATTTCGAACGAAAATGGAAGTTTTATGAAACAAACTTTGACACATGTGTGACACATTGAGGTACTAATTTTTGCAAACATATTTACATGACCTAGAACCACATGTAATACATGTTAACTTGCATATATAGATTTTATAAGGTAACGTGAGCACGTGGATCGCGTTACATGAACTTTGCTAGTGAAAGTATAAGTTTTGAACGTAAATCTTAACATGTTAGTGTAAGTTTCATATTCTGATATTTATGGAACCATGTGATAGTACTCTTAGACTCATTCATGTGTCATGCATGTATATATATACCATGATTAGTTGTCATCATTCAAGTTTAGCGTAAACGAAGCATGTTTTCAAGATAATAACAATGCTAGCTACATATATGCTATACGAGTACTCATGAGCATGCCTAATACAAGTTAATATAAATACCTTAAGTGTTTTGAAAGCAAGCATGATAGGCTTTGTAAATTTCATGACCTTGAATGACCGCAAGTGTCGACCTAGAACCTATATCACATATGTTTGGAACAAGGGAAGGTTATACGAATATAAAAAGACTCTTTAACATGTATATATACTATGTGATATATGTGAATCCGATTTTGACGGTTAACTTAGGGAAATGCCATAACTTGCTAAAATAAAATATATTTAGTATTGATTGTGGTCTTATGTGATATTAATAATATGCGAGTATGTTTGCTAATTGTGGTAGTCTTACATGATAGTAATGATGTATAAATATGATCAACTTGAGAAAAGAGGAAGTTAAGGATGGAAATTATACTCTATATGACTGTGTAGCTAGATAAAATGTGAAGTTTAATTATATGACTAATGAATATCATATATATACGTTACGATAGGAATTCGAAAGTGTTGGCTAGCTTTACGTGAGTAAACTACGCTAAAGGCAAGTATCCTAAACCCTTGCATTACTTTATTCAACGGATATCGTAAGCGAGTATCTAAACCTTATCTCTTTGGATACAAGTATTCTATCTTTGTATATTGCGAACTAGTTTCCTACTTAATCGTTTGAATTGAATTAGCATACTTGAACTCTTATTTCATTAAAGCTATTATTCATGTTGAACTTATTATTGTTCTTAAATATTGTGAAAGTGTCTATGCCATTTGATTCGGCTAGACTTATGTTATTGAAAAGCGACCCAAAACCAATTGATTGGTGCGGGATCTTATATTTGACTGAGAAGAACAACCTTCTTTGAAGGGAATATATAATTATCGGAGAACCGACGTGCACACTTGAGTATGATTGATTGTTATGCATAACGATGGTGCTTTAGGCTGATCACCTGTTGTACCTGTTTTTTGTTGGATTTTTAGTTTTTTACTGTTAATTCTAGTAGAAGTTCATAGTCCCTAGTGACTGCTCAGTATTCAGTTATCCTGAAATCTTGAATTAATTTATTGAATCACATTGATATTATTATGTCCTTAGCGACTGTTATTGAAAGTTATTGATACTCTTGTTATCCTTGAACTATCAAACTTTGTTATACCCTTTCGAGAATTGAGAATCTTATTACTCACTCTTATTGTATATTACTTGCTGGGCAATTTGTGCTCATTCTTGCTTTCCCTAAAACATTTTAGTTAAGGTAGAGCATGGTAAACCTTCGGGCGTTGATAAGGGCAAGGGCAAGGCTACCAACTAGCTTGTCTCTTTTATGTTTTTAAATATTTTAATGTTGTATTAAGATGATGTAGTAAGACTGGATTTGATTATGTTTAAGCTTAAGATAGATTATGTAATAAGTCGTTAATTGATATTATTATGTAATCTATTAAGTACTGTAGGTTGCGAGACTTGGGGGAATAATTATAATAAATCATTGTAAATTATTCTAGAATAGATTTTCCGCTGTGATTGTGTGATATTTAGTTATTATTATTATGATGTATTACCATGAGCACGTGATGAACCGAATTCTAGAGACCCCGTGACAGTCCTGGAATTTGGGGGCATCACAAAATTAATCCGATATTTCAACTGGAGCGAATCTGAGTAGTGCTTTTTCATGAGCATCGAAGACTTAGTCGCCCTCGAAGTCATTACTTATCACCGACGGGTTTGCCTCCTGGTGGAGGAATCACACAACATACATTCACATACATCGTTCCTCACCGTTATGCATATAATGACATGGGTGCGAAGCACAAATATGGGTGCGAAGCACTAAAAAAGCAGGAAAGCATTCATTCACATTCATTCATTGTAAAGACACAGCATTCACGCATTCATTCAATGTAAAGACGCAGCATTCACACATACGCAGATATGAAAGTGAAATTTTTGAAAAGATTTTAAATGCGGCCTAAGCCCTCTACTGTCCCCAGCAGAGTCGCCACCTGTCGACGTTGGGAAAAAATCCTCGGGTCTGGTCATAACCTGGATCTTTCTCTCTTCCTAAGTTATGTCTACCCTTACTCTTTTTATTGTATAAAAAAGGTTTTGAAGGGTTTTTTAGGTAAAGGACAACATGTATCATGTCGACGATTTGAACATTTTATAGAGTCGCCAGTTGGTAGATTTAAAATGGTTGTACCAACTCAATCGAGTTTTGTTTGAAAATAGGCCCAATTATTGGACACTATCAAAACTTGATCTTTGAAACCAAAGTTTTGAGTTCGGGGGCTTGGTTAAGTGTGGGGCAGGTGTTAAGCACCCCATAACTCCCGTGTAAACACGGTACCTCATCTTTTCAATATTTCCCTTTTAAATATGCAATGTGTGTGTGTGAATGCTGAAAGAAATTGGGCCTATGCTTTGATTGGAAGTATGTTTATGCATCGTTGAACCTATATACGAAGGGTTTGATTTGATTTGCAAAAAGTCTTTGATTAGATTTACAAAAGCATCTTTTTTTGATAAGATTATTAAAATGATGTTTCGAAAGCATGTTTTCAAACCCTTACGCTAACATAGAAATTGAAGCATATTGATACTTCAGTTATATCTTTTTAGCCTTTTGGCTCAATTTGAATGGTGATTGTCGGGCTGCGAAGCATCCTCGACCAAAAAATATATACAAGTGTCGGTCTTCTCATGGGCATGACAGCCATCGGAGTGACTCTGACACGACAAACCTTATTTTCACTATGTTGAGACCTTAAATCTGAATAACCGTTTTAAGGTCTTTTGGTATGTACATTTTTACAGAAAAATTGGCAGGGTACATTTGTAAAGCGGAGTTTGTCCATCGTGGGAATCAGATTCTGATCAATTGGATCATGAATCCCACTATTCCTAGGCTCACATAGGGAAGCCAATAAACCTGCACATCTCAAATATGTACAGAAATATATCCCAATATCGCTAAAACCAATGATTCATCAGTAAATTCTGGCTCGCACATGGCCGAAGTGTCTCGTTCCCACTAGACATCGATCTATGGGCCGCGAGATTGCTTTTATAACTAAAACTAGAAAAATGCTAGATTTAAATAAATCTCAGCCATTCTAGCTTCTCGGTTATGTCAAGACCTATTTTGAACTGTTAGAAAGTTGGAATTGGCGAGATTTAAAGAAATCTAGTTCGCCCGCAGAAATGTCAGTGCCAATTCATATCAAATGAATATTTAAAGAAACAATTGAATAAAAGAAGTAAAGTAATATATATATATATATATACAAAAGCTGCAAAGGGCGATGGGTTTTCACTCCGATGCCCGGACTTGAATGAATATATATATATATAAAAGCTGTAAAAAGCCACGAAGTGATCCAAGCTTGAAAGAATGAAAATATATATATATATATAAGCGATAAAGGGCAACATACATTTTATCCTTTGTCTGAACCGAAATGGAAATATATATATATATATATATATATATATAAAAGCTGTAAAAGAGCCACAGAATTAACCAGGCTCGACAGAATCGAAATATATATATATAAGCTGTAAAAGGGCAAAGGATATTCTAACCTAGGCCCATATATATATAAAAGCTGTAAAAGAGCCACAGAATTAACCAGGCTCGACAAAATTGAAATATATATATGCATATATAAGAGCTGTAAAAGGGCAATGGACATTCTATCCTAGGCCCATATATATATATATATATATATATATATAATAATATAGTACAAACATATTGGAGATCAAACTCAGTCGATTGAGGTGCATATATACTCAGTATATATATAGGTATATATATATATATATATATATATAAGAAGTAAACTACCGCGGATTTGACATCCGGGCTTGACAGAATTGAAATATTAGTATATATATAGTTAAATATATACAAAAAAAGCCAAACACGGGCTGGGAAGATAACCTAGTCCGGCGAAGTTGCTCAAAACAAAGATATTTGTATATAAAAGCTGTTAGAAGTGACGGATCATCAATCCGAGTTGTAAAAATGCCAGAAAATACGTTTAGGTACTAAAATGTACCAAAAATTAACAAAAACGGCCACAGAACTGAGTTTCGGGCATATTTAGAAAACGAAACTTGATATGCAAGTGTATAACAGCGTAATGAAGTAATAAAAACTTGCTGATCGTAAAAATACTCACAATGGACTGCTACACGGGCTTTTTGCCAAAATTATAGGCTTTAAACGTCTGAATCTATTGGTTATTTATTGATATGTGGTAGTATGTGGATATATCTACGTGTTAGAGTGAAAAAATTTGGGTTTGGAAGACAAGAAAATGGCTGGAAAACCAAACGGGCAGGGGTTCAGAGCGTTTTTGAATTTTTGAAATGAGTTGGGGGTGCACTCATATATATAGACCCAGAAGAAGCGGGTCAACCTGTGGCTCCATGTGGTAGGGGTCTTGTGGTGGGTCCCGTTGTCTCAAAGTACGTGCACTCTAAGCAATGAGAGGTCCGATTCAAAACTTTCTAACTTTTGATCAGAGCGTCCGTTTGAGGCGTCCTATACCTTTTCGAAAAGCCCTCGCCGAGCGCATCGCAATGACATGGGAGAAAACCTTTTCCAAGTCCAAAAAGACGGGTTCATAACCGGGACTTTGATTCCTTGCAGTTTGTCTGTTGAGCTGTCTTGCGCTGTTTCCACTCGGGATTATTGTTATGGTTCGTTCTAACCTTAGTGGCATCAATTCGACTTGAGTTTGACCAAATCAACTTCAAGTTGGTAAAATGACCATTTTGCCCCTCCCGAGGTTGCCTTCAATGTTGGCCTGGCCTTTGGCTGACTTTCTGGGGTTGTTTCCAAGGTTTGGATCCCATTCGAGTCTGTTTGTCCTCAGTGTTATCTCTGAGGCTGACTTGGTCCTTCTAGGTTTTCCTCTGGAGATGTTGTGATGCTTCAAGATTGTTTTTAAAGTTGACCCGACCTCCTGGGTTGAGACCGGGGCTGACCTGTACCTCCCGGGTTGAGACCGTAGCTGACCTGTACCTCCTAAGTTAAGACCGGGGCTGACCTGTACCTCCCGAGTAGAGGTCAGGACTGAGTTGATGACCCGGTATTGAGATTGGGGTTGATTTAATGACCCGGTATTGAGACTGGGGTTGAGTTGATGGCCCGGTATTGAGACCGAGGTTGATTTGATGGCCCGATATTGAGACCGGGGTTGAGTTGATGGTCCGGTATTGAGATCGGGGTTGAGTTGATGGCCCGGTATTGAGACTGGGGTTGATTTGACGACCTAGTATTGAGACTGGGGTTGAGTTGATGGCCCAGTATTGAGACCGGGGTTAATTTTATGGCCAGGTATTCAGACTGGGGTTGAGTTGATGGCCCGGTATTGAGACCGAGGTTGATTTGACAACCCGATATTGAGATTGGGGTTGAGTTGATGGCCCGGTATTGAGACCGGGGTTGATTTGACCACCCGGTATTGAGATCGGGGTTGAGTTGATGGCCCGGTATTGAGACCGAGATTGATTTGAAAAGATAATCTTGCCCTCCTACAATATTAGTAACAAGGAAAAAACATTTTGAGTGTCTACATCGGGCCATCAGGTCAACTCCGGTCTCAATAACTAGCCGTCAGGTCAACCCCGATCACAATACCGGGAACTCAGGTCATCCCCGGTCTCAATACCAGGCCATTAGATCGACCCTGATCTCAATACCGGGACGTCAGGTCATCCCCGGTCTTAATATCGGGCCATCAGGTCAACCCCGGTCTCAATACTGGGCCATCAAGTCATCCTTGGTCTTAATACCTGGACCTCAGGTCATCCCCGATCTTAATACTGGGAACTTATGTCATCCCCGATCTCAATACCGGGCCATCTGATAAACCCAAGTCTCAATAACGGGCCGTCAGATCAACCCCGGTCTCAATACCGGGACCCCAGGTCATCCCGGTCTCAATATCGGGCCATCAGGTCAACCCCGATCTCAATACCGAGACCTCAGGTCAACTCCGGTCTCAATACTGGGACCTCAGGTTAACCCCGGTCTCAATACCGGGCTATCAGGTGAACCCGGTCTCAATACCGGGCCCTCAGGTCAACCCCAGTCTCAATATCGAGCCCTCAGATCAACCCGGTCTCCATACCAGGACCTCAGCTCAACCCCGGTCTCAATACCAGGACCTCAGGTCAACCCCGGTCTCAATACCGGGACCTCAGGTCATCCCCGGTCTCAATATCGGGCCCTCAGGTCAACCCCAGTCTTAATACCGGGCCATCGGTTAACCCCGGTCTCAATACCGGGACCTCAGGTCATCCCCGGTCTCAGTACCGGGACGTTAGGTCAACCCCGGTCTTATTACCGAGATGTCCAATCAACCCCGGTCATAATTTAGAAGGTCAAGATAAGCCTCGATCACAACCGTGAGATTCAGTTTAGCCCCAGAGACGACCTTGGGAAGCCAAATCCACAGGAGACCACCCCTAGAAATTCCATCACGTGATTGAACACATTTTCAATTGCAATGTGATATCTTTCACTAACGATGATATACCTGCAGAGGGGATGGGTCATCTCAAGTCCCTGTATATAGCAGTAATGTCATCCGGGTATGTGATCGGAGGGGTACTAATAGATGAAGGATAGTCCCTAAACATCTGTCCCGACAATACCTTGGAGAGAATGAAGATCAACCCAAATCGGATCAAAACCAGTCATGTGGTTATCCGGGCTTTCGATGGGTCTCGCCGAGAAGTTGTGGGAGAGATTGAGCTTCCACTGGAAATTGGGCCCCACACATTCTATGTATCCTTCCAGGTACTCAACATTACCATTGGATACAACTTATTGTTGGGAAGGCCATAGATCCATATGGCAAGTGCAGTTCTATCCACCCTCCATCAACATCTCAAGTACATTATCAATGGCAACCTAATCATAGTGAATGCCAAACCAGAATACCCTGTTTGTATACAGGGAGACATGCCAGTGATTAGTCTGGATGAAGGGGTTGAACCTGTGAGTTTTATTAAGCAATACTCAGTACCTATCAGTCGGGGCACCAGCTCTGAAACCAAAAGTCTCCCCGAAGTGATGACAGTGGGCCAAGAGATGATATCTTTGGGTTTCTGTCCTATAGAAGGGTTAGGAAAGAATCAGCAAGGTATCAAGAGTCTGGTACAAATCCTGAGTCAGTCAGGGAAAGTCAGAATGAGTTACACATCCGGGTCAAACCACTGGAATCCACACAAACATCCAAAGGCTCATGCTTCCACTATACTACTGCCAAACCTCACTGATGCAAAGCCAATGTGGAAAATTCTTTCTGTTGTGTCAGCTATGTTGTTTCCTCCAATCATACTGGAAAGTGAGAGGAAAGCCTCCAAGCCTGAGGGAGACAACAAAAAGGGAAAAGAAAAGTTCTTGTACGAAGGATAAGACGCATTCGCTAATATGCGTGTTCTTATACACTATGGGGGTATGAATGATGATATCCCAGACAGTGACGAAGAGGGTCAGATTTAAATTCCTCACATCAAGAAAGAGAAGGGAGGCATTCAAAGAAAAATCCCGGTCTTGATCTAAAGGATGTCTTAGTCATCATCAGAGTTGAGGCAGACAGCCGCGAATCTTATATCCTTCCTATTCATAAGGATCTGACCCTGGACAACTGGAGCAGCGTCCCTTGCCTCATTCAAAAAGGGTAAAAGGGCAGAGAGTCTGTCTGTCCTGTCACATGGTTTCATTTACTGCTTGTTTTATTGCACAACTATAGCAGTAACTTTTGTCATGCTTTGCTAAATGCTTTGTATATTCAAGTAGTTGCATATATTAAAGCGAAAGCATTTTGTTTTTAGGACTCTAAGATTGGATTTGTTTGTCCCTGCTGATGAGATGCCAACCTATCACAATGACTACAACTTTGATGTAGAACTGAACTTCGACTTGATGGAGATTGATCAAGAGGAGGAAGATGACTATGAGGTGCCCGAGGAGATCAAAGAATAGGACAAAGACAAACCCAAACCAAACCTCGATCAAACCACCACCGTCAATATCAGTACCTCCGAAAACCTCAAAGAAATCCAGATAGGCCTAGACCTCACCCAAGACCAAAAAACCAATCTGATTAAACTCCTAACACAGTTCTAGGATGTGTTTGCATGGTCGCATGAAGACATGATTGGTTTGTCTACAGACATTGTCATCCATCGACTCCCCATCAAAGATGGATTTAAGCCAGTCAAGCAGAAGCTCAGGCAATTAAAACCTAAATGGAGTTTGAAAGTCAAGGAAGAGGTTGTCAAACAATTCAAAGCCGGTATCATCATGGTATCAACATATCCGGAGTGGCTGTCGAACATAGTTCCTGTGCCAAAGTCCGGAGGGAAGGTACGAGTATGCGTGGATTACCGAGATTCGAATAAAGCTTGTCTCAGTATAATTTTTTGGTACCTTTCATCCACATCCTGATCGACAACACGGCGTAGTATGACATGTATTCTTTCATGGATTGCTTTACTAGTTACCATCAAATTATGGTCGCTGAGGAAGACAAGGAGAAAACAGCTTTCATCAATCCTTGGGGAACCTTCTGCTACAGACGATTATCTTTCGGCCTTATCAATGCCGGTGCCACATATCAGTGAGCCACGATGGCCCTGGTTCATGACATGATGCAAAAGGAGATAAAGGTTTATGTGGATGACATTATCGTCAAATCTTTAAAGGAGGACGATCACATCAACCATCTCAGGAAGTTGTTTAATAGGTTGTGTAAGTACAACCTCAAGCTGAATCCAGCCAAATATGCTTTTGGTGTCAAATCGAGCAAGTTGTTGGGATTTCTGGTAAGCAATAGAGGCATTGAGCTGGATCCTACCAAGATTAAAGTCATCACGGAGATGCCCGTACCACGAACAGAGAAGGAGATACGCGGGTTCTTAGGAAGGATCAATTTCATAAGCCGATTCATTTCCCAGCTCACGGCAACTTGTGAACCCATCTTCAAGCTACTAAGAAAGAATTCCTCCACGAAATGGAATGAGGATTGTCAAAAAGCTTTCCTAGCCATCAAAATGCAGCTGATCGAAGCGCCTGTCTTGGTACCCCCGAGGTACGGAGTTCCTTTGTTTATGTACTTGTCCGTTAATGCCATCAGAATGGGTTGTATGCTGGGACAGAAAGAGGATAGTAGTAAGGAGAGAGCTATCTACTACATCAGTAAAAGATTCAGTAGCTGTGAACAGAAGTACACCCTAATCGAGAAGACATGTTGTGCATTAGTATGGGCTACCATGAGGTTGCAACATTATCTGCATAGACACACAAACAACCTTATATTTAGCATGGATCCACTAATATATGTATTCAACAAGCCAATATTTAATTGTCTATTATCCAAATGGCAGTTGATCCTCCAGCAGTTCGACATTGCCTACGTGACTCAAAAATCCATTAAAGGTCAAGGCATTGCAGATCAACTAGCCGAAGCACCATCAGGAGGGTTTGAACCTCTGGAAACATATTTCTCAGATGATGGGATCATGACAATTCAACAAATCTGACAAGAGAATATAGTCCAACCATAGAGAATGTATTTTAATGGAGTTGTGAACATGGAAGGTGCCGGATCTAGGGCAATCCTCATCTCTGGTACAGGAGAGCAATATCCTGTGGCTACCAAACTGTAGTTTGTCAACACCAACAACATAGCCGAGTATGAAGGCTGTATAATGGGGTTGAAGTTAGCCCAATCCATAGGTGTCTAACATCTATTAGTCTTTGGAGATTCTGAGTTGGTTATTAGACAAACCACTTGGGTATATCATACCAAAGAACTACATTTGTTGCCCTATCACAGGTAAGTCATCAATATATCCATGGATTTTGAAGAGATAACCTTCATCCACATCCCTCAGGGAAGGAACGACTTTGCGGATGCATTGGCAACATTGGCTTCCCTGATCAACGTATCAGGTAGAAGGGGAATTCCCGACATCAAATTCATAAACCAGAAGGCCCAGACATACGAGAATTACATCGAAGAAGTATCAGATGAAATACCTCCTATCAATTAGCCTTGGTATCAAGATATAAAAGAATATCTCCGAGACGGATCTACACCCGCTGGGGCAAGCCAATCCGAACAAAAGCGGATTCACAAGATGACTATGAAGTTCTATCTGAGCGGAGATGCATTTTACAAAAAGGATACTGCAATAGGTCTATTATGATGCCTTGATAAAGAGCAAGCCCAGAGATTAATGGATGAAGTCCACGGTGGAGTCTGCGGTCCACACATGAGCAGTCATTTGCTAGCCAAGAAAAAATTGAGAACAGGGCATTACTGGATCTCTCTTAAAGCTAATTGTGATGATCACGTCAGGAGATGCTATCAATGCCAAGTCCATACAAATGCTATTCATGCTCCTCCAAATGAGCTGCACAATATGTGTTCACCATGGCCTTTCTCTATGTGGGGAATGGATGTGATAGGTCCAGTAGAACCCAAAGACAACAATGGTCATCTATTTATCTTCACCATGATCAATTATTTCACCAAGTGGGTTGAAGCTGCCTCTTTTACCAAAGTCACCCAAGGGGTCATCATTGGTTTCATCAGAAACAATATTGTCTGTTGATATAGACAATCGGAGGTGATCGTCTTAGATAATGCCAAGAACCTAAACAATCAGATGATGAGAGAACTATGCAGCAAGTTCCACATCAAGCATCTCACTTTCGTCATATACCGGCCCAAGATGAATGGTGTTGTCGAACCGGCCAATAAGAACATCAAGAAAATCATGCAAAAAATGTCCGCCAATCACAAAAGATGGCCTGACATGTTGCCTCTGACTCTGTTAGCATACAAGACGTTAATGCATACCTCTACTAGGACTACTCCCTATTCATTGGTCTATGGCATGGAAGCAGTCCTTCCCATAGAAGTAGAGATGGAGTCCTTACAAGAGTTAATAGACGCACAAATGGAAGAAGATCAGTGGTTGCAAGAGCAGTACCACCAGCTGGCCCTGATAGATGAAAAAAGGGTTACAACCATTTTTCCCTGGCAGTTATATCAGCAAAGGATTGCTCGACCATACAACAAGAAAGTCCGAATCCGGCAATTCAAAGAGAAAGACCTAGTGCTGAAGAAAATTTTGGCCAATCAAGACGAAGCTAAAGGAAAGCTTGCCCCAAATTGGGAAGGCCCTTTCATTGTCAAAAAGGTGTTGACAGGAGGAGCTGTTAGATTGCAAGAAATGGATGGGAGAAAATTTTCCCAACTCATCAACTCAGACACCATAAAAAGGTACTATGTCTAAAGCACATGCCATCCCTCATCCTGGTCCTGCGAATCGATCAAATCATTTTTGATTTTCTCATAAACTGAACTACGAATAACCTGATCTCCCTCAGCCCGGGAGTACGTATGCATCCTTTTATGGTGCGGTCAAACCAAATAAAAACTTAAAAACTCATCAAACCCAAACTCAAAAGAGACATTTCTCAAACCTCTAACACAAAACTTGAACTACGAATGACCTGATCTCCCTCAACTCGGGAGTACGTAAGCAGCCATTCATAGTGCGGTACCTTCAAAGAAAAGCAAAGACCAATAAAAACCAGTCCCAAGACACTGAAACACGATAAAACCAAAATTCTATCAAAGCCTCCCTAGTCAACAGGCCCATCTGAGATACTCTCCGGCATCTCACTGTCAATCCATCAAGGAGAAGCTCATGATACATCAACAACAGCAAGTCATGAAAGAAGTGGTAATCACTCAGTAATGACAATACATATCTAACAGGGAAGTGAATCAAAATATATTTCTCTGATATATAATACTGTTTGATATATACACTGTGTCCTGCACATGATAAAAATGGCTGATCTAGTATGTGCAGGAAAACAAAGCTAATCTATGGATCTAATGATAAGCGGGACAACAATGCCAACATGGCATCTCTCTCTGAAGATGGAGGAGCAGCTGCAAGTGCAATACCCTCAGCCTCCATATGAGTAAGCACATCCACATTCATCTGTATAGTGGCGTTATGATCGTCGATGAAAGCACTCATCTCTCCAACCAGGCTGTCTGTATATGACCTGAGGGCTGTGTTGTCAGCAATATATACATCTCGGGTGGCTATGGCCTCGTCCCTCTCCATAAAAGCAGCATCTCTAGCAATCAAAACCTCCTCAATCCCCTCAAATGCTGCATCTCTGACAGATCAGATCTCATCTCTCTCCTCAAGAGCTGCATCTCGGATAGATAGAGCCTCGTCTCTGTCAACCAACGCTACATCTCGAGTAGCTCGAGCCTCGTCTCTGGCAGCGAAAGTTGTATCTCTACCAGATAGGGTCGTCAACATCAACGCCCTGGCCTGATCTCTTTCGAAGGTCATCCGAGCTAGTGAATCTGCCATAGCCGAATCTGTTCCAGCATGGATACTCATAGGGTCACTAACTAAGGCTGCTGTCAGACCCATAAATAACTCATCCTCCGTAGGAGAATCAGGATCCTCCATAGGCTCCTCCTCATCTGAATCAACAGTCGGAGCTGACTGGATGAATGCAGCTGCTTCTATAGCCTCCAACCACGCTGAATACTCCAGAGAGCGATCCGGATGACTAGTGGAGAAATCAGCCCTCTCCTTATGAGTCGAATACTCATAAATCCTGATTAAACTAATACCGCTAACTCTAAGTCGTGAGCAGAGTATCATTTTTTGTAGTCCTTTAATTGTCATGCTGCATACGCAATGGCCTTGGCATGTTGCATGAGCACACATCCAAGTACCTTCTGCGATGCATCACTATACACCACAACACCTCCCGCATCGTTTGGTAGTGACAACACAGGCGCTTCGCTTAATCTTTTCTTCAACTCTTGAAAACTTTCTTCGTATTTATCCGTCCACACGAACTTTACCGTCTTCCTTGTCAAATTGGTCAATGGGGTTACTATCTTTAAAAAATCTTGGATAAATCTTCGATATATGTAGAGTATGTCCCTACTCTGCCGGGTAGTGGTACACACCATCAATCACCCTCTTCTTGCACCTGACCTCGTCTTCTAGGTTGTCAGCTCTCTCATTGGTCGCTTCCCACTTCTCCTCGAAGTGTATCCTATCCATTACCTCCAACTCTAGCTGAGTACGGAGTGCCTCTTTCTCTGTCTTCTCATTCAGTTCCCTCTGTTCAATCTCTTCTAGCTTCTCTACCAGATCTACATCCCTAGCCACTGACCTGTGAAATAAGGTTCCCATCTGGATCCCTGCCTCCCTGTGGTAAGCGATCTCTACCTCTAGCTCCTGCATGTCTAGCTTCCTCTGGTGGTCTTCATGCTGATATCCACTGATCAACGACCCCCTTAAACTGGTGTTGTAACGATTGAGATTTTATATTTAATTTTAAATATTTATTGAGTTAAATAAATATTTTATGTGATTTATTTATTGAGTTAAATAAATAAATTATGTGATTTATGGAATGATTTAATTAAGTGTTATATATTAATTAAATGAATGTGTAATATTTATTTAATTAATGTATATTAATTTTATATTATAGTTCTAATTTAATTGAGATAATTAAATTAGATGAGATTATGTGATGAAGTGTTACATGAATTATAATTAGCGAGTAATTATAATTATGTGATAATTTTTTTTATGTGAATTAATTGATGTTGGATTTTAATTGATTAAATTAGTTGTTTAATATTTAATTAATTAAAATATGACATTAAAGTATGTGTTAAAATAATTTATTAAAATAAAGAAAAGGGTTTTAAATGATTTTAACCAAACAAGGCCCTTGTAATTGTTTTAAACCTATTTCTACCAAACGGGGCCCTAACTATCAAAAAACTATTTTTAAATAAACTGTTACCAAACAATACCTTAGCATTAATAATCTGTTTTTGAAAATAACCTTGTTTTGCCAAACAAGGCATTGTGACTTTTGAAATTTGTAACTGACATTATACTTAATATATTTGTCAGTAATATTATATATAATTAATCCTATATCTATTACTACGTATTATATTATACGTTAGTTTAGTTTACGTTAAGTTAGTCTAAGCTAAAGAACATAGAGATAAAAGAGAAGAGAAAGTTAGAAATACACAGTGAGTTAGAGAGAAAGCAGAAGAAGGAAAAAGAGAGAAAAGCTTGGGAAGCTAGAAAAAATCACCATCACTTCTATACTCTTCTTCAAATCATCAAAACAAAGAGTAATTTTAACTCCCTTACTTTTCTATATGTTTTACTATTATTCATGTTTTGAGTCTCTATGAATATGAATTTCATGAAAAGGATGAAGACATGAAATAGTATGTATCAATTGTACTCTAGCATGCTTATATATGAATTATATGCGATAAAGGATTTTTAAAAATCAAATTATTGTAGAAAGATATTTTAACAGAAAATTTATGTTGATATGAGTTCATATGAGTTTTAGTTTTGTTGTCAATTTTGGTTTGAGAAATTGATGAATTGGAATATGCTAGTATGCTTAATAGGTAATTACTTGATGCTATCTTCAATTTCAAGTATAATGCATGCATATAGGGTTGAATTGCTTGAGAGAAATAGTTACAGTGGATTATTTTGGAAAATATATGAGTTTTCATGAAAATGGCCAAATTGGATTTTTAAAACTTGTGATTATTGTTATTTAGATGGTTTTGTGTTTTGGAAGCATGTTATACATATGTATTATAGGGTATGTATGAGTTACAGTGTCTATGGTACTATATTTTTTCATTTGTTGGCTTGTATGGGTTGTTCGGTAAAGCAAAGAGCCGTGGCTGTCTGCGTCTGGCCGAGTTACTGCGCAGCTGCGTCGGCAGCAAGGCCAGGAGAAGCGCAGCTGCACCGCTTGCCCATCTTTGATCCGACCCCTGCGCAGCTGCGCCGGTGCCCAGGCTGCTGGTTGCGCAGCTGCGCCGTGCACAGTGCTTGGGCAGTGATTTTAGTTTATTTCTGCAGATTATTTTTGAGCCTTAGTTTAATTATTCATTGATAGTGGACATATATTTAAATGATATAACATGTTGTTATATGATTGTGATAAATTCATAGTTGAGAAAAAGGAAGTTTTGAAAACCTAATATAGTATTTAAATTATAAACTATAATTATTTTATTTTAATTGAGTTACTTAATTATAATTTGATTAATTATAATTAAGAGTAAGTGTTTAATTTAAAGTATAATATTGTGAAATTGTAATGTATAGAAATTGATTATTTTAATCAATTAGATGTTAATTTAAATTATAATTTAAGTAATTATAATTTAATAAATGCATGTTTAATTGTGGATTTTAAATTGATAATTACATGATTAATTATAAATTGTGTAATTATAATGCTTGTTTAATTATTGATTATAATTGATAAATACATGATTAAATTGTGTAATGATAAATGCATGATATAGTTTAATTGATTATAAATTATAAATTATTTATAATTTAAAAGGTAATTATAATTTGATTTAGTGTTTAAATTATAATTTAACTAAATACATAATTAATTTAATTATGTGACTACGGATGTGATGTAATTAACTATGTGATAGTTGATTATTATTATTTATTTAATTAGAGTGAGTTAACCATGAGGGTTAACCACTTATGTGAATTAGTTATGTGTTAACTGATTAAGATTATTATAATTGAATGTATATAGGAAGTGTTTAAGTACGTGGTTGAGTTAAGTAGATTGCGCTTATGGCAAGTTTTCTAACCCTAAACTTGTTAATTATATACAATTTCTTGAATTCATATATTCATTGTTAAGAATGTCCTTTCCATTTCTGTATTGGACAATTATTTATTTAATTGAAATGATCTGGAACTCGACTCTCTCTCTTTGGCCTCATCCTCCAGCTCCTGGACTCTGCAGTCCAACTCTAGGATCCATTCCTCATACTCGCCTAGCATCTGCTCCTCTACAGTAGCCTCATCAGAGTCCATTACTGGCTCATCTTCCATCGGCTCCTCCTCTGGATCGGACTCTATCTCAATCTCGTCCTCGTCGTCAGACTCGAACGATGCAACAGCCTGCACTGGCACAGCCTCTATCGGTGCCTTGTACACTACATGGATATCCCTGGGCTCGTCCACAGCCACTCTAGCGGGTACTCCTATATCTGCCATCTACAATCACAAACACAAGACCAGAAACAGCAACTCCATTAGAATGTTGAATAAAACATAAGTTCATTGTATAGAATGAAGTTACATTTCATAACAAACTAGGTCTCTCAAGGAAAACTCTACATGAGTTTTATCTCCTTCCTAACTTCTAAATTCGCCTAAGTTATAGTCTAAGGACACTCGTCCCTAAGATTTATAACTACAGCTCTGATACCAACCTGTGACGCCCCCAAATCCATGACCGCCACTTGGTCTCTCGAATTCGGTTCGTCACGTACCCATGGAAATACATCACGATAATAATACGACTAAATGTCGCATCACACAGCGAAATAATACACAACTAATACCGAATAAATTATATTTAAATAATATAATTATTCGCGACCCAAGGTCTCATAACTTAAATAGTGATTACATAGCTTAGACATATCTTAAGCATAAATAACCGTAACTAGTACATAATATCATAAGTTCTTTATTACAATCATAAGTCCTACATAATTTAAGCTACTCAGTAGCCTTTCCCTTGCCCTTATCTGTGCCCTAAGGTCCGCACTGCTCGGCCTTAACTAAAATATTTTTAGGGAAAGCAAGAATGAGCACAAATTGCCCAGCAAGTAATATACAATAAGGATGAGTAATATAATTCTCAATTCTCGAAAGGGTATAGCAAGGTTTGATAGTTCAAGGATAACAAGAATATCAACAGTTCTTAATAACAGTCGCTAAGGACAGAATAATATTAATGTGATTCAATAATAAATCGATTCAAGATTTCAAGATAACTGAATACTGAGCAGTCACTAAGGACTATGAACTTCCACAGGAATTGACAGTAATAAACTAAAAATCCAACAAAAACAGGTACAACAGGTGATCAGCCTAAAGTACCATCGTTATGCATAACAATCAATCATACTCAAGTGCACGCGTCGGTTCTCCGACAGTTATATTTTGTTCTTCTCAGTCAAATACAAGATCCCGCACCAATTAATTAGTTTGGGTCGCTTTTCAATAATATAAGTCTAGCCGAATCAAATGGCATAGACACTTTCACAATATTCAAGAATAATACCAAGTTCAACATTAATAATAGCTTTAATAAAATAAGAGTTCAAGCATGCTAATTCAATTCAAACGATTAAGTAAAGAAACTAGTTCGCAATATACAAGGATAGAATACTTGAATAAAGTAAATGCGTCGGTTAGGATACTTGCCTTATGCGTAGTTTACTCACGTAAAGGTAGCCAACACTTTCGAATTCCTATCGTAATATAGTTACGTATATATATGATATTCATTAGTCATATAATTTAACTTCACATTTTATCTTCGAGTATACGATCAACACATAAGCTAAGTTTAAACCTAGCTACACAGTTATATAGAATATAATTTCTATCCTTAACGTTCCTCCTTTAGAGTTTAAACACATTCTCATATCATATAAGATCGCAATAATTAGCAAACATGCTCTCATATTATTAATATCACATAAAACTACAAGCAATACCAAAATATATTTCATTTTAGCAAGTTATGGCATTCTCATAAGTTAACCGTCAAAATCGGGTTCAAGTAACACATAACATATGATATCACAAAGTATGTATACATATTAAAGGATACTTTCATGCTTGTTCAACCTTTCTAATTCCAATCATATATGATTTAGTTTTAATTCACGATCCCTAACGACTTAGGGTTATACAATGCCATGAATTTACATAAGTTGTCATGCTTATCATTTAGATATATAAAGTAGTCATATATTTTATTGTTACGCATGTTCATATGTTTCTATGTCATGGATGTGTGATTCTAGCACTGTTACTAGTTCGTGACTTAATCGAACTCATGCTTGATTAACTTGCATTACATCTAACAAGTACGTACATGTATGATGCCTTCAAATCACATTCAATCATGTTGAAAATATCAGAATGTAGAGTCCTAATATAACATGTCAAAGTCCACATTTAAAGCTTATGTTGTTGTTAGTAACGTTCACTAACAAGTTTAACATGCTCACGCCTCATTACGAATTATATAAACACAAGTTAATGGGTTGTTCGTGCATTTCTAAACCATACTACTACGCCCGCAAAATCAGAATATTAACATGGCATAGCATGTCAAGATTTGTGTTCAAAACATACATTTTTGTTAGGAATGTGCACTAGTAGGGTCCACATGTTCACATTTCATTATAGAACCTATATACGCGAGTTAACATGCTTCTCATACATCTTTGTATCATACTAATATGCTTGTAAGGTCAGAATACCGACATAAGTTATATATGTTTAAAGTTCAATTATAAACCTTATTTTCACTTCGGAAACTTTAAGTGCATTTCTAAACTACATGTCGTTTTGTTAACCATGCATGTTAATATACTAAAATATGCTTACATTGCCTCATTATGTTTATATATATATATATATATATATATATATATATATGTTACACAAGCTAGCATGCTTTATCTAAGTCATTTTAGCAAGTAGCACATAACAGATTTTTAGGCAGAAGCAGAATCTGCAGCAGGCTGCTGGCGCAGCTGTCCAGTACAATACTGGCGCAGCTGCGCCGGCTTGCAGCCAACGGCAGACTGTTCCAGCCTCGGCAGATTTCCAGGCCAATTCCCAAATTTCACCACATTTTCGTTCCTACTCAACTACATTTCAGTTTAAACATGCTTATAAGGCTATATAGCAACTAAGTAACATGTCCAAATCAACTTTAGCATAAATGGCAACTAAAATTAACAATTAAAATTTTTGATAGAAAACCAAATGATGAACCAAGAACGAAGGATTTATACCTCTGTAATGCAATCTCAACTTCTCAGAATACTACACTGATGTATATATATTAGCTCTCAACTTATCAAACTTAAGCAAAATCTCAGCAAGATGAAATGTGAAGAGAAGGGGCTTAATTTATAGAAAATCTATTATATAGACAATGATATCTCCCCATGAATCAAACTAATGAACTGAAGATTTGTATGTTGGTTAAGGAAGAGTAGGTAATTAGTTGGTGAATTACATTATTTTGCCCACTCCCTTGTTCATCATTTGCTAGAGAGCTATGGAGGTTTGCTGAGTTTGATGTTATAGGGGAGTAGGATAGCTTGAGTATATCACGTGAAAGAGATAGTGACTCTCCCAGCAAAACAAACTCAGCCTTCTAGCAACATGCATTTATACATACTTAGGCTATATACACATACATATATCATACACTTAGGTATATATGTATACTTAGGTAGTAAATTCATTTAGAGTCATAATGTAGTTTTCAATAAGGAAATAATGTTACAATGTAGTGAATGTAATTTGCACATATATAATCCATGTACATATTATTACACCGGTATAATTTAACCGGATACTATCACATTTATTATTAAATTCTACAATCAACAATTGATTACAATATATCCCTAACATATTATTTTAATGTATACTTATACACAATTGTCACATACACATAATTCATGTAGCTCACATAGTTTAATTGATCATAACATATAGTTTCAATATGTTCAATCACATTGCACTATATAACATAGTTTAGGTATACTTGCATGGCCACACTTAAGTGTTTCTTTACACTATCTAATAGAGTGGTATCCCATATATTTTATATTTAATACTTGCACACTTGCACATAACAATCAATATAATCTCATCATATTAATAACTTACTTATTTATTTTATTATTCATAATGTCAAATAAATAAATTATTCATCATATTGATAATATTAATTAATTCATTCCTCATTGATTATTAATTTCCATAATAATTGATTAACACTTATGTGATTAAATATCACATTAAATGAATATAAATCTTATTATATTTATAAACACATTGCTTATTATTACTATATTTCTTGCAATAATAATAATCGCGTATTATTAATCAATCATAGTTAATATTCCATAACCATTATTCTACGATGACAATTAATTAATATTCTACGATTAACAATTAATATAGATTAATTGTGCGCTTAAATTAATATAATCATTCTTATATTACGTCACTGTGCCACACAAGGCTATCAACGAGTTTATCGCAAACTCCATAAGTTTTTCAATTGTTATAATTATTCAATTTAATAGAATTGAAATAATCCATCTCATGACACAAAATTATTTATATTCAAATAAATTCTCATTCCCATTAATATATTTATTTAATAATATTAGGAAATTCTCGGGTATTACATAAACCGTTATTCGTAAAGTCTAATAACGCGTTCAAGACTGATGTTCGTGATTCGATCAGACTTAGAATTAATTAATATTGCAAATATAATGATATGTAGGGTTAATTGAGGAACGAGAATTATAATTTGTAGCTTGTGCACGAGGCAAGTGTTCTAAACTCAAACTTTACTTTTATTGAACAAGTTTTCTTACCCTAACTCGATTATGTTTACTTTAATTGAGCAAGTTCATAAACTTTTCTTTTATATTGTGAAATTTTTCTAACTATATTATATTTGAGCAAGTCCTTTTATTCTGCAATGGACAAGTATCTTATTGAAATAATGTAGCCTTGACTTAATTGTTAAAGTAAGGTCTTATCGTATCTTTTAAATGCTTTAAGTTTAATTCTAAAGCATAAGTTATTTCATAATTCTTTGGTTATTGAATTCTTAATTATTATAAGTTGATTCAACTATTCCTGAGTTGATGATAGTTGAACTCTAAATTACCCTTTGAGCTTATCCAAACCAAACTTTCTTTGGTGCGGACTCGTTAATTAATACTAACATGAACAACCCTATTAATATGGGATTACCATGCGAAAGCGTTAAGATGTTTGTGCACAATACATTGTACGAAGGGGTGATCCCCTTAAGTACGAGTTAAGGTACATATAGTCTAACGACTGTTAAATGTTTAAATAGAAATATTTATAACCTGGGACATAGTTCAAGGTCTTGTGACCCTCAGATGAATTATAAATTCTATATTCAATTCTTGATTATCGATGATAGGAGTATTATTCAATTCAGTTGAAGTTATTCTGTGATATGTCATCATTATTAATTGTTATTTCAAGTGACCTTTTGTTTGCTCACTCTTGCATTTATATAACCATTGCAGTCAAAGTTGAGAAAGTTGATGAACCGTCAACTAGCAAAGGAAAAGGCAAGATGAACAAGTGAAGACTTGTTTAGATTTGAAATGATTTATGATAAAACTTTAAATTATATTATGATGTTTTATTTTCCGCATTTGATGTTTATTAAGGTTAGGAACCTAGGAACGATTTGATAAAGTTGTAATCCTTTTTAAAGGAAGATTTTATTTGGTTAAGGTTGTAATTTATTTTGCATTTCTTATTTATGGGAAGTAGTTATGTTTTATTTAGATAGTGAACACCAACTCCTGTGGAAATGAAGTACCCGGATTTGGGGGTGTCACAATAACTACTCGTTTTGTTATAGAAGATAAATCATATGATTCTTGATTTTGTAGTTGTGTTATATATTGTTAGACTTGTTGAGCTAGTTATGCTCACTTCTTGCTTGAATTATATGATTGCAGCTAAGAGCGAACGGACCAAAGAATCCGATAAAGATAAGGGCAAAGCTAAAATGGATAAATAGTTATCCTGTAATAGAATAGTATATTTTGTATGAATTTTTACTATGATAATAACTGATGTAATGGTTATCAGAATCTTGGAAAGATTTATTATTATTGTAATAAAAATTTAGTAAAAATGTTCATATTGATGCAGTTTTCAATTGAATAGATGTATAGTTAGTAACACTGTGTAGCACTATATATATGGGTTGAAAATACCCGAATTTGGGGGCGTCACACATTCTCTAAATGAATTACTTCCTTATTGGCGACTTCTATGTTCATGGGAGTTTCTAAATTTGATAAAGGCATCTCTAAGTGCTTAGCAAATTCACGTGATATAAAAGAACAAGATGCTCCTGAATCGAACAACACATATGAATTTATGTTGTTGATCGGGACAATACATGAAACCACGTCTCTTGATGCCACCGCATCCTTTGCCGTTGTGACAAATGAATTAATTGAGTTGTGATTCTGGGGACAGAATCCTTGTAAGGAGAGAAGGATGTAACGATCGAGAATTTTTATATGTAATTCAAAATATTTATTGAATCAAATTAATATTTTAATTTATGTGCTTATTGGTTAAATAAGTAATTAATTTATTTCTTTTTATTTATTAAATTAAATAAATAATTCATGAATTGTTGTGGACTAACTTAATTAAGTGTAACATATTAATTAAGTTGATGTCTGGTAATTTTGTGGTTTGAAGTTTTAATTTTATGTGTTAATTAAATTAAATGAATTATTAACTATTATTATATTATATAATGATAATATTCTAATTTAATAATTAAATTAGAGATTTACTAATTTGATAAATAAAATTATAATTATAATTAAGTAGCAATTTGATTTATGTGGAAAGTTGATAATAACTTTAATTTAATTGAATTTGAATACTAGAATTTAATTAAATAAAGTGTGACAAATAAACTATATAGTAAATGAGTTATTAAAATAAATTAAAGATGTTTAATTTAGTTTTACCAAACAAAGCCATATGGCTTTTGAATTCTTATTTTAATTTAGTTTTTGTTAAACAAGCCTTAGTGGTTTTAAATTTAAAAAATATATAACTAACATATAATTAAAGGTTTTGTCAGTTTTTATTTTATGTATTAATATGTATTATATGTATATCTGTTTATATTATATTTATACGTTAAGTAGAGAAGAAAGAGTTTATATAGAGAAAAGAGAGAAGGAAAAAGAGAAGAGTTCTCTGTGAGTTTGAGAATTTAGAAGGAGGAAGATTAACAAGCCTCTCTTATCTTCTAGCTAATTAAGACACAAGCAATCAAAGGTATAATCTTAGATTTAAAAGTTTTTGTTTTTGTTTTGTTTAAAGTTCTTTGTAAATTGATTTTGATGAATTTTTTTGAAGATATGGTTATATATATTAAATTGTGTATATAAAATGTTTTTGATGTGATTTGTATGTGATTTAAGGTTGACTAATCCATAAAAATATGATAAATATGAAGAAATCATGTTTACAGTGAAGTATATTTGTATATGGCTTATTTGATACTAAAATTAATGTTCAATTCATGTTGTAGGCACTTAAAATTTTGCTTTCTTTATACTAACATTGCAGAAGGGCAAAAGCATAATTTTACTTTGGAGACAACCCCGAGGTAGGGCAAAAGCATCTGGTCACCCCGGAGACAACCCTGTGGATGGATCAAAGTGCCAACGACGCCAAGACACGACGCGGACCGAACGAGGATTGCAAAGCTAAGAAAATGGCCATAAGAAGTCACTACAGCAATCATCAAACTACGTGCTATCAAGACGAGCCAACCCTCAAAAATAGAAAGATATCTTTCAGCTTACTGCATCATCTTCCCGAAATTCGACTTCGTCAGAATCAACCTCATTTCGCAGCCTTCCGCAAGGACTTTTTGGGATTTTTGGGTGCTGAGCTCAACTTTCACTAAACCGAGACCTAAGGCATGTATTTCGAGGCAACTAGAGATATAGGCCCAGCCTTAAGTGTACCTGCTCCAGCCGCAGGTACACCTGCGGCTGCCATAGATGGCCATATCAGCAGCATGAAGCTCATAAATAAAAAAAGAAGAAGAATTTAGATAGAGAAAGTCATTTTCGAGATAGAGAAACCCTCAAGTTTGGCATTTCTGTTAGGTTTGTAAGATTCATGGATACAATCATATTGCATAAAAGAGCGGAAGCATGGTAAATCAGAGTTTTAAAATTTTACAAGCCATATACCTGGTTCATTCTTTATGCACAGTTATTAATTAAACGAAATAGATGGAGATTAAGATTTATACCCTTGAAGATTCTAGCTTCCTGAGGTACTAGTTCAACTCCAAATCCTTTTCGCAATCTACTCGAATCCACCGGGTTGATTCCTTCCTTTGATAAACGTTAGTCACCCAAGTGTTTGGCCTCTAGAGGTGATCCACCAAGAAAGAATAAGAATTCCAGAAGAAGGGTGTTTGGCTAAACCCTAGTTTTCTTCTCTCTAGAAAAAAGAGTGCTCTCCCAACTTTTGGAATTAAAAATGTCTAACCTTATTCCATAATAAGACTTTGTTATTTATAGATGTAGGCAACCCTCCTACACAATTTAGGATTAGGGTTTTATATTAATTAATTAAACTCCTTTAATTAATTAGGTTTTCCAATCTTATTGGGAATAGTTAAACTCTTTTAATTAATTAGTCTCCTAATCTTATTAGGAATATATATAAGAGAGAGAGAGTATCTTATTAATTAATTCCCAAACTCCTTTAGAAATTAAATAATAATAAAAATAAAATAATAATAATAATAATAATAATAATAGTAATAATAATAATAATAATAATAATAATAATAATAATAATAATAATAATAATAATAATAATAATAATAATAATAAGACTCCTCTTATTAATTTATATTTAATATTTTAAAATATTAAATAATAAATATTAAGCTATTTAATTTATTCTATCACTATAGATTAAATTAAATATACTTAACTTATTATTACGATTATGTCATTTTCTTCTTTAATAAATATTCTTCCTTTTATGGTGTGACCCTTTGGGTTCTCCATATTAAATCAGTTGTAAATAAATCAATTAGAACAATTATAATCTTATTTAAATAAATTAATTAAATTAATAATTCATTTAAATAAATAACATATATTCAACAATAAGGATAAGCCTCCTTAGCGATCAACGATTTTCCAGATAATATAGATTTCAACATTAATCATAAAAGAACATGTGAGTTAATAGTTACCGTACAATTCAATCATTTCATAATACAATGTCCCAATTAAATATAAGGCATGGAATTACTGTCAAGTCTTATTTTATTTAATTATATATATTTCGATTCCAAAATGCATAAATCCAAATAATACAAATTAGAAACTCATTTCTAATTTCATTCCACCTTGGCCAAGTATTCCTGGGTTATCATTTATCGAATCACATAGAACATATCTCTTCTTTTACTAGAATCGGCAGATTCTTTATTGATCATTTATTATCTCCATATATAACTTATTACACCCAAGCAGATATACCCTAAGGATCTTAAGGAATACGTCAAAGTATAATTTATTATACATAAGATACTATAATGATCTCAAGTCTGAGGATCACTTACACTACTATCACATTAGGAATTCCTATCGACAATCGAGTAAAACTCCATTAGGTATTCCGTAGAGAGTCACGTTCAGTGTACTTATTCTCCAATAAGCACCTACATACTTTCTTTAGTGTCTCCACACAAATGATCATGAGATCAGTCGTCCTCATTCAATGAGCAAGCAACATATGTACCAATCTATCCGGATTTACTAATCCCCTTTTTAGTAATCCATCAATTGTGAACTATTTTAATTTTTAAACTATCTAAGAATTTAGATCTCATTAGCATGATCATCATCATGATTCTAAAAGCATTGCTTAAAACTATGTGTTTATCACATATTATAAAAATAGCACAATGTAGATAAATATATGCATTTAATTAAATAATACTTTTATTAATAAATGAATAAGATTGTTACAAAGTATATGCTTTATCATCAAACATGATTGGCTTGTGTGCATACTACTTTCAATCTCCCACTTGCACTAAAGCCAATCGCCATGGTATCTAATACCCTTCTTCTCTAAGTGACGATTATCCTGATGTTGGATTAGCTTCAGTAAATGGATATGCAATGTCGTTTTTGAGAGTTCACAATCTCTATAGTGACTTCTCCTCTTTTAATGATTTCTTTAATCAAATGAAAGTGCCGCAACATATGTTTGGATCCAAGATGAGACTTAGGAACTATTCCTAGTTCTGTAATGAACTTTTTATTCGAAACATCAACTTGCAGCTTCATTTAGAGTTATATACTTTGTCTTTGTCACTAAACCAGCAACTCTTTGCTGTTTGGAACCTTTCCAATTCACTGCACCACTGTTCAAGGTAACGGTTCACCCTAAAGTGGATTTGTTGTCGTCTTGGTCAGTCCAAAAAACTTGAGTCTTTTAGTCCTCTTATTTTATTCAGACCCACCATGATTTATGCTCACATCTTTAGTGTTAGTTAAGTACTTTAAGATGTTTATCTCTATCTTATAGTGATCTTCTCTAGAATATAACTGATCAAAATTAAGTCTCGTACATTTCATTGCATACATGATAGTAACTCATGCGATCTCTCTTTTATTGAGGACAATTTTAGAGAGATACACTCCATGGCTCAACATCATAAGACATCTTTTGGAGTTTGCCATGCTAAACGCCTTTAGCATCAAATAAATATACATTTTTTGGGTTAAGCCGAGCATCCTTTTAAATCTATCTATATAGATTTATATCCCCAATTTGGGATGTTCTACCCAAATCATTCATGGAGGAATGTTTAGACAACTTTATCTTTACTGATTATAACACAGGTATGTCATTCCTTATCAGTAGTATATTAACACATAATACTAGGAATGTCACAGCTCTCCCACTGTTGTACACACTAGATTCATTCTCATTTTTGATAAAATCAAACTCTTTTGATTGTCTTATCAAAAGGAATATTCCATCTTTGAGAAGCTTGCTTCAATCCATAAATGGATTGTTGTAGCTCATATACATGATTTATTTCAACCATTGAAACAAATCCATCTGGCTGTATTATACATACATTCTCCTCTAATAACTTATATTTGAGGAAGGGCGTCTCCAAGTCCATTTGACAAAATAATCTACAATCACAAGTAAAATTCGAATAGTCTTGAGCATTGCTTCAAAGATCCATTTTGAATTTTATGGTCATTTACCATTTCTTTGAGTGTCTACAACTCTTAGCCTTATCGTATATTACTGGATCATCATCCTCTATGATGCGTACCTCATCATCATCATTTATGATGAATCAATACCTCCCAGGTATCTTCAGTACTATTCCAGATTTACGATTCGATTGTGGTACAACAGGTCTATCTACAGGTTCTTCTTTTTGACTAATAGTGATTTGTGGTTCTTGAACTCCTTCAAGATCTATTATCCTCCCACTAGCCCTTCAATGATAAACATTTTATCCTAGAAGGCAGTGTGTTTCGCAACAAACACCTTTTGCTAAGTAGGATTATAGAACATATACCCTAAACTTACTTTAGGATGTCTCACAAATCTGTATTTGTCAAATCTTATCCTAAACTTATCCTTTTGAAACCTTTTCACATAAGCTGGACAACCCTTTATCTTAACATACTTAAGATTAGGAATCTTCCCTGTCAATAACTCTTATGAAGTCTTGGGGACGAACTTTGAAGTTACCTTATTTTGTAGATATGCAGCCGTTTCCAGGGCATTACCCTAGAAGGATACTGGAATGTCGATAAAATCATTATGGACCGCACCATGTCCAACAAGGTACTATTTTTTCTTTTAAACACACCAATCAATTATTGTATATCAGGAAGTGTCCATTTTAAGAAAACCATTTAAGATGATCTTAAAACTTATTGCACAAGTATTTATTCCTCGATCAAATAGAAGAATCAATATACCTTGCTAATTAGTTTTACTTCTGAATTCTTTGAACCTTTCAAATGATTCAGACTTGTATTTCACCAAATGCAATTATTCAACTCTTTGAATGATCATCTCCTTTTTTTTACTAGTTTGTTCAATTTAAAATTATTTTTATGTAAGTCAAATATGTAAAGTCCATTCAGTAAATTGTAAATTATTTAAACTAATGGATTTGCCTTTAGGCGGCGCTAAACAATAAGTTCATACAGTTAATGGACCAACCTTTGCTCCATTCCCACACGCAGGAAGACTTCCCCTTGTTTAGCTTTCTACTTATGCTTGGTCCCTTCATAAATCTGTATTTATGAGAACCATAGCCGGTATCCAATTGAAAGTAGTACGTATACAAGCCAATCATGTATGATGATAAAGCATCTACTTTGGAGACGATCTTATTTATTTATTAAAGGCATTTAATTATGTACATGATGCTATTTTTATAATATGTAAATAACCAATAGTTTTAAGCAATGCTTTTAGAATCATGATGTTGATCATGCTAATGAGATCTAAATTCTTAGAAAGTTTAAAACTAAAATAGTTCTCAATTGTTGGATTACTAAAAAGGAGATTAGTAAATCCGGATAGATTGGTACATATATTGCTTGCTCATTGGATGAGGATGATTGATCTCATGATTATTTGTGTGGAGACACTAAAGCAAGTATATAGGTGCTTATTGGAGAATAAGTTCACTGAACGTGACTCGCTATGGAATACCTAATGGAGTTTTACTTGTCTGTCAATAAGAATTCCTAATGTGATAGTAGTACAAGTGATCCTTGGACTTGAGATCATCATAGTATCTTGTATGTAATGAATTATACTTTGACTCATTCCTTAAAAACCCTTAGGGTATATCAAAGGGTATACTTGGGTATAATGAGTTACGTATGAAGATAATGAGTAATCAATAAAGAATTTACCACTTCTAGTAAAAGAAGAGATATGTCCTATGTGATTCGTTAAATGACAACTCAGTAGTCATTGGCCAAGGCATAATGAAATTAGAAAAGGAGTTTCTAATTTGCATTATTTGGAATGTGCATTTTCTAATCGAAATACATATAATTAAATAAAATAAAACTTGACAGTAATTCCATGTCTTATATTTAATTGAGACATTGTATGGTGGAATAATTGAATTATACGGTAACTATTTACTTACACGTTCTTTTATGATTAATGTTAAATTTTATATTATCTGAAAAGTCGTTGATCGCTAGGGAGGTTTATCCCTATTATAGAATAAATATTATTTATTTAAATAGATTATTAGTTTAATTTATTTATTTAAATACGATTAAAATTGTTCTAATTGATTTATTCACAACCGGTTTAATATGGAGAACCTAAAGGGTCACGCCATAAAAGGAAGAATAATTATTTAAGAAGGTAATGACATAATCGTAATAATGCATTATGTATTAAGTGTAATTAATTTAATTTATGATGATAGAATAAATTAAATATCTTAATGTTTATTATTTAATATTTTGGAAATTTTAAATATAAATTAATAAGAGGAGTCTTATTAATATTATTACAATTATTATTATTTTAATATCTAAAGGAGTTTATAAATTAATTTAATATTAGTACTCTCATTTATTCTAAATAAGATTAGAAGGCAAATTAATTAAATGAATTTAATTAATTATTCTCAATGTGGTGGAAAGCCTAAATTAATTAAAGGAGTTTAATTAATTAAATAAAACCTATGTCTAATAGGATTAGAAGGGTTGACCAATATCTATATAAGAGAAGTCTTATGTTAAATATCAGTTGATGTAATTTTAATTGTTGGAGAATACTCCTTTTCTATAGAGGATAGAAAACTAGGATTTAGTCAACCACCCTCCTTATTGAATAATTCCTCTTCCTTGGTGGATCACCTCTAGAGGCTAGACACTTGGGTGGCTAATGTTGATCAAAGAAAGGAATCTAACTCGAAAATTAAAGGATGTTCCGGGTAATGATTTTGTAGAAAATTTTAAACTCTGATATACCATGCTTCTGTTAATTTTTACAATTTGATTACTCCATGATTTTGTACAAACCGAACAGTGGCATCAAAGCCAAACTTTTATGCAATTATTAAGTATTTTGGATTCCATATATATATGGGTATGTATTTAAAATAATTTTTTACGCATAATTAGTTGTATAAAATTATTTTTTTATGAAAAAAAGAAAAATAAACGAAAACGAATTTTATTTTTTTTCTTTGTTCGCTTGTTTCCGTGATGGTTCTACAAGGGGGCGAATTGATTAGTTTTTTTTAGGACGAATCAAGAATCACGTTAAAGAGACCCACGAATTGAATGGATTTAAAAAAAAGTTAACCAGACTTCTTGTTTGCAGGATTACATAAAAGTGAAATATATATATATATATATATATATATTATTCTTAATAATTTTATAATTAAAATAAAGAGTTTATTTTAATTTTGAAATTGAATTTCATGCAATTTAAAATTGCCCATTAAATGATACTTATATATATATGGAATGGTTTTAATTCATGAGATGAATATTTATTTATTGATGCATATGGCGATATTTATGATAATAAATGGGATTGATTATGGGAATATTGACCAATGTGGTTAGATTTTATTTTAGTTGAATGCTTGAATGAGTTTTATTAAATGGGTCTTCTCTGATTTTTTTTGATGTAAAATTCTATCTCCCTCCTATGTACTTCCTTTTGACTGCTGATCAAGATTTCTATTTAAATTTAAAATAGTTTATGTAATAGGATTAATTAGAATTATCTTGAAGAATTGGAGACTAAGGAACAAAGAGCGCTTGAAGACCCGTTTGTAATGGAGCCCGGGTTTAAATGTAATATTTACTTTTAAATTTAATTTCTTGCACTCCTAGGTTTGACCTTTTGGTTCACTTGGTGGCTCTAGTGAACCAAACTAGAATAAAAGTCCATAATCAATTCCGGTAGAATATAGTATTCTATATGTGCATGCTAGTATTATGTATATATATATTATATTTTTATGCAAATATGTTTCGCATGTTTTAATAAAATGACACGTATATATATATATATATATATATATATATATATATATATATATATATATGTGTGTGTGTGTGTGTGTGTGTGTGTGTGTGTGTGTTTGTGTGTGTGTGTGTGTGTGCATGCGCGCTAAACAAGATGAGACAAATAATAACAAATCTCTCAAATAATCCATATTAAGTCAAAAGCGTTCAAAGAGTATGAGCCGTTACAGTTTGACAAAAGACTTAATGTATGAAGAAGTTCTTGTTCAGATAGTTGACATGAAAGAGCAAGTACTTAGAAATAAAGTGATACCTTCTGTTAAGGTAATCTGGAGGAACCACAATGCTGAAAAGCTACGTGGGAACTCGAAGATATTATGATGAAAACTTATCCCCAATTATTTTTTTAATTTCTTGTATATCGATTCTGGGGACAGAATCTTTTTAAGGGGGAAGAATGTGACGAATGAGTTTAATATGACGAATGAGTTTTTTTTTATTGTGATTCTGGGGACAGAATTCTTTTAAGGAGGAAAGAATGTAACAAACGAGAATTTTGTATTTTAATTTTAAATATTTATTAAATTAAATAAATATTTTAATTAATTTATTTATTGAGTTGAATAAATAATTTATGTGATTATAATGTGGGGTAATTTAATTAAGTGTAATACATTAATTAAATTGATGTTTAATATTAAATTGATGTTTAAGTAATTTTGTGGTGGAATTCTAATTTAATTAAGATAATTAAATTAGATGAGTTGTTATGTGGTAATTTGTTAAATAATGATTTAGTGAATAATTATAGTAATGCCTAATTTAATTTAAATTAGTAAATTAAAAATTTATTAATTTATTACATGAAATTATGATTAATAAATAAATTATAATTGTGTAGCAATTTAGTTATGTGGCAATTTTATTTTATTTAATGGATGTTAGCTTTAATTTAATTAAATTGAAATAGTGAGATTTAATTAAATTAAGTGTGACATTTAAACTATGTAGTAAAAGAGTGATTAAAATAAATTAAAAAGGATTTTAATTCTGTTTTACCAAACAAGGCCCTTAAATCTATTTTAAAGTAGTTTTACCAAACAAGGCCTTAGTCCTAAATATCTATTTTTAAAAAATAAAGGGTTTTGCCAAACAAGCCTTGTGGCTTTTGATTTTCAAAAACATGTAACTGATATATGTATTTAGTAGAGTAATAATATGTTTGTTAGTTACATGTTTATATGTATTATATCAGTTATATTTTATATTCTATACTACGTTAAGTTAGTCAGAGTTAGAAAGAACAGAGAACTAGAGAGAAAAGAGAGAAGAATAAGAAAGAAAGAGGAAGAAATTTTAAGAAATCAAAACAGAGAATTATCATCATCACGATCATCTTCTTCTCCTAATAACAAAAGGTATAATCTAATTTAATTTTTTATTTTTCATAGTTTCACCATAGTTTAGTTCTTTGTATTTGAGTTTGTTTATGAAATTGATATAAACATGAATTATATATGTAATTTGTGTTATAACATACTTATATATGAATTATATGATTGTTTATGTGATTCAATTCATGTAAATATGATGAACATGAAAAAATCATGTTCATAGCAATTTACAGTGAATTAGTTGAAAAATAGTTTCTTAAGTATCAAACTTTGTGTTTGATTGTGATATATTATATAAATTGATCATGGATTGTAATAATATATTAGGAAACAAAATTAATATGCTTCGAATTGTGTGATTTGGTTTAAAAACAAACTCACAATATTTATTTTCTTCAAGAACACTCAACAATGGTGTTTTCTTCAAAATCGTAAAATTAAGGGTGTCTGATTATGTGTGTCGACGTAGGGAAAAAATCCGCGGGCCGGGTCACAACTCGGATCTTTCTCTCTTCCAAAGTTATCTCTACCCTTACTCTTTTTATTTCAAAAAAGGTTTTCAAGGATTTTTTAGGAAATGGGCAACATGTATCATGTCGACGATTGAACGTTTTACAGAGTCGCCAGTTGGTAGATTTCAAATGGTTGTACCAACTCAACGAGTTTTGTTTGAAAGAGGCCCAATTGTAGGACACTGTCAAAACTTGATCTTTGAAATCGAAATTTTGAGTTCAGGGGCTTGGTTAAGTGTGGGGAAGGTGTTAGGCACCCCACGACTCCCGTGTAAACACGGTACCGCATCTTTTCAATATTTCCCTTAAAACTGAAATGCGTGTGTGAATGCTGTTTGAAAATTGGGCTTATGTTTGATTGATTTGATTGAAAGTAGTGCTTTGCTACGTTGAACCTATATACGAAGGGTTTGATTTGATTTGCAAAAAATCTTTGATTTAATTGAATTGAAAATAATATTTTGAAAGCTGGTTATCAAACCCTTACGCTGACATAGGAATTGAAGCCTGTTGATACTTTCGTTTTTATCTTTATAGCCTTAAGGCTTGCATTTGAATGCTGATTTATCGGGCTGCGAAGCATCCTCGACCATATAAATAAATACAAGTGTCGGTCTCCTCATGGGAATGAAAACCATCGGAGGGACGCTGACACGGCAAATCATATTTTCACTATGTTGAGACCTTAAATCCGGATAACCGTTTTAAGGTTTTTTGAATATACATTTTACAGAAAACCTGACAGGGTACATTCATAAACTAGAGTTTGTCCATCGTGGAAATCAGATTTCGATCAGTTTGATCACGAATCCCACGATTCCTAGGCTCACATATGAGTAGCCAATAAACCTGCACAGTTCAAATTTGTATAGAAAAAGAAATATATCCCAAATGTCGCCAGAACTGAGGATTCATTCAATAAATCCGGGTTTGCACAACCGAAGCGTCTCGTTCCTACTAGATAGCGATCTAAGAGACGCGAGGTTGCTTTTGTAACTGAAAAATGCTGCATTTGTTAATGTCGATTCATATCAAATGAATATTTCAAGCAGCAATTTAATAAAGCGAGTAAAGAAATATATATATATATATATATATATATATATAATTATATATACGCAAGCTATAAAGGGCGATGAATTTTCACACCGGTGCCCGGACTATAATTAAAATATATATATATATATAAATATATATATATATATATATATTGACAGAAAAGTAGTCAACCAAGACTGGAAAGAGAACCCAGTTGTGGTGAAGGCTGCTTATATATGCATATTTATATATAAAAGTAGTAAACTACCTCGGATTTAACATCCAGGCTTGACAGAATTGAAAAATTAGTATATATACAGTTACATATATACAAAAAAAGCCAAACCCGGACTGGGAAGATAACCCAGTCCGACGAAGTTGCTTAAAATGAAGGTGCTAGTGCACTGAAGCTGTTAGAGCTGACGGATCGTCAATCCGAGTTGTAGAAATGCCAGAAAGCGCAGTTATGTACAAAAATGTACAAAAAGTTGACGAAAACGACCACGGAACTGAGTTTCGGGCATATTTAGAAAGCGAAACTTGATATGCAAGTGCAAAACAGTGCAAAGAAGTAATATTAACTTTCTGATCGTAAAAATACTCACAATGGACTGCTACACATGCTTTTTACCAAATCGTAGACTCTAAATGTCCAAATATACAGGTTGTTTTCTGATATGTGGTATTATGTGGGTATATCTACTTGTTAGAGTGAAAAAAATTGGATGTAGAAGAGGTGAAAAAGTCAAAAAATTAAACGGGCAGAGGTTCGTTGCATTTCGGAATTCTTAAAATTGAGGGGGGGTCACCTCATATATATAGGCCAGGGAGCCTCTGCTCTACCTGATGCTACCGCGGGTAGAGGTGCGGCTCCCCTGGTGGGGCCCACGTGTTCAGTTGAGTCGTCTCGAAGTACGTGCACTACGAGCAACGCGAGGTCGAAGTCAAAACTTTCTAACTTTTGATCGGAGCACCCGTTTGAGGCATGCTGTACCTTTCCGAAAAGCCCTCGCCGAGAGTGTCACAATGACAGGGGATAAAATATTTTTTGGGTCCTAGAAGACAGGTTCACAACCAGTTCTTCGATTCCGCGTAGTTTGTCTGTTTAGCTGTCTTGCGCTGTTTGCACTCGGGATCATTGTTATGGTTCGTTCTGACCTTGGTGGCATCAATTCGGTTTGATTTTGACTGAATCGGCTTATGGTTGGTAAAATGACCATTTTGCCCCTCCCGGGGTTGCCCTTAGTGTCGGCATGGCCTTCGGTTGACTTCTGGGAGTTATTTCCAAGACTTGGATCCCATTCGAGTCTGTTTGTCCTCAGTGTTGTCTCCGGGGCTGAATTGGTCGTTCCAAATTTTCCTCTGGAGATGTTGTGAGGCTTTAGGTTTGTTCCCGAAGTTGGCTTGACTTCCCGGGTTGAGATCGAGGATGACCTGCACTTTTTGAGTTGAGACCGGGGCTGACTTGTACCTCCTGGGTTGAGACCGGGGCTGAGTTGACATCCCGAGACTGGTGATCGAGGCAAGGATTATCTTGATATTAGTGATCGGGTTTGACTTGACATCCCGATATTAAGACTGCGGTTGATTTGAAGGCCTGATATTGAGATCAGGGTTGATCTGACGTCCCGATTTGAGATCGGGGTTGATATGATGGCCCGATATTGAGATCGAGGTTGATCTGACGACTCAATTTGAGATCGAGGTTGATATAATGGCCCGATATTGAGATCAAGGTTGATCTGACGGCCCGATTTGAGATTGGGGTTGATATGATGGCCCGATATTGAGATCAGGGTTGATCTGACGGCCCGATTTGTGATCAGGGTTGATATGATGGTCCGATATTGAGATCGGGGTTGATCTAACAGCCCGATTTGAGATCGGGGTTGATATGATGGCCCAATATTGGGATCGGGGTTGATCTTACGGCCCTATTTGAGATCAGGGTTGATCTTACTACCCGATTTGAGATCGGGGTTGATCTGACGGCCCAATTAGAGATCGGGGTTGAATTAATAGTAGTTTTACCCTCCTACAGTGTTAGTAACAAGGAAAGGAAATTTTGAGTGTCTACAGATACCCCTCTTTATCATACTCATGCAATGTAATGAAATGAGCAGGATAAAGATTGCTAGACACTTGAAATGCAAAGGCAAAGGGGATGCAATGCATGATATGGTATGCAAGGAGTGTCAGATACCTTTGAGGAGGTGGGGTTATCACTGAGGGATTACGTTAGTTTCTGCTGGGGATAACGTCAACCGTGATAACCCTTGTTGCAGCATTACTATGCGATTGTTGGTAGGATATCAAATTTAAGCTATCACAGAATGTTCTTGTCACTTTCTATTATGGATGATGTTAATAGGCTACAATGAATTGTTCTTCGTCATTTCTTGCTGGGGATGAAGTCATTCATGATATCCTAGGTATGACATTGTTACCGCCGAGTTAGAAGAATGCATTTTCGATGCCTATCTTGACGATAATTTACACCAGTAGTTGGCAACAGAGGGATTGAACCACCAATCCTTCCTGATGCTCCCTTTTGAGGATGTGTATAACAGATTTCATCATCAGGGATGGACTATTATATGGTTTCCATCACCGAATCCCTACCGATGCTTTGCGGAAGCTGCTCCAACGGCTAAACTGTACTCAGTCTGTACTCAAACCTTCGTTGGGTTGAAGCCAACGGCTAAACTATCATCGGTCAGTACCCGATGCTTCGCTGGGTTGAAGCTAACGGCTGAATTGGACTCAGTCTGTACCCAAAACTTTGTTGGATTGAAGCCAACGACTGAATTGAACTCATTCTGTACCAGAAACTTCGTTGGATTAAAGCCAACGGCTGAATTGAACTCGGTCTGTACCCGAAACTTCGTTGGATTGAAGCCAACAGCTAAATTGAACTCAGTCTGTACCCAAAACTTCGTTGGATTGAAGCCAACGGCTGAATTGAACTCGGTCTGTAACCGAAACTTCATTGGATTGAAGCCAACGGCTGAATTGAACTCGGTCTATACCTGAAACTTTGTTGGATTGAAGCCAACAGCTGAATTGAACTCGGTCTTTACCTAAAACTTTTTTGGATTGAAGCCAACAGCTGAATTGAATTCGGTTTGTACCCGATACTTCGTTGGATTGAAACCAACGGCTGAATTGGACTCGGTCTGTACTCGAAACTTCATTGGATTGAAGCTAACGGCTGAATTGAACTCGGTTTGTACCCGAAACTTAGTTGGATTCAAACCAACGACTGAATTGAACTCAATCTATGCCCGAAACTTCGTTGGATTGAAGCCAACGGCTAAATTAAACTCGGTCTGTACCCAAAACTACGTTGGATTGGAGCCAACGACTGAATTAGACTCGGCCTATACCTGACGCTTCGTTAGATTGAAGCCAACGACTGAATTGGACTCGGTCCGTACCCAAAACTTCGTTAGATTAAAACCAACGGCTGAATTGGACTCGGTCTGTACCCGAAACTTCATTGGATTAAAGCCAATGGCTGAATTGAACTCGGTCTGTACCCGACGCTTTGAAAATGGTAGTTTTTTGGCAGTTTTTCGACAGTTTTTATGCCTTTAGCTCATCACAAGTAACGTTTCACGTCCTTTTTTTCGCAAGTTTTGACCGTTAAAAGCATGTGAACCACGTAGGGGGCTTTTAGATGCGATGTATGAAAAATTTATACCTATATGATCTGTTAAAAAAAATTTAACTTCATATGTATGTATATCTTACTGTAATGCACGTTTGGATGTAAGAAAATTCAGATTCTGAGACAGTCATATTTTGCTCTTTTTGATCAGTTTACTCATCCTTTTTTAGGCCCAATGAGCCTGGATTTTTAACTAAAAATGTTCATGGTAATTTGGCTACCATGTGAATTTACTTTTGATTTTATTTTATAAATATGAACTATTCTTGCTTTTTGGGAAGGTGTGCTACTGAATGGCCACCTGGACATGCCTATGTGCATGCGGATAGTCTATTTTACAAAGGAGACTCTGGCGAAATTTTTTCAAAACCCGAGTATTTAATAAACATGCAATTTTGACTCTACTGGGGATTTTTGACTGACCTATGCATGTTTTAGGACTTAGAGATGCATTGAGTACTGATTTAAAAAGTAATAAGCCACAGGTTTTAGGCTTACCACACCCCTTTTGAGGTGATTTGGAGACTTGGTCCAGGTGATGGATAGAGATAGACTCGGAAGTGCCAACAGAGTGGTTTCAGGCGTCAGACGTAGGAGGGCTTCTGATGTTCCTCAGCCATGTCCGGCTCGACCGCCTAGCAGATTGGCGAAGTCAGTGATTCATCCAGCACAGGATGAGCAGCCGATCAATATTGATGATGAGCAGGCTCATTTTGCTGCTCCGAACCCTGCTCCGGCTCCACGTGCGGAGGTTCCAGGAATTGTTGTGCCGACCCAGGGGCTGTTGGGCGACTTGAGTCGCCATCCATCGAGGTTTCTCCACGCCAATAAGGTAACTTAAAGTTTTTCTCTTCTTGGATTCTTTTCTTTCTTTTGCCATTCTCGGGGCATAGGTTTTTGACATGGGTTAATTTTTTGATGCAGGTTCCCGGATTTACGCAGCCTCGAGGGAACTGGTTCAACGTGCATTCCCTGTATCATAATCTGCATTAGAATTACAGGGATATCGTTGATGACTGGGGGTTCCAGGCTTTCTTTTCTATTCTTCCCCACCGATGCCCCTGGGGGTATATGAGGGCTTTGTCTGAGCGCTGGTTCCACCAGACTCAGTCCCTTCACTTGTTAGATTGTGAGGTGATGATGACCCCTATAGATTGGAGGTTCATCACCGATATTGAGTTTGAGGGTGAGCCAGTGCCTGTCGTGGCTGACATCAGACCTACTACCGTTCGGTCCCTGCTGGGAATTCCTTGCGACGGCGCTCAAGGGTCAGACGGTCTGATCTGGTCCCTTGAGTATAGATGCCCAGAGAGGGTCTTTGCTGGAGCCTCCACCTGATGATCGGAGGGTTAGAGATTGCATTCTGAGGCGATTATTTTTAGTGATCATCAGGGGTTGTTTTGTAGCGGACAACTCATCTACTGTGTCCTTTGCTCTGGTCAGTGCTACCCGACATGTAGAGCTCGTCAGTGACTTTGATTGGGGTTCCTACACCTTTGCCTATTTTCTCCGGGGCATGCGCATGCTTTCGGAGGGTTCAACAGAGGCTTGGTTAGGGTTCTACCCGTTTCCACTGGTGAGTGCATCTTTCTTATACCTTTTTGATTTCAACATTTATATTTGTCAGACTTGATCACTGAGGACTTTTGATATTGACATGGCCAGTTCTGGGCATTTGAGAGGATTCCTTGCCTACGGCCTGCCACTGCTTTAGGTCTGGAGACTTATCCTCGAGGACGGGGTTGGCATCACTCGACTTTGACGGAGGTCTTTGTTGTTGAGGGATTCACCCATGCTCGCTTATAGTTGGAGCTTTTAATGGCTGGATCGATCTCCTGGATGTCGTATACCTCCGAGTTCTTGACGGTTGGATTTGAGGAGGGCTTCCCCACTGGTCGAGAGTTTGCATTGTCGACCCGTAGAGTCCCAATTTTGATAGAGGGAGGCTGGGAGCTCTATTTAGGAAAGCGTGCTATCACAAATATTACGGGTCAGATCCACATTCCCATTGTTCCTCCTGCTTTGCATCATTAGCCGTTGATCATGCCACTGACAGATATTCCAATGGAGGGCATAGATGGCTTCACCCTATTAGAGGGCCCATTCAGCCAGGAGCCATTCAGTAGATGGTGGAGCCCTCGCACTATTGGAGCTCAGACTAGGGCTACCAAATTCATGACAGATATGGTTTCAGGGTCTGTGATGATGACAAACTGGATAGCTTACCTCAGGGAGCCCGCTCATTTAGATCAGATTGCAGAGCTGACTCGGGAGTTGGAGAGAGCTTATTTTTTCATCAGGCACCTTGGTCTAGATCCGTCAAAGGCATCTTTTTCGGCCCATCCAGCTCAGGAGCGGGCCCCTCTTCAGGTCCATTTTTTAGCAATTTTACAGGGACTGATCCTCCCTTGTACCTCCCAGACATACCTGATGATCGCAATTTTGTGTCCACAGTGGAGATGGAGCAGGTTGATAACCTGGGTGCAGATTATCTAGACCTCTTTTGATAGTTATGGCATCTATATCTTTTTGGTCAGCCACTGTTTTGGCTATTTGGGCGGCTATGCCATCATTTTTATAGACCACAATTAGTAGTTGGGTGGTGGTGCCCCACTTTCCTGTACTCTTTATTTCGCTTTGTATTATCAGACAGTGATAATGCTCGCAGTAGATAGCTTGCTGTAGATATTCAGGATATTTCCTATCTATCACATCATGTTTATATTTGTCATCATGCATGTATTATGTTATATGTATGCGTTTAGACAAATGAGTTTAGACTTGACCTCTAGATGGCCTTGTGATACGGTGATATAGATGACGTCGTCTGCAGTTAGCCGTATAGAGCATCTACCACCGTCTGAGGTGGCTTTATCATTGAGGTCGTGGTACGAGAGCCTGCCTTTCTCAGCCAGATGGACAGTAGATCAGATGTTGGGGCATTCGTTGGCCCTTGCAGATTCCCGGGTGCTATATGGATTCATCAATGGCATTTTATCCTGCTGGATACCAGAGAGGCAGGTTTTTCGCATCGGGCGACATGAGCTGACGCCGACTCTGGAGGAGTACGAGCGGCTTATTGGTTTGGCTCTAGACTTGCCGTGCGCTCGAACTGCTATTAGCGATATGAGGAGACCGTTCTAGCGGATGTCCGGTCTTCGCTAGAGGGTAGTCACGGAAGAGATCATTTATGGGAGTGTGATCTTGATTGACTTCTTGATCGATCGTTTTGGTGATCTTAATAGCTACGATCGACATACTGGGGATTTTTTTATTTTAGTAGAGGCGTGGCATCTGGCCAGGGTAGATATTCTACTGATGTGCATCATGGCATACGTCTACATGCCGTTACGCTTGGATCACCTGGATGTGGGATTAGTAGTCGTGGTTAGGGCCTTTAAACAGGGTAGCACCATCATCCCGATGATATTGGCTGTTGCAGTTAGCCACTCACTGTATTACCCATCCGTAGGGGTTCTTCAGAGGCAGTTCGGTCTTACTGTATATATGGCTTATGTCCCATATACGATCGATTGGATCTTTCAGGCATCATGGGTATTGTTTTTCCCATGATATAGCTATGTCCTACTCCTTTCAGCTGGCGGAGTGTACCGATGCAGAGACATGGTCGGCATTTTTATCGGATATTGAGCATTCGTTCTCGATCTTGCCATGCTCAGGGCTAGCCTCCCCATATAGCTTCATTACTCATGCGTCTGGCATGGACTATCTTCCCCTATCGGGATTGAGGAGGGTGACTACTTATCATCCCCTGGCTGTTATGTGCCAGTTTGATCAGCTCTAGAGCCTGCACCGATTTAAGGGGGCTGCTGATCAGAGGATGTCAGCTTCTTCTATGTCATTTGTCGATTTAATCAGAGTATATAAGTGTTGGACTCATAGAGAGAGGGTTGAGTTCTCCAGTAGCCATCCGGACCGTTCTCTAGAGTATTCTGCATGGCTGGAGGCAGATATGGAGGCAGTAGCAGATGCCCATTTATCTCTGATTGTGGACTCTGATGAGGAGGAGCCTATGGAGGATCCTGATTCTCCCACTGAGGATGTGCTATTTGTGGGTTTGACAGCGGCACTGGTCAGTGATCCACTGAATATTCTTGCAGGGACAGATCTGGCTTTGGCAGACTCACTATTCAGGATGACCTTTGAGCGGGATCAGGCTAGAGCGCAGATGTTGACCGCTTTGTCTGGCAGAGATATAGCTTTGGCTGAGAGGGATGCGTCTCGAGCCGCTCAGAATGCAGGATTAATTAAGCGAGAGGAGCTCCGATCTGCAAGAGATGCAGCTTTTGTAGATAAGGATGAGATCCTCTCATCCAGAGATGCAGCTTTTGTTGGGATCGAGGAGACTTTGATTGCTCGGGATGCATCTTTTGCGAAGAAGGATGAGGCTATAGCTTCTCGTGATTTCCACATTACTGGCAGTACTCTGGAGTATTCTGCATGGCTAGAGGCAGATATGGAAGCAGCAGCAGATGCCCATTTATATCTGATTGTGGACTCTGATGAGGAGGAGCCTATGAAGGATCCTGATTCTCCCACTGAGGATGAGCTATTTGTGGGTTTGACAGCGGCACTGGTCAGTGATCCACCTATTATTCCTGCAGGGATAGATCTGGCTTTGGCAGACTCACTATTCAGGATGACCTTTGAGCGGGATCAGGCTAGAGCGTAGATGTTGGCCGCTTTGTCTGGCAGAGATATAGCTTTGGCTAAGAGGGATGCGTCTCGAGCAGCTCAGAATGCAAGATTAATTGAGCGAGAGGAGCTCCGATCTGCCAGAGATGCAGCTTTTGTAGAGAGGGATGAGATCCTCTCATCCAGAGATGTAGCTTTTATTGAGATCGAGGAGACTTTGATTGCTCGGGACACATCTTTTGCGGAGAAGGATGAGGCTATAGCTTCCCGTGATTTCCACATTGCTGACAGTACTGCTCTTCGATCTTATACTCACGGCTTGGTTACCGAGATGAGTGCATATATTGATGACCACAGTGCCACACTGCAGATGACTGTGCAGGTTTTGAGCCGTATGGAGGCTGAGGGTATCGCACTTGCAACTGCTCCTCCAACTTCAAAGAGAGATGCTTTGGTGGCATTACTGGCCCGCTTATCATTGGGTCCATAGATTAGCTTTATTTTTCCTGCACATACTAGATCAGCCATCCTTTGTCATGTGCAGGACACTATGTATATATCAAATAATTTTATATATCAGAGAAATATATTTTTGATTCACTTCCCTGTTTGGAGATGTATTGTCATTGCTGAGTGATTACCACTTCTTTCATGACTCGCTGCTGTTGATGTATCCTGAACTTCCCCTTGAGGGACTGACAGTTGAGATGTCAGGGAGTATCTCAGATGGGCCTGTTGACCTGGGAGCTTGATAAAATTTAGGTTTTATGAGATTTCGGTGTCTTGGGACTGGTTTTTCTTTATTGGTTCTTTTTCTTAAAGGTCAAACCGCACCGTAAATGGCTGCCTACATACTCTCGGGTTGAGGGAGATCAGGTCATTCGTAGTTCTGGCTTTAAATGAGAGAGGTTTGAAAAGTATTTGTCTTGGGTTTTGATTTTGGATTTATGAGTTTTTGAGTTTTTATTTGGTTTGACCGCACCATAAATGGCTGCCTACGTACTCCCGGGTGTAGGGAGATCAGGTCATTCGCAGTTTTGACTTTATATGAGAGAGGTTTGAAAAGCATTTTCTTGGGCTTTTGAGTTTGGTTTGATGAGTTTTTGAGTTTTTTTTGGTTTGACAGCACCAGAAATGGCTGCTTACGTACTCCCGGGTGTATTGAGATCAGGTTATTTGTAGTTCCGGCTTTCTAGTGAAAACCGAACCTGATTTGATTCGCAGGACCCTGATGCGGGCATGCATGTGCTTCAGATATAGTACCTTTTCAAGGCGTCTGAATTGATGAGTTGGGGAAATTCGTTCCCGTTCATTTTTTGTAATTTTATAGCTCCTCCTGTCAACACCTCCTTGACAATGAAAGGGCCTTCCCAATTAGGGGCGAACTTTCCTTTGGCTTCGTCTTTATTGGCCAGGATTTTCTTCAGCACCAAGTCATTTTCTTTGAATTGCCATATTCGGACGTTCTTGTTGTAGGATCGAGCAATCATTTGCTGATATAGCTGCCCGTGGAAAATGGTTATAGCCCTCTTTTCATTTATCAGGGACAATTGGTGATATCGGTCTTGCAACTATTGATCTTCATCCATCTGAGCGTCGATTAACACTCGCAAGGACTTCATCTCTACTTCTATGGGGAGGACTGCTTCCATGCTATAGACTAATGAATAGAGGGTAGCCCCAGTAGAGGTGCGCATTGACCTCTTGTATGCTAGCAGGGTTAGAGGCAGTAGGTCAGGCCATTCTTTGTGATTGGCAGACATTTTCTGCATGATCTTTTTGATGTTTTTGTTGGCCGCTTCGACAGCCCCATTCATCTTGGGTCGATAGATGACGGAATTAAGATGCTTGATATGGAACTTGCTACATAGTTCTCACATCATCTGATTTTTCAGGTTCTTGGCGTTGTCTGATATGATTACCTCCGGTTGTCTATACCGACATACGACATTGTTTCTAATGAAACCAATTATGACATCTTTGGTGACTTTGGGAAAAGAGGCTGCTTCAACCCATTTGGTGAAGTAATCGATCATGGTGAAGATGAGTCGATGACCATTGCTGGCTTTGGGTTCAACTGGGCTAATTACATCCATTCCCCACATGGAGAAAGGCCATGGTGAACTCATGTTGTGTAGCTGATTCGGAGGAGCGTGGATGGCATTTCCATGTACTTGGCATTGAAAGCATCTATTGACGTGATCATCATAGTCGGCTTTGAGCGAGATCCAATAATGCCCTGTTCTTAATATTTTCTTGGCTAGCAGATGACCGCTCATGTATGGACCACAAACTCCACCGTGGATTTCATCCATTAGTCTTTGGGCTTGCTCTTTATCAAGGCATCTTAATAGGCCTATTCCATTATCTCTTTTGTAGAGTGCATCTCCGCTTAGATAGAACTTCATAGCCATCTTGTGAATCTGCTTTCTCTCGGATTGGCTTACTTCAGCGGGTGTAGATCCATCTCATAGATATTCCTTAATGTCTTGATACCAAGGCTGCTTGACAGGAGGTATTTCATCTGATACTTCTCCAATGTAATTCTCGTATGTCGGGGCTTTCTAAATTGTGAATTTGAGGCAATGATATATGCGGATTAATGAAGCCAACGTTGTCAATGCATCAGCGAAGTCATTCCTACCCCGAGGAATATGGCTGAAGGTTAGGTCTTCAAATTCTAGGGATATTTTGACAACCTGTCGATGATAGGGCAGCAAATGCAGTTCTTTGGTGTGATATGCCCCAGTGGTTTGTCTAATGACCAATTCGGAGTCTCCAAAGACCAGTAAGTGTTTGATACCCATGGATTGGGCTAGCTTCAACCCCATTATACAACCTTCATACTCGGCTGTGTTGTTGGTGTTGCCAAATTAAAGTTTGGAAGCCACAGGATATTGTTCTCCTGTACCAGAGATAAGGACTGCCCCAGCTCCGGCACCTTCCATGTTTACTGCTCCATCGAAATACATTTTCCATAGTTGGACTGTATTCTCTTGCTGGAGTTGTTGAATTGTCATGATTCCATCATCTGGGAAATAAGTCTCTAGGGGCTCGAACCCTCCTGAAGGTGCTTCAGCTAATTGATCTGCAATGCCTTGACCTTTGATTGACTTCTGAGTCACGTAGACAATGTCGAATTGTTGTAGGATCAACTGCCATTTGGACGGTAGATAATTCAACATTGGCTTGTTGAATACGTATTTGAGTGGATCCATGCGGGATATGAGGTAGGTCGTGTGCCCATGGAGGTAATGATGTAACCTCATTGCGGCCCACGCTAACGCACAACATGTTTTCTCGATCAGGGTGTACTTCTATTCACCACTACTGAATCTTTTGTTGATGTAGTAGATGGATCTTTCTTTGCTACTATCATCTTTCTGTCCTAGCATGCAGCCCATTGCATTGGCGTTGACGGACAGGTATATGAACAAGGGAACTCCATCCCTTGGAGGTACCAAAATAGGTGCTTTGACCAGCTATTTCTTGATGGCAAGGAAGGCTTTCTGACAATCCTCGTTCCATTTGGTGGAGGAATTCTTCCTTAATAGCTTGAATATGGGTTCACAGGTTGCTGTGAGCAGGGAAATGAATCGGCTTATAAAGTTGATTCTCCCCAGAAACCCACGTATCTCCTTCTCTGTTCGAGGTATTGGCATCTCAGTGATGGCTTTGATCTTGGCAGGGTCTAGCTCGATGCCTCGATAACTCACCAAGAATCCTAGCAAGTTGCCTGCTTTGACGCCAAAAGCACATTTGGCTGGATTTAGCTTACGCAACCTGTTGAACAGCTTCCTAAGATGTTCAATGTGATCATCCTCCCTCCGGGATTTGATGATGATGTCGTCCACATAAATCTCTATCTCTTTGTGCATCATATCATAAAACAGTGCCATCATGGCTCGCGGATAGGTAGCACCAGCATTGATGAGGCCGAAGGAGAGTCTCCTATAGCAGAAGGTTCCCCAGGGAGTGATGAAAGCTATTTTCTCCCAGTCCTCTTCAGCAACCATGATTTGATGGTAACTAGCAAAGCAATCAACGAAGGAATATATGTCGTACTGCGCCATATTGTCTATCAGGATGTGGATAAAAGGTACTGGGAAATTGTCCTTGAGGTAGGCTTTGTTCAAATCCCGGTAATCCACGCATACTCGTACCTTCCCTCCGGGCTTAGGTATAGGGACTATGTTTGAAAGCCACTCTGGGTAGGTTGATACCATGATAATCGCGTCTTTGAATTATTTAACAACTTCTTCTTTGACTTTCAGACTCCATTCAGGTTTCAATCGCCTGAGCTTTTTTTTGACCGGTTTGGATCCCTCTTTGATGGGCATTCGATGGATGACAATGTAAGTGGATAGGCCAATCATGTCTTCATGTGACCAATGCAAACACATCCTAGAACTATGTTAGGAGTGTGATCAGGTCAACTTTTTGGTCTGTTGCGAGGTCTAAACCTATCTGGATTTCTTTGATGTTTTTGGAGGTTCCTATGTTGATAGTGGTGGTTTGGTCGGGGTTTGGTTTGGGTTTGTCTTCGACCCATTCTTTGATCTCCTCGGGCACCTCATAGTCATCTTCCTCCTCTTGATCAATATCCATCAAGTCGAAGTTCAGTTCTACATCAAAGTTGTAGTCACCTTGATAGGTTGGCATCTCATCAGCAGACACAAACATATCCAATGCTTGAGTCCTGAAAACAAAAAATGCTTTCATTTTAATATATACAACTACTTAAATATACAAAGCATTTGGCAAAGCATGACAAAAGATACTTCTATAGCTGTGAAATCAAAAGTAAGCAGTAAATGAAAGCATGTTTAAAGGGCAGATGTACTCTCTGCCCCTTTACCCTTTTCGACCTAGGCAAGGGACACTACTCCAGTTATCCAGGGTCAGATCCTCATGAATAGGGAGGATCAAGGATTTGTGCTTGTCTATCTCATCTCGGATGATGACGAAGACGTTCTTTTCAACAGGGTCGGGGTTTTTCTTTGCATTGCCCCCTTTTCCCTTCTTGATGCGAGGAACTTGAATCTGATCCTCGTTGTCACTGTCAGGGATTTCATCATTCATTCCCTCGTAGTTTATGATGACCCTCATGTTAGCGAATGGGTCTCGTCCTTCATACAGGATCTTTTCTTTTCCCTTTTCGCTTGTCTGCCTCAGGCTTGAGGGCTTTTCTTTCCTCGACAGGTATGATTAGAGGAAATAACATGGCTGATACCACAATAGGGATCCTCCTCATTGGGTTTACCCATCCGGCATTAGTGAGGTTTGGCAGCAATATGGTGGAAGCATGAGCCTTAGGATGCTTGTGTGGGTTCCTGTAATTTACCCTGAATGAAAATCCCAATCCGGCTCTCCCAGTCTGACTCGGGATTTGTACTGGACTTTGGATACCTTGCTGATTCTTTCCTAACCCTTCTCTAGGTTAGAAACCCAAATATACCATTTCCTGGCCCACTGTCATAACTTTGGTGGAGACCTTTGTTTTCAGGGCTGGTGCTCCGATAGGTAGATACTGCGTATCACTAACCTCCAGGGCTTGAAAGCTTGCAGGCTCAATCCCTGCATCCAGGCTAATCACTGGCATATCTCCCTGTATGTAGACAAGGTATTCTGGTTCGACATCGACCGTGATGAGGTTGTCATTGATAATGTATTTGAGCTGTTGATGGAGGGTGGATGGCACTGCCCCTGCCATGTGGATCCATGGCCTGCCCAACAACAAGTTGTATCCAGTAGCTATGTTGAGCACTTGAAAGGACACATAGAAAGTGTGTGGGCCAATCTCCAGAGGAAGCTCTTTCTCTCCCATGGCTTGTCGAAAAGATCCATCGAAAGCTCAGATAACCACATGACTGGTTTTGATTCGGTTCGGGTTGATATTCATTCTTTCCAAGGTATCGTAGGGACAAATGTTGAGGGATGATCCTCCATCTTTGAGCACACCTCCGATCACATACCCGAAAGACATCACAGCTATGTGCAGGGACTTTTAATGGCCCGTTCCCTCTGTAGGGATATCATCGTCGGTGAAGGATATCATATTTATGTTGAAAATGTGTTCCACCACGTGACGAATTTCTCGGCATCCACGGTATGAGGCATATGGGCTTCTTCTAGTACTTTCACTAGAATATTGTGATGATCCACCGATGATAGGATCAAGTCTAGGATGGACATTTGCTTGGGTACGTCTTTCAAGCCTTGCACCACCTTGATTTCATTATGTCCCATTTTGTTGAGGAACTCTTCAATTTTCTCATCATCCACCTTTGCTTTAGCTTTAATGACTGGTTTGATCACCCGCTGAGGCAGGTATAATGGATTGTCCTTTGGTATAATGGCAATGTTGTTTGAAGTGGAACCTTCATTATTCCCGTAGTTCCATGGGACCCTCTTCAGACTAATAACTGGATACTAAGGTCTGAAGGGAAAGATTAAAGGCTCGGGTGCGGCCACCGTCACAGGGTTTTTTTTTCTTGGACCCCTTTCCCTGGCAGTACTAAGGGTGTGATGGTTGGCTCATTGTCACAAGATACAATAGCCACCGTATCCTGATTCCATGCAGTGGGGATCCAGAAAGTGTCTTCATCTGGAAGGTCAAGAAGTTGATTTCCCCTTATCAATTCACCACTTTCAATCATATCTTGAATCAAGTTACGAAGTGCCCAGCAATCCTCAGTATCATGGCCGGGTGAATTGGAGTGGTACTGACATATTTGGTCAGGCTTGAATTTTCTGGATCGAGGGTTCAATGGAGGTAATAAATCTACAATCATTCTCTCGTTGATTAACATCTGGAGGATTTCTTCCATTGACGGGTTCAGGTTGATGAAATTCCTTTGAAATAGAAATTTCCTACCAGATTGGACACTTGCTTCTTCAACCCCCTTGTTGGTCCAGGGTTCATGCTCATGAGACCGGCTATGATCCATCACGGGATTAATCTTCGGTGTGGGAGGACAATCGATGTCAGACTGGTTGGCCTATTTTATCATCTTACTGTTGATCTGATGCTGGTAGACGACCAGTTCTGCTAATTGTTCGATTTGTTCCTTGATAGATTTTATCTCTTGCTCTATTAGGAATCTCCTTTCTGTGATCTCCCAACTGTCTGGGGTATTGTTGTTAGATGAAGTTGATTCTCCTACATAACGGAGGTACTTGGATCCTTCTCCACTTGTGGTGCTGACCATATTGACATTCTCCTCTTTATGTTGTGGAAGAGGATTGTTCTGTACATGAGGTTGCTCAGGCTTTGTTACCATAATCTCTCTGTTGTCAATCAAGTCTTGGATTTTATGCTTGAGAGACCAACATTCTTGAGTGTCATGGCCTGGAGATCAGGAATTATAAGCACATTTCTTGCTTGGATCAAAATTTCGTCCACCGGTGTTGGTGGGTGGAAGAAGTTGGACAATCTTCTTCTGAGCTGTCAAAAGTTTGAATACGTTCTCGAGTGAATCCCCTAGAGGGGTGAAAGTTCTTCGACGCCTGACCTCCATATTTTTCTGGAATGGAGGGTTTGAAGGCTGTGTTGGAGCTTGGAAAGGGGTATAGTTCCTCCTTTGAATGGGCATACTGTTTGACTCGCCTCTTTGATTCTGTCCTTGTAACACTAAGGACACTTCTTCATCTTTCTTCTTATGTACTCTCTGGGGATTACTCCAGTAATTTCCGAACTGGATATGTTCAGCGACAGCTTCGAGGGCGGTCAGATCTTTTATCTTCCCGGACTTGAGCCCTATTTCTGCCATTTCACCGTGTTTGATCATTTTAGAGAATGGTTTTCCTATGCTTTCTAGGACCCTCTCATAATATGGAGCTTCTTGGATATTGATGAAGGTCATGACTATCTCAGACTTAGTCATGGCTGTGGTGACTTGTGCTTGTAACCCGCCTCCATCGTTGGGCATACTCTCTGAATGATTCAGTGTTCTTTTTCTTGATTTTGGTTATTTGGTATCTGTCTGGAGCCAACTGAGATTGGAAGCTGTATTGACTAAGGAAGGCATGGGCCAGCTCTTCCCAGCAATGAATCTTAGAATTGCCTAGAAGGGCGTACCAGGCTCTAGCCTCTCCAGTCGGACTCTTTTGAAATAACTGCATTTGAAGTTTCTCGTCCTCTTCATAGGATCCGAGTTCTCCGATGAATACTTTCAGATGTGATAGGGGTCTCCTAATCCACCGTATTTCTCAAAATCAGGAGTTCAAAATTTTTCGAGATAACGAGCCCGGGGAAAATACAGAGGTCAGAGTAATTAACACTGCCGAATGCCCCAGTCCCTTTGATAGACCGAAGAGTTTCCTCCATCTGTTGTACTTTCTTAACAATGTCATGAGCTTCCTGCTTTGTTAAGGGTGGTGATTTTAGGGGTTTTGTTGGTTGTGTTCTAGTTCTGTGGTCCAGGAATTTGAGTCTCAGCTTTTTCAATTTCTTGACTGCCACTACTACCACCAGGTGATCCCGATTCTGTGTGAGTTTGGGCTTGCTTCCCTTTAAGGGCCTTGCTTTGTTCTCTCAGAAAACCAGCCAATTCGGCAATCTGACTTCTCAGTCCTTCAAACTCTTCCCTAGATACAGGGGTAGATTCTGGTTGAGCACTCGAAGTCATGTTGTGGATGGACGTAGTGCTTTCTTAGCCTTAGATCTAGTGACAGGACCAATTTTTCACCTACAACAAAAGTAGGCGTGTTAATTTCCTAAGGTAGGTAAGGATATGATGCATGTTATTATGTTGTTTTTAATCTTTTCCTGCAAAACAGAGGTCAGTTGTTTTGATGACAGAATGACAAGAGATATATGACAAGAAACGTAAATCTTTCATTATGATATTTACATTGAAAACTTGATATTGAATTGAAAGAGGAAGGCATGAAGAAGCTTTTCTTCGGATTTGGTTAATCAGAGGCTGGCCTATCTTAGGTTACTCTTGCGCTGCTTTTTGGCATAAAGGTCCCCAGATCATCGCAATCTACTAGAAGGGAAATTAATCCGATCTTTCAACTGGAGCGAATCTGGACGGTGCATTTTCATGAGCCCCAGAGACTTAGACGATCCCCAAAGACATTACTTATCACCGATGGGTTTTTCCTCCTTGTGAGAGGAACACAAAATACATTCATATACATCGCCCTCACCGTATGCATATGATGACAGTTGGTGTGAAGCACTAATATGGGTGTGAAGCACTAAAAAGCAGGAAAGCATTCATTCACATTCATTCAATGTAAAGACGCAGCATTCACTCAATGTAGAGACACAGAATTCACGCATTCATAGTTTTGAAAGGGAAATGCTTTGAAAAGAATTGAAAGCGGCCCAAGCCTTCTACTGTCCCCAGCAGAGTCGCCACCTGTCGACCTCGGGAAAAAATCCGCGGGTCGGGTTACAACCCGGATCTTTCTCTCTTCCAAAGTTATCTCTACCCTTACTCTTTTTATTTTAAAAAAAGCTTTGAAGGATTTTTTAGGAAAAGGCCAACATGTATCATGTCGACAATTGAACGTTTTACAGAGTCGCCAGTTGGTAGATTTGAAATGGTTGTACCAACTCAACCGAGTTTTGTTTGAAAGAGGCCCAATTGCTGGACACCGTCGAAACTTAATCTTTGAAACCAAAGTTTTGAGTTCGAGGGCTTGGTTAACTGTGGGGAAGGTGTTAGGCACCCCCACGAATCCCGTGTAAACACGGTACCGCATCTTTTCAATATTTCCCTTAAAACTAAAATACGTGTGTGAATGCTATTTAAAAATTGGGCCTATATTTGATTGATTTGATTGAAAGTAGTGCTTTGCTTCGTTAAACCTATATACGAAGGGTTTAATTTGATTTGCAAAAAGTCTTTGATTTGATTGAATTGAAAATTATGTTTTGAAAGTTGGTTATCAAAACCTTACGCTAATATAGGAATTGAAGCCTGTTGATACTTCTATTTTTGTCTTTATAGCCTTAAGGCTTGCATTTGAATGGTGATTTATCAGGCTGCGAAGCATCCTAGACCACAGAAATAAATACAAGTGTCGGTCTCCTCATGGGCATGAAAACCATTGGAAGGATGCTGACACGGAAAACCATATTTTTACTATGTTGAGACCTTAAATCCGGATAACCATTTTAAGGTCTTTTGTATGTACATTTTATAGAAAAACTGATAGAGTACATTTGTAAACTGGAGTTTGTCCATCGTGGAAATCAAATTTCGATCAGTTTGATCACGAATCCAACGATTCCTAGGATCACATATGAGTAGCCAATAAATCTGTATAGTTCAAATTTGTACAGAAAAAGAAATATATTCCAAATGTCGCCAGAACCAAGGATTCATTCAGTAAATCCAGGTTCCTACGGCCGAAGCGTCTCGTTCCCACTAGATAGCAATCTAAGGGTCGCAAGGTTGCTTCTGTAACTGAAAAATGCTGCATTTGTTAATGTCGATTCATATCAAATGAATATTTAAAGCAGTAGTTTAATAAAGCGAGTAAAGCAATATATATATATACAATTATATATACGCAAGCTATAAAGGGCGATAGATTTTTACATCGGTGCCCGGACTGAAATTAAAATATATATATATATATATATATATATATATATATATATTGACAGAAAAGTAGTCAACCAAGACTAGGAAGAGAACCCAGTGGTGGTGAAGGCTGCTTATATATGCATATTTATATATAAAAGCAGTAAAAAGGCCACAGAATAATCCAGGCCGAACTGAAATGTAAATGTACAGAAAAGTAGTCAACCAGGGACTGGGAAGATAACCCAGTAATGGTGAAGGGTGCAAAAAATAGTATAAAGGCCACAAAATAATCCAGGCCAGACTGAAATATATAAATATATATATAGAGACAGAAACGTAGTCAACCAAGACTGGGAAGAGAACCCAGTAGTGGTGAAGGCTTCTTATATAAACATATTTATATATAAAAGCAATAAACTACCTCGAATTTGACATCCGAGCTTGACAGAATTCAAAAATTAGTATATATATAGTTAAATATATACAAAAAAAGCCAAAAACATGACTGGAAAGATAGCCCAGTCCGGCGAAGTTGCTTAAAACGAAGGTGCTAGTGCACTGAAGCTGTTAGAGCTGACGGATCGTCAATCCGAGTTGTAGAAATGCCAGAAAACACAGTTATGTACAAAAATATACAAAAAGTTAACGAAAACGGCCACGGAACTGAGTTCCAGGCATATATAGAAAACGAAACTTGATATGCAAGTGCAAAACAGTGCAAAGAAGTAATATTAACTTTCTGATCGTAAAGATACTCCCAATGGACTACTACACTAGCTTTTTGTCAAATCGTAGGCTCTAAATGTCCAAATCTATCGGTTATTTCTTATCTGTGGTAGTATATGGGTATATCTACGTGTTAGAGTGAAAACAATTGGGTTTAGAAGAGGTGAAAAAGTTAGAAAATCAAACGGGCAAAGGTTCGTTGCGTTTTGAAATTCTTAAAAATAAGGGGGTCACCTCATATATATAGGCCAGGGAGCCTCTGCTCTACCTGCTACTGCCGCAGGTAGAGGTGCGGCTCTCCTGGTGGGGCCCATGTGTTTGGTTGAATAGTCTCGAAATACGTGCACTCCGAGCAATTCGAGGTCAAAGTTGAAACTTTCAACTTTTGATCAGAGCGTTCATTTGAGGCTTGCTGTACCTTTCTGAAAAGCCCTGACCGAGAGTGTTACAATGACAGGAGATAAAACATTTTCCGAGTCCAAGAAGACAGGTTCATAACCAGGTCTTCGATTCCCCGTAGTTTATCCGTTGAGCTGTCTTGTGCTGTTTGCACTCGGGATCATCGTTATGGTTCGTTCTGACCTTGGTGGAATCAATTCAGTTTAATTTTGACTGAATTGGCTTATGGTTGGTAAAATGACCGTTTTGCCTCTCTCAGGGTTGCCCTTAGTGTCGGCATGGCCTTCGGTTGACTTCTAGGAGTTATTTCCAAGACTTGGATCCCATTCGAGTCTTTTTGTCCTCAGTGTTGTCTTTGGAGCTGACTTGGTCATTCCAGATTTTCCTCTGGAGATGTTGTGAAGCTTCAGGTTTGTTCCCGAAGTTGGCTTGACTTTCCGGGTTAAGACCGGGGCTGACCTGCACTTCCCGGGTTGAGACCGGGGCTGACCTGTACCTCCCCGGTTGAGATCGGGGCTGAGTTGACATCCCGAGACTGGTGATTGAGGCTGGGATTGTCTCGATATTGGTGACCGGGGTTGAGTTGACAACCCAGTATTGAGATCAGGGTTGATTTGAAAGCCCGATATTGAGATCGAGGTTGATCTGAAGGCCTGATTTGAGATCGGGGTTGATATGATGGCTCGATATTGAGATCGGGGTTGATCTGATGGCCCGATTTGAGATCGGGGTTGATATGGTGGCTCGATATTGAGATCAGGATTGATCTGATGGCCCTGATTTGAGATCGGGGTTGATATGATGGCCCGATATTAAGATCGGGGTTGATCTGACGGCCTAATTTGAGATCGAGGTTGATATGATGGCCCGATATTGGGATTGGGGTTGATCTAACGGCCCAATTTGAGATCGGGGTTGATTTGACGGCCCGATTTGAGATCGTGGTTGATGTGATGGCCCGATTTGAGATCGAGGTTGAATTGATGGTAGTTTTACCCTCCTACAGTGTTAGTAACAGGGAAAGGAAATTTCGAGTGTCTACAATGTGTTGTGATGATTATATATATTAAAACATGTTACAAGCTTAAAGTTATGATTTTTTTTAAGTTTTATATGCATTATATGTATTAAATTTTGAGTTTGGTGCGAGGAAATAAGCCAAATTGGCTTTTTCCTGCACAAGTTCGCGAAAACTGATTTTTTTCACAGCAGGAACATCCACCCCTAGCGGGCTCAAACCCGCCCTAGCGGGCTTCCTTTCTGTCCAAAAATTGGTTTTGTGTGTTTTAAGTCCTAATATGATGAACTAACTGAATGTAATGAACCTGATGACATGATAGGTATATAAAACAATAATATAACATATTGTTGACATGTATAAGATAATTTGAAGCCTCACATTAACAAGTTATGTGTGAATTTGGATATTGTTGTCATAAGGTATGATTATGATGGTTTAAAAGATTATACACGTGTGATATACATATTGTTAGTTTATATTCACGTTATGTGGTTAGTTAACAAGTTAAGATTACGAATCACGTTGTTAAGTTGAACTTAAGTGAGAAGTTCAACGGTTAAACATAGTGATTATGAAACTAATCAATATTATAAATGTAATGTAATGTGTTGGACGATTGAGGAATTGAATTGTAATTTATAGCTTGTGCACGAGGCAAGTTGTTATATCCTTTCTTGTTATGTTTATGCAAGTTATTTTGTTTCTCTATTAATACCAAGTGAGTAGATATTCTAATTTCCATATTGAGCAAGTATTGAAATTTCTTATTGAAGTACCGTGATCTTGACTTAATTGTTCAAGCAATATCTAATTTATCTTTCAAATGCTTTAAGTCTATTTCTAAAGCATGACTGTTGAATATGATGTCTATTGTTATGACTCATAGCTATTTCGTAATTCTTTTGTTATTGAATTCTTAATTATTGTAAGTTGATTCAACTACTCCTTAGTTGATGATAGTTGAACTCCAAATTATCATTTGAGCTTATCCAAGCCAAACTTTCTTTGGTGCTGACTCGTTAATTAATACTGAGATGAACAACCCTATTAATAGAGGATTACCATGCGAAAGCGTTAAGATGTTTGTGCACAATACATGGTACGAAGGGCTGATCACCCTAAGTACGAGTTAAGGTCCATATATTCTAACGACTGTTAATGGTTTAAATAGAAATGTTTATAACCTGGGACATAGTTCAAGGTCTTATGACCCTCAGATGAATTCTAAATTCTTTACTCAATTCTTGATTATCGATGATAGAAATATTAGTCAATTCCATTGAAGTTATTCAGTTAGATGTTATAATTATTGATTGTTATATCAAGTGAGCTTTTGTTTGCCCACTCTTGCATTTATATAACCATTGCAGCCAAAGTCGAGAGAGTTAACGAACCGTCAACTAGTAGAGGCAAGGGCAAACATAGACAACACCGATGGGAATCAAACCATTGGTATCAGCCCCAATATAAGCACCGTGAAAAGGTAAACAATTTACAATGCGATCTGCGAAGCGATTTGCGAAGCAATTTGTGATGCGATTGGCGAAGCGATTTGGGATGCGATTGGCGGTGCGACCTGCGATCTGTGGAAACATTACAACATTCATTGCATTGCATCATTGATATCTTTGGATTTTAAGTGTCTAGCAATCTTTATCCTACTCATTCCATTACATTGTAAAAGTATGATAAAGAGGGGCATATGTAGACACTCAAAATTTCCTGCCCCGATACTAACACTGTAGGAGGGTAAAATTGTCTTTTCAAATCAACTCTGATCTCCAATCGGACCGTCAGATAAACCCCGATCTCAATATCGGGCCATCAAATCAACTCCAATCTCCAATCGAACAGTCAAATCAACCCCGATCTCAATATCAGGCCATCAAATCAACTCCGATCTCCAATAGGACTGTCAAATCAACCCCGATCTCAATATCGGGCCATCAAATCAACCCTGATCTCTAATCGGGCCGTCAGATCAACCCCTATCTCAATATTGGGCCATCAAATCAACTCCGATCTCCAATCGAGCCGTCAGATCAACCCCGATCTCAATATTGGGCCATCAAATCAACCCCGATCTCCAATCGGGCCGACAAATCAACCCCGATCTCAATATCGAGACTCCGATCTCCAATCGAACCTTCCGATCAACCCCGATCTCAATATCGGGCCTTTCAAATCAACCCCGGTCACCAATACAGAGACAACCACAGCCTCGAACATCAGTCTCGGGATGTCAACTCTGCTCCGGTCTCAACCCGGGAGGTACAGATCAGCCCCGGTATCAACCCGGGAGGTACAGGTCAGCCCAGGTCGCAACCCGGGAAGTCAAGTCAACTTCGGGAACGAACCTAAAGCTCCACAACATCTCCAAAAGACAACCTGGAATGACCAAGTCAACTTCAAAGATTACACTGAGGACAGACAGACTCGAATGGGATTTAAGTCTTGGAAACAACTTCCGAAAGTCAACCAAAGGTCATGCCGACACTGAAGGCAACCCCTGAAGGGGAAAAATGGTCATTTTACCAACCTCAAGTCGATTTGGTCAAACTTAAGCTGAATTGATGCCACCAAAGTCAGAACGAACCATAACGACGATCCCGAGTGCAAACAGCGCAAGACAGCTCACCGAATAAATTGTGGAAAATCGAAGACCTGGTTATGAACCTATCTTCTTGGACCCAGAAAAAGTTTTATCCCATGTTATTGTGACACTATCGGTGAGGGCTTTCCGAAAAGGTATCGCATGCCTCAAACAGACGCTTCGATCAAAAGTTAGAAAGTTTTTACTTCGACCTCGCGTTGCTCAGAGTGCACGTACTTCGAGATGATTTAACCTGACAAGTGGGCCCCACCAAGGGAGCCGCACCTCTACCTGCGGCAGCAGCAGGTAAAGTTGAGGCTCCCTGGCCTATAAATAAACGTGCATGCCCCCTCATTTAAAAAAAAAGAAACGCAACGAACCTCTGCCCGTTTGATTTTCTGACTTTTTCACCTTTTCTAAACCCAAATCTTTTCACTCTAACACGTGGATATACCCAAATACCACAACATATCAGAAAATAACGGTAGATTTTGACGTTTAGAGCCTACGATTTGGCAAAAAGCCCGTGTAGCAGTCCATTGTAAGTATTTTTACGATCAGAAAGTGATTCCTATTTCTTTAAACTGTTTTGCACTTGCATATCAAATTTTGTTTTCTAAATATGCCCGGAACTGAGTTCCGAGGCCGTTTTTGTCAAAATTTGGTATATTTTTGTGCATAAACTCATTTTCTGGCATTTCTACAACTCGGATTGACGATCCGTCAACTCTAACAGCTTCAATGCATTAGCATTTTTGTTTTACGCAACTTAGCCGGAGTGGGTTATCTTACCAGTCCGGGTTTGACTTTTTTGTATATATTTCACTGTATATATACTAACTTTCCAATTCTATCATGCTCGGATGTCAAATCTGAGGTAGTTTACTGCTTTTATATATATTTCTGCATATATAAGCAGCCTTCACCACCACTGGGTTCTCTTCCCAGTCTTGGTTGACTATATTTCTGTCAATATATATATATATATATATATATATATATATATATATTTATATATTTCTGTCCGGCCTGGATTATTCTGTGGCCTTTTTACTGCTTTTTCACCCTTCACCATTACTGGGTTATCTTCCCAATCCCTGGTTGACTATATTTCTGTACATTTACATTTCAATTCGGACTGAATTATTCTGTTGCCTCTTTATTGCTTTTATATATATAAATATGCATATATAAGCAGCCTTCACCACCACTGGATTCTCTTTCCAGTCTTGGTTAACTACTTTTCTGTCAATATATATATATATATATATATATATATATATATATATATATAAATTTTAGTCCGGGCACCGGTGTGAAAACCCATCGCCCTTTACAGCTTTTGTATATAACTGTGTATATATCTTGGCTTTACTTGCTTTTCATTAAATTAATGCTTTAAATATTCATTCGATATGAATCGGCATTTTTCAGTCACAAAAGCAACCTCGTGTCCCTTAGATCGCTATCTAGTGGGAACGAGTCGCTTCGGGTAGGTGCGAATCAGGATTTACTGATGAATCCTCGGTTCTGTCAATATTGGAATATATATCTGTTTCTGTATAAATTAGAACTATGTAGATTTATTGGCTACTCTCATGTGAGCCTAGGAATCGTGGGATTCATGATCAAATCGATTAGAATCTGATTCCCACGATGGACAAACTCCGCTTTACGAATGTACACTGCCAGTTTTTCTATAAAATGTACATGAAAAGACCTTAAAACAGTTATCCGAATTTAAGGTCTCAACATAGTGAAAAATATGGTTTGTTGTGTCAGAGTCCCTCTGATGGTTTTCATGCCCATGAGGAGACCGACACTTGTATTTATTTCTGTGGTCGAGGATGCTTCGCAGTCCTATAAATCACCATTCAACTGCAAGCCTTAAGGCTATAAAGATAAAAAATGGAAGTGTCAACAGGCTTCAACTCCTATGATAGCATAAGGGTTTGATAAACCAGTTTTCAAAACATCATTTTCAATTCAAACAAAAGAAAAAGCTTTTGCAAATCAAATCAAAGACTTTTTGCAAATTAAATCAAACCCTTCGTATATAGGTTCAAACGAAGCAAAGCTCTACTTTCAATCAAACAAACAATGGCCCAATTTTCAAACATCATTCACACACACATTTCAGTTTTTAAGAGCGAAATATTAAAAAGATGCGGTACCGTGTTTACACGGGAGTTGTGGGGTGCCTAACACCTTCCCCACACTTAACCAAGCCCCCAAACTCAAACTTTGTTTTCAAAGATCAAGTTTTGACAGTGTCCAGCAATTGGGCCTCTTTCAAACAAAACTCGGTTGAGTTGGTACAACCATTTCAAATCTACCAACTGGCGACTCTGTAAAACATTCAAATCGTCGACATGATACATGTTGGCCTTTTCCTAAAAATCCTTCAAAACCTTTTTCGCAATAAAAAGAGTGAGGGTAGAGATAACTTAGGAAGAGATAAAATATCCGGGTTGTGACCCGACCCGTGAATTTTTTCTCGACGTCAACAAGTGGCGACTCTGCTGGGGACAGTAGAGGGCTTAGGCCACTTTCAAATCTTTTTAAATATTTCCCTTTCAAAACTATGAATGCGTGAATTCTGCGTCTCCACATTAATGAATGCGTGAATGCTGATGCGTCTTTACATTAAATGAATGTGAATGAATGCTTTCCTGCTTTTTAGTGCTTCGCACCCATATTATTGCTTCGCACCAACTGTCATCATATGCATAAGGTGAGGACGATGTATGTTAATGTATGTTATGTTCCTCTCATAAGGAGGCAAATCCTGTCGGTGATAAGTAATGTCTCTGAGGACGGCTTAGTCTGTGGGGCTCATGAAAATGCATCACCCAGATTCGCTCCAGTTGAAAGATCGGATTAATTTTCCCTCTAGTAGATTGCGATGATCTAGGAATCTTCAGGCCAAAAAAGCCGCGAGAGTAGCCTAAGATAGGTCAGCCTCTGATTAACCAAATTGGATGGGAAGCTTCTTCATGTTTTCCTCTTTCAATTCAAGGTCCAGTTTTCAATATTTATTTCTTGTCATCCTGTCAACAAAACAACTGACCTCTGTTTTGCAGGATAAAATTAAAAAGCACATCATGCATCCTATCCCTACTTACCTCAGGAAATTGGCACGCCTATGTTTTGTTGTAGGTGAAAAATTGGTCCTGTCACTAGATCTAAGTCTAAGAAAGCACCAAGTCCATCCACGGACATGGCTTCGAGTGCTCAAACAGAATCCACCCCTGTATCTAGGGAAGTGTTCGAAGGACTGAGAAATCAGATAGCTGAACTAGTCGGTTTTCTGAGAGAACAAAGCAAGGCCCTTAAAGGGAAGCAAACTCAAACTCACACAGAACTAGGAGCACTTGGTGGTAGTGGTAGTCAAGAGACCGAAAAGACTGAAAATCATAATCCTGGACCACAAAACTAGGACATAACCAACAAAACCCCTGAAATCTCCACCCTCAACAAAGAACAGGAAGCTGGTGACCTTCCCAAGAAAGTACAACAAATGGAGGAAACTCTCTAGTCTATCAAAGGGACTGGGGCATTCGACAGTGTTAATTACTCCAACCTCTGTATTTTCCCCGGGGCTCGTTATCCTGAAAAGTTTCGAACTTCTAATTTTGAGAAATATGATGGATTGGGAGATCTATATACACATCTGAAAGTGTTCATCGGAGAACTCGGATCCTATGCAGAGGACGAGAAGCTTCGAATGCAACTATTCCAAAAACGTTTGACTGGAGAAGCCAGAGCCTGGTATGCCTGTCTGGACAACTCTAAGATTCACAGTTGGGAAGAGTTAGCCCATACCTTCCTCAGTCAATACAGCTTCCAATCTCAGCTCGCTCCAGACAAATACCAGATATCCAAAATCAAGAAAAAGAACACTGAATCATTTAGAGAGTATGTCCAACGATGGAGGCGGGTTGCAGCACAAGTCACCCCAGCCATGACTGAGTCTGAGATATTCATGACCTTCATCGATATCCAAGAAGCTCCGTATTATGAGAGGGTCCTAGCAGGTATAGGAAAACCATTCTCTAAAATGATCAAACACGGACAAATGGCAGAAATGGGGCTCAAGTCCGGGAAGATAAAAGATCTGACCACCCTCGAAGTTATCGCTAAACATATCCAGTCCAAAAATTAAGGGAGTAATCCCCGGAGAGTACACAAAAAGAAAGATGAAGAAGTGTCCTTAGTATTGCAAGGACAGAATACAAGGAGCGAGTCAAACGGTATGCCCATTCAAAAGAGGAACTATACCCCTTTTCAAGCTCCAGCACAGCCTTCAAACCCTCCATTCCAGAAAAATATGGAGGTCAGGCGTAGAAGAACTTTCACCCCTCTAGGGGATTCACTCGAGAACGTGTTCAAGCTTCTGACAGCTCAGAAGAAGATTGTCCAACTCCTTCCACCCACCAACACCGGTGGACGAAATTTTGACTCAAGCAAAAAGTGTTCTTACCACTCTAGATCTCTAGGCCATGACATTCAAGACTATTGGTCTCTCAAGCACAAAATACAAGACTTGATTGACAACGGAGAGATTTTGGTAACAAAGCCTGAACAACCACATGTGTAATACCCGAGAATTTTCGAATATTATTAAATAAATATATTAATGGAAATGAGAATTTATTTGAATATAAATGATTTTGTGTTATGAGTTGAATTAATTCAATTATATAAAATTGAATAATTATAATAATTGAGAAATTGATGGAGTTTGCGATAAACTCATTGATAGCCTTGTGTGGTACAGTGACGTAATATAAGAATGATTATATTAATTTAAGCAAATAATTAATCTATATTAATTGTAGAATATTAATTAATTGTCATCGTAGAATATTAATTAATTGTTGTGAAATATTAATGGTGATTAATTAATAATATGTGATTATTATTATTGCAAGAAATATAATAATAATACGCAACGTGTTTATAATTATAATAATAATAAACCACTTGCTTATAAATATGCTGGGAATTATAATTGTTAATGTGATAATTAATCTTATGATTATTAATTAAGTGTTATTAATAATTACGAGGAATGGACTAATTATATTGGTAATTAATCGATTAGATGAATAATTTATTTATTTGACATTATGAATAATAAAACAAATAAGTAAGTTATTAATATAATAAGATTATATTAATCGATATGTGCAAATGTGCAATACTTGAATATATAAGGTATATGGAATATAACTATATTATATAGTGTAGAGAAACACTTAAGTGTGACCATGCAAGTATACATAAACTATGTTATATAGTGCAATGTGAATATATTACACATAGAAACCATATATTAAGATTGATTTAAAATATATAAGCTACATGATGCTTATGTGACTATAGGTATATGAGTATACCTTAAAATAATATATCATGAATATATATAGTAAACAATTATAATTGATGATTACTTCTATATATAATTGAATAATAGAATTTAATAATAAAGGAGATAATGTGATGTGATTATATCCAAGTAACTTATACCGGTCTGATAAAATGTACATGAATTATATATGTGCAAATTACATTTACTACATTGAAATGTTACTCATTCATTGAATTACATTGTGACATTACATTATAGCCTAAGTATACATATATGCCTAAGTGTATATAAAATATGTATGTATTGGGTTATTTTATTTTACTGCATTGTTTCTGCTGAGTCCTTGTTTGTCCCACAAAGAGTGTCATTTCTCTTCTCACGTGCATAGGCCATTGGCCTAAGGCTAGCCTTCTCCAATTCTCCTCCCAATTCTCAGCAATATAGCTAGCAATGATCATATGGGGAGTGGGCTCAACAGTGGGAATCACCAACTCCACCAACTACCTAATGTCCATCAAATTCTTCTTCATTCCAATGGTTTGTTTTGGTGGAAAATTTCATTGTCTGGAAATTAGTTGTCCTATAAATGCAAGCTCTTCTCCTCTCTTTTCATTTGCTGAGAGTTTGCATAAGTGTTGAGTTAAGAGTTATATATATATATATATATATATATATATATATATATATATATATATCAGTGTTCTTGAGATAGCAGCAAGCCCAATTACATTGCAGAGGTATACTCTCAAGTTCTTCATTTTATTTCTGTCAAATTCCCATTTCTTGATTTTGGTTGCAAGGCATGTTAATTGAATTATAGAATGGTTATTAGTTGTTATATAGACTTAGTAACATATTAGTATGTAATGTAGCATGTTTAAAAATCGAATCGGTGAAGTAATTTTGTGAATTGGGCTGTTAACTGCCGAAGCAGACTGTAGTCCGGCCAGAATCAGTGGTGGCACAGCTGCACCGGGTTAACCTTGGCATGCTGCGCAGCTGCGTAGGCCACTGTCTGCAGTTTTTGATTTCCTGCTTGATTCTGCTAAGTGTAAGTTGTTGAGATAAATTAGAACAAGCATGCTAGTATGAGTGGTACATATATATGGGTATACTAAGGCAATGTAAGCATGTTTTACTAAGAGTTACACGCATACTTATAGTTTGAGATAAACTTAGCGTTTTATAAACAAACTTCGAATTTGAAAACAAACTCGATATGTATACTTGCCATGTTAACATTCTGACCTTGCAAGCATATTAGTATGATTTAAGGATGTATGAAAAGCATGCTAACTCGCGTATATAGGTTCCATAATAAAATGTGAACATGTGAACCTTACTAATGCACATTCCTAACAAAAATATAAGTTTTGAAAAGAAACTTTGACATGCTATGACCATGTTGATAGTCTGATCTTATAAGCATGTTTATATGGCCGTGAAATGCATGTCGGACATGATAACATATGTATGTAGATAGCACGAACATGTTAGGCCTTATTAGCAAGCTTTACTAATGAAAATATGAGCTTTGAACGTGAACTTTGATATGCTATGTCGAGAGTTAGAATCTGATAATTTTGAACGTGTTTGATGGTAATCTTAGACTCACTAATGTATCATACATGTATGCCTACCATGCTAGATATCGTGAAATCAAGATAGGCCTAAGTGAAGCATGTCTTCAAACTAATGACTATGATAGTTACATGTATGAAATGTGAATACTCATAAGCATGCCTAAACACGAGTTATATGATTATCTTAAGTGTTTTGAAAGCGAGCATGATAGGCTTTGTAAATTTTATGACCTTGAATGACCGTAAGTGTCGACTTAGAATCTATATCACATATGTTTGGAACAAGGGAAGGTTATACAAATATAAAAAGACTCTTTAACATGTATATATACTATGTGATATATGTGAATCCGATTTCGACGGTTAACTTTTGGGAATGCCATAACTTGCTAAAATAAAATATATTTAGTATTGATTGTGGTCTTATGTGGTATTAATAATATGAGGGCATGTTTGGTAATTGTGGCGATCTTATATGATATGAGAATGTGTTTAAACTCTAAAGGAGGAACGTTAAGGATAGAAATTATATTCTATATAACTGTGTAGCTAGGTTAAAACTTAGCTTATGTGTTGATCGTATATTCGAAGATAAAATGTGAAGTTAAATTATATGACTAATGAATATCATATATATACGTAACTGTATTACGATAGGAATTCTAAAAGTGTTGATTAAATCACGGGGATAAACTACGCTTAAGGCAAGTTTCCTAACTTACACTCTTTTACGGTGCAAGTATTCTATCCTTGTACAATGCAAGTTATCTTACTTACTCGTTCATTGACCTAGTACATTTAAAACTCTTGTGAAAGCTATTATTCATGTTGAACTTGGTATTGTTCTTGAATATTGTGAAAGTGTCTATTCCATTCGATTCGGCTAGACTATATGCATGTTTATAAGAAAACTGTCCAAACCTTTTTATTGGTGCGAAAATCTGAAAACTAAGTTGAACAACCCTTATGGTAAGCGGAGTGTTTATTGTTGTAAGCCCCAGCACACGCGTGATTATTACTGTAGTGTTATGCATAACATAGAGTATTGTAGACTGATCATCTATCATACTTATTTCTTTTGGGTTGTCAGTTTAATATTGATGATTATTGTAAATGTTCGATAGTCCTTAGTGACTGCTCAGTATAAATTATTTTATCCAGTTGGATACATTGATAGCCTTTGAACTCATATATATCTGTTGATCTATATTGAATTTCATATTCCAAAGATTTGATTCAAGAATTGTTGATATTCGTTGTTCATGATATTATTCTGAAACTCTGAATTATCTTAGAGATTATAATTTGATATTTCAAACTCGTGATATAATACTCATCACCCTTATTGTATATTACTTGCTGAGCAATTTGTGCTCATTCTTGCTTTTCCTAAAAACATTTCAGTTAAGGCAGAGCATGGCGAACCTTCAGGCGTTGATAAGGGCAAGGGCAAGGCTACCAACTAGCTTGTCTCTTTTATGTTTTTAAATATTTTAATGTTGTATTAAGATAATGTAGTAAGACTGAATTTGATTATGTTTAAGCTTAAGTTAGATTATGTAATGAGTCATTAATTGATATTATTATGTAATCTATTAAGTATTGTAGGTTGCGAGACTTGGGGGAATAATTATAATAAATCATTGTATATTATTTTAAATTAGATATTCCGCTGTGAATGTGTGATTTTAGTTATCATTGTTGTACCATGAGCACGTAACGAACCGAATTCGAGCTACCCCGTGACGGTCCTGGAATTGGGGGCGCCACAACATGTGCAGGACAATCCTCTTCCACAACATACAGAGGAGAATGTCAACATGATCTGCACCACAAGTGGAGAAGGATCCAAGTACCTCCGTTATATAGGAGAATCAACTCCATCCAGTAACAGCACCACAGACAGTTGGGAAGTCTCCGAAAGAAGGTTTCTGATAGAACAGGAAATAAAGTCTATCAAGGAACAAATCGAGCAATTAACAAAATTGGTCGTCTACCATCATCAGATCACCAGGAAAATGGTCAAATGGGCCAACCGGTCTGATATCAATCAACCTCCCACACCAGAGATCAATCCCATGAGGGATCATAACCGGTTTCATGAGCATGAAGCTTGGACTGGCCAAGGGGTTGAAAAAGCAAGCGTCCAAACTAGTGGAAAATTTCTATTTCAAAGGAACTTCACCAACCTAAGCCAGTCAATGGAAGAAATCCTCCAGATGCTAATCAACGAGGGAATGGTTGCAGACTTATTACCACCATTGAATCCTCGGGCCAGAAAATTCAAACCTGATCAAATATGTCAGTACCACTCTAATTCACCCGGCCATGATACTGAGGATTGTTGGGCGCTTCGTAACCTGATTCAAGACATAGCTGAAAATGGTGACCTGATAAGGGGAAATCAAGTTTTCGACCTCGCAGATAAAGAAACTCTCTGGATCCACATTGTATGGAATCAGGGTATCGTAGCTGTCATCTCCTGTGATAGAGAGTCGACCCTCACACCCTTAGTCCTGCTAGGGAAAGGGGTCAAAGAAACACAAAATCCTGTGAAGGTGGCCGCACCAGAGCATTTAATCTTTCCCTTCAGACCTCAATATCTAGTTATCAGTCTGAAGAGGGTCCTATGGAACTACGGGAACGATGAAGGTTCCACCTCAAACAACATTACCCTTGTACCAAAGGATAATCCATTATACCTGCCTCAGCGGGTGATTAAACCAGTCATCAAAGCCAAAGCAAAGGTGAATGATGAGAAGATTGAAGAGTTCCTCAACAAAATGGGACACAATAAAATCAAGGTGGTGCAAGACTTGAAAGATGCACCCAAGCAAATGTCTATCCTAGACTTGGTCTTATCCTCAGTAGATCATCTTAACATTCTAGTGAAAGTACTAAAAGAAGCCCATCTGCCACATACTGTGGATGCCGAGAATTTCCGTCACGTGGTGGAACACATTTTCAACAGCAATGTGATATCTTTCACTGACGATGATATCCCTACAGAAGGAACGGGCCATCATAAGTCCCTGCATATAGCTGTGATGCCTTCCGGGTATGTAATCAGAGGGGTACTCATTGACGGAGGATCATTCCTCAACATATGTCCCTACGATACTTTGGAAAGAATGAAAATCAACCCGAACCGGATCAAAACCAGTCATGTGGTCATCCGGGCTTTCGATGGATCGCGACGCCAAGCTATGGGAGAAATAGAACTACCCTTAGAGATTGGCCCACACACTTTCTACGTATCCTTTCAGGTGCTCAATATCATCACTGGATATAACCTATTGCTGGGCAGGCCCTGGATTCATATAGCAGGAGCAGTGCCATCCACCCTCCATCAACAGCTCAAATACATTATCAACGGCAACCTCATCACGGTCAATGCTGAACCAGAATACCCTGTCGGCATACAGGGAGACATGCCAGTGATTAGCCTGGACGCAGGGATTGAACCTGCAAGTTTTCAAGCACTGGAGGTGAGTGATACCCAGTATCTACCTATCGGGGAACCAGCCCTGAAGCCTAAGGTCTCCACCGAAGTAATAACAGTGAGCTAAGAAATGGTATCCCTGGGTTTCCAACCTGGAGAAGGGTTAAGAAAGAATCAGCAAGCACTAGTAGAAAAAAGTAAATAAACGTTTAAAAAGCGTTGTAATAGGTCCCCCAAAAGTGTCGTGGTTAGGAGTGTTATCTATTAGACACAAATAGACAACGTTTAAAAACGTTGTCTTTTGACACATTAGACAACGTTTTTTCAAAAAAGCGTTGTCTATTTGTAAAATAGACAACGCTTTTTAGACACACATAGACAACTTTTAACAAACGTTGTCTTTTGACACATTAGACAACGTTTTTTTAAAAAGTGTTGTCTATTGTCAAATAAACAACCTTTTTAGACACAAATAGACAACGTTTAAAAAACGTTGTCTTATTACACATTAGACAACGCTTTTTCAAAGAAACATTGTCTATTGGACATATTAGACAACGCTTTTTTGAAAAAGCGTTGTCTATTAGACACATTAGACAATATTTTTTCTAAAAGCGTTGTCTATTGTACACATTAGACAACATTTTTTTTAAAAAAGCGTTGTCTATTTGGCACATTAGACAACGTTTTTTTTAAAAAGTGTTGACTATTTGACGCAATCCACAACATTTAAAACCAAAATATAAGCATTCTATATTTTAAAATATCATACATTCCAATAATACAATACGTTTACAGTTTCAAATTCACTTGTCAATATAATTACTACTACGTACATTGAATTATAAATTTGACTACATCTACAAAATATATCAAACTATCCATAAAATTAAGATGTTGGCCTCTTCTTGTGCTAGTAGCTCTACTGTAGTCAGCTTCTCTCTCAGCATTTCATTCTCCTCTGCTATCCTCCTGGTTGAAGCAAGCTTGTTGCTATATCTCTCCTGTGCTCTGGATTTCAGTCTTTCAACCTTCACCTACAAGTTCAAAAACACTCCAACTTAATTTAGAGGGTTCAAATTACATTATACAACATGTAATGAACGTGGATCTGCAAACTCTCATGAATAATGAATGTTACATGTATAGAAACTATTAACGCACTGCGTCCTCTTTTCGTATATTTTACCTACAACAATCATGAAAATATATAACTGATATAAATATATGCATATAGATAATCAAATGTCGTCTTATTCTAAGATTGGGGTAAAATTAAATAACCCAACAGATCATTTTCAATGACATATCAACACAATAATAAATATAAAAAATGGTAAAATGACAAATTTTATGCCGCACAAGAAATTATAGGCAGGAGCCAAGAAAAGAGAAAATTCTGAAAGGGTATCGCTTGAACTTTCATTTACCTTTCACCCATATGGGGGGAGCGCCAGTTACGTTTGCAACAAGGAAAGACATTGCGATATCTTCACAGTTCCTGGTGCAACCATCCAGAAATGAAATAATTAAAGGCTTTGTTGACGTTTAGTTCCAACTAAGGAGATGAAGATAAATAAACAAGACAGTGATAAATTATAGAACAAGATCAATCAAACAGGGAAGCAAAAACCTGCTCTTAGTTGTGTATTCTCTTATTGGTGCCTGGCATTTCAAAGTATTAGTACCAAAACATACCAATTATTTTAATGAAAAAGAAAATTTTCAATAGCAAAAATATTGTTGAAATTGCTTTATTCATTTTTATTGCTGTGGAATTTTATGTTAGAGACGGGGCAAGTAAAGGCAGGGAAGTAGGGGTCTAACATATTCCATTTCAAATATTATACACTAAGCATTAGGTAAGGGAGGGCGTAGGCTAAAAGTAATAATAATATATAACCTGTAAATGAGAGCAGTGAAAGAAAACTACTACTCTACTCTGTCTCTACTACATACATTATTCTGACATCAAAAGGATTATGATTCTTGATGCCATGGAAGGAAGGAAATATCCTCTTTTCAATTGGTAACTGGGTTCCCTCTCACAAATAATTTATTATAATAAACTCACAAGTGGATAAAAGAAATATTTATGTAGATAGAATAAAATTGAATTGATATGGCAACTACTAGCTTGATTCTCCCCCGTTAAATAAATTAGCAACCAAAAAGTAAAAAGTAAATTTTATAATTTACATACATTACATGTAATGCTTCCGTATATTGCTTTCAAACTATCATGATTACTGTTCTCAATACCTGATTTCGTTCATGAAAAGTTGGTGGCAGCAGAACCATTTTTTGTAGGATTACACACGCTGAACACGCTCCAACATTGTGCTGAGTCATCTGCAATAGACATTATTCATTTGGTACTTAATCACATTAGATTCTTGTTAAATTAGCAAAACTGCATAAATTTGGTCCTTATATACATATATTCTATGCATTCATATAATAACATCTTTCTATACCCGCTTCTTCATACTGCAATGAAAATTGTCTATGGTAATGACATCTTTCTTTGCCGCTGAACCATACACCTATCTTATCTTGAATAGTTTTTTACTAGTTTAAGCAGTATCCATTTGAGAACATGTATGATTGGCTTTAGTTTCAGGAGGTAAGTCTACCATTTTCATTTCTTTCTATAGGACAATCATAAAAATATGAAAGCATTTTATAAAACATAAAATAGAAGAAAATAAGCCCAAATAATAGGTCAATCACCAGTATCACAAAACCATGTACCATTTAATACCACCTCACAGAATCAAACTCTATTAGGAAACTGCCTACCATACCATACATATGGAGTCATGAGTGATGAGGTTCACTGGTTCACCACACTACCATCAATACAACAAAACCATGAGCTTGATAGTTTTAGACTAACACCTTGTCACATACCTGGTATATTTGTCCATGACACAGCCCACGACCCACTGATGATCTGTTTAAAACCATGGCATCCTCCATATCAAATCTGCTTTAATACAAAGAAAATAGATCATACTATCGCAGGAAACATAAATTATGGTAGGCTCCTTCTCCCTACTTCCCCCGTCACAGCTGTGTATCACTAGGTGTTGGTTTTTTATTTTAATTATACAGGAACTACAGTTGAGGATGGTACTGTAAAAGACACAACCTCCACAAAGCTCCTACAGAATCTGTATGTATTTATGGGGTTTAGAACATGTTCTAGTACTCCTGCTTGTACTCAAAATTCAAGTTCTATTCCTAAATGAATATAATGTCACAATGGTATTGAAAACTTGAGTCAGTAATTCAATTATAACCAAAACCTCTGCTCTGTAAGATGATGCATGGCCTCAACTATTTACACATTGATCTCTCTGTATATTGTGGTACATACAGATTATAAAACCAAATAGATGGAAACAATTCATGCTAGAAGGTCATGGAAGAGTTGGTACATTCTGATTACTAGCTAGACAATAATGATATAAACTATCTGAACAAAATCTTAAAAGTTGTAAGATAATTTGGTGTCTGTTACCAGACTGCGTATATTAACATGAATCCTTAGAAGCTCGGACTTTGGATCCTCGTTATGTTTTAAGGATGGATCGTCATCGTCTATTGCGCATCTCTGCACCAAACAACCATAATTATATTGAGTACTAATTAGTATGTATTGAGTACATATATAGAAGTCCCGTTGTATGTTTTTTCATTATAAATCATCTTTAAAGTCTAGCTAGTAATAACCACCTTGACATTGCTCAAGTCAACATGGTGCTCCTCAAGGAAACTAATGAATTCCATGAAGAAATTCTCTTCTGTTGGGTGATGATAGTGACCGCTGTATGGCCATATAGCCTGCCCAGTTTTAGGAAAACAGAACATTCACAAATTAACATAGAAACTAGACTGCACGTATGAATGTATACTGTGAAAATGTGTGAATGTTTGAATAATTTACATGCTCGTCTTGTACACGTGACACACCTTGAGTACTCCATTATGAGCTACCATTCGTCTAGCTGCAATGGTAGCACCACCAGCTAGAAAACTAGAATGCTGAAAATGGCCTTTCTAATTCTTTTCCCCAACATACAAATGTCTTGATGTACCCAGGACAAATATCCACTTACGTCCTCATGCCCATATAAAATACACCTTATAGCTAAACCAAGACCATAGAAGTTAGTGAACCTAACAAGTTCTGGTCTAGCAATATCCGTACGAGTACAAGTGACCATCAAACACGAAAGAAACATTACCATAGCATGTAAAACATTACAAAATGCATAAATAAGCAGGAAAGAGAAACGATGTCTATGATTATTAATGAGAAGCACAGTAAACTGAACCTACTGACCAGAAGTGCTGCAAGTGACATTTAAAATTCAGCAATAATTTGAGTGTCTTGAACACGTTGTTTTATACAATTAGACGATTAAATAATACAGATATTATTGCAATAGAGACTGAGAAGAAGGAAATGTAATTTTACCATTGCAGTGGTGGCAGCCCCAAAGATGGCAATAAGTGATAAAACAGAGACTTGTCCAATGAATGTGGCCATAGCTTCAAGCACTAACACCCCATATACATAAAGATGCTGCAAAAATGTAATAGCAAGCCATTCAGTATAATTTCAATAACAATAACTACCACCCCTTGTAAGAAACAGCTGAATTACATATAACACATGAACAATCTGATAGAACCCACCTACTTTTCCACCCATCTTTATTTTTTCCCAACAGACATATCAAAAAAAAAAGTAAACCGTCAATAACAATTCCACTTAAATAGCAACCAAACAATATAATATATATAGCTGAAAAGTATTCTACTTTTAAACCACACAACAACAAATATAGGGAGGGCAAAAAAAGTAATATTTTCAGCACTTTCTCTATCAAGTTCACCAGCTTATATGAATATACAAGGGGGGAAAAATCTCAAATTAAGTGTGATTAGTACATATAACTTTTTTCAGCTGATTATTGAAAAATTATAGTTAGCTAAAAAGGGGAAATCGAAATACTAAAGAACAATATACGACGGAAATTGAATAAGCGTTTAGAATTTCAGCTCAACATTCACTACAAAAATGATATGAGAAAATTAAGGAAAAAGCGGAGTAAATTATTACCATCAAATCTCTCTTCGAATATAATTTCGGAAGAAGTTAATTTGGAGAAGAGAATAAAGATTAAAAGCAAAACTTGAAGTTTAGCAAGAGACGGGGAGATGACCTAATGGAGCCGAGTTTCCACAAGTATGTGATAGTGAGACGGGGAGCAGCCGAAGAGGGAGGACCTCCGACCTACCGCGAAACCACCGACCGAGAAACCTCTGACCGAGAAACTAGAGCTACTCAGATCGACCACGAACCCACCGACCGAGAACCAGCGAGCGAGATCGATAGACAGAGAAACCAGATAAACCAGAGAGCGAGATCGATAGACTGGAGACCACCGACCGAGAAAATTGAGAGCGAGATCGATAGACTGAGAAAACTATACGCTATTGAAGAAGCCTGAGAAACGATAGGTTACTAAAATCCCCTCCGTGTTTTTTAATAGACAACGATTTTTAAAGCAAACGTTATAATTTTAAAACAAAAAATTGGACCTTTTAAATAGACAAACCTTTTTTATATCAAACCACAACATTTTTTCAAAAAAAAAAACGTTATGGAAAAGTAAACAACAACGTTTTTTATAAAAACGTTGTCTATTAAGTGTCATCTATTTACTGTTTTGTAGTAGTGAAGGTATCAAGAGCCCGATACAAATCCCTAGTTAGATTGGGAGAGCAGTATTGGGATTTTCATTCCGGGCAAACCACCGGAACTCACATAAGCATCCCAAGGCTCATTCTTCCACTGTATTGCTGCAAAACCTTACTAATGTCGGATGGGTAAAACCAAGGAGGAAGATCCTTACTGTGGTATCAGCAATACTGTTTCCTCCAATTATACCTGTCAATGAAAGAAAAGCCCTCAAGCACGAGGCAGATAGCGAAAAGGGAAAAGAAAAGATCCTGTATGAAGGACGAGACCCATTCGCTAATATGCGGGTCATCATAAAGTACGAGGGTATGAATGATGAGATCCCAGACAGCGAAGACGAGGATCAGATTCAAATTCCTCACATCAAGAAGGAAAAGGGGGGCAGTTCAAAGAAAAACCTTTGTCCTATTATAAAGGATGTCTCAGTCATCATTCAAGACGAGACAGATAATCATAAATCCCTGATCCTCCCGGTTCATGAGGATCTGATCTTGGATAACTGGAGCAGTGTCCCTTGCCTCGGTCGAAAAGGGTAAAGGGGCAGAGAGTCTGCCCTTTAATCATGTTTTCATTTACTGCTTACTTTTGATTGCACAGCTATAGCAGCAGCTTTGTCATGCGTTGCAGAATGCAATGTATATTTAAGCAGTTGTATATATCTAAGATGAAAGCCTTTTTGTTTTCAGGACTCAAGCGTTGGATATGTTTGTCTCTGCTGATAAGATGCCAACCTGTCAAAGTGACTACGACTTTGATGTAGAACTGAACTTCGACTTGATGGATATTGATCAAGAGGAGGAAGATGACTATGAGGTGCCCGAGGAGATCAAAGAATGGGTCGAAGACAAACCCAAACCAAACCTCGACCAAACCACTATTGTCAACATAGGAACCTCCAAAAACATCAAAGAAATCCAGATAGGTTTAGACCTTGCATCAAACCAAAAAGCCGACCTGATCAAACACCTAACACAGTTCCAGGATGTATTTGCATGGTCACATGAAGACATGATTGGTCCTCTCTACTGACATTGTCATCCATCGAATGCCCATCAAAGACGGGTTCAAGCCAGTCAAATAAAAGCTCAGGCGATTGAAACCTGAATGGAGTCTGAAAGTCAAAGAAGAAGTTGTTAAGCAATTCAAAACCGGGATTATCATGGTATCAACCTACCCAGAGTGGCTTTCCAACATAGTTCCCGTGCCTAAGCCCGGAGGGAAGGTACGAGTATCTGTGGATTACCGGAACTTGAACAAGGCCTGCCTTAAGGATAACTTCCCGGTACCTTTCATCCACATCTTGATCGACAATATTACGCAGTACGACATGTATTCCTTTGTAGATTGCTTTGCTAGTTACCATCAAATCATGTTCGCTGAAGAGGACCGGGAGAAAATAGCTTTCATCACTTCTTGGGGAACCTTTTGCTATAGACGACTATCCTTCGACCTCATCAATGCCGGAGCCACATCAGCTAGCCATGATGGCCCTGTTTCATGACATGATGCACAAAGAAATAGAGGTCTATGTGGATGACATCATCATCAAATCCCGGAGGGAGGATGATCACATCGACCATCTCAGGAAGCTGTTCAACAGGTTACGCAAGTACAACCTCAAGCTAAATCCTGCCAAATGTGCTTTTGGCGTTAAAGTAGGCAAGTTGCTAGGATTTTTGGTGAGTAATCGAGGCATCGAGCTCGACCCTGCCAAGATCAAAGCCATCATTGAGATGCCGGTACCTCAGATAGAGAAGGAGATACGTGGGTTTCTGAGGAGAATCAACTTCATAAGTCGATTCATTTTCCAGCTCACAGCAACTTGTTAACCCATATTCTAGTTACTAAGGAAGAATTCATCTACCAAATGGAATGAGGATTGTCAACAAGCCTTCCTTGCTATCAAGAAACAGCTGACAGTTTTGGTATCTCCGAGGGATGGAGTTCCCTTGTTCATGTACCTATTCGTCAATGCCAATGCAATGGGCTGCATACTAGGATAGAAAGATGATAGTAGCAAAGAAAGAGCCATCTACTACATCAACAAAAGATTCAGCAGTGGGGAACAGAAATATACCCTGATCGAGAAAACATGATGTGCATTAGCATGGGCTGCAATGAGGTTATAGCACTACCTCTATGGGCACACGACCTACCTCATATCCCGCATGGATCCACTCAAATACGTATTCAACAAGCCAATGTTGAACTGTCGACTGTCCAAATGGCAGTTGATCCTACAACAATTCGACATTGTCTACCTACTCCAAAATCAATCAAGGGTCAAGGCATTGCAGACCAATTAGCTGAAGCACCTTCAGGAGGGTTCGAGCCCCTGGAGACCTATTTCCCAGATGATGGAATCATGATAATTCAGCAATTCCAGCAAGAGAATACAGTCCAACCATGGAAAATGTATTTCGACAGAGCAGTAAACATGGAAGGTGCCAGAGCTGGGGCAGTCCTTATCTCTGGTATAGGAGAACAATATCCTGTGGCTACCAAACTTTAACTTGGCAACACCAACAACACGGCCAAGTATGAAGGCTGTATAATGGGGTTGAAACTAGCCCAATCCATGGGTATCAAACACCTACTAGTCTTTGGAGACTCTGAGTTGGTCATTAGACAATCCACTGGGGCATATCACACCAAAGAGCTGCATTTGCTGCCCTACCATCAGCAGCTCGTCAAAATATCCTTGGAGTTTAAAGACATAACCTTCAATTATATTCCTTGGAGTAAGAATGATTTCGCTGATGCATTGGCAACGTTGGCTTCATTAATCCGCATATCCGATAGGAGTGAGTTTCCCAACATCAAATTCACAGTTCAGAAAGCCCCTACATACGGGAATTACATTGGAGAAGTATCAGATGAAATACCTCCTGTCAAGCAGCCTTGGTATCAAGACATTAAGGAATATCTACAGGATGGATCTACACTAGCTGGAGCAAGCCAATCAGTGCGAAAGCGGATTCATAAGATGGCTATGAAGTTCTATCTAAGCGAAGATGTCCCTCTACAAAAGAGATGCTGGAATAGGCCTATTAAGATGCCTTGATAAAGAACAAGCCCAGAGACTGATGGATGAAATCCACGGTGGTGTCTGTGGTCCACACATGAGCAGTCATCTGCTGGCCAAAAAGATATTAAGAACAGGACATTACTGGATCTCGCTCAAAGCTGACTGCGACGATCACGTCAAGAGATGTTTTCAATGCCAAGTACATGGAAACGCCATACATGCTCCTCCGAATGAGCCACACAACATGAGTTTGCCATAGCCTTTCTCCATGTAGGGAATGGATGTGATCGGTCCAGTGGAACCAAAAGCCAGCAATGGTCATCTATTCATCTTTACCATGATCGATTACTTCACCAAATGGGTTGAAGCAACCTCTTTTCCCAAAGTCACCAAAGAGGTCATGATTAGTTTCATCAAAAACAATGTCGTATGTCGATATGGACAACCGGAGGTGATCATATCAGAAAATGCCAAGAACATGAATACTCAAATGATGAGAGAATTGTGCAGCAAGTTCCACTTCAAGCATCTCAACTCCGTCATCTTTCGGCCCAAGATGAATGGTGCTGTCGAAGCGGCCAACAAGAACATCAAAAAGATCATGCAAAAAATGTTCGTTAATCACAAAGAATGGCCTGACCTGCTGCCCCTAACCCTGTTAGCATACAGGACGTCAATGTGCACCTCTACTGGGTTTACCCCCTATTCATTGGTCTATGGCATGGAAGCAGTCCTCCCCATAGAGGTAGAGATGGAATCCTTGCGAGTATTGATCGATGCTTAGTTAGACGAGGATCATTGGTTACAAGACCGATACCACCAACTGTCCCTGATAGATGAAAAAAGGCTATAACCATTTTCCACGGGCAGTTGTATCAACAAAGGATTGCTCGATCCTACAACAAGAAGGTCCGAATACGGCAATTCAAAGAAAGCGACTTGGTGCTGAAGAAAATCCTGGCCAATCAAGATGAAGCTAAAGGAAAGTTCGCCCCAAATTGGGAAGGCCCTTTCAAGGAGGTGTTGACAGGAGGAGCTATTAGACTACAAGAAATGGATGGGAACGAATTTCCCGAACTCATCAATTCAGACGCCGTGAAAAAGTACTATGTCTGAAGCACATGCATGCCCGCATTCGGGTCCTATAAATCAAATAAGGTTTGGTTTTCACTATAAAGCCGGAACTACGAATGACCTGATCTCCCTCAACCCGGGAGTACGTAGGCAGCCTTTTCTAGTGTGGTCAAACTAAATAAAAAACTCAAAACTTATCAAACCAAACTCAAAAAACACAAGACAAATACTTTTCAAACCTCTCTCATACAACGACTGAACTACGAATGATCTGATCTCCCTACACCCGGGAGTACGTAGGCAACCATTTACGGTGCGATTTGACCTTCAAGAAAAAATAAAAACCAGTCCCAAGACACCAAAGCCATACAGGAGCTAAATCCTATCAAGCCTCTCTGGCAACAGGCCCATCTGAGATGCTCCCTGACATCTCAACTGTCAGTCCATCAAGGAGAAGCTCAGGATACATCAACAACAGCAAGTCATGAAAGAAGTGGTAATCACTCAGCAATGACAATACACCTCCAAACAGGGAAGTGAATCAAAAAATATATTTCTCTGATATAAAACTGTTTGATATATACATAGTATCCTGTACATGACAAAAATGGTTGGTCTAGTCTGTGTAGGAAAGATAAAGCTAGTCTATGGACCCAAGGATAAGCGGGCCAGCAATGCCACCATGGCATCTCTCTCGAAAGATGGAGGAGCAGATGCAAGTGCAATACCCTCAGCCTCCATACGGCTCAAAACCTCCACAGTCATCTGCAGTGTGGCACTGTGGTCATCAATATATACGCTCATCTCGGTAACCAGGCCGTGAGTATAAGATTAAAGGGCAGTACTGTCAGCAATGTGGAAATCACGAGAAGCTATAGCCTCATCCCTCTCCACAAAAGTTGTGTCCCTAGCAATTAAAGTCTCCTCGATCTCATCAAAAGCTGCATCTCTGGTTGAACGGATCTCATCCCTCTCCACAACAGCTGCATCTCTGGCAGATCAGAGCTCATCTCTCTCTATCAAGCCAGCATCCTGAGCTACTCGAAGTGTGTCCCTCTCTGCTAAAGCTATATCTTTGCTAGATAAGGCGGTCAACATCTACGCTCTAACTGAATCCCGCTCAAGAGTCATCCTGAATAGGGAATCCGCCAAAGCCGGATCTGTGCCTGCAGGATTAGTCGGTGGATCACTGACCAGTGCGGCTGTCAAACCTACGAAGAGCTCATCCTCAGTAGGAGAGTCAGGATCCTCAATAGGCTACTCCTCATCTGAATCTACAATAATAGCTGAAGGAATAAATGCAGCTGCTGCCAAATCTGCCTCCAACTATGCCAAGTACTCTGGAGAACGGTCCGGATGGCTACTGGAGAACTCAGCCCTCTCTCTATGAGTCCAACACTCATATACTCTGATCAAATCTGCCGATGACATAGACAATGCCGACATCTTCTGATCAGCAAACCCCTTGAATCGTTGCAAGCTCTGGAGTTGATCAAACTGGCTCATAACAGCCAGGGGATGATAAGTCGTCACTCCCCTCAGACCCGCTAGGGGCAAGTAATCCATGCCAGGCGCATGAGTAATGAAGCTATATGGGGAGGCTAACCCTGAGCATGGAAAAATCAAGAATGGATGCTCAATATCTGATAAAAATGCTGACCGCGTCTCGGCATCAGTACACTCCGCAGGCTGAAAGGAGTAAGATGTGGCTACCTCGCGGGTAAAGCAATATCTATGAGGCCTGAAAAATTAGATCGGACGGATATGGGACATCAGCCATACATACAGCAAAACCGAGCTACCTCGGAAGACCCTCTCCGGGTGGGTAATACAATAAGTGGCTGACCGCAGCGTCTCAGCTAATATCATCGGGATAATGGTGCTACCCTGTCTAAGGGCACGAATAACAACCACCAATCCAACGTCCAGGTGATCTATGTAGACGTATACCACAATGCACATCAGCAGAATATCTACCCTGGCCAGATGCCACGCCTCTACTGAACTAATAAAGTCCCCAACATGTCGATCATAGCTGTCAAGCTCCCCAAAAAGATCGATCAAGAAGTCAATCGAGATCACACGCCCAGATACAATCTCGTTCGCGACTACCCTCTGACGAAGACTGGACATCTGCAAGAATGGTCTCCGCATATCACTAATAGCAGTCCGGGAGCACGGCAAGTCCAAAGCCAGACCAGTAAGCCGCTCGTACTCCTCCAAAGTCGGCATTAGCTCATGTCGCCCAATGCGAAACACCTGCCTCTCGGGTATCCAGTAGGATAATTTACCATCCACAAACCCATATAGCACCTAAAAATCTGCAAGGGCCAGTGAATGCCCTAACATCTAGTCAACTATCCCTCTGGCTGAGAAGGGCAGGCTCTCGTACCACGACCTCAATGATGAAGCCACCTCATACTGTGGCAAATGCTCAATACGGCTCACGACGGATGACGTCATCTTTGTCACCGTACCATAAGACCATCCAGGGGTCAAATCTGAACTCATCTGTCTAAATGCATACATATGACATAATACATGCATGATGACAATAGATAGGAAATAGTATAAATATCTATGATAAACTATCTACTGCTGGTATCATCCCTGTCTGATAATACAAAGCAAAATGAAGAAGTACAGGAAAATGGGGCACCACCACCCAACTACTAACAGTGGTCTATCAAAATGATGGCATAACTGCTAAATAGCCAAAATAGTGGCTAACCAAAAATATAGCTACCATAGCTATCCAAAAAGATCCAGATAATCCACGTCTAGGTGATCAACCTACTCCATCTCCGCTGTAGATACAAAGCTACAGTCATCAGGCATGTCTGGGTGGTATAAGGGAGGATTTGCCCCTGTAAAATTGCTACTAAATGGACCTGAAGAGGGGCCCGCTCCTGAGCTGGACAAGTCAAAAGAAGATGCCTCTGACGGATCTCGGCCAAGGTGCCTGATAAAGAAGCGAGCCCTATCCAACTCCTGGGTCAGATCTATAATCTGGTCTAAATGAGTCGGCTCCCTGAGGCAAGCTATCCAGTCTATCATCATCACGGACCCTGGCACCATGTCTGCCATGAACTGGGTAGCACGAGTCTGAGCTTTAATAATGCGAGGACTCCACCATCTGCCAAATGCCTCCTGGCTGAAAGGACCTTCTGATAGGGTTAAGCCATCTATGCCCTCCATGGGAATCTCTATCAGTGGTATGATCAAAGGCCAATGATGCCAAGCAGGAGGAACAATGGGAATACAGATCTCACCCATAATACTCCTGATGGCACGCTCTCCCAAATAGAGCTCCCAACCTCCCTCTGTCAAAATTGAGACTCTACGGGTCGACAATGCAAACTCTCGACCAGTGGGAAAGCCTCCCTCGAAACCGACAGTCAAAAACTCAGAGGTATACGGCACCAAGGAGATCGATCCAGCCCTCAAAAGCTCCAACTGTAGGCGAGCATGAGTAAATCCCTTAGCGACAGGGACCTCCGTCAAAGTTGAGTGATGCCAACGCTGTCCTCGAGGATAGGTCTCCAGACCTAAAGCAGTGGCGGGCCGTAGGCAAGGAAGCCTCTCAAATGCCCAGAACTGGCCATGTCAATATCAAAAGTCCTCAATGATCAAGACTGACAAATATAAATGCTGAAATCAAAAAGGTACAAGGAAGATGTACTCACCAGCAAAAATGAGTAGAATTGTAACCAAGCCTCCGTCGAACCCTCCGAAAGCATGCGCATGCCCCGGAGAAAATAGGCAAAGGTGTAGGAAACCCAATAAAAATCACTGAGGCGCTCTACATACCGGGTAGCGCTAACCAGGGCGAAGGACAATGTAGATGAGTTGTCCGCCACAAAACAACCCTTGATGATCACTAAAAATAATCACCTCAGAATGCGATCTTTAACCCTCCAATCACCAGGAAGAGGCTCCAGCAAAGTCCCATTCTGGGCATCTATAGTCAAAGGGCCAGATTGGACCGACCGACCCTTGAGCATCGTCGCAGGAACTCCCAGCAGGGACCAAACGGTAGTGGGAGTAATGTCAGCCACAACAGGCACTGACTCACCCTCAAACTTAATGCCGGTGATGAACCTCCAGTCCATAGAGGTCATCATCACTTCGCAGTCCAGCAGATTGAGGGAGTGAGTCTGGTGGAACCAGCGCTTAGACAAAGCCCTCATATACCCCCAGGGGCAACGGCGGGGAAGAATGGAGAAGAAAGCCTGGAACCCCCAGCCATCAACAATATCCCTGTAATCCTCGTGCAAAGTATGATACAGGGAGTGCACGTTAAACCAGTTCCCTTGAGGCTGCGTAAAGCCGGGAACCTGCATCAAAAACCAATCCATGTTAAAAACTTGTGCCCCGAGAATGGCAAAAGAAAGAAAAAGAATCCAAGAAGAGAAAAACTTCAAGTCACCTCATTAGCGTGGAAATATCTAGAAGGATGGTGACACAAGTAGCCCGGCAGCTCTTGGGTAGGCACAAAATTGCCTGGAACCTCCGCACGTGGAGCCTGAGCTGGAGCTGGAGCAGCAAAAGTAGCCTGCTCATCATCAATGTCAATCGGCAGTTCATCTTGAGCTGGACGAATCACCGACTCTACCAACCTGCAAGGCGGTCTAGCCAGACGTGGTTGAGGAACATTAGAGGCCCTCCTACATCTGACGCCTGAAATGACTCTGCTAGCACTGTCGGGTCTATCACGGTCCATCACCTGTGCCAAGTCTCCAAATTACCTCAGAAAGGGTGTGGTAAGCCTAAAATATGTGGCTTATTATTTTAAATCAGTATTCTATGCATTTTTAATTCTTAAAACATGCATGGGTCAGTCAAAAATACCTAGTAAAGTCAAACTTCATGTTTTTCAAAAGATAAATCCTAAAAACATGCATGGGACAGTCAAAAATCCCCAGTAGAGTCAAAATTGCATGTTTATTAAATGCTCGAGTTTTGAAAAAATTTCGCTAGAGTCTCCTTTGTAAAATGGACTGTCCACATGCACATAGGCATGTCTAGGTGGCCATTCAGTAGCATACCTTCCCAAAAACAAGTACATTTTATATTTATGAAATAAAATCAAAAATAACCTCACATGGTATCTAAATTACCATGGGCATTTTTTAGTTGAAAATCCTAGGCTCACTAAGGCCTCAAAAAGGATGAGTAAACTGATCAAAAAGAGCAAAAATTGACAGTCTCAGAATCTGAATTTTCTTACATCCAAACGTGCATTACAGTAAGATATGCATACATATGTAGTCAGAAAATTTTTAATAGATTATATAGGCATACATTTTTCATACATTGCGTCTAAAAGCCCTCTACGTGGTTCACATGCTTTTAACGGTCAAAACTTGTAAAAAAAGGACGTAAAACGTTACCTGCACTGCGCTGAACGCGTAGGAACTGACGGAATCAGAAAACTATTGTCCAAGCTCCATAGATCTGAAAACGAAGATCGAAATACTTTTGAAACTCAAAATGGAACTTTGAAAAAATGAAAACCCGCAGCCCAATATAAAGCCCAGGTGGAAGCGGGCCCACCTGTGACTGTCGCACCTTCACCTGCGGCTCCCCAGGGTGGGTCCCACTCCCCCAGGCTCGGGTCGGTTTGGTTTGAAACAGAGTTTCTATGTGCTGCCAAGTCAAATCTGAAGAAAAATCGCTACGCGATTGAGCAGTTTGTCCTGAAATCCTGCGTTTAAGCAGCGTAATCCTGACAGAAAGGGGGACACTCTGGAAACCCTTGGTATTCATCCTGAAGTCTTATCCGAGGATCATCAATGAAAAAATTCGCAAAACTGTCGAAAAATTGCTCAAAACTGCAGAAAAACAACGCAAAACTGCCGAAAACTGCCACTTTCAAATCGTCGGGTATAGACCGAGTTCAATCCAGTCATTGGCTTTAATCCAACAAAGCGTCGGGTATAGACCGAGTTAAATCCAGCCATTGGCTTCAATCCAACAAAACGTCGGACCGAGTTTAATCCAACCATTGGCTTCAATCCAACAAAGCATCGGGTACAGACCGAGTTCAATCCGGCCATTAGCTTCAATCCAACAAAGTTTTAGGGTACAGACCGAATCCAATTTAGCCGTTGTCTTCAATCCAACAAAGCGTCGGGTATAGACCGAGTTCAATCTAGTCGTTGGCTTCAATCCAACAAAGCATCGGGTACAAACCGAGTTCAATCCAGCTGTTGCCTTCAATCCAACAAAGCGTCGTGTACAAACCGAGTTCAATCCAGTCGTTGGCTTCAATCCAACAAAGTTTCGGGTACAAATCGAGTTCAATCCAGCCATTGGCTTTAATCCAACAAAGCGTCGGGTACAGACCGAGTTCAATCCAGCCGTTGGCTTTAATCCAATAAAGCATCGGGTATAGACCTAGTTCAATCCAGTCGTTGGCTTCAATCCAACAAAGCGTCGGGTACAGACCAAGTTCAATCCAGCGGTTGGCTTCAATCCAACAAAGTTTCAGGTACAGACCAAATCTAATTCAGTCATTGGTTTCAATCCGAACAAAGCGTCGGGTACAGACCGAGTTCAATCCAGCCATTGGCTTCAATCCAACAAAGCGTCAGGTATAGACCAAGTTCAATCCAGCCGTTGGCTTCAATCCAACAAAGCATTGGGTACCGACCGAGTTCAATCCAGCCGTTGGCTTCAATCCAACAAAGCGTCGGGTACAGACCGAGTTCAATCCAACAAAGTTTTGGGTACAGACCGAATCCAATTCAGCCGTTGGGTTCAATCCAATAAAGCGTCGAGTACAGACCGAGTTCAATCCAGCCGTTGGCTTCAATCCAACAAAGTTTTGTGTACAGACCGAGTTCAATCCAGCCATTGGCTTCAATCCAATAAAGCGTCGGGTACAGACCGGGTTCAATTCAGCTGTTGGCTTCAATCCAACAAAGCGTCGGGTACAGACCGAGTTCAATCTAGCCGTTGGCTTTAATCCAACAAAGTGTTAGGCACAGACCTAGTTCAATCCAGCCATTGGCTTCAATCCAACAAAGTTTCGGGTACAAACCGAATCTAATTCAGCCGTTGACTTCAATCCAACAAAGCGTCGGCTACAGACCGAGTTCAATCCAACCGTTGGCTTCAATCCATCAAAGCAAAGTTTCGGGTACAGACCGAATCTAGTTCAGCCGTTGGTTCAGCCCCAACGAAGTATTGGGTACAGACCGAATCCAATTCAGCCGTTGGTTCAATCCCAACGAAGTTTCGGGTACAGACATAGTCTAATTTAGCCATTGGTTCATCCCCAGCGAAGTATAGGGTACAAACCGAGTTCAATTCAACCGTTGGTTCAGCCCAGCGAAGTATCGGGTACAGACTGAGTTCAATTCAGCCATTGGTTCAGCCCCAGCGACGTCTTAGCTGTTGGAGCAACCTCCGCTAAGCATCAGAAGTGATCCGGTGACGGGAGCCATATAATAGTCCATCTCCAATGATGAAATCTGTTATACACATCCTCAAAAGGTACACCAAAGAGAATTGGTGATTCAACCGTATATTGCCAAATAACGGAGTAAACTTTCATCAAGATGGACATTGGAAGCCTCCATGAAGGAGACTCGATAATCGAGAAATGTCCCCAGCAGAGGAGCCTTTAGAAAAGTGCAACAGCACCAGCAGAAATGAAATCACCCCTGCAATGAGTACCGCCGGACAGGGAAACCATTGGTCTCAAACCAAGGTAGCATCAGTAGTATTATCCCGTAATACCCGAGGATTTCTGAATATTATTTAATGAATATATTAATGGAAATGGATATTTATTTGAATATAAATATTTATGTGTTATGAGATGAGTTAACTCAATTATATTAAAATGAATAATTATGATAATTGAGAAATCGTGGAGTTTATGATAGGCTCAATAAATGCCTTGTGTGGCACAGTGATGAGAATTACGATGATTTAATTAATTAAAAAAATAATTAATGAGTGGATGATTAATCAATAATATATTATTAATTAAAGATTACTAAGAGTAATGACATATTAATGAATAAATATTTGATTAATACTAGAAGATAAATGTTTGTTCAAGTATGTGTTAAAGTGTAAAGTATCACTACAACTATATTATATAAAGTCATGTAGTGTGACACCTTAGTAAGACTATGTAACGTATATAAACTATATTATAAAAGAAGTAAGTCACATGGTTGGACTTATGAGAATACATGTGGTATGTACATTATACCATATGGGGCCAAACTATGTTATATAAAGAATAACGTGACACTTAAGTAAGAATATGCAAAATAGGAACTATATTGTAAGAGTAATAAAATTGCTTATGTGACCATGTGGTAGCTATAGTACTTTAATGACTACTATATGGTATATTAAATTAAAGTATGTGAACCACTATTTCAATAAGTACATAATTAAAATAATAATAATAATAATGAGATTTGTGATAATGTAGTATGTCACCATTCTATTAACTCATAATGTAATATTATTAAAATGTACATGGATTATATGATGTGTATAGATATATATCCTCATGTGCTACCATGTAATGTTGATATGATATTTTAGTCCATGTATGCCCTAAATGAATAAAAGCTAAGGTGTACATATGTGTATTGAGCATATAGTATATGATATTTCATTCCCCAACTTGCAAATGCTGTGATATAATTGGATGTCCCATATTGAGTGTCCAATTGCTCCCCCATTTCCCATTCACGTGTAAACAACAAAGGCTAGAGTCTACTTTCATTCTAGCTCATCATTCATGGGGAGTGGGATTCATGATTTTATCTACCAACTATCTCACCAACTAACCCTTGTCCAAAGAACTCTCCTTCCATCTCTTGGTTTGTTTGCATGGACAAAGACTTGGCATGGGTTTGAGTTTTCTATAAATTGAGCATCCCTCTTCATTTTCTATGTTGCTTAATTAATTGCTAAGTTGCTATAGGGTGAGTTGAGAGAAAATTCTGAGATTGAAGGGAAGCTCTACCCAATTAAAAGCTCAAGAAGGTATAATGCTTGAATATATCTTGTAGTGTAGCATTTTTAATTCATAGAAATTAGCATGACTCAGTTGGAATTGGTTGTATGAAATGATGCTAGCATGTTAGTTGAGTTAGTATGCATGTTAGAAACATAAGGTAGTTGATTAAATGCATGTTTCATGAAGTGTATTGGGTATGGCCTGAAGCTCTGCTTTAGCAGAAGACTCCTAGTCTGGAAACCGAGCCACGCAGCCGCGCGTCTCCCTAGTACAAATGGGGCGCGGCCGCGCCCCTCTGCAGATTCTGTTGATGGTTTTGTTAGGCTATCTGATTTATAAAACATGCTAATGTAACGTAGTTAGGTCTATTTCAGTCCCTGACTTATTAGTTTATGTGGCCTTTCATGAAAACACTTACCAAAGCTTGAGTATTTCAAAAGGAACTTAAAGTTATGAAAAGAGGAACTTTGATAAGTTAGATTTATATTGATGTTCTGACTTTTGATTCACGTTAGTATAGTTTATAAATGCATGAGAGACATATTAACTTATGTACAGAGGTTCCGTAATGTAATATGAACATGTGAACCTCACTAGTACACATTCCTAACGAAAATGGAAGTTTTGAACACAAACCTTGACATGCTATGCCATGTTAATATTTTGATTTTGCGAGCATAGTAGTATGGTTTAGAAATGCATGAGCAACCCATTAACTTGTGTTTATATGATTTGTAATGAAGCGATAGCATGTTGAACTCGTTACTGAACGTTACTAACAACATAAGCTTTAAACGTGGACTTTGACGTGCTATATTAGGAGTCTAAATTCTGATATTTTCGACATGTTTGAAGGTGCTTTTAAGGCATCATACATATACACACTTGTTAGATATAATGCAAGTTAATCAGGCATGAGTTCGATTAAATCACGAACAAGTAGCAATGCTAGGATTACACACCCATGACATAGAAACATGTGAACATGCGTAATCAATAAAATATATGACTACTTTAGATGTCTAAATGATAAGCCTGACAACTTATATGAATTCATGGCGTCGTATGACCCTAAGTCGTTAGAGAGCGTGATTTAAAACTGTATCATGTATAATTGAACTTGGAAGGGTTATACAAACATAGAAGTATCCTTTAATATGTATACATGCTATGTGATATCATATGTTGACACTTGAATCTGATTTTGACAGTTAACTTATAGAAATGCCATAACTTACTAAAATAAAATATATTTGGTATTGACTATGGTCTTATGTGATAATAAGGATATGAGGGTGTGTTTAACTCAAAAAGAGGAACGTTAAGGATAAAAGTATATTAGTCGAGACTTGTGAATTAATATGATACTATACATGGTATGACGGAATAGTAAGGTTAAAGACTTAGCTTATATGTGGATTGTATATATAAGATAAGATATGATGTTATAATATAGGACTAATGGATATCATATATACATAACTATATTACGATAGGGATTCGAAAGTGTTGAATTACTTTTCGTGGATAAACTACGCATAAGGCAAGTTCTCTAACTTACACTCTTTTAAAGTGCAAGTATCCTAAACCTTTGCATTACTTTATTCAACGGACATCGTAAGCAAGTACTTGAACTCTATTCTTATTGAACTCATATTAAGTTATTGTTGTGTAAGTGAGTTATTCAAATTATAACTATCGCGTCATAGTTACGATAAAGTTGATTATATTCTTCGAACTTTAAATCTTGAGATTAAACTTATAATAGTTGTGATCTATGCCATTTGATTTGGCTAGACTTATAATGTTGAAAAGCGACCCAAACCAATTGATTGGCGCGGGATCATGTGTTTTGACTGAGATGAGCAACCTTCTTTGAAGGGAAAATTTATTTGTCGGGAGACCGACGTGCGCACACTTTAGTACGATTGAACGATATGCATACCGTAGGGTACTTTAGGCTGATCACCTGTTGTACTTGTTTTTAATTGGATTATCAGTTTAATATTGCTAATTCTAGTAGAAGTTCACAGTCCTTAGTGACTGCTCAGTACTCAGTTATCTTGACTTCTTAAATTGAATTATTATTGAATCATATTGATATTATTCTATCCTTAGCGACTGTTATTGAACACTGTTGATATTTCTTGTTACCCTTGAAATATCATACCTTGCTATACTTTTATTAAGATTCGAGAACTATATTACTCACCCTTATTGTTATATTACTTGCTGAGCAAATTTGTTGCTCATTCTTGCTTTCTGTAATACCCTAGAATTTCCATATATTATTAAATAAATATATTAATGGAAATGAGAATTTATTTGAATATAAATGATTTTGTGTTATGAGATGAATTAATTCAATTATATATAATTGAATAATTATAATAATTGAGAAATTGGTGGAGTTTGTGATAAACTCGTTGATTGCCTTGTGTGGCACAGTGACGTAATATAAGAATGATTATATTAATTTAAGCGAACAATTAATCTATATTAATTGTTAATCGAAGAATATTAATTAACTGTTATAAAATACTAATGAGGATTGATTAATAATATGTGATTATTATTATTGCAAGGAACATAATAATAATGAGCAACGTGTTTATAAATATAATAAGATTTATATCAAAGTGATAGTTAATCATATAAAGGTTAATTAAATTGTTATGGAGGTTAACAATTATATTGATTGATGTAGGATATGTGTATATTATTAATTAATATTCAATTTATAAGATGAGAAATTATATGTACAAGCATGCGAATTAAATGTATAGTAACTATATGTTATGATATATGTAGGTGACAAATGATGTGTGGATATACATTAAAATAATGTATCATGGATCTATTATAAATAATTGTTGAGTAATACAATTTAATAATATATGATATAATGTAATGTGGTAGTATCCGATTGTATTATATCGGTAAGATAAAATGTACATAGATTATATGTATTCAAATTGCATTTATTACATTATGGGGAGAACATTGTAATTATAACCTAAGAGTACATATAATATATAACATAAGTGTTGTGTATATATACAAATTATAGAATGCTGATATATGGCCTTGTTCCAATATAATAGTCACTCTCCTTCTCCTTCACGTGTATGGCAAAAAGGCTAAGGCCTATTCTCCCATTCTTCTCCCAAGCTTAGCTAGCAATAATTATATGAGGAGTGGCTCTAATGATGGCTTTCAACAACTATCTACCAACTTCCTCTTATCTAGCATGCAAATCAAATTTCTGTTAGTTTGAAATGGTAGGCAATTGCATTGTCTGTATCTTGTTTTCTCTATAAATATGGCTTCCTTTCTTCCCATTTCACATTGCTGAGATTTTGTTTGAGTTGATAAGTTGAGAGCATATACATATATCAGTATAATAGCATTGTGAGATATCAGCAAGCTTACTCCATAACAGAGGTATAAATCCTCTTCGTGTCTTCATTTTCATTTTCTGTCAACAGAACTCTATTGTTGTTCTCTGAGTTTTGTTGAAATTCTTGATTATGCCAAATTGGTTCATGATTGGTTTGTAGAACCCTTATATTGTTGTTATATGAACATACACACATGATGGAACCACTGAATAGTCTTTCATTTCCATTGTTCCTCTTCAATTTCTGTAAATACATAAAATTCGTAAAATAGTTAGAGTTCATGAAATTGGGAATTGATAATTGCTATTGACTGTTATATAAGCATATATGTATGTGTTAGTAAGTTAAACAAGTCTAATATCTGGGTATGGTATGTTGAAATCGATAAAATGGGAGGTTTTGGGTCGTTTTTCGCTGCCGTCTGAACCGGAAAACTGCCTCGACGCCGCAGCGCCGCTAGCCCGCGCCGCAGCGCCGCAGCCCGCGCCGCAGCGCCGCAGCCCGCGCCGCAGCGCCGCAGCCCGCGCCGCAGCCCGCGCCGCAGCCCGCGCCGCAGCGCCGCACGCAGCGCCACTCGCGCCGCAGCGCCAGTAGTGCCGCGCCGCAGCGCCAGCCTCTGTGTTCAGTTTTTCTGCATTCTGCAGCAAAACTTTATGTACCAATTGTTTGATTTTTGTTTAAACAAGCATGGGAGCATGATTAATACATATATATAAACCTAATGAGGCAATGTAAGCATGTTTTAGTATATTAGCATGCATGGTTAACCAAACGACATATAGTTTGGAAACAAACTTAAAGTTTCGTAAACGAACATTAACATTATAAAGCATGTTTACATACTGACCTTGCAAGCACGTTAGTACCACCTAGAGACACATGAAGTGCATGTTAGCTTATCTATATTGGTTCCGTAACAAAATATGAACATGTGAACCTAACTAGTGCTCATTCCTAACAAAATATAAGTTTAAAGGTGGATATGATCATGTAAATGCTATATAGTCATTTTGATGTTATGAGCATGTTTAGATAGCTTTGAAATATATGAATGAAGCCTTAACTTGTGTTTATATGGTTCGTAAGGAAGCATGAACATGTTAGGCTCTATTAGTAAGATTCACTGATAGAAATACAAGCCTTGCACATGAGCATTAACACGATACGTGGAGATTTAAATTCTGATATTTATGGACACATGTGATAGTACTCTTAGACTCATTCATGTGTCATGAATATATATATACCATGATTGGTTGCCGTGATTAAAGTTTAGCATAAACAAAGCATGTTTTCAAGATAATAACAATGCTAGCTACATATATGCAATACGAGTACACATGAGCATGACTAATACAAGTTATATGAATATCTTATGTGTTTAAAAGCAATCATGTTAGACCATATGAGTTCGTGTCCTTGAATGGCTTTAAGTATTAACTTAAGAACCTATACCATGTACGATTGGATTTGGAAAAGTTATACAAGCATGTAAAGTATCCTTTAAATATGAATACATGCTACGTGATATTATATGATGTTACTTGAACCCGATTTTAACGGTTAACTTAAGGAAATGCCGTAACTTGCTAAAAAGAAATATATCTAGTATTGATTGTGGTCTTATGAGATATTAATAATATGCAAGCATGTTTGCTAATTGTTGAGATCTTATATAATATGAGAATGCGTTTAAACTCTAAAGAAGGAACGTTAAGAATAGAAATTATATTCTATATAACTGTGTAGCTAGGTAAAACTTAGCTTATGTGTTGATCGTATATTCAAAGAGAAAATGTGAAGTTAAATTATATGACTAATGAATATCATATATATACGTAACTGTATTACGATAGGAATTCGAAAGTGTTGATTGCTTTTCGTGGATAAACTACGCTAAAGGCAAGTTCTCTTACTTACACTCTTTTAAAGTGCAAGTATCCTAACCGACGCATTTACTTTATGCAAGGAAATCTATGATTGTGAAAGTTTCCTAACTTATACTCTTTTACTATGCAAGTATCCTATCTTGTGTATTGCGAACTAGTTTCCTATTTAATCGGTTGAATCGAATTAGCATACTTGAACTCTTATTTCATTAAAGCTATTATTCATGTTGAACTTAGTATTGTTCTTGAATATTGTGAAAGTGTCTATGCCATTTGATTCGGCTAGACTTATATTATTGAAAAGCGACCCAAACTAATTGATTGGTGCGGGATCTTGTATTTGACTGAGAAGAACAACCTTCTTTGAAGGGAAGTATATAATTGTCGGAGAACCGACGTGCACACTTGAGTATGGTTGATTGTTATGCATAACAAGGGTACTTTAGGCTGATCACCTGTTGTACCTGTTTTTTGTTGGATTTTCAGTTTATTACTGTCAATTCTAGTAGAAGTTCATAGTCCGTAGTGACTACTCAGTATTCAATTATTTGAAATCTTGAATTGACTTATTATTGAATCATATTGATATTATCCTGTCCTTAGCGACTGATATTGAGAACTGTTGATATTCTTGTTATTCTTGAACTATCAAATCTTGTTATACCCTTTCGAGAATTGAGAATCTTATTACTCACCCTTATTGTATATTACTTGCTGGGCAATTTGTGCTCATTCTTGCTTTCCCTAAAATATTTCAGTTAAGGCAGAGCATGGTGAACCTTCGGGCGTTGATAAGGGCAAGGGCAAAGCTACCAACTAGCTTATGTCTGTTATGTTTTAAATATATTAATATTGTATGAAGATGATGTAGTAAGACTGGATTTGATTATGTTTAAGCTTAAGTTAGATTATGTAATAAGTCGTTAACTGATATTATTATGTAATCTATTAAGTACTGTAGGTTGCGAGACTTGGGGGAATAATTATAATAAATCATTGTAAATTATTCTAGAATAGATTTTCCGTTGTGATCGTATGATATTTAATTATTATTATTGTGATGTATTACCATGAGCACGTGATGAACCGAATTCAAGAGACCAAGTGGCGGTCCTGGAATTTGGGGGCGTCACACTTTCCCTAAAACATTTCAGTTAAGGCAGAGCAGTGCGAACCCTCGAGCACAGACAAGGGCAAGGGGAAGGCTACTGAGTAGCTTTATTTATGTAGATTTTATGATGTAACAAGAACTTATGTTATTATGTATTAGTTAGGTTTATATATGCTTAAGGTATGTTTAAGCTATGTAATCGATGTTTAAGTTACGAGACCTTGGGACGTGAATAAATTATATTAATTAAATGTAATCTATTCGGTATTAGTTGTGTATTATTCCGCTGTGCGATGCGACATTTAGTTGTAATATATATCGTGGTGTTAGATCTTAGAATGTGACAAACCGAATTCGAGTGATCAAGTGGCGGTCCAAATTTGGGGGTGTCGCAATCCCTATCTAAATCAATGAAGCTATCGCAGAGAACGTCATCCTCAGCAGAAAGTGACAAAAATAGTTTGTGATAGCCTGGTATTGACATCCCCAGCAGAAATGTAGAAAACATTTCAGTTTATCATCATTAACAAACATCGACAACACCGATGGGAATCAAACCGTTGGTATCAGCCCCAACACAAGCATCGATAAAGGTAAACAATTTATAATGCAATCTGTGATGCGATTTGCGAAGCAATTTGCAATGCGATTGGCGAAGTGATTTGCGATGCGAAGTGCGACCTGCGATCTGCGAAAACATTACAACATTCATTGCATTGCATCATTGATATCTTTGCATTTCAAGTGTCTAGCAATCTTTATTCTGCTCATTCCATTACATTGCATAAGTATGATAAAGAGAGGCATCTGTAGACACTCGAAATTTCCTGCCCCGATACTAACACTGTAGGAGGGTAAAACTGTCTTTTCAAATCAACTCCGATCTCCAATCGGACCGTCAGATCAACCACGATCTTAATATCGGGCCATCAAATCAACTCTGATCTCCAATCGGACCATTAAATCAACCCTGATCTCAATATTGGGCCATCAAATCAACTTTGATCTCCAATTGGACCGTCAAATCAACCCCGATCTCAATATCTGGACATCAAATCAACCCCGATCTCCAATCGGGCCGTCAGATAAACCCCGATCTCAATATCGGGCCATCAAGTCATCCCCGATCTCCAATCGGGCAGTCAGATCAACCCCGATCTCAATATTGGGCCATCAAATCAACCCTCGATCTCCAATCAGGCCGTCAGATCAACCCTGATTTCAATATCAGGCCATCAAATTAACTCCGATCTTCAATCGGACCGTCAGATCAACCCCGATCTCAATATCAGGCCTTTTAAATCAACCCCGATCACCACTATCAGGATAACCATAGCCTCGAACATCAATCTCGGGATGTCAACCCAGCCCCGATCTCAATCCGGGAGGTACAGATCAGCCCCGGTCTCAGCCCGGGAGGTACAGGTCAGCCCCGGTCGCAACCCGGGAAGTCAAGTCAACTTCGGGAACGAACCTGAAGCTCCACAACATCTCCAGAAGATAATCTGGAATGACCAAGTCAACTTCAGAGATTACACTGAGGACAGACAAACAGACTCGAATGGGATCCAAGTCTTGGAAACAACTCCCGGAAGTCAACCAAAGGCCATGCCGACACTGAAGGCAACCCCTGGAGGGGCAAAATGGTCATTTTACCAATCTCAAGCTGATTTGGTCAAACTTAAGCCGAATTGATGCCACCAAGGTTAGAACAAACCATAACGACGATCCCGAGTGCAAACAGCGCAAGACAGCTCAACGGATAAACTGCGTGGAATTGAAGACCTGGTTATGAACCCGTCTTCTTGGACCTGAAAAATGTTTTATCCCATGTCATTGTGACACCTTCGGCGAGGGCTTTTCGAAAAGGTATCGCACGCCTCAAACGAAAGCTCCGATCAAAAGTTAGAAAGTTTTGACTTCGATCTCGCGTTGCTCGGAGTGCACGTACTTTGAGACAACTCAACCAGATATGTGGGCCCCACCAAGGGAGTTGCACCTCTACCTGCAACGGTAGTAGGTAGAGCTGAGGCTCCCTGGCCTATAAATAAACGTGCACCCCCCTCATTTGAAAAAAAAAGAAACGCAGCGAACCGCTGCCCGTTTAATTTTCTGACTTTTTCACCTCTTCTAAACCCAAATCTTTTCACTCTAACACGTGCATATACCCACATACTACCACATATCAGAAAATAACTGGTAGATTCTGACATTTAGAGCCTACAATTTGGCAAAAAGCCTGTGTAGCAGTCCATTGTAAGTATTTTTACGATCAGAGAGTGATTCCTATTTCTTTGAACTATTTTGCACTTGCATATCAAATTTTGTTATATGTCCGGAACTTAGTTACGTGGCCGTTTTTGTCAAAATTTGGTATATTTTTGTACATAAACTCAATTTCTGGCATTTCTACAACTCAGATAGACGATCCGTCAGCTCTAACAGCTTTAATGCACTAGCATCTTTGTTTTAAGCAACTTCACCGGACTGGGTTATCTTCTCAGTCCGAGTTTGGCTTTTCTTGTATATATTTCACTATATATCAACTAACTTTTCAATTCTGTCATGCCCGGATGTCAAATTCGAGGTAGTTTATTACTTTTAAATATATTTATGCATATATAAGCAGCCTTCACCACCACTGGGTTCTCTTCCCAGTCTTGGTTGACTACATTTCTATCAATATATATATATATATATATATATATATATATTTCTGTTCAGCCTGGATTATTCTGTGGCCTTTTTACTGCTTTTGCACCCTTCACCAATACTGGGTTATCTTCCCAGTCCCTGGTTGACTACATTTCTGCACATTTACATTTCAGTTCGGCCTGGATTATTCTGTGGCCTTTTTATTGCTTTTATATATATAAATATGCATATATAAGCAGCCTTCACCACCACTGGGTTCTCTTCCCAGTCTTGGTTAAATACTTTTCTGTCAATATATATATATATATATATATATATATATATATTTCAATTCTAGTCCGGACACCGGTGTGAAAACTCATCACCCTTTACAGCTTTTGTATACATAACTGTGCATATATCTTGGCTTTACTTGTTTTTCATTAAATTAATGCTTTAAATATTCATTCGATATGAATCGGCATTTTTCAATCACAAAAGCAAACTCGCGTATCTTAGATCGCTATCTAGTGGGAACAAGTCGCTTCGGCCATGTACGAACCAGGATTTACTGATGAATCCTCAGTTTTGGCAATATTGGGATATATATCTGTTTCTGTACAAATTTGAACTGTGCAGGTTTATTGGCTACTCTTATGTGAGCCTAGGAATCATGGGATTCATGATCAAATCGATCAGAATCTGATTTCCACGATGGACAAACTCCGCTTTACGAATGTACCCTGCATATTTTTCTATAAAATGTACATGCAAAGACCTTAAAACTGTTATCCGGATTTAAGGTCTCAACATAGTGGAAAATATGGTTTCTTGTGTCAGAGTCCCTCCGAATGTTTTCATGCCCATGAGGAGACCGACACTTGTATTTATTTTTGTGGTCGAGGATTCTTTGCTGCCCAATAAATCACCATTCAACTGCAAGCCTTAAGGCTATAAAGATAAAAAATAGAAGTATCAACATGCTTCAATTTCTATGCTAGCGTAAGGGTTTGATAAACCAGCTTTCAAAACATCATTTTTAATTCAAACAAAAGAAAAGCTTTTGCAAATCAAATACTTTTAAAAATCAAATCAAAGACTTTTTGCAAATTAAATCAAACCCTTCGTATATTGGTTCAAACAAAGCAAAGCACTACTTTCAATCAAACAAACATAGGCCCAATTTTCAAACAACAGTTCACATACACATTTTAGTTTTTAAGAGGGAAATATTGAAAATATGCAGTACCGTGTTTACACGGGAGTTGTGGGGTGCCTAACACCTTTCCCACACTTAACCAAGCCCCCAAACTCAAACTTTGTTTTCAAAGATCAAGTTTCGACAGTGTCCAACAATTGGGCTTCTTTCAAACAAAACTCAATTGAGCTGGTACAACCATTTCAAATCTACCAACTGGCGACTCTGTAAAAAATTCAAATCATCGACATGATACATGTTGTCCTTTTCCTAACAAACCCTTCAAAACCTTTTCGCAATAAAAAGAGTGAGGGTAGAGATAACTTAGGAAGAGATAAAAGATCCGGGTTGTGACCCGACCCGCGGATTATTTTCCCGACGACGACAATATGGGTACACTAATCTAGAAGAAGCATGAGCTGGTTTATATTTAAAGCAAGTTAAGGCATACATGACAAGTTTGTGACTCATAATCATATGGTATGTTTTGAACCCCTAAGTGTATGGACAGTCCCTGATTGGTTCTTGGATTACGTATTGTCAGGATAAGTTCTTAAACTCATATTTTTATGGCAAGTCCCTAAACACAAAAAGTGTGGAAAGTTTGATGAAATATATTAAGATATAGGAATATTATAGATTTAGAACTGATTATTTTCAGTATTAGTGATAGGTTTGCATGATGAAGTTTAAGGGAAAGTTGAGGATGATGAAAGAAACATTGGATACTCTCAAATATTCTAGCTATGTTAGACTTCGAAGTTTATTGGCATTGTGCAGATAATTGCTCTGCTGTGTTTTAAAGAAAAATGTATATATATAAATATTGGGTCAAATTGTTGAACCAATAAGTTTTAAAAAGTTCGATTGTTTCTTATGTCTATGCTAATTGGTTTGGCTAGACAAAATTGGAAAATATCAAGATATATTTTTATAGTCATCACTGCATCATTATTATGATGTAGATATGACAAATGATGGAGTCATCAATGCAGTCTAATCTAGTGTTGGATGTGATCTATGAATCGGCATCCCACTATGGTATGATGTAGCATGATGAAGTCAAAAAATAACGGCATTCTCAATGGGCTGTTAAAAACAGTGCGGTACTATGCGTTATAAAATGATTTTCAATATGTTAAACAAATTAAAGCAGTGTCAAAACCATTTGTATCGGATAGACACAGATATTTCATTGCTAATATAAAGTTTTTGAATTGTCCGACTAAATTGATTTATTATGGATTTCATAACATCCCTGACTGGGGGAAAATCTTTATACCCAAGATGAACGCGAATATCGTTTCAGCAAGAACTAACATAGGGCATGATAGGTTGATCACCTACATGTCCATAAGCAAGATAAGCAAGACAGTTTGCAGATGTATATCTATTAAAACCTTTTCAAAATAAATTTCATGAAAGCTCATCTTAAATGAATCGTTTGAATTCTTGAATTATTTCTTATTGCTTCACAGTTATCAAACAATTGTGGAGAATTCTTATTCTAGCAGTTGAGTTTAGCAAGAATGAAGTTCTTTAGAGGTTATAGAATACAGCAAGTATACACAAATCTTTGAAGAAGAAGAAATGAATGGATATGGCGGATAAATATTTTCGAGCAATAGAATGGATGGAAATAGTTGCATGAAGATTAAAAATTTGTAAAGTTCGAGAATTTTTTAGCATTAAAAGGGTAAATATAAGAAAGCAGAATGCTATTTATATTTGGAGATGCATGTGATAGTAGTGTGCATACAAGTCAATCATGTATGATGACAAAGCACATACTTTGTAAATAATCTTATTTATTTATTAATAAAATATTCATTTAAGGCATATAATTATCTACATGGTGCTGTTTTTTATAATATGTAAATAACCCATAGTTTTAAGCAATGCTTTTAGAATCATGATGAGATCATGATAATGAGATCTAAATTCTTAGAAAGCATAAAAACTAAAATAGTTCCCAATTGTGGGATTACTAAAATGGGGATTAGTAAATCCGGATAGATTGGTACATATGTTGCTTGCTCATTGAATGAGGATGACTGATCTCATGGTCATTTGTGTGGAGACACTAAAGCAAGTATGTAGGTGCTTATTGGAGAATAAGTTCACTGAACGTGACTCGCTATGGAATACCTAATGGAGTTTTACTCGCCTGTCAATAGGAATTCCTAATGTGATAGTAGTACATGTGATCCTTGGACTTGAGATCATCATAGTATCTTGTATGTAACAAATTATACTTTGACTAATTCCTTAAGGCCTTTTAAGGCATATATAGGGTATGCTTGGGTGTAATGAGTTACATATGGAGATAATGAATGATCAATAAAGAATCTACCACCTCTAGTAAAAGAGGAGATATGTCCTATGTGATTCGTTAAATGACAACCCAGGAATCCTTGGCCAAGGTAGAATGAAATTAGAAAGAGGTTTCTAATTTGCATTATTTGGAGTTGTGCATTTTCTAATCGAAATACATATGATTAAATAAATTAAGACTTGACAGTAAATCCATGTCTTATATTTAATTGGGACATTGTATGGTGGAAGGATTGAATTGTACGGTAACTATTAACTCACAGGTTCTTTTATGATTAATGTTGAAATCTATATTATCTAGAAAGTCGTTGATCGCTAGGGAGGCTTATCCCTATTGTAGAATAAATGTTATTTATTTAAATAGATTATTAGTTTAATTTATTTATTTAAATAAGATTAGAATTGTTCTAATTGATTTATTCACAACCGGTTTAATATGGAGAACCTAAAGGATCACACCATAAAAGGAAGAAGAATTATTTAAGAAGAAAATGGTATGATAGTAATAATGCATTAAGTATAATTAATTTAATCTATGATGATAGAATAAATTAAATAGCTTAATGTTTATTATTTAATATTTTAGAAATATTAAATATAAATTAATAAGAGGAGTCTTATTAATATTATTATTATTATTATTATTATTTTAATTCTAAAGGAGTTTAGGAATTAATATAATATCAGTACTCTCTCTCAATCCTAATAAAGATTAGGATATAAATTAATTAAAAATATTTAATTAATTAATTAAATAAAACCCTATTCTAATTGGATTAGGAGGGTTAACCTAATATCTATATAAGAGAGTCTTATATTATAAATAAGGTACGTGAATTTTTCAAGAGTTGGGAGTACACATATTCTATAGAGATAGAAACAAGGGTTAAGCCAATAACCCATCTTACTGAGTTCTTCATCTTCCTTGGTGGATCACCGTTAGAGGCCAAACATTTGGGTGGCTGACATTGATCAAGGGAAGGAGCCACTACAGAGGAATCAAAGGAATCAAAGGAGTAGAACTTGTACCTGAGGAAGCTTAGATCTTCAAAGGTATAATTCTGTTTTTCTCCTTCTTCATTCACTGATAATTGATGCATAAGAATGATCATGGTAATGAGTTTGTATAAATTTTTAAAAACCTAGTTTTTTACGCTTCCGCCCTATTTATGTGATTTGATTGCATGATTGCGTTACGTACAAACCCAACAGTGGTATCAGAGCCAATCTTGTGCTAATTATCAGTCTATGTGATTCCATACATGTATGATATGCGATTGGATCGAGTTCTGGGCAACAAAAATTTTTCAGATTCTGCGAAGCTGCACAGCTGCGCCGGTACAAGGCAATATTGCTGCGCAGCTGCGTCGGGTGCTGTTCCTGGTTTTCATGCTGCGCCGGTTCCCTTTACATTCTTGGCGCAGCTGCGCCACTGGACAGGAACTGAATTTTTTTTTTGTTTTATTTAATTAAATGAATGGTTTATTTAATTAATAAAGATTTAAAATAAAGATATTTATTTTATATGAAATGAGATTTCAGAATTGCTAAAATTAAAGAGTTTAATTTGAAATTATTTTTGAATGAAATAAAGGAGTTTATTTTTCCAAAAACAAAGTTTAGCAAACTTTTGCCCATTAACTGATATTAATACATATATGGAATGAATTTACTTTCATGAGATGAATAAGTTTTATCGATACGTATGATGATATGTATGGTAATAAAAGGGATTGATTATGGACTATGACCAATGTGATTGGATTTTATTTTGGATGAATGCTTAAATGTATGTGTTTTATAAAATGGGGTTTGCGTACCTCGTCTTCTCTGATTTTATTCTCGGTGTAAAATTCTATCTCCCTTCTATGTACTTCCCCTTGACTGCTGATCAAGGTTTCTATTTAAAAATAATTTATGTAATAGAGATAGTTAGAATTATCTTGAAGAAACTGGAGACCAAGAAGCAAGGAGCGCGTGAAGACCCATTTGTATGGAGCCCGGGTTTAAATGTAACAGTTACGTTTAAATTTAAAATTTTGCACTCCTAGGTTTGACCTTTTGGTTCACTTGGTGGCTCTAGTGAACCAAACTAGAATAAAAGTCCATAATCAATCCGGGTAGAATATAGTATTCTATATTGCATGCTAAATATTATATATATTATATTTTATACAAACATGCTTCGCATGTTTAATAAAATGACGCGTATTTTATATATATATGTGCATGCGCGCTTAAAAAGATGAGACAAATAATAACAAACCCCTCAAAGAAATATTATTAAGTCTGAAGCGTTCAAATGATATTTGGAATATCGAACGTCGCCTTCTAGCATGATTAGTTAATAGAGTATTAAATATTTAATATGAGTTTGTTGTGCTATCCACAAGGCGAGTATTGAATATTTAAGATGTTAATTAATCACATTTGATGCTTATCAAGAAAATTGAATGATCTAGTCTTGTTGTGCTATCCACAAGGACGAAAATTTTTCTTTTTTGAATTTATGGAAGTGCTAGGCTGGACTTAACTTAAATCATTTTAGTTCGGATGTGCACACACATGACCATTATGATTTAAGAGGCAAAATAAAAGGAGTTACATGGTGATGTAATTGACAAGAGTTGTCTACCTATTTATTTGTATATCGCTTGTTGTGCTATCCACAAGGTTATATACATTTGAAATGGGATCCTTAATCTCACTAGCAAATCTTTAATTAGATGTTGCCGAACTATATGAGTGAGGGTAATATAGTTTGATGAAAATAGTGGGAGATACCAATTTAAAATAAAGATCTAAATTTATTTTGGTATGCAAAGTTAATAAAATGAATGTTTGCTAAAATGTTGTCTTTTCACATGCAGAATTTTAAAAATGTCAAAATCACTAATCTCACTACGAAGCATACTTGATGCAAATAAGCTTACCGGCCCGAATTATGAGGACTGGCTAAGAAATCTGAGAATTGGCTAAGAAATCTGAGAATTGTTCTCACTGCTGAAAAGATTTCTTATGTCCTAAATTCCACTATTCCTGAATCTGTTTCAGAAACAGCCTCTGAGGAAGAGATTGCCACTTTCAATAAGTGGCAAGATGATGCATCTGTGGCTCAATGCATCATGCTCGCATCCATGAATAACGAGCTTCAGCGTCAGCACGAAAAAATGGATGCTCCTGCTATGCTGCTTCACCTCAAGGAGTTGTATGGTGAACAGAGTAGGACTGCTAGATATGAGATATCTAAGGAGCTCTTCCGATCTCGGATGACCGAGGGCACTGCCGTCGAGACTCATGTTCTGAAGGTAATCAATTTGATTGAACGCCTTGGACAGCTTGGGTTCGTCATGGATGGGGAGTTGACTCAAGACTTGGTCTTGCAGTCACTCCCTGAGACCTTCTCGCAGTTTGTGGTTAATTTTCACATGAATAAGCTAGATGTCAGCTTACCTGAGCTGCTTAACGTGCTGAAAACTGCAGAAGGTCACTTCTCATCCAAAAAGAACCATGTCTTGATGGTGGATTCTTCCAATAAAAGGAAGAGGCCCAAGGTGTCTTCTGAAAAGAAGAAATCTAAGAAGGCTAAGGGAAAAGGGAAAGAAAAGGAGCAAAAGAAACCTGAACCAGCTAAAGGAATGTGCTTTCATTGCAATAAGCCGGGACATTGGAAGAGGAACTGCAAGAAGTTTCTAGCAAAGAAGAAGCTTGGAGAAGCTTCGACTTCCAATCAAGGTTTGTTTATGATTGAAATTAATTTTTCTGAAAGTCATAATTCTACTTGGGTATTGGATACCGGCTGTGGTTCTCACATATGTAATACTGTGCAGGGACTGGTCAGAAGTAGAAAGCTGAACAAAGATGAGGTGATCCTACGAGTGGGAAATGGAGCAAAAGTTGCTGCATTAGCTGTAGGAACTTATTGTTTAGCAATGCCTTCGGGCAAATCCATTTATCTTAATAATTGTTATTATGTTCCGAATATTATTAAAAACATTATTTCAATTTCTGTATTGGATATGGAAGGTTTTGACGTTATTATAAAGAACAATTGTTGTTCTATTTATAAAGACGATGTTTTATATGGTATTGAAAATTTGCGAAATGGACTTTATACACTTGACTTACAAGAAAATATATTTCAAATTGAACAAATTAAGAAAAGGAAAAGAGATGATATTAATTATACCTATATGTGGCACTGTAGACTCGGTCATATCAATGAAACAAGATTATCCAAGATGCATAAAGATGGGCTCCTCGAGCTATCTGATTATGAATCATATCCAACTTGTGAATCTTGTCTCATGGGTAAAATGACTAAATCTCCTTTTAGTGGAAAAAGAGAGAGAGTTACAGAGTTGTTGGCATTGATTCACACAGACGTTTGTGGACCTATGACAACAAGTGCACGGGGTGGGTATTCTTATTTTATTACTTTCACTGATGATCACTCAAGATTTAGATATGTGTATTTAATGAAATACAAATCAGAATCATTTGAAAAGTTCAAAGAGTTCAGAAGTGAAGTAGAGAAACAAACGGGCAAGAGTATTAAGATACTTCGATCAGATCGAGGTGGAGAATACTTAAGCAGTGAGTTTCTCAATTGTCTCAGAGAAAATGGTATAATCTCACAATGGACTCCTCCAGGTACACCACAGTTAAATGGAGTATCTAAAAGGAGAAATCGAACACTGTTGGACATGGTTCGATCCATGATGAGTTTTACCGACCTTCCAATTTCCTTCTGGGGATATGCCCTAGAAACGGCTGCATACCTACTTAACAAGGTACCTACCAAATCCGCCCCAAAGACTCCATATGAGATGTGGAAAGGGAGGAAACCAAATCTTAAGCATGTTAAGACTTGGGGTTGTCCAGCTTATGTCAAAAAGTTTGAAAATGATAAGCTACAGACTAAATCCGATAAGTGTAGATTTGTGGGATACCCTAAAGAAACCGTAGGGTATTATTTCTATCATCCAACTGATCAAAGGGTGTTTGTTGCGAAATATGCTACCTTCTTGGAGAAAGAGTTTATCCATGAAGGGGTCAGTGGGAGCAAGATATATCTTGAAGAAGTTCAAGAACCACAAGTTACCAAGGACCAAAGTCAGGTACCTAACCAAGTAGAAGAACCTACTGTACCACACCCTGTTCGTAAATCTAGAAAAGTACCGAAGATACCTGAGAGGTATGGATTCGTTATAGAGGATAACGATGAGGTACACATCATGAATGATGATGATCCATTGAATTACGAACAGGCTATGAGTAATAAAGACTCAGGGAAATGGCTTGAAGCCATGAAATCCGAAATAGACTCCATGTATGAAAACAAAGTATGGTCTTTGGTTTCACCACCTGAAGGTATTAAACCTATTGGGTGTAAATGGGTTTTTAAGAAAAAGACTGGAGCAGACGAAAAGGTAGAGACCTATAAGGCCCGACTGGTTGCAAAAGGTTTCAAACAAAGACAAGGAGTTGACTATGATGAAACCTTCTCACCAGTAGCCATGATCAAGTCCATTTGGATTTTGCTTGCGATTGCAGCTTACAACGACTATGAGATCTGGCAGATGGACGTGAAAACGTCCTTCCTCAATGGGAAACTTGAGGAGGATGTGTATATCACACTGCCAGAGGGATTTATTTCAAAAGTTGGAACTAATCAAGTCTGTAAGCTACAACGATCCATTTATGGGTTGAAGCAAGCTTCTCGTAGATGGAACATTCGTTTTGATGAGACAATCAAAGAGTTTGATTTTATCAAAAACGAGGATGAACCATGTGTATACAAGAAGGTTAGTGGGAGCGCAGTATCATTCCTTGTATTATATGTTGATGATATATTACTGATAGGGAATGACATTCCTATGTTACAATCCATTAAAATCTGGTTATCTAAAAACTTCTCCATGAAGGACTTGGGTGAAGCATCCTATATTTTGGGGATAAAGATCTATAGAGATAGATCTAAAAGGATGCTCGGCTTATCCCAAGGAACGTACATTGATACGATGCTAAAGAGGTTTAGCATGGAAGATTCCAAAAGAGGTCTCATGCCGATGAGCCATGGAATAAATCTCTCCAAGAAACAGGCCCCAAAGACACCTGAGGAGAGAGACCGTATGAGTAAGATCCCTTATGCTTCTGCAATAGGATCTATCATGTACGGTATGATATGTACTAGACCGGATGTTGCTCACGCACTTAGTGTAACAAGCAGATACCAGTCGAATCTAGGAGAAGAGCACTGGAAGGCAGTGAAAAATATCCTAAAGTACTTGAGAAGGACTAAAGATATTTTTCTTGTCTACAGTGGGTCTGAATTAAAACTCGAGGGATTCACGGACTCAAGTTTTCAAACAGACCAAGATGACAGTAAATCTGTTTCAGGGTATGTGTTTACCTTGAACGGAGGTACAGTGAGTTGGAAGAGTTCCAAGTAGCAAACGGTTGCTGATTCAGTGACAGAGGCATAGTATATAGCTGCAAGTGAAGCTGCAAAGGAAGCTGTTTGGATGAAGAAGTTCATAACTGAACTTGGTGTGGTTCCTAACATTGGAGAAGCAGTTCCCGTATACTGTGACAACACCGGAGCGGTTGCACAGGCTAAGGAACCCAGGTCTCATCAGAAATCTAAACACGTGTTGCGGCGATTTCACTTGATCAGGGAGATCATTGAAAGAGGAGACGTCACCTTGGAGCGTGTAGACTCTCAAGACAACATTGCAGATCCATTTACTAAAGCTTTAACACAATAGCAGTTTGATCGTCACTTAGAGAAGATGGGTATGAGATACCATGGCGATTGGCTTTAGTGCAAGTGGGAGATTGATAGTAGTGTGCATACAAGCCAATCATGTATGATGACAAAGCACATACTTTGTAAACAATCTTATTTATTTATTAATAAAATATTCATTTAAGGCATATAATTATCTACATGGTGTTGTTTTTTATAATATGTAAATAACCCATAGTTTTAAGCAATGCTTTTAGAATCATGATGAGATCATGATAATGAGATCTAAATTCTTAGAAAGCTTAAAAACTAAAATAGTTCCCAATTGTGGGATTACTAAAATGGGGATTAGTAAATCTGGATAGATTGGTACATGTGTTGCTTGCTCATTAGATGAGGATGACTGATCTCATGGTCATTTGTGTGGAGACACTAAAGCAAGTATGTAGGTGCTTATTGGAGAATAAGTTCACTGAACGTGACTCGCTATGAAATACCTAATGGAGTTTTACTCGCCTGTCAATAGGAATTCCTAATGTGATAGTAGTACATGTGATCCTTGGACTTGAGATCATCATAGTATCTTGTATGTAACAAATTATACTTTGACTAATTCCTTAAGGCCTTTTAAGGCATATATAGGGTATGCTTGGGTGTAATGAGTTACATATGGAGATAATGAATGATCAATAAAGAATCTACCACCTCTAGTAAAAGAGGAGATATGTCCTATGTGATTCGTTAAATGACAACCCAGGAATCCTTGGCCAAGGTAGAATGAAATTAGAAAGAGGTTTCTAATTTGCATTATTTGGAGTTGTGCATTTTCTAATCGAAATACATATGATTAAATAAATTAAGACTTGACAGTAAATCCATGTCTTATATTTAATTGGGACATTGTATGGTGGAAGGATTGAATTGTACGGTAACTATTAACTCACAGGTTCTTTTATGATTAATGTTGAAATCTATATTATCTAGAAAGTCGTTGATCGCTAGGGAGGCTTATCCCTATTGTAGAATAAATGTTATTTATTTAAATAGATTATTAGTTTAATTTGTTTATTTAAATAAGATTAGAATTGTTCTAATTGATTTATTCACAACCGGTTTAATATGGAGAACCTAAAGGGTCACACCATAAAAGAAAGAAGAATTATTTAAGAAGAAAATGGCATGATAGTAATAATGCATTAAGTATAATTAATTTAATCTATGATGATAGAATAAATTAAATAGCTTAATGTTTATTATTTAATATTTTAGAAATATTAAATATAAATTAATAAGAGGAGTCTTATTAATATTAATATTATTATTATTATTTTAATTCTAAAGGAGTTTAGGAATTAATATAATATCAGTACTCTCTCTCAATCCTAATAAAGATTAGGATATAAATTAATTAAAAGTAATTAATTAATTAATTAAATAAAACCCTATTCTAATTGGATTAGGAGGGTTAACCTAATATCTATATAAGAGAGTCTTATATCAGAAATAAGGTACGTGAATTTTTCAAGAGTTGGGAGTACACATATTCTATAGAGATAGAAACAAGGGTTAAGCCAATAACCCATGTTACTGAGTTCTTCATCTTCCTTGGTAGATCACCGTTAGAGGCCAAACATTTGGGTGGCTGACATTGATCAAGGGAAGGAGCCACTACAGAGGAATCAAAGGAATCAAAGGAGTAGAACTTGTACCTGAGGAAACTTGGATCTTCAAAGGTATAATTCTGTTTTTCTCCTTCTTCATTCACTGATAATTGATGCATAAGAATGATCATGGTAATGGGTTTGTATAAATTTTTGAAAACCTAGTTTTTTACGCTTCCGCCCTATTTATGTGATTTGATTGCATGATTGCGTTATGTACAAACCCAACAGCATGAATATGTGTATATGTGAAAACAATATATTTTATTATCACTTAAACCGTATAGGGAGGTTTGGTATTACGATTTCGGGGACGGAATCCTTATAAGAAGGGAAGAATGTGATGATCCGAATTTTCAAAAATTATTAAAATAAGAATTTAATTAAATAAAATTCTTATTATGTGATAGTTGATTTTATAACTGAAAATATGTTGTGCAATGTGATAATTTGTATAATAATAATATATATTATTTATTATTTATTATTATATGTAAGTAAATTGGTAAAATCAATATGTAGTAAGGAGTTATCGATATTACGATATAATTTTGAAATAGCGATTCTGGGGACGGAATCTTTATAAAGGGGGAAAATGTAGCGATTGTATTTTTTTCTAGTAAATAAAATAGAAGTTTAATAAAAATAATAGTATGTCTTATTATACTGCATATATTATTAGTGTACGGTGTGATATGTGAGTATGTGTGAGATGTGAATGTGTATGGTGAATATAATAATTTATATTTATTATAATTAATATATTATTTTAAACAATTTATAATGTGAAAGAAATATGATAATTATTTTAGTTGATTTATTATACTGCTTTTATGGATAATTGCGGTATAATGTATGTATGGAATGAAGTGCGATAAATATATTAGAATATATTTATTACGTAAATAATTTCTGGAAACACTTTATTATGTAATGGATGTTTTTGTGTGAATATTAAGGAAATTTAAGGGAAATAAATTATTTTAATATAATAAATTAATTTATTAAATAAAATATTTTTCTTTAATAAACAGCTTCCGTTGTAGTGGAAAAGATTTTTGGGAATTCATGTAATAATATTATGTATATTCAATATACATAATTTGGAATGTGATAAGTACGGAGGGCATAAGTAAATATATATGTAATATATAGGCATTATATATTATGTATGTCATTGAAGCAGGAGCTGTAGCTTGGAGAGGTAATATATGGGTACACTAATCTAAAAGAAGCATGAGCTGGTTTATATTTAAAGCAAGTTAAGGCATACATAACAGCTATATTCCAAGCCCTGCCGTTCCAAAGAAAGAAGAAATTATTTTTTTTGCTCCCTTCCGTTCCTAGCGAGCTCGACTCCATCATTAACCCAAAAATCAATTTTCAACTTCTTCAATTGCCAAGCATATAAGAGGAATTAGAGCAATTGAGGTAATTCAAACTCAATTTATAGAAAATAGAAAGTTCATTTATAAGTTTACTGTGTTTGGCTATATATTTGCTTTAGTATTGAGGTTGTATATTTTAAAAGCATAAGCAATGATTTCTTTAAGAAATCAAGGCTAAGCTATTGTTAAAAATCTGAGTATATTAAATCATGCATGTATAATGTGACGCCCCCAAATCCGGGTCCCTTCAATTACCTTGGATCCGGTGCAGTCACGGTACTACTAGTCAAACTATTACATCTTTTATTCATTACTTAAAGAATATAACTTTACTTTATTACAATTTAGAATATAAATTCCTTCCATTTCCAGGATCTGTACAATGATTCCAAACTTTTATAAGTTCCAATCATGGTCATTTACCATTCCTGTCTTTATATCATATTCGATATTAAAAAAAATGTGAAATAATTTAAACTTTTTCAATCTCCTTTGAATAAAATCTTTTATTGATTTCATAACTTAAATCAATTACATACCTTGAATCAATTATATATGATTCGCTATATTCGAATTACTGTATAAATTTCTACATCTCCATTCGAGATCCTCTATGTAACACATAGTACAAATTTATAAACTTTACATGTATTAAACATCATAAACTACTATTATGAATAACTCCTAGAACCTAAGCATGGTTCAAGCAATAACTTCGACTACATAGTAATCTTCTTTGCGATACTATGGAACTCTATCATTCAAGAAGCACGTAACTCTACCGTGAACCCTTAACCTGCAAAAGTGGTTATTTGCAAGAGTGAGTTCGACAGCTCAACAATTCTAACAGTTTTCATGCATCACATAGCATATAATAACATACTTAGTTCATGCATTCATAATCAATTAATATTTACTACGCATGTTACTTCTCTCATAACAAGCATAGAGATTAACTTCACAAGCATATCATCAAAGATCAACTTTCAAATTTTATACATATCTCATATGCATTTCATATATATACATCAACATTCTCATAGCATAATATAGCTCAACTAACAGTTATCGAATTCATATATCAAATAGGAACTGAAAGACTTGCCTGATTCATAGTTTAACAACTACGACTTAACTGCTTAAAGATATCTGCACTTCGTGTAATCCTACACAGTTATATAATCATAGATTCACACTTATCAGTTATACGCATCCATACATTTTCAATATAATGCTATTATATCGCTTCCTAACTAGGTTTGTAAAACCTACATTCCACTTTCTCATCATACTCTTATAATAGTTAGGTATGTATAGGTATACCTTAACTATACTTAATATCATCATTCATAAACCTTTATCACACACTTAACTATTTATGTGTTCGACACAAACATTTTAAAACTCATAGATACATAATTCACATTATATTTATTTTTCTCAAACCTTAGGAAAATTTATCAATTCCGGGTTTCCTATCATTACATCAATGAACACTCAACACATCATTCACACTTTGTTTCATAACTTATGATAATAATGTAAGCATACTTTCATGATCAGATTACATTTAAAATAATCTGGCAAAAATTACCCTGTGGCGCAGCTGCGCAGCTCCCTGTCCAGACCAGATTTGGCCTTTTGATTTATGGTTTCGTTTTAGTTTTTCTAGCATGCATAGTTACTGACACATAGCATGTTAAACATCCTTCAATACACATGCTCACATACATTCTATCTATTTACATATAGTTAGTATAGTTTATCTTCAAAACTTACTTTAAAACATGCTTGAATGACTTCTATTTTGTCAAAATAGGTGAGTGCACTTACCAATCATGCCTAGAGGCACATGCTTACATAAAGTCAGAATACAAGTGACTTAATGTTCGTCCATCTTAGTTTCAAAACTTATAAATTTTATTCTCAAAATCCATGTCATGCCAAACTAATCATGTAAGGCAACTTCGAATCATATGTCATACTCATTTGTACATGTTTCTACACATGCTTACAAGGTCAAAATGTAGGCGACACCATGCTCATGAATATTAGTTTTCAAAACATGAATTTCTCTTTGAAAACACGTATTATCCAAGCTATGCAAGTTATCTTATGCGAGGTAACTTAAAATCACATTTCATGCTCGCACGACTCAATCATATATGCATAACGGGCATCATTCCTTGCTTTAAAACATGTCTAATTTATGCTTATCTAACTTACATAGTGTTTAACAAGGTGTGTGCACATACATGACATCTAAGTGATGTTAAAAGCACTAGCATGTATGCTCAAAATATCAGAATCTAGTGACACTATAATCATGCAACTTAGTTTGCAAAAAGTCCAAGTTTTGCTTTTAAAATCATTTTCATCTTAAACCATGTGTTCTAGTATATGCTCAATACCTTAGACTCACATTTCATATGTAGTTAAGTCATGTTTACATGCTCACAAAGTCATAACACCTCCCATGTGGTATCCATAGATATTAGTTTCAAATATGTCAAATTTTCCTTGAGAAATCATTTAACTTAAAGCCAAACAAATTGGACATGAACAAAGGAGCCATATACCACAACTCATGTTTACTTATGTTCATAAATTAGTCATATATGTATATTATCATGCTCATATGACCAGAACGCAATTATCTCAATTTTATGTCAAGGTCCATTTCCAAAACCACAAGTTCCTTTAGTAAACTTATACTAACGAAGTCAAACATGTTCATGCTTATATCAAGATACACATCTATACATGTTAAACCTGTTTTCCATGCATGTTAAAGTGATATTACTATGCTAGAATTCATTAGCTTACAAACAAAACTAAAATTTCCAATCTGGTGCCTGGCGCAGCTGTGCTGTGCTAAGCCTTGGGAGTGGCGCTGCTGCGCCAGTCCCGGGTTAGACTCAGACAGTAGCAACTAGCGCAGCTGTGCTATTTTGAACAGCAGGGGGAGCGCAGCCGCGCCATACCCTGTGCAGTTCAAGCTGGCTTCTGCTACGGCAGTTTACAAACCCAACATCAGAATTCTTCACGAATTCTATTCTAAAACAGCCACATTATAGTTCTAACATGCTTACTAGTTTAGATAATGAGCTTACAACATCCCCCAATCAAATTGATAAGAATTTAAGCATAATCAAGAATTTATTAAAATCAAGAATGAAGAGGTTATACCTCTGTTAAGATGGTTTGCTAAGCTTGCTGCTACAATCTCCCTTAATTCTCAGATTTTTACCATAATGATATACTCCCTCTCAATTCTTAGTTAACAGAAAACTCTCAGCAAAAGAAATGAAGAAGGAGAGAGCTAAATTTATAGAACTTGCATTACACAGACAAAGAAATTTCCCACCAAATTAAACCAATGGGGAGAAGAGATGTTCATTGGGCAAGCAAGAGTGGTTGAAATCAACTATTGAACCCACTCCCCTCATGATGATTGGCTATGATTTTGCTGAGTTTGATAAAATAGGCTAGCCTTAGGCCAATGGCCTATACACGTGAGAAGAGAAAGAGGCCACTCATATTGAGACAACCCTCTAATACTCAGCATTAGTAAATAGGGTACTATCACACTTAAGTTACATCTCTTTTGGACACTATAAGTCATACTATGTTAACTTAATATTGATACATTAATTAAGTTATGTCACATATACACAAATCTATATATATGTATACCCACACAAAAAAAGTATACCCATATATAATAATGTACTTCATGTACATTAGTTAAATTAATATTTGATTGGGTCTCATATAATTTATTATCTCAAATATACTCAATTATTATAATGATAATTAATATCAATTATTTATTAACTTAGCAACTGTAGCGCCCCCAAATCCGGGTGCCCCAGAACCTCGGACCTGGTACGTTACGATACATCATTTCTATAACTATTGCGGAAGATATAAACATAAATTGTTTATACAATAACCTTTACACATAAATCCCAAGGTCTGTAACCTTAACTTAATACCTGCATTCAATATCCTACACAACATACAATGTCATTTGTATCCAATACTATTACCATTTTAACCGTATAATAATTCCATCCTGGAACTTGTCTTTGCCTTTGACTGTGTCCGAAGTTTCATTATTAATCTGAAATATTTATCATGATATAGCAAGGGTGAGCAACAAGTTTGCTTAGCAAGTTTAAGTTCAAATGAAGATATATCATGATTGAAAAGAATAATAAGCTGGCAAACTTTCAACAATATAAGAATTGTGAAAGAACATGAATCAATAATGTTGAATAGCCAACAATGAACATGAATAATTTAACTGAACAATATGATAATGAAGGTGATCAGCCTTTCATACCTGATGAACATATAAAATATGCACAACGTGCGAATCAATAAATTATAGATGTGATAGAATCAATAATGATTAACCACAAACATATTTAACAATAACACTCGAATTCGAGTTAGGAAACTTGCCTGTATCGTTGATTACTGCTACGCAATCTTATTTAATCTCTTTATTGAAAAGACCTATCAGCTATCAGATTGATCTTTCAATTAGCATAACATATTTTATAAGTAAACTATCTAACATTTAAACACATAGTCAAATATTAGATAACCTTAACACTATACATACACAAGTCTAAACCTAGCACACATCGAGTCTTTAATAATATTAAATATAGTATACTGAGTGGTTTTTCACAAACAACTAACAAATTAGTTTCTGTCTAGTCTACACTATTTATACAGTGAGTTAGATCGGTTACTAATTTGTAGATCCCTTCCCCATATGAAGGAGTCGTTTAGCCCAGCTACTATACATCAACCATTAAAGGGTACGGGTGCACTACCATAGACTTACCACTACTGTATCATATAACTTGTGAATTAACAGTTAGTCTTTCATTTAATAAGTCTTTCATTATAATCTAGTAAGCCGAATACCTAATCCAGCAACCTGAATTCAGATTGAACTTCAATTTTGTAACTAATTCCCAATCCAGCAGACTGGATTCAACTATTCACCAATCCAGCAACCTGGATTATCCAAATAGATCAATCTAGCATCTTGGATTATCCAAACATACCATTCCAGCACTTAATGGCCAATCTAGCAAACCAGATTGCAATCCAGCAACCTGATGGCCAATCCAGCAAGCTGGATTCTCCTTTTTCAACCAAATCATTTTATTATTTTTTTTTATCTTTTATCCACACATAAATATATGTATTTCATACACAAAAATAATTTTTCAGGAATTTTTCAATTTCCTTTAGTATTTTTCAAAAATCCATTTCTAGTAAATTCCTTAAGAAATTAGCTACCTCACGCTTAACTCCAGAAATTCCCAACTCATGGCGGGATCTTACACATGTTAACGTGAGCCTCCAGTTTAAATTTTGTGGCCATCGGAGTTATACAACTCCGATTATAACAATTTTTGTCAAAAATTACAAATATTAAAATAGTCATAACTTGTTCAATTTAAGTCGGAATGAGCTAATTTTGGACTCAAGCTACTTTATCCCATATATTTTCATGTCCCAAAAGGCCGAAATTTATTTCATAAAATAAGTAGACGAAACTGCCCTTCAAATTTTCGGACAGATTTCTTTTTGTCATTTTCAGTTTTCGCGTCCTTTACTAAAAATTGTCCTGACGGAAATCTACATGGAATTTTTCAGTGATTCCACTTGGATCTGTTAGAAGAATTCTAGATCTAACTCAAGAAATTAACCACACTTAAAAATTCAAAATACAATAGGAGATATGGTCGTTTAAATTTCAGGTTATGTTTTCCCCAAAAATAGTTTTTCTAATCTTTGTGTTTTGTAAGAAATTTTCCTAGATCTCTTGATTAACCAAATAGTAAACATCATAAATAATTATAATACATACTAATACACCTTAAGATCATGGATCTATCATAACACATGATCTATTGCATCAAACTTACACCAAATCCAAGAAAAATGTAATCAAGGCTAAATTTTTTTTATAGTTTTCTAACTTTTTAAAACATAGTTTTCTTTTTCTTGCCTTTGATCTAACTTTTGATCATCAAAAGTAAAAGATCTCAACATATCACACTTATATATATATAGATATAAGATTTTAGAGTTTTGAAATCTCAGATCCATGTTTTGATGGAAAATACACAAAATAAATTGAATAAACTAGTTAAAGCTTATACCTTTGCTTATGATTTCTTTCTTCTTCTTCCTAGAGTTTGTTTATGGGACTAAGAACACACAAAGCACTCTCTCTCTAACCTTCAATGGCTGCCAAAAATCTCTCCCTCTCTCACTTTCTTTTGTTTTGTGTTAGCCAAAAAGAAAGGAGAGAGAAATAAAATGAAATAGAAGAGAAGAGAAATGAAATGATTGTGGGTGATAGTATTTTTAAGTTTGCTAGTAATAATAAAGATTAAATACAAAGTATCTATCACCCCTATCTCCCCAATCTTATCCTCTCTCTCTTTCATTATTACTCATTTGATAAGGTAATGGTGGCTTGTTTATTAGAGTGACACTTGGAAAGTAAAGATAAGGATAAATACGAATGTAATCATTACATCACTCTCCCTTATCTCTTCTCCTCTCTTGTGGTCGGCCATGTGGCCTTCTTATCACTCATTTTATTTTCTTTTTAATGCTTTATTTTAGTTATCAAATGTCTAACATGTCCCTCTTTAATTGGGCTAAAGTCTTGGGCTCCAAATTAATTCATTTGGGCTCCCTAATTAAAACCTTTGGGCCATGAAATTAGGCTAGGTCCAATACCTTTAATCCTATCCTACCCTAATCATTTAATTAGGTTTTCATTCACCCAATTCGTAAATCAAATCCTTACTCATGTAATTACGTAACCCAATTAGACTTGCTTTTATAAAATTAATAAATTGAGATAATAAAATAAATCCCTTAGAGTTAGTTAATATTTTCAATATTAATATTCTCCCATACCATAACCCTTAGGTTATTTAATTCCTATACCTAATTTATATATTAGGCTACATTAGTTTCTTTTATTTGCTTATTATATAATAAACAAATATAAGTAATCAAATAATATACATACTCATACCAAATAATTTAATACTTTGAGAAATGTACCATAATTCTCATACTATCTTTATTCTTATCATTCCTCTTGCTAAAATATATATATCACAACACTAAATATATATATATATATATATATATATATGTACCTATACATATACACATTTTAAGAATTCAAACCAAATCATATAGATTCTTTAAATTTTTTTAACTAAATCCTCAAATTTTCATCTAGGTTTTATTCATTAACCTTTATTTTAATCATTTAAGATTTTATAAATTCTCGGGTTGTCACATTCACCCCTTCTTCTAAGAATTTCGTCCTTGAAATTACAGCCTACTAATTCCTACTCCTTCTATTCACCAAAACTAGGTTTTCAAGTTAACCTTTATCTGATTTCATTCTCATTTAATGAATACACACGACTTCCTTCTATGAGAAATTATTCTATCATCACATTCTACCCAGACTTCTCCCCAAGGAGTTAAAAACTTTTCAAATAATGCTGAGTGGCCATGAACTTTCATTTTTTTAATTTTTAAAAGTTTAAACAGAAATTCATCTGCAAATCGCTCTGGACTTACGGACACATTGGGTGATCAGCCCGTATGCCCTGCATTGATCAGATGCTACATGCTGAAACGACATTCGCGTTAATCATCACCGCCTTTGGCGCAAAAATATTTCCCAATTTAGGGATGTTCATACTCAGCCTAGCTTCCGAATCAAAACAATATGGTTCGGGATAAGTTCTCAAAGAGATACTTGAATTTTCATAAACATTTGTCGAGCTGAATCAAATAGCTTTAGACATATACCAATAATTCCAATATCAATCAAAACATTTGTCTGGCCAAATTTAATTGGCAATTAAAATTTCTTTAAAATTCTGAAAATTATTTTATGACGTCATTATATCGCACTGTATTTACAGTCCGTTAAAGATTTCGTCATTTTTGCGACTTTGTCATAAAACAATATACCACAGTGGGCTGACGATCTTTAGATCACATCCAACACTAGGTAAGACTGTATTAATAACTCCATAGTTTTTATCATCTTTGCACCAGGTTTCATGATGCATTAATGATAAAAAAAAATACGTTTTGATATTTTAAATAATCTTTATCTAGCCGAAACAATTAGCGTAGACTTTTCTTTTAAACGGTTCAAAAATCTTTGAAAATTAGTATGTGTTATCATTCAACAGGTAACAATGTGTCAGGGTCCAGAAGTCCACACATACACAATTATCACCATATTTTGAGGATAACAAAACTTCATTTTTGGTGTTATCATGCCACAACAGGTAACGATGTGTTAGTGGTACGAAGCCCACTTCTACACAATTATAACCACGTGTTGCTGACAACAAAATTCATTTATATTTGTAAAAATTATTTTTGTGTATAAAATACATGTATTTATGTGTGGACAAAAGTTAAAAAAATAAAAAATAATAATTTGGTTAAAAAAGAAGAATCCAGCTTACTGGATTGGCCATCAGGTTGCTGGATTGCAATCTGGTTTGCTGGATTGGCCATCAAGTGCTGGAATGGGATATTTGGATAATCCAGGATGCTGGATTGATCTATTTGGATAATCTATATTGCTGGATTGGTGGATAGTTGAATCCAGTCTGTTGGATTGGGAATTAGTTACTAAATTGAAGTTCAATCTGAATCCAGGTTGCTGGATTAGGTATTCGGCTTAATAGATTATAATGAAAGACTTATTAAATGAAAGACTAAGTGTTAATTTACAAGTTATATAATACAGTAGTGGTAAGTCTAAGGTAGTGCACTCGTACCCTTTAATGGTTGATGTATAGTAGCTAGGCTAAACAACTCCTTCATATGGGGAAGGGATCTACGAATTAGTAACCGATCTAACTCACTAGTGAAAATAGTGTAGACTAGACGAAATCTAATTTGTTAGTTGTTTGTGGAAAACCACTCAGTATACTATATTAAATATTATTAAAGACTCGATGTGTGCTAGGTTTAGACTTGTGTAGTGTATGTATAGTGTTAAGGTTATCTAATATTTGACTATGTGTTTAAATGTTAGATAGTTTACTTATAAAATATGTTATGCTAATTGAAAGATCAATCTGATAACTGATAGGTCTTTTCAATAAAGTGATTAAATAAGATTGCGTAGCAGTAATCAACGATACAGGCAAGTTTTCTAACTCGAATTCGAGTGTTATTTTTAAATATGTTTGTGATTAATCATTGTTGATTATATCACATCTATGATTTATTGATTCGCACGTTGTGCATATTGTATATGTTCATCAGGTATGAAAGGCTGATCACCTTCATTACCATATTGTTCAGTTAAATTATTCATGTTCATTGTTGGCTATTCAGAATTATTGATTCATGTTCTTTCAAAATTCTTATATTGTTGCAAGTTTGTTAGCTTATTATTCTTTTCAATCATGATATATCTTCATTTGAACTTAAACTTGCTGGTCAAACTTGTTGCTCACCCTTGCTATATCATGATATACATTTCAGATTAAAGATGAAACTTCGGACACAGTCAAAGGCAAAGACAAGTTTCAGGATAGAATTATTATACGGTTAAAATGGTAATAGTATTGGATACAAATGACATTGTATGTTGTGTAGGATATTGAATGCAGGTATTAAGTTAAGGTTACAGACCTGGGGATTTATGTGTAAAGGTTATTGTATAAACAATTTATGTTTATATCTTCCGCAATAGTTATAGAAATGATGTATCGTAACGTACCAGGTCCGAGGTTCTGAGGACCCGGATTTGGGGGCGCTATAGTTGGTATCATAGCTGTAGGTTATAAACCTTAGGTAGGGTTAGCTTAGGCTATAACTGCAGGGATGAGAATAAGGAATAAACTCAAATAGAGTTTAAGTTCTAAGCGATGAATTTGGGCTATGTATTAATAAGTCAATAAGATTCAAAGAAGAATCCTTACAAGTAATAAAGATCTAGAGTTACCTAACTCTATTAATAAAGATGAACAGTAGTAATGAATAGATAGAGTCTAAAAGACTAAAAGTATAAAGGAAAAGAAGATCGTAAAGCAAAACGATCATAACATAGAAAGGAATCGTAATATAATACGATTATATTATGAGATCACAACATGATTTGATAAGGAGGACGGATGATCAATCAAATGATTGAAAACTTTATAGCAGGATTGCTGTATGACAGTGGTACTATGAAATTGTACTATTAAAACTCAGAAAAGAGTTGTGAATTGTAGATACGGATTAAGTAAAATTCGTATCGAGTAAAGAGGGAACTAGGAATATGTGGGATTTCAATTGGGACTCATGTTAACAGCTAAGTTGTATGATTCCTTGTATGGGCAGGGAATTTATGCTTGGTTTTAGGACCACTTAGCTTCCTATATTGATTAGTGGCTGAGTTGACCAATTCCTTGTATGGGCAGGGGATTGGGTTTGGTTCGACAACCACTTAGCTTGTTATATTGATAATCATTGAAATGTTGGTGTCGTGTTATCCGCTATATGTATGTTGAGAAGGTGATTCTTTTCTCATGTGTATAACGGATAGGTAGAAAATATAATATTAGGTGCGAGTTCTTTAAACTCACACTTATGGTAAATTCGTGACTCATAATCGTATGATGGAACCCTCAGCGAATGGACGACTTTGGTCTGACTAGGATAAGTTCCAAAACCCATATGATTGTGGTAAGTTCCTGAACATAACTGTGGTATGTTTGATGAACTATACGGGAGTATAGGAAAATTGTGAATGAAGGATTGAGGATAATAGAAATAGATAGAATTATTAAGCAATTGATCATTAGAAGAATTGAAGTTGATGGTGTAAGTATAGGTATTCCAAATCTTCTAGCTATGCTAGATGTAATATCCGAGATTTTGTATGTAATTTAATAATTATCAATAAATGAATTTATGTGAAACTCTTGTGTGATTTCTTTTATTAGATGTATATGTGTTATACATGTATGTGTATTTTAAGTTATGTGATGTGAGGGATTTAAATAGTTGGGTTGGATTAATTTAACTATTTAAATTGGTTAAGTATGAAATTAATCCTATTAGTTTTGTGGCTTTAAATCACGAGTTAAAGTTCGGAGCGGAATTTAGTTACGCGGTCTGCGTATTTGAGTCTGAAACGTTGAAATTAGTCAAGATAGACTGTAACCATGAAAATGTGTCACGGTTGACTTTTTGGTCAAAGTTAACCGGTTGACTTTTTTGGGTAAAAAGTCAACCACGAATTTTGGAGATGAATTTGACGAAATGGATAGTTCCATGACGTCCAGGACGTCGACTTTAGTAGGAATCGATATAAGTATTGTAACGTTCGGCTACGGAGGGAAAAATGGTCAAAATGATTATTTAATTGATTAAATGATTATAATAATGTTGTTATTTATACAAAGTCAGTTGTTGGGAGTCTTGGTGACAGCTAAATTGGGACAAGGAGGGAGAGTATATACGTATATAGCAATATTGTGAAAGGAGGGGGTTATATTTGCTTTCTTTTATTCCTAGACCTTTCCATTCCATAACCTCCTTCTCTAATTATTTGAATTGATGATTGTAACTGGTATGTGCATATGGAGGGGCTGCAAAATCAGTTTCTCTATCACCTATTATATATATACACTCCTCCCCCAAAGTGCATTTTCCTTTCACTTTGCAAAGTTGCACCCAAGAGAGCAAATAGATATTGAGAGTGAGTGTTTGAGAGTGTTAGAAGAGTTCTGGAGATTTGGAGAGGCTAAGCAAGCAAGGAGTGAGTCTCCAACAGAATTAAACAAGAAGAATTCACAGAAGTAAGTCATGAACCATTTTTATGTTCTTGAAGAGAAATGGTGAAAAATGCATGAACTAGCATGGTAGATGTTTTATTTTGGAATTGTAATGCCATGTTAGTGCTTGTTTCTGATATGTGGTTGTAGAAAATGAAAATTCTGGTATTCATCATGTTTCAAATTCGTAGAGAATCGTAGAATTCATGTATTCATGCTAACTATTTGATAAAATGCCACTAAGATGCTAATTTGTGCAAATCATGGAAATTTAGTGAGTTTCTTTGTTGTGTTATGTTCAAGCATGTTAGTATAGATGATCTGGACAATATGAGCATTTGGATTGCATGCTAGAATCGAAATCATGATTTTCTCAAAGTTGGTTCAAACTAGTGTTGCGTGACTTTTCGGATTTTTCGGTCGCTTGAAATCATGTCTTCAGTAATCCGTTTGTTGCATCTAATAATTTTATAAAATAGTATGTATTATCATGTACCATCTGTCCAAATTTCATAGTAAACGGAGTTATATTGAGTGAGATATGAATTTCGTAAGCAAGTATGTTCATAATAAAGTCTGCAGAAAATCTGGAAATTCCAGAAATTTTCTAAGTGTTAGAACATGTTCTGGCACGCTTTTCAATGCAGTCGGTTCGTGGTCTTAACTTGCTGTTTTCTGGAATATGATATTTTTGTAAAATACTATGCTATATGAAGTGTATTGTGTCAAATGGTCAGAGTCATATCATGTATGGATTGTTCGGACTTGTGATTGTTTACCTATTCGCACAAGTTCCTTTATCATAAAGTTCTATAACTTCAATTATCTTGCAAGTTTTATTATTGACTACTCAGTTATTACTTTAGCTGCTATGCTTTAAAGTTCTGTTTATTTGAAGAACTGTTTCTAAGTATGCTTTCTAGCCTTTTTGTTTCGGCTAGTTATTATTGATGAAAAATGATATAATTCAAATCCTTTGAAGCTATTTAATATTTACCAATTCAAATTATTTTGGTGCGGTCTCTCATGACTACTAAGATGAACAACCCGAATAAACGGGCAAACAGATGTCGGGTATATAGTCTCATTTATGCTTATACAATTTAAACTTTATACTTGTGCACAATGTAGGGTACAATAGGCTGATCACCTGGAGTACTTGCAGAGACCGTTTACAATCTATGTGATTGTTAAACCGTCTGATGGTTTTCGATGAAATAAAGTAACATTCAGGGTATTTAACACCCCTTAGTATGCTATTGAGAATTCTAAACTCTTATCTTTGATATTATTGCTTAACACTTGATAATTCTTTCAACTGTTGAGATATTGTCATACAGATGTTTTTACTCCTGATGTATGTTTTCAAACTTCTTTATATAGTTGCTGGGCAATTTATGCACATTCTTGCTTAAACCTTTCAGTTAAGGATGAAAAGGCTGATGGCTCGGGCAAAAACAAGGGGAAGTCTAAGATAAAATGTTGAGAGTTATTTATGTAATAAGTTTATATTTCCGCATATGATGTAATGTAGCGATAAACGGTAAATTTAAGTTTCAGTTTATTTAAGGTTGTAAAGACTTGGGATTTTGCTTGAATAAGTATGTAATAGTTATTATTATTATTATTTTAGGAGTTTATGTAGTTAGATGATGATGTATGTTGTACCGTGAGTACCATGTCCTGTAATCGATGTTACACGGATTTGGGGGCATCACACTAGACTTCGAAATTTTTGGACATCAAGCTAAATTCGCACTAAAATTCAGGAATTTTTCAATTTCCTTTAATATTTTTCAAAAATTCATTTCTAGTAAATTCCTTAAGAAATTAGCTACCTCACGCTTAACTCCAAAAATTCCCAACTTTTGGCAGGATCTTACACATGTTAACGTGAGCCTCCAGTATAAATTTTGTGGCCATCGGAGTTATACAACTCCGATTATAGCAATTTTTGTCGGAAAATTACAAATATTGAAATAGTCATAACTTGCTCAATTTAAGTCGGAATGAGCTCATTTTTGGACACAAGCTACTTTATCCCATATATTTGCATTTCCCAAAAGTCCGGAATTTATTTCATAAAATAAGTGGACAAAACTACCCTTCAAATTTCCGGACAGATTGCTTTTTGTCATTTTCAGTTTTCGCGTCTTTTTCTAAAAACTGTCCAGATAGAAATCTACAAGGAATTTTTTAGTGATTCCACTTGGATACGTTAGAATACTTCTAGATCTAACTCTAGAAACTAACCACACTCAAAAATGCGAAATACAATAGGAGATATGGTGGTTTGAATTTCAGGTTACATTTTCCCCAAAAATAATTTTTCTAATCTTTGTGTTTTGTAAGAAATCTTCCTAGATCTCTTGATTAACCAAATATTAAACATCATAAATAATTATAATACATACTAATACACCTTAATATCATGGATCTACCATGATCCATGATCTATTGCATCAAACTTACACCAAATCCAAGAAAAACAAAATCAAGGCTAAGAAAATTATAGTTTTCTAACTTTTTCAAACATAGTTTCCTTTTTCTTGCTTATGATCTAACTTTTGATCATCAAAAGTAATAGATCTCAACATATCACACTTATATACATATAGATCCAAGATTTTGGAGTTTTGAAATCTTAGATCCAAGTTTTGATGGAAAATACGCAAAATAAATTGAATAAACTAGTTAAAGCTTATACCTTTGCTTATGATTTCTTTCTTCTTCCTAGAGTTTGTTTATGGGACTAAGAACACACAAAGCACTCTCTCTCTACCCTTCAATTGCAGTCGAAAATCAATTCCTCTCTCACTTGCTTTTGTTTTGTGTTAGCCAAAAAGAAAGGAGAGAGAAATAAAATGAAATAGAAGAGATGAGAAATAAAATGATTGTGGGTGTTAATATATTTAAGTTTGCTAGTAATAATAATGATTAGATACAAAGTATATATCATCCCTATCTCCCCAATCTTATCCTCTCTCTCTCTCTCTCATTATTACTCATTAGATAAGGTAATGGTGGCTTGTTTATTAGAGTGACACTTGGAAAGTAAAGATAAGGATAAATAAGAATGTAATCATTACATCATTCTCCCTTATCTCTTCTCCTCTCTTGTGTCCGGCCATGTGGCCTTCTTATCACGCATTTTATTTTCTTTTTAATGCTTTATTTTAGTTATCACATGTCTAACATGTCCCTCTTTAATTGGGCTAAAGTCTTGGGCTCCAAATTAATTCTTTTGGGCTCCCTAATTAAAACCTTTGGGCCATGAAATTAGGCTAGGTCCAATACCTTTAATCATATCCTACCCTAATTATTTAATTAGGGTTTTCATTCACCCAATTAGTAAATCAAATCCTTACTCATGTAATTACGTAACCCAATTAGACTTGCTTTTATAAAATTAATAAATTGAGATAATAAAATAAATCCCTTAGAGTTAGTTAATACTTTCAATATTAATATTCTCCCATGCCATAACCCTTAGGTTATTTAATTCCTATACCTAATTTATATATTAGGTTACATTAGTTTCTTTTATTTGCTTATTATATAATAAACAAATATAAGCAATCAAATAATATACATACTCATATCAAATAATTTAATACTTTGAGAAATGTACCACAATTCTCATATTATCTTTATTCTTATCATTCTTCTTGCTAAAATATATATATCACATCACTATATATATATATATATATATATATATATGTACCTATACATATACACATTTTAAGAATTCAAATCAAACCATATAGATTCTTTAAATTTTTTAACTAAATCCTCAAATTCCCATCTAGGTTTTATTCTTTAACATTTATTTTAAACATTTAAGATTTCATAAATTCTCGGGTTGTCACACTCACTCCTTCTAAGAATTTCGTCCTCGAAATTACAGCCTACTAATCCCTACTCCTTCTATTCATCAAAACTAGGTTTTCAAGTTAACCTTTATCTGATTTCATTCTCATTTAATGAATACACACAGCTTCCTTTTATTAGGAATTATTCTATCATCACATTCTACCCAGACTTCTCCCCAAGGAGTTAAAAACTTTTCAAATAATGCTGAGTGGCCATGAACTTTCATTTTTCAATTTTGAAAAGGTTCAAACAGAAATTTATCTGCAAACCGCTCTTAACTTACGGACACATTGGGTGATCAGCCCGTATGTCCTGCATTGATCAGATGCTACGTGCTGGAACGACATTCGCGTTCATCATCACCGCCATTGGCGCAAAAATATTTCCCAATTTAGGGATGTTCATACTCAGCCTGGATTCCGAATCAAAACAATATGGTTCGGGATAAGTTCTCAAAGAGATACTTTAATTTTCATAAACATTTGTCTAGCTGAATCAAATAGCTTTAGACATATAACAATAATTTCAATATCAATCAAAACATTTGTCTTGCCAAATTTAATTGGCACTTGAAATTTCTTTAAAATTTTAAAAATTATTTTATGACGTCATTATACCGCACTGTATTTACAGTCCGTTAAAGATTCCGTCATTTTTGCAACTTTGTCATAAAATAATATACCATAGTGGGCTGACGATCTTTAGATCACATCCAACACTAGGTAAGACAGTATTAATAACTCCATCATTTTTATCATCTTTGCACCAGGTTTAATGATGCATTAATGATAAAAAAAAATACGTTTTGATATTTTAAATAATCTTTGTCTAGCCGAAACAATTAGCGTAGACTTTTCTTTTAAACGGTTCAAAAATCTTTGAAAATTAGTTTGTGTTATCATTTAACAGATAACAATGTGTCAGGGTCCCGAAGTCCACACATACACAATTATCACCATATTTTGAGGATAACAAAACTTCATTTTTGGTGTTATCATACCACAACAGGTAACGATGTGATAGTGGTACGAAGTCCACTTCTACACAATTATAACCATGTGTTGCTGACAACAAAATTCATTTATATTTGTAAAGGCACATTAGTGCAAATTTAGCTTGATGTCCAAAAATTTCGAAGTCTCGCATAGCTAGAAGATTTGGAATACCTATACTTCCACCATCAACTTCAATTCTTCTAATAATCAATTGCTTAATACTTCTATCTATTTCTATTATCCTCAATCCTTCATTCACAATTTTCCTATACCCCCGTATAGTTCATCAAACATACCACACGTTATGAGTTTAAGAACTTACCACAATCATATTGGTTTTGAAACTTAGCCTAGTCAGACCAAAGTCGTCCATTCGCTGAGGGTTCCATCATACGATCATGAGTCATGAACTTACCATAAGTGTGAGTTTAAAGAACTCGCACCTAATCTTATATTTTCTACCTATCCGTTATACACATGAGAAAAGAATCACCTTCTCAACATACATATAGCGAGTAGCGCGACATCAACATTTCAATGATTATCAATATAACAAGCTAAGTGGTTGTCGAACCAAACACAATCCCCTGCCCATACAAGGAATTGGTCAACTCAGCCACTAATCAATATAGGAAGCTAAGTGGTCCTAAAACCAAGAATAAATTTCCCGCCCATACAAGGAATCATACAACTTAGCTGTTATCATGAGTCTCCAATTGAAATTCCACATATTCCTAGTTCCCTCTTTACTCGATACGAATTTCATTTAATCCGTATCTACAATTCACAACTCTTTCCTGAGTTTTAATAGTACAATTTCATAGTACCACTATCATACAGTAATCCTGCTATAAAGTTTTCAATCATTTGATCGATCATCTGTCCTCCTTATCAAATCACGTTGTGATCTCATAATATAATCGTATTATATTACCATTCTTTTCTATGTTATGATCGTTTTGCTTTACGATCTTCTTTCTCTTTATAATTTTAGTCTTTTAGACTCTATCTAATCATTACTACTGTTCATCTTTATTATCAGAGTTAGGTAACTCTAGATCTTTATTACTTGTCAGGATTCTTCTTTGAATCTTATTGACTTATTAATACATTGCCCAAATTCATCGCTTAGAACTTAAACTCTATTTGAATTTATTCCTTATCCTCATCCATGCGGTTATAGCCTAAGGTAACCCTACCTAAGGTTTATAACCTACAGCTCTGATACCAACTGTAGCGCCCCCAAATCCGGGTCCCCAGAACCTCGGACCTGGTACGTTATGATACATCATTTCTATAACTATTGCGGATGATATAAATATAAATTGTTTATACAATAACCTTTACACATAATTCCCAAAGTCTATAACCTTAACTTAATACCTGCATTCAATATCCTACACAACATACAATGTCATTTGTATCTAATACTATTGCCATTTTAACCATATAATAATTCCATCCTGGAACTTGTCTTTGCCTTTGACTGTGTCCAAAGTTTCATTTTTAATCTGAAATGTTTATCATGATATAGCAAGGGTGAGCAACAAGTTTGCTCAGCAAGTTTAAGTTCAAATGAAGATATATCATGATTGAAAAGAATAATAAGCTGACAAACTTTCAACAATATAAGAATTTTGAAAGAACATGAATCAATAATTCTGAATAGCCAATAATGAACATGAATAATTTAATAGAACAATATGGTAATAAAGGTGATCAGCCTTTTATGCCTGATAAACATATACAATATACATAACGTGCGAATAAATAAATCATAGATGTGATATAATCAACAATGATTAACCACAAACATATTTAACAATAACACTCGAATTCGAGTTAGGAAACTTGCCTGTATCGTTGATTACTGCTACGCAATCTTATTTAATCGCTTTATTGAAAAGACCTATCAGTTATCAGATTGATCTTTCAATTAGCATAACATATTTTATAAGTAAACTATCTAACATTTAAACACATAGTCAAATATTAGATAACCTTAACACTATACATACACAAGTCTAAACCTAGCACACATCGAGTCTTTAATAATATTCAATATAGTATACTGAGTGATTTTTCACAAACATTTAATAAATTAGTATTCGTCTAGTCTACACTATTTTCACAGTGAGTTAGATCGGTTACTAATTTGTAGATCACTTCCCCATATGAAGGAGTCGTTTAGCCCAGCTACTATACATCAACCATTAAAGGGTACGAGTGCACTACCTTAGACTTACCACTACTGTATCATATAACTTGTGAATTAACACTTAGTCTTTTATTTAATAAGTCTTTCATTATAATCTAGTAAACCGAATACCTAATCCAGCAACTTGGATTCAGATTGAACTTCAATTTTGTAACTAATTCCCAATCTAACAGACTGGATTCAACTATCCACCAATCCAGCAACCTAAATTATCCAACTAGATCAATCCAGTATCCTGGATTATCCAAACATACCATTCCAGCACTTGATGGCCAATCCAGCAAACCAGATTGCAATCCAGCAACCTGATGGCCAATCTAGCAAGTTGGATTCCCCTTTTTTAACCAAATCATTTTATTATTTTTTTATATTTTGCCCACACATAAATACATGTATTTCATACACAAAAATAATTTTTCAGGAATTTTTCAATTTCCTTTAGTATTTTTCAAAAATCCATTTCTAGTAAATTCTTTAAGAAATTAGCTACCTCACGCTTAACTCCAGAAATTCTCAACTCTTGGCGAGATCTTACACATATTAACGTGAGTCTCCAGTTTAAATTTTGTGGCCATCGGAGTTATACAACTCCGATTATAGCAATTTTTGTCAAAAATCTGCAAATATTGAAATAGTTATAACTTGCTCAATTTAAGTCGGAATGAGCTCATTTTTGGACACAAGCTACTTTATCCCATATATTTTCATGTCCCAAAAGGTCCGGAATTTATTTCTTAAAATAAGTGGATGAAACTTCCCTTCAAATTTCCGGACAGATTACTTTTTGTCATTTTCAGTTTTTGCGTCCATTACTAAAAACTGTCCAGACGGAAATCTACATGGAATTTTTCTGTGATTCCACTTGGATCTGTTAGAAGACTTCTAGATCTAACTCTAAAAATTAACCACACTCAAAAATTCAAAAAACAATAGGAGATATGGTCATTTGAATTTCAGGTTACGTTTTCCCCAAAAATAGTTTTTCTAATAATTGTGTTTTGTAAAAAATCTTCCTAAATCTCTTGATTAACCAAATATTAAACATCATAAATAATTATAATACATACTAATACACCTTAAGATCATGGATCTACCATGATCCATGATCTATTGCATCAAACTTACACCAAATCCAAGAAAAACATAATCAAGGCTAAGAAAATTATAGTTTTCTAACTTTTTAAATCATAGTTTCCTTTTTCTTGCCTTTGATCTAACTTTTGATCATCAAAAGTAATAGATCTCAACATATCACACATATATACATATAGATCCAAGATTTTGGAGTTTTGAAATCTTAGATCCAAGTTTTGATGGAAAATACTCAAAATAAATTGAATAAACTAGTTAAAGCTTATACCTTTGCTTATGATTTCTTTCTTCTTCTTCCTAGAATTTGTTTATAGGACTAAGAACACACAAAGCACTCTCTCTGTCTCTCACTTGCTTTTGTTTTGTGTTAGCCAAAAAGAAAGGAGAGAGAAATGAAATGAAATAGAAGAAAAGAGAAATGAAATGATTGTGGATGTTAGTATATTTAAGTTTGCTAGTAATAATAATGATTAAATACAAAGTATCTATCATCCTATCTCCCCAATCTTATCCTCTCTCTCTCTCTCTCATTATTACTCATTAGATAAGGTAATGGTGGCTTGTTTATTAGAGTGACACTTGGAAAGTAAAGATAAAGATAAATAAGAATGTAATCATTACATCATTCTTCCTTATCTCTTCTCCTCTCTTGTGGCCGGTCATGTGACCTTCTTATCACTCATTTTATTTTCTTTTTAATGCTTTATTTTAGTTATCAAATGTCTAACATATACCTCTTTAATTGGGCTAAAGTCTTGGGCTCCAAATTAATTCTTTTCGGCTCCCTAATTAAAACTTTTGGGCCATGAAATTAGGCTAGGTCCAATACCTTTAATCCTATCCTACCCTAATCATTTAATTAGGGTTTTCATTCACCCAATTAGTAAATCAAATCCTTACTCATGTAATTACTTAACCGAATTAGACTTTCTTTATAAAATTAATAAATTGAGATAATAAAATAAATCCCTTAGAGTTAGTTAATATTTTCAATATTAATATTCTCCCATGCCATAACCCTTAGGTTATTTAATTCCTATACCTAATTTATATATTAGGCTACATTAGTTTCTTTTATTTTTTTATTATATAATAAACAAATATAAGCAATCAAATAATATACATACTCATACCAAATAATTTAATACTTTGAGAAATGTACCACAATTCTCATATTATCTTTATTCTTATCATTCCTCTTGCTAAAAAATATATATATTACATCACTAAATATATATATGTACCTATGCATAAACACATTTTAAGAATTTAAATCAAACCATATAGATTCTTTAAATTTTTTAACTAGATCCTCAAATTCCCATCTAGGTTTTATTCTTTAACCATTATTTTAATCATTTAAGATTTTATAAATTCTCGGGTTGTCACAGCAATAATTTAGCAATTGAACTAACAAACTCTACACACCAATACATGACCTTTAATTATAGTCAAGCTATTAGCCTCCCACGGACATTACCCAAGGGTCAAAGAAGAGTTGGTGGCTAACTCCCACAAACTACTACTATTCATTGTACTAGCCATATAGTTAACCATCATTGCTCTCACATGGACTAACTTACAAGCTTATATCTAATAACTTAATGTTATTACCATATGATATGATAGGATCACACATACACCCAATCATAAAATCCATGTATATTTGACAATACCAAATATATATTAATTGAGTATTGTCACACCTCATTATAATGAACTTTATTATTTTAATTATACATAGTCATTGAAATAATTATTTATTTAATTTATTTTAGCATCTTTTATAAAGTACACATTAATGTACCACACATAACACATTGTCACATAGATCCAGTTATGCAACTCATGTGACTTATTTCACTTTACCATATAGTTTCCTATATTATATAGTTTTTTTGAAGTGTCACACTTCATTTCATGTCATATAGATGTAGCTACTATATAACATATAATTACATATCATTGCACATAGCAATTAATTCACATAATAATAATATTAATTAATTCCTTTAATTATTCATTCATTAAATTATTTAATGAATGCTTATTTCACCACTTTGCCACACTAGGCATATCTCACAAGCTCAATATTAAGCTTATTATCCCTTCCATCATACATTAGTATTCTTTTAATATAAGATTTGTGTGACATATACACTCTAATGTTAATCTACCTTAAATAATTATACACTTATAATATGTATAACATTTACGCTTAGAATAATTAATATTTACTCTGTTAATTATTCAAATAATAACTTAAGTTATTTAATACAATAACTTAGTTTTCTTTTATAGATTTAACCTTCTTGAAAATACATAAGATATAATTACTATTATGTATTCTTCCATAACGCGACATAATATGTTTTTATTATATTTTCTCCAATAGAGGCACCAATTATAATAAAATAAATATAATATCTAAGAATTATTAAAATAATTACATGTACGACACATGTACACATATTATATAGAAAATAGACCATAAGTTTATTATGATAAATTGTTCTCATTAATTTATTACATATAGCAAATATGTTTTAATATATTACCATATTAATAAATCATACCTATTACCTCATACAAAGACATATAAAGTAAAATAACATTCTCCCTTTTATTGAAATAATTCAATATTAAAAATTATTTTAATTATTTCTCTTTCTTTTCTATAAATTGTCCCCAAAGCAATTTCTTTAATCTGTACATTTAATCATTTCTCAAATATTAATTAACTCTCTAATCAATATTTATTAAAGATATATTGGTTTAACAACGTGTGTATATATATATATATATATATATATATATATATATATATATATTATTAACGTCGTTCGGACATTCACATATTACCATGCTAAGTAATATATATAAGGGCACTTACTATAATCACATACCCCACACATGAATTAACTCACTATTTACTTAAGTGATCTTAAACCCTCTACTAGATCACCATAGTTAATTAAGGTTTTAAATATACAATTTATATTACTTTATAATATAACTTCTAATTTAAATTAACCAATATTTATACTTATTAGTTAATTCTCTTAACTAACTAATTCATGCTTTACTATCTCAATCCATCCATGGATAGCTTAAGCATTAATTAAAACTCATATTACACCATACTAGTTACTAGTATATATATTCAAGAAAATGGTGATTATTCATCAAAGATATTTAATGTCACCAACTTACTATGATAAAATGATTCTATAAATTATTTAATGTCGATAGATAAATCTTATCCATCTTTTTACTAATTCATCTCTACAATTTATAACAAATATATAATAATGATATATATTTATTAAACACAAAATCACTTATTATATAGCTCATACTATCCTATGTAACACAATACTACATACCTCGTATCACATATATATATATTCTTATTCGAACCCATCTCATGCTTTAAGAATTTTATTTATTAAATTCTTATTTTAATAATTTCTAAAAATTCGGGTTCTTACATCCTCTCCCCCTTATAAGGATTCCGTCCTCGGAATCACCGAAGCCTCCTCTACTTGGTGCTATTCCGAATATTACATATTCTCTTGAATAATTTATCCATTCTCTTTTTAGAAGTTTTATTATTATAACCTTCTTAATCGTATTCTACTATTTTCTCCTTTCTAAGGAACATTCTACTTACTACATTCATCCTTCAGAAGAATATGAATCTTTTGTGATTTTTCAATAATCGGGAAGTAGTATGAATAACTCAGATTCCAAATTATGCCGAGGGGTCACAAAATCGTGAACGTTTCTCCAGGTTTACTAATGTTTCAACACAATTCTTCACACTGCAAACCAGAGTGTTTATCAATCACAAAGACTGAAAACACCCTCCACGCGTGCCGGCCTAAGGCTTAATCTTGGCGCTGCACCGCCGGCCTACAGTACCCGGCTCCCCTGGTCTGGCATTGTCGCGCCAGCTTTCTAGGCTTGGGCAGCGCTGCGGCGCCAGCCCTGTTCCATTGAAAATTTTTCGAAGTTTTTCAAATTCTAAAATTCCCGAGCTCATAACGCGATCGTTATAACTCGGAATTGGCTCATTCCAAAGCCAATAGTTCACATATAACATGTTCTACGATTCCATCCAGCCATAATTCATTTCTGATTCCGTTAGCAGAAAATTCATTGTTTCGTCCATTTTTATATTTTCGTTAAACGTTAGTGAACGTTCGACGCTTAATTCTTCGGTTTAACTTCGAATTCGTTCGTTATTGCTCTCGCAAGTCTTGTTTACTTAATTATACTTGATGTCATCGAAAACCATCATTTTTGAATCACACGACAAATTTTGACTTGTATTTCGAGAAAATTTACGATTCGACTCTTAACGTCTAATTGCGTAAACTTTTGTCGAATCTTCGTTACTCGGTATTTTTACATCAAACCAAATGGAATCAATCCATTGGTTATTCATCTATGATTCTCACCATCACACACATCTAAGTTTTAATGGCTTTCTTCATTTAGTTCATTAACCATTCAATTATGGTTTTAACTCATTTCTTCACTAACTTCTTAACGATTCACTTATGGTTTTACTTGTACATGATTATTAGTGATCTAAAGTCCACTAATATCAATCTTAGTACTTCCTACCACTCATGCTTTATCAATTTTCACTTCTCTATCAATTCAAGAATTGAAGGAAGATTAAATCTTAAGGTTAACACTTAAACCTTTTTAAGTTTTCTTGAATTCATGCCTTTGTTCTTGACAAAAGAATTACATAACTTCATTGCCTCTTGGATTGCTCATCACAAGCTCTTCCATTCTCTCTTCTCTTCTCTCTCAATATTGGTTGGTTTTTCAAACCCACAAATGAACTCTTAACCTTCTCTTTTATAGGCAAGCAAGACCAAGGATAGAATGGTCATTGGACCAAACCTCCTCAACCCCCCACCTCCTTCACATGCTACCCCATGTCCCCCCACATGCAACCTATGTCCTCCCATGTGCTAGAATGTGCTAGCACATGGCCACCATGTGCTATCATGTGCTCATGGGTTGCCCCATGGGTTTTACCCACCGATTCGATCCACAGGTTTAATTCTTAATATAATTCAAATTAAATCTATTTACTTCGTATAAAATTCATATTATACATTGTATTAAATCTCATATCCTCCTCGTATTATACTCGTGTAATAACTAGTACTATATTTGTATCCATTATGTATAATAATCATTTATTATTACACATAACCATTTTCTTCTTTAATTCCACTTTCCCTAACCCTTAGGGTTTTAAGTCCGCATGCGAAAACTTCGCGAGCCATAAATGAAATATTATTACATATCCCATCTCGTCTTAAAATCCTATCATTACGCGTTTCTCGAAATTTCCATAATAATTCTTGAGCAGAAACGGATGAATAGTGATTTTCTTCGAAGAAAAATTTTCTCAGCTAACTTAACTTTTCAAGACATATTGTCGTCAAATCTTTCGACAGAACGTCATTCCGATATTCCAATCTCCTAGAAAAGCTTAGGGTTCAAACCCTAACCTTAAACCTTAACCCTTAGGGTCAAACCCTAACCTTTAGGGTTTCAACACTTGAATAGTGCCTATATCGTCTTTTTCTTAGAAATATTCTTATTCTCGAAAATCTTTTATTTTCGTCTTGAAAATTCATACTAGTTCATTCTAGTTCATAGTCAGAATCCTCCGCATTTTTAATCATCCTATGTCATAGAATGATTAATAAGCACATATCACAGAATATAATGAATAAAATTCTTTTTATTAATTATTAATTCTTTAATCTTAATTTCTGGACAATACGATTTTCTGGGTTGTCATAAGTTTACTGTGTTTGGCTATATATTTGCTTTAGTATTGAGGTTGTATATTTTAAAAGCATAAAGAATGATTTCTTTAAGAAATCAAGGCTAAGCTATTGTTAAAAATCTGAGTATATTAAATCATGTCTGTATGATATTTGTTAAATTGTTTTAAAAGAAGAACTCTTTTAAAAGCTATGAAATTCTTAGCTTTCCCAATTAATGTGTACGATAGTTTGGTATGTGAAATGGGAAAAGATGTTTATAGTTATGGTATGAATAGATAGCAACTAAAGAAGCATATTAGTATTATTTTAATTAAAGGGTATAAAATAGATACTAGTTGATATATATATATATAGACCATACAAGTCTGCTAAGTATGCTTAACTTAAGCAGGAGAAGTAAAGTAAATACATAATTGATTGCCACCTGGCTATAAAAAAACGTGAGTGGAGAAATCCTGGAAACCAAACTTCAATTCAACTCAATATTTCCAAGTTTAAAATGAACTCTTTTGTCTCTCTAAAGCTGAGTTCAGTATTCATGAATTTTTCACAAAACATCACCCGAAAAGCTAGAGAAACAAGTAGAAATTTTTGAAGTGAGTTTGAATTGGGGAAGTTTTGGAACAAATTCTATCATGAAGAAGACCAAGTCCAGCCATGATAAGAAATGGAACAAAAAATTTCATCATAAAGTATTCTTAATCTTAATTCTAGAAATGGGTTTATTTCTAGTTCTAATTAATGTATTGGTAAAATACTCCTTTCTATTTAAATAAAAGAAGTGGTAAAATTTAATTATTAAATTCTAGAATTTCGTTGTGGGAAGTTGAAATTAAATGGAACCATAGAGGGTCTAGGTGTTATAAGGATGGATTGGAGTATGAAGATGGATTTTTATGTTTTAAACTCATTAGAACTCTTAGATTTCTAACGTGCATGTTTGGTATTTGTAAAAATACCTAAATGAAAATAATTAGCTAAAACTTAGAAATTAGTGAGTTATAAATGTGTGGTCATGATGTATATAGTTTAAAGATCATTTTGGTGATATAAAAAATCTGTTGAATGGCTGGGTTTTTTTGTGCATACCCCGAAACTTAGAGGCATATGTAGTCAAAGCTCTTAAAGCTTTAACGTATGGCAAGAACACCGTTTTGATTATTTCAACATAGTATAAATTAAAGACTACTAAAGGATAGTAAGAGAAACTAATGTTATAAAAGATAAGAAAATGTAGTTGACTATGGGTTTGTAAATGTAAACGAGTAAACTGAGTAAGAAAGATTTGATGTAAACTAAGTTACATTGAATATATGTAGATGATATGTGTATGAATATATACTTAATTTGTTGAGGATTTGCGAGGACAAATAGTTGTAGCTGGTAATCTACAAAGAAGGCAAGTCTTCCAGTTCCTATTTGCTACTTGAACTTGATTTTAATTACATATACTTATTGTAACAATATGAAATGTTGAATTACATGTTACTCGCTATGAATTGGGAAAGTCAAATTATGACTATATTTTATTGAGTTATGGAACTCAAGAGGTGATATATAATATATTGAGCATGTGGAGTTTATATTTATTTTAAATTGAGATATATGCTGAGCATGATATTATGTGCTATATGAAGCATGAAAATTGTTAGATTTTGTTTAGCCGTCGAGCTCAATCTTGCAAAAATAATTTTTTTGCAGGTTATTGATACAATGCAACAATACTTGCTATCCAGATGATATGGAAAAGAAGGCGTGCAAGAGAATTCTGTTTTCTTTATGTGAAACATAGATGGTATTATGATAATGATGGATAAGATACAAATGTGTAAATTTTTGAATTATTCAATGTATGGAAATGTTTGTTTTGAAATGAGAATATATTTTGGAGATTATTTGTGTGTAACATTATACATGCAGAACATCAATATATAAAGATGGTAAACATTGGTACTTGAACTTTCATAGTTCACTTACTTTGCTAATACAGAGGATCATAAAGGTTGCGATTGAGGGAATGTAGTAAAGAAGAAAGAAATTTTTATTATCCGCATTTGTAGTCGGTATTGCATTTAATTTTTATGTAAGGCTGAACTTAGATAGTATTAAACGCACAAGGTCGAGACTAATTTTAATCCTAATATTGGGTTAAGTTGGTCTCGATTTTGGGGTCGTTACAAGTGGTATCAAAGCTAACGGTTATAAACTTAGGTAAGCATACCTTGGGCTATAATCGTAAACAAGATAGATGAGAAAGAAAAGGAAATGCTAAGTATTTGGGGTATAAATGATCTTAAAATAAATTTAGAAATTCATAAAGAACGCGATAAAGTAATACGCAAAGATTCAAAGAAAAATCTAGAAAAGGCGAAAAAGATCAGGGAACACCTGACCTAAGTAATAGGGAAAGCGTTGGGTTTGTACAAAATCGTGATGCAATCAAATTGCAAAATAAGTGGAAGCATGGTATATCAGAGTTTAAAAAATTTCTACAAAACCATTACTCGGATTATCCTTTATGCAAATTATTAATTTAAAACGATAAATAAGAAGTTATAAAATCATACCCTTGTAGAACGAAGCTTCCACGGGTATAAGATCAACTCCTTATTTTTCGTGATCTTCTTGAATTTTCGGGTTAGATTCCTTCTTTTGATCAACATTAGCCACCCAAGTATTTGGTCTCTTGAGGTGATCCACCAAGGAATAGGAAATATTCAAGGAGGGTGGTTAGCTAAACCCTAGTTTTCTATCCTCTATAGAAAAGGAGTACTCTCCAACAATTGAAATTGCATCAACTTATATCTATTATAAGACTCCTCTTATATAGATATTGGTCAACCCTTCTAATCCTATTAGATATGGGATTTCATTTAATTAATTAAGCTACTTTAATTAATTTAGGCTTCCCACCACATTGGAAATAATTAATTAAATTTATTTAATTAATTTCTCTCCTAATCTTATTAGGAATAAATGAGAGTACTAATATTAAATTAATTCCTAAACTCCTTTAAAAATTAAAATTATAATAATTGTAATAATAAGACTCCCCTTATTAATTTATATTTAATATTTATAAAATATTAAATAGTAAACATTAAGCTATTTAATTTATTCTATCACCATAGATTAAATTAATTACACTGAATGCATTATTACGATTATGTCATTACCTTTTTAAATAATCATTCTTTATTTTATGGTGTGACCCTTTAGGTTCTCCATATTAAATCGGTTGTGAATAAATAAATTAGAACAATTCTAATCTTATTTAAATAAATAAATTAAACTAATAATTTATTTAAATAAATAATATTTATTCTACAATAGGGATAAGCCTCCCTAGCGATCAACGACTTTTCAGATAATATAGATTCCAACATTAATCATAAAAGAACCTATGAGTAAATAGTTATCGTACAATTCAATCCTTCCACCATACAATGTCTCAATTAAATATAAGACATGAAATTACTGTCAAGTCTTATTTTATTTAATTATATGTATTTCGATTGGAAAATGCACAACTCCAAATAATGCAAATTAGAAACTCCTTTCTAATTTCATTCTGCCTTGACCAAGGACTACTGGGTTGTCATTTAACGAATCACATAGGACATATCTCTTCTTTTACTAGAAGTGGTAGATTCTTTATTGATCATTCATTATCTCCATATATAACTCATTATACCCAAGCATACCTTTTGATGTACCCTAAGGGTTTTTAAGGAATAAGTCAAAGTATAATTCATTACATATAAGATACTATGATGATCTCAAGTCCAAGGATCACTTGTACTACTATCACATTAGAAATTTCTATTGACAGGCAAGTAAAACTCCATTAGGTATTCTATAGCGAAACATGTTCAGTGTAACTTATTCTTCAATAAGCACCTACATACTTGCTTTAGTGTCTCCACACAAATGATCATGAGATCAATTATCCTCATCCAATGAGCAAGCAACATATATACCAATCTATCTGGATTTACTAATCCCTTTTTTAGTAATTCGATGATTGGGAACTATTTTAGTTTTAAGATTTCTAAGAATTTAGATCTCATTAGCATGATCAACATCATGATTCTAAAAGCATTGCTTAAAACTATAGGTTATTTATATATTATAAAAACAGCATCATGTAGATAATTAAATGTCTTTAATAAATGAATAATTTTATTAATAAATAAATAAGATCGTCTCCAAAGTATATGTTTTATCATCATACATGATTGGCTTATATGCATACTACTTTCAATCTCCCACTTGCACTAAAGCCAATCGCCATGGTATCTCATACACATCTTCTCTAAGTGAGGATCAAACTGATGATGTGTTAAAGCTTTAGTAAATGGACCTGCAATATTATCTTGAGAGTCTACACGCTCCTCTTTCAATGATTTCTTTAATCAAAGTGCCGCAACACATGTTTGGATTCAAGATGAGATTTAGGAACTGTTCCTAGTTCTATAATGAACTTTTCATCCGAAACATCAATTTGCAGCTTCACTTATAGTTTATATACTTTGTCTTTGTCACTAAACCAGCAACCTTTTGCTATTTGGAACCATTTCAATTCACTGCACCACCTTTCAAGGTAATGGCTTACCCTAAAGTGGATTTATTGTCGTCTTGGTCAGTCTGAAAACTTGAGTCTGTTTAGTCCTCTAGTTTAATTCAGACCCATCATGTGTCATGATGACATCCTTAGTGTCAGTTAAATACTTTAGGATGTTCATCACTGTCCTACAGTGATCTTCTCCAGAATCTGACTGATCAACATCATGTCTCGTATATTTTATTGCATACATGATAGTAATTCATGCGATCTCTCTTTTATTGAAGATAATTTTAGAGAGATACACTCCATGGCTCATCATCATGAGACACCTTTTTGGAGTTTGCCATACTAAACGCCTTTAGTATCTAATGAATATACGTTCCTTGGGTTAAGCCGAACATCTTTTAAAATCTATCTATACAGATTTATATCCCCAATGTAGGATGTTCTACCTAAATCATTCATGAAGGAATATTTAGACAACTTTATTTTGTTCAATTGTAGCATAAGAATGTCATTCCTTATCAGTAGTATATCAACATATAATACTTTATAATGTCACAACACTCCCACTGACCCTTTTGTACACACTAGGTTCATTCTCATTTTTGATAAATTCAAACTCTTTTGATTGTCTTATCAAAATGAATGTTCCATCTTTGAGAAGCTTTCTACAACCCTTAAATGGATCGTTATAGCTCATATACATTATTTGCTTCAACCATTGAAATAAATCCATCTGGCTATATCATACATACATTCTCCTCGAATAATGTATATTTGAGGAAGGGCGTCTCCTCATCCATTTTGCCAGATCTAGTAATAATAAGCTGCAATCGCAAGTAAAATTCAAATGGTCTTGTGCATTGCTTCAAAGATCCATTTTAGATTTTATGGTCATCTACCATTTCTCTGAGTCTTTATTACTCATAGCCTGTTCGTAATTCAATGGATCATCATCATTCATGACGTGTACCTCTTCGTCATCCTCTATGACAAATCCATACCGTTCAGGTATCTTCGGTACTCTTCTAGATTTACGAATAGGGTGTTGTACAGTAGGTGTTTTACTTGGACAAGTTCATCCAATTGATATGTAATATTTTGTGGTTCTTGAATTTCTTCATGATCTATTTTTTCTCCCACTACCCCCTTCAAGGATAAACTCCTTTTCCAAGAAGGCAGAGTGTTTCGCAACAAACATCTTTTGCTCAGTAGGATTGTAGAAATAGTATCCCAAACTTTCTTTAGGATATCCCACAAACGTGCACTTATCAGATCTTGTCCCAAGCTTCTCATTTTGAAACCTTTTCACATAAGCTGGACATCCCCAAATCTTAACATGCTTAAGACCAGGTTTCCTCCCTGTTCACATCTCATATGCAGTCTTGGGGACGAATTTCGAGGGGACCTTATTTAGTAGATATGCAGCCGTTTCTAGGGAATAACCCCATAATGAAATTGAAAGATCGGTAAAACTCATCATGGAATGGACCATGTCCAACAATGTTCAATTTCTACTTTCAGATACTCTATTTAATTGTGGTGTACTTGGTGGAGTCCATTGTGAGATTATACCATTATCTTTGAGACAATTGAGAAACTCATCGCTTAAGTATTCTCAACCTCGATCTGATCGAAGAATCTTAATACTCTTGCCCGTTTGTTTCTCTACTTCACTTCTGAACTCTTTGAACTTTTCAAATGATTCAGATTTGTATTTCATTAAATACACATATCCAAATCTTGAGTGATCATCAGTGAAAGTAATAAAATAAGAATACACTCTCCGTGCATTTGTTATCATAGGTCCACAAACGTCTGTGTGAACCAACGCTAACAACTCTATAACTCCTTCTTCTTTTCCACTAAAAGGAGATTTAGTCATTTTACCCATAAGACAAGATTCACAAGTTGGATATGATTCATAATCAGATAGCTCTAAGTGGCCATCCTTATGCAACTTGGATAATCTTGTTTCATTGATATGACCGAGTCTACAGTGCCACATATAGGTATAATTAACATTATCTCTTTTCTTTTTCTTAGTTTGTTCTATTTGAAATATATTTTCATGCAAGTCAAGTATGTAAAGTCCATTTCACAAATTATCAACACCATATAAAACATTATTTTTTTATAAAAATAACAACTGTTGTTCTTTATTATAATTTAATCCATCCATATCTAATACAGAATTTGAAATAATATTTCTAATTTTATTCAGAACAAAATAATAATTATTTAAATAAATGGACTTGCCCGTAGGCAGTGCTAAACAATAAATGCCTACAGCTAATGTAATAACCTTTGCTCCATTTCCCACTCATAGGATAACCACATCCTTGTTCAGCTTTCTACTTTTGACCAGTCCCTGCACAATATTAAATATGTGAGAACCACAGCCAGTATCCAATACCCAAGTAGAATTTTGACTTTCTAAAAAATTAATTTCAATCATGAACAAACCTTGATTGGAAGTCGAAGCTTCTACAAGCTTCTTCTCTGTCATAAACTTCTTGCAGTTCCTCTTCCAATGACCCGGCTCGTTGCAATGGAAGCACATTCTTTTGCTAACTAGATCAGGTTTCTTTTGCTCCTTTGTGTTTACCTTGCCCTTAGCCTTCTTAGATTTCTTCTTTTTACAAGATACCTTGGGCCTCTTCCTTTTCTTGGAAGAATCCATCATTAAGACATGGTTCTTCTTGGATGGAAAGTGACCTTCTGTAGTTTTTAACATGTTAAGTAATTCAGGCACGCTGACATCTAACTTATTCATGTGGAAATTAACAACGAACTGCGAGAAAGTCTCAAGGAATGACTGCAAGACCAAGTCTTGACCCAACTCCCCATCCATGACGAACCCAAGCTGTCCAAGGCGTTCAATCAAATTGATCACCCTTAGGACATGAGTCTCAACGGCAGTGCCCTCGATCATCCGAGATCGGAAGAGCTATTTAGATATCTCATATCTAGCAGTCCTACTTTGTTCAACATACAACTCCTTGAGGTGAAGCAACATAGTAGGAGCATCCATGTTTTTATGCTGACGCTGAAGCTCGTTATTCATGGATGCGAGCATGATGCAATGAGCCACAGATGCATCATCTTACCACTTTGTTATGGTGGCAATCTCTTCCTCAAGGACTGAATATGGAATAGTTCTAGGGACAGGTAAATTTAGGACATAAGAAATCTTTTCAGCAGTGGAACTATTCTCAGATTCCTTAACCAGACCGTGTAATTCAGCCCGGTCAGTTTGTTAGCATCAAGTATGCTACGCCGTGAAATTAGTGATTTTGACATTTTAAATTTATGTATGTGAAAAGACAACATTTTAGCAAACATTCATTTAATTAATTTTATATACCAAAATAAATTAGGTCTTATTTTATATTGGTATCTCCCACTATTTTCTTCAAACTATATTACCCTCACTTATATAGTTCGACAACATCTAATTAAAGATTTGCTAGTGAGATTAAGGATCATATTTCAAATGTATATAGCCTTATGTGTGCACAATAAACAATATATAAATAAATAGGTAGACAACTCTTGTTAATCACATCAACATGTGACTCCTTGTATTTTGCCTCTTAAATCATAATGGTCAAGTGTGTGCACATCCGAACTAAAATGATTTAAGTTAAGTCTAACCTAGCACTCCATATATTCGAAAAAGAAAAATATTATCCTTGTGTGTTCACAACAAAATAATATTGTTCAATTAACTTTATAAGCATCAAATGTGATTAAATTAATATCTTAAATACGTAATACTTGCCTTGTGTGTGTACAACAAACTCATATTAAATATATAATACTCTATTAATTTATCATACTAGAAGACGACGTTAGATATTCCAAATATCTTTGAATGCTTTGGACTTAATATAATTTCTTTGAGGGGTTTGTTATTATTTGTCTCATCTTGTTTAGCGCGCATGCACACACACACACATATATATATATATATATATATATATATATATAAAATACGCGTCATTTTATTAAACATGCGAAACATGTTTGCATAAAATATAATATATATAATACTTAGCATGTACATATAGAATACTATATTCTACCCGGATTGATTATGGACTTTTATTCTTATTTGGTTCACTAGAGCCACCAAGTGAACCAAAAGGTCAAACCTAGGAGTGCAAGAATTTAAATTTAAATGTAACTATTACATTTAAACCCGGGCTCCATTATAAACGGGTCTTCGCGCGCTCCTTGCTCCTTGGTCTTCAATTTCTTCAAGATAATTCTAACTATTTCTATTACATTAAACTATTTAAATTAAATAGAAACCTTGATCAACATTCAAGGAGAAGTACATAGGAGGAAGATAGAATTTTACATCAAGAAAAAAACCAGAGAAGACGAGGTACGTAGACCCCATTTAATAAAACTCATTCATTCAAACATTCAACTAAAATAAAATCTAATATCATTGGTCAATAGTCCCATAATCAATCCCATTTATTATCATACATATCACCATATGCATCAATAAATAAATATTCATCTCATGAATTAAAATATTCCATATATATATAAGTATCATTTAATGGACAATTTTAAACAGCATGAAATCCAAATTCAGGATTAAAATAAACTCTTTATTTTAATTATAAAATTATTAGAAATATTATATATATATATATATATATATATATTATAATCCAATTTCTATTCCTTCAGGAATCGTGAATCTCTTTTTTTAAAGGGAATTCGGCATGTTCCCTTTTAATGGCACGGATGCCGGAGAACGAAAAGAAAAAAAATAATTCATTTTTGTTTTTTTTTCCATAAAAAATAATTTTATACAATTAATTATGCCCAATAAATTATTCTAAATACATAACCATACATATATAGAATTAAAATAATTAATAATTACATAAAGGTTTGGCTCTGATGCCACTGTTGGGTTTGTACGAAATCGTGACGCAATCAAATTGCAAAATAAGCGGAAGCATGGTATATCAGAGTTTAAAAAATTTATACAAAATCATTACCCGGATCATCATTTATGCAAATTATTAATTTAAAACGATAAATAAGAAGTTATGGAATCATACCCTTGTAGAACGAAGCTTCCACATGTACAAGTTCAACTCCTTGTTCTTCGTGATCTCCTTGAATTTTCGGGTTAAATTCCTTCTTTTGATCAACGTTAGCCACCCAAGTGTTTGGCCTCTAGAGGTGATCCACCAAGGAATAGGAATTATTCAAGAAGGAGGGTGGTTGGCTAAACCCTAGTTTCCTATCCTCTATAGAAAATGAGTACTCTCCAACAATTGGAATTACATCAACTTATATCTATTATAAGACTCCTCTTATATAGATATTGGTCAACCCTTCTAATCCTATTAGACATGGGGTTTCATTTAATTAATTAAACTACTTTAATTAATTTAGGCTTCCCACCACATTGGGAATAATTAGTTAAATTCATTTAATTAATTTGCCTCATAATCTTATTAGAAATAAATGAGAGTACTAATATTAAATTAATTCCTAAACTCCTTTAAAAATTAAAATAATAATAATTGTAATAATATTAATAAGACTCCTCTTATTAATTTATATTTAATATTTTCAAAATATTAAATAATAAACATTAAGCTATTTAATTTATTCTATTACCATAGATTAAATTAATTACACTTAATACATTATTACGATTATGTCATTACCTTCTTAAATAATTATTCTTCCTTTTATGGTGTGACCCTTTAGGTTCTCCATATTAAACCGGTTATGAATAAATAAATTAGAACAATTCTAACCTTATTTAAATAAATAAATTAAACTAATAATTTATTTAAATAAATAATATTTATTCTACAATAGGGATAAGCCTCCCTAGCGATCAACGACTTTTCAGATAATATAGATTTCAACATTAATCATAAAAGAACCTGTGAGTAAATAGTTAGCGTACAATTCAATCCTTCCACCATACAATGTCCCAATTAAATATAAGACATGGAATTACTGTCAAGTCTTATTTTATTTAATCATATGTATTTTGATTGGAAAATGCATAACTCCAAATAATGCAAATTAGAAACTCCTTTCTAATTTCATTCTGCCTTGGCCAAGGACTACTGGGTTGTCATTTAACGAATCACATAGGACATATCTCTTCTTTTACTAGAAGTGATAGATTCTTTATTGATCATTCATTATCTCCATATGTAACTCATTATACCTAAGCATACCCTTTGATATACCCTAAGGATTTTTAAGGAATAAGTCAAAGTATAATTCATTACATGCAAGATACTATGATGATCTCAAGTCCAAGGATCACTTGTACTACTATCACATTAGGAATTCCTATTGACAGGTAAGTAAAACTCCATTAGGTATTCCATAGCGAGTCACGTTCAGTGAACTTATTCTCCAATAAGCACCTACATACTTGCTTTAGTGTCTCCACACAAATGATCATGAGATCAATCTTCCTCATCCAATGAACAAGCAACATATGTATCAATCTATCCGGATTTACTAATCCCCTTTTTAGTAATCCAATGATTGGGAACTATTTTAGTTTTAAGCTTTCTAAAAATTTAGATCTCATTAGCATGATCAACATCATGATTCTAAAAGCATTGCTTAAAACTATGGGTTATTTACATATTATAAAAATAGCATCATGTAGATAATTAAATGCCTTTAATAAATGAATACTTTTATTAATAAATAAATAAGATCGTCTTCAAAGTATATGCTTTATCATCATACATGATTGGCTTGTATGCATACTACTTTCAGAAAGATCGCTGCGTGATCTCATTAAGTCGTAAATGAGCAAATGATCAATCAAAGGATTGAAATTTTAGCTGAATGCTATCAAAGGATACTATGAATAAAACTCAACATGAGTTATAAAGATGATGGAATGCAAATTAAAGAAAATTCATATAAAGCAAAGAGCAAGATAAGAGCAAGATTGGATTGGGTAGGATTTCAATTAAGGATTCATGTGATAGCTAAGTTATATAAACCTTTGTATGGGCAGGAGTTTTGTGCTTTGTTTAACGACCACTTAATTTATTACATTGATAATCATTGAAATGTCGGTGTCGCTCTATCAGTATGTGTATGGTGAGGAGGTGATTCTTTTCTCATATTTATATTTGATAGTAAAGAATATAGAACTAGGTGCGAGTTCTTAAATTCATACTTATGGCAAGTTTGTGACTCATAATCATATGGTATATTTTGAACCCCTAAGCGTATGGATAGTCCCTGATTGGTTCTTGGACTACGTATTGCCAGTATAAGTTCTAAAACTCGTATTTTTATGGAAAGTTCCTGAACACAAAAAGTGTGGAAAGTTTGATGAAATATATTAAGATATAGGAATATTATAGATTTAGAACTGATTATTTTCAGTATTAGTGATAGGATTTCATGATGAAGCTTAAGGGAAAGTTGAGGATGATGAAAGGAACATTGGATACTCTCAAATCTTCTAGCTATGTTAGACTTCGAAGTTTAGTGCAGGTAATTGCTCTGTTGTGTTTTAAAGAAAATGTATATATATAAATATTGGGTCAAATTGTTGAACCAATAAGTTCTAAAAAGTTCGATTGTTTATTATGTCTATGCTAATTGGTTCGGCCAGACAAAATTTGAAAACATCAAAATATATTTTTATAGTCATCACTTCATCATTATTATGATGTAGATATGACAAATGATGGATTCATCAATGCAGTCTAATCTAGTGTTGGATGTGATCTATGAATCGTCATCCCACTATAGTATGATGTAGCATGACGAAGTTATAAAATGACTGCATTCTCAACGGACTGTTAAAAATAGTGCGGTACTATGCGTTATAAAATGATTTTCAATATGTTAAATAAATTAAAGCAGTGTTAAAACCATTTGTATCAGATAGACATAGATATTTCATTGCTAATATTAAGTTTTTGAATTGTCCGACTAAATTGATTTAGTATGGATTCCAGAACATCCCTGACTGGGGGAAAATTTTTATACCCAAGATGAACGCGAATGTCGTTTCAGCAAGAACTAATACAGGGCATGATAGGTTGATCACCTACATGTCCATAAGCAAGATAAACAAGACGATTTGCAAATGAATATCTGTTAAAACCTTTTCAAAATAAATTTCATGAAAGCTCATCTTAAGTGAATCGTTTGAATTCTTGAATTATTTCTTATTGCTTCACAGTTATCAAACAATTGTGGAGAATTCCTATTCTAGTAGTTGAGTTTAGCAAGAATGAAGTTCTTTAGAAGGGAATGGGTTATAGAATATAGCAAGTATACACAAATCTTTGAAGAAGAAGATATGAATGGATACGACGGATAAATATATTCGAGTAATAGAATGGATGGAAATAGTTGCATGAAGATTAAAAATGTGTAAGTCCGAGAATTTTTGAGCATTAGAAGGGTAAATATAAAAAAGCAGAATGCTATTTATATTTGGAGATGCATGAATATGTGTATGTGTTGTTATATGTGAAAATAATATATTTTATTATCACTTAAACCGTATCGGGATGTTTGGTATTACGATTTCGGGGACGGAATCCTTAAAAGAGGGGAAGAATGTGACGATCCAAATTTTTAAAAATTATTAAAATAAGAATTTAATTAAATAAAATTCTTATTATGTGATATATTTATAACTGAAAATGTGTTATGCAATGTGATAATTGGTATAATAATAAATATTTTATTATTATTTATTATCATATGCAAGTAAATTGGTAAAATCAATATGTAATAAGTGTAACAACCCGAAAATTTATAAGATTTTAAATAATTAAAATAAAGGTCAAAGAATAAAACCTAGCTGGGAACTTGAGGATTTATTTAAAATTTGTAACTAAAACCTATATGGTTTCCTATTTGAATGAGAATAGAGAAAATATGGGTTACAAAATTTCAAAACCCTAGAAATAAAGTTATATGTATTTGAAGGAATGTTAAGGATAAGGTATTACGAAACCTATAAAGTTGATGTGAGCTGAATAGTGTAAGAAATGTTATAATGATACATGTGAAAATTTTATTAAGAAAATAAAATTTCACATGAAGAGATGCTATGAGGTTAAACGAAGATGAGTATATGTATAAATATATATATATATATATATATATATATATACACACACACTTAGTAAGGTGCTATATATTTTAGCAAGAGGAATGATGAATTAAGTTAAGGATATGAGAATCAAGATAAAACTATGTTATGAATTAACATAGCTTGAATGTTGGCCTTGAATGGCAAAGAGAATGATTAATAATCAATAAATAATTAGCTAATACGATTAATCAATAATGAGGAAGCAAATTAAAACTCAAAATTTGAGTAAGAGATAGAATTTTTAAACTCGGACTGCTCGGTTGCGTCCGGAATGTCAAGTTTAGTCAGAAAAGACAATAAACACAAAATGTATAAGGGTTGATTTTTTGGTCGAAGTCAACAGTTGATTTTTATGGAAAAAAGTCAAATTGGAGTTAGGAGTGGAATATGTGATGACTTATGTGAATTATATAATTAATTAAATAAATATACATTATATAATGTGTATTCATTTATTTTGTATATAAAGAGAATTAAGAATAAAGTTATATAACATAATACATATATTAGGTAGGGTAATTAAATAACCTAATGGGTTATAATATGAGAGAATGTTAGTATATAAAAAATATATACTAACCCTAAGAGATTTACTTCATACATCTCAATTAATTAATTTTATAACCTAAGTATTTTAATAATCCAAAAAATTGATTTAAGGTATTAAACCCTAATTACATACTCAATATACTTGAATACGGCAAGTCTAATTGGGTTATGCAAGTGAAATAACATTATTGATTGATAAGAAAATGTAAATATAAAAAATGATGAGCATTAGTTCAAGTGATAATGATTTAATGGACTAAGGAGGGTAAGTAATTTAAACAAGCCCAATTATTTATTTAAGCATTGGACTTGTAAATAATTTGATATAAGAGCAATTAAATTGTTAAACTAGCCCAATATTAAATATATAGGGCAAGTATACTAATGGCACAATTAATTGGAGATGGGGGCCCAAGTCTATTTTAATTAGTAAGCAAACTAAGAAAAATTGCAAGCCCAAAAGAAATTAATCAAAGTTTAAACTCTTAGCCCAATTGAGTGAGGACTTATTGGACCTTTAATAAGCTAATTAAGTATTAAAAAGAAGTTAAATTTGGGCTAGAGATGGCCCAATTCGGTCCAAGCAAGGAGAAAGGAGAGAGGAGTGATGAATATAATGATGACATGACTTTAGTTGGTAAACTACTTTATTAGGTGTCTTTCTTCCATTTGGCCACCACTTTTGTTATTACTTGTAAGAAACAACTTACATGATGAGAGAGAGGAAGGATAAGGACTTGGAAGATAAGGATAGATAGATATAATATATCTATTCATTTTTTTTAACTAGTAAACTAAATATATCATTTTGTTCTTATTTTATTTCCTAAGTTAAACTAGAAGAAAGAAAGAAAGAACAAAAGAAAGAAATAAGAGAGAGAAAGAGAGGGTTCGGTGGAGAAGGAAGAGGAAGAGAGTTTGAGCCTTATGCACCCTAGGTTCATAACCTATTTTGGTTGGAGAAGGAAGGAAGCAAGAATATCAAGGACTTTTCAATAAGGAGATTAAATTAGATTGCGTAGCAATAATCGACGGTGCAGGCAAGTTATCCTTAACTCAAACTTGAGTTATATTTTCAAAGAATGTTAGTGAATAATTATTGTTGATTATTCACATCTATACTAATTATTGATTTGCACTTAGTGCATGTTGCATATGTTCATCAGGTACAAAAGGCTGATCACCTTCATTACCATAAGGTTCAGTTAAAGTTGTTCATGGTCCTTGTTGACATTAAACATTATTGATTCAGTCATTCAATTATTGACATTATGACTCATGCTTTTTTACAATTATTATATTATTAAAAATTTGAAAGCTTATTCTTTCTTTCAATCATGATATATATTCATTGTATTTAAACTTACTGGGCAAATTAGTTGCTCACCCTTGCTATTTAATGATAACAAATTTCAGATTAAGACGAAAGCTCGCAGAAAGACAGAGACAAAGGCAAATTCCAAAGAGTAGATTATTACGCATTCATAACTATTTAGTTATCATATACAAGTAATGGTGTAAACCTTATTAATTTATTAAAGATATGTATTCAGTTAAGGTTAATAGACCTTGGGAAATATTATAGAATCATGTGAAATAAACAATATATGTTTATATATTTAGCATTAGTTGATAGAATATGTATGAAGATGAAGTACCGTAACGTAACAGATCCGAGGTTCTGGGGACTCGAATTTGGGGGCGTCACAGTAAGGAGTTATCGATATTACGATATAATTTTGAAATAGCGATTCCGGGCACGGAATCTTTATTACACAAATAATTTCTAGAAGCACTTTATTATGTAATGGATGGTTTTGTGTGAATATTAAGGTAATTTATGGGAAATAAATTATTTTAATATAATGTATTAATTTATTAAATAAAATATTTTTCTTTAATAAACAGCTTCCGTTGTAATGGAAAAGATTTTTGGGAATTCATGTAATAATATTATGTATATTCAATATACATAATTTGGAATGCAATAAGTACGAAGGGTATAAGTAAATATATATGTAATATATAGGCATTATGTATTATGTATATCATTGAAGTAGGAGCTGTAGCTTGGAGAGGTAATATATGGGTACACTAATCTAAAAGAAGCATGAGTTGGTTTATATTTAAAGCAAGTTAAGGCATATATAGCAGCTATTTGTGAATTAAAAAGAAGGAATCCAAAAGGCTTTAGCCCTGTTATTTTCTCTCTATATTCCAAGCCCTGCCGTTCCAAAGAAAGAAAAAAAAATTGCTCCCTTCCGTTCCTAGCGAGCTCGACTCCATCATTAACCCAAAAATCAATTTTCAACTTCTACAATTGCCAAGCATATAAGAGGAATTAGAGCAATTGAGGTAATTCAAACTCAGTTTATAGAAAATAGAAAGTTCATTTATAAGTTTACTATGTTTGGCTATGTATTTTCTTTAGTATTGAGATTGTATATTTTAAAAGCATAAGGAATGAGTTCTTTAAGAAATCAAGGCTAAGCTATTAAATCATGCATGTATGATATTTGTTAAATTGTTTTAAGATGTATACGATAGTTTGGTATGTGAAATGGGAAAAGATGTTTATAGTTATGGTATGAATAGATAGCAGCTAATGAAGCATATTAGTATTATTTTAATTAATGGGTATAAAATAGATACTAGTTGATATATATTACGTGTATGTAATATATATATATATATATATATATATATATATAGACCATACAAGTCTGCTGATTATGCATAACTTAAGCAGGAGGGTAAAGTAATAGATAATCGATTGCCACCTGGCTACAAAAAAAATGTGAGTGGAGAAATCCTGGAAACCAAACTTCAATTCAACTCAATTTTTCTAAGTTTAAAAAGAACTCTTTTGTCTCTCTAAAGCTGAGTTCAGTATTCATGAATTTTTCACAAAACATCACCCGAAAAGCTAGAGAAACAAGTAGAAAATTTTGAAGTCAGTTTGAATTGGGGAAGTTTTGGAACAAATTCTGTCATGAAGAAGACCAAGCCCAGCCATGATAAGAAATGGAACAAGAAATTTCATCATAAAGTATGCTTAATCTTAATTCTAGAAATGGGTTTATTTCTAGTTCTAATTAATGTATTGGTAAAATACTTCTTTCTATTTAAATAAAAAAAGTGTTGAAATTTAATTATTAAATTCTAGAATTTGGTTGTGGGAAGTTGAAATTAAATGGAACTATGGAGGGTCTAGGTGTTATAAGGATGGATTGGATTATGAAGATGGTTTTTTATGTTTTGAAATTATTAGAACTCTTAGATTTCTAACGTGCATGTTTGGTATTTGTAAAAATACCTAAATAAAAATAATTAGCTAAAACTTAGAAATTAGTGAGTTATAAATGTGTGGTCATGATGTATATAGTTTAAAGATCATTTTGGTGATAAAAAATTCTGTTGAATGGTTGGGGGGGGGGGGGGTTTTGTGCATACCCTGAAACTTAGAGGCATATGTAGTCGAAGCTCTTAAAGCTTTAAGGCATGGCAAGAACGTCGTTCTGATTATTTCAAACATAGTATAAATTAAAGACTACTAAAGGATAGCAAGAGAAACTAATATTATAAAAGATAAGAAAATTTAGTTGACTATGGGTTTGTAAATGTAAACGAGTAAATTAAGGATTAAGAAAGAATTGATGTAAACTAAGTTACATTGAATATATGTAGTTGATATGTGTATGAATGCATACTTAACTTGAGTAGGATTTGTGAGGACAAATAGCTGTAGCTGGTAATCTACAAAGTAGGCAAGTCTTCCAATTCCTATTTGCTCCTTAAACTTGATTTTAATTACATATACTTATTGTAACAATATGAAAAGTTGAATTGCATGTTACTCGCTATGAATTGGGAAAGTCAAATTATGACTATATTTTATTGAGTTATGGAACTCAAGAGGTGATATGTGATATATTGAGCATGTGGAGTTTATATTTATTTTAAATTGAGATATATGCTGAGCATGATATTACGTGCTATATGAAGCATGAAAACTGTTAGATTTTGCTGAGCTGTCGAGCTCAATCTTGCAAAAATAATGTAGACATTTGAAATTTTGTTTTTCTGTTACTAACCATACAGAAGAGCAAAAACGTCTTTTTCCATTCTGGAGAACAACCCCGGAGGATTACAACATCAAACCAGAACCCCGGAGACAGCCCCGAGAACTCATCAAGCCAAATTCAGAGATAACCCTGAAGACAGACAAAAGTTGGTAGCAGCCGAATCCCGGAGACCCCGAGAAAGACTGTTGTAGCCACGTCAAGCTCGAAACCAACCCGAAAGGGCAAAATGGTCATTTTACCAACTTGACATCAAATCAAGTCAAAATCAATCCAAATCAATGCAATGAGGGTCAAAAAAGAACCATAATATCAATCCCGAGTGAAAACAGCACAAGATAGCTCAACGGACGGACTACGAAGATTCGAAGATCTGGTCATGAACCCATCTTTCAGGATTAAAAAAGGTCAAATCCCATGTCATTGTGTATCTCTCGGAAATGGATTTTTGAAAAGGTATAGCACGCCTCAATCGGACTCCCAAATTAAAAGTTATGAAGGTTCCAGCAGACTACGTGTTGGTCGGAATGCACGTACTTCGAGACAACAGGACCCGCAAGAGTGGGGCCCACTCGGGGAACCAAAGGTAGACTCGCGGCTGCCGCGAGTAGACCCGCTACCATCTGGTCTATAAATAAAAACCCCCCCACCCTTTCAAAAAAAAGGAAAAAATAGAAGAAAAAAAAACAGAGAAACTCCGCCCATTTCGACCTTTAGCTCTACTTCTAGTACTCCAAACTTCAATTTTATTCTTTCAATACGTTAACATACATATATTCTACGACATATCAGGTTTTAACCGTTGAAAACGGAGTTTTGAAGCCCTTCGAGTGGCATAGAGCCCGTAGCGCTGCCTATGGTAAGTATTTTTACGATCGTAAACTTTCTACTACTTTATTGCGTATATGTGAACGTACATATGAAATTTTAGCTTCTGGTTTCGCCCGAATTTCAAATTCGTGGTCTTTCTAGCTTACTTTTTAGTATATATAAGTATATATATACGTTTTTCTTTTTTTGCACAGCCTGGATTGCTAATCCGTGGCTTTTTACCGCTTTTATATATATATAACTATGTATATATATATATATTTGTACTATTTCGTTTGGCCTAGATTGATAATTCGTGGCCTTTTCAACTTTATTATATATATAACTGACTATATATATACTAACTTTCCATTCTGTCGAGCCTGGATTTCTAATTCGTGGCCTTTTTCAGCTTATATATATATATATATATATATATATATATATATATATACATTTACATTTATCAGTCGAGCCTGGATTGGAAATTCGTGGCTCTTTACAGTTTATACATATATATATATATTTATATTTCTCAGTCGAGTCTGGATTGGAAATTCGTGGCTCTTTACAGCTTTTATATATATATATATATATATATATATATTTATATTTTTTCGTCGGGCCTGGATTGGAATTCTGTGTCCCTTTACAGCTTTTATACATATAATTATATATATATATATTCTTTATTCAATGTGATTAAATATTTACTTTAAATATTCATTTGATATGAATCTGCACTGATGTAAATATTGTGGATTAGATTTATCTAAATCTAGCCCTTTCTAACTTTCAAACGGTTCAAAATCGGTCAAACCGGAACCGGGGAGCTAGAATGGCTAAGATTTATTTAAATCTAGCTTTTTTTCTAGCTTTGTAAATATTAAAGTGACTGCGTGACCCTAGATCCATATCTAAAAGAAACGAGAAGCTTTGGCTATGCGCATGCAAGGATTTAACTGATAAATCCTTTGTCTTGCGACGTCTAGAGTACGATTTGCATTCTATGTGAACATATGTGTTGTGCAGGTTTTCTTGATCACTTTCTGTGAGCCTAAAAATCGTGGGATTAATGATCAACCACACTGATCTAAATCTGATTCCCACGATGGACAATTTCGCATTGTAAATACATCCTGCCAGTTTTTCTTATAAAATGTACATCCGAGCTACCTTAAAACGGTTATCTGGATTTAAGGTCCCAACATAGTGAAATATGGGTTGTAGTGCTAGAGTCACTTGGATGGCTTTCATGCCCATAAGAAGACCGGAACTTGTATATACATTCTGTGGTTGAGGAAGCTTCGCATCCGACAATTAACATCCAAATCAAGCCAAAGGCTGAATAAAATAAAATGGAAGTATCAACAGGCTTCAATTCCTATGCGAGCGAAAGGGTTTGAAAATCACCTTTCAAAATGTCATTTTCATATTTTCTCTAAAAAAAGGAATTTTTCAAACACAAATCAAACCCTTCATATATAGGTCCATTGAAGCACGGCACTAATTTTAAATCAAACAAACGTAGGCTCAATTACCTCCAGCATACACACACGCATTGTAAATAAAAAAGGGAAAATTGAAAAGATATGGTAACCGTGTTCCACGGAAGTCGAGGGGTGCCTAACACCTTCCCCCGGCTTAACCAAGCCCCTGAACTTTATGAATCTCGGTTTCCAAGGCTAAGTTTCGACAGCATCTAGTAATTGGGCCTACTTGCAAAAACAAACAAAATTCGGTTGAGTTGGTACAACCATTTCAAATATACCAACTGGCGACTCTATAAACCTTTCAAATCATCGACATGATACATGTTGGTCTTTTCCTAAAAAAACTTCACCTTTCTAAAACAGATAAGACAAACAAAGGTAGAAGACATTGAAAAATTAGGAAAAGGATGATCTGTCCAGAAGATTTTTTTCGACGTCAACAGGTGGCGACTCTGCTAGGGCAGTAGAGGGCTTAAGCCGCACTTCAAATCTTTTCAAAATTTCCCTTTTTATCTGCATGTGTTTACATTAAATGGGTGTAAATAAATGCTTTACTGCTTTATATTAGTGCTTCGCACAATGTCATCATTTCATACGGTGAGACACGTTGTATGTGAATGTATGTTGTGTGATTCCTCCACCAGGAGGCGAACCCGTCGGCGTTAGATTACTGGACTCAAAGGAGACCAATCCTGCGAAGCTCAGGAAAGGCGCCACTCAGATCCGCTCCAATTAAAAGATCGGATTAACTTCCTATCCATTAAATTGCGATGATTTGGGGACCTTCATGCCAAAAAGCCACGAGAAAAGACTAAGATAGGTCAGCCTCTGATAAGCCAAATCCGAAGGGGAGTCTCTTCATGCTTTCCCTTTTAAATCAATGTAAATTTCGATTCTATGTAAATATCAAATAAATGTAAATATCATTCCATTCCCTGTAAATTCCATTATTGTACAGATATCAAATCCTATTATCAAAACAACTGACCCCTGCTTTGCAGGAAGATAAAAAAGCCCTAAAATTGACACATTGCATAGCATACCTACTGTTAATGCTTATCAAGACTAAACTACCTACTCAGCTCGTAGGTAAGAGTAGTCCCATTACTATATCTAAGAAAGCACAAATCCTATCCACCGACATGGCAAAAAGTTCCCAACATGAATCAGGTTCCGTATCTCGAAAGGAGTTTGAGGAACTTAAGAATCAAATAACAGAGTTGGCTATCCTTCTAAAAGAACAAAGTAAAAGCACTCAGGGCCAGGCAATGTCCAATCAAGAAGAGTCCTCCTCACAGGGTGGCAATCAAAGTGCTGACAAAAAGGGGGAAATGCAGATCCCTGAACCTCGATCCAGTGAAAGAACCAACAAAACCCCTGAAATCACAAGTCTCAGGGAGGATCGGGAAACTGGCGATATCGAAGGAAAGTCCAACAAATGGAAGAAACCATACGATCTATAAATGGAACTGGATCATTTGGACATGTTAACTATACAGATCTCTGCATATTCCCAAGGGCTCGTTATTCAGAGAAGTGACAGGTCCCAGATTTTGAGAAGTACAATGGGGAAAGCAATCCATATACACACCGGAAAGTATACATTGGCGAGCTAGGGTCTTATGCTGAAGATGAAAGCCTCAGAATGTAGCTTTTCCAAAAGAGTCTCACTGGAGAGGCTAGGACATGGTACGCCCAACTTGACAATGCCAAAATCCACAGCTGGGAAGAGTTAGCCCACACCTTCCTAAATCAGTACAGTTTTCAGTCACAAATGGCACCGGATAGATACCAAGTAACTAAAGTTAAAAAGCAGAGTATTGATTCTTTCCGTGATTATGCCCAAAGATGGAGGCGTATGGCAGCATAGGTCAGCTTATCTATGACAGAAGCTAAAATGGTGATCACTTTCATAGACATCCAAGAGGCACCTTACTATGAGAGGATCTTAGCTGGAATAGGAAAGCCATTCTCAGAGATGATCAAACACGATGAAATGGCAGAGATGGGCCTAAAAGCAGGCAAGATTAAAGATCTAACTGCATTAGAAGTAGTCGTCGAGCATATATAGTCTGGCAACTATGCGAACGATCCTAAGAGAAAGGCGAAGAAGATATATCCCTCATTTTACAGGGGCAGGCAAGGAGACCTAACCATAGTCCCCCTATTTAGAAGAAGGAAGGCAATCTGTCATTACAACAACAAACTGCATTCAACCAATGTCAGGACAGAAAGAGAAAATTTGAAAGAACAGAAAATCGGTTGTTCACTCCACTGGGCGATTCCATGAAAAATATATTAGAGTTAATAATCAAGAAGAAGAAAATTACTGAATTGGCTTCACCTCTGGATCCAAAAAGCAAAAGATACAATCCAAGACTGAGATATTCTTACCATTCAGGATCTCCGGGACACGATACACAAGATTGTTGGTCCTTAAAGCATAAAATCCAAAATCTGATCAAAAGCGACGAAGTTGTGGCCCAACAACCTGACCATCCAAATGTCAACACCAACCTTCTATTACAGCATGATATAGAGGAAGTGAACATGATCAGGTCAGGAAGCGTTGAAATGTGTCCAAATCATAAATACATACGAAGGATGGAGGAATACCCCCAAAGGAACATAACAAATGTCCTAGAGGTGGAAAATTCAGAGGAGGGTATGACAGTGATGCAAAAATTAGATACGATCTAGCATCAAGTAACTTTGTTGGCTAATCTGATAGTGCGCTAACATCAGGATACAAGGCAGCTTTTCACTCAACTATCAGAAAGCCAAGAGAAAAACGAGGTTATTCAGAATGTAAACCTATCTCCCTCCAAGATCCGCCAACTAAATGAAGAAGATCAAAGCATGATGAGTAGACGAGAAAGGTGGAATGATAAAATTACTAGAAGGTCTTGCCAAAGGAAAAAATCTTTCGAAGGAATGCAAATTCCCAAATAGGAAATATCAAGCAACATTCCAAACACTGGCAAACCCTCAAAATCTTATGGCACCGAGAGTCGGGGAAAGTAGGCGGAGAAGGATATTCACGCCTTTGGGGGACTCATTGGAAAATGTGTTAGCACTGTTGGTTGCGCAGAGAAAGATTATTGAGTTGCTACCTCCTACAAATCCAGAGATGAAAAGTTATAATTCCACCAAGATATGTCTCTACCATTCTAACTCACCTGGACATGCAACTGAGGAATGCTGGTCTCTAAAACATAAAATCTAGGATCTCATTAAAAATGAAGAACTAAAGATGGAAGTCCCCATGACCAGAAAAGGCGAAAGGGAAATAAAGAGCTTAAGATGTCCACTCAAAACAGGCAGTTCAAAGGAGGTGACGGCTATGAGCACCAATCCTGGCAGAACACAAGGTGGACTGATCTTAATGCTGGGACTGACAGAGGAGACAAGAGAGTCCTCTAAGGAAATTCATTTGCCACCGTCAAATATCTTGTTGCCCAAAGCCAGCAATCACATTCCTGATTTTACCCTCCTGAATGATGAGGAGGAAATACTTATCCTTCCCAGTGTGGAAAAAGCCAAAAAGGAAAGTTCTTTGCGAGAAATACAACAACAGTTCGATAGTGATTTTCTAGTCAAATCCTCTCGAGCCCATGAAAAAGATAAAGGAACAGATGAAGAAGAAAGTGGTGAAGTTGTCAGGGAAGTCAACCCATCGAGGAATATATATAGAGTTCATCCCTTTTTGTGACGAGTCCAGTTTGAGCCTCCTTAAGAGATATGCTGATTTAGGAGGCGATCAAGTTATGGTTGTGATTGAAGATATTCATGACCAGGAGGTAACCTCTATTACGAGCCTCGAAGGCAACATAACTACTGACAGCTGGACTATAAGGCCTCAGCTAGCTAAGAAGACGTAGATCCAGAGGAAAGTTACGAGTTCCAAGAGATGTTGGGACGTTATCACTTTCTTAGCGTTATGCCTTTTATTTTCCATGCATGTAAATATTGAAAAAAAAATCAAAATCAAAAATCAAAATCAATCAAAAAATCAAACCAATCAGGTCTTGTCCAAGCTTAAACTATGAATGACCTTATCTCCCCAATCTATGCAAGTACGTAGGCAGACATTTACGGTGCGGTCAAACCAAACAAGAAACCCAAAACCTCACTCAAACCAAACAAAAATACCCAAAAATTCACTCAAACCAAACAAAAACCAAAAACAAAAACCTATTTCTCAAGCAATTCAGGCCAAATATGAACTACGAATGACCTGATCTTCCCATCCTCAGGAGTACGTAGGCAGCCATCTATGGTGCGATCTAACCCTCAAAAGAAACATTTAAACCCAAAATTCCAACCCCAAATACAAGTCTCAAGACACCAAATCAAACCTGAAAAGCCTACATCCAAGAAAGACACTTAAGATCGACGACCCATGTTGAGAGGACCCAACGGCACGTCAATGTTGATCCATCGAATTCGGAACAAGTCTCAAAAGGAAGAAGTAGCGATGCATTAAGACAACCAGTCCCAGTGATGAAATAGCATACATCCTAAGATACAAACCTTCAGCAACTCATCACTCCTAAAGTGCGAGAAGACTTGATCTCTTTTGACCTACAGAAGAATAGGGGCGACCGTCATGAAAAAGTCTATCTCATACCCGATGATATGTTCCCTGAGCAAAAGGCCACGGATTAAACCTCATAAATCAAACCAAATTCGGTTAAAGCCATCACATCACCAACTAAGCTGAGATCTTAGGTCCAATTCATTAGAGTCCGAAGGCATCTTGATATCAATCATCAAAGTTGGAACAACAAACACATCGATATATCAAGCATGATCATCAGCAAGGGCCTTCAAAGAGCTGATATCCTCAATCTGAAACCTTCATCAAATTAGAAGAAGAAAATCATCCAAGCCAATTGCGCCTACAAGTCAAAACGAGGATTGGGGAAAATCAAATGTCAAAAATCCACTACCGGTTAACCATGTGGGACATGAGGAAAAAGTCTCTTGCGATCTCGGCATCTTATCAGCCCATCGGTTAAACATACAACAAAGCAATTACCCCATATGACAAGCAAGATTGGGGCAATTTCATAATCAACGACAACCCAACGTTAGGACCCTTACAACAAGACTGGGGCCATTTTGGAAACAACAATAACTCAACACTGGGGCATTCATCGCTCATCCAAAAAAAGGAAACTGTACCAGTCAGCACCCTCAGCATGGTCCGTCATCATCACAGGGACCCTCATATCACTTCACTAGCGATCCGGTATGATCTTTTGGTCATTTCCAATCCTGCTTTTCTTAAAATATAAAAAAATCCACCTATGAGGTATGACTCTTTCAACTCTTTTAATTTGCATTCGGTCTCCATTTACATGCATTGGCAATGATCTACATGTTAAGTATAGATGAATCTTGCGTTAGAATCTTAGAAAAGGTTTTAAAAAGAGAAGATTTTTGCTTAACTTGTTATGAATTGGATTAACTCCCATAAGCGTCCGTGCGAAAAGAATCACGGGAACGATTAGAGAATTAAGACTATTCAACTTTTTGATTAGGCACGACATCCTAGTTTAAAGCGCTTTTTGGAACAGACTTGACCTCATATGCATGTCTTCACTTTGCGATTGCACTGACTCTTAGTTGTGGGGTATGAAACTATAGCGACATGGATGACAGTTAGTAGCCAACCTAATGTCTCGAATCATGGCCTGGGTTACTTGAGTTATTAAGCCTGAGGGGTGTCTTTACAACTGGTGCCCTAAAGCCATTTGGTTTGAGAGCCACCGGCCCAATGCTTTCTATATGGGTAACTTAGCGCCAAAGAAAATGAGCATTACAATAAGAAGAAGGCAAAACCTGAGTAGATCTGAATCGTGGCCTAGGTTGCTAGAGTAATTAAGCCCGAGGGGTGTCTCTACACCTGGTGCTCTAAAGCCGTCTGGTTTGGGAGTCACCGACCCAATACTCGCTACACGGGCAATTTAGAGCCTAAGAAAATGAATCTTGTACAAGCTCAGGTGAGGATCAAATAGAGTAGACCTCCTGACTTATCTCGAAGTGTGGTCTTTGTTACTCGAGCCAGTAAACCCAAAGGAGTGTCTTAACACCTAGTGCCCTAAAGTCACCTGGTTTAGGAGTCAATGGTCCAAAACTAGTTACATGGGTAATCCTGAATAGCCTAAGAAAACGAGACAAAGTTAAACGAGGAAAGCAGAAAAAAAAATTTGCAAGATAAAAATGAGATCATCTAAAGTCATAGAAAAGAAATCCCTGCTAAGGGATACGTCACTCATAGTGCACATGTCATATGATGTTAATTCTATGAAGAGCAGTGTCAAGAGCAAAGATGAGGTGTCTTTGATAAAGGGAGATAAGTCTTTTGAATCTGATCCTACACATAAAAAAATGACCATGGATGCTTAAAAGTTTTCTTGCGATTTCATAACTTGTCAAATGAAAATTTCAATTTCCTTAGGAAAAATTCATTTTCATACTCAATTTCAAGATCTTTAGCGATAAGATAAAAGCTCAGTGAATACAACCATTCAATTTCATAAACTTTAACTTCAAATACCTCATTCACAAGATTATACTAATCCTAACGGCCCATGCCATCAAGCTTTTGCACATTCTGTTATTCGTTTGATGTGCAAGATATTTATCACTCTCAACTTGGTCAACAAGGATTATATGAATCCCCAGTGACAACGTGCGAAAGGGCTAGGGCATTTTTCATTTCCAGGAAATAGAAGGAGTCCAAAGCGGGACCAAGCCCCTCATCAAAAGAAAAAGGAGAACTCCAAAAAGAAATTGCAACGACATAAGTTTGCCCTGACAAAAGAAAGGAAAAATTCTCAAGAAAGTTCTTAACTCAAAAACAGACACCTGACAACAAAAGGTCTAGCAAATGAAATCTACATCATCAAACATGTTAATCTACGCCAAGTCTTCATAAGTCAAGGCCTCTGCACTGACTTTCAAATCTGGGCAATAAAAGAATGGTCCACATCCTCCAGGGCGTCAGCAACACCCTGGTCACCAGCCAAGCCAGTATTTAATCCAGTAGGGTCGCAAGTAAAGAGCTCGCCTCTTTTCATAATCAATTATCAAACCGTTGGGGTCAATCCAACGTAGCATCGGGGAAGGATGAACACTACTTCAGCGAAGATATAGGGATATCTCCTAGTAAAGCCATCATTATTTGAACCGCCAGAGGGACCAGCACCAAGGTCCAGATCCCCACCAAAGATGACATATGAAATGGGAACATCCGAATTTGCTCTGCGAATGACAAAAGGAGCCATACGGGAGTTGGAGTTGATAGGCCTATCAGAATCCATGCCTGAAAAGAAACTCCAAATCGCCTCAAAAAGGGTGAAGTATGGTTTTACATCAATTTAATTAAGCATATGCATCAACCTATGACAAATTAAGATCATCACATCATGCCTGGTCTGCACATGTGCAACAAGCGCTATATCAGCGCACATCTCTATTAAAAAGTTAATCATCCATACCTAGTAGAGTTAAATATACATACGCATTAAATATCCAGACTCGAGGAAAAATTTTGTTGTTGAAAACTACCATTCGAGTAGGCATCAAGACAGTTCGGTGAGATAAAGCTTAGTCAGCTACCGTTCAAGTAGGCATCTAGACAGTCCGATAATCAACCGTTGTCAACTACCATCATGGTAGGCACCATTGTCAACTAAAATCAGGGTAGGCATCGTTGTCAACTACCAGCAGGGTAGGCACCGTTGTAAATTACCAATGTAAACATTGAAAAGATTCGATGATTTCAGAACATCATCCCCAGTAGAAATGTAGAAAATATTTCAATTTATCTTCATCAAACAAGCATCGGCAACACCGATAGAAATTAAATCGTTGGAGTCAACACCAGCATAGACATCAGCAGCACTGATGAAAGTCAACCATTGAAATCAGCCCCGACATAGGCCTCATCCATGACCGATAAGGGTAAGCGATTTGCGATGCGATATGTTATGCGATTTGCGATGTGATTTGCAATGCGATTTGCGATACAATATGCAATTTGCGAAGTGCGAAATGCGATTTGCGAAAACATTTTAACATTCATTGTATTGCGATTTGCATTATTAAAAATATATTTTGTCATATTTCAATTGTCTAGTAAATCTTTATCATGTTCATTCTACTGCATTGCATAAACATGATAAAGATGGGCATCTGTAGACACTCAAAATTTTGTTTTCCTGCTACTAACCATACAGGAGGGAAAAAGCGTCTTTTTCCACTCTAGAGAACAACCCCGAAGGATTACAACATTAAACCAGAACCCCAGAGACAGCCCCAAGAAATCATCAAGCCAACTTCAGAGATAACCCTGAACACAGACAAAAGTCGGCAGCAGTCGAATCCTGGAGATAACCCCGAGAAAGACAGTTGTAGCCACGTCAAGCCCAGAACCAACCCGGAAGGGCAAAATAGTCATTTCACCAACTTAACATTAAATTAAGTCAAAATCAAGCCAAATCAATGCAATGAGGGTCAGAAAGAACCATAATATCAACCCCGAGTGAAAATAGAACAAGACTGCTCAACGGACGGACTACGAAGATTCGAAGATCTGGTCATGGACCCATCTTCTAGGATTTGGAAAAGGTCAAATCCCATGTCATTGGGTAGCTCTCAGAAAGGGCTTTTTGGAAAGGTATAGCACGCCTCAATCGAACTCCCGGATTAAAAGTTATGAAGGTTCAAGCAGACTGCGCGTTGGTCGGAATGCACGTACTTCGAGACAATGGGACCTGCGGGAGCGGCGCCCACTAGGGGAGCCGTAGGTAGACTTATGGCTATGGCGAGTAGACCTGCTACCATCTGGTTTATAAATAAGACCCCCCACAATTGCAAAAAAAAGAAAAAAATAGAAAAAAGCAGAGAAACTCTGCCCATTTCGACCTTTAGCCCTACTTCTAGTACTCCAAACTTCAATTTTATTCTTCAAATACGTTTGCATACGTATATTCTATGACATATCAAGTTTTAACCTGTGGAAACGGAGTTTTGAAGCCCTCCGAGTGCCATAAAGCCCGTAGCACTGCCTATTGTAAGTATTTTTATGATCATAAACTTTGTACTACTTTATTGCGCATATGTGAACGTACATATGAAATTTTAGCTTCTGGTTTCTCCCGGATTTCAAATTTGTGGCCTTTATAACTTACTTTTTAGTATATATAAGTATATATATACGTTTTTCTTTGTTTGCACAGCCTGGATTGCTATTCCGTGACTTTTTACCGCTTTTATATATATATATATATATTTGTACTATTTCGTTTGGCCTGGATTGCTAATTTGTGGCCTTTTCAGCTTTATTATATATATAACTTACTATATATATACTAACTTTCCATTCCGTCGGGTCTGGATTGTTAATTTGTAGCCTTTTCAGCTTTTATATATATATTTATATATATATATATATATATATATATTTACATTTATATTTATATTTCTCATCCGAGCCTGGATTGGAAATTCGTGGCTCTTTACAACTTATATATATATATATATATATATATATATATATATATATCTCAGTCGAGCCTGGATTGGAAATTCCTGGCTCTTTACAGCTTATATATATATATACATTTCTTCGCCGGGCCTGGATTGGAAATTCGTGGCTCATTACAACTTTTATATATATAAGTATATATAAATTCTTTATTCAATATGATTAAATATTTGCTTTAAATATTCATTTGATATGAATCTGCACTGATGTAAATATTGTGGATTAGATTTATTTAAATCTAGCCCTTTCTAACTTTCAAACGGTTCAAAATCGGTCAAATCGGAACCGGGGAGCTAGAATGGCTAAGATTTACTTAAATCTAGCTTTCTTTCTAGCTTTGTAAATATTAAAGCGACTATGTGACCCTAGATCCATATCTAAAAGAAACGAGAAGCTTTAGCTACGTGCATGTAAGGATTTAACTGAGGAATCCTTTGTCTTGCGACGTCTAGAGTACGATTTGCATTCTATGTGAATATCTGTGTTGTGCATGTTTTCTTGATCACTTGTGCAGGTTTTCTTGATCACTTTCTGTAAGCCTAGGAATCGTGGGATTAATGATCAACCACACTGATCTAAATTTGATTCCCACGATGGACAACTCCGCATTGTAAATACATCCTGTCAGTTTTTCTTGTAAAATGTATATCCGAGGGACCTTAAAACGGTTATCCGAATTTAAGGTCCCAACATAGTGAAATATGGGTTGTAGTGCTAGAGTCACTTGGATGGTTTTCATGCCCATAAGAAGACCGGCACTTGTATATACATTCTGTGGTCGAGAATTGTTCGCATCCCGACAATCAACATTCGAATCAAGTTAAAGGCTGAATAAAATAAAATAGAAGTATCAACAGGCTTTAATTCCTATGCGAGCGAAAGGGTTTGAAAACCACCTTTCAAAATGTCATTTTCATATCTTGTCTAAAAAAATAACTTTTTCAAACACAAATCAAACCCTTCGTATATATGTCGAACGAAGCACGACACTACTTTCAAATCAAACAAACGTAGGCTCAATTACTTCCAACATACACACACATTGCAAATAAAAAAGGGAAAATTGAAAAGATGTGGTAACCGTGTTCCACGGAAGTCGGGGGGTGCCTAACACCTTCCCCCCGCTTAACCAAGCCCCCGAACTTTATAAATCTCGGTTTTCAAGGCCAAGTTTCGACAGCGTCCAGTAATTAGGCCTACTTATAAAAATAACAAAATTAGGTTGAGTTGGTACAATCATTTCCAACTAGCGACTTTGTAAACCTTTCAAATCATCGACATGATATATGTTGGCATTTTCTTAAAAAACTTCACCCTTCATAAAACAGATAAGACAAACAAGGGTAAAAGACATTCAAAAATTTAAGGAAAGGCTGTCCAAAAGATTTTTTCCAACGTCGACAAATAATTTTTTTTGCAGGTTATCAATACAATGCAACCATCCTTGCTATCCAGATGATATGGAAAAGAAGGCGAGCAAGGGAATTATATTTTTTTATATGAAACTTAGATGGTAATATGATAATGATGGATAAGATACAAATGTGTAAATTTTTGAATTGTTCAATGTATGGAAATGTTTGTTTTGAAATGAGAATTTATTTTGGTGATTATTTGTGTGTAGCATTATACAGGCAGAACATCAATATATAAAGATGGTAAACATTGGTACTTGAACTTTCATAGTTCACTTACTTTGCTAATACAGAGGATCATAAAGGTTGCGATTTGGGGAATGCAAGAAAGAAGAAAGAAATTTTTATTATCCTCATTTTTAGTCAGTATTGCATTTAATTTTTATGTAAGGCTAAACTTAGATAGTATTGAACGCATAAGGTCGAGACTAATTTTAATCCTAATATTGGGTTAAGTTGGTCTCGATTTTGGGGCCGTCACAGAGCATCATTTCTGGTTTCTTTGATATGATTGGTCCCATCATAGGTTACAATCAATTTTTCGTAGATTTCTTTTGCATTTTTACAATTGCTAACTCTTTTGTATTTTTTTTCTATAAGAGCACTAGTCAGTACTTGTTCGACTTTAGAAGCTATGTTCATAGCCTCTTCATCTTAAGTGGTGAACTCATCAATGTCTTTCTCAACGATCTTTTCTACTTGAATTTTGGTTGAAATTTTTACACCTCGTTCAATTGCAGACTTAACTTTGATTCCTTGTGACTTGGCATAAATTTTGAATCTGTTCTTCCAAGTAGCAAAGTTGGTTCCATCAAATAATGGAGGTCTGGACAATGATAGTCCTTCTCCGCAACCAGTAGCATTGTAGGCCATGGATCTACTCTTAGGTATGCATGTATTTACTCAAAAAGCAAGTTAAAGGGCACTGCTCTGATACCAACTGAAAGTCCAATAATAATCTAGAAAGGTGGTTGAATAGATTATTATAGATTAAAAAATTATCTTAGGTCTTTTTGAATTTTTAGATAATTAATTTGCAATGTTAGAAATTAATATGCAAAACAGTAAAAATTCAATCACACAATGCACAGAGATTTGTCTGATTCACAACATACATCCCGGGTATGTTGCTACGTCCAATCTCAAGCTCCTCTCCAGGACTTGAGATCCTATTACTATCAGTAATAAATACTCCTTCAACAGGCGGAGAAGCCTTTACAAAGTTTTTATAGACAAACTTATAACTATTCCCAACTAACTATCTTGGATAGTAAGCTCCCAGCTCCCTCCTCAAGCTTAGTTGTACCTTCTTTTGAGTTCAGTTCTATTCTATGATCTGGTCTTGAAACAACAGCCTCTTTCTCACCTCACAAGTACACTAGAGACCCAACTCCCAGCTGACCTCTCTAAGACTATGATCTTGGTCGAAGAATTACTCGTTTTTCTCACATGTACATAAAATAAACTAAATGTAACTTTTTTTCCTTTTTACAAAAAGATTTTGATATAGATATGCTTCTAAAATAAACAGATATCAATTTAAGATCAAGTAATAAAAGTTTAATAACTTTTATATGAGAGAAATGCTTCTTTGTAAGCAGATATAATTTTTAAGCTTGTAGATATGCTTCTTGATTAAGCAGATAAAATAGTTTAAGAGTATATTGAAAATGCTTTTGAATAAGCAGATATATAGTTTAATGCAAGTTTATAAAGAATTATTTATTCTTTGAATGTGTTTTTATGAATTTAAACATATATAACTTTAATTTCTGATATAAAAGTTTAAATAACTTTTATATTATACAACAAGTTTTTTTATGAATAAATGAATTTATAATCAAATACTTGTGATGACAGATATCAAGTATAATAAATAAATTAGTTAAGGAATACTTGATATAATAAATATATTTGTTTATCTCAAAGAATATATAAAAATATTTTATCTATTATGTGAATAATATATAAAGGAGGCCACTTAGGATTTTAAAGATCGTTTGAACAATTCACGCTATCATATATTCAAGGGTGAAACAATTCAAATTGTTTCAGTGTCTAAGTAATAACCAAGTTTATATTTTTCACACTTGTATATTTATATAAATATTTTTGATAAACTACTTGAGTTTCAAGGACATGCCGAATGGTTCTCTATGAGAAGTATTTCGGGGTCGATCAAGTGTTAATCTATAATATTTATATAAATAATGGATATATAAAGTATTTATATAAATATTTTCAATAGACTACTTGAATTTCAAGGATAGGCCGAATAGTTCTCTATGAAAAGTATTTCGGGGTCTATCAAGTATAATCTACTTTATGATATTTATATAAATAATAAATATATGAAATACTTATATAAATATTTTCGATAGACAACCTGAATTTCAAGGACAAGCCGAATAGTTCTCTATAAGAAGTATTTCGGGGTCGATCAAGTATGCGTCTACTTTACGATATTTATATAAATAACAAATAAATAAAATATAGATATATATAATTGTGTAGAACAATGTATATTATTATATCTATTGTAATAAACAAGTATGAAACAATTTAATCAAACAATTTAAACAACTTATCTCAAGTATTTGTGACCAATTTTCTCTTCTTCAAATAATCAGATTTTAGAAGTAACAAAGAGATATTAAAGTTTTGGAAATAATGTAGGCAAGGAGTAAGCTTTTTCTTGATAGTGAATTGGTAAGTTGAAAATGAAAGAAAAGCTTCATATTTATATGATTTTCAAGCTTGGGGCAAAATGGCCTTTTTGAAAAATCAAGGGATGAGATTCTTTTTGGTTAAAATGTAAGGTTCAGATGAAATTAATTCAAATATAGCACACGGATTGCCATGTCACAAAGCCATCCGAATTTGGTAAGTTAAGGACCTTTGAAATTTTGACCATTTTGCTATTAAATGCTTAATTGACCACATGTTTATTCCAAGCCTTCAAATTTCAATTTTCCAACACATAAACATGGCAACCAATGTCCTAAAAGATTTCACATTTCCTTTGGTCAAATATAACAATTAATGCAAGCTTTCTCTTCTTCATGTATGCATGTCCATAACGATTTTAAGCACGGATGTATATGGATGTACATAAACATTTTTTATGGTAAAAAAAATCTTTTGCCCCTTTGTGTAAATAATACTCCCTCCGTTCCATAATAAGTGATTTTTTAGCTTAAATCACACATACCAATACACAAGCTAAAATGGCAAAAATACCATTAATATACTTTCTTTGTTTTGTTTGAGCTGACATTTTTTATTGTCTTTTGGTCTCTCTTTCTCGAAAATACGCAATAAGGGCACATAAATATCATTGGCTGCATAAATACCATTGGCTGCATAAGTAAATGAGTAGATGTGATTAATGATGTGATTCTTGAGGCTTTTGGTCTCCCTTAATCTAAGTAAAATTAAGATTGCAAGATGCAATAAATGTCATTGGCTGCATAAGGGCACATATGGGAAAATATTGTAAAAATTGTATTGGAGTTCTAACACATCACTTATTTTGAAAAAAAATGTTAAGCCTAAAAAATCACTTATTGTGAGACGGAGGGAGTATTTTAAAAGCTTGAATAGTGTCGACGTTGGAAAATTTAAGAAATATCGCGGGTCGGTTTATAACCCGATTTTTCTCAAATCGATCTTCCTAAGTTATCTCTACCCTTATTCTTTTTCTTGCAAAAAAGGTTTTGAAGGATTTTTAGGAAAGAGGCCAACATGTGTATATGTCGACGATTTGATTTGATTTAAACAGAGTCGCCAGTTGATAGTTTTAAAAATATTTGTACCAACTCAACCGAATTTGATTTGAAAAGAGGCCCAATTTACTGGACACTGTCGAAACTTGATCTTTGAAATTGGAGTTTTGAGTTCGGGAGCTTGGTTAAGTGTGGAAAAGGTGTTAGGCACCCCACGACTTCCGTGTAAACACGGTACCGCAATCTTTTCAATATTTCCCTTAAAACTGGAATGCGTGAGTGAATGCTGTTTGAAAATTAGGCCTTTTGATTGATTGAAAGCTTTGATAGGCTTCGTTGAGCCTACATACGAAGGGTTTGATTTGATTTGCAAAAGAATCATTTAATTTGATTTGCAAAAGCTTTGAAATTGAATTGACAGTGATGTTTTGAAAGCTGGTTTTATCAAACCCTTACGCTGACATAGGAATTAAAGCATATCGCTACTCTCAATTTTATCTTTATAGCCTTAAGGCTGCATGCAAATGGTGATTTGTCGGGCTGCGAAGCATCCTCGACCACAGAAATATAAAGTGTCGGTCTCTTCATGGGTATGAAAACCATCGGAGAGACGCTGACACGATAATCCATATTTTCACTATGTTGAGACCTTAAATCCGGATAACCGTTTTAAGGTCTGTGCATGTACATTTTACAAGAAAAAACTGGCAGGGTACATCTGTAAATCGGAGTTTGTCCATCGTGGGAATCAGATTCTGATCAGTTTGATCATAAATCCCACGATTCCTAGGCTCACATATGAGTAGCCAAAACCTGCACAGTTTAAATGTGTACAGAAACAGATATATATACATCCTCACGTCACAATGGAACCAAAGATTTATCAGTAAATTCTGGCTGCGCGTGACCAAAGCGTCTCGTTCCCACTAGATAGCGATCTAAGGGACGCGAGTTTGCTTTCAATGCTGCAACTATAAAAATAACTAGATTTAAAGAAATCTCAGCCATTATAGCTTTCAGGTTCTGTCGGGACCTGTTTGAACAGTCGAAAGCTAGAATTGGCGAGATTTGGATAAATCTAGTCCACTCGCAGATATATCAATGTAGATTCATATACAAATGAATGTTAAATGCAACAGTTGAATGGAATTAAGTAAGCAATATATATATGTATATATATATATATATACAAAAGCTGTAAAAGGGCGATGGATTTTCACTCGCAAGCCCGGACTAGAATTGAAATATATATGTAGATATATATATATATATATATATATATATATATATATATATATATATTGACAGAAACGTAGTCAACCAAGACTGGAAAGATGACCAGTGATGATGAAGGCTACTTATATATGCATAAATATATATATAAAAGCAGTAAAAAGGCCACAGAATGATCTAGGCCGAACTGAAATATAAATTACAGAAAAATAGTCAACTAGGGACTGGGGAGAGCACCCAGTATGGCGAAGTGTGCAAAAATAGTAAAAAGGGCGATGGGTTTTCACGCCTGTGCCTGGACTGAATTAAAATATATATATTGACAAGAATGTAGTCAACCAATACTGATATGAAGACCAGTTATGGTGAAAATTGCTTAGATATGCGTAAATATCTATAAAAGCGGTAAACTACCTCGGATTTGAAATCCGGGCTTGACAGAATTGAAATGTTAGTACATAAATAGTTAAATATATACAGAAAAAGGCCAAACCCGAACTAGGAAGACAACCCAATCCGGTGAAGTTGCCAAAACTGTGTGTGCTAGTGCATTGAAGCTACTGGAGCTGACGGATCGTCAATCCGAGTTGAACAAATGTTGAAAACGTAGTTTATGTACAAAAATGTATCAATTTTTGACGAAAACGGCCAAGGAACTAAGTTTTGGGCATATTTAGAAGATAAAACTTGATGTGCAGGTGTAAAACAGTGCCAAATAGTAGTATTGACTTGCTGATCGTAAAAATACTTGCAATGGGCTGCACTACGGGCTTTTTGCCGAATCGTAGGCCTTAAACATCCAAATCTACCGGTGATTTTTTGATATGTGGTAGTATATGGGTATATCTATGTGTTGGAATAAAAATATTTGGGTTTGGAAGAAATGTAAAAGTCGAAAAATCAATCGGGCAGGACTTCGCTGCGCTCCTTGCTTATGCAAATGAGAGGGGGATGCCCCTCTATTTATAGAGGGGGGAGCCGCACCTCTACATGCGACTGCAGCAGGTAGAGGTGCGGCCACTCGAGGTGGGTCCCGCGTGCCCGGCTTAGTTGTCTCGAAGTACGTGCAGTCCGAGCAGTGCAATGTCCGGTTGGAAACTTTCTAACTTTTGATCGGAGCGTTTGTTTGAGGCGTGCGATACCTTTCCAGAATGCTCTCTCCAAGAGTGTTGCAATGACATGGGAAAAAATATTTTTCGAGTCCAGGAAGACGGGTTCATATCCAGGTCTTCGATTCCCAGCAGTTTGTCCATTGAACTGTCTTGCGTTGTTGCCACTCGGGATCGTCGTTAGGGTTCATTCTGACTTTGGCGGCAACGATTTGGCTTGAGTTTGACCAAGTCGGTTGAAAGTTGGTAAAATGACCGTTGTACCCCTCCCGGGGCTGCCTGCAATGTCGGCATGGTCGCTGGTTGACTTTCGAGAGCTGATTCCAAGACTTGGATCCCAGTCGAGTCTTTTGACCTCAGGGTGGTCTCTAAGGCTGACGTGGTTGTTTCAGGTTTTGCTATGGAGTTGTTGCGATGCTTCAGGCTGATGTCTGAAGTTGGCCTGAAGTCCCGGATTGAGACCGGGTTGATTTTAACTTTCTGGGTTGAGACCGGGGTTGATTGATACCTCCCGAGTTGCTACCAGGGCTGATTGGTATCTCCCAGGTTGAGACCGGGGTTGAGCTTGATGATCCGATTGACTGTCGAAGCTTGATTTATGGTCCGATTGACTGTCGGAGCTTGATTGATGGTCCGATTAACTGTCAGAACTTGATTGATGGTCCGATTGACTGTCGAAACTTGATTACCGATATTGGGAATCGGATTTAACTGGAGCACCGATATTGTGGATCGAATTTGGGTTGATTGGCAGTTTTACCCTTCTACTGGATGAGTATCGGGGCAAGAAAAATCTCGAGTGTCTACAAATAATATTTTTGAAATACTCCTTGCCTTGGAGAAATATTATTTTTTGAAATAATATTTTTAATATTAAATTATCAAGGTTAGGTAAATTGGTAGTTTAATTTAGAAAACATTTTTGGTCCAAGTAAATAAGATTTGACACATAAATAAAACCTATGAATATGATTCTAATTTAATTACCATATTTTCCAATTATTGTTATCATCAAAATATATTCTAAAAATAAATACCTATCATAATGAAAAATATGAAATTGTAAAATTTTAAGATTTAAAATAATGTGAATGTAGTTGATTTAGATTAATTCAATATCTAATAGACTAATATTGTTAACGTTGAAAATTTAGAATGTATTAATACCAAATACTTCCTCCGTTCCTCCGTTCCTCCGTTCTGAAATATAAGTAATAAACTGATCAAGTATGAATTTTCAAAGTCGATAGGAAATATTTTTAATTTAAAAGGGATGTGATAATTAACTTTTGAATACAATAAATTTTGAGAATTACTTTATAAAATGTTTTTAATTTTCATAATTATATTGTTTAAAACTAAATAAATTAACTACGATTCTAAGATCAAAGACTTAAAAGTCAAAGCTATTTAGAAACTTTGTTTCATTTTTAAAAACTTTTTGCTTATTCTAATTTAAACTAATAACTCATTTAAATTTCATGCAAACGGTACTGTGACATATTGTTTAATTAGATTATTAAACACTACTTTTTACCCTGAATATGATTACTTAATTGCATAATTAATAAATCAAAGTTAGTCAATCGCTCTCTCAGTGTCTCACATATACACCGTAAGTCTGTAACACTAAGAAAAATTCAAAAATTAGTAAAATCAAGTTTGCACTTTTAATTACATAATTGATAGTTGATGTATGTAATATACAATAGTAATTGTACAATGATTATTACTCTATTACTGGAGTCTCGATACATTGATGACTTGATTTCTCTAATCTCTATATCGGTTTGACAATTTTATTAACTCATGTAAATGTAAGTAACTTTATTATATCATTCTTTAATTAATGTCAAATTGTCATTGCATGATGATTAATGACTTTATTTATGTGCTTTATAACATGGGTTATAATTTATTAAATTATTAGGGATGTAAATTATAATAATCCAACAATCATTGTTAAAAATTTTATGAAAATATTAAAATTATTTTAATTAAATTTGAATTTAGTGGTGAAGAAGTACAAACTTTAAATTTTAATATGAAACAACCAATTATTTATATTCAGAATTTTAGAAACAATTTAAACATGTAAGAAATCAAACTTATCGAACTTATCGAACCGAACTCGAACTTATCGAACTGAATCGAACTGTTCGCGAACAAAGACGAACCGAGCCACATGATTCGCGAACATGTTCGATTGAGCAATCGAACGTAACACTATGTGCGAACTCGACTCGACTAGGCGAGCGACTCGAACTCGAACCGAACCGAATCGGTTCGCGAATAATTCAGTTCGTTTGCAGCCCTAAATTTTACTGTTAGTACTATTTTAGTTGGTCATCAATACTATTTCATGTATACTGGCCAAAATTACGCATTAGGCTAACCCAACCCAAAATTTATTTTACTATATTGTGTATACTATTATATCAATTAGGGGTGGGCAAAAAAAATAGATTTTTCCGATTTTTTGGTTTTTCGGACCGGTCCGAACCGGTCGGTTTGGTACAAAAAGAACCAGTTCGGTTTCGGTACAAAAAAATCGGTATATATCAGTTTTTCGATAACGGTTTCGGTACCAAATTTTTATGGTTCGGTTTTACCGAACCGAACCGATATATACTAGTTTTCCAATTTTTTATTTTTTATTTTTAATAAATAATTAAAAATAATAATAATAATAATAATAATAAAATGATTATAATAATAATAATAATAATAAAATAATAATTATATTAATTTTCAGTTTATTCGGTAAAAACCGGTACCGGACTGATTCAGTATACCGGTCCAACCGGTTTCGGTTCCGGAATTTTGCTACTTTCGGTTTCGGTTCGGTCCGGTTTTTACCGGTTGTACTCCCTGATATCAATATACATATAGGGTCCTCGTCCATAGCAACCGACTGTTATGGATACTATTCCAACAACTATGATCATATCCCTTGATCTGAACAATGAATGGCCCATAATAAAACCCATCTTCCCCCAGCAGCAACAAGTTGTTGCGGCAGCAAAACAACTTGTTAAGCCCCTCCTGCCCTCATTCATTTCAAAGCATTTTATCCCCTGCCGGCACAAGCTGTTGCGGCAGGGTGATATGGCATGTTAACATAATTTCAGTAGCAAATAGCAATAGCATAATGATGGTACTTTTTCATCATTTTCCTCTTGGTTTATTTTTGAGTTGTAGAGAACCATGCTCAAAGAAAGAAATACTAGCATTTAAAGGTTTTATACTTTTTTATTCCCCCGCCAAACCACTAAGGGAGCACTTGTGCTAATCAAAAAAATAGAAATACCAGTTAGCAAAAAAATAAAAAATGAATATAAAATTAACCCAATTTCTAATTACTTAAACCATGAATCTTCATACTTCATTTCTCTTTTTTTTTATATAAATATATTATGGGAATTACTATTTTCACAAGAAAAAAATTATATTTCCACAAGACTTTTCTAATTACTATTTTGATCTGGACAATTACTATTATGGTAAAAAAAAAATGGATACCTTGTGGAAATAGTAATTCCCATAATATATTTAGAAAAGTCTTGTAAATATATATTTTTTTAAAATTACTATTTCCACAAGACTTTTCTAAATATATAATGGGAATTACTATTTCCACAAGGTTTCAATTTTTTTTTACCATAATAGTAATTGTCCAGATCAAAATAGTAATTAGAAAAGTCTTGTGAAAATATAATTTATATATATATTTATAATATATTGGAATTTTTTAAATATATTTATAATATATTTACAAGACTTTTCTAAATATATTTATAATATAAATTATAAAAAATATATTTACAGGACTTTTTTAAATATATTATGGGAATTACTATTTTCACAAGGTATCCTTTTTTTTACCATAATAGTAATTGTCTAGATCAAAATAGTAATTAGAAAAGTCTTGTGGAAATACAATTTTTTTCTTGTGAAAATAGTAATTCCCATAATATATTTATATAAAAAAAAGAGAAATGAAGTATGAAGATTCATGGTTCAAGTAATTAGAAATTGGGTTAATTTTATATTAATTTTGTATTATGGGTCATTCATCGTTCAGATCAAGGGATAGAATCATGGTTGCTGAAATAGAATCATGGTTGCTGGAATAGTATCCATAACAACCAATTGCTATGGATAAAGACCCATATATATATATATATATATATATATATATATATATATATATATATATATATATATATATATATATATATATATATACCGAGTATCCTCCATTTTAAATAGGATGCTAATATACATTGATTAAACAAAGAGTTATTATTAAAGCAGTAGGATAAGAATCAAAGATAGAATTACCGGAAGAGTCCATATTACAATTGAGAGTAGCATATGAACCTCACCACTAGAACATTTAGACTAGAAGCCTGTAAACCTGAAATTCAGAAAATAGTGCCATTACAAGGATGTGCACTGAAGTACAATAAATTTTAACATTTCTAAAATGTCGGATCCATATCTTGTACATTCTTTAGAATTTTGTGGTAGCATCAATTACAAAGTTCAGCAATCTCAGACATTATGTCCTCGATTATAAATGTAAGATCTTGCAAAATACAAGTATACTACCGATGCCACTGCACTAAGTCCAGCGAGTAGCCAATAAAAGTAATCAAGATGTGCGCGATTCAAGTTATTTGAAAACCAACTGTCTTGACCATCTGCTCCGGTGGTTTTCTCAATAACCGAAATGAGAAAGCTGCTCAGGAAGCTCCCAACACCCAATATACTGAAGCAAAGAGAAAGACCTATACTTTTCAATTCATTTGAAACCTGATCATAGAAAAATTCTTGCATACCAACGATTGTGAATACATCAGCAATTCCAAACAATACATATTGAGGTACCAACCACCAAATGGTCATTGGAATGGTTGCATCTGGCTTATCAACCAGCCCATAGTCCAGAGCAGTCTGGAGTCGTTTCATCTCAATAAGCGCTGCAATTACCATAGAAAGGATAGACAAAAATAATCCAACTCCAATTCTTTGAAGCATTGTTATGCCAGATGGGTTACCAGTTATAGCTCTAGCGAAAGGAACCAGAACCCGGTCATATATGGGAATAAGGATAATAATGGTAAGGGTAATACAAGATTGTACTGCAGCAGGTGGGACCTGAAAGCTTGAACCCACAGATCTGTTTAGAGTAACTCCTTGCTTGGTAAAGAAAGTGGATGACTGTGCAAATACAATGGCATATACCAAACATGAAGCCCATATAGGTAACAGCCTCAGAACTGCCTTTGCCTCCTCAACTTCATTGCTGCTACAAACTACTCCATTAGTCCATATTGTTTCTCAAGGAAAATAAAATAAATATAAAATCACTATGTAGTCTATACATTTTAGTATGTGGACCATCACCTCCCAATTGATAGTAAAGATGATTCAAACTCCACTTAGCTTATTTTCTAAAAATCCTTACGTCAAAACTGTTATGAGCATAATATGAAGCTTAACTAGTCAATGAATTTATTTGTATTAATTGTAATTCATAATTATTTTACTAGTTAGAATGGTCCTAGTCTTAGGGAACTAGTGATTGTTGTGGTAACAAATATTAGGAAGTTCTAAAAGTAGTTATGTAGTGTTTTATTCTTAGCTAATCATTGGAAAGTGGGTTTTTAGTGGGACTCTTTGTGTTATTATATATATTTTATTCTAATGAAATAAAAGATATATTAGAATTATTAGCCGAAAAGCTTTAAGCTTTCAGCAATGGAGGTTCCGGTTTCCTCAAAGTAAAAAACTAAAAGAAGATTTCAAGGACTCACGTCAATACAAATCCACCCAACAATACTGGTTCATAGCACAAACACCATCATGTATCTCATATTAACAGTAGACACTACCATTATTCGATATTAGACTCCATTCAAAATTATAAATTTCAAAGATTAAGAGCTGATTCCAACTTTATATAGACATAATCCTCCAAAATGATACTCTTTTTCAGAAGAATCTTATTGAGTCATTTGAGGCCGAGAGGATTAAATTCTCCAACTCTATAAATATGAGAAATGTTGTTCTCTTACTTGAATTGTTGAATTCCCAGATGAGGCAAGTTTCCCCGAGCTTCCTCATTAATGGATATTGCCGAAGGGGTAGTTCTCCAGTTCGTAGTTGCTTTAATAAATACTCGACCAATTCTCATAAACAGATTTGTCTCACCAGTACTGATGCTAAATCTATAGGTCCCAGTTCCAAGCACAAATATCAGCAATGCAATGCTCATGGCAATGCAGGGAATCCCGAACCCTAAACCCCAACTAAGGTTGTCTTGTATGTAGGTTAGAATTATGAGAGTTGCAAAAGTACCGCTACATAAACCAAAATACCACCAATTGAAGAACGAGCTTTTGGCTTTGCACTCCTCTGGATCATCAACATCAAACTGGTCAGCTCCAAAAGCCTGAACACAAGGTTGATACCCTCCTTCACCTACTGCCACTAGGTATAGAGAGAAAAAGAAGAGGATAACTTGGAGCTGAGGAGGTGAACATGGCACATTATTGGCAGCATTTTCACAGTTGGTAAAAATGAAAGAAGGAATAACAGCTGAAAGTGTCAACAAGCCAAACCCCTACAGTTCAACCCAATCCAAGACAAGTTTGTTAGCATTTCACTGATGATATATAAAGTACTCCCTCCATCCCACAAAAGATGACTGGAGTACAAAGAAAATTGTCCTATAAAAGATGTGTGCAGTATACAATTAAAATAGAAAACGGGAGAATCATTGGTGTACTTATGTAGGGTCCTCTACTTTTGTTTTCTTAAATTGTGTCAAAGTGTACTTACGACATCTTTTATGGGACGGAGGGAGTATTAAACAATAGTTGTCATGGCATCACGGCGAGACACAACGATAGTTGACCGCCAGCACGCCTAGGCGATAAGGCGCTCGTCATGGCATCCGTATGGCGACAAGTCGTTAACAATGTGTTCAATTTATACATTATTTATTTTACAAAGTATATTGAACAATAAAATTTCATATACATTAAAACCCAAAACATATAACTAACACAATGGAATAATATTAAAAAGTAAAAACACAATTATATGAATACTTTATAATCAAAATTCAAAAATTAAAACTTGACATTAAAAATTAGTAGAACAAGTTAACAAACACCACATAGAAAAAAAAATTCAACCAAGTCTTCATTTATCACACATCACAAGTCTAATAAGTAAAAAAATTACACTACAAAACAAGTCCATGGGTTATGATGTCTCATGTGTATAAAATGACTTAATCACTTAACTTGAGCCAACTACCAAGGCATGAGCCTTGGCATCTCGGTGTCCAAAGTGTAGTCTTGCCCTTCTCTAGCGCCAAGATGCCTAGGAGACGCAATAGCAACGCAATGACAATTATGCAGTAAACACCAATTGAAACATAGTAAAACATCCATAATCTTCGATCAATCCGAAGAAAAAAAAATCAACTGTCCATAAATATTCTGTTATCTCTAACAGCAATGAGTCATTCCATACCCTCCCCTAGCTATGCAAACATAGAGTGTGGGTCAAGGGTGGGGGGAGAGAGAGAGAGAGAAGACGAGAATTGTTGGGAACTCATAAACCTAACAGCTAAGTGATATCTAGACTAGGTTGATACATGTAAAATATTTGTTGAAACAAAAAACAATGGTGAAGAGAGGTTTTGATCTACTCAACGTATCCAATATCTCATTCATGTTTTGACCTAGTATATAATTGAACAATTGTAGGTCAAACAGTTTTAAGTTTGTAATGAACTAAGCTCAGATGATAAATCCCTTGCCCATATGCTTGCTGTTACACCCCTAGCAAGCCAAAATACAGCACTCGACAACTAAAGGTGTTATTATGTCAAGTAACTAAAGAAGAAAGACTAGTGAATATGTTGTTGTACTTTTACCATTTTATTCTTTTCAAAAATTACAGTAAAAATTTGCTGCCAACAATGCTATGTTTCGATTGGAGGAATGGAATTAGTGAGGAAATGGAAAGGAACGGAATAGAGATGGAATAACTCATTTCATTCCTGACAACATTGAGTCATTGCATACCCTCCCCAAAGGAATAAAATTCACAAATTTGACAGAATGTGAATGGTTCATTCCATTCTAACGGAACAATCAAACAAATGTTTTTCATTTCATAAGGATGATTCATTCTGTAGAATAATAAGATGCAGAAAATTTCTGACGTTTTATTCATCTCTAATGGGAAGTTTACAAGACTACCACCAACAAAAGACATTTAACCTGAAGTTGATTTTCTATCAAGTTTTGAGCCTGCAAAGCCAGAGTCGGTGTAACCATCCACATCTAAATGCCCATGTTTTGAAAACAATATACCCTTGCCTGGAGTATACTTTAAGTACCCGAGAATTTGATCCACTGCAGCTTGGTGTGCTTCACTTGGACTATGCATGAACTAGCCGACAACACTGACGGCATAGGACAAGTCAAGTCTTGTATGAGCCAGATAGATCAACTTTCCAACAAACCTTTGATACCTCTCCTTGTTAGTAGGCACCTGATCTGGATAAATTGACAATCCATGATTAACCTCCATTGGAGTATTAATAGGTTCACACCCCAATTTTCCAGTCTCTGCTAGTAAATCAAGAATATATTTTCGCTGAGATAAGATGCCTTTCTTAGAACGTGCAACTTCAATTCCTAGAAAATACTTTAGAGATCCCGGATTTTTCATTTCAAACTCTTTGACAAGTAACTTTGAAGATTCTCAATCTCTTGTTCATCACTACCTGTAACCACCATGTCATCCACATAAACAATTAGCAAAGTAATCTTGCAGCCAACACGCTTAAGAAATAGTGTGTGATCAGCTTGAGACTGTTTAAAACCATAGTTTCTCATGGAATAACTGAACCGGCCAAACCAGCCCTAGGTGACTGCTTAAGGCCATATAAAGCCTTCCTCAACCTGCAAACCTTTCCCCCTTTAGATGTAAAACCTGGAGGAGGGTCCATGTAAACCTCTTCTTGTAGATCTCCATGTACAAAGGCATTCTTGACGTCAAACTGTTTTAGCGGCCACTTTAAGTTGTCAGCCAACGAGAGAAGGACTATGATCGTACTCATCTTGGCAACAGGAGCAAATGTCTCCGAATCGATCCCATAAGTTTGGGTGTAACCCTTTCCCACAAGTCGGGCTTTATACCTTTCTATCGAACCATCTGAATTATGCTTCATTGTGAACACCCACTTGCACCCCACAGTTTTCTTGTCTCTTGGTAACTCAACCATCTCCCATGTAAAGTTTTTCTAAAGAGCCTTCATTTCTTCTACCATAGCAGATTTCCATTTATGATCATCAAGGGCTTCCTGAAACTTATTAGGAATAGACACAGAAGACAATTGTTGTGCAAAAGTCAAATGGGACTTAGAATGACGGTGGTATGAAATATAGTTGGAAATGGGATACTTAACATTATTGGATGAAGGGAAACCAAATTTTTTAAGAGGGTGATGATCATGTACAGGATATCTTCTCCCCCGGTCCTCATCATGTGGAACCAAGGGAGTTTCTAGTGGGGCTACATGATCAGATTCAGGTACTGAGTCAGTATTAGGGGAAAGAGATAAGATAGGGATAGAAGCATGTACCTGAAGATCAGTCCCAGAAGAATCAGTCGATTGGATGGTAGGATCATAGAGACGAGGATCCAAAGAAGGAGGTGGCAGTGGAACCTTAACATGTTTCTTTTTCCTCCTTTCAAATGTTTTCAAAGCAACACGTTCATGTTCAACCAATGTCTCCCCCTCACCTTGAGTAGGGAGAACTTTAAATTCAAGTTCAAACCATAACTTCTCCTCGTTCGTACTTCTAATCTCCCCCTGAAGAGGGAAAGTTGTTACTCTCCCTGAGAAATATGATTCTTGTTCACAAAATTCAACATCCATAGACACATCTTACAAGGAAGATGAAAACACTTATATCCTTTTTGAGATGGGGGGTATCCGAGAAAGACACACTTAAGGGCACGTGGATTTAATTTGTCCCTATGGAGAGAATGGACATGGAAGTAACAAAGATAACCAAAGATTTTAGGAGGCAAATTAAGTAAGGAAGTGATTGAGTGGAAGTGAGACAATACTTCGATGGGTGTTTGATAATCAAGCATACAAGTAGGCATTCTATTAATGAGGAACGTAGCAGTCATGACAGCATCAACACAGAACTGTTTCGGAACTTGCATAGTAAAGCATAAGGACCGAGCCACGTCAAGAAGATGGCGGTTCTTACGCTCTGCTATACCGTTCTGTTGGGGTGTGTAAGCCGTAGTTGTCTGGTGGATAATGTCATGCTGTTGGACGAATTCAGTAAGAGAAAGATTGACAAACTCACGTCCATTATCTGAATGAAAAACCTGAATTTGGACATGAAACTAAGTGCTGATTAGTTGATGGAATTTAGGAATAATAGAACTAACTTCTCTTTTAGATGTCATCAAATAAACCCAACACACTCGAGTGCAATCATCAATGAAAGATATAAAGTATAGACAACCTGAAGAAGTAGGAGTAGAAAATGGTCCCCACACATCAGTATGAATACGAGAAAAAATAGTAGTACTTTTATGAAAGCTTGGTGGAAATGAGACGTGATTTTTTGCATAAATGCAATGTTCACATTGAAGACTAGAAGCTGAAACATTAGCAAATAAATTCGGAAATAAGCGTTCTAAATAGATAAAAGAGAGATGTCCTAAACGGCGATGCCATAAAAGAAATTTTTTCTCGATCTAAAACTGGATTTCCAGCCACCTGAAAACAACGGTCATATTGAATTTGAGATTGCCCTGCCCCCTCCAAGTAGTAGAGACCCCCTCTCTCCTTACCAGTACCAATCATCATCTTCGTGAGACGATCCTGAAAGATACAATGAGTAGAAAAAAAGGCTACTGAGCAGTTTAAACTGTTGGTAATTTGACTGGTAGAGAGAAGACTATTAGAGATATTAGGAACATGAAAAACAGAAGATAAAGGTAAAGTAGAGGAAAGTTATAGGGAGCCAGCCCCTTGAACTGGAGTGAGAGTTCCATCTACAACCTGAACTGAATGACGAGATGGACAGGTGACAAAGGTGAATTAAGACGAGTCACTAGTCATATGATCGGTTGTCCTTGAATCAATTATCCATGGATTTTAGAAGAAATTAATGACACTCCATTTTTACCTTTACCAAAATAAACCTGGGATGGCTGTGGTGTGTCAGTAGAGCCTGAGTTAGCCTGAGAGAACCTTTTTCCCTTGCGTTTAACTTGTTTCAACTTGAACCATTCTGGATATCCTAGAACTTTGGACCAAAGACGGTAATTGGTGCCACCATTGAAGCTTTACCCCAATTGCGGAAGGGGTATCTTGCTGGAAATTCATCACTGGGGCAGATGTTTCAGCACCAACAGAATCTGAAGTTTCTGATTTTTCACCCATAACAACAGCGGAAATTTGTGTTTATGATAGAGAGAAATAAAGGGAAAATTCTGATGTAGAAGTTCAGTCTAGCTGCAACTACAGAGCATACTCAGAGATTTCAATAAGAAATGATAGAGAGAACACCAAGGTCAGTATACCCTTGGTGAAGATGATAGAGATCTGTGGTAACACAGAAATAGGAAGGAATAAGAAAGTATTCTGAAATTTTGGGATGATATTACAAAGATTTCAAACACAGTAATTGAAATGAAAGTATTCTGAAATTCTGTAATAAGAAAGTTTAGAACACTAACACAGATTCTGAAATTCTGTTTTGAAATTATGTCATTAAATAGATTACTTTTCCCGAGGGTTTTTTCCTAAACTTCGGGGGCAAAACTGGTAGTATGTTCTATCCATAGGAATTGGCCAAGCTACAAATAAATATATAAAATTTTAAACATAGTATAATTTAAGCAATGTATTCCAGGTATATATTAAGGAGATAATTATCTTAACTAAATTATAATTAGTGATAATTAAACCCCGGATCTGTTAGTTTCAAATTTAACAACCTTGTCAGAAACCAGCTCCCAGCGGGCCCCACAAAAAAGGCCACCAAAGCACCAGCATTGCCATGACACCCCCGAGATTTAACATCACTCACCATCTGTCATGGTTGTCCAAGAAGGAGCCACAGCAAAGAGCATTGAGAATCACCATCAAATGGGCCAAAGTTGGCCAAGTATGGGAAAGCAACGAGAAAATGGCCAACATGCCAAGAATGGAGAACCTCAGTAGCTGAGCCACTATGAGGAGATACCCCATGACATCACCTAGTGCCCATCTCACACTTCCACAAGCAATCAAGAAGGGCTAGAGAAAACAAGTCCAAACAAGCAAGGCATGAAAGCAATCAACCAAGCAACTAGGGAGCAAAGGAGAACAAAAAGGAGGGAGAACAAGCCCCTAGGGTCAGCCCGTAGGGTGTAGGTCGGCCCGTAGGTAAGTAGGCCCATAGGGATACTTCCCTAGGATTTTCAATCACATCTCACTCTCCTTCTCACTCCCCTTCTCACACCCAATACTTAGTAAGCCATACAAGAAGAGCAAAGTATGAAGGAGCAAAGAAGAAGCCCCCATGAGGTGAGGCTACACCCTAGATCGGCCCTTAGTCCCTCCCTCATGGAGGGGCTTCCCCCAACTATCTCATCAAGCCCTCAGCAATTAGTCAAATAATAACGAGTTTCAACTAAGAAGGTTTCAAGGAAAGGACAAGACAAAGCTTCCAAGAAGAAAGCAAGCAAGAAAATAAGGAATAAAGGAAGGAAAAGAGGAGTGCCTCACATCACTTAAGTCGGCTAATAGGGGTCGGCCCATAGGGGAGAGGGCCTCTCCGAATGACTTCTTCCTCCCTTATAGCTTATTTCCTAGTCAACGACCAAGATATGGAGGTCCAAGTTCAAGTAAGAATTCTCTAAGGACTAAATCAAGAAAGGAAGGAAGAAATAAAGGAAAAAGGAGTGCCTCACACCCCTAAAGTCAGCTCAAAGTGGTCGGCCTATAGGGGCAAGGCACCCCTCTATGATCCCTTCTCCAACACTTAGCCATTTCGAGGGAGTTTTGGCACCAAAGCTTTTGAAGCATTCAAGAGAGTGAGGAACAAGCTTGAAAGGCTACAGAAGCTTCTCATAACATGTGGGGCCCATGGCAGCAATTCCGATGCCCAATTCCATGGCGTGCGTGCGTGGGCCTCCTGGTGACAGGCCTTGTGTCTTTGTGATATGTGCCTGAGGTTTGGGCCTCATGCCCACACTCTGACATTGTCCCCCATCGTGGATCCCACCGATCCTCAATCACCTTATTTAATTGAATGCAAATCCCTCTAGGGACATGGAGAGATATCATCAAGACTTTGCCTCTCTAATCATAGTGCAACCAGTCTTTGGAGGAATTCTGGGACCAAAGATTTCTTTTCACTGACCGAAGTAGGATGCATCTGAGAATATATTTATTTTCCTTAGTTTTATCTGGGATACTAATATTCTCTCATCTTTGCAGTACTTCGGGATGATCCGCTAATTGCCAGAAAAGGTTTCAACCTTCACCCGAAGACTTTTGCTACTGCTCTGGCACCCACCTTGAAGCTGATAAAGGTCCTACCAAGGGCTTTCGTATCACGAAACAGGGTTAAACTACTGTTGTTGCTTCCCCGAAGGCTCCGAAAGAACTATGTCGTAAATTAAAGAAGGGGTCATGCTAAAGAGCCCTCTTCTAAGAGATCATAAAAGTCTTCGAGCGCGGGGTGGAGGAGATTCCCGTCATGGAGAGTATCTCGAAGGATAATGCCATTCAAACGGGTGGAGAACCTTCTTTTGGTACTTCCGTGCCCCCGTCCAGCAGTGGTGCGGTCGTCTCAAAGCCCTAATTGCAAACCCCTAGTCCTTTGCTCATGAAATCTGTAGGAGCTGGCTCATCAGGTACTGCCGACTCTACCCCTCATACTGTTACTAGATCTCAAATCCCACCGGGCCCTCGGGAGACTATAACATCGAGTTTCGATCCTTGAACGAATGGTTGTCTCCCCCTCCCCCCAGAGATGTCCCGGGCAGGTCCACCGAGGAAATGCTTTCTAACATTCCAACTTTTGCAAGACAATGCACACTTTAATGGGCAAACAGCGTGATAGACTCCACGACACGCTTGCGTGAGGTAGTCGTCGCCCGGATCGTTTCTAGCAAAGTTGTAATAGTGGACCTTTCTCGACACCTCAACCCAAAGCCTTTAAAGAGACGAGAACCTTGGTACAATCAATCAAGCAATGAAATCTGCGTTGAATGGAACACCAACGACACCTAAACCCCGTGTTTATAACAAAACAGGAACCTCGATACAATCGACGATAGATGCGGTAGAAGACGTCACACACAACTATGTATTGTTGTATGATAAGTCAAGTTGAATCTCAAAGAAAAACTAAGAAGTTAACTTAGGAATTCTTCAAAGAACCAAAAGTAAAGAATAATCTCACAAGAATTGATAAATCTGAATATTGAATAAATTGTTATCGAATTACAATCATAAAACTTATTTATAGTAGCCTAAAACCCTAGAATCGTTGATAAGGAATCAACAGTTGCTTTGGAATCGAAATCTAATCTAAAGAATCCTAGTTACAATATAAATCTGATAATGAACTGAAAATATTGAGTTTAGGAAACAAATCCATGACCCAAATCTGTGAAAACGCGTCTGCCTCGAAAAACACGCCAACAAATTCCAGTTGAGCTCGCCGGGGCAAAATCTTGGAGGAGCTCGTCGGGACGAAGAGAGACAGAGGGCAGCTCGCTGGGACAAGTTCAAAAGCAGTCGGGGCAAGCTTGCTGGGCTTATTGAGCTCGTCGGCGAGCTCCCTGATTTTCAGATTCCGGCTTCTTTTTGTTTTCCTGGTTCGGCAAGCTCATGAGCAACATAATCATGGACTTAGTAAACAACTCAATACGCTTGGACCTTGATCTCCCATTCGCTCGTTTCATGCATTCCAACCTCAAGTTGTCACACGATAGATTTAAGCTCCCATCCATGCTTGGATATTCATAACGTCGCACAAAAGCTTGTAAACCTCCCATGAACTGAGACATAACCTTATCAATGGCGAGGCCACACAAATGAACACAGGTCCAAAGACTTGACTCCAGCTTCATTGTAAGCGTTCTTGAGTTGAATTCAGCCCATTCATTTAAGGTCATTTGAATTGTCCTTGGAACTTGAGTGGAGTAAATGTCGTTCGATGCAAGCCTGGTCAGGATTGTATCACAGCAGCGTCTTCTACAAAAGTAGGATCTTCGTCTCTAGCTCGAACTTCAGGCCTTACAAGGGATCCGAAGGGGTTTCCGAATAAGCCCTTTCAATCTCAATTCTCACCTCAACACGAGGGGAATCTCAATTCTCATCTCAACCCGAGGGGGGATCACAGGACTCAGACCTACTGCCGGTGAGCAAACCACCTCTACCTTCGGCGCAAGGAATTCTAACTGTTCTAGCCATATCAGAAAGATTATGCCAAAGAAAAACCTTAAATATCCTTGGTTTATGGACAGAAATCAACACGAATAATGAAATGACTGCAAAAGGCGTGTAATCAACAAGTTCAAAGAACTTAATTGAGTAAAAATAGTCAATAAATAGAATAACATGACAGATAACTCAAGCTCTAAAGATGATTCCGACCAGAGTTCGAGAGAGAAAGCTGAGTAAAAGTAACAAGTGGAAGTGGATCACCACTCCACTATCTATAAACTCCCCTTCCGACCGGTATTAAATCTTATTTTCAGAATCAATGGCCCAGATCATCACAAACATTTACACACATCGGGCATACTAAACACCACCTGCGGCGCAATAATTACCATGAAGCAAGGGATGGCACATTAAACGCTTGTAATGACACGCTCTCCATAAAACACGTGTCTAATCACAAAATGTCAATTGTTATCTCTTAATAATCCCAAAGGCTTCTTTAATACAATGTGCCCTGAACGGTAATTTTCACCCAGAATTTTACCCTGAAGGCCTCTCCAGGAGGTAACCGAAGGACTTATACTCTCCCATCCTACTACAGTAAAATAAGGGAGTCCTCGGCAATGTTTAGATCACAAAGACCCGAGGCCCATGCATGCGCAAGGGAATTAGGCACCGAAATTGTAGCCATAGACCTTACAAGTTATGAGAAATTTTTGTAGCCGGATGGGACAAGGAGCCGCCTTGCCCACGTGGGTTAGTCCCTCAGCTACCCCCAATGGATGGGACATGACAAAGGGATGTATCGCACTACCCAAATGTGCTTATAAAAGGAACGTTCTTTCAATGTTGGGGAGGTTGGACACTCGTACACACTACATATTGATATTGAGAATACTTTTGATTGATATTTTGTACTATTCACTAACACCCGTACCGGAGGAATTCCACGGCGGCACGACGCCATTGTCCACTATCTGAAGCCAGTACAAGTCTTCTTTACCTTAGCCCCTCGTGCCAGTTCATGAGATCCTGATACTCAGCTTCACCTTTTATCCAATTAGTTGGTTTAGACTGTAAATGAATCCCATATAACAACAAAAAGTAGAAAGACTATAATGGCAATGTAAATGTTTATTCGTTTTAGATTTGGTGATGTAAGTTGATAGATTATTAATTGTTGTAAAGCCCCAATTTTATTAAAGAAATAATTTTTAATCCCAAGTTGATAGATTATCTGTAAAGCCCCCAAATTCGAGCGTTGGCCGCCATAACAAGGGTCAACGTTAACTCAACATCTTTCATAACTTAACCAATGATCCCATAATCATATTAGTTGAATTAGTCTATTACAAACTATAAAATTATAAATTTCCTTAACTTCATCCCTGGATCTTAACTATCTCGATCTCATTCTTTCTACAAGTAATCAACTTGTAGTTCATTCGTATATATGGATCACACCATATATATATCGGTCAAATTTTTAACATTATAATTTAAACATTTTATACTTCAATATATATCAAGTTTCACAACATTAATGATAAGATCGTTCTTGGCAACAGAGGAACATATTCCGGTAATTTTGGCATCTTACCAGCGCTCATTAGTGTAACCTCAGTGCTTACAGAACTCCCAATATCATTCAATACCTTCACCTAGACATATATCTTTATAGATATATCTCTGCATATCGATATTTCATATTTATCTGAATTTCACAATATTAATAACACACTTGTACTTGGAACAGAGGAACCTAGCGATGAATTTGGTTTCATCGGTGCTAGATTTCTGTTCTTACAACACTCACAATGTTATTCAATATCCTCGTTCAGATATATAGTTCTTTATCAACATTGTATTAATGTTTTACCATCTATCTGAAGTTCAGAGTATCGGCATAACATGATCGGTCCATATTACTAATACCCTCACTCAGATTAAAAGATCTTTAACAATTCTAAGTTATATCAAATTAAAGACATAACACCATTCTGATGATAATAGTATTAATATAATCTTCGATTACATGGTTTGCTTGTTCGTATTACAGAAGTCATTATGACTTGATACAAATACAAGTAAATAAAATATGAAATTTAATTTACGCTTCTTTACGTTCATGATCTTCTTATCAATCTTCTTTAACTGCAAATAAAGTTTTATTCGTAAGAATGAGCACAACGACTCAGCAAGTCTAACAAATAACACATACACAGTTTATGCTTTCATATAAATTTTAACATGCTTGACTTAACAAAACTCTCAGTTAACGATCATGTTAACTCATGCTTAATGATAGAACATAATCATATATGGCATAACATATCATTAAACATTTAACATTTAATCATCATATCCTACTTAAAATCACATAAGGCTTTCAGACATATACTTTCACATATCAACTATCACATATGAACAAGTTTAGAAAACATAGGTTTAACATAGAAGACTTGCCTCGATAGTAAACTAAGTTTTCCCGGTAAACGCTTAAAAGTCTACATAAAGGAATTCGCATACCCGACGGTTAGTTTATTGAATTTTACTTCTTAATAAGTGTTTTTATAACTTAACTAGACCATCTCCATTAGTGGTTATGCTTACAAAATTCTCAAACTCAAAAACTCATTTTTAAGGGACTTTTTATAAAGTGGACAGCAAGGTTGGCAGCCCGACCCCGGCTCGGTAAAACGGCCATAACTTCTTCGTTTTAAACCATTTTTGAGTCATTCAAAATCCCACGCGTTCGTAACTTCCGTCTCTACAACTCTTATTTATATCACTGTCCAAAATTCCTTACAGAACTAGACCTAAAATGGCCGTAAAGGGACTGCTTTAAAACTGTTTTATATTTCTTTGACCAAATTGATAAAACATGATACCCCATGTATTAATATGTTAGGATAACATGTCCTAACACTCAATAACACTTCATAACATAAAAATAATAAAATCATAAGCCTGCTTATATAGGATTTATGACTTTTGCTATAAAACACACGAAGAACGAAAAAAAAATCGTACATAGTAACGACTTATGTTCTTGAGCTTATAGACTATTATATGAACGAAAAATGAACATAATAATGACTAGGAATTTTACCTTTTGAAGTGCTAGCTTTTCGATACTTGAAAACGTAAGACTTTAGCTTTCCTTCCTTCTCTCAATTGCCAATATAACTCTCTTATGATTACTCTAGCCTCTTTTGCTCTTGAATTACTTGTGAATATGTGAGGATTTATTAAGAATGAGGGTTCTATTTATAGGAAACCAAGACTTAGGGTATTTAGGACCTTAAGCCACCCCACCATGGCTAATCACCATAGTGAGTCACATGCTTCATCATCACACTTGTGAGTCACCAAGTCTAGTCACCCATGTGCCACAACACACCACACAATTTTGGACAAAAGAATTTAGGAAACAAAGTGATAGACTCCACGGCACGCTTGCATGAGGTGGAGTTTTAAGGCTTGAAAATCCGCCGGGGTGGATATGTTGATTTCCCAACTTTGAGTTCTGTTTACCTGGCTTGTTTTGGATTGAACTGAGACGCAACTTTGGACCAAGTTAATGAACTTGGGCATAGTTCCCTCCTCCTTGGACCAAGTAGCCATGACATTCTCATTCAACACTGCTCGCACCAAAGCCATAAGTCCTTCATTGAACCGTTTAGCTCGTCCTCTCACCCAACTGGTACTTGCACCGGGTCCGAACCACGACCTTCAGTTAAGTCCAAGCTAGTCATGTCCTCATCATTTCTCTCCTCTTGTAAAGGATTTGTCCCCAAATCATCACCTATATCAAACAGACTTACATCAGAAACATTGAATGTTGCACTAATATTATACTCACCCGGTAAATCCAATTTGTAAGCATTGTCATTTATGCATTCTAGCACTTGAAATGAACCATCTCCTCTCGGAAGCAATTTAGACCGTCTTTGAGTCGAAAATCGTTCTTTCCGCATATATAGCCATACCCAATCCACCGGTTCAAGGATAACTTGACGTCGACCCTTGTTGGCCTGTTTCGCATATTGCTCCATCGTCCTCCTTTCAATGTTGAGCCTCGCCTTCTCATATATCTGCTTGACAAATTCAGCCTTTTTCTTTCCATCCATGTTAGTAAATTCAGAAACAGATAATGGTGATAAATCCAATGGCGTTGAAGGATTAAAACCGTAAACAATTTCAAATGGTGAAAATTTAGTAACAGAATGAACCGAACGATTATAAGCAAACTCAACATGTGGAAAACATTCTTCCCAATGACTGATATTCTTTTTTATAATAGCCCTTAACAAAGCAGACAAAATTCTATTTACTACTTCAGTTTGACCATCAGTTTGTGGGTGACAAGTAGTAGAAAACAACAGTTTAGTTCCTAATTTACACCACAAAGTCTTCCAAAAATAGCTTAAGAAATTAACATCTCGATTAGAAACAATTTTTCTAGGCATACCATGCAAACGTACAATTTCCCTAAAGAACAAATCAGCTATATGGGATGCATCATCAGTTTTGTGACATGGAATAAAGTGTGCCATCTTTGAAAATCTATCCACAATCAATATAGAATCATTACCATGCTTAGACCTAGGTAATCCTAACACAAAATCCATTGATATATCAATCCAAGGTTCAACAGATATAGGCAATGGTGTGTTCATCGGGTTGGACACGAGATTTAGCTTGTTTACAAATAATGCATCTATCACAAATTAGCTCAACATCTCGTTTCATACGAGGCCAATAAAAGTTTTCTTTCAAAACGATCAAGGTTTTATCTACACCAAAGTGTCCCATCAAACCACCCCCATGTGATTCCCTACTCAATAACTCACGCAAAGAACATGCAGGTATACACAGTTTATTCTCACGAAACAGAAACCCATCCATTTTAAAGTATTTACCTACAACATTCTTTTCACAAATTTTAAACTCTTCACCGAAATCAAGGTTATTAGCATACAATTCTTTGATTCGCTCAAACCCAAGTAATTTCGTATCAAGAGTATTTATCAAAACATACCTTCGAGACAAAGCATCTGCAACGACATTTTCCTTACCCTGCTTGTATCGAATGACATATGGAAATGTCTCGATAAACTCCATCTATCGCGCATGTCTTTTGTTCAACTTGTGTTGTCCCTTCAAGTATTTCAATGACTCATGATTGGTATGGATCACGAACTCCTTGTGCCACATGTAGTGTTGCCATGTCTCCAATGCTCTAACCAATGTGTACAACTCCTTGTCGTAAGTAGGATAGTTCAAAGCTGCCCCACTCAATTTCTCGCTGAAATACGCCACTGGTTTTCCTTCTTGCATCAAAACAGCTCCAATTCCTAAACCTGAAGCATCACACTCAATCTCAAAAGTTTTAGTAAAGTTAGGCAAAATAAGTAAATGAGCATTTGTCGATTTAGCCTTGATCAATTTAAATGTTTTTTTTCCTGTTTATCACCCCACTTAAAGCCCACACTTTTCTTAATAATCTCGGTCAATGGTGCTGTAATCTCACTAAAATTTCGAGCAAAGCGTCGGTAGAAACTTGCGAGTCCATGAAAGCTTCATACTTGACTCACATTTGTTGGACTCGGCCAATCTCAGATTGCACGTATTTTCTCTTCATCAATTTGGACTCCCTGTGAACTCACAACAAAGCTAAAAAAAACTACTATATCCGAACAAAACGTGCACTTTTCCATGTTAGCAAATAACTTTTCTCTCCTAAGTACATCTAAAATAGATTTAATGCAAGGCATGCTCTTCCAAATTTTTGCTATAAATGAGAATATCATCAAATTAAACAACAAATTTGCCAATGAATGGATGCAACACATGATTCATTAATCGCATGAATGTACTAGGTGCATTAGTTAAACCAAAAGGTAACACTAACCACTCATACAACCCATATTTCGTCTTAAATACAGTTTTCCATTCATCACCCTCTTGCATTCTTATTTGATAATACCCACTTTTCAAGTCAATTTTAGAAAATATTCAAGACCCATGCAATTCATCCAACATGTCATTTAAACGAGGAATGGGGTGTCGATATGTTACCGTAATGTTATTTTCCGCTCGACAATCGATGCACATTTGCTATTTTCCATCCTTTTTAGTCACTAGGATCACCGGAACTGCACATGGACTCATACTTTCTCTCACAAACCCTTTTCCCATCAGCTCGTCAACTTGTCTTTGTAACTCCTTCGTTTTCTCGGGATTTCTCCGATAAGTCGGACGGTTTGAAACTGTCGCACCGGGAACAAAATCAATTTGATGTTCAATTCCCCGAATAGATGGTAGTCCTTGAGGAAGCTCCTCGGGAAATACATATTTGAAATTCTGCAAAAGAGAAGAAACAACACTAGGCAACGAATCGTTAGCGTCAGTATTCAAAAGCGCCTCTTTATACCGAAGTAAAATCATAGGTTGTTTAGAAACCAAAGCTCGTCTCACATCACTTTTTTTTGCAAATATATTTGTTTGTCTCTCTTCTTTTTTTTCTCTTTCTTTTTCTCTCTTGTTTTTCTCTTGATTTTTCTTTTCTTCACTCTTTTTTTTGAACATAATCTTTTTGCAAATAAATTTGATCCTCATGCACCTGTTGTGGTGACAAAGGACACAATGTAACTTTCCTTTTATTGTGTACAAAAGAGTATTCATTGGTGAAGCCATTGTGCTTCACACGCCTGTCAAATTGCCATGGTCTCCCAAGTAGTAAATGGCCAACCTGCATCGGAACCACATCACACAAAACCTCATCCACATACTTTCCAATGATAAACGGTACCAACACCTGCTTGGTCACCTTTACATCTCCACTGTCATTAAGCCATAGAAATCTATATGGTTGGGGATGTTTGGTAGTTGACAATCCTAGTTTCTCCACTATGGTTGTACTTGCCACGTTGGTGCAACTCCCACCATCAATTACCACGCAACAAATTTTTCCTTGTACAAGGCACCTAGTGTGAAACAAATTCTCCCGTTGTTCCAAACTCTCCTCCTTCACTTGCGCACTAAGCGCTCTCCTTGTAACCAACATCTCACCTTGCATAGCAACCTCTCTATCATCAACCTCCTCTAACGGTGGAATGGAATCGGTTCCTCCCCTTCGGTTTCCACCTCTCTATTGTCAAGCAACAACATTGTTCTCTGATTAGGACATTGACTAGAAATATGTCCTCTGCCTTAACATTTAAAGCAAACAATATCTCAGTTGCGACTAAAGGAAGAAGGGTCAATTTTACCTTGTTTCCCACGATTGGCCACATCCAGTTTGAACTCTACTCTCGGCTTACTCACAACTGGCTTTTCCTCACGCTTTGCGGCATTAGATTTCCATGATGAGCCTGTGGTAGAATTCGATCGTTGTCCACCTCTCCTCTTAAGCTGCTTCTCAATCTTGATAGTCATATGCATCATATCCCCCAGATCCACATAATGATGTTCCACCAAATCAGTTATATCCCAATTTAACCCTGCTGAAAATCGACCCATTGTCGCCTCACTATCCTCATCCATGTTGGCTTGGGCCATTAGCAGCTCCATCTCCTTGAAGTAGTCCTCCGCACTCGTACTTCCCTATTTCAGATTTTGCAAACTCCGAAACAAATCCCGATGATAATGACTCGGTACGAATCTCTTTTTCATCATTGTTTTCATCTCCGCCCATGTCTCGATTGGACGTTCACCACATCTCCTCCGGCTAGTAATTAACTGATCCCACCAAGTAACTGCATAGTCGGAAAATTCTATAACAACAATTATGACTTTCTTGAGATCCGAGTAGTTGTGACAATCAAATACCCATTCTATCTTCTTTTCCCATTCTAGGTACGCCTCCGGATCGCTTCTCCCTTGGAAAGCTGGAATTTTCATTTTAATACCACTCACGTTATCTTCTCTATTCCTACCTCCCCTTTCTCTAGCACCTCGTTGCCTTCGTTGCAAGAAATCAGATTCTCGTTCATCCTCTTCAATAAATCCGTCTTCAAGGTAAATCTCCTCCGTTTTAGCTTCCCGTTGTTGTGCATTCCCCTTTTTCTGTGCTCCATGAGGCATTTGGGATAAGTCCCCTCGGGTCTCACTAACCTGTTCAAGACGTTCATTCATCATTTCCCATCTTCTATTCCATTCCTTATTCATGGCTTCCAACATAAACTTCATGTCAAACGTTGTGGAAGATTGATCTTCAAAAGTTCCTTTATCCTTGGAGTTAGACATATTTCCAGCAAAACAAGGGTTAGTAGAAAACAGTTTCATCACCACTCCCTTACGTGTTACGCTCGAAGCAATGGTTCACTCGTGTATTCACTCAATGAATCGACTTTTACCCTAGATTAATCTCACTACTGAGCCTTTTACCTCTAAATTATTCTCTCTAACAGGTTCTTTTCGAATTCTCCTAGCAAAATTCTTGGTTTTACTAATCAATTCAAAAACTTATCACAAAACAATTTTATAGAAGATATGAAATCTCACAATAGCATGCAATCGATGAAAGTAAGACTCTGAAAAGTTTTTTTATCTATACTCAAACAACAAATTAAAGAATAAGTAACTTGCTAGAAGACTTAGCTTTAATATCAAATGATAGACTCCACGGCACGCTTGCGTGAGGTGGTCGTTGCCCAAATCGTTTCTAGCACAGTTGATTGTATGGAACTCTCTCGACACCTCAACTCAACGTCTATATAGAGATGAGAGCCTTGGTACAATCGATCAAGCAATGAAATATGCGTTATATGGAACACCAACGACGCCTAAACCCCGTATTTATATTGAAAAAAGAACCTCGGCACAATCGACGATTAATGCGGTAGAAAACGCCAAACACAATTATGTATGGTTGTATGATAAGTCGAATTGAATCTCAAAATAATAAACTAAGAAATTACTTAGAAATTCTTCAAATAACCAAAAGTAGAGAATAAACTCTCAAATAGAATAAATCTGAATAATAATGAATAATGAATTTTTAGTGTCTTACATCCATAACCCTTTAATAGTAATACTTGAAACCCTAGAAATCCTAAAAGGGATCAATAAGTGTATTTGAAATCAAAATCTAATCTAACATCCTAGTTATAATAGAAATCTAATAATATATGATAAATACTAAGTTTAGGAAACAAATCCACGCTCAAAATCTGCCAAAACGCGTCTACCTCGACAAACGCGCCAACCAAATCTGGACCAATCCGCCAGGGCGGATATTTTTGGCATGTAAAGTCCGTCGGGGCAGAGTTTGGCAGAGAGCTACGTGCCGGGGCGAAGTCCAAGCTCGCCGGGGCGGCTTTGGCCAGAGAGTTCTCCGTCGGGGCTGAGTTTTAAGGCTTGAAAACCCGCCGGGACGTATATGCTGATTTTCCAACTTTGAGTTCTGTTTTCCTGGCTTGTTTTGGACTGAACTGAGACGCAACTTTGGACCAAGTTAATGAACTTGGGCATAGTTCCCTCATCCTTAGACCAAGTAGCCATGACATTCTCATTCCACATTGCTCGCACCAAAGCCATAAGTCATTCCTTAAACCGTTTAGCTCGTCCTCTCGTCACGGGCCCAACTGGTACTTGCACCGGGTCCGAACCACGACCTTCAGTTAAGTCCAAGCTAGTCATGTCCTCATCACAAAGTCTCATTTGCCAACTAATTAATCAAGAAAAAACATATACATACATAAGCTATATGCATATAAGCTTTCCTAAATGGTCATAATGCCCTCACTTTCTCTACAACCTAACCAAATTCCACCTAATTTGGTTAATCCAACTTAATTTACTTTCTAGTTAGTCTTGTTAGGTTTCATAACTAATCCGGTTAGTCAAAAATGTTGACTTCCCCAAAGTTGACTTTATGTTTTATGAATAGTGATTTAGCGTTTTTATGAATAGTGTTTACACGTCTTTTCTAAAAAAAAAAATCTTATTCTAGCCTAGTAAATTTTCGGGATATTACATTATCCTTTCAATTTTTAGAAAATAATTTTAAATCCTTAAATTTTTGATATTCTTGCCCAAGCCCCCTAAAGTATATTTTGACTTTTTAAAGTCAAATTTATGAAATTTCAAAATTGATACGAATTTATTTGATTTTTGTCTTCTATATTAATGGAATTGTCAACATTATTATATACTAAGTAATGATTGAGATACAAAATATCCGGAATATATATGAGGACGATAAATGAACACCGAATGCTCAATAAACATAGATGTTAGAAGGGAATAGTTGGCCAAGACAATAATTGACTTCTAACTACTCTGATCAAGATTCTTCTTCCGTCTCTAGCAGACTATATTATAATTTGAGCACTGCTGATTTAACTTAATAAAATGGGCAATGTTTATATATATATATATATATATATATATATATATATATATATATATATATATATATAAAAATAAAACATAAATTTATAGACACAGAGATGGACATCAAGTAGGATCTTATAGGTGAGTGGGCTGGCCTAGTAAGCACTTGCATGTTCCATTTTCACATGCTGCTACGAGCTAAAATGACAAGAATTACAAATGGTGAGTGGGTTAATCAGCCTGGATCGATGTTGATGGGGGAAAGTATTTGACTATTTGAAGGATATATATATATATATATGTACACACTGAATTTGGGATAGTCCCACTTCCCACCAATGGTAATGGGCAGCCTGGGCAGGAGAGATATATAAAGACATTGGAATGCACAAACTGATGCAAACATTATTCTTTCTTGATGTAGTATTTATCATGTGATGTTATTCATGTTTGTTTTGGCTCTTGCTCTTTTCCTTTTCCTCCCTCTTAGAATCTATAATCCGCACTAGAGATGAGGCTCAAAATGTCTTAAACGTTCATTACCGAAATAAACACGAGAATTTGACCACAAATCGGTATCTGGATTGATAATATAATATCGACTTGGACGCCAAGCTGTCAAGGTGTAGCTGATCCAAGTTAAGTGATTAAGTCATTTTTTACCCATGACTCATCATAACCCATGGATTTGATGTCGTGTAATTTTATTACTTATTATACTTGTAATGGGTGATGAGCAAGTCATCATTCTTTATTTTCTACGTGGTCTTTGTTGACTTGTTCTACTAACTTTAATGTCAAGTGTTTTATTTTTGAATTTTGATTGTGAAGTATTCATATAATTGTATTCCATAGTGTTAGTTATTATGTTTTGAATATTAATATATATAAAACTTTATTGTTCAATATACTTTTGAAGTAAAATAATAATGTATAAATTGCACATTGTTAACAACTTGTCGCCATACGGATGTCATGGTAAGCGCCTTATCACCTAGGCGTCCTGGCGGTAAACTACTGCCGCATCTTGTCGTGGCGCCATGACAACTATGAATATCCAGGATCAAATCATTTGAAACAAAAAGATGTAATGCACTTTTGTGATTTAGTCCTCATCTTTCTGCTAAATATAAAAAGAAATAATTGCCTTTTCATGAAAACGAAAATTACCAAAATCATACTAATACCCACCTTTGTAGATATCATCATATGTATAAAAGTTGGAGGTGGATCGGCTAACCAACTCAACATTGCATGCATGTCTAGCTAGTGAATTATAACTTACAAAAATTCCTCCATATGTCCATGTAATTTTTTGGCAAAAGTCGTAAAGGGGAATTGCTCATGTTACAAACAATAATCAAGAATAGCATATTCACTAAAATTAAGTAAAACCATATTAATTTTAAATTCAAAACTTTGTCAATTGACTTTAAAAAGTTAACTTGAACTTATATTTTAGAATAGAGGGAGTAAATTTCAAGGAGCTATTCTACTGAATCTTCGCACAACTTCTTATTCTCTACTCCCATAAATAACTATGTTCAGACTTTTTAACAAATTGTGTCATGATTATGGCAGGTTGCGAGATTTGTGGTGACCTTGTTTGGAGATGTTATATGCACTTTGCATTCCCCAATTTATCTTCATTTTACACTCATCCCACAATTTATAAATGGACACTTTGCATCCCACACTTTCAGTGCACTGACACGTAACAACTCCGGCAGAAAAATAGTTAATTGGGCAAACAGAGTTAGGTTATTTTGACCATGTTGTTGTCTTTTCAGGGGAAATGATTTCATTGGTGAGACTATTTTATCCCTAAAAAGAAAGCATACGAGTCAAAACAGTCTAACTCCGTCAGCTCATTTAACTATTTTTTGGCGGAAAAGTGTTGTGTCAGTACATTGAAAATGTGGGATATCGAATGCAAAGTGTCCATTTATAAAATATGGGATGCGAATTGCAGAGTGCAAAATGAAGATAAAATAGAGAATGCAAAGTGCATTTAACTCCAAACTATTTTGCATACAAGACCAAGGGTCAGGTTAGTTTCTCATATTTCATATAACCACATTTGGGCTCTTCTTAATTTAACTTTGACAGCAATTGCTGAAACCAATTATCTGCGGTATGTGAGTTTGTTAAAAGTAGCTTGTGCTATTACCTCTCCCATAGTCATCAGAATATACAGTAAACACAGGAAAAAGTTATTTGTTTCAATTAAAAAAAAAAGAAACAACTATTCTATTATTGTATTTGGATTCTAATTTTCCTCTCAACAATATTTAGCAGTCCTACAGAAGCAAAACTGAAACGTATAATAAGACATCTAGTATATTAAGAGAGAGCCCTTCCTATTCTAATTATTTTACTCACCTTTAAAAATGTTCAAATAAAATAAGTAAAGATGTGGGCCTGCGGCCCGCGTGGAGAAATAGTGTTAGTGGGGAGAGGATAAATCCTACTAGTATCTAATTTATAAAGCTGGAGGGCTGCTTGAATCACTAAGTAGGTTGCCTTTCCAAACTCTTTTCCAAGTTTTAAAATCTACAATAAGTTTGTTTGCACACAAAAAAAAAAAGAAAAAGAAGAAGATGGGATAGGCCTATTTATACTAATTTAACACCATTAGCGACTATTTTATCCTCTGACTAACCCATTGTTTATCTCATTGACTATTTGTTATCAATTATAAGGTCATCTGATAACTCAAAAGAGGATTATATAATACCACTTTTTTATAATCTATCATCAAATATCATTAAAATGACAAAACATAATCTATGGTATTAAATAACCGAGTAGTCATGAGATAAGATAGTCTGCAGTGATAATAAATTAAAAATAATATTCCTATCCCACAAATTATTTTTTCACACAAGCTTAGCCTAATTTTAAAGCTCTTCATATTTTACCTTATGAATTTAATAATGCTTATATTTTATCCTCCAAGGTAAAAGTTTGATTTTTAAAATTAATAATATAATTAACATGAATTCAGGCCTTAGTATTCATTGAGCGGGGAGCTTTTCTTTTTCTCCATTACATTTCCCCACCTCTTTATTCCTAGTTTCCAAGTCCAAAAATGGAGCTGTTGGGCACCGAATATTTGGGTCAAGGACTCGATTTGGGTCTTGACTATATTGGGCCAGTTTGAGTCCAGATAGGAGAATGCTTGGAGATACTCCTAATTAGATGGGGACTCTAATTATGGAAAGAGGAGTTGGAGATTGATTCAACTTCCTAAATTCTAGGAGATTTGATGGAATCCTATTATGGAAGGATACATGAGGGAACCCTAATCAAATTAAGAGATGGATTCTAGCAAGTATGTGAGAACACTATAAATACATGATTTTACCCTGGTTCTAAGGTACACACACATTATTACTTTTTCAACACTAGAGCATTAAGCCTCTATTGTTAACCTTATTCAGCATGTACTTATTCTTACACCGGAACTATCCCCCGACGGTCCAAGCCGTCAAACTTTTGGTGTTTATCTGTTTTTGTGTAGGATTGGACGCGTTTTGGTGATTGGAGCGCGTGGACGGATCTTGGCGTTAACATTGGCGCTAGAAGGAGGGTTTTCTAGTGTTTATTCAATCACAACCATCAAATCACCGTGTCGGAAATCATGGTGAACAGCAAAACTGTTTCTGGAATGGGACAGCCGACGGCAGAGGCGTCCTTCCCAGAAAAAGGGCTCGGTGAAGGACAGATTGGGACCGTCAAAGAGCATCCATAAGCGACTTGGCCCCCAGACCACCTCGGCGGGATCCAAAGTAGGAGATCGGGAAGATGTACGACGAAAGCTGTTCTCCACAGCCAGTAAGGAGGCGAGAGATCGGAGGGGGGTAGGAGGCACACCGCCTCGAACCCAACTCCGAGAAGATAAGAAGACTGCTTTGGCCCTGAAAGCAAGAGAGACGGAGGAGGCGCTGAAAGTACTTCTGCTGCAGAAAGAGGAAATTGCCAGACAGATGGTGTGTATGGCCGAGCAGGAGAACGAAGCCTCCAGTCGCAGCCGAACCAGAGGGCGGGGAAGGTCTCCGGAGAGACAGCCCCGAGCGAGACATGCTGAAGACACTAGGCGAACCGAAAGTAGGCTTCGGAGCCGCTCTCGTGACAAGAGTAGATCTGAAGGTCGCAGACCCAGAGGACGTTCGAGGATACACCGCCCTAACAGCCCCGGTATAGCGAGAGGAGTCGCCGAAGCTATTCTAGGGAGGACCGTTCGGAAGGCATCGGTAGGAGAGACGAAGGGAAGAAAGTCCCTCTCGAGAAAGAAGCTCATCGAAAAGCAGAGCCATCAGAGTTAAAACCAAAGGGCAATCGGCATGAAAGTCCTCGGCCCAACAGGAACAGATACCGAAGCCGTTCCCGGGCTGGTAGTACAGAGGACAGAGATCGGAAGGATCGAAGGGAAAGAGATTCTCCGAAGAAGGAGGTGACCCCGGCAATCGCATCGAATTATTAACGAGAAAGTTAGAAGAGATTCAGAAATAATTGGCTGAAGTCAAACAAGTAAAGATGAGTTCTGGTAAGAAAGCTTCACCATTCTCTGCGAAGATTATCCGGGAGAAAGCAGATCCCAACAAAAAATTGCCTTCCATGGAAAGCTATGACGGTTCGGGCGATCCGTACGATCACAGTCAGGCGTATGACAGATTGATGGATTATTATGACTACAAGGATGCGGCCAAGTGTCATACCTTCATGACGACTCTGAGGAAAGATGTCAGGCAGTGAATGATGACTCTGGCCCCGAACTCTATCTCATCGTGGGAAGAACTAATGCGACAGATTCCATGCCAGGTTCGGGAGCAACAAAAGGAGGGGAAAACCGACTGGATCACTAACCCAGGTCAGACAACATTCCAACAAGACACTGGGCCAATATGTGAAGAGATTCAGGGAAGCGGTAGGTCAGGTGACAGACCTCAATGACCTCCAAGCGGTAGGGCTCTTCCAGAATGAGTTGGATTTGGTGATGTTAGAAAAGCTAGTAAAGAAGCTGATGTTCAACCACCCGAAGAGTCTAGCCGAAGCATTCGAAAAAGCAAAAAGTTTCATAGTGGTAGAAGAGGCAATGGATAGTTTGAAGCGAGGATCTACGGAGAAGCCGAAAGACAAAGACAGAGAAGAGCAAAGCGGATACGAACCGGAAGAGGTATGGGAATGATAGGTAGGACTGAGCAAAAAACGGGTATAACCGAAAAACCGAACACAACCGAAATAATTTAACCGAAATTTCTTAATAATTTGGGTATTTTTTATAATTCGGTTATATCCGGAAAAAAAAATCGATTTACGGTTATTAGTTCAGATTTCAGTTTTGGATAATTCGGTCTACCCGAATAACCGAATGAGATGTTAAAAAACTTAAGCCTTATGTTAACCGAACTACTCTCTCGTCTTTATGTCTTCTCTGTTCTCTCTCTTATCTCAGCTCCTACTCTCTCGTCTTTATCTCTTCTCTGAGTTCTCTCTTTTATCTCAGCTCAGATCTGACTCGATCTCTCATCTCTCAACCGACTCGATCTCTCATCTCTCAAACGACTCGATCTCGTCTCTTTTTTCTCATTCTTAAACCCCAATCAGGAACAAAACAACCAATTAATTACCCAAATTTAGGACGAAACGGAGCGTGTGATTTGCAAATGAAGGGCTTCTTCTGTTCTTCAAGTCGAAGAGTGCCCGGAGTCCGGCGGAGCTTCTCTCTCATCTCGGCGTCCTCATCAACGTCGTCCTCATCTGGCAATAATGTTTCTTGAAATCTTGAGGGTAGATCTCTAAATTCCGAAACTAAATCATCCGCATCTACCCAACTGGGTGGTTTTGGATTTTGGGTAATTATGGGTTTGGTTGTTTTGATCTTTGGTGTGGTTGGTTTGGTTCGATCTGAGGATTTCTTTGCGGAAAGTGAAGTGGATTTTGTTGAATTTAATGGTTTTGAGGTGGAATTGAGCTTCTTGAGCTGGGTTTTGATAGTGGGTAAGTCGGAATCTGTGGTGGGTTAATGGGTTTGATGAGTTTGATTTTGTTTTTGGGTAATGAATTGGATGTGAGCTTGAGAATCTTTGTTTGGTTTTTTTGTCGAACAATCAATGGTGGTTTTGATGAGTTTGGTTTGGTTTTTGGATGATCCACTGGTGGGTTTAAGTAGTTTGGTTTGGTTTTTAATGGTGGAAATATCCTTCTGTATCTAATTAATTGTTTGTATCCCACCCCAGATTTTGTTACTTGCTTTTGCTTTTGTGGAATCATTTTTGGGTGTTATTTTTGATAGCAATGTTCAGTTATTACCCGAAATACTGAATTTACAATTCGGTAATTCGGTATTCAGTTATTCGGTTATTACCAAAATTCGGTTATTAGTTCGGATATTGAAAATAGGAATATTTCGGTATTCGGTTATAACCAAATAGCCTATTCGGTTCGGTTATAACCGAATGATCAGTCCTAATGATAGGTCAGACAGCTATCAGAAAAGGTATAACGACAATATCAGGGGTTCAGGAGGAGGTCGCCCACCTTTCCCGAGTCAGAAGGTGAACCGAGTATATACCCAGCTTAACACCGACCGGTCCACCATCCTGGAACATATGAAGAAACAGCCCGGCTTCCAAATGTCGCGGGACAACATTAAGCCGGGTACAAGGAACCCTACCAGGTATTGTGATTATCACCAGGCAGCAGGGCACGCTACGGAAGATTGTTGTGTTTGATGGAGCTGATAGAGAATAATGTGCAGCACAGTGGATTGGTTCAGTATGTGGCTGGACGGGAGGCTCCGAAGACGCAATAGATGAATAATACCCCCACTCAGGCCAACCAACAACCACAGTAGAATCAGGCTCAGGTCGTTCGCCAGGTGGCGGACGTTATCACTAGCGGTACGATGGAGAAGGTCGCGGGTAAAAAGTGATTTGGATACCTTGATACAGTAATGACAGTTGCCGACCAGCCCGCGAGGCGCGAAAGACCATACCCGGGTTCCGTTATCTCATTCACTGATGAAGACTTTCCCACAGAGCCGATCGAACCACATGAAGGAGCATTGGTGATTACAGCACGTGGGTTCGGTGGACATGAAAAGGATGATGATAGACGACGGGTCTTCGGTGGATATTTTGTACGCACACGCCTACCAGAGGATGAACCTGGATGGGAAGAAGATGGAGAACGGGCAGGAGTCTCCGTTGTATGGTTTCAGCAACGAGCCAGTCAGAGTTGCCGGAACAATTGAGCTGTCAGTAGTCTTCGGCACAGCCCCACAGCAGGTGAAAATTATGTGCAGATTTTTTGTGGTACATGTGGATTCGGCGTACAATGCAATCTTGGGGAGGCCTACTCTGACAGCCCTCCAAGCGGTAACATTAATCCCTCACTTCAAAATCAAGTTCCCTACACCACATGGAGTCGGAGAAGTAGCTGGGGACCTGGATTTGGCAAGAAGATGTTACCGAAATTCATTAATCACTTCGGGAGTAGGGATCAGCAAGCAGAAGCAGACTATGGCGATAGAGAGCGAGCCGTTCACAAAGAGCAGCACGGAACCCTTATTCATACCGACAGGAGAAACCGAAGAGATAGAGTTGATACCAGAAAAGAAGGATAAGACCGTGCAGATCGGGTCGGGATTGCCCGGAACCTTTCCGGACAAACCTGGTAGAGTTGTTACAAGGTTATGCAGATATCTTCGCATGGGTCCCCAGTAACATGCCCGGGGTAGACTTGAAGGTTGCTAAGCACATGTTGCATGTGGATCCGGTGAAGAAACCGGTTCGACAAAAAAGGAGGATCTTCGCTCCGGAGAGGCAGAAAATAATTGACGAGGAGACCGCGAAGCTGTTGGCAGCAGACTTTATATTTGAGATCGACTACCCAGAATGGATGGCTAACGTGGTAATAGTTCAGAAGCAGAACAGGAAATGACGAGTATGCATAGATTATACTGATCTGAACAAAGCGTGCCCGAAGAACTTCTACCCTCTGCCACATATCGATCAGCTCATCGATGCGACTTCGGGATATGCCCTGCTCAGTTTTATGGATGCTTTCTCGGGGTATCATCAAATCTCGATGTGTAAAGAAGATATCCCGAAGACGGCTTTTATCACGCATCAGCCGGTGTATGCTTATAAGAAGATGACTTACGGACTACTGAATGCGGGGGCCACATATCAAAGGATGATGAACTACGTGTTTAGCAGACAACTGGGGAAGAGCATGGAAGTCTACGTGGATGATATGATCGTCAAAAGTATGTCAGTTCAGGGTCATCTGGATGATTTAGAAGATTGTTTTCAAACAGTTCGACATTACAACTTGAGGTTAAATCCGACCAAGTTCACCTTCGGGCTGGGGGCAGGAAAGTTTTTGGGGTATATGATTAGCTTGAGAGGAATAGATGCGAACCCAGAAAAAATAAAAGCTATTCTGGATATGAAGTCTCCACAATCGTATAAGGATGTTTAGCGTCTAACGGGTCGGATAGCTGCTTTGAGGAGATTCATGTCTAAATCAGCGGAAAGGTGTTTGCCATTTTTTGATACGTTAAAAGGGCCGAAGAACGCGAAGAGTTTTCAGTAGACGTCAGAATGTGAAGATGTTTTTCAGGGGATAAAGAGATATTTGTCTTCGGCGCCTTTGTTGGTGAAGCCCGCTCCCATTGAGCCATTGTACTTATACTTGGCGGCAAGCTCGTTAGCTGTGGGAGCAGTCCTGGTGCGGGAGATTGGGAGTAAGCAGCACTCGGTTTACTAAGTAAATCATTCCCTAAGGGACACGGAAACAAAGTATCCGAACTTGAAAAATTTTGCTTATGCTCTGGTGATGGCCAGTCAGAAGCTTCGGCAATATTTCCAAGGTTGGTTGATAGTGGTATACACGGATCAGTCTCTGAAAAAGGTTTTGGGTAAACCAGAGGTTTCGGGAAGGCTCGCAGCATGGACCATGGAGTTATCACAGTTCATATTGGAGTACCACTCTAGGACGGCTATTAAAGGGCAAGCGTTGGCCGACTTTGTGGTTGAGTGTTCGTTCTCTGAAGCAGACGACAGTTTGGATCAGGCCGACGAGGCTGGACGTTCAGTTGCAGTAGTTCAGCCATGGCAGAATTCTTGGACATTGTATACCAATGGGTCGACCACTTCAGATGTCAGTGGGGCAGGTATCATCCTAACCAGTCCAGAGGGGTTCAAAATGCAGCAGGCAATTAGATTTGGGTTCAAGACAACAAACAACGAGGCTGAGTACGAAGCAGTTTTGGCAGGGATGCGGTTGGCAAAGAGTCTTGAGGTACAGAGGTTGATCATCTTTAGTGACTCACAGCTGGTCGTTAAGCAGATTTCTGGAGAGTATGAGGCTCGAGGAGCAAGGATGGTAAAGTATCTTAAGGAGGCAAAGGATTGGCGGCTGCAGTGGTTTGAATCCTACGATTTTCAAGGGATAGATCGGTCGGATAATACAATAGCCGACGCATTGGCAAGGTTGGCCACGACCGAGGCGAGTACATTCAGTGGATCGGTCTACCTAGAGGTTTTGAATCAACCAAGTGTTCAACACACCGAGGTGATGTGTGTCGAACGGACGATTTGTTGGATGGCTCCTTATCTGGAGTATCTAGCCGATGGCATTTTACCTTCAGATCGGTTGTTAGCAAAGAAGGTAAAACACAAAAGCTCGAATTTTGTGCTCATAGATGGAGATCTATATCAAAGGGGCTTACTCTTCCCCGTTGCTGAAGTGTTTGATCTTGTCCGAAGCAGAATATGCTCTTCGGGAAGTTCATGAGGAGATATGTGGTGATCACATGGCAGTGAAGTCTTTGGCGTATAAGGTGCTTCGGCAAGGATACTACTGGCCTACAATATTCAAAGAAGCAACGGAGTATGTGAAGAAGTGTCCGAAGTGCCAGCTGAACAGTCCTATCACTCACCAGCCGCCGGAAGAGTTGTACTCAGTTCTTTCACCAATTCCTTTCGCTGTTTGGGGTGTGGATATATTAGGTCCGTTGCCGAAGGCTAAGGGGCAAGTCAGCTTTGTTATAGTTGCTATCAACTACATAACCAAGTGGGTAGAGGCTAAACCCCTTCGGCTAATTACAGAGTAGGAGTGTTCGAAATTTTTAAAGGAATGTGTCGTATTCCGGTTCGGCATCCCCATGGCGGTGGTTTCGGATAATGGTCGGCAATTCGTGGGTTCTAAGTTCGAGGCATTTTTAAAAGAGTTGGGCGCACAGCATCGGAAAACTTCGGTAGCTCATCCTCAGTCAAATGGTCAGGTGGAAGTAACTAACAGAACTTTGCTGAATGGGATCAAAAGAAGACTTGATGAGGCGAAAGGAAGGTGGCCGGAGGAATTGCTTAGTGTTTTATGGGCATATCGGACCACACCACGATCTACTACAGGAGATTCTCTGTTTAGATTGGCTTATGGCACAGATGTTTTGGTGCCGGTGGAGATTGGGTCTACTTCTCTTCGGGTCAGCTAGTTCCAAGAGGTATTCAATGAAGATGGACTTCGGGCTAACTTGGATTTGTTAGAGGAAGTCAGAGAAGCAGCCTTAGTGAAGTTTACCGCAGATCTACTACAGGAGATTCTCTGTTTAGATTGGCTTATGGCACAGATGTTTTGGTGCCGGTGGAGATTGGGTCTACTTCTCTTCGGGTCAGCTAGTTCCAAGAGGTATTCAATGAAGATGGACTTCGGGCTAACTTGGATTTGTTAGAGGAAGTCAGAGAAGCAGCCTTAGTGAAGTTTACCGCAGATCAGTGAAGGGTGACCAAGTACTATAATAAAGGAGTAAAACTCAGAAGGTTTGAAGTGGGGGATTTAGTTCTTCGGGAAGTGGAAGCCTCCATGCCTCAGAATCTGGGAAAATTGATGCCGAACTGGGAAAGACCATATGAGATTGTTGAAGTACCAAAGCCTGGCACTTACCAGCTTCGAGCAATGGATGGGACAGAGATCAAGAATACATGGCATGCGGGCAGACTGAGGAAGTATTTTCAGTAAGGTAGAAGTTAGAGTCTCGGATCTGTAATATTCTGAAGGATTATCAATAAAAGAAGCATTTTTTCCTCGAACAATGTTGTTCTATGTGATTTGTTATCTGTCCGACTCCAGGGAGCGGGAGAAATCTTTGGTGTTCGGTTGGATTCATTCGGCTCTTGGGAGCGAATGTTAATTTTTGGTTGAATCTGTTCGGCTCGCGAAGAGAACAAGATTGCCAGGCGTTCGGTTGGATTCATTCGGCTCTTGGGAGCGAAAGTTATTATTTTTTGTTCTGTTCGGCTCGCGGAGAAAACGAGATTTTCAGGCGTTCGGTTGGATTCATTCAGCTCTTGGGAGTGAATGTTATTATTTTTTGGTTGAATCTGTTCGGCTCGCGAAGAGGACGAGATTGCCAGGTGTTCGATTGGATTCATTCGGCTCTTGGGAGCGAATATTATTTTTTGGTTGAATATGTTCGGCTCGCGGAGAGAACAAGATTGCCAGGTGTTCGGTTGGGTTCATTCGGCTCTGGGGAGCGAATATTATGGTTAGATCCGTTCGGCTCGCGAAAACGAGATCGCCTGGTGGTTGGTTGGGATCATTCGGCTCTTGGGAGCGAATGATATTTTTTATGTTAATGTTTTAACTGTTTAAAATTCTTTATTAAAATGGGTGTTATGGCGAAACTTTTTTTATTGGATATGATTATGGCATAAATTAAGTTCAGAAAATTATTTGAACATTCTCATTGATAATTAACATGTACAGGGAGCTTAGATTTTACAAGACAAGTTCCTAATCTGATGATGAGTTTTCATCCTTGTCTTGTTCGAAGTCCGAAGAGTCCAGAAGAGCAGTATTCTCGAAGACTTCAGTCAATTTAGCTTTGCCTTTATTATGGCAGACTTCGTATCCCTTGGCGAACATCTGGGTTATCTCCGCACTCAACTCGGCAGATTTGCGGTATTCTTGGAGGATCTGAAGTCGCAGTTCGGTAGTGAGAATTGGTCTTGATGCTTTGTACTCAAAAAATTGCTTTTCCAGAGTAGTGCACACCTGGTGAGTCTCTTCTTCTTGCTTCTTCAAGTCAAAATTTTGCTAGAGTGCAAGGTTGCTCTGTTTTAGCTTTTCAATTTCTGCTTAGCGGGCTTCAGATTCCTCCAAAAGTGTTTTGTACCTTGTTTCTGTTCAGACTGCATCTTCTTTCAAGGTAGTAACCTCGTTCCGAAGGCTGGAAACCTTGTTATGGAGGAAATTATTGGCTTGGTTGGTTTTGGTATGGGCAGCTTGTTCATGGATAAGAGCGGCTTGAAGAGCTTCTTTCTCTTGTTTAGATCGCTCTTCTTCGGCGTCGCGTTCTTTCCACTTCCTGATGACACGACCCCATATAACGTCGGCCTAAAAAAACACATGAAGATAAGGAAAGAGCTGAAGTGTAACAATAATAAGAGATGGTTGGGATGAAAGAGGATTACCCTGTCCTGTTGCAAGATACCGAAAAGTATGAGGTCGTTGTAGGGAATGTCATTTAACTTGTTATCATCGGCGGGAAGAACGAAGCTGTCAAATGCTTCGAGAGGATAGTTGTGGGGGTCTCGGGTGAAGGAGGTTCAGTTCGAGTGTTCTTCTGTTGGTGGGGTAGAAGGTTGTCTTAACGAAGAAAGCGATTCGGTGTGTGGCTTTTTAGGGGGGGGGGGGCGTTCGGCGGTAGGATTCTCGATGTCTTTTCGTTTTTTGCTTTGGGTTGAAGTCTGGGTAGGGTTGATTTCGGTTGAAGGTGCGGGGGCTTCGGAGGAAGGGACAATTAGATCTTCGGCTGTGAGAGGAGTGATTTTGGTGCGTTTCTTCTTGACACGTAGAATCTGGGCTCGTTCGGCCACTGGCAGGTCAAGAACTTTCGGAAGCGGTAGGGGGGTTGGTTGTTTGTGTTTAAGAGGAACCTTTGGTGGCTCTGCTCTTCTTTCGGGTGGTTGCTAAGGGTTTCGAGGTTGCGGTTTCGGTAGGGATGGCTTAGGTGGTTGGTGTATTGGAGGTTTGGGCTTCGGCGGTTGGGGTGTCGGTAGTTTGAGCTTCGGGAGACTCATCGGGGGTTTTGCCCGTAAGGAAGTCCTCCAAGTCCCGACGGTCAATGGATGTAGGTTTGATAAGAGATACTGCAAAATTCAGAGATGAGAGGGTGATGCAGTGGTTCTACGACAGGAATATTTGGTAATTACAAAGATATAGGGTTCGAAGACTTACATTTGTGATCGTAGAGCCACGCTTGTTTGGTCAGGAGGACAGAGCTCCATTCTTGCATGGGTAGCTTTTCGATCAGTTTGGCCATCTCTACTACCCGTTCAAGAGCGATATCGCCAAGGCAAACGTTCGGTCGCTTGAGGGAGGCCCAATTCGGCAATTTTTGGGTTTCTGGTCCTCGGATGAAAAACTAGTCTATGTGCCATCCTTTGTTGCTGGAGGGGATAGCCATCAGGGAGCGCCTTTCTATCTTGCTGTTGGGTTTGTTGGGATATTTGTTGAAGGCTCTGAAGCATAGTTCGCGAGAAGCGTGCAGCATGAACAAAGAGAAGAACAAGTCAATGGATGGGGCGATTTCGGCCTCGTGGCAGAAAGCAATGAAGGAAATGATGTTGATATATGAGTTCGGCACCAACTGACTGAAGCCGATGCCAATGAACCCGAGGAGGGTCAGGATGTAGGCATGAAGAGGAAACCGAACTTCTTTCTCCAGCAGTGCCAAGGGCATGGCGGTCCAGCCGTCGGTTTGATGGAACATCTAATCGGTTGCAGCGGGAGCTTTCAGTGAATGGGTATCGGGGATCTGGTAGTGCTCGCGGATAACGGCCAGATCCTTTTCAGTGAGTCGTGATGGGGTGTTGGCATGGGGGAATTTGGCTTCATCAAAGTATTCACGCTGTGTCTTCTGGGAGTCGGTCTCCGGTGGACTGGTGGTTTGAGTAGGGGTTTGGCTGGTGGTCGCCGTGGTGGTGGAGTCCGTGGTGATCGCACGGAGGGTGAGAGTGCGAGAGGAGGATGGGACATCCATTGTAGTGACAGTTGGGGCTGGAATGGTGGAGAGGGGAATAGCAATGATGGGCACGATGGTGGTAGGAAAGGAGTCACTGGGGTTGTGGTGCCGGAGTCTTGGAGGGAGAGAGTTGCAGGTATGATCGATTTTGCAAAGAAGGAAGAAGTTCTCAGAGGAAAGCAAGATATTTTGAAATCGGTAGAGAAATGATTGAAAGAAAGGGGTTTTTATTGTTCGTCTTTTCAAGTCTGCACAAGAATCGAGGGGCGGCTCATTAATGGGGGGAAATGATGAGGCACGTGAGGAGGCGGAGGGTTTTATGTGGTGGGCGGTTGGGTTACTTAGCTCTCTTATAGACTGTGGGCTGCATGATAAAGGTTGTTAGGCCATGATTGAATGCACTGATGCCGGTTGGGTCAATCTCTAGGCTCGGTTGATGGGCGGCAAATATTGGGTCGGTTCGGCCTAGTAACGAGAGGGTTGGACAAATTTGCATGTTGGGCTATAGTTTATATACTCTTCCATTAAATGTTTCATTTAATGGAAGACTGAAGGCAATGTTGGGCCCCGTATATTTGGGTCAAGGACTCGGTTTGGGTCTTGACTATATTGGGCCAGTTTGAGTCCATATAGGAGAATGCTTGGAGATACTCCTAATTATATGGGGACTCTAATTATGGAAAGAGGAGTTGGAGATTGATTTAACTTCCTAAATTCTAGGAGATTTGGTGCAATCCTATTATGAAAGGATACATGGGGAACCCTAATCAAATTTGGAGATGGATTCTAGCAAGGATGTGAGAACACTATAAATACATGGTTTTACCCTGGTTCTAAGGTACACACATTATTACTTTTCCAACACTAAAGCATTAAGCCTGCATTGTTAACCTTATTCAGTCTGTACTTATTCTCACACCAGAGCTATCCCCGGCGGCCCAAGCCGTCAAGTTTTTGGTGTTTACCCGTTTTTGTGCAGAATTGGACGCATTTTGGTGATTGGAGCGCGTTGACGAATCTTGGCGTTAACAGGAGCCTTTAGCAGCTTAAGAAGACTAAATTAATAGTGTATGAATCAAAATTGTCGATTAACAAAACAATGAAAACATAATATTAGGAAATAGAAAACAAAGCAGATTACCAGAATATAGAGCACCGAAGAAATGATAATAGTACGGTATCGACCTAGAAAAGAATCAGCAATGAAGGCACCCAAAAAGAGGAAAAGGGCCGAAGTTCCTGACCATGTGTTCACATTTGTGGCGGCCGTCGCCGTAGATTGACCCAACGGACCAGTAAGGAAAGTAATGAGATTTGTACTAATTCCATAGTACGCAAACCTTTCAGCAACTTCAACTCCTGCAAAATTATTTGAACAAAGAAACTTAAGAAAAATAAAAATCCCTATTTATTTGCAATTTTTTTATGAAGAAAAAAAAAATAAAAAAAAGCCAAAAAATTAGATTATATAAAAACTGTAATATGTTTAAAGATAAAAGATAACCAGAAGAATTAACATGGCAATCATTTCGACCAAAATAACAAATAATTAGCAAGAGGTCCAATCTTGTAGCAACAGCTAATGGACAAACAACGAAACTTCAAGAAATTGTAAGAAAAATAAAAATTCCCCCTTTTACTTGCAATTTTTATTTGAACAAACAAGGAAACTTCATGAAATTGTATGAAAAATAAAAATTCCCCTTTTTACTTGCAATTTAAGGTTCAGTGTTATTGTTACTGGGTACCTATGAAGAATTTTGCGGATCTCCATCCGCCGGAATTAGATCTCCGGACTGAGCGATTCTTGTAGTCTACAACGCCGGGAACGATGTCGTTTTGGAGAAGTGGAGAGTCCATAGCGGCGCCAGTGACTGTAGGGACAGCCATGTATACAGCTCACTGCTCGTAAGGAGTAACGACCATTCTTTCATAGGGTATTTGAATATTGTGCCCCTATTCAGTGTAACTCTTTACTATGTGAAACTTATTTTGAAATTTATTGTGTCATCTAGTGTTGACTTATACATATGACACATTTGGGCTAAAAATATTTATTTTTCCAATATTTGAACTTAATACCTTATATTTTCAACACTAACAAAATATTGATTACCATCTAAGTTAAAAATTAACATGATGTTGTTTACTTGGATAAATACTTATAATATATTATCTTAATATCATTACTTATTAAATATTAGTATATATTAATGGTATTAGTAACATTAATATTCTAATATCATTATTGTTATAGTCGACATTAATATTAAAAAAATGAACCTTATTTTATTTTATTTTATAATTTTTTTTAACAAAAATAATAATTGAAGTAACGTATGCTAATAAGAATAATTTATGATAATAACAATAATACAATAGTTATAATAAATAAATAATTTAATCTTGTGACCGCATACTTTGTAAAAATAATAAGTACTTTATTTATTCAATATATTTAAATAATTTTTTAGATTTCATCTTTTGCAATAAGTAACAAAGATGGAGAGGTAGAATTAATAGAATAACAAATAAATAAATAAATAATAAAAATTCTAAGATGACTTTAATTCACGATCTTGACTCTTCTCATCCGTTCCAACAGGAGAAACTAGACAGAGAGAATATCCAAATACCCCTAAAGTACATGGGTCAATTTTTCATTTTACTCCTTGGAAAATTATTACTAACAATAATAATATTAATACAACTTATTAGTTATTAGTAATATTATTAATAAGCTGTTATTAATGACTTATTAGTTATTAATAATTCTCTTTAACATGATTTTGCTTCTTAGCTAAATATAAAATATATTATCTCTTAATAATATTACTTATTAGATATTAGGATATATTAATGGTTCAATAATATTAATATACTTAAAATGTTATTGTTATTAATATACATCAATGTTAATGAAAAAAATAATATAATTTTGACGAAAAGAAGAGATAGATTCAATTTTTCTTTCTCTTTGTCTAATTTCTCCTATAGGAACGGGTAAAAATAGTCAAGACCGTGAATAAAAGTCATCTTATGATTTTTATTATTTATTTATTTATTTGTTATTCTATTAATTCTACCTCTCCAACTTCGATACTGTGACACCTACAAATCCGGGTACTTCGTTTCCACAAGATTTGGTGTTCACTTTCTAAATAAAACATGTATCTAATAATAAAGAATTACAAAGTAGATTACAACCTTTATAATTACTTAAATAAAAAGCATCTTCCTTATAAAAGGATTACAACCTTGTCCAAAATAAATCCCAGGGTTATCTAACCTTAACATAACAATTAAGTGCAGAAATGAAATATCATAAACTAGTCCTATTACAATCAAGATTGAAGACAACAAGTTTTCACTTGCTCATCTTTCCTTTCCTTTTACTGGTTGACGGTACGTCAACATTCTCGGTTTTAACTGCAAGGGGTTATAAAATGTGCAAGAGTGAGCAAACAAAAATTCACTTGAAATATAACAATGATATGACATAACTAAATAACTTCAAAAAGGGTTTGAATAACTTTACTTTTGTCAAAATAAAGAATTGAATAATAATTCTTTCATCATATTTAAAATTCGAATATAAAATTTATCTGAGGGTCATACGACCTTGAACTATGTCCTAGGTTATAAATATTTCTATTTAAAACCTTTAACAGTCAGTGAGACTATGGACCTTTAACTCATACTTAGGGGGATCAGTCATTCGTACCATGTATTGTGCACAAACATTCAACGCTTTCGCGTAGTAACCTCCCCTAATAAATAGGGTTGTTCATCTCAATATTTAAATACAAGTCCGCACCAAAGAAAGTTTGGCTTGGATAAGCTTAAAAGAAATCTGGAGTTTCAACTATCATCAACTAAGGAGTAGTTGAATCGATTCACGATACTTTAACAGTTCGATAATATAAGAATCCTGAACCAAATGTAAGATACAACAATAGATTTCATAATAACTAGACATGCTTTGGAATAACTTAAAGCATTCGAAAAATTGGTGGATCTCGCTTGAACAATTAAGTCAAGATCACATCATTATGACAATAACTTCAATACTTGTGCAATATGAACATTAGAATACAATAGAACTTGTCCAGGTTTGCATCTTATTTGGTGGAGAATGAGGAACGTATGACGCGGATGTTTCTGAGAGGTTTAAAACCCGAAATACGTCAATACCTCATTTCTCACAAATTTTCTCTATATTCGGATGTAGTGAACAGGGCCCAATTATTAGAACGAGATAGTGATTATGTTCAACCGAGGGACCACAACCAGGGTCGTACCGGTGGCAGCAGTCATCGGAGCAATGACAACCAGTGGAGAGGAAAGTATGACAGAAGCGGTAACCTCTCCGGTGGTAATCGTGGCTATGATAGTAGAAAAAGCGAATCGGGAGGAGATTTCAAGAAGAGAAGGTACAACAATGAGAACGTGAAGACGTCATTATCAGCACCAACATCAACTGTTTCTAGGGGAGGAGAACGACCACCGGTCGTATGCTATAAATGCGGGAAAGAGGGGCACATCAGCCCAAACTGCCCACAACAATTCAAAGCATGTTATAACTGTGGAAAAGAAGGACATATAGCTCGAGATTGTCCTGTTGCGAAATAAAATCCAGCGGGGGTGGTGATTCCAAAGGCGATTTCGGACAAGTCAAAGTCGGTGATTCCTAGAAGAGCGTTTGTTGTGACAGCCCAAAACGCAAGGAATCCACACGAGGTGATTACGGGTAAGCTAATCATAAACTCTTGCGAAGTTTACACCTTGTTAGATACCGGTGCTACCCATTCTTTTATTTCACCTACTTGTGCTCAACGATTAAATTTGACACCTGAGAAGTTAGACTTTGACTTATCTGTTGAAACTCCGTTAGGAGAAACCTTCATTACATCTACAGTTTACAAATCTTGCTTGATTCAGATTGGTACCCTTACCCTACCTGTTGATCTTATATCTTTGAAAATACTTGCGTTTAATGTGATTTTAGGAATTGACTGGTTAACCACTTATCATGCCAAAATTGATTGTTTTCGTAAGGTTGTTAGTTTTCATATTCCTAACCAAGCTGTTGTGCGAATTCAAACCACCAAACCACTAAAATCAGTCAATATCATTTCAAGTCACAAAGCTATTCGTTTATTGAAAAATGGATGTCAAGCTTTCTTAGCTCATGTCACTGATCTAAACCAGAATACGTCAGATTTGAATAATATTTCTGTTGTTAATGAGTTTCCTTGATGTATTTCCCGAAGAACTTCCCGGTCTACCCCCAGAACGTGAAGTTGAATTCTTTATTGAGAGCCAGGTACAAAACTCATTTCTAAAACCCCATATTGAATGGCTCCTATTAAACTTCAGGAGTTAAAGGTCCAATTATAGGAATTGTTAGATATCGGTTTTATTCGTCCTAGTACGTCTCCTTGGGGTGCTCCTGTTTTATTCGTAAAGAAGAAAGACGGGAGTATGCGACTTTGTATTAACTATCGGGAGTTGAACCATGTCACCATCAAGAATAGGTATCCGCTACCTCGTATTGATGACCTGTTCGACCAGTTGCAAGGAGCACAATTCTTTTTAAAGATCGATCTTTGTTCTGGATATCATCAGCTGAAGATTAAAACTAAGGATATTCCAAAGACTGCTTTCAGAACTCGGTACCGGCATTATGAGTTCTTAGTCATGTCTTTTGGATTGGCTAATGCTCCTGCTGCTTTCATGGATATGATGAACCGTGTATTCGAGGAATATTTGGATCAGTTCGTTGTTGTCTTTATTGATGACATCCTCATCTATTCTAAAAGCCGTGAAGATCATGAGCACCACTTGAAGTTGGTACTTCAAAAGCTTCGTGAGAACAAGCTATATGCCAAGCTGAAGAAATGCGAGTTCTGGCTTGAGAAAGTAGCATTCCTTAGGCACGTGGTATCGAAACGTGGAGTATCTGTTGACCCGACGAAGATTGAAGCAATACAAAGCTGGGAGCAACCTAAGTCGGTGACCGAAGTATGAAGCTTTCTGGGCTTAGCGGGTTATTATCGGAGGTTCGTTGAGGGATTTTCTCCAATCGTTACTCCATTAACTCAGTTGACTCGGAGAGATACAAAATTCGTTTGGAGCGAGGAATGTGAGAAGAGCTTCCAAGAGCTCAAGAGGAAACTCATTTCGGCACCTGTTCTGACAATACCATATGGTTCGGATGGATTTGTTATCTACAGCGATGCTTCGGGCAAAGGGTTAGGATGTGTTCTCATGCAACATGGGAAAGTCATAGCCTATGCCTCGCGACAACTCAAATAATATGAGAAGAATTATCCTACTCATGATCTAGAGTTGGCAGCTGTCGTTTTCGCGTTGAAGATCTGGAGACATTACCTGTACGGGGAGAAAGTGGAAATTTATACGGATCATAAGAGCCTTAAATATTTTTTCACTCAAAAGGAACTCAACATGCGGCAACGACGTTGGCTGGAGCTGTTGAAAGATTATGATCATACCCTCCAATACCATCCGGGAAAAGCGAATGTGGTAGCTGACGCGTTGAGTAGAAGATCATATGCGGGAATGAGTGCGATGATGTCAAGTATACGCGTATAACCAGCTTTGATTGATAAAGTTAAAGCTGCTCAAGCTACGGATCCGGAGCTGATGAAGAAGAAGAAGAAGGTGCAAGAAGGTGCCATTCTAGAAGCAAGAATCGATGAAGAGGGAATACTTCGAGTCAACTCCAGACTTTGTGTTCCTAACGATTCCGACTTGAAGCATAGAATCATGATGGAGGCACACAACACACCATTTGCAATCCATCCTGGGAGTACCAAAATGTATCGTGATCTTCGACATACATTTTGGTAGAGCAATATGAAGAGAGAGATCGCGGAGTTTATCTCAAGGTGTTTAACGTGTCAACGTGTCAAGGCAGAGCATCAAGTGCCAAAGGGTCCATTGCAACCACTTGAGATTCCGAAGTGGAAGTGGGAACATATTACCATAGATTTCGTTACGGGTCTTCCCAAAGTTTCTCAAGGCATAAATGAGATTTGGGTTATTGTTGATAGATTAACCAAGTCTGCTCATTTCTTGCCGATACGAGAGACTTATCCCCTTGAACGTCTTGCTCATATGTACGTGAATGAGATTGTGAGATTTCATGGCATGCCAGTATCCATAGTTTCAGATTGTGACCCCAGATTTACTTCACAATTTTGGATCAGTTTGCAGAAAGCTATGGGCACGGATTTACGATTTAGTTCAGCTTATCATCCTCAAACGGACGGACAATCGGAAAGGACTATTCAAACTCTTGAAGATCTATTGAGACTCTGTGTTCTAGACTTCAAAGGGAGTTGGGATAAGTACTTACCATTGGTGGAATTCTCCTACAACAACAGTTATCAGGCAAGTATAGATGTGGCTCCATTCGAAGCGTTGTATGGACGAAAGTGTCGCTCTCCAGTATGCTGGGATGAGGTGGGTGAAGCAACATTGTTGGGACCAGAGTTGGTATGTATGACTACGGAAAAGATTCAAATGATCCGATAACGTATACAAACCGCACAAGATCGACAAAAGAGTTATGCGGATCTTCATCGAAAGGACGTGGAATTTAATGTTGGGGACCATGTGTTATTACGTGTTGCTCCGTGGAAGGGAGTTACGAGGTTTGGCAAGAGAGGAAAGCTCAATCCACGATTTATTGATCCATTTGAGATCATTGACTGAGTAGGAAAGGTGACCTATAGACTCGCTTTACCTCTAAGCATGTCTCGTGTTCATAACGTTTTTCACATATCCGTGCTTCATAAATATGTGAAAGATCCAAACCGCATTATTGAGTTAGAACCAGACGAGATAGCCGAAGATTTAACGTACGAGGAGGTACCTGTCAAGATCTTGGATAGGAATGAGCATGTCCTACGCTCAAAAATTATACCTCAAGTTAAAGTTTTGTGGAGAAACCATGCTATTGAGGAAATGACCTGGGAGTTGGAATCGAAAATGAAAGCGAGGTATCCTTACCTTTTCGACATACCAGGTACGTACGTCAATTTTGAGGATGAAATTTCATAAGAAGAGGAGGTTGTAAGACCCCAACTTTTATGAATAAAGATTTAATTTTCTTTATATATTATTTCGAAATAGTAAGGTGTTGATTGATAAATGTGAAAAGTTATGGGTGAAATGTGCAAATATTTCAAAATAAGCAAGTGGTTATAAAATATTCATTGTTGTCGGGGAATATTCGTTTGGTCGTGGAATATTCTTGTTGTCGGGGAATATTCGTACGACGGCGCAGCTATTTGTGGGCCCCACAACGGAATAACTGTCGGATATAGAAAGCGACAGAAATAACCTTTTTATAAAATAACGGCGTAGTGGTTACCGTTAGTACTGTTGAAATACCCGGTGGTTAAAATACAGTAATACGCGATGTTGCACAGTAGCACACGGTATTGCACAGTAATTCTAATTATTGATTCTTACGTAAGAAGTCACTTATTCAATAATTATTACGGTAATTACTGTTCAATATTTTATATTATTAATGCAATAACTGCTACGTTGATATTTTATATGATTGATTCAATAATTGCTACAGTTGATATTTTGTATTATTGATTCAATAATTGTCACTGCACAGTACTTCACATTATCAACTCAATAATTCATATTATTTGAATAATATTATTAGATAGCATTATTGACAATGTCTAAGGAAGTTTTGTCTAGGAGGGGTTATTTAATTGCGCGCCAGTAAGGAGAAATCCTTATCGGAAGGCCCCCTCTTTCTTGGAAACGACCTGGTTGTGAATAATTAATTATTAATTTATATGATAAGAAAATATTTATTTTGTGGATATAAAAGAAGGAATTAGTGCTGATGTGTTTTTATCAGTATTTTGGTGTGGAAAATCATCCGTTTGTGGATTTCGGCCATTTTCGATTGGGAATTTGGAGGGATTAAAAAGCGTTGATTAATTGTGTGATGAGTAACATAACCATTAGAGGAAGTTGCCGACACTCGAAGGAAGTTATGGTGATATGTGACATTTTGTAAGTTGGGACCCATAGGTCATCATCTAAAAGTCACTTTCGTAAATAGTAACTTGCCTCTTTGTTTTTCCAAGAGTTACTTGCCTCTTTGTTTTTTCAAGAGTTATTTGCCTCTTCGCAAATAGAAGTTGCCTCTTCAATATTACCAGGAGTCATTTTGGACATTCGTTAAAGCCAAGGGCCACTTTCAGTTCTTCTATAAATAGAAGTTCAATTCTTCATTATTTCTCACTACCAATTCACAAAGTTATACAGAGAGAAACTTTAGAGAGAGAATAAGAGAGAAAGAAGAAGGGTATTCTGCTGCTATACTATTGCAGTATCCAAACTTCTACTAAGGTAAGGCGTATTATTTCTTTCGTATTTGTAAGGGATGTTATTTTCTTTCGTAAATGATGTTATTCTTTTCAATATCATTATACCAAAATATTGGCATGGATTTTATTATGAAATTCTTACTTTTTCCGTCGGGGTTACTATTCACGTATAAGGCACTATTCACGAAAAAATTAAATTTTCTTCTATTTGTCCAAATTGTCTGTTATGGTTACTATCTTTGATTGGATCTAAGTTTTGAGCTCTATTCTTGAATTTTGCTCCACAAAGTATTATTATGGAGTATTTTTGAACTTAGATAAATTAAAATGAGAATCCTTAATCTTTGTCCTTTATCTCACTGGATTCGTTAATTATATTATTTTGCATCATCCTCAGTCCTAAATGGTGATATAACTGAATATCTTTGGCCTGTAGAGCAAAGATGAATGATTACCTGATGAATATCTTTGGCCGTAGTGTAAAGATGACAGGTGTTGAGATGAACATGACCAACTGATGGCACAAATGAATATCTTTGGCCGTAGTGCAAAGAAGAATATTTGATTCGAGATGTATATTGATTGATGTTACAGGGATAAAATATTGATGATGGACTTTTAAATCATAGAAGATAGTAGACTTCATTCTCTACTTAATTCTTCTAATGAATTGTTATTTTCGCTGCGAATATTGATCTAAAACTTGTTGTCAATAATATTTTGTCTGAACTGTTGAAGACTAACGATAATTTATTTTCCATTATCTTAGTCATAATATTCTTTACTGGGCTAGTTGAGCTCACCCTTTTCATCTATTGTCCTCTTCAGGAAATGAGAATGTCGTAGGAACTAGTCGGGGGACAGAGTGATGGTCCGAGTTAGAGCAGTAGTAGTCCTCACTATTTCTAATAAATAGTGTGAGAATAATTGTAATGAGGACTTAGTTTGAATATTAATATTTTCTACGTATTTGTATTGACACTCACAGTTGTGTGGTCGTATTTTGCACGACCGTGTGATATAAAGTTTGTATTTGAATTTTGTACCATGTATTTGGCGACTCAGAATGGGTTGGGTTGACTGGACCTATTCTGTGGGCGTCACACTAGATTAGAGTTTAGTTTAGTTAGTTAGTTTCTAGGGTTAGATTAGGTTTGAAGATTGAAGCAAGGGATTAGCATCAAAGATCCAAACTTGGAGAAAGACTAAAGATTTGCATTCTCTATCTCTATATTCTCCTTGTTATCATTTTGTATTCGAATAATGTTTATGAACCTTGTGGATGATATATTTGAGTTGTCTATGACTTAAATTGTATTTTGAGGTTTCAATGGAACCTAATGAGTAGTTGATGTTGATTTACCTTCCATGTGGTTTTTATTTGATTGTTATGTGATTGTCTACTGCGATATATGCTTTCATTGCTTAATTGAGTCATGACCAATTACTGTGATAACCTATGTGAGATTGAAAGACGAAGTGTAGGTTTAGATCCAATCGCGGTAGCGGGCGATTGTACGTTCACATGACGTTGAACGTATGATTTGTGCTTAGGATATGCATATACCGAAGCGCCGCTCGTAGTCAGTAGAGAACTTGACCTTAAACCCTATTTATTTGTAAACACCATAGACATATAGGGGTTTAGATAATGTGGGTGTCCACGTGCGTTCTATCATCTGTGGATTATATGTGGTATGGAGTAGGTGCATCGAAAGATGACCTTCTCTCACCTTAGAGTTCTCGGCTAACAAACTTGACTATTAATTTGACCTAATTGGAAGTATGTCGACTTAAACGAATCATTAGGGAAAATTGAAATCTCTTATCTTAATTATCTAATTTTACTCTAGATTTAATTAGTTTAAATTTACTTCCTTGCCTAGTTAACTTAATTTTAATTCCATCTCTTTACCACCAGTTTGAATAAGACCGAAATGATTATGTGCTAGTGGTTTGACGACTTTTTATCTGTTAATTCCTCGTGGGAACGATATCTGTACTTACACTTTATTACTTGTTGATCGTGTATACTTGCACGAATACATTGATCGATAAAACGACCAACACCTTTCCTCTACTCTTTCTTTTCTTTGTTTTGTTCTAACTGACTAACCTTTAACTAACGTATATTGTAATATACATATAATATATAACTTACATATATTATACATAAATATACAATATATAACTTATAAAATATAATGACTCTATAATAATTATAATAAATACAATTAATACATAAGTTACAAGTTTTGAATTTGAAAAGCCATGAGGCTTGTTTGGTCAAAACAACATTATTTTTAAAAACAGATTAAAAGTAACTAAGGCCATTTTTGGTAAAACGGGTTTAAAACAAAAGTAAGGGCCTTGTTTGGTACAACCAACCCTTTTTAATCTTTTAATAAATCTTTTACCCCATAGTTTAAATGCTACACTTTATTTAATTAAATTGCAACCTTCTAATTTAATTAAATACAAGCTAACATTTATTAATTAATTAAAATTGCACATAATACTAAATTGCTACACAATTGTAATTCCCTTATTAATCATAATTCATGTAACAAATTAGTAAATCATTATAAACACTTAGCACATAATATTGCTCTAATTTAATTATTCTTAATTAAATTAGAAATATGCTACACCATTACTTACACATCAATTTAATTAATTCTATTACACTAAACTAAATTACTCCACAACAATCACACAATTTATTTATTTAGCTCAATAAATAAATAAAATAAAATATTTATTTAATTCAATAAATATTTATAATTAATATATAAAATTCTCATTCGTTACAAATACTTATTGCAAAAGATGAAATCTAAAAAATTATTTAAATATATTGAACAAATAAAGTACTTATTATTTTTACAAAATATGCGGTCATAATATTAAATTATTTATTTATTATAACTATTGTATTATTGTTATTATCATAAATTATTTTTATTAGCATACATTACTTCAATTATTATTTTTGTTAAAAAAATTATAAAATAAAATAAAATAAGGTTCATTTTTTTAATATTAATGTAAACTGTTGGGAATTGCATATTCAAATTTGATATTGAAAGTAAATAAATATGCTTATGTGTAAAGTCCTTCAATAGAACACATGTACAAGGACTTAGATGGTAGATCAAAATTGCTAGGTTGATCTGAGCTAAAGGTTTATCATTCTGTAAGTGAATGTATAGAAGAAAGATTAAAACTGTTAGGTTGATCTATTGAGATGTAATAGTTAGGCCTCAACAGAATCGTAGTCTGTCGAGCCTGCCAAGAGTTTGCAGAAGCCAAGGCAGAATCGTGGAGTATCGAGAAAGTCGCTCCATAATCGTAGTCTGTCATGGAAGCCACATTCAGAATCGTGGAGACAGTCCGAGCGTCTGCCGAGCCAAGTCAAAAATCGCAATCAGCTCTTGGAGACGTGGAGTCTGCAAACTGAGTAAGTAGAGATCGTAGTCTAATCAAGCACAAGCAGAATCATAGTGTTCTCTACGATCAAGACTGAATCAAGTACGAGCACACCAACACACAACGATCGTGTCATGAAGACAACGATCGTGGTGCTTTTTCAGTTAGCATCAGAGTATCAAGATTCACCTATCTGATGAAAGAAGATGTCTAACGATTGAAGAATGGCTTATGGACGTTGACATTTCGAGAGTCCCAATGATCCAACACTCATCCTTAGTTTGAATCAAAGAAGCGTATGGAAGAAGCTAAGAAGAGTACTTTCTGTCTGCTGAAAGCATATTTTCAGGTGTTAGGTGAGAAAGCAGTCTGTTGTGTTAGGCGAGTCTGACAGCAGACACCATATTCCCAGGAAGTCAACATCAGTGCTCAGAAATGTCTGAAACATTAAATGCTGCAACGGATGCCTTCAACGGAAAGATTTCAAAGGCTCCTTATAAGCAAAATAGATTGGCGATTCAGACAAAGCAAGCACAAACGAACAAAGCTCAAGAACACTAAAAGACAAACTCTACGATCCTGAAAGAAAGCTTGCTTCGCTACTCAGTTCTTTTGAATGCTTAACGACAACTGAGTAGCACACCCAAGAACCCAACTCTCAATTCAAGTGTATTCTAAGTCTGCTGGACTTGAAGAGTTCTCAGTGAACTAAGAAGTTCCAAGACTGCTGGTCTTGAAGGAATCTAAGTGATTCGAAGATTGTAAAGATATCCTTAATGGATTTCCTACTCGTTGAGTAGAAGAGTGGATTAAGAGCCTTGAGTGCTCTGAACCACTTAAAATCACTGTGTCCTCTATATCTGTCATAACTGCTATATCTGTCATAACTGCTATAACTACTTATCAAACTAAACTTGCTTTATCTTAAGGGCAAGAAACAAATCATATTCCGCTATGGTTAATTTATTAACAAATCTGATAAGTATTTTGATAAGGAAAAAGTTTTAAAATATCTATTCAACCTCCCTTCTAGATAACTATTGTGCCTCTGGGAACTAACATAGACTATAACAGTAATGTTATTAGAATATTAATGTTACTAATACCATTAATATATACTAATATCTAATAAATAATGTTATTAAAATCATATATTATAAGTATTTTATCCAAATAAACAACATTATGTTAAAGAGAAAGAATTATGAATAACTAACAAGTAATTACTAACAACTTATTAATAATATTACTAATAACTAATAAATTGGACTAATACTATTAGTGTTAGTAATAATTTTTTAAAAATAATATTAATTCTTAACTTAGTTGGTAATCAATGTTTTGTTAGTGTTAGAAGTATAAGGTATTAAGTTCAAATATTGGGAGAATAGATATTTTTAGCCCAAATGTGTTAAATTGACATGTCAATGTGTCATGTGTACAAGTTAATGCCACATGGCACAATAGGGGTCACAATCCAAATTTTCAGATAGTAAAGGGTTCGTTTTGCATTAACTAAAAAAAGGGGGCACAATATCCAAATACCCCTATAGTACAAGGGTCACTTTTGCATTTTACTCGTGTCAGACAGGTTCGTCCATAGTTGGGGCGTTCCGTTCCGTTCCAAATTATAATAAGAATATTGACTTTTGAAAAGTTATTTAAGATAAATTCATAATTTATGTCAATATAATTATGAATATCTTTCGCTATGTATACAATTGTCAAGCTCATCAATATATGAGATTGATACAAATTATAAGAAAACCCCACTTATTACATATATTTCCAAAAAAAATTATCACTAATACTTATCTATGTAATTGGCAATTAAAAAGTCGAAATAAACTTCTGTAATATATATCATTTTTCTATTATAAACTATCTAAAAAAATATTATTAATCATTAGATTTATTGTTTTTAAAACTTAAATGAATCATGTCAGTTTTAAATTTAAAAATATCTTAAAATGACTTTTAGAAAGTCAATAATGATCTTATTGTAATTCAAAATGAAAAGAGTATATAAAATCTAGATATTATGGTTTTGTTTGATAAATGAGAAATAATTCATGATCAGTGGGCTTTGTTTGCTAAGATGATTAGAATTGGGCTTATATCAAATTAACCCAAACTTGTGTCTCATTCTCTTTAGTATTCTCTTTGGGTTTCCTTGCATTAGCTTCAGCCCAAACATCTTGGATCAATCCATTGAGACCTTGTTTGAACCTCTTAGTTCTAGCCTTGCTTGATCCCCACGTCGCTTAGTCTTGTTTGAGTCCACGCATGCCATGACCTCATCATTCCTCTCCTCTTGAAAAAGATTTGTCCTCAAATCATCACCTGCATCAAATGGACTTAGATTAGTAACGTTAAATGTGGCACTAACATTATACTCACCTGGAAAATCCAATTTATAGGCATTGTCATTGATACGCTCGAGAACTTGAAATGGACCATCTCCCCTCTGAAGCAATTTCGAACGTCTTTGAATTGAGAATCTTTCTTTCCGCATATGTAACCACACCCAATCTCTGGGCTCAAAGATCACTTGACGTCGTCCCTTGTTCGCTTGCTTAATGTACTGTTCCGTCCTCCTTTCAATGTCGAGTTTGGTTTTTTCATGAATCTGCTTAACAAGATTAGCCTTTTTCTCTCCATCCATGTTAGTATATTCAGAAACAGGTAATGGTGATAAATCCAACGGTGTCAAGGGATTAAAATTTCAAATGGAGAAAAATTAGTAGCAGAATGAAAAGAAAGGTTATACGTAAACTCAACATGCGGTAGACATTCTTCCCATTGCTTGATATTCTTTTTAATGATAGCCCGTAACAATGCCGACAAAGTCGTATTTACTACTTCATTTTGACCATCAGTTTGTGGATGACAAGTAGTTAAAAATAACAGTTTAGTACCTTATTTATACCATAATGTCTTCCAAAAGTAACTCAAGAACTTTGTATCTCTATCAGAAACAATAGTTTTAGGCATACTTGTTGGTCGTTTTACCGATCAATATAAGCGTGCAAGTATACATGATCAACAAGTAATAACGAGTAAGTAGAGTATTGTTCCCACGGAGAATTAACTAATAAAAGCCACCAAACCACTAGCCCATAACCATTTCAGTCTTATCTAAACGAATGATCAAGTGTTTTAATTAAAAACTAAATAATTAAACTTAAACTAATTAATTCTAGAGTAAAATCAGATAATGAATATATGAGATCTCAATTTCCCATATAGATTCATTTAAGTCAACATACTTTCTGTTAGGTCAAATTAATCATCATAGTTTGTTAGCTGAGAACACGAAAGTGAGATAAGGCCATCTTTTAATGCACCGAATCTATACCACATACAATCCACAGATGATAGAACGCATATGGACACCCACATTATCTAAACCCCTATATGTCTATGTGATTTACAAATAATTAGGGTTTAAGCCCAAGTTCTCAATTGACTACGAGCGGCGCTTCGGTATATGTCTATCCTAAGCACAAATCATACATCCCAGCGTCATGTAGAACATACAATCACTCGCTACTACAATCAGATCTAAACCCACATTTCATCTTTCAAGTCCATATGGGTTATCACAATAATTGGTAGCTAATCAATTAAGCAATTAAAGCACAAATCGTAATAGACAATCACATAACAATCAATAGACCAACATGGAAGAATATCAATGTAAATTACTCATTAGGTTCCATTGAAACCTCAAAATATAAGCTAACTCATACTAGAATTAGATATACCATCCACAAGTTCAATACACATTATGAGATTATAAGGAAAGATCAAGAAGAGTATAAAGATAGAGAATGCAAATCTGAGTGCTCAAGCTTCTAAGTTAAATCTTCAATGAAATCCACTTACTTCAATCTTCTTCTCTAATCAAAATTTAGCAACTACTATTTAAACCTAATCTAGAATTAATCTACTCCTAACCTAATCTAGACAAAATGTAAAGAGAAGGGAAGAGAGCAAGGAGTAAGCTAGGGCTAAGCTCCCAAGAGGGGAGTCTATTGTATATATGTCAAAATGGGCAAAAGCCCTAATATATAAGCCTCCAAGCCAATCCCCGATCTGCCTAAGTGAAAGTCAAATGCTGGTCAAGTTTCGAGCTGGCGCGGTCCGCGCGACATTAAGCTTTGGTCCTAGCACGGCCGCGCGGATCCCCAGAGTCCCAGAGTGGCCTCTGCTCTGCATACTGGCGCGGGCGCGCGTGATGTCTTTGTAATTCTGGCGCGGCCGCTCGGGTTGTGTTTTCTGCAGAATTCTATTTTGCTTCTGCTGCACTTGGCATTCTTGCTGCTTCTAAACCATGCCCTTTTCTTGCCAATTCCTTGCACACTAGGACTTTGCATTCTTAATATCTCATTTCATCGCTTCTTACCCCTTGTAGCATTCTTTTAGTCGCTTTAGCCCATTGTGCACCAAGAGAGTTCCAAAACATGAAATCTACAAAACAAAGTAAAAATGCATGAAAAGCACAATGATACTTGAGTTTAAGCCGCAAAATAAGTTAGTTAATATCTGAATAAGTGGTCATAAAAATCACTTATCAAATACCCCCAAACTTAAACGTTGCTTGCCCTCAAGTAACCAAAACAAAACCAAACAAAAGATGCAATGCAGTATCTACAATGAATGCAACCTATCCTATCATGAATGCGAATCCAAGTCCCCGTCAGTATTGAACTTCATAAACAATGCCTCAGAAAACCCACAAGATAATCAAACAGAAAGCTACCCAAAACAAAATCATAAGGCATATCCTTGCAAATCCAAATCTGTCAACACTGATGTATTGAGCGTGTGTGCCTAGCAACCATTAAACATGCTTTTGAACAAATATATCACATACTATGCTTCTTAGGGGAAAAACAAGTTTCAACTCAAGAAAAATAGTAAATCAGATAAGTTCTAACCAAGACCATGCATTACTTAAGCTAAGAGTCAACAGGGGATTTATTATGCTTTTTATTAACTCACGAGGGCGCTTTCGCACTTTCCTGTGTACACACTCGACTGTGCAATGCCTAGTCCTCTTAGGCTTTTCAATGATACCCGTGTAGCGAGCTTTCGACCAACGACTCCCAGACCAACAGGCCTTAGGGCGCTGGGTGTAGAGACACCCCTAGGGCTTACTTGCTCGAATATCAAAGGCCACAGAACTTGACGTAGCCGAAGTGTTTATTCACATTCAATTTTTTCTTTTCTTTTCTTTTTCACTTTTTCACTTTTTATTTTCTTTTCTTTTTCATAGGAGAGTGCGTCTTACGCTCTATCTCCCCAAATAGCATGCATACCACCTGTTTCCCCCAAACTTAAGCTTTTTATAGTCTAGTTATTATCACATGAGTACTGAAACTCTTTCATTAAAACATAGATTTCCCACCAGAAGACAAGTATGTGAAAATTTAAACTAAGCAAGTCATGGTGGCTACTCTTAGAGTGCTAACCGGTGACATCAGTATATGACAGATAAAGATTTACATATATGACATTATAATCAAGCTTAAGTCTCAAATCAGTTCAAAAATCAAGTAATTTCAGTTTCCTTATAGGCCAAGTAAATAACAAACCAACAGAAAACTGGATTCATGCAAAATGTCCGAACACAGTTAACTAAATGAACTAAATTCATGCAAAATTTTGAAAAATTTGAACAAAATATGACCTACATGCACTATATGAACTAACACAATATGCAAGATGACATGAACTACACTAAATGCAAAAACAACCCTAATACCCCCAAACTTAAAAACTGCAATGTCCTCATTGAAGGTAAAAGGAAAAATGGGAACTCCCCTAGTCAGCCTTGTCTGCTACATGAAATGATGTGGTGCTCAGTTTCTGTTGAATTTTTGCCTTAAGTCTGAGACAACTTGTATGCCGCGCGGCCACGGGCCTATTAGCTTTAATTCCGGCGCGGCCGCTCCTTTCCCCAGATTTCTGATATGCAGCTTTTGACATACATTGAGGATGGCCCTTTGGACTTTTGATTCATTCTAGCAGCCTTGACCTGAAAAAAGCATACAACATTTATTAAGCCCTCTAAATCACCAAAACTTAATACCAACTATTTACAACTAGAAGAATGAAACATAGGTGGATACATGCATGTGAAATCCCAAAAATTCCTATATGTGCGTATATGCAATATGCTTGTGCTTCAAAAATATGTCCAATACTTTATAGTTCCAAAAATATACGCACTAATGCCTAAGTTCCAAAAATGTAGGCAATGAGCTCCTAAATCCAAAAGTATTCAAAAATTTACAACTAAAGTAAAATGCATAGAATTAAATTAGGGGGAGGGAAATGTAGATAAGTAAGTAGAATTAAACAAGTAGGGAGAGAGAGAGAGAGAGAGATTTGATGGGGTGCCTCCCATCGAGCGCTTGGTTTATAGTCCGTTAGCTGGACTATTTCTTGACACTGCTATCGTGTAAGACCCCAACTTTTATGAATAAAGATTTAATTTTCTTTATATATTATTTCGAAATGGTAAGGTGTTGATTTGATAAATGTAAAAAGTTATGGGTGAAATGCGCAAATATTTTAAAATGAGCAAGTGGTTATAAAATATTCATTGTTGTCGAGGAATATTCGTTTGGTCGTGAAATATTCTTGTTGTCGGGGAATATTCATACGACGGCGCAGCTATTTGTGGGCCCCACAACGGAATAACTGTCGGATGTAGAAAGCGACAGAAATAACCATTTTATAAAATAACGGCGTAGTTGTTACCGTTAGTACTGTTGAAATACCCGGTGGTTAAAATACAGTAATACGCGGTGTTGCACAGTAGCACACAGTATTGCACAGTATTTTGAATTATTGATTCTTACGTGAGAAGGCACTTACTCAATTATTGTTACAGTAATTACTGTTCAATATTTTATATTATTGATTCAATAATTGCATGATATTTTATTGATTCAATAATTGATACGTTAATATTTTATATCAATAATTGCTACGTTGCTATGATTGATTCAATAATTGCTACCGTTGATATTTTGTATTATTGATTCAATAATTGTCACTGCACAGTATTTCACATTATCAACTCAATAATTCATATTATTTGAATAATATTATTAGATAGCATTATTGACAATGTCTAAGGAAGTTCTGTCTAGGAGGGGTTATTTAATTGCGCGCCAGTAAAGAGAAGTCCTTATCGGAAGGCCCCCTCTTTTCTGGGAACGACCTGGTTGTCAATATTGTAGTTCTATAATATTATTTGTGAATAATTAATTATTGATTTATATGATAAGGAAATATTTATTTTGTGGATATAAAAGAAGAAATTAGTGCTGATGTGTTTTTATCAGTATTTTGGTGTGAAAAATCATCCGTTTATGGATTTTGGATAATTTATGATCGGAATTTGGAAAAAGTTTCTTCTACAAAGTTGTAGAGAATTAAATTTCCTATGAAAAGGATATAGAATTTGTATTTTTCTGATAAAAGGGCTATTTATTATGAATTATTGGAGTTTCGGAAAATAAATATTTTTTTAAATAAATGGTGGGCCCCACTTTTTGTTGAATGTTGAATTTTTTTTCTTTTCCACGAGGCGGCTGAATTTTTTTTTAAAAATATTATTTTATTAAAAAAGTCTTCTTTGGCATCCTAAGTTTTTCCTATAAATAGGGTGCTTAGGTTAGAATTGAAAATCACACCAGAATCAGAAGTTTTCTCTCTCTATAATATCGAGCGTATTTTTGTGAGTATTTAGATACTTTGAGTATTACTATTCAGTTCAAGTTTTCTTCGGTATTATATCCGATATTCCAGTCAGAAGTATTATTCTTTTGAGGTAAGGGATGTTATTTTCTTTCGGAAATGATGTTATTCTTTTCAATATCATTATACCAAAATATTGGCATAAATTTTATTATGAAATTCTTACTTTTTCCGTCGGAGTTACTATTCACGTATACAGCACTATTCACGTATACGGCACTATTCACGGAAAAACTAAATTTTCTTCTATTTGTCCAAATTATCTGTTATAGTTACTATCTTTGATTGAATCTAAGTTTTGAGCTTCATTCTTGAATTTTGCTCCACAAAGTATTATTATGGAATATTTGTGAACTTGAATAAACTAAAATACGAATACTTAATCTTGTCCTTTATTTCACTGGATTCGTTATTTATATTGTTTTTCATCATCCTCAGTCCTAAAAGGTGATATAACTGAATATCTTTGGCCTGTAGAGCAAATATGAATGATTACCTGATGAATATCTTTGGCCGTAGTGCAAAGATGACAGGTGTTGAGATGAACATGACCATTGGTGATACAAATGAATATCTTTGGCCTATAGTGCAAAGATGAATATTTGATTTGAGTATTGATTGATGTTACAGGGATAAAATATTGATGATGGACTTTTAAATCATAGAAGATAGTAGACTTCATTCTCTACTTAACTCTTCTGATGAATTGTTATTTTCGCTGCGTATATTGATCTAAAACTTGTTGTCCATAATATTTTATTTGAATTGTTGAAGACTAACGATAATTTATTTTCCATTATCTTAGTCATAATATTCTTTACTGGGCTAGTTGAGCTCACCCTTTTTATCTATTGTCCTCTTCAGGAAATGAGAATGTCGCAGGATCTAGTCGGGGGACAGAGTGATGGTCCGAGTTAGAGCAGTAGTAGTCCTCGCTATTTTTGTAAAATAGTGGGATAATAATTGTAATAAATAAAGAATGAATTTGAATGTTGATATTTCGTATTATATACGATTTGTATTGACACTCACAGTTGTGTGGTCGTATTTTGCACGACCGTGTGATATAAAAGTTTGTATTTGAATTCTGTACCATGTATTTGGCGACTCAAAATGGGTTGGGTTGACTGGACCTATTCTGGGGGTGTCACAGTTGGTATCAGAGCTTAGGAATATGTCTCTGGCGGAGATCGGGGAATAGAACTAGGAGGGGAGAGACGAGTAAATCCTTCGCTAGTATGTCCTACCTAAGCTTATGTGGTATTTAATTGGTTAGTCGGAGCATAGGGTTAATATGTGATATGTTAATTTGTTTAATTAACCCTTGTTTTATGACAGTATTTGAGAATGGCAGCTGAGAATGTTAACAATGAAGTGAATGAGACTGTGGAGACACCTTTAGTCACCAACCAGGAGAACGTGCAACAAGAAGGCAATGTTCATCTTGAAAACAACGCTGGTCAGACGATAAACGATGAGATGTTTAGAAGTTTTTTGCAGTTCATGCAAAACCAGACGAGGGAGACTCGTGTGCAACATACAGGTGGAGATAATAACAACTCGCGGCTTGTCACTGCCAAGCAGTTCAAAGAATTGGGACCACCAGAGTTTTTGGGAAAATCGGATCCGATCAAGGCGGAGACGTGGATTAAACAAATTACCAAGATATTTGATGTCTTGGAATGCACGGAGGAACAGAAGGTTCCATTCGCCACCTTTATGTTCCGTGGAGAGGCAGATTACTGGTGGGAGTCTGTGAAGCGTACCCAGCCTGCCGCACTCAAGATGTCTTGGGAAACGTTCCAGAAACTGTTCAATGACAAGTACTTTCCTGAAAGTATTCATCATATGAAGGAGGTAGAGTTTATCAGACTGGAATAAAACAACATGACGGTATCCCAGTACGAGGCTAAGTTCGCAGAGTTGTCCAGGTTTGCACCTCATTTGGTGGAGAATGAGGAACGTATGACGCGGATGTTTCTGAGAGGTTTGAAACCTGAAATACGTCAATACCTCATTTCTCACAAATTTTCTCTATATTCGGATGTAGTGAACAGTGCCCAATTATTAGAACGAGATAGTGATTATGTTCAATCGAGGGACCACAACCAGGGTCGTACCGGTGGCTGCAGTCATTGGAGCAATGACAACCAGTGGGGAGGAAAGTATGACCGAAGCGGTAACCACTTCGGTGGTAATCGTGGCCATGATGGTAGAAAAAGCGAATCGGGAGGGGATTTCAAGAGGAGAATGTACAACAATGAGAACGTGAAGACGTCGACATCAGCACCAGCATCAACTGTTTCTAGGGGAGGAGAACGACCACCGGTCGTATGCTATAAATGCGGGAAAGAGGGACACATCAGCCCAAACTACCTACAACAATTCAAAGCATGCTATAACTGTGGAAAAGAAGGACATATAGCTCGAGATTGTCCTATTGCGAAACCAAGTCCAGCGGGGGTGGTGATTCTAAAGGCGGTTTCGGACAAGTCAAAGTCGGTGATTCCTGGAAGAGCGTTTGTCGTGACAGCCCAAAACGCGAGGAATCCACATGAGGCGATTACGGGTAAGCTAATCATAAACTCTTGCGAAGTTTACACCTTGTTAGATACCTGTGCTACCCATTCTTTTATTTCACCTACTTGTGCTCAACGTTTGAACTTGACTTCTGATAAATTAGACTTTGACTTATCTATTGAAACTCCGTTGGGAGAAACCTTTGTTACATCCACAGTTTACAAATCTTGTTTGATTCAGATTGGTACCCTTACCTTACCTGTTGATCTTATATCTTTGAAAATACTTGCATTTGACGTTATTTTAGGAATTGATTGGTTAACCACTTACCATGCCAAAATTGATTGTTTTTGTAAGGTTGTTAGTTTTCATATTCCTAATCAACCTGTTGTGCGAATCCAAACCACCAAACCACTAAAATCAGTCAATATCATTTCAAATCACAAGGCTATTCGTTTATTGTAAAACGGATGTCAAGCTTTCTTAGCTCATGTCACTGATCTAAACCAAAATACGTCAGACCTGAAAAATATTTTCGTTGTTAATGAGTTTCCGGATGTATTTCCCGAAGAACTTCCCGGTCTACCCCCAGAACGTGAAGTTGAATTCTTTATTGATCTTGAACCCGGTACAAACCCCATTTCTAAAACCCCATATCGAATGGCTCCTATTGAACTTCAGGAGTTAAAGGTCCAATTACAGGAGTTGTTAGACATCGATTTTATTCGTCCTAGTACGTCTTCTTGGGGTGCTCCTATTTTATTCGTAAAGAAGAAAGACGGGAGTATGCGACTTTGTATTGACTATCGGGAGTTGAACCATGTCACCATCAAGAATAGGTATCCGTTACCTCGTATTGATGACCTGTTCGACCAGTTGCAAGGAGCACAATTCTTTTCAAAAATCGATCTTCGTTCTGGATATCATCAGCTGAAGATTAAAACTGAGGATATTCCGAAGACCGCCTTCAGAACTCGGTACGGGCATTATGAGTTCTTAGTCATGTCTTTTGGATTGACTAATGCTCCTACTGCTTTCATGGATATGATGAACCGTGTATTTAAGGAATATTTGGATCAGTTCGTTGTTGTCTTTATTGATGACATCCTCATTTATTCTAAAAGCTGTGAAGATCATGAGCACCACTTGAAGCTGGTACTTCAAAAGCTTCGTGAGAACAAGCTATATGCCAAGTTGAAGAAATGCGAGTTCTGGCTTGAGGAAGTAGTATTCCTTGGGCACGTGGTATCGAAACATGGAGTATCTGTTGACCCGGCGAAGATTGAAGCAATACAAAGCTGGAAGCAACCTAAGTCGGTGACCGAAGTATGAAGCTTTCTGGGCTTAGCTGGTTATTATCGGAGGTTCGTAGAGGGATTTTCTCGAATCGCTACTCCATTAACTCAGTTGACTCAGAAAGATACAAAATTCGTTTGGAGTGAGGAATGCGAGAAGAGCTTCCAAGCGCTCAAGAGAAGACTTATCTCGGCACCTGTTCTGACAATACCATCTGGTTCGGATGGATTTGTTATCTACAGCGATGCTTCGAGCAAAGGGTTAGGATGTGTTCTCATGCAATATGGGAAAGTCATAGCCTATGCCTCGCGACAACTCAAAGAATATGAGAGGAATTATCCTACTCATGATCTAGAGTTGGCAGCAGTCGTTTTTGAGTTGAAGATCAGGAGACATTATCCGTACGGGGAGAAAGTGGAGATTTATACGGATCATAAGAGCCTTAAATATTTCTTCACTCAGAAGGAACTCAACATGCGGCAACGACGTTGGCTTGAGCTGTTGAAAGATTACGATCATACCATCCAATACCATCTTGGAAAAGCGAACGCGGTAGCTGACGCGTTGAGTAGAAGATCATATGTGGGAACGAGTGCGATGATGTCAAGTATACGCGTAGAACCAGCTTTGATTGATAAAGTTAAAGCTGCTCAAGCTACGAATCTGGAGCTGATGAAGATGAAGAAGAAGGTGCAAGAAGGTGCCATTCCAGAAGCGAGAATCGATGAAGAGGGAATACTTCGAGTCAACTCCAGACTTTGTGTTCCTAACGATTCCGACTTGAAGCATAGAATCATGATGGAGGCACACATCACACCATTTGCAATCCATCCTGGGAGTACCAAAATATATCGTGATCTTCGACATACATTTTGGTGGAGTAATATGAAAAGAGAGATCGTAGAGTTTATTTCGAGATGTTTGACTTGTCAACTTGTAAAGGCGGAGCATCAAGTGCCGAAGGGTCCATTGCAACCACTGGAGATTCCAAAATAGAAGTGGGAACACATTACGATGGATTTTGTTACAGGTCTTCCCAAGGTTTTTCAAGGCATAGATGCGATTTGGGTTATTGTTGATAAATTAACCAAGTCTGCTCATTTCTTGCCGATACGAGAGACTTATTCCCTTGAACGTTTTGCTCATATGTACGTGAATGAGATTATGAGATTGCATGGCATGCCAGTATCCATAGTTTCGGATCGTGACCCCAGATTCACTTCACGATTTTGGATTAGTTTGCAGAAAGCTATGGGCACGAATTTACGATTCAGTTCGGCTTATCATCCTCAAACGGACGGACAATCGGAAAGGACTATTCAAACTTTTGAAGATCTATTGAGACTCTGTGTTCTAGACTTCAAAAAGAGTTGGGATAAGTACTTACCATTGGTGGAATTCTCCTACAACAACAGTTATCAGGCAAGTATAGGCGTGGCTCCATTCGAGGCATTGTATGGGAGAAAGTGTCGCTCTCCAGTATGTTGGGATGAGTTGGGTGAAGCAACATTATTGGGACCGGAGTTGGTACGTATGACTACAGAAAAGATCCAAATGATCTGACAACGTATACAAACGGCACAGAATCGACAAAAGAGTTATGCGGATCTTTATCGAAAGGACATGGAATTTAATGTTGGGGACCATGTATTGTTACGTATTGCTCCATGGAAAGGAGTTACGAGATTCGAGAAGAGAGGAAAGCTCAATCCACGATTCATTGGTCCATTTGAGATCCTTGACCGAGTAGGAAAGGTGGCCTATAGACTCGCTTTACCTCCAAGCATGTCTCGTGTTCATAACGTTTTTCACATATCCGTGCTTCGTAAATATGTGAAAGATCCAAACTACATTATTGAGTTAGAACTAGATGAGATAGCCGCAGATTTAACGTACGAGGAGGTACCTGTCAAGATCTTGGATAAGAAGGAGCATGTCCTACGCTCGAAAATTATACCTCAAGTTAAAGTTTTGTGGAGAAACCATGCTATTGAGGAAATGACCTGGGAGTTGGAATCGGAAATGAAAGCGAGGTATCCTCACCTTTTCGACATACCAGGTACGTACGTCAATTTCGAGGACGAAATTTCATAAGGAGGGGAGGTTGTAAGACCCTAACTTTTATGAATAAAGATTTAATTTTCTTTATATATTATTTCGAAATGGTAAGGTGTTGATTTGATAAATGTGAAAAGTTATGGGTGAAATGTGCAAATATTTTAAAATGAGCAAGTGGTTATAAAATATTCATTGTTGTCGGGGAATCTTCGTTTGGTCGTGGAATATTCTTGTTGTCGGGGAATATTCGTACGACGGCGTAGCTATTTGTGGGACCCACAACGGAATAACTGTTGGATATAGAAAGCGACAGAAATAACCTTTTTATAAAATAACGGCGTAGTTGTTACCGTTAGTACTGTTGAAATACCCGGTAGTTAAAATACAGTAATACGCGGTGTTGCACAGTAGCACACGGTATTGCACAGTATTTTGAATTATTGATTTTTACGTGAGAAGGCACTTACTCAATTATTGTTACAGTAATTACTGTTCAATATTTTATATTATTGATTCAATAATTGCATGATATTTTATTGATTCAATAATTGCTACGTTGATATTTTATATCAATAATTGCTACGTTGCTATGATTGATTCAATAATTGCTACCGTTGATATTTTGTATTATTGATTCAATAATTGTCATTGCACAGTATTTCACATTATCAACTCAATAATTCATATTATTTGAATAATATTATTAGATAGCATTATTGACAATGTCTAAGGAAGTTCTGTCTAGGAGGGGTTATTTAATTGGGCGCCAGTAAGGAGAAGTCCTTATCGGAAGGCCCCCTCTTTTCTGGGAACGACCTGGTTGTCAATATTGTAGATCTATAATATTATTTGTGAATAATTATTTATTAATTTATATGATAAGGAAATATTTATTTTGTGGATATAAAAGAAGGAATTAGTACTGATGTGCTTTTATCAGTATTTTAGTGTGGAAAATCACCCGTTTATGGATTTCGGATAATTTATGTTTGGAATTTGGAAAACGTTCCTTTTACAAAGTTGTTGAGAATTAAATTTTCTATAAAAAGGACATAGAATTTGTATTTTTCTGACAAAAGGGCTATTTATTATGAATTATTGAAGTTTCGAAAAATAAATATTTTTTAAAATAAATGGTGGGCCCCACTTTTTGTTGAATGTTGAATTTTTTTTCTTTCCCACGAGGCGGCTGGAATTTTAAAAAAAAGTATTATTTTATTAAAAAAGTCTTCTTTGGCATCCTAAGTTTTTCCTATAAATAGGGTGCTTAAGTTAGAATTGAAAATTACACCAGAATCAGAAGTTTTCTCTCTCTATAATATCGAGCATTTTTTTGTGAGTATTTAGATACTTTGAGTATTACTATTCAGTGCAAGTTTTTTTCGGTATTATATCTGATATTCTAGTCAGAAGTACTATTCTTTTGAGGTGAGGGATGTTATTTTCTTTCGTAAATGATGTTATTCTTTTCAATATCATTATACCAAAATATTGGCATAAATTTTATTATGAAATTCTTACTTTTTCCGTCTGGGTTACTATTCACGTATACGGCACTATTCACGTATACGGCACTATTCATGAAAAAACTAAATTTTTTTCTATTTGTCCAAATTATCTGTTATAGTTACTATCTTTGATTGAATCTAAGTTTTGAGCTTCATTCTTGAATTTTACTCCACAAAGTATTATTATGGAATATTCTTGAACTTGAATAAACTAAAATACGAATCCTTAATCATGTCCTTTATTTCACTGGATTCGTTATTTATATTATTTTTCATCATCCTCAGTCCTAAATGGTGATATAACTGAATATCTTTGGCCGTATAGCAAAGATGAATGATTACCTGATGAATATCTTTGACCGTAGTGCAAAGATGACAGGTGTTGAGATGAACATGACCATTGGTGATACAAATGAATATCTTTGGCCTGTAGTGCAAAGATGAATATTTGATTCGAGATGTATATTGATTGATGTTACAGGGATAAAATATTATTGATGGACTTTTAAATCATAGAAGATAGTAGACTTCATTCTCTACTTAACTCTTCTAATGAATTGTTATTTTCGCTGCGTATATTGATCTAAAACTTGTTGTCTATAATATTTTATCTGAATTGTTGAAGACTAACGATAATTTATTTTCCATTATCTTAGTTATAATATTCTTTACTGGGCTAGTTGAGCTCTCCCTTTTCATCTATTGTCCTCTTCTGGAAATGAGAATATCGCAGGATCTAGTCGGGGACAGAGTGATGGTCCGAGTTAGAGCAGTAGTAGTCCTCGCTATTTTTGTAAAATAGTGGGATAATAATTGTAATAAATAAAGAATGAATTTGAATGTTGATATTTCATATTATATACGATTTGTATTGACACTCACAGTTGTGTGGTCGTATTTTACACGACCGTGTGATATAAAAGTTTGTATTTTAATTCTGTACCATGTATTTGGCGACTCAGAATGGGTTGGGTTGACTGGACCTATTCTGGGGGCGTCACATATCCGATCCCTCGACGATATTTGAGAAACCCTCCATCCATTAGAACTGCCATGTGTTTTTGGAGGCTCCCCTTCATGAGAGGCTTCGGATTTGAGTCGCCCAGTATATAATGTGTATATGAATTCCCCATTTTTAAGTTCGGGGAGCTAGGCGCTTCTTCCGTTGTGTTCGTGAAGCTATTGGGGCATTGAGGTACACCCAACACAACGGGCTCTTCTTCAGACCACCATGGCTTCAAGGACGAATCATTATCATAGAGATAATTTCTTGCAATGTGACTACCAAAGGGGCATGGGTGTGCAAACTTCACTGGCTTTTCCAACTTAGGTGGAGAAGGCTCTTGGGGTATTATCACTGTTGGCTCGCATTCATAATTTTCTACATCCCCAATTATCTCCTCGATGTCGCCTTCTTTCAGTTCATCCAGTTGCAAGTGCACTTCTGGCTCTCCATCAGTTTCAGCATCCATATCATAGCACCAAGTATTCTGAGGGCCATTGTTCACGACTTCAAACAGTTGAGGTAATGGATTCTGAAGATCTTGAGTCTTTATACCTTGTTCAATCACTTCCTCCTTCATTAAAGTCGTGCTAATTTGATCCGCCCAATTCTGAAGATTCTCAATCGACTTCGCTTGCTCAATCAAGATCTCCTTTGTTGATGCTATGGAATTTCCCCACAAACTTTCCAATCTTGCCTTTTCTGTTTCAGCATCGGGATCCATGTACTGAGTCTCACTAGTTGGAGTATTGTTGATTAATGCCATCTAGTTCTGAAAATTTTGGTTCGATATTTCCTGGCTCCTAATCATCTCCTCTTGGTTTGCTAAGACCCTATACATGAATTCCTTTGTTGACTGTTTTTCTTGTAAACACGGAGATTGATATGTGGGGTCTGGTGCATATATTGGACTTGGCTCACAGTATTGGTCTTGATAATAGCTTGCTGAAGAGTTTGGGTGATACTCCAAATTGTGGTGATAATTGGAATACCCGTGGTTGAAGTAATTACCCCCATACTGCTCTTGTCCAAAACTGATGGGGCACTGATGGCTCGAATAGTTGCTAGCACCATAATCATAAGTAATTACTGGCTCTCGACTCTGTTGGGCTGTAACACTGTCCAACTTTCTCGAAAGATCCTCTAGCTATGCTGATAATGTTGCAACTGGGTTGAGTCCATCATTATATGTTTCCCTTGGTTGATCATTCCTCGTGTAAAACCATGGATAAGCATTGAGGTCCATTGTACCTGAGAAGAGAATATATGAAGAGAATTAAAACAAAATAAAAATGTTTAAATTAAGACTAATTTAATTGAAGCTAATGTTGGCAAAAATTTATCAAATTAAGTCCCCGGCAACGACACCAAAAACTTGTTGGTCGTTTTACCGTCAATATAAGCGTGCAAGTATACACGGTCAACAATTAATAAAGAGTAAGTAGAGTATCGTTCCCACGAAGAATTAACTAATAAATGCCACCAAACCACTAGCCCATAACCATTTCAGTCTTATCTAAACGAATGATCAAGTGTTTTAACTAAAAACTAAATAATTAAACTTAAACTAATTAACCCTAGAGTAAAATCAAATAATGAAGATATGAGATCTCAATTTCCCCTATAGATTCATTTAAGTCAATATACTTCCTATTAGGTCAAATTAATCATCACAGTTCGTTATCCGAGAACACGAAAGTGAGATAAGGCCATCTTTCAATGCACCGAATCCATACCATATACAATCCATAGATGATAGAACACATATGGACACCCACATTATCTAAACCCCTATATGTCTATGTGATTTACAAATAATTAGGGTTTAATCCCAAGTTCTCAATTGATTACGAGCGGCGCTTCGGTATATGTCTATCCTAAGCACAAATTATACATCCCAACGTCATGTAGAACATATAATCACTCGCTACTACAATCAGATCTAAACCCACATTTCATCTTTCAAGTCCATATGGGTTATCACAGTAATTGGTAGCTAATCAATTAAGCAATTAAAGCACAAATCGTAATAGACAATCACATAATAATCAATAGACCAACATGGAAGAATATCAAAGTAAATTACTCATTAGGTTCTATTGAAACCTCAAAATATAAGCTAACTCATACTAGAATTAGATATACCATCCACAAGTTCAATACACATCATGAGACTACAAGGAAAGAGCAAGAAGAGTATAAACATAGAGAATGCAAATCTGAGTGCTCAAGCTTCTAAGTAGAATCTTCAATGAAATCCACTTGCTTCAATCTTCTTCTCTAATCAAACTCTAGCAACTACTATTTAAACCTAATCTAGAATTAATATAATCCTAACCTAATCTAGACAAAATGTAAAAAGAAGGGAAGAGAGAGCAAGGAGTAAGCTAGGGCTAAGCTCCCAAGAGGGGAGTATATTGTATATATATGTCAAAATGGGCAAAAGCCCTAATATATAAGCCTCCAAGCAAATCCCCGATCTGCCTAAGTGAAAGTCAAATGCTGGTCAAGTTTCGAGCTGGCACGGCCGCGCGGCATTAAGCTTTGGTCTTGGCGCAGCCTCGTGGATCCCTAGAGTGGCCTCTGCTCTGCATACTGGCGCGGGCGCGCGTGCTGCCTTTGTAATTCCGGCTCGGTTGCGTGGGCTGTGTTTTTCTGCAGAATTCTGTTTTGCTTCTGCTGCACTTGGCATTCTTGCTGCTTCTAAACCATGCCCTTTTCTTGCCAATTCCTTGCACACTAGGACTTTGCATGCTTAATATCTCATTTCATCGCTTCTTACCCCTTTTAGCATTCTTTCAGTCGCTTTAGCCCATTGTGCACCAAGAGAGTTCCAAAATATGAAATCTATAAAACAAAGCAAAAATGCATGAAAAGCATAATGATACTTGAGTTTAAGCCGCAAAATAAGTTAGTTAATATCTGAATAAGTGGTCATAAAAACCACTTATCACATACCATGCAATCACACAATCTCCCTAAAGAATAAATCAGCTATATGAGATGCATCATCAGTTTTGTGACATGGAATAAAATGTGCCATTTTTGAAAATCTATTCATGACCACAAATATCAAATCATGATCATTCTTAGACCTAGGTAAACCCAACACAAAGTCCATAGACAAATTAATCCAAGGTTCATTAGGAATAGGCAATGGTGTATACAATCCATGGGGTTGAACACGAGATTTAGCCTGACGATAAGTAATGCATCTATCACATATTCTTTCCACATCTTGTTTCATATGAGGCCAATAAAAATGTTCTTTTAAAACAGCAAAAGTTTTATCAATACCAAAATGTCCCCATTAAACCACCCCCATGTGATTCCCTAACCAATAACTCACGCAACGAACATGCAGGTATACAAAGTTTATTTTCACAAAATAAGAATCCATCAATTTTAAAGTATTTACCCACAACATTCTTTTCATAAGTTTTAAACTCTTCACTGAAATCAAGGTCATTAGCATATAACTTTTTGATTCGTTCAAACCCAAGTAATTTTGTATCAAGAGTATTTAACAAAATATACATGCGAGATAAAGCATCTGCAACGACGTTCTCCTTACCTTGCTTATATCGAATAACATATGGAAACGTCTTGATAAATTCCATCCATCGTGCATGCCTTTTGTTCAACTTGTACTGACCCTTCAAATATTTCAATGATTCATGATCGATGTGGATCACAAACTTCTTAGGCCACAAGTAATGTTGCCATATCTCCAAAGCTCTAACCAAAGCGTACATCTCTTTGTCATAAGTATGATATTTCAAAGCTGCCCCACTCAACTTTTCGCTAAAATATGCCACTGGTTTCCCTTATTGCATCAACACAGCTCCAATCCCTAAACCTGAAGCATCACACTCAATCTCAAAATTTTTAGCAAAGTTAGGCAAGATAAGTAAATGAGCATTTTTTAATTTATCCTTAATCAAATTAAATGCTTTTTCTTGTTCATCACCCCACTTAAAGCCCACACTTTTCTTGATGACCTCGGTTAATGGTGATGTAATCTCACTGAAATTCCAAACAAAGCATTGGTAGAAACTTGCGAGTCCATGAAAGCTTCGTACTTGACTCATATTTATTGGGCTCGACCAATCTCCGATTGCACGTATTTTCTCCTCATCAACTTGGACTCCCTGTGAACTCACAACAAAGCCAAGAAAAACAATTCTATTCGAACAAAACGTGCACTTTTCCCTGTTAGCAAATAACTTTTCTTTCCTAAGTACATCTAAAATAGATTTTAAATGCAATGCATGATCTTCCAAGTTTTTGCTATAAATCAAGATATCATCAAAATAAACTACGACAAATTTTCCAATGAATGGATGCAAAACGTGGTTCATTAATATCATGAAAGTGCTAGGTGCATTAGTTAAACCAAAAGATAATACTAACCACTCATAAAGACCATATTTAGCTTTAAACGATGTTTTCCATTCATCACCCTCTTGCATTCTAATTTGATGATAACCACTTTTTAAATTAATTTTTGAAAATATGCAAGACCCATGCAATTTATCTAACATGTCATCTAAACGAGGAATGAGATGCCGATATTTTATCGTAATATTATTTACCGCTCGACAATCGATGCACATTCGCCATTTTCCATCCTTTTTAGGCACTAAAATCACCGGAACTGCATATGGACTCATACTTTCTTTTACGATTTTTCCCATCAGTTCGTTGACCTGTCTTTGTAACTCCTTCGTCTCCTCTGGATTACTCTGATAAGCGGGACGGTTTGGAATGGTCGCACGAGGAATAAAGTCAATTTGATGTTCTATTCTTCGAATCGGTGGTAGTCCTTGAGGAAGCTCTTTGGGAAATACCTCTTCGAATTCCTGCAAAAGAGATGAAACAACACTAGGCAAAGAATCATTAGCGTTAGTATTCAAAAGCGCCTCTTTATACTGAAGTAAAATCATCGGCTGTTTAGAAACCAAAGCTTTTCTCACATCGCTCTTTTTTGCAAAGATATTTGTTTTTCTCTCATCTTTTTTCCCTCCCTTGCTTAGGTTCCACCTTTGGTTTATTCACAACTGATTTTTCCTCTCTCTTTGCATAATTAGGTTTCCATGATGAAATAGCATTAGAATTTCCTCGTTGTCCTCCTCTTCTCGTGAGCTGTTTCTCTATTTTGATCGCCATGTGGACCAGTTCTTCCAACTCCAAATAATGTTGTCATTCAACCAAATTTGCAATCTCCCAATTTAATCCTGTCGAGAACCTAGCCATCGCTGCTTCATTATCCTTGACCATATTAGCCCGATCCGTCAACATTGCCATCTCTTTATAGTAGTCATCCACACTCCGACTTCCTTGTTTTAGATTTTTCAAACTACGAATGATCTCCCGTTGATAATATGTTGGTGCAAACCTCTTTTTATGATAGTTTTCATTTATGCCCAAGTTATTGTTGGGTTTGTAAGAAATCTTGAAGCAATCAAATTGCAAAAATTAGCGGAAGCATGGTATATCAGAGTTTAAAAAATTTCTACAAAACCATTACCCGGATCATCCTTTATGCAAATTATTAATTTAAAACGATAAATAAGAAGTTATAGAATCATACCCTTGTAGAACGAAGCTTCCACAGGTACGAGTTCAACTCCTTGTTCTTCGTGATCTCCTTGAATTTCTGGGTTAGATTCCTTCCTTTAATCAACGTTAGCCACCCAAGTGTTTGGCTTCTAGAGGTGATCCACCATGGAAGATGAATTATCAAGAAGGAGGGTGGTTGACTTAGTTTTCTATTCTCTATAGAAAAGGAGTACTCTCCAACTATTGGAATTGCATCAACTGATATCTATTATAAGACTTCTCTTATATAGATATTGGTCAACCCTTCTAATCCTATTAAACATGGAATTTTATTTAATTAATTAAACTCCTTTAATTAATTTAGGCTTCCCACCACATTGGGAATAATTAATTAAATTTATTTAATTAATTTGTCTTCTAATCTTATTAGGAATAAATGAGAGTACTAATATTAAATTAATTACTAAACTTCTTTAGACATTAAAATAATAATAATTGTAATAATATTAATAAGACTCCTCTTATTAATTTATATTTAATATTTCTAAAATATTAAATAATAAACATTAAGCTATTTAATTTATTCTATCACCATAGATTAAATTAATTATACTTAATGCATTATTACAATTATGTCATTACCTTCTTAAATAATTATTCTTCCTTTTATGGTGTGACCCTTTAGGTTCTCCATTTTAAACCGGTTGTGAATAAATCAATTAGAACAATTCTATTCTTATTTAAATAAATAAATTAAACTAATAATATATTTAAATAAATAATATTTATTCTACAATAGGGATAAGCCTCCCTAGCGATCAACGAATTTTCAGATAATATAGATTTCAACATTAATCATAAAAGAACCTGTGAGTAAATAGTTACTGTACAATTCAATCCTTCCACCATACAATGTCCCAATTAAATATAAGACATGGATTTACTGTCAAGTCTTATTTTATTTAATTATATGTATTTCGATTAGAAAATGCACAACTCCAAATAATGCAAATTAGAACTCCTTTCTAATTTTATTCCACCTTGGCCAAGGGTTCCTGAGTTATCATTTAACGAATCACATAGGACATATCTTCTCTTTTACTAGAGGTGGTAGATTCTTTATTGATCATACATTATCTCCATATGTAACTCATTATACCCAAGCATACCCTATATATACCCTAAAGGGCCTTAAGGAATAAGTCAAACTATAATTTATTACATACAAGATACTATGATGATCTCAAGTCCAAGGATCACTTGTACTACTATCACATTAGGAATTCCTATTGACAGGCGAGTAAAACTCCATTAGGTATTCCATAGCGAGTCACGTTCAGTGAACTTATTCTCCAACAAGCACCTACATACTTGCTTTAGTGTCTCCACACAAATGACCATGAGATCAGTCATCCTCATCCAATGAGTAAGCAACATATGTACCAATCTATCCGGATTTACTAATCCCCTTTTTAGTAATTCCACGATTGGGAACTATTTTAGTTTTAAGCTTTCTAAGAATTTAAATCTCATTAGCATGATCAACATCATGATTCTAAAAGCATTGCTTAAAACTATGGGTTATTTATATATTATAAAAACAGCATCATGTAGATAATTAAATGCCTTTAATAAATGAATATTTTTATTAATAAATAAATAAGATTGTCTCCAAAGTATATGCTTTATCATCATACATGATTGGCTTGTATGCATACTACTTTCAATCTCCCATTTGCACTAAAGCCAACCGCCATGGTATCTCATACCCTTCTTCTCTAAGTGACGATCAAACTGCTGTTATGTTAAAGCTTTAGTAATTGGATCTGCAATGTTATCTTGAGAGTCTATATGCTCCTCTTTCAATGATTTCTTTAATCAAGGTGCCGCAACACATGTTTATATTCAAGATGAGACTTAGGAACTATTCCTAGTTCTGTAATGAACTTTTCATTCGAAACATCAACTTACAGCTTCACTTACAGTTATATACTTTGTCTTTGTCACTAAACCAACAAACTTTTGTTGTTTGGAACCTTTCCAAATCACTGCACCATCTTTTAAGGTAACGACTTACCCTAAAGTGGATTTGCTATCGTCTTGGTCAGTCTGAAAACTTGAGTCTGTTTAGCACTTTAGTTTAATTCAGAATCATTATGTGATATGATGACAATCTTAGTGTCATCTAAGTACTCTAAGATGTTTATCACTGTCTCACAGTGATCTTCTCCAGAATATAGGATGCTTCTCCCAAGTCCTTCATGGAGAAGTGTTTAGATAACTAGATTTTAATCGATTGTAGCATAGGAATGTCATTCCCTATCAGTAATATATCATCAACATATAGTACAAAGAATGAAACTGCGCTCCCACTAACCTTCTTATACACACATGGTTCATCGTCGTTTTTGATAAAATCAAACTCTTTGATTGTCTCATCAAAACGAATGTTCCATATACGAGAAGCTTGCTTCAATCCATAAATGGATTGTTGTAGCTCATATATATGATTTGCTTCAACTATTGAAACAAATCCATCTGGTTGTATCATATATACATTCTTCTCTAATAATGTATATTTGAGGAAGGGCGTCTCCACGTCCATTTTGCCAGATATAATAATAATAAGTTGCAATTGCAAGTAAAATCCAAATGGACTTGAGCATAGCTTCAAAATTCATTTTAGATTTTATGGTCATCTACCATTTCTCTAAGTCTTTATTACTTATAGCCTGTTCGTAATTCAATGGATCATCATCATTCATGATGTGTACCTCATCGTCATCCTCTATGACGATTCCATACCCCTCAGGTATCTTCGGTACTCTTCCAGATTTACGAATAGGGTGTGATACAGTAGGTTCTTCCACTTTGTTAGGTACCTGACTCTGATCCGTAGTAATTTGTGGTTCTTGAACTTCTTCAAGATATATCTTACTCACACTGACCCCTTCATGGATAAACTCCTTTTCCAAGAAGGCAGCATGTTTCGCAACAAACATCTTTTGATCAGTTGGATGATAGAAATAATACCCTACAGTTTCTTTAGGGTATCCCACAAATCTACACTTGTCGAATTTAGTCTGTAGCTTATCATGTTCAAATTTTTGACATGAGCTGGACAACCCCAAGTCTTAACATGCTTAAGATTTGGTTTCCTCCCCTTCCACATCTCATATGGAGTCTTTGGGACGGATTTGGTAGGTACCTTGTTAAGTAGGTATGCAGCCGTCTCCAGGGCATATCCCCAGAAGGAAATTGGAAGGTCGATAAAACTTATCATGGATCGAAACATGTCCAACAGTATTCGATTTCTCCTTTCAGATACTCCATTTAACTATGGTGTACCTGGAGGAGTCCATTGTGAGATTATACCATTTTCTTTGAGACAATTGAGAAACTCACCGCTTAAGTATTCTCCACCTCGACCTGATCGAAGTATCTTAATACTCTTGCCCGTTTGTTTCTCTACTTCACTTCTGAACTCTTTGAACTTTTCAAATGATTCTGATTTGTATTTTATCAAATACACATATCCAAATCTTGAGTGATCATCAGTGAAAGTAATAAAATAAGAATACCCTCCCCGCACACTTGTTGTCTTAGGTCCACAAACGTCTGTGTGAATCAATGCCAACAACTCTATAACTCTTTCTCCTTTTCCACTAAAAGGAGATTTAGTCATTTTACCCATGAGAAAAGATTCACAAGTTGGATATGATTTATAATCGGATAGCTTTAGGAGCCCATCCTTATGCAACTTGGATAATCTTGTTTCACTGGTATGACCGAGTCTACAGTGCCACATATAGGTATAATTAATATCATCTCTTTTCCTTTTCTTAGTTTGTTCAATTTGAAATATATTTTCTTGCAAGTCAAGTATATAAAGCCCATTTCGCAAATTTCCAATACCATATAAAACATCGTCTTTATAAATAGAACAACCATTGTTCTTTATAATAACGTCAAAACCTTCCATATCCAATACAAAAATTTAAATAATGTTTTTAATAATATTCGGAACATAATAACAGTTATTAAGATAAATGGACTTGGCCGAAGGCATTGCCAAACAATAAGTTTCTATAGCTAATGCAGCAACCTTTGCTCCATTCCCCGCTCGTAAGATCACCTCTTCATTGTTCAGCTTTCTACTTTTGACCAGTCCCTGCACAGTGTTACATATGTGAGACCCACAGCCGGTATCCAATACCCAAGTAGAATTATGACTTTCAGAAAAATTAATTTCAATCATAAACAAACCTTGATTGGAAGTCAAAGCTTCTCCAAACTTCTTATCTGCTAGAAACTTCTTGTAGTTTCTCTTCCAATGACCCGGCTCGTTGCAATGGAAGCACATTCCTTTGCTAGCTAGATCAGGTTTCTTTTGTTCCTTTATGTTCACCTTGCCCTTGGTCATCCGAGATCGGAAGAGCTCCTTAGATATCTCATATCTAGCAGTCCTACTCTGTTCACCATACAACTCCTTGAGGTGAAGCAGCATAGCAGGAGCATCCATATTTATGTGCTGACGCTGAAGCTCGTTATTCATTAATGCGAGCATGATGCATTGAACCACAGATGCGTCATTTTGCCACTTTACAATGGTGGCAATTTCTTCTTCAGATGCTGATTCTGGAACAGTTCCAGAGACAGGTGAATTTAGGACATAAGAAATCTTTTCAACAGTGAGAACTATTCTCAGATTCCTTAGCCAGTCCGTATAATTTGGCCCGGTAAGCTTATTAGCATCAAGTATGCTTCGCAGTGAAATTAGTGATTTTTACATTTTTAAAATTCTGCATGTGAAAAGATAATATTTTAGCAAACATTCATTTTTATTAATTTTTGCATACCAAAATAAATTTAGGTCTTTATTTTAAATTGGTATGTCCCACTATTTTCATCAAATTATATTACCCTCACTTATATAGTTCGCCAACATCTAATTAAAGATTTGCTAGTGAGAATAAGGATCCCATTTCAAATGTATATAACCTTGTGGATAGCACAACAAGCGATATACAAATAAATAGGTAGACAACTCTTGTCAATTACATCACCATGTAACTCCTTTTATTTTGTCCCTTAAATCATAATGGTCAAGTGTGTGCACATCCGAACTAAAATGATTTAAGTTAAGTCCAACCTAGCACTTCCATAAATTCAAAAAAGAAAAATGTTCGTCCTTGTGGATAGCACAACAAGACTAGATCGTTCAATTTTCTTGATAAGCATCAAATGTGATTAATTAATATCTTAAATACTCAATACTCGCCTTGTGGATAGCACAACAAGCTCATATTAAATATTTAATACTCTATTAATTTATCATTCTAGAAGGCGACGTTCGATATTCCAAATATCTTTGAACGCTTTGGACTTAATATTATTTCTTTGAGGGGTTTGTTATTATTTGTCTCATCTTGTTTAGCGCGCATGCACATATATATATAAAATACGTGTCATTTTATTAACCATGCGAAGCATGTTTGCATAAAATATAATATATATAATATTTAGCATTCAATATAGAATACTATATTCTACCCGGATTGATTATGAACTTTTATTCTAGTTTGGTTCACTAGAGCCACCAAGTGAACCAAAAGGTCAAACCTAGGAGTGCAAGAATTTAAATTTAAATATATCTATTACATTTAAACCCGGGCTTCATACAAATGGGTCTTCACACGTTCCTTGCTCCTTGGTCTCCAATTTTTTAAGGATAATTCTAACTATTTCTATTACATAAACTATAATTAAATAGAAACCTTGATCAGCAGTCAAGGGGAAGTACATAGGAAGGAAATAAAATTTACATCAAGAATAAAACTAGAGAAGACGAGGTACGCAGACCCCATTTTATAAAACCCATTCATTCAAGCATTCATCCAAAATAAAATTCAATCACATTGGTCAAATAGTCCATAATCAATCCCTATTTATTATCATACATATCACCATATATATCAATAAATAAATATCCATCTCATGAATTAAAATATTCCATATATATATGAGTATCATTTAATGAGCAATTTTTAAGTTGCATGAAATCCAATTTTAAGATTAAAATAAACTCTTTATTTTAATTATAAAATTATTAAGAATATTATATATATTTTTATATATAATATCTTATATATATATAATATAACCATATATATATATATGATATAAAAGTAATCTTATATTATATATATATATATATATATATATATATATATATATATATATATATATATATATATATATATATATATAACCTGACTATATTGTACATTATATATATAATACAAATAGGTCACCATAAGTCCATAACATGATGCTGCAGGACGCTTTTGAAATTAAAACAATAACCACGAAGACTCATACAGCAAGATGGACGGTAACGGAAAGAAAGAAAGAAAAACGTAATCGCGATTCCTTTTTTTTTCTTTTTTCATAAAAAATAATTTTATACAATTAATTATGCCCAATAAATTATTCTAAATACATACCCATATATATGTGGAATCAAAATAAATAATAATTGCATAAAAGTTTGGCTCTGATACCACTGTTGGGTTTGTACGAAATCGTGACGCAATTAAATTGCAAAAATTAGCGGAAGCATGATATATCAGAGTTTAAAAAATTTCTACAAAACCATTACCCGGATCATCCTTTATGCAAATTATTAATTTAAAACGATTAATAAGAAGTTATAGAATCATACCCTTGTAGAACGAAGCTTCCAGAGGTACGAGTTCAACTCCTTGTTCTTCGTGATCTCCTTGAATTTTTGGGTTAGATTCCTTCTTTTGATCAACGTTAGCCACCCAAGTGTTTGGCCTCTAGAGGTGATCCACCAAGGAATATGAATTATCAAGGAGGGTGGTTGGTTTAGTTTTCTATCCTCTATAGAAAAGGAGTACTATCCAACTATTGGAATTGCATCAACTGATATCTATTATAAGACTTCTCTTATATAGATATTGGTCAACCCTTCTAATCCTATTAGACATGGGATTTTATTTAATTAATTAAACTCTTTTAATTAATTTAGGCTTCCCACCACATTGGGAATAATTAATTAAATTTATTTAATTAATTTGTCTTCTAATCTTATTAGGAATAAATGAGAGTACTAATATTAAATTAATTACTAAACTCCTTTAGACATTAAAATAATAATAATTATAATAATATTAATAAGACTCCTCTTATTAATTTATATTTAATATTTTTAAAATATTAAATAATAAACATTAAGCTATTTAATTTATTCTATCACCATAGATTAAATTAATTATACTTAATGCATTATTACGATTATGCCATTACCTTCTTAAATAATTATTCTTCCTTTTATGGTGTGACCCTTTAGGTTCTCCATATTAAACCGGTTGTGAATAAATCAATTAGAACAATTCTAATCTTATTTAAACAAATAAATTAAACTAATAATCTATTTAAATAAATAATATTTATTCTACAATAGGGATAAGCCTCCCTAGCGATCAACGAATTTCCAGATAATATAGATTTCAACATTAATCATAAAAGAACTTGTGAGTAAATAGTTACTGTACAATTCAATCCTTCCACCATACAATGTCCCAATTAAATAGAAGACATGAATTTACTGTCAAGTCTTATTTTATTTAATTATATGTATTTCGATTAGAAAATGCACAACTCCAAATAATACAAATTAGAAACTCCATTCTAATTTCATTCCACCTTGGCCAAGGGTTCCTGAGTTGTCATTTAACGAATCACATAGGACATATCTCCTCTTTTACTAGAGGTAGTAGATTCTTTATTGATCATACATTATCTCCATATGTAACTCATTATACCCAAGCATACCCTATATATACCCTAAAGGGCCTTAAGAAATAAGTCAAACTATAATTTATTACATACAAGATACTATGATGATCTCAAGTCCAAGGATCACTTGTACTACTATCACATTAAGAATTTCTATTGACAGGCGAGTAAAACTCCATTAGGTATTCCATAGCGAGTCACGTTCAGTGAACTTATTCTCCAACAAGCACCTACATACTTGCTTTAGTGTCTCCACACAAATGACCATGAGATCAGTCATCCTCATCCAATGAGCAAGCAACATATGTACCAATCTATCCGGATTTACTAATCTCCTTTTTAGTAATCCCACGATTGGGAATTATTTTAGTTTTAAGCTTTCTAAGAATTTAAATCTCATTAGCATGATCAACATCATGATTCTAAAAGCATTGCTTAAAACTATGGGTTATTTACATATTATAAAAATAACATCATGTAGATAATTAAATGCCTTTAATAAATGAATATTTTTATTAATAAATAAATAAGATTGTCTCCAAAGTATATGCTTTATTATCATACATGATTGGCTTGTATGCATACTATTTTCAGTTATAATCGACCGCTCATCACACCTCTTCCGATTTGCTGTCAACTGATTCCACCATATTAATGCACATCCAAAAAACTCGGTAACGGCCAGCTTGACTTTCTTAAGGTCTGAATAGTTATGACAATCAAAGATCCGCTATATCTTGGTTACCCAATCCAAATATGCCTCAGGATTACCCGTGCCGTGGAAAACTGGAATTTTTATTTTTATGCTATCCAAATTGCCATCTTCTCTGTGATAGTAGTGTGCATACAAGCCAATCATGTATGATGATAAAGCACATACTTTGTAAACAATCTTATTTATTTATTAATAAAAGTATTCATTTATTAAAGGCATTTAATTATCTACATGGTGCTAGTTTTATAATATGTAAATAGCCCATAGTTTTAAGCAATGTTTTTAGAATCATGATGTTGATCATGCTAATGAGATCTAAATTCTTAGAAAGCTTAAAACTAAAATAGTTCGCAATCGTTGGATTACTAAATAGGGGATTAGTAAATTCGGATAGATTGGTTCATATGTTGCTTGCTCATTGGATGAGGATGATTGATTTCATGATCATTTGTGTGGAGACACTAAAGCAAGTATGTAGGTGCTTATTGGAGAATAAGTTCACTGAACGTGACTCGCCATGGAATACCTAATGGAGTTTTACTTGCCTGTCAATAGGAATTCCTAATGTGATAGTAGTACAAGTGATCCTTGGATTTGAGATCATCATAGTATCTTGTGTGTAATGAATTACACTTTGACTTATTCCTTAAGACCCTTAGGATATATCAAAGGGTATGCTTGGGTGTAATAAGTTATATATGGAGATAATGAATGGTCAATTAAGAATCTACAACTTTTAATAAAAGAAGAGATATGTCCTATGTGATTCGTTAAATAACAACCCACTAGTCCTTGACCAAGGCAGAATGAAATTAGAATGGAGTTTCTAATTTGCATTATTTGGAGTTGTGCATTTTCTAATCGAAATACATATAATTAAATAAAATAAG